>JANKKI010000327.1:0-2553351 GCA_025175665.1 Cinchona pubescens
TTTTTAACCGTGATTAAGGGTTACTTGGGGAGTTTAGAAGAGAAGAGAAAATAATGAAAAACTTAAGTTACGAGGGAAAGAAGAGAAGAGAGACATTCTAATCTTTTTTAAGAATTATGGTATTCTCTTCTATCAATTTTAATAAAAGATGTTAGGACTGTATAAGAGATCAGGTTGATGCCCTACCGACCATAGGTTTTTATACTATTTCATTAATCACACATCTCATTTTGTAAAGCCGAGTTACACATCTAAATGTATATAAAATCAGGTACATGCATGTGTAAATTAAGTTTTTAAAAAAAATTTATTTAAATAAGAAAACAGAGATCTTAATTTATATATATCTTTTCTACTTTTAAAACCAATTTTAGCCTAAAGGTAATTCGAGATGCTAAAGAAGTCTTACATTATATAAAGGCAAAAGGCTAGTCTTTTAGGGAAGAAAAAGATTATACTGTAGTACAAAATATCCATTTAAAAGTTTAAAATGTAGACTATATAGTTTCACACATGCAGCACATTTTTTTTTTTTTAATTGATTGGAAGACATGTAGTACATTTAAATATATGCATTTAATGGGTATGGACCGTATGGTGTCATCTCAAGTTCACAACTTAATTGACACATGCACTACATTGATTATAACATTTCCACTCCTTAGATTATCAAAATTTTCAATCATTGAAATTTACCCCAAATTTGCATTTTTGCACCCGAATTTTATCCACAAAAGCTTTACCATTATCTTATTAAAATGAAAATTTAGTAGCATAAGAATAGAAAGTATTTCAAAAAGCTTCACAGTAAATGCTTTAAACAAAAATTTGAAAGCGTGATTCTTTTTAGTCCTATCTATAAACCTTATGATCGGGATTTAATTTTATAAAATTTACTTACATCAATTGATGTCATATATTCCATAAGATTTAATCCATATCACAGAATTTACAAGTAAAGACAAAAATCAAATCTACTTAAATATTTACCATACAATAGTGCTTGTCGCCATTTGTTCTTTTACCTGCACCAATCATCATAAAAGTTAGGATTAATCTTATATACTCCGTTGGTGTAAAAATATTTTTGCGTCATCGGGTTTATATGCATGCCACGTATGCATAACTAACTTTTGAAATTTAATAATTTTCAAGTGGCATGCTCTCTTATCCAATAGTGTAAAAAAATTTATAAACGATAAGAGACAGTAGAAAGATTTACTCTAAAAGTTACCTCAACTCGCAAAGTAAGTCTTGACTACTCACTCCATATTGCGAGTGAATATGACGATCGTGTGAGATGATAAAAGTAAATGTGGAGTGAGTAGCAAGAATTTTTTCTAATCTCCAAGTCCTAACTCTCTGGTTTGTACTATATATTTCAATTAAAAGTACATCTATATAAAATGATAAAGTGATAAAAGTTATTAATGTATTATTAAATTTGAAAAAAAAATGAACGAAATTCGACAAAAAATTTAAAACCAAAAATTTATGATTCAATGATTTTGTACGAAAGTGATTTGAACAAGTGAATGACAATTAAAAGAAAACCCAAGTGTAATATGGCTCAATGATTAACCAATTCGCGGGGCCATTATTAAATTGGAGCCTCAGAATGATTCCATTTATTTATTTATTTTTGCATATTCTAAGTTTTCCGTTTGACTGAGTATCAAGCAATAATTGAGTAATCAATCAATGTGAAACATAATCTTGATGCTTTTCTTTTCTTTCTAATCAATTCCTTCAATCACAATTTCTATTGTGATTTCATCTAGTTCCCATCGAAATCCTAGACCTATATATAATTAGCTTAACATTATTCATTTCCACTATTTGGTGAACAATAATGAAATGCAGGACGGAGTCGATAATTCATTTGCATTATTGTGGCGTTCTACCAGCATGAAATGTGGCTCCACATGGTCATGTTGAATCCAGTTGTCCAACCTAAATTCACTTATAAATTGTGTTTTCCATTTCCAATTGTCCAACCTAAACAATTAGTAAAAGCAATTGTTTCAACTTTCTAACATATTTCTCAACCACCTCTCTATCAAATGTATATATTTTTCTAAAAACTTTTCCAAAAAAATAATCTGAACTAATTGAGAATTATCATACAATTAGTTGTAATAAGAGACATCAAATTTGGAAGTACAAATATGAAATATTAATTTATTTTAAAATTTTTTATCATGTCTCTTATACACATGAACAGAAAATACTTAAGAGAATATGTTATAAATATTAACAAGAAATTAATTATAACACATTATGATGTGTATATATAAAAGGTAAAATTAATTAAAAAATATGTTTATAAAATAATTACAAAATATTATTTGATAAATAATAAATAATCTACCGTTCAAAATTGATGATAATTGCAGTTTACTTTAGCATACCGTATTGTCCCAGCTGAAACTAAGGAGACGTGGACTAGTAGTCCATTAATGTTAAACGCCTACAATTGCTCAAATGTTTATATCTTCTTCAAACGACCCATCATCCTCGAAATCGACTCCGTAGCCATGTCATACTACATGTGTGTAATAATTGCAACATTCTTCTCATTTATATTGTCACTATTTTATTTTTTAGTTAATAAATTAATTTTTCAAAACTTAATCTTATACAGATTACTTTAATTTTTTTAAAAGTTTAATTTTATATATATTAATACTTGTTACAAATTTTACTTTTATTAAATTTTTTTTATTAAAATCAAATAAATGTATTAAAAAATTGATATATTTAACCCAAAAAAATTAAGTTGTGACAAAATAAACACGATGATTAATGAACTAGTAATAACATCTTGAGGTGTCATCATATATGTGAAAACCAAAAGGTGTAAGCTATGCTAAGTGGAAAACATTACTGTCTCGAAATGCCCTCTAATTCACTGTCTTTGTCAGAATCACGCTTTCAAATTTCATGAAATCTTGGAACTTTTTTACATAGTTATTGCAGACTGAAAATACAAGGAAGTAGCTCAAATTATACAAAGAAAAACAAAACCCTTTTATCATTCAATGGAAGACCTCCCAATCTTTACATGCATAATTGTTGTCGTACAATTCTCTTCCTCTTGAGAACAAGATTTCCATGACAACCCCACATTCTAAAAGTGATCAAAAAGGTGGTAGATGCAAGTTCATGAACTTCACTACTGCAGTCTACTCAATTTGAACTATTATTGTTCTCAACGCGTGCGAGCACAATGACCACTTGTCTCTTTACACATAAGTCGTGTATAAGGTAATTGCACCAATCAAGAATTCTTTTTTTAAAGCATTATGGTCGGTAGGGCATCAACACCTGAAATTGAAAACAATATCCATAAGATCGAGAGTTGATATCTTTTCTCGAGTACTAATAATCTTTGTGGATAGAACTTCAAGAATGTCAAAGGTCAAAAGGTATGCCAGTTAGCTAAATCAAGAAAGCCTGATTCTTGACGTGTAACATATAACATGTTAATGAATAAATTTTGATTATTCACTTCAAATATCGAAAAGATATAATAATCGTTAAAATGATTAATAAAGAAATTTCATTAAATTTTAATCATTCACTAAGTTATAATCGTATATCATTTTTTGGAATTTCACTAACATGTATATGTTAACATGGATGTTATCTTTTTTGTATTCTTGACTTCTGTCTCCTATTCGGATCTAAGAAAAAAGACATTCTGCTCTATCTTTAATAGAAACAATAGATTTATCCACATGACAGCGACAACAAATATGATAAACACGAACATTATTTCTTTTTCTTTTTAAATAAGAGAACAAATATTAGACCACTTTGTCTATTTTTTTTGTAATTTGAATCTATGATTTATATATTATAACAGAAGTATTTTACCAATTAAGATATGATTCAAACATAACATTGTTAGTGATATTTCAAAAAATATATATATAAAAACTTTTGGAGATCATTTTTGCTTTATAATATTTCCATCATTTGGTGGCCAATTAATATAGCAAAACTGAGTAAGGCACTGTCTCAAACGTCTCAACAGTATAAACTTCTATTTGCGAGTCCCAGACTCTATGGGACAATCAAATACTAATGAATTTAGGGACAAATGAATCACATCTTCAACCCCCAACTTCAGCTCCACGACATAAAAAAGGATGGGGGAAAGGATGCCATAAATAACAATAGGAGACAAAAAATAAATTATCCAAAAAGGGAAAGAGAAAAGTCAACTGTGCTCTTAGCCTAGTGGTGGGAATTAAAGATGTGACAAAACTAATTTATTTTTACTTTTAGTAGATCGATTTTGGAAAAGTTTTTAGAAAAATAATAAATTAGTTTTTGAATTTAGGTTAAAAAAATTAACTAATTTAACATTTGTAATGAAAATTGTACATAAATTAATGAAATCATTAACTACACATTTACTCTAGGTTGACAGCCAGTTGTCCACGATTTTCATTATATATCTTCAATTGGTTAATTTTTTTAAAGATAATAAACCAACACCTAATCAAAACCCAAAAATAAACGATTAGAGTGTGTTCGTTTGAATTGAAAACATTTTCTTGACCTTGAATTATCCGGAAAATAACTTACGTTCAAAAAATTCCGTAAGTTATTTTCAGCTAGATTGAAGAAATACATGATAGCTAAATTAGAAAATAAATTAATATTTCCTTCATGTCCTAAGCTCTTCTTTGATAAATTTAGAATTTGCAATAGTAAATTATAAATTTTTAATTTTTTTCCTGTATTCTTCTCTCGCTGACAACTCTAAATACATTCATACTAGAATTAGACTCTAGATTAATACTTACATAATTATTCAAAAAGTGTTTAATGTGAATATTTTAATAATGCCAGCATACATTATCCGTTTCCTCAATTTATAACATCTACAAAGAGTACACTACGGAAAGTTACTCTAGCAAAGTGCGAGTTTTACGACTTTAATTTATTGTAGATGCAATAAATTTATCATCAAATAGAATTTTACATAAACTGAAATTAAACTAGTTAATTGAATAATTTGGATATATATGCACAAGTGGAACACCTTTTGTTCTTCTTTTTGAAAAAGAAAGCGGCGCAACTTATATTGAACAAATGGAAGTCTTAAGAATGTCTACAACTAAATATCACAAAATTGTCCTTTTAGGCTGTTTGAGTGAGAAATATCCATTTAATGGGCAAACTCAAACTCAAACTCAATTTATTTGTCAATTATAATTACTACTTGCGTTAAAGTAAACTGAAAATTTTATATTTAAAACACAATTGAATAGTTATCTCGAAGATGGAAGTATATAATTTTGCTTAATATATATATCGTCCAATATTATTGAATTTAGAAAAAACAAGGAGAGGGCCAGATGTCAAAGGCCCCATAGAGTGACGGGGAGCGGAAGGGTATAGAGGTCAAAATATGTGGGGTTTCTTGATACCGAAGGCTGTGGGGACAAATCACTCGCCGAAAATAACTGTATGGAATATATTGAAATAATTACAAAAACCTTCCTTAAGATTTTTCATAATCTCACTTGTCACTACTAAAATTTCAAATATTAACACTTGTCTCCCATATTCGGAATTTTACCGCAACAAATGCACTCCCTATATTAAAAAAAAAACCGTATATAATGCTAAAAATAATTTAGTCTCTCAATTATTTTGAAATCTCGTAGAAGTATTTTATCTTAAAAAGTTTTTGTTTAACATTTTTATCCTACAGTTATTTTTATAATCCTAATATTTGTTTTTGTATCATAGTACCATACACTCTATTATAGTTTATTTTCTTTCTTTTTTTTGTATAAAAATCTAAATTCTGTCTCTTATTACACATCTATTTTCTCAAAGAGACATACTGATTACTGAAGTAGCTTTTCTTCCCACTATTTTTCTGGACTACCACCGACAAAATTTAAATTAGGAGAAATTTTGACCCCAAACTTGTTATATGCAAATCTCAAATACCTTGGTAGATTTAATAAGAGACAACATTATAGCACAAAAAATGTGAGAAGCCAACTTCAATAGAGGTCCCTGTGTGTGTTATTTTTTAATAGAGGCGAAGCAAAAAAAAAAAAGGAAAACTTGATGGACGAAATATTAAAAAATAACACACACAGGGACCTCTATAATGTATTACAATAATATTTATAAGATAAAAGTTTATACAGGAAAACTTGAAGGACCTCCAAGAGATTCTAAACATAGTTGAAAAGACAAAATTTGCATAATGGAATCAAAACATTTTACACCATGTGAAGCGCGTAACATTAAGAGGATGAATTGATGAGAGAGCTAGTGTATGCCGAAGGACATGGGAGGAGGCTTCGACCCTTTTTCTTTCGTTTCGTATTTTTCTTTTCTTTTTTCCCAAGACCCTTCGAGGTGTCTGACGAGCGACCCTCTATATAAATATATCGATTTACGAGGAGGAAATAAAAAGAAAGAAAACACTTGGCAGAAATAACTACCAAAGCCGCCAGCCAGTCTTAGAAAGAAAGCAGGCGAGAGAGGGGGTGGGCATGAGGGAAGGAGGAGGAGTAGTGGCAGCGGAGGGAATATTTACAATGGAATGTTTAGTAGGGTATCAGTGTGTGGCGGGGCAGCAGTTGTAGAAGAGATTGAACAGTTATCTAGAGAAGGCAGTCATTACAGTATTTCGTCTGGGATTCTTCCTTCGCTCGGTGCACGAAGCAACCGCCGTATAAAGCTCCGAAGATTCATTGTTTCCCCTTATGATCGCCGTTATCGGTAACTACTGTATAGCCACGCATGTTATTTATTTATTTTCTATCGTAGTATTTGTTTGTTAAGTTGTTGTACGAGATTTTCAAACGTCAGTTTGCATTTATGAATCACTTTTTTTAGTTCTATGGTTCCTCTGAGATGAATGAATGAAATGTAGCATAATTGTAAAATGGGATTTGAATGACTTTTTTTTTCTTTTTTTTTTTGTTTGGGGGGGTTGGGGGTTGTTAACTTTGTTTCGGATGAGGAGAAGGAGAAGAAGAAGCAGCAGAATCAATAGTATATTTGTCGTCAAAGGTTCTGGGTTTAGAAATTGACGGAAAATTCAGAATTTGTCTTTTGTGAGCTTTTTGAATAAGGTTTGCTCTTGCTGTTGCTGTTTCTAGTTGGTTGTTGAAATCATTGATTATTTCACATTTTCAATTTTATCTTCTTCCCACTTTTAAACTAATTTTCGTTTTTAATTCTTTTTTATTCGTACCACTTTAAATGGAAGCAATCTACACAAACAATATATGTAGTTTGAATTGTGATTTTTGCTTCTTTTTTTTTTTAAAAAAAGTTGGATTCTTAGGGAGTAAGTGGAACCCAATTTTTCATCCAATTAACAGAGGCTTTATGGGCTTATAGCACAGTCATTCCAATTGAATTTCTATTATGAGTACCTACCTTTGAAGGTATCACTTTCACCAGCCGACTCCCCCAACTGTATTCTTTTTGACTTCTTGATGTCACGAGGATATTGGAAGAAGATAATTTGATTACTGTATCTGATTAACAACCAAGGAAAAAACAGTCTTTTTCTCGAGTCATAGGTTTCTTCCAGTTTCAAATGTGCGGCTTTTGTTGACTTTTATGGTTGGCTTTCTGTTTTTGTCGGTAATTTCATAGCAGCTGGCCTCAATCCTGTTTTACCCTCATAGTTATATCAAGGTAGGTAATCACTAGATTTTGTGTTCTCTCTATTTTCAGTTTTATAAGTTATTGAATTTTGGTTAATATATCTCTTCAACTCATATTGAGTCATTGACTAGATCTTAGTAATAGACAATGTTGTTTTCCTGAATGCCAAAATAAGTATATTGGAGCGCTTTTCTGTGTGCCCTGTAATTGATTTCTGCTTCTTTTGCCGTAATCTATGGAAACCATTAGGGAATTGTTGAAGTCCATTTACGAGGTTGGCAGTTGTAGACTCTATATTTGTTCCCCCATTGGTTCTGCATTAACTTCATTTTGGACAAATCTTAATCTTCATTTGGCTAGTTTGATATTGGCATTAGGCCAAGTTTCTGTATTCAATTCTTGTCTTCTAATGGTTGTTGGTTTATCCCAATTGGAAATTATGGCTTGTTTTTATGCTAATTTTAACTAAAGATTGAATTGGATTCCAATGTTACAGGGCATGGGAAACATTTCTGATTGTTGTATAGCCTATACAATCTAGATCTCCATTTGAATTCGGGTTATAAGAGACAGTGTTCCCTGTCTCTGGCCACTGTCTATTGCGGATAATGTTGTCAATGGTTGACATTTGCCATTGACATCATTCTCACTTTCTTTGTAGCATACCTCGATAGAAGTACGTACCTTCTTGTTGATGACCACAGGCTGATTGCTTGGAAATATGCCAGTAGTTGGTTGGCATTCGATGTTGTCTCCACCATTCCTTCTGAACTTGCTCGCAAAATTTCTCCTCGAGCTTTACAGACATATGGCTTATTCAATATGCTTCGCCTCTGGCGTCTTCGTATAATTAGTGCCTTATTTGCTCGGTAAATGTCTCAAAAAGCTATGCAAAAATGCTGAGAATATTACATTTCTTTTTAAGGCATGGAGAGAATTTGTGTTCTCTTTGTATTTTGTACCAATTCCTGCTTTTTTCTACTTTGGAACAGGTTGGAGAAAGATAGGAACTTCAATTATTTTTGGGTTCGATGTGCAAAGCTTATTTGTGTATGTATATTGTTACATTTTCTTGGTAAATAAGCTTCTTGTATAAACTAGGGGTTTCGCTTATTAAATGCTGTTCTATCATTCTATGTGGCTTTATAGGTCACTCTTTTTGCTGTGCATTGTGCGGGATGCTTCTATTATATGCTTGCTGCTCGATATCATAATCACAAGAAGACATGGATTGGGGCTTCCATGGGGGACTTCCTACAAGAGAGTCTATGGATCCGATATGTGACCTCAATATACTGGTCCATCACTACTCTAACTACAGTTGGTTATGGTGATCTACTTATACACATCTAGATGTCCCCCAAGAGATGTCTTACATGCTCTTTAACCTCGGGCTGACAGCTTATCTGATAGGAAAATATGACCAATTTGGTTGTTCATGGAACCAGTAGGACCAGGAAATTTGTGAGTACTTTTTATTCATTGCTCTAATTTTTTTGAGTCCAAGTTTAGGATCATTACGTTTACTTGCTTCTACGTAATCTCCAAGTTTGCAATGAGGCTGTCATTCAATTCATATCTCTTTTACAACAGAGAGATACCATTCAAGCTGCATCAAGTTTTGCTCAGAGGAACCAACTGCCTGTTCGCCTACAAGATCTTTCTCTCACTTGTGCTTGAAGTTCAGAACTGATTCGAGGGGCTGGAGCAGCAAGAGACTCTTGATTCTCTACCAAAAGCCATTCGGTCAAGCATTTCACATTTTCTTTGAAATGCTTGTCTCACAGGTGTACTTGTTTCCAAATCACGACACCTGTCTCTGATTTGCTATCCAGCTGGTAATATAAGTGACAACAGAGTCAATAAAACTGTTTTCATATTCAAGCTTTTTCCCTTATTAATATTATACTTTACTTTGAACGTGTTCTGTTCGGCAGCAGTGCATGCAAATTGACCTACATCTGGTAATATTGGGCTTTCTTTTCCTGTTCAATTTGAAGTGATGAAATTCATGTGCTTGTAATATTTTTCCCTCCTTCTGAGTAATGTGTATATTCATGTCTGCCTGCCACTGATGTTTGAAGAGACAGCAGGATTTACTGGTTTTCCAAAATGGGGCCGAGCAGGAAAGTATATCAGCACATACTGAGAACAAATACTGCCTTTCTTTTTCTTTTTTCAAGCTTAAAAAATCTGGATTACACTAACTACTCCAGAGAATATTAAGGATCTTTTCATTATTCTTGATATTGAAGAATATTGACTGAAATTCAGAAAAATACTGCAGATTATTGGGGAGGCGAAAAATGGTGATCTTTGTGATGTGAGATTGGGGTTCTTTGCTATAGGCCTCAGTTGTTCACCGTACGAACAAAAAGACTGTATAAGCTACTGAGACTGAATCGAACCGCATTTATGAATATCATTCAGGCCAATGTTGGAGACGGGACCATTATCATGAATAATCTCCTTCAGGTCCGTATGATACCATTAGCTGAAAGACAATTTTCAATTTGGTGAAAATTTTGCGTTGCAAGTTCCTTTTGAATTCACTAGCTTATTCATATTCAGCAAATCTAATATATCTAGATTCATGTAGAGCTCATGGTCTGCCAGTGAGTTTGAAATTGATTCAAATGCATTGTTTTTGCTTCATTCGATTGTTGTGCAGCACTTGAAGGAGCAAAATGATCCAATTATGGAGGGAGTTTTGATAGAGACAGAGAATATGCTAGCCCGTGGTCGAATGGACCTACCTCTTAGCCTATGTTTTGCAACACTCAGAGGAGACGACTTGCTGTTGCATCACTTGTTGAAACGGGGTCTAGATCCAAATGAATCTGACAACAATGGGAGAATCAGCCCTTGTACGCATAACACTCAATTCATGCCTTAAGATATTTATTAACCTTTAAAATGCGATTCTATCATTTTGTTTAATGTACATCCTTTTGTGTACTCAGCATATAGCTGCCTCAAAAGGTAACGAGAATTGCGTGTTGCTGCTTCTGGATTTTGGAGCAGACCCCAATAGCAAAGGTATCTTCAATCTTCATACTGCTTTCATCATTACCACTTGTCTTGATAATGATATTCCAATGCTACTTTGGAAACTCAACTTCTTATGTCATTTTGCTTGTTAATTTTGTTCAAATTGAAAGATTAGTTGGACATACACTCCTCTTATAGATTGCTTACCGATAAACTTGCTGATTTCTATGTTAATCATTGCAGCCCTCAATTATTGGTAGTCTCTTTCACAGCTTATCAGAATCAAACAATACACCTTGTTATGCCTTGAAATGCTGCCCTCCTCCCATCCCCACACATCCATTTGTCATCACAAAAATAGCAGTAATCTAACAATTTACTGGTCCCTTCTGAATAGTTTAGTAGAGCTGGGAATCTTTTAGCCACAACAGTGGAAGCTTAAGTCAACTTAGCTAAATGTGCCCCTTAAATCTCTACAGGTCGCTTGACTTTCTAGGTTGAGCCATCTTTAATTTAATTCTCATTTATCTTGATTCCATTGAAGCAGGGTCCATACTGGCTGGTCCTCTTGCATTTAATCAAATGTGAGAAATATCCTTGTGACTCATCTGCAGAATTTGCAAGTTGCGAATATCCTTTCTTTATGGTGCCTACTTGTTATTTACTACATTATCCGTGTTCATATCACTACCACAAAGCCTGACCTTTCATTTTCAAGACTGATTGGCTTTCTCCATTCTTGATTTCTTTATTTTTTCTTGGACCCTTTTGTGCTTGCTGTATTGCATACCGATACAGCTGTCTCTTATACAAGGGGCAGGGGTCCTGGGGCTAAGTAGCTTATATTTATTAAAAGAAAGGAAAATAAGAGAGATTATACTCTCGTACCTTCTAATAAGTTATAAACTCTTATGTATGTTCATCTTTCATCACTAAGTTTTAGGTATTAACCCCACTCGCTAATTTTTATACATTCAAACGTTAAATTAAAACTCCGTAACTTTGAAAATCGCAGCGCATCTGTAATATTACTACTTCTCTAAAAGAAATGTCTGCTTTGGTTGTGCAGACTCAGATGGAAACGTTCCATTATGGGAGGCCATGTTGGGCAAGCATGAATTAGTCATCAAGCTATTACGTGACAATGGTGCCAAAATAACTTTCGGAGATGTAGGTCAATTTGCATGCACTGCTGCCGAACAGAACAACTTAAAATTGCTACAGGAGATTGCTCGTCTTGGAGGGGATGTTACATGTCCGAGGAGAAATGGATCAACAGCTCTTCATCCTGTCTCTTTTGTGAAGGCAACACTGACATAGTGAAATTCCTCTTGCAACAAGGTGCTGATATTCATAAAATAGATGATCATGGCATAGTGGACCTCTGAGAGATCTAGCCGATCTAGCAAGGCCACGTCAACATCTTATTTCTTTTGAAGCCATAAAACAAATAAAACCCAACCTGTTGCACCAATTCTTGAAGAAAAGCATGGAGTTCGGTTTCTTGGAAGATTTAAAAGTGAGCCTACAATCCTTCCTGCACCCCAAGAAGGCACATTTCCAACATTTGATGGATCATGGGGGCAATCACGGAGAAGATGTAGGGCTGATAATTTCCACAATTCACTGTTTGGGATCATGTCAGCTACCCAGAATGGGGAGCATGACTTGCTTTTATCAATAAATCAGGCTAAAGGTGCCACAACTGCAAGAATGTATGTTGCTCGAGTGACCATCAGTTGCCCTGAGAAAGGAGATGTTGCTGGAAGGCTTGTTTTACTTCCACCTAGCTTTCACGAATTATGTGAGATTGGTTTTAAGAAATATGGATTTTGGCCAGGCAGAGTTTTGAACAAGGATGGAGCTGAAATTGATGAAATAGGGGTAATAAGAGATGGTGACCATTTGGTATTTGTAAGTGATGGTGGAGCTCATGAACAACCTACTCAGCAAGATACTACTTGTGCCTGATGGTAGATTGAGATGAATCAAAAACTACACATTCCACTTTCCACCCCTAAATCTTTAAGACTTGTAGGTTCAATGCCATCAATTTGTGGCTAAATGTCCTAAGCCAGTTAGTGATATTCTCTTGATTATATAGATGAATCAATCACCAATTGTTTTTGGTTCTGTAAATGCATGCATAGGTTAGCTTACCAAAATGAGAGGGAGTCCATACAAGCATTGTAACACCAATTCCTGCGTTGACTGCATTGTGTTCCCATTACAAATTTGGGTAGTATTAGCTCAAATGCCAAGTCAACTGTCAGTATGAGCCCATAATCAGCTAAAATGATAAAAATGTTAACCAGCAAGGGGTACCATTACCAGATGTGGTTTTCATGAATCTTTCCATCGATAACCACAACAATTACAATTATGTTAACCTGATGAAATGATATGCAAAAAGAAAAAGGAACTAACCTCCTGACGTTTACACATCTTACGCAGCTAAGTCCAACAATCTGGAGATGCAGAATTTTCTACTCTGTTGAAGTGGGAAGCAAAATCAGGCCTGCAAAATCTTTAGATGCAGAAATACTGGCAAATATGCTCATCTTCAAGGTAAAGATATAAAGCAGAAAATTCTCTTAACCATTAGGCTGCACTTATATAAAAGGCTTGCAGGCTTTGTGGTAGTACATATGAACACGGATAATGTAGTAACGTGTGCTCAAAGGTTTACACTAGGTGAGCATGAAACTACATATACACATAGTTGCTCTTTTATTTAATGGTAATCGGTACTACTAGTAAGAAACAGCCTTTGGATCTTGAGTAACAATTCCAAAGGCATCATATGCACATCTAGATAACTCCTGCCTACAGAAGCCCCAGCATTCTGAGACGTTCTTCATGCACAGGGTCCAATGTTGGGAGGGGTATAACAGCCATGAAGATCCTTAACAACATACTCCTGCAACATCCAGAAAAAAAATGTATATCAGGAATTAGGAAAACAAGACGAAACAAAGTCTTACCAAGCCCTACACTAACAAGGGCAAGTATCTGGGGCTCTAGAATTATCCGAGTAGGATCATTAGATTAAAGTACAGATTTTCACTAAATAATAGGCAAGAAATCAACTTGAAATACTTGGGTTTCATGAATGATTAAATGTATTCAGGCTCACCTTCAGAGCATTTATCCTCCAGAAACTTGTCCAAATTCCAAACCTCCTAGTTCATCACTCAAAGGACATGGAAAGCAAATGAAACACCACAATACACACAGAAACTTTGATACATCAATCCTATTATTCCAAGTAGTTCTATTTACTAAATCTTCAACTGTTCTCTTAATCAGCTAAATTGCAAAAGATTTCAGTATGTACTTGTGAATCCTTGTGGTACTTTAGATTTGCCAGTAGCTGGAAAAGCTACATCTTAATCGATTACAAACTGAAGAGAGGTTAATATGTCTGATAAGAATGACGTACGTAAATAACTCAGAAGTCCGAACACTGGCTCAGATTCAACACTATCGCATGGTCGACGTCAATGCCAAGTATATCCACTACTAATCAAAAATCATTACAGTTGAAGATAAGCTTATGAAACAATTCCAAAGCATTTTTTTTACATTTAGGGACTTGTTCTTGAAGATGGACAATGAGAGTTAGGATTAAGCAGTTGTAACTAGTACAGCATAATGAAACATCAATTTCCAACTGAATCCTGTGACTGGAATGTTTTCTTTTAGGTTTTGGATCTGCAGATATTGGATATGAATCTCCCCCTAAATCTTCAATCATGCCCAACTAGAGCAACAATCAGCGCATAAATTTTGTTGAAATCTCTAGTTTAGCTATAAATTTGAAGTCCAAGCAGCATTAAGACCAAATCATCATGTGAAATATTTCACTGCAAGAGAGCACNTGTGAGTTCTTTCTTAGTAAGGATGTGGTAGTGTCTTTGCCAAATCCTCCGGATGATCATGGTGGTAGCAAGGAAGCCATAGGCAATCCCAAGAATGGCAAAGATGACAACAAACACAATTACGAGGGTAAAGCATGTCTCCATGTATGCAGGGAAACAATCCAACATGCCACAGCCATTACAAAAATTCGGCCAACCGGCCACACATGGGTCATTGGTGCCCAAAGAGGAGCAGTGTATTCTGAAGGTGCCCAACAAATCCAAGCAGCACAAGGAAGCCAAGAACCCCTGTCCAGTCAATGGGATTGTATGTTAGACCAGAGGGATCTTTCTTCCATATGATCAGACTATTGAATACAAAAAGAGAACAATCATGATTTCTGGGGGAAAAGATTACAGATATAGCAACCCATACAAATCACAAATGCTGCAACCTGATTATTAAATATATTTACCAGAGGAACAAGAAACTAGATTTTCAAAACATATATGATTAACAGTCCAAAGAAATTCAGGAACACTTGAACTGAAACAACTTTAGCAGAATTGCTGGCCTGTCTCTTGCTAAAACAATACCAGGTGAAAGGAAACCCATTCAACATCGCTAAAAGAAGTTACTCTCCGTAATATAGTCCATAGAAATAAAACACATGGTTCACTTTGAATATTTCGCAAGATGAGGCTTAACCAACAGCCCAACTGTCTTCGTTCATAAACTACCAATTAATCATATTACACCGACAGTATCCTCCAAAATCGTCCAATTAAGTGATACAACAGCTGGACCATCATCAAACTCGTTATTCTCTCCCTCCCTAACTCCTGCTACCAGTCCATACCCCAGTTATATGTTACACTAATTTCATCAAGCTATTTGTTTGCATTGCCCTTGAACCGTGTTTTTTTGACATAAATAATTACACTTTGCTGGAAACTTAGCATGGGAAAGTCCTGTTCATAATAATTACACCACATGTTGACAGAACCACCAATCTAGATACAAGAGTGAGTCAGTGAACCTTTGGCACATTTATTTTCCAAGTTAATTAATAAATTTCTTGGTTTACCTACACAATAGTAGAATGGAATAGGAAGCTTAGAAAGTATGCGATCTTTTGCTATCATTGAATGATATCCTGAAAGTTCCATCTTTATCCATGAGATAACCAAAACCACTTATGGCAGCAAGCACCATGAAGGAACAAGGAAAATTAGGTAGACACTCTAGAGATCTCATATAGAAATTTGGGGCTCCAAGTCATGTGTCATATGTAAAAACAAAATGTAGAGAAAAATAGAAGAGGAAAGCCTAAACCGACTGAATGTTGCAACCACACACACAAAAAAAAAAAAGAACAAAAAAGTAAAAGAACTAAACTGTTAGCATAAGGAATAAATTCCAAAATCGAGGCCTCAGAGCTCCAAACTGTTAGCATACACTCATGGAAAAACATAATCATTCTAATGCCATTACTCTTCGTACACTTCTTATACAATTTAGCATTAAATTAAGCCCTGAACCTGTCTCTTATACAGAACCACAAGGGTATAAGAGACAATGTAAGTCTACAACATAATAGTCGCCATCTCCCTTAGAATTAACTGCAACTTGTAGCCTTTAATTGAATTTGAGATTATTAATTTACGCTGAATAATAAGCGTGCCAATGGTATCTATCAATTCATGATACAAATTAAAATGAAATAGCAAAGATAGCAAACCTCAGCACCAATAACCAACACAGAAAACATGTTATACAGCCTGTGAAATGAGGCAGAAAAGAGTTTACATATAACAATATGGAGTAAAGGCCAGTCCAAAATGATAAAGTTAAGACCTATAACACAAATGATAAAGATTATTTGTAGATCCGTACATTAAGAGTAACTGATGTAAACAAATTACACTTACAGTTTGTACAGCAAGAAATACGAGTAAGACGTCCCTTGCTACAAAGAGCCTGAATTTTGTTTTGCGCCAAGAACTGCCCTCCAACTCTACCACGTCAAGATGAAATTGAGCGTTACAAGTAGTGCAATGAGAAAAGGCAAATCCTTCCTGCATCAGGTACCAAGTTATGATTAATAAAATAGTATCTCCATCCTTAATTTCACAGAGTGGTTGCATTAAAAGTAGTCTCACCTTGACAGACCGCCAGTGATCAAGGCATGGGCGATGAACACGGAGATATCAATTCAACATCTATCAAGGAGATAAGAACTAATTAGACCATTTTGGACTGATTCAATACAGAATCAGAGAAAATCAAAGACAGGTCGAATAAAACTGCACACACCTCAAAACACAAATTTCTTGCTTTAAAAGCTTTGAGTGCAAGAATAGGGGAAAATCCTTTCACACATCAAGCGTGATGGATTTTCACACACAAAAAATGATTTTGCTCAAAACATCAAAACATTTTTAATGACGCACATTGCAGCAGCGTGTAATACCGCATTTGGTCCTCTAGCTCCTCTGTTACACTTTGCATTACACCTTGAGTTACACCGTCTTATGGGATGATCATCGTCCCTTATTTAATATTTACCCATATTGAAACACACATGATAGCGGTTATGCAAAGTGTACACACTAACACAGGTGTAACACCAAACTACCCATTGCCCAGTGACACTCTCAGGTATTTATTCCTACTCATCAAATTGCATAAGAGACAACTATATCAAGTAAAACAAGTACACCTAAGAGAAGGGGGGGAGTACAAATACACAACCAAGCGTCTCCTTCAACCAACAAAACTCAACAAATAACCTGTGATCAATCAAAACAATACCTACTTATACTACAGATTACTAGTAAAAGTATGCCATCTTACAAACCCAAAAAGAAGAAAAAAAGGAAGAAGATTTTACCATCTTTGCCATCGCATTGCTCCCTTCTACTTATATATTACATCTATTGATGGCAACATGAGCATCAATATCCACAACCTCTATCTCAGAGGAGCTCGCCGATGCCGACAGCAGTGAGGAGTCGACATGGTGGTGTTCATGCAGCAGAGGGTCGGAGTCGGTGGGGTACCGGCCACCGCGAAATGGTTCCAGCTGAATTTCTCTTCTCATCTGAAAAAACTTCATCAAAACATCCAGAAGAACACCGACAAGCACCGAACAAAAAAAAAAGGTAAGATTGAAATGAAATTAGCAAATTTTAATTAAAATTTACATAATTAAAAACTAAAAATTGAGAATGTGAAATTAAACAGAGGTGTAGAAATTAGGAAAGTATTAGTTTTGAAGAATGTACCTGAAATTAACTAAGAAAAGATGCAGAAAATGAGGATGAAAGTAGTGAGATGAATGTCTTTCTTTCGGTAAATAGGAATGTCAAGCGGCAGAAATGTCTCTTCTGCTTGTGTAGGTACTTTCTTCTTCTTCTTCATTTTTTTTTTTTGTGGAAAAGAGAAATAGGGGGTTTTTATCACACCTAATTTAATACAGAGACAGAAAATATTCTAACAGCTTTTGACTTAAAAATTTCCCAATTTCTTAATTTCTTTAAAATCAATATCATGGATTTACAAACACTAAAAAGTGAATAGCTTTGAAAAGCCAAGAATATATATTTTTTAATTTTAATAATTATTTAAAATACATGGAAATTTGTTTTTATTTTTGATATTTATCTTAAGGCTGTCTTATCATTTCTGGACAACCTTCCAATACACTTTGGAATAAAAATGTTAATAAAATTAATAAAATACTTTCTTTAGGTAGTTTTGATTTTTTTTCCTCCTTGATACTTAATTGAATTAAAAAAAAATTTGTTGTCATTTAAAGAAATTAAATTAAATCATTTTATTAACATTCTTACTATTTAATTCCAAAATATACTAATAAATTTTTGTCACAAATAAAATTTTATAACAAATATTTTGTAGGTCATCAAATTTGGAGTTATATAATCTAGATGTGTATATTTCTTTTAAACACATAATTTTTTTTCTACATAAGCTTGAGTTTGAGATATGAATAAAAGAACTATGTAATTTTGAATGCTAAAAGTAGTATAATAATGATGTGCCTAAAATACAATCTATAAATTGATCAAATAATGAGTAGTAACTCATCGGTAAATAGAAATTCTTCTATTTACCCTTAAATTGGGAAGATATTTGCCTAAAGAAGAATTCAATTGATCATTGATAGTTTGCATCTGACAAAGTAAGGGACAATAAAGTTAAACCTCTCTCCATTTAAGGGTAATTTTTTCAACAATGTTGGTGACTCAATTGATTATTGGTAGTTTGCATTTAGATTATAGTCAAACTATCTTGACGGTGTTGGATAAGGTTTCTTTCCTCTCGAAGACAAATGGAGTAACCTTCATTTATCTTTAAAAAATAAATTTTGAAAATTTAAGAAATCAAAACCATTCATGATTCCCATGAATAATACATTATGTATAAATGCCTTGAAGAGAATTATAAAAAAATTTTTTTAATTTTTTTTTTATAATTAAAAAACAATGTCCATGTTTCATTAAAATTTAAAAATTCTTACATTTGTCCAAATATTACATATAAATTTGAAGGTAATTTTTGTGAATAAATTGATTTTGAAATATAATGATCTACTCAGTTAGATAAAATTAACGGTTTATTTAAAGTATTATTTTCTTAACTTTAATTATTTATATATCGATAAATTGACAAACAAATGAAGAAAATCCCTAACTGACAGAGTTGCGGTCCTAAACGTAATTTATGGCCTCACTATTGAACTAATTATTGTTGTTTCTTTCCTAGAAGAATTTGAATTATTTATATGCAAGTTTCATTAAGTGGTATAATAGAGGAGAAATTTTAGACAAAACTGCAATTTTCATCCAAAATATGACAAAGTAGGAATGTGATATTCCCACTTTTATCTTAATATATATTTATGAATAAAGCTACATAAATTTGAAAAAGTTCAAATTCATCGAATTTCTTTAGTTTTCATTCATAAATACATAGTATAAATAAAAGAAGGAATGGGCTGACGCACGCATTCTCACATTCCTACTCTGTCTTTATTTTGAATGAAATTATAGTTTTGTCTAAGATATCTTCTTCTATTGCATTGCTCAATGAAACTTACATATGAAGAATTCAAAATTATTTAGGAAAGAAAACCTGGCAATTGCTACTTCATTTAGTAGGGCATCAATTATGTATCGGACTTCAACTGCTTTGAATAAAATATTTGAAATTGTTTGAAAATATCTGAAGATATAGATGTAATGAAAGTGGACGAATTTAATTTTCTATCATTTTGAAGGTTTACTTTGGAGGCTAGTTGGATTCTTGGGATTTTACTAAATTTGGTTTTGTTTTTTTGTGTGATGGGACCTATAAGAAGCCAAAAGAAGAAGGAGGAAAAGAAGGAGAAGAAGAAGATGGAGGTGTAGTAAAAGTGGCTGAATTTAATTTTCTACCTTTTTTGAAGATGGACTTTGGAGGCTAGTGGGATTCTTGGAATTTTACTAAATTTGGATTTTTTTTTTTTGGGTGATGGGTCCTATAAGAAGCCAGAAGAAGAAAAGGAAAGTAGAGAAAAAGAAGAAGAAGAAGAGAGAACCGAAAAGGATGAAGATGCTTGCTACTTCTAGATATTCAGAGGAGAGAGTGTTGGACCTGCTGAGTGCCATGGTGACCATTTTTGCTGGTTAATAAGTGGGGAAAGGGTTGTGTACTTTTGTTTGGATAATTTTGTCTTTGACGTCACGTGACATGCTAATGAGTTAAGAAATTTAATGAATAGGCAAAAATGACATTTTAAGTTGGTAACCTTTTAGCCGCAAAATTAGTTTAGTGACTAAAACATGTACACTCTGTAAGTATAGTGACCTTTTGGCTATTTGTGGCAATATCATGTGATTTCATCTCATATTGCATGCAACCACTAAGATTCCAGGCAATGATATTGCCACAACAAATATCTTATTGCCACATCATGTGTTTATAAGATAACAAAAGTACTATTTGTGAACCCACCACTACTAACCTCAAAGAATAATCATTCTTTTAAAGGCTTTCGTTCCCATTTAATATTATCATCACTCAACCACCTTCCCTAAAACCAAAATTATAACGGTTGAAATTTCATAAAATATTTTCTCGACAAACTTTCAATGCTAGAAATAGCATTACTAAATCTTGATGAATTTATTATATAATAGTTATCATCATTAATTACCTATTAATATGAGAAAAGAGAATTTGTCAAAGGATATTTTAAGGTTGTCAGGAAAATGAGTGAAAACTAAATTTGCCCTGGCAAATTGGACAAAAATTTAGGGTTGTGATGCTATAAAGAGAGAAGGGAGGACGGGGTGGTGTTTTTAGTAAAGGAGAGATCAAGTCTGCTGTGGTGGAGTTCACAAGACAATTTGAAATTATGAGAGGGTATTTTTGTCATTTGTCTGTAAATGTGTTGTGACAATAAGATAATTACTGTAGCAATATCATTACCTCAAGATGAAATATCTTGTTAAGGCTCTTTTGATTCGTAACTACATTTGGTTAGATAAGTTATTCATCTTTTAAAATGGGAAAAATGACCTTAAAAGTCGATCACATTTCACGTTTGTATTTTATTATTTTCTTACATTTAAAATGATGTATTTTCATCACTCACAAATTTAAAACCTACTTATTTTAATCTCCCAGTACATTTACAAGTATATTTTGTCCATAAATAATTGTATATATATCACATACCACTTTTTTTTTAATGTAATTAATTTACTCAATTACTTTCTAATATAACTGTGTCACACTATTTACCGCGATTACGCAATCTCCCATTTAACTTCAAAATAGTATTTACTTAATTTTATCCATTCAAATACTTGATTTCAAAATTAAGTTATTAAAGATCTTTATAATTCTAATGGTGTCTCATGGCTGCATGGGCTAATTAATTTTATCGAAATAAAAGGGAAAAAACAAAAAGTTTTAAAAAAAAGTGGTATGTGATACATATAGATGTGTATAAGAGACAGATATAGATGTAATTCTATATACCGATTGCCAAGTTAGTAAGAGGTGATATATTTATGATTTGTATTTTAGACTAGTGTATAATAAGAGAAGCTGGGCCATATAAAAAGTTCAAAGGCCAAAAAAAAAAAAAAAAACGTGTGAAAGTTTGCTGCTAAAAATCTGGACAAAGAAGGAATAAGAAAAAAATTAGCCATCTCTTTCTAACATTTTAGTGGCAAACTTTCACTTAACTTTTATTCTTGACTTCTAAATTTATATGGGCTCAGTTCTCTTATACATATGCTATGTGTGTTAGAAGATACGTGTAAGAGGACTAGTTTATGTTGGCAATTTCTATGTTTAGTTGCAAAATCTTACTTTTCTTTGTTTTTTCATTAATACCAATTTTCCCCACTATATTTTTTTTTACTTTTCCTTTTTTTTTTTGTTCCCTTTCAATAAAATTAATTAGCCCAAGTAGTCACGAGCCACCATTAGAATTATAAAGATATTGAATAACTTAATTTTGAAATCGAGTATTATAATGGACAAAGTTAAATAAATAATATGATTTCGAATTTAAATGAGAGATAGTGCAATCATTGTAAATTGCTATGCTTTTTTCTTATCTTTTTTTCATGACTTTTTGAATTAACTGATTTTGGATACGATCTACTTTAAGGGATGTTTGATAATCATATTAAGTGTTTAAATTTAATTTATTAAGTATTTTTTGTGTTATGTGTGTTTGATAGCAAATTCCTACCTCTTAATACATTAAATACCACTTAATTTGTATATAAAATTTAATTAAAAAGTTTATCATTTAATTTATTGAATTCATTACTAGCATAGTAAAACTTCATCAATATTATTTATTTTATATTACATAGTCTTTCATATATACACGTATACATATACACATAAAATCTCTCATTTTCCATATACATCTATTTTTGAGAAACTAGCACGTGTTTTACACGTGTAACACTTCTAATTTATTGAAAAAAATTTATTTTCTAGAAAATATAAGTAATTAATGAATGATAACCAAGTATGAAAACTTTAACAGTTTAATTTTTATACACATTTTTATGTATTTTAAATATATACCTAATAATTACATCTTTTTCATTGTAATGTTTTTAAAATTTGTCAATATTATTTGTTATTTGTTACAAAGTTATATATAAATTTTATTTGTTTATTAAAAATTAAACAAATATTCTCTTTTATGATAACAACGTATGATAATTGTATTTTTATATTTCTCTTCTAGGTGCCTAGATTATAATTTTCATATAGTGTCACCACCAATTAATTAAACAATTAAAGATTAAGATATATTCCATAGTATTGAACTTTTTAAATATATGTGCATATTCTTTGTCATTACAAAGAAAATGATAATATCATTATCAAGTATCAAACATTATATAGATGAAGTATTTTAAAATTATATAAGAGTTGAAAGTTTGTCGATTTATATTTCAGCAGACAATCAAAATGCAACGAATGTTAGATAAAACAACCTTTATCTTACTCTACAATACACGAAATGCAAATGAATACACATCTTGTAAACATAACTAAAATTACATGTCATTACGTTAAGTGAGATTTTATATATTTTTTGTATCACAATTAGATTATTTCTAACATATTATGTAATATATATATACATATAGAGAATATATTGTTATGTTCTCTTAAAATTATGATAATATTCACCTAAATATTTAATTATATAACGCTCTAAGCTTTTTATTCATCTTTAATGGCATAAAATATAGTTAACTCCGATCTATAATTGTTTTTGTTTTTCTTTTAGGTTCATAAATTATAATTTCTAATAGCGACACCGCCAATAATTTAATCAATTATAGACAAAGACTTTTTCCATAATATTGAAGTTCTTTGAGATACATCTATATATTCTTTATCACTTGTAAATGATGATATCACCATCAAATATCAAACATTATTTAATAATGAAGCGTGTCAAAATGCTTTTATTAATGAAAATATTTATAGGAGATTAAATAATATATAGTAATAATTACAAAAATGATAAAATAAAATTTCAAAAATAAGAAAAATAAACCTAAATATAAAGAACAAAAATATCAAACAAAAATTATACACTGTATAAGAAAACCAACAATTAAACTAATATGTTCTGTATAATAGCGAGTAGTTTATCATCAATTATGCTCAATTTCATAAGTTTTTTGTTCTTATACACATCTAGCTTTTATCTTACTCGAAATGTACGAAAATTAATGAAAAATCCTCTATCTTACTCTAAATGCAAGCAACTCGAATGAAAAATATTTAATTCTAAAGACATCTAAAATAATATGTAATTCCTCTAATTTGTATTCTAATTAATTTTTTAGCATATTGAGTAAATTAATTACATATCCACATAGAGAATATATTGGTATTTTTCATGTTTCTTAACCTTATGATAATGTTGATATTCTTAACTCTTCCATTCATCTTGAATGGTATCGAATATGGTTAACTCCTAAATTATCAACATTTGATATAATATTTTAGTATGAAATTAAATTTGCATTTATTATATACAAACAAGGAATATATTAAAAAAATACTAATCTATTATTTTTATTTTTTGTACTTTTTCAATCTAATTAATTTTATTGAAAGGGAAGATAAGAAATCTATGTTTTTATTATTTTGTTAAATAGTGAAGAATTATATTGTAATTTCCAAAATCAACATGTAAAATACAATCTATATCTGCAATTATTTTAGAGTATTTAATAGTATGACTATATTTGAATAATATATGTTGTCTTTTAGAATACTTGCTTATTTTTTTTCTATATTGCCATTCCTACAATTTATATGTAGTGTTCTTATAGGTTTTATAATAATTATTCTAGAATATTTTGAGCATTAATCATACAATTGGTTTAACATTTTTTACCTTATCAATAGTTAGTCCAAATAAATATTTCTTTGTTGTTGTACATATGTTGTAACAACCGATATTGTACTTTTCAAAATTGACATTTATATTCATTATATACCCAAAATCAGTTTAGAGTATTGTTACAATCATTATTTCAGATTATTTTAGGTATATGCATTGTATCATGGATTTAACTTATTTTCTATCTCATCAATAGTTAATCTAAACTAATATACTATAAAATGATGTTATTAAAGATAAAGATTTAGTAATAGAAATAATATTAAAGAGATATAAAATCAACAAATAATCTTTTCTCAAAATTACATAAAAAAGCAAAGATATTAAATTAATCGTATTATAGACATTTAAAAAACAATAAAACAATATTATATATATTCTATAATTTTTCACTTTATATAAATTTTAATTTTTTATTTGTACAATTATTAATTTTGAGATTTTTAAGTTGAAACATACTCAAAAATTCTATACTCATGGATATCTCTCTCTTGTTAACCAAAATTTCAAGTTAAAAAAGTCACTATAATCAAGAGTCGTGAAACCAGTATAGTTGACTGTCAGTTAAGGAAAGTTGTGCTTAAAAAATAATATTGGTTAGATTTATCATCTTCTTCAATTAATCCCAACCAAAAAGGCTAACAAAAAGGCCAAATTCAATTTCAGTGTATCTTTTCATCAAATTCTACATGAATTAAATATTCTCTTTACGAAAAAATTATTTATCAAACAAAATTGAAAAGATACACTGATATATAATACCTATTTATTTTTGTTAGCCTTTTTGTTGGGATTAATTGAAGAAGATGATCGGATTAGTTATCATATTGTTTCTCTTAAATATATATAGATGTAACTCTTAGAACATCTACATTCTTATTATATATTTATGCCAAAATTTCATAATAAGTTAAAGAGGAAACAATTTATTTTATTAACATTTCATACACTTTAGAATAAGATAAAGGATGTTTTCATAAATATTCGACTTCATTTTAAAGCAAGACAAAAGAACAAATGATTATTTCAATTTTGTATAATGAAATTAATATACTATATTATACCTATCCATAATATGAAGAATATATTAGTTTAATCTATTTAATTTCTTATACATAAGACATAATTTTTGGATTGGTTAATTTATTCTTTACATTTTAATTAGATTGATTTTTTATTTTTTGAAATTTTAATTATAATGAATATTTTTATACAAATAAAAAGTTTTCCATCTTATTATGTATTTATATCGAAATAGATGTTTGTATCCTAAATAATAGATATAATAGATTATGAGTAATTTAATTAATTATGTTCTCTTATTGGAAATTAGAAATTATTTGATTCATTTTTATTTTTTTAATTATAACAAATATTTTTATGCTAATAAAAATATTCCATCTTATTATATATTTATACCAAAATAGGTGGTTGTATCCTAAAAATAGGTAGAATAAATAAGAACAGATTTAATTATGTTTCCTATTCAGAATTGGAAATTCTATTTCATCAAGGGTGGATATTTTAGGCATTACAAAAAAAGTAGAGAAACACTTAAAATATGTTTTCCTATTAGGTATTGAAAATTATATTTCATTAAGGGCGGGTATTTTAGACATTAAAAAAAGAGAGAGAAACACTTATATATGTTTTCTATTGGAAATTAAAATTATATTTCATTAAGGGCGGGTATTTTAGTCATCACAAAAAAGGGAGAAACACCAGGAGGGAAGAAACAAAATTTGGGAGAAACAACTCGCATATATATATATATAGTAATATAGATTAGTATTTTTTTTTTTGTATTAAAAATGCAATATGCAAAAAATTAACTTAATATGAAATAAATAATATTATATTGAACAATATAATATATACTGGGTAAAATATTTTAATTTAGTGTTCAAGTTCAAATGATTATAAAAAAAGATGCATCTTTATGAATTCAACAAATGAAAACTTCAACACTTAAATTTTGTGTTTAGATTCCATATTTCATAAATATCCATCTTATAGTGTAGATAAAAGTAGGAATGGACTGACGTACGCATCCTCACATTCCTACTCTACCCTTATGTTGAATAAAAATTATAGTTTTGTCTAAGATCTCTTCTTCTATTGTGTGGCCCAACAAAACTTGCGTATGAAGAATTCAAAATCATTTAAGAAAGAAAACGGCTATTGTTACTTCATTCATTTAGCAATGATGTATCGGACTTGTTCCTCTTTGTCAAAAAAATGTTTCTTACTAGTAGTACCGATTAGGTGCTTTTGTTTTTATTTGTAAAAAGAAAATGTCAAGAGGCATAACATGTTTCTTATGTTTTTTTTTTTGGCTTTAATTTAATCAAATTTTAAAATGGTCAAAGATGTAACATATTTATATTATTTAACTTAAAATTTTTCAATTTAAGGGTGTTTAATAACTCTACTAAGTGTTTAAACTTAACTCATTAAGTGTTTTTTTGCATTAAGTATGTCTAATAACAAAATTTTCCTACCCTTAATGACATTAAGTACCACTTAATTTGCAAACAAAATTTTAAATGAAAAGTTTATAACTAATTTTGTTGAATTCTTTACTAATATAGCAAAGTTTCATTAATTTTATTTATTTTATATTCACATAATCTTTCACATATACATGTATTCATATACACATGCATAGTCTCTCACTTTCCTATATACGTGTATAGGAAAATTTACGTGTTCATATCACTCCCACAAAGCCTGGCCTTCTATTTTCAAGACTCATTGATTTCTCCATGCTTGATTTCTTTATTGTTTCTTGGACCCTTTTGTGCTTGCTGTATCGGTATGTAATCCTAAGACTAAGTAGCTTATATTTATTAAAAGAAAAGAAAATAGAAAAATTATAGTTTGTTACTTTCTAATAATTTATAAACTCCTATAAATGTTTATTTTTCATTCCTAAATTTTAAGTATTAACTCTACTCCCTAGTTTGTAGACACTCAAACATTATATTAAAACTCCATAACTTTGAAAATCGCAACATCCCAACGCGTCTATAACGCTACTACTTCTTTAAAAAAATATGTCAGCTTTGGTTGTGTAAACTCGGATGGAAACGTTCCAAGATGGGAGCCCATATTGGGCAAGTATGAATTAGTCATCAAGCTATTATGTGATAATGGTGCCAAAATAACTACCGGAGATGTAGGTCAATCTGCATGCATTCCTGCCGAACGGAACAACTTAAAATTGCAACACAGATTGCTCGTCTTGGAGGGGATGTTACATGTCCGAGGAGCAATGGATCAACAGCTCTTCATGTTGCTGTTTGTGAAGGCAACACTGACATAATGAAATTCCTCTTGCAACAAGGTGCTGATATTGATAAAACAGATGATCATGGCTGGACCTCGAGCGATCTAGCCGATCAGCAAGGCCACGAGGACATAAAACTTCTCTTTGAATCCATAAGATGAAGGAGACAAAAACTCAACCTGTTGCACCAATTCTTGAAGAAAAGCATGGGGTTCGGTTTCTTGGAAGATTTAAAAGTGAGCCTAAAATCCTCCCTGTGCCCCAAGAAGGCACATTTCCAACATATGATGGATCATGGGAGCGATCACGTAGAAGACGTAGGGCCGATAATTTCCACAATTCACTGTTTGGGATCATGTCAGCTGCCCAGAATGGGGAGAATGACTTGCTTTTATCAATAAATCAGGCAAAAGCTTCCACAACCGCAAAAATACATTTTGCTAGAATGACCATCAGTTGCCCTGAGAATGGAGAAGTTGCTGGAAGGCTTGTTTTACTTCCACCTAGCTTTCAAGAATTATGTGAGATTGGTTTTAAGAAATATGAATTTTGGCCAGCCAGAGTTTTGAACAAGGATGGAGCTGAAATTGATGAAATAGGGGTAATAAGCGATGGTGACCATTTGGTATTTGCAAGACATGCTGGAGTGTATGAACACCTACTCAGCAAGATACTACTTGACAGCTATGGTGGATTGAGATGAATCAAAAACTACACATTACCACTTTCCACCCCTAAATCTTGAAGGCATGTAGGTTCAATGCCATCAATTTGTGGCTAAATGTCCTAAGCCAATTAGTGATACTCTCTTGATTATAGATGAATCATTCACCAATTGTATTTGGTTCTGTAAATGCATGCATAGGTTAACTAACCAAAATGAGAGGGAGTCCATACAAGCATTGTAACACCAATTCCTGCGCTGCGTGTCCATACAAGCATTGTAACACCAATTCCTACGCTGAGTGCATTGTGTTCCCATTACAAATTTGGGTAGTATTAGCTCAAATACCGAGACAACTGTCAGTATGAGCACCATTATCAACTAAAATGATAAAAATATGTTAACCAGCAAGGAGTACCATTACCAGATGTAGTTTTCATGAATCTTTCCATCGATAACCACAACAATTACATTATGTTACCCTGATGCAATGATACGCAAAAAGAAAAAGGAGCTAACCACCTGACGTTTACACATCTTATGCAGCTAAGTCCAACTAATATCAATCTGGAGATGCAGAATTTTCTACTCTGTTGAAGTGGGAAGCAAAATCAGGCCTGCAAAATCTTTTGATGCTCTCCGCATCTGAATACTGGTAAGTATGTTCATCTTCAAGGTAAAGATATAAAGCAGAAAATTAATCCAAACCATTAGGCATGCACATATATAAAAGGGCTAACAGAATATAACAGAGTACATATTATACTGCCAGATTGTGCTCCTATCGTCTGCACAAAGGTTTACACCAGGTGAGCATGAAACTACACATATATACATCCATGCTCTTTTATTTAATGGTAATCGGTACTACTAGTAAGAAACAGCCTTTGGACCTTGAGGAACAATTCCAAAGGCATCATATGCACATCTAGATAACTCCTGCCTACAGAAGCCCCAGCATTCTGAGACGTTCTTCATGCACAGGGTCCAAGTTGGGAGGGGTATAACAGCCATGAAGATCCTTAACAACATACACCTGCAACATCCAGAAAAAATTGTATATCATATCACTGGCGGTACTGTAGGTTACATGAATGATTAAATGTATTCAGGCTCACAAGTAGTTCTATTTACTAAATCTTCAACTGTTCAGGGCTTAATCAGCTAAATTGCAAAAGAATTCAGAATGTATGGGGATCCAGAGGTATTTTAGGATCCAGCCAGAAGCTAAAGCTAAAGCTAAATTTTGCATCGATAACAAACTGAAGAGAGGTTAATATGTCTGATTTGAATGTGACGTGCGTAAATAACTCAGAAGTCCGAACACGGGCTCAGATTCAACACTGTCACATGGTCCACGTCAATGCCAAGTATATCCACGACTAATCAAAATCAATACAGCCGAAGATAAGATTATGAAACAATTCCAAAGCAATTTTTTTACATTTACGGACTTGTTCTTGGAGATGGACAATGAGAGTTAGGATTAAGCAGTTTTAACTAGTACAGCATAATGAAACATCAATTTCCAGCTGAATCCTGTGACTGGAATGTTTTCTTTTAGGTTCTGGATCTGCAGATATTGGATATGAATCTCCCCCTAAATCTTCAATCATGCCCAACTAGAGCAACAGTCAGCGCATAAATTTTGTTCAAATATCTAGTTTAGCTATTAATTCGAAGTCCAAGAAGCATTAAGACCAAATTATCACGTGAAATACTTTACTGCAAGAGAGCAATCTCAGTTCCAAAGTAGAGCCTCTTTCTTCACATTATTCCTATTCTTTAGCATAAAGTACCTTGGCAACAACTATCAAAGGACCTCATTGATGATAAAAGAAGATTCCATCAGCTCAAAAATAAATAAGAAGGTGACTCTGTTGGCTAGCTTTATTAAAAGATTCAGAAACTATGTTATTTCATTCTTATCAGAAAGTCTTCGGCCCTATTTACTTCTAGTTTACAGATGAGACAAATAGCCAAGAATTTAGACCTGAGTGAGTTCTCTCTTAGTAAGGATGTGGTAGTGTCTCTGCCAAATCCTCTGGATGATCACGGTGGCAGCAAGGAAGCCATAGGCAATGCCAAGAATGGCAAAGATGACAACAAACACAATTACGAGGGTAAAGCATGTCTCCATGATTGCAGGGAAACAATCCAACATGCCACAGCCATAACAACAATTCAGCCAACCAGCCACACATGGGTCATTGGTGCCCAGAGAGGAGCAGTGTATTCTGAGCCCAACAAATCCAAGCAGCACAAGGAAGCCAAGAACCCTGTACAGTCAATGGGATTGTATGTTACACCAGATTGATCTTTCTGCAGTATGATCAGACTATTGAATACAAAAAGAGAACAGTCATGATTTCTGGGAGAAAATATTACAGATATAGCAACCCATACAAATCACAAATGCTGCAACCTGATTATTAAATATCTATTTACCAGATGAAGAAGAAACTAGATTTTCAAAACATATATGATTAACAGTCCCAAGAAATTCAGGAACACTTGAACAGAAACAACTTTAGCAGAATTGCTGGTCTGTCTCTTGCTAAAACAATACCAGGTGAAAGGAAACCCACACAACATTGTTAAAAGAAGTTACTCATGTGTATAAGAGAAATATTCAAAGATTAACTCACTGTTTTCTTTTTGCGTATCATTGCATCAGGGTAACATCTGTCTCTTATGATAATGGTGCTCATACTTACACCGACTCGGTATATCCTCCAAAATTGTCCAATTAAGTGATGCAACAGCTGGACCACCATCAAACTCATTATCCTCTCCCTCCCTAACTCCTGCTACCAGTCCATACCCCAGTTATATGTTACACCAATTTCATCAAGCAATTCATTTGCATTGCCCTTTAACCATGTTTTCTTGACATAAATAATTACACTTTGCTGGAAACTTAGCATGGGAAAGTGTCCTGTTCATAAGAATTGACCACATGTTGACAGAACCACGAGAGGAGATACAAGAGTGAGTCAGTGAACCTTCGGCACATTTATTTTCCAAGTTAATTAATAAATTTCTGGGTTTACCTACACAATAATAGAATGGAATAGGAAGCTTAGAAAGTATGCGATCCCAACTATCATTAAATGAGTTCCTGAAAGTTCCATCTTTATCCATGAGATAACCAAAACCACTTATGGCGGCAATCACCTGAAGGAACAAGGAAAATTAGTTAGACACTGAAAGAGATCTCATATAGAAATTTGGGGTCCATGTCATGTGTCATATGTAAAAACAAAACGAGAAAAATATCATGGAAAGCCTAGAGTAAAAGAACTAAATTATTAGCATGAGGAATAAATTCCAAAATCGAGGCCTCAGAGCTCCAAACTGTTACCATACACACATATGGAAAAACATAATCATTCTGATGCCATTACTGTTCGTATTCTAGCTATATAAGTTTACGCATTAAATTCAAGCAGGAAAAAAGTAACTAAAGAACCACAAGGGGATCAGCCACAAGTAAGTCTACAAGATAAAAGTCGGGAACATCACAAGAATTAACTGCAACTTGTAGCCTTTAATTGAATTTGAGATTATTAATTTACGCTGAATAACTATAAGCGTGCCAATGGTATCTATCAATTCATGATAGAAATTAAAATGAAATAGCAAAGATAGCAAACCTCAGCACCAATAACCAACACAGAAAACATGTTAAGCCAGTGAAATGAGGCAGAAAAGTGTTTACATATAACAATATGGAGTAAAGGCCAGTCCAAAATGATAAAGTTAATTTCAAGACCTATAAGAAAAATGATAAAGATTATTTGTAGATCCATACATTATCTAGATGTGTGATGTAAACAAATTACACTTACAGTTTGTACAGCAAGAAATATGAGTAAAATGTCCCTTGCTACAAATGGCCTGAATTTTGTTTTGCGCCAAGAACTGCCCTCCAACTCATACCACGTCAAGATGAAATTGAGCATTACAAGTTGTGCAATGAGAAAAGGCAAATCCTTCCTGCATCAGGTATCAAGTTATGATTAATAAAATAGTATCTCCATACTTAATTTCACAGAGTGGTTGCATTAGAAGTAGTCTCACCTTGACAGACCGCCAGTGATCAAGGCATGGGCGATGAACAAACTGCTGTGTGCCTTTACACGTGCACGGAGATATCAATTCAACATCTATCAAGGAGATGAGAACTAATTAGACCATTCTCTTATGACTCGTATCTAGAAATTGTATGTATTGTTGATTCTGTACTCTGTCTCTTATACACATCTAGATGTGTATAAGAGACAGTCTTTTTACACACACCTCAAAACACAAATTTCTTGCTTTAAAAAGCTTTGAGTGCAAGAATAGGGGGAAAATCCTTTCACACATCAAGCGTGATGGATTTTCACACGCAAAAAATGATTTTGCTCAAAACATCAAAACATTTTTAATGACGCACATTGCAGCAGCGTGTAATACCGCATTTGGTCCTCTAGCTCCTCTGTTACACTTTGCATTACACCTTGAGTTACACCGTCTTATGGGATGATCGTCGTCCCTTATTTAATATTTACCCATATTGAAACACACATGATAGCGGAACACACTAACACAGGTGTAACACTACCCATTGCCCAGTGACACTCTCAGGTATTTATTCCTACTCTCAAATTGCATTTTACAACTATATCAAGTAAAACAAGTACACCCAAGAGAAGGGGGGGAGTACAAATACACAACCAAGCGTCTCCTTCAACCAACAAAACTCAACAAATAACCTGTGATCAATCAAAACAATACCTACTTATACTACAGATTACTTCATAGTAAAAGTATGCCATCTTACAAACCCAAAAAGAAGAAAAAAAGGAAGAAGATTTTACCATCTTTGCCATCGCTTTGGAGGCAAATTCTACAAGAAGGCAAGGAACCAGCCTCAATATCCACAACCTCTATCTCAGAGGAGCTCGCCGATGCCGACAGCAGTGAGGAGTCGACATGGTGGTGTTCATGCAGCAGAGGGTCGGATAAGGGTACAGGCCACCGCGAAATGGTTCCAGCTGAATTTCTCTTCTCATCTGAAAAAACTTCATCAAAAATCCAGAAGAACACCGACAAGTTTGCTTCTAAAAAGGTGACCAAATGTATTACATACCCCACCGATTTTGACTACAAAATTAAAAACTAAAAATTGAGAATGTGAAATTAAACAGAGGTGTAGAAATTAGGAAAGTATTAGTTTTGAAGAATGTACCTGAAATTGATGAAGAAAAGATGCAGAAAATGAGGATGAAAGTAGTGAGATGAATGTCTTTCTCAATATCGGTGGTTTGTAATGGGTTAATTTAATGAATTTTTTGACAAATCTGTACTAACATATTTTAGACTTAAAAATTTCCCAATTTCTTACTTTCAAAAAATCAATGTCATGGATTTACAAATCACTAAAAAGTGAATAGCTTTGAAAAGCCAAGAATATATTTTGAAAATTTAAAAATCAAAACCATTCATGATTTTCAAATAATATATTTAAAAATAAATTCTGAAAATTTAAGAAATCAAAACCATTCATGATTCCCAAATAATATATTATGTATAAATGCCTTGAAGAGAGTTGGGGAAAAAAAAAAATAATGCTTTATCGTTTGTTTAAACAAGTTAATGTTTCATTAAAATTTAAAATTTTTAACATTTGTCCAAATATTGCATGCAAGTTTGACCGTAATTTTTTTTTTTTTTTTTTTGTATAAATTGATTTTTAAATATGATGATTTATTCAGTGAGATAAAATTAACTGTTTATTCAGATTATTTTCTTAACTTTAATTATTTCTTTATTGATAAATTGACAAATAAATGAAGAGGATCCCAAATCTGACATACTTGCTGTTCTAAACGTAATTGATCTAGATTTTATATCTAATTACATCTGTTTTCTTTCAATGAATTTGAATTATTTATATGCAAATTTCATTAAGCGATATAATAGAAATATAAATTTTAGACAAAGTTGCAATTTTCATCCAAAATAAGGCAAATTAGGAATGTGATGTTCCCACTTTTATCTTATTATATATTTATGAATAAAGCTACATAAATTTGACAAAGTTCAAATTCATCGAATTTTTTTAGTTTCCATTCATAAATGTATTGTATACATAAAAGAAGGAATGAGTTGACGCACGCATTCTCACATTCCTACCCTATCTTTATTTTGAATGAAAATTGTAATTTTGTCTAAGATCTCTTCTTCTATTGCATCGCTCAATGAATCTTACATATGAATAATTCAAAATTATTTAGGAAAGAAAATGGCTATTGTTACTTCATTTAGTAAGGCATCAATTATGTATCGAACTTCAATTGTTTTGAAGAAAATATTTGAAATTGTTGGAAAATATCTGAAGATAGAGATTTAGTGAAAGTGGGTGAATTTAATTTTCTACCTTTTTTGAAGGTTGACATTGGAAGCTAGTAGGATTCTTGGGATTTTACTAAGTTTGGTTTTGTTTTTTTGGGTGATGGGTTCAATAAGAAGCCAAAAAGAAGAAGAAGAAGAAAGTAGAGAAGAGAAGGTTGACTTTGAAGGCTAGTGGGATTCTTGGGATTTTATTAAATTTGGTTTTGTTTTTTGGGTGATGGGTCCTATAAGAAGCCAAAAGAAGAAGAAGAAGAAAAAGAGATTTTACTCAATTTGGTTTTGTTTTTTTGGGTGATGGGTTCAATAAGAAGCCACAAAAAAAAGAAGAATATAATTTTCTATTAGATTTTTGAAGATCTTCATTTTTGGGAGGAATACTGGGATTCTTGGGATTTTACTAAATTTGATTTTTTTTTTTTTTGGGTGATGGGTCCTATAAGAAGCCAGAAGAATAAGAAGAGGAAAGTAGAGAAAAAGAAGAAGAAGAAGATAAACCGAAGAGGATGAAGATGCTTGTTGCATCTAAATATTTAGATGAGATAGTATCGAAGCTGCTGAGCCATGGTGGCCATTTTTGCTAGTTAATAAGTAGGGAAAGGATTTCTACTCTTGTTTGGATAATTTTGTCTTTGAGCGAGTCACATGGCAAATGCACGTGACACGCACTAACTCTTAGTCACATCTCTAAATCGTAAACTTTAAAAGTATAGTGACATTTTGGCCATTTGCTTTAGTGTGTGATGGAATCTTAGTGGTTGCATGCAAGTAACAAGATGAAGGGCAATGATATTACCACAACAAATATCTTATTGCCACATCATGTGTTTATAAGATGACAAAAGTACCCTTCCTTCTCAATGATTTCTATTTGTGAACCCACCACCACTAACCTTTTCCCACATCTTTCCCATTTCCAATTGGAAATCACTCAACCATGTGGGAAAAGAACTTAACGGTTGAAAAATTGAAATATTTTCTCGACAAACTTTCAATGCTATTTTATTGTCGGTTGATGAATTTATGTCGAATGGTTTGAGAAAAATATGTCAAGACTTTGAGAAGGAGAATTTGTCAAAGGATATTGGAATGTGTATAAGAGACAGGTGTTGCTATTAGAAATTATAACTTATGAACCTAAAAGAAAAATAAAAACTATGCTGAGAGAGAGAAGGAGGACGTGATGTCTCCTCCACTAAAAACACCATCCCGTCCTCCTGTCTCTTATACACATCTAGATTTAAAATTATGAGAGGGTATTTTTGTCATTTGTCTAAATGTTTTCAAAGCTATTCACTTTTTAGTGTTTGTAAATCCATGACATTAAAATTTTGAAATATCATTTTAAGGCTACCTTTTTTTTTGTTAAATATGCTTGTCACCTTTTAACATGGGAAAGATGTGTATAAAAGACACATCTAAATGTGTAATAAGATTTTTACATTTAAAATGATGTATTTTCATCACTCACAAATTTAAAACCTATCATTTTAATCTCTCAGCCCAACTCTCTTGAGTATATTTTGTCCCAAAATAATTATATATGTATCACACATCACTTTTTTTTAGAAGCAAAATTAGAAAGTTTTACTTTCAAATATTACTGTGTCACACTATTTTCCGCAATTATGCAATCTCCCATTTAACTTCAAAATCCTAGTATTTACTTAATTTTATCCATTCAAATACATGATTATCAAAATTAAGTTATTAAAGATCTTTATAATTCTAATGCGGTTCATGGCTGCATGGGCTAATTAATTTTATTGAAAAAAAAAGAAAAAAAAAAGAAGGAAAAATTTAAAACAAAATGTGGGAAGAATTGGTATTTACTGAAAAAACAAAAGAAAGAAAGAGTTTGCAACTAAACATGAAAATTGCCAACATAAGTAGGAGGTCCTCTCACACGTGTTTTCTGACATGTCTAGTGAATAATAAGAGAAGCCGGGCCATATAAAAAGTTCAAAGGCCAAAAAAAAAAGAAAAAAAAAGTGCGAAAGTTTGCTGCCAAAAATTTGGACAAAGAAGGAATAAGAAAAAATTAGTCATCTCTTTCTAAAATTAAATCTTATAAAATTTTATTTACATCAGCTTAAGTCTTTAGATTCCATAAAATTTAATCAACACCACAAGGTCTAAAAGTGTGACTGATTTTTTACACCACTTTTAGACCTTGTGGTGTTGATTAAATTTTATGGAATCTATAGATCCTTTCTTCCCTTTCAATAAAATAAATTAGCCCATGTAGTCACGAGGCACCATTAGAATTATAAGGATATTGAATAACTTAATTTTGAAATCGAGTATTATAATGGACAAAGTTGAATAAATAATATGATTTTGAAGTTAAATGAGAGATAGTGCAATCATTGTGAATTGCTATGCTTTTTTCTTATCTTTTTTTCATGACTTTTTGAATTAATTGATTTTTGGATACGATGGTCTACTTTAAGAGGTGTTTGATAAACATATTAAGTACAAGTGCAATGTTCAGATGTGTATAAGACACTGTCTCATATACACATTTTTATTTATACGCACATAATAAATACACAAATTTATTTCATTACACATAATTTTACACGATATATTTCCTCGCGCTCACACATAGTTACATACTTGTACATATTACTTATCAATTCTACCCAGACACACACACACACACTATATATATCGTATTTTTATATACACTAATTTATAATTTTAATATATAAATTTATGTATCTTTACTCTTTTTTTTTGTAATGTATAAGACACCCATTTTTTAAAAATCTCCAATATTAATACCTATTTGGAACAAAATTATAAGTAAATTTCTACTTTTTTTGTAATGCCTAAAATTCTCTTGATGATCAAGTAACGTATGATAATTGTATTTTTATATTTCTCTTCTAGGTGCCTAGATTATAATTTTCATATAGTGTCACCACCAATTAATTAAACAATTAAAGATTAAGATATATTCCATAGTATTGAACTTTTTAAATATATGTGCATATTCTTTGTCATTACAAAGAAAATGATAATATCATTATCAAGTATCAAACATTATATAGATGAAGTATTTTAAAATTATATTAGTAGTAAAAATATTAATAGGTAATTGGATGATATATGGATAATAATTACAAAAAATGATTAATAAAAATTTCAAAAAATAAGAAAGAAATTGAATCTAATTAAAATATAAAGAATATATAAATCAAACAAAAATTATGTTTTATGTATAGGATAACTAAACAGATCAATTATATATTCTCCATATTATAAATAGGAATTATGTATTGTATTAAATCATTATAAAAAATTTGAAATAATAAATTGTTCTTTTGTCTTGCTATAAAGTACAATGAATATTCGAAAAACAATCCTTTATCTTACTCTACAATACACAAAATACTAATGAAATTGTAGTTCTAAATATAACTAAATGTGTATATAAGATTACTTTGCGAGATTTTATATATTTTTGTAAAAATTATTTTTTGCTAGCATATTATGTAAAATATATATACATATAGAGAATATATTGTTATTGTTATCTGTTGAAATTATGAAAATATTCACTTATATACATAATCAAAGCTCTAAACTTTTATTCATCTTTAAATGTATTTAACCCGATCTATAATAGTTTTTATTTTTCTTTTAGGTTCATAAGTTATAATTTCTAATAGCAACACCACCAATAAGTTAATTAATTATAGACAAATACTTTTTCCATAATATTGAACTTTTTGAGATATATCTATATATTCTTTATCATTTGTAAAGGATAAAATCACCATCAAATATCAAACACCATTTAATAAATGAAGCGTGTCAAAATTCTTTTATTAATGAAAATATTTATACGAGATTAAATAATATATAGTAATAATTACAAAAATGATCTTATAAAATTTCAAAAAATAAGAAAAAATAAACCTAAATATAAAGAACAAAGATATCAAACAAAAATTATGTTTCCTGTAAAAGAAAACTGATTAAACTAATATGTTGTGCATAATATGGATGGGTATCACGTAGTATATTAAGATCATAATCGAAAGGTGAAAATAAAAATTATCACTTAATAATCTCACTGAATGTACAGAAAATTAATGAAAAATTTTCTATATTGCTCTAAATGCACGCAACTTGAATAAAAAAATATTTAATTCCAAAGACATCTAAAATAATATGTAATTTCTATAGTTTCTATTCTAATTAATTTTTAACATATTGTGTAAATTAATTATGTATTCACATAAAGAATATATTGGTATTTTTTGTGTTTCTTAACCTTATGATAATATTGTTATTCTGAACTCTTCCATTCATCCTAATGATATCGAATATAGATAACTCCAAAATTATACTTTGATATAATATTTTAGTATGAAATTAAATTTGTATTTAATAAATATATAAACAAAATGAAGTCTAATAAAAGTGTATGGATTTATTTTTTTTATTTTTTGTACTTTTTCAATTAATTCCTTTTATTATATACCAATATATTTAATCTATGTCTTTATTATTTTGTTAAATAGTGAAGAATTACATTGTAATTTCCAAAATCAACATGTAAAATTAATCTATATCTGCAATTATTTTATAGTATTTAATAGTATGACTATACTTGAATAATATATGTTGTCTTTTAGAGTGCTTACTCGCTTATTTTTTTTCTATATAGTCATTCTTACAATCTAGATCGTAGTATTCTTAGATGTCTTATAATAATTATTCTAGACTATTTTGAGCATTAATCATACAATTGGTTTAACGTTTTTTGTGTTATCAATACAGAGTCAAAACCAATATTTCTTTATGTTGTACATATATTGTAACAACCGATATTGTACTTCTCAAATTTGACATTTATATTCATTATATACCTGTAACTATTTAAAGTATTGTTATAATCATTATTTCAGAATATTTTGGGTAAATGCATTGTTTCATGGATTGAACTTATTTTCTATCTCATCAATGGTTCATCTAAACTAATATTCTATAAAATGATGTTATTAAAGATAAAGATTTAGTAATAGAAATACTATTAAAGAGATATAAAATTAACAAATAATTTTATCTCAATCGCTATAAAGGTTAGAAGTTTTTTATTTTGTTCCTGAGTTTTACTTTCATTGCTTGGTTAATTTTATTTTCTTCGTGTAGGACCAAAAAAAAAGAAATCGAAATTAATTGTAATATAGACATAAAAAAACAAGAAAACAATGTTATATATATTCCATAATTTTTCACTTTATATAAATTTTAATTATTTATTTGTACGATTATTAATTTTGAGATTTTTAAGTTAAAAAATTTATTTAATTATGTTCTCTTATTGGAAATTAGAAATTATATAATTCATTTTTATTTTTTTTAAATTTTTATTATAATAAATATTTTATGCAAATAAAAATCTTCCATCTTATTATATGTTTATGCCAAAATAGGTGGTTGTATACTAAAAAATAGGTAGAATAAATAATGAGTAATTTAATTGTGTTTTCTTATTCGGAATTGAAAATTCTATTTCATTAAGGGTAGATATTTTAGGCATTACAAAAAATTTAGAGAAACACTTAAAATATGTTTTCCTATTATTTACTAATATAATTTTAAAATACTTCATCTAATGAAATATACTTGCATATATACTAGTATATAAATTAGTATTTTTTTTGTATTAAAAATGCAATATGTAAAAAATTAACTTAATATGAAATAAATAATATTACATTGAAGAATGTAATATATACTGGATAAAATGTTTTAAATTAGTGTTCAAGTTCAGATGATTATAAAAAAAAGATGTAACTTTATGAATTCAACAAATGAAGACTTCAACACTATTTTGTGTTTAGATTCCATATTTTGATAAATATATAGTATAGATAAAAGTAGGAATGGGCGGACGTACGCATCCTCACATTCCTACTCTACCTTTATTTTGAATGAAAATGATAGTTTTGTCTAAGATCTCTTTTTTCTATTGCAAGTCGCTCAACGAAACTTGCATATGAAGAATTCAAAATTATTTAGGAAAGAAAACGGCTATTGTTACTTCATTCAGTGGGATATCAATTATGTATCGGACTTCAATTGCTTTGAAGAAAATATTTGATATTGTTGGAAAAGAGAGTTTACTTGTAAAAAGAAAGTGTCAAGAGGCAGAACATGTTTCTTATGTTTTCTTTTTCTTTGTTTTTTTTTTTTTTTGGCTTTAATTTAATCAAATTTTTAATAAGGTCAAAGATGTAACATATTTATATTATTTGGCTTAAAATTTTTCAATTTAGGGGTATTTAATAACTCTATTAAGTGTTTAAACTTTACTCATTAAGTATTTTTTGTATTAAGTATGTTTAATAATACATTAATACCACTTAATTTGCATACAAAATTTTAAGTGAAAAATTTATAGATAATTTTGTTGAATTCTTTACTAATATAGTAAAGTTTAATCAATTTTATTTATTTTATATTCACATAGTCTTTCATTCATATACACTTATTTATATACACATGCATGGTCTTTCACTTTCCTATATACGTGTATAGGAAAATTTACGTGTTCTTATCACTCCCACAAAGCCTGACCTTCCATTTTCAAGACTGATTGATTTCTCCATGCTTGATTTCTTTATTGTTTCTTGGACCCTTTTGTGCTTGCCGTATCATTATGTAGTCCTTTGTATTTGATTTTGGAAGGAGCCGGGGGTCCTGGGACTAAGTAGCATATATTTATTCAAAGAAAGGAAAATAGAAAAATTATAGTATGTTACCTTCTAACAAATTATAAACTTCTATAAATGTTCATCTTTCATCCCTAAATTTTAAGTATTAACTCTTATACACATCTAATGTGTATAAGAGACAGACTCTAAAAGACAACATATATCTGTCTCTTATACACATCTAGATGTTTATTAAGTGATAATGGTGCCAAAATAACTTTCGGAGATGTAGGTCAATTTGCATGCACTGCTGCCGAACAGAACAACTTAAAATTGCCACAGGAGATTGCTCATCTTGGAGGGGATGTTACATGTCCGAGGAGCAATGGATCAACAGCTCTTCATGTTGCTGTATGTGAAGGCAACACTGACATAGTGAAATTCCTCTTGCAGCAAGGTGCTGATATTGATAAAACAGAGGATCATGGCTGGACCTCGAGAGATCTACATAAAACTTCTCTTTGAATCCATAAGATAAAAGAGACAAAAACTCAACCTGTTGCACCAACAATTGAAGAAAAGCATGGGGTTCGGTTCCTTGGAAGATTTAAAAGTGAGCCTACAATCCTCCCTGTGCCCCAAGAAGGCACGTTTCCAACATATGATGGATCATGGGAGCGATCACGTAGAAGACGTAGGGCCGATAATTTCCACAATTCACTGTTTGGGATCGTGTCAGCTGCCCAGAATTCTGGGGAGAATGACTTGCTTTTATCAATAAATCAGGCAAAAGCTGCCACAACCGCAAGAATACATTTTGCTAGAATGACCATCAGTTGCCCTGAGAATGGAGAAGTTGCTGGAAGGCTTGTTTTACTTCCACCTAGCTTTCAAGAATTATGTGAGATACAAATTTAAGAAATATGGATTTTGGCCAGCCAGAGTTTTGAACAAGGATGGAGCTGGAATTGATGAAATAGGGGTAATAAGCGACCATCAGCATTTGGTATTTGCAAGTGATGCTGGAGCTCATGAACAACCTACTCAGCAAGACACTACTTGTGCTGATGGTGGATTGAGATGAATAAAAAACTACACATTCCACTTTCCACCCCTGATCAAAAACTACACGAGAGACGAGGGAGTACAAATACAACAATTGTTTCCTTCAACCAACAAAACTCAAACAAATAACCTGTCATCAACCAAAACATACCTACTTATACTACAGATTACTAGTAAAAGTATACCATCAAATGGTCACCATCGCTTATTACCCCTATTTGTAATTCCATTATAATTCTGTAATCTGTATATATAAGTAAATTCTATTAACACAGGTTGATGACCGGCTTCAATGTATACAACCTCTATCTCATAGGAGCTCGCCGATGCCGACAGCAGTGAGGAGCACGACATGGTGGTGTTCAGGCAGTAGAGGGTCGGAGTCGGTGGGGTACCGGCCTCCGCAAAGTGGTTCCAGCTGAATTTCTCTTCTCATCGGAACAACCTGCATCAAAAATCCAGAAGAACACCGACACGCACCGAACCAAAAAAAAAAGGTCAGATTGAAATGAAATTAGCAAATTTTAATTAAAATTTACATAATTAAAAACTAAAAATTGAGAATGTGAAATTAAACAGAGGTGTAGAAATTAGGAAAGTGTTATTTTTGAAGAATGTACGTGAAATTGATGAAGAAAATATCTTATACATATCTAATATTTTATTAACTATAACATCTAATTTTACATGCGTCTTATGATTTAATTTTTACATATTTTATTATGCACTTGTATAATTATAATTGTACAAGAAAATTATATTACTTTTTATTGATCATGAGAGCATGTAAAATTAGATACAATAAATTTAGACAAAATATGTCAACCGAATGACTCTACATGCACAATTTTTATTTGTATATTTAGAATAAATTCTTTAAGTTTTTCAGACTATCTTTTTTGTACATTTTTATTCGTTAATTTTAGTATTAATAATTCATTGCAAATTCTGTATTACAATAAAATATACATTATTTTATTATAATGTATTTTAATTTAAAAATTAAATCATAAGACGATGTAAAATTAGATGTCATAGTTAAAAACATATTAAAAGTAATATAAGAACACGTAAATTTTCCTATAATTGGTAAACATTTATAGAAGTTTATAGACATTTAGAATGTGCTATGGGAGAAGAAAATATCTTTCTCTTATACACATCTGCTTGGGGGTATAATGGTCAATTTCCAGCAAAAATGATATTTTAAATAATTGACCACAAGTCAAGGGTGCAAAATGCCTATTAAAATTGTTTAGAGGGTATTTTGCAACTAAGGTAATAGACGATGTGTATAAGATTTTTCTATGTTTTTATCTTTGAAATTCAAGGAAAGAAAGTAAAAGAAATTTTCACAAGTAACTTAAGGTTTACTTTTTCATTAAAAAAATTTTACATTTTCATAAATTTTATGGTTTAGGTAGTTTTGATTTTTTTTTCCTCCTCAATTAATTAATTGTAATTAACAAAAATTTATTGTCATTTAAAAAAATTAAATGAAATCATTTTATTAACATTCTTACTATTTAACTCAAAAATATAATAATATAATTTTGCCACAAATAAAATGTGATTTATAACAAATATTTTGTAGGTCATCAAATTTGGAGTAGCATAATGTTACAATTTTTTTTTTCCTACATAAGCTCGAGTTTGAGATATGAATAAAAGTGGAATTGAACCTACGTAGTCTTGAATGCTAACAATAGTATAATGATGATGTGGATAAAATACAATTTATAAATTGATCAGATAGTGAATTGTAACTCATCTATAAATAGAAATTCTTCTATTTACCCTTAATTGGGAAGATATTTGCTTATTTGTTATTCAATTGATCATTGGTAGTTTGCATTGACAAAGTTGGACAATAAAGTTAAACCTCTCCATTTAAGAGTAATTTTTTCAACAATACTAGTGACTCAATTGATTTTTGGTAGTTTGCATTTAGATTATAGTCAAACTATCTTGACGGTGTTGGATAAGGATCCTTTACTCACAAAGACAAATGGAGTAACCGCCATTTATCTTTAAAAAAATAAATTTTGAAAATTTAAGAAATAAAAACTATTCATGATTTCCAAATAATATATTATGTATAAATGCCTTGAAAAGAATTGGAAAAAAAAAAATAGTAGTGCTTTATCGTTTGATTAAACAAGCGTATGCTTCATTAAAATTTAAAAATTCTTTTATTTGTCCAAATATCACATATAAATTTGATCGTAATTTTTTTGGAACCAATTGATTTTTAAATATGATGATTTATTCATCTAGAGTGTAAAATTAACTGTTTATTTAAATTATTTTCTTAACTTTAATTATTTAGATATTGATAAATTGACAAACAAATGAAGATGATCCCAAACCGACAGAGTCGCCGTCCTAAACGTAATTGATGGCCCCGCTATTGAACTAATTATTGTTGTTTTCTTTCCTAGATGAATTTGAATTATTTATATGCAAGTTTCATTAAGCGGTATAATAGAAGGAGAAATTTTAGACAAAGCTGCAATTTCCATCCAAAATAAGGTAAAGTAGGAATGTGATGTTCCCACTTTTATCTTATTATATATTTATGTTAAATAAAGCTACATAAATTTGACAAAGTTCAAATTCATCGAATTTCTTTAGTTTCCATTCATAAATATATAGCATAAATAAAAGAAGGAATGGGTTGATGCACTCATTCTCACATTCCTACTCTGCCTTTATTTTGAATGAAAATTGTAATTTTATCTAAGATCTCTTCTTCTATTGCAACACCCAATGAATCTTACATATGAAGAATTCAGAATTATTTAGGAAAGAAAACGGCTATTGTTACTTCATTTAGTAAGGCATCAATTATGTATCGAACTTCAATTCCTTTGAAGAAAATATTTGAAATTGTTGAAAAATATCTGAAGATAGAGATTTAGTGAAAGTGGGTGAATTTAATTATTTACCTTTCTTCAATGTTGACTTTGGAGGCTAGTAGGATTCTTGGGATTTTACTAAATTTGGTTTTGTTTTTTTGGGTGATGGGTTCAATAAGAAGCCAAAAGAAGAAGAAGAAAGTAGAGAAGAAGAAGATGGAGGAGTTAGCGAAAGTGGCTGAATTTAATTTTCTACCTTTTTGGAGATGGACTTTGGAGGTTAGTGGGTTTCTTGGGATTTTACTAAATTTGGTTTTTTTTTTTGGGTGATGGGTCCTATAAGAAGCCAAAAGAAGAAGAGCAAAGTAGAGAAAAGAAGAAGAAGACACACAGATGGAAACCCAGGATCCTTCTGCTTATTTATGCTATATACACATGAGGAGAGAGTATCGGAGCTGCTGAGCCTAAGACACATTTTTGCTAGTTAATAACACACAAACATTCTCTCTGATACTTTTTCATACTCTTATTCACACACACTTACACACATGCATACGTGGGAGGCATGTGACAAGACTAATGGAGAGTTAACCGAGAATTTAATGCAATAGCCATAAATGACATTTTTAGAAGTCCAGTAACATTTTTGGCCGCAAAATTAGTTTAGTGACTAAAACCCATACACTTTAAAAGTATAGCGACCTTTTTGGCCATTTGCTCTACAATAATATGTGATGGATTCAATTCAGTGGTTGCATGCAAGTAACAAGATGATGGACAATGATATTGTCACAACAAATATCTTAGTGCCACATCATGTATTTATAAGATGACAAAAGTACCCTTCCTTCTCAATGATTTCTATTTGTGAACCCACCACCACTAACCTTTTCCCCATCATTCCTTCCCTAGGCTTTTGTTCCCATTTCCTATTACCATCACTCAACCACCTGTCTCTTAAACCAAACTTCTAGATGTGTATAAGAGACAGTCAATATATACTAATACTTATTTACATATTGCATTTTTAATACAAAAAGATTTTATGTGCATATGAATACGTGTACTGGAAGATTGTCAGGAAAATGAGTGAAAACTAAATTTGCCATCGCAAATTGGACAAATATTTAGGGTTGTGATGCTATAGCGAGAGAAGGGAGGACAAGGTGGTATTTTTAGTGGAGGAGACATCAAGTTTGTTGTGGTGGAGTTCACAAGACAATATAAAATTATGAGAGGGTATTTTTGTCATTTGTCCGTAAATGTGTTGTGACAATAAGATAATTACTCGGCAATACACATCAAGATGAAATGTCTTGATGTCAGCCTATTTTTAATTCGTAACTACATATATGGTTAGACTGTCTCGGTTATACACATTACAAATTGGAAACTTGTCCAATTTAAAAGGGCAAACATTGTACTCTAGTATTTTTTTAGATTCTCACATTTTAAAATTTTGTCTCTAAATACACATCTAGATGTGTGATATAGAGACAATTATTAAGATAAATGATAATTACAAGTATATTTTGTCCCGAAATAATTGTATATATATCACATATATATTTTTTAGAGGCAAAATTAGAAAATTTCACTTTCTAATATAACTGTGTCACACTATTTACCGCGATTACGCAATCTACTATTTAGCTTTAAAATCATAGTATTTATTTAATTTTATCATTCAAATACTTTATTCAAAATTAAGTTATTAAAGATCTTTATAATTCTATCGGTGTCTCATGGCTGCATGGGCTAATTAATTATTATCGAAATAAAAGGAAAAAATGAAAAGTTTTAATGGGAAGTGGGAAGAATTGGTATTTACTGAAAAAAAAAGAAAGATTTTGCAACTAAACATGAAAATTGCCAACATAAGTAGGAGGTCTTCTCACACATTTTTGACATGCCTAGTGTATAATAAGAGAGGCTGGGCCATATAAAAAGTTCTAAGGCAAAAAAATAAATAAATAAATAAAAAATAAAAAAGTGTGAAAGTTTGATGCTAAAAATTTGGACAAAGATGGAATAAGAAAAAATTAGCCATCTTTTTCTAAATTTTTAGCGGCAAACTTTCACTTACTTTTATTTTTTACTTTAAACTTTTTATATGGGCTCAGTTTCTCTTATCATATGATACGTATGTTAGAAGACACGTTTGAGAGAACCTGCTTATGTTGGTAATTTCCATGTTTAGTTGCAAAATCTTCATTTTCTCTGGCAGTAGATTAATACCAAATTTCCCACTATATTTTTTTTTTTACTTTTCCTTTATGAAACTTGCATATAAAATTAATTAGCCCAAGTAGTCTTGAGCCATTAAATTTGAACACTAAAGATATTGAATAACTTAATTTTGAAATCGAATATTATAATGGATAAAGTTAAATAAATAATATGATTTTGAAATTAAATGAGAGATAGTGCAATCATTGTAAATTGCTATGCTTTTTTCTTATCTTCTTTTTATGACTTTTTGAATTAATTGATTTTTGGATACGACGGTCTACTTTAAGGGATGTTAGATAAACATATTAAGTCTCCAGAATTTAATTTATTAAGTATTTTTGTATTAAGTGTATTTGATAGCAAAATTCCCGCTCTTAATAGATTAAGGGTGTTTGTTAATGCCGAATACCGACTTTCAATTTTGAATATCAATTTCGAATTCCAAATCAATTATAAGTTCAAAGTATTAATTTTGAATTATTTTGTTTGATAATCAACTGAATTCAATCTCTAAATTAAATATGTCACTTCATAATTATATTAATTTAGCTTATAAATAATTGTAATATATGCGTAGAAAAGAAAATGAATAATTAAGGATAGTATAAATATATATGAGAGAAAATGTGTGTGAGAGAATTTGTGTGTGATAGAGTGTGTGTATGTGAGTGAGAGAGAATATGCATGTGTGTGTGTGTGTGAATAAGAGTATGAAAAAAGTACAAGATAGAATCATACTGAGAGATTGACTCTGTATGTGTGTGAGACCTGACAATGTATATATATGAAGAAGTGTGTGTTTTTGTGTGTGAGAGAGTATATGTTTGTGTGAGAGTGTGTGTGCAAGTGAGAGAAAGTTTGTGTGAATATGTGTGAGAGAGAGTGTGTGTGTTAGACTATGTGTTTGTACATTTATTTAAAATTCAGCATATTAAGTGAAAATATTTTCACTTAAAATTTTGAATACAAATTAAGCAGAACTTAATATATTAAGTGATAAGAAAATTCTCTCTCTCAAACATGCTGAATTCAAAAATTTCTTAATCAATTAATCTTGTTACTTGCATTAAAAAGTTTATCATTTAATTTATTGAATTCATTATTAGTATAGTAAAACTTCATCAATATTATTTATTTTATATTCACACAGTCTTTCACATGTACACGTATTCATATGCACATAAAATCTTTCACTTTCCCAAAATACATCTACTTTCTCTCACAAACATAATTTCTCTTTCTCTCTCACACACACACACAAAACACACTTTCATATATAATTTTTATCTATCACACACACAATAAATTCACAAATTTATTTTATTGCATATACTTTTACACGCTATATTTCTTCGCTCTCACATACAATCACATACTTGTACATATTACTTATCTATTCCACACAGACACACACAGTATATATATTAGTATTTTTTTGTATTAAAAATGCAATATGTAAAAAATTAACTTAATATGAAATAAATAATATTATATTGAGCAATATATCATATATACCGGGTAAAATATTTTAATTTAGTGTTCAAGTTCACATGATTATAAAAAAAGATGCAACTTTATGAATTCCACAAATGAAAACTTCAACACTTAAATTTTGTGTTTAGATTCCATATTTCTTGGACATTTTTGTGCTTGCTGTATCGGTATGTAATCCTTTGTATTTGATTTTGGAAGGGGCCGGGGTCCAGCGACTAAGTAGCTTATATTCCATACGGCCGATAATTTCCACAATTCACTGTTTGGGATCATGTCAGCTGCCCAGAATGGGGAGAATGACTTGCTTTTATCAATAAATCAAACTAAAGGTACCACAACTGCAAGAATATATGTTGCTAGAGTGACCATGGTTGCCCTGAGAAAGGAGAAGTTGCGGGAAGGCTTGTTTTACTTCCACCGAGCTTTCAAGAATTATGTGAGATTGGTTTTAAGAAATATGGATTTTGGCCAGCCAGAGTTTTGAACAAGGATGGAGCTGAAATTGATGAAATAGGTGGCCCACTCTCTTCACTTTCCACCCCTAAATCTTTAAGGCTTGTAGGTTCAATGCCATCTAGATGTGGCTAAAGGTCCTAAGCCAGTTAGTGATATTCTCTTTATTATAGATGAATCATTCACCAATTGTTTTTGGTTCTGTAAATGCATGCATAGGTTAACTAACCAAAATAAGAGGGACTCCATACAAGCATTGTAACACCAATTCCTGCGCTTTGTGCATTGCGGTCCCATTACAAATTTGGGTAGTATTAGCTCAAATACCAAGTCAACTGTCAGTATGAGCGCCATTATCAACTAAAATGATGCAATGATATGCCAAAAGAAAAAGGAGCTAACCACCTGACGTTTTCACGTCTTACGGAGCTAAGTTCAACAATCTGGAGATGCAGACTGCAATTTTCTACTCTATTGAAGTGGGAAGCAAAATCAGGCCTGCAAAATCTTCAGATGCTCTCTGCATCTGAATACTGGCAAGTATGCTCATCTTCAAGATAAAGATATAAAGCAGAAAATTAATCCAAACCATTAGGCATGCACATATATAAAAAGGGCTAACAGAATATGACAGAGTACATATTCTACTGCCAGATTGTACTCCGATTGTCTGCACAAAGGCTTACACTAGGTGAGCATGAAACTACATATACACATCCATGCTCTTTTATTTAATGGTAATCGGTACTACTACTAAGAAACAGCCTTTGGACCTTGAGTAACAATTCCAAAGGCATCATATGCACATCTATATAACTCCTGCCTACAGAAGCCCCAGCATTCTGAGAGGTTCTTCATGCTCTGAAGGTGAGGAATACATTCAATCAACGAAACAAAGTCTTACCAAGCCCTACACTAACAAGGGCAAGTATCTGGGGCTCTAGAATTATCCGAGTAGGATCATTAGATTAAAGTACAGATTTTCACTAAATAATAGGCGAGAAATCAACTTGAAATACTTAGGTTTCATGAATGATTGAATGTATTCAGGCTCACCTTCAGAGCATTTATCCTCCAGAAACTTGTCCAAATTCCAAACCTCCTAGTTCATCACCCAAAGGACATGGAAAGCAAATGAAACACCGCAATACACAGAGAAACTTTGATGCATCAATCCTATTATCCCAAGTAGTTCTATTTACTAAATCTTCAACTGTTCAGGGCTTAATCAGCTAAATTGCAAAAGATTTCAGTATGTATGGATCCAGAGGTATTTTCGGATCCAGCCAGAAGCTAAAGCTACATTTTATATTGATTACAAAATGAAGAGAGGTTAATATGTCTGATTTGAATGTGACGTGCGTAAATAACTCAGAAGTCCGAACACTCATAGGCTCAAATTCAACACTATCACATGGTCGACGTCAATGCCAAGTATATCCACTACTAATCAAAAATCAATACAGTCGAAGATAAGATTATGAAACAATTCCAAAGCATTTTTTTTACATTTAAGGACTTGTTCTTGGAGATCACAATCTGAGTGTCACAAGATTAACACTGTTTTGATGTTCATTGCAACAAAATCACATCAATTTGCAACTGTAAATCCTGTCTCTGGATACACATCTTTTAGGTATTGGATCTGCAGATGTTGGATATGAATCGCCAGTATGGACCCTTCAATCATGCCCAACTAGAGCAACAATCAGTGCATAAATTTTGCTGAAATCTCTAGTTTAGCTATTAATTCGAAGTCCAAGCAGCATTAAGACCAATTCATCACGTGAAATACTTTACTGCAATAGAGCAATCTCAGTTCCAAAGTAGAGCCTCTTTCTTCACATTATTCCTATTCTTTAGCATAAAGTACCTTGGCAACAGCTATCAAAAGACCTCATTGATGATAAAAGAAGATTCCATCAGCTCAAAAAATAAATAAGAAGTTGACTCTGTTGGCTAGCTTTATTAAAAGATTCAGAAACTATGTTAGTTCACTCTTATTAGATTGATCATTTTATTTACTTAAATAGTTTACACAGGAGACAAATAGCCAAGAATTTTACCTTTGTGAGTTCTCTCTTAGTAAGGATGTGGTAGTGTCTCTGCCAAATCCTCTGGATGATCATGGTGGCAGCAAGGAAGCCATGGGCAATGCCAAGAATGGCAAAGATGACAACAAACACAATTGCTAGGGTAAAGCATGTCTCCATGGATGCAGGGAAACAATGCAACATGCCACAGCCATAACAACAATTCGGCCAACCGGCCACACATGGGTCATTGGTGCCCAGAGAGGAGCAGTGTATTCTGAGCCCAACAAATCCAAGCAGCGCAAGGAAGCCAAGAACCCCTGTCCAGTCAATGGGATGTATGTTAGACCAGAGGGATCTTTCTGCCATATGATTCAGACTATTGAATACAAAAAGAGAACAGTCATGATTTCTGGGGGGAAAAGATTACAGATATAGCAACCCATACAAATCACAAATGCTGCAACCTGATTATTAAATATATTTAGCAGATAGAACAAGAAACTAGATTTTCAAAACATATATGATTAACAGTCCCAAGAAATTCAGGAACACTTGAACTGAAACAACTTTAGCAGAATTGCTGGTCTGTCTCTTGCTAAAACAATACCAGGTGAAAGGAAACCCATTCAACATCGTTAAAAGAAGTTACACTCCGTAAGTCCATAGAAATACAACACATGGTTCACTTTGAATATTTCCCAAGATGAGGCTTAACCAACAGCCCAACTGTGTATAACGTTCATAAACTACCAATTAATCATATTACACCGAGAGTATCCTCCAAAATCGTCCAATTAAGTGATGCAACAGCTGGACCATCATCAAACTCATTATTCTCTCCCTCCCCAATTCCTGCTACCAGTCCATACCCCAGTTATATGTTACATCTAATTTCATTTGCATTGCCCTTTAACCATGTTTTCTTGACATAAATAATGTGTATACTTTGCTGGAAACTTAGCATAGGATAGTCCTGTTCATAATAATTGACCACATGTTGACAGAACCACCAAAGGAAATACAAGAGTGAGTCAGTGAACCTTTGGCACATTTATTTTCCAAGTTAATTAATAAATCTCTGGGTTTACCTAGACAATAGTAGAATGGAATAGGAAGCTTAGAAAGTATGCGATCCCAACTATCATTAAATGAGTTCCTGAATGTTCCATCTTTATCCATGAGATAACCAAAAGCACTTATGGCGGCAATCACCTGAAGGAACAAGGAAAAATTAGTTAGACACTGAAAGAGATCTCATATAGAAATTTGGAGTCCATGTCATGTGTCATATATAAAAACAAAACATAGAGAAAAATAGAAGAGGAAAGCCTAAACCGACTGAATGTTGCAACCACAAAAAAAAAAAAGAGTAAAAGAACTAAACTGTTAGCATAAGGAATAAATTCTAAAATCGAGGACCTCAGAGCTCCAAACTGTTAGCATACACACATATGGAAAAACATAATCATTCTGATGCCATTACTGTTCGTACACTAGCTATACAAGTTTAGCATTAAATTAAAGCAGGAAAAAAGCAACTAAAGAACCATAAGGGGATCAGCCACAAGCAAGTCTACAACATAATAGTTGCCATCCCCCTCAAGAATTAACTGCAACTTGTAGCCTTTAATTGAGTTTGAGATTATTAATTTACGCTGAATAACTATAAGCGTGCCAATGGTATCGATCAATTCATGATAGAAATTAAAATGAAATAGCAAAGATAGCAAACCTCAGCACCAATAACCAACACAGAAAACATGTTAAGCCAGTGAAATGAGGCAGAAAAGAGTTTACATATAACAATATGGAGTCAGGGCCAGTCCAAAATGATAAAGTTAATTTCAAGACCTATAAGAAAAATGATAAAGATTATTTGTTCTTGTAAGATCCATACATTAAGAGTAACTGATGTAAACAAATTACACTTACAGTTTGTACAGCAAGAAATACGAGTAAAACGTCCCTTGCTACAAAGAGCCTGAATTTTGTTTTGCGCCAAGAACTGCCCTCCAACTCTACCACGTCAAGATGAAATTGAGTGTTACAAGTAGTGCAATGAGAAAAGGCAAATCCTTCCTGCATCAGGTACCAAGTAATGATTAATAAAATAGTATCTCCATCCTTAATTTCACAGAGTGGTTGCATTAGAAGTAGTCTCACCTTGACAGACCGCCAGTGATCAAGGCTTGGGCGATGAACAAACTGCTGTGTGCCTTTACACGTGCACGGAGATATCAATTCAACATCTATCAAGGAGATAAGAACTAATTAGACTACGAAAACGAGACTCAATACAGAATCAACAATACAACAATAAATAGTCTAACAAGCACCGATCCACCGACAGGAAAAGTACTCCCAAGACGTTACGAAAACGAAGACTTCCCATCTAGATGTGTATTTGATTAGTAACGGACGAATAAAACGCAAACACCTCAAAACACAAATTTCTTGCTTTAAAAAGCTTTGAGTGCAAGAATAGGGGGGAAATCCTTTCACGCATCGAGCGTGATGGATTTTCACACGCAAAAAATGATTTTGCTCAAAACATCAAAACATTTTTAATGACGCACATTGCAGCAGAGTGTACTACCGCATTTGGTCCTCTAGCTCCTCTGTTACAATTTGCATTACACCTTGCGTTGCACCATCTTATGGGATGATCATTGTCCCTTATTTAATATTTACCCATATTGAAACACACATGATAGCGTAACACACTAACACAGGTGTAACACCAAGTAATATATAACCCATTGCCCAGTGACACTCTCAGGTATTTATTCCTACTCACAAATTGCATTTTACAGCTATATCAAGTAAAACAAGTACACCCAAGAGAGGGGGGATCTGGAGTACAAATACACAACCAAGCGTCTCCTTCAACCAACAAAACTCAACAAATAACCTGTGATCAACCAAAACAATACCTACTTATACTACAGATTACTAGTAAAAGTATACCATCTTACTAACCCAAAAAGAACCAGGAAAAAAAAAAACCATCTTTTTTTTTGTTTTTTTGGTGAAGGAAGAAGAGTTTACCATCTTTGCCATCGCATTGGAGGCAAATTCTACAACAAGGCAAGGAACCAGCCTCAATGTCCACAACCTCTATCTCAGACCTGTCTCTTATGCACGACAGATGTGAGGAGTCGACATGGTGGTGTTCATGCAGCAGAGGGTCGGAGTCGGAGGGTACCTTATACACATCTCCGATGTGTATAAGCTGAATCCTGTCTCTTCTCATCGGAAAAAACTTCATCAAAAATCCACAAGAACACCGACAAGCACCGAACAAAAAAAGGTAAGATTGAAATGAAATTAGCAAATTTTAATTAAAATTTACATAACTAAAAACTAAAAATTGAGAATGTGAAATTAAACAGAGGTGTAGAAATTAGGAAAGTATTAGTTTTGAAGAATGTACCTGAAATTGATGAAGAAAAGATGCAGAAAATGATGATGAAAGTAGTGAGATGAATGTCTTTCTTTCGGTAAAATAGGCGGTGTCAAGCGGCAGAAGATGTCTCTTCTGCTTGCTTTCTCTTCTTTCTTCTTCTTCTTCATTTTTTTTTTTTTTTCTTTTTTTTTTGGAAAAGAGGGGGAGGGGGAATCTGTACTAACATATTTTAGACTTAAAAATTTCCCAATTTCTTACTTTCAAAAAATCAATATCATTGATTTAGAAACACTAAAAAGTGAATAGCTTTGAAAAGTCAAGAATATATAAATTGATTTTTAAATACGAGGATCTACTCAATTAAAGATAAAATAAACTATTTATTCAGATTATTTTCATAACTTTAATTATTTAGATATTGATAAATTGACAAACAAATGAAGAAGATCCAAACCGATGGAGTTGAGTTGCCATTCTAAACGTAATTGATGGCCCACTATTGAACTAATTATTGTTGTTTTCTTTCCTAGACGAATTTGAATTATTTATATGCAAGTTTCATTAAATGATATAATAGAAGGAGAAATTTTAGACAAAGTTACAATTTCCATCCAAAATAAGGCAAAGTAGGAATGTGATATTCCCACTTTTATCTTATTATATATTTATTAATAAAGCTACATAAATTTGACAAAGTTCAAATTCATCGAATTTCTTTTAAGTTCCATTCATAAATATATAGTATAAATAAAAGATGTGATATGGGTTGACAACGCATTCTCACATTCCTACTTTATGTGAGATTTTGAATGAAAATTATCCATTTTGTCTAATATCTCTTTTTCTACTGCATCCCTCAATGAATCTTACCCATACGAAGAATTCAAAAGGCTATTGGTACTTCATTTGGTAGGGCATAAGTTACGTATCAACTTCAATTGTTTTGATGAAAACATTTGAAATTGTTGGAAAATATTTGAAGATAGAGATATAGTGAAAGTGAACGAATTTTATTTTTTCCTTTTTTGAAGGTTGACTTTGGAGTCTAGTGGGATTCATGGGATTTTACTAAATTTAAAAACTGATAAATGAAATGATGGGTCCTATAAGAAACCAAAAGAAGAAGAGGAAAGTAGAGAGGAAGAAGGTTGACTTTGGAGGCTAGTGTGGATTCTTGGGATTTTACTCTTGATTTTTTTTTTTTTTGTGTATAAGAGACAGATACTATCTCATCTGAAAAGAGGAAAGTAGAGAAAGAAGATACAAGAAGAAATGCAACCGAACTTATTAAGATGTCTTGAAATTGCTTCTAGATATTCATCTGAGATCCTATCCCATCTGTTGAGCCATGGTGGCCATTTTTGCCATAATAAGTCTGTCGGCCGCAAAATTAGTTTAGTGACTAAAACCCGTAAACTTTAAAAGTGTAGAGACCTTTTTGGCCATTTGCTCTACAAAAATATGCGATGGAATCTCAGCATGCAAGTAACAAGACGAGGGGCAATGATATTACCACAACAAATATCTTATTGCCACGTCATGTGTTTATAAGATGACAAAAGTACCCTTCCTTCTCAATGATTTCTATTTGTGAACCCACCACCACTAACCTTTTCCCACATCATTCCCATTTCCAATTACCATCACTCAACCACTTTCCCTAAAACCGAACTTCTAACGGTTGAAAAATCTTGAAATATTTTTTGGACAAACTTTGAAAGTTTGTCCAATCTGTAAATGTGTTGTGACAATAAGATAATTACTCTAGCAATATCATTACCTCAAGACGAAATATCTTGTTAAGGCTCTTTTGATTCGTAACTACATTCGGTTAGATAAGTCATTCATCTTTTAAAATGGAAAAAATGACCTTAAAAGTCTATCACATTTCACATTTGTATTTTTTTATTTTTTCACATTTAAAATAATGCATTTTCATCACTCACAAATTTAAAACCTATGATTTTAATCTCTCTGGTTGCGACCCAATTACGAGTATATTTTGTCCCGAAATAATTGTATATGTATCACATATCACTTTTTTTTAGAAGCAAAATTAGAAAATTTTACTTTCAAATATAATTGTGTCACACTATTTTCCGCAATTTTGCAATCTCCCATTTAACTTCAAAATCATAGTATTTACTTAATTTTATCCATTCAAATTACATGATTTCAAAATTAAGTTATTAAAGATCCTTATTATGCTAATGGGTCTCATGGCTGCATGGGCTAATTAATTGTATCGAAATAAAAGGAAAAAAATGAAAAGTTTAAAAAAAAAATGTGGGAAGAATTGGTATTTACTGAAAAAACAGAAGAAAGAAAGATTTTGCAACTAAACATGAAAATTGCCAACATAAGTAGGAGGTCTTCTCACACGTGTTTTTTGACATGCCTAGTGTATAATAAGAGGGGCTGGGCCATATAAAAAGTTCCTAAGGAAAAAAAAAAAAAAAGTAAAATCCCAGTGAATCCCACTAATTATATGGACTTAGATGTTTTATAACATCTAGGATATCATAAAATAAGAGACACTCAGTCCATATAAAAAGTTCAAAGTCAAATAAATTAAGGAAAGTTTGCCGCTAAAAATTTGTCCAAAGATGCCTATAAGATACACATCTCAATCTTATACACATCTAGATGTGTATAAGAGACAGACTTAGGTAGACCTGATTTTTTACCCTACTTGTAAACTTTGTTCTTTGTTTTTCATTAATACCAATTTTCCCACTATTTTTTTTACTTTTCCTTTTTTTTCTTCCCTTTCAATAAAATTAATTAGCCCAAGTATTCACGAGCCACCATTAGAATTATAAAGGTATTGAATAACTTAATTTTGAAATCGAGTATTATAAAGGACAAAGTTGAATAAATAATATGATTTGGCAGTTAAATGAGAGATAGTGCAATCATTGTAAATTGCTTTGCTTTTTTCTTATTTTTTTTTCATGACTTTTTGTATTAATTGATTTTTGGATACGCCAGTCTACTTTAAGGGGTGTTTGATAAACATACCCTTAAGTGTTTAAATTTAATTTATTAAGTATTTTTGTATTAACTATATTTGATAGCAAAATTTAACCTCTTAATATGTATTAAATACTATCTAATAAATATATAATAAGATTTCTCTTGGAAACATCTAGATTGTATAAGAGACTTGAATTCATACTGTATAGTAAAACTTCATCTGTGTGATTTATTTTATATTCACAGAGATTTTATGTGTATATAAAGTGACTGGACCTGTCTCTTATACACATCTAGATGTGTATAAGAGACAGTAATCTTCTCTTTTTGTCTCTCTCGCACACACACAAAACACACTTTCATATATAATTTTTATCTATCACGCACACAATAAATACACAAATTTATTTTATTGCACATACTTTTTACACACTATATTTTTCTTCGCTCTCACACATAGTCACATACTTGTACATATTACTTATCTATTCTACCCAGACACATATACTCTTTCAGCACAATTACAGAGTATATTACTTTGCACGTATAACACTTCTAATTTATTGTCTGGGTTCTAAAAGATAAGTAATTGTAAATTATATTAATATTTGCTCCTTTTCATTGTAATTATTTTCACCTGTCTTTTTTACATTTTTCAATATTATTTGTTATTTGTTATATTATATATAAATTTTTATTTTTCTTAAAAATTAAACAAATTTCTCTTTTATGAGAACAACGTATGGTAATTGTATTTTTTTATATTTCCTTCTAGGTGCTCGGATTATAATTTTCAATACTATGGAAAATACTCTTAAACAATTAAAGATTAAGATATTTTCAATAGTATTGAACTTCTCTTAAATATATGTGCATATTCTTTGTCATTACAAAGAAAAAGATAATATCATTATCAAGTATCAAACATTATATAGATGAAGTATTGTAAAATTATATTGGTAGCAAAAATATTATTAGGTAATATGATGATGCATATGGATAATAATTCCAAAAAAAATTATTAATAAAAATTTCAAAAAATAAGAAAGAAATTGAATCTAATTAAAATATAAAGAATAAATAAATCAAACAAAAATTATGTCTTATGTATAGGATAACTAAACAGATCAATTATATATTCTCCAAATTATAAATATGTATTATATAGTATATTAAATCATTATAAAAAATTGAAATAATAAAATGTTCTTTTGTCTTGTTATAAAATGTAACGAATATTAGATAAAACAATCATTTATCTTACTCTACAATAGACGAAATGTATAATGAAATTGTTAGTTCTAAATATAACTAAAATTACACATTATTACTTTAAGTGAGATTTTATATATTTTTTGTATGACAATTAATTTTTTGCTAACATATTATGTAAAATATATATACATATAGAGAATATATTGTTATGTTATCTCTTAAAATTAAGATAATATTCACTTAAATACTTAATTAATGTTCTAAGCTTTTTATTCATCTTCAATGGCTATAAAATGTAGTTAATTCCGATCTATAATAGTTTTTATTTTTCTTTTAGGTTCATAAGTTATAATTTCTAATAGCGATACCACCAATAAATTAATCAATTATAGGCAAAGACTTTTTCCATAATATTGAACTTTTTTGAGATATACCTACATATTCTTTATCATTTGTAAAGGATGAAATCACCATCAAATATCAAACATCATTTAATAAATGAAGTGTGTTAAAATTATTTTATTAATGAAAATATTTATCTTTAATAATTAAATAATATATAGTAATAATTACAAAAATGATAAAATAAAATTTCAAAAAATAAGAAAAAAATAAACCTAAATATAAAGAACAAAGATATCAAACAAAAATTATGTTTCCTGTAAAAGAAAACCAACTAATTAAACTAATATGACTAAAGAATAGAAACAACTTGAACATATAATAGTTACAAAATATAATATTTTTATTTTATTCTTTGCTTAAATATAAATAATTTTTTAACTCTTAGAATTATATGTTACATTCTTATTACATATTTATGCCAAAATTTCATAATAAGTTAAAGAGGAAACAATTTATTTTATTAACATTTCATATATTTTAGAATAAGATAAAGGATATTTTCGTGAATATTCTATTCATTTTAAAGCAAGACAAAAGAACAAAATATTATTTCAATTTTGTATAATGAAATTAATGTACTATATTATACCTATACGTAAGTCAAGATTAAATCTTATAGAATCTTGCTTACATCAACTTATGTCATAGATTCCATAACATTTAATTCACACCACAAAGTTTACAAGTAGGGTAAAATCGAGTCTACCTAAGTCTTTTCCCATAAGAGAAATAGAGTCTGATATAAAAAGTTTAACTTCAAAAATAAAAGTAAGTGAAAGTTTGCCGCTAAAAATTTAGAAAGAGATGACTAATTTTTTTCTTATTCCTTCTTTGTCCTAATTTTTAGCAGCAAACTTTCACACTTTTTTTTTTTTTTTTTGCCTTGGAACTTTTTATATGGCCTTTAACACATCTTATTAATTTCTTATATGTATCTAGAAATCAATTAAGAGACAGGAATTTCTTACTTAGTAGACAATTTTCAGTTTAAGCAAAATTGACAGATTTTGTTTTTAAAGTATTTAATTATTCTTCCCACATTTTGTTTTAAACTTTTCCTTTTTTTTCCTTTTTATTTCGATAATAATCGATTTTGCAATTAAGCCATGAAAATTTACAATTAAATTATAAAGATCTTTAATAACTTAATTTTGAAATCAAGTATTTGAATGGATAAAATTAAGTAAATACTATGATTTTGGAGTTAAATGGGAGATTGCATAATCGCGGTAAATAGTGTGATATTCGAAAGTAAAATTTTCTAATTTTGTTTCTAAAAAAAAGTGATATGTGATACATATACAATTATTTCGAGACAAAATATACTTGTAATTGTGCTGAAAGATTAAAATGGTAGGTTTTAAATTTGTGAGTGATGAAAATGCATCATTTTAAATGTGAGGAAATAAAATAAAATACAAACGTGAAATGTGATCAAATTTTAAGGTCATTTTTCCCATTTTAAAAGATGAATGACTGATCTAACCAAATGTAGTTACGAATCAAAAGACCTTAACAAGATATTTCATCCTGAGGTAATGATATTGCCAGAGTAACTATCTTATTGTCTTAACACATTTGTAGACAAATGACAAAAATACCCTCTCATAATTTTAAATTGTCTTGTGAACTCCACCACAGCAGACTTGATGTCTCCTCCATTAAAAACACCACCCAGTCCTCCCTTCTCTCTCTACAGCATCACAACCCTAAATTTTTGTCCATATTTGCTTATTTGATCAGATAATAGTTGTAACTTATTTTCCTGACAACCTTTCTATGTACCCTTAATACAAAGATATTTGCCTATTTGTTATTCTTTTTCGAACCATTCGACATAAATTCATCAACCGAAGCAATAAAATAGCATTGAAAGTTTGTCCAAAGATCTGTTCATGATTATTCAACCATTAGAATTTTCTATTTTAGGGAACAAATTGAGTGATGGTAATAGGAAATTTCTCTTATGTGGGAGAAGGTATAGTGGTGCTGGGTTCACAAATATAAATCATTGAGAAGGAAGGGTACTTTTGTCATCTTATAAACACATTATGTGGCAATAAGATATTTCTTGTGGCAATATCATTACCCTTCATCTTGTTACTTGCATGCAACCACTGAGTTTCCATCACATATTATTATAGAGCAAATGGCCAAAAATGTCACTATACTTTTAAAGTTTACAGGTTTAGTCACTAAACTAATTTTGCGGCCAAAAATGTTATTGGACTTCTAAAAATGTCGTTTTTTGGCAATTGCATTAAATTTCTCAGTTAACTCTCCGTTAGTGTGTGTCACGTGACTCGCTTAAAGACAAAATTATCCAAACAAAAGTTGAAACCCTTTCCCCACTTATTAACTAGCAAAAATGGCCACCATGGCTCTGCAGCTCCGATACTTCCTCATATGAATATCTAGAAGCAGCAGAGCATCATCATCCTCTTCGGTTCCATCTTCTTCTTCTTCTTCTTTTCTCTACTTTCCTCTTCTTCTTTTGGCTTCTTATAGGACCCATCACCCAAAAAAAAACCAAAACTAATAAAATCCCAAGATTGGAACATGGACTATGGAGATTAAGATGATCTTAAATTATTTAGATGTGGATTAATTGATTTAACTAATGATCTATCTTAATTTATAAGAGACAGGGGCAAGGAACCATATATTCTCTATTGGCTTCTTATAAGATCCATCACCCAAAAAAACAAAACCAAATTTAGTAAAATCCCAAGAATCCTACTAGCCTCCAAAGTCCACCTTCAAAAAAAAGTAGAAAACTAAATCATCCACTTTCACTACATCTCTATCTTCAGATATTTTCCAACAATTTCAAATACTTTTTTCAAAGCAATTGAAGTCCGATACGTAATTGATGCCCTACTAAATGAATTCTCAATAGCCGTTTTCTTTCCAAAATAATTTTGAATTATTCATATGTAAGTTTCACTGAGCGATGCAATAGAATAAGAGATTTTAGACAAATTCTATAATTTTCATTCAAAATAAAGACAGAGTGGGCATGTGAGAATGCGTGCATCAGCCCATTCCTTTTTTTATTTATACTATATATATATATATATATATATATATATATATATATATATATATATATATATATATGAATGGCAACTAAAGAAATTCGATGAATTTGAACTTTGTCGAATTTATTACTCATAAATATATAATAAGATAAAAATGGGAATATCACATTCCTACTTTGCCTTAGTTTGGATGGAAGTTGCAGCTTTGTCTAAAATTTCTCCTTCTATTATACCGCTTAATGAAACTTGTATATAAGTAACTCAAATTCATCTAGGAAAGAAAACAACAATAATTAGTTCAATAGTAGGGCCATCAATTATGTTTAGGACTGAAACTCTGTCAATTTGGGATCCTCGTCATTTGTTTGTCAATTTATCAATATCTAAATAATTAAAGTTGAAAATAGTATATGCATAAACTGTTAATTTTATCTCACTATGTAGATCATCATATTTAAAAATTAATTTATTCAAACAAACTACGGTCAACTTTATATGTAATATTTGGACAAATGTACGAATTTTTGAATTTGAATGAAACATACACTTGTTTAATCAAACGATAAAGCACTATTATTTTTTTTCCAATTCTTTTCAATATTATTTATAAATAATATATTACACATCTAGATGAATAGTATTGATTTCTTAAATTTTCAAAATTTATTTTTTAATGATAAATGGAGGTTTCTCCATTTGTCTTTGAGAGGAAAGATCCTTATCTAACACCGTCAAGATAGTTTGACTATAGTCTAAACGCAAACTACCAAGATAAATGGAGGTTACTCTATTTGTCTTTGAGAGAAAAGGATCCTTATCCAACAACGTCAAGATACACATTTAGACTATATAAGAAATGCAAACTACCAAAAATCAATTGAGTCACTAGTATTGTTGAAAAAATTACTCTTAAATGGAGAGGTTTATCTTTATTGTCCAACTTTGTCAATGCATATACCAATGATCTCTTTGAAATATTAAATATAGTCAAATATCTTGACAAATACCAATATATTCTCTAGATGTGTATAGATAACAGGATATAATTAATACTTATCTGATCAATTTATAAATTGCATTGTTGAAAAATTACCCTTAAATGGAGAGGTCTAACTTTGTTATTCAATTTGTCATTGGTAACTTCCATTGATCAATTGAATAACAAATAGGCAAATATCTTCCCAATTAAGGGTAAATAGAAAGAGTTTCTATTTACTGATAAGTTACAACTCATTATCTGATCAATTTATAGATTGTATTTGATCCACATCATCATTATACTACTTTTAGCATTCAATACTACATAGTTTCAATTCCTCTTTTATTCATATCTCAAACTCAAGCTTACGTAGAAAAAAAAAATTGTAACATTATGCTACTCCAAATTTGATGACTTACAAAATATTTGTTATAAAATTTTAGTTTGTGGCAAATATTTATTCGTACATTTTTGAGTTAAATATTAAGAACGTTAATAAAATGATTTGATTTAATTTAATTTTTTTAAATTACAGTAAATTTTTTAATTTAATTAAGTATAATCAAAGACTACCTAAACCATTGGTATATTAATGAAAATTAAAACTTTTTAATGAACAAAAATTGTTAAGTTAATTGTGAAATTTTCTTTTACAAGTATTTCCTAAAATAAAAAAGAACATAATGGTTTTAACTAACTATTAAAAAGGTAAAAATACCTTATTCTTGGCTTTTCGAATCTATTCACTTTTAGTGTTTCTAAATCCATGAAATTGATTCTTTGAAAGTAAGAAATTGGGAAATTTTTCAGTCTAAAATATGTTCGTACAGATTTTCAAAAATTCATTAAATTAACCCCTATTTCTCTTTTCCACAAAAAAAAAAAATGATTGCCACATCATGAAAGTTGAAAAATCAAGCATATTTTCTGGATCTGTATAAGAAGACAAAATCTAAGACTTTTGTGGAAAGAAAGAAGAAAATCTCACTACTTTCATCCTCCTTTTCTGCATCTTTTCATCATCAATTTTAGGTACATTCTTCAAAATTAATACTTTTCTAATTTCTACACCTCTGTTTAATTTCACATTCTCAATTTTTAGTTTTTAATTATGTAAATTTTAATTAAAATTTGCTAATTTCATTTCAATCTAACCATTTTTTTTTTTGGGTTTGGTGCATGTCCGTGTTCTTCTGGATTTTTGATGAAGGTTTTCCCGATGAGAAGAGAAATTCAGCTGGAACCATTTCGCGGTAGCCGGTACCCCACCGGCTCCGACCCTCTGCTGCATGAACATCACCATGTCGGCTCCTCACTGCTGTCGGCATCGGCGAGCTCCTCTGAGATCTGTCTCTTATACATTGGGGCTGGTTCCTTGCCTTGTTGTAGAATTTGCCTTCAATGCGATGGCAAAGATGGTAAACTCTTCATCTTTTTTTTTTTTTTTTTTTTTTTTGGGATTAGTAAGATGGTATACTTTTGCTAGCAATCTGTTGTATAAGTAGGTATGTTTTGGTTGATCACAGGTTAATTGTTTGAGTTTTGTTGGTTGAAGGAAACGCTTGGTTGTGTGTTTGTACTCTCCCGTCTCTCTTGTGTAGTTTTTGATTTAGGGTTGGAAAGTGGAATGTGTAGTTTTTGATTATATATTTTTTGTATCACAATTAATTTTTTGCTAACATATTATCTAAAACATATATACATATAGAGTATTTATTTGCATAAAAATATTTATTATGATAATATTCACTTAAATACTTAATTAATGCTTAAGCTTTTGTTCATCTTTAATGGCATAAAATGTAGTTAACTTAGATCTATAATAGTTTTATTTTTCTTTTTGGTTCATTGTCTAAAATGAATTGGACTTGTCACCAACAAGTGAAACTGTCTGTATACACATCTAGATTATGTATAAGATTAAACACATATAGATATATCTATATCTTCTTTATTATTTTTATCATTAAGGACGAAATCGCCATCAAATATCAAACATCATTTAATAAATGAAGCGTGTAAAAATTCTTTCATTAATGAAATATTTATAGGAGATTAAGTAATATATAGTAATAATTATAAAAATGATTAAATAAATATTTCAAGGAATAAGAAAAAAATATTTCATGAAATTTTTATCTAATCATTTTTGTTTATACTATACTATACTATCTACCTGTCTCTTATACACATCTAGATGTGTATAAGAGACAGCTATTTAATTTAAACAAATATGTTCTGTATAATATGGATAGGTATCACGTAGTATATTTAGATTATAATTAAAAGGTGAAAATAAAAATTTGTTCTTTTATCTTACTCTGAAATGTACAAAAAATTAATGAAAAATCCTCTATATTACTCTAAATGCACGCAACTTGAATGAAAAATATTTAATTCTAAAGACATCTAAAATAATATTTAATTTATATAATTTCTATTCTAATTAATTTTTTTAACAAATTGTTTAAATTATCTAGATATCCATAAGATCTAGACAGGATATATAACTAAGTTCAAAAATCTCTTATAATAAAGATTGATTAAAATAACCAATATATTCATCCCGAATGGTATCATATTTGGTTAACCCTAGAATTATATTTTGATATAATATTTTAGTATGAAATTACATTTGTATTTAATAAATATATAAACAAAATGAAGGCTAATAAAAGTGTATGGATTTATTTTTTATTTTTTGTACTTTTTCAATTAATTCCTTTTATTATATATCAAGATATTAATCTATATCTTTACTATTTTGTTAAATAGTGAAGAATTACATTGTAATTTCCAAAATCAACATGTAAAATCAATCTATATCTATAATTATTTTGGATACAATTTTTTAACGTTTTTTACCTTATCAATAGTTAGTCCAAACCAATATTTCTTTGTTATTGTACATATACTGTAACAATTGATATTGTACTTTTCAAATATGACATTTATATTCATTATATACATTGATATTGTACATAGAGTATTGTTACAATCATTATTTCATAATATTTTGGGTATATAATATTGTATCATGGATTGAACTTATTTTCTACCTCATCAATAGTTCATCTAAACTAATATTCTATAGAATGATGTTATTAAAGATAAAGATTTAGTAATAGAAATACTGTTAAAAAGATATAAAATTAACAAATAATTTTATCTCAATTAAAGATTATAAGTTTTTTTATTTTGTTCCTGAGTTTTACTTTCATCGTGTAGGATAGGAAAAACAAATCTAAATTAATCGTAATATAGAATTAAAACAACAAGAAAACAATGTTATATATATTCCATAATTTTTCAGTTGATATAAATTTTAATTATTTATTTGTACGATTTATTAATTTTGTGATTTTTTAAGTTAGAACATACTCAAAAATTCTATACTCATGGATATAAATCCTGTTGTACTTTTATTTCAAGTGTAAAAAAGTAGACTATAATAAAGTAAGTCGTGTAACCATTAACATCTACCTTCAATTAAGAAAAGTTATAATCCAAGAAATAATATCGGCCAGGTTGATAAAATCTTCTTGAATTAATCCCAGCCAAAAAGGCTAGCAAAAATGCCAAATTCAATTTCAATGTATCTTTTCATCAAATTCTACATGAATTCTTTACAATAAATTTATTTATCAGACAGTAATTAAACAAAAAAATATTAGAATATAATAGGGGTGAAATGGTCAACATGTTTAGTTTGCATAATTGAAAGACTTTCTTGGTCAATAGATAATGTTAGGTATTAATCTATCAATGACACTAAAAAAGGGGTGAAGTGTAACTAACCTTAGATATAAAGCACGCAGGATAAAGAATCTAATTAAGTTTCCCAAACTGGGCATACTTGAATTAAGTTCCAAATAGAGAAAAGAAAATAATTGTAGTGAATTTGGAATATTTTTAATAATTGTAAAAGATTGTTTTTATTATGACTAAAGAATAGAAACGATTTGAACATACATAACAGTTACAAAATATAATATTTTTACTTTATTCTTTGCTTATATATAAATAATTTTTTAACTCTTAGAATTATATACATTCTTATTACGTATTTATGCCAAAATTTCATAATAAGTTAAAGAGGAAACAATTTATTTTATTAACAGTTCATACATTTTAGAATAAGATAAAGGATATTTTCATGAATATTCAATTCATTTTAAAGCAAGACAAAAGAACAAATTATTATTTTAATTTTTTATAATAAAATTAATATACTATATTATACCTATACGTAATATGAAGAATATATTAGTTTAATCTATTTAATTTCTTATACATAATACATAATTTTTGTTTGGTTAATTTGGTCTATACATTTTAATTAGATTGATTTTTTATTATTTGAAATTTTAATTATAATAAATATTTTTATACAAATAAAAGTCTTCCATCTTATTATGTATTTATGTCAAAATAGATGATTGTATCAGAAAATAATAGGTAGAATAGATTATGAGTAATTTAATTAATTATGTTTTATTATTGGAAATTAGAAATTATATGATTCATTTTTTATTTTTTTAAATTTTAATTATAATAAATATTTTTATGCAAATAAATATCTTCCATCTTATTATCCTAAAAAATAGGTAGAATAAATAATGAATAATTTAATTATGTTTTCCTATTCGGAATTGGAAATTATGTTTCATTAAGGATGGATATTTAGGCATTTGTTAAGTAAATAAACACTCTAATACCCGCCTTTAGGTTTTAAAATTATATTATATTCCAATACTAAAATATACATAAGTGTTTTATACACATCTAGATGTGTATATGTATGTTTTCTATTGGAATTGTAATTATATTCAATATAAAAGGCGGGTATTTTAGTCATCACAAAAACGGAGAGAAAACTCCAAGAGGGGAGAAACAAAATTTGGGAGAAACAACTCGCATGTATAAAGTAGTACTAGAAAAAAGCACGTGCTTCGCACGTGTAATACTTCTAATTTATTGAAAATTTTTACTTTTGAAAAAAATAAATGAGTAATCAGTGATTAATAACCAAGTATGAAAATTTTAACAGTTGAGTTTTTATACAAGATTTATATATTTTAAATATATATTTAATATATTTACTGTTTCATTGTAATTATTTTCACCTATCTTAGTTTAGATGAACTATTGATATTTGTTACAAAATTATATATACATTTCATTTTTTCCTAAAATTAAATAAAATTTCTCTTTTATGAGAACAACTTATGATAATTGTATTTTTTTTATATATATATTTCTCTTCCAGGTGCCTAGATTATAATTTTCATATAGCGTCACCATCAATTAATTAAACAATTAAAGATTAAGATATTTTTCATAGTATTGAATTTTTTAAATATATGTGCATATTCTTTGTCATTTTACAAAAAAAGATAATATCATTATCAAGTATCAAACATTATATAGATGAAGTATTTTGAAATTTTATTAGTAGCAAAAATATTAATAGATAATCAGATGATATATGGATAATAATTACAAAAAATTATTAATAAAAATTTTAAAAATAACAAAGAAAATGAATCTAATTAAAATGTAAATAATATATAAATCAAACAAAAATTATGCCTTGTGTATAGGATAACTAAACAAATCGACTACTATATTCTTCATATTATTAATAGGTATTATATAATTTATTAAATCATTATAAAAATTGAAATAATAAATTGTTCTTTTGTCTTGCTATAAAATGCAATAAATGTTAAATAAAACAATCCTTTATCTTACTCTACAATACACAAAATGCTAATAAAAGTGTAGTTCTAAATATAACTAAAATTACACGTTATTACTTTAAGTGAGATTTTATATATTTTTGGTATCACAATTAATTTTTTGCTAACATATTATGTAAAATATATATTATACATATAGAAAATATACTGTGATATTATCTCTTAAAGTTATGATAACATTCACTTCAATACTTAATTGACGTTCTAAGCTCTTTATTCATATTTAATAGCATAAAATGAAGTTATCTCTGATTTAAAATAGTTTTTATTTTTCTTTTACATTTGTGGATTATAATTTCTAATAGCGACATCACCAATAACTTAATCAATTATAGACAAAGACTTTTCCATAATATTAAACTTTTTTTAAATATATCTATATATTCTTTATCATTTGTACAGGATAAAATCATCATCAAATATCAAACATCATTTAATAGATGAAGCGTGTCAAAATTCTTTTATAATGAAAATATTTACAGGAGATTAAATAATATATAGTAATAATTACAAAAATGATTAAATAAAATTTCAAAAAATAAGAAAAATAAACCCAATGAAAAAATTTATATTATAAAAAATAAATGAGTAATCAGTAAATGATAACCAAGTATGAAAATTTTAACTATTGAGTTTTTTATACAAAAAATTTTAACTGTTGAGTTTTTTATACAAAATTTATATAATTTAAATATATTGTTAATATCTTTGCTCTTTTTCATTGTAATTAATTTTCATGTACTTTTTTATTTTTATTTTTATTTTTCAATGTTGTTTGTTATTTGTTATAAAATTATATGTAAATTTCATTTTTTCTTAAAAATTAAACAAATTTTCTTCTTTATGAGAACAACATATGATAATTGTATTTTTTATATTTCTCTTCTAGGTGCCTAGATTATAATTTTCATATAGCGTCACCAGCAATTAATTAAACAATTAAAGATTAAGATATTTTTCATAGCATTGAACTTTTTAAACATATGTGCATATTCTTTGTCATTACAAGAAAAGATAATATCATTATTAATTATCAAACATTATATAGATGAAGTATTTTGAAATTATTATTAGTAATGAAAATATTAATAGGTAATCGAATGATATATAGATAATAATTACAAAAAATGATTAATAAAAATTTCAAAAAATAAGAAAGAAAATGAATCTAATTAAAATGTAAAGAATATATAAATCAAGCAAAAATTATGTCTTATGTATAGGATAACTAAACAAATCAACTACTATATTCTCTTTTATAAATAGGTATTAAATAGTATATTAAATTATTATAAAATTTAAAATAATAATTGTTCTTTTATCTTGCTGTAAAATGCAATGAATGTTAAATAAAACAATCTTTTATCTTACTCTACAATACATGAATTGCTAATGAAATTGTAGTTTTAAATATAACTAAAATTACATGTTATTATTTTAAGTGAGATTTTATATATATTTTACATCACAATTAATTTTTTGCTAACATATTATGTAAAATATATATACATATAAAGAATATATTGTTATGTTATCTCTTAAAATTATGATAACATTCATTTCAATACTTAATTAAAGTTCTAAACTCTTTATTCATTTTTAATGGCATAAAATAGTTTTTATTTTTAAACTCATTATATACCTATAACTATTTAGAGTATTGTTACAATAATTATTTCAGAATATTTTGGGTATATGCATTGTATCATGGTTTGAATTTATTTTCTAACTCATCAATAGTTCATCTAAACTAATATTATATAAAATGATGTTATTAAAAATAAAGATTTAGTAATAGAAATACTATTAAAGAGGTTTAAAATTAACAAATACTTTTATAACAATTAAAAATTGTGAGTTTTTTATTTTGTATTATGAGTTTTATTTCATTGCTTATGAATTAATATTTCAACTACTAATAAAATTTCAAAATACTAAATCTATATAATGTCTGTCTCTTATACACATCTAGATGTGTATATATATTCAGCACTACTTCTTCTTTTCATATAAATTTAAGTTATTTATTTGTATTATTATTAATTTTGTGATTTTTAAATTGGAACATACTCAAAAATCCTATACCAATGGATATATCTCTCATATTAACTAAAATTTCAAGTTAAAAAGTCATTATAATCAAAAGTTGTGAAACTATTATAATTGACTGTCAGCTAAAGAATTTTGTGCTTAAAAAATGATATCGGCCAGATTTGTCACTTCTTCAACTAATCCCAACCAAAAAGGCTAGCAAAATGCCAAATTCAACTTCAATACATTTTTTCATCAAATTTTATATGAATCAAATATTCTTTGTATAAAAAGTTTATTCATCAGACAAAATTAAACAAAAAAAATATTAGAATATAATGGGATAAAATAGTCAACATGTTTAGTTGATATAATAGAAGCACTTTACTGGTCAATAGATAATGTTAAGTATTAACCTATAAGTGATACTAAAAAAGAGGTGAAGTGTAATTAACCTTATATATAAAGTACGCAGGGGGAATGATCTAATTAAGTTTTTCGGGCATATTTGAATGAACAATTAGAGAAAAGAAAATAATTGTTTTCAATTTATTTGTAATGAATTTAATACGCTATATTATACCTATCCATAATATGGAGAATATATTAGTTTAATCTGTTTAATTTCTTATATATAAGTTATAATTTTTGTTTATTTATTTAGTTAGAACATTTTAATTATATTCATTTAATCATAACTGAAATTTTAATTATTATAATAAATATTTTTATACAAATAAAAGTCTTCCATGTTATTATGTATTTATGTCAAAATATATGGTTGTATCCTAAGCAATAGGTAGAATAGATTATGAGTAATTTAATTAATTATGTTTTCTTATTGGAAATTTGAAATTATATGATTCATTTTTTTTTTGAAATTTTAATTATAATAAATATTTTTATATACAACCACCTATTTTCATAAATACATAACAAGATGGAAAATTTTTATACAAACCAAATCTGTCCATCTTGTTATGTATTTATGTAAAATAGGTAGTCATATCCTAAAAAATAAGTAGAATAAATAATGAGTAATTTAATTATGTTTTCCGATATTAGGAATTGGAAATTATATTTCATTAAATTATGTTTTCTTATTGGAAATTTGAAATTATATGATTCATTTTTTTTTTGAAATTTTAATTATAATAAATATTTTTATATAAATAAAAATCTTCCATCTTGTTATGTATTTATGCCAAAATAGGTGGTATAAGAGACAAAATAAGCCCTGAACAAATAAAGATTAATTTAAATAGAACTACTATTGGGATAATAGGATTATATTTACCAGTTGTATTGCTAGGCATTTCCAAAAAAGTAGAAAAACACATTAAATATGTTTTCCTATTAGGTATTGGAAATTATATTTCATTAAGGGCGAGTATTTTAGACATTACAATAAAGAAAGAAGAAACACTTATATATGTTTTCTATTGTGAATTGGTAACTGTATTTCATTAAGGACGGGTATTTTAGTCATCACAAAAAAGGGGAGAAACAGTTTGACGGGAGAAACAAAAATTGAGAGAAACAACTCGCATATATATATAGTACATATAGATAGATAAGTATTTTTTGTATTAAAAATGCAATATGTAAAAAATTAACTTAATATGAAATAAATTATATTATATTAAACAATATAATATATACTGAGTAAAATATTTTAATTTAGTGTTCAAGTTCAGATGATTATAAAAAAAGATGCAATTTTACGAATTCAACAAATGAAGACTTCAACACTTAAATTTTGTGTTTAGATTCCATATTTCATAAATTAATAGTATAGATACAAGTAGGAATGGGCTGACGCACACATCCTCACATTTAGATCTACCCTTATTTTGAATGAAAATTATACTGTTTTATCTAAGATCTCTTCTTCTATGAGTCTTTCAACGAAACTTGCCTATGAAGAATTCAAAATCATTGTCTCTTAGAAAACATCTGATGTTATAAGATTCAGGTGGGGTATTAATTATGTATCAGATTTCAATTGCTTTGAAGAAATAATCTGAATTTGTTGCCAGTGAGATGCACAAAATGAAGTTACTTTTTGTTTTGTTTTGTAAAAATAAAGTGTCAAGAGGCAAAACATGTTTCTTATGTTTTCTTTTTCTTTCCTTTTTTTTTTTTTTTGGCTTTAATTTGATCAAAATTTTAAAATGGTCAAAGATGTAACATATTTATATTATTTTACTTAAAATTTTTCAATTTAGGGGTGTTTAATAACTCTATTAAGTATTTAAACTTAACTCATTAAGTGTTTTTTGCATCAAGTATGTTTAATAACAAAATTTTCTTATCCCTTAATACATTAAGTATATCTTAATTTGCATACAAAATTTTAAATGAAAAGTTTATAACTAATTTTGTTGAATTCTTTACTAATATAGCAAAGTTTCATTAATTTTATTTATTTTATATTCACATAGTCTTTCACATATACATATATTCATATACACATGCATAGTCTCTCACTTTCCTATATACGTGTAAAGGAAAATTTACGTCGTCTTGGAGGGCATGTTACATGTCCGAGGAGCAATGGATCAACAGCTTAATTCATGTTGCTGTTTGTGAAGGCAACACTGACATAGTGAAATTCTTCTTGCAACAAGGTGCCGATATTGATAAAACAGATGATCATGGCTGGACCTCGAGATGTGTATAAGAGACAGAGGCTAAGAGGAGGATTGTCTTCTACTTTGAATCCTAAAAGACACTAAATGCCCAACAAGATGCACCAAATTCTTCAAGAAAAGCATGGGGTTGCACAGGGAAGATTTAGGCTTACTTTTACAATCTGTCCGTAAGATATGCCTTATCATGTGGAGCTCTTACAAGGTAGAAGACGTAGTGCCGATAATTTCCACAATTCACTGTTTGGGATCAAGTCAGCTGCCCAGAATGGGGAGAATGACTTGCTTTTTATCAATAAATCAGGCTAAAGGTGCCACAACTGCAAGAATATATGTTGCTAGAGCGACCATCAGTTGCCCTGAGAAAGGAGAAGTTGCTGGAAGGCTCGTTTTACTTCCACCTAGCTTTCAATCTTTATGTGTAGATTGGTTTTAAAATCAAGAAATATACATTTTGGCCAGGCAGAGTTTTGAACAAGGATGGATTCTGAAATTGATGAAATAAGGGTAATAAGCGATGGTGACCATTTGGTATTTGCAAGTGATGGTGGAGCTCATGAACAACCTACTCAGCCAGATACTACTTGTGCTGATGGTGGATTGAGATGAATCAAAAACTACACATTCCACTTTCCACCCCAAAATCTTTAAGGCTTGTAGGTTCAATGCAATCAATCTGTGGCTAAATGTCCTAAGCCAGTTAGTGATATTCTCTTGATTATAGTTGAATCATTCACCAATTGTTTTTGGTTCTGTAAATGCATGCATATGTTAGATAACCAAAACGAGAGGGAGTCCATACAAGCATTGTACACATCCAATTCCTGCGCTTTTACATTGTGTTCCCATTACAAATCTTTGGGTAGTATTAGCTCAAATACCAAGTCAACTGTCAGTATGAGCACCATTATCAAGGGATAATGAAAAAATATGTATAACCAGCAAGGAGTACCAATACCAGATGTCGTTTTCATGAATCTTTCCATCGATAACCACAACAATTACATTATGTTACCCTGATGCAATGATATGCAAAAAGAAAAGGGAGCTAACCACCTGACGTTTACACATCTTACGCAGCTAAGTCCAACAATCTGGAGATGCAGAATTTTCTACTCTGTTGAAGTGGCAAGCAAAATCAGGCCTGCAAAATCTTTAGATGCTCTCTGCATCTGAATACTGGCAAGTATGCTCATCTTCAAGGTAAAGATATAAAGCAGCAAATTAATCCAAAGCATCAGGCATGCACATATATAAAAAGGGCTAACAGAATATAACAGAGTACACATTATACTGCCAGATTGTGCTCCTATCATCTGCACAAAGGTTTACACTAGGTGAGCATGAAACTACACATATATACATCCATGCTCTTTTATTTAATGGTAATCGGTACTACTAGTAAGAAACAGCCTTTGGACCTTGAGGAACAATTCCAAAGGCATCATATGCACATCTAGATCTATTAACTCCTGCCTACAGAAGCCCCAGCATTCTGAGACGTTCTTCATGCACAGGGTCCAAGTTGGGAGGGGTATAACAGCCATGAAGATCCTTAACAACATACTCCTGCAACATCCAGAAAAAAATGTATATCAGGAATTAGGAAAACAAGACGAAACAAAGTCTTACCAAGCCCTACACTAACAAGGGCAAGTATCTGGGGCTCTAGAATTATCCGAGTAGGATCATTAGATAAAACTACAGATTTTCACCAAGTAATAGACGAGAAATCAACTTGAAATACTTAGGTTTCTGAATGATTAAATGTACTCAGGCTCACCTTCAGAGCATTTATCCTCCAGAAACTTGTCCAAATTCCAAACCTCCTAGTTCATCACTCAAAGGACATGGAAAGCAAATAAAACACCTCAATACACAGAGAAACTTTGGTACATCAATCCTATTATCCCAAGTAGTTCTATTTACTAAATCTTCAACTGTTCAGGGCTTAATCAGCTAAATTGCCAAAAGATTTCAGTATGTATGGGGATCCAGAGGTATTTTAGGATCCAGCCAGAAGCTAAAGCTAAATTTAGCATCGATTACAAACTGAAGAGAGGTTAATATGTCTGATTTGAATGTGATGTGCGTAAATAACTCAGAAGTCCGAACACTGGCTCAAATTCAACACTATCACATGGTCGACGTCAATGCCAAGTATATCCACTACTAATCAAAAATCAAGACAGTCGAAGATAAGATTATGAATCAATTCCAAAGCATTTTTTACTGCTAAAGTGTAAGCAGCTCTTAGACCAATTCATCACGTGAAATACTTTACTGCAATAGAGCAATCTCAGTTCCAAAGTAGAGCCTCTTTCTTCACATTATTCCTATTCTTTAGCATAAAGTACCTTGGCAACAGCTATCAAAAGACCTCATTGATGATAAAAGAAGATTCCATCAGCTCAAAAAATAAATAAGAAGTTGACTCTGTTGGCTAGCTTTATTACTGCTGATTCAGAAACTATGTTAGTTCATTCTTATCAGAATGATTATTTTATACACTTAAATAGTTTACACATGAGACAAATAGCCAAAAATTTTACCTTTGTGAGTTCTCTCTTAGTAAGGATGTGGTAGTGTCTCTGCCAAATCCTCTGGATGATCATGGTGGCAGCAAGGAAGCCATAGACAATGCCAAGAATGGCAAAGATGACAACAAACACAATTATTAGGGTGTTGCATGTCTCCATGGATGCAGGGAAACAATGCAACATGCCACAGACAGATACCCGGCCAACGGCCACACGGGTCATTGGTGCCCAGAGTGGAGCAGTGTATTCTGAGCCCATTCAAATGCAAGCAGCGCAAGGAAGCCAAGAACCCCTGTCCAGTCAATGGGATTGTATGTTAGACCAGAGGGATCTTTCTGCCATATGATCAGACTATTGAATACAAAAAGAGAACAGTCATGACTTCTGGGGGAAAAGATTACAGATATAGCAACCCATACAAATCACGAATGCTGCAACCTGATTATTAAATATATTTACCAGATGAACAAGAAACTAGATTTTCAAAACATATATGATTAACAGTCCCAAGAAATTCAGGAACACTTGAACTGAAACAACTTTAGCAGAATTGCTGGTCTGTCTCTTGCTAAAACAGTACCAGGTGAAAGGAAACCCATACAACATCGTTAAAAGAAGTTACTCTCCGTAATATAGTCCATAGAAATAAAACACATGGTTCACTTTGAATATTTCCCAAGATGAGGAATTTGGCATCAATGCTGGTTCTAACTTGCCTGGTTGTGTCTCTTACTGTGTAATCTGTATTTGCAGCTCCCTTTTCTTTTTGCATATCACAGGATATTTGTTGGTAACATAATGTAATTGTTGTGGTTATCGATATTCTCTCCTCCCTTGGCATTGTCTATGGCCAGAATTTACCCCAGTTATATGTTACACTAATTTCATCTGCATTGCCCTTTAACCGTGTTTTCTTGACATAAATAATTACACTTTGCTGGAAACTTAGCGTAGGAAAGTCCTGTTCATAATAATTGACCACATGTTGACAGAACCACCAAAGGAGATACAAGAGTGAGTCAGTGAACCTGTGGCACATTTATTTTCCAAGTTAATTAATAAATTTCTGGGTTTACCTACACAATAGTAGAATGGAATAGGAAGCTTAGAAAGTATGCGATCCCAACTATCATTAAATGTGTTCCTGAAAGTTCCATCTTTATCCATGAGATAACCAAAACCACTTATGGCCGCAATCACCTGAAGGAACAAGGAAAAAGTTAGTTAGACACTCAAAAAGATCTCATATAGAGATTTGGGGTCCATGTCATGTGTCATATGTAAAAACAAAACGTAGAGAAAAATAGAAGAGGAAAGCCTAAACCGACTGAATGTTGCAACCAAAAAAAAAGAGTAAAAGAACTAAACTGTTAGCATAAGGAATAAATTCCAATGTACAAGGAATAAATTCCAAAATCGAGGCCTCAGAGCTCCAAACTGTTAGCCTACACACATATGGAAAAACATAATCATTCTGATGCCATTACTGTCCGTATTCTAGCTATACAAGTTTAGCATTAAATTAAATCAGGAAAAAAACAACTAAAGAATCACAAGGGGATCAGCCACAAGCAAGTCTACAACATAATAGTCGCCATCTCCCTCAAGAATTAACTGCAACTTGTAGCCTTTATCTGAGATGTGTATAATTAATTTACGCAGAATAACTATAAGCGTGCCTATGGTATCTATCAATTCATGATAGAAATTAAAATGAAACAGCCTAGAAAGATATAAATTTCAGCACCAATAACTGTACCAGAAAACATGTTAAGCCTGTGAAATGAGGCAGAAAATCTTTACATTTATCTAATGGAGTAAAGGCCAGTCCAAAATGAAAAGTTAATTTCAAGACCTTTGAAATTTAGATAAAGATTATTTGTAGATCCATACATTAATCCTAACTGATGTAAATAAATTACACTTACAGTTTGTACAGCAAGAAATACGAGTAAAAAGTCCCTTGCTACAAAGAGCCTGAATTTTGTTTTGCGCCAAGAACTGCCCTCCAACTCTACCACGTCAATCTGAAATTGCGTTACAAGTAGTGCAATGAGAAAAGGCAAATCCTTCCTGCATCAGGTACCAAGTTATGATTAATAAAATAGTATGTCTCCATCCTTAATTTCACAGAGTGGTTGCATTAGAAGTACTCTCACCTTGACAGACCGCCAGTGATCAAGGCACGGGCGATGAACAAACTGCTGTGTGCCTTTACACGTGTTCATGGAGATATCAATTCAACATCTATGAAGGAGATAAGAACTAATTAGACCACGAAAACGAGACTCAATACAGAATCATCAATACAACAATACATAGTCTAACAAGCACCGATCCACCGACAGGAAAAGTACTCCCAAGGCATTACGAAAACAAAGACTTCCGAACATTTCTATCAAGATTGAAAATTAAGTTCCGTATAAGACAGTTGTATTACGAAGAAAAGCAATATGACATCATCAGCGGTCGAAAAAATCAGTTCTTCGGGGATAAAGTTAAAACGGTCGAATAAAACGCAAACACCTCAAAACACAAATTTCTTGCTTTAAAAAGCTTTGAGTGCAAGAATAGAGGGAAAATCCTTTCACGCATCAAGCGTGATGGATTTTCACACTCAAAAAATGATTTTGCTCAAAACATCAAAACATTTTTAATGACGCACATTGCAGCAGCGTGTAATACCGCATTTGGTCCTCTAGCTCCTCTGTTACACTTTGCGTTACACCTATGATCATCAGGAACAGTGCGTTACACCATCTTATGGGATGATCATTGTCCCTTATTTAATATTTACCCATCTTGAAACACACATGATAGCGCAACACACTAACACAGGTGTAACACCAAAATATATAACCCATTGCCCAGTGACACTCTCAGGTATTTATTGCTACTGGCAATGTTGCATTTCTCAGCTCCCAGAGCCCCAATGCTTTCCCTGAGTGCAAATACACAACCAGTTGTCTCCTTCAACCAACAAAACTCAACAAATATCCTGTGATCAACCAAAACAAAACCTACTTATTCTACAGATTACTAGTAAAAGTATACCATCTTACTAACCCAAAACGAAGAAGAAAAAAAAAAAAAAAAGGAAGAAGAGTTTACCATCTTTGCCATGCTTGCATTGGAGGCAAATTCTTACAACAAGGCAAGGAACCAGCCTCAATGTCAACAACCTCTATCTCAGAGGAGGTCGCCGATGCCGACAGCAGTGAGGAGTCGACATGGTGGTGTTCATGCAGCAGAGGGTCGGAGTCGGAATCTGGGGTACTGACCACCGCGAAATGGTTGCAGCTGAATTTCTCTTCTCATCGGAAAAACTTCATCAAAAATCCAGAAGAACACCGACAAGCACCGAACAAAAAAAAAGGTAAGATTGAAATGAAATTAGCAAATTTTAATTAAAATTTACATAATTAAAAACTAAAAATTGAGAAGGTGAAATTAAACAGAGGTGTAGCAATTAGGAAAGTATTAGTTTTGAAGAATGTAGTTTCAAATTCATCTGGTAAATATATTTAATAATCAGTGTTGCAGCATTCTGTCTCTTATATGGGTACTAGATGTGTACTAAGAGACAGGATCTAGATGTTATATTCAGCGTCAGTAATTTTATTATCATAATGAGCAAACTGCGAAAAAGTCACTATACTTTAAAAGTGTTCACTAAAGAGGAGGGGGGGTGGGTGGTAATTTAATCAATTTTTTTTGAAAATCTGTACTAACATATTTTAGACTTAAAAAATCAATATCATGGATTTACAAACACTAAAAAGTGAATAGCTTTGAAAAGCCAACAATATATTTTAAAAATTAAAAAAATCAAAACCATTCATGATTCCCAAATAATATATTTTAAAAATAAATTCTGAAAATTTAAGAAATCAAAACCATTAATGATTCCCTAATAATATATTATGTATAAATGCCTTGAAGAGAATTGGGAAAAAAATAATAATAATACTTTATCGTTTGATTAAACAAGTTAATGTTTCATTAAAATTTAAAAATTCCAACATTCATCCAAATATTACATATAAGTTTGACCGTAATTTTTTTTAATAATTAATTTTTAAATATGAGAATTAACTCAGTTAGATAAAATTAACTGTTTATTCAGATTATTTTCTTAACTTTAATTATTTAGTTATTGATAAATTGACAAACAAATGAAGAGGATCTCAAATCGACAAAGTTACAATTCTAAACGTAACTGATGGCCCCACTATTGAACTAATTATTGTTGTTTTCTTTCCTAGAATTTGAATTATTTATATACAATTTTCATTAAGTAATATACTAGAAAGAGAAATTTTAGACAAAGTTGTAATTTCCATCCAAAATAAGGCAAAATAGGAATGTGATATTCACACTTTTATCTTATTATATATTTATGAATAAAGCTACATAAATAAGACAAAGTTCAAATTCATCGAATTTCTTTAGTTTCCATTCATAAATATATAGTATAAATAAAAGAAGGAATTGGCTGCCACACGCATTCTCACATTCCTACTAGTGTGCCTTTATTTTGAATGAAAATTATAATTTTGTCTAAAATCTCTTCTTCTATTGCATGCTCAATGACAGGAATTCATACGAAGAATTCAAAATTATTTAAGAAAGAAAACGGCTATTATTACATCATTTACTAGGACATCAATTGCATATCAGACTTCAATTGCTTTGAAGAAAATATTTGAAATTGTTGAAAAATATCTTAAGATAGAGAAGTAGTGAAAGGCCGAATTTAATTTTCTACCTTTTCTAAAGGTGAACTCTGGAGGCTAGTGTTAAGATTCTTAGGATTTTACTAAATTTGGTTTTGTATTTTTTGGGTAACGAGTCCTGTAAGAACCCAAAAGAAGAAGAGGAAAATAGGGAAAAAGAAGAAGAAAGTTATTTACCATAAAAAATGGCCACCATGGCTCTGAATAATGAAAATTCTTCTTTTTCTTTTTCTCTATTTTCCTCTTCTTCTTTTGGCTTCTTCTAGGACCCATCACAAAAAAATAAAAAATTTAGTAAAATCCCAAGAATTTCACTAGCCTCCAAAGTCCACTTTCAAAATAGGTAGAAAACTAAATTTGGCCACTTTCACTACTCCTCCCCTTCTTTCCACAATGACCTCCACCAGGAGTTTAATGGTTGTTTCACAATCTTCTGTGTATTCCTCCTCCTCATTTTCCTTTGCAATTATACTCCTCCTCCTCTTTCTCATTGGAGCCCAAGTTTCAAATCGCTTTGCCAATGGCGGCAGCGACAGAAGCGGTGGCGGTAATGATGACTCCTCATCCTCATCCTCATCCATCATCCTCGAGCAATGACAATGGCTTTGGACCTATAGGAGCTTTTCTAAACGGGTAAAGGTTGAGGGTTGTTGCAGATCCGCAGTTTCCATTGGTGTTGATGGACAAATTGGTGGGGATGACCGCTTGTGTAATTAGGGACATGGCATCTCGCCCTAATTTCGAACTGAATGAACTGAATTTTGTGTTCTCAACTCCGATAGTGGGCTCCATACTCAATTTGGTAGTTGGGAAAAGGTGGGATAGTGGATTTGGGGGTATGAAGTGGGGATGGAGTGTTGGTATGCGGTAGGGAAACAGTGGAGGAAAAGGGATAGGGGATACGGAAGATGGCGGAGGTGGTTGTGGGAAAAGGTGGGGTTGGGGAATGGGGTCTGGCAGGGAAAGGATTGGGGCTGTTGTAAAATTTACAATAATTTAATTTTGGCCTCACAATTTTTATTTTCTTTTATTTTGATATTTTAAGTAACATTTTAATTTTAAAATTTTATTTTTGTTTGGACAATTTGTTCTCTAACCTGACACGTCCTAGCGGAAAGTTGACTGAAAAATTTAACCCAATGGCCAAAAAATGACATTTTTTAAAATTCAATGGCCTTTTGGATTTTTGATGAATCTTACCTTTTTTAAAGTATAGTGACTTTTTCGCAGTTCTGTTCTTCTCATCCTGATAATAAACATTCTGATGCAATAAGAAATTTGTGCAAATTTCAAATTCTGACCAATTATTTGAAATCTAAAAATCGATAATTTGAATATAATTTTATCATATTGGCATAAATTGACTCTAGCAAGTAATATTAAATTTGTAACTCTCTAAATCATTTTCTTTACCTTTACCGTAATATCTTTAAGCTTGGTCGGTAAGAGACGGTAATGATGACTAAGGAATGACAAATAAAAGAAAAATTTTCAGGCGGGAATCCCTTCTATTTCTTTGGCTTCCATTCATAAATTATAAAATGTTCGGAAGAGAAGGAAAAAACTTCAAAGCGAAAGCAAGTGACAAGAAATAGTTACACAAGGAGTTTCAAACCCATGGCATCTTGGTTAAACAAGGAGCACACCCCATATCTTCCGGATACAGTCCATTTCTGCTTATCCTTCTGAATAAAGTCGAGCTCGAATTACTTCCATAGCTTTCGCAAGGACATGTTTTTCTCCGTATCCTTTTTCATCACCTTCGCAACAGCCATCTCAAAATCCTCTTGCGTCACATGAACCCTCCTCTCCCTCAGAGCAAACATCCCTGCTTCTGTACACACAGCCTGCAAAAAATGGACAGTTAAGTGTAAGACAACAATGAGAAACCAAAAGAACTTCTCTCTCCTAGTACAGCCTGTTTGAATCAAACGGGAGAAAGATGAGAGCATTGTCTGTGTGAAGAGAAATAAGAAAAATAGGGAATCAAATAGGGATCCCTGCATTTAATCTTGTCATAGATATGTCTCCAAATTGATCCACAATGAATCAAGGTGTCAATCTCAGTTAAAGAGTTAAACTCAAGTCCAAACAGACACACACGTAATAACACACATAATTGCTGTCTCTTATACACATCTAGATGTTAATGGTATTCCTGTAAATTATTCACATCTATTTGTGTATAATATACAGGTTGGATGTCATGCTTTCCTTCTTTTCATTTACACAGGTCCATCCGGATTGAAAATATGTTAAAGATATTGATAAAAACATTGATATTACAAAGATAACTCCATCCTTAAAAGATCCATTACTGAAGCAACATATCATTAAAGCTGAAAATTGTTAGCCATATGCTGAGACAATGTCCTGACCCGACTCATTGCTGTCTCTTATACACATCTCTATTTTTCTGCATCTTGCCCAGATTCTAATATAGGACTTGCAGCTCATGCCTCCTAAGCTCATGATGCGTATAAGAGACCTGTCTCTTATACACATCTATTTATTATGTAATTGGTGCTATTTATTTGTAGTGTTTTATTCTTTTTGTTCTTTTTTTCTTCTGACCAACATCCTAGAGTCTTGTTACACAGCACAATAAACAGTAGATAGGATTGCAATAAACAAGCAGATAGAATAGCACCTTCAATTCTGCGCCTGATGCACCATTCATTTTCTCTGCAATCTTCTTTAAATCAATCCCACGTGTTAAATTCATTTTTCTGGAATGAATTTTTAGGATATCGAAGCGAGACTGCAAAGTAATTAAGTATCAAAATCAATTCATCAAAACTTATAACCAGGTACTCATAAAAGTAACTACCAAATGTTATGATCAACAAAACCAAAATGAAACCACAAATACCACATGAACAACCTAAGTTCCTAAATGCAGCCTTGGTACAGGCATCTAGATGTGTATAAGAACAGATAAACATGGAAAGTACTTGGGGAGACCCGGTCTATAGTTGCCCACCTATAGACCATGTGGCATTTTCAACAGCCACATCATCATACATCACTTACCATCACCATGGCATGTAGCTATTGAATAGAATACCACATGGTCTACATAAGGGCGATCTCTAATTATTCCTTCAACTATTTGAATTCAGGATCACAGAGGAAAGGCAGAAGATCCATTCTTATGGACTCGCATATTTATAATGGCTGACATCTCATGACTGAAAACTGAAGTACACAAGAAAAACATTTTAAGGATTCATAATATCGTATAAATATCCTCATACCTCTTCATTAGGATTTGGAAATTCTATCTTCCGGTCAATCCTTCCAGGTCTAAGGAGGGCTTGATCCAAAATATCAATACGATTTGTGGCCATCAAAACCTGGAAAAGCAAACTTTAACAACTAAGGGACCATGAACATAAAGTGTACAACACAGAACTAAATATTCAATGAAGCACCACTATAAGTAGTAAGTTGCCTTGATCTTATTTGATGCCTCAAACCCATCAAGTTGGTTGAGAAGCTCCAACATTGTCCGCTGAACTTCACTGTCACCGTTGCCACTTCCAGATTCCATTCTCGCAGAACAAACAGCCCAATACTGTCAATTTCATCCATAAATATAATGGATGGAGCATGCTCCCTACAAAACAACAATGAAGCCCAGAATAGGAGAAATTAGTATTCTAATATACTCAAAAAATAACCATAAAATGTATTGAGGCCAGGCAACACTTCAGTGGCACAAAAGCTTAAAGCTACCAAACATAATTAGGACAAAGCATCAGAAGAGGTGTTCATCCAAAGGACTATGTACTTTCAACTGTTTAAATGAATTTTCTCAGATCTACTGGACAGAGAGAACATTTTTCACGTATGTCACCTGCTCACTTGGGCGCATTGCTACAGATATATTGAACAGCAGGACAGCTAGTGAGTGTTTAAGAGCAATACAAAATAGAGCCCTATGCTATTATCATTCACCACAAGTTTGGTTCAATTATCTAGAACAATGTATTTCAAAGTTAATATCAAGATCCAGCCCACAATACAAACATCTTATGGCTTGTTCAGCAATTACATTCATCCCCTCATACAAGAGACAATTCCACCCTTCCTCTCTCTTCTAGGCTTCTTTCATTCAATTCATTTTCCATCAGAAGAAGTCCAAAATAAGTTGAGTCAAAATGGACTCAACCTAGTTTCTACTGAAGCAAAGAAATGAGCATACATGCACAACGCAGAACTAGATGTGTATCAAGGCTATTGTACTCAATAGCAAGTTTGGCAACCTACCTGGCCATAACAAAAAGTTCCCTCACCATTCGGGAACCTTCCCCAATATATTTTTGCACTAGTTCGGAGCCAGAGACCCTATGAAAGTACAGCTAGTGGTATGATGTGCCACTGCCCTCGCCAACAGTGTTTTCCCAGTTCCTGGAGGTCCATAAAGCAGCACTCCCTGCCATTTAAAATAATGAAGAGAGAGCATCCCAGAATCTTATAATGATAATGGCTAGAGTATATGTATAGATAGCTGGGCAACAGAATAGCACCTTGGGTTGAGCTATTCCAAGACTCTCAAATAGTTCAGGGTGTTTGATAGGAAGCTCAATAACCTGGCATTCAACACGAAGGCGATGCAAATAATTAATTGTCTAAAATCATTAGAATTTAAAGGTCACCCATGCATCTATGATAACTTCCAAGTGTTCAAATCATAATTACAAGAGGAATGGATAGGTAAAAACCTCCTTAATCTCTTTGATTTGCTGGTCAAGACCACCAATCATGTCATATGTGAAATGAGGTACTTTTTCAACTTTCATGAGGTTGACTAAAGGATAGGTGTTTAATGCTGGGCAAGATTAAATGAAGAACATAGCTATCATTTCGTAGGGCAACTCTGGTGGATGGAGTTATCTTTGTCTTATCACATTTTTATCAATTATAAGAGACAGAGTTTCCCTCCGGATGTAATGAAGGGATGAATAAGAAGGAAAGCATCAACATCCAACTGCATCATATCAAGTTTCCTTTGTTACCTCTTTTTTCCTTCTCTTTCTTTTTTGGGGTATTTAAAAATTAAAAGAGCATGAGGTAAACTTTCTTTTTTGGGGTATTTAAAAATTAAAAGAACATGAGGAAACTTACTTTAACTAAAACCTTTGATTTCCCCATTACTTTGACAACTTCACCCACATAAGATCCAGGCTCCCAGTAATTGCAACTCCTCCTTGAGCATTCTCACTGCCCATTTCAAATGCAGATAAAAATCATTGGTCACATTAAATATTAAACACTACAAATAAATAGCACCAATTACATAATAAATGGTAAGCAAACATCAGAACTAATAATGACTTGGACAGCTTAAATACAAAATAAAATCCATAGCTGTGATCACTGATTTCAAGAAAAATAGAGCTTCCTTGCCATTGTAAACAATCTAGATCTTCACTTAAGCATTATCTAAAGAAAAGATAAAGCAAATAACTAATCATATTCACTAATAAAATAATATATTGTTCTCCGCCAATTCTAATATCCCAAATCCCAATAACTTTATTAAGCTAAAATCACAAGTATATTCATTTTTAACTCTTTCATATATATCTCAGTACAAAGCTTATGGGTCTACTAGAATCTTATTTACGCCGGTCGAATCAAATGATTGTGATATATGATTGTAAGCTAATCAAGCACGCATAAATTCCCGCCCTATGATATTCAATCTTAAAATCAGGTCCCACCAATCCACGGTCATCACTTTTGGGCTCATCATGATGCAGGTCAAGTGCTCAAAACTATATATATCTAAGCTACTTCTCCAGAAAGGAAATCCCCTGACTTTACTTTCATATACCCTAGCCAATAGGGCTCAAGATTGGAACTTTACTAATTCGATACCTTGTATCCATTTTGAGCATTGCATTCAATCCCTACCGTATGTACCCTATAAAATCCACTGCTAAATACCTTGAATATTCTGTGAATTCTTCAGCAATACAAATATTTTAAAAATTAAAAAAAAAATGTACAGGATAAAACCTAGAAAATAAAACCCCCTTGCAGCCAACCACGAACACGTCGCCATGAATTCAAATAAATAAATAGTGGTGAATAATAAAAATTAACAACAAAAAATAAATTGAATAAACTGATCAACCCATTCATGATTCTCGATAGAAATTAAATTAGGGTTTTGAAGTAATTGGGGAAAAAAGGGAACCTTTGGAATTGAGCTCGTTGCGTTGGGCTTCGAGGCGGTTGAGATTGTGGGTTTTCTGGCGGACCTGGAGCTGGAGATCGTGGATATGTTGTAAATAGTATTGCCGCAGGCCTTCGCCTTGTTTCACCATCGTAATTCCCCCTTTGCTCCAACAGCTCTCTTCTCTCTGCCCCGCTCTGGATGAAAGAATTGCTAGAACTATATCTAATGTTGCCATTATGATTTTTCTTTATAGGAATTTTATGAGAGAGAGAAAGAGGGATTTAGGGGATTCGGTTGATGATTTTCCTCAGAAATCAATTTGGTTTTCTTGATATTCATTCATAGTATGGGATATTCGGTTTTGTGGGTCGCTGCGGATTTCCCTATTGGGCGTGGGTTTGGTTTAACTCGGCTCGTTTGGTTGGATGTATGTAGTAGTAAAATAAGTACATAATGATAGTTATATTATTACATCTAGATGTGTAGATCTGAGTAAAGAACAATAATTGAAAACCAAAATAAATTTAGTAAATGATATTATAAAAATAAGTATTTGGAATTTACTGTCATTCTTTAATTATTCAAAAAATAACTTAAAATCAAAAATTTCGTAAATTATTTTTAGTCACAAAGAGAAAAATTAAAAAATATTTTACATCGAAAAATATTTTTTAGGCGCTAATAAAATTTTTGAAAAATATTTTGAAATAAGAGAATATTTTAAATTTGATCCAAACAGACCCTCATACCTTTTCTTTTCTTGGATTAATGCTATTTTGGTTCAAATAGTAAAAGTTTTGTTTTGACCCACTAAACATAAAAATTAAATTTGGTCTTCTAAATTGAAAAAAATATTTTAATATGATCATCCAAACTGTGTGTCTAAATTTGTCATTTCATATTGCATTTATGTCTTGTTCGAGATTACGATAACGTCTTTATGTGAAAATGCTTTTACTTTATCAGTGATTAGTTTTAGGGTTTGGGGTATACTTGTAGGATTATAATAATAGTACTCCTTCCGTTAATTTTATTGTTATTCAAGAGATGAATATGATTTTTAAAAAATTTATTTTTTATGGTATGTATACCAAAATAATCTACCATAAATGAAAAAAAGTTGTAATTTTAATATTTAGTAAGGGTAGAATTGAAATATGATATGGTAAAATAATGACTATTTTGGAAAGTTGACATTATTTTTATAATATTTTAAACTACTAAATGTGATAATATAAATAAGAGAGAGAATCTAGTACTCTTGATGTTATCAATTTTAAAGTTAAAAATAAATGTTTAATGTTTAAAAGACAATTATTGACACTATTTAGTAACAAGCTAATTGTCAAAAGCCTTTATAGGAGCCTCCAATTTAGTAAAAAAATGGAGGAGTTTACAAGCAAATTTTAAAAACTATTTTAAAAAATTAAAAACCATTCATTAATTAAATATAATTTGGATTACATTTTATATAAATTGCTTGCAGAGATTAAAAGAAAATAATAATGTTTTATCGCTTAACTTAACAACTTCATCTTTTATTAATTTAAAAAATTTTATGCCACCTAAATACCACATATAAATTCAATCCATATATATATTAAACTTTTTCCAAATTAATTGACTTTGTATAGATCAAAATGTATGAATGGTAACCAAACTATTAAGTTGTTACATATCAGATCAGTAAATTATTTATTTTGCAATCTTGTTGTACCTTAAATATGTATTTATGACATTATTCCGTCTCAAATACACATCTAGATGTGTATAAGAGACAGCAACATAAAAATAAAAGAAATACAGTTAAAAATGAATTTTGTGACCAAATTTGTATATACATACGTACATTAATTTTAGTTACATATTTAAAATAATTTAATAAATAAATTTATAAAATAAATAACTCATTAATTTTATATACAATAATAGCCTATTTTGCCACTTTTTGTACATGATGATCCTTGAATCCCAGGGAAAAAAGATTGAACTGGACACACTAGACAACCATGTAACTTTCCTATTTGATTACCTCTATTATGGGTTTCTCCGAATCGACTGCTTTTTAGCTTGTTGCCTGCATCAGTTGTGGGGTTGCGACCCGACAATTTGAAACCCGGAATCGGAAGCTCCAAAGCCCCTCTTCTCTCTATTTCTCACGTTTTAATAAATCCAAGAAGCCCTCATGTCGGTTAGAGGGATTTAGCGGGAAAAATGTCGGGAAAAGGCGCCAAGGGTCTCATAACCGCCAAGAACGCCGCCGCCGGTAACAAGGACAATGACAAGGACAAGAAGAAACCCACCTCTCGTTCCTCTCATGCCGGCCTCCAAGTACTTTTTTTTCCCTTCCTTTATCGAATTAGTAAAGTTCCTTTTCTTGAGCCCTATTGGCTTTGAAGTCTTATTTATTTAGGGTATATATATATATATATATATATATATATATACACACACACACACACACACACACATATATATAAGAAATTTAGCAATAAGGTGCATAGATTTGTATCTGTTATGTTTTACTCATAAGTTCTTTTACTATCACATTGCTTTTTTTTTTCTTTTTTTTTTTTTTGTGCCCCGGGAGTTGTAATTTGCATATTCATGTTTTTACTGCTATATGAAAAAACAGTAAACTTATACCCCATTTATTGTTGTTGTGCATCATCCAAATGTGATCTTTACTGATCTTGCTGTGATTTCAGAACGTTATGCTGAACTTTGTTCTTTCTTTGAATTCAAAAGATCTACCAGTTTCTATCATAACAATCCCCCCAAAAAAAAAAAAAAAAATCCAAGTTACGGTATACTGATATGCTTGTTAAAAGAGGAAAGGCTGAAGCAGAGGTTAATATTGTTCTTTTCTTGATTGAGATGTTAGTAGTGCTTTATCAGTACACTCCAAAACATAAAAAAATATAAAATAAAAAACAAGATAAGATGTAGTAGAGTGCCATTAATTTGCGAGTTACGTTTCCTTATCCTCCCCCATCAGGGAAGAAAACAAAGATGGTTTCTCATGGAATGCTAAAGATCAGATTTAGTGGGTTCATTTTTTGAATTTTTTTTTTTTTTTTTTTTAAAACACATTTTTAGAAAGTTGAACCTAATTCTTAAGCAAAAACATTGAAGGACATTAGTCTTGACGGAAATTAGGGTATATTGGGTTCTTAGTTGGCCTAGTTTCGGATCTAGATGTCACCCTTTCATTCAATTTATGATGCACTGAGATCACCTTATGTTACAGAGTATTTAGCTCATAGTCCAAATAAAAAACAAACAAGGACCATACTCATGTCTGGTTCTTGATGAATTTATTTTCCGCTAGTGGTCAGGTGGAATTGGTTCCGGAATAAATCAGTTCGATTCTAAGAATTTCCCCCAACATAGTCGACTTATTCAGATGGGTCTGTGGGAAATAAGAAACGATAATACATTTCCTTTGTTACCTCTTCTTGTTTTAGCCTTAGCAGTATGCCCCACTCATGGAAGATAGAATGACTATTAAGATCAAGGATTATAGCAACTTGAAATTCTTAATTTTAGTATTTTCTTCCTTTCTATTACCTTCTCTTGTTTGGTGCTGTTCCCCTTCTTCCTACTAATTTGCAAAAACAAAATTCCTGCTATCATTGTTTAATTTGTGGCAGTGATATTTAGTTGGCTATTCATGTTTATGCATGCCCTGGAAGTTTTCTCTATGTTACTCTAGTGGTCGTCTTCTTGTTTGGTTATTGATATGTAAGTCGAGGTTGTATGTGTGTCTTAAACGACAATACTACAATAGCCATCTAGATTTATTATAACGATTTCAAAACATTAATGAAGTCAAGCTACTGAGGGCTTTGAGTGTACTTTAACTCCACTTTCATAAGAAGTGATGCATAATGTGAAACTTTAAAAATAGTTTAGTTTTTTTTTTTTTTTTTTTTTTTTGTATTCCGTATTTGCTTTAAGAAGACTTTAATTTTTAATTTTATTTTTTATTTTATGAGAAACTAGGCTTTTGGCCTTCATTATAAAGGAAACCTTCGTGTGCTTAAAAAGACAACAATTTGCCTGTGTTTTGGGAACAACTGAAAGAAAAAGAATGGAAAAGAAATACTTGTTACTGATTGCGAGGGAGCTGGAAGTATGTATCTTCTCTTAAACAGAGGATACATTTCGAATTATGGAGTGTTTCATACCTTGACTACCTTCTTTGGAGGACATTTGCTGTTATTACGCATCATTGTTTTCTTGGCTCTAAAATTTTAAGCAAGCTGTTATTTCTGGAAATAAGCAAATATATGTGTTAATTGACCAATCCTCTTTGTGAAATGATAGCATATTGCATTTGAGTGCAGTTTCCAGTTGGGCGGATACATCGCTTACTCAAACAGAGGACAACAGCACATGGGAGAGTTGGTCCAACTGCAGCTGTGTACTCTGCAGCTATCTTGGAGTATTTGACTGCTGAAGTGTTGGAGCTTGCTGGCAGACATGCAAGTAAGGATCTTAAGGTGAAACGTATTACTCCAAGATATTTGCAGCTGGCAATTCGAGGTGATGAAGAACTTGATACATCGATCAAAGGAACCATTGCTGGTGGAGGTGTGATTCCATTTCCACAAGTCACTTATCAACAAATCACTTCCAAGGACTGACTTCTAATAAATGGTGGTTCTTTAGTTGAGTAATCTTCTTTCGGAAGACAGTTTGACTTTAACCTTGTGTCTTCATTAGTTCTCAGTAAAAAGCCTGGACTTTACATATGCATCTAAACTCTCGTCCATATTGATTGATTAGATGTAGTGAACATGGTAATAATTTCATCCTAGGATCCTGTGTTTGTTCTCAAATTCTAATGGTTTTGAATGTGGTATTTTCTTTTCTATTCCTTAAAATCAAGGCATGTTTCTCAATTTAGTAGTATTTATCTTCTTCTTCTTCTTCTTCTTTTATATATATATATATATATATATACACACATGTATCCTGATAAAAGAAAGATTTTGCCCTCATAGTTGCGAATTCTGGTATACATATCATGCATGGAGCTATTATTGGAGTGTGCTACTATGTTCTGAACGTCATAGAGAGCTGGATCTGTAGGGCACTGTTGCAAAGCTCTTGCCTTCTTCTGTTGGTGATCATATGTTTAAAATACTATTGTTGTCTCTATAGCTGTAAATCTTTGCTGAATCAGCTGCTTCCTCACTGAATATTCTGGGCAATTGATGCGCCAGCTCCAGGACTGTAGCTGTGCAATTCCCAGATTCCTGGAATAGAATCCATACCGGGACCAACTGTTTTACAGTATTCAGTCTATACTGTCAAAAGTTGCATTCTTCATTACCCGTTTGATATTTAAGCTCATTATAATTATCACTTGCCCTATTTCCAGTTTTTCCAGTTTAAAAGGCTAGAAATAGTGCCAAAAGGTGCATCTATGATACTACCTACTATTTATAATGCACACATAATTGGTTGTCAGAACACTCGCCTACTGGAGTGTACTGATAAAGCACTACTAACATACAGCACTGTTACACTTGAAACCTGAACCAAATGCTATCTGCCATACTCGATGCCCTCTTTTCACTCTTCCCTTGGCTTCTGTGTAAGCCAATTCGTACCACAAAGAACTGCTTGAGGTATTGCCAAATCGATGTAAGGTCATTCTTGATGGCTCCATATGCCATTCAGATATCATGACTGCAAGTTCTTCTCCAGTTCATCCAGGACAGCTCTCCCTCCAGCATGAATGCAGAAATGGTCGAAAGCTAGTTTGAAATCTGGAATATAAGGCTTGAGCTTCATCTTGAATAGTTTCTTCCCAACTAGCGTAGCAAAGAAAAGCAATTGTTCAGACATTGGGAGAACAAGCGGTCTAGAGTACACATAAGGTCTTTAATGCATCACCAGCAACAGCCATGAGTTCCTTTGACAAGGAAACATGTGATCTTTCCATCTGCATCTTCTTCCTGGGTGACGCAGGCATAGCACTTATCATCAGCACCTTTGTGGGTGCGAACAGTGTGAACCAACTGATACTTGGATCTTCTTCTTTCAGAGAACTTGTTGGAAAGTAATATTGCAGCACCTCCCATTCTGAACAAACAATTCGACACAAGCTTTGATCTGTCATTTCCAAAATACCAATTTAGAGTGATGTTCTCCATGCTCACAACCAATGCATATGAGTTTGGATGGCAGTGTACTGAAGAAGTTTCTTAGCTAGATCAATAGAAATTAGACCCGCACTGCATCCCATGCCGCCCAAATTATAGCTGGCTACATTCCCTCGGAGCTTATAATGATTAATTATCATTGCAGACAAAGATGGAGTTGGATTGAACAAGCTACAATTGACAACCAAAATTCCAATATCTTTTGGTTTTACCTTAGTCTTGCCCAAAAGCTCATCAATGGCACCAAACATAACAGCCTCGGCTTCTTTTCTAGCTTCTTTCATTGATGGATTTGGAGGCATATTAAGGACAGCCTCTGGAAGATAAGTGTTATCTCCAAGGCCAGACCTTTGAAGGATTTTCTTCTGAAACTCAAGATTCTCTTTTGTAAATGAGCCTACCATTGCTGATTGATCCACAAAAGTTTTCATGGTGCATTTTCGAGCTTCATCAGGCTTGTAACAGGAGAAATCAACAAGGTAGACAGCGCGAGGACGAGTTAAGAAAAAGATGGTTGATATGAAAACTAATCAAGACTTGAGCAGAGGATCACTGAGATGAGGTTATACTGGAGATTATCCCAAAGTTCATAGAGATCAGGAAGGGACCAGGTGGAGATTTGTGCTGCTACTACAACCACAAAAGGGGTGAGGAAGAGGTACATTGCGTGAGTAATGAGGTAGTGATAACCAAGTTTGACATATTTCAACTTGATTGATTTCTTATAATCGGGGAACTTCCCTGATGAAGGGGCAAGCAAGGATGTCTTTAATTCCGTTTCTGCCATTCTTTTCCTGCTCAAACATATCAAGAATGGATGAGATATATCAAACAAATTCTTTGAAACAGAAAATTAATAATAGCTATGAGAAACTTGGTTATGTATCTACGCAATTACCTGATCTCATATGTTTGTGGTTGTAGTATAGCATCTACTGTCTCTTATACACATCTAGAAATGTATAAGAGACAGTGTAATATTCTGATTTCTGAAGCATAATTGACAACATACCATTGCCTCTCCCTGAAAACTTTAAGGTGGTTGGGGTGGGGAGGATTGAGTCATTGAGGGGCGATGACAAATAGCAAAGCAAAAAATGGTTTCTTGGGAGAATGCAAATAGCAAAGCAAAAAATTATTTCTTGGGAGATTACACGAATATAGAGATATGTTTTCACTCAGTTCTGAGGAAAGGTTATTCAAGATTTCCCAGTTTATTAGCTTCAATGCAGTTCTATTGTAGTTGTAAGGTAGCCACAATGTGGTTCCAAAGAGAGTGAAAAAGGCAAATATGCATATTAAGTATCAATTTCATAAATCAAGAGGCCAGGCAAAATCAAATCTGATCTATCATCACATTACTGCAAAAACAATAATTTATGCTGTTTCCATTGTTGACAGATCAAATTAAGCCAAATAAAAGTAAACCATACACAAGAAATTGCCATAAAGAAAACAATTCCTGTTTTTGAAAGATTGTCGAAAGTTTGCATCTTTAGCCAAAAACAACGTGAAATCATGGCAATCAAGCACATAAAAAAGTGCAAATAAATCACTCTTAACCAAGTAACAGATCTTTATGATAAAATACTAGTACTAATATTCTTGTCAAGTCATGGCTATATAAATACTATCAATTTAAAAAAAATAAATAAAACCCAGAAAAAGTAATTACCTTTTAAGGTGAATCAGACCCCAACAGATGGAATGGAGATGAAGATAAGTGTGTCAAAAATGGATGGATGCAGGAGTTTATTGGAGGTGGTATGGTAAGTAAAAATAGAAAGAGGTCAAAATTATGGAAAATTATATAATATATGCAAGAAAAGTGAGAACAACATGCAACGCCACCAATTTAAATGGCTAAGATTATGGGACTACCAGTCCCCCACTACGTACGTGTTCTAGAATCCGTGTCAAACACACACACTAAAACACAATCTTTTTGTTTTATCTTTAGTGCGAGTATACGTGGGAGAAGGACGAGAAGAAGATGGGAAGTGGCGGCGCGGACGGCCGGAGAACGGGAAGGAGAACCCAAACAACAAAAAGAATATGGGACGAAAGGGTACACGATAGTATCTAAAGTTGTACATCGTCCTTCTCCCTCTCGTTTTATATATCAATATTTTAAATTATTTATCAAGATCACAACTTTTAAATATTATTTTACTTATTTTATTCTTCATACAAGTTTTAAAGTTATAGTATTAAATTCATATTTTAACATTAATTTATTTCACAAGTCATTTCAAAATTTAAAATTCTAAAATCAATTGACAAATTTTGTATATTAATTGAAGGACAATTATGAAAAAAATATCTTACTAGTGAATTAAATATCAATTTTTTTTTTAAAATATGTGCAAGTTTAACCATGTCAAATGAAATGAGATGACATGAATATTTAATGGTCCAGTATGTAATTATAGATAAAACTTAAAAGTGTCTATTAAATTCTTTAAATAGTCTCTTGATATCAAATTTAAATATGATAATTTTAACTTTATCCCTTAAAAGTTTTGATTTATCGTTAGTTTCACTTTTCAAAAACTAAGCAAAATTATTATTACTATTTTAATGGTTTTATATAAATACTTAACTATTAAATAGATAACTAATTAAAAATGATAAAAATAATATTTTTATTGAATTTCTTCGGAAAATCGTGGTTTGAATATTGAATGAAATGAACGGGTCGAAGTCAATTATTTAACATTTAACTGGTTCGTGACCCTTCTTGGAATTGAATTAATTAGAACAAGACTGTAGTGATTGAGTTTAGCGGAACGATTATTGAATTTCCTTAAATAGAAAAATTCGAAGTACCCTTCTTGGAATGAGTTATTATAGAAAATGAATCTATGACTGATTTACCCATCATTTTTAAATGATCTAGATGTGTATAAGAGACAGGATATAGACAGGGCCTTATATCATTTTAAAAATTTGGAAATCTCCGTCCCAATAAGAAATTATAAAGGTTCTTAAAAGCCTTGGGTTAAGAAATTATCAATGTAATTATTACCTTCTGTTTTCCTTTTGTGAAAGTTTTGAATGATTTTTGTCTGGGCAAGATAAAATTTCTCATATATATATGGATAGGGAAAGACTTAGGTAGACCTGATTTTTTGCCCCACTTGTAGACCTTGTGGTGTAGATTAAATGTTATAAAATTTTTGACATAAGTTGATGTAAGCAAGATTCTATAAAATTTAATTTTGATCGCACGATTTACAGGTGAAGACAAAAACTGAATTTATACAAATTTTTCCATATAGATATAGATATGGAAGTCTTAAAACATTTGGTATTATATCTCACACATTGTAAATAACCAGATGCATGTAAGATATCAATGATCCTCAATAACCAAGTGTGGGCCAAATGGAAATATTATATATTTTTTATGATTTAGGTCATGAGTTTTAATGAGTAGGTTAAAATTCGTTATATATTATCTTTTGAAAAAAAGAAAAGAAAATACACACCCTCTCAATTCTCTCTAAAATTTAGGATAAATTACAAAGAACCTCTTGTGGTTTGATATGTTAGCGTTACCCCAGATTTCATATGAATATACAATCTACTCTATGTGGTTTGAATTAAAATAAAATTGTTAAAATATTTTGTTGAGTTACATGAGGTTGAAAATTTTTTATTTAAAAAAATTATGTGAGTCATTTAAAGCTTGCTAAAACACAAGATTCTCTTATACGGAGAAAATGTGACGGAACTAGACTGCGGAGAAAACGTGACGGAACAAGATTCAGGGTTGTGTTTTTTTTTTTTGGTGGAAGGAACTAGATTTTGTAGTTGCACTTTGAAATTAGACAATAGTACAAGGAAACTGATTTTAAGTTTAAAGATCCTGATTATCCCCCTGCAAAACTCAACCAAAAAAAAAAAAAATCAGACAATGCTTTTCTTAATAGTCATTTTATACACCTCATAGAAAATTCAAGAGACAATGATTATGATCCTCATTGATAAATTTAAAACGACAATAATCGATTGAATAATGGATGAAGTTTTAGTAAAAACCTCACCCCTTTTACACATGTAGTAGCGGCCACAAATCTCCACACCGGGAAACCACACAGACGTTGCACTGCCACCCCAGAATGAATAACAATCAGAAAATTAAGAAGGTAATAATAGGAAACAACTTATTATTGTTGTTTCTGCAAACATTTTGTCTAAAAGAAAAGACTCTATACAACCAAAATAGCGATTGGAAGATAATTGCTTCTGATCTGGTGTTACAGTAAAGTACCTAGGAACACGAAGTCCCATATGAAGAATGTTGAACTTTATTCCAATGTGAATTCCTCAAGCCAAATGAGCACCTCATTCCTCTTTTCGTACATTTATACACGAAGTGGACATAGGACATTAGTTAGCAAAAAAGCTCAAAAATTAAAAACCAACAATTTTCATGAACAAACATTAATTAAGAGTTGATAAACCAATGCAAGAAATGATTTCCATTCCGTACTCCATACCATTATAAAGCTCCAGGTTCGACCTGGATCGTTGTAACGTGCAAGCAAGCAACCAGTTTTAGGTTTTAGACCGTCTCTAAGCAAGATCAGACCAGAGTGCTTTATCCTTCTCTTGAACAGTATCCTCAATAGGTTTACCACTAAATTTTGAGACTGCAGCAATGCCACCATCAACCTTCCTTAATTTGATAGCTTCTTGATTTGGAACTGGTAAACTGTTCAGATAAAATTTATCATGCGACTGTAAACATCATATGAAATTCTTAATAGAACATTGAAAGTTTTCTCGAAGTTTTATCTATAATTACATCTAATACCATTAAATATTGTGTCCCTTACTGAGTTCAGTTTAAGAGGTGGTAAGTCTGGAGAACTTCACCTGCTCAAATCTTTTTCTGATGGTAGAACTATCTGGATAGACACTTTGGATGTTTCGGCATCAAAAAATTGAGTAAACACAGGAGTAGTCATGGGTATCTTCTCCTCTGTTGAATTCTTCCCGAAGATATAACTGTAAGAGAAGATTTAAGGATCCAACAACAATCTAAAAGCAAAACAATTAACAAACCAAAAGTACACAATTCTAGAATTCACACAGGAAACCTCACCCAGCAACAGCATTAAAACCACTTGAACCAGCCAACTTGTCACCTTCGGTTTCTACAACTATAAAAGGTTCGTACTTTCTCACCTGTACTCAAGGATGGAAAGTTTGTTATCTTTTGGAGACTACGATAGAAATCCTTTAGTTTTGTCCAAAGGATTTCCAGTAATGCCAGATTTAGTAGGTGATGTCAACAAGGCTGCATTGAAGGAAAATACCACACACCTCATACGTAGCAGTTCTTTTTAGGATGTGATATTTAGGGTTACAAAGATTCTTGTAAATCCGCAACTGTTAAATATTGCAACTATTTCAATTACGGTTAATTGAAATTCCAGATGGAAATATAAGAAGAAATGTACTGTTAAGTTAAGTAGTGCATACCTGCTTTAACACATCCAAGAGACCTTCAAAAGATAAATAGTCGTTGTTCTTTATGGAATCCCAATAGTCCTATTAATTTTGAAAAGAAAGAAAGATTAATGAGCAAACACTAGTTTGGGTGATGCCACAACTCTGGCTTTCTTTTAAGGCAAAGAGCAACATCTTACGATATGGCTGCAGAACTTCATGGTATCTGGATTGATTCCCATGACAGAAGTACCAGTGAAGACTAATTCAGGTTTCCAGGGCAGGAGCATGAATTTCATTACCATAGTCCACCTTGTAGTTATCTCATAAGGCCCTGTCTATATCAACTCAATCAATCACCCCAGTAGTATTAAAATATGGAAATTTGAAAGATAAAACTTCCTGATTTTCCAATTGTAAACACAGAAGATAGGCATAACAAATGTGATAAACATTTATAACCTAACAAAAATAGTTTTGTTTAAAGCCAAAGAGTCGTGGAAGATTTTGGCTACTTCACAAATCCTGAACAACCAAAAATTCACTATTCAAGGAGCAAACTTTTGAATGGTCCTGCCATAGACATAGAGTTCCCCAAACAAAATGAATTGTAATTGTTAAAATCCCACTTTGGGGCCATTGCTACTTTTTCGCTTTTATTTCCACAATGGTACACTTTTTAATAACACAGGATCATAAAACCATAATAATTATGTAATTCACTCGATAACTATGCAAGTTACGTGCTATCAATTCGTGCATTTTGATACTACTATGTACCTGACATAGTAGTATACTTTGCACCCAACAGTAATTTACATATGGTAGTATATTTTGTATCCAAACGTGTATTCGATAACTATGCATAAATCAAACAATGGTTGTCTTTACAATTTCTAAGGTGGGTTCACCAACGTAAAGATATTGAATTATTACTTTATTTAAAAACCCTGTGCTACTGAAAATCAGGCTGGAACAGCAACTTTAACATGGAAATGTTGAAAAGATATCCACTAACAGTATCATGTTTAGTGATGGGGTCTCTGAACTTTACGCGCTCGTCATATGCAGTCTTGTCGATCCCTTGCTCATTGAATAGGTGTGGAAGATCCTCGTACAAGAAGTCAACTAACCGTTTCATCGTCGTCGTCGTCGTCGCTCACAGTTGGTTTGGGCGGGCTCTGTTGATCCACGAAGCTCATCCTAACGGCCAGTCTGAATTTTGGGCTCCGTTTAGTTAGTACTAGTGGTGATGTTCTTTTGTTTTGGTTGTCTTTGGTGGTGTGGTGGTGGTGCCGGTGGAAAGTGACGACGGTGGTGGTTTCCCGGTGTAAAATTCAGGCCGGTGAATTTGGTTGCATTTGCACCACAATTGTGCTGTGGCCATAAAATGGCTTCTTATGGATTGTTGTCCGAATTGTGATGCATTAAAGAATATGGGGGTTCGAATCCGGGTCGGGTAACAACCCGAAGTTGATGAAATACCAGCCATAGAAAGGACTGGTTGGTATTTGTTGAAGCCTGGAAGCGACTGTTGATTCTTTTCTTGCCCATTTTATTTGTAGGAAGGGAAAATTATCGAAATAGTTCTTCAATTTTTTTTTACGTTAGTTAAATAATCTATTAATTTTTTTTAAAGCTAAGATAGCATCTAGATATCAAATTAAGAGAAGGTTGATGGTGGCATTGCTGCAGTCCTCAACGCATTAGATGGTAAATGCTACCTAGGAGTACTGGTTGCTTAGAGCCCTTGACCAGCTATTAGTGGCGGTGGGTGGATGAAATGGTGATTCTTGAGTTGGGTGGATGATAGTTTCTATCGTGGAAATTGAGGAGAGACAGGTTAGGATATTCAGGATTTTTTTTTTTTTTTTTTGTAAAAAATAAATGTTTCAATTTTTTTTTAAAATTTGTTATGAAGTTTTTTTTTCCCCTTTCCACTCCTTCAAATTAATTTTTTTCTTATTTTTCTCATTTTAAACTATATAAGGGTCACATAAAAAATAACTAAACCATGTATGTAGAATTTATCAAAAAAGGTTTTTTATTTTGTGGTTTTATCACAGAAGGACTGTTTGACTCAGGTATTTGATGCCGTTAAGGAATATTCGATTAAAAAAAGATTGAGGCACTATTTTAACTAAAGTAAAAAATTGAGGGATTATTTCAGCAATTTTTTCTTGCAGGTATAATCGTAAATTGTACCCTGAACTATTACCGATGGACAATTAGCACTAAAAGTGTAAGACTGGCACTGGCAGTGTCATTGTCGACTTCATGTTAAAATATGTAGAAAAAAAATAATGAATGGTCACTAGACTATTAGAAATAGCATATAAAATTATTAAATTATTTGTTTTATAAATTTAGTTATTGAACTATTTTAAATGTGTGTTTAAAATTATTAAATTATTTATTTTACAAATTTGATTATTAAATTATTTTAAATGTGTTCATGATAACTGTATACACAAACACTTAAACTAGTTCAGTGACTAAATTTACAACGAAGTGATTCTAAACACATATTAAGAATAATCCAGTGACTAAACTTTACTTAGTTTGGGGAACAAGCATGCATTTTACTTATTATCTAAATAAAGTTTGTTAAAAATGTGATACACTATTGACTCGTTAAAATTTTACCTTAGTATAATAAACTAAAATAAGTTTAACCCGAATAATGACACCCAAGCCCTGTAACCCAAGACAAATTCATTAACCTATTTTAAACCCTTCAAACTAATAAAGAATTTATATGATTTTTTTTAACATTAAATCTCTAAAATATGTATAAATTTTTAATTAATTACCAAACCAAATCAAATTATTAGTCAAGAATAATTAAATAATTAACAAGTAAAATAGATTGAAATGAGTCCTATCACTTATATCGAGTTACCCGATAACTTAATGGGGGTAACGTATCAACCTACGAGTTGACCGATACGGCCCATTAAGTTTCATGTCTTTATTGGGTTGACGCGATAACGACTTAATTAATTTCATGTTGTATTTATACATATTAATTTCAAATCGTGTTTGTATCATGTCAGCCGTATTATGTGTAAAATTGCCACTTCTACTTTCTTTGTCTTGTCTACTTTGTCATAATTGATTTTTTTTTTTGTTCAGATTGATTTTTTAATGAATAATTTATATAGATTATTTTATTTTTATGATTTTTAAGGAAAATCGTACAAATAGTCCATTGAATATTCAGAAAATATTTTTTTAGTTCCTTAAATATGAAATGATGAATTTTGGCCCTTCAAAAATCTGAAGCGTATATTTCTTATCCCTGAGCACAATTCTGATGATGTTTTGAATATAGAATACTTACTGTGGGTATCGCATATCTATATTTTCAAAGATAAAATTAGAAATAAACTTTATTTTGGCCCAAATTCCCATCGTTACCCATCCCAAGTCCACTCTACCCTCTTACTCATGTGTCTCCTCTCTCCTCCGCTATCCTCTATCTACTTCCCTCTTCACAAAATCAGTTCACTTCCTTCACCTTTCTTTGTGATTTTTGGTTTTTTTTTTTAATTAGTGAATCCAATGGTGACTGAAAACCGGTTTCATATTAGGAAGAGTCAATGACAGTGATAGGGTTGCTTTATCTAGTGATAGTGGAGTTGGGATGGTGAACCAAATGGTGGTAGGAATTTGGAACAAAATAAAATTTGTATATGATGATCACTTTTTTTTGAGTCAAATCACTACCTGGATTGTATTCAGGTACCCAAAATATATACTTTAGATTTTTGAGAGACCAAAATTTATCATATCCTACTTGAGATACAAAAAAAAATATATTTTTTAAATACTCAAGGGATTATTTGTACGATTTTTCCTCATGTCTATAGCCAATATTACATAGAAACTTAGATTTTAAAAATTCGTTTGACGATCAATCATAATTAAGTTTTGAAACTCTACACATTAAATAAAAAGTCAAATTTGACAATATAATTGAGACAAAAGAAATAGTACGTAAGAACTTATACCATCACATTTTGTTCAAATCGATCGATATTTGGTACATATTGAAAGTTTTATATATATATGCATATCTGATTAAAACCTGTATTATACTGGTTTTTTCAATAATCCAACAAATTTCTCGCTTATTGATGGCTAATTCCCTCTACTGTGACATTCATTTCGAATCCTAATTGATGTCATTATCCATAATTCTAATTAGGGATGTAAATGAATTCAAGTAATTTGATATTTGATTTGAATTCGACTTCAAACAAATTTGTTTATTGAGTTATCAATGTAAAATTTTTGATTAAGATTGTAAATAAATTTAAATAATCTAATATTTGACTTAAATTCGACTCAAGACAAATTTATTTATTGAGTTATCAATTTAAAATTCTACCACTTTTAAGATTGGATTCAATTTAAATAAATCACTATAATGATCATCATACTATTTGATTTGATATGTTTGTGAACATAAGATAGAAGACCGGACGTAAGGCAATTCAAAATAGTAAAGTATCTCCTTTCAAATCTAGTTTCAGTCATTCTTCTTTGGTTATTTATTTTTTATTTTTTTTCCAGAAATATTTCTTCTTTGGTTAAGATATGGCAAAATCACAGAGTAAGAGGGATCATTATTAGCCACCCATATTCTCTTCTTCTAGGTATCTTGGCCTATTCCTCTATTTTTGCCAATTTATTTATTTTATTTCTTTAATCGTTTGTTGTAAGTTCATTTAATTACGACCGTTAACAGTGATAAGATTGAAACTTTCGTGCTGATTTTTGGGGCTGAATTTTTATATTTTGGGATTTCTTCGTAATAGATTTTTAGTGAAATTGAATCCTCTGAAATAAAAATGATTGCGAATGAATTAATATAGTGATGGTGGCAGAAGAGATGGAGAATAAGCGGCGCTGTTGTCACCGGTCACCGACCGGATAAGGCTAGAGGACACAGGTACGGTGAAATTATCCCCTTTCTACTATCTTCCATATTTCTTTAATTTTTCTGTAAATTTGTTAGTAACTAATTATTTGAATGGAAGACATGGGATTTGTTAATGATATATACTGTTTATATTGTGTGTATAAACAGTATATATAAGCATGTGATGTGGCTGCTTATTATTATAAGGATGAGATGTGGCTGTTTTTACGAAATCCTAATGTAAGTTTTCAATCTTATCGTTCAAATCTTTGTTTTTGGGTGAATGATTTTGATCTTTGATTCAGGTGTCGGCATAAGAATGGGGAAGAAGTAGCTACAAAAATCTTAAAGCCATCTATTACTGTATTTTTGGATAATTAGTTGTTTGAGTGATACATATCTGGGAGAAGAATTGGATTGCTGTTCTTTTGTCCTCATAATTTATACACTTTTGTTTTTCCTGTTGTTGAGAAACCGGCTTCTGAAATCACGTGAAGTCATATAAATGAAACTTATATTAGTGGAAAATTTGTCAGCAAAGACAATTGATATTTGACAGTCACTGAGATCAAGTAAGTGCTTTAAATTGCGTTTAGTAGTAAATTTACTGGTTTTCTGTTGGATAAAAAGATTAGGCATAGTCTTATTACTTGATGTAGTCAGAGGTCTCTGTAACATGTAATGGACACCTCTCTGTTAATTTGTGAATTGTATGTTAAACATATGATCAGTTTTAACTTGATGGGTTTGCAATGCTTTTATTCACTAATTACATATGAAAGCCCAGTTTTCCTAACTTCAGTTTTATGGTACTTCTAGTGTTCTGTTTCTTATGTTGTTTTACTGTTAATGGCAATAGCCAGGAATCTGTCAAGACCAAGCACCATCAACTTCACTGAGTCAAAAATTTATATACTTCTCCAAGGAGGAAATAACTCTCTCTCTCTCTTCTCTCTCTCACACACGCATCAACAGGCACGCACACACACATTTGCTTAATATTCTAGATTCCATGGTAAGATGCCTAACTGTTGGTCATCTAATTTTTATTCTCCTGCTTAAGTATTTGATTAGATTGTAGTATAAGCGACAAGAGGAAAAGCAAAATTTAAAGCAAGCAATTTTTTTTTTTATTTTTTAGTTTTTTTTAATGCTAACTTCGTACACAGCAACTACCAGACAACAGAAGAAATTAATCATATTGCTCATTCCTTGTATGGAGGATCATTCATCGACTTATTTTGCATATTTAATATCGTTCAGAACTTAGGATTTAAGATGCATTGTGTATTTAATTGAGTGCTTAACACTAATAATTTGAAATTTGATGCCTTGACATGAATTATTTCATTTACATTTTGATTGTGTGGAACAAGTATTTAATTTTGAGATTCTTGATTTCATTTTCTTTTGCGATAAATCTGGAATTTGCAACCTGAAATGGTTTGGAGTTGTTATGGTAATTGACCTTCTTGGGCCAAGTTTAGAAGACTTCATCAATTATTGCAGTAGGAAGTTCTCCTTGAAAATAGTATTGATGCTTGCAGATCAGTTGGTAATTTTTTGTGCATTTAATTCTTTTTGATAGATTATGCCTTTGGCTACCTATTTATGTTATTGTTGTATTTTTGCTTTCTCAGATTAACAGAGTTGATTGCATGCATTGAAGAGGATTATTTCTTCCTCGTGATATTAAACCAGACTAACTTTTTGATGGGCTCAAGTCGCTAGGCAAATTAGGTAATCTTTTTATGATTTTAGATAGGGGTTGGAATTTCATAAGAAGTTAACATGTCTAAATATGACTCAAATTTAATTAGATTGCTATCGATTCAAAATTAAACGTGTCGTGTCGTGTGTTTGATAATTCGTTATCTTATTGGTAAGCTGACACGATCTGTTTGACTTGTTAGAATATCGGGTAACTCGAACGACCTGTTAACTAATTTTGCATTTATAAAAGCATAACGCAATAATTCACCCTTTAATGACATATCGTGTCATTCGAGTATATAGGTTAACGAGTAACTGGGTGTTATTGTGTCATTCAGAATAAATGAAGTAACATTTATATTAGTATAAAAAATTTAACGGGTTAATGGATCATAACGGGTCAATTAGTTATTAAACAGTACAAGATACGACACAAATATTCAATGGATCCTCTTCGAATTTAGAATTATCTGACACGAAACCGGTAAGGACCGACATGATTCATTTTCCACCCTTAATTCTAGATGAATTTGTGTCGTCAGTTGTTAATATAATCATATGGAAATCATTTTTCTTCCAAAATCAAGCTAAACAGTTACAATATGGAACAAGGTAGCAATAAGTTGGCAGTTACTAGACGGTTTTACTGTCATCTACTTCTAGAAACACGCTTTAGACTATTTCAAAGTATCAAATAATTATTCCCACATGTTTAATATTCAATATATTTTTATTGATTTTTGTTTCATCTTTTTTGTTATTTTGGGAATTAGATTATTTCGATGAACAATCTAAGTGAAAAGAAGCTTTATCGTCTTCAAACTATACATACTCTATTGTCTCCAACATCTGACTTTAATAAGAGTCAATTGTGTTCATCTTCTTCCGTAACTTAATCTTCCTTGCATTCAAATGAAACTTCAAATGAACCAAATTCTCATAAGAAAAATTTCTTGGGAAGGTAGATTCAGATGATTTGAACGATAAGATTGAAAACTTACATTAGGATTTCGTAAATACATACAGCTCAAACTGTTAATATAAGTACGGGATTTGGCATGGAGTTGGAAAAAATGGACCAGGAGGAAAAGATTTTCGAAAAAAAAGATTTTTTTCCAATATCATCTACATTTTTATATTTATTTATGATTGGAGTGGATATTCAACTTTTGTTTATATTGGTTAATACACATTAATTAATGTTTTCTCTTGGTACTCCAAACATCATTTATTTTTAGGCTCAAAATTCTAAAATATGTTGTTTATTCTTATACAGGATCTAAACCTTGCCAGTTATACCAATTTTTATTTTTTATTTTTAAAATTATCTAAAATATGTTGTTTATTGCTATTCCCACAATAAACGGGTTAAAAACTAATAATATGATGATTTATGACTTTCGGCATGAATAAAATATCATGGATAAAGTAAACTATATAATTTGAAAAGTAACAAATAGATAAAATAGAATAATTTTCGAGAATAGTGTACAAATTTATGAAATCATTAAATTTTTGTCAAGTTTTGAATAATGAAGAAAAGGAAAAGATTTATATCATACTAAAATGACTGTCAAATATCAATTGTCTTTAGCAAAGAAAAAGTGGACGGAATGATTGTTTGAATTTATTTTATCATTATTTAACCATACCAAATCTTGCTTAGACTTGATTTCGTTAATTAACAAATTAACCAAAATAATTAGCAACGAAATAATCTCGAACAAAGGAGACACAACAACTGAAGATGATGAGTATAAACGACATTTATTGAACTAATAAAAAGTTCGGGTAATATTTACATTTGAAGATAACTAAACATCTATGGAGCTTAAACACAAAAGCTCCAACAAACAAAAACTCTCTCCAATTTGCTCTTCAACACGTCTTCTGAAGTAGGGAAGCCAACACATACAGAGATGCAAAAGGCTCACAATATCATCACTGCTCTCATACTCTACAGCGACAGCAGCAGCAGCAGGCCCTGTGGTAACTACTGCTGCGAAACTAATGCGTGAGAATACACTGGCCTCACCATTTTTAGGTGTTGCTGGTGGTTCTTGGGTTGGCTGGCTAGCATGTCTAACCGCTGGTGACTACTACTCTTGCTGCGGTGAGGGTGGTCACGGTGATGGTGATCCCGGTATTGGTGGCTGTCCTGGTAATACTTGTCTCGATGTTCTCTGTCTCGGTGCCGGTGGTGGTCATTGTAGTCATGAGGATCACGGGAGCGTCGGTCAAGAAACGACCTATTCAAGCGGTGGCGATGATGGTGATTATCCAAGGTTGATGGAGAGGGAGCAGCCTTAGATTTGGATTTCATTGAAGAAATGTGACCACTGCCAAATGATAATTCACGGTTCTCACCACCATGTCTCTCAATTTCACGTTTCCTTTTCAAGTTGGCTTTCCTAGCTTCAAATTAAACTTCTCGGCCCATCACAAAGTCTGCAGGATCCCTCTGAGTCTGAGGAGGGCCAGAAGGCAACACGCAACCTTGTCCTCCGAATGGAACATCTAATGGACCAACTCCAAAACCCATATAAGGAACAACACCAAGATAGGGAGCCATGAATGCCTCCATTCCAGGTTGCATGCCTGTCCAATAAGGATTATAGGCAGCAGGGCCTATAGACATCATGTAGTTCTCTGCAGGTGCAACTCCATTTAAAGGCAAGTGAGCTTTCTTCTTTTTCTTCTTTTTTGCTGCCTCACCAGAAACAGGTATCTGCTGAACTTCATCATCACTTCCTTGAGATGTTGGTTCCTTCACACTTACTGACTCGTGTGTCACTTCAGTAACACCTGCACCTTCTGGTAATCTCACTTTCTCAATTGTTTGTTGCGGACCACTAACTGCTTTAACCTCTTCTACAACTTCATGCACCTTAGAAGTCTCTTGTTTTTTAGCTGGAGGTTGGGGAACATGAAATCAAGCTTTCCCTTTGAAGTCGCAGACTGTGTAGGAGATGGGGGCTTAGGCTGTGGATTGCGTGACTCCATATCTCCGACTTGGAAAGTGCTGCCACCATTTTGATTTTCTCCACTGCTGTTATTGGACTCTAATATTCGGCTAATGGTATCCCTAAGCGTCTTGTTAGGTAAAAGATCATCTGCAAGTATATTTGTTGCCCCACATACGCACATTGACTTCGAAATAATATGTTCTCTTATACATTTATCACAAAAACTCCTGAAACAACACTTGCTTGTAAGCACAGCATCTTTCATAACTACTTTACACAATGAACAATGAAGTTCTGGTGGAAGATCTCCGATAGAGCGGCTCATGGAAGGAAGCCCTTCAATTTCTTTTTCAAAAGCAGCCTCATTTGGTCTCAACACTGCAACAGCCCCACTCGGCAATGCATAAGAGCCATCTGGCGTGGCCATTAACATAGATTTTGGGATACCCGTTGGTGGTTTAACCCGTTTAAAGTTGTCGTAATTAGGGTCACCATTTGTCGGGCAATGCTGAATAAAGTGTCCTGGAACCTTACACCTGTGACAGATGTAACCCTGTGGTGGTGTTTTCCTCTCCAATCCTCCTCGACCAAACCCGTGCCCTCCCGTTATTCTTCTACCAGGACCAAAACCATCTTGGCGCTGCCAATCTAAGGCTGGTGTCTCGATTAACGCCTTAATCTTACTATCCTCATCAACTAAACTGGCAGGGGGAGCAGAATCTTGTACAAGATTGATTGGTTGGGCTGGCAAGGTTTCAGGAATTGCATACAAATCATTACTGAATTCGTCCCACTCCGAGACATCCGCAGGCTCACTTTCCGCCTTCAGCTCTTCAGGTGGAGGAATCGGTGGTGCAGTAACTATAGGCATTCGAGGCCGTCCAGGAACCCGACGAATTAAGACGGAAGTGTATTTTGGAATCAACATTGTTTCATCAGTATACTCTTCGTTAGTCTGGGCGTTGGTGACCACCAGCAGGAAGGTCAGAATCAGTACCACTGCCCAACTTCTTGAATTCGAATATTTTTTCTTTGAAATTCCTAACTCTTATATAGTGGCCATCAATTGAAATTGAATCAAAGTCTTTTGCACTTTTAAACTTATAATATACAGCCATATCTGCTTTCTTTTTAAGTTTTTAAGTGCAAAAGACCTGTCTCTTATACAAATCTAATAACTAGACACCTATCAAGACAGGATATGTACCATGCACAATTTTTTTCTTGATTTTTGTATGAGAGACAGAGATTATGATTCACACTAAATGATTTGAAGAAATATGTATGTATGACTTTTCTTTTTGTTTTCCTAAATAATAGATCAAACTAATTTATTCTCTTCAATAATAACTCATCAACTCCAGCCAGGGCCTTTTGAATCCTTCAATCCGAGTCTCGATGGAAAATCCGATCTTTTCTCCAGTGATCGCTACTATAAACTCTAGCGCAACAAATAAGACCACGAACTTGTTTCTTGAGATATCTCCTTATGGTCATATGACATTTCACACATTAGTGTTAGTTTTGACAATGCTTTCATCCATTGGAATGAGTCGTATTTATAGGGGCACATATGGTTTTAGGCTTTTATAGAAATTTTCCTTTTTATTTTCCCAAACGGATTTGGGATAAAAGTTATTGGAAAGATAAAAGGAAGGGATCGGCATACAGTTATAAATGACTAAAATATTTTTATATATTTAATTAATTTTTTTATAAAATAATAAGAGTATTTTAGTTATTTAATTAAATTTATTTAATATTTTAATATTTTTAAAGAAATATGAATAGAGAATAAAATATATATTTTTAAGATTTAAGAGAATAAAATATAATTACTCACCTAATCTAATCTAGGAGAGTAAAGTATAATTAACCCTTTTAATGATTATAAATCCCAGTATTGCATTTTTTAAAAGGAAAATTCAATTGTACACTGTTATATCAAATGAAAATGTATGAGGAAAATATTTTTGGGCTGATAATATGTTGGGGGCTTAAGCCCAATAATGAAGTAGGGAATTGGGACACGAAAAGCATCATCACCAAAAACATCAGTCCTACATATTAGATGAGAAACAAGTTTTATTAGTTAAAAGTCATATTGTATTAATATTTTTTAGAAGGCCTGAAAAGAAAGAAGCAAGGTTTTGTCTTCGGGATAGGATCGAACACTCAAGTTAGACTAGATAGTAAAATTCAATAAGAATTCGGAGTTTAGAAAATTAAGAAAGTGATTCTTTAATCTGAAAATTAATAAAGTGATTCTTTAACCTGACATGCTTTTTTGATATTTCAAATTAAATTGTGGGTTGAATATATAATACTTGACCCATTTTGGCCTATTTGAACCACGTGGATAAAAGTACTAAAATACCCCTAATGGTTTTGGACCTGGAGTCATGTGTAATATTGTCATTGGATGTATTATTTTGGCATCATCAAACTTAATTACTAAAAGTTACTCCCTCCATCTAATTTATTTGGTCACAATTTGACTTTTCTGATCAACTAGATCAAATTTTATAATCAAGAATTCTTATACACATCTACCTTTTATAAAAAATTTCAGTTTAGTTGAAATTTATATAAAGTATTATGATATGAAATTTAAAATTTACAAAAGAATTGAAAAAATCTATAAAAGATTGAGTGGAAATAGTATGCTTTTAGTATTTTTCTTTTTTGTACTGTGCATTTGTTTGGTTGATTTAATGTTTATATCTGTTCGAAAAATGGTGGCGCGTTGAATTGGTTTCTGATACTGATTCAAGTCTCTGGGTTAGTCTTTTTCTTGCTTTGGACTTCTTCAAGCCTTGCGTTACTAGAACGTTGGTTAACCAAATCCAACCGAGTCTACAAATCACTATCCTTACGAGTCTAGAACTATAAATGAATATAGTAGTAATAGCCTTCTAAAAAATATTAATACAATTTTTATTACTTATCATTAAAAGCTATATATAACTAAGAAAAAAAGAAACAAGTTTTATTAGTTATTACACAATATTTCAAGTTATTACTGATTATTTCAAATTTTTAGTTATCATTGCAAGTTGTTACTCATTTGAAGTTAGTATTTAGTAGTGTAAATTATTACTTGTTTATTCTAGGTTGCTACTAATTAATTCGAGTTGTTACTTATTAATTGAAATTATTATTAATTAGTACTTGTTATTCATTACATATTTCTAAAAGTAATTATAGTATTAGTCTGAAAAGGAAAATACATAAATGTTATTGGAAAAAAAATCATTTAAAATGCTGTATATTAAAAAAGAAAGTCGAAATTAATGACTGGTCAAGAAGAATAACGGGAGGGCACGGGACGGTAGCTGGATGGGAAGTAAGGGCGAGTCGGTTACGGGTTCCACCTGAGGTGGGCCGTGCAGGTTACGGGATGGGAAAAACTAAGCCCAAAATCGGCCCTGGGTACTTGGACGGGTTGGGACTAGCCCTTATATAGAACCTAGGAGTCCCGGACGGTTCAGCAGGCTAGCCCGGCCATTGCCATGTAGCTCCCATGTTTCTTATTCTCTGGTTTATGGATAAAAAATAAGACTTTGTCGTCACTTGACAGAATGACATTAATGCCTTTTTCCAACTCCATCACTCAGATGAATTGGGGAATGGGAAGTATTTTATTTTAAGGAAAGTAATTAATTAGACCCAATTATTGATTTTTATTTATAAACTTTGTGTTTATGATTTAATTCTATAAAATCTTGTTTATATCGGTTGATGTCATATATTTTATAAGATTTAATTCACACCACAAGATTTACAAATAGAGAAATCAAAGATTAAATTTATCTGAGAATTGTCCTTATTTCAAGAGAAATTGTGTCGTGTGCCCTTTTTTTTTATTATTATAATTATTTACAACACACCAATAAAAAATTGTGCATGGTACATATCTTTAAAAGACAATTAAAAGTACACAATTAAGAAGAAACAATAATTATACATATATCATGCAGTCACATATGAATATTAATTTGTTACTGATTTAGTGTGAATCATAATCTCAAACGTTTTCATTCCAAATCTTCTGTCTTGTTACCTGTATTAATTTCATATATTTGATCCCGTACTTGGATGCTTATTGCATACGTGTGTATAAGTGCTATAAGTATTAGGGTAAAATGTAAATAACTCCCTTGTGATTAATTAAATATGCACTTTACTCTCTTATTGTTATCAAATGTGCGTATGACCTCTTTGTGATTTAAATTTTTTTTGTAAAATGGATGAAAATTGTCAAAACTAACACTAATGTGTGAAATGTCATATTTGCCCCTATCAAATTCAAGTGTCTGGAAAATCTGGGGTCAAATTAAAATTAAAAAGAGACAAAAAGTTTTAGAATGAGGTGTGGGGTGATGACTAACGAGATTGGGATGGGTAGGGATAGGGGTGGGGGTGAGGTATGAGGTAGACGGGGTATGGCAAGTGGTGGTGATAGGGTGGCAGCTTGGCAGGGGGAAAAGCTACTGTACTGGTTGATTTATTGTCCAGGTTTTTTTAGGGGTAGAATGGTCAATGCAAGCCTTGTTTTAGTAAAAAAAATCCCACTCGTAAGATAGGAGCGTGACTATCAAACTCGATTAGTTTTGACAGATTTCATTTAATTTGTAAAAAAATTTGAAGCACAAGGGAGTCAAGCACACATTTGATAATCACAAGAGACACATAGTGCATATTTGACTGCATAAGATATTTTGTTTCATATCGGAATGACTTTTTGATTGCAGTACTAAAAATTCATACATATATTTAACAAATCATAGTAGAATTTTTGTATTTTATTCAAGTATTATTATGTAAAATTGATCTAGTTGATTATAAAACCGAGTTGTGCATTCCATTAAACACAACCCCTGATCCAACTTTAACACAAAAATTGGTCACATTTGTGTGTGTGTTTGGAGTTTGGACCATATCAATGGAACCCTCCGTAATTGCTAGCTAATGTTGTTGCTGCTGAGTGCTGAGGTGTCGCAGAAGTTCCAACGTGGCAAATGGACCAGCGACACCCACGTAATCGGCGTCGGGTTGTGCTCGTAATGCCCGTGCCAATCCTATGCCACACCCATGCCTCCCAGCTTCACTCCACTTTTATTTGAAAAATTCTACATTCTTCTCTTATAATCATCTTATTGTATAAGAGACAGCTACTTGCTGATACTAGAGATATACTTTACAAATTTATAAAAACCTATCTAAAAATCAACGAATGATTCAGGAACGTAGAATTCTCCTTTTATATATCCCCTTGGGCCTTCTTCGTTTAGACCAAGTCCAATTCAATACCAAACCTCCACTCTTAATTTTCTATTCCTACAAGTTTTGATCCCCTTTTTTTTTCTTTTAAAATTAGCATCTTTAGTGCACATTTTCCTCACTAATTAGACAATTAGTATAAAGAAAAGAATGTCAGTCTGTCTTTAAGAACATCTAGATGTGTATAAGAGGCACGACAACAACGTTAACACGAGGATTAAACATGCAGACGCAGATGGAGATGATGACGATGATGGCGGCTACGATTATGCCCCGGCTGCATGCATCATGAAAGGTGATGGGGATGGGGATGATGACAACGGTGATTTTGATTATGCTCCTGCTGCATTACTCGACGGTGATGGTGACGATGACGACGACGACGGTGGTTCTGATTGTGCTCCGGCTGCATGAACAACCAAATCCCAATTTTTTTTTTCCAAAATTTTCAACCAATAATGTTATCTATTTAAATTTTAGTCCAGTTGATGTTGGAACAATATTGGAATCTGTGTGTCAACGCACGATTATATATATATATTTTTTAGTACTAGGTTGAGTTATCTTGACTCTATCTCCGTACTACTACTATATTTGGACTGTTTTTCACAAGTTTTATAACTTGATTATTATGCCACCTAATTTTAGTACTTCTTTTTCCATAATGAAATCACAACTTTTTTTTTGTCATTTTCATTTTCTTTTTGGTTTAATTTAATAATAGTGTGTTGTTTACCTGTAATAGTATATTAGTAATTGATGATACAATAAGTGTTCGTCCAATAAAATTCGATCTTCTAATTAGAAAATCTCGATTATAAATACTAGATGTATAATATAAGAAAATTCTTACTATTTCCTTTTAAAGAACTATTCATTTATATTTTAAATACTTGTACAGAGAATACCATATAGTTTAAAAACTTATGCTGTACAAATTTTTAAAATAAAAAATATAATTTCCTAAAAAGAACAGTAGAATTTTGCGATAATATATATCACGAGAAAAGTCATATACAAATAAAGAGACATAATATAAATTTACATCTTATACACATGTCTATACTCATCTGATATATCAACATGTAAGATGTGTATAAGAGACAGATTTCAATGAAATTGACTTGAGATTAAATTATTTAAATCAATTTATTAATCACGTATTCATGACTTTAAACTGTTCTTTATTATGAATGAACTGCATACACCGAGATCGAATTTATCAATTACCCATAATATTATATTCAAAGGATTCCTTTTCTACAAACTATATGAGAAATATCTCATTTTCAATTGAAGATTTTCAGACAGACAGACAAACAAAACAGATCAATTACCCACATAAGAACTGGCATCGTCTACATTTAGCTGTCACCAGTCACCACCATGCACAAAGGCCTTCAAAATCTTTTGACTAATTTTGGATCGACAAGTCGCCTTTTCGCCCGTCCATGATGGTGACCTGTTTACATGCCAGCAAATGTGCTTGCTGATCTGTCATATAAATTTCTGACTTGGAATGCGAATTCTCTCATCTGGCTGTGCTCTTTGGTGCCACATGTAACACCCACTTGGATCATCACATTCATCAAGTAGAACTCCACGGCTTTGCTCGAGATAGACCCGTGCCAAATTGAGTATACCAGTGCTTGTCACCTTTTCAGCAGAAGCTTATATAGATAGCCTTCTCCATGCAACTCAATCCATATCACCGTAGCTAGTCTCCCAACTTTGAGTCCAAATCTTTTCTGTTTCAAGTCATGCTCTTCAACTGGGAAAAGATGCCCTCTCATTTTTTCGACCACTTGTCCGTAGTACAAGCAGGCATGCTTTAACAGCATCACTGCTCTTGAACTAAATGATGTTGGCTATAATCATGGGCGAGCTGCATAACGCACCCAACGTAGAATTTAGTACTCCAATCAAAAAGTTCATATCACTTGCTGACTCCGGGAATCAGCAAGTAGCCAGTAAAAGGATGCAACTAGTAGAAAAGGACTAATACATGGAAACAATAGCATGATTTTGTTGGTTATGCTGAGATTAGATCAGGGCTTTTATTTTGATGATATCATATGGGGACAACTCTTTAAGAATCTTCTTAATTTATTAATCATGCATCCTATGATAATAGTGCTAGCATACCATTAGCCACTCATTTTATTTATCTGTGCTGTGTAGTAAGTCTCAGCTAATTATCTACTTTTAGTTTTGTCATTTAGCAAAACATAAATCTTATATTGTTTATTGCGGTCTTTCTTCTTAAAGCACGAGGATATTGGACAATTTAGTGCCCCTGTCCAGTTGTGGTCTTGTATAATAAGAAAGAGAGTAACTTGTGAGGGACCAGTGAATCACTGTAATCATATTGAATGGTCTCTGTTCAAAGAAAGAACTGCAACTTAGCTTTGGTGATAAGTTCATATAAAATTTCTTATCCTTTCTAGGATTTATTTCAATTCAAGTATTTCTCTAGCATCTGCAAGTGCATACATCCACAAAACATTACTAAGAGTAGTGAAAGTTTTTATAAGGAACATTGTATACTAAGCCCCTGTCAGGCTGTCACTAGTCAACATGTTCAAGAGATTGAAGTCCTGAACTTCTAGACAATGTATTAAAAAAAAAAAAAGTCCTGAACTTAGATCAAACATTATAAATTAGCAAAAGATCCTCCTTCTGAACATTACTAAAAGCTCCAAATGTATCATCCTAAGGTCATCTAACCAGATTGAAAAGAGAAGCTAATGCTTTCATATGTCCAAAGCTCGGCAAGAGATAGGTTAAATCCGAAGTTACTGAATAAATTACATCATATAACAGTCAAAAAGGTAGAATGATCTTAATTGAAAGGATTATTGAACTCCGTTAAGTAGTTGAATCAGATGAACTATTTCAAGACAATTCCTCAATGCTTGCCCAAGAATTCATACTTTTAAAGATACTTCAACTTCAACTTCTAGGTCTATTAACAATAACATTCTTGACTTTCACTAAAAATAAGTCAAGTAGATCTGCCATCACTAATACAAAAGCTTACTCCTTTCAGAAAAATTTTTCTTCTTTGGCCGAGTAATTCCAGAAGTCTCATCATAGATATGGGCAATTTCTATCAAGGTTTTAATACAATATTTCAAGCCTAAAAGTACTTTACCTTTGAGATTCAAATTCTCATATTACATTAATTTAAGGTTTCACTTAAATCTCATGTCCGCCTCTAATTTAACTGATGAATAATAACCATGTATAAAACATGAAACGAGATTTACTTACCTGGTCATATTTGTTGACTTTAGCTAAGACCTGAATGCTTTGCAATATACTATACTTGTTCTTGTAGACCTCATCCATTTGGTTGCTTCAACTTCCTGGACTACCTTTCTTTTAAGTCCCCGAATAAGGCATGGACAGCATGATAATTGACAAGGTTTGTGTAACACTCCTATAAGTTATTGGATTTACTCCATGAATTTATCTCGTTTGCCTGTTTTCATTTGAAACTATTGCTATTACTTCTTTAACTTGTTAAGTAATAGTAATACTTTGAGCACCTCATCAAGGATCTGCAAATTACATCTTTTTTATTGCCAACACTTGATACTATGATCATTGTCGTACTACAGAATTTTCATAGCTGTGAAGAACTTCCAGAAGGTCAAAACTTAGAAATTTATTTTGTTACAGATTATGACAAATCACAGACTTGAGATCCATCACATGTCAAAGCCTTAAATTTATGTACCCTTTTCATTCAGAAGATGTTCTGAATGCAACAGAGGCTTAGCCTGCTAGACAAAAAGATGTTTAGGTCATCTCAGTGCTGATAAGCGGCTTTAGTCGATTCAGGCATTACATACTGGTCTCAACTTCAATTGAACTGCATCCAGGGGACTTCTTAAATCCTAGATCACTCATTTTCCTTCTGACCTTTTTGACATCTTCCCACCTGTTGGCAGATGCATAAATATTGGCCAGAAGAGAGTGAGTACTGGAATCACTAGATTCGATTTGTATCAGAATGTCAGCTATGCGTTCACCCATATCAACATCACCGTGGATCCTGCAAGCACTGAGTAAAGCGCCATACAGGGGTATTACAATTTTGTTATCTTTATTGGGTATCTTTGCTATCATTTCCTGAGCTTCCCCTAATAGTCCAGCACGACCAAAAAGATCTATCAAGCACCCATAATGTTCTAATTTTGGTTCAATCTGATAAATTTTTGTCATGGAATCAAAATGTCGGCGGCCTTCCTCTACTAGCCCGCCATGGCTGCACGCACTTAAAACTCCAATGAAGGTGATATCATCAGGCTTGATTCCAGCTTGTTTCATTCCTGAGAACAGTTCCAATGCTCTTGCTCGACTTACCATTCATGGCAAGAGCACAAATAACAGCGGTCCACAATGCTGTGTCTTTCTCCTTCAACCTACTGAAAATATCCAATGATTTTTCAATACATCCACACTTTGCATACATCTCTATCAGAGCAGTACCAACAACAGCATCTATTGATATTTGGTTTTCCTTAATGTAAGCATGAAGCCATTCCCCGTGTTCCAGGGCACCCAACCGAGCACATCCTGTAAGTAAAGCAACCAATGTGAATTTATCAGGCTTTATCCTTTCCATTTGCATCTCTCTAAACAAGGTTAGTGCCTCATCAACACAGTTAAACTGTACATAACCGTTGATCATAGCTGTCCAAAGAACAAGATCACGACTTGGACTCCTCTGAAACAATTCTCTAGCCTCATCCAGCTGACCACTGCTCAAGTAACCTGAAACCATACTTGTCCAACAAATCACATTCCTATTTGGCATAGTATCAAAAATTTGCCTAGCAATAGTCAAACGTATCCACACTTAGAATACATATCCAACAAGGAATTCCCAATTATAACGGTCAAATTAAGCTCATTGCTCACATACTCGTGAATCTCCTTCCCAAGTTCCAAATTTTTCAACGCGGTACAAGCTGACAAGGTACTTACAACAGTAGCTTCATCAGGTTTAAGATTTCCCTCTTTCCTCATCCTCTTATAGACTCCAACAGCGTCCTCATACCTATTACACCTAACAAAACCAGATATCAAGACATTCCACGAAACCAAGTCTCTCTGAGGCATTTCATCGAACACCTTTCTCAAGCTGTCTACACAACAAACCACCCCATACAAATCCATGATTGAGTTACAGACATAGCAATCAAATCCATCCCCACTTTTCAAAACAAATCCGTGAATCTTTTCACCTTCTCGCACCAATTTCAACTCTCCAATAGCCTTGAAAACAAACGGATAAGTATAGTTATCCGGCCACAAACCATGTATTCTTAGCTGATCAAACAAGCAGAGGGTATGCTTCTCTGAAGAAACCCGCTTTTGTATATGCTTTGATCATCACATTGTAGATAAATAAACTTGGGTTTTCGATGTAATTAAAGATTCTTTGCGCATATCTTAGATTTCCAAGAAAAGGATCTGAAGTGAAGGCCATGAGCTTGTGGAGAATGTCTATGTTTCGGTAGATGCCTAATGTGAAGACTTGAGCTTGGATTTGCTTCAGGTGGGTCATGGATTTGCATTTCTTGAGGAGGTCTATGCATGATTTTTGGTCAGTGTTGTTGTCTGGGAAGAAATGGTAGTTGACAAGTGGCACAAATAAATCTCATGAGCGATCGGACGTTTGAGTTTCAGGTGGCTGTAATAACTAAATGATACAACTATATTTGTTTAAGGGCAAATTGCCCGTATAACCCCTTAAACTTTTATCTTTATATGTTTTTGACCATCGAACTATTCAATATATCTATCTACCATTGAACTTTTTAAAGCATATATTTTTGGCCATTTCATTAACTAATCAGCGTCAAACCTAACAGTAACCTAATAGTACAGAGATAAATTTGTCATTTCACTATTTTATAATTTTTTTGAATGATTATTAGTATGAATTTTACCAAAACGACGTAGTTTTTGGGTGATTATCAGCGAATCCCACCTTCTGCTACTAATCCCTCTTATAACTTTCACGTTTTGTTTTATCTTTGATTATCATATTTATATGTTTGTTCAGGAATTGAAGAATTTAAGCTTCATTTGAATAGTTTAAAATTTAGATTTATTTGAATAAAAGAAAAAAATGGAAAATGAAGAACACAAATTTGGGTGTGTCATGTTAGTTTAATTTGGCGTTAATTGTATGTTTGATTTTTTTAGTGTGTGCAGCGTGTATTTGTGCTACGGAAAAAGACAAATTAGTACAAAATGTAATACTAAGAAGTTGTGAAAATAAAATAGAACAAAAAGAAAATATTGACATGACATATTGGACCCTTGGTTTCATGAGGTTTAACGGAATATTCTTATAATGGACAGGCCAATAATATACATTTCAAAAATTTAATAAAAAAATAAATATAATTAATAGATTAATAATTAACAATATACAAACATAAAAATTAAAAGAATTGTAGGATAACTTATCCGTCTTTTAAGATACTTGATAAAGCACCTTATATATTAACCACATTAAAGTTTCAAAGTGAATTCTTAGCTGTCCGGATCTTCAACCAAACTCAGATTAAACAAGTCACAGCAGGGTATTTACGAGAAACAAACAAATTGCATGTTTTCAAGGCCACGTGCAATTTTGCCTTCAATTTGATAATTAGGAATGAATTCTTTAACCAGCTCAGCATGCTACAAACTTTTATATTACTTAACGACAATACTATCCTTATCCCAAGCTAATTAGTAGATCCAAAAATCAAATTAATTAAAAGAATTTTTATTAGGTTGGATATATGAATAACACGAGTCATTTTATAAAACTTTCTTATAATAATAATAATTTTTTTTTGATATTTACTTTTAAAAGTTTTGCTTTAGTCAAGTGTTGATTAGAATCATCGAACAAGTCAAAGATTAGGATCTACATCCAAATAAAATGTTTTGGATAAAATGAAAATATGAGTGGGTACTATTAAATATTTATTTTAAAATTAATCACATCATCTCTTGGTTCAAAATTTGAATCGGAAAATTATGATCTCAATGAATCTTGAATGTGTATAGTTTATAATTGTCATGAACTATAGTTCAAATGAACTGGATAGATATATTATAGTAATTTGAGATAATATATCTTTATATCAAAGATTTGTTATACCTATTATAAATCTGATTTATTCAAAAATTTAAATAATTATAAATTCAATTTATCTAAAAATTTAAATCCGTTATCTTTACTTTTAAATTTCCTTACGAGGTCAGATTAATTTGGATATGGATCAGATACCCGAATCTATCCATATTTGATGTTTACAAGCCTACCCTTCGCTTCCAAAGAATGGGAAAATATCAGCGATTCAGACCCGAGGAAAACGACAACGTTCCCCCTCTCACAACATCTCCAAAATTCATCGTACTCTCGCCGGCCCCTCCACTCGGCCACTTTTTAATCTTTTCTCTCGATTCATTCAAAGCTATCTCAGAAGCTCTCAGATCAGTCACGTGATAAAGGTTTTTCCATTTTAAACCCTCCTCTTCTTTCACTTTGCACTAATTAGGGTTTATCTTTTCTTGCCTGCAATTTTTACCCTTCACATTCAATTTAATTAACCACAATTATCTGTGTCGAGCAATTGGTTTAATTAAATTTCACTAGGGTTCCAATTTTAAGCCTCTCAATTTTTCTCCATATATATACTGTGTTTCCTGATTTCCATTTACCAGCTTAAAAAAAAATTCAATCTTTTCTACTTCAGTCCCACATTTTACTTTAATCCCATTAAATTTTCTGCTTTAATCCGCAATTTTTTTTTTTTTAAGATCAAGAAAAGTCTGAAGTCCATTGTATTTCCGAAATGTTGGGCTCAAATCCCTTTATAATTTTCCAAAGGTGAAATCTTCTTGATTTTGGTGAGAGCTCTACCAATCTGGCTTGATCTTTGTAGAGAAGAAAAAGTAAAGGAAATTTTCAAAAACCCATTTTTTTAATTTCAAGAAAATGTCTTCAATCCGCTTTGATTCGTCCAAGCAAGCTTATGCAACCAGCAGTCTTGTGGTGGGCTATGCATTATGCTCCAGTTTACTTGCTGTGATAAACAAGTTTGCCATTACTAAATTTAACTATCCAGGTCTCCTCACTGCATTGCAGTACTTAATTTCGGCTTTAGGCGTTTGGGTTTTAGGGAAATTGCGGTTCTTGAACCATGATCCCTTCACATGGGACATTGCCAAGAAATTCTTGCCTGCAGCTACTGTTTTCTATCTGGCAATCTTCACAAACACGAATCTTTTGCGCCACGCGAATGTGGATACTTTTATTGTGTTTAGATCTTGTACGCCCCTTTTGGTTGCTATTGCTGATACGGTTTCCTATTACCATTTAGGAAGCAACCGTGTCCGTCAAAGTTGACGTTTTTATCGTTGGTGATTATTTTGGGTGGTGCTATTGGGTATGTTGCTACTGATTATGGATTTTCTTTGACTGCTTATTCGTGGGCTTTTGCTTATTTGGTTACTATTATACTGAGATGGTTTACATTAAGGGGTTATGACTAATCTTGGATTGAACACGTGGGGTTTCGTGTTATACAATAATTTGTTGTCACTGATGATGGCTCCTCTGTTTTGGATCATAACTGGTGAGTATGTTGATGTATTCACTGCTGTGGTTGCTAATAGGGGAAATCTCTTTGAGCCTGTTGCGTTTTGGGCTGTGTCATTGTCTTGTGTGTTTGGATTCCTTATTAGTTTCTTTGGCTTTGCGGCCAGGAAGGCTATATCTGCTACTGCTTTTACAGTGACTGGCGTGGTGAATAAGTTTCTGACTGTGGCAATTAATGTGTTGATCTGGGATAAGCATGCTAGTCCATTCGGTTCTGGTCTGCTTGCTACTGACTATTGCTGGTGGTGTTCTTTATCAGCAATCTGTTACCGGCGGAGAATCTGCAGCCACTAAGAATTTGGAACGCAAAAATATTGATGACGAGCGTCATGCCAATGATGTAGAAAAGTGTGTCCGGTAAATTTTCTCGTGTATTAGGCTTTTTGCAGCTTTGTCTGTTGCTGAAAGAGGAATTTAGTATGGAGTTTGATGCATAATCTAGTGACTTGAATTCATCTCCTTTATTGAATGATTTCGATATTATTATTGCTGAGAATCATACACATGTTTCTCTTTAATTTGGGTTTATGAATTATGATGATGAATTATGATTGTGACTATCTTGGTTTCTGGTGATTATTGCATTCTTGATTTCAGTATTTGATTGTTGTTCATTTATAATGATTAGACATGAATAAGAGCAGGTACTGCTTGAGTATCTAACCTTATATATCAAAACTGTTTTCCAAGTACAATAAGCGAGTCTTATAAGGTCAAAGGATTTGATATTTGTATATGGTTTTTTTCTCTTAGATATCATTTAGTTCTATATTTAGTTCATTAACTGCATGTGGATCTCAACAATTATGGAAAGCTTTTGTGGCTATATTTATGAGATGCATTACTTCTATAAATGTTGAATCACTACGTTGCTACTACTTATACTATATGTTTTGTTCTCTGATGAGTGATGTCGACACCTACATTTCAACCATATATAAACTTGTTTTTGGAGTAAAACAACTGGAATACTGTCATTCGTTGAAACTTTTAGGTGATAATCTCTGGGTGCCTGACATGCTTCATTCAGAGTGGAGACAGTGTGGCTCTAGAAGATATGTTTATTGTTTTAAGACCATGATTGCCATGCTTCTTTTTATCCTATACACATCCCTTTTGAGCATCAAGATTGGCTCTTTTTTCTCATGCATCAAATATCTTCAGATAATGACCATTTTCTTTTTCTTTTTTCCCTTCTTTATCATCAAATCTTTCATCTGTTCATGATATTTCAACCTGTCCCGCTTTCCCTGCTGTCGATGCCTGTAACATTATTGATCATCTCAATATGTTTATTCTAGTCAACATTTTTTTTTTTATATTAGCGTAGACCCTTGCAACTCGGTACCAAAATCTATTGATTGGCTTACCGGTGGAGAAGATCTTTCAACTTTTTGGTCCTTTTGAAAGGAGAAAACTTTTTTTTTTTTTTTTTTGTATCTCTTTCCATCTTCTGTATTGCTTCATTGTAAGAAAATAATGGGCTGCCTCACCTTTATCTGCTTCTCACTTTCTCAGTCTTCTGTATCTTTTACTTTCTTGCTTCCAAAGCCAACAACAACCTAGCTTTATTTCACGTTTTGGTTTTGTTCCAATTCTAAAAATCTTGATGTCTAGAGGCCTCATGCACCAAAAGGTGTAAAAGGTACTACCCAAACACATTAAAATTTAAATGGACACTAAGTTCAATCGTGCCATATTAGATCTATGCCAAATTGCTTCTCTAATTAATTCATTGAAAAGCTTTCGAGATGTCATGGTCAATGACAAAAGCTTGTGAACACCCTAGCAAAATTTCAGCTAAGACATGTATTTACATGATAAACAAAAGATGCATACAAAACAGAAGATGAAATTCTTCCAAGTTTACTACTACATTGCATCTTTTTGGTAGTTACTAACAATAGAACATCACATTCTTCACTTTTTCTTTCAATGCTGGAAGAGGCCGGACAGCTGAACCACTTGTTTTGCGCGAAGCATCCTCATGAACCTCAGGATCCATGTAAAATCGAGCTCTATAGGCTGCTAAATGTGCATAATATGCAGGAGGAACTGCCACAAATAGTATACAATATGCATTACAGAGAGGGGAAAAACTGTACACTTGATATGCAAGAGCTTCCAAAACAACCACATAGTAGCTTGGTAGTTTTGAATATGCAATTATTATGAAGCACGAAGAATGCAGATTAGAAAAAAATAAAGCAACTGTTAACACACCAAAGAAAGTTCACAACAAAACACTTTAAACAGAGAAAGTTTCAGCAGAGCAAAAATTACCTACGGAGACAGATCTAGTACACCTAGCATACCTGCAAAATTCAGTCACTAAATTAGCAATATGAAATGTATCTGAATTTTTTTAAAAGAGGGGTTTGGGGAAAGGGGGCCAGGGGTTCTCAGAATTTAACTAAATGGAAGAAGTTTTTACGTATAACAAAGGTTGTTTGTCAGGGACTGAATTTCATCTGCAGTGAAATTATTCTCATCCCACAGAACATGATAGTGTGCTGGTCGACTAGTTCCCTGTTATGCCAATGTAACAAATTTGTTAAGCTAAACAAAGTAACATATAAATGAGAATATATGTACTTTGTTAAGTTTTTTTTTTCGAAATCTTCCTCTTGAGATCTTCAAATCCCACACATATAAGATGGAACTAAATCTAGGATTAGAGTTTGTTTCAATGCAATACCTGAATTCCAGCATGACTGCACAGATAAAAGTCGAACTCGGTAAGGATGACAAATCTTAGTATCCACAACAGTACCTACAATGAATTATTTGGTACGGTTAGTCATCACACTTCAACCTTAGATCACAATTAGCTAATTTCTTCCAATTAAGTTAATGTTCTCGATAAATGTAAGCAAGATATTAGTAGCAGCAGCAGTTGGCAGAATTAACTATTTGCATTACCAGGTAGGATATTCCCACTCCTGTCTATGTTACTTTTATCATTGTGGTTGCTTGCGAAAAGCCGTGTGTGGTGGCGTTTTTGGACAACGATGAAAGTAACCGGAGGTTGGTAATTCGGTTCAAGGGAAGCGCAAGCCTGGAAAGGGTAAAGGGTAAGCAAAAAGAAAGCTGCTGTAGTGTCTAAAGTACATAACAAGAACATGTTCATTAACCTTTCGGATTGCATCAAGCTCATACAGTAGAACCTGGTAAAACTGCCCATCACTGACTCCATCCCTATATAAATCATGCAACAAGAAAACCATAATCAGCGTAAAGTTATCGCTTCAGTCCTCAAGCATCTAAAAGCAAACAGCAAGCAATCAATATTCCATGATTATTTTACAATATTTGGTCTGGGATCGTAGCATGTGCAATTAAACGAATGATTTCATGTGATAGAGTAGGTTGACTGAAAATGACTTAAGAGTACCGGTAGAATATTATTCTCAATGGTTTCTGTCCAGTGGACTTCTTGAATGACAGTAGAAGCTCTCTGCAGTTGTAAAAATCAAGATCAATGTTAGTAAACATGAGATTCCGTGTCAGTGTATTCTATGTGTTAGTAAATACGAGATTCTGTGTTAATTTATAAAGTTTCAAGATTGCATCGATCATCTTAACCTGCTTACTCTAATGAAAAAGGGCACAATTCTTGAGGCAGTAAACACAGCAAACAATGACTTTAAAGGTATTAATGCAGGATATTAAGCAATTTCATCAAGTGAATGACAAAAATTCATTGCCTGATATCAAGCAGATAGCAATATTCATGTTAATATTACAAGAGAACCAGAGGTGGACCTGATCATGCCTCCAGATACTGTGCCCCTTTGAGGGTCTTTCCAGGTTCTATACAAATCCTGAATCAGTTCTTGTCTACGAGGCTGAGCGCCTACCAACCCTGCATATTTAGTAACTTCTGGCCAGTCTTGGGAGGCCACAACCTATATTGAAGTTTCACGTAAAAGTTCAAGTAACCTACCGTATAAGAGCCCTCAAGTAATAGAGGTTAAATTCTTACAGCAGCAATAGATGGGCTATAATCCTCTCCACACTCGGGATGAGTAACATCAGCTCCAAATATTATAGTCGGAATGTCACTTACAAGAGGAATTTTCCATCTCAAGGCATCCAGAAGCACAGTGTTTCTTCCTCCCATCTGGAAAATTGAAGAATGAACAACAAGAAAAGATTTTGTACTTGGCATCAGTAAGTGAAAATATGTCATTCAACTAAGCTGAAGTCAACGCGGTAGTTATATCCACCACCAGACCTTAACATGGCTAATCTTGAGAGATACATTTGAGAGGTACTGCTTGTTAACTTTTAAGACATGCTTTGTGAGGCAGCATTGAGAGATCAGCCCCAAATCAGTTTCACAAATTCGCTTCAGGTTACCTGATCATTGAGCATGTTATCAATAAGTGATATTCACGACGTAATCTTCTCTAAATCCTTGAAATATTTGATCAAACTCTTTGCAAAAGAATGAGCAAGGAATATGATACACAGATAAATTTACCAATCAACATGAACTGTTATAATACTATGAGGATGAGGTGGTGTAAGGAACAAGTTGGCTGCATACCATACAGAGAGCCATTGTTGTCAGGAAGAATGGCAATAAGTAACTCTAATTCTTTTCCTCCCAACTTGTTTGCGGCTGCATTGTATACATACCCAAGAGCCTTCTTTACTTGATCAGGTCTGGCCGAGTAGATAGGAATCACAGGTTCAGAATTGAATTCCTGAAATTAAGGACAATCATTTGGGATCTGTTAATCGATATTGATCACTCAAATCCTCGAATATACCTAAACTCCTTTCAGAGGAAACAATCAGCATTGTAAACACATTACTAGTTACTGAGGCTAGAGACAACCTCATATGATAGATGAGTTTACCATTCCTGAGACTTGGCACATCTGAACCAGCTGCTGACAAAAACTACAAGCAGTACTCTCTTGTACACTTCGTGAGAAGTTAATACACGCCCAGTAATTAACCGTGCTACCATTTATCACTTTCTGAAATGGACAACAATTTTACCAATCAAGAACCAACAAAAAGGATATTGAAATCACATATCTTCAGCTGTTACTCTTATTCGACGAATAGAGGTTGCTTTACCTTATTTATCATATTCCACTGACCTAGCTGAGGAAGATATTCTTTCTCTTTCCCAGTGTCATGGTACTTCAACTAAGCAAAAAAAAAAAAAAAAAAAAAACAATTACAATTGTCAGAAATCACGACACAGAGGATATATGAAAGAGAGAAACTTCTGAAATTACCCATGGAGCTGGAAGAACTCGAGCCTCAACTGATGCAAGCTTTTCATCAATAGTTATGCCAAATTCTTTGGCAAGAGGATCTTGCTTATAAGCATTTTGTTGAATTGTCTGGTGATAACCAGGCACCTTTTAGTGTAACAGTCATTGGAATTTAAAGAATTTATAGTATCTTACGTGTTATAAATTAGTCATCATGCTCTAAGTAACCAGATTTCAAAAAACTGAACAGACAAAAGTGGCCAAAGGAAGTTGAGATTCAGATAATAGACAAGAACAAAGAAATACAACAAAGACTCTGTACAAACCTGCATGATGTCCATTTCTTGTTCTTGGGGTCTTTGGCATGAGAACTTCAACAGTGAAGTTATCTGCTTATCATTCAGCCTTTTGGTGTATCTCTGTCCCTCAACTATCTTGCAGGCCTGATAGGGAGGTAAAGTTTCAGAATTGCATTACAAGATAAATATTAATGGGATATCAAATACTTTTATATTAACAAAATTTAACCTCCATTGGCAAGTAATTCAATTTCTTTTGACTTCCCACTTGTAGGCAAGGGAGATGGACATCTTGTATGCCTACATCTAGATGTGTCCGGAAGTACTCAGACCTCTTAGACACATCTTCTTGTGTCTCATCAACTGGAAAACTGTAAGAAGATGAGCATAGCAAAACTAACTAGGAACTCTGTAAATAAACAATAGAAGTAAAGCCCGATAGCAGAAAACATACATCAGTTCCCTTGTTGGCTGTGAAGTCAACCCTATTATCCTATATTTTCTTCGCATATTTCCCCTGTGCGTAACTTCAACTTTGACACCTCTAAGGGCTTTCTTAACCTGATCAAAAATATAAAAATGTAGATGCATACAAGGAAAACATAAATTAAAATAAAATCACATAATTCTACCTTTACTCGGTCTGCATCAGACAATGGTCTTGAGCTAACATCTTTGCCTAAAACTTCAGCTACAAACTCAACAACTGGAAGTGGTTCTATAATGCTTAACATATGCAGTTGAGGACATGTCTGATGAACAAATGAAGAGCACTAAGTAATTGACAAAGCAGTAATCCCACCATTTTCAGCAGGTTAGGCAATCAAACATTTCAGTTGCTAAATATGCATACCAATGTTTAGTGACATTCCCATCTGAGTAGGTTTTATGCTCTGGTAGAAGCCTCTCCAAGATTGTAACCCGTTACCTAGTGACTGTGGTTTCTTAAGAGCAGGTGAATAGAAGAATCTCCCAATTGAAACATACCTGAAAATGAATCAGTAAGAAAATAACTCACAGTAGTTGACAAAGTCTTAATTAATAGCAATGAAACTAATGACATGCACAAATTTGAGTCCAGAGAAATGGCACCTTTGTGCTGCAAGCTCTCTCAGCACAACGTCAATAACCTTAAGAGCTTGTGAGTTGGTCTCAACTTGTTTCCTACAGTGAACCTCACGACATTGGAGCATGTTAGCCTGAGCTACGAATTTGATCATCACTGTATATCTGCCAGCAGTTCCCTGACGCTGTTATTGGAAACTTATCAAATCTCTCATCGACTCAAATGAAAAATATGCAAATCAATTCAACAGAAATAGACAAGCCATATCAATGATCACTTACTTTGTGATGCCTATTGACTCATCTAACTCAGGCAAAGTTATGGTGAAGTCTTTCAAAGTAAAAGGCAGTGGTCCAGCTGTATAAAGAGCTCTTCTCCCATCATAAACTGGGAGCATCATCCCCAAGTCAGTATCTCCATGAAGTTTAACCAGCTGTTTCATAATAGCTCTGTTCAGTGGAGAAGAGTTAACTTCTGGAGTTATCGTAACCTGCAGGAATTGAACATCTAATACAATGTCATTCCAGCAGCAGACATTACTATATATCCATAAGTAAAATAACCACCAAAGAAACAGCTTACACTATAACAACACAAGTTCTTTTCTGATATTTCAGCAATGAAATGGTTTGCTTTTGCCACACATTTGGTACCAATTGTTCCATAGCCTGGCCTGTTCGAGGAAATGTGAGGCTTTTTTCTGAAGAAGGGGCAGACATAACACGAATACCCGACGTAATATCCTGAATCTTTTCAAGTTGTACAAATTGTATCCCTTTTCCTCTTCTCCTTCTCCTTCTCTTTATGACACTGTTCTTATTATCTTCACATGTTTGGAACATTTCAGACTGAGAATTCTGATTCATGGATTCTTGCAATGGTGTCCTAGAAATGAGATGCTTTTCCTCAAGATGCTTCCTTTGCCAGTGAGGCATTTTTTAGGAGTCAACAACACCTTCAAAAAATGTACTTAAAACAACATTAACAGGACTTTATTGGCATCTTTGGATTACAGTTAAACATGAAGATTATGGCTACTTTGTTTCTTTTGCAGGCATTGCAACTTTTACGAAGAATCTTGGAAAATAAAGGCTGCAAAAAAGGAAGATTCAAAAGTAAAAATACTACAACAATAGAATCATATTTTTCAGTACTTTGTCTTCATAGCCTGCCCGGTATTATTTCTGTGTTTAAAGTTTTAAGATAAAAGCAACAGGGCCATCCATTGAACCATGCATGCTGACACCGATGGCAAAGTAAAAGCCCCTTTAACTCCAACTTCGCTAATTGAATTCCCCTTCACAAAACCCTTCTCCAATACTCAGAAAAACACAGAGAAAAATGAATAAAAATGAGGAAACAACAAAAACAGCATCAATTAAAATAGACATTACAAATACAGACATTTTATCATTGAAGTGAGACTTGTCTTGCCAGCAACAGGATTATACTCTTCCAACTAGTTGATTCTTACACCGAATTAGCAACAGTTGAAAAATAAAAACTTTAGAATTACCTAGTTACAGCCAAATCATGTATCATGTCTATGGATATATGCCACCTACCTAAACAAGCTGGGAGTTTTATATGGTAAGTAAGGGAAATTCTTACGTGTACCGAGTCCCTTGTTTCAAATTTTCAAGTTTGTTTCTTAATATATATGAGGTACATTTCTTTACTTACACTTTGCACTTAATACATGCTATCAGCAATGCATCGATATGTATATAAATCTCCTATCTCAGATTTTTTGCAATGCAACTGTCTCTTATACACATCTAGATGTGTATTGACAATGTGAACATTTTAGCTGTATATGTGATAACAAGCTATCAGTGGTAGCTAGCATTCAGTCAGCTGAATGTGCTACAAAAAAAATTTCATGAAATGAACCATCTCGTTACTTATATAATACAATATTATATAATTTAAAATTATACTATATAAGTCTTGAACAACAACACAACAACACGATTGTTTAATAACAAAACTGTAGAACTTCCTGAATGTTTCAATTTTCACCTGGTCCCTAGACTCGTACAAGAAGTCAACAACAGTACAAGTAGATACAAGGAATGTGAACCTATGGAACTCATGGTTAAATGTGTATTTTCTTTCGGGTTAAATGCATTAAACCCCATCAACTACACTTTAAATTGCACTTCTTTCCCTGATATTCATTTTATGGGTATTTAACCTCTCTTTTGTATTATTTGACAAAAGTATCCTTACTAATTTAACTATTTTGTTTTTCTTTTTTTCCTACTATTTTTTCCCTTTTATTCCCTTTCTCCTTTTACCTTTATCTTACTTTTTTGTTTCCCTTTCTCTAATATCATTAGCTAATTATTCATGTAGGTATAAATAATTATATGTCTTGGTGGTGATCAAATGTTTCTATCCCACTTCTCTTCCACACTTTATGGGTTGTAATTTGTTAGATCAAGATATTATAACAAGACATAATTTTTTATATTAAAAAGGCATTTTTAATCTATAATCGAATCATAAAAAATATATAAATAAGTTGGACTTAAATTAGTCAATATAAATATATTAGTCTCTTAACACAAATTAATCAAATAGTAATATTTTATCTATTTTTTACACTGAATAATTCCTTATTCTGATTGTGATCATTTTTTAACTAATATTTGATTAGTTAAAACCCAAAAAAAAAAAAAAAAATTAGTTAAAACTCTAAACAATTTTAAATTATTGAAAATTTAATTTCTTTATATATATATATAATTTAATTAATTTTTCAAACACAATGTAATCAACATATATATATAATTAATTTTTTAAGACTTTATATGTTAGGTAGATCCGGTCTTTATCCCAGGACCCGATCTATGACTCCACTTGTAGACAGAGAATCATGACATCAGTTGATGTAACCAAAATTTTTAAAATTTGATCTCGATGTCTGTGGGTCGTAGATCGGCTTACGTAAGTATTTTCTATTTTTTAACTGAAAAAAAAGAGAATCGATCAGACGGCCCAACATAATGTGGGCTGACCGTCCTGTGGTTCGCACTACTCGGAAAGTAGTGCGCTGCAGGCAGCAGCCTTCTTCCAATTATTTTTAGCCAAGGACAGTTCTTTCAATTTATCACACTTAATAGTCCTAATTCTTTATTTATTTACTTTTTGAGTTACAATTATTTTCCTAGTAATAATAACTTCCTTTGGATGTAATTGTATCATGCTAAAGTATACATTTTCGAAATAAAACAAAATACAGGAAACACTTGAATCGATCATGCGTTTGGGAGAAAAATAGGGTGGATGATAAAATATAGAAAATGCAAATGATAGGTCATTTTTTCTACCAAGAACATTTAACCAAATATTATATAATCTCAAGTTTAATTATTAAGTACTTCATAACGTTAAAAATTCTCTATTTCAATTCCTATCCTACTTTTTATTTCGGTGCTAATTGAACGGTAAAGATTAATCTATTAAAACTTATGCTTATATTCAAAAGGAAATTTAACAATTTATTATATAGTAGATTCAAGGGTGACTCTTAAAAGTGAGTGTATAAGAGACATGTAATACTTCGTAAGGACTAAGGTGCCATAAAATTGGACATTCTTATCATATATCAACCACCAAAAAAACCGTATATTGAATAGTACATAAATAAATAAATGTAATTAATATTCTCAAGAAATAAATCCAATGATGTCTGTGTTATAATAGACAGGTTTCTCTTGTGGAGTTGCATGCAAGCAGCAATTCAAAAAAATTAAAAGGATCCAATGGCCAATAAAGGAGCCACCTACTGCATGAAAACGACGCAGCACTGCCAAAGTTTATTTTGTATACATATTCGTACCATGCATATGCTACTAGTACAGCACTGATCTAGACCACATCCAATCATCCATACAAAAATGGATGATACCATAATCTTTCAAAGTTTAGCTAGGTGAGGTCCCCTTTCCATTACTTGTGCAAACTACTTCCTTGCATATAGATATAGAGTTTAGGAAATTCTTGATTAGTTTCGATCCACATAAGTGTACGAACTCTTTGATCTTGAAGATATTGCATACTCATATAAATAATGTGTTATTTTTAGGATCAAAAAATTTATAACACAAATTAAATATATGATGTAAGTAAAAATTTTCTGATAGAACACTATAATTTTAACAAAGGATTGGGTAACTTTTCAACCCTTCAAAAGTCAGAAATACCTATTCTACATTGCCACATACACCCAAATCCGGCACATTACTCATGCATGGAATGATGGAATTTCGCGTAAAAGGAAGTGCTACTAGGGAAGTCTTGATGTAGTTAACTCTATATATGGATTATGGAGAGTTAAATGGGACTACTAACGTTTACACATCCTCAGAAAATACTAAGGATCTTCTATCCTATTTTTTTATCTCATTTTTTTATTTTACTACTAATTAAATGTTAAAAATTTATATTTAAAAAAATTCTTGACAATTCATAATATAGTGAGATAAAAAATTCTGTAACCTAAAAAAAATGAGAAAATGTTACAAGAATAATAATCTTCTATATTATTTTACTAATTTTCCTGTTTCACCTTTTAAACGTTTGATATTGTGCCCTTGCTTGTAAAAATTATTATGATCGAGTACACATATTAAAATCATTGATCCAGATCTTTTATCTTATTTTTTGTCTCAAATAATGTCTCACTCTCGGATATGTGTCATGTTCATGTTGATTTAAAAATACTCATTAATACACGTTGCAAGTTTACAAAAAAATGGGATGAAAAATTAGAACATGAAGTGGGATAGAAGATTTGATCACCACCAAGACATATAAAGTGTGAAAAAAGAAATATGATAAAAAAAAAAAATGAGATAGAGGATTGAGCGAATAACAACACCCAAAGAAGAAGAAGCCAAAAAGGAAAAGTTGTGGGAAGGTAGAAGGTACAAGCATATAAATGCACATATTGGAGTTTTGGTGATGACCAGACCAGACCAGATGAGAAAGTCCTAAGAGTACTACTCTCCGGAGAGGTAAAGAGGACGTGTTTAATATATACCTTCCTTTCTAACTACCCATCACGTGTGGACAGACAGAGCAATAGGCTAGAGTAGAGTCAAATAAATTAATGCAACAACCAGAAGATCAAGATCAAGAACAAGAAGAAGAAGAATAGAAAGAATAAAATATCCTGTAAATTCTCTCTGTAGTAGTAAAGGTTGTAGAGAGAATAAAATGCCAAAAGACTAAACAGCAATTTGCAATGATGAGAATGTACACACACACACACGCAGTACGTAGCAGCAACAGCATTGCTCCAAAAGTCTAATCAAGCCGACCCCAAGTAAATGCACACATACGAGAGATGAAGGGAAATTAATATAAGAACCTTGTAGTCCACGTTTGCTGTTTATTAGCTATATATATATATAGCCTTTCTTCTTCTGCTCAGCTCTTGAATGCTTTGCATTAACTGAATCTTGGACTTCTGCAACCATATATATATACAATCCAACAACAAAACGGCTTAGTGTCGGAGTCTAAATATGTCAAAATCTAGCGTTCTCTGCCAGCTATGTAAAATAGTTTTAGGGCTTGGTACTACTTTTATTTTGGAAAATTCTTATATAATCTCAATCTACTGTAAGTGAGATGGATCTTTTGATTCATATTCATTCACATCACATTGAAAAAATTTATTTTTAATCAGTTAGAATGATATAAATAAATATAGATCAATGGATCTATCTCACCTATTTTAGACCGAATTCATATAAAAATCAATATTAATGGGAGTTGATCGATGGATGTTGTACATGTTTGCATGCACGTCCTTTTACTCAAGATGTTTTTTTAACGTCAATAAATGTTTGATAATTAAATGTTCAAGAAAGTAGCTATAGCATGCTACTTAATTACTATCCAAAAGAAAATTTACTCTCGTAGTACTAGAAAAATTTTCAAGTGTCATTTTAAATATAGTTTTGACTTTTGTAACGCTTATTAAAGCAGAGGAAAATGAAAAAAATTTATATGAATTTAATTCATAATATGTTGTTATGGACTCCTGATTTATGTTGAATTACATTAATTACTTACTTAAATGACGTGACTCAACATGAATTAAGAGATTTACGACACTAAATTATATATGGGTGAAGTTGATGCAAGAATTTTCTGATAAAAACTATATTTAGTGGAACCTTGGAGTTAGATGCAATAAGGACACTACTAAACTAGATCTATGAACAGTTGGACATACTTAATTAGGTAGACTTGAAATTAATGATCTTTAAAGAACAAGTTACTTGCTTTAATACTAATTAACAAGGAAAAATACTTATCTAGTTGTTGCAAGAAATCAGCAGCTATAAAAGTATATAATTATATATTAGAGGAAGCAAGAACACTTACAAGGAAGGATGTGATGGATGGAGGATAGATAGATATATAATCTTCCACGAAAAGTGTTGATTTAGGCTTGGAAATGAAAGCCCTGCTGGTGAACAAAATGCTAATTATACGAAGGTGTTTCTGCAACGAAACACGATTCATGGCTCTTTAGGGTAGAGTGATTTTTGTATGGAGGATTGGATGTGGTCGGATCAATGTGTAAGTACAGGCACAGCTTGTGGTGTTTGTGATTCAGAACTTCTCAGATGCAGTCGTCTTCCCTCGGTTTTGCGGCTAGTCTTCTCTCATTCACACATACGCACGCACGCATACTGAGGTTAAAGAGGTTTTTTGAATGGAAAATGGAAGTGGGAAATCCAAGAAAATGAGAATAAATCAAGGGGCGAGGGAAGGTGAGAGCGGGAAGTTTCTTGGATTGGACACTGGAGGGAAGGGAAGAAGGGATTGGTCTAGACGGGGAAAGCAAAGGCCGAGAGTGAGTGGGCTTTGAGAAAGGAGTGGTGGCGGGCACTGCCCTCCACGCCTACACTTATATACTGGTGCTAGTATTTGTCTAGCCCTTGTCCATAGTGACACCTTTAATTTTGGTGTAAGAAAGCACAAAATATTCTGTCCATCACCCCAGCCAATTTTATGTTTCACTTTTGTATGTTTATCATACGCTAGAAATCTCTATCTTATTCATTATTATATCCTTTAAATGATAGCAAAGTATAGCATGTTTTACCAATATTTATTATGTCAAAATATAAACGTCGAATATGTAAAAGTGAGATAAAAGATTGGTATAGAATGTATGATAGAAAATCTCATAAATTAGTCAAGTCGTACTTTATTATTAATGCCGTGAGATTTCTCTATGATCTTATGTCATCTTTTTACAAGATAGAGAGATATCTGAATTTTAAAAGAAAAAAAAAAGAGAAGAAGAAGATCTCGTAGCTTTACCATGTGTATTTTAGTATAGTAATTTTTTAAAGTTAAAATGTAACAAATATTAAGAATGTGTTGCATGAAATTGATATAAGAAATAAGACAGAACACGTCACAAATATTTAGAACATGAAATGAAAGATCCATAATTACCAACAAAAAAAAAAGATTTTTCAGCCAGATCTAGTTTGTAGTTTACATTCAAAGTTTCAATTTGAGGTACGAAAGGAGGAGTAAGTTTTGCTTATTTACTCTCTAATACGAGATAAATATGATAAGAGTTGTTAAAAAATCTAGTCTTATATTAATTTCCCTTATCTAACGGTATACAATACTCACTCCGTAATGCAGAGTGAGTAACAAATAAATTTTTCAAGAGGTGAGAGTCTAATTTTGAACTTCTAAGTGATTGATTATGGTCTTTAAAAAGCGCTTATACATGTAAACATAGTACTAGTTGAATTCCTCCTCTCCACCTCTACTAAATAAAACATAGTCCATCATGTACGAGGACATGTACGTCAATGTTGACAAGGAAGTTACCCTGACTGCTTGAGCTTTCAGGGAACTAATTCAGGTATAGTTACATAGCTGAAGTTCCATCAAAACTCCAATTTTGAAAGAGAAGGAACATGTAAACCAAGCTTTCTCTGTCATATCAGAATTTGTATCAAGAAATATTGGTCTCAACTCGCAAGACAGTATGATCTTCATTATCCGTTTATACTCATCGTTTATACGACAAAAGAAGGGACTTGGGTGCAACAAAAACATCAGAAGTACAACCATTTCTAAGCATACATATTCATCCGTATAAGTCGTACGTGTTTTTTGAATTTTTTCATGATAACTTTTGTTCATAAAATGTACACTCGTGCGTTATCATCATTCATGAGCTGTGGTATCATTGAAAATACGAACGTACTTTTCGCCGTGGATCAATTGATTAAGTTTTGATTACTTACCTATGTGACAGAGTAAATAATTAAATTATATGATTGATTGAGAATATAGAATCTTTCTATTTTTTAATTCATCTATCACTATGATTTGAAAATTTACAAAAAAAAAAAATTCCTATTCACAAACACGGGCTAAAAGTGGCCATAGTTGAATTAAAACTTTTTAATAATTTGAGCAATCTACTCACCTCATGATCTGTTTGACTTGTCATTACATCTTTATTGACAAGTAGTAGTAAAAAGAGGAAAATGATATTTTCACAGCAAAAATCTTATTGCCACTGCACATATTGATTAAAATGACAAAATTAACCTCTAAATCATTTCCACTTACCCCCACCAGCACAAAAAGAATATTCTCAGCTTCTCGTCCGTTCATCCCCCATCCTTCCACACATCCCCAGTCCAGTGGTCCACCGTCCTTCCTCCCCTTCTTCCAACCTCAACCACTCTTTCTCTCTCATACACGTTTCATTCTTCCTCGGATTGAGATCCGTTTTATCAACACAAAAAATTTTCACAAGCCAAAATAATTCCTTTTAGCAACTAAGATACCAGATCGGTTCGTTCGCAGCTGTCAATATTTCAGTAAATGAGTCTTTTATCCCTCTTTGTTTTGTGGTGGCGTGAGAAACGGGGTTGTTGAGAATGCAGCACTATTCATTACTCTTCAAAATGGGACTTCAATTTTTGCCCTTTCTCGGTTCATTTTATTGGAAGTTGAATGGTCCTTTTCTTTCTATCCTTTTTTCTTTTCTTTTTTTTTTTGGGTAGAATGGCAATAGATTTTCTTTTTCTTTTGTGGTAGTATGGAGATGGCCTACGAGTTTTGAGCAGTTGAGGTTGGAAGTCAAAAATTGGAAAACTTTGTTTTGCAATTGAACATGAATGTATTGGCTAACGTGGTACTGATTTCTTCAATATTATTGACAGTTAGCTGGGCTGCTGAAAATGGAAGCCATGAAGGAGGAAAAGGCTGTGGTTAGGTGCTGCCATGCTGAGAGGAGGGAGGGCCAAGTATTGATTGGAGAATTTGAGGGGTAATATTGTCATTTAATTAAAAAGTGCTGTGGCAATAAGATTTTTGTTGTGGCAATATCATTGACCGTCAAAAGATGATGAAATTACTCTCCTAATCAAACACTTAATGATTACCTTCGTATTGTTCGACAATGAATATTGAAAGCAAGTGGTAATGTCCATTCCATAGCTATATTAAAAGGTGTGTCACACTCGCACCCTAAATTCAACTCCTCAATGATAAGAACACGAAGGTGAAAATGATCATCAAACGTGCTCAAAGACCCCCCACCACCACCACCACCACTCGACTAGATAATAGAGACAAACCATGCAAGACAGACCATATAACAAGGGCAAAATGCATTAATCTGCATCATATAAAGTGCACTTGGTTCTATGCCCAAGATTACCTTTATACTATCGAGCATTTATGTGGATGATTGGAAATTTTTTTTAAAGGATCAAATTCATAGTAGGTATTATAGATTTTATAGTCCACAATTATTCGCATCATCTCAAATTATTAAATTAAATCATCTTGGAGAATGATTGTGGACTAAAAAATTTATCTATACCTACAATAAATTCGATTCACTTAAAATTTTTTTGGAATAATAAGACCTAAGTGCTTCGTAGCTTTTTTGTCCCTTTCCGGGAAAGGGACCGATGATGAGATGATAGCTCTGCTATATGTACAATACATGCACACAAACAAAAATTAAAAGGTAATAGAGACACAGTTTCACAGCATCTTTAACAAGCTTTAGTCTTTTTCACCTATCCCACTTTATATCTTCACATTCTTTTTGCCTAATGAGATGAATTGAAAGATTGTTGTTTTGTGATCTCTTTAGTCATTAATTAATCATTTGCATTACATGCAATGTTTTTTTAAAAAAAAAAGAGCAAATAAACACTCAGTCCAAGAAAATGACTTGACTAAATGTTTAATTTTGTTGACCTTTACAGTTTTGCTTGTTATGGTGGAGAATTTGGATAGGAGGTCCCCTAAAAAAAAATAACGCATCTATAAAGTAATAAATAAAAGTTACTAATGTGTCACTAAATCCAAAAGAGAAAGAAAGAAATCCGATCGAGAATTTAAATTCAGGAGAGTAACGATTTGATAAAATTTTGTCATGTGAAATGATTTTGGAAAGTGACTTTGAAATGTTACGTTTTAAAATATTTTCCCAAAAAAAAAAAAAAAAATCCCAACAAAGGATTAAAATGAAAAGCGAGATGGTGAAATTTACTATATAAATGGAGGCATTCTCTCTAATTTTGAGGGTTCAAAATTGGCAATTATTGTCTAAATATAGCAATGATCCAATCTACTGAAATTTATTTTTAGTAATAATGATTAATGATTTGGATCTCTTCATTTATGTAATTTTATTTATTTGTAATTATATCTTAATAAAGAATTTTGGAAATATAATTCGAGTATAGTATTGGATTTTTATCTTGATGAGTAGATATTATACTAAATCAACTAATTCTGAAATCATTTTACCTTATCAAATTCAAAGCATGGAGGTTTATATATAGTTGTACATGTACTAGAAAAACCTGAAATAGCGACGAAAATTAGCGATCAATGACAAAACATTGTTCGTATAATTTGATTATTTTACATTCATCTTACACGAACATGAATTAACTAAATTATATCACGAACATGAATTAACTAAATTATATCAGTTTTTAAATGTACATTTAGAATTTTATTTTTATTAAGTAATTGGACGATCTCTATTTGTGTCTGCATTGTGAGCATCTAAATCCGTGCTCAATGCATTGTGAGCATCTTAAATTTAGTTTCTAGTTTAAACCTAAGTGTTGATGCATGAAAAATTTAGTATTAAAATTTAACGTAAAAGTTCGAATTCTTTGTTGTTTGAATTCTCCAACTCTAAAGTAAAGGTACTTATATTCTCACGATATATGATATTTGTCAGTTGACAATAACAAGAGCGCCGGGTTATATTTCTCGGGGAAGGTTTTGACGCTCAAATCAGAATTTGTGTTAGGAAGGAGATTGAGAAGAAAATAAGAGATTGAAATGATAAAGTGTAGAGATGAGTGAATAATGACTTGCTTTGTTTGCCTTCTAACTTATTATTTATACTTCTATTTGATGGATTTAGATAGTTTATGGATTTGGAAATAATTAAAATATCATAAGAGTCTTAAACTACTAAACTTGTCTCATAAAGACTTTAGATAAAAATTACCAACATATCTTTCTGTATATTTGATCGCTTTAACGAACTGATTACGTATCCACAAGACATTAAATAATATTTTTAGACATCATCACTAAACATGGATTAAGAACGTAGATAAGTAACACAATTTTCTCTTCCTCTTCATCATATAAGGAAAGCTAGACACGACATACAACTAAATAAAGAAGCTTTTAACATGTGTAAGTAAAATGGTAAACAGTATATGTTTTTTGTTGTGATGCTTAGAATTCATTCCTGTTGTAAGTTAATCTAATGTACAAAGGTCGTGATAATTCTGTAAATATGTTTCTCTTGCTATATATTTTCTCCGTTTCAAAATAATTATCGTATTTAGTTAGTGCACACAAATGAAGAAATAATTATATTGTATTAATTTTTATTAAAAAAAATAATTTAAAATGACTAAATTATTCTTTTACATTAATATCATAACTACATAATTTTTCTTCTATTAATATGGTACTAAAAATAAAAATTGAAAAAATGTCATTTAATACTTTTTTGATTTTCTAAAACGACAACTAATTCGAAACAAGACAATTTGTCTAAAATCGACAATTATTTTAAGATTGATGGAGCATTAATTCCAATATAAATGCATGCACTATTTTTTTTATAAAAACCCTTATTCGTTAATTATGAAAGTTTGGGCCACTCTCAAGTGTCATCATGTTCCAAGCCCAGAAGGCTTGTGATGAATGATGAAATTACCCAACCGATCATCAAGGTTACAAGCCTACAAGTACAACAACGTAAGTTGGTGTGCGTTTATATATACACTAAAATGACTTCTTTTCTTATTGCACATGGCCTACCAAAAAAAAAAGTTGGAAACTTGTTTATTTATAATATTTACGTTTAAATAAAGTAAACTCTCTTAAGATTTGGGCAGTTTTGCATTAAACCCCTCAATATTATTTTTTTTTCTCACTTTACCCTTTTGACTAATGGTCAAAAGTAACCCCACCGTTGGTTTTTTTAAAAAGACAAATTTACCCCTAAATGCCAATTGCGATAAACTCCCTTAAAGTTTAAGCGAGATTTCACTTTACTCCTTATATAAGTTTTGTAACATTTAATATATTAGGATAAAAGTAAAATTCAATAATGTTATAATTTTATTAAACATATAAATATGCTCCAAATTAATTAATATTCTAATTCTTGGATTATGCTTTCTTCAATATTTAAAAATTATAAATATGGTGAAATAATTAATTTTAAAATTTTCTTATTGATGAATTATTAGAGATATTTTATCTAAATTATTTTAATTTGAGTTTATGTGATAAAGTTACTTCGTATAATTTATGTATTAGTTAAATTATATTAACAAATGAAAAAATTAAGAAGAAAATCATTTTAAATAAACATACAAAAAAAAGCAAAAAGAAAATAGACTGATATAACTTTAATATATAATTTTGAGTCTCGTATATTTCAAAATTATCCTTATTTTTGCATGAAAATAATATATAATGAAAAGACCAAAAAATATCGTTAATGTTAGGAAATTTTTGTATTCAAATTTTTTTCACAGTTATTTTTAAAGAACCATGGGTATTGGTGGGCATCATTATATTTTTAATTGTATTGATAATATTTTTATATTGATTAATGACTAAAGTAAGTTAATTAACACAAAACTAAAATTAGGGACTAAAATGACAAATATAATAAAGGGGTTAATTTTATATTTTCTCGTAGTGCCTAAGGGTAAAAATGCGTTTTTTGACTTTATAATAATTTCAAATTGCTGATGTATACTAACGAAAGGGATAAAGTGACAAAAAAATAATGTTAGAGAGTTTAGTGCAAAACAGTCCAAACTTTGAGGAGGTTTATTGTATTTAACCCTAATTTTTAGTATAGTGTTCTTGAGATTCAAAGTCCAAAATAGATTTATATTATGTATTTTTAGGAAATAGTTTACTCGAAGATTTCTAATAGATTTCCTGGAACTTGTTAAAATCATTCTTGAAAAATAAAAGGGATAATTTCAGAAATCTCTCTTGATGTTTAAGCTAATATCACTTAGCATCCTTCAATTTTAAAAATCTCACTTATCTCCCCTCTCTTGTAAGTAGGGCAAAAATTGACATAAAATGACAATTGTACCCTTTGTTCTTTAGTAAAATAACAAAAAGATAGTTTAAAAAACCTCCCTAAAGGTTTCTAATAATTTCACTTGACACCCTTTAGTCTTTTAACAAATTTTTTATCAATTTATTTGCAAAAATATGTGTGAGTTAATGATTGCTTGTTTATATTTGTTTGAATTTTTTTTAATATGTCTATACACACAATAGTTTTATAAAAATTGATATTTTGTATGGTTAATCACAAATTCATAAACTAACAAAATTAAATATAATTTTTGATAAAGAATTTTTTGTCAACTTACTTAAAAAAAATTTAAGAGCACATTATAAAATACTTTGTGTGTCAATTTCAATTAAAAAATAGAACGATTAGAAATAAACTGTATAATATAATAAAAAAAGTGGTTCATAATTTGTTTAGGAAATCACAAACTCGTAAAGCGGACAAATTAAAATGTATTCTTTTATTTAAATTTTTTGTCAACTTATTTATGAAAATATGTGCAAGTTAATGTTTTTGTGTTCAAATTAAATAAAAATTTAAAATATATAAAAACACACTATGTACTATAATAAAAAATGTATTTGGTATTTTTATTTTGGAAAATCAAAAGCTCAAAATTCAAAAAAAAAAAAACATATATATTAATATTAACGAAGGAAAAACATGAAAAATTGCATTGCAATGTTATTTTTTAACAATCTCATTTAAATCTTTCAATTTTTATTTTATTTTTTTCAATGTTATACCAAATTGATTTTTCATAGTAGGGGTAAAAATGGGATCAAAATTGATTCTCTCACTCCTAAAATGATATTTTAATTAGTTGGGCTGAAATTGTTATAACATATATAAAGTTAGGGGAGGTTTGTGAGATTTTTAAAAATTTATGGGTGCTAAATGATATTATTATAAATTATAGGGGAGGCTTTTTAAATTATCCCAAAATAAAATTGCATCAAACTCAGTCTATTATAAGAGAAAAAAAGGAAAATAATACATGTAATATTAATAATAATGTATATAATTATAGTATGTGTATACAATACCATTAACATATCACTATATATGTGAAATAATGAACAAAATCGAACCAAATATTAGTGGGCGATTTAAAATTTTGCCAACGAGATTTTATCTTGTCTACTAAATTGTGGTATTGTAAATGGTTAATTTTTCCTATAATTATGTATTATAAAAAATGAAAGGGCTTAAATAACTCTCAAACGATTTTAGGGGCCAAGTATAACTCAGGCTAATCTTGAAAGGGGTTTAGCGCAATTTACCCTGAACAATACTGAGATTGGCGGGGGAACATCGTCAGAAGTCTGAACATCTGAAAATGACGATCGACGATGATAGTTCAATATATGTGGGAGGGCTTCCGTACGACTCCACCGAAGACACTCTCCGGCGAGTCTTTGATATCTACGGCTCCGTCGTTGCCGTCAAGGTATTTAGCATGTAAATCAATTCAGCAGACGTCCTTTATTGAATTAGCTAGGGTTTCATGCTTCTTCAGTTTTATTCAACAATTAATTTAGCTATCTAAAAATTGAGACTACTAGCTGAATTTTACCTGAGCTCAGTTAATACTTAAAAACCTAGCTTAAATTTGTAATTTGTGGTAATCTGTTTTCATTAGCAAAATAAGGAATTATTGATTGCTTCAATTAGGGATTTGATTTACTTCTTACAGTTGTTTCAATTAGTATGATATGCTGTCCTATTTTTTCTAGGCATAAGTTTCAACTTAGATAGCATTGTATTTTGTTATTCTTGTTGGTTGGAGCTGTACTTTCACCGGATGGATAACTCGATGCATACGTGTTAAAGTTTGTCCATTTCTCGTTTGTTGTCTTCTTATCTGATTAAATATTTATACTCAGAATATGTTTGTGGCTAAAGAAAGTTGATTTGTTTTCCAGATAATCAATGATCGCACTGTTGGGGGAAAATGCTATGGTTTTGTTACCTTCATGAATCCTCGATCTGCAGTGCGTGCCATTGATGAAATGGATGGAGGGGTATTTCATATTTGTCTCCCCTTGAATACTTTTTATAATGTTTATTTTATTTTCTTTTGCTTTAACCTTTCTCTATGTACTATTGTACATATGGTATTGGTTCTTTTAGAGTTTTTCAGTAGTGAAGCTTCATTTCATTTTTCACTTAGACATCACTATATTGATGGGCGCACTGTCCGAGTGAATGAAGTGAGGACCAGAGGCGGAAGATCCAATTTTGGTCGTGAAAATTTTCGAAGAAATTCAGAGAGGGACGTTGATGGTGGTAGGGGTAGATCTCGAGAAAGAGACCATGATTATGATAGAGACCAATATCGGGATAATCACAGAGAACGATCCCGTGAACATGTTGAAGAGAGAGAAAGAGGACATGATAACAGACGTGATCGTGATCGATCAAGGGACCAATTTGCTAATAGAGATAGACTTCGTGATCAGAATAAAGGTTTGGACAATGTTGCACGAGAGCATGAAAGGGTTCGTGACTATGACTGGGAAAGAGACAGGGATCTGGACAAGGAGATACAGAGGGCTAACAATCACCACAAATCTGCTGAGAGGGATAAAGATGAAATGCCTAAGTTTCTGGAAAGGTAAGGTATATTTTGATTCTGGGGAGCTATTTTTTGGTTCTCTGTAATTTTATAAAAGATATATGAGCATTCTTATGTCACATGTAGGTGCTTTCTCCTAGCAAAAACAGAGTGTCTGAATTCTGAGTAGATTTTGGTTGTTTTTGTGTTCCTGCTATAGGTGTTTCCTTGACCCTTCCCATTACAGAGTAAATATTGTAAAGACAAATTGAGTAAGCTTTGCTACAGTAGTAAAGAATTCAGTAAAGTAAGTGATAGACTTTTCACTTAAAATTTTATTAGAAATTAAGTGGCACTAAATGTATTCAAAGGCAAGAGAATTTTGTTATCAAACACACGTAATTGTTAATTCTGCACTTAATCTCTTTTGCCGTGTTAGAAGCATAAGAGTTATCAAATGTCCCTCTTAGTCTGAAAATCTTGTCATGACCGAGATTTTAGTACATATTGTTCATTTTAGCAAGTGCTTCACTTCCTAGAATAGAAGTTATGCTTATTGTCATGGTTGTGCTTTATAAGGGGTTTTCCAGCTTTTAAGTTTATATCTTAGCGTCCATGTTGTCCACTGCAGTCAACATGCTATCTTTTTGTTATATTTCAAACAAACATTGAAGATCTAACTATGATTTATTTAAGCAGATCTTATTCTGATGAACACGGCAAAAGAGATCATTTGTCAGAATCTAGTGATGATCATGTTGAGGTAGAACCTCAGAATCCTTGATCTACATGACATGGTCTTATACTCTGCAGAAAACATTTTCAGTTGATGCTGGACCCCTGTTTGATGTCATTCATTTTGTTTCAAATTAACAGGTCACAAAGCAACTGGAGATTTCATATCAAAAGTTTCAAGAACTTCAGAAGGAGGTCTGTGATGAATTTTTAATTCATTAGAGAAAAATTCTGATGCTTTATGTTGTTTGCTGCTGTAAAGCTGATTCTCAAATTTTGTAGTTCATATTTTATTTGGTCTTTACGAGTTAACTTCCTTCGAGCTAACATTTCATAAGGTTGCTTGGTTTGTGTGTTTTTACAAGTGGTAGAAGTTGAATAGAGTGAATCTTGCAAGTTGGTGGCATGGCCAACCAAACTTCTGCCCCTTTTCTTCTGCATGTGGTATAATAATGTATAAATTGACAATGAAGTACAATTTTTGTCATAGACTTGAACTGGGATTTCCCCTGGAAGTGTGTCAAATGCACATTTTGCTTTGTATTGGAATTTTCTGGAGTGAGCTAAAAGGACTGCCCTATCTACATTCAATGGCCATGGTTTCGTGCTTTCTCATAGCCTCAATTGCACCTTAAATGATGGACAGAAACTCATGTATTATATATTCACCAGATATCTCAGATGGAAGAGTTGGCTAAAGAGAAAAATGTACTTGTTCTGAAGTTGCAGGAGAAATCCCAGGTTAAGCTTCTCACAACAATATACTTCTGCTGTCCACTATCTTTTTTCTCAGTTTTACGTCTTGCTTTAAGTTTCTTAGTGTAGTTGTCAATTTAACCTTTCCCCAACTTGTAAATATGGTCTGATGATTGTAGAAATTGGAGGACTCGTTGACAGCCGCTAAAATTTGGACTCACTTCTTACCGGCGGATGCAATTGGCTAAGGTAATTTCAATATCTCATTGCCCATCTAATATTGATGCAAATATTACCGGCTTGATTGTTGTAATTTCTGATTTTGCAGTTAAACAAATGTTACCTGCAAGTAAGAGACTGCAATGAGAGACTTAAACACTCTGAGCAGGAGCTGCAGGTTAGTCTGTCCATGTCTCCTCCTAATGCTCACGGTCTGCTGTAATCTTAATGTTCTGCAATACAATTACTGCTCTGCCCCAAGAGCTCCCTAATGTCGAACATGCAAATGGCATGTAAAACCATCACCTTGGAGGCCCCTGTCATACTGTTGATTATACAGGAGTTAAAGGGCCTGCCTTCTTTATATTCATTTGAATCTTTTGGACAAACAGTATATTCTTGATTCTGTCCTATCCAGTGTTATCATATTTGGTTATTCTCACTGAATTTGTTGTTGTACACCCTCTGTCCCATTTTATTTGTCCCCTTTTCTATATTTTTAGTTTGTACCAAATTGTTTGTCACTCCTTAAGATGGAAAATAAATAAAGGATAATTTACCTAATTTAACATCATACAAGTTCCAAAAACAGAGCATTAAAGTCATGTTTCAACATTAATTACTCTCAAATGATTTCAAATTTTGAAACTCCAAAACCAACTAACAAATTTTGAATTTTAATTAAGTGATAGTAATGGAAAAACTTTTCTACTATTTAGTCAAATATAAACTTTTCTTAAACTCTGTGTAAAATTGACCATGCTAAATAAAATGGGATGGAGGGAATACCATCCATGGTGCTTAACTTTAGTGTACAAAAATTGTCTTTCTGCTGTATGCATTTGTAAAAGTAGGTATTAGATTCCTATGCTTTATTGGCTTGTGAAGTGCATCTCATGGTTGATGAAATGCCATCTTACATCTTCATGTCTGGGAATCTGCACGAGTTCCTAATGATTGCATCACTTTCTCCAAGTTTTGGTCACGTGGACTGTTCACTGTCTTGCCCTCCTCTTCATGTATTCCCAGTCTCTGTAAATTATTGTCTGGACAGGTCTGTTGGTGTTGATATTGATGATGAGCAATTTTTGGATCTAGGGGAAGAATAGATAAATATATATCCTCTGTATCTTTTCATGTATGTGTAGTTTATTACAAAGGAACTTTAAGGATTAATACTTTTCTTGTAAATGAGTAGACATTCTTTCAACTTTTTTCATCAGGCTTTTGTTAGTTCAACAATGTCTGAGGTGGAATACGAGGATGTTATCGGCAAAAGGGATGGCATTTTGACAAATGGCAGTGTGCAAACTTAACTGAGGTCTAAGAGTTTCTTTTTTGTTATAATGCAGCTATGAATTCAAGGTTGCTATAAATATATCTATTTATTGGCTTTCAAGTCATCCTTTTTGACTTTAAATTCTATTTACTTCAATTTTAGTATTATCTAATGGTTAGTTCTACCAAACTGTAGGCTTCTATAGATGTATGAAAAGAACTGAATGTCGCATAAGGATCTGATTGTAAGCATGGTGTAACTTGCAGGTTCTCTTTCTTGGAACCACATGATGAAAATCAAATTCAAGAATTATAATATTATACTAACAGAGAGATATGATCTTCGTTCTGGTTCTTGACCACTTGCGCAATCTGGAGAAGAGATACTAATACCGATCTTAGAAGTCCAATTCTGTTAACCTGTGGGGTTTCCTCGGTTTCAGGCTGTGCTGCCCTACTATAATACAGCTATGAATTCAAGATTTTAAGACGGTTTAAGATGTTCTTAATTCATACTGCTAGATGTCTTTGTGCCTTGCTTTCGAGTGTGTTCTTGTCTGAAAAATCTAAACGGTGATATATATAACCTTGTTAAGTCAATCCTCTGTATTTAACTGAACTACTTGATGTTTTTCTAAGCAAAGGGAGCTTTGTTCATACAGCAGAAGTCTCAAAATGTTTTTCTATGAAGTTTGAGGTTTTTTCTAAGAAAAGGGAGCTTTGTTTCAAAATGTTTTTCTATGAAGTTTGATCATAGTTGCAAGTAAGCTCGACTGCTGTTTCAGAATTTTGGGATGTATGCCTTTTACTCATTTCAAAGCTGAGCTGTTTTCCAATTATACCCTGTTGTGATACATGTAACTAAAATCCATCATTTTATCCTTGCAAAATTGTTTACTTGCAAATAGAAAAGCGTGTTTGTAGCCCATAAAAAAGGAAAGAGGAGAAATTTTCTTAGCCTGTATGTGATGAAGGAATCACATTCAGTTAAACAAAACAAAGAAATCAAGTGTTATTCTCATTAAGAAATCAGATCCAGTTATGATGCTAAAATAAACCTGCAATGTGAATGCTGCATGGATAACAGAAAATGCTTTGTCGATAGAACTGTTTGAATCAAAGACATCTTAACGACGGATTAGATGTGAAAAAAAACAGTCGATCAGTGCATTAGCTTTCTTAATAAGGCCGAGTTGAAAAGCAAACCGGGCAGCCCTTTCGGTGCAGTTTTCAATGCTTGGTTTGCTTCTGTCGGGCTTGATGGGTGTAATTGTTTTCCTTCCGTTTTCCGAGGTTAATCACTTAATTTAATTTTTGATGATCAATATCATTGTGTTTAGATAGAAAGATTTAATTTATAATAAATTATCCTAATAAGGTAATTTATTTAATTGTGAATTTGAAATTTACTAATAAATAAGAGTGTGATTTGAATAGTTCAAATGAGTAAATTTCATGTTAATTCAAATTTATGCATTTTAAATTTTTCTTATAAATTAAATCCACCCATCCAAACACAACGCAACAGATTTTGATATTTATAAGAACATCGTTCACTCTCTCAATTGTCAGTAATTTATATGAGAATTCATTTTTTATTTTTCCTCTTTTGTGCCAGTTTTGATTCAAAGCTTGGTGAAATAAAGGAATGAAACCTCCCTAATAAACCAGTCGATGCCTTACCTAAGTCATTACGTGCGGAAAATTTACTTCATGCCTGTATTTCCATCTACTTTCTCTAGACGTTCTAAAGAATTTCTGTCAATTTTCTTTTTATTTTATTTATTTATTTGGTCCATTTCCTTATTAGATCCGTCACTTTACAAAATGAGTATCTCGAGAATGAAACCAGTTGGAAGTATTCAAGTTTTTTCCTTGAAGTTTTCTTGACAACTACTACGTTTTTTTTCTCAAGTATAACGACCTGTTAATTACTCCATATCTCTACTGAGCTGCACTACCTAGTACTATTATAAAAGAATAAAGAAAAAACTTTGAATTCTCACTTATGGCTAGAAAAAAGCTTTCTTTAGCAAAAGTACTAATGTTGTTTTACATTGTACTTAACTTTTTTTTTATTCTGATTCTTTACTATTCATCTATAGTCTTTTAATCTCTGGTTTGGCCTCTAGTTATTGTATTATTGCACTGGTTACAACTTACTAACAAGGGATGTGTAGTTTAGTCCTTAGGTGGTTACACGCAAACGGCATATCAATGCAAATGGGATTTTTTTTTGAACAGAAAAATATAAAATGGAAAAAAAAAAAAGTTAGCATCGAACTTCCCTCCATTTACATTTTATATCCCTTTTGCTTCCACCACCTAAGGTTATTTCCTAGGTGACTTCGCATGAATACCTATACATTGATCTAACATCATAGTATCAATTGGAACGAAATTAGGGGAAATCTGTCAATCAAGAAAAGAAGAACATCGAAGAGAAAACATAAAACACCATAAATCAAAAGTAAAAATTCAATCCCTTAAGATTTTGGCGATGGGACATCGAAACGTACTACAATGGAATTATCAGACAGGCTATTCCATGCTACTAAAATTTCTTTCATCCCTAGAAAGCATTGTTAACTGCTTAATTAACACTTTTACTCCCTTCTCCACATTCAATACAACAGAAAATGGATATTTGTCATAAATATATAGTTAGAAATCCTATTCCAAATCTAATCTTAAATCATATTGTTAATTAACTATTATCCTAATCCTAATCAACCAGAAAACATTAGAACAATCTTAAGAGTGATCTCACTTCCATTGCTCTCTTCACCTTCTTCTCTTAGCCCCAACACTTTCCTCTCACCACCATTGCTGTCAGCCTTCCAGCTACTGCTCTCCGACTTGCCATCTTCAATGCTCTCCGACCGTTCACCGGTGCCGCCGCGGACATCAGACTGATCAGGAGAGCTTTGTGTCTGTGAGGGTGGCTTGTAGACATGATGTAGTTGGTTATGAAGGAGGTGATGGTGCAACTGATGAGGTGGTGTTTGAGCTCCAGGATAGAATTCTTGGGGCATTTGGGTGGTGCAGTAGTGTGCCGGTGCATGCGTAGTTGGATGTGCACTGTAAAGGGTGGGCGGTGCACCACCATGGGCTGCAGCTGCTGCAGCTGTTGCATATTCTGGTGGAACCCATATTCCCCCCCAAACCATCACCGGGGTTGCTGCTCCTGCTGCACCTTGTGGACTTGGAATTGGCCTTCTTGTGTGAAGTCTGTATTTCTGTTAAATCAAACAGTCAGAATAAGATACATGAGATCAAGTATGTCAGTAGTGTATTAGAATTGTTCTTTATCATTTGACTTTGTACTGTTTGTTTGACTATGTAGATTAAAGAAAAAATGTCACATTCGAAAGCCAGTGCACAAAGATTCAGTTTCAACATCAGATTTTGATGCATGTTGAGTACAGAAGTATCTGATTGGCTATAAAATAAAAAATTTGTCAAAAAAAAATAATTCTTGTTTTATAAATAATTCGACAATTATTATTAATTATTCTGTAACATAATATATGATGAGTGATAAAGAACTCTTGTATTACTTTTACTACTATGTTTTATGTAGGAGTGAGAGAAAATCAGTACTGCTAATAACTAACCTGCAAGTGGCTTTTAACTTCATCATTGGTCAAGCCGTCAACCTTCATCAGTTCCCTGATTTGTTTTGGGGTGGCCACTGCAATCATTAACCACCAAAGGTACCAAGAAAATTAGCCTACTGATGATTTGTCATATAATACTAATAATGAGATCATTAACTTATACTAGATATAGCCAAATGATATACTCCAATGATTATATATGATAGTAGATGTAATATTTGACCCATGCATGCATATAATTTTCGTACAGCTCAGCTTTAAAATGATGTTAAAGGCATACATTTATTACCTTGTGAGCCGCCTAACTAATCTGAAGGGCATTAACAAACCTCCTGTGAAGATCAGGGGACCAGCATCTCCTGGCCTTTCGGTGGGCCTGATTGCTTGTGGCGTTGGAATTTGTGTTTGCTTGAGAATCATAAGCCTGACCAATGTTATTATTAGCTCCTTTGTTTTGTTCTATACAAGAATTTTCTTTTCTTAAATCACTTTCGTGATTCATCTTTTTGTCTTCCACATGATCTTTATCTGGGGAAGAAGAAAGAGCCAAATCTGGAAGTGGCCTTAAAACTGCCTGCGTTGTACGGGAAATTAATGTGTCTTTCGAGACATGGATGGAAAGCTCCACCTCCTCCGCCATTTCTCTGCTTGACATTAACACCAAGAACCAATATGATCAATATTTCCTTTAGGAGATGTCACGGGGGATTGTTGCTTGGTAATTCCTTGATGATCACTTGCTTGACTCCATAGTTGTGCAGATGTCATCCAATTAGCTTTATCAGACATGGTTGCTGCCTTTTCTGATCCTTCAGAACTTGGGTTCTTGAGAGGAATGAATTCCTCAAGAACAGGCTTTGCCACCACCTGGTTTGCTCTGCAGGTTTGTAACTGCTGCCTTGAAGCCTCCATTGCTGATGATAATATTCCAATCAAATGAAACCAAAGAAGATTTTGATATAAATTAGTAATAATTAAAGTAAAGAACTTTAGGCTTTTGAGTGAATTATTTCTTCTTTTATGTCATAAAAATGATATATCATCTAGGATAGCCCGCTACTTTATATGCTGTATTAATTCATTTAATTTACCACAAAATAAAAAATTTCACATTATTTCTCAATCCTATCAATGGAAAAGGACTAAAAGAAGACTAATAAAGCTAGCTAGGAAAATACACTACTTCAAAGAACATGCATGGAATTTACACATTTCTTTTCTTGAACTTGTCCAAAAGGTTATCAATGTATTTCTCCTATATGTTGCATGAATTCATAAAAGCTTGAACATTGGCCTAAAATAGTGGGAAAATGTGCATATATTTAACACCATATGATGTTTTCATGAGACTTAATCAATTAATATACCATTGTTAAGTAGTTGCATGCTCTTGTAGCTCCCGTTTGAATGCATCAATCTTGAGCCTTTCTTCTTCAAGACGAGAAAGAAACTCTTCAAGCTTTTGGGTCTGCTCAGATTGCTCTCCCACAGATTTTAGTAGCATGGAATAGCTGTGGGGCTTGCACTCCAGGCTAAGCTCTGAGGGGGATGCCATCAATATTAATTCACGTAGAAACAGTTGTAGGAATTGATAATATATAGTTAGTAGTATTATATAGTAGAATTTGGCAAGAATTCTACTCACAAATGTTCATGCTCAAATAGGATTTAAAAATGAGCTATGAATAGAAAGAAAAGAAGAGAAGATGTTGTTTGTGAACACAAGGAGGATTGAGGGGGGAAATGGTCTTCCTTTTAGGGTTGAGTTTGAAGGAGAGAATAAAGATTAGTAGTGTTAATGAGAGAGAGAAAAAGGAAAAGCAAGGAAGGCATAGATAAAGAGGCCAAAGGGACAGTAACTTCTTACAAAAAGCTAAAAATCAAATGTGTGTGGGTGTGTTTTGAGTTCTCTGTTATATTTTTAGATGTTACATTCATATTACACTATGTAATAAGTTGAGATGTATATTTTTAATATAAGAAAATATTAAAAGAAAGATAAGTATCATTCCATCACATAATATAATAGTATAAATATAATATTAAAAAAATGTAATAGAAGACTCAATACCGTATAGAGATGTGCCTCATACAAGGGAAGAGAAGAGAATAATCTGTTGGTCTTCTTTTCTCACTGACAACCAACCTGAGGGGTCATGTGGTTTAGTGGTTACCTAGAGAGAAAGTGTCTCTTGTTGGTTGTAGAAACTTTGCCAAGGCCTTGTCTTAGATCGAATTCAAATCACCACAAGAAGAAAGGAAAAAAAAAAGAAAAAAAAAGATGATTCTTCTTCTTCTTTACCTAGACTAGCTACTTTTTCTTTTCTTTTTCACTGTGAACAGTATGTGTATTTTTTCTTCACAATCCTTAGTTTAGCATAAAATTTTCTAGAAAGTTGTCAATTGGAAAAAAGCACATTTGCTTAATGGGAATATCTTTTATTATTTTATTTTATTTTATTATTATTTTTTTTTTACAGTAGGAGTTAAATACAAAAGGATTCTTTCAGTCATGGGCAGTAACATCCTTTAATCTGAGGTACAAACCAAACAATGCATGCATGCACGAATGATTGATCATAGGACATATACACTTTGTATCTATGGTAGGATGAGGGCCATGTAATTATAGATAATGGAATAATTGGCTAATTACATTTACTACTGGGAAATAAAAATTAAAAAGATTTAAGAAGAAGATAGGATGCAGTCATAATATGTAAGACAGAAATTAAACCCCTCGAAAATTAATGTTTTAGAAAAATAATTTATAAAATTATATTTCCTGTTATTTATACAAAATTAATTTATATAACCAAATCTTATTAAATTATCTAACTCTTTGATATGAAATGTTTGACGGGTTGAATTTGATTCCTCCTTTCATGAATGCAGATGAACGTTATCGATTTTGTTAAATGGTATTAAATTTATGGTAGTGTAGAGATGTATAAACTTATAGTTTTAAATGGCTGTGATTGACTAATCATGTAAATCCAAACCTCTACAGAGCCGACAAGCGGCAGAATTTAGCAAACGTATACGGTTATGGTACTCTTGTTGAATCATCCTTCAAAAGTATTCAATCTTCTTTTCTCTTTGAATGCAAATGATTCTGATTTAATTGCTTATAATATTAATAGCCTAATACTACATAACACGTAAAGTTAATTTTTGCTAGAGCATATTACTACCAATACCATCCACCCTTTTGCAGAATATATTGTTTCTTGAAGACTGTCATGCATTTTATATTATATTTAAAAGAGGGAGGGGGGGATTTATTCAATTGTGTTGTGTATCAATCGATCCACCAAGAGAGCAACTTACTTTATGGTTTCAAAAGTTGCATAATTGTACTGCATTTGAGTGCACTAAGAGAAAGATAAAAGAGGAAGAACAGAATATCTAATCTGGTGTTTGAGACACTACTTATTATAAAGAATATAATATTTGCTTCTAAGGAAGGAATATCTAGGTTCCAATTCTACGATTCTAAATTAAGGGAAAAAATACAAATAGAATTTTCAATGTCAAATTTTCCAATATTAATTTAGTGCAAATGATGGACTGTCGAGAGCATTATATATTATAACCATCCTTATATATTTATTTTATAGCGTGTTATATTTTTAATTATTAATGATGTCACCGAATTGACGTTAAATAGTTAACTCTAAGAATCTTATAGCAAATTAAAATAAAATAACCCCAAAAGATTTTTTAGAACCATTAAAAACAATCCATTCATTATTTGTATCTCTATTCTCTAAGCACAAAAAAAATAAAAAAGGGACATTAAAGGAGGTTAAGAGAGGGGAGAGGGAATCTTCTTCTGCTGCTAATTAACTTTAATGAAGTGGGTAGGAAGGTAGGAAGATTCTCTATCGCCATTTTTATTATAAGTATTTTGTAGGAGGGAGTGGGTTTTGAACCCCGAGAAAGTTGTGGATCTGGGTCACATCCACATGCTAACCATAACTTAATTACTCTATATGCATTCTAAGTTAGCCATATATCCCCACAACTCTAGTGTTATTGGCAAAGAATATTGGGTGTGTTTTGGTTGGTTCTAGCTAGTAAGGTATGTGTGACAACAGTGTAAGTATACTCCAACGACATAGTATTTTCTGTTTATTTTGCAACGCAAAGTAAGTATCATTAACGTTAAAATAATTAAAAAAAGTAAAGATTTTATTATAATTCACTCAAAATGAATAACACAAACTTACTCCAAGTTCGACTTTTACAATTGAATTTACATGTACTACTAGTTTGTTGTATATAGTAGTAGTGCCTAGAATTCCCTTTGGCAAAATCTGAGAAAGGTGATAATAAGAGCATTTGGGGACTTTCTAAAATCAGTCTTCTGGTACAAGACTCCAACCCACGCCTTTTGTGCAGATTCTCTCTTCTTTTCTTTATCTCTTCCTTTTCCTTTTCTCCTTCTCTCTCTCTCCATGTAATTCTGTACTTCTCTTTCTCTCTCTCTCTCAAACAAAATTACAAAAACATGCATTGCATGGCAGAGAGAGATAACTTAACCCAAAAATTATAGTACTCTAAAAGAAAAAGGAGATTCTCCATCGTGACACGTGTCATGATATTCCCTTATATCGTTCTGTGAATATCCCTTTTGGAAAGTAAAAATATACTGCAGAAGAAGAGAATATTCGCTTCCAATGAGAGCCATATCATCAATAAAAGGATATTTTCGTCTGACGTTCAATTTCCAAACAGTTTTGATGTTTATATTTCTATTTTCTTTTTCCAATTTATATCACAAGCCAATATATATATATATATATATATATATAAATATCTTATACATATATATATTATATTACTATTATATATATACGAGTTGTTTCTCTAATTTTTTTATTTTTTCCCTCAAAGTGTTTCTCCCCTTTTTTGTTATGACTAAAATACACGCCCTTAATGAAATATAATTTCTAATTCTCAATACAAAACATATGTAAGTGTTTCTTCCCTTTTTTGTAATATCTAAAATGCTCACCCTTAATAAAATATTATTTCCAATTCCCAATAGGAAAATATATTTAATTGTTTCTCTACTTTTTTTGTAAAGTCTAAAATATAATTAGAAACATGAAATTATAATTTTCAATTCCCAATAAAAAACATAATTAAATTAATTATATGCGAGTTGTTTCTCCAATTTTTTTGTTTCTATGACTAAAATATAAATAAATATAATTTCTAATTCTCAATACAAAACATATGTAAGTGTTTCTGTCTTACTTTATAGATGTGTATAAAATACTTTATTAAATAAGTATATTATTCCAACAAAAATAGGAAAAATATATTTAATTGTTTCTCCACTTTTTTTGTAATCTAAAATACCCACCCTTAATGAAATATAATTTTCAATTCCTAATAAAAAAAACATAATTAAATTAATTATCATTTATTCTACCTATTTTTTAGGATACAAAACTATATTTCATTAAGGGTGGGTATTTTAGGCCTGTCTCTTATACACATCTAGATTTGTATAAAAATATTTATTTAATTAAAATTTCAAAAAATAGAAAAAGTGAATCATATTTATTATAAAAATTATAATTTATTATAAAAAAGTATAACTAAAATCACATTTATTATAAAAAATATTTATTATAATTTTCAATTCCCAGTAGGAAAATATAATTAAATTACTCATTATCTATTCTACCTATTTTTTAGGATACAAACACCTATTTCGGCAAAAACATATAATAAGACGTGAAGTATTAATTTGTATAAAAATATATATCAAAATGTGTTAAACTTTCTCTTATAAACATCTAATGTGTATAATTTGACAGATTCAATTACCATTCAAAAATTATATCTGAAAAATAAAAAATTAAATATATTAAACTAATATATTCTTCATATTACTGAGATGGGTATCACATAGTAAATTAAATACATTATAAAGAATCAGAATGCATTTGTTATTTTGTCTTACTTTAAAATGCATCGAGTGCTCATGAAAACATCATTTATCTTGCTCTAAAATGCACAAAATGCCGATGAAATAAATTGTTTTTTACTTAACATATTATGAAATTTTTGCATAAATACATAATAAGAATGTATATAATTTTAAGAGTAGAAAAATCATTTATATTTAAGAAAAGAATAAAATAAAAAATATTAATATTTAATTTGTAACTGTTATAGTTATATATTTTCAAATTGTATTTATTTTTTATTCATAATAAAAATAATCTTTTATAACTATTATAAATATTCCAAATTTACTACAATTATTTGCTTTTCTCTAATTGTTCATTCAAGTACGCCCAACCTAGAAAACTTAATTAGATCATTTTCCCTATTATATTTTAATTTTTTTGATCAATTTTGTTTGATAAATAATTTTTTCATAAAAAGAGTATTTAATTCATATAGAATTTGATAAAAATATACATTGAAGTTGAATTTGGCATTTTCGTTGATCTTTTTGGCTAGGATTAACTTAATAAAATAACAAATCTAGACGACATCATTTTTTAAGCAAAATTTTCCATAACTGTTAGTTAACTATAATAACTTCACAACTCTTGATTATAATGACTTCTTTAACTTAAAATTTTGGTTGATAGGATAGATACATCCATAAATATAGAATTTTTGAGTATATACTAATTTAAAATTTACAAAATTAATAATCATACAAATAAAAAAAATAAAATTTTATAATTTCTCTTAAATACTTAGAATTAGAACCCTAAAATTCTTATTTCTTTTAATAGAGTCTTTATTACGACTAATCTCTTTTGGTTTTCTCTATCCTATATGAAGAATAGAAAATTAACCATGCAATGAAAGTAAAGTTTAGGAGTAAAATAGAAAACTCACAATTTTAAAGTATTTGTTAATCTATATCTCTTTAATAGTATTTTGATTGCTAAATCTTTATCTTTAATAACATGATTATATAAAATATTAATTTAGAGGAATTATTAACGAGTTAGGAAACAAGATCATTCCATGATACACTGTATATGCCCAAAATATTCTAAAATAATATTTGCATTAAATGTCAAAGGCGAAAATTACAACACCAATTGTTACACCAATTGTTACAGCATATAATAAAACAATAAAAAAATATTGGTGTAGAGTAACTATTGATAAGGTAAAAATAGTTCAACCAATTATATAATTCATGTCCAAAATAGTCTAGAATAATTATTGCAAGACCAACAAGAATACTGCATATAAATTGTAGAAATGATAATATAGAAAAAAATACAAATAGGTAAGTACTGTAAAAGACAACATAAAATATTCAAATATAATCATACTATTAAATAGTATAAAATAATTGTAGATATAGATTGATTTAACATCTATTTTGGAAATTACAATGCAATTCTTTACTATTTAGCAAAACAATTAAGATATAGATTAGATATTTTAGTAAATAATAAAACGAATTAATAAAAAAACTACGAAAAATGAAAAAATAAATCCATACACTGTTATTAGCCATCATTTTGTTTATCTATTTAATAAATGCAAATTTAATTTCATGCTAAAATACTATATCAAAATACAATTTTGAAGTTAATCACATTCTTGTATCATTCAGAATGAATGTAAGAGTTAGAACATCAATATTATCATAAGATTAAGAAACATGAAAATTTTCATATATTTTTATCTAGATACATAATTACTTTACATAATATGTTAAAATAATTAGAATAGAAATTACATGTTATTTTGTATGTCTTTGGAATTAAATATTTTTCATGGATGCATTCGAGTTGCGTGTATTTTAGAGTAATATAGAGGATTTTTTCATTACTTTTTTGGAAAATTCAAAGTAAGATAAAAGAATAAATTTTTATTTTTACATACTGTGCGATACCTATTTATATTATACATAAGATATTAGTTTAACTTGTTGGTTTTCTTATACAGGAAATATAATTTTTATTTGATGTCTTTGTTCTTTATATTTAGGTTTATTCTTTCTTATTTTTTTTGAAATTTTAATTAATCATTTTTGTAATTATCACTATATTTTTTAATCTCATGTAAATATTTTCATTAATAAAAGAATTTTGACATACTTCATCTATTAAATGATATTTGATACTGCTTGATAGTGATTTTATCCTTTATTAATGATGAAGAATATATCGATATATCTAAAAAAAGTTTAATATTATAGAAAAAGTCTTCATTTATAAATGATCAAGTTATTGGTGGTATCGCTATCAAAAATTATAACTTATGAACCTAAAAGAAAAATAAAAACTATCTTAGATTGGAGTAAACTATATTTTATGCTAATAAAGATGAATAAAGAGTTTAGAGTTTGGTGGTGACATGCAGTTATTGATGTCCTAAACTCTTCCACTCATCTTGAATGGTATTGAATATGATTAACTCCAAAATTGTATTTTGATATAGTATTTTAGTATGAAATTAAATTTGCATTTATTAAATATTTAAACAAAATAAAGGCTAATAACAGCTTATAGATTTATTTCTTTATTTTTCATACTTTATTAGCATAAAATATAACATTTTGTTACCACCATGCCATTTAATATATATCTTAATTGTTATACTAAATAGTAAAGAAATAGGAAATGCCCCTGATAAATTTATGCATTATGTTTTACTTTATTTGATTTATATTCAATAAAACCTCTTTTTAATATCAATATTTTTTTTCAATTTAAAATTACAAGGCTAATAATCATACAAATACAAATTTTATAAGAATATACAATTATCATATGTTGTTCTCATAAAAGAGGATATTGAATTTAATTTTTTATGAAACATAAAATTTATATATAATGTTCTAACAAATAACATTATTGAAAAATCATAATAATAAAAAGATAGGTGAAAATTATTACAATGAAAGAGAAAAGATATAAAAATATATATATAAAATATATAAATCTTGTATAAAAAACTCAATAGGCAAAATTTTAATAATTGGTTATTATTTATTGACTATTCATTTATTTTTTAAAAAATGAATATTTTTAATAAATATATACAAGTATTACACGTGCAAAGCACGTGCAATTTTCTAGTATATATATTCCAAGTTTACATGTTTGGCTATTCTTCAACCTTTATATAAATATGAAAAATCTTTACATGGATCGATTTTATGATAAGTAGTATGGACTCTTTGATAAAAATTAACTCACATCATTGTCAAGAAAAATATATTTTTGTTTTGAAGTTATGTGGGTGAAATTGGACATTCATGTAAGACTTTTGCGGAAAATATGAGAGAAAAGATTAGTGAAAGTGTGAAACAATATTATTTTCAAGCTAAAACCTTTAATTTCCTATATAATGACTATATGATAGGTATGTGAGACTTTTTTCCCCACTTATTTCAAAGTACAACCTCCTAAAATTTCGAAGTATCTTCTCCTAGCCATTAATATTTAAACAAGTAACTTAGTTCTTTAAGATTGGTAAATTTAATTTTTAAGTGATCAAATTTGTTTGAAAAAACTTATTAAAGATAAAGATTTAAAAATCAAAATACTAAAAATTCGATTCCTGGAATTAGAAATTATGTTAATATGAGTAAATTTTATCACTCTAATGTTTTGTTGTCTTATAATTAAAACATATTTAAGCAATGTTTTGTTGTCATTCGACATTAAGATTAATTAAAAGATAGTGTAATTTTTAATTCTACATTAGGATTTTAAGTATTGGGGGGGTAATAGTGCAAGTTTGGGAAGACTTCAGGGGGCCAAAATAAATAATTTCTGATGGACCAAGATCGCCCATGGAAACACAAGAAGCCTATCTAATACTTTTACAAAGCCCATCACATGTGTTTCAGTAAAAGAAAAGCCCATAGTAGGACCATTATATCCTTTGATCCTTCCCCAATGTTCTTTTTAAGGCTTTTTAGCAACCTCAATTCTTTCATCGTCTTTTTCGTTTGCATGTATCTGGATTATAGTGGTGGATTAGAAATTAATTTGTTATTAGGGGAATAAATCTATTACTACAAGACTAATTGCATGTCCAAAACTCAACGTAGTCAGGCTGATGATACATATTAAGGTTTTTAGATCAAATGACTATATGGTAACTAACAAGGTTGTATGATAAACTAATCAAAGCCCCATTAAGGAAGCTCGAATGTGCACAAAAACCAAATTGATTTCGTCCGTGATACTAATCCTAATTAACACAATAACAATATTATTAATTTAAGCAACCCCACATATGTATGAAGTAGTATAATTAAACAAATTAATTAATTAATTTTTCTTCTATAGTGTATCTTCGCATATCTCGTGATTATTCGAATTTATGATCAATAAGTAATAATAAAAATGTCTTACCATTTGAATTGTAATCCATTGCCACCCTAATTAGTTGAAAGAACACCAATAAAGAAATGCAGTTTGTATGGGTTCTATTGGAATAATTAATAAAAGTTCAAACACTACGTACCGATACTCAATTTCTAAGATTCTAATATTCATCTTTATCCAATCCAACTAACAAACCTTTGTTCCGCCCGCTTTAACAAATTGATTGAAAATTTGTAAGACCAAAAAGATAAAGAAAATCAGAGAGATAGCAAAATTCTATTCAATTCCAATTCAATAAAGTAAGGATGAACAAAGAATGGTCTTTAATAATTCTTTATTGCTGCATTATAATGAAATGAAATATTCTTGGTTATTAGAATATAGGACTTTGCGGAAAGCAAATGATAGGTACATTTACGGGCTGTATGGCTTTCTCATAAGAATCATTTTAACTGGCAGTATCACAATATGTAATATATAATGATCAACATCATCATCACAAACTGATTGTTATATTACTACTACTAAATTCCTATATAATTCATTCAAAATGCTAGATTCTTCAATATGGCCATTAACCCTCAATTATTCGTCAATGATTTTTATGGTTTGGTTTTGGGATTTGAATTTTTAGGATACTTATCCTAGTCAAAAGTTCTTTATTAATCATAGGACTAGTGATGATGGGGTTCTTTGTATGTATGCTCATCCAATATATAATCTAATGGAAATTCACTTTTTGCTTAAAATCTTTAGAAAATTTAATGGGAAACTCTTGGACCAACTTTCTTATGCTAATATAGAAATGTAGCACATACATTACAAAATTCCAAATTTAATATTCGAAATAAATCCTCATGTCAAATTCATATTAAATAATCATTTCCTGATTTTAGATATATATTTGGTCGGATTGCATTATTATTATTATTATTATTTTGCATATTTAGTAAGGCATAAATGATTTTCACTCTAGTGATGTATAAATGTACTTATCAAATATTTCTACTCTTTTAGCGATTTTTTTTTTTTTACCAATCTTGTTTGAGATATAGTATTAACTAAGAGATGAGAGGGCATGCATGGTATTCACGAGAGTCCTATTTAGTCACAAAATTAATGCACAAGTGTCAAAATTCGTTTTAGAGTTTGACCTATAGAAGGCAGAAGCATAAAGAAAATACAGCATCTGAAGAATGAGAAAGTGGGGAATGAATTCAGAATCACTATGGTCGGCCTCATTCACAAAAAGACATCTTCCTAGAAAAGATGAAATTTAGAGTATTGCTGAAGACAAGAACTCGAGGAAATTGACAGAGATGTGTAGATCAAAATAGAGAGATATATATATATATATAACAAATGATTATTCATTTTTCTGACCCTTTAGCTGTCGTGTTTAGTGTCAACTAAAAGTTCAGAATCAATCATAAAGCCATTTTTCAATCTTAGAGAAAACGTTTGCATGCTTTCTTTATTTGGCTATTTTTGGTTGAATATATGCTACTAGGCCTTTTCTTGTCCATTACTTCTTTTAAAATACTCTCTCTCTCTTCTTTCTTTTTTTTTTTTTTTTTCTTTTTTGTCTTTTTTGTCTTTTTGAGTTCAATATGTTCATGTTTAGGGCTATAAATGAACTCAAATTGGAGTTTGGTCCATCAATAATGAAGTCAAACTAGAACAAAATTTAATGTTTGTTAATTTTTTTGTATTCGAATCGAAATTGGCTTGAAATTTAAAATATTTAAATTTACATATAAAAATTCCAAACCACTCGAGTGATTCGAATTCGACTTGATAAAAACTCGTTTAAATTTTACTCGAAATATAAACAAACTAAACTTGAACATAATTTCAAACTTGTTCGAATAATCCAATAAATTTAAATATTAAAGTGTCCGACTTATTTACGTTCATTTACACCTCTATTCATGCCCAAAAAAAAAAAATCAATTTACTTGCTTACATATAGAAATGTCTAAAGACGTGAATTTTAGGCAAAATGTACCTTTGTGCTTATATAGACAATAAGACATAAGAAATATCACAAATTTATGAATTATATTTGATTGTTCTAAGGTACTCCCTTCGTTTCAAAGGAACTATCACTTTAGATAATTTGTCTTATTTTATATTATTTGTCACTTTAAAAAATCGAGAAAGTATTAAATGATATTTTTTTCTAACTTTTACTCTTAGTGTAACATTAACGAGGGGAGGATTATGTAGTTAGAATATCTATGCAAAAGGGTATTTGGTCATTTTGAATTATCTTTTTATAAAATTAATATAATTCAATTAATAACTTTTTTAATCAATGTGAATCAACCAAAAGTGATCGTTATTTTGAAACGAAATATATAAAAAATCAAACCATTGTGACTATTAGTTGTAATGAAAACATTAAGTTGTTTAAAATTTTCACTTCAAAATTGGTGCTTGTGATTAATTGTCATTTATTTTCAGCATTTACAGCGGGCCGAATCATAGGGTGGGTAGAGGCGGTTGTCCCAAAATTTTTAAAATTATGTTTTTTTTTTTTTTAATTTTTTTAATATATTATTATACTGTTACAAAAATTAGATTTTGCCTTAATAAAAATTTTAGAAATATAAAAAAATGCTTTCTATGTATGTATTTATATAATTTTATTCACCAAGAGTTTTGAAAATATATTATTTTTCTTGATATTTTTTAAAAATTTCAATAATTCCAAAAAAATTTAGACTTTACCTCATAATTTTTTATTAAAAAATTATAAAATTGTCTCTCCAAGTATATGTATATATAATTTTTGTCCCTCCAAAATTCAATTCCTGGATCCGCCCCTGGTTTGCAGAATATCTCCGCTAAAAAATTTCATATAAGACCTCGTTCGGGATTAGTTGATAAAATTACCGGGGAAATATCTGAGAAATTACATTGTAGAGAATCATGATTTTAAATTTAAAAAAAAAGGCAAGAAAAAGCGGGACAAAATTATATAAGTTTCTCTCGCTTTCCTTGGGGGGTTCCAAAGTCCTATATAGGAGAGAAATGGATTAAGTTGGATTCATGAAGTATTATCATTACGTTAATAATTTCGATTAAGTATTATAAGTCTTTAATTTAAAATTTTCTCCATTTCTCTCCAATTTTGGAGAGAAAATTATTCAAACATTAAATCTTGTCATTTCTTTTACCCATCTGATATTTGTTTCTTCCCATTTAAAACTCCCAAAATTATTCCACAGGCTAGTCTCTAATATCAGTCCGGGCCTGGACTGGGCCGTGGATAAAGTCATCTCATGTTGGATAATGTGGCTTAATTATTTTAATCCATTATTCCTTCCGCTCCACCCAACATGGCTATGGGCCAACTCTCTATGGAGAATCTGTAAGACATCACAATGTGATAATTTACTACATAAATGTCCACTACTAAATACCTTAAAAACTTTTCCCTGACTACTGTAACAATGGAAGCTTAAAATTGAACGGATCAGCCGAAAGAATGAAAAAGCACAAGGCAGAATGATAAACTGCTTGAAATTTTACTTTGAGCTGGAAATTCAAAATTTACATTATGGGATGAGGGATTTTCGAATAAAACTGTTTAACCATTTCAATGTAATTAAATGGTTTAAAGGGAACAGCCCGCAGGTCGTGCTTTCTCTTATTGCTAATAGGAGGTGTGATAATAGTCATACATATATTCAAATTAGTGCGAGCGAGCGAGCAAGTGTACCAACGCATCCGCACACGGAGTTAAAAAAAAAAATTAAATTACATTTAGGCCCCAAAAGGAATCTAAAAAAAGGTAATCATGGCTAAATAAGCAGAAGAGTTCTTTGTTTATCATTCTTGCCTCAAGGGAAGCCATGATATTTAACACAAACTTTGTTAGAGACCATCCGAGATGCCATTATTCATTGCAATTTGCATGTTAAGCAGTTTGTACAAAATCTCCAACTAAAACAAGCAACAAAGGAGGACAACACCTTCTAAGAAACAAGACAAAAGTAGACCTTTAAGTTGTCCACAGGGACTCTGCAATCTGCTGAGGTTAAAGACCAGATGAATCGGTCTGCAATAAAAATTACTTGACCAATTTAGACAAACAATCTTGGATGCGCTGTTACGCAACATTTTGGTTCCGAATTTGCAGTTAGATAGAAAATAGATCCACAGTGCCCAAACGTAAGAAGATTCAAAATCAACAAACCAATTTAAAAAAAAGGAAGCAGGAGAGGCAAAAAAGGCATGATATACAATAATTCCATACCACAATTTGATATGCTCTTTTGGCTTATGTGAACCACTCCAATGGCAGTAGAAACCCTTGTTATACGTTTTATATGGGAATGTCAATACTTGTATGGTCGAAGTTTATCATTTAATATCATTGAGATGATAAAAAATGATCATTTTTCCATCATGTAGTTTGCTTTACCAATTGAGAAGTGACAACTGACAAATTTGACAAATGTATTTCCTTAATACACAAAATAATATTATTTGTAAAAAATTGGAATTTATGTTTAAAAACCAAGAAATAATCTGGGGGCAGGGAAAAAATGAAGCGGCTAAAGTTAATCCGGAATAAGTTCACAAAAATATTTAGAAAAATCCTTTATGCATGTTTCTTTTTGTCTCTTATGCCAATCTCTTAATACCTTTTGCACTTCTGTAGAATATCATCAATTCCTTAGCCACAGCCTCCGGGTGACAACTAATGAATGCCTTGATAAACCGTTTCTCAGTCATCCTCAAAGCTCTGATCATAGAAGGTCCCTTGGCTCGAGGAAAAAGACCCATATCATCAATCTTCTCCGCAAGGAGATAACGTGGTTTCAGTGAGGTCTCTAAATTCAAGTACAGCAGACATGGATAGCATGTGATGGTGCTGGCAGAGAGCTTCATAGTGCCCAATGCGAAAGTCATGTTTCTCTGAACTTTATCAACGGAAAGTGTTAATAAAAGAGGAGAGCGTCCAAACAGACTCAAAATCTCATCTTCAGAGAAACCAAATTTCTCCAAATTCGCTATCTTCTCACGGATTGTCTCAATACGTGTTAGATGGAAAAGAGAGTAACCACATATTTATACATCCTCGAATCCTTTGAGACCCCAGTTCGACGTATGTAATCCATCTTTTCATCATTCAGATTACACCGGGGAATTAGGGTGGGCCGAGAGAGGAGCATGGGGATCAATTCCTTTCTGCTAAGACCAACATTCACAAATATTGCAATAACGGGTTTTATTCTATGATGAAGATCATAGGTAAGCAGTGATGGATTGCGCAATATAGCTTTAAGCAGGACTTCCCTAGAATAAAAATGGTTCTCAAGATACTCAATGCGCTGATCCAAGTCTTTATTGAGTCGACAATTGAGCAAGCGGGGACGACAATGAATAATCTTTACAAGGTCAGATGAGGAGACACCCAAGTCACTAAGTATCTGAAGCTTGGACTGAAGGTTGTTCACATCTATTTTGTGCAAGGATGGCTGCCGGAGAAATATCACAGAGACATCATTTTCACTGCAACCCCATCTCCTCAAGACATCGGCTGGTTATGTCTAATCGTTTGTCCCTATTTCCAATAGATTTAATCGTTTTGCCATAACTCTCAACCACTGGCAAAACAGCTGTAGCATAGGATCTAGGGTGTGCAATGTCTGCGTCTATCAAAGATGCATTAAAGAAGGACAAATTGACCGTTCGGGTGGCAGCAAATAGTAAACGCGATTGGACTAAAGCCTTTAACTTGGATTTCATATCAAGCTGCAAGGAGGGAACCACAGCCTACGAGAATTCCTATGAATTTCTAACACATTCAACAAACCAACATAAAAAATGCAGGCAGGTTCCTAAAGCTCACCTGAGCCCGTAGTAATCCAGCAAGTAAAGGGCCTTTCTGCAAGACATCAGAAATAAAAGAAGACAAAAGCTTCAGCATTGCCATACTAGGTCAGGAAATAAAATATCAAACACCTGGTGAAAAATGAGCAAAACGGCAATTTCATGATGGATGTATGTACACTATTCAAACAATTTAAGTGCATAATCAACAAATATACGATAGACAAATTTGAGAAAATTCTTGTACACCAAATCAAGTTAAGATTTTTCTTGTGTCAAATAAAGAAAATTTAACCCAGAAGTAATTTACTGTAAAGACAAAAACTACCATCTCATTTAAATTAGAAACCACCCCAATACTGTAATTCAAGAAGACAATATAATTTTCTGGTTCATACCCAAAACCCAGTTTCCTCCTGCAACAAATATTATTTTAAAAAAAAAAAAAAAAAAAAGTAGAATGAAAATCATGTAATCAATAGAAATAAATACTAGAGGGGAAAACACTGTAAGAAAAGCAAAATATCAATAGCTCCAAACAAATCTGAAGTCGAAAAAAACACTTACGCCGGAAATAGAGAGATATGTAGAAACGCCCACCGGCCCGGCTGAGAGGTTTTGTCTGAATATTTTTAAAAATTCAGTGATTTTTATTTCCAGAGCCGGGTCAATTTACCTCAGTGGAACTGGGTGGTTAATAAAAGTTGGGCCTGGACTGGACACGCGGCCAGAAGCTTTATTTCTTGGACTTGGGCGTTTATTTAAAATTCAGTTTGATTTGCCGGAGTGGACTGTGTGAGGCCCTTGAAAAAGAGCCCCTCGAATGCACGGCCGACTAAATCGTCGCCACGCCAGCTCAGCTCCAACGGGTTGATTCAGAAAGAGCGTGGGGTCACGTGGTTATTGAAGACGAAGTGAAGTGGAATTGGCTCTACGGCGGCGTTGGTGGTTGGAAGCCGCAGTTTGGAGTTGTTCTACTACTGGATGAAAGGATGCAGTTGTGGCTGAGGGCAACCCAAGGGGCAGATCAGTCTTTCCAAAACTTTAATACATATATTTATTTGTGAAATTCTACGGTTTTTTTATTATAAATCTTTCTTTTAAATTTAAAAATTTATACAATATAACTCTTTAAAATACATAATATTATACAAAAGAATGATTCCTAAAAAAATGATAGATTTTTTTTTTTTTTGTTATTCATTTAGTAAAAACTTTGAATTGCTACAGACTACTTTCGTCCCATATTATATATTTGTCACGTCTGATTTTTGTTAGTTAACAAGTCAAATTTTTAAAACTAAATCTATTGTAGATTTTTTTAATTTTTTTATAAATTTTAAGTTTTATCTAGTAATTCTTTATATAAATTTTACTTTTATTCAAAAAATTTCACAAAAATTCAAATAAAACTATGTAAATTATTAATTATAAAATTAATTTGATTGACCAGAAAAATCAAATTATGACAAAAAAAAATGAGACGGAAAGAATATTTAGTAGGCTATTTTTAGTTGGAACTAATTCACGAATTCAATTCAGAATTTTCATTATTTAACTAACAATTCCTATCATATTGACTTTGGTCATTTTGGTCCATGTTTATATTTATTCCTCAAATTGTTCATGTTCGTGTATTTAATCCATGATTAGTGTCTATGCAGTTCTTTTTTATGAAAAAAATTCAAGAATCTGGATAATATGGTTTTGTTTTGTAAGGGATTTTTTTTTTGTTAAATGGGATATAAAAGTTATTTGTTATTAGTTTTTTGCTTTATAAGTATGAGAGGGAGGAATGGTAATTAAAGTTAATGATATTCATATATGTTGATTGAGCAAATCATTTTATGAGAATGAAAATATTAAAAAATATATATTTTCATTTATCAATTGTTACTAGAATTTTAAAATTAACTCATTAACATAATGAATTTCATTCTGATTCAAGATTTCATTAATATAATTAAACTCATTTCGCTTGAAACTAAACAAATAACGGAGAATAGCACAATCCTTTACCGATAATAAAATTTATGATTTTATCCCTATTCTAATTTCAATTCTTAAATTCGAACCAAACATCTCCTAATTATTGTTATAGTTTCTGGACATTGTTGTTAAAAAGAAAATGTCAACTTGTTCAAGCCAAGTGGGTAATTAAACTTGTTCACAAATCAAAACACTACCGAGTACCGACCTGCAATCAAATAACCAATTGAACCCCTCAGTTATTATTATCCGTTACCGGTGTTCTCCATCCATGATTCTAGCTGAGCTATAGGTTATAATATTCAGGAATTTTTAAGTCCGCTGTTTCATTGCATATGATGTCTGGTTGACTTACTTTCGAGGAATGTGCTGGCAGTGTTAATTGATTCTCGAAGTCCCACAACTTGAGCATACATTCATAGAAAGATCAATAAATAGATTATCACAACATGCATTTCAGCTCTGACCATACAAAGGGTTTTCTTCTTATAAAGATCTTTTGTTCTTCGAAATGCTCTAACTTCTAGTTGTGTATGAGAACAGGAAGTTGAATAACTGAGTCAGATAAATCGCAGTTGCAGCTGAACAGCTGAAGTACCCTTCACATCTTTTAGGTTAGTAAGTGTTTCGATATCCCTCCTCTACTCCTTCATTATATACTTGGATCCAGGAAGTGATATTTTGAAGTACAAGTAATATTTTTTGTTTTTCAGCGGTTAAATTGACTCCAGTGATAATGATTCAACAGTGGAAAATTTATGTCTTGGGCTTTCTTGAGTTTTTTGTACTTTTTAGCTTTGCAATGTCTTTTGATTTTGATATGCCTACTTATTTTGACGATCCTCCGGTAGTCTATAGATACAGTCGCTTGCCTGAAATTGAAAGGGAATGCAGCCCTTTTCTCTCTTCTGCTTCTGAGTTAAAATTAGATGATTCTAGAGGTTCTAAGATTATAAAGGAGCTTTCCTTTTTCAATGGAGACTGGATTCAAGAACTTGATGGATCACCATTAGTACCTTTTGATGATAGTGATATTCCAAGAGATGGTTTATCTGTCTCTTCTCCTTTAAAACTCGTAGGATTTGAGATAAAGGATGTTAATCCAGTCCATCAGTTGAGAAATGCTGTCAGTCTATGTGGGACTATGTGTATTGGCATGGCCAGAAATAGCACATTGCTTTATAATTCACGTTCCATTTTCTATATGGCGCCTGGTATGTCTGTCCTCAAAATTTCCTTTGAAGGAGTTTATATTGAGACTGGAAAGAAATGGAGGAGAACGCTTGCTCTGCATGTTGGGGAGTACTAGTCTGCCTGTCTAGAACTCGGCCTCTGATAAGTCTCGGACTATGAGTTCTTCCAGCGACCACAAGCCCGGACTCTTGCAAGATGGTCGGATGTTGCTGGTTCTACGTTATCCTCAGATTTTCAGTTTGACCAAAAGATCAATCTTGGGAGAATTGAAAAGCTTGAATGAGCCAGGAAAGCCTAGGTACTTTGATGTAGTTCACATATCTTCTCAGTTGAGCCGTTTCTCAAAATATGAGTTCAGCTATGAAGAACTCAAATCAGAAACTCGTGACTTGAGCTTGTATCGCAAGGAAGTTGAGGAAGATGGTGCCAACAGATTCAACAACACTGAGTTCTGTAAGGTGATGCGTCTTTTCTCAGGACATATTTTCAAAATTATACCGAACTGGAGATTTATGAGCACCAGTGGACTTGGGCCTTTTCTACTAGGACAAGAGAATAAGGCAAATGACGTAGTAGTTACAAAAATGTTTGGCTTATTATGCAGAATCTCATTTGTGAGCAGGAAATAAAAGCTACACAAATCAGGAGCAACAGTGCAAGGGTTGCTGCAGTTTTCCGAGTATTTCCTGCAGAGAAGCAGAGAGAGAGAATGAAAGAGACAGCAGCTATGAGGACTGGCCTTTCAGGCATGACATTGTCTGTTGAAGGAACATGGGATGCCTTGGAAGGGCATCTTTGCCTGGTCGGATGTCCTGGAATCACTAGTTCGGGTCTTCAAGGATGTGATTCTCAGATCTCGTTGTATTTTCCTCCTTCATTTTCCATCAAGCTAAGGAGCATCATCTTTGGAAGCATAACCAGTAAAAGCTATTCCTATGATCCAGTACTCTTTGAATTGGAAATACGTCCTCAAGATCTCAAATTTGATTATGTTTGGTATAGTAGGTCTTATCTTACCTACAAATATTCGAAGATTGAACTAGCTGAAGCTTTCAGGAAAAGAAGTCAGCTGCTTCTGGATTGTTCAATCTTATAAAACCACTGTTCCTGTCCTATCCTGGGAAAAGAAGCCAGCTTTCTCGATTGGCCACTGAAGTCAAAAGATTGTTCCTAGGAAATTCAGCTTCACGGCAAGCTAAAGATGATGTATTTACTTATTACGAGATGTATTCTCTCTCAAATGATCTTGATATTTCATGCTATGGAACTCCTGTACCTTCGTATAATAGCTATAAGCCTGAGATATTTATTCACCTTGAGGTGCTCACTTTGGGTCCTTTAGTCAGTGGTCGAGCTCCCTGGTTGGACGAAGATAGTCCTCCTCTCGAAAATGAGGTTAAAATGTCAAAGAGCGAGGTCCTGAATGTTTCACTTTCTCTCGTGTTCACAGGAGAACGTCTTGAATTTACTGATCATAAGGATTACAAAAATATATCGAAGTTATTTCTCGAAGGTCTATATGATCCACTTGCCGGTGAGATGCACTTGATTGGTTGCAGGAGGATCACAGTTGCAAATGCTAGAAATTTGAATCTTGAGAGGGGTTTCGATTGCTTGATTGAGGTAAAAATTGAGTACCCGGATGAAACATCAAGGTGGTTGATCAATCCTAAAGCAGAAATTACCATCACAAGCCAGAGGAATGAAGATGATGCCTTGTATTTCCATCCAATCAAGCTGCAGACCTCTATGCTTAGCTATAACCAATACGAACAAGATGCTGTCTTCCGAAAAGTTTTTGAACAGATACAGCGAAATCTGATGATGATAGCATCAATTGCACTCATTTCAAGCCAACTTCTTTACATGAAGGAAAATGTAGATGGCATTCCCTATGTATCTCGCATCATGCTCTCTTTTCAATTTCTTGGCTATGTATACCCTCTTCTCTGCAACACCAAGATTCTATTGCAAGAAAAAGAGTATCAAGGCCCAAATAACTCGTATGGATATGAGCAAATCCTGACCATCCTTGATTACACTGGGAAGCTTTTTGTTTTAGCTGCCCTTGTGATGTATAGACTGTAACTCTCACACGCAAGGTGGCAGAATATCGTAAAAACCCTCATCCTGGTTCTCCTTCCAAATCTATAACAGTGCATCAGGATAAAAAGGCTCGCCAAATTATTGCGGTAATTCTTGTACTTGGACTTCTGAGTTATTATCTTCTTTATAGCAGCATCTTTCAGAATGAGAACATGAATGCACTTGGAGAAGATCAATTCAAGAAACTGTGGTCATACAAACCACAGGAATTCATAGGCATCATTCAAGATCTTTTTCTGCTTCCTCAAGTCACTGAGAGCATGATAACCAAGACTCCTTGTAGGCCACTCCGGAAACTTTACTACATTGGTTTCACTCTGATGAGAATTGTTTTACATCTTTATGACTTGGTAAGAGATCCAGTAATAAACCCCTACTATGATGAACCTGCATTCTTGAATCTGGACTTGTTTTTCACTTCGACAGCATCCAATCTTGCACTTATAGTCATCATGACTGTGTTAGCCATGGTGTTCGGTACATGCAACAAGAGGGGAGCCACCAGAAGTTCATCCAACAGCAAGAGATTGCTTCAGCCAAATCTCTGTAGTAAGAGAAGTTCCATTTCCATGAGGGGATCAAAATCCATGGACAGATTAGATTACTCTTGTATGCCTTTTGATTTCTGGCTGAAGGGAAATGTTTGTTTATACTATCTTGTTATTCTCATGCTTTCTTTCCAGGATTTTCGCTACGCATTGCATTCCCCTTTATGCAGAAGAAATCAAGACTGTAGTCATCTGCTGCTGCATGAAAATATAACTTCTACGCATCTAAGCTGCCCTTACTGCTGCTTGAATTCGTGTTTGTGAATTCTATAGTTCCGTTAGAATATCTTACCGTTATATTTTAATATTTACCCTGTACAATTATTTAAAAGACGCATGAGATTCAGATTCAAAATATGGTATCGGTATAAAATTTCCCTATGTTTGTCTTTTGTTTCTATGCTAACTGGATAAAAACAAAGAGTAACATGAAACTCATGTTTAATTTAATTAAATATACTAAGAGTGCATATATTTATTCTTAACAAATTTAAAAAAACAAAAAAAAGAATTAAACATGAAGTAGAATAATACTGGTAAATGTTTATGGAATGAGATTGCACTTAATAGTAGTGAGTGATTTGGAGTCCACTACTAATGGTAGTGATTAATTGATTACAAGGTCATGATTTCCGATTAACAACCAATTGTATTAGTTTAGAATATTATTTAAAATAATTCATGTTACAATTTTTTGAGTTGTTATATATTTAAAATAAAAGTCATTATATTCTAAATAATATTTTAAAAAATTTCAAAACACATTATGACCAACAATTCCCAAAATTTTACAATAATAATTATTTGAAATAATGTTTTAGTTCTAAAAAAACATCTCAAATTCCTTCAACAGATAATATTTTAAATAATACCTATGATTTTTATGGACCAAGATAATATGAAAAATTTTATAAATAACTAATAATTTTCCACAAAATAATAATAATGAAAGAATAGAGAATTAATAGAGATACCTCTCAGGAACCTTCGAATCGCTGAACTCCACCTTTTTCAGACGCCAGTGAGCCGCAAATCGGAAATTACACGCTCAGTTTTGGCGCAAATATTCTCCATCTTCCAATCGTCGGCCAGTTGAAATCCACCAACTATTTTCCGGTTCCGACTGCGATCAACACCGTCCAATTTCATCCCAGGTGGTCCACGTAATTACCTTTTTGTAGTTCACAAAAAGTTAATTGCTTGTCTTGAACATTTGGATTTTGATTATTCAATTATTTCTCAGTATCAATTTTTACTCCATTTCTAGATTTAGTTCTGAATTAAGTTGATTTTTATTTCAAATTTTTTTTGACTATAGTTTATCTAATTGATTCTGAGAAAGAATTAGGGTTTTTTCGCCGTATATCTTGAATTAGATTATGAACTATCCAGGTGTTTGATTTTGGATGGATGGATAGATACTACGAGGCTGATTTCTGTTACAAAAAAGTTTTTTACTGTTTATGGTGAATTTTACTGCTTTTTTGTAACTAGGTGTAAAGTGTAATGGTGGCTTCTCTCTTTTGTGCCTCAAAATCGGGTTTTAGGACTATGTAATAGAAATGTTGTTTATATGAACATGTTCATACTTCAGTCGAGAAACAGATACGAAGAGTACTGTCTCTTTACACATCTAGATGTGTAAAAGAGAAACTTCAAAACAAAGTCTCTTTAAATCTCGTATTTCATTTTGTGAGGTTAGTTTAACCAATTTATGAATCATACTATTATTATTTTTAAGTATCTCTACATAGAGAGCATTTGTTATTGGCGGCCATAAGCATCTTTTAACTGGAAATGAAATTGTTTAGATGCTCATGAAAATTTAAGAAACATGATATTCAAATGGTAGATTATATTATATTTGGAAACTGGAAAGTTTAGTCTGACTTTGCGTCTATTTAGCTGCTAGTTGCTGTTTTTCTTGTGAATACTTTCTGATGGTCTACTTATAAAGCTGTAGATTTCAATTTTGGATTTTAGACTACATATATATATAGACGCTATAACTAAGTTGCAATAGATATCAATACTTCACTTTTATCCCTGAGCTTTCAGTCTTATTTTTAACACAGTAGTAATCCTATATGTTCCTTTATGTTGTTAGTAATGTTGTTTACTTCTACTCTTGACAGAGAACATCGACTTTGAATTTTGCAAGTATTCTTTGAGCAACACATCCATCAAGATCAGCAACACATTCCAATCTTTTGCTTAGAAACTACCCATTGTTGTCACAAACACACAGCATGTCGTTTTGTGCATGTATAACCTTTCCACTTTTGTCTTGCTGAATATGAACTCTCGTGTATAACTCTTACTTCATATATTTCCCTTTATTTTGCTGTGTCTAAGTTACATCTTTACTTCAAGTTCAACACATACATTCCACCTAAACCTCTGTCCCCTCTAAAACCGCTGCCTCATTTCCTGATCAATTCCCATTTTTTGCTTTCCATGAGTAGTCCAATCAAGAAAGGAACAAACAAACTAATCTGATTCTGAAGCCCTTAGAGACGAAAGAGTCAACAAACTTACCAATCTATTATCAATGGCCACCAGCAGAAGCACAAAATCAACAAAAGAACCACTACCACCACCAAGCACTCTAGCAGTATACCTGTACATTCCCAACATAATTGGGTACATAAGAATTCTTCTGAATTGTGTGGGTTTCGCAATCTGCTTCGAGGATAAAACCCTTTTCTCCATCCTCTACCTTGTCAGCTTTGTTTGCGATGCCTTGGACGGTTGGTTTGCCCGCAAGTTCAATCAGGTTTCCACTTTTGGTGCCGTCCTTGACATGGTCACTGACAGGGTCAGCACCGCCTGTCTCCTCCTCACCCTCTCCCAAGTCTACAGGCCCGGATTGATTTTCATTGCCCTGCTGGCCCTTGATATCAGTAGCCATTGGCTGCAAATGTACAGTACATTCTTAATGGGGAAGAGCAGCCACAAAGAGTGGCGTCAAGGACAGCAGCAATAGTTGGCTCTTCAGGGCTTACTACAGAAGCCGGATGTTCATGGGTTATTGCTGTGCTTCTTGTGAGGTTCTTTACATCATGTTATTTCTTCTCGCCGGAAAACAGATTGAGAGTTTGCCACTTGTTTTGGAGAATGCTGTAAAACAGAGTTGGGTGAAAGCAGGGATTCTGGGGTTGGCTGGATTTGGATGCGGAATCAAGCAATTAGTGAATTTAATTCAGATGAAGACCGCTGCTGATGTTTGTGTGCTCTATGACATCAAGAAGAAGCACTAGTCACATTACAACTGGGCAGGGTCTGAAACAGGGGACTGTAGGTACGACCAAGCATATTCAACTCCAAAGAATTGAAATATGGTTTCTGAACAAGATTAGTGTTTTGTTAGTAAAAGGAAACAAGAATGTATGGATGTTAGTTAGATTTGACTTAGCTATTCTCTTCCATTTTGGCGTTAGAAGCACTTTTAGCTTTATTATCTTTCTCCACTAGCTTTAATAATGAATTAGATAATTTCATAGTCATGTGGCCTGATTCATCAATAGTGGTTTGTTTAATCTGAATTGTTACAGGGATTCTCAGTATCGATGCAGCTTATTGAACAATACATTTTATTATCACAATATTTTGTATTTTATGAGAACCTATTATGTATGTACAGTAAGCTAATTGATCCCAGTCTTTGTTTCTTTATTGTTCAAACTTAACGTCAACTATCAAAACTCAAAACTACCAGTAAGGGGAAGGTACTACCCTTTCTCTTATATTCCAGCAGGCTCCATGTCCATGGTCTTCAATTTTCATTTGAGGGGAGAAACTTACAGTCAGAAAGAACACAAAAACAACATGTCAGGTACTCAGGTTACTTGTAAGTTATGCTAATTCGAGTTGCTGTGATTACTTGCTAGCTTCTTTCTGTGTAAAAAACAAGTCAAGTACCAGACAACTGAAGTACGCTGAAGCTCAATCTTTTGCTGTTGTATCTGTTATTACCTTATAATTGATCACTAATCAGTCAATGTTTTTGTATAGTTCACTTGCATTATATATGTGTCAACAACACCGGAAAAGCACACTGAAACTGATGGGCAACATTCATTTTGGGGCACTCTTGTTGCTGCTTTTCCCTGTTGAAATCACAGTTTCATACCGACGTCATCATCAAGATGTGACTCATACAATGCCAGATAACCCTTCCATCAAATACGCCTACACGCATTTTCCCGAGATTGAAAAGCATTGTGGTTTTCTTTCTTCATCTGCTTCTGACTTACCGCCTGATGATAATAGAGCCGACCAAAGAGTGAAGAAACTTTCCTTCATGTATGGAGTCTGGTGGAGCACCTTTTGATAGTCTTGAGATGTCATCAAGTGGCACTTTCAGCAATGGCCCTCCGCTCAAATTTGTTTCTTTCTGGCCTATGGAAGTGGATCCAACTCGCAGAGCCAAAGACACACTCAGTATAAGAGACAATGGACACAGTATCCTTAGTCAGAGGTGATTAATTTTCCCAAAAAACCATACATTTGCTTTCCAAGTTTCAATGTGGAACAAGGGACTACTAAACTCACAGTTATCTTTGAAGGAATATATGTGGAGTCTCAGGAGAATGGAGGGTAGGGCTTGATGTGCTTGTTGGGAAATGCAGCCATTCCTACTACAACTAATTGAGAAGTAGAATATTCATGTGAACATGGAAATCCATGGAATCCATGCCTGCTTGATGTCAACATCCAGCCCTCCTCCTTACCTGATGATCAGATCATGCTTGTTCTTTGGTATCCAAAGTCCTTCTCCCTATTCTGTCTAGCAGAGGCATTAGTGGAGAAACGAAAAGCTTAAACGATGGGCGGAACCAAACATACTTCAATAAAATCCATATATCATCCCAGTTGGCTAATAAGTACTTGAAGTACCAGTTTAGATCTGAAGAACTTCTATCAAGTGCCTGCAATCCATATCCTTATCCAGATACTTTGGCCAATGGAGCTATTAAGATGTATAAAGGCGATGGATACTGTACAAAGCTGAAGGAATTTGTGTGGAATGAAGTGTTTGAAATTGTTTCTAACTGGAAGAATATGGACAACAGCAATGACGATAGTAAGATTGGCCCTTTCTCAATTGACAGAAGAGACAATGGCTACATACAATAGTTCAGACAAACTGAGGCTAATGATTCAGGAAATAGAATGTGAACCTGGAATTAATCAGGACGGGGACAAGACAGCAATGGTTTCTGCAGTTCTCAGAGTCATACAGGGATCAGAACTTCACTATAGAGAAGAAATGAGAGCTGGTCTTGGTTTTAATCCACCATGACTCTATCTGCGGAGGGAAGGTGGGATTCTTCTCATTGGCAGCTGTGCATGGTTGGTTGCATTGGACCTCCAAGTGCTCTTTCACATGGATACAACTCTCAAATCACTTTATATTTCCCTCTCACCTTCAACATCAGACAGCGGAGTATAGTTTTGGGTACCATAAGCTCCATTGATAGATCTGATTCACATGCTCCACTTATGTTTCAGAGTCCGACAACTCCGCAAGAATTTATGCAATTGCATCAATGCTGCAGAAACTTGAATTGGTCGTACACTTGCTCAAAAATAACGCAGGCTAGGGAATTTCAGACGAGAAGCAAGCCTTCATATTCTGGAATTGATTGGAGGAAGGCATTCTTTCGGTATCCAGCATCTAAGGGTGACAGCATTGCCAGTTTTTCTTCCCTGGCAGATGTGCTATCTGTTGAAGTTGAAGCTGCTCCGCAGACTTTGACAGACAGCCAGGCACCTAAGGCTCGTATTGAGTTGCGATGTCAGTACTTCAGTCCATGGGTTCAATTTTTGGACATTATGGGCCACGATCTTATGAAGAGAAGCTTGAATTTGATAAAGCTTTTGGTTCTAGTTGTAGTACTTACAAGGAAATTGAAATCTCAGGGGAACTTATCGTAACAGGTTCACAGTTCTACAATGGTACCCTTCTCTTTGAGGGGCTGTACAATCCGACTGTTGGACGGATGCATCTAATTGGTTGCAGAAATGTGGAAGAATTTCAAGACTGCTTGATTGAAATCAGAGTGGAGTATTTTTCTGAAAATACAATATGGCTATTGAATCCCAAAATCAAGTTCTCATTCTACAGCAAATGGAGTAGAGAAGATCCACTTTATGTCCGGCCAGTGAGTACCAATACGTTGTTGCTTCCCCACAGAAAGATGCAGGATTATTGTAAAGCATTGTTCCGGAAAGGCTTTGAAGACAGGCTTCGGATTCTGCTTCCTGCAATGGCAATACTGTGCATTCGTGGCCAATTTTTTTAACTCGAAAAGCCAGGGACACCCCTCGGCTTATATGTCTTTAGTCATGCTTGGACTCCACAGTATTGGCTTCAGCACCCCATTGATCACGGGTGATGAAGTGTTTTTCGAATGGAAAGAATTCACACCCGGCAAAAAGGGCATATATTCATTTCAGGTGCATCGACTATTGCAGGCACTTCACAATTGTATCAACATTTTACTATTGTTTGCCGTTCTGGAATAACATGGGAACTTCTAAAGAGAGTTCTAACTTCACGCCAGGTGGAGAACGACGGTCATGTCAAGACACTATTAAACCTCAGAACCCCAAGTGATAAATTGGTATTCCTTCTCTCCTTGCTCGTTCATATAATAGGATTTTTCACTTTTCACACCCTCCACAAAATATATGAACTTACACAACTATTTGAGTTAGAAAAACTACAGATTTGATGGTGTTAACGATAAAAGTCTGCAGACATTGTGGAGAGAGTTGGAAAACTATGGAGGCCTAGTTCAAGATATAAGTGTTTTCTCCTTGCTTCCACAAATTATCGGTAACACTTTATGGGGTGTCCAAGGTAAACCTTTGAAGAAGCTGTACTACATTGGCTATGCAATGATCAGACTTGTGATCCAGGCTTTTGATTATGCTAGAGATCCTGTTCCACATTCCGGTAGCAAGAATGAATTTCAGTACTTGAGAGTGGAACCATGTTATAAGCTTGGAAATTTGATTATCAGTGGCGTTGTGGTGACATTGGCCGTGAATGTTCATATCCAGCAGAGAAATGGCTACATGAAAGGTATGCCAACAAGGAAGCCAAAGCCGAAATGAGTGTGACAACTTGGATTCCAAGGCTGAATTTTCTTGATAATGGCTGCTTTCTGAGTAAGTTATTAATCTTTCCAAGCTTAATGTAGTCTGTAGAGGAGCTTGTTCAAAATGTTTCAAGTTTGCACCTTTTGATTCCCGTGTTATTCAAAACACCACTATTCTACGGGAGAGGACTAGAAAACTTTCACATACATGATGTTCCTTTTGCAGAGTAAAGGGTGTCTTAATGTCTTTGATGCTAAGTTACTACCGATTCCGATGACTAGTTTTTGTTATCCAGTGTAAACAATGAATTTAACGTGCCATGAAAGCGCTTCAAGTAAACACTAGATTTTATTCATGTCCTACTGAATTAACAGCAGATAAATCTGTTACTTATGATTCTGCAGTGGAGCTGTTAGGCATCATTATAGAATTACATATGGAAATGGATGTGCACTGCATAACAATTTGCAGCTCCATGAGAGAACTGACCAAATGCATCATCCATTTTTTTGCACAACCAACTGGTCCCTTCAAGTAGTTGGTTCAAAGCAAGAATGAAGTTTTCTGATTCTGTAATTCTCTTTCCGGCATTAGTAACTGTTACCATGGGAAGGAAAAAGAGAACAAGCTGGATCGAATTAAATCTTGGTGGCCAAAAAGGGCACAGGACTTTTTTGTGTCACATGGTCCTGGATAAGGTTTTTGAAAGTTTTTAACGGCTTTAATCATTTCCAACATCAGCTCATTATCAGATATTCTTTTGGTAATAATTAAGTTTACGAGAAAGGTATGTTGTTCCTCATCTTGCAATCAGAATACCCTTTTCTGAAATATTGAATATACGTGTATAATATGTGTGCTATAATTCCCTTCTCTATTTCTTTTTATCCTTCGTTAATCTGGTCCTCTTTCTGTTTTTTTTTTTTTGGGAAGGTGGGATTGCGCGTGAAGAAAAGTTGCCAAACTCAATAGTGATCACAGACAACCACAAAGTAGAGCACTTCGCTGCATAAGCAAGAAAAAGAACGAAGTAACGTTATATTCTCATTCCAAAGAGAGGAAGATTTTACCAAAATCGTCACATCTTTCAGCATGCGGTCCATCAAAAATAATAATATGTTGGGGAAGCTCCCCGGAAAAGCTAGCTGCTAGCAGGTACAATATCTAATGCAACAAGTACATGAACTCACTGCAAACTTTAAAACCAACGAAATAGTTAACTTGACTTGATAAAATTATAAAACGTCCTAAATAGTTTAGAATTAATCTTATATACACTCTCTGTCTAAAAATTTTTTTACATTATCGAGTGTGGATGCATGTCACATGTGTATTTTTTAAATTTTCAATGTCATTTTTACACATATGATATGCATCTACAATCGATTATATAAAATTTTTTTTACACCAAGATTAACTCAATAGTTTATATATAGGCAAACTCATTTTGAAGACAAGATGGTTCCCACATTCTTGTTTTCTTTGGATTGCATGTATAATGTATGGAGTTGACATCAATTGAGTGGGAGGGCATATGATAGAATTCACTAGTTGATATAGTGGGGCCATCATAAGAGTCATATAATCCAATTGTTGGTCCATAATTGAGTCATATTTCGATTGATTTGCTTCTAACGACGTTCTCATTCTCATATCTAAAGTCCATGTTATCAAAAGTCCCACCCCAAAAGCCCAAACCAACCACTACTCTTAATAAAGTTGAAAAGCTACCAATGTCATCGGCCTACCTTTCAATGGGGGCCCACGGATTAAGTTTGGTATCCAAAGAACAACAATAATTATGATAATTGCATTGTTAATCCCAAACAGAAACAAATGGGATGAGCATCTTTCTCTCATCTTCACTTCAAATCACTACTTCCAAACTTTAAGTATATATGTACTATTCACCCAGTTTTATATCACATGATTGAAAAATAAAAAATTTTATGACTTTTTAATTATCTAATAGCATTAAGAAACGAGTAAAAAAGATTTGTTTTTTTTAAGTGTTGTGAAATTAACAGGCTGTAAAATTATAATATCGTAGGGATAGTAAGTTTCCCAATATCTGCAAATGGTCAACACTTTCATAACTCAACAATGGCATCAGTGCATTCCTTTGATTCCCGGGGAAAAATAAATGTCTCCACCAAAAGCTAGCCAGCCTGTTTCCCAGCCCCACCACCACTCTTAACAAGTCCTTCCAGTTTTGCAACTCTAAAATCTAAATTTATACCAATGCCAACCCCCACCCTCACACACACCCCTCCCAATCTCAGCACTTTAGTCTTATGGCACTTGTCCACTTTATTTTACCAAGAAACAGCCACGGCCTACCATTGTTTTATCAGTCTTCAAAAGCAATCACTAGCTACAACTTACAGATTTATATTCTGCCACCACTACCCACCCCCATTTATCAGTACTAGTTTCAACACACACCACCAATTTCGTTTTAACTCCAAGCAAAAAACTACTGCTTACTAAATTCGAAGTTCTTCATAATACAGCTGTGAAAATAGAAACATAATAAACGATGGCCTTCTAACATGTTACCGACTCTTTAAATACTCATTCAATAATTCCTACTAGTTTCGTTCTTCCAAAGTAATTGTAATTCTTCCACTTTTTTATCCTAAATTTTAGTCATAACCCCATCCCCAATCTTTCACACTCATGGGTAGTGATGCTACTACTTGATGGACTAATTTCGAAGCGATCAAGAACAAAAACAGCACTGTTCTTAAAAATGTGAAGAGAAAATAGAGAAAAGATGGGGCTAAAGCCTGAAAGTGAAAGGTCCCGAAGAAAGGTCATGCCTGCAGTCATCAAGCGAGTAGTCGGCCAGCATCCTTCTGACATCAATCTATCAGAACAGATCTTTGGAATTTCAAAGTGAAAATATTTTCAACTAACCAGTTGGCAATTTCCCCAATCACATGGTCGCAGAAAGATAAAATAATAACGCAAATCAAGCCAAGACAAATAGAACATGGTCAAGAAGCATATATTCTTTGACTAAAATGTTAACAGAAGTAGTATTAAAACAAAGAATTGAAAAAAACAACTAAATCACAGAATGGTCAATTCCAATCAGTACATGGAATCCCCCAAACCTCACGGAACAATTTAAATCTTCAACTATCACCACATCCACCCATCCAAAAAATCAATGCACAATTTAAACCCCACCAAGAAATATGGAAAAAAGAAAAAAAAAATCTTACCTAGAAAAATAAATCTAAAGAAAACCAAATAATGGGGTCAACCCCTGATTACAAATTTAATTCCCAAGAATCTTCTGGCAATTTAAAAATTTACTTGCTCATACTGTGCAATTTTTGGGGTGACACCATTATTATTATTATTTTTTTCCAGTTTCCCCTTGTGTTTTCTTATTATCCCATTTTTCCACCCACTAGGAACTAGGGAGCGACACCAGGAGGTGAGGACCTGGATTCTTGAGGAGGTGTGTGGCCATCTGATCCTTTGGAGGGATCATCAGAGGACTGCCGTAGCCCATCATCTGTTTCACCTCTATTCATATCTTCAATCATTCTTACCACCTCCGGCATCGCAGGCCTTTGGTCTGGTACGGTAGCAACACATGCCATTCCTATCTGTAGAAGCTGGACCATCTCTTCTTCCACATTGTGATATCTCATTAGCTCAACGTCGAATACTTCAGCTGTCCATTCCTCCCTAACAACACTTTGGACCCATCTAGGCAAATCAATGCCTTCTTCACCTAATGAGGTTACTGATGGTACAGCTTGATTTGGCGCTTTTCCTGTTAAGAGCTCGAGTAACAACACCCCGAAACTGTACACATCGGATTTGAATGTGACTTTGCGAGTTTCAAGCACCTCTGGCGCTCGGTAGCCTGCAATTCGATGATTAGGAGGGCTCAAGTGGGAGAACAGTGGGTTCAACCCGCAATCTGACACACAGGCTTCGTGGGTGTCTTGCTTAAGGATGATGTTGGATGACTTGATGTTGCCATGAACTACTTTTCCTGAAACATGGAGGTGTGCAAGGCCTCTGGCGGCAGTTAGGGCAACCCTCATCCTATTATCCCAGTCCAGTGGTGTACGACCAGACCCTCTGCTCCCTGTAAATGTAGAAGCACAGTTCAATAATTAGTTCTAAATTAAAAGTTAAGGTTATGTTAAAGTTCCATAATTATAGAAAACAATAGCAACGATAAGATCAGACAACTCCTCTAGAAGAGATGTTCTAAACTTTTTGGTGGTGCATCTTAATCTATAGAATCTCTGTTGCCTGACAAAAAGAATTATGATAGGGATGCATTTTGCCAAAGAGCCAAACGAAAGGACCCGAAAACGATATGACATTTTAGCCATAGTTGAAACTTAGATATGAGCCACGTCAAACTTGGATCGAAATAAGACTTCAAGAGGCAGAAAAATACCAGTGAAGAAAGAAACTGAAATAAAAAGACAATATTTCATAGATGATATTTCAGTAAACACTGCCAGAGTTGCTTACTTCCAAAGAAATATACGCCTAGTACCAGTGCATCAATTATTAGTATTACAAGCACTAGTTGAAATTGAAAATGCCACTTCAATTTTTTTTAAAAAAAAGTTACAAACATAATGACATGGAATTGTGTTTGGTAAGGTGAGTTTGAATTCTTCATGCTTTGGTTGGGAATTAAATAGGAATCTACATTTTAGTACAAGACAACTTTATAAGAGGTCTTAACTAACCTGTGAAAGATTTGAAAGTTGAGTTTATAAGTCTGTGTATAATTGGTGGAAACCATCCTACCGTTATGGCCACAAAGAGGGAAATATTTTCAGCACTATCACACGTTAGCTTGACAAAGAATACAGCTAAACGTCTAAGTATTTTATTGAATTCAATCATTATTTATCAGAGAAAGCATGTTGGTTGTAGATAACAGTACTCTATTAGAATAATGGTAAAGGCACCCCAGCACAATCACTTGTGCAACACACTTCTGAAAATATTGCAGAACTTGAGCGACTAAATCAAACAAGGGAAGCTGTGCGCATTTTACGCTGGTTAATGCTGTTGCATTAAAATATAATGTGCATCATCTGATCTGATCCATATTTCCTTGTATCCAAGCAACAAATATAAGAGAGATCCTGTACTAATACTCCTAGTATTTTTCAGAATAAGATCGTAAAAGAAAAGGAAAAGAAATGTGCACAAGAAAGAAGACTCATTGATGACTTCTTCAAATTAATTTCCATGACAAGCATAGCATTCAATAGCTACTATATTAATCGCACATTCATCTGAAACAAAAATCCCCATCTTTTGTAACGGCCCAACATAATTTTCCACCAAAAAATCAGAAACAAATTCCAAAATGTAGCAAATATTAGTAGCATATACAGACACACATTACACACACATTAGTCACTAGTATAAAATTCTTCCATTAGTATAACAAAGTACCAAATAATTCATCATTGACATATCCACATTACATTAGAATCATAAACATTACTAAAAAAATCAAAATTTTCTATAGTTGCAGAATTTAAAAACTTCATCTTTGTCCAAGTTCCATGCCAATTAACAAACACCATATTAATCTACAAACAAAATCTTTTCTTTTTAACAATAAACCAAGAAAAAAACATGAAAGAAATCCAAAGGAATTACTAGTAATTAAAGAAAACAAGAACTCACCATGAAGCAAAGCAGACAATAATACCAGCAGGCAAGTAATCAGAGACCAACAATTTCTCATCTTTGGAATAATAATAAGCTCTCAAAGGCAACATGACATTATCATGTTTAATCTTCCCCAAAACTTCCATTTGCTGCTCAAATTCTTTCTTGGTAACCACCACATCTTTCAGCCTCTTCACCACCACAGTAGTCCCTTCTTCCAAAACAGCCTTGTAACTAGTCCCAACACTACCTTTTCCCAACACCTCCGCAGAAGCCCTCAACAAGTCCTCCAAATCGAAGCTAAACCCACCACCACCAAAGAATACAAGCTTATTCCTCTCTTCTCCGGCAGACCCACCGGTGACATCGTCTTTCGAAGATGATGTTCCGGCTTCCGCTGTCCCCGCTGCCCCAACCCCTGCCCCTGGTCCTGTGCCTGCTGTTGAAGATGGCTTCTGGGCTTTGCTGGGCTGATGTTTTCTTCTGCGTAATAGGCAAAGTAGGAGGACTAGTAATAAGAAGAGGAGTAATACTCCGGCAGCCACTGATATTCCGATTATTGCGGCGGTGGAGAGCTTTTTGGACTTTTTGTGGGGTGGGTTGGTTTGAGGCTATGGAATGCAGGGGAGGGAGCTGGGGATGGGAAAAAGGGATTACACGGCGGCAATGGGCCACCGCAAAGATCGATGTTTCCGGCGAAAGAAGACTTCGGGAATCTCGCCAGAGTTTCCGGGATTGAGCCATTGAGGCGGTTATTTGAGACGTCAAATTGTTGTAGACTTGGTGGGTTAATGCTAGGGAGGGTTCCGGTGAAGCCGTTGTCCTCGAGAAACAGCCCCGTTAATTGGGTCAAATTGTTGACGGAAAATGGGATTGAGCCGGTGAAGTTATTTCGGGAGATATCCAAACGAATCAGCCGAGTCAACTCAGTGAGACTCGGAGGGAACTCGCTGGAGAACTTGTTGTCCTGGAGGTACAGGCTGCGTAAGGCCTTGAGGTTGGAGAAGTCGGTCGGGAGTGACCCGGTGAGTCGGTTAGACCTGAGACTCAGTATACGGAGCTGAGTTAGACGACCCAGAGTGTTCCCCGGAATTTGACCGACGAGTCCAACTCCGGGGGAAGCCTCAAAGAGTAGACGTAGGACTGGTTAGCGTTGCAACCCACGCCGACCCAATTGCAGGCGGAGTCGGAGGAGTTCCACTGTAGACGATTCTCATGACGAATTTGAGAAAGAAAAGAGAGAAGAGCTTGCTTGTCCTGAGTGGGTTCCGAGTTAACTCGGGAACAATTCAGTAAAAACACTAATACAAAAACAAGGAAAAAATCACGAGAAAACAGAAACATTTGCATTGCCATTACCATTACCATTGTGGAATGAAAATTTGTTTTGTTTTGTTTTTTTTTTTTTTGGGAGGAAACTAAATAACTAAATTACATTAAACAGAGAAAAAGAAATTGAAAGAATGAGTTGGTAGAGTGTTAAGAATGGGTTCTGGTGCTACAGCACATCTAGATGTTTGAGAGAGGGGTATCAACAAAAGTGAGTCTCAAGTAAGATGCCATCATCACCAGGGGAATTTTGGGGGGGGGGGGGGGGGGGATGTGGGGGAGTGGGTGGTGGAGTGTGTATTGTGTTGGAGAAGAGAGGCAAAAGTAATTCAGTGGAGAAACAGATACAGAGGGAGAAGAGTTATTTAAATCACTAAAAATGTATTGATTAACACTTTAAATTGAATTAAGGAATAAATACAGTCTTCTTCTTGAATTTTATTTTACAAAAAATTATTTATATGAAAAAAAAAAATTAAGTTGGTTTAGTTTACGAGAAAAATTTATTGTTACTCAATAAGCCACTCAAATTTGTAATGTGATGTTATATAATATTACTCATTGTATATATTATATTTGATATCACATATTATGTAATTATGTGATCTTTTAATAACTATAAAATCTATACGCGATAAATTATGAATTAAATATAATTAAGTATTTCTTGTAGTAGAGTGGTGAGAACCAAAAAATCTTAATTGGGTTTTTAATGAGCTTTGAACTATAATATGTAAATATATGTTATTTATAATCTTAACCAAAAAAATTATTTTGATTGATTCATTTGGATAATAGAATATTATTCATGATAATATTTTTAATATTTATTGTAACAGGTTTTTTAAATATGTGCATGAAATAAAAATAATAATTAAAAAATGTAATAAAAATTATTGTAAAATATTATTAAAATGATAAAAAAATTTGTGGTCCATTGGTTTGATTTTTTACTTATAAGTTTTGTTGTGTATATTAAAGGGTTAATAATACTTTGTCTCCTAAATTATATAGATAATTACATTTTGTCTTTTTAAATTATAGATATATACACTTTACCTCAATTCACATTATTTATTCTTTAAAAAAATTAAAATATCAAGAAAATTTAGTTAGATGACTAAAATACCCTTAGTATCATATTTTGATTTTTTATGTATTTAATTAATTTTTGACAATTATAAAAGAATTAAGAAAAAAATAAACTATAATAACACATTGATATCTTGAAATTTAGGGAAAGAAAATGTGAAAAATTGTTGAATTATATTATATCCGACATCGTAATTTATATGAATTAAGCCAAATGTTATTAAAAGTGTAAAATACTAAGAGATATCGAAAAAATCACAAAATTTTATAAAAATTATATTTTCATACAATACCTTTGCAGAAAAATTTTTCACAAAAAATAAGATCATTTAAAAATTGTTCTACCACTACCGTTAAACATTTAAATTCGAAATATATTGATATATATAATTTAGGGGAGTAAAATGTTATTAACTCTATATTAAATCATACGGAATAAATAAAGTTTTTTGAGAGAAGAGACTAATAAAAGGATGTGATTGATACACTACTAGAATATTACTGCTGTTAATATTCCTGATTAAGCGGTACGAAACTACTATTTAAATCACCAAGAATGCGTTGGTAACAATGTAAACACTTTGATCTGAACTAAGGAATAATATTAACCCTTCTCTCTGGAACTTTTATCTTACAAAAAATTAGTTATATCTAGAGCAAAAATAATTACGTTGGCTTAGTTTATAGGAAAATTTTGTTGTGACTCAACAAGCCACATGGACGCCTATAATAGAATATAATATTATATGATATTATGAGTATGTTATGTGATATCATATACCTAACAGTCATGTAATTTTTTTAATAACAATTATAAAATCAACAAGTGGATTGCACACCAAATTTAATTAAGTATTTTTCATATAAGAATACATAATAATTTTGAAGTTTATAAGTGGATCACAGACCAAATTTAATTAAATATTTTTCATATAAGAATGGTGAGAAAATGTGGGCTTTGAATGAATGAGCTTTGAATTATAATAGTACCTAAATATTCAACCTATTAACCCAGTTACTTATGATATTAACCAAAAAAAATTATTTTGATTGATTTGTTTGAATAATTATTATTCGTGATAATATTTTGAGTAATTATTGTAGCAGAGTTTTTAGACGTGATATGAGGTATTTCAAATAAAAAGGTAATTACAAATATATTGTATATAATGATATATATATATATATATATATATTAACCCAAAATCTCCTTTTAGTGAGAAGTATTTTAACAAGTTGACATGCGACACATTGAATAAAAGAAAATTAATGTAGGTAAAAGATAAACTACTTAAATAGTTACCTAATTTTATATTTAATTACCCTTATTTTTTTAAAAAAAATTCTCAACTTATGCACACCTCTTATAATTACTTTTTTTCAAAAGTGTAATAAAATTAAAAGTGTATTATAAATCATAATATAAGAATCAATTATAGTTCAAAATAAATTTTTATTAATTATGCAAAATTTTATCTATATATCATTGTTAATAAATTAATTCTAGATATGACAAGTGTAGCTTAACTATGTCTCTATGATATCATTATTACAACTTAATTACATTTAGTTAAAATTTATCAAAAAGAACAATAATTTATTATATCACAAAAAGATAAAAAATGTGTTTAGATCAATTTTTTTCTTTGCATCTTCTTGAAACTTTATATTTATTGATAATTAATTATTCAATTTTAATTACTCGATTTGATCTAATTATATCGAGTCCATGAAAAATGACCCCATACCGGGTCCATATACCTAGGGTACCAGGTGAAAAGGTTGGATGATCGGGTACTCGACCCAGTCCAATATTATAATTTTTAGTTTCAACATTATAATTAATATATATAAGTATAATGACTGCTAATTACACATATACCCTTATAGATGGGAAAGGGAAAGGGAAAAACCATTAATATCAAGTCATAATATGCAAAATTACATAATTAATCCTATATATAGATCGAGTTGGGTACCTGTCGGACAGCAAATTTCTAACCCAATTTTATTAACCAGTTTGGCTACCCTATTTTTGTAGTTCAAAATGGACTAGTTTATTAGATTTTTCAAATTGGCAGGTCAAAATATACACCTTATTGTTAATAAATTAATTATATATATACACACATACACACGCATTTGAATAATAACTTTCATAAAGGTAGGAAGATATTTAGTCTAACTATGTCTAAATGATATCATTCTTACAATCTTAGTCTTGGTTTAAAAAGCCACGACAGGAAATTGTATAGTCCATAATTTCTTGTTCGGTATTTTACTTTTACAGACATTGAACGCAAATACTTGGGAATATACCAACTATTTTTTTTAAATACGGATTATACATGTCCTCAATTGTGAGACATAATACAATCAAAACACTAAAACATATACATAATAGGATAAATACTAACATTTCGTTAGAACTAAACTCAAATATAGTGAAACACATACCTACACATGATGAGATAAATACTAACATTTCGTTAAAACTAAATTTTTATATAGTAAAATTATAAACTTATACTATTTACGGTACTCCTAATCTACTATTTTCATGCTTGCTTGATTGCTTTTTCTCAGTTGAGTCTCATTCCTTGGCCCTTGACTGTTACTTGACTGCTTTTTTTACTGTAAATGTCAAAATTTGATTCTTAAATCTCTAATTTTGAAATGACTATCATGGTTCTATGTATAATTTTTAAGTTGTACAAACACTTCAAAATTATCATTTACTTGGACTATGTAGGACTAAGTGCACATATAGGGGAAACCACCTATGCACGCCAAAGTTTGTACCCATTTTATTTAGTAACCAGATCTTTAAAAAAAATAATAATAATCATTTGAACGCCATTATTTAGACATTTCTAAATATTATTAGAATAAGTATTGTAGTATTTATTGGGATGTGATCTATATATGTGTGAGACAAAAAATTAATTAAAATTTTTGTATAAAATAAATACAAAATATTATTATAATATTATAATTCATATGGAAAGACTTCGAACATCATATGAGAGGTAAAAAATTTAGGGAGATATTTATATAGATCCTGTTTATAATCTCATTTATAAATTTCGTAGTGTAGATTAAATATTATGGAATAAATATTATCACCTATTGCAAGTAAGATTTTATAACATTTAATCCTGATTATAAAATCTACAAATGAGACACAAAATCGAATCTAACTAAACTAAGTATTTTCCAAAAAATTATGTGGTTTTATCCTATTTAAAGTATTTTGTTTTTATCCCTACCAAGTGATTTCATATTCTATGCAAATATCATTTTGTCCACATTAACATTTTATCATGGTCCAAATCAATATATACACACATGAAATATCCCTTAGACAAACATGAGGCGATAATTCGCAGTGTAGAAGTTATGTATTGTTTTACACAAAAAAAAAAGAAAAAAGGAGTGTGGTTCGTACATAGTATGGTAGGACTCTAGGAATATTTTGTTTGGTAGACTCGCCCAAAAGAAAACAATTTGGTTTGGTTGGAATTTAACGTTGGGTGGGGTCATATTCATATTTTGAACGTATCGAGTTCTTTATACATACTGGTAGTAATTTCACTTTAGCAACTGTCGGTGTTCAAAAATTTATTTAATATTTCTTAGTCTTCGCTCTAATGTAACTCCACGTTTAGTATGTTGGAAAGGCCTGAAATAGAATGAAGCAAAATGTGTTTTAATTCAAAATAAGTAAGAATGTTTATTCTTATTTTATGCGTTTGGTGACCAAATAAAAAATAGAATGAGTATTCTTTTTTAGTGTTTGGTATAATAATTTTCAGATGAAAGAATGGAAAACATTTTATATTAATTTTACTTACATATCTTTGATTTTTTTTATTTATTTATTTTTTGAAAAGGCATATGATAGATTCTCTAGAAAAGTTATGTGGAAAATTTTAGAAAAAAATGAGTTAGAGTAGCATATATAGAATCAATAAATGAGATGTATAGAGATGTGGTTATAAGTATGAGAACACCAGGAGGGTTGATACGAGAATTCCCTATAAATATAAATTTACACCAAAATTCAATTATAAATTATTATCTATTTGCTTGGTCATAGATGAATTTACAAGGCATATATAGGAGAAAATACCATGGTGTAAGTCATTTGCAGATGACATTATTTTAGTAGATGAAACAAAAGATGTGATTAAGGTTAAATTCGAGATTTGGAAAGAGACACTTGAAGTAAAACGGTTTAGAATTAGTAGATCAAAAGACAGATACACAGAATTTAAATTTAGCAGTGGTGTACGTATGAATAGAATAGGGATTAGTATAAAAAATCAAGAGGTACCCATAAGTGAGAATTTCAAGTATTTAAAATCAGTTCTTTAGAGTGATGTGATATAGATTGAGATGTTACACATCAGATATAAGCGGGTTAGATTAAATGGAGAATGACATCAAAAATATTATGCGACCGCAAAATTCCCTTACGATTTAAAAGTAAATTTTATAGGACGTTAATTAGGCTAGCGATGCTTTATGAGTTTAAATGTTGGGCACTGAATTACACACATGAGTAAAAGATGAGAGTAGTAGAAATGCGAATGTTAAGATAGATGTGTGGGTACAGTAGGATGGACAAAATACGCAATGAGCAATTCGTGATAAGATTGGAGTAGCATCTAATGATGAGAAAATGAGAGAAACACGCTTAAGGTGGTTAGGTCATATGTTAAGATGACTAGTAGAAGCGCCTATCAGGTGAGTAGATTTTAGAGTAGAGTAGTCAACATAAGAGGGCAGGAAAAAATCGAAAAAAATTTGGTGGGTAACTTTTAAAAAAGATATAGCCCATCTAAGAATTGAGAAGGATATAGTTTATGACAGACCACAGTGACGTAGTAAGATTCATGTAGCCGACCCTACTTAGTAGTATTAATGCTTGGTTTGTTTGTTTGTTTACCCTTGATTTTTTTTAAATATAAAAAAAAATTATTATTATTATTATTTTTGGTTTCAATTAATGTTATTAATATTTATATGAGTGTGAGAAACTTTAAATAATTTGTGTCAAGAGTACAAATTTTAAAAAATAACATAATATAAATTTTTGGGCATTCAAATACATATTAAATAAGTAGTAAATTAAGCTAATTTTAAAATACTATATTTATTCAAAAGGTTTATATTTATTAAATGAGATAGATATGCAAAAACAAATGACCACAATGTATAAATATTTATTTATTTTACATATAAGTATATTTGCTTGTAAATATTATATTTGGATGTTAAATTTTAAAATGAGTGAATAAAATCGACATTCAATAATTTTCTCTTTCCAAGTTAGAGTTAGATTGAACTTTTCTCAAGTTTTTTGAGAAATAAACTTTCCAAGATTTAGTAGGAATGACTTGTCTTGATAAAATGGATTTTTCAACTTAAAAGTATCCTACCAAATAGAAAATAGAAAAGATAAGTTGAAAATAATTTTTTATTCCTAGCCAATCCTACATACCAAATGTAGGTTACATCCCCGACTTAAGAACTAGTATAACTTATTCACAATTTTCTTGCACTTTCACTTTACTTCTAAAATTCTAAATTAGCTTACTATCTACACATAAAAGCAATTTGGTAAAGGCTTAGGTGGATCCGATCTTTAATCCCACTTATAGGTCATGTGGTGTGGTTTAAACCTTAAAAAATCTATGATATCAGTTGATTTAATAAAAAAATTTAAAATTTAATCCTGATAGCAGGATCTACAGATGGGATCAAATACCGGATCTAACCTAAGTATTTTCCATGCAATTTACCACGTGACAACGAAATTGAATTTAGGTAGTAAAACACTTTATTTATAATCTATTGATTATGAATTCGAATTATTAAAAAAGATTACGGGGAGAGGTGTTAAAAAAACGTAGTATATATTTAATTATTATTTAAATGAAATGACGCTTATTTCAATATTATTTAAAAGCAATATTTTGGAACATGTATAACAGTAATTTTTTGGAATTTGATATATAAAAAATTAAAAAAAAAAATTGAAAAACGCGTTGAAGGAATAACGTCTCCAATCACTTTGTTTTATATTTATTAGTAATGCGGCATTAAGCTCATTTTCAATCACATTACTTTATATTCTTTGTTTTGCAAAGTATAAAAAAAAAAAAAAAGGAAAAAGGAGAAACGCAGCCATGCGTTTGATTTCCGTTTTTTGGTCCATTACTTCTCAATATATTAATCGTGTTGAAAAAGAACAAGTATAACTTCTTTTTAAAGTCACATTTGTGAAGTAGATCTTTATTTGTCTTATATAAGTGAGTTTGTTTTATTATGCAGTCGTAAGCCATTTGGATTCCATTTGGATTTGGAGTTTGTATTTTATGACTTTGAACGGTATATGGCTCCTTGTTGTAATTATTAAAAGAACATGGGTTTCATCTTAAAATTAATTGGTGATAAATATAGTGGTTTAGAAATTTATTAATTAGCTCAAGATTTTTTTGACTGGTCGATGTGGGATTTATATTTTGAATACCTTTAACACCCCTTCTCACATGTGACTTGGGTTGGACATGGATCCCTAGTACACAGGTTGGACATGAATCCCTGTTACACGTGGGTCAGACGTATGAGAGCTCGTTATAAGGAGTTGGACAGAATCCAAAACACATGTGGATGCATGGGAAAACACTTGAGGGTTAGCTCTTATACCATATTAAAGAACATGAACTTTCATCCTAAAACGAATTGGTGATAAGTGGAGTGGATCAGAAACTTATTAATTAGTTTAAAATCTTTTTGACCCAGTCGATGTAAAATTTATATTTTTAATACTTTTAACAGTAATTAAGATATCCGATTGTTCACAGAAAATAATAATAATAATAAGAGTAATAATAACATTTTATTTATATTACTTATTTTGTCGTAATTTAACTATTTTGATTAAATAGATTTACTTTGTAATGAAATATTCATATAAATTAATTGATTTTTTGATAAAATTCCTTTAACAAAATTGACACAATATTACCTTTGGAAAATTGACACATTAACCAAAAAAAAAAAAAGAAGGTTAAATGTGACAAATTAATTAGAATGGAGGTAATAATAAGAATAATTAATAACAATTTTAATTAAAACGTTTGTCTTTCTTATTTCTCATTGACAACGAAATGGGCACCATTAAAGTCAACGACCATAAATACATTACCTATAAAGTCTAAATACGTAATCGAATAAATTCAAGTTTTTCTTTTTCTCCTCTTCGATAATTAACTAATTTCCGTTAAAATAGGCAAAAAGTTGACGCCTAAATGGGAAGTATTTATTGGTTCCAGCAAATGTTTTATGCTTATAAAACTGGGATTTTCAAATTTGGAAATTGTTTGACCGAAATTTTTTAAGATATTTTATTGCCGGCAATCAATAGATATTGTGAAGAGTTATTTTGCTTTACGAAAGAACTTGAAAGCATAAATAAAATAGAGAAAAAAAAAAATCATAGACACGTGTGGATGAAACTTTTAGTAATCGTCTAATATAGTATAAGAGCATAGTGACATTAATTAATAATTAATGGGAAATTATAGCTTTTCTTTGAGCTAAGAAGTCTTTATTTTCGACTTTCAACTGCCTAAAAATTTTCAATTAAATATTTTTCTCTTTTAGGGAGCTTTTGAAATATTTGTTGGTTTTTCTTCCTCTTTGGTATTTTCTTGATCAAGTTATCCTTTCCACTTGAGTTATTTTTTTTTTTTGGAGGGAGGGTTCTTGATGCCCTTATAATTGAACCAAGCCCCAAAGTCACATCTCATTATGTAATATGATTAAACTTGAAATTAGTGAAATTGGACCCAAAAGCAAGGTAAAGCATAAGACTATGGCGTGATTTAACTTGTGAGTTAATTAATTTGAAATGCAAATTTTTTAAATTTGACTGTATGTAAATATCTCTCAAAACTCAAAAGCATGTCGATTGTACCCATTAAAAACTTTGCTTTTCCTACTTAGTCTGCGTAAATATGTCATGATAAACAGATAATTTACCGAATTTAACTATGAAAGAATGGCAGATAATTTGTCATAGATGTCATGTAATTGCTACTTTAAGACGGTCACAAGACAAATGACTATGATGTTCCTTGTTTTTACTCATTATTTTTGCAGGCGAAGTGGCTTTTTATCATCCACATATTGGAACGAGTCAAAGCATTAGAACCAAGATTAAAAAGAAAAAGAAAAGTAGTAAAAAACGGAAAATCACTTTCAGCTAGTCTTTAATCCAAACTACAGAATAAAATATAACTACGTTCAATCGAATAAGACAAAGTTACAAACTGTTTCAACACGATTACAAAGTTGTCACATGAAAATGACAGTCCCCTAAGCCCCTCTTCTTTTGTAATAATCTTCACCTAAACAAATAATCAATTCTTGCAACATCAAGTGCTTATAATTAAATACTAGTATTAGAAAATTACTCATAGCTAGTTTTGTAAAGGATTCAACTTTTATTTTTCATAAATATAGAGCCCCATTCCTTTGATTTTCTAAATTGTAGGAAGAAGGAAAATTTCTTTTCTACATTTCAAAAATAAAATTCTCACTCTCGACCAGTGGTGTAGCCAACAGGAGGCAAGCGGAGGCAACCGTCCCTTATATTTTGGAAAACTTAAGAATACTATATAGTAATTTTAAAATATATGTAATTTGGCCCCCTAAAATTTTGAAAATTTTGCACTATTACCCTCTACAGCAAAACTCTAGCTCCGTAACTACTATCAATACAAAAGTTAAAATAACATACTAGTACCAAATTCTCTAAGGATGGCTCAGAAAAAATCTGAGGTGCATTTAAAGGAAGTGTATCAATGTTAAGGACTTTCAATTCCCAGATGGTTAAATGAAAGGAAATTTTTTTTTTTAGGTAAATGAATGAGAATGAAAGGAAATTTAGAATAGTCTAACACAAACAAAAGTCACAACTTTAATAAATGCACTACTTTTAAACTATTTCTCTAGTCAAAAAGGGCAAACTTTCAATTTAACTTGAGACAATAAAGTTCAATTGAATTATAAGACGTTTCTCTTACCACGTATCAATTATAAGTTAGAGTCGTTGAAATAGAACGTAAAAATTCATTTATGAACCCTCTTTAAAAAAAACTTGATATATATACTTGAGAAAGAGGACAACTTTATACAGCGTAATTGTCACGTGTACTAAAATAGGACACCTAGTTGTCTTGTTACACCACTTAAAAGTGAAGATGTATGGTGATGATCAGAAACAGAAAAAAGTTAAGGAAGAAGAAAGAATAATTTATCACTATAGAAAAAAGTTCAAAGTACGTAACTAACTGTTATCATGAACGACGTGGAAAATAAGATCTTAAATTTGATAACAATTATGTACTTTGTGATCGAGACAAATTATGGAGCTTCTTATATATGCTATTTTTATATATCTGTCATTTGTCAAAACTCAAAAGAACAAAAAAATGAATATGATATTTAAGGCATTAACGGGTATATTGACGTAGCTACGTAGTTAGGTAGTATATATTGCTCGTCTAGCTGTCTCCACTTATTTCTTTATCGTCTTCAACCCATTTGAATTGATAGTTGTAGAAAAGGATAGCATGTGCAATTATTCTTTAAGAATGCACAAATGGATACTTTAAATGAAAGATTAACTGGAAAGTTTTCAAGTAAAATGGCCCCTCGTGAAGAAAAAATAGCAGAGTTTAAAATATCGAGGGAAGAATTTTTATTTATTTATTTATTTATTTTTTTAAGAAACCTCTTTTGTATCCATTTTTCCCTTCAAATTTTTAAGAGCTGTAATTATTTATTTATTTATTTATTTATTTTTGTTGGGGTGTCGGGGTGTGTGTGTGTGTTGGGGGGGAATAGATGGGAATGGGAATGATAAAAAAATGGTTCTTGTTTAATTATATATTTATGTTTGTGGAGAATATTACTAAAATTTGAAAATTTCCTGTACTTATAGACCAATATTATACAAGAGGTGAGAAATTCTTATATAAATCGAGTTCATAACATTAATCGGTATTGATCTACATTGACAAAAATCACTTCACATCACTCAATTAAATAATATAAATTAACGTGGACCAGAAATTCACGATAGGTCCATATAAGAATTTTCTATATATATACCAAAAATTTTGGAAATGAAAAGGATACATTAATTCGAATATATTAATAAACAACCTATGTTTAATGATAAAACAATTGACGCATAATAACAAACTTTCGCCATAGAACACTTCACATCCAAGTTCCAACCACAATATAGATCAAATTTGTTATATCCAATCACTCCAAGCATAATTTGTAGTTTGGCCTTAATTTCTTATATATGAAGTTTTAGGTGCAAGTGTAGATTCAAAGTTTGAATTTAAATAAAAGGTGAATATGTGAATTAAATGTACTAGGCTTCAATTACACACAACTACACAAGTGAACTCGATTTTACTTGTACAAATTGCTTCAAACTCCTCCTCGAAACGGTTGAAGATTATTTACTGATTTCGTCACTTCAAAGGGAAGAAAACATAAAATGATTTCAATCAATTAAAAAGCACAAGTAACGTTTTTTTGTTTTATTAATGCCAGTTTTTATAGCATCTCTCATACTATTACTTGCTGGTGTAGAACCTACGTAACCAAATTAAGAAATTCAGAGAATGTATTTAAATTTAGTTACTTGTATGTATTATCTTAAGAAATATGCTTTTAATGTTGTCCATTATTTCTGATCACAACTCTTTCAGTTTTTACGGTGGAGTGAAGTCCTTTAAAGCACGTTATAATTAAAGCTAAGTAATCTTAGTTTATTATATCAGCATTACTAAACATAATTACATTTGTTACTTACAAAAATTATGTACTAAACCTCACATAACACAAGTAAGATGGTTCAAAAATCATATACAATGCATCAATCTCTGTATAAACATTACTTATAGGGTGTGTTCGTTTGGACTGAAAATATTTTCAGAATTTTTTTTGTGCCAAACACCGGTGTAAAATATTTTCCAATTTTCCTTTCTCTGGCTGAAAATAACTTGCGGAATTTTTTAGCGTAAGTTATTTTTCAGATAATTCAAGAGTGACATTAAACCTCAAATACTTACTTTTAGAATTTCGTTTGCTAAACTTATTTTCGTTTTTAATTATTTTTCATTTGTTTTGCTCTCAATTATGGGTCCCACACTAATATAACTATCATTATGCATATTTTACTACTATATTGTACTACCATTTAATTTTGAACAAAATCAATTTTTTATTAATCACAATTACTTGTAAGGTATTTATTACCATTGTTATAAGTTTTTTTAACTAATAATAAAATTAAAGATAAAACCGTTAAAAAATTTTATTTCAAAATATTTTCATTTTGTCAACCGAACACCAAAAAATTGTATGAAAAATAAACTTTTTCATGTATCTCAAAAAAATATTTTCAATCCAAACGAACACACCCATAATGTCAACAATTTTACTGGAATTTTTACTAGCAAATATATCATTCACGTTAATGTGCACAAAACAAGTTTCAATAGGACAAGAACTCCTATCATCTCATTTTTTTGTCGCATTTTGAAAATTGTTAGTAGGAGTCCTCCATCTAATATTTTTTATTGCATTTCAAAAATAGTGGCTGGATTGTGATTTTTTATGGAAAAATCTAATTTATTAATAATAGTGACTTGATTGTGATTAGTACTTTACTTTCTAATTTTGTCTTCCAAATTTTAAATTTTGAATTTGAATATTACAAAAAAAAAAAACAGTAAAAGAAAGATAATATTAAAACAAGAAATATAAAATTCTCTTTAATTTTGATAATATAACAAATATTTTAGTACAAAATAAAAAATACAACACTTTTAATTAAATGAAAGGAATATATATTTAGTACTTAGAACAATAATATGGAATTCGACATTAGTACGTACAAAAGGACAGCAGTCTGAATTGTGTTCTAAATTTGCCGAGACCCTTCAGTACAAATGTACACTTGCAATAATACTTTGTATGGTAGACTATTCCCAGTGTTTCCCACCGATTTCAGCGTTCAAAAATTTGGTCTGCTAAGACTACCCAATACTGTCACCTGTCAGGTAGAGTCTATTGGAACCAAAGATTCGATTTAAAAACAATTATTATTTAAAATAATTATTTTACGGTGATATACAAGGCAAACAGGTAATAATTAGAAAATATTAGGATATTGGTAGGAAATATTATTTTAAAATAGTGAATAAATATTTTGTCCAAACAAAGCCTTATGTTTGGGTTCGTTTTAAGTGATGAATAGCCTTTTGAAATTGTCTTACATTGGTTTAAACAAGCCCACGTTGAACACATTTAAAAGTGTGTGAAATGAAAGTAACAAAACAATGACAAACACCGAAGCCTTGACTTATTAGACTTGTTTATAATTACGGAAAAAATTTACAATCCCTTTTAGGGAACTATTCCCTTTTATTTTAAATATTTGTACAATACAATATTATATATTTTAAATACTTGTACTGTACAACATTTTAAAGTTAAGGGAATGATTCCGTAGAACGGATTCTAGAATTCCCCATTAATTACACTCCTAAACAAAAGGCTATATAATGGGCCGGCTTTAGATTAGGCCTTTCATAGTATTTCTTTGGGACAACTTTGTATACGGATCGATGCATTCATATTAAGTCCATAATATTTGGGCTATGAGCCCATACCATGTAAAATGGATTTGGTTACTGGGTTTTTAGGCCCAAACAAATAATGAAACTTCAGGAACATTATCTAATTCCAAATGCCACGTTATTATTGGAAAAAAAGCCAATGATTCCACTCGGGATGATCCCAACCACTCGTTACATTCTCTGCTAATAGAGTTGGAACTTAAACCGGACAATTAAATTATCAAAAGAAATTTGACTCTTATTGTTATCCGTTAAATAATATGTAAAAATTATTACGAGTGGATAAAATATGTGTCCGTGACTAACATGACCTTGTGGAAAAAAAGATAACCGATTTTCTCTTAAATTTTTTATTATCCCATAAAAATAAAAATAAAAATAAAAACTCAATATGTCCTCTTGACAGTTACAACTCATGAGATGTGGGAAGGAAAGGAAACACCAAAAATGGGATAACTAAAAATGGTAGAGGAAACAAATTTTGCAACAGCAAACCCAAAATTGCAACACAAAAAACACTCTGGATCAAATCCAGACCCAATTGGCTAATTATATGGTATTGTGTGGCTCATTGGTTTCCACGACCCCTCAAGAAAATCTGTTACCTTCAAAAATTTTGGACCACTTCATTTTTCTCTGTTTCCCTCTACTACGCTTCACTTCACTACTGCACTGTCTTGCTTGCTAAACCTTTCTCACTCAAAACCCATGCTCAATATTATATTATTGGTTCATAGTACAAAACGATAGTCCAAGAGCCCTTTTCTTTCTTTCTTTCTTTATAGTATTTGACTTTCTTGATTCAATCAGCAATGGCTTCTATTTCAAGAATTGTGTCTAAAGATTGTAAATTGCAGAAATTTGAGGGACTAAGTTTTAGTCTTCCTGCTAGGAGAGTAAAAACCAATTTGAGTATGTGTTGTTTCTTGATTTCTGTGAAATTTGCTTAATTTGGCGTGTGGGTTTTTGTTATTTTTGGCTTTTATCTGGGCTTTGGTGTATATTTTTGCTTTTTTTTTTTTTGAGGTTTATCTCAGGGAGTTTAGAGTTTATGTAATTTTTCAGGTATAAGAGGAGGAATTGGTGTGCCTGAGAGTGGAATAGGTGGTTTAGCAATCCAGAACAAGCCACAAAATTCAGTTCTTACTGTCTCTGATAAGCTTCTTCCTTGTTTAATGATTCCTTTGAGTCTGGGTATGCTTCTGTTTCATAGGATGAAGCTTAAGCACTTGAATGTATGTATGCTTTGTTATCACTGTATGATCGATGTGTTTCCCGCTGCATCTGCCATTCAATAAAGCTATTAGCTACTGACTCTTGTTTATACTGCCGTAAATTTGTCTAATTTCTTGGTTTTAGAGTACAGAATTTGTTAGTTTTTATTTTCAAAGAGAAGAAGATTTTGTGAGGAAGAGAAATGCCATCTCATTTTGAATAGACATAGCTTCTTTAGGTTTTGACATCTGTTGTCTTAGTTTCTCTTTGATTGCATTTACTTAGTACAAATAAGGTTAAACCCTTTCTTATTGACAACTCAACTTGCATTAAAGTTTCAAAAGATTTGTTCTTGTTACTTATGAAGATACTTCTGCACATAGCAATCAATGCAGTAATCTGTTAATAATCATTAACTGCTGTGGTTAGGAATGGAAGATTTTGTATCATATGCAAGGCAGCTGCAAATGTATCTGGAGATCTTCCTAGTAGCTCTCCTGGTGGAATGAGCCAATATGAGAGAATAATTGAAACATTAACGACTCTTTTCCCTGTTTGGGTATGGTTTCTCAACACATTAGAATGGTTAAAGTTAAACTCCATCCATGCCAGAAGCTATATTTCATTCCTTATTTAGAAAACATATTATGTTGGAAAAAGATTTATACTTGCCTTTATATGATTTTGGCAGGTCATACTGGGTACAATAATTGGCATCTATAAGCCTTCTATGGTAAATTGACCATTCTATCTTTGCAGCGTTCCTTAAGGTAGTGCTAGTGATCTCTAACAAATCTAAATCTAACAGGTAACGTGGTTAGAAACAGATCTCTTCACAGTCGGATTGGGTTTCCTTATGCTTTCAATGGGATTGACACTAACATTTGAGGACTTTAAACGATGTTTACGGAACCCATGGACTGTAAGTAGCAAGTCTTTCAGTTTTGATCTCAGTGGCTTCTTTTGATGATAAGATCAAATCTTCTTTGTTTCTCTGTTTAACAAGTAGTTGGTTTACTTTTCAGGTTGGTGTTGGGTTTCTTGCTCAATATTTGATCAAGCCCATGCTAGGCTTCTTTATTGCAATGGTTTGTGGTTTTCTTGTTTGTCACTTGAATAAGTGGTTTTCTGTTGCCAATAGACTTTGAGTCAGAAAATGATTGAAAGGACTACTGAATGTTTTCTTTATTGAACATGATGTATGTGAAGTGGCCTGCTATCTAGTCATTGAGCTCACCATGATGAAAATGAGGTTCAATATAGATGGTACACAAGCCTGTGCATTGGTATGATTAGGCAGGAAGTTAATTGCTTTGAAAAGTAATTCAACTCATGCATTTCAGGATAGCTGTGTGTAAACAGTATCACGATGAAGCACATTTCTTCCCCTCACCTAAACCAAGGCGCCAGCAAGATAAGCTTCTCTCTGACAAGTCATAGCTTGTCTCCTACGTATATCATGATTGACAACACCATTAACACAGCACATCCTCTAGGAACACCAAAATAGAATTCTTTTACTCTAGTTGCCAAGCAGCATGTTGTAGACATAGGTATGCTCTTAAATGCGGTGTTGAAGATGTTTTGTATAAATTGTTGCTAATTTATTTGATATGATGAACAGACTCTGAAATTGTCAGCTCCGCTTGCGACTGGTCTTATTCTGGTGTCGTGCTGTCCTGGAGGCCAGGCATCAAATGTTGCAACTTATATATCGAAGGGAAATGTAGCACTCTCTGTTCTTATGACAACGTAAGTTTCCTTCGAAAAGGAGAAAGAAAAAACTAATTGCCAGTTAATTCAGGAGTGAGTTGCTGACACTGATATTAAATCTCTTTGCCTCCTCTCAGAGGAGCCTTTCAAAAATTAGTAGAGCTGTATGTTGGTGGATGTGACACTAAATGATTTTATGTCATTGTTATAGTTGTTCAACAATTGGGGCTATTGTGTTGACACCAGTTCCTCTTGACTAAACTTCTTGCTGGGCAGCTTGTCCCAGTTGATGCAGCTGTAAGTGTACATGTTTTTCCATTCACCAGATGGTCGATAACAGTTACAAATTATCATTCTTGTATAGAATATTTGTTTTATATCCTTAACTAATAGCTTGCCAATAAACAAATCAGGACATGAATTACATGAGGCAGGGGGAACAAACTAAAGTCAACAACTGTATTTACATTTTTGCATTTAATTTTCCATGCCTAAAGCTTAGTTCCCCAGGGAGGCTAAAATGAATCATGTGTAGAGACAATAACAGAAATGTTTTGCCGTCAATCAATAACTCCTTTCTTGTGTAGCTTACTTACAAGGAAACAAGTTCTCTTATATGGCACGTCAAGATTTGTTTTCTCCTCATTTTCAGGGCCTTGCCATCAGCACTTTTCAGGTTGTTTTGGTCCCAACAATTATTGGAGGTAACTAAAAGATGTTTAATATTAGTTTCTTTGTCTCTTCTTTTTCTTTTATTCAATCTTGTGGGAACACATTGAAGTTGCTTTTAAGAGGAAGTATTCTTTTCATTTAACTTCCGATATCCTTGATCTCATATAGGTAATTAAACACATAAAGCTTTAAGTTTATTATCTTTTTGCTTGGCAGTGTTATCGAACGAGTATTTTCCCAAATTTACTTCGAAAATAGTCGCTGTTACACCTTTGATTGGGGTTATTCTCACGACCTTGCTTTGTGCTAGCCCAGTAAGTTCCATATGTTTTAATTTTCCTGAAAGGAAACCATTTTTGTGCTTTAACATGTTGCTGAAGAAGTTCTATTATTAACACAAAGCTTTTTGTACTTCTATTTTTCAAGATTGGTCAAGTTTCGGAGGTCTTGAAAACTCAGGGAGCACAATTGTTGTTTCCTGTGGCCCTGTTACATGCTGCAGCATTTTTTCTTGGTTACTGGATCTCAAAGATATCATTTGGTGAATCAACTTCCCGAACAATTTCCATAGAATGTGGGACTGCACAGCATCTATATGCAGGTTGTTACCCTTTCCTGTACTCTGTATACTTGTTTGTACATTGAACTAATTCATTGAAGTTACTGTAAAATCCATTCAGTGTATGCTTAATTATTTAACAACCCACATAGTTTGTAATTTGAGCACCTGAAGTCTGAATATACACCAATGTAGAACGAGACAAGTGCTGAAATGCAAGTGTTTGAGAACAGAATGAGGCCCTAGAATACTGAAAATGCTATTAGGTACTTTTTGTCTTCAATCTGTCAGTAAAGAGTGTGATACTGATGATCTAATTACATCTCAGGCTCCTTGCTGACTAATAATATAATTGAGGTGTCAAATGAGCTACACATTATGCCTTCATTCTTAATTCCACATGCGTCCTATCACAGGTTGACTATGTCATCCCATCTTAGCATTTCTGCTTCTGCAATGGTTTCAGCAATAGGATCTTTTATTGATCAATCTGGAGCATTGACTTAATGCTAGGCTATTTGTGCTGTTCTTTGTTCTATTAATTACTCATTCTCTTTGTAAAATGCTTGTGTTTCGGGATCATTTCTGTAAAAACTGATATGGCAGCAAAGGCATTTTTAACTTTGTTGTTGAAAGTACCTTATCGAATGTTTAAGGTAAGTTCTAGGATTGGTCAGTATTTTCAGCCATGATCGTGGTGACTTCACCTGATTCGCCACTGTGGCATGAATATGTAGGCTTCTCTTATATGACTTGCATAACCCTCACAGTGTGGATGAAGCTGTCAATATTTTAACTGATGCTCTCATGATTTTCTTTATCATTTTTCAGAATTTGGTATAATGGTGCCCTATAGATTTCGATTGACTCATCAATTCTTGTGTAGAGTTCTGCCCTTGGATTTTTACTGGCGCAAAAGCATTTCACAAACCCTCTGGTAGCAGTGCCCTCTGCAGTGAGCGTTGTGTGCATGGCGGTAGGACCCTTCGTTCTTTCATGATTCATCTGTATATATATATATATATATATATATATATATATATATATATATATATGTATATAAGCTGCCTCTCATAAACTAGTTTCTTAGCCAAGGTTTATTACTTACAATGTCATCATTGTCACACCTACAGCTCGGTGGAAGTGGTCTAGCCGTCTTCTGGAGGAACAGACCAATTGCTGTTGATGACAAGGATGACTTCAAGGAATAGAATAATTGAAGTTTGTATTCTGATTCATGGTGGTGTTAGCTTCGCTACTTAGCAGCTTCTCTATCTGGTGTTAGCAAAATATCGTCGTAGGAATTTCCTTCCATATTTTGGCTTCAGATTTAGTTGAAGCAAAATTTTGGACTTGATTATGTCAGTTTGTGGTAGATGCATTGGAATTAGAAGAGAGTGGCTATTATTCTGTATTGCTTTAGAAATGGGGACAAACACCGTATGAATATGCAAGTAGGAACTTATCAGTCAATGTAAACAATCTACTGAATCTCTCACTGTCCTTTAGTAACCTAAACCTATGACCAATAAATTATCATCTTAGAAAAACGTTTTACGGTTTAAGTTACATTTGGTTATCATGGTAGCAGTTGTTTATAATTCTAATGTGAAATTTTGTTCGTAGATTTCCAGGATTTGAATGACTGCTATGGTTTGAATTGCCAACAAAACCTGTATCTGCAGCAAGATGGGTAAAATATTTAATGGGTTCTACAACAATCTGGTATGTCAAAACTTAATTGGGATTGACATCTGGCCAAGCCCTCTCTCTTTCCAGGCTACGTAGGTTTGGTTGTGCAATCATATTTAAGTACTTCCTTGATTAGGGATTAAATAGCAGGGCCATAATTATGCCAATAGTAACTTCTTCCTACTCAAAAAAATAAAATAAATATTGGCTTCGTTTAAACAGTATACTTCTCACTAATTCTTTAATATTTTGTAATCAAATATTCAACCATGTTTTTCACGGGTTACATTTCAAAAAAGGTTGATATAATAGTTATTTTAAGTAATAGTATGAGTGCACGTATTTTGTACGTTGATTGGTGAAAATACTAATTGTTTGATTTTTATTGCTATGAATTAAAAAGTAAAACATGTTTGGAAATCTAACTGTTTTATTTTCATAGTTCACTTATAGGATACTTATATGATTTTTGTTTCAATGTTTAATTAATTCAAATAATTTTTTATACTTCGTCTAAGTTTAGAAAAATATTTGCTCACAGGTGATTTTTATGCATTTTTTTTTAGATATAACTTTGTTGGAAATATAAGGGATTTGTTTAGTTTAATAGTTCAAACAATTTCATAAGAGCTAAATAATTGTGTCTTGTGAATAACACATCTACCTTACAATTTTTAAAATAAAAATCCATTTTCTCGATTGAGGGTTATTGAAACATGCTACATTGAGCTCATTGGTTTACTCTATTTAATTTCAAAAATTGAAAAGTTTAAAATATCATCAAATTGGAGCATAATGTATGATAGGAAATATATTAATTTTTTTTTATTATATCCATTATGTAAGTTTAGTAATAAAAAGGATAGTTTATTTCTTAAGTTTTGAAAAAATATTGGCAATTTATAGAGTTTATTGGAACCGTTATTATCTTCCATTATTCAACTTTTATCCTAACAACTTTTGATTTATCAAGTGCATTAGGATATTTAATTATTTTTGAATCCCTATACCTCTATTGGAACCAACTCTCTTAAATACATACCTTGCACAACTATATAAATTATATCATAAAAATAGAAAGAAAAAGTGAAAAATACTCTAATACCATTTAGCAATTTATTGCGTGAAATTAAGTGACTATTTCTTTATGTTAATACTGTCAATCTGTATATTAGTAAATAAAAAGGTAAATGTTCAATATTATAACTTTTATTTGATAGAATGAGATCAACAACATATAGAAACAATAGGTATCAACTTGTATAGTAATAATTCAAAAGTAACAATAAACATTTAGTATTTAGGTTTTATTAGAAAAAGTACACTTTAATTAAAATCTAGTTAGTAACTAATTTGATATCTTATTTTTTAGTATGTTACATCATTTATACAATTACTGATATTTATCATTAGATATTTACAGGTCCAAAAATAATAATAATAATTTTTTGTAGGAGGACAATAATTATCTATAAAGAATTTTATCTAATATAATTTAGGAACTACTTTTTTATTAGAGGAAAAGCATAATTTAGATTAAATATGTGTTAATTATTCCATTCATGAAAAGGGAACTAAGAACAAAGTAAGAATTGCAAGATAACGATTATATTATTTTAAGAAAAATAAAATAAGTGTAGATCATATTTTTCACCCCCTTTATTACTCATCCAATTAGTTTAACAATAATTGAAAAGATAAGTTCTATATTGTATTTATTTTTTAGAAATCAAATTCTTTTCATATTTTAAACAACGAATCTCTTTATCATTACAAAGTCTAGACAATAATATAAGAGACAAAATAAATGGCGAAGGTGAAGATGTTGACAATATTTATGAAGGACAATGTCTTTATTGATTTAACTTTAGCTGGTTTAGGGGCTTTTCTAACTAACTTTATGTCTCCTTTATTCATTTGTTTTTTTCTCCTTTTTGTATCAAAAATAGAAAAATATTTCAGAATTATTTTCTGAAAATATTTTGAAAGTTTTATATGTGATAAGTACTACTTTTTTGTTTAAAGATAATTCCTACTACTATTATTTAGCTTAATTTCTAATCCTAAAAAAGTTTTACTTGCATACTTGTATAATTTCTAAAATTCATCCTTAAAAAATGGATATCAAATATAACTCTTTATTTTGTACAAAAATCTTATTATAACAGTACAGTAATCACTAAGATTGAAAATATATTTTAAAATTGTGTGCTTTTAAAAAGTTAATCGTATCTTTTTGTAGCGAAATACAATTTAGATGGAAAATTATAACAAATTTTCAGTTTGGCTGAGTTGAATTGATAATCTTTCATTTTTGAGGGCTATATTGGGACATTTGTTTTAATTTTGAAAACCAAATTGAGACTCTTTGAATTTGGAGGACTATATTGAAATTTACATATATATATATATATATATATATATATATATATATATATATATTAATTTGAAGGTTCAAATCAAGGCCGCTGTAATTAATTTAAAATGCCATATTAAGATTTTTCTTAGTTTGAATGACTAAAACGATATTTAACTATTTGGAATTAAAATAACATTGTTTTCCTTTATTTGTCAAACGAATTTTTCTTCTTCTTTTAATATTTGTTAATAAAAAATTAGTTTCTTTAATTGCATATAAATGTTATATAATTTATTAATGTATCCACAACCTATATATGTTGATAATAATCATATGCATAATTCTATTCTATTCGATGAGAAATTTTATTTTATTAAGTTTTTTTTTTATAATTTTATTTAATATTCATTTTCAATTTCTAATCTATCCCAAAATTCTAGTCTATGAGAAAATTAACTTTAATCAAATTTAATTCTAAATGAAATCTCAAAAAGTTAGTATTATTTCATGTGTAACTTTTTAGGATTTTTTCTCTTTAAGTGTCCCCAAAGAATATAAGTGAAACATGTAAATTTATTTTCCAAGTAAATTTTATATTTTATTATTGCTTGATTTCTAAAACCCATACCAAAAAAAAATTTACTACTCTTCTTTAATTTCTAAAATTCATACCTAATATTCTATTACATAAGGAAAATTATTTCAATCAAATTTATTTCCAGTATGAAGGTTTAAAAGTATATTTTATTTATTCTTTTATTCTCTGAGGAGTATTTACATAAATAGCCTAAAAAATTATAAAAAATGCATTCAATATAAGAATATAACAAAATAATTAAATTTTATAACATTAGAATTGTATAAGAGACAGATACATCTAAAACTAAATCAAACTTTTTCATGCCTAATAAAATAAAAGGAGGTATAAAATTCATTAAATTTATCTTTTATTTCTAAATCTATTTTAAATTATATTTTATGAGGAAATTTGCTTCAAACAAATTTAGTTCTAAATATCTCTTCTAAAAAATTTAATTTTATTTCCTATGTACCTTTTAGAGACTATTTTTTCTCATTAAAGGTCCAAAAGCATATATAAAATATGTAAAAACATTTATTTTTTATTATTCATTGATTTCTAAAATCCATTACAAAAAAATTTATTTTCTCATTTTCTTTAATTTCTAAAACTCATTCCTATTATTCTATTATATAAGGAAATTTACTTTAATCAAATTTATTTCCTAATATGAAGTCTTAATAGTAGGTTTTCTTTTCTCTTTTGCTCTTTGAGAAATGTTTACATAAATGATCTAAATAATTATTAAAAAGGCATTCAAGTTAGGAGATATAACAAAATAATTAAATTTTATAGTAAGGGTAATTTAAAAAATATATATAAATCACTAAATTATATTAACTATTTTATATAGTATAGATATAGATATAAATATAGATATTATCAATAATGATCGTCCAAAATATATATATTTTTTTCTTTCAAACGGCACCAAATGATCATTGAACTAAAAGAGGAATTATAAAATGGATCAAAAGGGCCAAATGCCCAGATGTAAAAACCAAGAAAAGCAAAATAAAGCGAAAACAAGTCCATTTTGGGCTTCACGCGGAAGTAGTACGGAACGGTTCATTTAGTTTCTTGTCCTCCAAGTATCCATCCAATCCAATATCCAATCTGTTGTTTTCGAATTGCCCAATAAAACCTCGACTTCCAGGAAACCTCCATTACTTTTGTACTGCTATTGAGGAGACTCTCTGTCACCCGCTAATATCAACTTTTATCCTCGTATTATTTTATTTAGAAATGTAAATAATAATATTTAAGTTATTTTAATTTCACTTTTTATTTAGGATGATATTAATAAAAATGGAAGATTGTGTTCTTGACTAATATTGAGCAATTTAATCACTTTGTATTATTTTTTTGTAAAGTTCATAAAAATATAATTTAATAATTTTTTTATTTTTTATGTAACAATACAAAATGAAAATTAAAACGAAATTGGGGAATATAATACATTGGTATCAAATGCACATTATAAGGATGCACTCATGGTGAACTAGGCAAACCAAAATGCTAATATAAATTATTTGTTATTCACTTATAATTATAGAGTGAATATTTGTATTTGTTGAATTATGGAATCATGTTTTTCAATCGTTTTCAATAACGATAGTAATCACTCTATATTACAAAATGAGTAATCAAAACGATAAATCACGTCTCGGAAATTGTTACAAATAATTACAATCACACCAAAGGCTAACATAGTCTAAATTTGAAAATAAAGTGAAATTGATCATCACAATATACCTCACCTAAACCAAAACAATTACATATATACAATATTACCCTTATATATATAACATGTAAAATTATATCAATTTTTAAGACTAATGAACTAATGAATTATAAATAATATAATATTTTTATGATGTAAGACGGGACATTATAAATATATTGTTAATTACTCTATTAATTAATTTATTAATTTTTATTACAAATTTTAAATTAATTAAATTTTTAAAAAATAAATGACCAAATTAATCTTTTTAACATATAAGTTAAAATCAAATTAATTTATTTTTTTTAAATAAAATAAATAATTTGAGATAAATAAAAATATTAACCACTACACTTTTGATAGCGGCAGAAAAATAATTACTATAAACATAGTAATGGAAAGTCTTTTGGAATCCAACTTTGCTCTTAAGGGCAAGTTTTGGCATTAAATTGGTAGCAGTCTAGCTGTCCCTCTACTACTGCAAGCCTACAACACTATTTGCATGTCTTATTACTATTCAAAAGCAGCAACAAACTCTCCCTCAACCTGAACCACCATTAATTAAAGACTGAGAAAGAGTGTGTTTCCTCCCAATGGCTTCTCATCCTACCATGGATGCTGATAAAAGGCAAGTATTTTACTCATACAAGTTTTCTTAGTATTCAATTTACTTCTTCTTCTTTTTATTCTTCTATTTTTGTTTAATATTACTACATATTTTTTGTAGAAGAGTCTTTCATTTTAGTGTTTCTTGATCATTTTCTGTGTCCACTTTTAAAGTTTTGTCAATATGGGTTTTGATCATGGGTTTTTGTCAAGTTTAAGTTATTTGTGGTGGTGGTTGATTTTGGGCTAATGGGTTTTGCCTATTTTCTTATGGGCTTATGTTGTGTAAATTATGTGCTTTTTTTTTTTTTTTTTTTAAAGTAACATTGGTGAGTTGGTGTTGATGATGCCTGCTGATATAATATTATTTTGGGTATTTACTAGTATTCAAGTAGGATTTTGTTTAATTAAAGAAGCTCAGTGATTTTCTTCTGTTTGAGGACACCTGACTATCACAAGTACTATGATATGTTATTGTGGTTATGAGTATATACTTTGCTGCTGTTGTAGGTTGGTGCTTTTAGCTTTTTCTCTTGTACATTTTTATAGCTTGATACTTGGTAACTTTTATTTGGCCTTTTTGTTTGTGTTGTGAGATGTGACTGTAGTCCTAGAAATCATCTTATGTCAAGAAATTTATTTATTTATGTTTTTTTATTCACATTAAAATCCCATTTTTATGACTGCAACTCAGGTTGGATGTTTATATTCATGATTATCTTGTGAAGAGAAAATATGGTAACTCTGCAAGAACATTTCAAACAGAAGCCAAGATACCTACAAAACCAACTGGTAAGAAGTTTCGGGAATTACTGTTGGTGTAATCAAATTAATTTAGTTTATCCAATTTTCTTTAGCTTGTAGAGATTGGCTCTATCATTAATGGCTTATATTGGTTTTCAGCAATTGATACTCCTGGTGGGTTTCTTTCTGAGTGGTGGTCAGTTTTCTGGGATATCTTCATAGATAGATACAAGCAAACAGGGCCTAACACTGAGGTATTCGACCAATTTATTTCTATTTTGTAAAATTCTCTGTTTTATGAGTTGGATGCCTCCTTTTGTTATGTTTTTATGGATGTAGATGAAGTGCCAGTTATATATTTTATGAAGCTATCCATAAAGTAAGGAAAAAGCTACTTATTAGTGGTGCCAATACGTTTGAGATAGATATTTAGATTTCAGCTTGCATTACCACCCTCTCTTGGTTCTGGAACTGCAGCCCCTAATTATGAAAGCACAGGAGCAGCTGCAGCAACAGAAATGGCAGCAGAATTCTCAACAGCAGTTGCTGCAGCAGATGCAAATGCAACTTGTCCTACAAAAGCATGTTGAACAGCAACAACTTCAAAAGCATACTCAGATGCAGGTCCGAGGGCAAGGAGATGAGACACAGCTTCAACATGGTGCTCCCAGCAACAATCTTGTGAAGCAAAACCTTGGCATATCTAATGCTTCAGCCCAAAACATGTTCAATGAAGCCTTAAACCCTCAAAATCAGGATGATCTTCTGACTGAGGCACAAATGAAGGTCATGGTTCTGGTCTTTAATAATTGTTGACGCTACTACCATATTTATGTTTTTGACATCTTACCTTTATATTGCTACAGAAGTTTATGCAACTGAAGTACAGTGGCAATGTCTGCCAGGTTTCGGATGAAATTCATACCTCAATAGTAAGATCAGCTGTCACTGGAGACTCGAATAATACATGTTGTACAACCTTCAATGTAATCTTTGTGTTTAATCCTGATTCAATTGGCTTTGTGTTTCTTTCTGTGTTATCATCTGTGTTCTATGCCTAATATCAAGTTTATTATGATTGGAATTTTCAGGCAACTAGTACATAATACACCTATTGGCAATTTTAAATCTTTCCATGGAGTGAAAGATCAAAAGCAGCAAATGTTGGCATCTAAAGTGATTTCTTTTCCTTCTTACTCTCGAAAAATGTAACAAAAACAAATAGGGAAATGAATATGACCTGTTGTGATTAATCATGTAGCATCTATTCTTTTTGGCATTCTGGAACAGGACTTGAAGAACTTGATGATTCCTTCAAGCCCTAGAACTCCTGGTTCAGATGGATCATTGACTGAAGGTACTGGTTAGCCTGTTTGTAAACCGTCTAGTGCACTACTTGATTTCTAAGTATTTAGGTTTTGAATTTTGTTGTTGATTCTTTAGTTGTGTCTTACATGATATGGTAATTTATGGTGTGCAAAGCCTATAACTTGTGAAAATTTCAATAAGACAAAGTGAGCTCATTCTTATTTGTCGCCTCCAAGTGCAATTTTTTTTTTCTTTTTTCTGGATACTGGGGTATGGTTGTTTATGTTAAGATAATATATTCACAAAGATAAGTAGTTTAACCTGAATGGTTTGTTGACTTCATAATTATTGAGTTTCATTTTTTTTTTTTTTACTTGAGCTTCATCATTTGCTAGTCAAATGTTAGTAATATTTTGGTAGCTTGTCCTTGCTGAACCATCGTAGGTATTCCATTTTGACCAAGCTAGAGGCATGTGCTCAAGAAGTTTTCATAGGCTCTGGTTTGATCAGGAATTGCCTAGATATGGTAGCTTTTGCAAGTCCAGACACTGAATCTCAATTTCAACTTGTTGACTTGATTTGCTTGTCAGACTAAATTAAATTTCCACAAAGAAGAACCTTGGATTTTGATTAGGTGCAAGGTAAAATTTGGTCAGTGAGTAGGACTCTCAGCAGTACACAGACCTAGATCAGCTTTCTTAGTCCGAGCTTAGTGATCCGTTTCCTCTATGATTTAGTTCAAATTTCCAAACATGAAGGATGCAGGTGGAATTGGTCTTCAATTATACTTATGCCAAGCTTAAAATTCACAGGGTGTTTTTGTTTCAGGATCAAATCAAGCACCAAACACACTGCCTTTAAATGGTTGGCCACTCATGGTAAGTTGGGTCCCTTTTAGACACAAACTAGTAAGACCACTAAAGTGAAAATGCATGCATGTAAGAAAAAGAAGCAAATTATAATACAAAGTGAACAGTCACATGGTTTCGTAATTCCATCTAGTTGGTGAATGACTGATTGTGTGTCCTAAACTGCAGCCTGCTTTTGAGCTAATCTCATTGCACTTGTTTCTGTTTCTTCTGTTAGAGCATTGATCAACTTCAACCTGGAATTTCCCAGCATAAAAGTCTTTTGTTCATCCTTATCAGCCTTCACAACTGCAGTTACATCAACAAATAAGAATGGCTTCTTAGGGATCAGAATATTGGGAGGGAGAACTATGCGAAGGACAAGGAACGGAACTTTGCTGGCAATGCTATTCCCAACATTTTGCAGGTTCGTAGAGGCCATCCTTTGCTATTTTAACTATTATTATTTTTTGTCGGTGGGTGGGTGGTTTCAGTTGTGTGATCAACAGCTGCAGAGGAGCAACCAATGTCATCAGCAATTTATGCAGCCTACACCTCTTGGACCAAGATCAGGAAATTCAGATTGCCAAATCCGACATCCAGATAAAATTGGTGCTGCTGGCGGCAGCATAGAGGATGTGGCCATTTTGAACACCTCTAGAGACTACGATCAGGTTTGCTAATTCTGCAGTTGCTATCTTGAAGAAAAAGTGTTAAAGCTTAACAAGGTCTGAAGTATTCAATATGTATTCGGCAAACGTATGTACCCCAATAATCCATTTGGCAAGCAATGATTTGTGTGTTTTGTGTGTTTTGTGTTTGCATTCTTAGAGTGGTTGCTGTTGGAAATTTCGTTCTTCAAAAGTAGTTGCATGTGACTCTTTCAATGGCAGTTTCAACTCTTAAGATACTTTCAATTTCATTGAGTTCAATCTGAGAATGATGTCTTTTTCTGTTCATCTTGGCTCATTACCTTTTTCATGAAAATAGCCATTTATTTACCATATCACTCTCTGAACCGCTCATTGTCATATAGAATGACTGACATTCCTTCTAATACAACATATGTAGATGTAATGAAATTTTTATGTTTTCTTCAACTTCAAAGTTTTGATTCAGTTACATTTCCTCGTATAGGCGTCAAAGAATCAGCCTTTGAAGAAAAGAAAGCAGCCAATGTCCTCTGCAAGTCCTCCAGAATGCTCAGGACCTGAAAACACCACTGCACTGACCCCAAATTCAGAATCTTCAACACCCTCAACTCATACAGCAGGAGATATGCTACTGATGCCTGATTTGCCTTCTCAAGATAATTTGTCTAAGGTACGTGTTTCACTCTGTTGCTGGAGGGTCCAGAATCAAGCAGTTAGAAATATTACTTTAACTCACCTATGAATATTTAAGAACTTTCCAAGGAGCTGTTATTGTATTTTTGCTGGCTGCTGATTTCAAATTCACTTGTCACAACTTAACCTTTTACCAATTTTATTTTGCATTACATGATAGGCTCCTAGTTTGAGACTTGAAAACGTATTTTCTTATTGCTGGGTTGCGCAATGTTGTACAATTGATGTAGTCTTGGCCACTGAATTGCTATAAATCCTATATAGTTTTCCTTCGATAGAAATTAACCTGGTTATAGACGAGAAAACTTGAGATATTCTCAAAGCGATGCAACTTGCAGAAAGTAAATCACGAGTGCTATTCTAACAAGATTGTATAGTTTTATCTGAATTTTCAAATTTCACTGACAATTTAACCAATTACATTGCATCGTCATTGCCAGTTTCTGTTTCCTGTATCATTGATGGATATGTTTTGGCATTTATCATGTCTAAACAGTGTCTTTGAAGAAACATTTTTTGTATATATTTTCTGGAAATACATAAACAGTAACTGCTTTTTTCCATGAAAACCATCCACTAACAAGTTAATTGTACAATGTACTAAAATATCTTCTCAGCAACCATTGTTCCTCTAGAGTTTACCAGATTTGACATGAATGCGAATCAACAGTTCACTCTGCTGAATCATAATAGACATAACCGTTGGTTGCAGGCTGCTCTGGATCCGTTAGCAGACAATGGAGCTATGGAGGATAATGTTGATTCTTTTCTATCTCCTGACAATCCTGGAAGTACACCTGCTGGATGGTCAGATACAAATCAAGGTTTACTTTGTAGTATTTGCTTTCCTTTGAGCAGTTCTTGTGATGTAACATCTGTCAAGCTCTTTATGATGTATTGATAGTTTCTTTTGGTGAATGATAGATATAACATTCTTGGAGATTGGAACTATATATGTGAATAAAGTGAAATGCTGTGACATCTCATCCAATGGGAAGCTTATTGCAAGACTAGTGGAGTCAATGGAAAGGTAAAGAATGCATATGATGTAGGGTGCAATAACATAGTGGAGCAGGAATTTCAGTTCTTGTTGATACTTCTCGTTTTCTCTTCAATTATCAAAAAATGTGCTTTGACTGGTGGTTTGTTGTAGGTTTTTTTGTGGTGCACAGAATCAAGAAAAGAAAAGTATCAATTTGAACAATCTGGTACAATCACAGATCTCCGTTTTGGACCAAGGTTGCCAAGGCTTGCTACATCTTCCCTTGACAAGACTGTCAAAATTTGGACTGTTGACAATGTAAGCTGTTCTGTATCTGTTTTAGTAAGTAGCTAATGGAAGCTAAGGTTGTGTAAACAGAAAAGATGCGAACCTCGTGAGATTCTTTTGGCTTATGATTAGCCTGAGAATCCAAAGTTCCTTCTTTATCCATCTGTGCATACATGTGATATGAAGGTTAATTTTATCTTACTAAACTCATCAAATGTATCTTTAATGTCTAATTGACTGCATAGCTTGTGGACGATCACATTCTCGACTACATTCTACCACAAACCGATTCCTTAAACTAGAATGTGTAGTAGTTGTTTCTGGTTCTCATACAAGATACTGCCACATCCTCTACTTTCCTGCCATGCTGAAAGTTACCAACCTCATTTGCTACCCTAAAAATGACATTTGAACTTGCTTTCGGGACCTAGAAGCATATTTCAAACATGCAACTTATCTTTGGTTATTGCAAGATGTTTTTTTTTTATTTTTAAGAGAGGTTATTGCAAACAGGATTTTCGCTCGAGGTTCCCTTTGACTTGAACCGTATGATTGATCTGAATCTGCTGCATTTCTGATCTCCGCTGCATCCTTAATAGCTGATTGATGACACGATAATGGAACTTATAGCACCTATTTTGCTGCAAGCTCATTTGAAAAGTTGAAAGCATTGAACATAGTGTATTTTTTGAGCCTGTAATTATGCTTCTGGATTTTTGTGGAAGAATTGCATGAAGTATGAACTTAATGGGTTGTCCAATTTCACCATGCAGCAAGGGTGTCCTATTCAAACTTTCATGGGCCATAATGGTTCTGTAATGTCGGTGGATTTTCACCCAAGGAAAGAGGAGCTTGTGTGCTCTTGTGATAATGATAGTGAGATACGATACTGGAGCATCAGGAATGGTGTTTGTACTGGCGTGTTGAAGGTACAAAAGTTGACAAACTAAAGATATTTTTTTTTTTGGCATCAGTGAACTTCTTTTACACCCTTGTTCTGTTTTAAGAGTGCTTCCCTATTTTTTTGGTGCATTGGAGGGAACTGGAGAAATAAGTTGGTGAGAATTCAGCCTATGATTTGTCTTGGGAAAGGGTGACCATCACCAGTGGTCCAACCTTCACTCTATTGTTTATTTTCACTTGTTCCCTCTTTGTTTGCATTCTTTTACTGGCAAATTTTCAGGTTGGTGCAACCCAGGTGAGATTTCAACCTACTCATGGAAGGTACCTGGCAGCTGCTGTTGGAAATGGTGTGTCCATAAATTGATGTTGAAACCCAAACATTTAGATATCCATTAAAGGTTAGTAAGTAGTTGTTGACATCTTCTCTCTCTGAGAGCCTTTCTTTTTAAAGAGTTCCTTTATAAAGGCTGTATGGTTCTGTATAATGCCAAGAGTAATATTGTTATCTTACTTGACCAATGTAACAATAGGAAATAAGAGCTGATGTGAAAACTGATAAACTGGATAGCAACACTGAATCTAGTAGAAGTTATGCTGCAATATGTTTTCCCTGTCACTATGCAGTTTTTTAATTAATAGGAGACCTTTTGTAAGTTTGGAATGCACTCTCTGGGTTATTTTGCCATGCTTGTACTTATACTTGTGCCTGATTTGCAGCAACTAAATATGTTTGAAATAGGCACAAATTTCCTTTTTTGCTATGTGTCAAGTTTTTAGTTCATGCAACTGGATATCCTCAAGGACCTTAAATTGTTCTTCTGCACATAATGCTCCCTTAAATTTTGAAGCAGCATCAACACCCAGTAGGTCTTGTTGACTTGGGCTTATGACATTTAATTGTTATGCCTTTCAATTGGAAAGTCTAACAAACTTGTGAACTTATGATACATCACTGAGGCCCTAGCATCATGTTGACTGTTGAGTTTCCAAGACCACTGCCTATAAAAGAATGAAAGAACAATTGAAAAATATCAAAGCAGATGAGAGAGAGAGAGAGAGGGAGGGAAGGCATAAGGATAAATGTACTACAAGTTAAATATTTAGTGTTGCTTGATGTGTGCATAAGTACAATGAAATGACAAACCTGTGCAGGTAAGTCATGCTCTGTCTGGATTTGCATCTAACATTTGAGTGATTTGTTAATTCATAGAGTAAGATCTGTGCTGTTTTTCATTTTTTTAATTTTTCAATTGTGAAGGATCACAACACAGATGTTCTTTCTGTATGCTGGAATTCTTCTGGTGAATATCTGGCTTCTTTGAGTGAAGATTTTATCAGAGTTTGGAAGATCGGTTCCTGGGGACAGTGCAAAAGTGCATGCATGAGTTGAGCATCAGTGGCAAAAAGTTCCGCTGCTGTGCTTTTCATCCCTATCAATCTTCTTTGATTGCGATTGGTTTTAATCAGGCAAGTTTTCATGTTAATGACTACAGTTTCGCTGGTATAATGTTTCGTCTACATGACCTTAGAAGCCATATTACACAGATTTAGCTAGATGGATGTTAATGTCTGTGATTTGACATCCAAACAAGAATACGGATTTGTCCTTGCTTTCATATTACTGCATATAATGTATTCTTGATACGTCATAATTGGTCAAATATACAAACCAATAAAAAAGAAGGAATGAAAATAGAGTTTTTGATTTGATACTGAAGAGAGTTCTGACAATTAAGACAGGTCTTTGATCCTTTCACGCGTCAATAAAAATATCTTTGCCGAAAAGATTAATAATTTCCTACAGACTCGTGTGTATGTCAGAGGTTCTAAATCTTGATATTTCTAACACATTTGCAGGCCTATCTGAGCCTAGATGCCATGTAGCATTACCCTTTTCTTCTGTTTGCATATTGTAGTCATTGATGGCAATCTCGTGTTTTATCAGTCTCTGGAGCTTTGGCACATGGCTGAAAACAAGATGATGACTGCTATTGGACAGCCAACAAATACTTTGGCAGTATCAAATCCCACTGGTTTGGTTGCTTCAGTTAGTGATGACAATTTTATCAAGCTCTGGAAGTGATTCTGATTTCCAGTCTCCAGTCTTTACCGATTGGTTCATTTTTGTAGTGACTGCTATCTTGGATCAGAAGAACTGAGGTGGGAAAGCTTTAAGTATCTTGTGCATAGCTTACTACACAAAGTTACTGTTAATAGAGGAATAGGTCCTTGTTAGCCAACCTAAATGTTGCACATGAAAATCACTTAGTCTTGTATGCCTAGTGGTGTTTTGTTGAAAGAACTTGAGCACTATAATTTATTCAGTTTTCTATGGTAAGAAATGAAAAGAATTAGGATCATACGATGATTCTACATATTCTCTCGCTCTCACTCTCTCTCTGGAGGCAACAGCACAGGCAATCTAAACAGCATTCATAGCTTTTCGTATCCAGCAGAAACAGCAACATATTGAGATGAAGTTGCATTTTCAAAATATATGCATCAGGTTTCAACAAAAGCTTGAAACATTTCTTATCCAAGAAAAATTAACCAAGCAAGTTGAGGTTGAGCAATTTCTTTTTTTTCCCAAAAATTGACTTTTGAAGAAAAAAAAAATCAAATATACTAGGTATTTCAGTTTTCAACCATATTTATAGCCTTAACTAGGCTTAACGCTTGAAAATTCAACCAAGTAATAATCTCATATCCAAACTAACACAGTAGCCCAAATGTTGGAGAAATCATCTCACTGGATCATTCATCCGGAATGAAGGTCCTTGGACCATTGGATCAAATGACTGACTGAATGCTAGTCATCTTCTTGGACTTGGCAATTATGCTTTTTTCAAACCTATCACCCACTTGCACAGCCCAGAAAGGATTCACTGTAATTTCACAAGCCCTAAGCCCTATCCATCTTTTTATTAAAATGACTAAAAATCCCACACGTGTATGCAACATTTGAGTTCTAAAATAGTCCTTTTCAGTCATATTAATACTAAAATAATGAGTAAAGAATAAACCATCATGTTAATATTGATAAAATTCTGAACAAAGTTTTTGCTCAAGAAAAGGAACCATCATGTTAATATTGATAAAATTCTGAACAAAGTTTTTGCTCAAGAAAAGGATTTTTGAGCAAAATGAAAGTTTGTTATGCCAGCCAAAGGGGTAGCACACTTGAATTGTCTATGCAGTCTAATGGTCTTTGTAGTTCCAAACCAGAGACAGGTTTAACCCTATATTATACATGCCAACTGCATTCACATTCACCATACCAATCTGGAATTTGATGTATCAAGCATGATCTACGTTACAACTTGGGTGAGCACATATTTATGTCGCCACGGGTATGGTTACAACAGCAGCTTCGAAGGAGGAGGATTAGTCACCATTACCCCATAACTCATACAAGGGGGAAGGGTAGCATATCAGGGTAAAAGTACTAGAACTGTGAATGTTGAGGAAGCAGTGAGTTATAGGCATCCTCAACACAGCTTCAACTGATATTATAACACAGAAACAACCGGTTGACATCCTGTAACACATAGATATGATAACAAAGATCACCACTGTATTTGTGGATGTAGTTTTCTCAATTTTCTTGGTCTCTCAAATCGTATGAAAGCATGAACAGGACTCTATTGGATCATTAGTAGGTAACAACACAAGAGGCTGATTCTATGACACCTGAAATGCTACTGACCATCGGTTGGCAGCTGGCAGCAGTTTCAAGGCGTTCCCAAGTCATTTTCCGCCTCTCAGCTGCCAAGCTTGAGTTCGAATTATCCTCCTCGACCTTGCTTTGGCAGGCAAGTGCCAGCTCTTCATCCATCTCAGAAAATACTTTCCTCAAATTCTGTGTTAGGTTGAGGACTGCTTTGTTCCAGTGGAAATTCTGGCTGTTCCATTCTAATGCTGAAAAGATCATAGGCATGATCACATGTCGGTTATGTGCAACAAGATTTAGCACGTGGTCATTGTTCCACAAAAAGTGTGCTCTCTCAGCTACCTGGGAAATATAAAGAATGAATCGAGATAAAGAATTTTTCAGTCTTTTGCGTCAGCTTATATGAATTTAGACAAGAAAACTAAATTCAAAGATCAAAGATTCATAGGAAACAAACAAGGTACAAAGTTTTAACAGATTAACTAGCATTACCGTGGTACTGGCACGAGGACATATTCCTCTACCTTATTATTGTTCTGCTATTACAATTTACATAGACTACATTTCACAACTCAAAAAGTGCTTATTTGACTCGAGGCAAAATGAGGGATTTGACCTATGGCCCTTATGGGTATTTCGCTCCTTTTATTCTATGTAATAGCAAAATTTTCAGATTAAGCTGGTCCACTGCAACAACACAGAGTTTACAAGCAACAAGAAGAATTCGTGGGCTGCCAAAGTGTTTTTCAGATAGGTAAGTATGTTATTTCATGACTTAGTTGACAAGTCATGTGAAAGCACACCATTTGAAAGTTGGGGAGATGAATACCAAAATGCTTTTTAATTTAATACTAAAGGAAGGGATACTATCAGTCTGTTTGGCAGAGTTTGCAAGACTTTCTGTGGGTAAATAGAATTCTTACCTCAATTACTTTTACTTAGTTACAGATGAGCAGGCACTAATTAGAATAAAACCCTTCCCTTAGAATTCCCTTTAAGTAGCCCTTTTCCTTTACTTTTTTCTGTCTCTCACGTTCATTTTCTCGTCATCTTTAGGCTATCAACATTCCATCCGGGGTTTAGTTTTTGCTTTTGGAGTCGCAAATCATATTTTATAGCACAGATCTGTGCCTCCAACACTAACTGCTTGTAGTTGAACTGACCCTTATCCAATGAAAAAGAAGGAAGCAGTGAGGGAAGAACTCTGAATGAAATTCAACTAGAAATTGAAGTTCTTTTTGGTTTTTTATATTGCAATGAGAAATCTGCAAAGTCTACCTGAAAATGGGAGCTGTTGAGGCAGCATGCTAAACGCCGAAACAACGGTACCATGATCTTCTCAAACTCCACCATGTTAATCATTTCCAATAGCTCTTCTAACTCGCTTAAAAACATCAATTCCTTCTGACTACTTGTTACAGGCCAGTATTTCAGAAGCCCCTTTATCACTGTTATACCCAACTTTTGATCCTTTTCCAGAAACTGTACGACACAGTAAGCTAACTGTTGATGATAAACACCCAGTGATTTTGGTTTATGTAGAGGAATTAAAGCTCTGGATAGGAACATCTTGTGCTCCTCCTTCAATGGTAAAGCAAAGCCACTAATTACACTCCCAAAAACCTCCAATAACTCAGCAATTCCATTATGCCGTTCAGTTTCAAAAACAAATCTATAAAATATATTGCTTACAGCCTTTCGGATAAAAGGCCTGTGCATCATGAACTTCCCATAAAGCAACGATGCAAAATTGATTTCAAACAATCTCTTTCTCTTGGATCCTCAGAGTCAAATAGCTCAAGTATCCTTAATATGAAAGAATGGTCAATGTACTTGTTAGCTAGCTTTGCATCAAGGCTGTTTTGGTTCAGGACTCGGAGAAGCAGGTCATAAACAAGTTGCAAATGGCACCAAGCTGGATCAAATAATGGTTCTTCATCTTCACTTTCGCCGCGAGGAACATGAGAGTGATACTTGGGTGGAAAGTCTCTGAACAAGTTAACAGCACACATTTTGCAAATTGCAGCAATTGCTGATTCAGTGAATTTGGCAGAATCCGAAGCAACAAAATCCCCAAGTTCTAATAATATCTGTTGTTTAAGGTCTTTCTCCGTAGAGTTCTTGCTTGGATCACTGAAGTCATGTACCAAACAGCAGAGATTCAACTTACTCACAAATAAGCTCTGCTTATCTGCGTTTGGAACATCTTTAAAAGGAACATGGGGTTCAACCAAGTCCCATATACTCCAGCTGCGACGCTTGCAGGAAAAATTGCCCAAGACTTCCTCTTCACTACATTCAATCTGCTCGATATCACACTGCAAGTGTTGGTAAACTGGGCACCATTGCCTGAGTTTGTACTAGTATTGCTAGAATCACTTCCAACAGAGATCAATGTATCGGATTTCGATGACTTCCTAGGGAGTTTAGCTAAAAATTGCTTAAGCATAGTAGCAATTCTCCAATCTGCAATAGTTTTAAAAAAAATTCAATTAAAAGAAAAGTACTTCCACCACAAAAAATATCGGCAGTGTGAACTCTTGAATGAGAAAAACAAAGGCTGCTAGAAATTATATTAGACTTGTAGAAGAAAGTGTGGACAAACCTTTGGTAATCACAGTCTTCCAATTTAAACAAGCAATTCAACATATCTATCTTTTTGAAATTTATGCATCTCATTTTCATTTAGCTAAACTATTGTTACCTATGCAATTAAATTCATGCTCTAACACACCTATTTGCTCATTGAATTCTACCTACTTTATCATACTACAATTCATCATAACTATCCAAAAATCTTCATTCTTTAAAAAAAAAAAAAAAAACAGAGAGAGACAAGCTGATATAAACAAGGATCAGTTGGAGCTTTTACTCAAATAGGCAGTAAACAAATCCAAGATCAGGCCCTAACCAACAAGCTTGTTCACATTTATCAGCAAAAAAATCTATAGAAATGTATGTCTAAATTCTAGATCTGGTAAATGGATGACAGCAAGATACAGAAGCACAGATCCACTTCTCAATTCTCACCACCAAAAAAAAAAAATCAATAAGAAATCCCAGATCATATAACACAAAAAAAAAAAAAAAAAAAAAAGCACACACACATACACAAGAATTATTCCCAAATTAAAAGGGAAAAAAAAAAAAGAAAAGAAGATCTTTAAATCCATTTCCCCAACCCACCAAACGAAGAAAGATGCAAACTTGAGCATTCAGAAAAAGCCAATCACAACCAATCTTGGATTTAAAGAAAACACATCAACCAAAAAATATGCATCTAAATATTCATTGTTACTAAATACAGTGAGACAAAAGAGAGAAAGAACCTGAGGAGGTTGTGGGTCTTTTTTTGAGGAGCACCAGAATCAGAAAGGGCCTATGAAAAATACTAAGTAGAAGAAGAGATTCCTGAGAGAAAATTGCAGTGGAAAGAGATAAAATACAACTCAGAGTCTGCCCTTTTGCTTCTACTACATGAGGGAAAAAAAGAAAAAGTAATAAATGGCAATCAATCAATCAATCAAAAAGTTAACTTTTTTTTTCTTTTTTTCTTTTTTTCTTTTTCTCTATTAGAAGTAAGTTGTAGTAGAATTAGATCAAGAAGAATAAGAGGTAATACAACAACAAAGCTAGCTTGTGAATGATGAAGAACATAATTATGAGTATGGAGGACCCATATCTGGGCACCAAGGAAACAATAATAATATTGTGCGTTTGCGTGTGTTTTTTTTCAGTTTTTTTTTTTTTTGGTTTTTTTATTGTGAGACATTGTTATTATGTTCTTTTGTCTTCTTTTAACTTGTTTTCATGTTCTAAACAAGAAGAACCAACACACATCACCTAAGTTGTGTTGGAGTATATTATTTGGTCTATTTATTAATCAATCTACTGGTAGTATTTGTAGACGTAAGTTTTGGGAATTATATGATTATCATATGATTGTATTACATCAATTATATTATATAAATATTCTAAATGTGATAAATTTTATTTTAATTATTGAATAATTAGTAGATATTTTAGTAGTTATTCCATAATCAATAAAAAAAAATTATTTGAATTGCGTAACCCACTAAAATAGGTCATTTACTTGAGTTCCTCTTATTGGTTGTGAACTACTATTACTATGCTTGTGGTTTCTCAATGGTCCTAATTAACTTTGTCACATTATAGTACTTTAACGTGACTATTAAATTTTCTTATAAGTTTATTAAGTGATTCAGTTTTGAGTCCAAATTATAAATACTGTGATATAAATTTAGTCATACGTGTTACTCATCAAAATCTTGTGATGTAGATTAAATCGTATGTACTTTTACTTATATGTGCTAATATTATTTATTTTATAAGTTTTTTTTTTTTTCACAAAACCCACCACTTTTCTTATATTATAGTGACTCAAATTCATAATTAATAAGTCACGAAAAAAGTATTTTATCAACTAAATTATATTTCATTGTCATTTATTTTATAAAGTTTGATCTGCATCACACCATCACAATGTCTACCATTAGAGTTAAAAATGGAGCTCTGTACAAGTATTTAGGACTGCATATTTAGTTGGGTCGGCCGGAGTTTAGTTCCTTTGACCTGAAAAATAGTGACTCGAACCTCAAATCAAGTGAATCGAGTTGAGTTTGAATCTAAAAATTTGATCCGATTTTATTATAAGTTAAACTTGAGTCATACTAAGCTCAATACTCTTAAGGCTCGAGCTAAATAATAAGTGTATATATACTATTTTTGTTTTGTTAGAATATGTAACATGAAATATATATATATATATATTATACATATATATATGTTGTATATTGAATATTTATTATATCATGGTTCCTTGTATATTTTTTTGTACATATTTAGTGATATTAGTCAAATAAAATTATATATGTTTGAAATTATAGAGATTTTTTTAAAATTTTTTTGGAGAGAGACGTTATGAATTTGGGTGACCCTATTTTAGTTCAAAATGTATATAATTTTAAGAGTTTGAATCTGAATCTTATAAGTGTGAACTTTCATCACTCAAGTTTGGTCTAAGCTTGGTTATTTTAAAGGAAAATAATTTACTAAATTTCAAATTCATTAATTGTTTTCTAAAGTCATCCTGCATCATGGCAAGATTTTTATTAAATTATTAATCCTTAATTTTAGATACTCGACAGGATTTTATTCATTCTTTTTCAAATCTAATAACACTTTAATATATTTTTTTTATTTTATTACTTTTTATAGATGCACTCTATTTCAAAATGAGGTTAATTCAGATATATTAAAACCTGATTCTGACAGTCCTATGGTAACAAATAATTTCCCGTTTAGTACTGCTAAGGGGACGGCATTTTCTGATAAAATGAAAATATGCAGGCACTATTTTCTCATTGGTCTCTGGCTTTTTATTTAGTTATTTACCCCACTGCTCAGTCTTTCTTGATTTCAGTCTTCTTTCACCATTTGTAACAAAACCACTGACAACTTTTCTTAGCTCCCAGGTAAAAAAGAAATTGGAAATAAGTTGTATGCAAAAACTAAAATTGAACTGACAACTTTTATGATATGTAATTATGTATGAATTATTCAATGGATAATTAGATATTGGTACATACTACTCGTATACATCTATGTATGTGTGTGTTTTTATGTATATATTCATACAATATATTTATAAACATGTAAAAACAGCAATATATGTATGTCTATACATATATGTAGATGGATTATGATATTTTCTATTTAGGAATAAATGTAATAAATCTCTAAAACTATTTTAAAGATCAAAATTAGTTTGATTCAATTTCATGGTTGAATATAAGTTGTATGCAAAAACTAAAAATTGAACCGACAATTTTACTGTATGATCAAGAAATTTTCAATTTCGTTTGCAACATGCAAAAATTTTACACTAGTAAATGTTACCTAATCATATTATTTTAATATTTAAAAAAAAAATATTATCTCGCAAACATAAAATTCATGAGGGCTTATATTCAATTCCAATGGGAGCCATTTTTCCATTCTTTATTGACTTTTCTAATCCCTTGGAAAAACTTCAAACTAATACATAATAGAATAATTCCAACATGATATGCAAATTATTCTCACCCACTTCGATTCAGATGAAACGAGTGAGAATATTGCATGTGAAGATTGCTCCACAAAAGGCAAAATAGCATGTGAGAAAGCATAACGGGTTTTGCATTCTTACATAATCTGAAGATACCGATTTTGTTTAAACATCTGCTATTTATTATTTAAAATAATTATGATAATAATTTTTTGAAATTAAATATATATAAAAAAAAAGATTACAATTACAAAGATTATTTGTACAATAATGAATAATACAATTATCCAAACTTTCTTGATCACGTGAAGTCTCATTAAGGGCGAAATTTTGTTGTAGCCTCTGCAATTACATTGCGTGCACTTGGGCCTAATTTGCTTCTGTAGATCAAGAAACTACACGTAGCAGATAATTGAGGACTGCAATTGTCATTTCTTGTGTCATAATCAATTCAGGCAAAGATTTCATTTCTCGCCTAATTACCGGATTTATCACACACAAGATCTCTTCTTGTGGTCAATCATTTTCATCCCTTTTGCACAAATAAAAGCAAACTTTCTCGTGCTAGCTCACCTAAACCAGCTTACATCCTTTGAATATAGACTATTCATGCATGGAAAAGTAATAAAAAGTAGAAAGAAAGATACAAATGTAATAATAGTGGGAAAGTGATTAAAGGATGAATACGAACATAATAAAATCCAGATATGAGGAACTAAACTTTTTAAAGTGACTGCCGGCTGTAGCAGCACTGGGAACGTCCATCTCAACCAAAATTATCAACATAAGCGCTTGAAGAATAATTAATAGACTAATTAATGAAAATGAATCATTCAGCACAGGATAAGGTACCCAAAAAAATGAAATGGACCACATGCCCAACTTACCAATTACACTATAAATAATAAAAAATTGCATTAAAGAAAATTTCGCATTAGTTGTCACATTCATGAATGGTATCCAGCTGGAACTTCCATGGAAGCCTAGAGAGAGAGAGGACAGAAAGGGCTACTTACAATGCTTAGAAATTTCCCTATTTCTCACAGAAGGAGTGAAGAAGAAGAAGGAATAAAAAAAAAAGGGCGAAAAAAAGCAAATAGTAGAAGATATGGAGGAATTTATACATATATAAGCAGAAAGATAATGGAGAGATCAAAGAGCACAAGATTGATTCTGCATAACTGTGATACAAAGCAAGAAGACTAGGTGCTTTCTGCCGGAAGCTGACCCACGCTTCCAATACTGTTGGCATATTTGGGTCTCTCACTCAGTCCTCCCCTTAACAATCTCTGCTCCACCCTCAAATCGAAGCAAATGCTGGCACTCAACAAAACCAGAATTAGACATATCACCAACACCATTCCCCAATACAGAAGTAAGGGACTGCACCACACTGTCCCTCCTGCACTCCCTCCTGTATTCCAGCGTCAATGAAGCAAGCTCGTGACTCTCCAAGATAGGGAGGGGAGCACTCTGTGAGGAATAAATTAGAGTTCTGCAATTAGATTGACAAAAAACAGCAGCCAGCTAACAAAAGAACAACTACAATGCCTTTCTAAGGAAATGCTTGTGTGCTTAAAGAGTAGCTAGTGAGCTCTGATTCCTGGGTAATTTGACTTTCATTCTATTAAAGGATCAATAGACCTAGAAATTCTGAGGATGAACGAATGGTTCACAATAGAAGTCCAATAACAGCCCCAATAAAACCACTCCAACTAATAGCTTCTATTTTATAGCCAATAATGTCTTCATCATTCTAAATCACTATAATGAGCAACAAGTACGCGCCTGTATGCAACAACCTCATGCGTCTGAGGACCCAGAAGTGCATGATAAATACTGTCAACACCTAAAACCGCAAAGGAAACTAAATGAAGTACTCCAGATACAAAGTACGGACATATTCAGGCTTCCATATCCATAAATATCAAGAAAATTGATTGTTCAATGCACCACAATGTAGGTTGAATAATTTCACTCAGCAATTTTGCAGATATAGACAAACATATGAACATTGTGAGAAGTAATCCCATTCAATAATCTTGCCTCTAAAACCCAAATATTCAACAAAAATCTTCAAATGCTCAACCCAATCAATCCATTGTCCTTCAAATACCAAACTCCAACACTATCAGGTTTCAAAACAAAGTTTACTCTAAAATAAAGAGGATACAGCTTCATTTTTAGCATCCCTCAGCTCCATAGTAGAAAACTAAAACCAACAAAAGCCGTAATATCAACTCCAAATTACTTAAACAGAACATTTCAGCTTTTTATTGGCTGGGCATGAGGAATTACCCAGCCAATCCTAAACAACTAATAACTTAGAGCCATATCCATCCCCCCACCCCCCTCTTTTATCATCATTTAACAATATAACCAGCTCAAAAGGGAAAAAAAAAGGTTCTTCAAAGGCAGGTAATTCCTCATGTAAAGCTGGTTATGTTGTTAAAAGAGAATGCAAAATCACTATAACTTCAGATAAAAAAACATGAGCATCTCCTTCCGCACGTGATCTTTAGATGAGTAAACGAATCTTTGCAAGTTTATTTTGGAAGTCTTGAATTTCAATGTCTCCAATTTGATTTCCCTAGATAATTGAAAATTTTGGGAATTGAATGCTCCCCATACAACTTGCTTAAAATGAAATAAATTAGATTGTTTACCTCAAGAATCCAGCCAATGTATTTCACATTATTCACATGCTGGTTCACATGTAAATCACTCCATCTTGGCTGCAAATTTTCACACACATTGAATTCATTTAGATACAAATTTGAGAAGAAAGGAAGTATCTTCCAGGAATATTGAGCTCTTACAGATAAACCAGTACGAATGTAGTCTGCTGTATTATCGTCAAGTTTTGGCAACTTTCTGCCATCCTCCTCCACTATAGGAGGTGAATCCACAAAGTAGCCCCCTATTTCTGTGCGAACCTCGTCTGGAATTTTAGCCAATCTCCTAGTCTCTTTATTCATCATCACCCATAAACTGTAATATATCCAATCCAGCAATACTGATTAAAAGCGAAAATCGTATGATCTTACAGAAATTCAATAAAATAACGCATCTTCCACAACAGAGGAAAGAAAACCCAGTTTGGTAGAAGATCAGAGCACTACATAATTGATTATCTTGACGTAAATAAGAAATAGTTATATGCTGTTAAGATGATTTAAAAAATGCACCACATAAAATCTCTAGCTTACCTAGAAGCTCTTGTTAAAATATCCCCTGTTTTACTATCACGCACAAGCCAATCTCGCCGCATCCCATTCTTACCAGATGCTGCTCACCCATGTATCCACTTGAACAACATCGCCCCTAAGAGAATTAATTCACAGCTCAAACCATCATCCTCTACCAATTGGGCTCACATAATCTAAACATAATATGGTAAAGAATAGACAGATTTTTAAAACTAAACCCGCAATCCACATAGTGAGCATTGTAGCAATAGGGCCAAAATATGCAATGACGTACCACGTGAAAGCATTCAAAGGATAATTAAGTTTACATGTCTGTGGACAAAATTGTGTAAGATGAAGCTATCAAGCAAGCCGATACGTTAATCCATGTTTTGTGTGCATTGTATTTAAGATTCATATCAGTAGACACAGAAAATGAAGTACAATGAAGCTATTAAGCAGGTGGATGCATAGAAAAAATTGTTGTATACATACACACAGCTACCAGCTCATACAAAGGAAGCAGAGTCCAAAAATTAATGCAAGCCACCATCTATATAAGAACATTGATATTTGAATCTAGAGAGCAGAGGAAAAATCAGAAGGAATATGTCCTCTCTACAGCAAGAAACCAAACAACTAAACTTATGCTTAATAAACCAAACACAAACACGAATGACGGCAACATTTTAAGTTGAAGAAAAACAGAAGTGACCAATGTACTAACAGCATAGAATGTTGGCATGGCAACTTTCGTATCTAGGAAACATTAACAAATAGCATTTAAAAATTAAAATAACCACTAACAGCTTAGTGGTACACATATACATGTGACTCACCAAGTAGGATAGCGGTCAACCAAAACCTGCATTTTTGAGACCACCCAAATTAGATTTTTTTTGCTCATCTCTGGAGTAGAGCCAAAGCCTTCACCCAGCAGACCCGCAGATTTTACATGGTTAAGTGCAGTTTCCTGCAAAGTATGGCAAGCATTGAAAGAGATGAAGGCTTACAAGCAAACCAAAATTTTAACTTGTACCACCATAACTAATTTCCTCCTTAACACTAATTACAAAAGATAGACCACATAAATGAATAGTAAATGCCTCAACCGTACCTGTATAAGATGATTCATTAACGTTTCTATCGACGCAGTTCGATCAGCTCCTATCTCATATGACCTGATGCTGAAGTTTTGACTAAATACAAGACCATCCTGCACAATTCTTCCCAAACCAAAGGGGTCACTAAGCATGTCTGGCCGCTTTGGCTTCCAGTCAATCATCATCCATTGCTTCTCTGCCGCTAAGAAAACAGTGGTGATGGCAGCAAGGAGCATGCTCCAATCAGGCAATGTGTTGATGAAAGTCCTAGGTGGAGGTGATGAGATCAAATCATTATCAGTCTTAATTCCAACCTTAGTTCCATTAACCTTGGAAGGGGCTTGTGCACTAGCCTTCACTCGTAATTTCCCCGAAGTTGTGGAGTTTGACTTGATCCCACGGGCATCCACACTCGTAGGGAGACTTCCTCCAAGATTTCCAGATGATTTTCCAGCAGATTCAGGTGGAGGTGAAGCAACTGCGAAAAATGCAGAAGTAGCAGCTGTTGCAACCATGATGAAAAGTAACTAGTTTGATCAACCAAATGAATCTAATAATAGGAGCTCGAAATAATTTGTCAATTCTGCAAATTTGAACTGCCAAGGATCTTGGCAAGAACTCTTCCAGTGATATTCAAAATTCAACAGAAATTAACATGTACCCTCTGCAAAGCCAACCAATCAAAAGATCAGATCATAATCAAATTAGACTTTTACAACCCAACAAAAGATTTCACTTTCCCACAAGCAAAATCACTAAGATGTCAACAATTTATTATTAAAAAAAAAAAAAAAAACACCATTCACCATTCATTGAAACAGAACTTTAAAAAAATTATGTGTAAAAAATACCAAGGCAATTCCTTTAAAATAAGAAAACATTTTTCCACACAACATTTCTAAATTTCATACCAAATAAAAGTCGGAACAGGTTCCCCAGGTCCAAAATTCAAACCAATTATCAGTCTCTCATCATTTTCCTCGGATTTTATCGAAAAGCACCAAGATTCAAAATTAATAAGAAAAATAAGTGATTAACCTCTAAAACATTATCACTCATTTTTTTTTTTTTTAAAAAAAAAAGAGAAAGAAAGAAAGAAAGAAATCAGAAACACGTTTTCACAGAAATTGAAAAAACAATGCATAAAATCACGCAATTAATTAATTAGCGTAACAGATCTGAGCATTCAACTCCCACTCAAAACACCGCATTACAACTTCCGAACCTCAAACCAAAACGCCGTACGCCGGAACCTTCCAGATCAACAAAGTTGCGACGAAAAAAAAAAAAAATGAAATATTAAAAAAAAATATCAAAAAATAAAACAAAAATTACCTTTTCCGAGAGCTCAGAAGATTCCAGACACAAAATGAGGATGAATAACTAAAGTTGATTAGAGCAGATAGGCTCCATTTCTGATCTGCAAACCCGTTTCTGGAAGATTCGCTAGCCTCTTTCTAGGGTAAAGGGTTTGCGATCGTCTCTACGTATATAGTTCGCTCGTTTCTATATCCCTTATCTTTTTCCAATTTTTTAGAATTTTTGGATAATTTGTGTGTGTAAGAGAGAGCAAAGGAAAGGGCCAGCGGATTATAAGTGGTAGAGGTTTGGCGTCCAGCGATTCCGTTTTATAGTATCCACCTGGCAGTCTGGCCTCGCGCTTTTTGTTTCAACTTTCAGTTTTCGCACCTGTATTTCCCGTTATTTTCTCAATTGCCCCACCAATTATTTATTCTGGGTATTATGTACTGTGTTGATTTTAAAAATAATTTTGTGTGCAATAGTTGGCGTTGTTTTAGGTGGCATTTATGAGTTAAGACATTTCGATTCATTTAATTCGACGGCGAGCAGACAAAATTTGTTGGTGTACTTAATTTTCGAAATATTACATATTTACGTGTCGATTTTAAAATAATTATCACTTTAAATAATTTGTCATATTTTATATTATTTATTAATTTAAAAAATTAAAAAATATAGTATATTTTTTAATTTTTAACTTTAGTGTAACATTAATAAAGAGAAGATTATGTAGTTGGGATATTAATGTAATTGCTAATGGTAATTTAGTCGCTTTGAATTATCTTTTTATAAAATTGATACAATTTAATAAATTTTTTAATTCGTATACACTAACTAAAAATAACTATTATCATGAAAGAGGGAGTGCTTTCCTTTCTTTTTCCCTTATCTTTTGTCTTTTTACAAATTAGGCAAATGAGTTGCTTAAAAATTGATCTATATCCAAGACCAAAAAAAAAAAAAAGGCTCTTTTTGGGCAAAAATATTACGTATTATTTTTTAAAATAATATTTTATAACCATCTTTAAATATGTTTTTTCTTCATCACATGTATTATATCCTAAACGTTATAGAATGATGGTAAAAGAATGAAATACAAGTTCACGTTCTATGCTTGTATAGACTACAGATACCAAATTAAACATGGAATTCAACATTTGGAAGACCAAAAATAAATATATCAACAAAAAAACCTATGTTTGCTCTCTGTTAAATGATGTTTTTTTTTTTTTTTAGTTAAAAAGGAAATTTTCATTAAAGACTTTGTAAAATCTGTCAAATATACAAGATGTACATCATTTGGTGGTCCTCCAATCCACTATTTCTTTTGACTAATATTCCTAACTTTTTTTTAGACAATGTGTCAATTTATTGGCTTATCTCCTAACCCAATTAAGACTTCAAATTAAAGTTATTTAGTTTAAGATAACTTATTAGAGAAAGGGATATCAAAACAAAATTAAATTGCCAGTTAAATGAAATAGATTTTATTAGAGAACTTAGAATAGATTGAAATAACAATGTAATAAGGGCAATGATATTGCGACAGCAAATATCTTATTGCTACATTTTATTTAAATGATAAAATTACCCTCTCACCCTCTCACGGATCCCAATCATTTTGTGATATGATCACCTCCTCCTTGCGTCGCGTCTTTTTCCTCAATAGAAGCTCCGATTCTCCCATCATCTTCCTTGTCTCTCTTATCAAACGTCCTTCCAAGCTTGTAAACTGAAAAGGTTTCATAGTCAACAACAAAAATTTGTTAAGCAAAGACATAAATGGAGCATTTTGTTGCTAGACTGAAAAACAAATCATCCCAAATTTTAGCAAAATAACTCACCGATATCATAAATGATTTATTTGTTTTAGACAATCCCCCAACCCCATCAACAGTTTCAATCCTCCAAGTTCTCATTTCCCTACAAAACCCTCCACTGCTACTACTCACATTAGTTGTGTACCAGGACCCATAACCTCTCCACCATCGGCATCGTCCTCCAAATTTCTCTCCTGCAACCCGTCAATTGTTTCATAATCACCTACTTTTGTTTTCCACAACTATGGGGACTATGCTTCACCGCAATTGGAAAATATAACGAAAGAATAGTCATTATTATCAGTAGACGCCAAAAAGTCCGGTAGCAAAATCAACTCCAAAAACCTATTAGCAGAAAATTTTTAGGTTGCCATCCGAGTTGACATCAGGCTTGCCGTCAGAATTTGTACAAAGAGAGAGATAGGAGGGGTGTTAAGAAGGAAAACAACGGTATGCTATGGAAAGAGAGAAATGAAAGTAAGGATAGTTTTGTCATTCACAAAAAAATGTGTTGTGACAATAGGCAATATCATGGCCCATGCAATAATTGTTACATGATTGTGTATTTATGGTCCAATTACTCCCAATGACACCAATCTAAAAGATTGAATATGAACCAATTTTTTATGTCTTTGTTTATATTTTGACAAATTGATAGGTGTTTTCCACATTTATGATGCATATCTAATTAAGCTGGTCATAATTCATAAAACATCATTTTGTTATTTCTTTTTTGGCTTAGAGAACAGTTTATATAAGAAAGAAGTGAATTTACTATAACTTTTTCTTCACATGCCACATGGTTTTTTTATTTATTTATTTATGTGGAGCTAACATGGAAGAGAGTTCGGAAGGTTGGAGCTTTACTTTTGCTGATTTGTGGTGTAAAAAATGCTAGATCTTGGGTCTTCCAGGGTGAAATTACAATAAAATCCTTTTACTCCCAAAAAGTGACAACTACTCTGCAATGTATTTTTGTAAATTTACAAAAAGTCTATGACCGGAAACACACATAATGCCTTGGGTTACAAACTCATCTTATGCTTGATATAAATTGTACCACAATAGCTATATTTTGGAATAGATACTCTATCTAAATTTGGACCATCAAATTTGGGATTTATTTTAATAAAAATTCAATATCAAACTATTGGATCATATATATATAAATACCTAATTCATGAACTTTACTGCCGCTTCTCCTCTCTGCCATTTATTTCTCCTCCACATTTTCCTCATCTTTTATCAAATCAACCATTCTTTTTGTTAGGTTTATTTATTGGATTCTACCAAATAATTGTACCTTCATCTAATCTTCACTTTTTGATCATATCTAGTACTAGATTTTCAGCAAGATTTTTTTTCCTTTTTCCCCAAATTTAGCAAGTCTTACTTCATTTCTCTTCTTTAGCATTTTTTGTTTTTTCACTCTTCGCATAATTTTCATTGCACTACTTTCATTACAAATTTTCTCTTTTCTTTTTCTTCTCTATATTTTGTCTGGTTTTAGATATTTTTAACTTTCTATATTTTTGTTTGGTTTTATAATTTTTTTACTTGACATTCTTTATAAAATAGCTGTTTTGCAGAATTTGGTTGGGGATTAAGGTTATTACTGTGTTTGCATAGAAACTAAAAGTACCTTTATATTTTTCCCTTACAAATCTTCAAAATTTTGTGTATATATTTTTTTGGTTAATATTCTATTAAGCAAGACCTCAATAATCCAACCCTTTATAGGGTTTTTTTTTTTTTTTGATTGATTCTTTATGGGATTCTGTAGATTGTTGTGAAATTTTTAGTTCTGAAAAATGGGTTTGTTTATTTTTTTGATCGATTTCAATTTTAGGTAGTTTTTTATGGAATGAAGTGAGAAATGAGAATTTTGAGGAACTTTTTGGATTTTGATTATGTATTTGGAAGAAAGTTTTAAAATTGCTTTTGTATTTGAGCTCTGTAAATATCACAAATAGTTAAGTTAGTGGTATCAATATAGAAGGAATCTTTTTGTTGGGTTGAATTGAATCCAGGTAGAAATTGCTAAAAAAAGTATTTGTTTTGAGTGAATTTATGTGAATGTAACCTAAAAAGAAAAACGAGTGTTATGTGAATGTGGTGGATTAGAAAAAATCTATATTTTCACTTTTGGATTACTTCAAGGTAAAAATATTGGGAACATATTTTATTTTGTCATGGTTTGTGAAAGTCGACGATTCAAAATGATGTTAATCAGTAACCAAAGCATTAGTGGTTAGATTATTTGTATGACCATTTCGGTCTCAAATCCCAATTTTAATTGGGTTATATATTTGATACTTTGGCAAATGGAAGGTTGAATGATGGTTTAATATTCTAACCTGTTTTATCTTATATCTATTTTGTTACTAATATTTTTAATAGTTTTACTTGAGTGTTTTGTTGCTATTGATTCTTAGCTAACAAACTTCTGCCTATTCTCTAAATTGGTAGGAGTTATCTTTCGTTTATTCTTTTAGTATATTTGATCAATGACTTAGTGGATAGATATAGATATATGGTGAAAAAAAGAATTTTTTTAACTCCTTTTACTTGGGTGTGATATATTTAAAAAATAAATAAAAAATAAGATTGTTAATTTATTTCTTAACTTGGCATGGTGGTTTCATGCTCTTTACATATAGTTTAATATCCAATCCAAAGAAGTAATTTTTAAATTTTCAAAAGAATACAACAATAGATTTTCATTAGTAGCACAACTTATTATCACACTTTTGTGTGTGTAAATGACAGGATAATTTTCTATTATTACACTAGCAATTTTAATACTATCTTTTGGTCACTAGAATTGGATTTAAAATTGGTGATAAACATTCTATGAATATAGGGAATGAACCAAAAGCGAAATCCCATTAATTCAAACCTCTACAACCTTTTTCACATTGAATTTTATTTACTTTCCAGGATTTGCGCATTTCAAGTAATCTGTATCTACTCAGATTGATTAGATGTTTTTTTCGTATATAGGATGTGATGATATTACCCATTAGGCATAAAGCTAATCTGATCCGTTTCTTGATGGGGCAATCTTGAAGGTATTTTAGGAATTTTTCCTTTAATGCAACTTGATTTGCAGTCATGTCAGACCACTTCCTTCTTTGCATGAATTTTAGAATATTGAATATTTCTTTAATCATATATTTACCAACGTAATTAAAGGGATCTTAGCTTTGCATAGCATTTTATTAGTTGTATTATGAGTTGTATTGTGCTAATAGAATATTATTCAATAAAGTAAGCATTTTGGACACTACACTTACTGCCTATTCGAAAAAAATGATTCGGTGAAGAATATTTCTAGAAAGTCATGTTGTTCTTTTAGTTATTCTGTTACTATACTTGTATCCTTTTCATGTATTAAGATCTAACTTCAAAATTTGTATTGCTTTCAAAGTTTTTTTTTGTGAATTTTAATTTTTACCTTGCAGTTGATCTTGTTTAAGTTTTGGAACTTAAGGTACATATTTTAATAGATCTTTCATGTTTTTGTTTTTCAGTTAGCTTTAAATAAACTTATGTTAATATGTTTGCAATTCTGTATAATTATGTTTGCTCTTAAAAATAGGATGTATGTGATTCTTTTGTGTATTTTCAGATTCTCTTGGTGCTTGATCTACTATGATTTTCTTGTGTTAATAGCTTGTGGATTGTATTTTTAATAGGATTCAAGAAACTATAAATGAATGACTGCCATGTAACCAAAAAAATTAGATGAAGATTCCTATACTTAGTTTTTTATTTAATCTTTTTTTTACATGCTGCAAAAAAAGAAATTGAAATATAAATATGCGCCTCTTTATTTCTCTTTCCAACTTTTAGAAGATCAAATGATTAAATGTTAAGATATTATATATATATATATATATTATATATATTTTGTATATATTCTACATTTACTTAGAATGATCATTTAAGATTTGATAGCTTTTATTCTTATGCTCATTATGGAAAAATAGGAATGTGACATGATATGTATAACTAACAATTGCCTTCAAATAGATGGCACGAACTTGAATAATAAATTATTGATATTTTTCGAAAGATTAGAGCTAAATGAAATGAATTGATATGAGTTTGTCTGCATAAAAGGAAAAAAATATGTTAAGTTTTGAGGAAAAATAAGTACTTTTAAGAACTTTAGTGACAAAAGATACGGTTGAAAATGGAAAAAGATTATTCGGTGAAATAAACTTTAAAGAAACGGAAAATACTTAGATAGACGCGATCTTTGACCCTACCCGTAGATCCTGTGGTCAGGATTAAATTTTAAAAAATCTTGCTTACATCGGCTGATGTCATAGATTTTCTAAAGTTCAATCCACACCACAGGGTCTACAAGTGGGGTTAAGAATCGGGTCTACCTAAATATTTGTCTAAAGAAACAAGTAATTGTAATCTTTGGGTATATAAAAGTATACTACGTAATCAAGTGGTTATTATTTTCATTGAACTAAAATTGGTCCAAATGCTTAGAGAATGCTACTTAAAAATTTGAAGTTGTGTTCTGTATTCAAATTAAATTGTGTTGTGAGAATAAAAAAGAAGAAGATGTTAATAGTTACTCTATATATTTGTATGGTAATTACATTTTAAATGTACAGTTGTCTAATAGAGTTTTCATATCAATATTTCTTAGATAGAAGATGGATGATGAAGAATATAAAAGGTTAATGTTTTTTCCGTATTTCAATATTTGTACCAACGAGATATTTCAATTTTCTTGAGAAAACATGCACAGGCGAAGGTCTCCTAGTACCAAAAAATAAAAAAATAAAAAAATAAAAAAATAAAAAAATAAAAAAATACTAATGTTTCTGACTTCTCAGAGTAAGAAAGAATGTTCTGACAAAGGTGCAGAAGACACTTCTCGTGGTAATCTCGTCAATTCCACGTACAGAGACAATAATTTAGTAACTTAAAAAAGGGTTATTAACACTTCGCGCACCTGAACTTGGAAATTACACTTTATCCCCGTAAACTATAAAAATATATATCTTTTACTCCTCATTAATATTATTTATCTATTATTAATATTAAAATTATTAAGATAATCCAGTTGATGACTAAAATACTCTTGCTACCATATTTTGATTTTTTTTGTATATTTAAATTTTAATAGTGACATGATAATTATTTAAAAATAGTAAAAATAAACTATATAATATTTCATATAATCTATATCAATATATTTTTTGATCAAATTTTTAAAATTTTTTATTTTTATTTTATATTATTTCGAATTTGAATGTTTAACTATTAACCCAACGACTATTTTACAATTGAGACTTGAGAAAGTTAGACTTGTATTCTTCAAGAGCATTTGATGTTTAAATTAATACTTAGACAAAAGATAAAATAGATGGTAAAGAAGCTATCAATGAGTTATTTATACTAATTGTAAATATGTTTTGCCTGTAATGTATTTGAATGAGGCAAATGAGTTTATTAAAAGTCACAAGATTTTCTGTATCACATTTTGTTGATCTTCTGTTTCAACACTGAGATGTTAGGGGTTCATTTGACTTTGATTCTCTATGTAAAAAGACTTTATTGCCCATGTATCATATCACCGGCCACATGTGTACCCCTTGCTTTGGTATTTATTTTAATAGTAATAATTATGTAATTTAACAGAATAATCTTATCCTGTTTATTAAATGTCCATGCCAGCATCCCAAAATTATAAATTGGTTTTTCATGTTATTTTGCATTATAAGGTCAACACGTCGCCCCACCTAATTAGTTGTTTGATTTTTTTTTTTTTTCCAACAAGAATAAAGTTGTTAAACAGCTTTGTGTTTTTTCTTTTAATTTTGCATTGCATAGTTTGTGTGGCAATTAGAGTAGATCTGGACTTCCCTGCTTCAAACAGATGGCGGATATGGCGACTTTCGAAAATCAGAAATTAAGAGCTCAATCAGGAAGAAAGAAAGCAACGGAGTACTAAAAATGAAATATTGTAGTGGTTGTCAGTTTACCGAATTTGCATTTCTGGTTTCGGGATTTTGAGTTCGCTTCCGTCATTTTCACATTGATTGGCATTTTTCCATCATACATCTTTTCTTTACCTTTTTTTTTTTTTTTTTTTTTTAGTAAAATACATGAATGGTCACTAAATTATTAAATTATTGCATACAAGATTGAATTATTTATTTTATAAATTTGATCACTGTACTAACTTAAAAGTGTGTTTAGAGTCATTGTGTTATAAATTTGATAATTGAACTACCTTAAATGTGTATATATAGACACTATGGAACATACATTTACTGTAATTTAGTAACTAAATTTACAAAATAAATACTTCAGTGACACCAGAAACTCACTGAAGATAATTTAATAACTAAATTTGTAAAATAAATAATTCAATAACCTTATATACAATAATCTATTAATGTGATGACCATTCGTAATAACTCATATTCAAAGTGGTTCAAAATCGAATTCATCCAAATATTTTTCGTAATTAGATATTCGTTCCAAAAAAATATTGACCCTTTCATGTAAACTTAAATCACTGTAGTGCTAAAAATATTAATCCATTTTTTTTTCTTGGGAAAATTTAGAAGACCCAAAACAATTGCAATCATCCGGGACCTCAAAAAACATAATCCGTTGAATAGATATATTTGACTACCCCCCAAAAAAAAAAAAACTCCCACTAAACTCGAAAGCAAGTTTTTTAGTTTCGTAACCGCGTTGGTCTATATTAATTCTGTCATTCTTACGAGGTATAGTAAAACTCAAGCTTTTGTATTTCATTCTCGAATTGAAAAATATGGATATTGCAAGCAAGAACGGTTTACTGTTGTATTTTTATTCAAAAGCTTTTGCATGAGTTTGTTAAATTTTTTACTGAAAGGTGAACGCAACTAATTCGGTTAGCTTCCTATTAAAAATATTCGTGTATCTATATAAAATGATAAATTTAGTGATAGATCGTCATGTTTGTTAAAAATGAATAAAATAAGATTAATTATCTAAGATTAAAAATTTGTTAATTAAATATAATTATATCACGTAAATTGAGTTTTCTACAAGATATCATCAATTTATAGGCTTATAAATTATTTTCCTAAATATCTATCTAATTATATCATTTTCAACCCCTCTGGAAACAATAAGGTTGTAGCACTAATACAAGTTATTCGTAATACACCAATATTTTTTTTAAATAATAAAAAAATTTTGATGTGGGTTGGTGATGGTTTGTTGAGCTAGAACTTAGTCAAGAGGACGGTTCAGCATCATGTTCTTGTTTGAATTTTGAAGGGGACATTAATTTATAGAAAAATATTTAGATATATCTGATTTTTTTATTTTACTTGTAAATTTTGTGATCAAAATTAAATTTTAAAATTTTTTACTTACATCAGCTGATGTCATAAATTTTCTAAAATTTAATCCGCATTACAAGATCTACAAGTAAAATTAAAAATCGAATCCACATAAATATTTGCCTGATTTATGTATCATTTATTCCCACAAGTAGTGTACGTGAGCCGATATTACTGCATTATGACCTTAATTGTGTTCGAGTTAGGTAGTGAACATTTTTTGCCCAACATTTGCTACAGTCTGACTTTGCTCCCCAATTTAGTTGTGGATTTACTCCGGTATCTATTATTGTTCTCATCCATTCTTTGACCTTTATTATGCTTTTGAAAAATTTTACATTTTCGTTAAGGTATCATATACGTTGTATTTTGAATATTTATATAGAATAATATTAATTATTTTAAATATTTATACAGTACAAATTTTAAAATAAAACTATATAATACTAATAGATACATATAATTTTCCTATATTTTTACACTTAAAAAGAAATAGTAATGAAAAAGGATTCAGAAGTGGATCCTTAATTGACCTTTTATGCTCATCAACTACCCAAAAAAATTTGTTGACCTCCTAAAATATTATGGTTATTAATTTTCAATAAATTAGTTGACTTGTTTATGGGCTTTTATGTCAAAATTTTATTATTAGAAGAAAAAGCAGCTAAGCGTCCATACGCCTAAGTTGAATGGTGCCCTTCTAAAATCTTATGTGCTGAAAATGGATCAGTTTTCGAGCAACTTCGATATTTTACCTTTTATAGCAATATTTGTATTAAAAAAAAAAACTGAAATTTCAAATTTTCACCGAATCATGAACAGATTTTAAGTTTTGTCGAAAAGCTTTTGAAGTATACGTAATCCCTTAAGCCATCAAGTTAGTCAATTGGAAAATACTTACATATATCAGATCTTTGGTCCTATCCGTAAATCTTATGGTCAAAATCAAATTTTAATAATATTTCTTACATCAGTTAATGTCATAGATTCTATAACATTTAATCTACATCACAAAATTTACAAGTGGGATAAAAAATCAGGTCTACCTAAGTATTTCCCTAGTCAATAACTAGTGCAAAAACTTCTTCATATATACAAGGTATATTATTATGGGAAAGATTTAGATAGATTTGATTTTTGATCCATTTATAAACTTTGTGGTGTGAATTAAGTGTTATAGAATTTATGACATAAGTTGATGTAAGCAAGATTTTATAAGATTTAATTTGATGACCGTAATATTTAAAGGTGGAGTCAAAAACTGAATTTGTGGTAATATTTTCCTATTATTAATATTGGAAAAAACTTACATGAACCAGGTTTTTGGCTCCACCTGTAGACATTGCGGTCAAGATTAAATCTTATAAAATCTTGTTTACATCTTATAGATTCCATAATATTTAATCCACACCACAAAATTTACAAGTGATACTAAAAACTAACTCTATCTAAGTCTTTCCCATTAATATTAAACGTCATACTGAACTTAGTAATTAAAACATTTTAAAATGGCAGCTTTTTCGGTAGTACGCACAAGTGATAGAGAAATCGGTTTTTAACTTTATTTTAAAATTTTATGTCGAGGATTAAATATCAAGAAATTCATAACATTAATGAATATAAATAAAATTCATAAAATTTAATTTATATCACAAAATTTATAAATAAAATTCAAATTTACTTAAATATTTCTCTAAATTGATAACAGAGGCTCTGTTGGCTGTTTTGATACTAAAAGTAAAGCATAAAGCATCTTTAGTTGCAAAATTATTTTTTTAGGAAAATTATTTAAAAAATTATAAATTTATAGTCACTTGTAAAAACTACCTTACGTAGTAATATATTATCAATTTACGATTCTTCTGATTTTAAATTTTTGTCCAAATTTTTTTCCTTATTTTGTTGATCGGTGACATATTAACACTTTTATATTTATCATATTATACTTATTATTTTGTATAGATAGAGGGACCAAATGCTTGAATGACCAGTTAGCTATGGGCTTGTTAATTGGGTCTAATGAGTTAGGTTTATACAATATCTACAGTAGCCCAACTGAAAACTTACGTATGGCCCATGATAAACCTATATACGACACACGATGTCGAGGCTCAAACTCAGCGTTCTCGTACTTTGGTCTGGATAATGCTGAGGAAGTTTTTTGGTTTACAAGAGGAGTGAATGAAAATTAAAATTAATGATACTTTTAAGTATTTTTGACTAATTATTATGAAAATGATTTTATAAAAACCTGAAAGTATTAAAAAATATTTGTTTTTATTTTTTATCTGTAAGTTAAATTTTAAATTAATTAACTTATCAATATTTAAATTGATTAATTTATTAATATATTGAAATTCATTTCTTATTCAAACTAAAACAAATAAGGAGAATTGATATAAATCTATATTAATAATGGGGTTTATTATCCTCATTTTGATTTCGATTCTTGAATACGAACAAAACACCTAAATACTGAGATTTCCCTTTTTATAAAAATGTTACTCATCTCAAACTTTTGCTAAGCGGTAATCAAACTTCGAAATTGAAATAAAAATTATAAACTTAATTAAATTACGAGTATCGATTGTATCATCTTACCTCATTTATTTGGTTTAAATTGGAACGATTTCATTATATTAATGAGTTAATTAATCTGATATGCAAGTCACAATAAGAATGAAAGTAAGCAATTTTTTATACTTTTTTATTTTTATAAAATAATTCTTGTAGTGATCCATGAAACAACATTTATAAGTATAGTATCATTAATTTTAATTATTATTCTTCTCGCATACTCATAAATCAAACATTTTATATCTATACGACGAATTTCTACTAATCGACCTTTTTTTTTTTTCTTTTTCTTTTTCTTTTGGGTAAAAGTAATCTACTTACTACCACTAATTTTTTATATAATGGAATAGTATGTAACTGAGTCTATTTTTAATATAGCATACTTTTCAAAAAACTGTTTAAAAAAATCCCAGTTTAATCTTTTGTGGGATTCCCAATCGTGATCTGCAACATGCTCTTGAAGTCATTGCCTAACTATTTTCTCCTAAGTGTGTTCCAAGAAAAACTACAATTTTGTCCAAGTTATTCATAACTCATGAACAAATTAAGTATCAATCAAATACGAAGCAAAATTATAGTAACAAATTAATGTTATCTTTGTGTATCCATGTAAACATCCAACATCCTGTATCGTGTAAATGGATAAATATTGTTGATGCGTAAAAATTGTTAGTATCAAAGTTTAAAATTCGAAAATCTCCAAATATAGGTTTAAAATTGTCTAATAAGTAAAAAATACTTCAAAGTAAAAGTAACGATGCGTGCTGAACTCTAGAAGAACACCTGAGGCAAATAACAGGATTTTATCTCCCAAAATAGGTTTCAAGTTAGAAATTGTTCGAAAAGAGGAAATTTAGAGAATAAATGAAAGTTAAGAAAGACAATGAGTTTGTAATGAAAGATTGTTTATAAAATTTATCTTGCACTTTTACTATTTATATAAATATTTGATGACTTTGAACAATTAATGGGTCATGAACCAAATAATTAACCCATGTAGGCTTTTAACGTTATCGATTGACCATTAATCTTGAATTTAAGTCAAAATAACTAAATTATCTTCATGAATATTTAATTGATTTGACTAACTTGTCACATATTTACCATGTTAAAAAATATGAATTTTCATCTTAAAATTAATTGGTGACAAATAGAGTGATTCAGAAATTTATTAATTAGTTCAGAATCTTTTGTCTATACCATTGATATGAATTTTATACTTTAATACCCCTTCTCACACGTGACTTGGATTGGATATGAAACCCTTCTATACGTAAGTCAGACATAAGAGAGGCCTTTAAAAAGAATCTCAGTTGGAAGGAGTTGGATCAAACTCTATTACAAGTAAGTTAGACGTACTTACACGAAATTTGGGTTAGACAAAATCCTGTTAGAGGTAGGATAGACGTATTCACACGTGATTTAGGTCAGACGTAAGAGAACCTGTTGGAAGGGGTTAGATAAAACCTCCGTTAGAAGGGATTTGACAGAACCCTGTTACAGGTAAGTCATATGTAAGGGAGCCCGTTGAAAGGAGTTGGACAGAATCTAAGACAAGTGTGGATGGATGAAAAAATATTTGACGAAGTGTGGATTCGAATTCTTCTTGTAAAAACTTCTTTTGGGAAATGGGCCAAATCGGGTCATTTCTCAAAAACAATAGCTAAAGGATCTGATACTCCCTCTTGGATCTGGATTCTACATGCTGATGTCTCACGATTTTGACAGAAAGTTAGTTCTCATACCATGTTAAATAATATTAATTTTTATTTTAAAATTAATTAGTGATAAGTAGGGTAGTTCAAAATATTTTGTCTAACTGATGTAAAATTTATACTTTAACAAATAAATTATTAAATGATATATTTTTTTATCATCATATACAATAATAAAAGAGATTAGAGACGATAATTAACACTAGTGGACGCCTATCGTATTTTCTTTGTCAATTAGAAGTATTCAATGCTATTTTCCTCATAATTCAGACGATTTGCAACAATGAGTAACTATTCAAATCTAGTATCAAAGATAGTTAGTATAGAAAGGTTAGGAGTTGAGAAGCTGTTGCTTGCTGTCTACTTCGCGATTAGACAGAAGGATTTGAATGAATGTGATTGAAAATTTTAATATGTAATAAATTATTTAATTTAATTATGAATTAAAATTTTTAAAAATATAATTTTAATAATTAAATAATTAAATTTAAAATTTATAAGAGAGTTAAATTCAATATTATTTTAAATATTTATTTCTCATTAAATCTATTCGCTCAAAAACAATCGAATTTATCGATCCAAACACTAAACATATTCAACTTTGAAATTATTTTAGCATGTGATTGGGGACGTCACTGGCAGTTGTTAATTAGTGAAAGCCAACACTTGTCATTCGATCATAAATAAAAAAAAACACAAAACACAAAAGAGAACCAAATAAAGAAGCTCGATCAAAACAGCTGCAAATTTACTTGTAATTCCTCTTCGATTTATTTTTAATGTATTTATTAATTTCGATTTTAAACATTTCATCTTTCTCAGCGTTTATTGCCGTATTATATTCATCTATCGAATTGCCGGACTTCAATATAAGTTAAATTGGTTTATTTGAGATGATTTTAGGGTTTTTTAATTGCATTGGAAATTATGTCTCATGTTTGTTTATTGAATCTGTTTAGCTGATTCTTAAGTTTTCTGGAATCATAATTACTATATTTTTGTTCAGCTTGGATTATTTTGCTATGTTATTAGGTTAGACAATAAAGTTTGCCAATTTGTTATTTTATTTTCCTTTTCTATATTCTAATCAAATAAAATTGAATTTTCAAGAGCTATATTGGTATATATTTGGTATATTAAGTGCCTGCTCTCTGCAGATATATAAATTAGTGCCAAGTGATTTTTTTTTTTTTTTGTTGGCCTTTTGTTTCCGTGTTGGTTCAACAGAGCAGATTGATAATTTCTGTAACTAATTTTACAGGCAATTGATACAGTGGTTAGGCAATCTTTACTTATTGATCAGTGTATTGTGCCAGACTAGAGATTCTGTTGAAATTAAGGGACTGCTTTGAGAGTTTTGAATGTATAGTATTTCCCTTGTCTTTAAGAAATTGTTTCGAAGAGGGTTTCAGTGGGGAACTTAGTTGTAATTATATTTTGCAGCTCGGTTCAAATGTTTAGCAAATTCATATACTTCGAGATGCTATTTTCAAATTCATATTCCCAGTTATTTATATGTCTCTGAATTTTATTGAAATAAGATGGTGGTGCGTATGCAAGCATTATGAATATTTTCTATAGAACTGTTGGAAACTCAATGATGTCCCCATCCTTCGTTTAGTATTGTAGCACGTTCCTTTTCTATAATTTTTGATAAACGATGATTTATGGTGAAGTCCTGTGTTTCTCTTCTCTCCTCAACTTCCTTATATAGGTTTATCTTTATTACATGCTCTGAATATGAGACTAAAATATGATTTTCTCTCCTTTCAGGTAAGAAGTTAATGGTACATTGGATGCAATAGCAAACTTAGCAATTGTTTTGTTGTCCTTTCTTGTATCAATCAACAAAATATATAGACATTGCAATCAAGAACTTGTGATGCCTAAAAGACGCAGCACCCTTAATAGCTAGTAGTCTTTGGTTCTTTCATTTCAACCTTTTGAGGAATTAATGGCTGTTAACTCTCAAGAGTCCAGTCGAGAAAATCCTACTGATAAATTTCCTTTGCTCATGGAGCGGGCAGAGAATCTTGAAAGTCAAGAGTATGTTATTGATATAGAACGGGTTGGTGATGCTTCCTCGTCAGAATCATCTGATCATGGTTCTCCTCGTGGCTTGAATACAACACATCATGAAACTGGACCCTCAGGTAATGGTCGATTGCCTTTGACTCAGCCACCCCCCTCAGCTTCCAATGGTTACAACTTTAGGAGGTCCTCACTTTCAAGGAGACGCGAAGGTTTTGGGCGTCGATGGAGTCCATTTAATACCATGTTTTGGATTTCCCTTGAGCTAGTATTCACTGTAGGCCAAATTATTGCAGCACTGGTTGTTCTATATCTGTCAAGAGATGAGAACCCTCAAACTCCATTGTTTGCTTGGGTTGTTGGTTATGCTACTGGTTGTGCATTAAGTCTTCCTCTCTATTACTGGCGTTATATTCATAGCAATCAGAGCATTGATCAAAGTTCCACTCAATCACGTCAAGGTTCGAGACAAGGCAGTGCTACATCAGAAACCCAATTCTTACATAACAATCTCACTGACTAGCTCTTCAGAAGAGGAAGCTGGTCAGAATACATCTACGGGAACTTGGATTCGCCAAAATATTAGCGCTTCAAATGCTAGGTATCTATGTTAATGTCATATTTATTAAGTATTACGATTTCAATGCTGCAGGATACATTTACTTGTTTACGTGCATTCTTGGTTTACTTTGTGTGTGATGAAGATTGTTCTGCCTAATCAGTGTGTTTGAATGGTTAACTATTTCATTGTTTGCTCGTGCATTCTTTTCAATCACATTAAGTTTTTATTTTAAGAGGCCACTGAAGTATCTCAGACTATTAGTTAGTCTGTTAGGAAAGTCATCTTACTAACAATTATAAAAGAATACCAATATGCCTATTTTGTCAACTTTCTATCTTAAATTAGAAAGGATGTCTAGTTTTCGTAACATTTTTAACTTTCTTAGTTGTTACCCTTTTTGTTTTTGCTTTTGCCTTTCTCGTATTGAGGCGTTATGGGCCTTGAGGGTTGTTTGCCAAGTTCCTTATGTTGTCCACTTTGATATAAAAGCCAGGTACTGACTTTGGCAAGTGATGCTTGGCAAGGGCATTGATCTTCCTGAAATTCTCCATACAATCTCCTGAAATTTGGAAGATAACTCTAAAGATATCTTGTTGAAATTATAAGGGCTGAATGTTTATTCCAAGTGGTATTTCTACAATCTTAGGGTGCATATTGAAGTTAGGCTAGCAGATAGTTTTAATATCTAAAATCTTGGAGACAAAACTTAAACTAACTTGAAGGTCACCTCACTCTTTCTGTGAATGCACTAAGATTATTTTACCCACATTGATATATTTTGTCCATGTATTTGTAGCGAATTTTATGGCTATGGGGATATTCTAGTTGAAGTAAACCAGAGTAGTTTCATTGCTTATGCAATATATGGTTAGTATATTAATGTAGCATGATCTGTTTATGAAGCTGCATTTGTCTAGACAACATTCATGACATTGATTATGTGTTTTACCTATCTCAGAAAATATTTTCTATGGGGACCCTACTTGTCACATGCAAGCTGTTTGTTGCCATGTATTTGAAATATGGAAAACAGATGCATTGCTAGAATGTGAAACTAACATTGTCAATGAGATGCCCAAGTTACTCAAGCAGTGTTCTTTTCATGTATTGTTGATGTTGCTTGTTCATTTCTTTCAGGCTCAGTGTACTGGTGGACCACTTCAAAATGGCTTTGGATTGCTTTTTTGCAGTTTGGTTTGTAGTCGGGAATGTTTGGATATTTGGAGGGCATTCATCTTCTTCTGATGCCCCCAATTTGTATAGGTACAAGCTGCTTTTCTATTCGTATATTTTTCTTTTACTCCTATCCTTCTCTGTTCATGTGTCTCCTGAATCCTTTGCAGGTTATGTTTGGTGTTTCTTACTTTTAGTTGTATTGGCTATGCCATGCCTTTCATTTTGTGCGGAATGATATGTTGCTGCCTGCCATGCATATATACCATACATATCCTCGGTGTTCGCGAGGATATGAAAGGAATGAAAGGAGCCACTGAGGAGTCGATTAATGCTTTGCCCAGACACAAGTTTAAGCTAAAGAGGGATCAAAGTGGCAGCAGTAGTGGTAGTGGCTCTGGATTTGAGGAAGGTGGATTTCTAGCTGCAGGAACAGAAAAGGAGCGTGCCATCTCAGAGGAAGATGCAGTAAGTTGTGTTATTTTGAGGCTTTTAATGTAAAAAAATTACAAAATGGCATGTATGATTATAGCAATTTGCTTGACTGCTCATCTTCAGTTGGTGCTATATTGCCATCATGTTCCTTTTCTTATAGTTGTTCAATTTGTAGGAGATGAAACTATACTTAATATTTCAAAACCATCCATAAATGAGATTTTTTACCCTGTGATGCTTGTGTTGGACAGGTTTGTTGTATTTGCTTGACAAACTATGAGGATGATGATGAGTTGAGGGAGCTTCCTTGCTCTCATTTCTTCCACACAGAGTGGCGTGGATAAGTGGCTTAAGATAAATGCGTCATGTCCCCTCTGCAAATTTGAAATCGGTGGTGCTGCTGCTGAGGATGCAGCACCTGTAGAATCCAGCCAGCAAGAGTAACGAGGAGTATGAAACATGGGCATGTGAAACAAGCAATAGGCCATGGTATGAGATAGCCCCCCTTCCCGTTCTTTGGTTAGAGGATGATGGTAATTGTTGTAAAGTTGAGTTCATCGTGCATCTCTACAACTTTTTGGCATCAATATTTGTGGTGTACAAGAGTAGTCATGATTTGTCAAATGTGTTTCCCAATTGTTCAGAATTAAGCGATATGTTAGTTGTAAATTTGAGTTGCATACACTACTCCTTTGTAAGATTTATATGCTCCTTGAACTTGTGAGCTAGAGATTATACCCAGTACCTCTGAATAAATCATTGTCATCTCAGGCAGCTTTTCGGCTTGGTTAATGTTTGGTGTTCATGGGTTGAGTTTTTGGGCCGATGGGTTTTCAGAGTTTTGATTGTCGGGGTTTTGGATCAAAAAATAAAATAAAATTCAATTCAACTCGACTAATATAGCAACACAAGTAAATTTTGCCCAAGTATTAGCTGGCGGGTTATTAAAGTTTTCAAATTATTTTGGGTAACAAATTTAAATTAATAAAAAAAATTTAAAAATTCTAAGATTGCAAGATTATTTAAAAAAATTATATTTAGTTAAAAATAAATAAAATAATTAGGTCAATAATTAAAAAGAAAAAATATACAATATGATAAATTAGTCTATTATTACACATCTAGAATGAAAAATATATATATAAATTAGATGAAATAATTAGACCAAAAATGAAAATTAAAAAATATATAATTAAATTTTACTGGATTATTGGGTTATCTAGTTGGGTTAGATTTTAAAAAATAAAACCAGTCCAATCCAACCAAAAATATAATCTAACCTAACTCAATTCGGATAATCCAATTCATACAATTTAAAACTCAAATTTATTTCGATTGAGTTAAAACTATTAATTTTAAATTGAGTTGAATTTGAACAATCCTAGTACCTAGTAGATATGTTAGTGCGGACTATTGTAGCTGTCATTTTGCAGTGTGTTACGAAGGACTCTAAGCTTGGCATGATTATGCATTTGAGTAAGCTTGATTCTATCTCGGTCAAATTTGATTTGAGTCGAGCTGAACTGTCTTTATTTACTGGTTTTCTTGAGAAAAGCAAGTGGTAATCACTGTAAAAAATCACTTCATCGTCATTTCTAGTAATGTTAGATGAAAATTTTTATTTGAATCGTATATTTGATCAGTGATATTAATACCTAAATTCAGAAAATGTTATATTACCCACATGAATAATGTCGTCTCTTCAAAACTAATGAATCTATATACAATAACATAGATAGGATCTAAGTAAGAATATTCTTGTACCGGAGTCCGAACCATACATAGAATAAGAATAGAGATTTGCTATCAAAGTTACCAGTTGGCGATTTGGATTCGCCTGAAAAGATGGATTGTGTCTATCAGTTTCCAAGGGGCGACTAGTTAAGAAAGGCCTCTTGTAAATATTTGGAAAAAATAAAAAATAATTTTGAGAAGTGTCTAAACAAGGAGATAATAATATATTTATTTTATTGAGCACCCGTCAAAAATATAAATGTTATGTAAGAATTTATGGTATAGTGACACATGATATACCATAATAATTATAAAAGGAATCAAGTAAATTTAAAAAGTTTTAAAAATGATTAAACAAATAACAAAATAATTTTTTTTTACATATGATAAATATCAACCACTAAGTGAATGATTTGTGATTTAAGTCTTAGTGTGATAAATTAAAATAATTAGGGAGGTCCAATCCTCCACCATTTAGATGGGATAATTGGAAGACCTAGTATCCGTTATTAGCACACCCCCTACTCACACTAGGACTCTAAATCTAGGTGAGCGTTTTTCCCATGTTTATTTAGCCCAATTAATGAATTTTGGAAATAAAGTAGTTTCATAGCTATTTGTCGATTTTGAAAGTCATAGATATATTTTCATTATATGATTTATAAAATTACAAATATATTAATTTTATTCGTATTATATTAGTTGATAGGACAAGTATCTAAATAATATAAGGAGAGAGAAGTAGAATAACCAAGGATTAAATAAATATTTTAGATAATTCTACAATTACTAGGATTAGGGGGAAAGATACACTATGTATGTGTGATTTTAAAAGTAATTAATTAAAAAATAGGAAGAAGTTTTAAGAGTAATTATGAGTAGAAGTTTAAAACTATTAAAGATAAAACAGAGTTAATATATAATAATATTACACTAACTAAAAACTTTTGTTTTATATATAATATAGAATAGTCATATAGATATCATATCTTCAATTGTCATGCGCCACCGTACCATTTAGTAATACTAATAGTTGCTATTGTAGTAAATAAAATTTGAAGGGTTAAAAACTCTTTTATAAACCATTCCTAAGTCCTAATGTATTTGTTTAGATTTAAATTTTTTTAAAAAAAATATTTTTTAGAAAATTTATTGGTGTTAAATATTAAAAAATATTTTTCAGTGTAAAATATTTTTTAATTTTCTTTCATCTGACTGAAAATAACTTACGAAATTTTTTAGCGTAAGTTATTTTTTGGATAATTCAAGAATAACATAAAATCTCAAATACTTACGTTTATAATTTAATTTCCTAAACTTATTTTCATTTTCAAATTTTGTTCATTCGTTTTTTTTTAATCATGGGTCCCACAATAATATAACTATCATTATGCATATTTTAGTATGACATTATACTATCATTCAATTTTGCACAAAATCAATATTTTATTAACTATAATTACTTGTAAGATATTTATTACCATTGTTATAAGTTTTTTGTATTCATAAAATTAAAGATAAACTGTTAAAAGTTTTTATTTCAAAATATTTTTATTTTGTTAACTGAACAACAAAAAATTATATAAAAAATAAACTGTTTCATATAAAATATTTTTTTTAAAAGAAAATATTTTCAATCTGGCCCAATCGAAAACACCTTTAATTTTAGAATTTTTCCTAAGTCCCTTCAAATGATTTAATAATACCCCAAAAAAAAAAAGGCTATGAAATGCAATGCAGCCCTGTATAATTAACAAAATAATAATTTATAAAATCACAAATTTAAAAATACTATAAAAATATTAATTATTGATTTTAAATATTTGGTAAGAATTTATTCATTGTTCCCAACACATACGTGGCTTTGTTAATTTGTATGTATGCAATTAGGGGTGTTCAAATCCGACTCAACTCGAAAATCCGATCCAACACAAATAAATTTGGAACTAAATGGGTTGGATTTTCGAATTTTGGGTTATTTGGGTCAAATAACAGACTTTAGTAGGGTTGGGTTGGGTTTTAAAAATAAAACCCAACCCCAATAACTCGAATAACAAAAAAAAATCAATTATATATTTTTTTTAAATTTTATTTTTATTCTAATTATTTCATCTACCTTATATTATTTTTCTTTTTATTTTTGAAATATACATCTAATTTATCATATTGTTTACTTTTTTCCTTTTTATTCTTGATATAACCATTTTAATTTTGATCAAACATATATTTTTAATGGATGAATTTATAATTATAGATTTATAATTTTTTTTATTAATTTAAATTTTTAACCCGAATAACCCGCCCGATTAATATTTGGGTTGAATTTACCTGAATTGCTATATTAGTTAGATTAGGTTAAATTTTATTTTTTAACCAAAAAATACGAATCTAAAAAACCGATAACCCAAAAATCCAATCCATAAACACCCTTATATATGCCATGCACCAAAAACCCATTTCCCCATTTTGTTATGCACCCACCCAAACCCGGACCCAGACCCGAAGCCAATAGCCGAAGCCGAAGCCCACCATTCCCACTCCCCCCTCCTCCCTCACACACTCAAATAAGTCCCCAAATAACGCCAGAACACTCTCGTCTGCTGCTCGTCTTCTCCATCCTCTTCCCCCAACTCCCCAATCCAAATTCCAACCCTAACAGTCAGTAACAGGACACCGCCCGGTTGGTCGCCCCCTCTCAGCTCTCACCAAACCCACCCTCACCTTCGAAGCTCTCCAATCAGCCGCCATCACCATTTCTAACCCTCACCCGTCCTCCCGCTTTTCCCTTCTTTTGTTGGTGTAAGTGGCTTTTGAGGATACGAATTGGTTGAAACTGAAATTTTTGTTGGTTGTTTGGGAAAAAAAATGGTGGGAGGCGGAAACAGGAAGGACGATTTAGTAATTAGCAACAATAACGTTTTTGCCGCTTTGGGAAGTTTAAGGAAGAAGAAGAAGTCTACGTCCTCGTCATCGGATAAGGATGGAAAGACCAAGTGTTCTTCTTCTAAGAAACAGCAACAGAAGGAGGAGGAGCCTGAGCCTCAGGTTTTCTGGTCACCGGCGCCTTTGGTGGCGAAATCATGGGCTGATGTTGACGATGAGGATGATGATGATTATTACGCCACCACTGCTCCACCTCAGTCTGTTTGGGCTGGTGCCGACGAACCCCTCAACAGCCTTTGCCTAAAGAGAGCTCCTCTCTTGTTGAGGTATCAAAAGTTTTAACTTTTTTTTTTTATTTTTTTATAAATATTTTCGTTTTATTGGCTGTAGATAGTACTGTTTCTATTGTTAAGTGTGATTGGTTTGGCTTAAATTTAACCATGGAAGTGTACCAATTTTGTATGGATTAGGATTTCCGCTGCAGGGATTGTTTATTTAGTTTTAAAAGATGTTATACTACAATGCTTTGGGAGTATTTATGATTATATTATATTTGTGGTGAACTTGGAGAAGAGAAAGGAAGAGGTTGATGGCCTGCTATTAGGCACGTGTTGGTATTGTTAATGATTGGTGCTGAGATCTATTATCTATAATTGTTTGCGCTGATGGATTAAGTCTCTTGATTTCTATTTTCGGAGTCCTGTTCTGTTTTTATTTGGGGTAGAAAAATTTGAATTGGCGAATGTAGGCGGCAATTTTACATATTCCAAAATGCTTCAGGACTTGTTTTGCAATCTTACGCTTGATGGCATTTACTCAAACAAATCCACAAATGCTGTATTAGTTTTTGAAGGATGTATTTGCGAAAGTATTTCTGATTCGATGAATGCTTTTATATTTGGATTTAGCTTTAACGAAAGGGCAACAGTTCAGCATGCTAAGTTTCCTGGTGTTCAATGTCTTGTATTAGCTTTGCATAGTTATGTTGTGGTTTTGTGCTATAATGATGGTTTTGTGGTTTTTAGACCATTCATCCAAACACATTTATTCACCTGTTTTATTGATGCACATGGCATGTTCTATGAGAAGATATAGTTATACATTTTGCATGGAAACTCGACTTCAGCTTAACTTGGAGTCATTAATTATTTGAAATGATGATGGCCTTTATGTAGCTTCATGCCTTTTATTGCTAGGCCCTTTATCTTGATGTTGTCATTTAGGTTCTTTTTTGGAAATGACACAAGTCATTTACCACAATTTATGGTGCGAGTCTCCATTGGATTGGGTCTAAGTCGGGAGAAAATCAACCCACAATTAATTTCTGCCTGTCTTTCAAGATTCTTCTTTTTGTTGGAACTCTTTTTTGTTTATTTTTTTGGTCGCATTTAACTTCCAGGTGACACATGTCTTGCCTCTGTTTTTTTGTTTCTTGCTTCATTGCTGGCGAATCTCAGCTGGTGCAATATTTATGACAAGATTTTTGCCTATTGTGTATTTGCATACAAGGCATTTGGTTAGATGAATGTGATTGCTTGAATAGTTTATATTTTGTCAGTGAGCAATAGAACTTATATCATGTGCAAGCAATTGAGGAGAGAATCTCTGATGTCCCCGTGGTGGTTGACTTACCTCTCTGCTGTTAGCTTCAGCACGTGTGGGTTCCTTTGCCCAATAGAAGTATGCATATTCCAAATCAGTTGCATCAAATGAACCGGAAAGCCTATAGTAGATATGGCAATTATACTTTCGAAAGAAAAGCACTTGAACCAGCTCTGTGGTGGATGCCAAGGCTGTTGCGTTGATGGTGTTCCTCTTGGCAATGTTCTTTTGTGTAGGGTCTTCCTTTTTCCGTTTTTTCCCCTTAAGTGGTTTAGGTCTGGTAGCTATTGAGGATTTACATGCCACACCCTTGAATCACTATAGGCTTCTTCTGGTTGCATGTCTATTGATGGATGATCATGCTTTCTAATTTGGTTGATACTTAACTACTTTTGATATCTCCAGTTGAAGTTCGTTTTCATGCCTTATCCCCCTCCTTTATTTCATTATGCTTCCAGTTATGAAATCAAGGCGACAAAACTTAGTCAATTTGACTAACAAAGTTTCCGATTATACTTGCATCGTTACCTGTTTTATTTTCATTGTCGCAATTAATTTCATGCATCCTTTTCCCTTTCTCTTTTCCTTTACCTTTAAACTAAAGCATTTGCTCTAGTATTTTGTTTATCCTCTTGTATTTATTCCTTGTAAAGGTAGACTGCTAAAATGACCAATATTCTTGTGGATATCAGGAAAGTGAAAGTGAAGAAGAAGGTATTGATGAAGTGGATGATGATAATGAGGAAGAACATGAGCATGGATCCGAAATACCAGTAGAGAAAGAGCCAGTAATTGAGAAACCTGCTGAAGTTCTGGCACCTAAGGAGTCAGAAAGGCAGTTGTCGAAGAAAGAATTGAAGAAGAAGGAACTGGCTGAGCTTGAAGCAATGCTCGCTCAATTCGGGTATAACAAGCCTGCATGAAGAAGATGCATCCCAGGGTAAATTTTGTGTTTTCGTTTTCTTCATTCTGCTTTAGGGGATTGTTGGAATCAGATGAAGTCTTTTGTTTTAACTGCAACCGATCATAAACGTCAATGCATGGCCTCTGACCCTACAATTTCATAATCGTGACTTGGACAAAATTTCTTTGTTTTTTATGAAATTTTCAGTTGTTTTGTTTTGTTTCTTCTGTCTTTGTTTCATGTTTATTTTTTAATACCATTACTTACATCAATTTCTTTTTCTTTTTTATGTTTTTGGGGCGGGGAAGGGGTCGGACATCAGGGTGTCATTATGTGGTACATCATTAGCTGATTGAATTGTTTGAGGCATATTAGTAGTGTTTATATTTCTTAAAATGTTGCTGTGCTGCACATTAGAAATTTGTCATTTGGCCTTCTTTGTCTGGAAGATGTAGCTTTTGTACTTGACTTACATGTATGATGTCTTCATCAGTATTCTTGTCTTCTTGGACTCTCTGATTTTAACAATAGATACAAGCACGTGAAATATTATCGTGTTCCTAATCTTAGGCCTTCAAGATAAGAAGGCAGAGAATCTGACTGAGGAGGTGAATAAGAAGGAGAACAATGCTGCAGGGGAGAGCAAGAGTGCAAAAAAGAAGAAAAAGAAGGATAAATTGTCAAAAGAGGTCAAAGAAGAACAGGAACAGCCTGCAGGTGCCGATGTTGTAAGTGGAACTGATGGAAAGATTGGGACTGAGGAGGCAGAAGATGGACAGGTGGACGTGAAAGAGAAGATAAAGAAGGTGGCATCAATTAAGAAGAAAAAGTCTAGCAAGGAAATGGATGCTGCTGCCAAAGCTGCAGCTAGTGAGGCTGCTGCAAGGAGTGCAAAAGTAGCTGCAGCAAAGAAGAAGGAGAAGAATCACTACAACCAGCACCCCCAGCGGTAAATGTTCGAGTAGAATGAATTTGTATTCTCTTGTTCATTTGTCAAATGCACAATAAACAATAGGATATTTTGCCGTTTGATGTTGACTCGAGATGTTACCTTTTTGCTTAAATTTAGAGAAAATTTATGGACCCCAAAATTAGGTTCCTTGATCTCTTCATTTATCCTCCTTTTCAATAATTGTTCTTCATTTTCTTTTCTTGGTAAATATGCTATGGATGTTTACTGAATTTGATCTCTTTGCTCTGTTGTGTATCGATTGATGCAACTGATTCTCCATGGTTGTGGCTACTAGATGAAGGCCATCAAAGTCTATCAGAATGTGATAGTCTCCCGGGTTGATCTCTTCTTAATATGTCTTGGGGTTAATGCAAGATGTATTGTCCTGTTAAAAGTTGCCATTGGTTAAACATGTAGCAAACTTCACCTCTTGTCCTTCTCACCTTTGGAGGAGGACCAGTGTTTCCTTCCAAGTTGAATTCTGTGCAACAGCTTTGCTCTACAATGCATGTTAGGGAATGTTTCAGTTAAATTAAAGCTAAATTTGGATATTCTTGTTCTCGTTTTCCCTTATTTGGTGGAGAAATGGAGGTTACTGTGCTAATGTGCTTTGATGGAATAGGATGCACTTTGTGTGCTATTGATTATTGCCGATGTAACAGTCTCCAGTCACTCTTCGCATTGTTCTTTTTCCTTTGGTTAAATCTGTCGAGTTGGAATTCCTAGTATTTCTTAATCAGGTACATAACTTCAGCTTACATGTAAGAAAAGCTTTTGTTGCCTACTAGTCATTGCTTCTTCTTCACCACTGTAGTGGTAATGCTCTTCCTGTATCATATATTCATGATTAGAAATTTTTAGTTTCCCACACGAAGATGAGATGTACATGAGTTCTGACAGTACAATTATAACTAGTCTTGTTACTTTAGAACGGGTCAGAGATTCAAAGCAAAGGATGTTACTCTGATAGTGGCAAAACCAGCACACATCTTACACCCACCCCCTCTTAGCCATCATCCTTGACAAACTGCTCAACCCATCATAGAGTACTCCGGTCATCACCACCAAATCCCTCACGACCAGTTTCAAGCGGTCAAGACCATTGGAGAATGGGAAGAACGACCTTATATCATTCTTTCTTTATCCTTTTTTATTTTATTTATTTATTTATTATTATTATTTATTTATTTTTTTATTTTTTGTGGAAAGATTTAGTTTAGTGTATGTTTTTGGGGTAATACAGGAGACACAAATGCACTATAGATGACCTGTTGACGTCATTTATGCGTGATAAATGATTTCACAATGAGAATCATATCTTTATTTCTACATATTTAGATTTACAATTCTTTTTAATTTCTTATTTTTCATTTGAATATATTCATCACTATGTCCTCCAAACCGGCTCATTCTCCTCCTATGTTCTGCAACCTCCATTCTTCCACTAGCTACTTTATAACCTCCCTTCTTCCCCTATCTATTTTACAGCCTTCAACTTTTTCAATTTAAAAAATGCTACTTTACAGTTTACGCCCTTGATATTTTCACTAATTCATTACAAACTTTGGGTACTTTGTATCCGATTATTTGTTAGTCCAGTCCTTGATTACCCTGATAACCATAAGTGTTGAAGAAGTTGGATGAAATATACAAATGTAGCATGCCTTCCATACTTATTTGACTGAAGGTGTCAATCTAGATAGAGCCCATCATAAAGGTGGAACTTTTGGTAGATTGATCATGTTTTACATCTACACTTACGGAATATCATAGCTGTCCATGCCTTTTTCAGTACAATATCTCATGTTTCGAAAGTTTCAAAATTAGTGGTATTTGAGTGTAGAGTGATAAGTGGAAGAAGGTAAAAAACAGTATGTGATTAACGTTATCAAAGTCTATTTTGAATCTAGAGAGGGTCTAACTATATTATGTACAAAATCCCAGGGGTCAAGATGTAATTATCCCTTGTTGGATTAATTAACAGCACATCACCAACTTTCTTATACTGATGCATACAGAGAAATCCAGGGCAGAGATTTTAGCATTGTTTGGAATCATGAAATATATCAATATCAACTGCTTCACACCAAACATTATTCATGATTAACCTCCATTTTTGTCGTTTGTAATCTTTACATGTCCAATTTCTATATATATATATATTCCCTATAGAAAAAAACAAGTTTTCCTCGAGGCCTATCAACCTAGATATTCTGCTTCCTCTAATGGCTCCTCCTGGGGTTGAAGAGCTGCATTTCCCTCATCTTAACATCCCGATAACCATAAAAAGTATCACTCCGGTCCTCCCTGCACGTCCCGTCCCAGCAGCTGATGGCGACACCCTTTACCTCTCTAATCTCGATGACTCAATAGGAGCACGAGTTTTCACTCCTACTGTCTACTTTTACCGATCAAATGGTAGCCAGAAACCTGTAGTGTCAGTCCTTAGATATGCCCTGTCGAGAATTTTGGTGCCTTATTACCCATTTTCAGGTAGGCTCCGAGAGGCCAAAAAGGGCAAGTTGGAAGTGTTTTTTGGTCCTGAACAAGGTGCCCTTCTCATTGAAGCTCAAACAGAAATGACTCTAGACAATCTTGGCGAGTACCGTGAGTGTGCCAAACCCCGCATGGACAGCATTGATCTACAAGTTTCCCGATGAAGAGCAGTACAAAGTTATTGACATGCCACTGATAATAGCACAGGTGACTCAATTTAGCTGTGGTGGATTTAGTCTTGGGCTGAGGATGTGCCATTGCATTTGTGATGGGCTTGGTGCTATGCAGTTCCTGAGTGCATGGGCTGCATCGGCAAAAGCCGGCTCGTTGGTCATAAATCCCAAGCCTTGTTGGGATCGTGAAATATTCCGGCCTCGTGATCCGCCTAAGATTGAATATCCACACATAGAATATAAAAGAGTTGTTGATGGATCAACTCTAACCAAGAGTCTATGGGAAGTTAAGCCCATTCAGAAATGTTATCGGATAAGCCGTGAGTTTCAATCCCATCTGAAGAATTTGGCCCAATCAGTTAGGGATTTTCCTTGCACCACTTTTGATGCTATGGCTGCCCATGTATGGAGATCTTTTGTCGAAGCATTGGATGTGAGAGCCTCTTGATTACGAGCTGCGCCTTACGTTTTCGGTTAATGCAAGGCCGAAGCTCAAAACTCAGCCACTAAAAGATGGGTTTTACGGCAATGTAGTGTGTGTAGCGTGTGCTAGCAGCACCGTGTCCGGGCTTGTTAATGGACGCCTTTCGGACACAACCGGGCTGATTCGCCAGGCGCGGTTGGCTGTATCGGAGGAGTATTTGAGATCTACAATTGACTATGTAGAAGTTGACAGGCCCAGGAATTTGGAATTTGGAGGAAAACTGACAATAACCCAATGGACTAGATTTTCCATTTATGAGTGTTCTGATTTTGGGTGGGGAAGGCCCATTTATGCTGGTCCAATAGACCTAACTCCAACACCACAAGTGTGCATTTTCTTGCCTGAAGGAGGGGCTAATTCTGATGGGACAATGTTATTGTGCATCTGTTTGCCAGAATCAGCTTCACACAGATTTGGCCAACTTTTATCCCTCAAGGACAGTCAAGGCAGTTGTGATTGCTAATTCCCTGTTTAATAAAGATAGTACATCTTAGAAACAAGTTATTTTATTATGTTAATCATACGAATTAATTTGGGTTGAGACATAAACAAATATACTTGTAATTCTTTAATGTTATGTCCCACCTTAATAATGGTATCCATTACTGTGGGTACATTTGTTTGTAATTGTAAAACAATCTTAATTTGATGGATGTAGAGTTTATTTATTCTTTTTATTTTTGTGGAGATAACATGGTGTAGAATAAAGGAACTACTCCCACACCATATAGTCAAATACTTAGATAAATTCGATCTTTGATTCCACTTGTAAATCCTGTGATGTGGATTAAATATTAGAGAATCTATGACATCAACTGATGTAAGCAAGATTTTTTAAAATTTAATTCTGACCACATGATCTACAGGTGGAATCAAAGATTGGGTCTACCTAAATATTAAATATTTTCCAAACATATAAGCTTGTAAATACCAAAATACTAATACTTAGCAAGTGATGATATATAATTTGGCAACCAATATACCTATAATATATTGACACGTGAATGATATAATATACCTCTTTAAGGACAAATATGTAAGATATCCTAAACTGTCAAATAATCAATTTGGTATTCATATCGAACGATCAAACATTGAGGTTAGATCAGACAGGCTTGATCCTTACAGTGGACTGATCAGTCAATGATAGGCTTGGTCCCAAAACCAAATGCCTGTAAATAGAAATTTATCCCTCGATTGCAAAGTACTCAAATTTATTGACACCAAATTTAATACAAGAACACACCCTCTCTACCACTTATTTTTCTCTAACTTTACTCTCTCTACAATTCCCCGTTTGCCTCTTTTTTCTAACATATCTAGATCTAATATTATTTCATCTGTAAGTGTGACAGACCCTTGCGAATTTTGAAGTCCCACAAAGACCAAAATATAAGTTGAAATATTCAACATTTCAAAGCTCTGAAAATTGGAAAAAAAAAGTATTACATTTTAGTTTTCTCTTAGTATAAAGATTTTAGCAGTAAAGGATTACATAAAACTATAACTGGTTACAAAAGCAAGGCTCTGTTTGAAGAACAATAGTTATTCATTATTTTTATATATTATTATATTACGTTTTAAAAAAATTATTAAAAAATTATTTTAAATAATAATCTTTCAGTCGGAGTCAAAATATTTCAAGCCTGGATAAAAAGGGCCTCGACAACCCGATCTAGATGTTCATGCGATGTAACACCTAAGATTTAAGGTGTCCAACCCAAACATGCACCAACTAGGAAGTAGTACAGTACAACAACAAAATGAAAACATCTAGGCTTTGGGAAAGCTTTAACTGTGTAGTTACGCAAAGTGGCACCAAGATATCAATTCTTAGTCCCGGTTTTAACGGTACAAGATTTTCTGTATTATATTTTTTGTTATTTTTTGTCATATTATTTAATAAATTATTAAAATTAAGTGACGTGATTTTAATAAAATACTCTTAACAATTTATTAAATAATGTGACAAGAAATAATATAAAGATATGAACAACAAAATTTTTAAGAGATTTCTAACCCACCTCCTCATTTTTAATGTTTATATTGAAGAATTCTACAGTCCTTTGGAATCATTCTCTTGACTTTGAAAACTTGTATAGTACAAGTTCTTAAAACATATAATGTTGTATTGTATAAATATATAAAGTACAAAAAAATAATTTTCTAAAAGAGATTGTAGAATTTTCCGTTTATATTTGCCCATAATTAAATTCCTAACCTTATACACCACCGAGATATAAAAACAAGTAATTTATTCACTTTTATTTTTTGATAAAATTTACTCACATAATCACATATCATAACACACTATATTTGCTCACATACTCCAACTTTCTAAATTTTAGTATGGCGATCAAATTTTCCTATTTATAATCTTGGTGCAAAGACAGTTGTTTAGTCTCATGAGGTCAGCTCGTAGCACCCCCGTCGCTGTGTTAGCAGTCGCTGGTGAATCTGCGAAAGACAAGATAGGTCAACCGATTGTCCCTGTTTGGAGTTAAGTGAAGGCACGCGCCCTCATGCTTTCGAGCAGAATATCCATACCTTTCTTTTAGTAGTGAATGAGATGCTTGACAATAAGGCAAAGAATCTGAATAGTATAGAAAATGAAGACAAGAAATGATGTTTAAAACTTTTTATGTGATATATGTCGTGATGATCTAATCAGACGTGGTAATCTAATTACTAATAGAAAAAATATCTTTCGCCCCTTATCTCCTCATCTTCCTATTTATAAGCCACAGCTCACTTCGACGTTTTCAATTTCTCATAAAATCTCCGTAGCTTTCCTAGCCACTATAGTTTTGTTTTTTTATCTTCTTTGTGTGAAAATAGGTTTGATCTGTTTCACCTATGAGAATTTCTATCAATTCTTCTTTTATTCATCAAAGCTCATCCTAATCTCCGCCGAGATTACTGCCTTAGCCCTGTCCTATCATCTATATAATGGATCATCTGTATAATGGAGTTCGTCATTTATTGACGAATTTTTCGAGATTTCGAACCACTATCTAGAAATATCAATCAAATTCAATAAAGTTTTGTATCATTATTCAAAAGAATTTGATTTTTGAAAATCTAGAAGAAGTTCGATAATAGAAGTTAACAATATATTTCAGGAAATTATATAATACCGTATACAAATTTTGAAACACAATAATATTATATAATACCTCAACTCACAAATTTTTCTTATATTTCAATTAGATAATGAAGGACAGTAATTTTAAGAAAAAATTTATAATTTATTTTAAAAAATTATTTTTTTAACTTTAAAATATTGAACATTATAAATTTTTAAAATAATACAAATATTATTTAAAAATACAAGAAAACGGTTCTAAAAAAATATTGTGGTATTTTCCTAATCTTATCCAGTAAAAATAAAAATTTCTATAAAAAGAAAAAGAAAAATAATAGAAGTGCTTGGCATCATCCTAGCTGTCCATGATGAAAGCGTCGGTAATAAAAGAAGCCCCCATTCTCCTCAAAGTGATCACCATGCCATCAAATGGATTATACGAAATTAAGATTAATAATTACGACATCGTTTGATGCAGTAATACAGCTCAGATTTTTTCACGAATAGTTTTTTTGCGTGGTGGGTGTGAATTGAAATTTTAATTCCGAGTAAAATTGCTGAAGAATTATCGCCACCGATGATAGATTGGGTTTTGATAGTTAGGGTTTTTGATTGGATGTTTCGGAATTAGGCCCTCCAATTTCTTCTTATTTGTATAAGAGGCTTTAAGATAATTTTGAAGCGCTGGGTGCGAATCAGTCTCGGCAGAGACCGCCGCCCCCGGCCGGTGGTGCGCCACCACTATGGTTCTTCCTTCGGCCTAGACCGCCTCAACCTTACTCTCTTCAATACCTTCCTCAGATGGACTTCGTCAGCCGCCACGCTGCTCCTTCATCCTCCGACAACCACCACCACCAACAGCAATCGCCGACGGAATCATCCACCTCCGCCTCCGCCTCCGCCGTTTCTCCACCACCTCCTAATAATGCCTCCGAATGAGAACCGGAGTACTTGGCCCGTTACATGGTCGTCAAACACTCGTGGCGCGGGCGATACAAGAGGATCTTATGTGTCTCGAATTATACTATAATCACTTTGGATCCTGGGACGTTAGCTGTGACTAATTCGTATGATGTTGGGAGTGATTTCGAAGGGGCATCGCCGATCATTGGGAGGGATGAGAATTCAAATGAGTTTAATATTAGTGTGAGGACTGATGGAAAGGGCAAGTTTAGGGGTATTAAGTTCTCGAGCAAGTATAGAGTGAGTATATTGACTGAATTGCATAGAATAAGGTGGAACAGGGTTGGAGCTGTAGCCGAGTTCCCTGTGTTGCATCTTCGGAGGAGGACTGCGGAGTGGGTTCCTTTTGTAAGTTTCATTTATCCCTTTCTGTAACTGATGAGATTAGTAGTCTTGTTAAACAGAGTCTCTCCTTTAGATTATTATTTTCTTGTGGGGTTGAACTGCTTTGATTGAGTATGATTCTACTGTCTGCACATTATACAAGCTTATATATCTTTGTCTTTGTTTAGGTCGAAATGTGTTCTTAAGAGGGTGAAACCTATTTCGCTGAGTTAAACCTCTATAAAAAAATATTTGTGCTTACTATTGAAGAACTTGGAAGAAGCTAAAATAATGTGAAACAATGCAGAGCTGGGAGATCAATATGAACAAAACAGGAATTTGTGAAGGATAAATACATACTTACACACACTTATATATATATAAATATATATATAGGGAAATACTTAGGTGAGCTCGGTCTACGGACCTACCTGTAGACCGAGCGGTGTGAAATGTGCCACGTCATCATGATCCTAAACACTCCCTATCCCAGTTTAGGAGATCTACCTAAGTTACCATGATTAGACACACTCTGCCTCAACCACTCCAGTCCTAAATCTTCACCCCCACCACCACCACCTCCTCTGTCCACCGCTTTCAATATAACAAAGTTTGGCTCAAAAACATTGACGGTGTTCTTGAACTTCACCCGTGGCTTCGTCTCCCTCGGCACCATTGATTTCATTACCCAGATCCTTGACCACAACAACACTCACATTGCAATTGAAGCTGTTTCAGTCATTGAAGACCTTACTTACCAGAACATCCTCGACGGCGAGGAGAATGACGAGCTGCTGAACGTTCTCATGGATCCTAATTGAGACAAATGTACTGTAGCTTCTGGTTTAGAAAATGACTCGGTTATCGGGGTCCCACACATACGAATCAGCAGCGATTTTCAGTAGCCCTTGCCTATTGAAAATTTGACAGTGGCAGATTTAATCTGTGAGAGGATGAAATAGTCGGTGAATAAGTTAGTGGGGGAAGATTCAGGTGGGGGGAGTTTGACAGTGGCGTCTGTAGATCTATTGATTAATTCGTTGGATGGAATTTTGAAGAACAATATGTTTTTATTATTATTATTATTATTATTATTATTAACTTAAGAACAGAACAAGTCCTTTTCCTACTTGTTTAGAAAAAAAATTCTCTTTGGGTCAACAACCAAACACCTAAAATTAATAGGAAACTTTAATTTTCCAAGTAAATGATTTTCATAAGAAAATATTTTTGTAAGAAAATACAAGATCTGATTTGACTTTGGCAGTGGGTAAAGGACTAAAAGCTCCCGCCTCCAGTAGCTTTGGTTCAATGTGTAAAAGAAAGAAAGAAAATAATTATGGATTTTGTCAAGTTCAATATTGGAATTTGACCCCTGAGGACCCAAAATGAGCAATGTTCAGTTGATGGTGGTGAACGGAGGCAGTGATGGCGGCGGGCGGGTAAAGGTTTAGGGTTGACAGAGAGAGTATGCGGGCTGAGTGGTTGAGAAAGTGTGTTGAGTTGAGGGACATCTCATCTAACCATGGTAACTTGGGTGGGTCAGTCTCGAAAAGTGGTACAGAAAGTTTATCTATTAAATAATTCATCATCATGACCTGGCACAACCTCCACTGTTTGGTCTATGGGTGGGCCCGTAGACTGGGCTCACGTAAGTATTTCCCATGCATATATATATATTGTTGTTGTTGTTGAGGATATTTCATAACTAAGGAATGATGCATTGAATCATCTTGGTACTTTGAAAAGAAAGACAAGAGAGGACTAATTAGAGAATATTTATGAATTAATTTACCACAATATCTTCATTTTCCTTTCGTTTGTCCATCTGTCTTTCTCTCTCAAGTTGTAAACAGACTTTGAGCCTTTAGCTTCCAGTGCATTTTCGGCATGCATTTAGCAGGATGGGAAAGCAACTATTTTGCATATTTTTGTTTTTATTTCTTTTGTTTTGGGAAGAATCTTCATATTAGTTATTAACTTAGGATGCAAGTTTTGATGCTCGATTGCCATAGTTTTTTGTTGCTCTTTGTCATTTTACCGATCTAGGTGCTAATGGCTTCTGAAAATGTAGTCCCATATTCTGAGCTGTTGGATTACTTCGCATGCTTGTTAATACTGGAGTTTATTCTATACAGAAACTAAAAGTTACTTATGTTGGAGTTGAACACTGTTTATTGAATCAAGATCTGGAGATCTTCGTTGGTGCTTGGACTTCAGAGATATGAATTCTCCTGCCATTATTCTGCTGTCCGATGCTTATGGGAAGAGAAACATTGATCAGGCTAGTTTTGTTCTCTGTCCTCTATATGGAAGAAAATCCAAGGCTTTCCAGGCTGCTTCAGGAACTTCAAGTGCTGCCATAATATCAATTTTGGTATGCAGGCCTTTGTATTGTGTTGTGGTCCTATATTTTGTCAATCTGCTTTTAACAAATTAAATCTTTTCTTCCTGGCACTCTTCAATTATTATTGTTTTGATGAATCAAATAATGTCTGCACTAATTTGATGTATGAATATTCATGAACAGACTAAAACTGCAAAATCCATGGTTGGATTTTCTTTATCTGTCGATAGTAGTCAGCCAATTACCGTCACCGAGTACATAAAGCAGAGGGGTAACTTCATTATTGTTTTATCAACCTTTTGGCCAAATTTGTATTATCTGGCTGTCACGCATTGCTTTTGACTAAGTTGATCTTCTTTTTAATCACGGTGAATGAAAATTGCAGCCAAAGAGGCTGTTGGGGCTGAAGAAACCCCTTGTGGTGGTTGGTCTGTTACAAGGTTGCGATCTGCTGCTCATGGAACGCTAAATTCTCCTGGATTGAGTTTGGGAATTGGGCCGAAAGGTGGACTCGGGGAGAATGGTGATGCTGTATCACGTCAACTTATTCTTACAAAGGTCTCACTCGTTGAAAGGCGTCCAGAGAACTATGAGGTAAGTTGATGATGTTCATAGTTTTTGGATTTAGAGAGGTGCCATGAAATTACAGCTTGTTTTTTGTTTGTATTTCGAGGATTGGCCTGGTACATTAGTATTGAAGAGGCCAAGTTTTCTTTCTTAGGATGCCAAACATTCTTAATGATGAAGAAGTAGAAGATGAGAAAACTATAAGTTAACCTTCTCATTTTCAACTGGACTTTTACTAATCATGCCTGTAAATTCGTGTACAAAGCATTATATTGCCTCCATTTTGCTGTTTATTAAATTGCATGGGTTCTACTTGTCTTTCTATGGTTATAAGTTACTAGTGGGAAAGGCACACACACCTGTGGGTGTGCAATTTTAAAAAAATAATAAAAAAATAAATAAAAATATAGGTAGTTGAGGGAAATAGTAGGAAGGAAGTTATAAACTTATTGTAGTTATGCTATAAGGATGACGGTATAATTGGTAAGTCAAAAGATGACGGACACCAATCCCCATATATAGCATAGATTCTGGGTATAACAAGTAAATTCTTTCTTGGCCTAAATAGTGACTATGGAGAGCATTTAATAAACATTGACCCAGATTGTAGACGTTATCTTTTGTGTATGCTTGGCAGATATTTAATCTGATGAAAGACCAAAAATTTGAATTAGAATAGAATTTAGAAATGATATGGACGTGCTTCAAAACATATGCTCTTGTTTAAGCTTCCTACCAAAAAAGGAAATGTGTAAAACTAGTGGAAACCCCTCTCTTTGCATTCTTGAACAACTTTGAAAATGCACCAACATTTGCTTCTTGTATTGGTCTCTCGTAAAGAACATGGTCTTCTCATCACCTGATTACTTCTTAGGTATACTGGATCTATAAAGAAAGAAGAAAGTTTTTTTGGTGTATTGCTTATGTCTTTGCTTTGTAGAAGTAATTGTAGCTCCTTAACCGAACAGATCAGCAAATAATTGGAGCAATATCGTGTCCATATACGCATGGATTGCTCGAAGTAAACCATTTTCTCAGCAATTATCTTGTAAAATTTTCATCATATTGAGCAATATGTAATGTCATTGACTTGAAACAGGCTGTTATTGTTCGTCCCTTATCCGCTGTTAGTGCTCTTGTTCGTTTTGCTGAGGAACCCCAGATGTTCGCCATTGAATTCAATGATGGATGCCCAATCCATGTGAGGATCTTTAGTTCCTAAGCTTGTGATCATTTAGTTTTGGAGGTGCAAAGTTTCTATTTTAAGCTCTTGGTTTCGAGCAGGTTTATGCTAGCACGTCACGTGATAGCTTGCTTGCTGCTGTTAGGGATGTATTGCAAACAGAAGTACGTGGATGTGTTCTGTCTTGGTTATATATGCTCAAAGACTTATTTTGCATAATTTGCATGAGATTATCTCCATATAGAGATGGAGTTCTCAAAGTGAACCATTTTCTCAAAAATATCTTGTAAATTTGGTTTACATATCTTTCTTTAATTCCGTTCTGCAGGGTCAGTGCCCAGTAGCTATTTTACCAAGGCTTACAATGCCTGGTCATCGAATTGATCCACCTTGTGGTAGAGTGCATCTACAAATTCAGCAACTTCCAACTGCACAGCAGCGTGCTGCTGCTGACATGGAAAATGCAACGATGCATTTGAAACACTTGGCAGCTGCTGCAAAAGATGCTGTAGCGGAAGGAGGCTCAATTCCCGGATCAAGAGCTAAATTGTGGCGTCGAATAAGAGAATTTAATGCATGTATCCCATATAGTGGACTTCCATCCCAATATTGAAGTACCTGAGGTCACACTCATGGCCTTGATTACGATGCTTCCAGCTGCTCCTAATCTTCCTCCTGAGTCGCCTCCCTTGCCACCTCCTTCTCCTAAAGCTGCTGCTACAGTGATGGGTTTCATTGCATGTTTACGCAGGTTGCTTTCTTCAAGAAGTGCTGCCTCACATGTGATGGCTTTTCCTGCTGCTGTTGGAAGAGTCATGGGATTGCTTAGAAATGGTTCCGAGGGGGTAGCTGCTGAAACTGCAGGTCTTATTGCAGTACTTATTGGGGGCGGTCCTGGGGATACGAATGTCTTAGCAGACACGAAAGGAGAACGCCATGCAACATTTATGCATACAAAATCTGTATTGTTTTCTAACCAGAGTAGTCTAATCATCCTAGTCAACAGGCTAAAACCTATGTCTACATCACCATTGTTGTCAATGTCTGTTGTTGAGGTTCTTGAGGCAATGATCTGTGATCCAAATGCTGAAACAACCCAGTATGTGCAGTTTTTGTAGATTTATTACGTCTTGTCGCCGGTTTGAGGCGCCGCTTGTTTGCATTATTTGGACATGCTGCTGAAAGCGTACGGGAAACAGTGGCTGTCATTATGCGTACAATTGCTGAAGAAGATGCTGTTGCTGCAGAATCCATGCGTGATGCTGCTTTACGTGATGGTGCATTACTGAGGCATTTGCTGCATGCATTTTACCTTCCCGCTGGTGAGCGACGTGAGATCAGTCGGCAGCTTGTGGCTCTTTGGGCAGATTCTTATCAACCGGCTCTTGATTTGTTATCTAGAGTTCTACCTCCAGGCCTGGTTGCTTATCTGCATACACGTTCTGATGGAGTTTCAGCAGAGGATATATCCAACCAGGAAGGATCTTCACTGAGTAGGAGACAGAGACGGTTACTCCAGCAGAGGAGGAATCGTCCTGTTAGAGGGATAACGGCTCAGCAACTTTCACCGACTCCTATTAATAACCTAGAGGCTGTTGATCAGGCTGATCCTAGCATCAAGATAGTTACAAAAAATCCTCTGTAGATCTGAGGTCTGGACATGGGCCAACGATTCCATCTTCTGCAGTTCATGTTGGTGAGAACTTTCCAAGTGAATTTTCAGGTACGGGGATCACGCAGAATGACCATTCAGCTCCTGTTGATTTTTCTGATGCTCCTTCGGTTAATCCACAGGAGCCAGTTGAATCTACCAGTTCAGTTGATTCTGATACCAATGTTGTTGGTAGCCAGAGTGACGGCCTGCCTGCACCTGCTCAGGTAGTTGTTGAGGACGCAACTGTGGGGTGTGGAAGGTTATTATTGAACTGGCCCGAGTTTTGGCGAGCTTTCAGTCTTGATCATAACCGTGCAGACTTGATATGGAATGAGCGCACGAGGCAGGAGTTGCGAGAGGCTTTGCAGGCTGAGGTTCACCGACTTGATGTTGAGAAAGAACGTACAGAAGACATTGTTCCTGGAGGTGGAACTTCTGATATCATGACTGGGGAAGTTAGTTCATCATGTACCTCAGATTTCATGGAACTACACAGAGTTTTTTGTTAGTTATCCTAGTTTATCCAAAGAAGTTTGTGTGGGTCAATATTACCTTCGTCTGCTGCTTGAGAGTGGCAGCAGTGGCAGGGCACAGGACTTTCCACTGCGTGATCCTATTGCTTTCTTTAGAGCCCTCTATCATCGATTTTTATGTGATGCAGACACTGGGCTTACTGTAGATGGTGCGGTTCCTGATGAATTGGGCTCTTCTGTTGATTGGTGTGATATGGGAAGATTAGATGGTTTTGGAGGCAGTGGTGGTTCCTCAGTTAGGGAACTCTGTGCGAGGGCAATGGCAATTGTGTACGAGCAACATTATAACACTGTGGGCCCATTTGAAGGCACTGCACATATCACTGTTCTCTTGGATAGGACTGATGATAGAGCTTTAAGGCACCGTCTTCTTCTTCTTTTGAAGGTACACTTCAATTACTTTCTTTAGTTCCTCTACATAGTAAACTTCCTTTATATCACCTTCGATTGGTTGTTTGGTTGGGTTTTTTTGTTTTGTTTTGGGGATTTTTTTTTTTTTTTTTGGGGGTGGTGTGTGTGTGGAGGGGGGAGGGCAAAGAACACTGGAAATGATAGAACTTCTGAAGGAAAGGTTGAAAGATAAGAGTGTTGTTTCCGTGTTTAGTTCCTAGTTTAGAAAAGCATTTTGAAGACCTTTCTGAAGGCAAGGTGTTTCCGAATATTTTTGATAATTGGCAAACTGACGGATCAAGTTTCGTTTACCTATACTTAAAGAGTGTATGGTCATCTTTGCCTTAGGAGCTTTTGAGATATGGTAAACGGTTTCAAAGTGCCTGTTTGTCTAAGTAGAGTCTTTTAAATTACTTGTCAATGAACTTAAGGTTTTGGTATGTTCAACTGTGTGTTTTGACTCTAAAAGCGACAACCAGCTTAATCAAAATATACCTACCTCTGACCTTTGTAGTCATTTTTTGTTCTTCATTGTTTAGTGGTTTTTTGATCCTGCTTTAAACATTTGGTATCAGATTCTTGTATTCTACCACCTTCTTGTGCAGTCTGTGATTTACTGCATCTTTGATTTGTCATCTAATCCACCTAAATTTCCTACAGAAGGTTATTGTAATTAGTTATTTACTTTTGATTTTTGTCTTCCCCCTGTTTCCATGAGAGCGATGTCTCTTTATGCTTTCTTTAACCCTGTGAAATGTGGCAAGATTTTGAGTATGCATGCATAACATGGGGAAAACATCCACAATGTACTGAGCAATTTGATTATGCATGGAATGAACCATTTTTGTTAACCTTTATTTTCAGTAAAAGCTACTGCTGGATTCTCTTTCGCAAGCCTTTTCGTCAAGGGTGGAGAAAGAGGAACCAACAGCTGATGTGCTGATAGTGTTCTATTTCCTATTATTGAAATTCTTGGTTGTTTCTGAAAGATATGATTTGGTTTCTTCCCCACTATGCTTTGACTAGTATTCATTGGTGGCGAGGATAGATGTTTTTGTAATATGATAGCAATGATGGGGTCTAAAGTTTATTGTTGAAATTGCATGGAATGATGAATAACTTCTTTATTTTGTGAGGGTCTATCCTGTGTATTGCCAGGTCTATTAACTGTTGATAATTTCCTTGTTTCCCTTATCTAATTCTTAAGTGATATAAAATTTGAGTAAAGAATCTATTGAAATTGGGTTTCTTGAAGTTTTCCTTCCATTCCACTGTATAAAGGTGCACAGTGTCATCATCATTGTGTTGTGTAACTAGGTTTCGGGGAGAGAAGGAATTGTTTTTGTTTGTGTTTAGGTGGAGGCAAATGTGGCCAGTTTTAGTTCCGACTCTTGGCATTTTCCATTTTAGTTCTTATCAATTTTGTGTCTTTTGAAATGTGCTTCTTTGATCAAGCTATATCAGGAAAATAGTTGGATGCATGGGCGATGAAGTTAGGTTTTACTGCAGCAAATAGTTTGTAACTTTTCTATTAGTTGCTCAATAACATTAGATGGATGTGGTGCTTCATATGAATCTAAAGAATCTAACAAGTGGAACCTTAACAAAGCCACCTTCTTCACCCCTGCGTTCCCACTTCCAAGAGTCGATAGCAACTCCTGGGTTAGGAGGGAATCTCGGTGGCAAGGGCTTTTCTTTCATCACACCGACATTCCCAACCACAGCCATGTTGTCTGTCTTCTTAGAGTTAGCTCATCCCCACCCAGCCGTAGGAAAGCCCAACTAACCTTGCTCCCACGGTGTTAGCTAATTCTTTAAAGACAGTTTCTGTGATCATTTAAGATAATACAAACATGGGAATATTAAAATCAAGAATTAGTATTCCTTTCTCTTAAAAGAGGTATGAATTGTTCGATTTCACGATATAGCAACCGGACCTCAATTTCCTTTTTGGAAATTGCAGAAGGTCCATACCGATCCTTCCTAACCCGGGCCTACACATCTTGTTTCGCTATCTTAAAGTTTTGTTGATGAAAGACAACTTTGCCGTTTTCACATACAAACAAGTCCTGATTATAAGTAATTGGAAAGCAATTGGAGTATTCATGCGTTCCATTTCATCTTCTTCTACTTGATTCCACTAGTTTTTTTTATTTGAGTGCTAGAGAATCTTTCAACATTTTATAAGCTTGAAAGACTCCTGAAGTTTGTAAGGCCATTGAAATTTGCCGTGGCTTTTGGCATATCATTTTTGTTTTGGATAAAGTCAATAAGGTAAGAACTAGGATGTATTGACTTTTAAATTACAAAACTAATGGAATTGGGCATGTAAAATGCATCCTGAAGTCAAGTTTTCATTTAAAAAATGGAGATCGCCACTTCTTAAGTTTCATCAAGCTAAACTGCTTGCACCTTGTCTGAAATTTTTTGATGACATTGACTTTAGCCAGAAAAGATTTGTTCCTTTTGATACCGGTAATTTCCTCTTTGGGCAGGTATTGATGAAGGTTTTGCCAAATATTGAGGCATGTGTCTTGGTTGGAGGCTGTGTCCTTGCAGTTGATTTAACTGACAGTAATTCATGAAGCTTCAGAAAGAACAGCTATACCTTTACAGTCCAACTTGATAGCTGCTACTGCTTTTATGGAACCCTTGAAGGAATGGTTGTTCATTGACAAGGATGGTTCTCAAATTGGACCAGTGGAAAAAGATGCTATCAGAAGATTCTGGTCAAAGAAAGAAATAAACTGGACTACAAGGTGTTGGGCATCTGGGATGCCTGACTGGAAGAGATTAAGGGACATTAGAGAACTCCGCTGGGCACTGGCTCTCCGAGTTCCTGTTCTCACTCCAATCCAGGTAGAGTCGTATTGAACTTGCAAGATATACAGACGTTACTCCCTCTGTTACATTTTAGATGTCATGCTTTCCATTCTAGATGGTTCCAAAAGGTTTGAAATTTTGGCATATTGTGATATTTTCCTACATATTTTTATGCAAAAAGTTGGTAGACTCATAAATGTCTTTGTATGTTCAATTTTTCTTTTTAATGTTTAAATTTGACATAAAGAAGTGCAGCAATCATCTGCATTTTTGCTACTTTTTGTTTATGCATTATCAAATCCCTCGTAAGATCATTACACCAAAAAAAAAAAAAAAAATCCCTCATAAGATATGTACTGTTATGAACAATGTCCTATCAAATGGGTTGGTCTCTCTAAAGTGTCATTGTACCTACTGTATCAACACCTGGCATCATTCTGGAGTTCTTGCCGTTACAGTCTATCCAAATGCTGCTGCTCTGGGAATTTATCGGCTTTGTTTGACTTGCATCAGTGTTTCCAGAAAAATTAATTGTCACAGATTATTTGATGAGATTAAACTTTGGTGGATTGAGATTTATACTATAAATCTTATTTATGCATCTATCGCTGTCACTTTTGCTGCTATCAGATTAGATGTCTTATTAGATGAATACTACATCCAGGTAGGAGATTCTGCATTGTCCATTTTACACAGCATGGTAGCTGCACATTCAGATATCGATGATGCTGGAGAAATCGTAACACCAACGCCTTAGACCCTATCAGAGTAAAACGGATCTTATCAAGTACAAGATGTCTACCACACATTGCGCAGGTATTTTGATGTTTCTTGTATCTTATTTCATTAACCTACAGCAGGTTTTCCTAAAGCATTTGGTTTGATGTTTCCTGATTCTTTATTCCCGCTGGGAAGATCTCATACTGTTCTCTGTAAGTTATCAAATTCTGGATCTTACTCAAAGCAACTCCCGTGTCTTGCATCTGGTCTTTGTTCAGTCACTTTTATATTCTGACTTCTGAGACCTTCCAAATATTGCTGTCCCCCTCTTTCCTCAACTTGTTTGAGTTGAATTACCTTGTAAATAAAAAATTCAGTGGAGCAACATGACCTTTATGTTCATTTTTATATTGCAATTGTAGGCTATGCTTTCTGGGGAGCCAACCATTGTAGAGGGTTCTGCATCTTTGCTGAAGGCTGTGGTTACCAGGAATCCCAAGGCAATGATAAGATTATACAGTACTGGAGCTTTCTACTTTGCCCTGGATCATACCCTGGATCAAATCTTCTTTTAATTGCAGAGCTTTTCTCAGTTACACATGTTCATCAAGCTTTTCATGGTGGTGAAGAAGCTGCAGTGTCCTCTTCATTGCCTTTGGCGAAACGCAGTGTTTTAGGTGGGCTTTTACCTGAGTCTTTGCTGTATGTACTGGATCGCAGTGGTCCAGCTGCATTTGCCGCAGCAATGGTTTCTGATTCTGACACTCCTGAGATCATATGGACACACAAGATGCGAGCAGAAAATCTCATTCGTCAGGTGCTTTTAACTCTTCAGTAGGATATGATTTCCTACTTTTTAGGATCATTTGATGAATATTCTCTGCCAGGATGGTTTTACTGGGTATAAGGCCATGGTTCAAATAGCTTAATTCTATCTTCTACTTCTCTTCTCCAGGTTCTGCAGCATCTTGGAGACTTCCCTCAGAAGTTGTCCCAGCATTGCCATTCTTTCTATGATTATGCTCCTATGCCCCCGGTTACATATCCAGCCAGCTCAGAGATGAAATGTGGTGTCACCGCTATTACCTCCGAAACTTGTGTGATGAGGTCAGGTTTCCGAATTGGCCCATTGTTGAACATGTTGAGTTTTTGCAATCCTTGTTGGTAATGTGGCGAGAAGAGTTGACAAGGAGGCCAATGGATCTTTCTGAAGAAGCAGCTTGCAAAATTTTGGAGATTTCTTTGGAAGAAGTTTCTAGAGATGATGCCCCTAAAAGACAAAGTACTGAGACAGCTGATGAGATTCCCAACTTATCGAAGCAGATTGAGAACATAGATGAAGAAAAGCTCAAGCGACAGTACAGGAAACTGGCGATGAAATATCATCCAGACAAGAATCCTGAAGGGAGAGAGAAGTTTCTTGCTGTACAGAAAGCCTATGAACGGCTGCAGGTACACTGGCTTGGTTTTTAATATTATATATTTGTCTGCTTAATTATGAAGTTTAAGATTGTAAACCTCCAATCTAAAGCTTGTAAACTTTCCACAAGTATTGATATAAGCTGGATTACTCTATATGTTGATTAATGTTTCCAAGGTGTTGATTACCTGCTCAATTGATATTCCAACCCCTCATTCAAGAATGGTTAAGGTTACAAAAACATAAAAGCCATTTATGTCATAGGTAGGAGGTTGGGGTGCCAATACATGGGGTCTTGAAATATAAAATATTCAGCATTTAAATATTCAAGAGTTCTATGAAATTAAATTTAAAATTCCTTCATCGTTGGGAACACATTTTATGAGTCATGCATGCTGAACCTAAATGATGAAAATGATTGAGTAATGACCTAATAAGGGGAAATATTTTAACACGGACTCGCCATAAATTGCAGAATTTGAAATTGTCTTTAAGAAATTTCACTTTGTTGATGTATAACATCTTTTATGCGAGCATCTTGACTTTATCACTTAGGTCCTCTCCTCCATATTCTAATACTGGTTTGCAGCTAAAATTTGATTTAAGGTTAATAGGAATGGTGATTTAACATGGATTCATGAAGCTTGAAGGCTGAAGTAATCTTAATGTCATCTCTTAGAGGCTCTGGAATTTCTATGGCATAATTCTCCAATTCATTAGGTGTAGTATTGTATCATTATAGGCCCTGCAGTTATACCCTACCTGACTATTTTATGCATTTGGCATCTGGATGAGATAGGTTGTTAATCTCTCTTTATACTCTTGCATCACTGGATGAGATAAAATGGAAAAAAAGTAGCATTGTTTTTTAAGTTAGTCTTAATATGTGCTGTATGCTGGTTGTAACAAATCTTGGTTTTTCATTGCTTTTACCCATTTCCAGTGTTAAGAAAGTTGAGTGTTCGCTTGTGGGTTCTAGAGTCCACATTTTCTATTGTAGCATACTGACGAAGCATATGCTTTGAAATACAAGAGGTGTCTGGTCATGCATATCTCAATCACTTCCTATGAACCTTGTTTTTATTTGTCTTAGTTAATACCGGAATGTTATTAATTTATCAATTTATAGTGTCTGCTTTTCTGTCTTCTTTTAGCTGATTAAATATGAGAACAATTTTTTAGGCTACAATGCAAGGGCTGCAAGGTCCTCAAACATGGAGGTTGCTACTATTGCTGAAGGGGCAGTGCATCCTATATCGACGTTATGGTGATGTTCTGGAGCCATTTAAATATGCTGGGTACCCCATGCTGTTAAATGCAGTGACAGTGGACAAGGATGACAACAATTTCCTTTCCTCTGATAGAGCCCCTCTCCTTGTTGCAGCCTCTGAGCTTGTTTGGCTCACGTAAGTGCTCAATACCACTGAGGATACACTTTCAGACGCCTTAGTAAGTTTGAGAAAATAATTGGATAAGCTTGTTGATTTTCATGTTTTCCCCTTCTTTTTAGGTGTGCTTCCTCATCGCTGAATGGTGAAGAACTTGTGAGGGATGGTGGAATACAACTTATTGCAACTCTTCTTTCACGTTGCATGTGTGTGGTTCAACCAACCACTCCTGCAAGTGAACCCTCTACCATCATTGGTGTTACTAATGTAATGCAGACATCTTCCATTCTGAGTCAGTTTGAGAGTGCCAGAGTGGAGATACTTGAATTTTCTGGACTAGTTGAAGATATTGTCCATTGCACAGAACTTGAGCTTGTATCACCTGCTGTTGATGCGGCCCTTCAGACTATTGCACATCTTTCTGTGTCCCCTGAATTGCAAGATGCCTTATTGAAGGCTGGAGTGCTATGGTAAGTCTGGTCGCCAGATGATGTTTAAAATATATTTGTAGAACTTTGCAATCAGTATAGGAGATGAAATTCAATCTTTTTAACTGTACTAATATAATCAAAACGAATCAGGTTTATTTTTTCCGCAGTTATTGAATTTTTCTGTGTTCCCTACTTGGTGTGAATAAGGCTTGGTTTGTTTGTTTGTATTGAATTTTTCTGTGTTCATCTTCTGCTTCTTCTCTTTCTTTCTGGACATTCATGCCCCTAACTCCTTGGACTTCTTTTTGGGACTTCCTTCCCTGTGGCTAAGCGAGATCTTATTAAGTTCACCTTGACCAGTCAAATAACTTTTAACAGCCTTAGGACTCTGGAGAGTTTGCAGAATCCAACTTTGGGCAGTCAATTTTGGACGGAACTGCTCATGGTGGGATTAGGTTTATGTCTGGACAGAATGGTAAATGAAACTGTAAATTCTTGATGATGATGCTATATGAAAATAGCTTCTTCAGGCTGATATGTGTCCCCTTAAAGCACAAAACAGGCACACGGAGAGCTATATTTAACAACATGAGAAAAGCTATTTACATCCCTTTCTGGTGCTATGGGCATTCTCAGTCCTTTTTGTTTCTTTTGTGTTTTATATATCTCGCTCAGACCGTTGTTACATTATAACCCCCCTTCTGTTCTCTGTTTCATGTACTTGTCTTTGCGTTTACAGGAGTTGGTATAGTTTTTGACAGATACACCATCAGACTTAAATATATAAGTGAACATTCAACCATCAGACTTAAATATATAAGTGAACATTCATTTTTAATTGTCTGATACATGTAGATCTCTGGTATTTATTATCAATTTCCTGTATCTTTAACTCGATTAAAAAAATTATGATATCTTACAATTTCATTTGCTTTAGGTACCTATTGCCTTTATTGCTTCAATACGATTCGACTGCCGAGGAATCAGATATGACGGAAACACATGGTGTTGGTGGAAGTGTTCAAATTGCAAACAATTTGCATGCTGTACGAGCGTCTCAGGCCTTGTCAAGGCTTAGTGGTCTGGTTATGGATGATAATGGAACACCTTGTAATCAGGTTGCATCTAGTGCTCTCATAGCCTTGCTAACCCCTAAACTTGCAAGTATGCTGAAGGATCAATCAGCAAAAGAGTTGTTGTCAAAATTAAACTCAAACTTGGAATCTCCGGAGGTAAATGCTGCAGGATTCTTTTACTAAGGTGTAGGCTTTGCATAATTGACATTGCACTTTCTTGTGGATTTCCATATATTTTTTGGTTTCCATTATTGTTCTCATCTATTTTCAAGGCTATTGTCTAGTAGATATTTTTATGGTGTTTTACATTGTTTTTATACACCAATTTTGGTAGTTTTTAAGTTTCGTAGATTTGTTTATCCTTTTTTGTGTTTCAATTCATGGTTCTTAGTTCAAAGATTTAAAAGGTTACGTGCTATATATGGATAGATTATCTGACTGAGATGCTTTTAGTATTCTGGTGAAAGAAAAATCACTCTATACATGCACCTGGTGCTGTTTGTTGTCAATACGATTGTGTTTTATTTGTCTACCATTTTTTTTTTTTTTCTTTATTTATGATTATGTTTTTGCATTGCTTTTAGTTGTGTTGCTACACACTTTTATGGTTTGAATTTGTAATTAAGAATTGAAAGGTGGTTTTTGGTGTCAAATTCCAATTTACACATGAACTTTTTGACCTGACTGTGGGTTTACTGTTACATCATTGCTGTGTTCTTTCTGATCTTGTGACCAGCATTTCTAATGGTAAGGCCAATTACGTTCTGTTATGACTATTTTTTCCCAGTGAAATGACTGTAAAAAACTGCTTAATTGCATTCAGCATGTGAAAACTTTGGCATCAATGATATCTTGCCATGATTTAAAGTGCTTCAATAGTCAGTTTTAATAAGCTTTCCATGTTGCGTTGTGATAGCTACTGAATTTGGATGCATCTTGATACTATCAATTGCTTTCTCTTGCAGATAATTTGGAACTCATCAACCCGCGCTGAACTATTAAAGTTTGTAGACCAACAGCGAGAAAGCCAGGGTCCTGATGGTTCATATGATCTGAAAGATTCCCATTCCTTCATATATGAAGCCTTATCGAAAGAACTTTTTGTTGGCAATGTATACCTGCGAGTCTACAATAATCAACCAGACTTTGAAATCAGTGAACCAGAGAATTTTTGTGTCGCTCTTGTGGACTTCATTTCGAATTTATTGCATGATCAACCAAACACTGGTTCAGATTTTCATGTTAGTGGCTCATCTCTTGAGACACCTGAGCTTCCTCAGCATGATTCTAATGAAGGATCATCCACTGAGCAATGCTCTTCTGATGATTCATCAGCACCCCCTGATGGAAAATTGGTTAGCAAGGAGGAAGAATTTATTAAGAACCTTCAGTTTGGTCTAACCTCCCTTCAGGTACTGATTTGGATTTTCTTTGGTGGTTGGGATGGTTGTATTAACTTGGTAATGCTAATATCTTGTTCTGTGTTATTTCAGCACTTGCTGACGAGCAATCCAAATTTGGCTTCTGTGTTTTCTTCGAAAGAAAAATTGTTACCTCTCTTTGAATGCTTTTCTATTCCTGTTGCACCTTCTGGCATCATTTCTCAACTTTGTTTGAGTGTACTCTCCCGCCTGACTACACACGCTCCTTGCTTGGAAGCGATGGTTGCAGACGGTTCTAGTCTTATCCTTCTTTTACAAATGCTTCACTCATCCCCTAGCTGCCGTGAAGGAGCTCTCCATGTTCTATATGCTTTGGCAAGCACTCCAGAGCTTGCGTAGCCAGGACAGCTGCCAAGCGTGGAGGAGTTGTCTACATTCTTGAACTTCTCTTGCCTTTACAAGGTAGAGATATTCTTTGAATTTTCTCTATTTATCCATGAAACGAAACAAATAATTCTCATGGAATTAGAATGATTATGTGCAGAAGAAATTCCTCTGCAGCAAAGAGCAGCAGCTGCTTCATTGTTGGGGAAGCTGGTTGGGCAGCCAATGCATGGTCCCAGAGTGGCTATAACACTTGCTCGATTTTTTCCGGATGGGTTGGTCTCCGTCATCAGGGATGGCCCTGGTGAAGCAGTTGTGAGTGCTCTTGATCAAACAACAGAGACGCCAGAACTTGTATGGACTCCAGCAATGGCTGCTTCTTTATCAGCTCAACTAGCAACCATGGCATCAGATCTATACCGGGAACAGATGAAAGGACGTGTTGTTGATTGGGATGTTCCTGAGCAAGCTTCAAGCCAACAGGATATGCGAGATGAACCTCAGGTATAACTTCTTATACTTTTAATATCCAAGTATCTGTTAGACAAAAGTTCCATGTGTGATTTATTCTTTTCTTCTGTAGGTTGGAGGTATCTATGTCAGGTTATTCTTGAAGGATCCTAAATTTCCTCTTAGAAATCCCAAGAGATTTTTGGAAGGATTACTGGATCAATATCTTTCATCCATCGGTGCCGCACATTATGATGACCATTCTGTTGATCCTGAACTCCCTCTGCTTCTGTCTGCTGCATTAGTCTCTTTGTTACGGGTACACCCTGCTCTTGCAGATCATGTTGGGTATCTTGGATATGTTCCCAAACTTGTGTCTGCAGTGGCCTATGAAGGAAGAAGGGAAGCGATGGCTTCCCCGGAGAATAGAAATGGCAACTTCCCAGGGGAGACAAGTGAAGCTGAGGATAGTTCTATGCAGCCGACTTCACCAACGCCTAAAGAACGTGTTCGCCTTAGTTGTTTGCGAGTCTTACATCAACTTGCGGCCAGTACTATATGTGCCGAAGCTATGAGCAGCAACTAGTGTAGGGACACCCCAGGTATTCTTTTATCGCGATATTAGATCTAGCTCGACTATTTGGTTTATATGGGGCTCCGAAATATCCTTTTTATGAGTCTTGCAGGGTCGTATCCTGGATTATTATTCATGAGTGGTTTAATCTTGCTAATTTACTTCCAGGTTGTTCCACTTTTAATGAAAGCTATTGGATGGCAAGGTGGGAGCATATTAGCTCTTGAAACACTCAAACGTGTTGTAGTTGCTGGAAACCGAGCAAGAGATGCACTGGTTGCACAGGGTCTTAAGTACGTACAAAATTTAAGATTTCTAAAGCACATGATGAAAAAACATTTATAACAAGGTTTCCTCTTTAGCCCGTCAATATTGTTTGTCTGACATTGTGTTACAGGGTTGGTCTTGTTGAGGTACTTCTCGGTCTTCTTGATTGGAGGGCTGGGGGAAGAAATGGCCTTTGTTCCCAGATGAAGTGGAATGAATCAGAAGCATCCATTGGCGCGAGTACTTGCTATTGAGGTGAGATGATTTGTATATTGTGGAATCTGCAAGCTGTAATTCAACCATGTGCATATATGCAAGCATCCTATTCTCTTTTCTGGAAAAGTTTTCGTTTCATGACTTCAAGTATTTGTCTTTTCCTTCTTTCTGAAGCTTTGGAATCTTTTGATGATTCAGTTTTTAAAATTGAGAAATATTCTTTGTTCTGTGCTACGATACAGTGTTATTTTTAACTTGGTCAGTGGGCTTGAACTTCTTACAAAAGTTCATTTTTTGGCATGCCCCCTTTATTCTAGGTTCTGCATGCCTTTGCTGCGGAAGGCGCCCACTGTTCTAAAGTCCGGGATATACTTGATTCCTCAAATGTAAGTCTCGGCTCTGAATGCTTTCATGCTATTGTTTCCCCCCTTGTTTTCTCCTAGGTGTTATTGTTTTTTTTAAAGTTTATTATATGTATGTTCAAGCTGCCAATCATCCCTTTTATATATCTTTCAGTCTCCAAGTGAATATAGGCACAAACAGGAATCCTTATCGCAGTATGGATGTCACTTATTTTTTTAAATAAAACTTAATGAACATTATCTTGAGAAGAAATAGAGTAAAAAGAGTTCAATCTTTTTGATAGTTGAAGTGAGTTCAATTTGGGAAAAATAGGGGAGTCTTGGTTACTATAAACAAGCATCATACATCAGTGTAATTTGCTTTAAATGGAGTATCATAAAGTGCTGTGCTCTTTTAGTCTAGAAGTACTAATTTGGGCACACAATTGGATATCATGAAAGTTAAAGTAATGAAACTAAGTGTGATTAGCTTCAGAATACTGTTTGGGATGGTATGAGTGATTTCACATAAAATAGAGATCACGTTAAGAGGTATTAAATACTCCCTCTGTCGCATTGAAATTGTCATGCTTTCTTTTTTGGTCCGTCCCAAATCTAACATCACTTACCAACATTGGCAAATAATTTTATACTTCATTACTACTTTTACCCTTCCAAAGTACAAAGTCACAAAATATTTTAATAATTTAATGGGCCCACACATTTTTCTTCATTTGTTTATTAAACTTGCTCACATAGCGTGTTATTTGCACTAATGCTAAGATAAACTGAAGTTGTAGAGCGTGCATGCATGGAGTAAAATTTGATGGACATTCTGTAGTATTATAAAATACATGGGCCCACATATTGACTTCTAGTACATATGCAGAACTGGAAAGTAAAGGAAAACACATTTCTCCATTCACACTGTAGATAAAAAGCATTCTGTCCCAAAACCGTCAAATTTTTTGGGACGGAGGGAGTAGTAGTTTTAATAACTGTCCCTTCTGTAATCTGGAACATTTTGTAAAGCTGTTACTTCTTCATCAATAAAAGCTATAATTTTACCTCTGAAAAAAAAATGAGCATAACTGTTGATTCCTGGCATATCCTGTTCCTATGTTGCTATAGCCGCTGGTTGCACATGAAAAGATTCAAAGTTTGTTTTCTTTCTATAGCTTTTGCTTATTAATAGTAGAAACCTTTTCTGCAGGTCTGGGGTGCTTATAAGGACCAGAGGCATGATCTTTTTCTTCCATCAAATGCCCAATCTGCAGCTGCTGGAGTTGCTGGTTTAATAGAAAATTCCTCATCTAGGCATACTTATGCACTTACTGCGCCCCCACCACAACCTAGTCACGTTAAACCCCCCGTTGTGGCTGTAGCTGATTCAAATGGGACAGAGGATCACATTTCATGGGTTTCAAGTAAGGACTGAACTTACAAGGCTTGGAAAAACCACAGTTGAAAACAGGTCGACTTTACAGAGAGTTGGTCAGGAAATCAAGTTCTGAGTACTACCTGCATGTATAGAACTGTACATTCTTGACTCTTGCTGCTGATCCTCTCTTTCTTTAATATCACACATGCATCTACTTAGATGCATCCAAAAGAACATTCAAAAGGCCAGAAAGTGGTATATGATTTTATGGTGTAAAGATGGCTCCCATTTTTTATTGTGTTGTAAAATAATCTAGATTCGCCACTTTCCATAGAGAGGGAGGTAATTTTTGCGAGGACCCTTTCTTTCTAGTTGTACACCTTGTTAGTTTGAGGAAGATAAAGGTGCTTTTGCCATTATTGATTTTACGAGTTCATTGTAAATGATTTCTATATAAGTTTACTTGATTGTGAAATTCTCCCTTCTCCTTTCAATAAACAAAAGGGCTTAATGTTATGATTCCTGAATAAGTTTCCTAATTCTTACAACGTACTGCAGAAAACATCATGGTGGATGATACTGCTTTGAGATTGTGTTAGGAAATGGATGGTGACCGTTTTACGTTGAAATTAGAAGTAGAGATGGCCAGAGTATTTCCTGCATTCAGTTTTAGGCTTTGTATCCTTCATTGTTATTGCCATGTGATGGTAATTTTTCTTCAAAAAACTGTTATTAGAATGGGAAGTGTGGGAAGGAGAAAGGGGGAAAAGGAAGTGAGAATTCAGTCCCAATTTCAAGAGAAAAAGGGTGTTGGTCGTCTCACAATGTCCCTATAAGCTATAACTTCCTTCGTACTCGTAAACATTTGGGACACATTATTAGGTACTTCGACTGCATCCCTTGCTCTGTCCATTGGGACTGCTGAAATTGTTCTTTTTCAATTTTTTGTGGACACAATCAGGGTGGGAGATTTGAATTTAGCAATTTGTGTGTCCTGATCAATGTCACAAAATCACGATGGTTGCATTTGGACACTTGGTAAAATTGCTCAAGCTGCCACTTATTTTGTTTTGAAAAATCTATCTACCTCTGTACAAAAGAATAAGACCGGGCCCCATTGAAGGGGGGTGGGGGGTGGAGAGGGGAGGGAGCGGATGGGGCGGTCCTGGCTGAGGCCTCGCCGCCTGGATGCCTTATAAGATACTCCGGCAATTAAGGGAGGGTCTGAATAAATGCAGGTTGAGGCGGATCATATTCTTGGGAAGTGGGAAAGTACCTTCCTCATAAATTTAAGATGCGGTTTGGTCAGGTATTATTTTGAAAGATAATGTAATACTTTTTTTTGATATGATATTTATGAGTTAAAAAAATGTAAGAAAGCATGCATGAAATAATGCCCGTATGAATTGTATTATTTAGAATATTATTTTAGTACATTATTCGAGAAATTTTTTGAGTAATGTGGTAAATAACAAAAAAAAATGTGAATAATTTGAATAAATATTTGGATTGTAAATAGTGCAAATTATTTTTTGTAATTAAGTGTTTAGATAGTGTTTTTTGTACTAAAAGACAAAAAATGTACACAAAAGTTAAACGAAATTACTAATATCAAAATATATAATCTCGTTCGCTCTTTTTGTCGTAACATTAAATCAAATACTAAAAATCACATACAAACGTAGTTGTTTTTTCATCGTTTGAAGTTCGAATCTCAAAAAACGAGATATGTTCGTACATGTATGGTAAACATGTAGTATTTTTTTAATATAAAATAAAAATATAATTTAAAAAATACTGTAGTATTTTTTGCACTAAAATACAAAATATGTACACAAAATTTGAATAACAAATATTAATATCAAAATATATAATTCTGTTCACTTTCTTTTTTATACTATCAAATCAAGTATTAAAAATCACGTACAAAGGTAGTTACTTGTTCGTCGTTTGAAAAATGAAATGTGTCCGTATGCATATACTAAACATGTATTTATTTAATGCAAAATAAAAATACAATTTAAAATTTATACTTTTCTGTCTATAGTTCGGATTCTCTAACATAAATTCGAAACTGCAAACCTTATATATTATTTTGAACTCTATTTTTTCGCCTATACTTCGGACTCCTGAACCTAAGTTCCAAAAACCGAACCTTATATATTATTTTAAACACTATTTTTTCGCCTATACTTCGGACTCCCGAACCTAGGTTGGGGAGTCCGAACTTACATTTTCATTTTTTTTTCCCGAAAAAAATTCAAGTATACAAGAAAATTTAATGCTGATATATATAAATAGTATAATACGCGTATAGATAAATAGTAAAATAATTGATTGAATAGTAATGAATAGTAAAAAAAAAGTTTACAATTTAATTGTGTAAGTAATAAATAGTGAAAGAAAATTTTGAAGTGGGTAAATAATGAATAGTATTTTGGGAAAAAAGTAAACGGAGTTGACCAAAAACAAATATTTCATTAAAAATATGAATAGTAGAGTAAAAAGTGGTAAAAAATAATGGAAAAAAGCAATCCAAACGGGGCCAATATTCTGGAAAATAATAATAATAAAAAAAATCACCATCCAAACGTTTATGAATTCAAGGAAAAAAAGGAATAGATAAAAGAGTTATCTTCTCTTGGAAGGCGGGATTGCATTTCTCAGAGGTGGAATAAATGAAGGATGTTTATCCATTTTCTCTTATGCGTTGAATGCTCCTCTTTCTCCATGAGGTGATCACTGAAAAACATGGACAATTTGGGATCGGGTCATTACTAAATGAAGAAAGAATTGGTCCAATCAACTTTTAGTATAGAGAACTCAAAAGGGGGAAAAAGTGTTCGAGGGAACTTCTTGTTCAAAAGTACTTGTTTTTCTAGTTCATGTTTCAATAGAATGGTCCTACGTATTTCTTTTCCAAATTTGTAACATATATGTTCCTTTTCTTGTATACAGTCTTTTACTGAATGTACACAAATTAATTTCCCAAAAAATAATAATACTAATAATAATAATAATAATAATAAATAAAATAAAATAAAAGAGCGAGAGAGATAAATGAACAAATCGATCTTGAAAGAATTCCAGACCTAATTTTCTATCTACCAAAGCCAATTTCATTGGTATGAATTTACAGGATGAACTATGTAGTGTTTGGTTGATCCATGAGATGAGAGGACTGATCTTCTTAAGAATGTGCTAAGATAAGGACAATATCAATTTAAAACAAAAACAAAATTGCACTGGCCAATATCTCAAAAACAGAAGTTTCCCCTTACCCTTTCTCTTTTCTCCATTTGGCAATTGCTATTTTCTCAGACACAGGAAAAGAAAATTTTTTTTCTTGGGTGTTGGGGAAATGATAACTTCAATCATTCCAGGGGTGAATGATTCACTACATGGTAACAGAGCCTTCAAATAGGAGGTCACCCATCCTTTTCTCAATTAAGACAGGGATGGGAAGACAATGAATACCCAACTTCACGAATCCTATATAAACACTCAGTAGCCCCCTTGCTCTAGGAATTGGTAGGGATCATATAATCAAAGATAAAATCCTTTACATTCTAGCAAGGTAGGCTCATCTTAGGCTGTAGAGGGAGGGAGTGAAATGGAGAGGATGAACTTCAAGCATTCATTGATTTGCATTTTCATGGCCACATTGGCAATAGTAGCAATGACTACAATAGAAGAGGATGAGAAAGATTGTGCGGACCAGCTTACCAATCTTGCTGCTTGCATTCCATATGTGAGTGGCAGTGCGAAGATCCCAACTCCAGAATGCTGTGAGGACACCAAGAAAGTAAGAAGTGCTAAGCCAAAGTGTTTGTGCGTTCTCATCAAAGAGAGTACCGATCCCTCTCTGGGCCTCCCCATCAACACAACTTTGGCTTACTCTTCAAATGCCTACAGCTTGCAAGATTGATGCAAAAGTCTCCGACTGTCCAAGTAATTTCTCAAGAGAGAAACATTAAAGAAAGATGCACTTCAATCTTTAGTAAAAATTATGATGTAGTCAACAATTCAGACTAATTTATTTGATGCATGTCAGTTTAATGTTGATTCTTTGATGTTTTTTAATTATTTTGCAGCTATATTGAACCTTCCACCAAATTCACCTGATGCAAAGATTTTTAAAGTAGCAACTGAGGATTCAAACACTAGTTCATCAACAACAAGCTCTCCCCCAGCTTCTTCTTCAACTTCATCATCTGGATCATCAACATCTCCATCTTCTACAAGCTCAACGTCGAGTTCGGATACTAAGACAACCACAAGAAGCAGCAGCAGCAATAGTGGAACAAAGTTAAGCCAAAGCATCCTTGTGATAATGGGATCAGCAATAATTGCATTAATATTTATATAAGCCTATGACCAGCACTCAAAGGTTGATATATGTCATGGTGAGACATCATCTAAGGTACTATTAGGTTTGGAGTCAGGTAGGTGATTAGTTTTAGTTAGCGAGCTAGATCACTGCTTCTGAATTTTAGAATAAGATTAATAAAAGAAAGAGTACCTCATGGGAATGCTAATTTTCCTTCAATATTTGGGGAAGGTTCCATAAATTTCTTCACTACTTTGCTTCTATAAGCCGAATGTAATGGTAAAACTTTTGAGTCTGACTCCTAGTGATCTGCTACTAGTTTGTTTCATTTCTTTGTTCTTTTCCAGAATGATGAAGGTAGAATTTTGCATGTTCTTTTAAAAGTCAACCCTACACTGCAAACTTCTGGATTGCCTTAACAAAATGATGAAGATAGAACTTTGTTCTTACTCAGACATTGCCTTAACCAACTCCTTCAGAATAGTGTTATGGTGGCAAATGGTGTGCTAACATAAGAGCTAAGTTAAAAGAAATCAATCATCAGACTGTCCAAATATTACTGGCACATAGTCTACCCTAACTTTCCATTTATGTAGGAAACTGATGCCTTCCAATTTCATGTAACTTTGCAAATGCAAAATCAGACCAAATGACGACTTCTAACTATGCTGCCACATCAATGAAGTGCTTGAACCTTCACAGAACGTGATGAACAAACTCTTTTAACGAAATAGAATCCCTTATGCCAAACTCCGCTACAGGAACAATGGACTTGTCAGATAAAATAGTCTTTCACTTTTCATCCTTCAATATCCTCTAAAGCTCATTCTAGTGTTCATTCTTAAAGCATCAAATACAAAGCACAAAGCACCTGAGGTTCCTCATTTGTTCCTGTTTCCACCTCCCACCATAATTTCCCCTCCGCTGCCAGTTTTGGGGAGAGGAAAATGGAGGGTTGGTTTTGTGGGTTTCGTTTTGGGAAGAAAGAGAACTTGCAGTTGCAGGCTGAGTATATATCACTGTATTTACAAAATGATGTACGAAATCTGATATATTATTCAAAATGAGGAATTAAATTGGTTATTTAATATAAATATCTGATTTTGTTATTTAAATTAATTTTAGCGAATAATATTAAATTTAAAAATTTTTAAATTATTTTGTTTTTAAAAAAATGTATAGAATATTATATTGAATGGGACAAATGTTTTTTTTTTTTTTTTAACCAAAAACACAACATGAATTTACTAATAATCAGTAAAATGTACAAGTAGGTAGAGCAACTGCTCAAATTACAACTGTGAGTGCTCCTTGAGTCACAAGCGAAAGGATTCTTTCCACTCAACAAAAGATTTCAATTTCCGATCGGATTTTGCTAATTTAGTAGCTATACAAATTGTTTTACTATGAATAAAAGAAAATGAGCACCAATCAAAACACTCTCTCAAAAACAAAATATCCTCCAAAATAGTTGCCACCTTTAAGTTATCAATACAATTTGAATTAATCAAACTAACTAGCAAAAAATTGGAAGATTGAACTTCAATGGCTCTGATGTTGATTGCCCTGGCTTTGAGAATAGCTTTCTCTAATCATTTCGGCTGCAACTACTAGAGGATCTTTTTTACCTTCATTACCTTCAATCCAGGCATAATCTAACTTGCCATCTTCATGTCTAATAATGATACCCTCTCCATATCTCTGGTTTGTACTCATTCCTGACAGTCCAATAGTTACCAACCTGCAGTTAGGAAAAGGAGAAAACCAATGCTGGTGTTCCTCACTGGTTTCTAAGGTGCTTATTTTCTTTTCTTGGCTATTAGCACATTTGAATTCATACCATTCATTCATCGCCTGGTTCATTACCTCATCCGACTCTGAGTCAAATTATCATGGTAGTTTCTATTCCTATTCTTCCAAGTTGCCAAAGGATATTTGAAATTAGGTAAGCATAGTCTGGTTCATTTCTTCTTTCCACAGCAGTTTTGATGCCTTCCTACCATTGCCACAAATCTCCCCTAACCTTTTTCAACCCCTCCCATTGAATAGCAGAGAAATTCCAAATATCTTCAGCTCTTTTACAAAAGAATAAAGACATGTTCTACAATTTCAACTTCAGCTTCACACATTTTGCAAAAAGGATAGCCCAAACCAGTTCTACTATATACAGCACCAATGACAGGCAGACTCTTATTCAAGGATCTCCACAAAAAATATTTGATTTTATATTTTATGTTTAAATTCCACATAAAACTCCATATACCTGACTTCAGACTTTCTACTCGATTCCCCATTTTCCTTTGACTTCGTTAAAGATCTCTCCTGCCATTTCTTTGCCATCAAATAACTAGATATCACTGTGTAAAGTTCAGAACTTGAGTGTCTCCAAACCCACTTATCAAGTCTACCAGTAAAGCTAATAGGGCACTTGAAAATATTTTCAGTATCGTGATCTTCAAAAATATCCATTACTAGTCTCACATTCCACTCCACACCCTGAATTATTCATCCACAGTCTTGATCTGGCAACCTTTTGGTCTTTTCCCTACCACTTCACCCTCTTCGTTATCCACTACCCACTTATTTTTCCCACACCTATGTTGTGTTGATCTACCATCCCCAATCCTCTTCAATAGTCCTTTTTCCAAAACATGTCTTGTACTGCACATACTCTTCCAAAACCACGAAGCATTCAACGGGACTGTAACCTTTAGGATGAAGCAGTCAGGGAAATACTTAGATTTTAGCTTCTTACTCACCAACAAATTTGGATGAATGATGCATCTCCAAAGTTGTTTGGCTAGTAAGGCACTATTGAAACACTGAATATCCCTGAATCCTAAGCCTCCCTCACTTTTTTGCTTAGTCATTCTATTCCAATTAACCCAATGCAACTTCTTCTCCCCATTCCTTGAACCCCACCAAAATCTAGCCATCATACTACACAATTCACTATACACTCCTTTGGAGAGTTTGAAACAGGACATAAGAGTACGTGGGAAGAGCCGTCAGAATTGATTTGAGAAGAACCCCTTTTCCCGCTTGAGACAGAAAATTTTATTTCCAATTGTGCAGCTTCTTCTGAGCATTATCTTTGATGTATCTAAACTATTGTTAAAGGTTCTTCAATCTAGTAATGACCATCAAAAGTCCCAAATACTTTTCTTGGGAGACAACCTGAATGCTTTCTAAATCCAAACTTAAAGCAGTCGTGGCAGCTTCTGTGATGTTCCTACTAAAGAAAGCAGAGGACTTCTCCAAATTCACCTTCTGACCAGTAGCCGCCTCATACTTACGAATAATGTTTTTTATCTCTCTAATCTCTTCTCTTGGGAGACAACCTGAATGCTTTCTAAATCCAAACTTAAATCAGTCGTGACAGCTTCTGTGATGTTCCTACTAAAGAAAGTAGAGGACTTCTCCAGATTCACCTTCTGACCAGTAGTCGTCTCATACTTACGAATAATATTTTTTAACCTCTTTGATCTCTTCTCTTGTGGCCTTACAAAACAATAGAGAATCATCTGCAAACAAAAGAGGCTAGATAATAGGGTTATTCTTACAAATTTTAAGATCTGAGACCTTTTTACTTCTACACGCAATATTAATCATGTTGGAGAAAGCTTCAGAGACCAAAATGAAGAGATATGGGGATAAAGGATCCCCCCTGTCTAATGCCTCTAGTAGGCCTCATAAAATCAACCTTCTCCCCATTTAGATTAACAAACAAAGAAGTAGAAATACATTTAAAAATCCAGTTAATTCATGTAGAACCAAAACCCATTTTAGTCATGATAACACAAAGAAAACTCCACTCTACCCTATCATATGTTTTAGTCATATCAAGTTTTAAAGCCACATAACCAATCTTACCTTGCCTTTTATTATTAAGAAAATGTAAACTTTCATGAGTCAGGATAATATTATCAAGAATTTGCCTACCAGCTACAAAAGCAGATTGGTTGACACTAATGTAATCATGCAAGAAGGGCTTCAGTCTATTAGCAAGCAACTTAGAAATAGCTTTGTAAATCACATTATAGAGAGAGATAGGTCTATATTGAGCAACAGTGATAGGGGATTCCACTTTTGGAATTAAATTAATGATGGTCTCATTAAGAGCAGAAGCATAAAGCTCTCTATTGAGTGAAAGAAACTATGAATTGCAAGAATGATATCTTTACCAACAATATTCCAAAATTGTTTGAAGAAAAGTGGGGTCATCCCATCGGACCAGGAGCTTTGTTTGAATCCATAGAGAAAATTGCTTGCTTAATTTCTTCATCTTCAAAAGGTCTGATTATGTGATCATTCATTGTCCTAGTTATTGTGGATAGAATTCCATGTAACACAGAATCAAACTCAGAGGGATTTGAGGAAGTAAAAAACAGTTCAAAAAAAATCAGTAACCTCTCTTTGAATATCTTCTTTAGCATACCACCAAATCCCATTAATGTCTTGTAACCCAGTAATACAATTTCTCTTCCTTCTAGCCAGGACACTAGAATGAAAAAATCTGATATTTTGGTCCCTTTCTCTAGACATTGAATTCTAGCTTTCTGACTCTATTAAACTCCTTCATCCTGGTATGTTTTACTCAACTGAAGTTTCAACTCAATCCATTTCCCTCTTCTCTCCTCAAAACTAGACCTACTCCAGAGACCTTAACTCTTCGTTTAACCTTTTAATTTGGACTCTTGAATTAGAATGGTTCATTTTACTCCAAGAAATCAATCCCATTCTACAAGCCTTTATCTTGTGCATTAACTTAAACATTCTAGTGCCCTTAACTTCTTTCTCCCAAGCTTCCTTAATGATGTCTTTCACCCCATCTTCCTTGATCCACCTCTTATCAAAGAGGAATCTCCTTCTGAAAGCAGTATGATTGGGCATCGTATCTAGCAGTAGTATGTTGTGATCAGAGGCTTCATTTGGGACAATCTTGCACACTTCTTTGTCATGAGTCTGGAACCAGCCGCTACTAACCAAAATTCTATCAAGTTTTTGCTTAATTTCAGTTTCTCCCTCCCAATTGTTGCTCCAAGTCCATGGTTGCCTTTAAATCCTATGTCCACCAACTGATTACTATCTATAAAATTTCCAAAGTCTCTAAAAGTCCAATCCTCTCTGATTCTACCCCCATTTTTTCTCATGGATTTGATCTAATATCATTAAAATCACCATAAATAACAAAATGGTTACCCCACAAACTCTTTCTCCTTTGCAAAACACTCCATTGATCTATTCTAATCTGGCCATTTGTACTTGCATAAAGACAGATTAGCCACCAAGGATCTTGATCAAAGGACTATTTGACTTCAAATGTTATTTTCGCATAAAAAACATAAACATCCCCTTATAAGGAGTAGACAGGTCATTTGGTCACTCTATCACATTTTTTTTTTTCCTTCTGACATTAACAATTCTTTGTCACATTAACAATTTTTTGATGTGATAATAACATTTGACGTGAGTATTGTGTCAAACCATGGACCATTTTGGTTTGGGGATGTTGTTGCCTGATGGAATTTTATAACATTAACAGATCATTTTGAACCAGAAAATAAATAAATAAAGAGTCCATTTCCGTTGCACTTGCACCTGCTGCGGGATTCAAGCATTTACCAAAGAAAATGAAATAAAAAATAGGGTTAAATATAGAGGAGAAATCTTTCTAAATTTACGTTTCAATTGTATTTTACCTCTCTCAAATTATTTAATAAGTACTTTATCCACTCTTTTATATTTTGGAATAAAATTATCCCTATTATTTTAATTATTATTATTTTTTCTTTTTTTTTTCTTCTTTTTCCCTTTTATTTATTTTCTCTATCTTGTTTTTCTTTTTCTTTTGGGTTAATAACACTTTGCCCCTGAACTAAATAGATATTTACACTTTACCCCCTGAACTATAAAAATATACACTATACCCCCCATTCACAATATTCATCTTTTAAAAATTTTAAAATATCAAGAAAATTTAGTTAGATGACTAAAATACCATTGGTACTATATATTGATTTTTATATATTTAAATTTTGATAGTGATGTGATAATTATTTAAAAATAAGTGCAAATAAACTATATAATATTTTAATATAATCTATATTAATATATTTCTTGGTTAAATTTTTAAAATTTTTAGATTTAATTTTATATTATTTTGAATTTTGTGAATGTTTAACTGTAATGGTAAAACATTTCCAAATGGGCTTGTCTTCTATGAATTTTTTTTCTATAAATGTATTGTATGAAAATATAATTTCTATAAAATTTTATAATTTTTTCGATATCTCTTAATATTTTACAATTTTAATATTTGACTTAATCTGTGCAAATTGCAATGTTGGATATAATATAATTCAACAATTTCTCATATTTTCATTCCCTAAAGTCCAAAATATCAATGTGTTATTATATTTTATTTTTCTTCTAATTCTTCTATAACTGTTGAAAATCAATTAAATACATGAAAAATCAAAATATGATACGAAGGGTATTTTAGTCATCTAACTAAATTTTTTTGATATTTTAAAGTTTTTAAAAGATGACTAATATGAATGAGGGGCAAAGTGTATATTTCTATAGTTTAGGAAGGCAAAGTGCAATTACCTAAATAGTTCATGGGGCAAAGTGTTATTAACCCTTTTCTTTTTTCACTATTCTATCTTGCTACTACTTTGTGCTAAATAATTACATTACCTTTAATAATTAATTAATTAAAATTCTATCTTTTTATACACATCTAGACAATTTAATTTATAGGTTCATCGTGCTTTAATACAATAAATATACTTTGTTGTAATATAAAGTTCGTGATTAACTATTAGTAATAAGATTAACAAATAATAAAAAAAATTAGCTAGAGGAAATTAAAAATTTATAATATACAAATAAAATTATGAAATATAAAAACATGTACAACCTTTTATTTGTAGTGTAATATTGGAAAAATATAGTAAGAAAGTATTACGACTGTTTAATATAAATATTTTTAGAGTTACGGTAAATTCAACCAAAATATGACACACAAATGATATGACACAAAAAAAAAACTCATATTGCATAAATAGAATATATATTTTAATTTTCTTACAAATTATTTTATTTTTTATAATTTATTTATTTGTTAATTATAACATTATAAAATTCACCAAATCCATGTTATACTATTAAAATATATGTTGCTTTGAGCATTAAAAAACTTATTTATTCTATAAATTATTTATAAACATGTAAAAAATTTAGAGATTTTAACTAACCAATTATGAGTAGTATAATAATTTAGCGGTAGCAAGAAAGAATGGGTAAGAAGATAAAAGGAAAAATATGATAGAAAAAATAAATAAATTGGTAAGAAAAGAAAAAAATAAAATTATTAAAATAGGAGAGATAATTTTGTCTCAAAACATGAAGAAGTAAAGGACCAGGGATAAAGTACTTCTTAAATAAGTTAAGGGGAGTAAAGTGCAATTAAGGTATAAGTTTTTGGGGTTTTCTACATTTAACCCTAAAAAAATATCAACAAATGCAAACAAATTAATTTGTATCCTTCTTCATTTCACAAAAGAAACCAATACGAGAAAATTAGGATGAGATAGCAAGAGGGTGGGTTCAGTGTTCCACATGCTGAATAACAAAATCATAAATCTTCTTCTTCAAACGCTCGATTTTTTGCAGTAGCAGCTCATCCCTTTTCAGTTGCACACTACATGATCCAACCAGTTGTTCACTCGTTTCAGCTGTGAAAGGATTGCAGCAATAGGACCACAGTTGTTTGGACCTCCAGCTCCATTGGCAACCCGAAATCCTGCATCAAGGGACTCCTCAACAAACTTCACAAACCAAATTTGCATCTCTGCTTGCAATTTCTTGGCAAATTCCGAAGTCTCATTCATGCCATGACCCTTTGTCCATGTTCCACTGACTGATGAAGAAGTTAGCATCCGATTCTTGATAGAAGTAGATGGTTGTTTTGATGAACATTTCTCCAATCCTTCAAAGTTTTGATTGGTTAGCAGCGAGACGACTTCAAGATCAGTTGCCAGAGCAGCTTCTACCCTAACGGGAACTCGACTTTGCATGCTCTGTTGGAACAGTTTCCAGGATTTTTTCTGTAGTTCCATTGTTAGCAACTGATTCAGCAAGTACTAATGCTTTCACAACGTCTTCATACACTGACATGAATCAGTCAATGGTAGGTAAAGGTTTATGGATTCTCTGGCCTTGACGACAAACAAAGATCTGAAAACTTGCTGCAGATAACAAAGGTAAAGGATTAGCCTAACAGTTGGTTTTCATTATGGTCAAATCATTCCCTGTATAATGCCTAATGAACATTCCATCTTATGTCAAGCTTGACTACAAGTCTACAACCACTTAAACCATGAAGAGTTCTGCTTTCATGGCAACGAAGACCAAGTACAATGACACACATTGTACATGATAGAATCAGATTCTTTTGCTTGCTGGACTTGTGCAATACCTCTTGAACTGGAAAATTTGTATGAATCCACAAACCACAGTACATTGGCCAAGCTTGGGCATGATATTTATAGTAAGAGATAGTAACAATTACCTCAAACTCCTAACAATGGACTCGGTGGTGATGGCCTCTTCTAAGGCTTCAGCCGCTGCCACAGAAGCCATAATTCTTCTCTGCATAGCCTCCTGAACATAGTTAAATGTTCAATACTTAAATGGTTTGAGGAAAATACTACCTAAAACAATCATATACTATTGTACCGATATAATAAATCATTAATCCTACCTTTCCCAGATTTCCCAATTCTAAAGAGACAACATGGAGTGGAATGCTGCCATCAGTCCATTTCTTCTCATGAACCGTGATTAATGGTGCTCCACCATTCTGCTTCTCCATGTCTGAAGGGCTTTCAACGGCACCAGATTTCGTTCTTTCATCATTTGAATAATCATCCTGACTTCTCATGCTCACATCACTTAATCTTCTTGAAATAGCAGCCTAGAAAGCATCACAATTGCACATCATTATACAAAAACATTACATCGTCGATGCCTAAACTTCCAAAAGCATACAAAAAATTGGACAATTTGAGTCATAGCTATATATCTCTAAATAAACCAGCAAACAAATCAATTCAACTAAACAAATAATCGAAAATATTTTCACGAAAATGTAAATGCAACTGACCTGAGTTCTTAAAATTGCTTGAAAATCAGGCTTATAATTCTTTGCATCCCAATCTTCTCTTTATTATGCTCAGCATTGCCCCCAGCAACAGTTGGCCCTTCATCCCAGCTCTTCCTGGTTGGTTTTGTAGGCCCCACAAGAGCCTCAGAAACCTTTGAGATTCCAGCAGCAATAGTAGCCAGCTTCTTCTTGCCCGATGAGTCAACAGCATTAGGTACCTTGAGCCCACTAGACAACCGCCGCCCGGGTGACAGAGACATCCGCCTCGCCACCACCGGAATCGCCTGCCGCCTCCCAGCTGTGGGCGACGGCTGTCGGTACCTCGAGGGCACAATTATCGCCGCCTCCCTTGAACTCCTCCGATTCTCCTCTTTCGCCGCAATCAGGCTGGGCACGGCACATTTTGACGGCACCGGTGATGCAGAACGTTTAGCCTTCCCCGCCGGTGATGGATCCCTCTCTGCAACCACATTTTTTCTCCCGGCAGAGACAGACCTCTGCTTCGCCGGCACCGGAGAAGAAAATCTTTGTGGGGCCTTTTCGGAGGAGTGGTCTTAAACTCGTCTGGCGAATCCAATACTACATTTACATTCACATTTTCCTTGGGGGCAGAAACTTGCCTCGCAATCTTCCTCTTTTTTCAACATTCTTCGTCGAATAAGCCGCGACGGGGTTGTCGGAATCCGATGCGGGTTGAATCACAAACCCATTTTTAGAAGACGAAATCCGAGCAATTAAGGGTTCAGGAGACCCAATAAAAGCATGACGACCCGCAATTGGTCGGAGATTCACAGCAAGTGGGATCGGAGGAGATTCAAAAACAAAACGGTCCACGTGTACAAACTGGCCGAGCTGCAGCCAGTTGGTAAGAATAAGATCGGTGTCCTTCTCGGAAAGCGAAACGTAGGTGGAATTCTGGGAGTCGGAGAGCTGGACGTAGAATCCGTGGTGGGGCCAGAGGGAATCGGAGGTGGAGGAGAGTGCCGGAACAATGCCAATGACTTGCAGAAGAGGAGAACGGCGGTCGCCGGTGACGCGGGTGGCGGAGTTCATACATGTCTGGACTGGAGGAGTTTTACGAGGATTCCTGGGGTTAGAGTAGCCATTTTTGCCTCTGAAAAAAAATTAAAAAAAAAAAAAAAAATCTACCCTTTATTGGAAACTTTTGTATTTTTTTTTTTTGGTGGGGGGATTGAAATTAAACAAAATTAGGGATTAGAGGAATGAATCAATGAAACATGGTGGTGGGAAATGGATAATTGGAGGAAGTAGAAATACTTAATAGACAGAAAACGTTATTATTGGATTTGGCATATTGAAATTTGAAATTCAGCTGATTTTTGAAATTGGGAGCCAGGTGCAGTGGGCCTGCGCGGATGTAACGGCTAGGCAGATTTAGGTGGAAATTTTTACGTGGATTCACGTGAAGTGAGATAGATCTCCTAATCTATATTCATTCACATAACTCTAATATATTAAAAATAAACGGGTGATGGGGATGAATATGAACCAAAAATTTATCTATTATCATAGGTCGGATTCATATGAATTTTTTTTAAATTTCTTTTTTGTGATACCTCGATGCATATGAACTGTGATATAGAAATTGTGAATTTCATGTAAAGTTCATACTAAGATGAAATTCATAATTTATATATTTTAATACATGAACATTAAAATTTATACAAGAATTTATCACGTTTCCTATTTTTTTTCATGATATCCTTTTTCTTGTATAATTAATTTGCATAACAGCTCAAATATATTGCAAGATAGAGGAAATTTAAGATGAATCAACTGTAAATATTCTACTTCTCGATCAAGAGGTTAAAAAGTTATTTTGCTGCCACGTTAAAGCACAAGAATTTCAATCCTCGCGAACTCTTTCCATGATATATAATAATTTTTATTCCATTTTAATCTATTATTGACTTCATGCATTTGTTTATCCGGGCAGAGACAATCCTAAATTGATTTTCAATTAAGTCTATACACAGTCTAATCTAGAAACATTTGCAATCTCTTGCCTTTCCCAAAAAGGTGAAACTAAACATAGAAAGAAATTACTCATACAGAGAACAAAGACACAAATCAAGTTAGCTTTACATGTTTTGAGATGCAGAGAGTGATATTCTTTGATCACTCTCTGAAAAAAAAAAATCCATTTCTTAGTTCTAACTGTTACTAATCAAACTTTATGAACTCTTGACGTTAATTCCCGCTGGAAAATCACTTTCCCAAGCCTTTAAACCAGTTGACTTGAGGTCACAAGCAGCTGATAACATAAAATGCCTCGAGTTTGGATTCAGTAAAAATCAAGTACACAAACATTTTTCTAACCTACAGAGTGACAAGTAAAAGAAAAACAAGTAAAGGCGAAAATTTACTCTCAGTTGGCACTAGGTTAGCTATACAGAGATGAAGGTCTAGGACCTCGAATAGTTCAGGGCCAGCAAGCCTAATAACTTTGGTATGCAAGGAGTCGCACAGAAATAACCAAATTGCACCTCCACACGCAGGGCCGTTTAAGTCTTTATCCGTATCTTTTGAATCAATATATCCTCTCTTGGACCCTGAAGATTTTAGAGATGATGAGAGCACATTGCTGGCTAAAAAAATTGCAGGAAAAGAGGTACAACAGCTTTCCTATCTATCATATAGCGATTTGGCTGTAAATCTTAAGCAACAAAGAATAAGAAAATGATGAGGAAGAGAATCGCTATAAAGAATATCTTCATCATCAGCCATCGGTTTGATGATATACTGTTGAAGTATCTCATCAGTTGGCTCTGTGCACCTTCAACATTTGTAAGGGTATCTTCCATGTTTTCATCAATTCTGCCACCCACAGGAAATGTGAAATCAGTAAAACGTCAAATTTTTCTTCGTTGAAAGAGGAAGCCCCAAACAGAAACCACATGGAAAAAGAAATGTGAGTAATTTCGTCTCCAAGTTCAAGAACACTTTCAAAGCATTTCAGTGAATTTTAAGACCTTTTAAAACAATCTATGGATTTTTGACCATTTATCAAGAACTACCAACTCTGAAATGCAAAAAGATGCAATGGTCAAACTAATGAATTTTGCAATATCAGCTTAATGGTATATCCAAATTGAATCCACCTACCTCAAATGAAGGACATAGAAATTAAGAGCAAATGACAAGAAAAAATGCTGAAAAGCATTTGCAAAAATAACAGATGTGGACCAACCTGATTGCAAGTTCACCCTGCTGAGAAACCATGGTTGCCAACTGGGTGAAAATATTGCCTAGTTCATGAATTGTTGACTCAACATTTTGAAGGGCAGTAGCTCTGCTTTGCATGAAATTCTCCTCCAAGGGAGCCAACTGCTGTTGACTTTGTTGTTGTTGTAGCAATGGCTGTGATTCACTCTCTCCCTGGTTTCTGGAAAGATGTATAAAACTCTGCTAAAAACATTTCTTGCCAAAAGAAACAGGTTTTATACGTGTCCTAAATTACAACTTACAATCTGATGAAGCTCAAAATGTCCACAATGAGGACATCACATTGTATTCTGCAAACTTTATACACGCTTGTATACAAAAATAATTCAGTGGCAAAGAGGAATCCTTTTGACGCTAAATAATTTACGAGGCTAAAATGCTAAATTTGAGGAAGTCACCAACACAATACTGAAAATTCTTCATAACCAGCCAAGAACTCTCAAAACGGCCATTCCTGATTAAAAGCCTCATTGTCAACCAGATTTAGCATTTTAGCTAACTTAATCTGATTTTATAGTAATTTCAATCATGTTGGCATTGAAAAACCTCAGAAGTAAATCAACTAATTACCTATAAGTAGTCTAAATATATGAACATTAAAAGCAATGAAAGTTACTGAATTTTGAGAGGACTAGAGGCGAACTCAACCTCCATATCTTACATAGTAATTGTTATAAAAAAATATTAAGAAGCTCAAAACCAGGTATAAGGAATTACACATACCTTGGGAATAAGAGATGAAGCACCGGGCTCACTGGCCCATGGAGGAGGAGATATTGCTGCAGTTGCAGCTGTTCTGGTAGCTAATGGGCGTTGGCGAATGAAAGGATTAGAAGACTCTTCAGGATTTGAAGCAGATGAAGAAAATAATTGCTTTCTGTTTTCATGAACCTTCAGATTCTACAACCAAAAAACTCAAATTCATAGCAATCAAAAGTTCTAGAGAAATAAAGCACTTCTTCATTGATAGATAATACACCTCAGTTCGCATGGTGAGGACTTCTTTGAACTCATTTGTAGTGCTCATCAAACTATTCTTCAAGTCATCAATCACCGTGGTTGAATGAGCAGAGCTGTCACTAGACGAATTTCCTTCATTTTGGGAGTTGGACAGGAGCTGAAGGTCTACTACAGCTGAGTTTAGTGCAGTGATGTCCTGCTTGATTACAGCCGTCAACTCTTGGATCTCCAGTGTTGGATCATCAAAAACTGATGTTTTCTTTGCCACTGGATCAACAGAAATTATGTCAACTACCTTTTTTTGCCTTCATTATCCAACATTTGGAGTTTTCTTTGCCAGCCACTATGGTACGAACTTTATAATGTACTCCAAAATGAATTGTCATGCAATACATAACAACTAAATGTATTTAGTTACTTATACTTGATTCATTGCTCATCAGAGTTTTTCTTTTTCTCCATGCACTTGCTACTCCAATTTTAATATTTTATTTTTCTGGATAACCGTACTTATTCCTGCAAATTACTCTAATAATATCCTTTGATTGAGAGATAAATTTTGTTTTGTTTTGTTTTAGCTTTTTTTTTTTTTTTTTTAATCCATAAATAATTAACAAATCAAAATAACCAGCATCTCCAAATCAAATCCTACACCAAGATAAACAAATCCAAAATCTCACATACTTTTCATTAATCAACTGCCAAATGCGAATCTCATTGAAAAAAAACCAAATCTAACATATATCAACGACCTAAAACAACTTCTCAACATAATCGATTCCAAAAGTAAAATCAAAATTAGTATTGTAGTTAAATTTCTCCACCTAAAATCAATATTAGCTAAAATTCAATCCAAAACTAAATATAGATATCATCAAATTGAGTAAAATAAAATAATAAAAAAAGAAGAAGAAGAGAAGTAATGGTTTATAACATTTGGCAAGCTTAGAGAGCTTTTGAGAAGTTTGATGGATCCCCAACGTAATTCTGGAAGCTTTCTTGTTAAATTCGGATTGAATCGGAGCTGCGGATCGAGTCGGCTCCGGAGCTGTGGAAATGGAGTTGCCATCGACGGCGGTAGCAGTACTGCTACTTGGTGGCGCAGTGGATCCGGAGGGCGGTAATGAGGACGGCTTCTTGAGCTTCTCGGCAACACTCTGAAACTCATGCGTTCGATCTCTATACGACGTCGGTTTCACTGGCATCGTTTCTATATGGTTTGGTATTTACAAAACGATCTTAGCATCGACTAAAGAAAGGAGAATCCGATTTAATCAATTTTCAGTTTTTACAAATGAAAATCTTGAAATTTCCTTTACTCGAAAATCGCATGTAAATTCAGGCACAGGCAAATTAAAAATTTTTTCCCTTCCATTTTATTATTTTTCACCCCCAATCCTTCGGAATCACTTTTCCATACAAACGAATCGCCTTTATGGTTTTGGAAAATGGCGTTTGGCAACAGAAAGTTGTTGAGAGTGGGCACGGTTTTAGACCGTTATTATTAAAAAAAATTTATATGAATTCGATGCATATTTATTTATTTAATTATAATATTAAAATAATTTTTTTGAAATAATGTGGATTAAGAGATTCATATCGTAAATTAGATCTAAAAAAAATTTCTTGTCATTATATCCCTGTCTTTATTTGGATAGAAGCATAGAACAAATTTATTTGATGCCTAAAGGCAAAATTTTCCATAATTAGGAACATAATTAGCTCTCCACTTTGTTTTCCATGGCATGATCTATTTACAAATACAAAAAAAAAAAAAAAAAAAAAAAAAAAAGCCTTGATGTGCTTGTTTATTGAAACATTCTTTTTTAATTGTTATTTTTTGGGTAGAAGTTTATTTGAACTTTGAAATGAATAGATCAATCACATTCATGATTTGGATTAATTTTATTTTACCCTTTAATATTGCGGTATGGCTTCGAATTACTTAGCAACTTTAATTCTTAATATTATTTTTTAGGTATTTAAACCTTTCTATTAAATCCAACTCAATATTGTTTAAAACAATTTTGATAAAAATACTCTTATAATTTTGTTTAAATAAAATGTTATCTTTCTACAAAAATCATTATCTATTTTTTCTTTATATTTTCACTTATAAAATTTCCCTTTTCTCTTGTTTTATAGCATAATTCAATAATTTTCATGAAAATATGAGGTAAAAAGGTCATTTTAACTGAAAATCTAATACCATTAAATTTAACCGTTAGTCCAAGAATTTTAGTAACTAAAAAATAACGTTAGGCATTAAAATGATAGTAGCACTAAACATTAAGAGATAAAATAAAATATTAAAGATAGTTAATGAATAGGAAAATCACAATTCGGAATGATTTGCAAATCATACACAGGACTTGTTCTCAATAGTTGTTTATAAGTTTTTTAAAATTAAAAAAAAAATCATTTTTTAAAAAGAATTTATGGACAAATTGGTTTTGAGCCTTCTTAACATTTTTTAAAAAAATATTTTTGTTTTTATATTTAAATAAACTAATTTTTTTGAAAAGTAACTATACACTTACTTTTGTAAAAGTTTTTTTTTTAAAAAAACTTAAAAAAATAACTTATAACTTTTCATAAGCCATCGATAACAACACCATAGGAAGTTTTGAATGTGTTAAGGTAATTTAGGTAGAGTTTGGCATCAGGGAAGCACAAAATCCTTGGAGCTTACTGACGTTGCCAAGATACAATAATAACCTTGGGCCTTGGCCATCTAACGTAAAGGATGAGGGAAAAAAGACAATGGTAAAATAAGGCAAAAAAGATTATGAAATATAAATCCATTGCCTTCTGCTTTCGCTTCCCATATTGGTTTATTGGTTCTACTGGCTTCAGATAACAAATAGGTGAAGCCTGAAGACTGAAGAGGATGAGAGCATGTGGCAACTGAATTATCCTCAAATGGAAGGGGTAAGAAATCACATTCTAAGCGACAAAATTGCCCCTTATGATTTACTCTCGAAGGCATAATGTTCTATATCGAGGAGCAAAGAGGAGAGCATTGCACAACTGGCTCAAAATCGAAGGGAAAGAATTAACACAACTTACTTTCCATAAAAAATAAAAATAAAAAATCCTCATATATTGTACATTTTAGGCAACAAAGAATAGGAAAATCATGAGGAATACAACCAATACAAAAAAAACTTTGATCATCAGCCATCGGTTCGATGATATACTGTTTAAATACTTGACCAGCTGCCCCTGTGCTGCATCCACATTTACAAGGGTATCTTCTATGTTTTCATCAATTCTGCCACCCACAAAATTATGAAATGAGTTTGATGGCCACTTTTATCTTGAGAGAATAGTCCAAAGTCCAAGCAGAACAATTATGAATGAAAAATAACAAGAGCCTAAAGTACAATCTGCAGTCACATATGTATAAACATAGCGTTGAGATAGCATTGAGATATTTCCCGATAAGGTCTGGACTTTTTCATTTTCTTGTATCAAAACGGTATACATGTGATGAACAAAAAATATAGAGCACTGGCAAAATAATGGATTACACATGCTAGTAGTTTCTGCAACCTCTGGTCACCTATCCATAGATGATCACCCGTGAAACCTTTTCTAATCACCGAAGGATATTGGAGGACTACAGAGCAAAGAGGACACAGGAAGAATCTCAAAGTCTTATATAAAAAACTTTAGAATTAGAAAGTCCTACTTTTGGCACAAACTCCAACGTCCTAAAAGATTTAATACTTAAAACCTCACTGCTAATTGACACCTTCACATTCTAATTACAATTATCACCTTTGATTTGCTTTAGAATGGATATTTCCAAACCCATGATTGTATAGCAGCAATTTATATTTTCCTTTCATATCTCTTTAAACCTCAATTAGTATTCTACAGCACAAATTGTTCAGGAAAAATAGAGTTTTTGACTCAAAATTTGGTAAAGCAAATTTTGGTGCGAGACATAAGCTTTTTCCCCCAGATTTACAGCTGATAACCATTGTCCTGTCAGATTTTCAAGCAAATTTAATGCTTACCTATCTTTTTTTCCCCAGCTTATTATCCAATTATCCAATATAGAAGAAAAATATTTGATTAGCAAAAGGGCAAATTGGCAAACAAAGTCCTCTTAGTAAGTGATATGACTTCATAGTTATCTGTGGGACATCGAACTGTTGGTCAAAATAACCTTTGTCCAGGCTTCGTAGTGCAAAACTAACCAAAATAGGACATGTTCATACCAGTGTTGCATAATACGGGGTTCGTAGTAGTACGTTGTGCAGGTACGAAAACGGGATACGGTCATTTTATAATTCGTAATACGTGGATGGTAGGTTTAATCGGTACGTAATTTCTAGTTTGCGGTACGGTAGCAGTATAATTGTCTTAAGAAATTTGAGCATATATCATGTATACAAATAAGATTACTTAATTATACTAGAATTTGAATTCTATTATAGTTTTAGTTATACTAGAATTATTATGTATTAGAGTTTTAAGCTTGTTTATGCTAACTTTTTAGTGATAGAATTTCGGAACGCTATTATGACCGTATTGGTACGTGAATGTATTGTGTTCTAGTACGTGCGTACCAATACAGAAATTGAAGGAGGAAGAAGCGTATTAAGTAACACTGGTTCATACAACAATAGTAAATGCGTACTGAATAAAAAGCCATACCGCAAAATAAAACTGGTGGCAAAAAAAATAAATAAATGCAAAATAAAAGTAGCAGACCAACCTAATAGCAACTTCGCCTTGCTCAGATACCATAGTTGCCAATTGAGTGAAAATATTGCTCAGCTCATGAATGGTTGACTCAATATTACGAAGGGCCTCAGCCCTGCTTTGCATGTAACTGTCTTGCAAGGGAACCAACTGCTGATGCTGCAGCTGGTTTTGTTGCTGTTGAAGCAAAGGTTGCGACTCCCCATCTGCTTGGTTCCTGTAAACACAGAAAATCATAATGAGGGCCCATTTGGCACCATCTAGAGAACAGGACTCTAGATTGCCAGTAGGGTTTTTAAGAATTTGATTTCCTAATACATGATTGTGGAAATGCTAGCAATGTAATGTTGAAAAATTAATTTTCTCAAGGATCTAAATAGAAAGAATGATTTTACAGTGCGAAACAAATCAAATTTCAAGATATTGCATTTCTTTTCCTCTTGAGCTTTTTTTCACATTGTCACCTTGTCAATAAGAATATAAAATGTTCATTGTAGATGGAAGAAGAGCCTTTAATTGGTCTTGGGCAGCTTAAAGATCTTTTTTAAGTACTGCATAACATGGTTACAGGAAATATAAGCCTTTCCAGTTTCCACCCTATTTATTAATATAAAAAGATGGGGCACGCACAATTGTAATAATAGAAAATTGCCTAACCTGCAAGGTTCATCTATGGCATTAGTTTCAAGCTAAACATAAACTGTCAGACAGATTTAGCACTTGAAGATAATTTGATCTAATGGACATAATAATTTTGAATCAGATAATTAAAAATCTTAAAAAATCATATAAATCTTTGCCAATCTTCAGAACTGATGAATCTAGAGGATATTAAAAAGTCCAGCACCTTAGTAAGCATCCGCAAGCTCATTATGATCATAATGCAAACATAACCAGTCCAAGAACAAATCCGTGACCTATCATCTTTACCTCGGAAACAACTGAGATGAAGAAGTAGAGCCATTGAACCAGGGAGGGGGAGATATTGCTGAATTGGTAGATGTTCTACTAACTAAGGGCCGCTGGCGAACAAAAGGATTGGTAGAGTCTTTTGATGCACTTGTAGAGAACAACTGCCTTCGGCTTTCACGTTCCTTGAGATTCTAAGGTAAAAAGAAATGGTAGAATTTTAAGCAACTGACATACATTAAACAAAAAAATACTCCAGAGAAACAAATTGTAGGCCCAAATTAAACATTATTAGCTGCTCCTTTCACTAATAAGTGACACACCTCTGTCCTCTGGGTAAGGACATTTTTGAACTGCTGCGTGGTGCTCATCAAGCTACTCTTGTATACAGGTCATCAACAACTGCAGTTGAATGCGCAGCATTATCAGTTGACGAACCTCCATTCTGGGAGTTGCTTAGGAGCTGGAGGTCTACTACGGCCGAGTTAAGGGCAGTAATATCCTGCTTGATCACAGCTGTCAAATCTTGGATTTCTGCAGTTGGATCATCAAAAACTGATGTTCTCTTCGCCACTGAAAGTGCACAAATCATATCAAGACCTTTTATTTTATTTTATTTTATTTTATTTTATTTTATTTTTTGAAGAAAATAAAGAAAATTCAACTTTAAGGTGGTGTTCATGAAGCATAGATATGGTTCAACCACATTAATTGGAAAACAAAATCCGGTTCCCCTTGCGATATTAAGAAGCACGAAGGAACTTTCCAATATGTACTTGTTTCGCATTACATTCAATATTAGGCAAATAACCTCCCACATCACTCTCTAACAACCTTAAAAAAGGGGTAAGTACAACAGTTGATCATACTTAATATTGTTCCCAAAGTCGTGAACTACTACTTACTTTTGAATGAATCAAATTAAAAGTTTATCAGCAGTGGCGGCCTCCACCGGCCAAAGCAAAATATCAATTTTATCTATGAAATTTTATAAAAATTTTGCTTTTACCCTATTAATTTATAAGTGTGCCCCCATTAATTAACGATAGAAAAATATTCGTTTTAGGGGTTTTGTTTTGCAAAAATTTTGATTTTTTTCCACTAATTTGTAAAAGAATTACTCATGGATTTTTTTTATACAAAGATGTTCATATTTCAATGAAATGAATTGTTAGGTGTTAAAAATTCTTTATATCCCAGATTATTTATAAATACATATATTTGGGTAATTCTACTGTTGTATTTTAAAATTTATATTGTATAATTATATCATACTATGCCTTTAAAGCACAAAAGTGTGGTACTCTAATGCCCTAATGAATTTACTCGTGAATTTTATAAAACCATACTATTATATTTTAAAACTTATATTATACAAAAACATATGTTATTATTGTACAAACATATCTATCAAAACTTTGTCTAAATATTTTATTATCAATTATCGTTTACAAAAAATTTTTAAAAAAATTATATTATTGTGGCCCCACCGAAATTTTATCGTGATCCACCCCTCCACAATCGCAGCATAAAATTCAAAAAATCATCAAATTTCCCACAAGAAATAAATTTTATTGAATTGCCTGCATTGAAACCTAAAAATAATTAAGTTTAAAAAAAGGAGGAGGTAGCAAAAAATTACCGACATTGAGCAACCTTGGATAGTTTATGAGAGGTCTGGGAGATCCCTAGCGCGATTCTGGAAGCTCTCCGGTTGAATTCAGATTGGATCGGGGCACCGGAACGAGTCGGCTTAGCCGCGGATGCGAAGCCGCTACTTGACGGTGCATTGGACGACGGAGAGGACTTGTTGAGGCGGCCAGCAACATTATGAAACTCAAGCGTTCGATCTCTGAAAGAAGCGAGTTTGACAGGCATATTGAATTTGTTTGTGTTTGCAACAAGAGAATTTAGATCGCGAGGGCTTATTTGAATTGCTTGATGATGTAGATGATGATCTTAGCGGAAGCGATGGTGGAGGGAAATTTGTAGAGAGAGAGAGATTAAGAAAAGCCTAGATACGTGGGCTGGGGTGGGGCATGTTGCTGATTTCTAAAAAGGACCCCATCCCCATGAAATAGAGAATAGGGTGGACTGGACTTGTTATACTCCTTGTAGGATAAGAATAGTAGCTGGATTAATAGTAAGCTTTGAGGCTAAGTTAAGCCAATGTTAATTAATGCAATCAAAAAATTATACCGTATAAACTTTTGAAATAAATAATGATGATATCAAAATAATATGTTCAATAATAATATTACACGTGATTCCGAATTTGGATCTACTAGCAATATTTTAGTAATTTTATCATTATATCATAGTGACAGGTTATATTTATTTAATTACTTTTCCAATTATTCAAGTTTTGAATTATTATTAAATTTTGTCTTTTGGTCTAAGTACTGATGGATGATGGATGATGGAGTGACTTTTTTATTTTGAGGAAGGATAGAACTCTGTCTTTTTTATTTTGAGGTGATCCGGGTGTGAAATTGTTTAAATATTACGATTTGATTCTGCTATTATAAATTTTTCAATAATTTGTACTAAACTAACTACAAAATTTGGACTCTTTCAATAATTTGTACTAAACTAACTACAAAATTTGGACTCATAAATAAATAGGGTGGTGTTTGCGAGTTCAAATCTAGGCCTTAGCGAGTGGGTAATATATTTAGTAATAATGTTACATAGGAATAGATTGATAATTTATTTCACTAATATTTATAAATTTAATCAAGCTATATGTTAGCATTAAATTCCATCATCGGGTAATTTTATCTATAAAAAAAAATATTTCTTGTGTAACTAACGCGAATATGAAGAAATATAAGGTTTTTATTTTTTATATTTTTTTTCTAGTGTTGCCTCCCAATAGATCTATTTGGAACATGAGGTAAGGAATTTAGACGAAATAAAACACATGGTCAACCCTTGTTCATATGCAACAATAATATATCTTTCTTAGTCCAATCAATTAATTGTGAAGATCTGTTTTCTTATTATCAAAATTTGAAGGAAAGGACCTTGAAACCAGAAGTATACCTTTTGTCCCCAAAAAAAAAAAAATTACATTTGAGGTCTATAACAAAATAATGTGTACCAAAATAAAAGATATTGCTGCATATAACCCCATATAGTTTAAAATAGAAAAAAAAAATTAATTTGAAGGAGTGAAAAAAAAAGTCATAATAATTCTCTTGAAAAAATAAATTGAAACATTTTTTTTACAAAAAAAAATAAAATAAAATAAAATAAAAAATCCTAATCCTTTCCCTCTTCTTCTTCTGCCATGCCATTCGAAGCTATCACCCACCCAACTCCAAAACTACCTCTTCAACCAACCAACACCACTAACAGCTGTCCACCATTATCCTCGCCACCCTCCGCCACTCCAAAGCCACCACAGGTGGCTAGTAAGAAAGGGTTAAGGTTTTCAATTTTTTTTTTTTGTAAATAAATGTTTCACTTTATTTTTATAAAAAAAAAAATTTGTTATGAAGTTATTATTTTTTTCACCTCTTCAAATTAATTTATTTCTTATTGTTCTCAATTTAAACTATATGGTGTTACATGAAAATCGACTAAATCACAGGGAATGAATGTAGAATTTATCCACAAAAAAAAAAAGTTTTGCGGTGACTTCAATACAAAAGACTGTTTTGGATAAAAATAAAATAAAAATAAAAATACTATTTTGACTAAAAATAAAGATTAAAAGACTATTTCAGATAAAATAAAAAGAGACTATTTCGATAATTTTTCCTTCATCATAGTGTGTACATGTACTACTAGTTAGAATTAAAAATATTTACAATGAATAATGGACCAAGAAATCAATGAGCCATTCCGTGAACCCAAACGTCCAAAACCCACTGTTACTCTGCACAAAAAACATTCCAGACCACTGATTTTGTGTAGCAAGAATGGAACTCCTGAAACAATCTTGCCATACCAATATCTACTAAGAGATGAGAAGCAAAAACACTACACATCCTTCAAGAACAGCCAATAAAATATTCAGCAGTGTCTTATGCAGCAGCGCCATTGAATGACCATAAGCAATCATTACCGGAAACCGACATTCATCCACAGAAGGATCTTCATCTGTGATAACAGCCAAGCCTGAGAAATCACAGTCCCAACCATTCTGGTTTTTCAGTTGATAATACATATTGAATGCATAGGAAGCATTAGCCTTTGCACTCAAATGATTGCATGAAGAGCCATATCCCAAAGAAGTACAATCTGAAAGACTACATGCATAACCAACATTCTTGGGCAATTCTTCTAAATCATTAGCACGAGGGTTCAGAATACACCACCTTCTCAGCATATATCTTACACCTTCAACTGCAACTAGGCCTTTGTCTTCATTAGAACCTGATAAATCCAACTCATATTTTGGCTTCCCATCAAACTCAAAAAGCCCCCAATGCCTCTCAAAGCTACCAGGCTCAATACGGTTTTAGCATTCTCATCTATTAGGCTAAAAAGGTAAACGTCGATTAGGCCTTTTCTTTCAGGGGTTCCAACACCACTAGAAGCATGTTGAATCAATCCCTGATTAAACCTTTTTGCATACTGGATATTGGCAGTCTTATCCCCATCTGTCGGCCAACCTACTTCTCCGATAATGATCTTCATCTCAGGGTATCCAGCTCTTTTTAGTGAGGAAACAAGAGTGTCAAAATTTGCATCAAACACATTGGTGTAAAGATAATCACCATCCCTTAGAGGCTTGTTTGATCCATCAAAAAAAGCATAATCTAGAGGAAAGTTACTGTCGCCATAGAGACTGAGGAAAGGATAGATGTTGGCAACAAAAGGGGCATCATTTAAATAGAGAAATTGGATTATTTGGATGGTCAGGTCGCGTAGTTCAGGCCTGAAATCACCAGCTGAAGGGACTGGATTCGATTCCGGGGAGTTGTAAATGTCAGCATTGAAAGGAATTGTTGCCTTCAGGCATCATCTGCTCCAAGTCCAGCATGGTTGATGGCTTCTTGTATATTTTTCAGGGCTGGTAATGTGTATGGCAGGAAGGAATTATTGTAGCTCTGCAAAAAGGGCTCATTCCCAACAGCAACATATCTACACTTTCAATATTAAGCTTATTATTTTGTGAGACAAAATGAAGATAGAAATTAAAATGTTCAGAAACTAAGGCATGCTACCAGAATACAAAAACTTTATCTTGATTATCAAGAGAAAAAGAACTCCCCTAACTTTCTCAAGAATCAATAACAGAAAGATGAATAGTTAACTAACCGAAAATGTATAAAAGGGCATCCAAGAAATAGCTAGAAAGCAATTAAATGACAAAAAGTTGGCAAAAAACTGTAAAATTCAATTAACTTTCTAGAAAAATGCTAAAGAACAAGATAGGATTTTTCATGCAAGACTAGCAAATTGACCAAAAAAGATGTATAGATTCCAAGAAATTTGTTATGCGAGTCATTAATTAACCTGATGTAAATACAGATCCAAACCTTACACCTCCATTGAAGCAATAAGCAGTGACATTGGCATCAACCCAAGAAGCAGCAGCCTCGGGATCCTGGCTGATTTCTCTCAACATGTAATTTGGTATACCAAGCATCACTTGAATATTACTACCAATCAAGGCTCCCAAGATTTTCTCATCAGCTTCAAACAGCTTCACCTTATCAAATCCATTATCTATCATCATCTGAACCACATTCTCAGGAGGCAGCTGGTGGGATGCCATAGTACCCCAGTTCACTCCCACCGCGCTCGAAACCTTTGAAAAATCCATCACAAAAAAACTACTTATCAACAATAGAACTACTTTTAGTGGATTATTAATGAACCCTTTTCTTGTTTGTCTCATTTCTGATATGAATCTTGGGATGATTTTCTTGAAATCTTGATTTCTTTAAAATCAAGAAAGTTGGTATCTTTGAGTAGAAGTGACAGAGAAGCGAAGGAAAGCAAAGAGATGGGATTGTCTAGTGTTTGTTTGGATATATCCTATACACATGAGGGTGATGAGAGTTGAGAAAGTATTTCAGTCTTTAGTCTAGTCTGTTTCAGTATGATTTTGTAGGATTGGTGGGTGATTGGATCATGAAAAAAGCTTCAGAAATCTACGTAGAAAAAGTTAATTTGGCCAGAAAGGAAGAAGGAACTAATAGGTGGGAAGATTCTTTCTTAATTCAGTTATTAAAAAAGACTGTTCGTAACGGAATTCCTACTGGAAAACAAAAACTTGTAAGTTTTGAAATTAATTTTTTCACTTCCAGTTCCCACTCCAGCCAATCTATTGTTCGTTTACCAAACAATTATAAATCTTTATTAGTTTTTTTTTTTATAAATTTTTATTAGTTTTTTTTTTTTTTTTTTTTACTATCTCAGGGATATTTTTTATCAAGAAAATTGAGTAATAATTCTTTGTTAGTCACTCCACATCTCGCATCTTGCATGTAAACAATTATAAATCTTTATTAGTTTTTTTTTTTGACTATATCGGAAATACTTCTTATCAAAAATGGAAAAAATTAAGTAATAATTCTTTGTTAGATCACTCCATATCCTGCATCTTGCATGCAAAGTAACTAAAACAGTCGTCCCATTGTTATGACATATATGACAAAAGTATGACCTGTAGAAACTGCCAGATAAAAAGAAGAAAATTTGGGACCCGGTGGACGACTTGGTTATTAGAGGCCATTGACTCCTTTTGGAGATGGATAAAAGGATACTGTCGCGAATCCCTCAACTTTCCATCCAAAATCTACGTGTTTGATTCTCATGCAAACTTCCTTTCATATTTTTTTTTCATCAAAGTTTCAGCTTTATCACCTTTTCATCGTCAGCAAAAAGCGTGGCTCGTTTCCATGGTGCAATCCAAATAAGAGGATATACATCATGCAACAGATATGATTTCTTAAGAGGTCACAAGTTTTCTTTTTTGTCTTTCTTTTTGTCAAATTGGGGTTAAAGAAGGATGCAACTTGCATAGATGGAGAGAGGATTAAGCAAAAGCTGATTAGGCCCGTAGCAATAATGAACATAAGTATGACATATATTACAAGACATTTGGTTCAAACTTATTTATTAAATTATTAATCCAAACTTGTATAATTGTTGAAGTTCTAGTTTTTAATAATCAAACACGAGGTTCTAGTTTTTAATTAATCAAACACAATTATTATGTTATTCGACTTGATGAGTTCGTGAATATAAAATAAAATATTAGAAATACACAATTTATTTGTACAAAATATCTTTTATTTTTCTTACGTAATAGCTATTTTCCTTATTGAAGTTCTCTTTTCTTATATTTTGTATATATATTGAATCACAACTTACAAATCATTTCCCCGTTATTGAAGTTCTCTTTTCTTATATTTTGCATATATATTGAATCACAATTTACAAATCATTTCCCTAAATAATTGTAATAAATATCCACATTACATCCTTTAAGCATTGTAATTAAATTCTAGACTTTTATAGATCAAAATTAGAGTAAAATTCACAAATTAACTAACTATAAATGTGTTTTTCACTTGTTTGGCTCGCATATCATGAGTCAAGCTAATTTTTTTTAAATAAATTATCAAATATTCAAGTCAAGCTCAATCATCACTCTTTAAGATTGGTTCGAACTCGAACTGAATACAAACAATTCTCTTTATTTAATAAACCAAGCTTGAATACACCTTTGTTTGGTTTGTTGAAGATTGATTAAAGCACTAAAGCCGAGCAGCCAAAAGTAAAATTGGGCCAGGAAGAAAAAAATAGAATAATAAAAAATTACCCAAAACCTCTCTCTTTACATTTTCTAAGAACTGGGAAAAAGATCCCTTCCCCGAATTAGGGTAAACTAACTTAATCCATAACAATCAAGTACTAGGCAAATCTGAAATAAACATACTAGACATAATTTTCTTGTTTATATTTCAAATACTGCAGAAATTCACATAGAATGGTCCCAAAGTAAAATACAGCACGTCCATGATATAACATATCAAATGCAGAAACCTGGACAGTGGTACCAATATCCCGTTGGACTTGATCAATGAAGGCTTGAAGTAGGGGAAACATTTAAAACGAAGCATACTACTATGTCCTTACAAGTACAACTTCATATTCAAATGCCAACAACTGGCTTCTCTATACTCCACAAATGTTCTATTATCTCTACCCCTTCCGTTCTTCTAAAATCTTCAAAAGAAAATGGCACATTCCGATTACTTAAAAACATAGAAAGTGAAATCAAGTACATACTTGCCAGCAAAGGTGCGGTTACTGTAAGCCAGTGACATCCAAGACATGCCATCTAAAATAACTTGAAATTACGAAGGGAAAGGCCACATTGAATCAGTCACTAACAAAGAAGATACATGGAATGGAAGATCGGATGCAACCCTCACATATATCGGTCTTGATCACCATTTGCCATTGCCCATCGCTGTAAGCTATCATATGTAGAAATCAGACTGCATGTAATGGAAACAGAGGGTGGTTGCAAACAACAATTCAAGATTTTCCTGCAACCCTTTCATCAAAAGATATTTTCTACTCTAGCTGACGACAAAAACTTCAGGCCTGTCAAATTGGTAGTAACAAGCCAAAGGTGCAGAGAGAACTGAACATCCATCCTTAATTCATAATATTTTCATTATTCTCCATCAGTCAAGTGACGCTGCTGGTACATTACTGTTGGCACAAGCTTCCTCCGGCAGTCTAAAGCTTAAACAGTACATAGCCTACATAACAAAGAAGAAAGTTAAAACTCGAAGTTTATGAGCATGCATCATGTGACTAAGATTACTGATGCACAGTAGGCCCAGTCCCAAGATCCATGTGTACCTTGTTTGGAGCAACATCACGGACCTTGTGAAATGTTGGATCTTGTATACTTGCATTCAGTGCAGACTCTGCCTCCTAAGGACAGTGGAAACGCATTTCAAATCATATACCATATTAGACAAATTTATTTGAAGAATTAAGACAATCAAATTTTAATGTATGAAATATCCCAAGGCACTTCAAAATGACAAAGATATGCAAAAATTAGATCCACTTGGCATCATGCTTTTAGAATTGACAAATATTTTCCAGAAAACAAATCAGCTCCAATGAATTTCCAAATATTCCTTTGAGAAACTTTTTATGAAAAATTTCCAGATATAAGGAAAATGGAATCTGAAACAGAAAGAATACTCGTCAGGTGTCAAAAGCATAAAGAACCATGAAAACGTCAATGTATCACTTGAATAACCTTGCTCCCCCAACCCCCACCAAAAAAAAAAAAAAAAGGCATAAGACAAGAGAATGAATGACAAGAAAGGGAAAAAGATGAACATTATTTTTTGCAGAAAGGGACTCACTGAAACAATGTACTCCATCGTCTCAGTTGATCGCATGAAGCAATAGCAGTGAATCAAGGGTAAAGATGCCTTCCAATATCTCCTTTGTATAAGCCCTTTAAAGGCATCTGAGAATTAAGCATGAAGCTATAGCAGTGAATCAAGGGTAAAGATGCCTTCCAATATCTCCTTTGTATAAGCCCTTTAAAGGCATCTGAGAATTAAATTAGAACTCCTAATTATATCCCATCTCTTTATTCCCAGGAGAAACATCAATTATCCATCAATTTCTTACAAAGTGACGACAGATTGTAATTGGTATGAAAACAAAATTTTCTGTGATCTTAGCAACTAGTGAAGTAACGAAAAGACAACCCTGAGGAAAAAACCATCTTGCCAATCAGAAATAATTGACATTTGGTTTCTCTGTGCAACTGACCCATTTCAAACACAGGATCTTGTCACAGAAATCTTGTTTTCTGCTTAGATTGCAATAGACCCAATTAAATGCAATGGTGCATAGAAATAAAGCAAAGACTCTCTGACTCCACTTAATCAACTTGCCTAAGTTGATAGTTCCAGAATCAACACTTTCTTTTGTTGCTCACTTTTGGGAGATAAGCTGTGATGGGGCCAGAGTTATCATATATTCTAAATTTCGTTATGGTGTAGTCGTTATTACCAAGAAACCGAAGAGCAGATGCCCTGGCAAATTCATTAAGACGTGATCAACATGCTCCCAGGGCTTCTTATTGAATGACTCGGAGCCTTTTATACGCTTATTTGAACCACGTTTTGTCCTAGCACTTACAGCAATGTCAGTGCCACCACCAGTTTTATTTTCTGTCACAGGAAATGCAAGGCCAACCTGAGTTAGGCATTTTAAGACGCATCAGAAGCAACAAGATTACCCTAATGCCAGTGAAATTTTTAGTTTGACACACTTAAAAAATTTGTGTACAAATGAATTTATATGCACAGAACTAATATTTTCAAGATTTTTCTTTTCACATAATTCCTCACTCTGAACCCATCATACCTTCAGGGGAAGTTTCAGAACGCCTTTTTGCTGTAGCTACATTCACATTAACCTGAGAACATGAATTCTCAACGGTCTCAAGCTTGCATGAAACTTCATCAAATGCTTCTCTAACCTCATCTGCAATAGAATTCATAATAAACCAAATGAGCAGGCTTTCAATGAAGGTAATAAAAGCCAAACAAAGAGAGTACCTGTCACACTTCTGTCTTCAACCTTCATTTCCCTTTCTGTGGATGTCATATCTTGATATTTACCATTATCAGATTCAAGATCACTCGAAGGCACTGTCATCAGTTGAGTGACAAATTTTCTAGCATCCATATTGAAAGCATGAACCAAATCATCAACCTTGTTGATTTTTGCGTTTATCTTCAGAAAGCGAATGCTATCTGGATTCAAATCATTTGCATATACAAGGCAACCTTTCTGAGCTGCTGGAATAGCAAATGGACCAATACCAGCAAACATGTCACAGATAATCTCCCCAGCCTGGAACAGGGAAATCAGCCTTAAATGCTCATGTTCTAATCTTGAATTCCAATAGACTAAGCTATAATCAAGCTTAAAAGTTGCTCCATATTGCTTCACTTCAGTTTCCATATCATCTTTCCCAGCAAGTATTTCAAATTTTGGCACACGAAATTCATTCGTGATGTTTCCAACTTTGTTCACACAACGGTCTGGATTCTGGGATAATTTTTCTAAAACAAAAAGTAACTTGTAAGTTAAAAGCACAAAATCAGAAAAGAGAGTATGTATTTCAATAAATGAAAGATTTTAACAAAGTTTCTCAGTTACTGCATAAAACATGAGTATGTTAGACAAGATGATTTGGAACTGGATGCTGATAAGAGCCTCAAACGGAAGAAACCAACTCAAAAGAACTAAAAGCTGAATCTCCGATAAACATTATTGGAAATACTAACTTATTGAGTTTTCCATGGACTTTAACAATTGCTGATCATTCTTTTTTTTCTGGGTGGTGATTGTAGGAGAAGTTTGTACCATTATATCCTTTGATGTAAAGGGAAAAGTGGAAGTTCAAAAAGTGACAACAAAAAAACCAGTGTGTTCTGGCTTTATTAAGTATTAAGATTAAGATTTGTGGTGAACATTTCGCTGTTTTCCCCAGGGGATTTTTTTTACGGCCGCCTGCCCCCTTAAGTTACACCACTGCTCTTAAATGTACTTCCAAATACACGAATTCGTAAGAGACACTAGTGATGTTCTAGATCAAGTCAAACATACATCATAGATGACTTTGGCAATGACATCCTTGTAAGGGAGAAGCTCATCACTTATATTCAGATGGGCAATGTGACCTGCAGCAGATAAATCCACATCAACATCAATCATCATGGTGAGATAGATATTCCAATGTCTTAAGTTGCAATCAAGATGCTAGAACTATAACAAACATTAGAAAAAGTTGGACGTGAATGAACTAATAAACAGAGACATTTTTATGTCCTACCACAAAAGGATGAGAAAAGAGAAAGAAGAATTGGCAAGGAGTTACCCAGCCAACAAGATACTTAACTATTGTCTCAAATGATGAAGGTACTTCAAGCCCAGAAGGCAGAATCTGCTTCAGTATATGATCTGAAACAAAATAATTCAGTCAGAAAACAGAAACTAGTAAAATAGGTAGGCCAAAATATTTAGATGCAACTAATGCACATGTATCAAAATACAAAATATGCAAGAATGTATAACAAAATATTGCATGCGTCCAACATCCAGGAACTGTGCTTTGTGCACATGAACAAAGATTTTCTTTACAACACCCCAACTTAGCTGCCACACTTGTTGTGAACAAATTGGAGTTAGCCAATCAACATGGAATGCCGTAATTGACCCATGGCCAAAGCTGATCCAGTTATCTCTCTATGAGATGATGCTACTCCTCTTTGTCTTTCCCTAGCTTTCATAAGGACTTACATGCTACTTGGTTACATGGGGATGTCGGTTTAAAGGAAAAATAAGAAATGACTATAAAAAGAGATGGAGTGCCAGAAAAGAATAAATTGGCAAAGCCAAGTTCAAATGGCTCTCTCCAAATAGACATCCAAAATGTCCCCACCCTGGGAAGGGGTAAGGAATTTTTTCCCATTTAGGTGTCGTTTCATTTGGTTAGCAAGGATTCCGGATAAGGGATATAAACAAGACAATTTATATTCGTTAGGAAAAAAGACCTTTCCCTACCCAGAATCCTAGCCAACCAAATGAGGTCATAGGTTAAATTACAAGAAATCGTTCTCATAAGGATTTCGTTAAATCATATTTTAAAGTAATTGTAAAGAGAGGTGGCGAACCTGCACTCCAATAAGAATACCCAAGTGTCATCGAATACGGGACTACTTCAATCTCAAACAAGGCTTTCAATTCAGAAATTATATGGTTAGGAATATCAGACAAATCTGTTACATGTCAACCAAAAAAACTCGTTAACCAACAATGAACAAGTTTATTGAAGACGAACAAATCGACCACAAACAAACATCATCATGAACCAAACACATCATTGCAAATTCGAAAATAACAAAATTTTCTCCTCATAAGCTCAAAGAGTATCCACAAAAAACAGAAGTTAGACATCAGAAAATTACATAAATTGAAGGAAAAACATGATAAAACAAGAAAAGGACCTGGGTTTTGGATATTTTCAGAGAGTATCAAAAAACAGGGTTTTTTCACCAGTTGGATCTTCTGTGATTGGCTTAATCCGCGGCCTATCCAGCATGTACCTAATAACCCAGAAAGGTGGCAGAAATTTATAAAAAAAAAAAAAAAAAAAAAAAAAAACCAACCTCAACGTAAATTGCCCTTTTAACTTTTTTCAATAAAAAATAAGAAAGTGTCGAACCCGTTGAGAATTCTAGTGGCGACTTTGCAATGCTGCCGAGGAATTCGAATTGCCCATAGTTTCAGTTGCACTTCAAATTTGCTTTCGTCTACCGCCATTTCCATCTTTGTGAATTTCACTCTTCCTAATCAATACCCCGTTCAACCCCCGAAATTATCAAACAAAATATCTGGGTATGTCCGCTGTAACGGCGTCGTACGGGTTTAAACTAGGGTTTTGAGGCAGGAAGCCGTTGAATTCAGGTTATGGTTGAGTGCTTTAGCCCCCAAATTGCGGGAATATGAAAGTGGGCTAAAGGGAACTCTTCAGAGCCCTTCAGTGCTTTTAAATTCATACATCGGGCTGGTCGACATGTGGGCTTTATTCAAATTCGAGTGACTCTCTTTTTCCTAATGTTTAAAAAATTAATGAAAAGTTAAAAGTTAATGAATCAATTATATTCAAAAATTTGACTGAATTTTAATGAGTTAAAAATTAAAAATATGAAACTATAAGCTATTTACATCTATCATTTCATTCATTAAAAAAATAAGGTTTGAATATTTAATATTTTAGGTTAGTATATAATTATTTTACATGTTATTTTATTATTAATTTAAAAATTTTAAGTTTTAGAATGTTTGTTAATAATTTATTTATTTTTGAATATAAAATTTACTCGAATTACACCAAAAACTCATAAATTTATCAAAATTAATCCAAACGTCAATGTTCATTGAGTTTTTAATTACATCAGTTATAATTCTATAAAATCGACTCGACTAAATACAACTCTATAAAATTTTTGTGACGCAAACCAAAACTCTGACTAAAAAGTTGACGATGCAAAACAAAATTTGAAGGCTAAAACATCAGGAAGTCGATAATCAAAATACAAGCAGTAATTCTTAAGAAAGAAATTAACAGTAGATCCTGCCCAACAAGGTGTAATTTATACTAGTTGATACAAATCTCTATTTACAAATTTTATCAATCAAATTCTCCAATTCTGAACCCTTTTTTGTCCCTTTTCCTCGCCCACTGACCTTGAGCTAAAACATCTTCATCACAACACCATTTCTGCATTAATTTGACTACCCTTTTGAGTTTTTTTTGTCCAAGATCAAGATTTTATGGATGATTTTCATCATCAAGAATCACGGGGCCGGGGTGGTGGCTGTCTTCTGGTTGTGGGGGCCCGAGTCCCCTGAATCGTTGAAGAACAAGATGCTTAATATTATTGGGGTAATTAATCAGACATGGAGTGGTGGTGCCAACACAAGAGCATGGTGACGCAGCGTCTGAGGATGTAGATTCTTGTTTTCTGCCGCTTCATCACCATCAAACACCGCCTCTTCAACCCGTACTTCTCCGCCGGCTTTTGCATCCAGAATCGGATTGCGGTGGTGGAATCCTCATCTGGTATGTGGAATCAGCTCAGCTGATCAGCTATTGGAAATTTGATGGGAGTAGGAATGTACTAAGATTTATTGGATTTATTATGTTGAGAGCGGAGCATAGGAAATGCCGTTGAACTTATATAAGAATTCTTTGTTAGTTGTTACCAACGAGAACAGTTGCATCTTCTAGAAGTTTTATTTTAAATAAGAGTAATTATTCACATTGCTTAATAATGATTCTTGAACTAAGAAAAATATTACTTAATAGTTATTCTTATATTAATGATGACCTTATATATGAAGTGGGACACTCACTTTTTGTAAAATATATCTTCATTAATTTAAAAATAACTATTAAATATCACAAGTAATTATCTCAATTTAAAACAAAAAATTTTTTATATCGAAATACTTATTTTATTAATGATCCAACAACTATGCTGGTTAGATTAACTATCAAATAAGAGAACAGGGCAGTTTTAATGTTAGATATTGTGGTCCCATTTTTTAAAGTTGGAATATAATATTTGAAAGATGTATTTACCCTTTCTCTTTTCTTGATTGATAATTAGTAGTTTTTTTTTCCAAATAATTAAATAAAAAATGTTTTACAGAACTACATTTCAAGTTTACTTTCTAAATCTATTTTACGTGGTAAAATTTTATCAAATTTCGATCTCTTCTAATTTAACTTTTATTTATCATTTTATATAAAATGTACTCTAATAAGATATACTTACGATATAAACTTTTTGTTACTTTCATTCTCGCTCACTTCTTTAACCACATAATATACCTTATTCGTCCCTTTTTTTGTCATTCTTGAATAATTTAACTTTTACTTGTTAATATTAATAATTATTTACACAATTTCAATTTTATCTTCCAAATTTAAAATTCAATAATATAACATATGTCATTATATTAAAGTAAATTGCTAACAAATATATAGACAATATTTATACTACTAATTAATAGTTCTTTTTTTAGAGTAGCCTCAAATGGCTTAGAATTACAAAAAAAATAAAAATAAATGTTGACTTGTGCATCTACATTTTGTTTCTTTCTCTTAGTGGAGGAAGAAAAGGAGTACGGTTAAATTTCAAGTGGATGTTTCAAGGGGCACCATTGTCATTAGGACTTATACATAGTACAATTAGGAAAAATTATTACATGAATTAAATTTATGATATAATATTCATGATATAATATTGAAAAATTTTACATTCCCGTTCAATAAATTATTTTCTTGTATTTAAGTATTTATATAATATAATATTATATATTTTAAAAATTTATACGATATAAATTCTTAAAATTAATTAAATAATTACTTTAACGAAACTATAAAATTCTCCTATAATATTATGAATTTCTTAATTCAACCTTTCATATCAATCCACGTTACATCATTTCACTCCAACAAAATGATGTGAAAAAATATATTTTAAGAAATTTCGATGTATTTAAGAATTTCGGTAAGACTAAATTTAGCAGGTGGGGCCAAAGCTTGACTAGCTCAGGTTTCAGAACTCTAGATAAGCAAAAGAAGAGCCGTGTGGGAGAAAACAACCGTCCTGCGTGTTTAACCTTTTTTATATAAAAAAAAAAACGTTCTGTCGAGGCCAGCCATAATTTATTCAATTTGTACAATTACCACTCATAATTTAGACGTAATTGCCAAGTCCTCTGAAATTAATTATATATATTCGGGAAAAACTTAGATAGATCTGATTTTTGACCCTACTTGTAGATCTTGTAGTATAGTGTGGATTAAATGTTATGAAATCTATGACATAAATTGATGTAAGTAAAATTTTATAAGATTTAATTTTGACCGCATGGTCTATATGAGACCAAATACCGAATTTATATAAAAAAATTTCATATATATTCATATGATTTAGATTTGTTGTTTTAGTATCAACATTTTCATCTCAATATATACATATCTTGACTAATTTTCATAAATATCGAGACACTAAATATGTCTAAGGACGTCTACAACTCTATATTGTCTAGAGCAATTAAAACTTATAATTACTGAAGCACCTGCCCAGATCTTTTATGATGTGAGATTAATATAAGAATAAGACTTATTTCATAATATAGACTGAATAAGATAATCGTTAAGATAATTTAAAAATATGTCAGTTTATTATTTTTTCAATCGATTTGTAATATTTTTTATATACTGTCGGATGAGTAGCAAATATTTTTTCCGATACAAGAAGGGTTTCAATGATTTTGTTAACTAATACAGATTAAAATGTCGTAATCTTGATGTATAGTTCTATGGAGTACGACATTTCTCTACTTCTACCAAGACAATTTTGCCCAATTGCTGACTAAAGATTGTTTGGATTTTTCTACAAATTCTTTGCATCATACAAAATTTTATATGATTGAATAGTAAGTGCCACAAGATTTTCGGTCTTAATTTTTTATTATATTATTAAATAAATTGTTAAAATTTTATAAAATAATTTTAATAAAATAATTCATATTGATAATTTATTTAATAATATAATAAAAAATAAATAGGATGTGAAAAGTCTAGAATCCTATGTTAGGTTACTTTTGGCGACTTTAATAATTTAATAGATGTTGTGGGTGGTAATATTAAATTATTTAGAAAAATAATTAGATAGATCTGATTTTTTACTCCACTAAGTAGACCCTGTAGTGTAGATTAAATGTTATGAAATCTATGATATCAGTCGATATAAAAAAATTTAAAAAAATTAATTTTGACTTTAAAATCTACTAATATGATCAAAAATCGAATCTATGTAAATGTTTTCCAATTACTTAGCATCACACTGACTGCTTCTAGATGGCGACGCCAAGAGAGAAAAAATATTTGTTCTGATTAAATACCATGGAATAAGATGCATAAAGAAATCTCATGTGATGTGTACGTTCACCTAATTTATCACAATCATCCAACAATTTGCGGACTTTGCTCAATCTAGGCGTCCAAATTTATTTTGGTCTTGGTTTCTTGCACCAACGAAATCGATATACTTTTAATCGAATTACAAGATATAACTGTTGAAAAATATTGAACTGATATAGATGTTAAATAAAATGATCAAATTATCAGAAAATCCAATGTTTGTTTTCACAAGTTCTGTATTTGGTAGAATATTTATAAGTATCACAAGTTCATTGAAAAACGAATAATTTAATGATAAGTTAAAAAAATTTTAAATAGATAAAATCTATAATAAATAACATAAATTTTTTGATTTAAATTCATTTACATCAATCAAAGTATCAAAATATACTTCTTGCTTGCTGGTGATGTTAATTAATTTTAGGGTTAATAACACTTTACCCCCTGAACTAGGTAGGTAATAACAGTTTGCCTCCTAAATTAAAAAAAACTACACTTTACCCCAATCACATGATTTATTCTTTAAAAATTTTATAATATCATGTTAAATGACTTAAATACCCTTAACACTATATTTTGATTTTTGTATTTAAATTTTGATAATGATGTGACAATTATTTCAAAAATAATGAAAAATAATTTATATAATATTTTAATATAATCCATATCAATATATGTCTTGGTTAAATTTTTAAAGTTTGTTATTTTGGTTAAAATTTTAAATTTTGTTATTTCATTTAATATTATTTCGAATTTGAATGTTTAATTATAATGGTAGAACGATTCCTAGAGGGGCTAATTTTCTATTGAAATTTCTTCTTTAAAATATTGTCTGACAATATTTTTTTTTTTATAAAATTTGTGATTTTTTTGATGTCCCTTTACATTTTACAATTTTAATATTTGGATGAACTTGTGCAAATTACAATGTCAAATATAATATAATTCGACATTTTATCACATTTTCACTCCCTAAATATTTGTTATATATTTTATTATAATAATAATTTTTATTATAATATTAGTTTGTTATTATATTTTATTTTTTCTTATTTCTTTTATACGTATTAAACACCAAATTAAATACATAAAAAATCAAAATATAATACTAAGGGTATTTCAGTCATTTGAACTTGATATTATAAAATTTTTAAAAGATGAATCATGTGATTGGGGGCAAAGTGTAGTTTTTTTAGTTTAGGGGACAAAGTGTAATTATTTATCTAGTTCAAGGGGGGCAAAGTGTTATTAACCCTTAATTTTTAACCAAGGATCAATGATACATCCGCCGCATATAAGAAATTTTCAATTGTTGCCTCAAGCACGTGCGACACGGGCCTACAGTACTACTATGGGACATGTCAATGGCAAATGATATTGCCAAAGCTAAAATCTTAATGGCACAGCAAAATTTTATCGAATGACAAAACTGCCCCTCAAATCAATATTACCAGTCTTCTCTCTCCTATCATCCCAAAAAAGTGAAGAAATGGCCATGACAAGCACCAGCATCGCCTCTGTGCCCTCAATTAGCAGCTCTTCTCTATCTCCAGTTTTAAAATATGCCATGAAATTCCCATTATTTCCTTCACGCCAAATTGCTTCCGCAGTACGACATCGTTTTGGTTCGACCTAAAACCACCGCCACCTCTTCCGTTAGCAGCAGCAGCAGCAGCAGCTTCACATGGGATGATGTATTTCGGGCCGGTGAATCAATTCAAAATGACCCTTCTGACCTCCAAGGCTTTCTTGACAAAGTCAAACTCTGCAACCGCAATTCTGTAAGGCTGCGTTTGGATGGAGGGATTTTAGTGCATTAAGAAAAACTAGTGTATAAATATAATATTGTCAATTGGTATTAGATTTAATTTTACTGTTTTTTATTTAGTTTGCAACAAATTTTTGCAGGAAAAGCAAAGTGAATTTATGCCATTTGTTATTGAGAATCAAATAGTTGGCTACGTACATTTTGGGTAAGCCCTTTTTACATTTTATACTTATACTACTCTACTTAAATTATGTATTTGCATATTAAAAAAAAAGTATGCACCTTTCAAGAATATGCCATTATGGTGTTATATCTGTAATGCAATATAATTGGAAGATATTAGCAGAAATGGAAAATTCATGTGGAGGGGAATAGATAAATGAACCCAATTGGAAGTTAATCAGAACTGAGTCATTATTAACTTGTCAAGTGAACATTTTTGTTATCTTTTCAGCTCATTAGATTTTTTCTAGGAGGTTCATTCCATGTGATATAGTTTTGCAGATCATTTAAGGAAGTTTAGGGATGTGTTTGTTTTCCCAAAAGACAATGATGCTTTTGGCAGTAATTTGGGATGCCATGTCACTTTGCATTCATTTCTCAAGACTGCTGAGGATAGGACTAGAGCTGTTGGAGATGTAGTCAAGTGCTTGGGGAAGGAACTCATTCCAGGTATACGAAATGAGGTACTTTTATTCACTCCATGGTGCCATTTTCTTGCTTTTGCTTGTGTAGTTATGGTGGCATTTTGTTTTTACGATTATGGTTGTTCTTTTTTGGGGATTAAACTCGTGATTATGTTGATTTTGAGCAGCTATACCCTGTCATATCTTCTTTTGGTGCACCTGTATTTTTTTCGGTTGAACGAGCGGCGGCATTCCGTACTTTGGGACAAAGGTAGAAGAATCTGCTCACTCATAACTCTGTGACTTCTGAAGCTTTTGATGGCATTGTGTTCAAATTATGGGTAATTAGTTTCAAATACAACCACATTTCAGAGTCCCTTTTTCCTTTGTGCTGCATGACTAGCTTGGACAGATATTCTGCACTAATATTTTTTGGGCATTACTTGTTTCTAAGTTTTTTGGATAATGTCCCAATACTATTATTTATTTGGTCAAGTTTAAATGTAAACCTCGTGAAAACTACGATCACTCATCTTTAAAGCTAGACTATTAGATTAAGATCCTTGGCTGCATTCTTAGCCTGGAGAACTTATTGATTGTCTTCCTGCTCCCGTCTATTGTCTGGTACCTTCCTCAAAAACAGGCTTATGGAGTGCACATGAATGGTTATGTTGAAAAAGATGGCCAGAAGTATCTTTGGCTAGGGAAGAGAAGTGAGGCAAAACCCACCTACCCAGGGATGCTTGATCATCTAGTATGATCAAGATGCTGGTGGACTGGTAAGTATGCTCCTTTTATTTTAAGCCTGATAGTTACCATTCATAAATTTTATGAGAAGTTTTGTGACACTATCCATGGTGAATTATAGATTTTTACCTCTGGACAAAGGTTCTAATATTGAATTAGAAAAATATCCAGACAAGCCTGGAGAATATTCTTTATTCCATGGCAAATGGATGTTGGCTAATTTCAATTTTTGAGCCTTAATACATATAACCTGACCATACTTTGTTTCTGAATTTATTTGTGTGCCTTTCTTTTTAAGCATTATCACCTATATATTCAACCAATGTTACCAAACTTAAAAACAGTAAGGACACTCTTATTGCTCTGGTTGTTGCTTTTTTCAGCTTGGAAATAAGCTGGAAATGTTTTAGTCATAAATTGATTAACCTTACATGATACACAATTACAGCCACATGGTATTTCCTGTCAAAAGAACCTTGTGAAGGAATGTGAAGAGGAAGCAGGGATACCAAGCAATATTTTTATCCAGCGAGTAAGTTTTTGACTCACTGTTGTACTATGATAGAATATCCAATTGCAGAGCTCATTTATCATACGCTGGGAAGTAAACCTTACACAACCACTCTAAACTTGCTTTTTTCAGGCATGATAATTGTCTTTTTTTCATTTTCTTCTCTCTTCTTTTTTCACTTTTATGTCATGTTGGCATGACTGTGATTGTAGATGAAGTGCATTGTGCTTGTTCTAATGCAGAGCTATCTCAGTTGGAGCTATATCCTATATGGACATTGAGGGACAGAGATTCAAGAGAGATGTTCTATTCTGTTATGATTTAAAACTTCCTGAAGATTTTATCCCCAGGAATGAAGGTAGCTTGCTCAATTTAGCAGCTTCAAGTCTTATTTGAGAATTTCCATGCCTGTTAATTAGTATATTTTATGTCTTTTATGTAACAGATGGAGAGGTGGAAAGCTTCAAGTTGGTTCCTGTAAGACATGTTGCTAATCTCATTAGAAACACGGAGTTTTTAATGACCTAAAGCAAATTGCAACCTGGTCATCATTGATTTCCTTTTCCGTCACGGGTATGAAATTCCATCCTGTATGTTTTTTTACCTATACTTTTGTGACTTGTGTTTGGCTTTTGTCATGCAATTGCTTGCTATATACCATATGACATCCTTGATCATCTGGTATTCAGCAAAAATATTTATTTCCCACTAATTTTAAATGCCTCAGGTTCTTGTTTATTTTGATTTGTCATTCCCGAAACTTTTCGTTTAAAACTCTTGCAGGTACATTACACCAGAAAATTTTGGATATTTAAAGCTACTGCAGAGTTTGAGAAATGGGGATTGCTCCTGAATATAATTTCTTTTGAATTTTTTTTTCTTTTTTGGCATGCAATGTCCCATTTACTTCTGCAAGAGTATGTTTATGTGACCCAGTCTCGAGTCAGTTACCAGGTGAATGCAAAGTGGAATAATGTAAGAAATTGTGCTCGCTGATTATTACATCAAGCAAAAAGAAAATGCCCCACCATAGTCTAGACTTGGATCAATTTTGAGATTGAATTGTTAAGATGCCTATTCTGCAAGGGGTTTTGGATATTCGGATTAAATGTAAATGTCTGTGATGCCAGTAGCTGCCAAGAAAATGAATAAATACCAAAAATGAAAAACCAAATTTCTATTCGGGATGGTCATTAAGCAACCAAAATACTTGCTATAGAGAATCTAAGTAACTCGCCATCGTGTGAAGTTCTTGTAACCGGCGAGTTAATCATCTGAAAATGTGCAAGCATGTTATTCAAGGAAAATTATGTCAGGTATCAAAGTAAACATCAGGTAGTGCAAAACTCTTCTCTGGCACTATTACACCATGGGATGCATATCAGTGATACATACAATGCAATGAAATGAAGATACAACTTTATTTCATGTCGTCAACCAACCGTGCGAAGAAATGAAGATTTTCTATTCCGTTGACAGGTAGAATCACATGGAAGATATCCACTACTGCAATTTTCTCCTTAAAACTAATCCTACAATCACATCTCAAACGTTCAACTCTCCAACATCCGGGCTTAGAGGTTCAAAAAGAGCTTCCACCTCTCCAGAGTTAACCTCCTGCAAACTTGATGGATTCCACTTCGGATTCTGCCAAGGAGCAACATAGGCAAATAAGCTACAGTTTTGATTTGAACTATAAATATTACCAATTGCTACAAACTGTAGAAACCTGTGTGATCGCCAAAGATTATTCCAACGAATTCTTTATGCCAATTTTAGAGATATATATGCAATCAACATATTTTTACTTTTATTCACTCATCTAGAAATTAAGCAACACAATATAAAGGATAGCATAATTCAAAGCTAGATCACAATTACATATTCAAAAATAGTACACCAACTTTCATGGATGATTAATGGAACGAAGCATCAAGCACTAGATTTACGTTAAAACCAGGAAGAGTACAAGAAGTAGATCAGGATTCAAACTATCCTTTAGACAAATATGCATATGATAAGAGCAGAGCTGCTTGACATTAACTTTTAAAAAGCACTCAACAAAAGGAAAAGCTTGTTCCACGCCATAATGGATCAACTACACAAGTCCTCCTCTAAACACCACTATATTGGACCATGCTCTGTTGAAGCAAGGCTATAAGTTCAACTAAACAACTTCATCCCATGTTATAAGAATTACAAAATATAACAACTATAAATTAGGAAAATTGATTTAATTGCTAGGAGCAAACCTGATCCTTGTCCACTAAGACTGCACGAACACCTTCAGCAAAATCATTTCGAATTGCTATAAGACCTTATAGCAATCCGATATTCAGTTTTCATTACACTAGGCAGCTGGAAACAGAAAATGATTGGACAGAAGTTACTCCTGTTAGTAGTTACCAGCAAAAATAAAGAAATCTTCCTGAAGAGACAGAGAAAATTGAAAGGCAATCACAAAAATAGAGCCTAAGAGCAAGGGAGATCATACTGTGGATAAGTCATTCTCATTCTTTTCACGAGCAGATGCAACTCTGGCGAAATAATCAACATTTGTGTAAGGTAAAGAGAAAAAGGGGCACCCTTTTTGAGTCCTTGCAGAGCATCCTTCGCCCAATCTGCCACTGATAATGATAATACAAGACAAGAAACAAAAAAAACAGAAAGGAGTTAAACTAATCTTTATCTCAAAGCTATTTGGTCCACATAAATTTATCTAATCTTTTTGATCAGTCAAACTCAACAAGTAGAAAGTTTGCAGACTCAGGTAATTCATGTATCAGAGTTCTTGATTAAACAACCAGTAAAATGTATCATTACCTGAAGTATCACTACTCTCTTGATGCTTCTCCAGCTCTTCTATTATCTCCTGAACAGACTTGGTACCACTGAAGGTGGAAATTATTTGAGGTAAAAGCAACTTTAGATGGGGTTCTGACTCAGGTTTGCTGCTGTATTTTGCCAATATTCCTCTGATATCTTCGTGTGGATCCTCAGAGCTATATCAAAACGAAAGCTTTCCAGGATAAATAAATGGAGATGGAAGCAATCTAAGTTAAAGTGGCAGGCACATGTATATAAATGTTACACCAGACCATGTCATATCATGAAGAGTTCACAGAGTTAAAATGGCCAGCAAAAATATATCTCCTTGTTGGTATCCAATTCTGTAGGGACTGAAAGAACAAAGTTTCATATATGCATAATATCAAACAACAAGATTAGCACACTGGTTCAAATCTCATCAAATATTAATTGTGCCTACTGTCCCACAGCACATACAGAATAAAGAAATTTGAAGGAATGTGGGAGCATACATCTTAATTATTTGACATATCCATCACAGTTATGTTAACAATCTAAGTAACAATTGTAGCTAAAAAATTAATGAGTCGCAAATAAAAGGAACAAAAGGAATTTCTGTCACATACAAGGAGGTTTCCAAGAGAGCCTCTCTTATGGAGCCCAACTTTCCAGAGTGCGCATAGTGGGTCCCGAGGCCCACATAAAGTGCATCAGCAGGAGTCGATATCCTACTCCCTGTCAGTCCAAGATAAGAACCTTTTTGCAACAATTTTCAGTTGAATGAAAAGAACAGAAAAGGATAACAGTTTCAGAAAATCTGAAGAAAGTACATACATGGAACAGTGCTGTGAAAGACAACTTACTAACAATCATTTCCTCCATGTAGCATGAGAATAAATCTCTCTTCATTAACAATATCAAAAGCATTATTAGATGATAACAAAGGGTTGCACTTAATCAGCTAAGTAAATTATTCGCATGTTTAAGAATTATTAGTCAACCATGGCCAAGACTCTGAAGAGACAATCAACTCAATTTCAAAACCTATTATTGTATATAAGGAGGACATGTCCCATACCCTGCTAAAAGTAAAAGAGGAGGATATATATGAATTACATGCTTTTTCAATTAATTATCTCAGTTCCAAAAAACTAGCAAGTCATACCAACTGCGCCTTCTCCAGGACTTTGTGCAGCTATATAAGAAAAGCCAACATCTGGAAACAACCCTATTCCATTTTCTGGCATGGCAAGAACAGTTCTCATTTCTGCAAGAATAAATGGAACAGAACTTAAATATGGGAGTGTGATACTGCAAAGAAATTTTGAAAAGCAAAACTTTCTATTTGAAGGGAACACCAACCTCAGTGATGAGCCTATATCGACCGTGACCAGATAGGCCTATTCCAAAGCCCATTGTAATCCCATCCATGAAGGACATGTAAGGCTTTTTATACGCAAAGATTTTGCAGATTAGAGAATATTCTGCAGTGAATACCTGTTACAAGATTCCACATAAAACTATTTATAAGATTGAGAATCAATATGCTTTTTTACGCTATCTGATCAAAAGTATATCTATTCTGTTGATTAAGCCATTCTTTTCCAAACACAGGAGACAATCATCAAGGAAAGAAGAACTGCATCCTGAAACAAGTCATTGGTAAGTATTTAGAAGAACTCTTTAGCCTTTCACTTAAAGGACTGCACAAGGTATGAATGAGGATGGCATACTTTGTGTACATAACTAAGAGTCCAAAGTTCTAATACAGAACCTTAAGAAGCACAAGTAGCGTACCCATGAAAAAGGATCAGATATAAGCTCACAATTACTCTAATTGTTACCCATTTGAAAAAGTATAACATAACAAAATCAGACTGCGTGCACAACTTACTGTTCAATTTCAAAAGGGTGGCATTCGATGTGAAAAGCAGGACACATAAAATTAAAGAAACGATAGGTAAATCACTGATATAGCATGAATTGTTGATGATTTCATTCTCATTAAAAAACTACTCTAAGATGATCTCCTTATCCATCTGTATGAGCGTAAATCATATGACAGTAGGATCTTGATTTTCAAGATTAGTTGGTTTATATAAGAAGTTTAGGGTCAGATTTCACAATAGGTAATGTTTGTTTATATATACATCAAAGATTATTTTAGGAGTCTTTTCAAATTAATGATGGGCACTTCTAAAGTTTTCTGATCATTTAAAAGAAATTTAAGTTTGAGAATTTTAAGGTTTTGAGGAGTAACCTCCGCATGAGTAAAGATTTGTTTGTTTCAACTTTTAAAGAACATGTGCCACTTTCTACTACTCAGGCTTATCTACCGTGCTACCATAAAATACAAGATAAAATAACCCTATTACATATGTCCTCTTCTATCTGTTCTCTGGGTGCGTCATAAACTCCTTTTCATTCAATGACTAACCATAACTATTGTCATTTATGCATATTATATCTATACAATAAGCCTTTTGTTGATTTTCAAGATGCGCAAGAGAGAACAGAAATAAAACATTTAATATACCTTATGCTTCGAGAAAATTTCTACCTACAGTTTCAGAAATAAAGTGACTGTATCATGTCAAAAATTCGAACTGCATGAAGACAAAATAAACAAGATGCAACGTTTATGGATAGACACCACGAAGTTGACAATATGCAGCTGTGCTTTGCAGATAAAAGTAAAATCTTCTTACTATCACTACAGGCTTGATGCGACCATTCTTTCTGAGATATTTGATTTTTCAACTTTTTCACATAGCAGATAACTTTGTATTACTACTTGATTTAGCAAAGGCTATACTGAGTTGAGTTAATTCACATATGGTCAGACAACACTACTAAACCTCAATCATATCTGACTGTTGTTTTTTGGCTGAAATCTGCTTCACATCACCACCTGCAGATAAAATGACAACCTAAGACTTATATTATCCTAGCAGAACATTCAACTCGGTAAACTTCACAAAAAACTGATGCTATAAAGTATACGGCCACAAACGACAGAACTGAAAAACAGCATAAAACACGAAAAAAGCTAATCAAAACACGAAATTTGCAGTACAAATTTCGCAATTTCTAAGTAGGAAAACCTTTTCCACAAGAGGTGTGGTTTTGTCCTTTCGGATTTCTGCAACAACCCCTTTAATATCCATTCCTGCATTCGGCAACGAGTAGTTACCCTCAAACACCTTAACCACCACTCCAAACACACACACACTACTACATATATTCCGAAAAGGGTTCACATTAGTACAAGTTACAACTCCATCATTCTTTACACATCTAAAATCATGTAATTAAACAAATCACCATAGCTAATGATATAGTTATTTTTCTTCAATTGTTTTGATCAATAATACCTGCTGAAAAAGCACGAGGAGAGCTACCCTCCACCAATACACATTTAACCTTCGGGTCTGCCTCCCATTCATCCAATAAGCTTTTATACCTTATATCCATATCTGCACCATTTTTCAATCAAATATCAGAAGCCCACCAACAATATAAAATAAAAAAAAAACCATTTTTCACAAATTATCCGCAATTTTAACCCAGTAAAAAAATGAACCCATTTTCCATCCACACCATTTAAAAAAAAAAATAACATCATAAATTAGTAACCTTTCTATTTTAACTTCTAATTAGCGTAAAATAAGAAACAAGAAAGAAAGAAAAAAAGGTGACCGAGGTTCATGGCGTTGAGGGCTTTAGGACGATCGAGCGTGATGACAGCGACGCCGTTTGGATGAACAGTGCCTTTCACAAACTCTTCGCTGCCGGAAGCCATGACTGAATATCTGCGGACGGAGACAAACGGGGTCGTTTTGCAGGAGAAAGGAAAATTGCAGAGACGGTTCTTGATAGTCGTCGAAGATAGGAAAAGTGAGGTGGATCGGTTTAGCAGATTCCGCATGATTCTTGTTCAACGAAATCCGCCTCACGTTGGACTCAACTCGTTCAAAATCAGTTTCTTCTCTCGACGAAGACAAAAATGTTTCTTGTGTGTTTCTTTTACCGATCTGCCCTTCATAGTTTCTGTGTGGCTTTTTTGGGCTTGGGATGTGATATGAAAGCCCAGATTTAATTGGACTAAGAACTAGGGAGTTGAATTGACTACGTTTAAAAATGAATAGGGGCGTTTGATTGGGCCTTGAGAACTTTACTTTTTTGGGCTTGGAAAGTCTCGATAGTTTCTGGAAGATATACAACTTACTAATGGACCTTATAAAACCAGTAAGATGAAAGAGGGGCAAATTGAGTCATTTAAGGCACTTTGAATCGGCCCATGCTAAAATTTTTTTTTTTACTCTAAGGGCCCAAATTTTTTCGTACACACTTATAGCCAAGTGTACAACAATAGCGTATGGTGTTTGAACGGTGCAAATGAATCATGTGTGTGTTATCTGAATCACTAATTGTCACGAACCATTATTCCTCATAATGTTAATAAATTTTTGGAAAGTTATACGATTCTTTTTAGGGAATTATTTACTTGTATTTTAAATATTTGTACAATATAATATCATGCGTTTTAAAAACGTGTACTGTATAAATTTTAAAATCAAATAAATAATTCTCTAAAAGAAACTGTAGAATTTTCATAAATTTTTATAGATTTATTAAAAAAGTTACTTCCAATAATATTGGAGACACGAGAGAGTCCGTGGCTTCCGATGCAAAATTTGGAAAGCCCTGATTTTATATGATTGTGGATTGCCGTGTCTATTAATATAGACACAGGTGCATCAGCAAAATTATTACCAAGGAAAGGAACCACAAAAAAAATTACCAAAATTAGCCACAGGCATGTATATGTAATTGGAAAACACTTACATAAATTCGTTTTTTGACCCACCTGCAGATCTTGCGGTCAAGATCAAATTTTATAAAATTTTGCTTACATCAGCTTATGTCATAGATTCCATAACATTTAATCAACACCACAAGGTCTTCAAGTGGGGCCAAAGACCAGGTCTACCTAAGTCTTTATCTATGTAATTTTCCCAACGCCATATTCAAGAATGTTAATTAATAGGAGAACGAAAATATTTAGGTAAATTCGATTTTTTTGTTCCTATCTATAAACCCTGTGGTTAGGATTAAATCTTAAAAAATCTTATTTACATTAACTGATGTCATAGATTCTCTAAGGTTTAATCCATACCACAGGATATACAAGGATGGCCAAAAATCGGATCTACTTAAATATTTGGCATAGAAGAAAGATATTTATGGGGAATTTTATGGTCCCTTTTAGAGAATCATTTTTTTGACTTTAAAAGATTGTACAGTATAAATTTTTAAAATATATAATAGTGGCTTATAGTGTACAAATATTTAAAATATAAAGAAATAATTCTTTAAAAGTAACTGTATAATTTTTCTGTATTTATTAATTTCCATTTTGTTCAGTAGATTCAGACGGTATAAAATCTGTATGCCTGGAAAAGATAAGATCGTGTAAGATTTTGGACAGGACAGATAGGATTTTACAAAGATTTGTACCTGTATAATAATGCATTGCGCCGTTGCCTTTTTGCTGATATTTTTCTCGTCTAGTGCATGCTAATAAAAAGAAGCATCAAGGTTGCATGCAAATGTAATCAAAAGCCACCAACTTTTTTTTTTTTTTTTTAACATAATTAAATTCATTGTCTTTCTACGCACCAAACTAATGAAAAGTACTCCACACTATATATCTTAATTAATCATGAAGTGCCCCAGCATCATCACGCAATTATCAAGGAACATTCCAAAAAATTACGAAATAATAAATAAATAAAACAAATAGTATAATTTTAAGGATACTCAAAAGTTAAATATATTTAGTAAAATATTAATCTAAAAATGGATCTTTTATTCTAAAGAACTGCTTGCTATTCAACCCTTCCATTTGCTTTCCATCCTTCCCATTCTTTTTTTTTTTTTTTTCCTTCAAAAAAAAATAAAAAATCATACTCTTACTATCCTCAGATATCTCGAATCCATAACCGATAAATCATAAAAAAAGTATCTTACCACTTAATCTGTATTTCGTTGTCCCATCCTTCCCTTTCTTTAACAAGAATATTACGCCTTTAATTAAGTCAATATATAGGACCAAAAGTTAATTAACATTTTTTAACAAACAGGGCAGTTTGTTGGGCTTGATAACGTCGTAGGATTAAGAAGTTAGAGCAAATAATTCTGGAAAATTCCACAATCCCTTTTAGGGAATAGTTTTTTGTGTTTTAAGGGTTTGTATAGTACAACACAATGTGTTTTAAAAACTTATACTGTACAGATTTTTAAAGTTAAGAGACTAATTTTCTCAACGAAACTGTAAAATTCCTCAATAATTCTGTCTTTATACTATGAAATATTAAACAAAATTGGACGTACCTATAGTTTTTTCTCCAATCCGTTGGAATATTACAAAGTCTTGAAAGAAAAGGACTTGCAAAAGATATGTAGGAAGTCTTGTCTAAACACAATTTGAATAAACCAAACCAAACCAAAAGACTTTGAAAAGAGAGAGAAAGAGAAACAGAAATAAACCCACTCTCTTATTCTATATAGATGATGCACCTAGTATTTTAATCTTTGAAGTCTTTATGGATTTGTTAGAATTTTTGAACCTGTGGAATATGAAGCATATTAGTCTAAGTTTACCTACCCTATTGAAATTATTTAGTTTCGTATTAACATGACTTAATTAAGGGATTATGATCTCAAAATGACCCCACAGACCACATGTAGTTGTATGTGTTGCTCTCGAGTCCTTGTAATTGTTAGAAAGGAAAGAAAGTATAAAGAAGACTTCTTCTAAGGTTCTTTGCTTTTTTGAAGAATAAGATAGTAAGGTTTAACTACTCATTCCGTAATATGGAATAAATATAATAGTCGTTGAAACGACTGAAAAGTAGAAGAATTTCTTTAATTTTTAATCATTCAATGATATGCAATACTCACTCCGCAGTAGAAAATAATTTTCTTAAGAAGAGATATACATATGAAGTACTCGCAGCCTTCGACTTGATTAGTTCATTACTTCATTCCCAGTAAATGATTGTAACTAAAGAAAGAACTCATAAATGATAAGAATCCACGCAGCGCAATCTGTTACTAATTTCATCATGTTTGAGATTCCACATGCATGAAAAAAATCTACGCCATTTGTGACAAGGGATACATATTTATATATGTTTACGGGTTAAATATAATAAATCTCTTAAAGTTTGGGTTGTTTTGTATTTAACTCCTTAACGTTTTTTTTTTTTTTTTTCATTTTACCCCTTCCGTTAGTACACATCAATAATTTGACTATTAAAAAGTCAAAAAAAGATATTTTTACCCCTAGATACTAAAAGAAAATATTAAAATTAACCCCTTAAAGTTTATTATATTTGTCAATTTAGTTCCTAATTCTAGTTTTGTGTCAATTAACCTACTTTAATCATTAATCAATATAAAAATATTGTCAAAAACAACTAAAAATATATTGACGCCCACCACACCAGTAATTCTTTAAAAATAAATGTGAAAAATTTTTAAATTCAAAAATTGACTAACACTATCGATATTTTTCAGTCTTTTCATTATATTTTATTTTCATGTAAAAATAAATTTTTAAATATGTGAAACTCATAATCATCTATAAAGTTATATTAGTTCATTTTCTTTTTACTTTTCTTTATGATTATTTAAAATAATTTTCTTCTTATTTTTCTTCCTTTATTAATATAATTTAATTAACATCTAAATTATACAAGGTGACTTTATCATAGAAACAAAAACTCAAATTAAAATAATTTAGATGAAATACTTTTCATAATTCATTAAAAATTTTAAAATTAATTATTTCACCGTATTTTTAAAATATTTTAAATATTAAAGAAAGCATAATTGGAGAATTAGAATATTATTTAATTTGGAGCATATTTGTATTTTTAACAATATTTACGACATTATTGAATTTTATTTTTATCTTAATGTATTAAATACTACAAAACTTACATAAGGGGTAAAGTGAAATCTCGCTTAAACCTCAAGAAGGTTTACCACAATTGATTTTTATGGATAAATTTGTCTTTTTAAAAAAAATTAACGGTAGAGTTACTTTTGACCTTTAATCTAAGAGGTAAGTGAGAAAAAAATAATGTTAAGAAATTTAGTATAAAACAACCCACACGTTAAGAGGGTTTGCTGTATTTAACCCTATGTTTACTTGGACAAATTCAGAATCAGCAAAGGGAGAGATATATTGCAAATATTTGTTCGGCTAAAACAAATACTGCAACTAAGAAATAAACACGAGATTATTTTACAAAATCCCATAATTTAATATAATATTGTCATATATTTTATATAACGAGTGATTCTCAAATTTGTGATTTTTTAAATTATTTTTTGATTTACAACATAGTCAAAACTTGTCTTTTCAAGAGAATTAGTTGCAATATTTTGAAAAGTAGATTGGATATTGACCCGGTGGCTTATATAATCGTGGTTCAAGAATCAGACACATTATAATTTGAAATGACTTAAAATATATTTTTATGAAATCCAAAAATTAGAAGAGAGACACTGTTTTTGAGATTTTTAGTGCTAATATTCGAAAATACTAATCATATTTCCAACAACAAAAAATCAAACCTGTACAAAAATAATATAAAAAGGTCAAAGAATAATAAATTAATAGTTTAGATTTTAGTGTGTTCATTATTTTCTTATTTTGGAGTTTGTTTCATAATTTTTTAATTTTTTCTCTTTATTAAATATTTTTTTATTTAAAAGTTAAAAAACCGACAAGTGCCAGTTGAACTAATTTTCCTTCCGTTCACGTTTTTAAAGGTTTGTCCCACTTTTATTACACCCCAGAAATATAATTGGATCGAGAAAATTTTGATAAATAGCTTTTCTAAGTCGCGGTTCGACCAGTTAAATCGGTCAATTCGATTCAATTCCAATTTTCAAAACAGTGATTAGTAGTAGTAGTATTTTAAAGCAGAGAGATTCCAGATTTTTTACTCCTGGGGTCGAAATCAACGACAGTGGCCAAAAACCAAAGAACAACTTTTCAGTTTACTGTAGACATCCACCAATAGTTTTGTAGTAGTGGTAGTATAATTTTCTTGAGACAAACTAATTATATAAAAGTAATACTAATTAATTTGCAAATTGCAACCAAGTAAGAAGAACCGTCCATTAATCCACACCTTTTGAACACACACGACAAAACACAACAACTCAACTCAAACTACATTAACCACAAAACTAATACTACTAAAGACACTACTATCTGGTACATGCCAATTAATTGCTTCTTCCAAGTTCCATGATATCCCATGGAGATCGACAATCCTGAGTAGTACAACGTTACATGTTGTAGAAAGTATTATTTGTCATGCTAATTATCGTAGTAATCCCCAACCAAAAAAAAAAAAAGTTCACGACCACATTATATATATATGTCACATCACACATATATAAATCAATCACGGAGATTATTATTTAATGACTGATCATCAAGACCTTATCAAGAACATCAAGGAACTGCTGATGGGCAGTTAGCTGAGGAAAATGGCCCTCGGTGGAATCAATAATCTCGACCGTTGAATTTCCTTTGATTTTGTTGTGCATGAAAATTGGGACGGAATCTGGGACGACAAGATCCCTAGAGGTGTGAATAATTGTACATGGGGTCGTAACATATTCAAGAATTGGCCTGTGGTCGCTAAGAAATACAGTTTTGGCCAAAGGAAGGGCAGTTTTGAGTCCCATTCTTTTCAAGGTTTCTGCGTATTTATCGACCGAAGGAGGATCGTTGTTGTCCACTACGGTAGAGGCAAAGCTTGTAGCCCATTGTTCGTAGTTGGATTCGATGCTAGCCAAGAGTTGTTCAACGTGGGGAACATCTCGAAACCTCCTTCATAATCTTCCGAATTTATGAACCTTGATTTGAAATTTGGAGAAGAGCATCATACGTAAGAAGTGAAAATATTTTGGCCACAGTATATAATTACTATCAATTATGTAGGTGAATCAAGCATGAAGACCTTATCTTACTTATTCCACTCTGCACCCCAATTTATGCCCTATTCCTACTTTTTACCCTAACTTTGATTTTCGACACTTTGAGTTTGAACCCTAACTAACTTTGAAATCCATTTCATTTCAGTCTTTCTTTTAACAATATCACTAAAATTAATGAAATATTAGCATGTGCTTCCAAAATATCAGGATAGATTGTTGTACATTTTGTTGAGTTTGTAAAATATGTTGTGTTTCTGTTAAATTTGATCATGGTAATGTTAAAAATTAGACTAAATTTGGAGTGTAAAATATCCAAAACTAAGTTTGAGTTTGCAAGGTGGGAATTAAGTCTAAGTTGAGAGGCGCAAAATGAATACTCTCTCACTGTGGTATATTGATTAGGGAAGATGGTAGGAGGATAGCGAGGTCAAAGTTTCAAAAAGTTTATGTATTGAAGGCAAAAAGTATTCCAGGAATGGACATAAATTGTGTTGTGATGCTTTACAATAAAAGGTGTTCACTAGAGAACAAAAAGAGAAGTATACTATATACATACCCCTTCAGTCTTCACATGTTTACACCATATGAGCTTGAGTTTCTTAAATTAAAACCCAAAGGGAGAACAAAGAGCACAAGTGGTAAAATTCTACTCGCACGGAAAAATGTTAAAAGAAGAAAGGAAGCGGAGTGTTTCGCAAGTATTTTTTAGAAAGTGTTAGATCAAATGGATATTCCAGTGAAATAATTCAGTGGCATCATGAAAAGGGAAAACAGAATAAATGGATTGGATAATTGATGGAAGTATTTCTAAAATCAATACATATATGTAAGTGGTTGAGAGGAAAGTTATTTATTTTTTTCATCAAACAGAAATTTACTTATACTGAATGTTATTTACACTCTGAAGTCTAACCCCATGGAAGATGTAAGCCTAAAAATTTTTGTACTATAGAATTCTTGTACTTAATAATCTCATAAAAACTAGTTTTTGCCTCAATCGAGGTTTTTCTTTTTCAAAAAGCATAAATTTGTCCTCTCTAATATTAGCTTTTAATTAAATGTCTGATCACTTTTTTTTTTTGGTAAATAAATGTCTGATCACAATCCTCATGAAAATCCTCCACTCCATTACCGGCCAATCTATGTCAAGAAAAACAAAAAATAGTACTAGTAAATATTACAAAGAGGGACTGGCAACAGATTATTTAAAGTACCTTGGAGAAGATGAAACAAGCACCAGCCTGGTGAAGAGGTCAGGTCTTTTAACAGAAGCAATGCATCCGATCATGCCAGACATCGAGTGTCCAACAAAAACACAAGATTTCAAGTTCATTTCTTCCAAAAGAGCTATTATATCATCAGCAAAAGCATCATAAGATGAATACTTGGCTGCATCATAATGAAGAGGTCTAAATCTTTGACAGCACCTGAGAAACTCCAGTCAAAAACCAAAACTTTGTATGACTGAGCCAAAGAGGATATTACTTTGTCCCAAACCGAATGGTCTCCCCCATATCCATGTGCAAGAATTATAGTTTCATTTCCAGACCCAATTATTCTTGCGTTCATGGCTGTGGACAAAGTTTTCTGCATGACCATGTTGCCCTTTTTTGTAGGAGAAAGATGGGATGGAGATGGAACAGTTTCTTGAATGTGTTCTATGATAGGGGTTTAGTTTAAGGTGTGTTTTCCAGGTCCTTAGATCTCTCTTTTATAGGCAAGAGGAAGGCAAATAAACCAAAAACATTAATTTTACCCAGGTAATTGATAACTGTGTTTATTACAAGGTCATAAAAATTGTAAACGTATTGTTAGATATACACGAATAAATGAACGAAATCTGACAATGAATAAACGAAATCTGACAAAAGTATTTAAAATCAGAATATACTTATTTAAGTTATTTAAATATGTAATTTATGATTTTTACACGTAAGTTAATTTTGACAATTAAAAGCATTAATTTTACTCAAGTAATTGATAACTGTACTTATTACAAAGTGATAAAATTACATACGTGTTACTATATATACACGAATGAATGAATGAAATCTGATAAAAGTACTTAGATATACACTAATAAATGAACGAAATATGAGAAAAGTATCTAAAATCAAGATTTAATGATTTAAATTATTTAATAATGTATGATATTTACATGTAAGTTAATTTTGATAAATAGTTTTAAGTTTGTGGTCTATATATAAAATGGTTTTCCAATTGATAATTTGGTATCATTGTTTTTTAGGAAGACAAACAACACTTTTTCAAGTAGGTTATAAAATAGTCATATTATGGGAGGCTAACATCATCATCGTTATTCATCCTTAAATGTCGGGTATATAGGGCCATATGCTCCTTAATTTACTAAATATATATAGCGGATACTTGGTTTAAGCTGCTTATGTTACATTGACTTAAAAATTCATACGTTGCCTAAAATAATTAATTAGCAATAATTGTAAAAGTCACACGCTGCCAAGACTTTACAAGGAAGAATCTTTTACTGCTAGTTTCTACGCCATATTACTTTGTTACCAGTTAATGGACAAATTAGCAATTGATTGACGTTTATTGTTAAGCACTTTGTTAATCTATATTAAACAATTATTGCTAGTTTTTTGCATTATTTTACTGTTTAATGTTCATCTTTTTTTTTTTTTTCCGTGTTAAACTAGCAATTTCTTTTCCGTAATCATACTCTTAAGCGATTTATTCAGTTTCAGGAAAAAAAAAAAAAAAAGCTCCCACAAATCTGTTTTACTAAAGAATTTTGTCCAAGAATCAACCATGACAATATAAAATTAGGCCGAAGGGAATTTTCCTAAGACAAAAGATTGGCAATAAATCAAGAAATTGTTGTTCAAAACCTTTTAAAAAAATCGAGTAATTGTGTCAAACTCGTGATGCATATGATGATTTACGTATGTACATGCGAAGGAGACAATTGCGCCACAATGCTAGCGTCGGATAAATTGGATTGACTGAATTTTAAATCCATTCAAATTAAAAAGTGTGAAATGAAATTTTTTAAATAATTTTCTAATTTAGGTGAATTTGAAATTCAACAATTTTAACTCCACAAATCCCTCCAACAAACAAGTAGATTTTAAATCATTCACCAAATTCATCGATCCAAATTCAACATTAATGTTTTTGGCCTCTCTCATAAATGATTGTTGAAAACCTTTCCTAAATAAATATAATTATACATATAGCGAGAAAAAAGTTTTAAAATCATTCTCAAAACTATCTTTTGTACTTTAAAAGCTTTTACAATATAATATTGTATAAAAAATGTTTGGTTCGTATCCAAGAATCAGAATAGGAATTATAAATTTCAGTATCAGTATGAGTTTATATCATTTCCCTGAATTGTTTGGTTTAAACAAGGAATGAGTTCTATTATGTTTATAAATTAATTAATTTAAAATGCACATTAAGTGAAAAGTGTCGAATGAAAGTGAACATTTTCTAACATTTTTATTCTCATATAATGATTCTTATTGATTAACCAAACAACGTTTAAGGGAATTCTACAGTCCCGTTGAGGTAACCATTCCCTTGGTTTTAAGGTCTTGTACAGTGCAAGTTTTTAAAACACATAGTGTTGTACTGTACAAACCCTTAAAGCACAAGAAAATGGTTGCTTAAAAGAGATTGTAGAATTTTTCCAACATTTATACATATTATTAATTTTGATTCATATTCTTTCTCTTCATTCCCATAAACTAATCACTTTCTTATTTCAAAAACTTAGTATTACACACGATTGAGTTAAGATACAACGAAATAATTTGACAATAGTAACTTCCAAAAGCATAATCTAATCTTGGTAAGGAGGACCAAATCCTTTGTAAGGCTGCCCCTTCGTTGCTGCTTCAATTGCCAAAAAGTTTTGAAGGTTTGTAATTTCCAAGTTTTTAAGTTAAATCGTTAAATGCTATTAAATAAATTTACAAAATAAACGATATGATAACTTAAACAAGACTATTGATAATGACCTTTTTCATCTTTTTGACATTGATCCGTGGATTAAGGAGTGCTTAAGATTCGAATCAAAGAGGATCGAGGAAAAGGGACATACTAGCCACAAATGGAAAATACTTCATTAGGTGAATTCGATTTTTAATCTCATTTGTCAATCTTGTGATCAAAATTTAATTTTAAAAAATTTTACTTATATTTTTTGATGTCATATTTATAAGATTTAATCGACACCACAAAATTTATAAATAAAATTAAAAATCAAATTTATCTAAATATTTAATCTTTCCAAATTGGAAGCAGGGAATTGGTCAAATAAGAGATTCAGCGAATAGCAAGAGGCTAAAACCGAAGAGAAGAGTATAGAAGTTTGATTTACGATCTCATTTGTATATTTTATGATTATTAAAAAAATAATTGTGTAATTTAATATCAAATAATATTAATATATTATACAAAAGTTATATCCATTCAACATATTTGTATAATTTTTTAATGATCCTTAAATTTACAATTAAAATCGTACATAAAACAAGTATTTTCCGGTGCGGCGTTGGATGTACAGACAGCGATGCCGTTGTTGTTCCTTCACGCAAATGACTTTTATCATTATTTCCTTAATTATATTTTTTAATTTATACTCTAAAAGGTACTTTTTGTCGTCTCGTGGTTGACAATTCCAATGCCCAACTTTTTAAAATTAGTGTAGCTGACCCCACACTTGGGTCCCACCATGTTGTCGTTCTTCCTTCTTTAGAGGGAGTCGCTTTCCAATAAAGGTAGACGGATGCTCAATACTATACTACTCATCCAGGGCTTTCTATTTTCACCGCTACAACAATTAACAAGTAATAATTTTATCGATTAATTTTATTTTATTCTAATTATATAGAACACATAGTACCTAAATTATTTAATCAATTTATTTAGGAGAAATATTTAGATATATCTTATTTTTTATTTTATTTAATTTGTCCATACTTAATAAATTCTGTAGTGTGAATCAAATGTTATAAAATTTATAACATTAGTTGATGTAAATAAAATTTTATAAGATTTACGGGTGAATTTTAAAATCAAGCATATATTAATATTTTCCTTAACTCAGATATCATTTTCCAAAACAAAAAAAAAAATAAAAAAGAATTGACATTTTTTCCCCTATTGATTACATGCTTTTCATCCTAGAAATGAATATCATGATTCATGAACATATATAAATCATACTTTATTAACAAAAAAAAAAAAAAAAACTCACTTTTTCTTTATGTCTTAATGATTCGAACTCTATAAATTTATGATCAATAAATATCATTTAAGTTGAACTTGATTATTATATATATAAATGGAAAAATTCTTGTATGGATAATACTTATGACTTCACTGTAGCCGGCATGCTTTATTCTTGAGGCCAATTAATTCAGCAATTTATATTCCATTTGTTTTACAAAGGCAAAACTGTATAGGCGAGTTTCAGTTAAGATAAATTTGCATTCAAGATTAACAACAAAGAGAAAAATGTCGTTGCCAACCCAATAATTCCTGATTGAGAACAAGATGACAAGGATATGCAATAAATCAAATTAAGGAGAACTTTTTTATTTAAATAATCCCTTTAGCTCGAATTACATTGGTGGTCCATTTGTCAAGTGGTGCAAACTTTTAACTAGAAATTTTTTTATTAAGTTATCAGAAAAGATAACGAAGACTAATTGTTTCGATCGAAAAGGATAAATAAAAGTTTCTAAAATGGATTTGTGGCCTAGATTCGGAGACATTTTTTTTTTCCATAATTAATCGTCACTTCTAATAATTTTATTTTATTTTTTGATATTATTCTCTCTTTTCGTTGTAAAATGTGGACAAGTAATGTAACTATGTAAGAAGAAAGGACAAGTTTGAATAATTCTCTCGCATAAATTAACATGCAACAAGAATCTTAAACTCAGTTACATGTGTAAAGATTCATGTACCCATTTCCACGATTTTGTCGTTGTGAACCAATTAATTTAATCTTCGTGAAGTGTTATGTTGCATTAACTTTTGTTCACATCATTTTTGTTTTTTTTTTGCTATATTCATCAATAAAATTAGAAAAATGATATTTGTACGTACAGTCGTGTAATTTCTGGCACACTTGCTCATTCCCGCAATGTAAAATATAAGTTATAGACGTTAAAATAATTAAAAAGTAAGAAATCTTGTTACTTTTTTTTAATCATTGAGTAGTAAAAATTTTTTTTGTGAATAGATTGGAGAGTGGTAACAGAACTCTGTACGTCAATGTTTACACTTGATTATGCCATAAAAAACTAACGAGGGGACGAGAATAAAAAGTCGTGATGTGAAACTGAGAGGCTCACCATCTCAAGACTATAAACGTGACGATGAAGAAAAGAAATTTCTTGGAAATTAAACCATTTCTCGTGGAAAGGCAACACTTTTATGTTGTATACTAAATCCAATCGTTAAGTGGGAAAATGATACTTGACCAAACTTTTTAGGTAACCCCCTTCATAAATTTTCTTTGCAAATTACGGGAAGGTGCTATTATCCAACTATCTTCAGAGAATTAATTAGAGGACAAGAGAAAAAAAAATTAGGACAAAAAGAGTAGGCAAAGGAGTTGTGGAGATTCTATCTCCAGTTGATTATCAATACAATTGACTTTGTAAGCAGTATATCTATATAATATGTACTATAAATTTAAAATTATTGACATGTCACAAAAAAAATAAAAAATAAAACTTGACAAAAATATGAAATTAAGAGTTTGAGATTTAATAAAATTTTATTACATAAATTAATAATTTTGAATTGTAATTTTGTAAATGATTTTCCTTTTGTTAGAGGTTCATTATGTCAAAAATACAAACTTACAAAAGCCAAAAATATAATACCCCCAACGTGACTCTAAAATCGTTTGTTTTCTTTGGATCCTCTCAATATATCTCAATCAACAAGGATCCTCAAAATCCTGAGAATACGTATAACCACCTTCGAGTGCTTTGGTTTGTAGGAAACGTTAATGACACTTGTCCCTAATAAATAATATTTACTTATCAATGAGAAGACATGTAAAAGATGATTCAAAGCGCTTGCTAAATCAAAAAAAAAAAAAAATAATAATAATAATAATAATAAATAAATGAAAAATAACGGTGGATGCATTAAATTCCAAAAGGCATAGAGTACCAAAATAGTCTCTTATACACACTTGGAAGATATAGACCTTTTTATTGGTGGAAAATAAACCATAGTAGCAATAGCATTAGTATATTATTGCATCACCAAAACAGGCATGTAACATTAAAAGGACGATTCATAAATTTCAGGAGGGGGCTGTAAACGAACATTAGCTATAAATCAAATCATGGCCTTCAATTCCTCTTCAGCTAAACATACAATGCTGGATTTGACCCTCAATATGGTAGTTGTATTAACTGTTGATGTTGGAATAAAACCAGCCCTTCAACTTAAATCCAATGCTAAAAAGAGAGAAGCATTTGATAACTCTGTATAGGAATTTTTAAGTTTACTTTAGCTTGTGGTGGTTTTGCTTCAATGTCATGCAGTGTAGGTTGTATCCAAGAATCTTGATCTGAAGAAGTAACCCTTTTGTTAGCTCATTTATACCTGCCAAATAAAAACCCACAAAATATCAATTTTGAAAGTCTTGAGCTCCAGCTAATGACTGGTCATCATGTCTGATTGAGTGACCAACGAGAAAGGGATGCAAGGTTGCGTTGATACGAGCGTGGGAATTCTTTTTTACCTATGCAGGGGTGAGTTGAGGAACATCCACCAACCGTTCCATTTCTTGCAGCTGGTCATAGGGGGCTATCTGCGCTACCAAAAAGAAACCAATAGAAACCTAGTCTGGAGAACCAGCACTACAAACAGGCAATGCAATACCATATATTTCTCCAAAACAGGGAAAGGATAAACGTTTATAAGATGACTCCTATTTCAAAGCTTACGTTGTCAAATTCACTAAAATGGATTAGTATAAAGTAATAAAATTAAAGTAACCTTCTTCTTTTCGCCACCATAAATATGCAGGCAATACTGTATCATTGCATCTCTAACATATCTAACCAGCCATACTAAGAAAATCTTGATCTATAGGAGGTCTATATTAGTTAAATTTCCCAAACAATTGTCTGATTTAGCCTAATTTGAAAGTTTGGGCCACTCTCTCTCAATCCCCTAAGGGGTATAGAAACTACTTCCTTGAACCAAAATCATCTAAATGTTCTTGTTCTTATCTTTTTGCCAGGAAGCTAGATATCACGTAATAGGCATCTCCCTAAGATTTTTATTTCAAATGTTGTAATGAGGTTAAATAAGACAGTCCAAACACCTGGCTAAATCCATCTGGCCAAGTTATTGAAACAGCATAATTTCCCATAGGCCGAATTTCTTCAGGTTCAATGTCCTCTGGAATATCAGTATACTGCAGTTTCTGCTCACCAGTCCATTCATCCTATTGCCACCAATGACAAACATAATACTTATTAAAAAATTCCATAAAGAAGGGTAGACAGATAAATTAAAAAAAACACTGTGGATGATTAATTATTGAATAGAAAAACAAAGGATCAACATGTCATAGTCTCTGTGTGTGTGTGTGTGTGTCACAAAGTTGCTTTTTGTTTTCACTATCAGGACTAAAATACTGTGACATTGCTTTCCTTCTCTCTTTCTATAAAGAAACTACTATTTATTTACTTTCATCATGGCAACATCAGAAATAAAATACCACCAAAGTTCCTTTCGGCCATGTTTCCAAAATTAACCAGCTTGTTCACATTATAATATTAGGATCTAAAATGCTAAAAAAGTTTCTTTCAGCTTACCCTGCCAAAAAGTAGTTTTTTGTTTGCTTTTAACATAACGAATAAAATACTATTCAAGTCCCTTTTGGCTTCTCTGTCCAGAAAGTAACACTTCGTTTCTTTTGCATTATCAATATCTAAAACGGATCTAGGATTCCTTGGGCACATCCATCTTCCCTTATCTCCTGCGGCTAAGCTGGCCATTTCTATCCAACCAAAAAAAAATCGGAAGAGTTTCTTTCTACCTCATCTTATTGCACACCTATCCTACCTCTGCCATCTTCTTTCCAATTTTTAAGATTTTTTCAAGAACTTGAACACAATGAATACTCTTGTTTTATGATCCACATTGAGTTGATTAATAGTGAAAAGGTTGTGCGTGATGAATTCAGAATCAGATGGCAGATTACACATAACAAGTTGCTCACATGTCAATGACTAAAAAACTACTGGTGCAGGGAACAGCCAGCATGGACATAAATTTAACAACAGGACACCTGCTTTAAGATAAGCTATTGGCAGTCCTGGAGGATATGGAATATCTCCATATCTAGATGGAGATCCCACAAATCCTGAGTGGTAAATTTAATAATGCTGGAATAGACTTACTGTATCTTTCTCCATTAACATAAACTTCTTGGTGGTGACAAGGTGTCACCATCATGTTCAAAAACATAAACTAATAGTAACCATGCCTAAGGGTCTAACTAATCGGTTTTTGAATTAAGTCAATGACAAAAGGCATTTCTACAAGTTGGTAATTCTGATTTAAGTTTTCTAACCACCTTCACTCACTTTGTTATTCAATAAAAAGGGGTTACCGCAAAGTTTAGTTGCCCATAAATTGAGAATCTTGTAAAATGATCTAAGGCAACAGCCTCTCATTTTCTAAACAAAAGCTATCCCTGAAGTTCAAAGTCATAATTTTGGAATCTCATATGAACGTTAGTGTCTCATGATTTCTGAGTAATCTTTTAGGAGGGAAAAAATAGTTGTGTTGAAAGAATTCTCCACATACCACACTTTGGGCAGACCGATCATTTCGTCTTACAGTTGCAGGATGCAAATAGAATTCTTCATCAGAATCAGGAACTTTGACCTTGATAACCTTGATAGATCTATCATAAGTTACAGCTGTTGAAACTGAAAAAGAGAAGGTAGTCTGATTGTCAAAGGACATACTCCATAATTAATATTTAAGTTAGTACTTACTACCAGACAAACGTAAAAGTCCTTCCCAAATGGTGGTTTTGATTTTTTACGTGATATACATGTTCAAATAAATTTGAATAGATAGCTACAATTTCACGAAATTACCACTCATCCCAACCCATAGTAGTCCAAAGGAATTCAAGAAATATGAGATCTTGGAGAAAGAAAATCTTCTGCTTGTAGAGTTTCAAGCAAACCAAAGCAGAGATGTACGGACATGTAATCATTTTCTAAGGAAGAGGACTAACTCTTTTTTTTTTTCCTCACAATAAGCTGCTTTTTTTTTTTTTTATTAAAAAAAAAACCACCTCTCCCCCCTTACCCTCTAGTGACTCGAACCTACGACTAATAAGTTATAGGGGATGCGTCTTACAGCCTAAGCTGCACATCGTTGTCCCACAATAAGCTGCTTCTTAAGTTTACTCCAAACTCATAAAAGAAAAAATAAAGGTACCTTGTTGGCGAATCTTGGCACACTGTTGGACTACGCAGACCCCTAACTCTTGAAATGTGTTGGCAACTTCTGTATTTATCTTCCTTGAGGGTCAACCACCACTTCAGGCACTCCACTATCTCCAGATGCAGATAGCTGTCGCAAATTTTATTTTCTTGTAAGAAAAAGCAAAGATAATGGTTCTCATTTGCTTTCAGCATTTTTATTTCCAGATAGACAAGTTTAATAACGGAACGAAAATTAAACAGATCAATATGAAGTCGAGGATATTTCACAAAGATACTTTTCAAAATAGGCATGCAACATAAAAAGGTATCTTTTCGCCAGAATTGCAAGAATAGCACTTACACTTGGTCTAATTGGAAGATCAAACAAATGGGGGATTCCAAACTGCTGAACAACCTGAAGAGATGGGGATACGTGATTAAGAATTTATGTATTTATGTCTTCAAAACAATGTGTATATTCTCATGAAAGTTGCTCTGCATTATTTTTGTAAATATTCCATCATGAAGAAGTTGGGATGTTCTTGGTATATGGGCCCTCCTCTTAATGTGCCAGAAAAGGAGACGACAAATATCAGTAGACTCACTCAGGAATCGGTGCAAAACCTGAGAGCCAGAACCTCTACCAAAAGGGTAATAGCGTTTTCCATCAGCATCAAAGTGGCACATATTCTCAACTACAGCAACACAAGGAACCTGTCAACATGAAGACACACAGTAAATCACAGGCGGTAAGTTAGCAACCAGCATAGAGTGACAGGAAAGCTTCAAATTCCAAAAATGGAAAGGTAAAACAACATTTGCATAGAAACACAAAAACAGCACACAGAAACATACTTTAAGCTTTGAAAACATGCGAACTCCCTTTGCCACATCTATGAACGCTAGCTTCTGAGGTGTAGTAACAATTACAGCAGCAGTCAAAGGAACAACCTGGTAGTTGAATCCAACAATGGGATGCAATGAATTTTAAAAAACAAGGTGAACTTGTACAGAAACACCAGTTAATATTTGAAACAAAATGTGCAATAAATGATTACCAGGGAATTAAGACAGCACCTGGCATAAGGTAAGTTGAATATCACCATCGTTCCAGGAGGCATGTCAACCACAAGATAGTCGAGTTCACCCCTGTGTAGAAGTGTCTCAATACACATGATTAAAGAGCAATATATGAATGTCCAGATTACTAACATAAAACTATCAATAAGCACTTGTTAAATTACTTTTTCTAGTTTAAACTGATCCAAACAATTTTTGCCTCGCAATAAGGTGGATTCAATTCCAAAGAACGTCAATTGGAACAAAATTTTCCTTCGCTATGCGATCCACCTCTGCTCTATAATTTGAAAAATGAAATTCGAAAAATAAAACTTCCAAATCTAATAGATTCTAATTCAATAGTATGCAAGCCATACCATTCTGTAGTAGTCAGTAGTTGGTTGATGACCCCGGAAACCATTGGACCTCGCATTATTGCACGCCCTTGACCAGCAAATCCAAAAGATACTAACTTGACACCCAAGTATTCAGTTGGAATGATGGTCCTTTTCTCTGGGTTCTGTTAAATGTCTTTCAGTGGTTATAAAAAGGACCGAGATATATCATACAATTAACTGAAAGATTACCATTTCAAGCAGCCGATTTTCAGGGGAGACCATCGTTGGCAAGCTGGGACCATACACGTCTGCATCAAAGAGACCAACTCTAGCACCCATGCCAACCAACGTATAAGCAAGATTCACAGCAACAGTCGACTTTCCCACCCCTCCCTGAAGTTATTGTAGAGGCATTAAAGAACACAAGAAGAATGCTAACGTCAAAAATGGTGAAGACAATAATCAGGTAGACACCAAAATCAAGACGGTCAAAATAAACTCACCACAAGTTATCTGAATATTAACGACTCAAAGTTTAATATATTTAGACACTAGTATTCAAGTCTAAAAGAACAAGTACACTGATAAAGTCCCATCACTATCACTAAAATTTTCTACACTGACCAACCAAAGCAACATAAACTTATTGCACTTTAATTCTAATAATTGGGAAGTGGAAAAATAGGAGTATGTAACAGGTTCACACTTACTGTCTTATTCTTACTGGAACTTATGCCCACAAAGATATGTGAACTATATACAAAATGAAGTAATGTTACTCTCTGTCAAACTCATAGAGTAGCTTACGCACAGAAAGATTGTGCATGGTTTACCTTGCAACTCGAAACAGCTATTATGTTTGATATTGTTTGCAGACCCTTTGGAAGTGCCCCAGCAAAAATGGGCTTTGCTGGTTGGGCTGACATTGTAACATTTACTTTTCTAACCCAGGGAAGTGCTGCTACCACCTCATTAGCCTTCTGCTCAAACTGTGGAAAAAGATGTTTTACTACACGTCTATACCATATTCAAGTCAAAATAAGAAAAGAACTACTCTCAAAAGCTCTTTCGAAAGGGAAGGGTAAGGGGAGGAGTTCTCTCAATGTATCATGTCAATGAAAAGTTGGTAAAAGAATATCAATATAAGAAGCAGGCAAGAACAGAGCTTTGGATAAAGTAAAACTCTTTTTTACCAAAGAATCCCGATGCAATAGACTCAGCTAAAAAGTAGAAAGTAATGAATTAAATAGTATGTACCACTTGATACACACATCAATTCTTGATCAAACAATGGTGGTTGTGTTTCATTTACCATGTCCTTGATTGGACATGCTGGTGTAGTGAGCTCTAACCGAAATGAAACCTGAGATTGAGTTGAAATGTTGAGTGAGGAAATTAAACACAAGGTATTGGCTATTCAATTAATTGTATTCATCTCTTAAAAGACCTCTCCAACAGCCTCATCGACAAGAAGATCCTTAACAAAACCACACGAGACAATGTCTGTTCCGAAGTCTGGATCAATGATCTGGGATAAGGCTTTCAATACATCAGACTCTGCCGTATGGCGTGACAACATGGAAGCATCAGCTGCAATATTCCAAATCTCTGTGAGTAATAGAGAAAAAACTTGAAATGCATTAGTAAGTGAAGAAACATGAACTCACGGAAAATGGACTGAAAATAAAAACCAGGTGGCCCACTAAAGTAATCAAAAGTAGCTGGTATTCGTAAATTTAACAATGGACAAGAGATCAAAAGGCTCAACATGTTGGAATTATTCCTTAACTGCTGCATAATACATTATACATTTCAAGTTTGATATATGGAGCAGGACAAGAAGAGGACGGGAAAGCAAGCTTTAGAGAGAGATAGAGGGATAGTAGACATTTCATCTAGAGCCAAAATTAACTATATATGTATTTAAAGACCCAAATATCCCTATAACCTAATCCTTTTAGTTTTAGGATGCTAAACCTAAATCTCAACTAATGAAAATATGCAACTATACACGCTCCTAAACAATGGAAAAGTTAACTGTCAAGAAATGCCAAGTATCAGTTGAATTTAAATATATTCCGCATTGCAATAAGACCCTAAAATAAACCATGGACAATTCTTAATTAATTTCTCTTCGGCAAGTCTGTTATCCTTATCTCCGATGCCAAATAGACGTGAGACTTCTAGACATTCATTTCCCAAAAATTAACAAAACCTTCAGAAACCAAAATAATCAAGCACTAGAAAAGGATCATTCCAAATTAGAATTGCCCATAAGCCAGAGTATTCAACGACCATAGAGATTGGTGATCACAAAATTCACCACTCCCCTAAACTCGTACAATGTCCATTATGAATTGTACTATATAAAGTTTTGTTTGCATGGGATTTAGAACTTCGAATTTGATTTCCACAAAAAGAGAAGAAAAGAAAAGGCTGAACTCAAACATCAAATAAGCTTAAATTGGGAAGATCTTGAGATTGGCTTGGGCTCATTTTGGTTTCTGTCTGTTATAACATCTTTTTGTGTATAAGAAATTAAAAGTTAAAAAAAATATTAGTACTTTTTATATGCTCCTATAATTCAAGAAACAGAAGAAACTACTAAAAAAGAGTAAATTGCATTCTGGGCTTTCTTGGAAGAAGATGGAGGAGCATACTTTCAACAGAGGTAGCTTTAGCAGTGATGGAACTGAAACTTGAATGGCTGCTGACTGATGCCCACAAGCTCTTTACTTATTTCTACGAGATAGAAAAGAGCTAGTAACTCCATGTACACCTACAAAAGCACAAGGTATCATCCCATTATTACTAAGAACACATATATACCAGTAAAGCATAATTTTCAGATAGATAAAAATGCATGCATTAATTTTTTTATTTTTTTTTTATAGAATGGGGAAATTATTTGTTACCTGCTTTTGGTTGAAAAGTAAAGTGATGAAATGGGAGTGTAGGAGAAGATAAAGTGTGAAGAGATAGCATTTCTTCCAAAAAGTTTTGAGCTTTTTAATTTTTTTTTTTTGGGTGTATTTTTTGATTGAGAGAGTTGAGCACTCGAACAGAGGAAAGAGTGATGAGGGTAAGGAAGAAGAAGGGATAATTTGAACCTCAAATGCCACGTTGTATTTGTAATGGGCTCATCACTTATTAGCAGCCACAAAATTCATAGACAGGGGGAGGAGGACATTTTACGAGAAAATCTTATATGAATTTCTATTGGTAGAATACATCTTTTGGATTTCATATTTTTGATTTTATATTTATTTATATTATTTAAAAAAATTATTTTAATAAATTATAGTGGTGTGAATGAATATGAATTACAAAATTTATTCTGCCTCCTCTATATAGAGTTTATATAAGAATTTTGCCATTTTATGGAACATTCCCAATTTTCAATTTTTTTTTTTTTTAATTCAAAGGATAACATGTAATATTTCCAACTTAATTTTGAGCATTAACTCCCCCTTACCCAAAAAAAAAAAAAAAAAAAAGTAAAAAAAAAAATGTCGACAAGACGAGACTAATTGCAATTTTTAATGTAATACTAGGACTCAGTGGAATGATTGAAGTTGTAAAAGGTTAAAATCGGTCATACTTGTATTTTTGGAACATTCCAATGAATTGTCTGCCCGCAACCCAAAAAAATAAAAAAAATAGTTTGACCTCAAGTTTCCCAAATTACAGTGCTGCTTAGTTTCATTGATCAATAGATGCATCGTGCTTTTAATGCTTGGTCAATTTATCTATAGATACTACACCATTCTTGGAAGTTGGTCGATAATTCACTGAAGATCCAACTATGGCTGAACAAGAATCAAATGTCAAACGAACTGTAGAATACTAGAAACTTGGTTGGCAAAGAATTTGCCAGTACATATATTTGCAGAAAATAAGAGTTATGGAAGACCATTTTCAGGCACTTAAACCCTTAAAATTGATTTTGTTGCGCAAAGATATCCACCAAAACAACATGAAATATCTCCCAGGCCTCAATAATTTCAGCAGGAAGTGCAAATTCTCCTGAACAAACTGTCAAATGAAAGAGAAATAAATAATAAACTTCAATCAGATGTAATCATGTAATACAAGTCACAAACGTGTGATTTCTGCCTCAACTGATATAATCCTACTAGAATTGCAGGAGCCATGAAATCCTTGCACCCCTAGAACTCAGGTTATCCAAAATAAATAAGCTAAAACAACTGAAGATGTATAAGCCAAAGTGATTTTCCACGCTTCCTATGAAGGCACTACAACCAACATCGCGAAAAATGGAATTTTACTAATTAGATCGACTTCTCCCAAATGTGATTGAGGTTCACAAAAGGAGAAATCTTCCTACAATTCGACATCATCCTCAGGATTGAGGGCTCTTCCTGCGGAAAAATAAGGATTTGTTACCAAAAAGCAACCTAAAATCTTTTACCAGATCAACTTGCCCGCAGAATAAATGAATCACTTCAGAAGTGACTTGGGAAAAATTACATGTACAATGAACGGTCAAGATGATCGGAAATAATTTTATCTTTTTGTTTTCTTTGAAATGATGAGCAATAATTTATCAGCGGGATGATGTTTTGTAAGTTAAATGCTGATTATTCTTCCTGAATGCACCTGTTAACCTAATGCCAAAGTCTACTGCAGAAACCGTTCCGAGGCCTCTTGGTTGATATTATATCAGTAAACGAGTCAACCAACTGTCCAGCCAAGCTACTTGGATCGTCCAGAAGAGTTTGAATAAAAGTGTTGACCACCCTGCGTTCTTGGTTCTGCACTGTTGATCTCAAGCTGAACCATGTAAGCAATTTCAACCTAAATTCCTTTTCTATGTAACCTTCGCATTCTAGCCAGCGAATGATCTTGACACAGTACTCAAAATTCTCATCGAGGCAGCTCGATCCATTCAAAACTCGAAGTGGTGATCCATTTATAAGAGTACTATCAGAATCATGTGTCTCTCCATTGCTAGCTGCCCTCTTTCGGCTTGCTTCCACTTTTGAGTCAACAGCAGGCACCTCTCCATTCTGCCCATTGTTCCAGTTTTGTGAGTCACCACTACCATGCGACCTTGCTACACGGTTTTTGTCAATGTCATGAGAAACTGCATCATCGTCTGCCTCAATAGTCCGTGCCAAAATGCATCCATTATCTTCATCTCTAGATGACTCAACAGGAGCCAACTCTTCATTGAGATCTGGAACTGAAGCAACATTTAAATCAAGCTCACGTGGAACACATGGGTGGTCATCTTGTAAGATTTCTGGTTTAATAAGCTGTACTAACACCACAGCATCCAACATTATCTGCACCACAGAATCCCTCAAAACAGCCTTGTTCTTGAGCCCAAGCCAATCTCAAGATCTTCCCAAGTTCCCTGACTTTAAAACCGGAGTCGGATTCAATGGCAGTTGGAATTCTGTGCTCCATCTCAGCACTGGAGTTTCCTCCAAAATCTGGATTCTCCTTCCTTTGGCTTACATTTTCTACAGCTGAGTTGGAATTCTTGTGAATTATCTCTCTGCTCTTGGTGAAGCACTTGGCCTCAGAGTGCCCTAAGTCACCTTTCTCTGTGTAAGAGACTATACGAAATGAATATTCAGTGCAGGGCTGCAGATTGGATATCAAAACCCTCCTTTGAGCTCTTGGAAATACACAAACAGGCTCTTTGGTGTAAGTTTCTTCCCTAGTTTTATAATACCAAAGCTTGTAGCCTTTGACATCATCGGAGGATGCACTAGATAGCTCTATCAATACTATTACAACTGAAGTAGAGTGATGTTACTTCCTCAAAGAGGAATCTGCAAGCAGCAGGCAGTGAACCCTCTGCCAAAATTGGAAACCCAATGCCTTTTATCATATATGACATGTAATGTTAAATATTTTTTCAGAAAACTAAATGAATGAAGTCATCTAGTGGTACCTTTGTAATCTGCAGCAGCAATAGACTTTGTGGTCAGCCATTCATCAGCTTTCTCAATGGCTAGGGAGCACAGTGTCTGGACATTGCCTGCAACAGAAAGTCTGCTGACAATGCCCCTAGCCATCTTGGCAGAAACTCCATTAACTGGACCAACCTCTGTTTCTAACTTCGCCTTGGCATCTTTAATAATTTCATGGAGTTCTTTAAACTTGGAAGTCCCATCCAAGAGCCTGTAGCTTAAAAAAATCCGATAACAGAGGACATCCACTCGACGAGCATCCTTTGCTATATTTAGCTGCTTCTTCCAGTATCTGTAAAAGTAAGTATTATTAGCAAACCAGAACAGCTTATTGGACCTCGTCGCCATTTTTTTTTTTTTAAACACAGCTTCGGCCAGTTATTGCAAGTCATAGCGGAAAATAGTAGGTAAAGTTTTCTTTGCATTAAACAGGAACAACCCAATATGAAGGAAAATGTTTCTATGATCTTGTCTTTCCACTGAACAGGATAAAACAAAAGTTTAATGCAAATCCAGAGGATAAGAGTAAAACAGAATGTGAAAGAGAAAAACAAACCTTAAAAGATTATGGTTAGGAAATCACATCTACTAATCTATTATAAAAAAATTTGGCAGTTTTCTCAAACAATTAAGTCCCTGTGCATGTTTTTTGCCATTTTTTTTTTTTTTTTTAAGATTGCTTGATCCTATTTTGCTTCTGTGAATCTATGGGTGTTTATCCTCTGAATTTCATTCTCTTTGCTTCAAGTCGGTCGCAGGATGGGGGTGGGGTGAAACGGGCGGATTTGTTAATAACTGCTCTACAATACATGGATCATGAAATTATTTTCCTACTTGAAAGCCCATAATGCATATTTATCAAACAGGACATCTTACCCTAGTATTCCTGAAACTTTGCCACAAGCAGCACAACAATAGCTTCCATCTAGCTGCATCAGTTGTCCAAAATCAACCACCCCCACCTTCCCATGTTGGAGGGCGCACTCAATGTGGCAAGATAGGCCACAGAAGTCTCCCTGGCCAGATTCAGAGGCACATTCTAACCAAAGACTTGGATCCTTGTTGTCATCAAAAAAGTGACAAATGCAGCAAGAGCACCGCCTGCAAAATGTGTCTTCTATGGAAAGAGTTGCTCGACATGCAGAATTTTTACATATCCATGAATTTGAACATTTAAAATCAGCACATTGTTCTGTTGAAGGGGGAATACGGACAGGGTTTTCAGCCTTCCTGTTTTGCTTTTTTGAAGGTTGATCCTTTGGATTTGCAGCTGCTTTCTTTTGATCCTGGTCTTTTATTGGCTTTTTGCTAATCTTTGGAACTTGCTCAGGCATTTTGCACTTTGATGAAGCTGCTTCAGTTACTTTTCCTTGTCAAAGCAAGTATGCAAAAGATCCTTCCTTGCACCAGATTTTAGGAATTCCTGGAGCAGTTTGGGACTTCTTGAAGCATCATCTGATTGTGCATTTTTCTCTGTAGTGCTGTGCACGCTGGAAGATAGACTTTGAATACCAGAAACTGTACAGACTATAACTCAGTTAGGACACAGCAATCCGTACTATGATTAGGCAAAAAGCTTTTCTTGTTCAGATTACTTAGGCAAAAACTAAATAGTATATCCCGCATTTTCATTTTCTGGTTAATACCGTAAAGAAGCTAATTATTTTGAAATAAGCATATCATCCTTTGCATAGAAACTTCATTAAGAAAGAAAAAGTAATATAGAACACTCAGTAATCTTAGCATGCTTTTACTCAGAAATCCAGAAAATGAAGCTAACAGCCTAACGGACTGATAGGAAAGCTATTATTTTTGTCAACTACGAAATATTATTCTCCCCTAAAATTTCTAAAGAAAAAGGAATTTAGGTATCCGTTGTAACACAAAATTTTATTACAAAATAAAAAGTTAAAATTTCCATGCTAACTCAGGCATGGATATCTTCCTTGGTCACCATGCTTGATAAAGCAAATATCAGTGGATAAGCATTAGAGAACCATACACAGAAATGAAAATGGGTTTCTCTCCGTGTACAGACAAGCTTAAGAAAGCAGCAAAGAAACATATGCAAAAGACATATTCTAGAGCAGAATTCCTCCTCTAAAGGGTACTTAAACCTTTTCTATAATCAACAAAAGAACAAAAAACAAAAACTTGGATCATCATGCTAACCCCAAATTGATGAAGATATATCTACAGCCATTTGCCTTTTGGCAGGAACCTATATTGTGTGATCAAAATTACAGAGGCAATAAATTGTTGGAGCATCAAAAAAATATTGCTGAAGAAAGATGAATAAGCAACTAACGACATCCAGTTAAAGAAGTATTTTGCCCTGTAAGATAAATTGGATCGACAAGCTCAAAGTTGTATAAATCCTATTAAAAAGATATAAATCACAAATATTATAATTTGACTCAGATTTAATGACAAAAGTGTTTGAAGAACAAGGAAACAGAAGGATGCTCTTTTGCTCCAGGTATCAGCAGGGAAGAATCAACGTATATATCAGGATTGGTTGTTCTTACAACCAATGGCAGAAGAGGCACAACTACAACACTAGGTAACATCTGCAATGCATCAGAAGCTAATTGCTACAGGAAAATGTTCCACAATTTGAAAAGGCAGTAGTTGAAAGTTGTGTGGTTTGGATAAATAACTGAGTCAAAGTCAAAAGAGCCCCCATGACACTGGAGCAGCAAAAGGATCGTGAGCAGTACCCACCAAAGCATCAGCGAAGTTGGCAGAAATGATCTAGTCATATTATATGGACCCGAAACCCATAGTCACTACAACTGATTTACTGAAGCATAATTAAGAAACTTTACAAAAAATCACCAAACTGATCTCAAAGTATCAATTCTACAACTCGGATACTGTCTCAACCACTGGCTCAAATAGGATTGTCCAACAACCCTAGTTGATGACACAAATATGAGCCACTTGTTCCCATATTTCCATCATGAGCGTCACCAAGTGTAAAAGAAAATCAAGAGGTATTTTATATTCTCATGCAATTCATACAAAACAATTGCTTATCTTTTTAAAAAACTTCAAGCTAATTAAGAAAGATATGATTTCCTATAATCCAAACTGAAACTTGGCATTAAAGATGCATTATGAAGAGGCGATAACAAATTTACCCCCCCAGCTGAGATCTCAAGTTATGCATTAGCCAGATTTTTAATATTTAATGGAAGAAAAGATACTATAAAGAGCTCTTTCCAGAACTTATTAGCTTTTTCTGCAAGATTTCACCACAAGTTAAATTTCCTATTTCTAATTCTTCTAAAGGAAATATGAAATCTTTCTTAGTTCGGCCAAATCAATGATCACATAGCAATCTATCTATCGCTAAGAGGTTATGTGTCATAAATGTCAATACATTTTACAAGAAGGACAACTTGAACCCATCCTAATCTTGTAATTAATTACATTACCCAATTAGTCATTGATAACCATAACTATTTAGTATTTACTTCCCTTTTGAACCAGGAAAGGCAAAAAACACCTTACTATGATTATCTAATTATATATCGATATATATAAGAAGCATTTTCAAAACATGCTTGATCTTTTGAAGATCCTTTAGTTCTCTTCTTTTAATTCATTGGATTTATTTGCAACTGATTTTCCTTCTTCCTTCCTCCCTTTTGTCCCATCTTGTTTTGTTCTTGAACTACAGTGGAACGGATCTCATGCAAGCACACTGATGAATTAATATATCCTTCAAATAGGCAAACCCTGTATCCCTAACGTAAAATCACACAGAATCAGAAAAAATGAAATTACTTTCACTTAATTAAAGATATGGACCCAATAAGATCTAAAACAGTCAAATGCTCCTACTAATGTCAGAAAGTAAGAAAATGTTGGTACCATGATCTCAAGACCAGTATGCCAGTGTTTCCGCCCATTAATGATTGATATTATCCTAATAAGTTTTCGTGCATTAATATCTTTTCCTTACTATAAAATGGTCTTTAAAATTTCTTCTGAAGACCTTTTTACAAGTTTTAATACAAATTTATACTACAATTTCTTACCATATATGTTTGACACTTCATAAACAGGTAAAGCATTACAAATATTGCCTAATTGGTCTCAAGGAAAATGTATCACACTTCTTTCCTTTGTAGCATATCTGCCCCTCCATCCACATTCAAATTTTCTATTTGCCAGGAGACACCAGTTGTAATTATAATTTTGCTAGCAAAAGAGTAACAGTAATCAATAAAAGAATCATACTGACCCTCAATTAACTATGCAAAGATAATATCTGAATATCTGATGGAGGTTTGCCGAGATACTACTAGCTACTGATGTTTTCAATCTCCAAAACAGGTTTTAAAAAAATAAACTAAAATTGAAAAGAATCCTTAGTGATATATCTTAGGTTAGAAATAATCTAACTTTAGATAAACATACATGAATGACACAAAGATCAGACTAGTAATATGATCTTACAACCAATTTTGTTATAACTGCAAAATGAAAAGGCCACAGATTTACTGAATGAACAAGATTGGACCTTAGTTCTAGCTTTAATATCAAGAGTAGTTAAAATTGATGGTTCTAGACATGATAAACTTCAATTGTGGCCCCCTGAACAACTTTGCAAACCCCTTCCATTCTTTCTTTGCCTTTTTAAGACCATGATCAACAGCGATGACCATTCTTGACCTTCATGTAGACATAACAATCTTACCATGCAGTGTTTTGAGGAATTTAGTAAATGATCTTGATGTCAAACTTTTCTTGTACCTTTTCCAAGCTAGCAAATCGCTGTAAAATATTTACTATCATTCTAATCAATAAATGGATGCTATCAATATTCTCAACTAATGTTCTCAACCCAATACTGATCAAAATGAAAACCTGACAAGCAAACAAAGAGAAGACATTGGGAGAACTAGAACACATCCTGATTTAGATCAAATAATCAAATTTGAATTTCCTGCCAAGTAGGATAGACAAAATGATTACACTTTTTGGAAATAAGGATCCTTGAACAACTTGAGGGCAGTCTAAAACAAGTAGAAGCAGGAAAGAGTGGAAAGCACAAAAATAACTAGGATAACATTAATGTCTACGAAACTGGCATGCTTTCTCCCCAACTTTTAGTGTCTATTTCTACTAGCAAGTGGTTTATATAAAAGCAACTTGTAGCCAGTCTTCCATATGTATGAAGTGACACACAACTGTCTCACCTTGAGCAATAAACTTATCTTCCAAATCCACGTTGTAATAACAACCTGAATGCTATCCTCACTGAGAAAATAAGTAATTTGAGGAAATTTTAGCATTTTCATGTGCAGACCAAACTAGCTAGCTTTCAAATGCCGAAATAAGGGTGAAGTGTCCAATACAAGAGATCTATACACACTATGGCTCAACAACGATGCAGTACATACATTTTGAATTTGCTTACAGTAGGAACACAATATACTCTGCCTATGAGAAAATTGGAAGAGACGAGATGTTCGAAAGGCAGCAAAAGGGACTCGAGACTCGACCTCTTATAAGAACTTTTTCATGTTTTTTACAATTCTATCTAAACTCAAATAAAACTTAACTTAAAATACACGAACAATTTCATGTATTTTACAATTATTCCGATACTAAAGTCCACACATTGTCCAAATTCACCACATAAACCCCTCAAAACAGCTCCTCAAACTCAGCCTTTTCCTCCTAACATTAAAATCAGCTTCAAAAAGTATATTCATCCACAAATCTCGATAAAACAATAAAATAAACACAAATATAATATAAAATATTAGCAAAAAAATTAAATTAAACAACGTAAAATCACATAATTCACAACAATATCCCCACAAAACAACAAATTTAACGCAAAATCATGGAACAATCATAACAGATCTGACCAGAAAACTATTCAACAAAAATAATCTACACATACTAAAAGGTGTAAATACTAATACACAGCTCTACACAACTAAAGGCAATGGAATATCAGTCTTATCAGAGACTTCTACCTTGCGGAAAATTTATTAGGGTTTTTTGGGAGAAAACGGAGGATTTTGAGAGATGAAAAATGGATGAATTTTGTTTGGGAAGCTTCTGTCGCTTGTTATGTTAGTTGGAGCAGTGTACGACTAAATGAAAATTTATTTAATTTTTTTTTTTTGTTTTCGATTTGTTCATTTGTTCACGCATGCTAATTGCAATTGGATTGGGGAGTTTCACGCGCAGCGAGGGGAGCGTGGTGGAGAATGATTCAGTTGAAAAAGATAAAGGAGTTGGATGCGATGCGTTTTAAAGTACAAAGAGAACCTGACCTGGCAGTGTTTTGACTTGCTCGTGTATTTCACGTACGTAGTTGGTATGTGAAGATAAGGTTGTATTGACTGAATTCATCGTATTCCTTTTACGTTTTTCTCTTTCTTTTTTTTTTTTAATTGTAATATGCACCCCTGAGTTATTATTGTTTTGTACTTTTCTCCTTAAATCATTAATTTTAGCACTTTAGTACCTTATACTATTATTTTAGTGCATTACTCAAACTAGTTAAAAATTAATTAATACTATTTCTAACTATTTTTTGATGAAAAGACTTTAATAGCTATAATTTACGTTTGATTACTAAAATACTCTTATTCATGTATTGATATTAAAGTCTCTTCATTTAAAAAAAAAAGTTGTCAAAATTCATTAATTTTCAATTGATTTGATCAAAGTACCAGAAATTAAAAGTATAAGATATTAAAGTGTTAAAATTAATAGTTTAGGGGGTAAAGTACAAAATAATATCATTTGAGGGGCGGGTATTACAATTACTCATTTTTTATTTGTAGATAAATAATTTTTAAGATGTACTGCAGCAGAAATAATCAGAAAATAAATATAATTGGTGACTTTTTGAAAATATTATTTAAAAAATAACATGTTGGGCAGACACAAATGTGCAGTTTTAGAGTTGGGCGGGACAAGAGTTTCTTGAGAAATCAACAGTACAAAACATTAATTAGTAGTATAAATTCGTTTCAATAGTGAGTAGTATTTAAATATGTTGAAATTTGTCAATAATTAGTTGCCCCCAACTCATCCATTTATGGAGGCTCTGCAAAGAGGACAAAGGTCACCCTCCAAATCAATGGAGCTTTTAGCACAATAGCCAATAGCTGTAAAAAGCAGCTTCTTCCTTTATGCAAAATAAATATTTTGCCACACCACCAATGCTAATGCAACGAAGCCAAATGACAAGTGAATGGGTTATCCTTCCTTCAATTAGTTTTATCTTTCAATATTATTTGCCTTTTTATGAATTTTGCGAATTTTTCAGCAGGAAATGGAAACACTCCTTGAGAGTTGGACAATTGTTGGACTCATTTGCAATTTTAAGATGGTAGCTTAGACACGTTTTTATTTATCGTGTGAACCCACCTCTTATTTTAATCGCTAATATAAATTCAATTGAACCTTACATATGTTACATGTGTTCAACGTGGTGTGTGTTTGTTTCAAAATTTTCACCTAATGGTGGAGACATCTGTATAAGAAAACAAAGACAACTTTGAAATGCGGTGGTGATTGGGACTATTGATGTAACAATTTCGGGTAATTATACAATTAATCAATGACAATTTCAATTCGACTGGTGGCTATTTTTTGATAACACAAATGACCCCCGACTTGGCGTGGAACTCGCAAGAAAGCAAGCATGTTTCAACCTTCATGCCTTTGCTTTTTCAATATTCTTGTGAGAAAAATCTTTGAACGAAGTTGCCATGTCAAATAGTAGTATGAGACTGGAAGTTGGAAACTATTATGGTTCACTTTTCGTGCCCTTTTGAGCCAAATGGTGGAAGCTTAATCACCCAATTGGCCAAATATGTGGCATATTTTAGTATTACTACTACAAGTTGGTGGAATTGTGGGCCGGTTGGCTATTGCAAATGAATTGACCTTTCAATGGAGCAATTATAAAGTACACTACTAGTACTATAAAAGGATTGGTTTCTAAAATACAATTTACTTCATAAGACGTGTTTTTTATTTGAGAGTCGAGTCAACTATAAATTATAAAAATAAAAATAAAGAGTGGTTCGCAAAGGGCGGTAGGGTATCGATTCCATGGCGATTAGATTACACTGTTTGAGGACCAAGTTTCAAACAAAGTCGCAAAGAGATACCAGAGGAAAGAAGACGACAGAGCACTGAACCGGAAATGCTAACCTTTTTTTTCTCCTTTTTGGGTAATGGTTGTAAAGTAAGATTCAAGAAATACCATTTGACTTTATCATTCACGTAAAGTAAAGGAATAATTTTAACCGGTCGATGTTGTTTGCCACGGTAAAAGGTACATAGGTTCTATTCAAATAATTACTAGGTCTGTCCATGGGTTGGGTTTAGATTCAGATTCGACCTGATTCAGACTTATTTATTCGGATCTGAATCTGTGACAAATTCTGATTATTTACATCTGATCCGAATCCGTATAACTATTATATTTAAACGGATCATATCTGAATCTTATTGTCTCGACCCGATTAACACTCAGATCCGATTAAAATATTTAATATATAATAAAATTATTATATATTATTATTTTACTATATGTACATATACATATATATTGTGTAAATTACTCATGTAATTTATTTTTAAATGTATAATACGTGCTTAAATATTAATGATGAACTGAATACTTTTTTATAATTATAAAGAAAAAAATTTGATAAATTATAATAGTTCCATATATAATTTTAAAAGTTATAAAAAAAAATATCCATACCCAAATCCGACAAGACCCAACAGATTCGAATATGGAGATCTACTTTTATAGACTCATTAGAGATCTAGATCTAAATTTAAATCCGATTATATTAAATGGATCCGAATCTAAATAATGCGTGAAATAACTTGACAAATGTGTAACTACTACCACATTGTAGTAAGACAACAAATCTTGATAGTATTTGTTTTTTTTAGTCATTTACCTTTCAAAAACGTCAAGATGAATTCAGTTGGCAAACCTAATTTATACCAACTAGTTTCATAATCCTATATTGTGAGTAATTCTTGAAATTGGAGGACCCACCGAGCGCTCGGGAATGAGTTCCAAATGAAAAATTCTTTAGTAGATTAGTTTTACGTACAGTGTCATGACTTCTTTAATTCAAAAAATTTCACATCAACTCATCATATCAAGTAAATGATGTAAAATTTCTTGAATTAAAAGATATCTATACAAGAATTTTCTGTCAAGGAGTCCACGATATCCATTCAAGAATTTCCCGCCCCAAAACCCCCAACACAAACATCATTCATTATCCAAGAAGCACGACCCGTCATTTCACAGTCTTGTTTATTAGTTACCCCGCCTTATCGACTGCCTCTCTGTTCTTAAGTTCTCTGCATTTCATTCACAGAGAATAAGCAAGCTATATTAACCCCGAACAAAATAGTGACAGTGATATTGTTATAGAGGGGTAATAGGCGTTTTGAACACTAAACCAGGATACTGTTTCTTCTCAAAGAGAGACTTGCAAAGGATGGACATGTCCATTGTTATAAAAAGAAAGGTGAAGCTACAAGAACAATGGTGTGTACAGGAACTGATGAAGGAACAATTGTCGAATTCAATCCATATTTTCCATCCAGGTGGTGCAATCTATATATGTTTACAGAAGTAAGGGAAGTGGTTCAGCTATTTGTTTTACTTGGAAGGAGTGACTAAGTTGAAACTGTTCAACAACAGACAAATTGCAAGTACTGCATATCTATGCATTTATGGATGCATCAGTATCCTAGCTTCCAATGAAACTAAGAATTCATCACTGACCAAAAGAAGGGCAAAAGGAGATTATACTGACCGTTGCATGCTCATAGACGTGTCTTCCGTTGTCTCCAAAGTTCTTTCATGAGAAATAGAAATTCAACTGTGCGCAACCATTTTAAGCAACAAACTTACCCGATCATTTAACACTTTAAATATAACTACTAAATTTAAGACTTGCATCACTAATTTATAGAATGGTAAAGAACTCCAAAGAACTAAACAACGTACGAGAAGATATAGCTGTCCATGCAAAGATGAGCGTGATGATGGTGGGAAAACATATATTCCAAACAGAGGAAACAGCTTATCCTAGCATCTGAGTACAGTTATTCAGGCAAGTATGACCACTGTCATAATAATTGCTAGTGCATCATAACTCATCTCTGCACATGTTATTTCTTTCAGTGCCAGGAAGCAGCTGACAGAAAGACCAACAGGCTAACTGCATCAAAGAAACAGGGTTAAGATAACATGACAACTTAATGATCGCATTTGAATTACAAACCCAAAAAAAGAACAATAATTTTATACGCAGCAACAAGAATTTGAATACACCTTCTACACCCGAGGTTTCAATATGTTGTTCGTTGAGAGGGTGAAGAAATTCAGCCATTCATATCTGAATGGAAATGATAGATCGAGATCCAACACTGATTAATCCTTACTGAATGCTCCATTTCAAATAGAAAGTTCAATTTGACTTCACAAGATATTTCTCAAAAGATATGAAAACGCGTCTTTTCTAAAACCAAAATTTAAGTAATAGGTAGGCCAAAAATTGCTTTCTGTAATTTGTGGTATATAAAAGAGAAGCCCTGGAACCAAATAAAGTTTAACATACCTTTCCTACAAAGAATTAGTAAAAAATGGACATCATTTTGAAATGAACCACAGAGAAGTAGAATATTCAACTGGAGGAATAAATTATGTGAACAACAACTTGAATTGATATTATCCACAAAAATCTACCAAATGAAAAGACATTGCACGAACATATACTACCAGCGTATAGGAAGTGGTGCAAAAGAAATACAAGAAGGAAATAAAGTTTTAACCTTCAGACAAACCGAAATGCTTCACCTCATATACAACAAATGTAACTAGGCATACATACACAAGCATTGAATATAGCTTAGAGATGGATGTATCTATGTATCAGCAGTTAAACATGAAACTCAGAAAGCATTCAGTCTAGCAACTCATGGAACAAGAAAACATTAGATATATAACAGAATATGGTACTGTAAATTTTTTTGGTCCTGAGAATGGAATGTTTCTTTTTTCTTCTCTATCTCTTCTCCTCTTTTTTGGGATTAAGGGGGCTGCTTAGCACTCAATCAAAGAAAAGACAGGTAAATCTAACTGACAAGATTTTATATCAAGTCCTATAGTCCAATAGTCATTTTCTTCATAGTCAAAAAGTATACTACATCCATAAAAATATGGGTAAAAAACATTTTTAGTCCCCAAACTTTTATACACATTAGATGTTTGGAGACCAAAGTTTCATACAAATTTAATGTGTATCCCTTATCTTCCAAATTTCTATTAAGTTAGTACAAATGATTGAAAAATAACATACTTTTTTGTTCAAAATTATGTGAAAAAACTGTTTTTGTTAGTTTAGGCAAGAGAAAGTAAAATATAGAGGGTAATTTTTTGTTGGAGTAGAGCCATAGAAATCAAAATTATGTTATTTTTATATCCAATTGTCCTAATTAAGTTAAAACTCGAAAGATAAGGGATATGATTTATTTTTTGTGAAATTTTAGAGACTAAAAATGTGACGGGCCAAACTTTGGGGATTAAAAATATTTTTTACCATCAAAATATTTAATGGGGTAATAAGGTATAAAAGCAAAAATATAACCTTATATAACCTACCAACAAAAATAATTAAGTTTTTTCCATGTCAATATAGATAAAAGCTCATATTATTAACATATAACGTACAAAAATAAGATAGTCGGGTTCATTACATGGGATATGTGATGTACACGTAATAACATGTGATTAGGTTCATCAAATGTGATTAAAAAACTTGTTTAAAATAATTACAAAATATTATTAAGAAATATCCATTAATAAGCACTAATATCAGTCCATCTAATGAAAATTTTTATTTTAATCAAAGTAAATACTAGATATAATCAGTATAGAAGCAGGTCATTTAGGATGTAACTCATTTTTCTAATAGAATAACACTTTCTAGTTTTTTTTAAAAAATATGACTCTTCTATTTAAATAAAAAACTTCTATTAATTAAAAAACATCCAATAGTTAATTTGACCGATATAAAATTTCTCACCTCCAATTCTGGTCATGCTTAATGAAAATCGTTCCACAAATAAGCACTAATATTCTATTAATGGTATGTTAATAAGCAAAAATAAATTCTACAGTAATTTCGAAATCTTGATGGAATTTTATACCTTTAAGAAGAAGAGCGTTGGCCCTCACACTCAGGACTTTGATCAAAATTCTTAGATGGAAAACTCTTGGTAATATAACCAACTTCGAAGGTCAAATCCTGGCCGTTGGATCGGATCCCAGTAATCCCCCACCATCTAAAAAAAGCCCTAACACCAATCCCATCAACCTCAGCAATGCGATTCTCCACAATTTTACCCGTGATGGTTTTCGAGTAGGTAGCCCGGTAGTTATCCGGAGGCAGCGTGATGCGACACGTGTCCCCCAGCTTCACCACGAAGTCTCCTGACGATGTACGGTTGAGATTGTAGGATAAGATGTTCGTAGGGAGTAGTCCTACGGGGAAGCCGTACTTGATTAGCTCCGTGTGTGCAGCGGTTAACGTGGGGCTTTGAGGCGAAACGGTGACGTTAAAGAGGATGCAAACGGTAATTGTGAAGATAAAGAGAGGCTTCGCCATGGCTTTCGCTGGAAGGGGTTAGGGGTGTATTTGACAATTTGTCAATTCTCCAATCTGAAAAAAATGTGGTACACTTCTTCTTCGTGATTGACAAGAGGATAAAATATTAATTGCTGAATATTCGAGCCTGATGGTTAGGTTATGTTTGACTTGGGTGAAAAAAAAAATTTTTACATAAATCGAATCCATGATATAGTGTCATGAACTCTTTAATCTATATTATGCCACATCACTTCACATCACTTACCAAAGGATCCATGGCACTATGCCATAGATCCGGTTTATATAAGAATTTTTCGGGTAAAAAATATGGGATATCTTCCGTCTTTCTGCTTTTCTTATAAATTTTACATCTTACATACATTATCAGTATAAAAAATTTTATGATTTATATATCATAGGATGTGAAAATATGACACATATATATTATTTAAATTTTAAATATCAAGATTTCAAAAAATTTCAATACTAACCGTGTATGTAAAATGAGTACAATTAACTCTTTCCTATATAGCTCTATTTGGATATCTATTATTTTTGGAATATTATTTGATTTTTATAATGGGATAAATGTGAAATAGAAAGATAATTGAAAAACGTATTTAAAATGATACTAAAATATTATTTACATATAATGTAAAATAATATTATTGTGTAATAGGAAGAGTTTGGAAACATTATAAATTAATCTTTTAAAAATCAAATTAAAAAGTAAGCAAACCAAAGCAAAAGCCTCCATTTTATCAACTACTTGGAAAAAATGAAAAAAGATAAAATTATTTTACATATGATCAAGAAAGTACTGAGAAAATACTACACTTAAATTGTTGATAAGAGAAGCCCATTATGCAAGCCTTAGTTTTCATATCATGAAGGGAAACTTATATGAATTTGGTCTTTTAATTTTGTTCATAAATTTTGTGCTGTGAATTAAATTTTAAAAAAATGTATTATATAAAATCTAATTTATAACTGAAGTTCAATTTTGCTCGTAAATTTTGTGCGGCAAATTAAATCTTAAAAAATTATTATATAAAATCTAATCTATATATGAAGTTCAAATTGATTCTCTCTAAATATTTTTCATCATGTCATTATTTGATCGGGAGTAGTACTAATATTTATCCATCTTTCTGCTCAAACAAACGCTGCCTTACAAAGACTCGTCGGTGTTTTTGGATTTTCTCTCAAGAAGTGCGTCAGCTATGCATCTTTACTGATTTTACGGTGTCGTTTGAAGCTTTTGTGTCCTGGTTTGTGCTCATTTCTAATATTTAAGTAGATCTAATTTTTAGCCTTATTTATAAATTTTGTGGTATGAATTAAATTTTAGAAAATCAATAACATCAGTTACGATGTAAGCAAAATATTTTAAAATTTAATCCTGACTACAAGATCTACAGGTGGAATAAAAAATCGAATCTACCTAAATATTTTCTATTAGTAAGTGTTGGGTTTGATTGCTAAATGATGAAAATATCTCTAAACAGAACTCCTGTGAGTGTTACACGTGTATTTAACAAACATTTCAAATGACTAAGGGTGTGTTCGTTTGGACTGAAAATATTTTCAGGAAAATATTTTTCAGAAAATTTTTTGGTGCCAAACACCCGAAAATATTTTTCGGTGGAAAATATTTTTCAATTTTCCTTCCTCTGGCTGAAAATAACTTACGAAATTTTTGAGTATAAGTTATTTTTCAGATAATTCAAGAGTGACATTAAACCTCAAATACTTACTTTTAACTAAATGTAACAAACAAATTCAATTCAGACCCTCAAACCTATTGTTGTTACACTGCAAGTTATAGGTTTTAATTCGGAAACTTGTTGTTAGGGTATTCAAAAGTCAATTAAATTGAATTGGATTCGAGTCAAATCGAATCGAGGTAAGTTAAAAAAAAATGACTTGATTTGTTGACTTTCGACTCGATTTTAATTCAAAATCAAATTAAATAAACAATTTCTCGACTTAACTTTGATTTCAATTTCCAAGTCCAACTATCGGTCAAATACCGAATTACAGATTGACTAATTTGACTGGTTTACTAATCGAATAAGTCATTCGATTTTGTCGGTCAAATAATGGTCAAATAAGTTGAACAAATATATATATATGAATGTACAACTATAATAATATGTTAATGTATTTGTGTACATAATATTTTAGTCACAACATTATTAATTCTTAATAATTAAATATATTAATAGTTGATAATATTTTTTTTAATATTTAAATTTTTTTCTTTGTATAATTATTGGTGTTATGTACAATTTATATATTTATATATTTATATATTAATATAAGTGTACAACTTTTAATGTAACACTTTTATTTCAATAATTAATTAAATGAATTATTACTAATTTCCTTTAATCTAATACATATAAATACTAGAGTTAACTACTTATATATGCTTAAGTATTTATAGAAATATCTATATATAATGTATCTATATATGCATATTCTTGTGTTTATATGCTAAAATTTGTATAAATTTTAATTATAATAAAAATATATTTTACATAACGTCTAATTTATATACTTATATATTTAGACATTTTAACTTATTAATATAACATTTTTACTATCAATAAATAAATAAAAAAACATTACTAACTTACTATTAATATAGATAAATTAAGTAATCATATATATTGTTATATATTATAAGATTTAATTTAATAGGTGTTGGTGATTCAATAAAATTTGTTATAAGAATTGATTTTGGTAGATAGTTCTGAATTTGTAATTTTTGTAAATCAATTTTAATATGTATATATAATATTTACACTAATACACATTCATATATTAAAATTTGTGAAGAATTGATCAATCATCACTCATGAAAATTACTTTTATTGAATGATGTTATTATACATCTATTGTATTGTCATATATATATTTTTTTATTAACTATGAACTTGTATTTTGAATGTATGAAATTTGTATTATCTTGTATTTCTATTACGTGGCATTTTGAATTTGTGAAATGATATGAAATTGGTGGGATAATGTATTAAATTTTAAAATTAGAATATGAAATGGAAGAAAATTAAGTCTTCGACTTATTTGACTTGTTCGACTTACCAGTTGAACAAGTCGAATTTAAAAAAACTCGATTTTAATCGATTTTGAGCTTATATGACTTGATTTTGATTGTAAAATTTTCAGTTCGAAAATCAAATAAGTCAAATTAAACAAGTCAAAAGTCAAATACCAGTTGAATAAACACCATTATTTGTTGCCAATCATAAGAGGAACAAATACGATTCCCCATTTTAAAGTAGCTCATAGGACAATTAGGGGAAAATTTCTATATAGATATGCACTTACAAGATATAAAATCTGTGGATCTGACAATGAATCTTACAATAAAATTTATAAACTTTACGATATGTTGTGAGTGTATAAATCTTGATCCATATAAAAATTTATTGAAAGTTAAGTGTATCAGTCGTGGCAGAGTTGTAATTCCATATATAGGGAGATAGAGTCATTCCATTTAATAATAATCTCACCGACTATTTTCGAGTATAAATGATGGAAAGCATCGTCTCGTAATTTGACATGTACAACATTTATATAAGTAGATACTAGATATATACTTATTTATTTATCCTAGTAAATTTCAAAGATACATGACATGAGATCCACAGCTCGTGTTGTCAAATTGTCCCCCATGGCCTATAGCACTAGCACTTGTCTTGGAATTTGGCAATGGAAGACAGGCAGGGCATCGGTTTCCTTCGTTTTGCTAGCAGGCGGGAGTGGTCCATAATTCGGCATTTTTTACTTTAGATACACTCTCCAACACTTCGAAAGGAGCAATGTCTCCAATAACCACCACCATCTTGGTTTCCAGGTCTACTTCGTAAGATTTTACCCCTGTTTCCCAGAATAAAAATGTTAATGAATTATCGTTCTTGATAGATACTCTTTTACATATTTAATCTTAATTTTGTAATGCTACAAAAGTGTCATGTGATGTACATGTTTAGGATGATTCTTGGATGAAATGTTATATATTAGGAGTAATTACGAATCGAGTCTTTGATTCATATGTTCAGTATTCAATCCGATTCGATATATATTGGATACTCGATAAAAGTAGATCGCATGATTACATTTGACACAGTCCAATCATGACTTTTTTTTTAGTTTAAAAAATGAAAAATTGACTATTAGTTATACAAATACCCATATAAATAAGAAGGGGAGGAAAAAAATTATTAATATTACTGACCGATTCGAATATGCTAATTTTAACAATTAATTAAAGGAGGTGCATCAATGACCGAGAACTTCCTGAGCAAACAAGAAGCTCACAGGAGCATTGATTAGTTTAGGAGTTGATGGATCAAAATGAACCGGACCCTAATCAACCGTTAGAACATTTTTCAAGGTTTGATTATGAAGATACAATGAAATTTAAACCATAACAATTGTTTTTGTACAACCGTAAAAACAATTGTTGAGGCACTTTTTTCAGGAAAATATCATTGATTTTGCAGATAATTTTGTGCTTAGATAGTAATCTGTTGTACTGAGACATAATTTCAATTCGTAATATATATACCTTCCATCTTGGATATATGCTTCTTGACTTTTCTTGCGCAACCATTGCAATGCATCGACACTTTTAGCACAACAATCTAGTTCAACAATAACAGATAATTTAACAAACTGAACTCAGTTTATATGTACATCGAATGGAAGAACAAAAGCTGATTTGACAACAAAATATAATTTAGGCGATAAGACGCACTGTACGACTTATTAGTTATGGCCTCGTGAATTTGAATCATTAACGGGTAGGGGTATGGGAGATGGTGGTTTTTTTATATATCCACAAAAAGCTGATTTTTAGAGGAAGTGTTTACCTTAGGCTTCAACTGAAAAGCCAGAGTAGGTGGTGCAGAAATAACATCTTTGATTTTCACCAATTGCCCAGCTTCAGGTGTAATAAGTGGCTTACTTTCATGCTCATCTTCTGATGCATAGTTATTGATGCAGAGACAATTGCCTGATCCAGAAGACGATAGACAAAAACAATCCAAAACTCTGCCAAAACTCAGCTTCCCCATTCAGCCCCGTCTTTCTAGCCTCTTTTTCTCAAAGCAAATCCTTTAAACACCAGGACAAAACTTCCTACTCATAAAAGAAGCCATATACTACTTGCCCATGCATTATTTAAAACAAGGCAATATTAAATGATGACAAGGTAAAAAGGTCAAATTTTTCATGGGGAATGGCAAAAAGCTTATTAAAAATATTAAAAGAGTTTTCATGATTCTCGAGATCCCATTTCTTTTTTTCTTGGTAGATCAACTGAAAGTGGAAGTGGGCGAGACAAAATAGAAGGGCTCTCTTAAGTTTGATAAGTCCCAATTAGATTTTGTCATGTGATGGGTGGGTAAATACAACTAAAGATTGTAGCAAGAAATTTAATTCTTCAACATCTTCATGTGAGGTGTGGTTAGCTAACTGGGCTGTTACGTACTAGTGACCCTTTGCTTCAGGTAGTCTATATCAAAAGATTTCAAGAAAATTGAGAAAACAAATGCCAGAGAAGGAAGAAGATCCCCTGGCTAGATGTTTATATACTAGTGTGATAGTAGTGGCAGGCTAAGTTATTTGCTAGAAGTATTTGTAGACAGCTAAGCGAAGAATACGTATGTAAGTTAAACACTTTTGAAGAAAAAATATAGTAGTAAGATATAACATGCATATACTAACGACTTAATTAAGGTTTTGGTTAAAAAAATCAGATAATATAATAGTCATTTTTAGAGTAAGATTAAAGCAAGGGTTGGACTTGTAGTTGTTCTTATTTTATTTTTCTTTAAAAAAAATTAAATTTCTACCTATCTTTTAATAACTCGAACTTATGACAAATAATAAGATATATGATAAACGTTCTATTAGTTGAGTTACACTTTTTTTTTTTTTTTAACACTTATAACTCTTACTTTTTCAAGGTGATAACGCCAAAATTATACGTCCACTAAAAAATTTGCACGTGACTCTGGGTCTATGTTTGCTAGGGACATTTTGATAATTTTATCATCATAGCCGAAGTAAGGTTGAATGAGTCAAAATAAATATTTATAAATTTGTGGGTTAATCCGACTAATCAGCCACAGATATAAATATTAAAATGACAAGTCTAATTCAAGACACTAATTTTCATTTTTACAGGCTTTACATTCTTTTTGAATTTTTTTATTGTCTAAAGTAACTGATTTGAGTGTCAGATACTTATTCCGAGAAACAAAATCCCATTTCTATTTTTTAAGTGTTCTAAACGTGAGTAGTATTAGAATACTTACCTACATACTGGATTATTCTATACTTGTTATATTTGAAAAAATTTAGCATCAACACAAGGCAATATGTTTGATGTTCAATTTTCACAAAAATCTTTTGATTATCCCTCGAAGTTTTTTTATAAGGCCAACTTACAACATTCGATCATCGCAGATCCTTTGTACTACACCTCCAATGCATCAAGAACAAAACAAGAAATCAACCGAGACAAAAAGGTCAAAAACTATTGAACCGCCCAAAGCGGGCCCCATATACAAATTAACCAATAAGCACTCTAAGAATTTAGGTTAATTATTTGTTAATCTACTGTTTGTTTGAAAATTGAAACCAGTACTCAATCATTGTCATTAAGAAATGTTTCTGGTGGTCAGTTAATAGTACATAATTAATATGATGTCACACTATACTAAACTTGTAGATAATATAATGAGTGAGCTTTTGATCTTCTACAGCCCTTTCCATTAATTTTAATATTGGCACCACATATTAACACCAGCAGTATAGATAAGTTGATTATTTATAGTCTCCTTCTGTCTCATTTTATTTATTTATTTTCATTTGTTTTAAATTATTTATTATTTTTAAAAAAAATAAATAAATAATTATCAATTTACCTAATTTACTCTCTTAATGCAAGTTTTTTTTTTTTAAAAAAAATAATCAATGTCATGTTTTAACAGTAATTACTTTCATAAATCATTTCAAACTTCGAAAACTACAAACCAATTAAAAAATTTTGAATTTTAATTGAGAGACAGTAATGAAAAATATTTTACTAGTTAGTTAAATATCAACTGCTCTTAAATTGTGTGCAAGATTGACCATACCAAATATAATGAAATAAAAGAAATATACGAGAAATACTTAGTAGACCTAATTTTTATCACATACATAAGATCTGATAGTGTATATTAAATCATATAATATAAATGATATTAATTGATATAAATAATATTTGATAAAAATTTAATTTTTATTACTAGATTTACAAGTAAAATTTAAAATCAAGTCTTTGTAAATCGTGTTATTCAAAAGAGATATAATGGCATTTGTCGAAACATTTGCGTTAGCTTTCTATATTATACCATGCAAATGGCAAAAAAAAGCCGCATAGAGAAGTCAATTATTGAAGTATGCATATGCATGAGACTACTGTGGCCTTTAACTATCTGGTAAGGCTCATTGAATTATTCTTGGACAATATCTAGATTTCTATCCCAGACAGGTCTTATTGTCTACAGGTCGGTCCATGTGACTGATGATCTTTGGAAATGAGTTCATAGTCATTTCTTTGCACCTGTGTCACATCACATGAGCCTTCTTGCTAGCAACCAAAAGAGTGGAAAGGGAAGTGTATCGAGTTGGAGTCATTTATTGGGTCCCCAGCTAAATTAAGCATTGATGACAAGAAGAAATTTATGTTTATGGCGGGAGGAAATTTTTGGGCCGAGTCTCAATTCCACTATTTAATTAACATCAAGATTCTTTTATTAAAATTTATAATTATATTTAAGAAGAATTTTAGTAATTTATTATATAGTTAGATAAAAAATAATATAAGTGATGTAAAAATCTTCTGCCAATTACTTGTAATGTCTAGTACTAGTTGTTTCTAAATAATCAATTAAAACACTACACAGTGTCTATTTTTCATTGGTTGCAGAAAAATTAAGAAAACCTCAACTCTAATTAAAATAATTTGAGAGCAACTATACATAATAGTACTCAAATTTCCATTCATGATACGTGTCGTGTGTCCACTATTCATTCTATGGCCTTGCATAGTTTTTGCTGGGCCTCGCCTTTTGTTTTTTTTTTTGGTAAGAAACGCACTAATATTCATGACAGAGGACGGTAAAGGTTATGAAAGCAGACAATTCGTCACAACAGTGGTGGATTTTTATAATTGGCACTCGCACCTTCTCCATGATTGCCCAGAAGTTTTATAGTATATGAATTAAATTTGAGATATGTATGGAAAGTAAGCAATGCAACAATTCAACATCATTGAATCATGCAGACTTTCAGTCCTTCCTATGTGCTGAATAGGAGGAAATCGTTTGGAAAATTGCTATTCTTGAAACATTATTTTATAAATATTGTAATAATTTTTTGATATGATATTATGTAAGATAATTAAAAAGGTGATAAAAAGATTGTATATAAAATAATTATAAAATATTATAATAATAATAAAAAAACACCATCCAAACGGATATCTTTCATATAAAAGTCTCCAACAAAAAGGTAGTTTAATACTCTTCTTAGGGCACGCCTACTTTTATGTTCTTTGCAAAATGCTGAGAGTTTTGTGCAAAAGAATCGCAAGAAATGCGAAAGTGGATAGGCATAGGGTTTAAATGTTGAGGATGTTGACTAAGCGACAAAATGATAGGGAAAAAAATATAAATTAGGGTGATGATATTTAAACACACTTTTTAATTTCTTACATACTCTTATTAATGTTTATTAGTACAAAATATTAACTTTAGGATGTATAAGGAATTAGAAAAAGTGTGTAAGAAGTTAATTACACTAAAGAATAGTGAATAAGGTGTGCAAGAGGCTGAAAAAGATGTGTAAAGATCACTACCCTAAAATTAATTTAAATTCATTATCGACTATCATAATATTTACCGCATGGTTATAATAGTGTCAATTGTTCAACTGATTAATTTTCCTATTGCGATTTAATAATGGTGTCATTTGTGCATTGTTCAACTGATTAATTTTCCTCTTGCGATTTAATTTAGTGATAAGGAGATGAATCTGCCGCGGTTCGCGGTTGTTTTGCATGTATACTAAGTAAAATACTTAATCATGTTTAGTTTATAACTCTACTGATTTAGATACTATTAAATAAGTTATTTGTCAATGTAATATCAAATGATATAAATATACGTCACATAAATGATGTTATTCATTATTACATTATTTACCTGACTTTTTAATAATTACGAAATATATTAGTGAATTATGAACTAAACCTATGTAAGTATTTCTCATATGCTAATAATAGTTAAATATACTAGCTTATTAATTGAGGGCATAATACCCCGCAATTGATTCTCGATTAAAGTACAACATGATACCACTAATAAGTCAAAATCTATGCCATTTACGTGTTACCAAATGCATAAATAATAGGATCATCACAAACTGCTTCCACTAACAAAATGTACTCGGGAACATCAGTCAAAACACAAGAAGGCATCTGGCCTGTTTTCAGTCTAGCATTTGTTTGTTTATTGCTTGGCACATGCATGCATGCATGCATGCTTCATTAATGTTCTTATTGTCTCACACTATATCCAGTCCAATTAAAAACAAAACCTATAAATTAATTACCCACATTTTATTTTTCTTTTGGCCAAGAGATATTTGACCTGGCAATATTCTCCAAGAAATTAATTAAAGATTTTATTTATTTATTTTTGCCTTTCAAGATTTTGAAGTACCTAATGGACCTAATTAGTCAAGGTTTGATGTTTGTCTCTGTAATATTTTATGGGCATGATAAAAATTGTCACTATGCATAGTATCTTTGATGTAATTAATTTGATGGAGTATATGATACAAGATTTCGCCATGGAATTTTTTGTCATATTGTATGTATTAATTTTCTGCTCTCACATTCTGTATGTTTGTCATGTATACTTTGATGTAGTTATACTTATAAGGCCACAATATAGGTAACAAATATCTAAAATATAAAATAGGAGATTAGCACAAATAATGAAATAGAACATTCGAAGCGCAACATTTATAGATTTCACGTATTGCAAATGATGCATTCAGACGAAAATAGACATCGGATCACTCAGCTACAATCACTCACTAGGCATAATTAATTATCAAGCTGGAAAAGTTAGCATAATTAAACAAAGCTAATAAGTCCACAGGCATGCTTTCCATTTTGTCAAGGGGGAAGAAAAGTAAAAAGGAGAATTAGAAACCAATTATGACCTTAGTTTTTGTAAGAATTATTATGACCCTAGTGTTTAGAACATAATAAGAAAGAAAACAGTAGAATGTCAAGTAAATGACTAACATATTTACAACATCAAACGTGTCATTTTTCTGTTACGGATGGACATGCCTTTCTTCATTAGCATTTCATAATTACGTACCCAAGAACCGCATGCAGAGAGGGGGTCCGGTCAAAGTGAAACTTAGGAGGTGTTTGGTTTATGGGTATGAGAGGGAGAATAGGAATTAAAGTTAATGATACTAAAAAATATTGTTTGCTTGAATATTATGGGAATCATTTTATAGGAATGAAAGTGTTAGAAAATGTCTACTTTTATTTTCTACTTGTGACATGGGTTTCAAATTGAGTAACTCATTAATATAATGAAACTCATTCCTATTTCAAACCAAATAAGTAAGGAATAACGATATAAATTTATACCAATAGTGAAGTTTATGATTTTCATTCGGTTTCCGATTCTCGATTATAAACCAAATACCTCCTTAAGGTATCATCAAATATTAAAAAAAAAAAGAAAGTAAAATTAAGTGACATGATTAATTTTGAATAAATCGAATCATATACATGTAAATAATGTAATTAAATCTGAATTAAGAGATTCACGATATATAGTATCGAAAACAAAGCCCTCTTAAGGATGGTTTCGTAATTAATTTTGATTGGTCGAATTGGCTGTCCTGGTTAATTGTCATTCTTCTATTTTTAGTAGTAAAACATGGTCCAGAGATTTCCTTAGAAAGGAAAACGTTGGCTCATGGGCTGAGTTGTCTCGGCCATGTACCTTCTGCCTTGCCCTTAAAGGCCCAAATGAACTATTGGGCGAAAAAAGTATCTCTGGTTGAAACATACCATCATTAGCTCATTATGCTTCTGCTTATTCCATTTCCGTTAACGAGTCACAACAAAAGGAAAAGCCCAAAAAATGCCTATTATGTTGTTTTGGAGAATGATTTATAAAAATATAAATTCACAATCACTTAAAAAATAATACACTTGACAAAAATTATTACAAATTATCAATTCTTAATTTAAGATACTTTTATCAGATTTCGTTCTTTTTTTTTTCGAATCTAGTGACATATAGGTGATTTTGTCACTTTATATAGATACAATTTTTGGTGGCATGTACATTTTTATTGAAAGAACTTCTATCTCATAATCCCTATCCTACTATCAAATCAATTATTAAGATTAATTTTGACATTTTATTAGGTGATAAAATAGACTATAGAGAGTGAGATAAAAAGTATGTCAGATGATACTTAGCAATTTTCATTTTGCTTTGTTGGTAAGTAGTATTTCGAGCCAACTATTACGCATGTAGGAAAGATTTTGGTCGACATGTAACAAGATCCATCTCAAGAACACGAGTAACAATTAAGATTTAAAAGACAATAAATAATACAATTTATCTCAGCAGAAAATGTATTTTAAAAATAAAAACACCATCTGGCCCATTAACCCTGCTTTTTTGCAATGAGATTTGCACTTTCAAAGGCATCATAATTATTGTATATAAAAAATTGAACAGCTTTACTAAAAGCATTAACAAAGTAATAAGTATAAAGGTAATGATCGGTATCTCAACGAGATAAAGAAAATTTATAGAAAAAAGTACACCACACACCCCAAATAAAATAAATAAAAAAAGTAACCAGTTTTGGTTCTTCACTCTCTCTAATAATGCACAAGATACTTATCAAGAAAAAGAAAATGAGAATAAAGCACGAGAAACCCATTGAAAAAAAAAAAAAAAAAAAAACATGAATTGTCAAATTCTTGAGAAGACTAGATAACAACGTAAATAACAAGGACTCACAATAGCTTACAGTGCCAATGGTTTATTGTGATGGAGATTAGGATGGATCCTGAAGATACCTATTGCCATGCAACAGATAAGGAAGTACTGCCTAGAAAGACAATCACTGTATTAAGGAACTATTCATGTATGTACTTGCCAAAGTACGACAATATACTTATGAAATTTCCATTCAGTTTTTATTTCTTATTTATTGTTTATTTATTCACTATTGATGTGGCTCCTAAAATAGGAATACCAGTTGTAGACTTAGTCAAGATCCAACCCCTTAACTACGCTGTGCTAGATCAAGGTCACTTGTCTTTTTCAATTTTAATCAATTTTTATTTTTATAAAATTATTTTTTAAAATTAAATAAACACTCATCCATTTATTCTTCCATAATAAGGGTCTTATCGCTTTTAGGAAGTACTAATAAAGCTAGTTTTAGTGGATATAATACTTTTATATACCGATTTACTTAAACATTATCTAATTAGTTCAGGATTAAATAGCTTTTTTTTTTTTTGTATAATTTATGCCAAAAAGTGGTTCTAATTCCTGGTTTTTTTTTTTCTTAACACATTCAGATGTGTATAAAAAAATAAAAATTAATGTATTATTTTGTGGCCAAAGTTTTTCATTGGGCTAATAAATTTTATTTTATCACACAAACAAATAAGTACTAATACATATGATAGAAAATTATATAATTCCGTTAAATATAATATTATTGAAAAATATTTAGGTAAACTCAATTATTGATCTCATTTATAAATCTAGTGGTCAGGATTAAATTTTAAAAAATCTTGCTTACATCAATTGATGTCATAGATTGTCTAAAAATTAATTCACGTCACAGAATTTACAAGTGAAGTTAAAAATCAAATCTATCTAAATATTTATTATTATTATTATATTTTAAATATCAGTATAATATAAATTTTAAAGTATTAGAATAATATAATATCATAATTAGACGACAGAATTTCGTAAATGAAACTTCTTTTTCTTTTGTAGCAGCCCGGCCGTATGTGAGATTAGATTGGAACTTTAAAAGTAAACTAATAATCCATAGTAGTCTTTTAGAATTTTCCTAAAACAAATTCCAGTCAAGTGAAGTAATAATAACGACACGCAGTCTTCACAAATTCTCCCGTGTCCGCGCAAACACCCTATAATTCCTCCTCCAACCATCCCCAATAATTTTTCTCTCTCTATTTTCCCCAAATCCAGCGGCACACACCATCTCTCTCTCTCTCACATCTGGAAGTTTAGCTGTACAAAGCCGTCGTTTCCTAAACCCAGAGATCTGTAAATCCAAAAAAAAAAAAAAAAACTACTTTTTTTGTCTGCAGAATCAGTCTTATACTGTCAGTAATTTTCTTATTTTCGCAAAAAATTAATGTTTAGCTTAATTTCACTTAATTATTCCAGATCTATGGCTGTTAAAAGTTTGATTTTTCGAAGTTTTTTGCAGTGAATTGAATTGTGAAGAGGAATATAGAAATAAGGAGGAAAAGAAGATTTGGATTTGGAAGTTAAGGTGTTGGAAATGTCGAGTCGGAAGGAGGATGAAAAGAATGAGAGAATTATACGGAATTTGCTCAAGTTACCCGATAATCGGAGGTGTATTAACTGTAATAGCTTGGTATGCTCTTCTTCTTATTTTGCTCTATTTTCTGTGAACTATTTTGTTTATAGTTTGAAATTTTCTTCCTGATTTGTTTTTCCGTCTCAAGGATTCGAGGTATGTGATGAATTTAATTTTCTGTGCTTTTTTTGAATATTGGTGTAATTTAGTAGGATTTAATGCTTGATTAGTTATTTCTATTTTTAGTATGCTAGTGAGTCCTAATTTTCCTCTTTTTTTTTTTTTGGAATTCAGTGCATTTTATTTAGAAGAAATTGAATTGTGGTTGTGGACAGTAAATATTTGCAATACCATTTTTGGTGCACGTTACATGGCTACTGATCTAGTTAAATGTAAAGAGATGTCCATATAACAGCAAAACAGTGACTGAAAATGTATCGCACAGCATATTGTATCTTTTGAATGTTGGCACTTGAGGTTGTCAATGGATTTCTTGCTTACCGTGCTGTACATTTAGTCTTCTTATGTGATCAGGAATAACTCATTAAAGTACTAATATTGTTTCTGATTTAAAGGGCATGACTGTCCATGAGTTGTCAGTCAAGTCAAATTGGTAGTCTTTTGAGTGACATTGCCCAAATTATCATGATTGGAATAAAGGAATTGCCATAAAATTAAAAATAGACTTTGCTGTTGTTGGGGGGCAAACTCCAGCAATAATATTTCATTTGCATTTCTTACTATTACCTGGTAGAACTGCGACAATAATTACCTCTTTATGTTATATGTGATAAGGTTGCTATTTCTAGTCTGTTTAAAACTCTATTCCAAAATCTATCAGCAAGTCTAGAGTGATCTCTTGTACTATGAGATCTTAGATGAAGCTTTGTGATAAAAGTTCAATCGTGGGTAGAACCATCCAGTCTCCATTGCTTAAGATTTGTATTTGGGAAGAAAATCTACAAGAGGTGATCATCGCGGAAAGTTTGCCTATATCATATTAAGAAACATGATAGAATATCATGCAAACTGCATATTGATTTATGGCATTCTGAAATACAGTAAATGGCATAAAATCTGTATAGCAGGGTATCTATTTGTGGTTGAACAAAAGGAAAGTTTCAGTGCAACAATTATAACTTTATCAAGGTGGTGTATATTCCATAATATTTTAGACTGTAGTGTAATTAATTTGCAATGTAAGATTCTGCTAGAGCAATAAGGACATGGGCTACCACAAATTCATATAATATTGCATAGAAAATGCATGTTGTTCATTTTTTGGTGTCCTCACTGCAGTTGGGAACTTCACGGTAATGAGCCAAAGGGTGAAAAAGACAAGTGACCTTGATCTAGCACAGCGTAGTTAAGGGGTTGGATCTTGACTAAGTCTACAACTGGTATTCCTATTTTAGGAGCCACGTCCATATTAGTACTTTGACAAATTTTTTGTAGGACTATTAGTGTTCCACCTTTCAACATTTCATAGATAATTTAATAACTGAAATTTTCAAGGTGATCTATCTTTAGAAAAATAGTTGTTTGATTATAAACTGGATATGCTTTAGAAAAATAGTTCTTTCATTCTGAAATTTGGTTATACTTTGATAATATGAATTGGATTTTTAAGCATCTGCTTCTCTATGTAAAGAGTCTAAACTGATTTTTGAAAATTTTATGCATTAATTTTGTGATGACATTTCTTGTATATACCGGAAACAAATATTGTTCTTTTCAATGGCAACTTATCTATTTGTTTTTTGTCATTTTAATGGAGCTTGTTTATTAAAGTTTCCAGAATATCTTGATGTGCATTTGTGTTTTGGTTATTGCTAAAAAGAGTTGGTCAATTTTGGAAACAACTGAGAAACTGTGAATTTTCTCATGGAATGGAACTTTTGATATATCAATTAGTTGCTAAATGAAACAGTGAATTAGTTTATGGCCACTTTGGAAGATTGCCACTTAATTCAAGTTGTCCATGTGAAGGTATATGAGTGAACTTTGAGCTTAATAACTTGATGATCGATCCTATAATTTTAAATGCAGACATTTTCTTTTTTATCCATATGATGTAGTAAACTGAGAACTGATTTATATTGCTGAAATTACTTGGTTTCTTTCAAGCAGGGGCCTCAGTATGTGTGCACTAATTTCTGGACATTTGTCTGCACAAACTGCAGTGGGATACAGTAAGTGCATTAAGTTTAACTCCCTTATAATTATCTCTTATAATTTGGTCATTAAAAATTTTCTCTGTTAGAGTCGTCTATCTTGTTGCTGGTATCTTGTTTACTGAAAATTGCACTTGACAAGAAATTTGCTTTCAGTCGGGAGTTCACCCATAGAGTAAAGTCAATATCTATGGCTAAATTCACCTCACAAGAAGTTAGTGCCCTTCAAGGAGGAGGAAATGCAGTAAGATTCCCCTTTTTAACTTCTTAGAAGTCTGTGCGATGATTACTCCATTTGTGAAGTTTAACTTATTCAATTTCTTTGCCTTATTCTTAGAGTGCGAGAGAAATTTATTTCAAGGAATGGGATCCACAGCGTCAGTCTCTTCCAGATGGCAGGTTAATAGTCATTATTGATTTTACTCATTGTTTCTAACATGTAAAAGTAACTCTGGTTCCTGTTTCTGCTGCCAGTAATGTGGAAAGGCTTCGCGACTTCATTAAGCATGTTTATGTGGAAAGGAGATATTCTGGTGAAAGGAGCTTTGAGAAGCCTCCAAGGGTGAAGGTGCGTATGTTTTGATACACCTTATATTTTTTTATTTGTTATTTTTATGATATTATTTGTGTTTCAAGTATGAATTCACCCTTACCCTGGAAACAAGTTGTAGTGGTTGTTCCAAAGTTTTATTGAATTCTAATACGTTCCAAAACTGCATTTAATTTCTCCAGGGTGAAACTGAGGACTCCATTGAGAACAGGAGGATAGATAGTTTCCAGAGTGGTTCTCGAAGCCCACCATATGATGATGAGCGCCGATATAGTGATCGACCGAGTCCAGGGGGAAGAAGTCCAGGATATGATCAAGATAATCGGCAGTTTGATAAGAGAAGTCCTGCCCGCACAGAAGTAGTCAATGACTGGCGGCGTGAAGATAGATTTGGAAATGGAAGGAGATCGGAGGAAAATAGAGTTTCTGATGGTGGTTCTAAGCTTGATAGTAGGTCACCGGACCGTCAAAGAGATTTAGACGTGTCCAGTCCCCCGGTGGTACGACCCGTTAGAGAGATTTTGGGAGAGAACGTATCTCCCCTTCGTGTTCTTGAACCTCCAAAAGCCAATGGCCCCAGGTCTGCTGATGGTTTGATACGCACTCAGGTGAGAATCGATATTGCTGTATTTTGATTCAAGCTTTCTAAAGCTACTTTTCTTATCTTTGTTACTTGTTTTGGCATTTAACTACAATATATAAAGAATTGTATTTCTTGTTATACATTGCACAAATACCTTAAACTGAATGTAAATACAGTAACCACATGAACAAATTGGTGGGCTAATATGTCAGCTAATGAAATTATGAACTTGCTAAGATCATTCACCAAATTATTGGATTTTGCATTTCATTGGACGTGAACTTGTGAAATACTCTTTAGTAATTTTGGCTGAATTTGCATGTCACTAAATGATTCAACCTAATTGTTCTGTCGGCTCAGGCACCTTTTATCTAGCTTATGCTTTTGAGTATAATTAATTAAATTTATGTAATTAATGCCTAACAAGCATTGTTTTTTCATTTTGTTTGATCTAAGTGTTTGTTACTTATACTTCTCTAATTATGTTGCAGAGAACTGCATCTTCCAGTAGCTTGGTCTACATCCATCCTCTAATGGGAACCCAGCTGAAATTAAAATTGAAGCCTCATTAATTGATTTTGATGCTGCTCCAGCACCTCCTGTACCAGCAGCAGTGCAGCCACAGCAATCAGCTGCCAGCATGTCAGGATGGCTCATACAGCAATACCTGGCAATGATAACTGGGCAAACTTTGATTCAGTGACTGAGGTCAAACTATCTCAGCCACCTGTGAACTCCAATTCACTGGAATCAGTGCTTTCCCAGTTATCTGTGCCAGCATCTGTATCTGGGCACTTGACGGAAACTCCTGGAATTGGTAATACCTTGCCAACTGCCTCAGCAGGCTCCATGTCAGCTTTCCCAAATATTTCACCTGTTGCATCTTTTGGGTTGCCTTTTGGCAATGTTGCTCCTGCTGTTGTAACAGCATATAACTCATCATCTCCATCCGCTAATCCAGCAGCAGCCCCTGGGCCTGTTGCATCACTGCCTATTCCAGGTAGTAATGCATTTGGGAATGCAGTTACTACTCTGGAGGACAGTGGCCCCAGCCCCACCCACATTCTTCATTCCCTGCTATTGGTGGCCAAGCATTGTCTCAACCACCCACTTCAGCTTCTGGTAGACCTGCAAGCAATCAGGTGCGGCGTATTCCCCTCTCCACTTGCTTTAATTATTTTATTGGAATATTAGTTTACTCAACATTTAAGCACGAAAAATATACAGCCATGGAACCCGTTATTTGCACCAAATGTTCAAGGGCTTCCCAGTGCAGCAAATATACAGGCATCACAAGCTGTTATGAGACCTGGCTTGGATGCCAGTTCTGGTGTTGCTCCACAAAACTCTCAGGAAGCTAAACCTGGTGGTAGAAGGGAACTGCCTGAGGTAAGTGAATCCTTCTTTATCAAGGTTTATCCTGTTTCGTTCATTCATGCTTGATGTTCTACTGCTGTTTGCCTGCAGGATTTGTTCACTTTCAGGTATCCATCAATGCCTGTAGGAGTTCCTGGTTGGCATGCTGGTCCAGTGCACTTATACACATGGGATGGGATTCAACATGCCATACAACATGCAGTACAACATGCCAATGGTAGCTTTCAATTCCACAATTTTGTGAATAACTTGAACAACATCATCAACATAATTTATCCTCTTTTGCAGCCTATGCAACCCACCTACCCTCAAGCATCAAAATCAACAAACCCTTTTGATGTCAATAGTGATCCTTCTCCTGCTCCAGCAGTAAGTCAATCTGTTCTTAGAATAATGTGCTCGATCAATTATTTGTGATACTTGCGTTTTTATTTGTTCCAGAAAACCCGTCCAATTCCAAAACTAGAAAATTGGAGAATGGCAGAGAAAGAGAAATAGTTTCTTGCCAGAATAATGCTTTTGAATCATCTGTAACAGTCAGGTGTTTGAGTGATATTAACTTATATATATGTGGATAGAAGAATGTGAAGATAACAACAGAGTGGTAATGTTTCTGATATTAGAAGCATCTTTGTTTTGCTTCATCTATTGGGAAAGTTGGGTCAGGTAATTTTCATGATTGAAGCACTTCCATATCTAGGATGGCTCAGATTAAATTACCTGAGAGTAAACTATTTGATGGCTGAAGCTAAAGCTGGAAAAACACTTGGTCTTCTTGCATATTGCGATGCTTAGACATCTCATTTTAGATAGTGGGCTGCAGATTGTTAACTGTCTGATGTGACGTTGCCTGTTTTTTGATTTCTCTTATGGCTTCATAAAAGAATTATATTGCAAATTGTCATTCCTTGGGATCTCTGTTTACATTCAATAAAATGGCTTCCCTTGTTATGCAGTTCCCCACAATGGCATCATTGCAAGGTGCATTACCTACCATGGCAGCTCCTACAGGCTTGCCCCGAACTTCCGGTCTCAGTGGCCCTTCAGCTCATCCATCAGCAGTTCTTCAACATGCACCTCCTCCTTATGCTTCTATGATGCCAAGTACGTTGATATCTTCTGGTTTCATCTATACTTGCATTATTTTTTCTGTAAGCACATATTAGGTACCAGAAGATACTCTCTCATCTTCCAAACAGTCTAATATACTTGTGACTGCTGCAGATACAAACATCATGCAACAACTGCCTGGTAATATGCCACCAAGGTGACTTTTTGTTTCCTATAAATTTACAACTTCAGTCTCTGGGGTCGGACAATCACCACCAACTCCACTAAAGGAAATATATAAATTATTTACACTAACTTCAGTGTCGATTACAACAAATTGATATAGAAGATTTTTATATTTGATACTGTTTGTTAGCTTCTAGCATGAATTTCTGTTTAAGTTGGTCTTGGGTTTCGAAGTCTGATTTCATAATTGACTTGTTCCTTTTGCTCTTTCTGAAGAATCTGTTCTTAACGTAAAATCATTGTTTTCCTGCTTCGTGTAGATAGATGTTGTCTTTCAGATGTCATGCTCAAATCTTTTGGATGCCTTGCAGGCCACATGGACAAGTCAGTTATGGCATTGAGGGCAGTGCTTTTGGACCTCTAAGTTCAAATCAGCAGATGAGTGGGTCAGTACAGTCGGTACCTGCTGCACCAAATACCTTCTCTTCTATTGGAGGAAACCCATTTGGGTAACTGGGAGAAAGTACCCTGGCGGTTAGTTTTTGGAGCATCAAATTGTTGCTTCCTTTTGGCGGAAGTTTTGGTTCCTTGTAGACTAAATTTTATGATGATGAGGCTTGTTGCATCCACTATTGGTTGATGATCCATTATCCTGTGCATTGTGATGATGCTGTAAAGAAGCCACAGGCAGAAATTGGGAGCAGCTTGTCCTTGAAAAGGGACGAGCAGAATCTCTACAATGTGTATTGTTATAATTGGAAACAGTTTCGTGCTTAGCCAACAATGTGCACTTTTGCCGCTGCTTCCAATATTTTTTATTTTTTGTGTATTCTATTAACTTGTGGAGAAGTTTGTCGGTGAGATTTTTCCTTCAATTGTATGAGAGGCTACTGGTGGTAGATTAGTACATTCTATATATCTGGTTAGAGTGTATCTAAATTCTAATGTTCATATCTTCATTTCCTATGTCAAATAAGGTTGTATTAGAGAAGATTGATGAGTTAATTGTCATTGAAGGACACTGAAGTCGATTCCGAGCACATGCACCACTAAGCTTCTCTCTCTTCATTTTTCAAGGCAAAAATAAGATTATGCAATGTCCCGTCAATGGCATATTTACACGTTTTGTGGGATTTTTTCTAGGATACTATGGATAACGTAGGATGAGTGTGGTTTAAATGGCTGCAGAGGAATTGGCCATCAGCGCCATCAGTTGCATCTGGCCTGGAATAACGTTCAGATTCAAATGCTGTAATAAAGCTGTTTCCGCTTTCCTGTGAATGGAGTTCATTTCTACCAGTATATGAGTCCCCCAGGGTAGCATAATTATTTAAACCGGCAAATTGTCAAAGAATCTTTTATGTGACTTTTCTTTTGTTCCTTTTCCTTTCGAGTTGAACTGATCATGCTGGTAATTCAGCTGCCTGCCTGCTCTTCCAAATAATTGGTGCTACAGCCATGCATACAACAATTAAATGTCTTAATTCAAACTAAAAACCTACTAGAAGGGGCTTGATGTAATGTTACAGAATTTTCTATCTCACTCCCTATTTCACATTCTATTTTACTACCAAACGAATTGCAAATTCTTTTTAAATATAATTAATATTTTTAGTGAAAGAATCTTAGTCTTTCATTAAACAGTGGAATAAAAAGTGAGATAGAAAATTCTTAGCGACATAATATCATCTATTTTTTCCTTGACAGGGATCATGAGTACATTTAAGACAGATTTTGGTTAGGGAACTTAATGTAAACAAACCACTCATTTACTATCCTCACCCAAATGCTGGTCCAAACCAAACAAATTGTTACTAGGTATGATGATACATAAAATAGTCCCTCGATGATATTTGTACATGTGTCACTTGCCAGATGCCTCGTGCAATTATATAAACAGCCCTAGCTTGGCTATAATATGATAAAACCAGCTCGGTCTTTGGCAGGCTGACCGGGTTCAGACCCCTGAACTACTGAACGAAACTTATATAAAGGGACATATTCGTTTCACACGTTATTAATACAAACTCACACTCTCTAGCTTTCTCTGCTTTAGTTCTCGTCAAGGTAGTAGCTACTCATTCGAGAAGATAACAACTTTTTCCCCAACGTAATCAGCACATTCTATCTTCATGCAATTTTTTTGTCTAGAACCAACTTGAGCAAGTAGATTCTATATATAAAGGAAGCAGTCCTGCAAGGTTCATTGTTCCTAACATGCATCACAATGCCTCAAGTTAAACCTTTTTTATTTTTCTTTTTTCCCTAACATATTAGCCTCTTCAGTCCAAATGGGAAGGTAATTCACTATATCAATAATATCCCTTCTCCTGTGTTCAAATTTCACACCATTCAAAGCCTTTGAAAGGTACAAATCACCCAAGTTGAACGCAAAAAGAGATGCAGAAACTTACTTTTTCATGCAATGATGAGTGTTCCAAGTTTCCAACCAATTTGTATTCCAAGCACGTAAACTTTTTGCAGCCTCAAGAGTCTTCAAAATTAGTATTCAGATTTGATTTGACGTCTGAAAAACTTACTATAATGGCGAGCCAGTACCATTTTGTTGCAGTTTCTGCTGTAATATCTTATTGAAAAAGTATGTAGTTATGGGAAATTCTATAATTCTGAATCATTCTTATATCTTACATCACAATATTAGTAACTCTATATGATTTTAGAAAAATTCTTGTTTGGATGGGTTTTTCAGGATTAGGGGTTTATACATTATTGCATAAACTGATTTAAACAAGAATAAGTGATGTGGGATTCATACGAGGATTTCCTATCTCACACTCTGTTTTACTCCCTGTCATATTAACAAATGAACTGTTAAGATTTTGTATATCAGAATAATTTTGATAGTTCATTCGACAAATAGAATTTAAACAAAAATTTTCCTGTGATTTCAGAGTCAACTTGGCTACTTGGCGTGAAACTCCATAACCGAATTAATTATAAAATAGGAGGAATTCCCATTTTATTGTCTATTAAGAAATGGGCGCCAATGTGTGGCTACAATCTTCAATAGTTCTATGAAAGGTAGAAATTCCATTCTCTCTCATTCACTCGGGCATGAGAATTTTCCGTATAAGTGTGGGCCAATCCAATCAGTGAAAGACGGTTTTACTATTGAATATATGGGCCTCCTAATAACACTAAAAAATCGAAAAGTTGGACCATGGAAATTTACTCTTATATTGCCATAGATAACCTGGACCAATTTAGGAAATTTTGTCGTAATGAGGCCGCCCATAACGCGAAAGCCCATTTCTCTTCTATTTGTCCACAATTTCCTTCTTCAATTTCTTTCCTTTTCCCTCTTATGCAGATAAAGCATAGATTTGCTAATAATCTTTACCTTTATTTTTTAATTTTTTTTTTCTTTTTTCCATCTCCATTTAGAAAGTATATAATGTTAACTTTAGCACTAAACACTTAAAATAACATGATGAAAACTTATTGGGTTCACATTAATTCCAACGAAGCAAAGATTATTGGGCCCTTTTAAGTCATCTTGTTGAGAAGACCAACTGATCTAATACACTCGAACAATTCAATCTTTAGCGATCCAATACAGTCGAAGCCCACTATGTTTACTGATCAAGAATCAGCCCTTGGATCGTTGAACAAAAAGTATCCATTTTATCTAACAATAACGGAAATAACTCTTTTTTGAAATTTTTTGTTGTGTTTGGATAGATGAATTTAAGGAAGAATTTGAAATTTACACATTTATTGGAGAGACTTATAAAGTCAAAATAGATGAATTTCAAATCCATCCAAATTTTAAAATTTTTATTTCACATTTTTTAAATAAGGTGAATTTGAAATTCATTCATTTTTATGTTACAAATTGGGGAAAAAAAAAAAAAAAAATTCAAATTCTTTCTCAAATTTATCAATCCAAACACAATCTCTAAGTTTTCATCAGAGTAAGATTTCCTACCATTGATTGTACCTTCGAGTAAGTTTTCATCAGGTGGATGTCATGTGAGGTAAAAATCTTTTTTAAGTTTTATTTTTAAAGTCATCCAAATGTTAGGTAGAGATCAATTATTATTATTATTTAAAATATGACTTTGTTTGGATAAGTTTTTTTTTCATTAGTTATAAACTCATATAAAAGAAATCCCATAAGAAGTATTAAATTTTTTATATCCACAATAAGACCACAAGTCAAAAAATTTGTCCAGTCTTTCAAGTTTGAACACTATAATCTGCCCTCCACCGAGAAAGAATAATATATAACCATCACAATTTCTCCAGAATTATTTTATTTGAAAAACCAAATAGAATATGTCTTGGGCTTACACATTATAATCATTCATACATATTTTTCAGTCAATTTTTTATTTCCAATATATCTCATTATAAAAATTATTACAATACTTTTTCAAATAATAACTTTTCAAAAATAGATGAATTTCAGAGTTTTTTGCCCTCTCAAAATATAAAAATTGTCTAAAACTAAGTCATAATAACCACAATACTCTCATTTCTTATTTTTTATTAGTCTTTTGGATGATTTCACTAACAATATTGATCCACATTCATAAGACCGAATCAAGTAGTCAATTTTACAATAAGATAAGGATGGTTCACTAAATTCTTTAGTGTTCATAAATACTTCGTCTCCATCCTAAAACTCAATGCAATTTGGCATATATCCAAGTGTCATCTGTCTATACATAATAATTTGTAGTTACTTGCGTGTCTACTATTCACAGCATCAATGACAAAACTTGATTCCCATTTATATATCAACCAAATGGAGCTTCTGGTGAACAGTTCAATTATATTCTTGGGAATTTGGTAGCTAATTCTTTGATCTTGTGAACAACTCTTAATAGAAAAATTTTATACCATTCACTTCGTATTGTAAAATGAGTATTATAAATTATTAAAAAATAATAAAAACCCTCTAATTTTTCAATTATCTCAATATCTATCATATCTATTTCGTATTACAAACTAAATAACCAAGATATATTCCATTTAATGGGTCAGACTGTGTTATTGGCGTCACAACATTAATAGGCTTGACCTACTCACAATATTAAAAAATAGCCTGTCATTTTAAGCTTAATTTAATGTAGTATTAGTTGTTAATGTAGGAAATATAGTCAACTAACTTGCTACATTGAAATTTGGATGATAGTTGATGTGATAATTCCCTAACAGCCCATGTGATTTTTTGTTTATTTGGGCCCATTTTTAATTACATCACCATCTTTTTGGTGGGTACTAATCTCAAGTCAAGTCTCATCTTATATTTTCCAAGACGAGTAGCTGATGAAAACTACAAGGCCGGTTTTTTTCCTCTCTTTTAGTTCATCCTTTTCAAGAACAAAATTAGTGAAATTATAGAAGTGAATTGGAACGAATTTGGGAATAATTACTAATTATAGTGGCCAACGTACGAAATTTAGGATGATCAAGTTGAAGTCTTGATTAATCTATACACGAATTACTTGTAACAGATTGAGATTTACAATAAATCCATGCAAGAATTAGTCCTTGTAACAAATATTTGCCCCCTATGTCATGTCATGTTCTAACAATCAAGTAGTTATGAAATTAAAATGCACTCCCCCATTTTAAAATAACTGTTATTTTAAATAATTTATCTTGTTTCATATTATCTATCACTTTAAAAAATCGATGACGTATTAAATGGTATTTTTTCAACTTTACCTTTAGTGTAATATTAATGAAAAGAGGATTATATAGTTAGGATATTAATGCAAAATGGTAATTTGATCACTTTAACTATCTTTTTGTAAAATTGATGCAATTTAATAACTTTTTTAATCCGTATAGACTAATTAAACGTGATAGTTATTTTGAAACGGAGAAAATATATACTAATCTAGTTATGCATTTTTTTTTCTCTCGAAAAGAAATCTAGTTATTCATTCTTTTTCATACACCCGCTTAGTGAAATGTCATTGATTATCGTGTCGCACTAATTGAAGTTGCAATTTTTATGGCTTAAAATTCACAAATTCCTATGGATACACAATGACTACAGCAAAAGGATGTATTCAAAAAGTATTGCTAGCTAATGGAATATGCTAGTTCGGAAAAGATTGAGAAAATGACCCAAATGCTGTCCAACCATGTCCAAGTTGAACCATTCCCTTTTAATAATTTTCTTTAATTCGTTTGGATGGAGCGATGATTCCATTTATTTTGAAGATACCAGCGAAAAAAAAAAAAATGTCCACAAAGAATTTGCTTTTCTAGTCTGGTGGTTTGAGTCAAAATAATATTTGTTTCTTGGTACTTTTTTGTCGAATGAATAATGTATCTTAGAAAATTGTGGTGTTAATTATGACTTATAAATATTTCTTTTTTCTTTTGTAGAAAAAAATATTCTATTATTTCTTTGGAGAAGAACTTCACAATTAACTCACTGCATTATTGCTCCTATTTAAAAAAAAAAAAGAGAGACAAAATATACATTTACCTGTGGATGCTCAAAGTCATTGGTTAAAAGTCATAGAGAGCGTTAAATGTTTGAGCCATTAAAGTAGGCCAATTAATTCTATATGGCAGTCCGTTGTCTTGAAAAAAGATGATATTAATGGTATGTTGTTGATTACGAATAATGATAATGTTTAACATATAGAATAACAAAAGCTAAAGAAGAAAAAAAAAAATTACATGGTAGATCAAGAGGACAAAGCCATTTGGAGATCACCAGCAAATCTGCAAAGCAATCAAGCTATGTGATTTTTGCCCCAGAAATGTTAATGACGTGATTATATGTAAAGCTTTTCAAATGTTATGGACAAAATAGTAAAAATTAGTACAACATAAATTTGTGAGCAACTATAAAGGAAAAAAAAAGAAAAAAAAAATTTTACCGATAAATTTGAAAAAGAATTAGAAATTCACCAATTTGTTAGAAAGATTTATAAAATCAAAATATATGAATTTCAAATTTATCCAAATTATAAAATTATTTGAAAATTTTCATTTCACACTTTTTAATTTTAGTGAATTTAAAATTCATCTATTTCATTCTTATAAATTACTTCAATAAATGGATAGATTTCAAATCATTTCTTAAATTCGTGGATCCAAACACAAACTGTATTATTTACATAAATCTGCATGTCCTATCATGCATCCACATTTTTTTTACTCCATCAAACCAACAAAAATTTCTTCTTCACTTGATCTGATTTTGCCCTTTTGTGTTTGGTATTTTGTATATTAGGTTGTGAGTTCAGAACCCAATGGTATATATATTTTAATTAAATATATATTGAATATTGATTAATCAAGAAAGTAGTAGTAGCATATTATCTTGGCCATAGTCTCCTTGTAGATTCATATCAAAACAAAAGTCAAAGAAATAAACCAAGGCATATTCCAAAAACCAGATATCGAGATACAATTCAAAAAATGGAGGTAATTACTTATCATGAATTGCATCATTAATTGCTAAAACCTATAAGAGGAGGTCCGCACTACTGAGCTCTAAGAGCTACCCATGGCTAGTTGCTTCCGAGTTCATAATCAAACGTGGGGTTCGTTGAAATTAACACGAGAACCCAAGTCTTGATTGTTGACTTAGCCACGGATCAAGTGGCGACTAGTTATCAAATGCCTCGTCGAACAGCAAGAATTAATAGTTATTAAGGTTAATTTATATATTTATTTTAAAATTTAGTGGAGCGAAATATAAATTTTATAAGAATATAAATTAAGTTTTTAAAATTTTAAAGGGTAAAATTTATAATTTTTAAAATTTTGGAGGACGGTGATCCCACTTGCACCTAAATCCTCTATGAATAAATATGGATCAAAGAGTATATATCATTTACCTTAAATCGAATCAATATAAAAAATTTTCGTCGTTGATGCCTCTGTATCATAATATTTTGAGCACCACATTGCCCAACCTCAGTTGACACACATATATTCATGAACACTACAAAAGCATTACACACAGAGGATAATGAAATCTGGCAAAATATTGCTTCTGCCTTACTGATGAGCTTTGCGAGTGAATAGAGAAATCCCTATTCTAAGTCCAAAATGAGCTTGCGAGTGAATAGAGAGATCCCTATTCGAAGTCGCAGACATGATTATGAGTATTCCACATGCAGGATAATATCAAATTGATATTAAATGATAAATTTATTTCAAATTATAAAAAACAAAATAAATATTACTACAAATTGTTACTGTAGATTATATTTAAGAAATAAACTAGTAAAAAGAAAAAAAAATCAAATCTTAAGATTCCAAACACAATTCGGCATAGAGGACCTAGACCTTTTGAACCATGCTTCAAGAAGCAAAGATTTAAACATTTTTTAATTTGAACAAATCCTGAAATCCCAATTATAACCTTGAATTACTTAATTTCATGGAAGGTGAATGATAGAATTATGGGAAATATTCAAGTAGGTCTGATTTTTTATCCACTTGTAAATTTTGTAATGTAAATTAAATATTATAAAATTTATGTCTTAAGTTAATGTATATAAAATTTAATTTTGACAACAAAATCTACATAAATCAAATACCATATCTATAGTAATATTTTCCTAAAATTAAGGGTTGAGTTGAATTCAGCACCCCATCTGCACAAAGTGAAGACTTTGATATTCAGGTCCCATCAAGATTGATTTATATACTACCTCTCACGGACCGATCCCAAATTCGTCACCAGCATATCGATATGACTCTGTGATTTGGGTCCTCCACGTTTTGATTGTTAACTAATCAAATCAAATTTATTCAAGAAAGTAACAAATCTGTTTGAAATGCGTTCATTAATTGATATTCTGTTCGTTTTCACCCCTAACCAATCCAATCGTTTCATTTCCAGAACACAGAGAGTTGATAGAGACAAATAGTCAGCTGAAACAGAAGTAGTATATCTTTCAACAACATGAAAATGAAAGAAGAAACAAGTGAGGCAGAAATTGAAAGGAATCCGATCTAAATTTAGAAAATGAATCCACAAATAAACTGTTTATGATTATACTAGTAGTATAACTATCAATTTAAAACTCGCTAATAAAAATCAACAACTCCCAAAAGAAAATGTATGATAACAGTAAATAGAGAGAAATAAATGTAAAAATCAAGAAAGCAAGCAGCATGCAGCAACACCCAAATTACTGCCTTCTTCTTGCCCCTGATGATGATGATGATCTATACATAAATTTGAGATGATAAAAAAATAAAACCTTCCCTTCTTCTGCAAATCTCTACTTGTCTCTCTATTTTCTTTTCTTTCTCAGACACTTTTATTCCACAACTAAATCTTCTTTTTTATTTTTTATTCATAATCAAATCAATAATCTGCATTCTTCCCTAGTACTATAACACAATTTAATCCTCTCATTGGTAGATTACACTTTCCCGGCACAAATAAAGTTTCTTTTTTTTTTTTTTTTTCTCATCCCCGTGATGAGAAAATTTAATTATTCGTGCAACTTCCCGAAGATGGGTTGACAGAGAAGTGGTAAAAGAAGAGGAAATTATAGTACAAAGCTCATAGAATTTTGTAGTTTTTTTTAATTAGGATGTGTTAGAGGAAATTTCTCAAAAGAATTAATAGAATGGTGGAGGTGGTGGAGATGCGTAGGACACCCCAATTACTGGAGGCTAAATAATGGCCCTTCGTATACTGGAGTTGGAGGTGGTGGGCTCGGGTAAGTCACTGGAGGAGGTGGTGGTGGATTTTCACATGGAATTGGGGGAGGCGGCGAGGGTGATGGTGATGGTGGGGGCGGGGGTGGGGAATAGTAATGAACTGGTGGCGGAGGCGATGGCGGAGGTGGGGAATTGTAGTGAACTGGCGGGGGAGGCGGTGGTGAATAGTAGTGTATTGGTGGCGGTGGAGATGGTGATGGCGGGGGCGGTGAATTGTATATAATTGTTGGTGGTGGTGGTGGTTTGTAAACATATGGTGGGGGTGGTGAAGGTGAGGGTGGAGGAGGTGGTGGTGGTTCTACACAAGGCGGTGGGGGAGGTGGAGGGGGTTCTATACAAGGTGGTGGTGATGGTGGTGGAGGTGAATGGGCTGGTGGAGGTGGAGAGTGTACAATTGGTGGCGGGGGTGGTGATGAGTAAATGTACACTGGGGGCGGTGGTGGAGGTGAGTTCGGTGGTGGAGGCGGCCGTACCATTGGTGAATTGTAGTAGTAGGGGATAGGTGGAGGAGAGGATAGAGGAGGTGGTGGAGAATTTGGCGGAGGAGGCGGTGGTGATCGCACACAATATGGCGGAGAAGCTGATGGAGGAGGAGGAGATGGTGGAGGTGGGGAGATAACTGGGGGTGGAGGTGGAGAGGGTGGAGGAGGTGGTGGTAAATATACTGGAGGAGGGGGCGATGGCGGAGGTGGTGGGGGTGAATAAACTGGAGGAGGAGGAGGCGGATTAGGCGATCGCCTGGAGGTGGAGATGGAGATGGAGGAGGAGGAGAGGGTGGAGGCGGTGAAGGAGGAGGTGGAGGTGGAGAATATACTGGGGGAGGCGGTGAAGGTGGAGGAGGAGGAGAATAAACAGGCGGTGGTGGTGGGGGTGAATATACTGGTGGAGGAGGTGATGGTGATGGAGGTATATAAACTGGTGGTGGAGGAGAGAAGACAGGAGGGGGAGGTGAAACCACAGGCGGAGGCGGAGATGAAGGCCACAATAACCGGAGGCGAAGGCACCGGCATTGGTGGTGAAGGTGGTGGTGGAGGGGGCAAATTTGGAATAAACGGATGACACTTGAAAGCACTGCAATGAATTTTCTTAGACAAAAACGCCTTACACTGATAGCAGAGCGCTGCGCCGGCCTGGCCGGCAAACAATTCCTGCGGTCATCAAATGCTGGGAGGGCCAAACACGACGGAGGCTCACCGGTGAAAAAGTTATAAGAATATGTAAAATTCTGAAGCCTGGGAAGCTGGCAAATGCTCTGCGGAATGGACCCTCTGAGCAAGTTGTGTGCAACATTCAGCTGCTCCAAACTGACCATCCCACCAATTGAATCCGGCAATGGCCCCATCAATTGATTGAAGCTCACATCAAAAACCGTCAAATTCTTCAGCAATCCAATTTCTTCCGGCACACAAGATCTGAACCCATTATTCATCAAAATCACCTCATTCAGATTACTCATGTTTCCAAGACTGGCTGGCACACACTTTTATCCATGGAATTTGTTGTTTGCCAAAACTATCACCGAAACCGGCGAATTCCCAAAGTTGTCCGGCAATTCAAAGGCAAACCTGTTGTTATTAATGAATATAGCATCCAATGGTTTGTCAAACAGTTGAGAAGGAACCGTTCCTTCGAATTCATTGAACCTTATGTCCAAGAATATCAATTTTGGTAGACTGAGAACCACATAAGGAAATTTGCCAGCAAAACGGTTGTTACTCAAGTCCAATTCGAACAGTATCTTCAAATTCTTGAACTTTTTAGGAATTGTCCCGCAAAACCTGTTGGAATTGATGTGGAAAATACCAAGATCCGTGAGGAGTCCCAACTCTTGCGGGAGGTATCCGGCAATGTCACCGTGGTTAAGGTCGATGCCGGCAACTGTACGGATTTTGGGATTGTCTGGTGCAGGAGCACAGATCACTCCAGTGTAGTTGCACACATTAGATCCACTCCAATCTCCAGTGAGATTGAAGGGATCTGAGAAGAGCATTGCATGGCTTCTTTCCAAGCTTGTAATGCAATGTATGCATTTCTAAGTCTTGGGTTCTCGAAAATTAAGGTTGGGTCAACGGTCACAAACTCACCTCTGTCACCAAACTCATCCTTGTAGGAAAGCAGCTGCCTTTGCTTAATGTAGTGTGTCTCAGCATCAGTCAAAGGCCCATGGCTAATTGTACCGATTTGGGCTGAATAAACAACCCCCAAAAATGGTAAAAAAATCAAGAATGAGTGTAGAAATAGTGCAAGATTGAGGTGAAACAAAGTTTCTTTCTTCTTCATCTCACATGAGACAACATCTGATGCTGAAGAGATTTTTGTGTACTATTTTGGGGGAATAGTTTCTTGAAATGTGGTATGGTTGAGGTAGAAGAGATCTAGTAGGGTGGGGAAAAATGTGAATAAAATGGTGTTTAGGGATTTGGGATTTTGGAGATTTGATGGATGCTTGAGATGAAAGTGGTGGTGGGGAGCTTGAGACGAGAGAGAAAGAAGGGGTGGATAGGGGAATGGAAGGGTGTTCTAGGGATTTTGGGAGAGGGTATGGTAGTGGAAGGTTTGTTTGGGTGTGTGGAGATGTGAGGGATAGAATGCTGAGATGAGAAAGCAATTAACACACATAAAAGGAAAAATAAAGGACAGCTAAATCACAGCTCAAAGCCCATCAGATTCTACCTCACTTTCTTTCTTACTTTCTCTCTCATCAGACCCCAAAAATTTTTATCAAAAGGGAAACCTTTATTCTTTTATTCATTTATTTCAATGCATTCCCATTTGGTTAAATTACACTGAATCCCTGCTCTTTGGATTTTTTTTTTAAAGTGGATAAAAAGTTTAAAAAATTAAGAATTTTGTACAAAATATTTCTAAAGTTAATACCTGACACCACTTAAAAAAAAATTTTATCAAAAGAGAGGGGATGTGTTTTATGTGAAAATACATAACTAATTTTGAATAGAGATTTTAAATGACTAAAATAATTTTTAAAATTATAATTTTTTAACCTTGATGTCTGATTAACAATCATTTAACGAAATATTTAATAATTTTATTTTACCCCAAACTATAAAGGATCATATTATTAATTTAAAAATCATAAAATAATAACGTGAACATTAGCTAAATAACAAATTACAAGGAATTCCCTGTAATTTATCATTTCGATTCCCATTTCATTCAATTACCCCAATGCAAAGAATGGTCCAGACGTATTAAATTGAATTAGTTAAGTACAAAGTAATTTTTATATTTATAAGTAATGTCAGTGGATCGGCCGTCGGCGGGTGACCGGCTATGATTATGAAAGCCGGCGGCTAGTGTTTAGATATAATACATTTTGAAAGCTACAACGGGAGTGGTTTGTTAGTTTGTTTGAACTTTTGTGATTCAGTTATCAGATGTAGAAAGGGTAGCGGCAATAGCATGCGAAAAAATTTAAGTAAATTTAATTTTTTATTGTATTTATAAATGATGTAACGATAAAAAATTTTATTATTTATTTTATATTACAGATTAAATAGTCCTTTTAATTATAAAATAAATAAAAAATTATAAATTTTTTTATTTTTCAATCAAATATTATATTTACTTTGTATGATACAATAAATAATTAAAACTTATCTCATATAATATAAATTAATATTTATAAAATAAATGACATTAAATAAAATTATACTTTTATAAAATTTAATTTTAAACATAAAATTTACGAGTTAAATTCAAAATAGAATATTCCTGTCGGTTATCACAGTGAACGGCATTGTATAAGAGACTGTGTTCCGACAGGATTTGCCCTGTTTATCTTCACATTCTCGAGCACCGTTACTTTTTGACTTATATTTTACGTAAGGTAAAAACAAGGTACAATTAACCTGGTAGCGTTGTCGGACTAGGTGAACGCGTATAGAAATAGAGTAGTATACGTATCGGTTTGATTTTGCAAAAATTACGCAGAGAGTTTAGGACAATTTTCCCATATCAATTTATACACTCTATCTTTTCGTATGTTTACTTTTATTTTTTGAATTTTGACTTTTTCGGAGATGAACTTGTCGAAAGTACTAGACGAAATTAACAGCTGTCTGGGAATTACATAAATTTTCGGATACTTACTTTGTACGTAGGAAAAATTCTTTCTTATTCAAGGGAATAAATATTATAAAATATTAAATAATTAAAAAATAATAATTTTTTAATTTTTTAATTATTTTAATAACTCTTATATCAATTTTATATTATCATGTGAGTAGTTAAAACTTAGTTTATCTATAGATCTATTCTTTTATATGTGTCTGAATGAGCTTTTTATTTTTATCTAAAAAATTAAAAGAACATTCTTATTTTAATTTCTCTTTTATCGGTAAAAATGGTGAAGTTGATAGCTAATTAAGATTATGAAAAGTGAAAATCATAAAATGCCAAAATCTTCTATGAACAAAAGCGTGCATATCAATAGAAATGGAATTTATGAGTCATATATAAATCTCATATGTAGTCATGTAGGACTATCGACTCTGTTTCTAATGGATTTACATGCATACCATTGTTTGATATAAGATTTATCTAACAAAAAAAAATTAATAAAATTTCGGAGAAGATGATAAATTATCTATTTTTTTTCTAAGATTAGATTAATCTAATGAAGTATATTTTAACAATTTATTTACAAAATTCTAAAAGATTTATTTTTTTGGGTGTAAAAAGAAGCATATAAAAAGCGAAAAGATGACTAGCTATAAAAATGGAGAATTACCCAACTTTTCATAAGCCTCAAGTATCCATTTGAACAAAGGAAAGTTTACCGAATAAAAGAGGTGCCCAATAAAAGCTCAAAAAAAGGCAGGAGTGAGATCTTTGTTCTTTTAGTGAGAAATTATTAGTGTAAATTCGATTTTAAATCTTACTTATAAATCTTATAATTAATATTAAATTTTATAAAATTTTATTTATATAAATTTATGATAATTTACGACACAAAATTTATAAATAAAATTAAAAATTAAATTTACCTCAACATTTCTACTTTTTAATAATATGGTGACTTGTCTCTTATTTTGATCAAAATTCTTATACAAAAACTTTTAAAACAACAAAGAACTCTTATTAGTATAATTGTGTTTAAACAACAATTATTTAAAATAAGTACTTTGTACAATTACTTCTTGATATGTTATGTCTATTTGGATTAGGTAGTTAATTAGGGATCTCCAAGTGTTGACCTAATGAATTACGGATTTTAACATTTTCTAATGTAACTTGGTAAAAGAAACTCTCAATCTACATTTCGTAACCTCCCAATTGATAATGAATGAAATATCTCACAATCCTTTATTAATTTGACTTTTGAACTAATTCACTTTAAATGAATTGACCATCAAATATTTTGTTTGAATACAAAGTTAAAGTTTTGAATATGTGCCTTATATTCTTAAAAACAGATATTAGGTTTTTTAATTTTTGACCCTATTGGATCTTTTATTCCTTTTAATAGTAGATATAAATAGATAAGAGTAAGTTAAATTATTACTATTTAGAAAAAAAATTATTAATTCGTTTGAAACTCCTTGAAAGAACAATTGAAACTTTATCCCTCCATAATCCATAGTACGCGAACAGAGTTCGGACTTGAATAGCAAAAGATAGTATATATTTGGAGTTTTTCATAAATGTATTTAATTTCTAAAGTAATACATTATATATCCAAAGGAGGTTATCCCAGTTGTCCACCATAGAACATTTCAAGATTCTTTTAGAATGCGCGCAAAAGCAACGGTCCTTCCATCCATTATGGAGTAAGCTTTATTACTTATTTGCGTAATATAAAATAAATATAATAATTATCAAAATAACTAAAAATATATATATATATATATATTATTATTATTTTTTAATCATTTAATAACAAAAAATTTTCCTCTATCATGATGAATCTCCAAATGGAAAGGTATGATCATGCCAAAGTTAATTCATCATGGGATGTTCTCCGGTATACATGCATGAAAAATATTACTATAAATTCAATTTTAATTTTTACTTATAAATTTCACGATTAAAATTAAATTTTATAAAATTTTATTTACATCAACTGATGTTATAAATTTTATAACATTTAATTTATATTATAAAATTTATAAATTAAACTATAAATATGATCTATCTAAATATTTTCTTACCACCATATACGTCTACTTCCACCTGCAACATACTAAAAAAAGAGCCACCAATCTTTGATTCTTGCATTTATCGCATGTCTTGGGGTTAATAACACTTTACCCCCCAAACTATATGAGTAATTACACTTTATCCCTCTAAACTATAAAAATATATACTTTACCCCATTCACATTATTCACAATTTTTTAAAATTTTAAAATATCAAGAAATTTTAAATGACTAAAATACCCTTTGTATTATATTTTAATTTTTTATATATTTAATTGATTTTTGACAGTTATAAAAAGCATTTAAAAAAATAAAATACAATAACACATTGATATATTAGCCTTTAAAATGTGAGAAATTGTTAAATTATATTATATCCGACATCGTAATTTGCACAGATTAAGTCAAATATTAAAATTGTAAAATACTAAAAGACATCAAAAAATACATTTATTTTATAAAAATTATATTTTCATACAATGCATTTTAAAAAAAAAATTATCTAAAACAAGCCCATTTGAAATACCACTACAGTTAAACATTCAAATTCGAAATAATATAAATTAAAATTTTATAATTTTAATCAAGAAATATATTGATATAAATTATATTAAAATATTATATAATTTATTTGCACTTATTTTTAAATAATTATCACATCACTATCAAAATTTAAATATATAAAAATCAAAATATAGTACCAAAAGGATATTTTAGTCATCTAACTAAATTTTTTAGATATTTTAAAATTTTTAAAAGATGAATATTGTGAATAGAAATAAAGTGTATACTATTTTTATAGTTCAAAAAAATAAAATAATTACCCGTATAGTTGAGAAGGCAAAATGCTATTAATCCCATGTCTTACATATTAACGTTAGCATATACACCATACAGCGGCAGGAAAATCCAAATTCCAAAGTACAAACTCGCAAGCAAAAGGTGATGCTATCTGTTATTTCACTTTTTATATGTTATTTTTTATTTTACTCTTTTGTTGTTTGACATGTCTATTTTAATATAATTACTACTTATAGTAAAATACACATGGCTGACATTAATTAAGAGGTGAGACAAGTAGTGTAACGAGAGTAAAATATAAAAGCAAAGGTCACAAAATCTTTTTATTTATTTTTTGTACTAATTTTGTGTTTCATATTTTATATATTTATCACGTATATTTTAATATAATAATATTTATATGATAGGTCAAAATAAAAAAAATAATAAAAAATATGAAATAAAAAATTAGTACATATAATATAATTTAAGATCCAAAACGCATTTTAATTTCAAATAGACAACAGCGTCATCGTCATTCAACGAACAACCGCGTGGACTGGGAGCTAGTTCCCACGCAAGTCCATTTAAAGCCATTTGAATGCTACATGATTTTCTTCTCACTTTTTATCTCATTTTTTATTTGACAATTAAATCAATTGTTAAGATTTTTTTTTAAATACAATATAATTAAAATTTTTAATGAATAAATCTTCATCTTTTATTAAATAGTGAGATTGAAAATAAAATATATAGAAAGCGAGATAAAGAATCTTTGAATGACACGACATTCTGTTCAGTTATCTGTCACACTATTAAAATTGAATGAATTGTCAGAATTTTTCTATCACACTATTAAATAAATTGTCTAGATTCTAACACGATGACAGCAGGCACTGCCAGCTGGATACCTTTTTCTATTACGTGGCACTTTCTTTCAAGCTTGTCTACTCAATTTCTTCCCATTGGGCAGAATTTGTGGCTTCGGCTTAAGCTAAAAGATAAAGAGAAGAGCATCAACAAGCAGAGCTGGTAGAAATAGACGTCGAACAAATTTCAGCCCATGAGGAAATTCTTGATCAACCTCGTTGGGTCCGCAATATACAACCTAATTGTGTGGTTTCTTTTTCTGTTCTTCTTTTTCCTTTGCAACTTGGATTTCTTGAAAACAAATTATTCATACATAAATTAGTTCCCTAATAGATTGAGTTCACGTTATACGTAATTAATAATTTATTAAGGATAATTTTGAAATTAACTTTATTACTAATTTATAATCAATTAAGTATGCATGTCAATCGAATGACTATCAAGATCTAATTGAACACGCTAATTATTAAATTCTAACCGACTAAACCTAGATCGTCAAGAATTTGAAATCCTAATTGTTACATATAAATAAGGATTTACACCTTCATTGTAATATAAGTAATTAATAATACATATATAACTCAATTACACAATCTATTCTCTATTTTCTGTCTCTCTAAATCAAAACTTATTCATCACACATGTTGGAATGTTAAATCTAATCGTGTTTATTTTCTTTTTTATTTTTCTTAGACTTTTTAGTTTTTAGCAGAGGAGGCTAGTGATGATTGAAGTGTATCTGTGAATGCGGTAAATGTAATTGTTACAAATACCAACTTGACCATTTGTCAAAAATATATATGCCCGGGACCACGCAATTGATGGGTTGAAGTTGAAATATTCTGGGGGCATCATAAAAAGTTAGAAATAATTATATAAGAAGTGCTAAAAAAGAAAGATCACATATACTAGAGAGACCTGCCACGCAAATTACGGGAACATCAAGTGCAAAATTAAAAAAAAAAAAAAAATTACTGGAACATGAAGTACAAATTTTTTTTAAAAAAAAAATAGAATTTGTTTTTTCCTTTAATAAGAGGCTCCCACTTTCACGGTTTTCTTGTTTGCTGCAACTTTATTCCGCCGTGGAAGTAGGAACAAAGAGAAAGATAAAGGTTTTTAGTTCTATTTAATCTGATGGTTGAGTGGGTCCCAACCACGAGGAACAAGTACTTAAATTTATAGGACAACTGTGTACAATCTTACATAAAAATTGGTGTTTATGTAGTAAGATACAAAAAATTAGAGATTCCGCGTAAGCTCTAATTTAGATTTATATGAGATTTATAATTTTTATGTCTCCATATATAAATAGAAAATTTACATAATTTATCCAAAACAATGGATCCCTTTTGTATTTCATTCGTTTTGGTGTCCAAAAATTTAGAAAGAATATACGTTACTTCTTAATAGTATTAGGACAAGTTATTAATATATATTTTAATACTTATTATGATACATTCCTAATTACTGTTTTAGCCAAATCCTATTGACATATTTGATGCAGAAGAAGATACTTGAAACTTGAGAACTACTACCACAACTGCTTAATATTTTGTATGGAGCCAAAAGTAGCTTCATAAATGGCGGAGGGTTTTAGCGTGAATGCCGTCGTTTATTCCGCGGTTCCTACGGTGAGGCAAATTCTTTGGGCAACAGCCGAAGGTGTCTTTTTAACATTACATGATTTCAAACCTTTTCCTAGTTTAATACTTTTATCTTGTATAAATTAATCTGGTAAATACTAGTAGTAGTATAATACATAGCCTTTTTAAATTTAATTCGTACAAAAATCATTTAGATCATTTAGATAGATGATATGTATGTCTAAGATAATATATGTCAATTATTTAAATAATATCACAAAAATATCACATTAAAAAAAATTCACACCTGTTAGTGCCACTTTCTGTGCCAATGCAAGCTAACGACTACCAACTTCAACCTTATTTCTTGGAATTCTTTTGATGTTGAATTACCATAATTACATTCTAGCCTCACCTTTAAAATATTTTAATTAAAGAGATGTATAAGAAATGTAATGACAAGCTAATCCACTTCCCAAGTTCCACAAGAAAGAAAATAGCCAGCATACTCATTTCAAATATATTAATTCTAGAGTGGCACGCTCCTTTCTGATGTACACATTCTCAACGGCAATATTCAAGTTTCTTAATTCTTATATAGCCGCCCAAGCTTGGGGTTTATCCTTTATTGTTCAAAATCAATTATTGTAGTAGTTAGATATAGATTGAAGATGGATTCTTTTGTTTTTTGTTTTTTAATTTATAGGCAATTGTTTATTTTGCTATGAAAACAACTTATATTAGGTAGGGATTTTTATAAATCAAGTACCTTATACACATAGTCTGTATATGCAATTCGATCTAATTATACCTGGTCAAAAAAGACGACTTATACCCATTCTATATATATGGGGTATTCAGTCATTCTAGTACGCACTAAAAAAGGGTTGAATGACCAAGTACAGATCGACCTAGTCTAATTCTGATATTTTTTAATTTAAAAAATGTTTAAAAAATAAAAGTTTGACTAGTAATTACACAAATACCTTATAAACAAAAAAGGAAGGTGAAAAAATCAACCCTTTTTTAGTACTTCATTAATATTATAACATAATATGTAAAGTCACATAAATTATAGTGTATATGGATCTGATCCGGTATCCATTGAGTAACAAATTCTCTAATATTATTTGGTGTTTTTGAAGAACATGTTAACTTTCAAAATTTGTTTCAAATAATATTTTGGTTGACATTTTCATCGGCAGTTTTGAAAAAGCTGAACCAAATAAACATCCTTAGCAATGAAATTATACCATTAATAAAAGTTATGCATGTTCCTCGTTCCTCAATGATCCACATAAGCTAATGCAATTTGAAAATGGAAAAGAGACTTCAAATCACTCCATTTGTCCAACGGCCTAAAAGAAATGTGAACAAACAAAAATTTCCAGATATTTGGTCCGCCAAGAATCATTGATTACGACTACGATTCTGAACTTCCGTTGGCAGTGATGCAATCTCTATATCGCTTTCTTATGTAGTAGTATATTTTTATTAATCAAGTATTTGTTTGTATCATTCAGGTCAAATTTCTGTTGTATAAGATTTAAGGAAATAGTAATACAAAAAATAAAAAAGGTCCATGTGGTCCCTATAATTTAACTCTCATATGGTGCTGTCTGTCTTTTTTTTAAGTAATTTTTTATTAATTACTTCACATTAAAAAGTGATTAACATAAATATTTTATTGTTTATAAAATAAGATGTTCATCTAAATAATTAAAAAGCAAATTTTTTTATGAATGATTCGATAATTATTATTAATCATTTAGCAAAGAATTTTCGTATCTTCTACTCCTATCTCTTGGAATCGGTAAGAGATTCTTTTCCTGTAGTGTGGAAAGCCTAAGCTTGTCGTTCGTGTTTTTCCAAGCCCCAACCCAATGAAATGATCATAGGTTTTTTCCATTACGTCTAAATCATGTTTTCCAGCTAGTTAACTAGCTGGTCTAGATGGAGACCATTTTCTCATTTTATACTTTCCTACTTGTTGATCAAAACTTTCTTTGATTTTCTTTTTCGAAAAATTTAAAAGTGTTTTTTTTTTTAAATGCAAACAGTTGCTCATGAGACACCAGACATATCTCATTTTGTCACTTTCGTTGTAGAAACGCAAGAAAAGCTTTGTTGTACACAGTTTTCAATCTACTCTAGTTGTGAACTGCCAGTGTGGTGTAATATTGTGGACTCAAGTGGGTATCAGGCGGAAAAGATAAGTGTAAATAGCTATGAATATGACAGGTAAAAATATGAATGCAAATATTAAAATTTTATTTATGCCACAGTTTTTTGATCCCACATACTAAAGTGCCAAAATTGGTACTAGTTCTTTCTTCATAATAAGGGAATCAATAACATGGAGACCACTAGATCATTCCGTGGTGGAGGGTTGTTTCCTGAATATACTAATTGGAGAAAGATGTAACGTAACTTAGTAGGTTAGGTTATGAGATTAATTAGTTGTTCAAAAAGGATTGCCATTACAATAGACATGCTTTGAGAGATTAATCATTGAAAGGCATCTCCTCATAAAGGGACCGAAAGACAAGATTGATTTTCTCTCTAAACTTTAAAATGTTTAATAAGGGCATCTAGATGGAAAAAAAAAAAAAAGTTGGAAATTAGTAAATATTATAAAATAAAATTATTCTATTACTTTTTAATTATTTAATAATTTAAAATATTGACTTTGTATTGCGAGAAGAATAGTAAAAACTTTTTCTTTCGTACAATCTTCTATTGCAAATTTGCAATTATAAAGGGCGGCAAAGGGCCTAAGAGTGATCACGGTCCGAGTTGCTGAAGAAATAACAGTTTATAGACTTTTCTGCAGGTTAAAGGAAAGCCCAATAACTAATTACACGCCCAAGCCCATCAAATTTCATATAATTTTCTATCAACCCAACTGATTATGAAATCCATTAAAAAAAAAAAAAAGGGGGGTCTTGTGCTTCATGAATCATGATAACTTTCTTACAACTTCCTCAATTTTACATGATTGTCCTGAAACACAGCAAATTCAGAATTCTTTTCTCATTATATGCTCAAAATAGGGTATTACATATTATTTAGTTTCACAAAAAGCAATTTACATTAATTTCTTTCTATTTATCCTCAATCGCTCGAGCCATTCCAGCAGAACCAGCTGCAGTTTATGCTACATTAACGTCCGCGACATCCTTTCCCCTGGAACTTTTCATCGAAAACCTACAAGCCTCAATTGCATCTTCGATCGACAAGAACACTGATTCCTTTCCAATTTTCTCGATGAATTTTGTGATTGTCAATTTTTCTAGGACTCCAATCCTCGGATTTATTAACATCATCTGCATTTGTTACAACAAAATTTTTTCATGGTCATGATACATATATATATTTTTAAGAAAGGAGACTAAATTTAATTAACTTGTGCTTAAAATTTGGTACTACCTTGATCTCTTTTGATTCCAGGAGCCTTAGAACTTCAAGAAATGCCTCTACACCCGTAATGTCAATAGATGTAACAGCTACAAAGTTACACTTTTAATGATCAGCATTTTTGTACCTCAAAACAGTAAAATATTTTTTGGAATCAAAATTGTAATTTAGATGGTAAGACAAGATATTTGACAATAAAGTGCAATTTATTTGGTAAAATATTTCTCTTATGACCTATTGGTCATAAGTTTGAGTCATTAATAACCAGAAGGACGGGTAAGTTTTTTTTTTTTTTAAACAAAAAAAGGTGACAAAACACTTTCTCATGACTTATTGGTCAATGGGAGTCAAGTTAAACACTTTTTTATTACCTATTAATTAAGGTTTCGATTTATTAGGATGATCATGGATAAAAATCCACTAAAAAATTGTTATACCTCCCAAATCGAGTAATATATATTCGATGTCACCGCTTCCGTTTAACGCTGCAACCGACTGTTCATGTTTTACGAATCTCATAATCCTGCAAATAACCAAGCAATAACTTTTGCAGCATTAGCAAGTGAAAAACTAATTAAAAACATAATCAAGTTTACTGAAATTAAGAATTAATCAGGATGTACCTTTCTCTTATGTATTGGGAATTTGCATAGTAAATAGGGGACCCAGCAATAACTGTACAGTAAGGATTCCTTGGATATTACTGGCATTAGGATACTGCTCTACGTCGCGAAACAAACTTGAATCCGGTATTTTCCCAAGTTTGCAAGAAGCAGGCCTTGCCACGTACAAAAGTGCTCTGATTAATGCAAGCACCACCTGTAAGAATTACATTAATCTGTTATTAATTGTAATTAAAAAAATGATAAAAGAATACGTCCACTAAATAATATACAAGTAGCTCCAAGCCCACATCCACTAAATAATATACAAGTAGCTCCAAGCCCGGGCTTAATAGGGGTATTTTGGTCATTTTATCCCAGGTCAAGATAGGCCTTAATGGGTCATATATTAATTTATAACTCCTCAATCGATCACAGATATAAATAGCAAAATGACAAGTCAAATTTATAGGACACTTCAAAATTACACAAGTTATGTATTCTCACAATTTCAACCTTTTTTTCCTCCTTAAGTATTTCGAACATGGTTACTACGCACAATTCCTAACCTAAACACTTGTCTATTGGACAATTCTATATTTGGTACTAACCCTAACCTAAAATTAGCATCAACAATCCTTAACATGTAACTTAAATTAGTGAAAGAAAGAAAAAAACGTATCCAAATAAATAACTAAAATTAGGATTAATAATTGATATAATTTTGACACTTTAGTAATTCTGTATCAGGTAATCACTTGTTAAATCATATTATGCGTATGAGAAAGAACGTCTTACCGAAAGCATGAGGCCCATGTCCATGCTAATGAAGACAACACCAAAAAACGCAGCCATGCAAATACAGAAATCGAACTTGTCTGTTTTGAAGAGGTGATAAGCCTTGTCATATTCGACTAGGCCAAACATCGCCGACATGATGATGGCCGAAAGAGCTACGAGGGGCGTGTAACTGAATAGAGGGGCCAAGAACAGAAGGGTCAGCAACATACAGATTGACATTATTACGTTAGACATTTGTGTTCTGCATCCGGAATTGAAATTTACTGCTGTTTTCGAAAATGGTCCTGCGAATTAAACAACATCTATTTCCATGAGAAATCAAAAGTTTCTCCATTTTATTGGGAATTCAAGAAAGTAAATGTTATAGGTTAATTATGTTGATACGTACGTACCAGTGGTCAAGTAGCATGAAGTAAATGATCCAACAATGTTCATGAGGCCAAAAGCTACCATTTCTTTGTTCCCATCAATTTGTTCATTTTTCATTATTGCAAAACTTCTTCCAATTGCTATTCCTTCTGCTAAAGCTATCATTGCTGTAATAACTCCTGCTTTTAGAGGGGCAGATATATATTTAGCATCAAAGGTTATGCGATTAATGGAGGGAGGATTTATCCCTTTCTTCAGATGGCCAACCTGTAATAAACGAAAATTTGGAAAGGGGTTAATTCATATTTATCAAGTAATTTGAGAAGAAAATACTAAATTAAATGTTCCTACAGTAGCTAGAATGCTAGAGTGGTCAAAGTAGACAATGAATGGTTCGAGATTACGAGTCAACAAGTATACGGAATATGTGAAGATCCACGGTAAATCTTTTAATGCTAGAGTGGTCAAAGTAGTAGAGGAAAGACCATATATTAGCATGACAAAAGTTGTATTTTAATGCATTCTGAGGAGGGAGAAATGGAGAACTCACAATATCAATGCCATGCTTCTCAGCATGAGCAAGATATGCGAAAAGACCTCCTACTATGACAGTGATAATCGGAGCAATTGCTGATACCCAAAACAGCTTGGGTTTCTTTTGCTTCTGCAAATGTACAAAAATTCCTCCTGATCAGAATTTTTTTGATACATGCAAAATAAATAGTACTAATTAATATAATAATTAGAAACAAAACTTACCACAAATCTGGTGAGCTGTAGGAAAGTAAGGAAGATGATTCCCACAACTGCACTCTGCCATTTCCACTGTTCCAACAAAATACTACATCAGTCCTCAGATTATGCTACTTAAGAATCACTAGAAGATGCAAGGAAGAGAGTGAATGTTATAGAAAACCTCATTTCTGTTCCTGAAAACTGCACGTAGAACAGAAACACAGTCTGTGTGGGTGGTGAAGTGCTTCAATCCAAGCATACCCTTCATTTGCTGGAGGCAGATAAGTATTGCTGTCCCTCCCATAAAACCAGTGATGGTAGAATGGGATAGAAAGTCCACCAAAATCCCCAGTCTGCAAAATATTTATTAACGGCACCAATGAATTACATTTATTTCAGGCACCATAAGCTAAAAATTTTACATGGATAATAATACAAATTCTTGTGCCGTGGTCTCGTAGAAGATGTGGCCATAACTGTAACACCCACATGAGTCCCACTAAAATTGTGACATCATGACACAAGAATTTGCTAGCCCTTAGACATAATAGTGGAGAGTTTAATCGTGGGTTACATTCTGAAACTCATGTGAGCCCATAAATTTTATTTATAAATAGTACATGCATATTGATTTATACAAGTTTTTGCGACTCAAGATTCTCATAATTAAGAGGGTATAATCTCTGTTCTCTAACATTCTCTGCTTGTCATTAAGTACTCACCTAAATACACCCAATGTTAACTGAACAAGACCAGAAATAAGGGTGGCTGTGAAGACCAAACTAACATACAACGTGAGATTTTCTAAAGGAGATACTTTTTCTTCTATAGATGCAGCTATGATCAATGAAGAAGCTGCTACAGTTCCAACTGCAAGATGCTTGGAACTTCCAAAAATTGTGTAAATAAGAGGTGGAACAAAACTCGAATCTGCAATAATACATTCATTAATTCCATTACTTGTGGAATCAAAACATGTGAAAAAAAATAACCGTCCAATCCATATGTTAGGGAGAATAAAGAAGGTGCTTACACAATCCAATAATAGGAGGAATGCCAGCAAGCTTAGCATAACTGATTCCTTGTGGAATTGCAAGGCTAGCAATAGTGATACCAGCCAGAAGATCATACTTGAATAGACCAAAGTTGTAATTAGGCAACCAATCAAAGACTGGCACGAAATATCGAATCACCTCCTGTGTACGTCGCTTTACGTGATATTAAGGGCTCATTCTTGAGATGGCCGAATGGATCATCAGGAAAGAAAGTCTCTTTGAGGTTGGATTTGAAGACGGTCAGAAAACTTCGTGGGGTAGCGAAGTTAACCTCACGAGGAGGACTTGGACCGGGGGACATTCTTGCTGCACAAACTATGTATATATAGCTTCAAAAGGGAAGAAGAAAGCAGTGTTTTGGAGGGGGTTATTAGCTTAAAAATAGCTATGCATGTATTTATAGCCAAAAAAAATTAGTGGAAGATGATGCAAGAATTGAACAAAAAGGATACAAAATCCATTTGTCAAGTATTAACCCTTACTATATTTGTTAAATTTCAAAAGCAACGATGAAAAAGCCAATTGAATTGACATTATCGGCATATATATCCTTAGGGAAAAAAAAAAAAAACCCTTCAGGGTTTAGTACCTTTTTTTTATGAAAACAAAGGAGAATTCTTTGCCAACCATCATTTAGTCTTTTACATTTTCCCTATTCGAAACATCTAGATACTACATTAAGAATAGAATACATTTTACACAAAGCACAGGAAATTTGCAGTTTCGTCTGGGGACAAAACTTTTCTAAATGTTCTTGAATTGAAGTGAATCCTAATATCCGATGCCAATTTTACCATTTCCTCTCACAATTTCGAATACTTAGCTTGCCATGAACATACAATAAAACATTAGATGATTTTCATCTTCTCTTCTTTGTCCTTTTCTTGTTTTCTGTGGGATTATTATTTATCTTAACCTCTATACTATCACTCCATAGTACTTATATATTTTTCCTGATAGGGTAACAACTAACAACCTCAGCACACAAAAAATTAAATACTCCACGGATAGTAACGTTAAAGGGTAACTCCAAAAACCTCTTTGGTGAGCGTTGAGTTGGACCATATCTAATCCTACTTCCAGAAATTATGTATGATTTTTATAATTTTTCTTTTTCTTTTTTCCTGCTGGGATTCTACAGAAAAAAATTTGTGCTGGTTATATTTTTAATTACTCCACTATATAGATATTCAAACTATTTTCACAATCATGGTGCTGTTATTTCTTATTTGTTTGTGTAAAGAAGGCAATTCCAATTTTTAGCCCTACTTAAACTACAACATAAGATCTGCATGAATTACAATATGCCCATCCTCACATGTAGTGGCAACAACCTCATAAAATCCACATATTTTTTTGAAGAAAATACTTAGATAGATTTGATTTTTTTAGTGTATATTAAACGTTATAAAATTTATAATATGAGTTAATGTGAGTAAAATTTTACAAAATTTAATCTGATCACAAAGTGTAAAGGTGGAATTTAAGACTGAATGTTTTCTGTTTTTTGAGATAGGAAAAGAATGACACCAAATCTATTCTTTAAAAGAAAAACTAAGAGAGAGAGGATGAACGTGCACAATAAAGTCTCCCTTATTTTTCCAGAAAAAAAAATAATAATAAAGTCTCCCTTATCCTTTATAAATAGGCAAATCAGGAAATATAAAGAAATACCATTCCTATATTTTCCAAAACTAATAGTGGTAATTAAATACTCCCTCCATCCCAATTTTTTTGTAGTAATTTAACTTTTTTGGTCAAACAGAATAATTCTGTAATTAATTATTTATATATCTTTATTCGATTTTTAACGAAATTCATTCAATAAAAGTGAAATATATATCAAATATTAACACATACAAATTTATATTTTTAAAAAATTTAAATAAATCTATATAAAATTAAGTTATAAAAACTTAATATATTGATCAGCAAAATTAAATCATGACAATTTTATTAAGACGGAGGTTGTATGAGTTTACCGGCGCCAGAGTCGGAGATAATGCATGACCATGCAAAATTCTGGCCTTAAACCAATTTCATGCACAATCCCACATTAAACATCAAGATCGTTAACACATGACATTAACCCAGAAATTAACGAAAACTTGGACACCACAAATAAATCAATTTTATGATCCTTGCTTGTCAGGTTATGATTTTCTTACCCAAATCAATTAACGCAACTTTAGATGCGGCTTATCAAGGAGGCATATATACATCTCTGGACGTCGAAAAGTTTCAAAATCACAAATGCTGTTCTTTCCTTCACCTTATTGAATCACTCATGTGTATAAGATAACAAAAGAGAAATGATTTTTAAGGAGCCGAATAGTAACTGAAGATCTCATCAAAATTATCATTAACAAAGATGTTTAAATTTATTCAAGAAATTAAAGATCAAAATTTAGATAGACTCAATCTTGTAGATTAATAAAGATGAGGGTACGTATTTATATGTAGTGCCTATACCTTTGTTGCAGGGTAATCTACAAGATCAAGTTTGCCTAAGAATTTTTCAATATCAACAAACTTTTATTTTAAGAAAAAAATGGGGAAGATAGGAATATACAAGCAATTCTGAATACGGGATAAATAAATATAGGGGATCCTGGAAATGTACCGAAAGAAAGAACGGCAAAAGGAGGCAATTAAGAATTCCAAAGGTAAATTAAGGTTGGAAGAGAGAATGCGACGATAATTTTGTATATGAAATGCTTTGACAAGCAAATTTTATTTTTACCTAAAAAAGGGAAAAAAATATAATGAAATAATGAGGGTAGATCCGCTTCTTAATTATATCGGCTTCAAAAATCTTCAAATATCCCACATATTTATATACCATATCAATATGGTAGGTACATTTTGGATATATATTATTTTTTCATATCTCTTTTGGTTAATTTGGATAAGAACAAAGTCAATTTTACTTTAAATTAGGATGTGGTTGGTGTTGGAGTTGGAGTTGGAGTTGGAGTTGGAGTGGAAGTCGGAAAGAAATCAGCCAAAGGTGGGGCGGAGATTCATCATCCAACTCAACTTTACATTGCAAATGCAAAACGAGACAAATTTTAACTCCATTTTTTTTTTTTTCTATCTTTTACTTGCTATGTCTTATTTTCTTTTTCTTTTTTAAATGTATAATATGGCACTAAATAGTAAATACTAGATGGAACAAAAGCAGTAAGGACGCTGACATGTCCTAGTATTTTTGTCATTTATAGTCAACAAGTAAGTATTATGTCTCGTTACTATAATATTCTCATTACTATAATACTCTGAAGAATATGTTCGGTTGGGTTGAAAATATTTTTTTTAGGGAAATATAAAAATATTTTTTCCAGGAAAATATGAAATAGTTTTCAAAAATATTTTTGATGCCAAACATTATAAAATATTTTCAATTTTTCTCTGTCTGACTGAAAATAACTTAAAGAATTATTGAGTGAATTTATTTTCCTAATGATTCAAGAGTGATATTAACTTTCAAATACCAACTTTTATAATTTCAATTACCAAACTAATTTTTGTATCCAATTCTTTTACATTCATTTTTTGTTCACTACAGGTCCTATAATAATATTTTATCATTATGCATATTTTATCACTAAATTATCTCATAATTTAATTTTAAACAAACTCAACTTTTATTGTTCACAATTACATATAAAGTATATATTACAATTGTAATGTTCTTTTTAGTTTATATCGATAAAATCAAAATGACCAAGATAAAAATATTTAAAAAATTATATTTCAAAATATTTTTATTTTGTCATTCAAACGCTAGAAAATTGTATGAAAAATAGATTTTTTCATGTAAAATATTTTTAAAATATATATATTTTTTTCCAAGAAAACATTTTACAAACGGACCCTAAATAACGAAAATCCTGAATATGACTTTTAAGAAATTGTTTGGCTTAACCTCATAAAAAAAAAAAACAACTTATTTGAGATTGGACCATAAATATTAGAACAATAACTAAAACATACATATCAGGACTTGTTTAGCATCCACAGATCAGCCATGGTCGATTAATTTTAGGGAAGTTTTACCATCTCCTCGCAAAAATAATTTCGTTATCTTTAAAATTTTGTACAATATAAATTTTTAAAATATATAATATTATATTGTATAAATTTTAAAGTAAAACGGTATAATTTCATAACAGGACTGTAAATTTTCATAACTTTAATCCGGGTGCTAACCAAGATGACAATATGGCAACATGTGATTCTCTACCTTTTCTTCCTTTCTTTTCTTTTTTTGTGTTTTTATTTTTATTTTTTTGGGGTTGGGTGTGGGGGGTGGGAAGAATGAAGAGATGTGATGGGAAACTATTGAAGAATGAAATACATAATAAAATCAAACAGAAATGACAAAGACAAACACAAAAGCACGAAACATCTGTTCATTTTGACACCCTTTTCCCACGAAATGAATCAAACAAACGTAAAAGGTGTCTGCTACTCTGCATCCCCATATTTCAAAAAATTTTGGCACCCCATATTACTTACTTTTCGAGTGCTTCTCTTTCTCTCCATTATAACGTGCGACCTTCCTCAGTTAGCCTCATATTTGCTTATGCCACCTTCATCGAAAAGATAATGTGCAACAACAAATACTTAGTTAGATTCGATCTTTAGTCTCACTTGTAGATTCTGTAATATGGATTAAATTTTAGAGAATTTATGATATTAATTGATGTAAATAAAATTGTTTAAGGTTTAATTCTGACTATAAAATTTACAGATAGAACTAAATATCAAATCTACCTAAATATTTTACATATGCAACACATCCCGGCCATGTAGAAATTCAATTCAAATTTGACACGTAATTGATTTCTTTCAATAATTAACTCGAATAATTCTTCCAACTTTTTCGTTTTCTTCAACAGCCTGAATCATTGCAATGTTGGTAAATTATAAGTGAATTTTCCAATATTATAACTACACTAGAAGGGTTGCAATTTCTTAAGAGTGCGTGCACTAGATTTGGATTGCTCAACCCATTGAGGCAGTTAAGAAATGAATTACCTATCAAATCAAAAACTTATCTAGTAGCGTCATGAGGTTTTGAACACACCTTTTATGAAAAATTTTATCATAGCTATTGGATATGTTTAATAATTAATTGTTAATAAATGACGCTTTTCATCTAGAGTGTGGGCCCATATTACTAGAAAATAGGGGACTATCTTATTTAGAAAAATAAGCCCTCCATTCCAAATAAAAAACTATCATGAATTGCTTATAATTGTGAAGTAACTACTAAATATGTTCAGTAATTATTTCTCACCAAAAATAAAAATTTTCGCCTCTCTCGAACTATCTAATCAAAGTATTGCGGTTGTTAGTTTTTTATTAAAGTTTGGTATGTTAATTGTTTACTTGGAAAATTTTTTACATGGATCCGTCCTATAATAGCTCGAATGGACCCCTTATTACATATTTATACACAACACTCTAATTTATTAAAAATAAACTTTTTCAAGATGATATAGATAAATATAGACTAAGAGATCTATTTCACCTACCGTAAATCGAATCTATATAAGAATTTTCCGTTTTTCTTTATCCATCGCCAAATTGCTTCAATAATTCAACTAAAGTCAAACCACTTTTGGCAATTGTGATCCCATTTGATGTTAGGACTCATGCGGAGGCCTCCACTTCATAAACAATTTAAATAGAGTGCACATAGGGGCCGATAAGTGACCCTGGTGCGTCCCGTTCATCAGGCTTAGCCGGATACTTAATATATATCCGAGTGTTCGAGGACAGCAGCAAATCTGCAGAAATCATAAAATATCCCACAAAAGAAATGTAGAATTTGGAAGTCAATTCAATGCTCTGTAGCATGAATAAAATGACCAGACAATAAATGAAGGGTTGTATTAAGTCCTCAGGTGTGCTCTCTAAATGGAAATCCTTGTGGCTTCCATTACACATGGAAAAACTTTGCCACCTTAACAAAACCAACTTCTTCATTCCCCATTCGTTCCTGAATCTTCAGCAAAATAATACATACATCTACAGAAATATCCACTAATGACCAGGCAAGTTAATCTAAGTTAAAAGTCGATAACGAAATATAATTCAAATTATAAAATTACGCTTCTCTTATGACTTAGTCACGTCATGAATTTAAATTATTAAAAAAATAGATAAAAATTTACTGTAAATTCTCTTAAAAAATAAAATAAAAATCGGAGTTGGCATTGAAGTGTTATATTTTCTTAACTTCCTAGGTTGCTACTTTCTATAGATGTCTGTTGGTAGCCAAGCATTGGTAATGCACATAAGAGGCCTGAGGCCTACAGTATAATGACTAGTATTTAAAATGGAGAACGGAGCCACCACGCCCAAATTAACCTTTTCTGTAAAAAAGAATGCACTCATTATCTGTAAATTGTGAATTGATGTGAATCTGACCCTTCTTCTCTTGGAGAGACGCATGGCAGAAACGAGGGCCTTTTGCATAGAGGCAATTCACTGTTGGTCAATCTTGTACCAAGTGACAAATTTTTACGTGAATTAAATTTATGATATAATGTCATGAATTCTTTTATTTATGTTACGTCATCTAACCATTTAGAGTGAGCAAACATAATCTCTCATAGTTATTAACATAAAATGAGGGGTCTATAATATTATATTATAGATCCGACTTATATAAAAATTTCTCGTACGTGGATAGCTCTACAATCAATAATGCTCTTTAAGATATGATGATCAACAAATTCGTTAAGTAGTTTATATGAGGAGAAATTTTTACATCAGGATCGAATTGATGGCAAAGTGTCATGTACCCTTTGGTTCATATTTCTCCAAATCATCACACGTCACCATCACCCGATAACACTCTAGTGAAGTGATATGGAGAAATATAGACTACGGGATCCAGGGGCGGATTTAGGATTTAGGAGGGGGCGGGCAGGGGCACCGCCTCCTCAAGATTTTACAAATTATAAATTTTATCCTTTAAAATTTTGAAAGCTTAATTTGTATCTTTATAAAATTTATATTTCGCCCCCTAAATTTTTGAGAAAAATATAAATTAGCCTTAATAAATATGTGGCTATTAATTCTTGCCTCCTCAAAGTACAATTCCTACGTCCGCCCCTAACGGAATCCATAATATTATACTATAGATTTAATCCATACAAAAATTTCCCTCATATATGTAACAAAAAATAAAGAGAAATTAAGTAGAGTATACCACAAATGTATTTTGCTTACATTCTTGTATAGATTAAAGTATTTGTATACCAAGACATAAAAACTATAGGACTCCATATGGGTCTAGCATACGAACTTTTTCATGCATTGGGGGTCATGAAATTTATAATATTTATATCTTGATACACAAATACTTTGATCTGTATAAAAAAACCCGTACTTTGAGTTTATGAAGCTACAAGTGAGAATAAATGGATTGAAAATCAAATTTTCCATCAGATGCATAATCTATGCTATATATTTTTGTGTGTATTATTTTATGAAATATACTACCTCAATAAGTACAACATTAGATGATCACTGGTTAGTAATAACTAACACAATACTCTATTTATTGAAGAAGGAAAACTAGAGTTCAAGATTGTAAAGACTTCCAAAACAATATTAATAGCAAAAAGAAAAAAAGAAAACATGAAGGGTAGGGTTATATCACAATTTTTCAAAAAGGCAACCTAGGTTCTGGAGTATGAAGTGAGTAGAAAAACCCTGGACCTAAAAAAACCCATTATCTCTTTCACACGCAGATGGTTTTGGTACTAAATTTCTGAAAATGGGTGCCTCCAAACTGGGGCTATAGGCAACAAGAATATTATTTTATTGGACCCAAGGATGCGATCTTAATTGCAAGCTCAAACCAATTCTGGGAATTATTAGACAACCATGCAGCCCAAATTGAGTATAGAGTTAATCTGTACCCTTATCTATTTTCCCAAAAGGCCCGAAACTTACATATGGTTTGGTTTCAAAAATTACAAAACTCAATAAAATATACAGGGAAAATGATTTTAATAGTCCATTATATTTCATATTTATATTTTTTTAATCATTGACATTCAAATAATGCATTTTAATTCCTTACAAATTCAAAAAATACCATGTTGGTCCCTCGATACAATTATAGGCATATTTTGATTGAAATACTCACATGCATTTTGAATATAATATATTTAAGAGCAAAATTAACAAAACATAACTTTAAACACTAAATTATCCCAAAAAGAAGAGAATTTGACTTATTGGAATAGGGGTGACGGAGAAAAAAAGGGAGAGAAGTAATTATAGTGGTAATCTCTTGATAGTATAATGAGAATTTTAGAATAGCAGTGGATGAGGTTTTAGGTAATTTTGTTTAGTATTTAAAATTTATGTGTTGCCAATTTTGCTAATAAAAAATGTAATATTCGACACGCATATGAGTATTTTAAGCCAAAATATACTTGTAATTATGTCAAGGGACCAAAATGCTGCATTTTGAATTTGTGAATGACTAAAATGTATCATTTTGAATGTGAAAGATTAAAAAAGTACAAATATGAAATTTGAAGAACTATTAGAATTGTTTTCCCAAATATATAAGACCCTATCATTTGTGTCATATACTCATATGTGATAGGGCGATACTTACATGGATTCGATATTTAGTACTTATTGTAAATAGACTATTAATCAGATCATGTGAGTAGTTTTTTTTATGTGTTCGAGGTAAATACATTTTAAAATAACAAAACTCAGTCCAAACTTGCCTCATGAAGACTCGTGCTTATGAGGCTCCCGCTGAAATTATAAAATTAAGCGAGTTTCGACTGTGTAAATCGAAACCGTCAAAACTCACAATATTTCTCTCTAACAAATATAAAAAATTTATATATTTTAAACATGTATAATTTTATTTAACTAATATCATCTATCTAATATGTAAAATCAAATCATTATATAATAAATATTCAATATATAATATATATTATATATTTTATGTTATATATTCATACACAAAAATAATATACAATATACATATTACTCGGCCTGACTCTTGAGTGGGTTTAACTTTAATATAACTCAAAATCAATAATAAAAATTAAAAATTAAAGAATATATTTGAAAAAATTATACTATAATATATCCAATAGCACAGTCCAGTCACCACTACTGACTTCACCCCATACGTAGCAATACAGCAGTCGAAAGCCTACGTAACCTTCAACATCTGTGTGCTCCTATTGCTTTCATCCTCCCTGTTTTTCAAACCACCCCTTTTTCATCCTCAAAACCCTAATTAAAACCTCAAAAATTTGAAGGAATTAGAGCTTCTGGCTTCTCAAATTATTATTATTATTATTAAATTTTTTTTAATCTAATTATTATATCAATGGATGATTCTGAAGATGAAGATAGGTATCTAACAAAGCCCTCTTTCCGATCAAAGCCCGCAATTCGAAACCCTCTTTCTTATCCATGGAACACCCATTACCCCAACGACGTCGTATTTGCACAAGAAGATGACGAATTTGATGACGAAGAACAAAACCCACAATTCCAAAATGCTGAGGGTGGAGGGAATTTCTATCAGCCTTATTATGGAGATGATCAAAAAAGAATCAAAAAGAAAAGAAAGTTGGGATCTTTGCTGCCAAATTACGATATTGCCCCTCTGAATCCACTGAAAAGTTACAATCTTGGTGGCGGGAGCTCGAGGGACTCTGCCCGGAATGAAGAGGAGAGCTTTGTGTTGCTGGATGTTTGGGGAGAGAGGTATTTGGAGCTGGGGAGGAGGAGTTTGAGGGCTGAGGATTGGGTTGAGCTGGCCGAGAAAGTCTCCTAGAGATGAGTGGAAGGGAGAGGAATGAGATGGAGTGTAGGAATATGTTGGATGTTTTGAAGAAGAAATACAAGAAAGAGCGGGTGAAAATGGAGAAATTTGGAGGTGGGTTTTTGAGCAAATGGGTGTTTTTTAAGAAAATGGATGCGTTGTTGAATTTACGGATGCGAGGGCATTGTGGGTTGGGATGTGGGGTTGATTCGGGGGAGTACGTGTTTATGAATCCACGGGTGTATTTGGATAAGTCGAGTGTGTTGGATGAGATGAGGGATAGTCCCGGGGTGTCAGATGAAGAGAATGAGGAGGTTGAGGACGGGTTTGGACGAGGAGAGGATGAAGAGGTGGATGGAGAATCGGCTACGGTGTTGGCGGATTCCATTCAGAGGTTTGGGGAGATTTATGAGAAGATTGAGAGTAGTAAGAGGAGACAAATGCTGGACCTGGAGAAGATGAGGAAGGATTTTCAGAGGGAATTGGAGTCGCAGAACAAGCAGATTGTTGAGAGTGGGCACATGCAGAGATTGCTAAAATAAGGGAAGGGGATGAAGAGGAGGAGGAGGAGGAGGAGGAGGAGGAGGAGGAGGATGACGACGACGACGACGACGACGATGATGATAATGTTCCGAATGAGAATGTCCAGGTCTGATGCCGGTAAATGCGTAGCAAAGTACTTATTTAAAGTTAGATGTGTACACACGCTATAATTCACTGCAAGGCTTATATTTTTGTTCTGAATTCATGATTTTAGAGTGTGGACGAGTTTAATACTTCCAGATTACCTAACTAATGCCTCTGTGCCGGCAACTATGTGTGACCATTGGAAACTTTAGGATGGTTTCTTTATATCTATATGCATTTAAAAGTTGTGCTTTGTCATCAAGTGTTTTGCCTGGTTATGAGTCTTGTGACTGAAGCATATTGCTCTTCAGTTGGTTCCAAATTAGAGGCAGCTTATAAGGCCAGTCAAAATATTTCGAGGGGAATTTGAATTTGTGATTTATCTTGATGCTTATACAATCTCAACCTAAGATTTAGATATGCTGCCAGTTAACCGTTTTCTTGTGCTTTATACCTGAATAAAGCCAAATCTAACTTTAACACATTTTTCAATCGTGCCAGTGATATCTTAGTTCAAGCTCAATGGAAAGTGTGCTTCTGGCCCCTTTCTTGTTTGTGCATGGAGAGAAGCATGTTGGATCATCTGTGCTGAGAATATCAGTATTTGTTTGCCAAGCAGCCTCTTGCCTGTTTTCCAGCATACAACAGAATTTTGTGTGGCCACATTATTGATCAGAATCATATTTCTATTCCGTACTAAGAATCAAAGCTCAGAGCTGTTTTTATCTGGATCCTTCTTCATCACTCTAATAAAGTTTTGTTTTTTATAATTCAAGTTTTCTTGAAGGGAAGAATCCTTACTAGGATAATGAGATAGGGTTGGTAAGTCAATTACAAAGTTAGAAGTTTGTGAGGTCTTCAATATATGGTTATAAAGAAAGAGCTATTGGAATTTTCATATGATACTGTTATGGAGGCAAAGAGTTGGATACCATTATCAGAATAACTGAAGACTTGAGGAGGGGTAGAAATGTAAGCTTTCTGTGGCAGTCTCCATGGTGTCCTTGACATGACATCTTATATATGTGTAATGGCTTTGTCATGAAGAGTTATATTTGTGTAATTGCAGGTTTGTAAAACTTCAGTTGCTTACCATATATTGCAAGAGGCATGTAACAGGGCAATAGCCATGGTAGATATATCTGAATTATGAAGTGTTGATATTATCCAAGGTCTCAACTTTGAACTAATGATATGACGAGGTTCCTCGTTAGTTTTAGCTTTTGGATTAGTATTGGTACAAATACCCAGGATCCATAATTCACAAGTAGCTCTTTCTACCGGGTAGAAATTTGACTTGCTCATGCAATGTATGCACAGCATTCTCTGAGGCACTATGCTCATTTTGATCAAATACACTCCTGCAGCATCACCAATTAAGTGTTACTCTTATCGTATTAGTGTTAAATTAGGTTGACATTTAAATTCTCAATAGGCTTATCTGAAGAACATTTCATTTGGAAAGGACGCTGAGTTAACTGGTGTCATTCTGTTTGCAGAAGGGACAGCGATGACGAGAACTGAAGGTCATTGGGACTCCGAGACTTGCCCTTCTGCTGGACTTGTGAGGCGGTAACCTGCTGCCGTGCTGGTTGTTTGGGGACAACTTTGGCATTATTTGAGTACTTGGCCAACTGGCAAAATGCTTCTTTTTTTTTCGCTTCAGTGTAAGGGTAATTTGCAATTTCTTCATTTTTGCAAGAATGACAATGAATTGCTGTATCTACTGGTAGGCTTTGGTACAAAATCTGTTAGATAGTATCGTTCTATTCTGTATCCACTGAATCAGACATGAGGACCGTAATCATATTCTTTTCTATTGGATCATACTCGAGTGCAACAAAACCAAATGCACATTCTTAACATTTCAATAGTTAAACACGAGAGGCAGTTGATAATGAGTTTGTTGCAGACAGTTTTGTGGCTGGAAGCAAAACTTCTGCTGTATGCATAGATTACCTTTGAGAACACCTTAACTGCCCTCAAAGGTGCCTTCAGGCTTCAGCTTATCAAGCTATTACTGCGTCCAACCTGCCCATGCAGTGGAAACAAGTTCGAGAAACTTTGTCCTAGTGGCATCAACTAATTTAGAAGGAAAAAATGGCATATCAGAATTGGCTCCCTTTCTCTGGTCAAGTATCTTCCGGCCTCTTATACATCTATTAGAGATCCTCTCTACTACACATCGAAACAAAAAAGTTAGTGGGTTACTTAGCATGTATGATTTTTTTTTTTTTTAAATAAAAAAATAAAAATGACGTAAACACTCAAATGCAAGTCAACACAATATAAAGGAGCAACTTTTTCCAATTTCTTCCAAGAATAAAGAAGAAAATCATCTTATCATGACATCAATTTCTTATACTGTTTTGTTAAATTTGTTCTGTTGCTCCCATTCTCTTTGAGCTCTTAAGCTCGTGCCACAAGCAAAAAACAAAGTATCAAATGCATCATAAGTATTAATCTCGGGTGCCCTAGATACTGCCAGCAAAGTTTTAAACCACTCTTCATGCAGGGTAGAGAAGTAAGCTCTCTGCTCACTTGACATGAAACTTTCACCAATTAACTTTTTCATGATTTGAGCAGCCTTTGAAGCACTTTCAACAACCACCTCAGGGATCCCAGCCATTTTTGCCACTTGCATCCCATAGCTTTCAGGACATGGTCCAGAAACTAGCCGATATAGAAAAACCAGCTCCTGGTCATCCAGAGATGACTTCTCAGACTTCAACTTGAAAGAGCAAGCCATATGTTGCAGGGAAACACAAGGATGAGAAGCAAATTCCTTCGTAAGAGGATGATAATGTGTAGCAAATAACAAACGGCAATTCACTGTTTCAACTAAATGACGGAATACCTAGACAAAAGAGGAAAGATATTACTAAAGCACAAAAGTTAAAGATGGCAAAATAATATAAAAGATGACACGATGTATACTAAAACCAGATCAAATTTGAATATTCAACAATTAGAAAATCATTGCAGTCAACTTTCAGTCTTAAGCTGTGAGCAGCACCATAGTCACAGGCCACAACCATTTAAAATTGATTAAAAGACTATCGAGAAAAACTTTGCCGTTTATTTTCATCTCAAATATATAGAAAGTAAGATCTGTCACAAAAATTTAAGCTAAATAGCAAGTGAAAACGAATCTCACAGAATATGCAATAGCATAGCCATCAAAAGTGCTAGTTCCTCGACCCAATTCATCAAGGAGGACAAGGGAATCTTGTGTGGCAGTTTGCAACACTGCTGCTGTCTCAGTGCATTCAATAAGAAAGGTACCTATAAAGAAACAGTCTGTCATTCACTGTAAGAAGCATCCTTGTAAAACTATAGGCATGTTATTAGGCTTCAATAACTCGGCCAAGGTCAGATTAATAATTACCAAGTAAATCATCATGAGAGTACTAAAAAATCATGAGTGACAGTTTTCTTTTAGTCTATTACTCTCCATTAAAAAAAAAAAAAAAAAACACCTAGAGTACCTCAGCTTCTGTGGATTTTCCAAGTTAATGCAAAGTTTATTATAGTTCAGGTTGAAAGTGAACTCAAATTTCCAAATCTATAGAGCATTTAATGATGTTTGTTTGGACGGAACAATTTGAAATTTCAACAGACTACTTCAACAAAAGAATCAACCAGCGAGGCTAATACTAACATCACCTGGAAACTGAAACCTCACCAATGCCAGATTCTTTGTTATGATAACAATCAGTAAATTCCAACTACAACTAAGAAGCTTTTGAAGCATCCTTGGATCATGAGCACCAAAAAGCATGTATATATCTGTTTCTCAACTTACTTAACTTTTTCTTTATTTTGACAGCATTTCCTTTTTTATTCTCTTTGGTTTCTTTTGACCCATAAGTTTTCTAAGCAACAGAAGTATAGGTGCCCCTTTCAGAACACATTTCACAAGAATATATTGCATGAACCTTCAAATGACTCAGTTTGAGAAAACCATGTCTATGAGACTCGTGGTACAGTTGAGAATACAAAACCAAAATAGAACACAATAATCTTTCAGAGTAATGATCAAGAATCAAGTGGAATCCAACGCAGAACTTACTCTCGCCTGTCATAATTCGATCAGTGGCTCCAAGCCGTGTAAATATGATGTCCACAAGTGAAAGGACACAAGTCTCGCAAGGCACATAACATCCCAGCTGCAAAAATAGAAGTTTATTAAAAACCTTGAATATTGGGATAACAAGGAAATAAATCATACATTAAATTAGCAAAAATAAATTTGAACCTGAGCCAGGATAACAGTTAAACAAGTGGCACGTATAAGGGTTGATTTCCCACCCATATTGGGTCCAGTCAAAAGTAAAGTACAGGGATGATAAGCATCCTTATTCCCCCCAAGATGCATATTGTTCGGAACAGGCAATCCCCCATTCTCACCAAGGGCATATGGATGCCATAACCCTTTAACCGCAAGTACTGGTACCTCCTTTCTCTGAATCTGTGGATCTTGAATGAGCTAAAATCTTTGGTCTACACATAGCTCCAGGAGAAAAGGTTGAGGTTACAGCAAATGATCTTAGTACATCTAAGGAACTTATAGCATGGATTACTTGAGACCATTGCATAGCTTTCTCTACAAAAAATTCCATTAGGATTGATAGAGTTTCGGCAGTTGAATCTGTAGCATCATGGTCCTGTCACCACGCAAGAAATAGAACCTAATCAGCTGCTTATTTGGCTTAAAAATATGAAAAACCATGTATACACAATTTAGATGTTATGAAGACTGAAACATGCTCCCACCACCCCGAACCTCACCACAATGAAATATTCAAGGTAAACTGTTAGCTAACTTTGCACTGTTTAACTAAAATGACCATCTAACAGAAAAAATTCACATTTAATGCAGTAAGAGGATTACGAGATTTGACTTTTTTCAGTTCTGATAAAGCCATAGTATCATGGATCCATGCAATGGATAAAACAAGCGAGTATCTCCTTGGGTCGACAAGAAAGAACTACATGCATACACTAAACTTCCACACTAGTGGAGAACTTGACTTGGTAAATGCAGGCCAATCACATTAATTTTTGGGGTCCTAGTCTAATGCACAAGGGACTTGGGGAATCTTCTATAACTGCCCCATCAGTGTGCTCACAACAAACCAACAATCTAGCTTGAATCTCTAGTGTTTTTTTATAGAAGGCTCTAGCCTCTGAAAATATCCAAACATTATTACAGCTTGATGTCAACTGAAATAAATCCCGTTCATCAATACAGGAAAAGAATACTAAACAGGTAAAAGGTGGAAAAACTATTTTGCAGATACAAAAGCCTCGCACTGAAGTATGCCAATCCTATGGATTAAAATTTAGCCAGGCAATCCTACTAAAGCTGTAACTCAGTCTCCAGCTTTTGGACATTAGAGAACACAAAATTTCAACATATATCAAAATCAAGAGGAAACAAAAAAAATTAAGCATTTCTAAAAGCTAATGCTGAAACTCTTCACAAACAATGGCCTTCAGCACTACCACTTTGATAACTGTATGCTACAGAAAGGATGCCTAATCTTGGGGCAACAACATAGCTCATAGAAAATCAAAATCAAAATTAATTGAAAGCATGCAACAATTCATGATATGTACGATGGTCAAAATTTATGACGGAAGAAGTGACCTGGTAATTTGGAAAGTCACTATCAATTGCTGCTTCAAATTGTGCAAGAAATTTATCAAGCCCATCATTACCAATTAACAGAGGAAGGCAAAGAACTTTTAATAACGAAGATGTCATATGCCCTTCCTTTTGTAATAGCAATAACAAATCCATTCCAATACGCAGGCCTTTAATAAGTGATCCAAACACTTTAACCTGCAAAAAAACAAAATGTCGTATAAACATATAAATTGATCCCGAGGATAAATCATTATTTACCTATAAAAACTTCAAGATGAGCATTTTTCAAAGTTAACCTGAAAAATTCCTATGTTTTTAAAACAAGTCACGTGTTTCAAAAGAAAACAGATGATTACTTTGACCACCCATAATCTCCATACCTACATACAAGAACTAAGTGTTTGCAGTTTGCACCTTCCACCACCCTAACAACACAGTGTCGCTGACATGTCATTCTAATGGCAATCCTTTTTTTATCCTTTTTGTCTAGAAGATGCAAAAGTATAGAAAGAGAACTTAGTTTTGAGCATTGACTCTTTTATTGACTAGGCACTTCATGAAATACTCAAAGGTAACTAGGTCTCCAATTTGCAATACTTTGCTTTCAGAAATAATACGAAAATATTTATCAAAAGCTAGTTTTTCAGGGGGGAGAAGCACCATTCTTGAGCTCCCTTGGAAATGATGCAAATGTGCAGGCAAACATACATACACAAGCAAAGAACTTATTGTGAGAAAGCTTACTCGTTGTTTCAACGTTTTGCGGCCAATTAGTGGCAGTAAGAGCACAGCAGAAGAGTTAATGCTGGCCTTAACACGATCTAATGTGTCCAAGCAACCTTTCTAAATCTGGGATCTTGCGCAGATATTGAGCCAAAAGTAACATGACTTCTGAATGAGCTATAAGCTCCTCAACCACATCAAGCCTGTGATTGATTTTCTCAACATCTCTCAGAGGATGGCAGATCCAGTTCCTTAAAAGTCGTTTACCAGATGATGTGACACAATTGTCGATGTATTTGTACAATGTACCTATATAGTAATGTTGTTTAAATTAACATAGGAGGATGCATGCCTGTCAGGACAGGAATTATTTTTTAACACAACTATTTAATATACACTAGATTCTGCAAGCACTTGCCAGTCTGACCACCATCAGCATTGTTATTAAAAATCTCAAGATTGACAAGTGTCTGCCCATCCATTCTCAGACATCCCTTGTAGACTTGATACAAGGTAACGTCTCCATTACGTAAAGCATCATCCAACTGTCCAACCCAAATGAATCAATTCAGAACAAAGGACATCGATGTTCCTGGTTGTAAATGTACCAAATTTCATAGGCTTACCATCAATCGGGATAAATGGTTAGTGAGTCCACCAAGAGCACATAATGCGAGATCATGATGCATAATCCCCTCAAGTATGTGATCCCACGTGTTAAGAGATTTTTTGAAGTAGCCCTTCATCTGAATAAAGTTTCTCACTTCTGATGCATTACCAAAATCAGCATGTTGAGTCAATACTGATGCAGTGGAACCTACAAGTCAAGGTCAACATGCATCTTATCCAAATTGATCCAATCATCAATAACAGAGTCTTTCCCCCTCCACAGCCACTTTTATAAAGTGCAAAAGTGAAAGAGACATCTAACCGGTTGTACCAGCAAGACTACTTGTAACTGACAAACAATTGATGTGGGGAGAACAGTTGCCCTAAAGAAGAATGTGACAATTGATGAAAAGAAGTTAAATGGCTAAACTGATGTTCACCTGTTACTAAGTACTTTTTCAATGCTTTCTGTGCTTCTTTGGACAGTCCTGTAACAGATTTGACCAAAAATTAGTGACCATCTGTCTTGGGATTCAGCATGGCTGATATAATGATATTTCTTATATATGACAACATGTTTGCCATCTCTTTAACTATTAACAGAATGCAAAACCTATTGAATAAATTTACCTCGACTATCATATATCACTTCCTTGGGTGACACCTACAGTTAGAACAAAAGAAAAAGAAGACTAATCATTCCCACTATCATATTGCATAAATGGCAAATAACAGAAAAATAAGACCAAGGAGCATACTTGCATCAGCAAAGCCCCCAAAGCTGCATAAGAAGCATCATCGCTGATGGAACCAACCCAAAATTTTAAAGCAGCACAGTCAAAAAAGGCAAACCCAAAAGCAGTTGAACCATTCTCTAGCACAAAGCAATCCTATATACAGAATGCAGAAACAGAAGATGTTAATCAATTTATGCATCTAAGTTGTAAATTGCTGTGAAATTACCTTTCTATTTCTAATTATACATATTATAAAATTTGAGAATTTACGATGAGATGTTATTTGTTGCGCCCTCGATAAAAACAAAATGTTAAAAGACTCAGAACAGAAGTATTTCAAACCAACCTCTTTTACTGCAAGAAGATGAACAGCTTTTGGCCCAATATTACCCTCACTCATTGTAGATGGTGTGAGAATGCCAATTAACTTTCTTTGAATAACCTGAAAACAGCATTTTAAATCATGCTCAAATTTGAATCACTAAAACATACAGTTCTGCAACAGCCTATACAATTTGTTCATTTGATCTAAAAAATTAGCATATCTTCAGATCACTCTAAAAGATGCAGAAACCTCAACCCTCCCCCCACCACCTTTCCACCAATAAAGGAAAAAGAGATTACAAGAAGTGACAACAGTAACAGATTAACAGGAAAACACTGAGGTTCCATGGGTGGATTGCCCCAGCAAAGATTACTTAAATATTGTGGAAGAATTCATACATTGAATAAAAAATTATTCAGTTGTTGGAGCCAGAACAATCTAGAGGCTTTGCGTCATCATCAAAAAATGTCAATGGTTCACATCATTATTTGGATAAAAAGAACTAAATAAATACAGGCCCATGGAAAACTTACAGAAGCAGAACCTCTTGATTTTGCTTGTTCCGAAGTCTCCAACTGCTCAATTCGTCCAACTTTGTAGCTTTGGATGAGAAAGGATGGGAAAACAAAGAAAGCATCAAAGAAGTGTGAGAAAGAAAACAAATAAGAGGACCTCTTGCCAAAAAAATGATAATTCTAAAATATAAAAGCAGTATAAATGCAGAAATTAAATTAGATTAGTCAATACTGAATAGAAGCCCCACTAGAAAAGAAAATCAATTTGAAACTAAACAAATCAGGATGCTAAATTTAATATATAGATACACAGTCAGGAAATTGCTCACCCTCGGTCAATCAATTTCTGAACAGCATCATCAATCCCACTCTCAGATATGCCTACCTGATAGCAATGCAAAAAGGTTCACATACATCTTACGTTGAGGAAACAATTCAACTACCACAGCTAATGCCCAAAAAAATTACCAAAATAGGACAACTATAGATGCAAAGGTGACATTACCTGTCGACATTTTCCCACCCCACTTAACGTCATTTTCCAGTCAAGTTCCTTGTGACCAATTTCAGCGTCAAGTTCATAGAGTTCATAAAACTTTCCCTAAAATATAGAAGTTTTAGTCGTAAATTTCAGTATTGCAAAAGACATTCATGACATGCAATATGTGTCTTTACCAGATATTTTTATGGTATAATAATTCTCTGTCTCTGGGACACATAATGATGTAAACTAGCAACACAAGAATCACACAGCATAAGAACTAATTTTGCAATTTATAAACCAAAGAACAAAAAATAGACAAAATCAAGCTTATACCTTAAGTTAAAGGTGCCTCTCTATTACAAATTACTCAAGTGACAGAATCGTAACCGTTTGTCTAATTTCATGAGACAATTAAGGCCCAGAGCTAAAGTCCCGTTAGTTAAAACTAAAGGACAATCATTGATTCTTGAGTAAGTGCCCTTAACATTAAATTGAACATTAAGACGTTAACAGTTCATTCAGCAATAACAGGTTTTATCAATAGCAGAAGATCACATTGACCACCTAAATTCACAAAGAAATCCATAGTGAAGGTAAGGGTTCAGATGTACTAACCACTTTAAAGAAGATCACCACATCCATGTATTGACATTTAACCTCCCAGTATTGCTTTTGTGATGCTGACATTTTTCTCAAAGCAACTGGTGGTATGTAGAGTGTTCTTTCGTCATATAGAGGGTCACCAGGTCTTCTTCCCTTAGCATCCTTGATTCTAGAAGGATGAAGCCATTCAAACTTGGTAGCCATTTCAGAATCCTCTAGATTTTTCTTTTCACCATCTAAATCCTCAAGAAATTTCACCCTTTTGGTAGTATTCAACTTGGAGACAACACTCTTCTCCTTGGGATTACAAATATCTTCATGTAACCTTTTTAACCGAGGGACTGAAGGTCGCAAATGAATGCCAGGTGTATCTGGTCCAAAAACATCATCATCATCACTTTCAATAAGCAACGGGCGTCCTTCACCCCCTTGCTTAACTATCCCATTAGAATTGCAAATACTTTGCTTCACCATCTGCTCAGAAGCCAAATTTCCATTTTCCAACTCTTTTTGCACCTCAGAATTAACCAGAACAGAGCAAGTAGGGTTCAAATCACTTGCTTGCTTCCTGCCATTTGCAGTCAATACATAATATGTAGGCTTTAAACATACAAAGAACTGAAATGCTGAGTGAAAGTAGTAAATTAACGAACTGACATAGGTAACCTTTGCATTAATGATAGAGAGAAGTTATTGTCCTCTAGTTTTATAAATGGTTGAATTTGATAAATAAACTATGAAAAATCTTTGCTAGTCACTCCGCATTGCAAAGTGACTAAAACAACCTTTTGATCATCCACAAACTAAAGGGATCCTGCTTCTTGGAAGGCCCCTGCTTTATATAAAATCTGACAGTTGTGGATAGTATACAACTAACAAAGAACTACTCAAATAAACTAGTGCAGCAGACAAACAGACACATAAGCTCAAGAATCATTTAGCACAACGAAATGAACGACTATCAGAGACGTCTGAAAGTACTACTCCAGCGGCAATAAACTTTTAATGCTTGCAACACATAAGCTCAAATCATAATATCTTTCATCAACCTCATATCAATATCTAAAACGCTCTATAAGTACATAATCTAAATAAAAATAAATAAAAAAATAAAAATCCAAAAACAAAAAGAAAATGAAAAGGCGACGGTAACCTACTCATCAAAAGAGAATTTCTTAGTGTCGAATTTCACGAATTTGTGCTTGATACGGAAGAATAAAGAATTTTTGCTTCCGTTCTCATCTCCGGGGACCGGGAATACCTGACGCGGCACTTTCTCCGGCGGAGTATCGGTTCCTCTGACTTCATCAGCTGAGGAGTCAATTGTGGACGCAGAAATGGCTTTATTGGAGTCATTTTGATTCGGATGCTTCGGTGGAAAATTAGGAGCACTGGAGGTCTCGATCGTGTTTCCTCCGCCGCCGGAGTCCTGTTTCTCCGCCGAGGGTTTTTTGAGAAATGAGAGAATCGATTTCTGGCGCTGCATTTTCTGATGGTTGGAGAGCCAAAAAATTTTCTGATTTAAAATATAGGGGAAATTAGTAAATAACAGAGATTTGGCGCCAAAAGTTGCGCTCCGAAAGGGTAAAACTTTTTCGGAGGTTCGATTAGGGCTAGGGATCGTCTTTTTTACATTTACCCTGTTTGTGTTAACTGTGCTTCGATAAGTTTAAAATCAGTCCATTTAAAATTTTAGATAGCAATTTCAGCCACCAAAATCCTTTCATGTTTCTTAAATACTCTATTTAAATTCAATTATGTTGTGTTTGGATAGATGATTTTGGGAAAAAATTCTACTCATTTATTGGGGTGATATGTAATGTCAAAATGAATGAATTTAAAATTTATTTAAATTAAAAAATTATTTGAAATCCTTTGATATTTCACACTTTTTGATTTGAGTATATTTGAAATTCATTTATTTCAACTTTATAAATCCCACTTAAAAAAGGCAAATTTCAAATGTTTATTCAAATCCATCGATCAAACACAACATTATATAATTAAGAAAATCCTATTATCTAGTTAGTAAGGGTGTTAATGAACCAAGTGTCCAGTTTATATGGTTATTATACGATCCCATTCGACCCATTATACTGGATCGAGAAAAAATGACTCCATATCTGATTCATATGCATAGGATACCCAATTAATACGAGTCAGATAACCAAGTACCCAATTCGACCTAAAACTACATTTTTTTTAGTGTCAAAATTTTTTAAAATGTATAAAAATATCTGGTAATTACACATATACCCTTATGAATAGGAAGGGGAAAAAAAATACATTACTATTATGCCATAGAATGTAAAATTAGAAAATTATCCCTATATATGGATCAGATTAGGTACCATCGGATTGCCAATTTTTTACCGCTACTCAACCTGGTACAAGAGTAATATGTGATTTGCTACTCGATTCGGTTTTATTAATCAGTTCGGGTATCCAATTTTTATGATTTGGAATGGATCAATTCAACAAATTTTTTGATTCGGTGGGTCAATATGAACATTTTTACTTGTTAGTGTATCATGTCGTTATACTTTAAAAGTTATAAGGTACAAATATTCAAAGTAAAATATTCAAAGTACAACTAACGCAATTATAGAATCTTCCTATGGCTTATTTACTACTAACGAATCAAATTCTCATAATTTTTAGGATTAATTGCACTTTGCACCCTTAAACTATCATTTTTTGCATTTTACACTCTAAAATACCAATTTTAGCAATCAACCACATCAAATTTCTAAATTTTCGTACATTACGCCAATTACACAAAGATCAAATGATTGATGTACCTCCACTAATTTATCCAAATTTTGAAAATATCCTTTATTCAACCACATACCATACAATAGTATAACACTCTAGGATTTTTAGAAACAAATCGAGTACAGCAAAAATGGGTTCAAATTTCAGGTTAATGAAACTCAAGAATTTAGGGACAGCTGCATCATAGTTTTATTATTTTTTTTTTATTTTTTTTCTGGAAGTAAAATAATTTGTAAAAACCGTTAAGTTATAGGCTGTTCATCTACATCTTTGTTGATTTCACCGAAGAAGAATCGCATTCTCCAGTGGAGACAATATCAAAAAATCGTTATTTAATAAATAATCGTCGAAATCAATGTCATTGCATTTCAACTTCTCATTCTTAGTTTCTTGCACCTCTTTAATATCACAAGAAAAAATAGCAATTGAGTAAGGTATTGGGGATATATGGGTCATTTTCTATTCACTATTGAGTAATTGATACAATGTGCAAAAAATTTAGAAGTTGGAGACGATTGATTGTCAAAATTGATACTTTAGAGTGTAAAGTACAAAAGTTTGATAGTTTAGGGGTGCAAAGTACAACTAATCCTAATTTTTAAAGTGTAATTTTTTTAATTATGTTTCATATACATATCACGTATAATATGCACTCTTCAAAGAGGCCCATTCCAATGAAAATGTTGATTTTTTTTTTTTTTTTGTAATTTATCATATTAAATTGATAATGACGATATTATATAACATAGAAATTTGATTACATATTTCTATATACATATAAAGTGTTATTTATTTGTTAGAATACACTTATGATATAAAAAAAAAGAAGGAAAATGCATACACATATACAAGTTAATAATGTGTAGACAGCAAAGTTTAGGTGGCAAGGTTGTTTCTATATGATTTATTAGTTATGAATTCGGATTAAAAGAGATAAATGAAGAGGTTTTTTTTTTTTTTTGGTTGATAAAGAATTTAATACTGTGTGATATCTCGATGCGCTTGAGTTAACAAAGTTCAAACTCTCCTAGCAAAAAAAAAAAGTTCGAACTTAGTCTCATTACGAGAATGGGCCTTATTTTAGAAGGAAAATACTTCGATAGATTTGGTATTTGGTTCTATTTATAGATTGTGTGGTGTAAATGTTAAATGTTAAGGAATCTATGACAACAACTAATGTGAGTAAGATTTTATAAAATTTAATCTTGACTGTAAGATTTATAAGTAGGGCAAAAAACTGAGTATATAGTAGTATTTTTCATTTTAGGGTTAAGCCCAACCCAACTTATTCTTATATTATTTGGTTCATACTTGCACATAATTTAAAAAAAAAAATTGATATTTGACCAACTAATAAAACACATTTTTCATAATTGTCTCTCAATATAAATTTAAAATTTATTAGTTGATTATAGAATTTCAAATTTTGAAATGGTTTATAAAAGTAATTAATGTTAAGATATGAATTTAATACTATTTTTGAGATTTACATGAAGGATAAAATAAGTAAAATAATTTTAATGTATTTGTTGAAAGATTGACAAATAATTTTACACAAACAAAAAAAAAAAAAAAATAACGTATAAAATATGATGGAGGGAATACTAATTAGACTCGACCTAAAGTCAAAGGAAATTACGTGGGCACCAAGTTCTCATGCATACCAGGACCAACGTGGCTTCGCATCCACCAATCAACAGCTGCCACCTCACTAACCAAAACTTGATATTTCCAACATCACCGTCTTTCCATTCATTCTTGGACAACAAGTTTAAACTTTAACCTCAACCTCCTCGAACCTTCCAGACCCCAAAACTCTCCATATTCTCTCTTATCTTTCCCCGCTAGCTAGCGGATCCTTCCAGACCCCCAACTTATAAAACCCCTCCCCATCAAACAAACACATTTAGCCATTAGATAAACATAGAAGGAAAAAGAAGAAGAATTTCAAGATGCCAAGTAGATTTCCGGGGTCAATCAAGCAGGAATGGGAGCCCGTGGTGCTGCAGAAGCCAAGGCCCAAAGCCCAAGACCTGAGGGACCCGAAGGTTGTGAATCAGGCCTTGAGAACAGGCGGGCAGGTCCAAACCATCAAGAAAGCGGAAGCCGGATCGAATAAGAAGACATCGGCTTCAACGGCTGTGAATGCAAGAAAGCCGTGGATGAAGCCGAGGAGCCGGCGGCTTTGGACCGGGTTTCGACTGAGGTGAGGCAGGCGATACAGAAGGCGAGGATTGAAAAAAAGATGAGCCAAGCTGAGCTGGCTAAGCAGATTAACGAACGGCCTCAGGTGGTTCAGGAGTATGAGAATGGGAAGGCCGTGCCTAATCAGGCTATATTGGCTAAGATGGAGAAGGTCTTGGGTGTTAAGCTAAGAAGATTGAAAAAATAAATTACATTAATAATTAACTAATTCTGTTTTATGTCAATTAATCAGTCTCGTAAATTAACTAGTTTCCTAATTATATTCTATGTTGTTCCCAACTTTTGGATGTTAATTAATTAATTATCATGTTAATGGTAATGTTTGTTAATTATTTCAGGGAATCAGTCTGTTGAAGGTTTTTTTTTTGACCCCTTTTCTTTTTGCATAATGATTTGTCCCTTTTAAGACTTTTTTAACTGAATCAAGGGGAAAAAATAAAGATTGAAGATAATCAATAATTCGTATTTGAACACCTATTATTCTTTGCATATTATTTTTAAAAATATTATAGAATTTTTTTATGTAATATATATAAGATAATAAAATTAAAAAAATATGTATGAAATTATTATAGAATATTATTTAGAGATTAATAAACAAAATTTACCATTCAAACGGAATATCATTCTGGAAATAAGAAAGAATTCAATCAATGTAAAAAAATATCGTATTTCCTGTTGAAAATCTTTTTCAAAGCAAGCAAAAAATGTAATCATCATCTGTATCATTTTAACCATGTAAGCATTGGCAAATATTTTGATATACGGGAAAACTCGAGTTTATACAGTACCAATAATGTGACATACATGAAAATTTGAGTTCACACAGTATTTATTTTAAATAATATTATATTGATACAATAAATTTTATTTTTCTCGACATAACAGGTAAGTCAATTTATAGGAGAAATTTAACGAAGGAATTAAATATGAAATTCATTTTTCTAGGTGACATATAGAGCTGTATACGATTGAGGGTGTTTGTCCTCAATCATTCCGTCTCTTATTCGTACATAGAGGTTTTTAGAGGCTTTAAAGCCAGGGTGAACTGTAAATGGGAGTAGTAACAGCTTTAACTATAAGATACTTCTTGAGGCCATCAATTCCCAAATCTTTTCCAAAACCACTCATTTTGTATCCTCCAAAAGGAACATCTTTATCCAAAGCAAGATAACAATTTATCCAAATAGAACCAGCTCGAATTGATCTTGAAACTGTGTTGGCAAGATTAATGTCATTAGTCATAATGCCCGCTGCCAGTCCATATTTGGTCGCATTGGCCCTCTTAATCGCCTCCTCGACAGTCCTGTTTATGTTTTAATGAAATTTCACCAAGGTCATCATGGCATAACCAAATTTAGCGAATAAATCAAACTTGTCCATTGGTTTAACTAAGGTATGAATAACGCTATAAAACTAGTAGTGTATTTATACTATACGACTGAAACATGACGATATAATTATACGAAAATGACATCTATAGATGTCAAGAATCTCAAGTGAAGTATAACTATATTTGTGAAAATAATTAAATACATGAACTATGGTAACATTGACATGTTATTTTCCAATAATCTGACTTACTTGAATTTGAATACTGACATAACTGGACCAAATATTTCTTCCTTCGCTATAGTCATATCATCCTGCATTAAAAAAAAGAGTGATTAATTGCAGCAGAAATCCAAATTTCTTTGCCATCCAAGTACGCAAGCTGTTCATCTAAATGATTTACCGTGACATCGATGAATATTGTTGGCTCAATGTAATAGCCCTTTCTGTCACAAGGCTTGCCACCATGGAATAAGGTTGCACCTTCATTCTTGCCAAGCTCAATGTATGAAAGTATTCTCTCATATTGCTTCTTGTCAACCTGCATTCTACAGAATTAATGCACAAATTGGAAGTTTTATTATATTACAGATGACATTAATAAGAGATAATCTCGATTACATTAGCGTTATTTAAGATTTTGAATCACATAAACTTGGGGTCCTTGATGAGAAGTTGGATCAAAAGGATCGCCGACCACCCAATTTTTCATCTTCTCCTTTAACTGAAGTAGAAACTTATCGTAAATTCCGTCTTGAACAAAGATACGAGAGCCAGCAACACATATTTCACCCTGGAAATTAATTTTCAACAATAAAAGTTAACATTTTTATCATCTTAATTTGATTGAAAAACGAAGAAATAAAATTTAGTCGTTGCCTTGTTAAATAGAGATCCCTGCAGGGCAAGTTCGGCAACTTTGTCTACATCTGCATCGTCGAAGACTAGAAAGGGGGACTTGCCTCCCAGTTCTAGACATACAGGTTTCAAGTTGCTTGTTGCTGCAGCCTGCATAACAAGACGTCCTACTTCTGTAGAACCCGTAAAACTTACCTGAACAGAAGAAATTAACACATACATACATATATCAGCCAAACAATATACATATCTTTTCTCATTTTTCCATTTTTCTTAAAGGGTAGCATTTGGTAACAATATTCATTCACATAACTCTAGTAAAAAACTTTACCATATCAATGTCCATATGGGAGCTAAGTGCAGCACCGGCCGTATGTCCGAATCCTGTCACAACGTTAAGCACTCCATCTGGGATTCCAGCCTATTTCAACATTTAAATAACACAATTTGTGACATAAATATAATAATTTTTGTTGCGTAATGATACATGTAATACGGTATTAATGCTGATATATATTTATTTAGATGGATGATCGGGTATGGTTGGTTAGCACACTATATAGATCCAACTTCCGATAGATCAGAGGCTCCGACAATTAAGACGGGAACCTCTATCTATAAATATTAGATAATAGCATGTGAAACACGGAGCAAAAAAATGCAGAACAACTCATACTAAGCCTCTTACAGGCAATACAACACAAAGCCTATGGACCTCACAAATACATCTCTCTGTATCTCTATACGTTTACACTCAGTGTTCCATCATCGCTTTAATTTAATTTCAAAAGTAATTATTGCTGTTTCTTCTGTAGAAAATGCAAGATTATTTACCAGCTTTGCTAGATGAGCATAATAGAGGGCAGACAGGGGAGTTTGTTCAGCAGGCTTGACAACCATGGTGCAACCTGCGGCTAATGCCGGGGCAACCTTCGTAGCAAACATAATACTAGGGAAGTTCCAGGGAATAATGTGTCCAACTACACCAATTGGTTCGTGCAAAGTGTATCCTTGTAGCTCCTTCGACATTTTTAGTGTTTCTCCGTGAATTTTATCAGCTCCACCTGCATAATAACGGAATGTTTCTGCTGTTCCTGGAATGTCCATGATCTTGCCCAGATGAAACAATTTTCCACCATCAATTGAATCCAGTGTGGCTAATTCTTCTATATTTTCATCTATTAAGTCTGCAAATTTCAACATTATCTTTCGCCTCGCCTGGTAGCAAAAGTACAAAGAAATGGGAAGTTTAATTTCATGTCATCCAAATACTAAACTGCCCATAAATCGCTTTGAGCTAACGAATTGATTAATTAAGGTTAATTTTCTTGATTAAATGTTACAAGTTCATCCAAGAAACAAAATTTGAAAAAAAAATTTTGTTACTTTTTTGTAATTTTGGAGTATAAATTTCTAAGTTCACTACAAGATTGAAAAATATACCTAGAGTTAATATTGGTTCCTGGAAATGAACAAAAACACATGGCTTTGTTTGGATAGTGAAAATTTTTTCATTAGTCTGTAAATCATGTTTTTATGTATTTTTTTATCTTACATATATTACGTCAAAAAAAGTTACTACACTACTTATCAAAATAATATTTTAAAAATAATAATTGTTAAAATGGAGTTGTTATATATTATACCAAACAACCAACATACAAAATAAAATATAAGTTCTAAATTGGCGATTGATATAACTGGGATGGGATTATTTCCATTACCTTTCTCTCTAATTTCCTTCAATAATAATATATATTTAAACAATCAAAATTCTTAAAAGTTATCATATTATATCAATAATTTTATTTTGACAAGGTAAATCAACATACTTTAAAACCAATTATATTCAAAAATATTTTATCATTCAATTTGTCCGAAATATTTAAATAGTATAAAATGAGTCAAAATCATGATAAAAATTTAAATATTTAAACAAACAGAAAAAATTAATCTATGTATTTTTCAAATTTTATATGCATCAAATATATACAATAAATTATATTATAAAAGGTTATAATTTTTTAAAAATAATTTAAAGTTATATTTTTATAATATTTATCGAAAAGAAGTTATTTCAAAGATCCTAATCGATACAATTGATCATTCTACATTTTTCTTGTCCACGAAGAGCCGGGATGCGTCAGCAGTCGCTCAGCACTCTATGAGCCAACGGACTTAGCCTTGTTATTTTCCTTAAAAAATTCGTTTACATTGTACTTGGGGCGATAGGGATTTGGGGTGTGAATTTCAAATTCTGGGTGAATTTGATTTAAAAGAAAATTTTGAAATGTATGAATTTAAATTGGATGAATTTGAATCATGATATAAAATTTAGATGAATTTTAAATTCATTCATTTAATCATTAAAATCGTACTCTTATTTGTTAGTGGATGTCAAATTCACAACTAAATCAATTATTTTGTTTGGATAATTTATTATATACTAGGATTTTAAATTAAATCCACCCAAATTCCTCCATCTAAATACAATGTAATTTATTAAAAGTATTTATAATGTTAAATCAGATAAATTTTAAATTTATTCAAATTAAGAATTTATTTGAAATAATTTATTTCATACTTTTTAATTTAATAGCCTGTTTGGATGGATGGATTTGATTTCAAATCCTCAATTCAAATCCATTTTATTATTTAGATAAAATATTAATAGGCCAAATTTCAAATCGAGATAAAATTAAAGTGAATTTCAACTACTAAAAAATTTTGAATTTCAAATCCACTTTTAAACTTAATCATTTTAAATCCTTTTATTTCAAATTTATTTTCAAAATCTAAATTTAAATTCACACATCCAAACACAAATCCAAATAAATTTAAAATTAATCTATTTTAATTTTATAAATTATTTTAGTAAATAAATAAATTTAAAATATTTCACCAAATCGATCCATCTAAACGTATCTCTAGCCAATTGATGAAATCAGACAGCATGACATTCTTTTATATATTTTGTACCTAATCATAGTTGTTGCCGGATAAATCGGGCATCAGTTTTCAATGTTGGCGTGCTAAAATATTCTGTAGTTTTTTTTCTATGCAGAAAAAGGAAAAACTATTCTAGAGTCATTCAAGTATTTTAATGGAAAAATAAGCATCAAAGCTCTTTTGTCCAAACCGAACCATGTCGTGACAAAACTTTCCTTTCAAGACAAGACTTTCAACATCGAAAAAGGCTAATTCTTCTTAGGCAAAATAATATATTATTACGTTGTTTAATCTGATTGGTCGCATGTTACTTCAACTGATGGGACTGATAATCAATCTTGACTCACACATGCCGGTTCAACTAAACAAATAATGAATGCTCACGATGTTCATGAATTTTGATTTCTCCTATAAATCGAGACAAAATAAAAGGGAAAATTGGTCATATAAATCTTACTGCGCCTGAAAAACGAGGCCATGGGCCGTGGTCGAAAGCTTCCCGGGCAGCTTTCACAGCCAAATCAACATCCTGCTTGTCCCCCTCTGAAATTTTTGCAATCACCTTCCCATTTCTTGGATCCATCGTCTCAAATGTCTTTCCTGTACAATCAATTTTTGTTTTTTCCCCGCAAGAAGTAGTAGCACTATTAAGTAAGAGTGTCTATCGGTTAATTGATTGATTAATCAATTAATAAAATTGGTCAAAATTTAAAAAAAAATTTTAAAATTTTTAATCAATTTTAATTTTAAATTTAATTCGGTTGAAAAAACTTATTGAATTTGGTAATCAGTTAACCAAATTTAAAAAACTTCTCTATTGTTTTGAATTTTTGACCAAATTTAAAATTAACTAAATTTATTAATCGAATTAAATTCGAAATCGATTACAATTATTTAGTTAACCGAATACTTGCATACCCCTACTACAAAATTTATCTAACTACGTGAGCGTGAACAACGCAAATAGAGTACTTTCTTATTACTGTTCAAGAATATGGAGATGCAATGTCCACATCAAAAGTCTTTGGTTTTTCCAATCCTATCTTGCAAGTTATCTTTTACATTTGTCTGCGTGTTCATTACTGTGTATGATGCATCATTACTGTGTATGATGCATCAACACATTAAGAACGTAAATCTCGAAAAATTCTTTACTATTTATTTCATATTTTATAATGAATATTATAAGTCGTTGGATGATTGAAATATAATAGAATTCTCAATATTTCAATCATCTCAACAGTTATTATATCTATTTCGCATTGTAGAGTGAGTAACCAAAACTAACTCATGAACCCCACATAGGCATGGGTCTCGTAATGGATATACACACTTTGTATTTTGATATACCATACACTTGGTACATGAAAAAATTTGTTGTTCCAAGTATTAACTAGACAGTTCCAATATAAGAAAACAAGAGTAGAAACAATTTGTTATTGTTTAACATATCGACTTCTAAACAATCTTCTACTTGAATCCCCCATTTGCATGATTATTTGGTAGTAATTACCTTACAAGTAGGTGACAGTTTGGAAGCAAATGAAAATTTTGTTGTAGTCGTGAAAGTGGGTTGCATCAAAGAATTGAATCCTATACCAGCTGCTTATTTACTAATGAGAGACACAGATATCACTCTTGGAACAGATTTATTCTTGGCACTTCAAAGAGAAAGGAATTGAAGAAAAGAAATGACCACAAACAATGAAACCAACAAAAGCCTTTGTTTTCTTGTTCAATTTAATGATGAATTCAGATATATGTAAGAGTAACTAATTAACATGAGAATGAAAGAATTAGGAAACCTGAAATGGAGTCAACGAACTCCCCATTGATGAAGAGCTTGGTGAACTTTATCTTAGGAACCTTAATATGAGATTCCAAGCTTCCATTGTTACCATTACTTTGGACAGCCATCTCTACTAGTTTCTCTCGACTCTCGAATTGACTCTGTTTTCTATGTTTTGTTTGGTGAATGAAATAACCAATGCTTGGATGACTATATATATACACACAACTAGTCCTTAAAGCTACTCTGGCTCTTCGTTTTCTTGCATAACCTTGACTATCATAAGAAAATTTTACATGAATCAAATTATTCGATTAAATAACATATAATAATGTGACTAAATATAAATTAATCAATTTATGATATTATATTACAAAACGAATATATTATTCATCGACTATACTAGATGGCTAGACCTACTACCAAACAAACCAGCTTAGCCAACTCGCTATGGGCCCTCTCCCCTCGTTATTGAAGAAAATTAGGAGTATTATTTTTATTAATATTATTAATATTCAAATTTGTTTGGATTGTATTTTTATCAAAATAATATAGTACTATTTTTAAATATTTTATGAGATACGTTTCTCTAACAACTGTTACATCCCAGGGCTGGAAAGTTGCTCGTACTACAATTATCGAAAGTGACTTTGTTTCAATAATTATTATTTATAATAAACACTAATAATTTTTTAATATATGCATATATTAGATAAAAGTTTATTAAAATTTTTTGAAAATAATAATTGTAAAATATTATTTAATGTATAATAGAAAAAATCGGTCAAACAGAACTATATCCCTAATGATTGATGTGTCAATATTTGTATTACCGAATGTGCCTTATTTTTCTGGGTCATGTTCTATTATTTATTATTGGCTAGGCTATTTGCAGTATGATTCTATGTCGTAATATATGTGTATTATAATAATAGAATTTATTAAAATGGATTTATCGTAATTTTTTACGGTTTAGGATTTAAGTAATAATTATTTGTTAATTTTTTAATTCAATTGAATGTTTTATTTTAATTGAATTTTTGGATAGTCAAGTTTGTTAACTTATAAATAGAGGATTTACTAGATCATTTAATTATAAAGAGTTGGATTGAGAGTTTTATAATAGAAAAATTCTAGTATAGAGATAAAAAATATATATATATATACTGAAATTACGCAGGTATCAAAATGAAAATCCGATATAACTCTACTAGTTCTCTCACATATTTTTATATATATTAAATAAATTTATTTTCTGTTAGTGTACTTTTTTTAGCTAACAGTTTCTACTTTTCTACGATTGGACATGGAGGGATAAATGTCATGAAAAAATGTTTTCAAGGAACATCACAAATTCTAGATGGCATCCGAGAAACAAAAATATCTCAAGTCTGGAAATGGACTGCTTTTGTATGCCTCTTATACGATGAGAAATGAAGTCGTGGGTGTCATGCCAAATTGGCAATTCATTGATCGCAAAATTTGACGTTAATAGAGGAAAATCTCTCATCTCGTTGCTGGTTGCTTCTAAATGTCCACTCGTGTCCCATCCGGCGACGAAGTGATTCGGATGGCGGTTAAATGCGGACGGGACAATTGTCAATTGTTACTCGAGTTAACCGGAGGCTTGTGACCGACGGAGTGATTTTGAACCAAGCCTTGTTTTTTGTTATCTTTTCTTCAAGAGGTAATAACTAATAACTAGACGATTTTTGTTTCGGTCTTTAACCATATTGATAGACCTGTATATTATGAAATTTATCGTAGTTGATAGAAATAAAATTTTATAAAATTTAATTTTAATTATAAAATCGGTTCATATAAATAAAATTTTATAAAATTTAATTCTGATTATAAAATCTATACGTGAGTTCTAAAGTTAGGTCTATATTAGTATTTTTCTATCAATATTGGTATTGGTTAGTGAGAAGGTTTATGTGGTGATTATTGAGTAATTAGTGACATCCTAATAGTTGTTCAATAACTAATATGATAATCTATTTGGATTAGGTGACCTGTTTTATTACAAATAAAGGTGTCGTGTTTTGTCCAAATGATAATTTTTGATTAATTATTAAACAACTATTAGAATGTTTAATAATTGTTCAATAACGAAAATAAATCTCTTGCCACTTTTTGGTAGGGGTATTAATAGCTAAAACCCAACCCAAATGGAGTTTGGACTAAATAGATTAAACTATCAAGCTATTTGGATTGGGTTACCCAAGTATGGTTGGATTGGGTTTTAGGTTTTATTTTATAGGGTTATTAACAATTTGCCCTCCTAAATTATATAGGCAATTACACTTTGTCGCCTAAACTATAAAAATATACACTTTACCCCCCATTCACATTATTCATCATTTAAAAATTTTAAAATATCAAGAAAATTTACTTAAATAACTAAAATACCTATCGTATTTTATTTTGATTTTTCGTGTATTTAACTGATTTTTGATAGTTATAAAAGAATTAGGAAAAAATAAAATATAATAACACATTGATGTCTTAGACTTTGGGAAATAAAAATGTAAGAAATTATTGAATTATATTACATCCAACATTGCAATTTGTTTGATTAAGTCAACTATTAAAAGTGTAAAATACTAAGAAATATCAAAAAATTACAAAGTATTTTATAGAAATTATATTTTCACACAATACCTTTACAGAATTTTTTTTCATAGAAGACAAGCCCATTTGGAAATATTATACTATTATAATTAAATATTTAAATTCGAAATAATATAAAATAAAATCTAATAATTTTAAAAATTTGACCAAGAAATATATTGATATAAATTACATTAAAATATTATATAGTTTATTTGTGCTTATTTTTAAATAATTATCACATCAATATTAAAATTTAAATACATAATAGTCAAAATATAGTACCAAGGGTATTTTAGTCATTTAACTATATTATCTTAATAATTTTAATATTAGTAATAGATGAATAGTGTCAATGGGGGGCAAAGTGTATATTTTTATAGTTCAGGAGGGCAAAGTGTAATTCTCATATAGTTTAAGGCGACAAAGTGTTATTAACCCTATTTTATAAAATCCAACCCAATCCAATAACTTGATAAAATTTATTTATATATTTTTAATTTTCATTTGTCCTAATTATTTCACACATCTGACTTATAATTTTTTATATTTTTTAAAATAATATTTAATTTATTATATTGTATACTTTTTCTTTTTATTTTTGACCAAAAATATTCTTTTAATGGATGATCTTATAATTGTGGATTCTTTAAAATTTATTTTATTTGTATGGATTTGTAATTCGAAAATTTGAATAACTTGTCAAATTAATACTTGAGTTGAATTTGTATGGATTGTTATCTGAGTTGGGTTGAATTTTAATTTGACTCAAACAAAAACTTGCCAAGAATGAACACCCTACTGGTTGAAATCTTGATTGTTTTACTTACTGGTGTACGTTTTTACTTTGGGCATTATAAAAGGCCCACATATCCAAGTGATAGGACTAACAGGGGCAACAATAAATGGGCTTCCAGACTCTCATTCCGACTCTATCGAATTGGTTTGGGCTCTGGTCAAATTCTATAGGGCTCACTGTAATCAATCTTTTGGTTAAAATTTTAGGCTGACGTGTTTTTTAAGAGATTTTATATAAAACAAAACTTTTTAGATAATCCTATATATGAAATAAAAAATTAATTGGATAATGGCTTTGGAGTTATCCTGAAAAATCCCATTCAACTGGATAAATGAATTTGTCCTGAAATTTGTCTTATACATTATGAATCAATATAAAAGGAGAGGAAAAAAGGGCAATATAGATTATCAAAGGAAAGAATTTTTATGTGAAATTTCATATGAATTCATTATTATTAGTTTTAGTAGTTAGGAAAATAGGAAGATTACAGACTGTATTCTTCTAATAAGTCCTTTAAAGTTTTATCTCTCATTCCCAAATTTTAAAAATAAAAATTCTCCAGTACAAAATTATAAATCAGTGATCTTACTAGTTATGTCATTTCATTGCTTTAAAAAAAGGTTTCCGTGAACCTTTATTCTTTGTTTTCGGCTGAAAATTCCAGTTTATCCGGTGGCTAAAGAAAAATGTGCCAAAGCCAATTGGACTTATCCTTTACAGACTAGTTTCGTAAAGTTGAAGACATTCATCTAATTCATACATATTCATGCGTTCACAATCAAACATACAAAGGAGGAAAAAGCTTACAACCTTGTCAACAATAACACCATTCAAAAAACTTAAATTTTTTTTGAAGTTTAAGATGATGGTAATTTCATTATTTATGTACTTCAACTCTCCTCTCTATACAATACACCCATCATGAATCCGAAAATTTTTTTGCTACTCACTCTATAATGCGGAATAGTAAGTATTCTTAACCATGTGATGATTTAAAATTCATGAAACATTATTCTTTTCAATTATCTCAACTGTCATATTCAATACGTATTGTATTGTGAGCAGCTATGAATCCCGACACTCTTGAAACAAGCGGATTAAAACAATAAAACATGCCTATGAGGATAAGCTGATGTTCTATCGAAAGTACATATACTCAATATAGCTAGTTGAAATCAAATTACCTCCAAAAAAAAGTCTATAATACGTATTCTACAATGCGAAATAAATACTACCTGAAATAATAAAAAGTATAATTACTTTTCAATCATTAAACGATTTAGAATACGAAACCAATAGCAAATAAATTTTCATTTCATTTCACCAAATGCAATACATACGTACAAATCAAACTCTTACATGCCCACATCTTTTTCACGAAAGAGCTTGGAGGGATCAGCAAAGCGCATAGAGAAAGATCGAGACAGAAGATCATTACCGGGTTCTTCTTCATCATCATCATCTAACATGTGCCCATCATCAAAATTCTGCGTGTAACTTTGTGCATCATAAGGGAACTTTACATGCACAGGAGGCTCAAATATTTTCCTTTTTTCTTTCAACAATTTTCTCCATAATCCCTTCCAAGACTGCTTCTTTGATCGAGCATTATTATTACAATTTGATAACTTCGGAGACGTCTCTTCGAGCTCCTTGTGATTATAGGGTCGTCCCAGATAAATGGTTTTTGTGCTGACTGACCTGCGTGGCCAATTTCTCATGTCCATAGCTCCAAAGTGCTGCCAAGAGGTTAGCTAGAACAACGAGAGTAAAGAAGTATAAACATCAAGACTTGTTGTACTTAGTGGACCTAATTAATTTGGGATTTAAGTGAGAGTGGTTGGGTGGTTTTTTGTGACTAGAATAGTCCAAAATGACTAGCAAACTATCAAGGGCTTATCGTTGTTGGATATATTATTTTTGGGAAATTTTACTATTAAAGAATTATTCCGCTAGTTTTAATATAATATAAGTTTTTAAAATATATGATATTATTTTATATAATTTTTTAAAATACGTGAAATGATTCTTTTAACACAATTGTTAAATTTTCTATTATTTTATTAATACATCTTGTAAATTAATAAAGTAATAAAATTACTCATGTGTCACTAAATTTAATAAAAAAAAAAATTTAAATAAATATCTAAACTCATTAATTGATAATTCAGTAAAATTTTGTCGCATATAATGCTTTTGACCAATGATGCTAAATTTATAATTTTTTAAATGATTTTCTTTATTTTATACAATCGAATTAAATTGACCGGGAAAAGGATTGAAGAGTTTTTTGTTGTTTCTTGCACTTCATTGAAACATTGGGATTTAATAACAGCCGAGCACCTATAAAGCACGAGAAGGATTTGTAAGAGGTTGCTTATCCAAGTTGTATACATATGGGTCCTCCACCCCTTTTCAACGTTCTACTAGAAACACGTGATGCACAACAAATGAAGGATTGTTTTTGAGCAATTTGACACAGCTAGAGCCCAGAACCTTCTATAAATCTTCTGGGGTTGCATTTTTTAACATGAAGAATACCAAAAGACAACTAACTCACGTTACGTGAGTCGGCTATCAAATATTTTATTTAAATGTGAGGTTAGAAGTTCGAATTCCTTCGCATTCTTAAAATAGAAGTTAGATTATCTATCATTTGATCCAATTAGACATTCCCTTCTCCTTAGATTTAGATAAATAGGAGTAAGTTAAATTGTTATCGTTTAAGAAAAAAATACCAAAAGACATTTTGTTTAATAGTCATTTTTACTCCCTCTTGAGTTGCTTAGTACTCAATCCATCTTATTTTATCTATACAATTTACTTTATATCAAATTATTTGTCGCTTTAAAATTTTAAATAAATATTAATTGATGTTCTTCTACTTCTTCCATTCCTTTTTAAATGTTACTTTATACAAAAAAATTTCTTTCATTTTAATTATCCCTTAAAAATCCAATAAATTACTAATTTTTTAACTAATTTTGTCATTATCTCTTTCTAACTCCATTAATTACTAAAAATAGTGTGAGAAAGAGAATTAATGTTGTCACTCTTTTAATTTATTACTAGTCAAAAGAATAATTTAGTCATACATGATCAATTTTACCTAGAATTCAGACTATTTAATATCAGAAAAATGTTGGTCAGGCTAAACCTAACAAAGTCTTTGTTCGAATTCTACAAGAAAATTGCAAATTTCATGCGGATTTTTGCTGCCAATTTTTTCCCCAGAAATTATATACGGATTTTACTGCAAATTTTAGTTTTCTAGGTTTGGGATTATAAAATTTTGCTACGAATTAAAAAATCCGCATCAAAATCCGCAGATAACATTCCCTCAATAAAGCGGGAACGTATTATTTACAAAAATTACAGAACAAAAATCGAAGGAAAAATTAAGGACATTTAATTCCGCAGCATACTTGCTGCGGAATAAATTTTCACAGCATATCCTGCGGAAGTGATAAAGTTAATTTCGCAGACAAATTTGTTTGGAAATTCTCGGAAAATTCCGCAGAAAATTCAATTCTGATCAGAAACCAAAGACATTTTGGAGATCTAATCGGAAAAAATCAACTTCCTCTCCATTTCCTGCACCACCAGCCACCATTCACCCTCCACCTTTCTTCCAACTACCATCCACTATTTCCAAACCTAAATTTCATCCCTTCTTCCTTATTTCTTTCTCTCCTCAAGCAATTTTGCTCCATCATTCCTCTTGAAGAAGCCGCGATGAATAGCTGTTCATCTTGGATTTGATTTCAACTAGCTATATTGAAAAGAATAGCACATCCTCAACCATTTCCAAGGTGATTGATTGAACTACCATTTCAATTATTGTTCTTTTATCTATTTTTTTAATTCTTGTTATCCATAATTTTTGTGAGTGGTTTATTTTGTTATTTTCAGTTTTTTATTTTTTTGCAGCTATTTGTTGTCAATAAATTGTGTAGGATTTTGCTATGTTATTTTCATTTTTTTATCCTAATTTCGTAAGATTTTTGCTATAATTTTTGCGCTTTTATTTTTATTTTTATTTTTTTGTTATAGTATAGATTTTTGCTATGTTATTTTAATTTTTTTATCCCTAATTTCGTAGGATTTTGATATAATTTTTGCATTTTTAGATGTCTTCTGTCTCGATCTTTCTCTATGCGCTTTGCTGATCCCTCCAAGCCTGTCTCTTATACACATCTAGATGTGTATGTTATCCATAATTTGTCGAGGATTTTTGCTATGTTATTTTCAATTTATTTCCATATAATGACAATATTTAACACCTATACTATCATATATATACTAAATTTTTACTATAATAAGCAAGTGAAAAATTTTCATGAAATTATATTCTTATATTTGTCTAGAAGTTAATTGTTTAACAGGAAACTAAGTAAGTCATTAGTTTGGTTAGGCAAAATGGAAACTCCTAATCGAAGGTGGATGTATAATAGGCTTCTTCCAAATCGCCGGGGATATGTGGAATTCTTGTTTTAGGCATTCGCCAGTTTAGCAGTTTCCTTATTTGCTTATATACATGTAACGTGTGTCACTGCAGCTAGCTGGTTCTTTATCAAAGAATTGGATAACATTTAACTTCTTTGTCTTATGATTAAGCGATGTGCATTTTTTGAACTTTTCGCTATATGTATGTCTTGGACACCTCATCTTGTATTTCACTACTATGAGCTTTTAAGTGCTTTGATTTCTTGTTTATAAAGTTTGGTTCTTTGATAAGTGAAAATCTACGTCTTTAGTCTGATTGGTGATTATATATGTACTTTTGTGTCTTGTGTTCACTTCCATTGTCTGCTGCATAATGCTACACGTAACACTCACGTTTCATTGAATTTTAGTTGGAGCTTAAAGAAGGTCCTTTGGACCAGTTTACCCATGAGATGGAGCCTTTCCTGCACAAGCAAGGAATGCCCGTCTGAGTAAACAAAGGTGTGCCTTTTTCTGTTGATTTTCTTTCGGTGTTTTCTTCTTTACAAGAATGAGATATAAACATCGTCTAGTACATGCTATGCATATCATATAAGAGACAGCTTATGCATAGCATGTACTCATTCTTGTAAAGAAGAAAACACCGAAAGAAAATCAACAGAAAAACCGAAAGAAAATCAACACACACCTTTGTTTACTCAGACGGGCATTCCTTGCTTGTGCAGGAAAGGCTCCATCTCATGGGTAAACCTGTCTCTTATACACATCCTATTATTTTTAGATATGATAAATTTTACATTGTTTTGGTGGCTTAACTTTTCTGTATTTGTTTTGCTCTGCAATTGCTTGAGATACTAAAATTCTTGGCTTTGTTGTTATGTAGCATCTTCTTGGCTTATGAGCTATCAAGATGGCTACCTCTAGACTTGATTTAACTTGCAGATAGAACTCTGTTCAGTTTGATGCTGTCCTTATAGGACATCTATTTAGATCTTGAATCCGCATGAAATTTACAATTTTCTTGTAGAATTCGAACATATGTTGTACGAGAATGTGCAGCAGCCCCCTTCGTGTTGTCTTCTAGGCTGACCTTGGAACCTTCAGCCACGGTGAAAGTAGTTAGATTTTGTATTGTGTCTCTTAAAGTTATTGGACGGCTGATGAGTAATTGTGTTAAAATTTTGTTGTTGTGATCGAATATATATAGTTATTTCTTTTTGAGAAATATATATTTAGTATATGTCATATTGGATTGCACTTATGCGAATAAGGTTTTTGAATCACTAAACTTGATTGGATTTGGATATTCTATTAGTGTGAATGAACAATCTAATGCACGGTTCATTTGTTCTATTTGGTTGTTTACTTAGATAACTAAATGCTACATATGTATTGTATTTGAATTAATTTCGTTGAAATATTTTTGATATTATTTGATCCAATCGGACACTCTTATTATTTTAATCATCTTTCTCTTATACACATCTGTCCAAAATCTGTCTCTTATACACATCTAGATGTGTATAAGAGACAGGTGATACATGGAACATATCTGACTGTATTCCACTACTAAAAAATTGTTAATTACCTGTATATTTTGCTGCGAATTATAATGAAACAAAATATACAGGTAATTAACAATTTTTTAGTAGTGGAATACAGTCAGATGTGTTCCATGTATCACCAATTTAATTGGGATTTAATTTTGCTTAAATCTCGAGAGAGAAAGAAGTGGGATTATAATTTTTTGGGATAGTTATAGATTTGTATGGGAGAGTTATAGATGACTATAGGAGCGAAATTAAAATGATTATGTGATAAGTTTTGATTGGTCTTCCGAATAAACTATTTCTCAAGCTCATTCTGATATATTTAAAGTGATTTAATATCAACATTAATGTATTTGCCACAACCTTAAACGGCATTTAAAGTGAACGAAAGGAATAGTTTTACCTTAGTATCATATTAATAAAGAGAAAATTCTATAATTGGGGATATTAATATAAAAGTGTTAATTCAATTACTTTAAATTATCATTTTTCAAAATTGATAAAATTTAATAATTTTGTTAATGTTGTTCAATGTCTATTATATACACTACGTGCTAAGGAGGTTTATAACATCTTGTTATTTATAAAGCTTGAGTCTTCAATTTAGTATAGGTCATTATATTGACTTTTTATTATACCCCTATTATTAAATAAAAGTTAAAAAAAGAAGAAGAAGTAATTGTAACTTGCACTTGGAAATTTTTATTCAAATTAAAACACTATAAGCGGAAAATATAGAATAGTTAAGATTATCACACTAATTCACTGTTAAAAATTTGTTTACAATTTATTTTTATTTTTATTTCATTATTTGTTTTAAAATAGCATACATATAAGTGTATGCCTCGCCATTAGTTATGCATTAAGCTTCAATTATGTTTTTCTCAATGCAGAGCTATATCTGCTATGTTTGGTGCACTATAAACTAATAAGATAGCACATGGATTTCAATGTGTACATGGAAATCCGTTTTCTTACGTTTGGCAGATTTCGTAGTTTATTGAGACTTGAAAAAAAAAAAAAATCTAAAAAAAAAATTAGAGCTAATTCTAATATGTCCTTTAGTATGCAATAAGGGAAAAAAATTTACATAGACTCAATTTTTTGCTAGACTTAATGGTGTAAGTTAAATCTTATTCAATCTTTTTTAAATTAACTGATGTCATTTATTCAATTAAGTTTAATCTACACTAAAGATTTTATAGTTAGGACCAAATACCAAGTCTCGAACACGTGGGATGCGTTTAATTGTTTTCACTAGAAGGTTTTTTTTTTTTTTTTCTTAAAAAAAAAAAATTCTAAACCCTTTTCAACTTCCTTCTCATCTTTTTAATTTATTTTAGGGTTAAATGCACTAAACTCCCCTCAATTACATCCCAAGTTGCACTTTACCCGTTAAGCACTTAACTCCCTCTTTTGTATTGTTGGACAAAAATATCCTTACTAATTACTATTTTGTTTTTCTTTTTTCCCTATTATTTTTCCCTTTTCTTACTTTTCTCCTTTTACCTTTTTCTTCCTTTTTCCCCCCCTCCCCCCATTCTATGCTGCCATTAGTTACATCATTTGTTCTATTATGAATAATTATGGAGCAATACACAAATTAAATTATTTTGATTTTTTAGCTAATTCTATATTTTTCTTATACAAGATATATATTTTTATATTAAAAGTCATTTTTAATCTACAATTAAATCATATAAAATATATAAACAAGCTGGGTTTATATTTAATCAACTATAAATACACAAAAAAATAAGCACATTCTTCAACCGGTAATATTTTATCTATTTTTGACACTAATAAATTCCCTTATTCTTATTGTGATTTATTTACATTTTGTTTTTTTTAACAAATAATTGATTAGTTAAAACTATAAAATTTTAAAATTATTGAAAATTTAATTTCTTATTTACTTTTTCAAATATGCTATGAAATGTAAGCGACATATATTCTTTAAGGAAATTGTAAGAAAATTAAAAAAAAAAACTAATAAACAAGGTACAAAAAATAAAAGAATTCGTTATATTATTATTATTATTATTACGAGGAATGAACTAACTAGTGACATGAGAAAAGGGAGGGAAAAAAAAGAAGAGAAACAATCTAAAAAGAAAAAGGAGAAATGAATAAAGAAAATTAGATAAACTAAAACAATTAAAATAATAAGAGTTCCGATTGGTTATCAAATAATGTTAAGTATTTGACAAATATTATTTGGTCAACAACAAATACTGTTCGATTAAGTGATGATTATTCACTAAATAATATTATACATTATTCATATTTTGTCTTATCCATCATTTGCACTATTCATCTAATGTGATTTCAATGAATTATTTATATTGTAAAAATTTCACAATTATTGTTGGGTTTGGATTGATAAAGTAGTAATGCTACTAAAACCAATGAGCTAAAGACAAGGCAAAGGAGTCGTTACTTCTATTAATTTGAAATTAAGAACTTCATACCTCCGATCTTATGTTAAACTTCTAAAATAATTATCCAAACATCTGATAGAGTATTTGTATTAAAGTTTATCTTCCACTTCTCAGACAATTTAATGCTCTTCATGAGCTGAACAACAAATATTTCTTCAAATGACACTATTGACTATTACTCAAGAAATCCACTTGATTCAAGCTCTTTATAGCTGAAAATTCACTCGATTGAAAGGCTATAAATTGTGTTGCTGGTGAATTTTGAAGGCAAATTACAAAGGTACTTGTTCTCTTCTTGTTCCTCTATTTTCAATCATATTTTGTCCTTTAATTCTTCGTTATAGATCTACCATTTCAAATGTTGCATTATTCAATTTTTTTTTATTTTTTTTTATTTGCCTCATGTTAGTTAGTTCATCTGCATTATTGAGATTTCACCTCAATCTTGATGGAATTGGACTTTGGGCATACAGTTTCATATCATTTTGCTATTAAATTTTGGAAAATGGTTCAAACTTGTGCAATTAACTAGAATAATTTTCGCACATTACTAATTTTATGCATGGATTTAATTTACTTGCAAGGTTTGCGGTTCAATTTGTGCACCAGTGATGCAATTCTTCTGGAAAGTAGAATAAGTTAAAACTACACAACTTAATTTGAGCCAAATTTTATGTATTGAATGTTAGAATATTGCATTCTATTCGAAACTTTTAATGATGCTTTTCTCGTTCCAAATGGCATTTATGTAATGAAAATCAACTTGTGTTTAATTACTTTGTATTGGTGTTAATTGTTATTGTGAGTCTTTGCTTGTTGTGGATAGTTTGAAATATTTACACCTTATTGTTTGATTTTAGCGACAACTTGTACTTGTTTTCTAATGTACATTTTTGGTAGCTTTATTCACGTTTGGATCGTTGTTGAGTCATTTGGTGAATCCGTTAATTCTTGGAAAACTAAATAAAAGGATTATAATGTCTGGTTACTATAGTTTATAATTATTTTGGGTATAAAATGAAAAGTAAATAATAGACATTTATTATTTGCAATCCAAAAGAGTGTTTTGAAGTATTATTTTATATCCAAACAGTTATCTCATTATTTCGAAAGTCAACATTATTTTCAAATACTACTCAAGTAAAAAACTCCAATAATATTTGCCAAATAATAAGCGATTATTTGTTCGTTATCTAAACGGAGCTAGGTTATTCTTGTCCAAAAATATCAAGAAGGGGTAAAAGAGGGAGTTAAGTGCTTATAAAATGAGTACAAGGAGCAAAGTGCAACTTGAATTTAAAGCATTCAATCATTTATTTTACTTCATAATTATTCATTACATCCTAAAAAGTGCTACAGTTTCTTTAAACGTTTATAAAATAAGCAATCTACATGGAGACTGAAGATTTTTCTGCCCTGTTGACTCTTTGAACTTCCAAAATTGTTGCAATGTTTTCTTTTGGATCAAATTTGCTCCAATGTTACTCCTATGAAGTATACAAAAAGGAGTTGATAGAATTGGGCATTGAAATGAGTTTCTATTAATATGCAAAATCTTTCTTTCAAGTTGCTCTTCCCAATTTGCTGGACTCTTAAAAGCAACTTGATACTCTTTATCATTCACCAACCAGACTATGATATCACTAATATCTTTACAAGAGTAGAGAAAACTACAAAACAATCACTGCAGCAACATTATTGCGAGAAAGTCATTTTAATTATTATATATAACCGATAACCAAATACCTTTACAAGAGTAGAGAAAAGTACAAAAATGTCGTAATAATTACTATATAATATGTTCGCCCAAACAAATGGAGATAGCACATCAAAGAATTTAATCAAGACAACTCATATATATATATATATATATATATATATCTAAAAAGAATTTGTGGGGCGGCCTGGAGAAATTTATTCAGCTTAATGAACCAAATATGTAATTGCCAGCGCCACTAGCAGAAGACCATAGGCAATCCCTTGATCAATTGTTGTGCCTGCAATGCATTCATTCAAAAAATTAACCACCAAAATTAATAATCCTATAACAATTAACAACTACTACTATTCATTAACTTCACAAAAAATAAATAAATATATATATTAAAAAAAAATAAAATGCATAAATAATGAAATCAAGAAAATAAAAGGGACTGACTGTCATTAGAAGGAGGAGCGATTGGAGAAGGTGAAGGGCCGGTGGTTATGCTTTGTCCACTTCCGAATTCCATAAGAGCTAAGATTATGAAACTCATAATTGGAAGACTGCTGATCACCCATCTTGTGGAATTCATCTTCAGGATTCCAAGGAATTCAAAAAATTTTTTATCCCAAGAAAAGAAACTAGAATTAGTTATGTGGGCTGAAGAATATTTCAAAGAATTGGCAAAAAAAAGAATGGGAGAAAGAATGAAGGGAGAGGAAGACTTATATATGTTGATGATGTTGGTTAGTCTACGATTTGGTAGGAAACCAGGAAATGAAGAAGGTTCTTCGAAAAGTTGAAAGAGTGGGAACAAAGAAGTGAGATAAAAGGCACGCGCCAAATATTTTTACTAATTTTCTTTTTTCAGTGGTCTTCTTTTGACGCGGCTGGCGGCTCGTTGACCCGGACTTACACGGGATATCACATCTCCTGCGACGTGCGGGGATAATTCGCGTTTGGATCTGTGTGAATCTTTTGTCGACAAGGTGGCATGATGAATATGATTGGTGAGAGAGGGACGTGGTCTTCAGTTATGTTTTCGACAAGTCAAATTTGTGAGCCATTGCCAATAAAACGTTCGAATGTTCTACATCTCTCCTCATTTTATTGTGTTATAAAGATTTTACCATCTGAGTTTTTAAATACCAAGATTTTAGATTTTATAACGTTCAAGACTTTCAATCACAAAGAATTCATTCCTCATTCCTCGAAAGGATTATGAAATTTTCCAAATAATATGCCCATCCAACTCCAAATTTGGTACTACTAGTAGTCTGCTATTATCCAATGTTTATAAACATGGTTCGAACAACGATTCGAAGAGGTCACCGATGTTATACATTTTGCAATTTTACAAAATTGAGAGAGGGCACCTTCACTTCCATGTGGCCAATAAATCATCAAATCTCCACTCCACAACAACCTATGCCAAATTTATTTGCTTACAGAGAATATCTAAGAACACCCCCATGGCACCATATACGGATTTCAAAGCCTCATTAGCAAAAAGGGTTAGGACCCTTTGAAAAACTAAACACAAAATAAGTTATTTATTTTTCTATTATTCAAGTGATGTTGGGATTTTGCTAAGTAATGGTGAAAGCAAAGAGATATTACAGAAGCAAGAAGAAGAGAGATAAGAAATGAGAATTAGATGAAACTTGTGATGTCAGCTGGTAGGATGAGATACATGATATTGGGGTTTGGTTTTACTTTTCTAAATTTTTTGAAGAAAATTAAAAATCATTGGTTCACAGTTTAAACGAGTTATATCAATTCATCGATTTTGTTTGAGTTTTTATAATTTTTAAATAATATAATTAACTGAATTGACATCATAGTCGATTCTTGATTTAACCGATTGAATCATCTGATTACAATTTAAAAACACTACTATTATCCTTGTTCTTTCAACAGCTCATTGATTTCTAATAGAACTGTTTACCTTACAAAGAAAGGTCCTTGCAATAGCACAAGAAAAAGAGGTCCTTCTATATTTTCAATTGATTTATTTTTGTAACTCTAATATTTGTAGCTGCTACAAGAGAAAAATTAATCTTAGCTAGTCGTCGCATTGTTTTTTTAACTTTATTTACTAAGAGGGCTCCAAACAAAGTTGGAGGCCTACTAATTTGAAATTTTTGCGAGGCACTAAATGAAAATAAATGGGCCATCTTATCTAATTTGTACCTGTCAAATTTCCCGAACTGAACCACCACATAATTACTCTTTTTCTGCTACAGATCATGCAGTTTATTTGATAACGGGCTTGGATTTGGCAAGACAGAGAAACATAAGAAATGACATTCTAGTTGTAGCCCACTTGCCAGCCTCTGTTGGATCCTTGGGTCTTTTTTAAGTTTTCGGCTTTTGCTCGACTTCTTAACTTCTAAAAAAGAATGGGCCATGGAATCACTTCTACATTTGGGCCGATGAAAAAAAGTATAAGATCCAGATCATACAAGACATTTTTCCCCGAACAAGAGTGAGTACGAAGTTCGGAAAAAATGAAAACGGAGTGAACAAAAGTCATGCAACTTTAAACAAATCAATACTGCACTAGTAATTCCATTCATGGCTAAATAATTAACGATCTTTCGATATTGTACTAAAAATGAAATTTAATTACTCGGAGGTCCCTCTCGACTGATGAGTGAGTTTGGACTACGAATTTCGTAATTTAAAAATTGATTCAAAAATAAAAAAATTTATTATTTTGAATAACTGTTCATGTTAATATAGGGTGACTCGTATAAAATCACGTATCAATTAACTCCTTTTAGGTGAGTTGGTAATTAAACACTTTATTTGAGTGTAAAGTCGATGGTCGAATCCCCACATTATATTCTTAAGGATAAAAATAGCTGACTGCTAAACTAAAATCATTACAAAAATCAGAGATTACATATCAGTGTATCACGACCCTGTCTTGCTTAGGCTTGCAACTGAAAATAGTAAGGTCATATTCATGCCTAGAACTATATTCCCAAAAAAATGTAAAGAGGAAGAGTACAAATATTAGGAAATTTGCATTCTATAAAGTGACCAACAAGGCAAAAAAATTATACTAGTATTAAATTCTGGGCTTCAACAGAACAAACTATTGATGAAGACTAGAACAACCCACCTCAACCCCATGACTAGTTAGCATCTAACACTGGTCTGGTTAGCAAGCTTTATGGTTAGTCATAAACACATTTTCTTACAGCTTACTAGGAACAGCATCAGCTATGTGTCCTTTTATTGAAACTCTGACTAGGAACTACATCAATTCTGCATCATCCCACTCTCTCTGTAACATCCATGATGCAGCAGCCCTCGTTTATAAATATATATATGACAGGCGATCCAACAGAATATTAGTACGTGTTATTATTGCTATCATTTGCTATCAAACAAATTAACAACCCAAAGAAGACCCCCTCTCTCCAATGGCTTCCCTAAGTTTAGTGTCACTTCCACCTTTATGCAAAAGATTCCATCTCAAGTAACGAAAGTGCTCAATTTTAAATGATTCTAATGTTCGTTATTAATTAGTGCATCTATATAAAACAATGAGTGACAAAGCCATGAATATATCACTAAATTTGTTAAAAAAAGAATAAAATTTGATTAAATATTATTTCATTACCAAGACAGATTTTAATGAATAATTTTGAATTTATGATTTCGTAAATTATTTCTCCTTATAAATAACCTCTGATTTGATTCCCTGGAAAATAATTAGCCAGTCAAGTATCAAAATTTTCTAATCAACCTGTAATAAATTTCTCTCCCTTTTGCCAATATGTAAAAGTCCCAACAGAGCCTAGACCAACATGTGATGAGGATCTGTAATTTCAAATGAAAAATCAGATTAATTTACAGAATTCTATAATGTTCTCCTTATGCAAGAAATGGTCAATTATTAGTCCTAGAATAAACTCGTAGGTGGGCAAGGACAAGTTCAAAACTATTATGTTAACTTATCAGGCCATGATTCAGCAAATCAGGCAACTGTGACTCATTTTCCTCATACCATGACTCAAATCAGCTTACCACGCAACCCCGAATAGCGAATGCCATTATCATGTACCACTTACAAGAAAAGCTAAAAGCTGTTACTTCCCTCCTTTTCGCTTTATACAACTTGTGTCACACCAATTATTTAAAAAATTAATAAATTATTAAATGATATATCATATTAATAAAGAAAAATTATGCAATTCGAGAATATTAATATAAATAAGTAATTTTTTAATTCACATGTAATAACTTTAAACGACGACGACGACGGAATAACTAATATTCCTTACTCCGTTACTGCCCAGCCCTTGCTATATATTGTCAAGAAAACGCAAACACATTCTTGTACCAACACGTCTACAGGCGTCAAGAAAGAAACAACGGAAGAAAAAGGAAAGGATGTGTCAGCAGCAGGAAGGATATTCATTTGTTAATCTGAGGAACTTGAACCCACAAAGGAGATGGAATCATGGTTTCCTGGAACCGGTCGAGGAGGTTGATTATAACGTTGTACGAGGAACAACGAGAGAGTTTGAATCTTCAGGCGGAGCAGCTACCATATTGAAGCAGTGCCTGTGTTCGCCGACGAGACATCCGGGCTCCTTTAGATGCAGGCAGCATCATGCTAAATATGTATGGGGTCGATCGGGGAGGATGTAGAAATTTTTTTTAAAGCTGAATAAATCAATGGATTCAATCAGTGTCTTACCTTTTATCATTGTTGTGATTCTCTGGATTTAGATTATAGCTATGCTAATAAGTAAAAATATTCAGCGATTCTAAAAAAAAAATTACTGCACAATTGACTTTCAATGGAAATAAACTTGTAGCATTATTTTGTCCAAATTTCATAAAATTGTGATCGAATTAAATGTTACAAATTAAGGCTCCCATTCACTTCGTCATCCTGCGTTAGTACATTGGTTGCAATTTTTACGACTTCACTAGTCTCTCGTGACATTGATAATCAGACAAAATAATGTTAAGTGAATCGATATCGTGGCAATTGTGACCTCTCGGGGTGTTGATGACTGCATCAACTCTGTTCTTTCCTGATTTACATGTCACTAGTCGAAGCAGAATCCGTCAAGTAAGAAATAAATTAGGGATCTAGATCTTTGTAATACTGACTGAGAAGGGCTTTATCGCAAAAAAGAATATTTCATTACTATTAATAGGACGGGTAGGGATAAGGGGAAATTCTTGTTTAAAGCGAGTTTTTGACTAATGTCATAAATTCTTTCAATTTAAATTAGTTATATTACTTATATGAATGATTTGACCTCTTTAAGATCAAAGAGCTATGTACTATTATATGAATTTAGTCTAACTAAGAATTTTTCCGAATAGGATAGTAGACAAAATGTGGGATTAAATCACCTTTGTTTATTTGTTAGTTGGAGTCTTGGAGAAGAGATAGTTTTTATTTTTATTTTTATTTTTATTTTTTTAATTGGTGTTGGTTATCGAGAAAATAATTTCGAAAAGATACAAGTAAATTAAAAAAAAAAAACTACAAATTTTTTCTCAGAAAAAAAAAAACTACTAGAAGTTTGGGGCCAATTGACCATATCTCCGTAAAAAAATTAAAAATTAAAAATGAGTTAAGCCGTTCTTCTTTCTCCTTGGTTCACTATAAAAATTAAAAATAAGTCAAATTAGGATATATATATATATATAATTCTGTAGAGTGTAAGTGATTGGTTGACATCAATCCTCTTGCCTTATCCCAAAAGCACATAAATTAATTAGTAGGATATTGCATCTCTATCAATTTATAATGAAGAGGAATATTTACATCATCTGAGCATAGACGTAATTATCATAAATTTTATCCATTGAACTGTGACACGAAATTAAAAGTTATAAGTTGGTAGGTAGAATAAATATTTATTTTATCGGCAACTAGAATTTTCTCAATCAAATTCTTTGAGAAGTCTTAAATCATTAACATATCCAATGGGAAAAAACGTAAATACGAATAAAGGTCGCTACCATACCTACTTGACGGAACCACTCACTTAATTCACAAGTCCTAATAAAAGCGAAATATATAGAATGCAAGTCCAATTAGTGGGAAATTTTAGGGTTCTTTTCAGATAATTATTTTTTTATATTTTGAATGTTTATACAATATAATATTATATGATTAAAAAATTTATACGGTATAAATTTTTAAAATTAAAAAAATAATTTTTTAAAAGAAATCGTAGAATTCCATCAATTATTATTTGATTCAGACATTTGTAGTGAGTGACCAACTCGGCAAGTGGGATCATCATCTTGCTCTAGAATTTTTCTTCCCCAGGTGTCCATTTATTTATTAATCCATTGACTTTTATCATATTAATGGATATTGGTCAAGTGATGCATATCTTTTTTTTAATGCGATGATGATTAGGGACAGACGCAGAATTTGAACACGGAAGTAAGACTATATAAACAAGTTGGTTATCGGAGGTAATATTATTTTGAGACGGAAAATATTATCATAGATCCAGTTTTGAATCTGTAAAATTAAAATTAAATTTTATAAAATTTTATTTCAATATCAATTGATGTCATAGATTTCATAACACTTAATCTACATCACAAGATTTACAAGTCTTATTGGATCGTAGATGTGTATTTGTCTAAATATTTCTCTTGTGAGACAATTTGATAGTTTTTGTAAAATTTTAAGAGTAAAGTCTAATTTAAAATTTTAATATATAATTTCAAAATATTTGAGGATAATATTATATAAATATCTACTTAGAAATGGTTATATACAATTTCTAAAATCTTAAGGGAGTAAAATCTAATTTTTTTTATTATAAATATAATAATACTTCATAAAATTCCAAAGGTCAAAAATAAAAATTTTAAAATCTTGAGGCGGTTGTCAGGGGCGGATCATGGGGTGAAGAGTGGCGGCCGGTGCAAAATGTGCAAAATTATATATATATATTTTTAAAATTTTTTAAATTATTATTATAATATTATAAAAATAAGACTTCCTCAAAAATTTTAAAAAATATAAAAAATTATTTTCTATGTATGTATTTATAGTCTTATTCTATGGAGAATTTTAAAAATATATTATTTTTCTTGTTATTTTCTAAAAATTTCAATAACACTCTTCAAAAAAAATTAGATTTATCCCTTAAAATTTTACAAAAAATCATAAACAGTTCATAAACAGTCGTTCTAAAAATATGTATATATAATCTTTGTCCCTTCAAAATTCAATTTTTAGGTGATTCCCCACAACCCCCTCTCATTAGGTCCGCGATGATAATCCTACATGCTGAGAAGATGTCTTTTCAGAGAGAAAACAGAAAGCAGAGGACTAACAGAAATTAATTATAAGATTATTATAGCCAAAAACGAGATGTTATAATATGAAAAGGAAATTAGTTTCAAAGGATGTCGTGCGTTTTGGTTGGCAATAATATTTCAAAGCTAAGATACAAACATACGTACGTACTCAATAAGCTGCTCCTCCATTTTTCTTCAACACCCAAAAAAAAATGTAACGTATAGAAAATAATTTGCAAAACACAATTGAAGAGTATTTATCAAAATGTATAATTTACGTGATAAAATCATGTTCAATCATCAAATATTGATTTTTGATATTTGGTCATATTATATTTTCAATTTGTGTAAATACACCGATAACAAATCTAGTTATCAAATGAGGTTACAATCTTTTTTAGAGAATTATTCTTTTATATTTTAAATATTTATACAATACAATATTATGAATATAAATTTTTACAACATTATGTGTTTGAATACAAATTTTTAAAGTAAAAAGAGAAGGATTTTCTAAAAATTGTACGGGATACTCTATTCTTTTGACCTAATCTTATCCATTCTTTTTTACCTATTATAAAGTGTCTCAAAATTATTTTAGAGTGTCAAAATCATTTACTATTCATAGACTGTGAGTAATTGGAGAGGCAAATGAAATGAATATTTGAAATCCAGGGAAATGAATATCCAGATTGCTCATGCTTATCAACGAATTAATGTGGCTTTGGGCATAAATTGGAAAAAACAAAATTGTGTAAATATCTAAATCCAAAGGATTATTGCAAAAAGACAATTAATAATATAACACAACATAGTTTTATATATCCTTTTAACTCTTATTCAAATTTCCAAGAAATTATCTAGGAAAAGAGACACGATATATATATATATCATAAGGAGGCAATTAATCCATGATGAGTAAATATTATTACAAATTAAGGGCAGGTGGTTTTCTTAATCAATCAAGTGGATTGTGGAGAAATAGAAGAAGGGATGTTGTGATGGACAGGCATGGACTTGGATCTCTTGAAATAAGCAAGTGCCGAAGTGGGGCGATGAAACCTGCACCTGAAAGATCCTTGATGAGTTGTCGGCGAGCACAAACACTAAAAATCTCCTTTTGGAGATGATGAAGAATTCATTGATGATTCTCCGTTGCCATTCTTGGGGGATGTTGTTGTTATTGTTGCCACGGTATTGGAAGAGGCCATTCTTTTTTCTCTTTTTTTTTTTTTTTAATTATAATTAATTGTATCAAAATTCAAAGCTAGAAAGCAAAATAGTAGTACTATGTGTTAATCAAAGAGAGAGAGGGACTAAAGGAAGAAAACCATATGGGGAGAATGATGTTGTGGTATATATAAAAGGGAGAAAATGTTAAAATTATAACTTCTAGATAAATCAAATGAAAGATTTATCTCCATCGAGTGTGAGGTCAGAGACTAAGTAAAGATATTAGGTGGTGGGATTATTATTATTATTATTATTTTTTTATGGTTTTGTTTTTGATTGGATTGCATTTGTTGGGGTCACTATTGATTTTTTTTTGAATTTTTGTGTACTAGAGTGTATTACAAAAAAACAACCCAAAAACATTTATTCATATTATTCTAAATTAAAAATTTAAACCTTTCCAAAATGACGTGAGTGAATTCAAATTGAATTAAGAATTTTCTTTTAAAATGGAGTTGCAATAATAAAAATAATAGTGAAAAAAACACATTCAATGAGTGTGTAATTTTGAAAAAAATAAAAAGTGAAAATAAGAGAGTTAGAAGTAGTTTATTGGTTAGGGGTATAATTGAAATTAATTATGTAAATAAAAATACATTTGATAATACATATAATGACATCATACTAAAATTCTATTCATATTTTATATATTATATAAATTATACTATGAATTAAATCTTAACGAATGACGGATTTAAATAAAATTACATAAATTTAATTCACACTATAATATTTACAGGAAAAATTCGTAACTGATGTTTTTCCCACACCATAGTAAATTGTTAAAAGATGATTGGGCCTTCAGTAATTGTGTTCGGTGGTTGATTAGAATTAGAATCACACAATTAGTAACAACAGAAGACCACCATCAACGGCTTAAGGCCCATATGAATTCTCTCGATGCACTGTTGAAATGGATAGAGAGAGAATGCCATCATCTCATCCCTACCACCACACAAACCGCTAAGATGAGCAATCAAAATCAACCAGAAAAAACGCTTCTGACAGACAACTGATACAGTTGTTGTGTACATCTACATGATATACAAATCATTTTTGGACGGATTTGTAATAAAGTAAAATGGACATCGCCCGAAAATGGACCCTCCTCTTGTTATGTTGGCTAGACTATTATACTTTTGAAAAATTTTAAGATAAATACAGTATATTATTATTTGTTTTAAACATTGATATTATATAAATTTTTAAAATTAAGAGAATGGTTCTCTTAACGACACTTTCTCTATGTTTCCTAATTACGTTGATTAGAATCTTATAAACTACATTATTAAGAAGTATTTTTTAAATTGAAGTACTAATAATATTCCTCTCAAAAAAAAAAAAAACATATAAATTAAATCTTCTTCTTCTGAAATTTTCTATATTATAAAAAGAAAATTTTATTCTATTCCAAAAAAACGTTTCTTTCAAATCATAAGATAAGAACCATTTCCACTCTTATATTAAACAGCTCAAGGATTGGCATCAATACACGTATTATCCACAGATTATTGGTTAACTCTGGCCTTGTCCTCTACAACTTTACAATAACCAATCTCTTATAATGTATGTACAAGGCAAGAAGTTGCTTTCAAGTGAATATTTAGAATGAATTTATATAAGATGAAAGGAAAAAATAATAACTAGGCAGGATAGTAAATAAATAAATACACAAAACTTTAAATACGTGAGGCAGCAAACAAGATGGGCCGCTTTGGCGTTTAGCAGGCGCCTTTAAATCCCAACTTAACTGGACCATTGGTTTATGGGGAAAAAGGATCAGGCGAGTTTCACTTTCACACAGCCCGAGGTGTAAATAATTATAAACAGATCGGACTCTTTAGTATTTGAGATTTATTTTGACGGATTTAAAATTTTATTTAAATTTAATTTGTTAACTTATCGAACTGAGTTTGTATAGAATAAAAAAATTTAACGAATATTAAATTATGTTTAAGTTTGTCTTGATTACCATCGAATCAAATTCAAACAATTTTTTAGATAATAGAATTTGATTCGAATTCATTTTTAACCCTCTTCTAATGTTATTTTTTTTCTTACTTTGCCCCTTTGATTAACGGTCACAATGAAACTCTGTCGTTAGTTTTTTTTAAAAAGACAAATTTACCCTTAAAGATCAATTGCAGTAAATCCCCTTAATGTTTAAGCAAAATTTCACTTTACCCCTTCAGATAAGTTTTGTAGCATTTAATACATTGGGATAAAAATAAAATTCAATAATATTATCAATATTGTTAAAAATATAAATTTGCTCCAAATTAATTAATAATATTCTAATTCTCGAATTATACTTTCTTTAATATTTAAATTTTAAAATACAATAAAATAATTAATTTAAAATTTTGATGAATTATTAAAGGTATTTCATCTAAATTATTTTAATTTTAATTTTTATTTATATGATAAAGTTCCTTCGTATAATTTAGGTATTAGTTAAATTATATTAACAAAGGAATCTTCTATAAGAAAAAAATCATTTTAAATAAACATTAGAAAAGTAAAAGGAAAATAGATTGATATAACTTTAACAGATGGTTATAAGTCTCGTATATTTAAAAATTTATTTTTACATAGGAAAATAAAATATAATAAAAAGATCAAAAATACCGAAAGTACTAGGAAATTTTTATATTTAAATTTTTTTCCACAAGTCTTTTTAAAGAATCATTGGTGTTGGTGGACATCATTATATTTATAGTTGTTTTAATAATATTTTTATATTGATTAGTGATTAAAGTAGGTTAATTGATACAAAACTTGAATTAGGGATTAAAATGACAAATATAATACACTTTAAGGGGTTAATTTTATATATTCTTGTGGTGGCTATGGGTAAAAATATTTTTTTAGACTTTTTAATAGTCAAATTATTGAGTGAAGGAATAAAGTGAAAAAAAAATAACGTTAGAGGGTCATTGCAAAACAGCCCAAAACCTTAGGGGTTAATGTATTCAACCCTTTTTTAACCCTGCATATGGCATCCAGGTCCACAAATCAAATCAACTTACCAGTCAACAGAATTTAGTATTACCTAACGTTCTTTAATTATCAGTATCGTACTCCGTATACGGCAATAATAAATTTTAACTTCTTAATCGTTAAGCAAAATCCTTAGTTTCTTAAGGTTAACCATCAATCTTATTGGACTTTTGTTTTTCGTTGGTATATATGTTACTCTCCGTTTGTTGTATTTAAATTCATTTAAGGGGGTGGAAAGAACTACGAAAAATTAATGGCTCCAAAAGGCAGCAAGAATATACAAGCCAAGCTGGTGGGTATGTCTTTCCCTTTTCTTTTTTGTCCCAATAATATTGATAACTCTTCTTCCTCTCATGTTTGCTTGCCATTATAATTCAATTTGGTTTCATGTTTTATTACTGTTTAGTAGTAATTTTATGTGTTCATTGCTGAATTATAATTTTTCTGGGATGATCATTAGAACCCTTTTAAACCTGAAGGTTTTTGAAAATTTTAAGAATTTTGTTTACTCGAGTCTGAATGGTTAATTTCTATCAAGTTTGTAGAGCGATCAGTTCTGGGATTGCTCAGGTTTTCTGGGATTTCTTGCTTTTAATTTATCTCATAACTTTGTAGTTGGTCTAGTCTTGACTCTCGATCTACATAGGCAATTCAACTTCAGAATATGATAGTAATAGTTTGGCTCTAGATTATCTAATATGAATAGATATATGGCCACATAGTCTATTTTTCAATTGTTATCAACTTTCACATGGGGTGTCTCTTACGTTTATGGTAATTCATTTTTAGCTAATTCTAGTGATATTAACTCGTTCAATATTTGTGGTCACTGAATTATATTCAGATTATGATATTGTGGGGGAATCTATACTGTATTAGTTTGGCAAAAAGGGATTAAGATGATTTCTTAAATGAAACAGTATGATCAAGCTAAGTTCCCCCCTTCCAAGTGAAGCTTATTGACTGGTTATGTTGCAGATTTAACAGATTTAGCCCTTTCTTAGGTACTTCTTGGGGACATGGGGACTGGGAAAACCAGTTTAGCACTAAGATTCGTCAAAGGCCAGTTCCATGATTTTGAGGTATAGTTCATTCAATTATCCTCTCACACTTGTTCTTTATTTGCTTTTCCACTCAAAATGCTATCTTTCTATCATGCTCACTTTAGATTTTGATTCCGTTGAATACTTTTGAACTATGACATTCAGGAATCAACCATTGGAGCAGCCTTCTTTACTCAAGTATTGTCACTGAATGAAGCTACCGTAAAATTTGATATATGGGACACGGCAGGGCAGGAACGTTATCATAGCTTAGCTCCAATGTACTATCGTGGTGCAGCTGCTGCTGTTGTAGTATACGATATCACAAACACAGTATGTGTACTCAAGAATTTTGACTTGTTATTGATCTGAATGAAGGAGGACAAGTACTGATACCATAAAATTTGATGGGGCTTTCATTTCCCCCTTTTTTTTTTTTCTGAAGCGAAGGAGAGGGAAATAAAAAGTTAAAAAGAAAACATTGGAACCAGTTGGAATTTTATCTATATACATTCATAACTAATCAGACTGACGTAAACTGACTTTTTTTTTGGCTTCAGGATTCATTTGAACGAGCTCAAAAAGTGGGTTCAACAACTGCAGAGACACGGTAAGATTGATCTCTAAATTCTCCTGTTGCTTTATTCTTTATCTTGTTAAGAAATTGAAAGGTTTACAGAAGATGAGTTTCCTTTTTTCCTGGAGACATGGCCCTGTTTGTGAGTATCACACTTATTTGCCAAGAGATAAAATTGAATATTATTTGAATTTCATGAAAACAATCTGCCATATGAATTGAATAATGTATGAGCAGTTGATGTTCCATTGTTGTCAGAGTGGAATTTAAAGTTGATTGTGCCATACAAAAAGTACCGTATTTCCATGTCTAAAAGTTGCATGTTTTCTGCTAATTGAAAGTTGGACCATCTTACCTTGTCAAATTTTGTGTAGGGAATTCCCATATGATTGTGGTTTTGGTGGCAAATAAAGCTGACTTAAATTCTGATAGAACAGTGGAAAATGAGGTACTTGTATTTGCTTACTTATTGTTGACATGTTTTAGTCATCCTTCTTCTTTTGTTTGATCTGCCACCCATAATCCATAAACATCAAAAACTGGATCATGGTGCAATACTTTGTTGGTTGCTTATTTCATTCGCTTTTGGTCTGTTGTCTAAAAGAGAGTAAGCTTCTTCTTCCCACCCCCTCAAAAGTCCTTTCCAGGATTTATAAACTAGATGAAAATTCTCTCTTTTTCTAACAACTTTCCAGGAAGGGGAGAATTATGCTAAAGAAAATGGCTTGCTGTTCTTTGAAACTTCTGCAAAATCGGCACAGAATGTGAACGAGCTGTTCTATGAAATAGGTAGTTTCTTTCACCAATTTTTCTATCTTTCGATTTATAAGGCAATGGCTATGCCAGTGGGAATCTATTTATGCTGCTGATGGAACTCACATTTTTTCCAGCCAAAAATTTGGCAAAGGCGGTCCCTATTCGACAAGCTGGAATGAAACTGCAAAACAGGTCTGAAGATCGAGGAAGAAGATTGTTTTGCTGCTCTGGGTAGAGACAAATTTGATATTATGAAAATGTGAGTTATTCTCCTAGTATTCCTTCTCTCACATTGTCACTCTATAGAGAAAGAGAAGGAAATTCAATGAGTTAAGAAGGATTTTTAGATTGAACCCGAGTTTAAATATACTCCATCATGAAGTGAATTTTCACAACTTGGTAGGCTTTTGAAATCTCATCACATTATAAAGGGATGACAGGAAATGAGAGACAATTTTGGCTATGAAAGCTCTAATAGTTCACAATAAGCTTTTTTGGTTTGGTGAAACGTAATGGATATAAAAAGTTGGACCTTGAGGAACCTATGTTACATGGACTCTCCTCTAACCCCTAGAGTACCGGTGTCCTGCCGTGTTGACATGGGTGTGGGTGTGGGATCCGTGTCCGTATGGTCAACTTTCAATTGGGTACTTTGACTTTTTTACCTAGTCAAAAATTATATTAACTTCAACATGGTTGTGACTTCATCACATGAAAGGACAGATAAGATAGGGAGGAAGATTAAATATGAGGGTAGAAATATATGAGAATTGTTTATCAAATCATTAAATATTATTATTGTTATATACTTCTAATATTTTCTTTTTCTCAGTGCACCACTATTCTTTAATACTACACATCAACATATTTATTTTTTGAAAAATGAGTTATAAAATAATGTTTAGTTACTTTATGTCATCAAATTGCATTACTACGACGCTAACTACACTAACATATACAAGTATACAAGACGCACCCCCGAACCGTATCCGTCTCTTTTAGAGTGTCCCCATATCCTCAATTTATGAAATTAACGAATCTGACACCTAGACATGTACCCGTACCCGACACCCGTATCCGAGTCCGGGTAACTTAGCCCTCACCCGCAGAGTACCCATGACCTGCCGTGTTGACATGGGTGTGGGTGTGGGATCCGTATCCGTTTGGTCAACTTTCAATTGGGTACTTTGACTTTTTTACCAAGACAAAAATTATATTGACTTCAATATGATTGTGACTTTGTCACATGAACTGACTGAATAACATTGGGAGGAAGATTAAATATGAGGGAGAAACATATGAGAATTGTATATCAAATCACTAAATCTTATTATAGTTATATCCTTCTAATATTTTCTTTTTCTCAGTACACCACTATTCTTTAATACTACACATAAACAAATTTATTTTTTGAAAAATGAGTCATAAAATAATGTTAAATTGCTTTATGTCATCAAATTGCATTACTACTACACCAACTATACTAACATATACAAGTATACTAGACGCACCCCCGCGCCCGTATCCGACTCTTTTAGAGTGTCTCTATATCCTCAATTTATGAAATTAACGAATCCGACACCTAGACATGTACCCGTACTTGATACCCGTATCCGAGTCTGGGTAACTTAGTGGGGAACAATTAAGTGGAAATGAGGCAAAAAACAAGATGGATCAAATATTAACAGCTTAGTGAGTGAACTGTTCTGCAATGGATAGTTGAGATAGGTGTGGGAGAGTACCTCCAAATTACTGTATTATTGATTCTCTTTTTTCTTTGACTAGTTAAACTGTTAAAGCTTTTTTTTCATTTGGAATAAATAGTTAAGAAATGCAGAGACTAGACTACTGTGTAAAGTGAGAATGAGAGAGACTGAGGGAAAGAGGAAGAATGTAGAATTTCTCCATTGGGCCATAGGTCTAACTAATTCAGGTCTCCATACATTGAGTGGAATAAGATAACCTTAATCTTTGCAGAGCATTTTATTAATGACTCGGAATCGATATAATTTCCGTTTACTAGATTTTTCTGAATGTGTATTTATGTTTGTTACAAATAGAGATGTAGTTTTCTCATGTGGTTTGTTTTTTGTGGTTTCCTCTTACAGGTCTCTCCACACATTTGCTGATTATATCTTCACAAGAAGTGAACTCAGTGATACCTGTGGAACTGTAATACCTGCGTCTTAGTGCATAACTACTGTTCAATGCCATTGCTTTCTGCAACCTGCGTCTTAAGTCTTATGAAAGCTAGGAACGCTTTGATTGCTTTGACGAAATATTTTGTATATTTTATGTGCATAAAATTATTTTCCAACTCAAGCATTAATCTGCAGTGATCACGGATGATATAGAGCCAAGTTGAGCAATAAACATATTCTGTGTGGCAGGGAAATATATGATTTAAGGGTAAGAGAATCGATATTACCCAAGAAAAGGGCAATATAAAGGATGGTTTGAAATCCTTATAATGGCATATCAATTCAGATAACCTCTAGCCTTTCGCATGCATTTCAGGTGAGCTAATTTCGACTGCAGTTTTCGTAATGACCATTTGGCATTTTAATCAAAAGTTTCTGCCTCGTTATTAGAGTACCTCCCTTTGTTTCATTTTCTTAGTGGCATGTCCCTTGGTTGAGATGATCTCTAGTCTTCCATGTTGGAAAAAGCATTATTGCAGATTATGTTCTCTGTAACCTTGTGAAAAAAACAAAGCAGTTCTAAAAAAGAGGTTTACGTGTCACTTCCTGCAGATTTGGTCAATTCTCAATACCCACTTTGACAACAATGAGCAAAATATACTCGAAGAAAGGGAAAATCAAAAAAAGAAAAGAAAAGAAAAGAGAAGGAAATATACCAATCGAAGCCCTAACATGTGTTCAACGAAGTTAAAAAACATGCATGAAATTCCTGTAAAAGACTTTTTATCACTCTATGGGGGTTTGATTCTGATACTTGCTTTTAGATCCAACACCAACATAGGGTGCCAAGTTCACTGCCTTTGGGCTCATTAAAAAATCTACCTCATGCTCAGGCAATGAAGCTTCTTCCTTTCTTGGGGCCTGATGCCTATGCCTAGAAACTAACGGCAAGTCATCCTCATCAAAGGGGACGACAAAAAAGCCAACAGATGTAACATTGGCACAAATTCATAGGAATCAGCATATCAAGTTCATCAAAAACAGAGATTTTTCTTGCCTCTTCTCTAGTCCACCAATTTTTTCACGTGCATTGTTACCATCCCAACACATAAGATGAATTAAGCCCTTGTTTTCTACTTCTAATGTAACTAGTAGATAAGTAAATTATAAAAACAAAAGATTGCCTCTTCAAAAAAAAAAGAAAAAAAAAGAAAAGAAAATAGAACTATATTAGACGAATAAAGGGACACTTGCAAGGCAACTTTGGATTGTCATATAAGCGTGGCCTGGGTAGAAGAGCCATGGTCACGCCTAGAGGGAAAAAAGATCGTCCCGAACAGGGCTAAATGCTAAGATTTCTCTTTTATCAGTACCTTTTCGCATCCAATTACAAGTTCCATTAAACAAAGTAGCCTTCAAAGGAAAAAAAAAAAAAAGACGAAAGCTGCGGTGGTATACAGTAAAAAAAAAGCTAGGCTGGATGACTCTACTCTAATGTTTACGTGGGAATTGAAGGATTGCTTGGTCCGGGTCCAATTGCATTGTGCCGTAGACTGAAGTCCATATTAGAATTTCCCGGAATTGGATATCTAAATTTTTCACCAGGAAGGAGAAGTACAAGGAGACTCTGAGGTTGATGAAGATGAAATGCCCTCACATGGCACTATATTGTTGGAATCACTACCAGAGGTGGCAAGCGAACGAGCGTCTCTCAAGGAAACTGAACATGCCTCGGCAGGAAGCTTTTTCATAGGAGTTAATGGAGGAGTCCTTGTGTGTGAGGAAGGACTTGATATAGTAGATTGTGCATTATCATTATCATTATCATCTTCCCCAGAAGAACCATTAGTGTCTAAACGAGAAGGCGATGAATCAGGCGTCTCAAATGGGGTATCCACCCTGCTGGGCCTGCTGGTTTGGTTGTCGTAAATTGGATTGCATATGTAGATATAACTTTCAGTGTTGCGGCCACCACAAACTTCATCATTGTAAGTATTTGAGCTGCAGTGAAGAGGGACCTGATGAACTAGTTTTGGCGGTGCAAGCGGTGCGAAGGAAGGGGAGGATCGTAGGGAAAAGACTTGCTGCTGCAAAGGATGAGGACTAGAAAACTGAGAATGTTGCTTCTCCAGGTCTTCATTGCTATTGTTGCCATGAACTGTAGGGAAGGAGGAAGTTTCTTGGAGCATGTAGAACACCTGGAGCATAGAAGGTACTGAGAGATGGAGTTCCTGAAATGTCCTGATCATGTTGCGGGGAGCCATCATTGGTGGTGGCCGAGGCACTAGAGTTGGGAATGTTGGAAGTAGAAGCTTGTGATCGTTGTCGTCTGCGCCGAAGTAAGAGAGAGCAGTAGAGCTCAGCTAACAGGACCAAGACCAGTCCTAGTACTATTGCAATGCTCACAACCATAATTAGTGTTGCTCCCATTATTACCTTGGAAGTGCTCTTCATCTCTCAACCTCGCTCTAGTGTGCGTTTGTGTGTTTGTGTTCAAGTCTGTCTGTATTTTCGGACTATCGTTTGGGATGGAGAATGGTACTGTAAAAAATGGAGTGGTGGATCCATTCAAGGTAACGACAGGCTTTGGCGGGTAAAGCTGTCTTCAGTCTTCAACGTATTTTATTCCTTTTCACCTTTTACAGCATATGGCCTGTGGCCTTTGGGCTTCCTTAAGTGACAAGGAAATCGGAATCTTTGCTGGGAATTTTGAAGTAGGTTTTCATTTTTCTTTTTTTTTTTCCTCACCTTGGTCAAGGGGGGAAAGTTCTGACATTCCAGACACAACTTGTTGACTACTACTATTTTCACTCCCGAGTATCACAGTACTACTGCCTGCCGAGCTATACTTGGAAGGTTTAGCTTATCATCATGGTTTGCTTCCGATTTATGAACGTGACAAAGGAACCTCGATCAACTTCCCAGCAAAAAGAACTAATCTGGGACCAACGAATTAAGCGGAGTTATTTAGGGCAGCCAACAGTTTACCTTTCTGCCTCGTGAACAGACCAAACCACCCACTCACACTAGCTCGACGCCTCCGCAAAAGATCTTGGCATGTAAACAAAATAGATCAACTTTATGCTACATGTTGAAATACTAATAAACAGTACATGCCTAAAAGGAATTAATTAGTAAAAATCTCAATCTTAATCTCTGTCCAACATGTCATATGGGAATGCGATGAAATAAATAGATACAATATTATAGCCATGAACTGCACCAACTTCAGAAAGCCATGAATTAGAAGATAAAAGAGGCATGAATTAGAAATCACCAATATTACATATCATGCCATGAATTAAAAGAAAAAAGAGGCTGCACCAAGAATGAGTAAGTGTATATATCTTTAGTGATCTTAAGTAAGAGGAATCAACCAGTGCTAAGTAATGAAATTCGGTTGCTCCAACTACTGCAAACGAGCCTGGAAAAGTAAGCCATTATTGTAGGCAACCAGAAGGAGATATAAAAGAAAGAGACATAAACACGAACAATTTATAGAGTTCCAAAAGCTATTACTCTTTATCGACCCTTCAATGCGGCAAAACGAGCAGCCAAATCATCATAATCAGGTAACTTGGGATGCACATGCCGTGCCTGGCCATCTGGCTGATATGAATTCACACGGGTAAAAACCTTTTTTGCCTCTGATGGCTTAGTTTCCCCACGAGGCAAAGACATTGACCTCCTATGGTGGTCGATATGATATCTGGGCTCAGGCCATGCCCATCATAGGTATCATTACTTATCTGATGCGATGGATGTGCTTGAGAAACTTTTCTCATTTTTCCTCCATCATAAGTTGATGGTTTGTTACTGTAATGTAGCAAAAGTTTATCAATCATCCTTTCTTCTTCATCTTTTCCAGAATCCTCATCATCAAACAAGAGCTGCAAACCCTTCAGTGAATTGTCCCTTCTCCTGCTACTGGCACTTCTCTTTACAGAACCAGCATCATCAACATGGGACATGTCTTCGTGATTGGAAGATGATTTATGTTGCTTCCCCCTAGCTGATCTTGGTTTTGGCAATGGTATTTTATCATTTTGATAATATTCATCTTTCTGATGACGGTGACTTCTTACTCTGCCCGGCCCAACATTTTGTTCCTCATGGCCGGGATTATCTGGCTCCCTCTGAATCCTGTTTAATCCGTTCTCTTTGTTGACTCTGTTGTGTGATGAAGTGTCTGGATGTAGAATGCCCGTCACAGTAAGGCCCTGCTTGCTCAGACTTTCTACTAGGTTTGTGTTTAGGTTTAACATATGGAGGAAGGACAGCATTGTCCTTTGATTTTATGTATGGTGGAGGAAGTAGAACATTTTGGTAGGATTTTAAACTATCCAGATCTTCCTGTTGAACAATTCTGTCTGAGTTTCCCAGATCCTTCTCCCTGACATGCTCATTGGCAGATAAGACACCCTCATTCTTTCCTGGAAATCCTCCACAACTAGGAGACATTTTTGTTTTTCCATGAGATAAATCTTCCCAGCTCTTCAATTCAAGCATGTTAGTGGAACCATCATCCTGATCTGAATATCCACTGCCAACATTTTCTAGCACTTTCCTACGTGATGAAGTGCCTGGTTTTACAGCCTTGAACAACTTGCCATCTTTCTTACATGACAATTTGCGTTTATCCACCATCACTTCTTGCCTTTCCTCGAATAAAAGGTCATGTTTGACTCGTCTTGATAAGTACTATCCCCCTTCTTCATTGGTGAAATGTGTCCATTAGTGCAACTTCCCTGCCTTCTTCTGGAATGGAGGTCCAATTCTTCTCTTCTTGAATCCTTACTCTCTCTTCCATTGTGCATTCTGAGACCATCATTATTTAGACCATGTGTTTCTTTAGGGGAAACATCATACCTATCAGTTTTTGCAACAACTCCACTTGCGTCTTCCCTTCTTGCTTCCTTATCCTCTCTCTGATTGTGCATTCTGTGGCAACCATTAATAAGACCACGTGTTTCTTCAGGTGAAACATCATACCTATCATATTGCAAAACAGCAACACCTCCATCTTTTGTTTTTGATTCCTTAGCCCCTCTGCCATTGTGCATTCTGTGGCCACCGTTACTAAGACCACGTGTTTCTTCAGGTGAAACACGCCTATCATATTTTGCAACAGCTACACTTCCGTCTTCTCTTTTTGAATGCTTACCTCCGCTGGAACTGTGCATTCTGTAGCCACCATTTCTAAGACTATAGGCCACGTGTTTCTTTAAGTGAAACATCATTTCTATCAGATTTTGCAAAACTTCCATTGCCATTAAGAAGATTATGCTTATCAGCAGCAACAGTAGAAGGTGCATGAATATTTGGCTGCACCTGAAAATCATCAGCCACAGAAAAGACAATCAGTTTATCTTTACATCGTCTTTTGTAATCTCTTCTTAGCTAATGGAAGAAGTAGACAGATATTAATTTTCATTGAAAATGAAAATGACAGAAATAAAGTCCAAACTTTTTGTTTTTCTCTACCAGGTAAGCTGCTGCAATAATTAAGTAATATTTATTCTTTCTCCTTCATCTCATTTCATTGAGAGATTATCAAATCTAATTTAGATTAGACATACCTGTGTAAGTGTAGGTTGAACAGCCATTTTCTGCTCAAATCCCCAAGAATCCCAGTTTATTGAAAACTCTGATGCTATATCTTTCAGTAACTGGAGTCTTTTTTCCGTGACAGGAGGCGTTGAAGATAATTTTCTTCAGTCTCAATAAACTATCAAATATAAATTAAAGCTGTCAGGTGCAAAAATAGTGCTTTGAAACTAAAATGTCCTGACTTATTGCGGAGAACAACCTTTTGATTAACAAAACATTCTAGAGTACTTCCATATCTCTCCTGAAATAAATCCCTGAGATCCCGTAATTCAGGCAAATCCGAAAATCTTGCTGCAGCAAACATCAGAGATGCCACAGGCTCCCTGCATTCTACTGGGCATTCCCTGGGAAGAAACCAATTGGGAAGAAAAATGTAAATAGAAGTAAAACAGATTGAAAACATCATCCTTTATTACATGATACCTTTCAGAATGAGGATGAAACTTCTGATGGTCATTGACAACAACTTCAATTATTGAAAAAACCACATATTGATAATTTAAGAGCATTCCCAATCTCAATTATTTGGATTGCCGGCTGACATGAAGAAGTACTGGTCTGAAACAAACAGCCTATATCTATAGACTCTATACCCGAAAACAAGTTCTCACGTAGTCTATAGATGTGTCCAGAAACAACAGGTGCAGGGTAAGTGAAAGTGAAAATCCACATATTTTGTGATCCATCTTGATCAAATAGTCACTACCAAGCAAAAGCTATAATGTTCAGATAACTCAATGGGAAGAATATGTAAAAGAATTTTAGCTTGACCAGGACACAGAACTTGGATATGTTAACCTGGAAAAACCCCAGGAAAAGACAAATGTATTTTCCACATACAACCTTTTTAGTAAACAAATTTTGGAGGGTTCTCTTCAAAGGATGATTGCAACCTTTTAAAATGAATTACCAATTTACCATGTAGTTTCCATATCAAGACACTAACCTTTTCATAGTAAACGACTATAAACATACTATCGGTGCTTGTATAGAAAGTTGCATTACCGTTACTTATCAAACTCGTAGTCCTCCAGATCATTGTAAATGGATAAATGACTACTGCAATCTTTTGATATCAGATTAAATAAGAAGATGCCCATTAAAGTTATGAACGCGGCTTTCTTCTGTGAAATAATATATCCTCTGGGCTATTGCCTCATTATGTACTTTCCGCTTTCTTCTTCCCGCTTATTCTATCAATCAATTTATAAAGCTATAACCAAACATTTCAATATTAAAGATTGGCCTTGGGAAGCTATACTAGTCTACTTGAGAAACTATAGCTCACTTCAGTTATTGGGCAATAACGAATGAGAACAAGTTAGAGCATTAACTAGCTATAAAGCATTAAAGTGAAGCACCTTTCAAGAATATGAAAATAGGAGATATAATAATAATTCCTGCTAATTTCCTAACAAGCCAATATGTTATTGCCAATCTCATCTCCCCAACATGTTGGATGGTCAAAGGGAGAAAAAGCTTACTTCTCTTAATCCTAATTACAGGAAAAGGACTCTTTGGTACTGCTAAAACACCAGTCGAATGACGTGAGATGAACATGAAGGAACGTACATTAGCATCTTCGTTTTTTTCATGTAACTCTAATCTATTCAAAGTTTCAGCAAGAGTGAATGTTTTGCCAGCAAATTGAGCATGTATAAGTTTGGATCAAAAAGTTTCATATGCTAAAAAACTGCATAGCATAACACAATTCCATCAGGGAGAGAAATTCAGCTTATACCTTTGCTTTTGCATGCTCGAAAGATGCTTCACTACATATTCGCACGCGTATTCAATGAAGTCATAACAGGCCAAAAGGTCGAGTCCGGCGAGAAATTCTTCTGTCTGTTCATCTCATCAAAGGGAATACACTCGTGTTAAAAAAAAAAAAATGAAAATTAATCTGGATATAGTGGAGAAAATTAAACAAAAGAAAATTCCAAAATTTCTAAATGACTGGTAAGCCAATATATTTTTTCATTAAAAGTGACCCCGTTGAGAAACAATCATTTTTCATTATTTTTCGAATAATACTTTTGTATTTTCAATTATTTTTTTTATATCACGTACATTACATAAAACAATAATTACAGTAAATATTTATTTCGACTATATTCAAAATAATATTTCGAATAATAAACTATCGTTATGTTACCCGTCCGAAGGCATTGACATCAAGACCACTGGAAAGAAGCTTGGCAAGATCCTCCTTCAAAAACCTCTGTTTCACCTCTGCTCTCTTCCTCACCACTTCCATCCTCGTCCGAGTTGCCTTCATTAACGATTTACTTCACACAAAAATTCAAAAAAAAATAAAAAATCAGTAAAACCGCAACAAATATATTTTACATCTCATTTTCTTTTTTAAAAAAAATACATATTTATATAATACGGAGAGAGAAAGATGAAACCATTTGGAGCTGAAGCCGCGGCTTAGCAAACCGTCAAGCATCTTCAAATCGATCTTACGATTTCTGAATTTCTCTATTTATTTTTGAGAATAGGAAGTGAGAGGTGATTTATAATTGAATAGTAGAGTGAAAAGTACAATAAAAATCAAATAAAGAAGAGATCCGCCATTTTTGGTTTAGTAATAATCAGCATTATAATATTTTTCTTTTTTAGCTTTTTTTTTCAGGTGAGAAAAAAAAAAAAAAAGAGATAACTAGGGAGTTAGTGTGATTAGTGAGGTGATAGAGAGAGGGAGAGTCACATGACATGATAACGGTTTGGTCAAGACGAGTCATACCCATTTCAAACTCCCATGTTTCCGTTATACGCTTATACCACAAGCAAATATTCCGAGAACAAATGTTCAAATTATTCGTACTATTAATTCGATTTACACACTTTATGAGTGTATAATTTATTAAAAAAAATTTGAATAGTTAATAAAAAATAATAATAAAGAGGGTGAGAAGAATAAATTTGATAAATTATAAAATAACTGTTAGCATAAAAAATACCCAAGGGAAGATAAATTTATTTAACACATATAAAAATATGTGGGAGAGGAGGAGGAATTACAAAATAATGTACATTGGACCCTCAACATATTGAGACCCGCATACACCCACGACAAGCCTTACCATTATATTACAATCTCTCCATTGTAGACTCTCTCAACACAACTCTTCTCAATTGCATAAACTTAAAAACCCTCTATTTATGGGGTAACAAATTTAACTACAAAAAAATTTAAAAACCTAATTAGAATACGAAATAACAACTCCAAATATAATTGTATTAGGAAACTAAATTATTTAAATAACTAAATTACCAAAACCTAACAATAACATATTTATTAATTAATAAGGGGTTTGGTTTAATTATGCCATCAATAACGAATATCAAAACTCATTTCTCATATATATATATATAGTATAATAATTTGGATTGAAATGAAATATTTAAAGTTGTTACAAGGTTAAAATTTTTTATTTTAAACGAGTATTTTAGTTATTTAAATCTTTTATAAATGTAGTTATGTATTTCATTAACCTAAAACACGAACTTTTCTTCGAGCAAGGGGTATTTTTGATTTTGTGTACAAATTCTTTAAATTTTAATTTATATTGTAGAAAAGCTCAAATTATAAGGAGATAAATTGTAAGTTTGTAAATCATAAGAAGAAAATCTGAACATTAACCAAATATCTCACAAGAGATTCATTGAAATATTTGACAACACAATGGAAATTATTTTTACCTTCACTAATATCTAGTTGAAATATTTTTAGTCATCCACTGATTTAATATTTTCTATTATATGAGATATTAACATATTCAATTTATTTAGAAAAAATACCACAAAGTAATAAATTTGTGAAATTGACTATGAAGTGAACTTGAGGTGTATAACATCTAGATCAATTACTTATTGGTCATGCGTTCAAGTCATCAAAAATTAAGTAGAGATTTACAGAAAATCCTCCTTTAAAAAAAAATTGTGAAATCGCATAAGACTCATATATTTTTGAACATCCTCTATTTTTTTCACCGACTTTAAAATGTTATTGATAGCTGATATTATTACAAGGTTTACAGTTAATCTTATCCAGAAGTTTAAAATTTTGCTGTTGAAAGCTGATAGTATTAGCAGAATCTTATCCACATCAGGCAGTGTTTTTTTAAATATGTTTTTTCCACCTTATATTATAATCCCTTTGTAAAGTTTTCAAAAGACAAATATTTTTGAGGTGTTTTTCCAACCTTAGATGGTGCAAAAAAAATTTTACACTAACCGTATATAAAAGATTAATTCTATTATAATTTCTGTAATTCTCAAAATAGAAATTTCCCTTTCAACCACACCTTTAGAAAAAACCAAATTTGCTAGACTGAATTTTGAGACCTATCCATATACCATAATGGGTTAGAGACTACCTTTAATTATGTGGATATTCACTCCATGCCCCAAAAAGTTTGCATTGAGTGGGATGAGAAGATTATCTCAAAATTTGTCAATTAGATAATGATTTAGATCAATTTGTCTGCACAATTTACTCCAGTTATAATTAGTTAGTGGTTTATCTAACGAAGAATTTGGGATACTCATTAATTGGAGTATCAGCTTTTTTTTTTTTTTTTTTTTTTTTTTAAAAAGTAAAGTTATATTTAAAAATTGACTGAACATAAAGGGATTAGAATGAATACAACATGTCTTTATAACTTTATATAAGATAAAGTTTTGCATTAAGTTCCTGTAGAATATTCATTAATCAATATCACGACATAATTACAATGATAGCTAGACTCGAAGTATAGTCTCACGCTCACCTTTTTTTTTTTTTTTGAGATAATTATACGAGGTTTTGTAATGTTCTACAAAGTATATACACCGAAATCACTTGTCTACTATGTTTATTGACCTAACGAAATTTTACCACCCTTTGTTTTAATAAATTTGTCACATTTAAATTTTTTTGGTCAATGAATTAAATTTCCAACAATCAATCTTTTATAGATTTTATAATTTTTTTTTATTAATTTTAAGTTTTATATGATACAACTTTATATATATATATATGGAGAATTTTACAATTTCGTTGAAAAAATTATTTTCTTGGATTTAAGGATTTGTATCGTATAAGTTTTTAAATCACATAGTATTACCTACAAGCCTTTAAAGTATTGTGAAATAGTTACTAAAACGGTAGAATTTTCCTATATATACACACTACCCTTTGTCTCCTCAATAAATTTATCACACTTTGACTTTTTTGAGTCAACGAATCAAATTTTCGATATTCAATCTTTAATAGATTTTATAATTTTTTATTAATTTTAAAATTTATATGATACTACCTTATATATTTACTTTTGTTGAAAAAATTTCATATAAAATCAAATAATTCTATATAAATTATTGATCATAAAATTAATTTGGTTGACTAAAAAAATTTGTAACAAAATAAATGGGAGTGTGTTCCGTATTTTGCACATTCCATATGCTGTCTCTATGATTTTAGTAAGACATCACCAACTTACCATCCAGTAGTGGGTTGGCCTCAATAATATCATTCAGCCAAACATCTCAAAAAATTAATTAATAGGAAAATGAAATCTGCAAGGATGTTGACGCCCTTTCGGACCAGAACCTTAATCTTGCGCCTTAGACTACTTTGTCTCGTTAGTTTTGTTACCTGTTTACCCTTTGCTTTCCATACTCTAATCCAAGGAAGGAATTTATTTCCCATTACAGTGTACTCCATATTAATTTAGTGATAAAAGGCACATTAAATATGCGTGAAACAAAAAATTTTAATTTGTTGATTAAGTATTCTGTGGAAACTAACTTCACATTATATAAATAATAATAAGACTATTTCTAGGTTATTTTTAAAACCAAAACTATTAGCTAGGTATTTCTTGGTCAGTTATTCATATTTTTAAGCAATTAAAAATAGATTTTAAATTTGTAAATAAATTTATTTAAAAATAATAATAAAGGCAAAGACAAACACACCAAAAATGGACTGTGCACAATATGGCTATTAACATGGTCACTTTGAATTGAGAAAAGAATAATAATTGGACAAAACCAATAGACTTGTTCATATTGGACATGACTACAAAGCCCAGGTAACTCGCTTTTGGGCCTGCCCTTCTTTCACGGCTTGATCCGATTTTATTTTTTCTTCTCTCTTGTTTTTTTGACAATAATCTGATTTATTAGTATTCAGATGAGCATGACATTTTTTTGTTTTTCTAATTTTTCCGCCTATGAGAGAATTTAAAGGTTTCTCGTAGAGATCTAATGTAAGGAAAATAACCATACTAAAGAAAATGACTGTTATTTACTATTTCATAGAAAATCTATGATAAAATGACTAGTTAGAATAACCAATAAATAACTTGTTCGCAAAAAATTGTTGGATAAGGACTCCGCAATGCCAGACAACACAATATGACTCCTTGTCCACACGCTCATTTTCCAGAGTCGTGGGTGAGTAGGGGACAACCATAAACATCAAGACCAGGAGGTTAATTAGTAAACTTCATGGACGACTCAAATCTAAGCTCCAAAAGTTTGAATTGAAAACCAGATGAAACCACGGTGACAGGACAATTGGTAATCGATTGAACGAAACGATAATGTCCCATTACTTCCAAAATGAGATGGATAAAGATTGTGGGCTGACAAAAATAGTACTGACTTGAGACCAATGCTGTTAGAACACTACATCACAAAAACCTCCCTGTTGCAAATATAGATGGACACATCAATGAGAATTAATGTGGATTTAGATTCAACGGGGCATTGAGTTCTCGCATTTGATGTGTCATTCGTTTTTCGATACAAATATGGAAAAGAAAGCTATATCAACTTCACAATGCATGTTTAGGTGATCTTGACTACTCAATGTCTCCGCCACCTATTTCGTAATCAATAACACCATGTATGATTCAACGTCTTTATTCTCCAATCGTAACTGCACATTTACCCTCTAAATTTATGTTATTTATTTCGTAATACAAAGTGAATATTATAATTATTAAAAATTTTGAAATAATTAAAAAGTAAAAAATATTATTATTTTTTAATTATTTAATAATTCATAATAATCACCTGCATAGATCAACGAGCCAATTGATTCGATCCACAAACAAATGCAAAGAAAATACCTACTAATGTTTATTAGCAAGATTTGCAAATGAGTTGTTTATCAAACTTAGACCCTAAGAAAACACACCACCACAAATGGCACCCACAGTTTTCACGAACCACCAATCAGAAACCCTTTCAGCCTCATAATTAACGGTAATAATTTTGGATTCGGATAAGAAAAGACTTGATTTCAAATATCAATTAGTTTCTTTATAATTAGTCCACACTCTATTTCAAAATAACTATCATATTGGATTTGTACACACGTATTAAAAAAGTTATTAAATTATATCAATTTTACAAAAAAAATGTAATTCAAAATAATTAAATTATCTTTTTATATTAATATTTAACTACATAATCTTCTTTTCATAAATGTGACATTAAAGGTAAAAATTAAAAAAATATTATTTAATACTTCTTTAAATTTTCTTGAGCGATAAATAATTTAACATAAGACAATTTATCTGAAACGATAATTATTTTGATACAAAAAGAGTAATTTGCATATCTTTCTTGCCTCGTTGAGTTTGATTTCCTTGATTTGCCTTTTTCGATGTCCTTAGATAATTGGCCCATGCTTTGTCATATGTCTAAGGCAAATAATTACGAAGGTGTCTACATGAAAACGACACCTAGAAATAAATATTGTAGCTGGTTAGCCTCACCTGGTCAGCTTAGTTGTTAGTTGGGACTTGGTAAAATATGTCGACTAACATGGTTGCAAAGGGAGTTGCTTCGGAACCTTGCCGCCGCGTTTACGGCAGCATACAGTGAAAAATGAAAATTGTCTCGAGTTCTATAACAGAAACATAAAAATTAACGAAATAAAAGTTACTTAGAAACAAGAAAATAACATTTCATGTTTTGGTAATCAAACTATCAAATTATTTCATCTTGGTGCAAAACCTAGTAGCTAAATTAACACGATTACATATGCACATGAAGATTTTTGGCTAACCACGACTAATTAGTTTGCTTTTGTCACGATAATCAGCCAACCAAAACTGAAGACATTTGTTGTTCCTTGTTAATTTTCAACTCACGGGACATCGTTATTTCACGTATTAGGTGAATCAGTTCATGAGTCTGTAAATTTGTTTTAAATAAATCAGATTTATAGGTAAGCGTAAGTATTATAAATTTATTTATTAAAAATTATCCAAATTACTCTAAATGAGATTAATTATTTAATATTCAAATATGTAAATAATTTTAAATAAAAAATAACAATTACTATAAATCTCGTTCATTTAAAAATTTTACATGGACGACTCCCAATCCTACATCTCCACATAGACACGAATTACAAACTTTTCACCATCAAACTCAAATAATTAATTTATATATACCACTGTGTTACCTTTACTTAAACTACTACAAATATTTTGGCAAATCATTGGCCTCCACAACGTCAATCTCCATGCTATTAATAGACTCCACTGTCTGCTACTTTATTAAGCAAATCATATAAATTGCACATTATTCTAATGGTTGTGTTTAGCATAAGACAACCATAAATTTGGATTTCTAAGTAGGGCAAATATTTAGATAGACTCTATTTTTAATCTCACTTGTAAATTTTGTATTGTGAATTAAATTTTAAAAAATTTATAACATCAGTTAATGTAAACTTTAGAAAATTCTTTAAAATTTAATCATGATAACAGAGTTTAGGCCAAAAATCGAATATACCTAAATATTATAAATCCAAGTAATATATGTTTCCCAAGGCCCAAACACCCACTAAAAACAGAAAAAACCCATATTATTTAAGAATGGCGGACAAGTGTCCGTTACTAAATGTGCCACGTATTGATATGTTACTTTATCCGCATCGGCACGAGCGGGAGGTGCCCGTGTGTTTAATTTCTAATAGGCCCCAAAGAGAAACAACGATTAAAAAGTGAAATGAAAAGCTGAAAGCAAATCGCATTCCTAGAGACCGTATCTAAGCGAATGTAGAATGGTCCCCGGCTCTGCAATTTTTTGTTTTCCTATTAAAAAAGTAACACGGTGTTACGTTTTATTTTTTGTATCAATTTCTCTTATTTCATATTTTATGTATTTTATATGTATAAATTTAATATAAATATATAATAATATTTAAAAATTAAAACACACATTAAGCATTTTGAGTGTTTAATAAAAAAATTGATAGGTAAAATGAGATAGAATATTTATAACTATTAAAAAAAGTGCTCAAGTCACGCCAATATGTTGATTTGTTTTTGTTTTTTTTTTTTTGGAGGTATAAAGGATCAAGTCATGCTCACGTGTTGACACGAGTCGTGCCTCTCTTCTCCACTGGCTTCACGTGACCTTATTGGCCTTTTTTGAAAGATGTAAATAAATATTATTCAGTAAAATCGTACGTCTTTGATTTGTATAAAATATTTTTTTGATTTTGTCACAAGCTCACGAGTAATTAAAATTTGTATTACAAGAAATTAATTTATATTTAATTAGTTTATTTGGTCCCTAAATTGTGACTTGGTAATTGCGTTGATGTAGTTTGTGCAGGTGTCAGTTTTCATACAAGGATCATGATTTAATTTTGAATAGGAAATCTAAACTCCATTTTGAAAATCCAGTGATAAAATTTAACAGCCGCGGACTTTAGATGAGAATCATGGGATACACCAGATATGTATCCTTGAGGAAACGTGGAGTGGAGTTTGTTTGATTAGAGCAATTACAGTTATGTTTTATAGAACTTTAATTGTTTTAATCTCTAGTTTGATACAGTGGCTTGTATAATTATAACACACATATTTTGACTTACATTGTTGCTTAATATGACAGTAAAGTATAGTTTAAGTGATAAAACGTTTCTCTTATGACCTATTGGTTATGGGTTCGAGTCGCTGAGGGATAGTGAAGGGGTGATTTTTTTTTTTTTTAAAAAGAATGTTGCTTAACATTTCGATTTAATTTTATGTAATTTAGTAATAAATGAAATGCTCTTATTTTCCTAGAAAAAATAGTAATATATGCTAATATGTTTTGAACTGAACTTTTAGTATAAATCTTAAGAATTAAATGGAATTGAAGTGTACATATACATAAAAGAGAGAGAGCAGTTTTCAGGCAACTAGCTAATTTATTCAAACTGATCTCAAAACATAATTATTCTGTTTCATGATTTTAGAATGTAAAAATTATGTTTCTTAGACAGCATATCATAAAAATATTTTAGTTATAGTTTTGAGTTTTTTTTTTTTCTTTTTACTTGGAAAGGAAGATGCAACTGTGAGTCTCGCATTTAGTTTGAAATCAACAACCAAAGTCAAAAACCATTATCTACTTCTAGTATACTATTATATCCATTTCTCAACTTAAGTTTATTCTCACTTTCTAATTACCTTATCCAAAAAAAATTATTCAAAGGACAAAAACAAGTCACATACCAAGCCAAACAATTTGACACAAGATAGAGTTACTTTAGTCAAGAAAAATTCTACATGAATCCGATTGATTGTAAGTAAGATAAATTTCTTAATTTATATTCATCCATATTATTTTAAGTCATTAAAAATAAACATTTTAAAATAATATGAATGAATATTGATTAAAAAATCTATCTTACCGACTGAAAATTTGATTAATATAAAAATTTTCCGTCCCTAGAGTATGTACCCAGAATCTATTGGCTAATCTAAAACCTTCAAATAATATGCCCACATTTGATGATTGGGCTAGATGTTCTTTTCCAGGTTAACAATTTGAGAAAGACTTAGGTAGATTTAATTTTTAGTCTCACTTATAGATTTGTGACGTGAATTAAATGTTATAAAATTTATGATATAAGATGATGTAAACAAGATTTTAAAAATTTAATTTTGACCGTAGGTTTACAGGTGAGGGGTTAAAGACCATTGCAAGTTTTTTCCTAACAATTTTGGCATCATTACATGTGCTTTGCCACGTGGCATATTCTTTGGGGGACCACGTCAATTTTTAAAAGTGGACCACGCTCACTCCTCGCGCGTGATTTTGATGCATCAGTGCTTCGAAAATATCTAAACGCCAGTATTGAAATACTTTATACCCACTTATCTATATTAGAAAAATACTATCATAAACTCGATTTTTAATCTCATTTGTAAATTCTGCGGTTAATATTAAATTTTATAAAATTTTATTTATATCAACTTATGTTATAAATTTCATAACATTTAATCTACACATTACAAGCTTTATAAGTGAAGTTAAAGACCAGATTTACTTAAATATTTCTCATCTATATTATACTACATATGAGTAAATCTTGATTAATTATTCCGAAATATGAAATGGATATGATAATTGTTAAAATGATCAAAAAATAAAAAAATTCTATTACTTTTCAATCATTCAATGATTTACAATATTCACTCCGCAATGCGATTGCAAAGTGAGTAGTAAAATTTTTTTCTATCTATAAAGAATCATATTATATATAAAGTATGAGCATGAAATTTAATATCCGCAATCTTTTGAATTGCCAAATATACTATTATAACTATCTATAATTTCTTTCCCTCTCCACTATATATATTATCCTTCTAATTTTTGAAATAATTTTTTTATAATTTCTACTATCTTCCATTTAAAAAAAAAAAATTGTATATTTATTTTGATTGCAATCTGTTTGGTTTGCGCTGTTGGGAATTTTTTTGAAAGAGTATTTTAACATGTTTCTCAATTATACTCTGTTTTCAATATACTATTTGTATAAGTATTAGAGTAAATTTTTTTTTTTTAAAAATAAAAATGAAAAAAATACAAACCAGACGGAACCTTCCTATGCTTTTCGGACCATAACCTTTTTCATTTTTATTATTTTGAAAAAATCCAATTTTGTATAGAAATTCTTGTTAAGAATTTTAATATTACCTAAATGTTAATTTTAAAATTAATATTTTTAATATTACAAAATTTGATTATAAAAAAATAAAAAATTTTACAATTCCATTAAAAAAACTACTTCATTAAATTTAAAAAATTATTTAATATAAATTATTAAAATATATAATATTATACTATACAATCCTTTAATTTATAACCGATGATTGCGATTCAAAATTTTGCTTAAAAAAATTACTAGTAAATAAACAAAGTTACCAAGTGGGTCCTGATCTGGTGAGCCCAAGAAACATCGTCATCAACCCAATGCCCTCCACGTTGCCACTTGTTCACTGTTTGCTACTACCACACTTATATACCCGGTCACAACTCTTAAATTCAATGCAAATTTTGTATCATCACTCACACCTCAATATACCAATCCCAAATCCTCACCACCGTAACAACTACCACCGTCACCGGCGGCAGCCTTTTTTCTTCCGGCAAAATAACGGTTAGATATATATTGATATATGGAATGGAAGATGCTAATAACATCATTGCGCCGTTTGTCATGAAAACTTATCAAATGGTCAATGACCCTTCGACCGATGGACTTATTGCTTGGGGTAAAGCCAATAATAATTTCATTGTTATTGACCCTTTGGACTTCTCTCAAAGAATTCTCCCTGCTTACTTCAAGCACAGCAATTTCTCTAGCTTCGTTCGTCAACTCAATACTTACGTAAGTCACGAATTTTAATTTTTTTTGTTGTCCTAAAATTATGGTTCTTGTTTTGTACTTTTTTTCCCACCCTCTTTAAATTGAGGATTTTTTTATGTTATCGAATTTTTATGAAGCTGCTCATTTCGTATATTCATGAGTAAAAGTGCGGATTATTCTTTATTTGTATGTATTTGACAGTTCACTCTACTTGACGAGTAAGATTCGGAAAGAATTCTACTAATATATGTATTAAAATTGATTATGGAAATGGCAGGGATTCAAGAAGGTGGATCCGGACAGATGGGTTTTTGCAAATGAATGGTTTTTAAGAGGGCAAACGCATTTGCTCAAGAACATTGCAAGAAAGAAGCATAGTAGCAAAAACTCGAGTACTATTAATAGAATGGAAGTAGATGACGAAGATGAGGAAATACTCATAATGGAAATAGCTAGGTTAAAGCAAGAGCAAAAGGAGTTAGACAAACAACTCTCAAGAATGAACAAAAGGCTGGAAGCAACAGAGAGGAGACCACAACAGATGATGGCTTTCTTGAACAAAGTAGCTCAAGACCCCGAAATATTGCCTCGAATGATGATCGAAAAACAAAGAACCAAAAGGTTAAATATTGCTAGTGGAGATAAAAAGAGAAGGCTAATGATGCTACTATATCTTCGGCTGCTCCAGTGAAGAGTGAAGAGGAAGAGGACGATGAAGAAGCCAATTGCAATAACTATTGCCAATCTTCTTCTTCGCCGGAGACACCTTCCTCTCAGTGGTTCCCGCAAAGACAAGTTATGGGTCGGTCATCTAGTAATAGTGGCAATGTTTCGAGTTCTTTGTCGTCTGGTTCCTCCGCCGGAAGTGGTGGATATACCGTAGCTCCGGCATCAGATTGTGTTCCGGTATATGATGGTGCATTTAATGGGGATTTATGTTATTTAGATGGGGTTGTGGTCGGGGAGGCTGTTAGTCCACCGCTGCCTTATCCATTCTCTCTTTTAGGAGGCGGTTTCTAGTTATATGTTGTAGAATTTAATTTAATTAGTAATATTTGTGGCTATTTACTTTTTTTTAGCTATTTTTATTATGCAATTCTTTAAAAAAAAAACATGTGCGTCAAAGTATAGGATTAGGAGAATATAGTATTTAATTTGTTAGAAGTTGATAATGGGTATAAAGTACCGGTACTAATAAAAAAAAAAAAATGAAAAAATGGCCAAAATAGGTAAATTATTGTACATTCTATATTTGTTTTTTGGCTTATTTGATTTATACTATAGTGCGTGCTAATTTATGTAGGCACAAAGATTGGAGATACTTTTTTACAACTTATTGGTATTATTATTACTAATATTTTTCTCGTGTATCATTTCGTTAATTTAATGGAGGAGGGATTAGAGTAGTTTTTCATTACTTACATGATGCTAAATTGTATTTGCATGATTATGCATGTTTTAAGGCAGTGCAAATTAAGAGTTGAAACTTAATTGCGAGTATACTTGTGATTTTTTTTATTTTTTATTTTTTCATTTTGGCCATTTTTTTGGACAATATACCCGTTTAGCAACAAGTACGGTATTTATGCACAAGCCAAGTGTGTTAAAAAAGGAGATGAGGCCGGAATGGACCCAAGTGACCCGATAATGCTATCCCATCTCCAAGTTCATCATATCCTCACCAAATTTATTGAGATGAATCCTGCGGTGGAACGGTTTTGACTTTTTGAGCCTTGTTGCATAGACTCTTATGTAAATAGTTGGAGAAATTGAGCCAACAAATAAAATATTATATATATAAACTCAATAAAAAATGGTTCAACCATTGTACAGTTATATGATTGTTAAGTACTAGAGAAATGAAAACCAAATACATGGTTTATTTTATGTAATTAGACTTGAAAATTGCTAATGAAATAAGGGACAACATGCCACAATTTCTGTTTGTGGCTATCAAGCCTTCATGTTTTGTTAGAAAGAAAATATGTTAGTAGTGTTTACTAATTAAATCTAGTACAAATAGTATACTACTTGAGTTTGAATTCGAAATTTTTATAGGATTCGAGTTCAAATGGGTTTTAAAAATTGAACTCAAGTTCGACTTTGAAAAATTTGAACAAGTTCGAGCTTGATTGGAACTTGTTCAAAAACAAGTAAAATGAGTTAGAACTCGAGAGCGAATTCAAGTAATTTGATTTTTCTGTCGTAAATAAAAGTGTAACTTTTAAAAAAAGTATAGATATTTTAATAATTTTACATAAAAATAAAAAATTATATTCAAGGTCAAAAAATTCGACAAACACTCGAGTATAATATACATATATTTAATATGGACATGTCAAGAGATTCGAGTTCGAGCATGATTGACTCGAATTTAATCAAATTTTTAATCAAACTACCTGTGAACTGTCCAATTTATTTACACCTCTAGGTCTAGTTGGGATTAAAAAAAAAAAAAAAAAACTGGAAGGATAAATTTAGTATATCAATCAAGTGGTCAAAAAAAAATTGTTGATCTCAAATGATAGCCGTGAACACATTTTTCTATATATGTGTGTTTATCCTGTATATCTCAAAAAGTACTATTATGTTAGTTATATCAAATAATTTTCAGGATAACAGGTGTTGAATTGAAACCAATAAGAATTGTAACGAGGGGAATATTTTAATTGTCATTACCAAAGTTGACAATGCTAGGTTTGGTTACATAATTTGGAGTGTGTACATTGGACCAATTGCAGTTGCATGATTATCTGTAAACATTTACCTAAATTATGCATTTAAAGTTTTGATATTATACATTTGGCCATTTATATATATATATATATATATATAAATAATAATCATAGCATGCAAAAACAAGACTTTAATTCCACCTGAGTCGAGTCGAAAAGGAGTGTGCTCATTTCTGTAGGGTAGGAAAAGTCAAGAGACCACGAGCCGACGAAAGAATTGAAAGGCAAGCAAAATGGTGACTCTGTTATCCAATGGGTTTAAGCCATAAAAGAATTTGCCCCCGCTCCCATCCTCCGCCAAAATGCTATGACGAGGCCGGTTATAATTGGCAGATTGTGACACCAGACAACGTCCAGCTGCCGAGAGTCCCCACAAGGGCCACAACCCCCAACCTCCCCACACCACCACCCACCCGCCCCCACGAGACACAGGCCTGTTATATCACTTATTTGCTCATACTACCCATTCTCAATAGCAGGGACGATATGGGGCATTTCCGTGGTGGTTTAGTGGTGAAGTGTTCGGTGCTTGCCTTTCTTTCTCTCAAGTCCAAATAAAAGTAGGGAAATTTTATAAATTCTGTTGATTTTAAAGACTTGTATAGTATAAATTTTTAAAATATATAATATTATATTTTACAAACGTTTAAAGTATAAAGAAATGATTCATTAAAAAAATTATAGAATTTTTCATAAAAGTAATCCCTTCGTCCTATTTTATTTTATTTGATCACACTCACACATAATTTAAAAATATTTGATATTTCATTGACTAATTAGTAATATATATATATATATATATATAATTGTTTTTCAATTCAAATTCAAAATTTGTTGGTAGATATTCAAACATAATTTTAATATTATTTTTTAGAAATTGCATGAAGAATAAAATATATAAAATGACCTTAATATATATATTTATTATATTAAGGATTGACAAATAATTTGGAACAAAGTAAAATAAAAATAGTGACATAGAATTCCTATAAAATGGGATGGACAGAGTATGGAATTCTATGGACAAAATATTATACCATTAATTGTATTTTGAATACTTGTAAAATATAAAACTATATACTTATACCGTACATGTTTTAAAATACAATAGTATGATACCTTGACCTAATCATATAATTCTCAACAAGTATATTCTTTGAAAATTTTGATATTTCAATAAATTTGTTTTACATTAAAGTTGTGTTTAGATTGATGGACTTGGTGATGGATTTGAAAACCACTTATTTATTAGAGGGATTTATAAAATTAAAACGAATGAATTTTTAAAACCATTCAAATTATAACTCATTTGAAATCCTTTCTTCCATACTTTTTTTTTTTAATAAATATAAAATATATTGATTTTAGCTCTAAAAATCACCCTGAGAAATTGATAAATTTCAATTTTTTTGTCAAACCTTAGATCTTGTATGTATGGTATCCGAATTTAGAGAACATGACGGGCCTAAATATTCGTATCCGGAATCGCATTACGAAGTGAGCTAGCACATCAAGTATACGAGTATGATTCTATTCTCGAAAAATAATTTTGAAGATAACAAATGGGAAGACAATTTTAACAGTATCTCACATTTTACATTTGTACTATTTTAATCTCTCACAATCAAAATGATGTATTTTAGTTTCTTATAAATTCAAAATGCATCATTTTGACCCCTCGAGACAATTACAGACATATTTTAGTAGGCAATATTCGCATGCGTATCTAATGTTACATTTTTTATGGACAAAATTGATAATACATAAGATTTAAATACTAAACGACATTACTAAAACTTTCTCTATCAACATTCTAAAATTTTTAACTACCATCACCACCCCTATTTTCTTTGCTCACTATTTTTTCTCTGCCACCCCTACTCTAATAGAGCTACTAATCTTCCTTTTTGGAACACTTTAATGTTTAAGGTTATGTATTATTAATTTTATACTTAAATATATTACATTTGATACGCACGTAAGCATTTCAGATCAAAATACGCCATACGTAATTCTGTTGAGGGACTAAAATGGTGCGTTTTAAATTTATAAGAGACTAAAATGCATAATGTGAGAGATTAAAAAAATATAAATATAAAATGTGAGAGACTATTAATATCATTTTCCCATAACAAATTTTGAACATTTGTCAAAATCAATATATTTGGTCAAATGATATTTTAGATACCAATTTTTTAGAGTAAAATTTGTAGTTCATTCAATTGATGACAGTAAAGCTTTTACTAGAAGATCAAAACACCTCCAGTTACATGATCGCCCTGTATTTGTACAAGAAGAAAAAAACAAATGACTACCGGAATCAAAGACAAAAAAGTATAATTCAAATAATAAAAATACGTTTGGCTTATAATTTAGGTCATGATTTATAATCATTAAAGGTAGATGAACATTTAATATAAATCCTTTTTATAAAAAGAAAAAAAAAAAAGACTACGAAAGTCAAAATTATAAAAGCAGAAGAAACTTCCCAAGCGGCAATTACACTAATGGTCCTCTCATCAGCAAAAGCACCTGCGATAAACTCCACTCTATAGCTATATCTTAATTCTAGTTTTAGGAATTTTCTTCAAGAAACACAAGTCTCCTTGACAGTGAAAAAAGATATTTACGGATTTAGTGATATATTAATATTTTGAGTGTACAATCTCTTCACCTTGATGTGCAAATTGCAAAGTCAGATGCTTAATTATGCATAAAATTTGAAAAATTGAATTGAAATAACTCGTTATTGTGTTTGGATAGAAAATTTGAGTAGATTGAATTTGAATTTTAAATCTATAATAAATTATTTAAATAAATTAATTGATTTAATTATAAATTTAATATCTACTAATAAACAAGTGCCTGATTTCAATAATTAAATTAATAAATTTAAATTTTATTTAAATTTTATATCATTTTAAATACAAATAATTTAAATTTACTTATTTTAAATTTTTCTTTCAATTTAAATTTATCTATGAACACAACATGTAATAATTCAAAATAAATTACGAGATAATCGATATCATCATTTTACACGTAGGAGGAGTCAACTTCAACTTAGCCAAAAAGGAAATGTCAAACTCCAAATCTAATACAATTCTCTTTAAGGGAAATACTTAGGTAGACTTGGTATTTGATTATATTTATAGGTCTTGTAGTATAGATGAAATATTATGATATTTATGACATCAGTTGATATAAAAAAAATTTTATAATATTTAATTTTAACGTAAGATTTATAGGTGAAATCAAAAACCAAATTTATGTAATTATTTTCCTCTCCTTAAACTGTCTTTTTGGGGATGGGTCACGGGGGTTGATCACTGATGACTGTCATGATGGGAATTCATGAGCGGGAATCGCATGGTCCCCACCTAAATGGACGACGTGTCTACTCTCATGGAAGACGGGACCCACTACAGAAAAGTACGACCCATGGGTCCCGTGTCCAAAAAAAGCATCTTGCCCTCTTTTATGACTTTTAAGTTTTCAGGGGACCAAACCGGAATAAATTTTTAGACTTTTTATATTTTGTATTATTTTTTGTCATATTATTTAATAAACTATCAAAATTAAATGATATAATTTTAATGAATTAATTTTGACAATTTATTAAATAATATAACTCATAATCTGAAATAGAACTGATAGGTGTGCGTCGCCAAATCCCCGCTTTCATTGTATTTTCCAGCCAAAGGATCACTCTTGTCTTATTTAATAAATTATCAAGTTTTTTTTATAAAATATGAATATAAATTTTAGTGAAGTAATTTTGATAATTCATTTAATAATATAGTAAAGAATACAACAGAAGATAAGAATCAAAATCTGCAACGACATTTCTGCCCACGAAAGTTTGCTGTTGGACTGGGAATTTGAGTCCAGCCTGCCCAACAAAAAATACAAAGGAAAATAACAATTACAAGCATGTTTATTTAATATTTTTTATCTTTTAAATTCTTCTCTAAGTTTTAGTTACTCTTTGAATATACTTAAAGCTCATGTAATAGAGTTATAACCAGAGTTCAAGCTCTTCACTTTTAAAATTACTATCTATTACTGCTCACAAATAGTAGGATTGAAAAATTAACGAGTGATTGAATATATTTTTATTAGACACTTAAATATTGTCTACCAAGAAAATGGGCACTAAGAGAAGAGAAAGTAGAGCTTAAGAACTTTTAATTACCTAATCGCGCTATGAGCCAAACCCTATTGGCCATTTGTGTCCTTGAAAGTTTCAGGAACCTGCATTTTTGCAACCTTGAAAGTTTCAGGCATAAATCCTCAAGTCGCATAAGGCATTCCTAATGTGCTGGTGCAAATCCAGACTACATACTGAAACTTGGCGACGGCTGCATGTTTTTTCGAGTATATGATAATTTATAGCCGACGTACAAGTTACACAAAATGCACAAAGTAAAATTTATTTTGCCTACCAAGTTGAAACGTTCGATACTCCATGTCTCCGTCCGTACGACTGTATCTTGGTTAGAGTCTTGGAAGTCTTTCTCTCAAATCTTAACTTTGGTATAGTTTGGAGTCTTATGGTAGGATCCATTGTTTACATTTTGCATAAGTAGACATTAGGAATGTTTATGGATCGTAATCGACCCAAAGGAAACAAAAAAAAAAAAAAAAATCCATAACCTATTGCTTTTAGAAATTGTAATACACTAGTTAACTAAACCAACAACCCATTAACCAAAATCATTCAAACCGTATTTCTTTGGCTAGCTATGTGGATAACATGCTTTTGAAAGTTTGTTTCTGAGTTTATAAACCTACAAACTGTGATATGTTCTCTCAATAGAACTGTATAATTTCATTACCATTTAACAAATTCAAGCATCTCTAATTCTATAGAGTTGATTACTTGATATTATATTTTTGGAGAATTATATGGTTCCGTATAATATGATTGTGTTTTAAGTCTTGTACAATATAAATATTCAAATACATGATTTTGTATTATATAAATATTTAAAATACAACTGTATGGTAATATAACGGAATTATGGAATTTTTCTTGTGTCCAGTCCTCCATTCCGCACATAAGATTGGGATTTGGACTCTAATATTAGAAACAAAAGAACATGATTTATCTATTTTTTTTTTTTTTTAAAGTTAATTTTGGCTTTGACCGAGACTTGAATACGAGATTTCAAGCCCTGGAGACGACTCTGGTACCAACTGAGGTAGAGCTCGTTGGTAAAGAACACAATTTATCTAAGGAATTGAAAGAACTTTCGAGGGATATAAAAAACAAAAAAAAGATTTACACGGTTCAGTCCACGCATATCCATGGAATCAATCTTTCGTCCGTGATAATTGGGATAACTCTACTGCCTTAATGGAAAATTTAACGAATTTTAGATCTTCTCTGACTGATTGGAATAATAAAATTTTTGGTATTGTTTTTAAAAAGAAAAAACAGTTAATTGCCCGTATCAATGGTATTCAGAGAGCTCAAGATAGATATTAATATAATCTTGAAAAGAGACTTGTGGCTGATTATAAAAATGTGTTAAAACAAGAAGAAATGATTTGGTTTCAAAAGTCTAGGTCTAGTTGGATTGTGAAAGGAGAGAATAATACTAGATTTTTTGTTTTCACATTCCTACGTTGAACAAAAGGAGGAATAGAAGAGACATGTGGAAGGTGTCTGGACTGATAACTTGCTCTTTATCAAAGATCATATTAAGGACTATTTTTTGAATCTTTTTGCTGGTCCTGAGACTCCGCTTTGCCCTATTGTGTGTAATATTTTCCAGTCAAGAATTGATCCTCAAGATTATCTTATTTTGTTGTCCCCTATTACTTATGATGAAATTAAGCAGTTCTTTTCTCTATGAATAGTTATAAGAGCCCTGGTCCTGATGGTTTTCACCCAATAGTTTACCTAATGTGTTGGAATTATGTGCATCTGTCCTTCTATAAAATTATCATGGATATGTTTGCTAATGCAATAATTCCTAAAGAGATTGGGGAACTATAATTTGTCAGATTCCTAAAGTCGATCAACCTGAATATTGTTCTCATTTTTGACCGATTATCTGCACATGCCTTTGCAAAGTGATTTACAAGATCCTTACCAAAATCCTTGTGAGTAGGTTTAAATCTCTAATTCCTAATCTTGTTTCCCCTTTCTAGAGTAGTTTTGTACCTGGGAGGCTAACTTCTAATAATATTATTATTACCCAGGAAATCATTCACTCTTTGCATCAGAAAAGGGGAAAGATTGGTTATATGATTGTTACAGCTGATTTAGAAAAGTTTATGATAAAATTGAATGGCCGTTTTTTTAGCACTTTAAAGGACTTTAACTTTCCAAACCATTGGATATCTGTTATTATGAATGTCTTAGGAATAATAATATTTTTGTTCTTAGAAATGGCTCTGCACTTTTCCCTCATTCACTCCTAAAAGAGATTTAAGACAAGGTGATCATCTCTTACCCTTTCTCTTTGTTCTTTGTTTGGAGAAGTTATCTCAGTTAATTTTAGAAAGTGTCTATAACAAGCGGTGGACATGGATTAAAGCTTCTAAAGATGGTCCCTCATTTTCTCACATTTATTTTTTGCGGATGACCTTGTCTTGTTTGCCAAGATGGATAATCAACATTGCCAAGTTATAAAAGATGTATTTGCTAAGTTTTGTGATATTTCTGGTCAAAGAGTTAATTTCAACAAGTTCAAGATCTTCGTCTCCCCTAATATTTCCTCTCAATGTGCTAAGAGTTTTTAGTCATAATATTGGAATGTCTCTTACTACTTATTTGGGAAAATATTTGGGTGTTCCTCTTAATCATGGAAGGAAAAAGAAAGAGCATTTTAAGGGTATTATTGATAAGATTGCTACCAGACTTGGTGGCTGGAAAACTAAGTTTTTGTCCTTTATGGGTAGAGCAACTCTTATCCAAAGTGTCACAACTTCCATCCCAAATTATACCGTGCAAACTAACTTGTTACCTGCATTTGTTGATAAAGAGATTGATAGGATGAACAGGAATTTCCTTTGGGGAAGTGTGGATGAAACAAAGAAGGTTCATTTGGTGAATTGGGGCACCCTTTCCTATCTGCACTAGTAAAGAATCAGGTGGGATTGGTCTTAAGAAGAGTAGCACGAATAATATGGCAATGCTTTCTAAACTTGGCTGGAGGGTGTGTACTGAAACTAAATCTCTTTGGATTCAAACTCTCAAAGCAAATATTTGAAGAATCAGTCCTTCGATGATTATAATTCCCAAAAACCTACTTTGCATATCTAGAAGGCTATTATTAAAACAAAAGATTTCATTGCTTGTAATACTAAATGGATCATTGGGGAAGGTAATCATATCTCTTTTTGGTACCATTGGTGGGTTTTAAATGAACCTTTGAATTGTTATAAGCTTAGAGAACTCACTGAACAAGATAAAGACCTTAAAATCTCTGGAGTTCTCTCTGAAGAAGGTAATTGGGATGTTGAGTACCTTAATTATATGCTTCCAACTGACGTAGTCCAAGCCATTCTTGCTATATGTATTCCAAAGACTACTTTAATTGCTGATAAACCTGTGTGGGGTTTAAATAATTCTCAAGAAAATTCTCCACCAAATCTGCCTATCTTAAAATTTGCAGGAATGCTGCTTCTACGAGTGGATCTGGAAGTTATATTTACCACAGAAATTGAAGGGCTTTTTTGACTCTAAAGCAGGAAGTTACTCACTCATCAGATGAGAGTTAGAAGAAACTTCACTGCTGATGCTTCTTGTCAAAGATGTGACTGTGGACAGGAGGATCTTGTTCATTTGTTTTGGGACTGCCTCTAGGTCAAACAAGTTTGGAAACTTTTTCTATCCCAAAATGAAGTACTACAGGATATTAATCTTGATTTTTCTGACTGGGTTGAATATAATATTAAATGGAGGAATAGGGTGTCCATATGGGGTATTCTATGGAGTTATTTCTGCTAGACTTTGGCATGTGTGGAAGGTAAGGAACTTGGATTGCTTTCAAAATTCTCCTAGAACACTAGAGATTACTGCCAGACTAGCAATTTATTATGCGGAAGAAATTCACTGTGCATTCAAAAAGACACAACATTAGCTAAGACTACTGTATTAGCTAAAGAACCTAAACTAATTAGTTGGAAATTTCCTCCTGCAGGCTTTGTTAAACTGAACACTGATGGTGCTGCAAAAGGGCACCCTGGAGATGCTGGCTTTGGAGGAATTTTTGGGGATGATCAAGGCAAATGGATTTCTAGCTACTATGGAAGGATTGGTACATCTACAAGTCTAGTTGTAGAGCTTTGGAGCATCAGGTTTGGACTGCAGATTGCAATAGAGAAAGGGCTCAACAAATTAATTCTTGAGTCAGACTCAAAAGTTGCAATAGATTTGCTATAAAACAATTGTGAAGTACCTCCTCATGTGCGGGCATTGATAGCTGACTACATGTCTTACTCCCATGGAATTCAAGTTCGGTTCCAACATTCATATAGAGAAGGAAACTTTTGTGCTGATTTCTTAGCAAATATTGGTATTAAGTCAAATACACCTCTTAACCTCTGTAGTTAACCACCAGTTGGATTAAGTTCTCTATGTATTAGCTGCAGATATTAGAGGGTTAACTGACCCAGTTAACCTTTGTTTTTATTTCACGTAAATATATTATCTTTTTACCTCTATATATACACACATACTAGCCTAAAAATCCGTGTTATGCCGGGATGCACAAATATATAAAATTTAAATAATAAATAATGTAAATTGATGGTATAAATATTTTAATAATTATATGAAATGATAATGAGTGAAAAAAAGTGACCATAGTATTAGGTTACATAACATCAAAAACTTAAAAAGAGACAAAAGTGACCCGATTGTCAAATGATCGCTTGAAAATATTCAGAATTCAATCCTGCAAAAAATGAATAAAAATTAATTATAAGAAATAAGTATTAGTTATGTGAGATTTATGTACCATAATAACTTACATATTAAACTTTATTGGTTGGATATTTTCCTAAACGTACATGCATTATTCTTCCCAATTAACCTTAAGGACAAATAATACTACGGATGGATGATTAACATCATGTATAGTCTCTATTCTGGGATAATAAAGGTAAATGATTTTTCCTTCAATGTCTGTTTAATTTTTTGAAGGAATTGTATTCCATTTTCCTATACCAATTTTAAGATATGAGAAATTTACATATAAATGATAAAAATATTGACAAATATAATATAGACATTCATCAATTTACCTATAAGGTTAACTTCTTTAATTCATTTGCAGTATATTGAAAAATGTATTTTGCTTGAGTACCATATAAAATGGCATCTCTCCTTCTGGTACTATCGTTTATAATCATTTGCACTTCATACTTATATTAACATAAGTACATAATTTATTAGCATAATATATTTTTTAATTTAAATTAGATTTTCTTTATAATCATTTGGATTTCATACCTATATATTAACATAAGTACATAGTTTATTAGCATAATATTTTATTAAATTTAAATAAAATAAACTATTGCCTTTGAGTAATTTATTAGCATAATATTTTATTAAATTTAAATAAAATAAACTATTACCTTTGAGTAGCGGTTGAGTAACTATTTAATAGTAATAATGACATTTCAACTCCCCTTTGTATGTATATACTATCTTTGAGCACATGTTGCACATATCATACCAAAGGTTATTGGCATTGATATGGTGAATGCATGCAACAGAATGAAAGTGCGACACCTATAAATATGGGAAAAAAAGTATTAACTAAAATTATTTTGGTAAAATATATCAATTAATTAATGGAATTATAAAGGTAATGAATACAGTATTTGAAAAGTGAGCAATTTTGTTGATTTTTATGCACCAATAACGATTGTAAAGTTGTAAGCCATTTGTGCGTGCCCACGTATTCGAACTAAACCTGTAATACAATATTATAAACTGTCAATCTAAAAAAATGCAATTAGTTAGAAATGTTATAGCAAGGATGAGGTTGCATAACATTTTTGAATTAAAACTGCTTCTTCAATTGCATAATTGATATAAAATTTACTGCACTTGTAGATGGATAAACATGGTCATTATTCATAGAATACATTATATCGAATTTAGTGTTAGTGATAAACAAAAAATTAATGTAACTTGTTTCTGGGAATACATTTGAATTCTTTGGCTATCGATTCACAGGCATGCAAAATAATATTAGAATTTAAATTTTCAATTAATTGCTCTCCAACAACAGTGGCGAATTGATTCCAAAGAGTGAGTAGCATTAATGTCATATTGCGTGTCAAAGTTAAAAATATATAATATAAAAATATACGAAGCACCTTTTGCAAGCAGCACAAACATCTTTTTTTCAAGTAGTAGTATTCATTGTTAGAGTACCATCTGCTATGGTTACTACTAGACTAATGACATCTGTAATTTTAAATTAAATCTATGAATAAACGTAATAATTATCAAATGAACTAAATAATAGTGCTATTGATTAGGAATGTACCAATAAGATGCACATCTTGGCGAAGGTATTGATGAATATGTGATAAAGTTGTCGTGAAAGACTTATAAAGTGGAATATGATCACATAGCTAAACCACTTCTACTATTTCGGTATTGTCGGTAACGTATAATTGAAACTGATAGTTCACAATTTTGAATTGCTCAGCAATTGGTAGAATTTGAACTCCTTTGAACCCATATTTTTCCTTCTACTAATTGTTCGATATAGTAGTTGATCTTTTTTTTACATACAAAACCTTGAATAGCAACACCTTGTTAAATAAAAGAAAAAAAAATGTAAATTTTGAAGATGTTGTACACTAAACCATGATATACTATATTTAAGTAATATATATACAATAAAAAATGAAGAAAATATAGCATACTAAATCATTATATACTTGTTTTAATAAAAATAAATGACTAATCATTTATCGAGAAATACAAATTTTAACGCTTTGATACTAAAATCTTCACCTTCACTACCTCTTATTTGAATGAGTCAAATTAGTCGACCCTTGATATTCCATTTCTGTCCTATATGATGCAAACAAAGCAAAGGCGCATAGCATGCAAATGCTTCATCTATAATTAGCAAGATATAAAATTATTTTAATTCAAGATATAAATTGCCTAATGTTTGATAAAATCATACATTATTAAGATTATATGATTTCAGTTATTTTGCACTCGATAATGTATATTATATACATTTAATAATAACATTGCATAGGGGAAAAATTTTCAAAACAATAATCTTTGTTAAATTTAAAATCCAAATAATAAGCCATAAGAGATAAATTTCCTAAAAACAAAATTTTCATGGTATTATATCAAAAATTTATCAAATAAATAATCCATGCTATGGACGTGAAGATAAATACATGCATAAGAATAACCCTTTATGTAAGTGTTTTCAAATGAATAAATTTATTTTTAACTTATTATAAATAATATAATTTTATATTTGACCTGTATTGTAAATAATTGATACTCATATAGTGATCCATAATAATTAGTGTTGCAACTTTTTTAGGAATAATAAATCAATTTAAGAGGTTAGTTATAATAATCATGTGAAGGTATTGAATAAATAGGATATAGTAGTTAAGGATAACATCTAAGGTTACTTTTTCTTTCTATATTAACTTTCTCTTGAAATTAATTTTTCTTTATAGGTAGTTCAAAACTTTCCTCCTCTTTTTTTTTTTTTTTTTTTTCTCTACAAGTTTTTCCTTAGGATTCTCTTTATAATATAATTATTTCATGATAAAAATACAAAAATATGATAAAATTATTTATTATAAGGCACACATAAGGGTGTAAAAAAATCATTAGTATAATCATAATGTGAGCATCTTGAATAAATAGCAGTAACTAACCATAAGATCTATGTATTAATATGAATCAAATGGTTAATTTAAGTATTTCATTTTTACTATTTTATGTACAGAATAGTTATAAAAATAAGATATAAGTAAATGATTTATATTTAGATGGCAACTTGAGTATTTTATCTTTTACTTTTACTAATTAGTATGCATACTTGTCACTTGTCAACATATAGTTACTTCTCAACAAATACTTGTCATCATGTAGTTACTTCTCAACAAATACCCCTTTGCTTAATACACTATATATATATAGGGAAATTTTACGGCCCTTTTTAGGAAACCATTTTCTTGTGCTTTAAATGCTTGTAGTACAACACCATGTGTTTAAAAAGCTTGTACTGTACAAGTTTTTAAAATCAAATGAACGATTCCCTAAAAGAGACGGTAGAATTTCTCATATATATATATATATATTTATATTTATATCCATGATCAATAGTCCGGAAAAGAAATCTCAGTAGTTTGATCTGCCTAAGATCTACTGGGTTGCAATATATTTGCAACAAGGTGATTCGTAACCCATTTCTCGAAGTCTCAACCATTAATATAGGAAATGGGCCTTAAAGTGAATATACACGGGAAGGTGCTAAATTAGGCTCTCTGTACTGGGTCACCTGAAACGGATTTAACACTAGCCCGTATTTGAATACCAAATCCATGTTTATATCAGACGCTGGCCCGTAATTGTTCTTGAGGTGTCTGTGGTCTTTTGAAGATTTATTTATTTCTCCTTTCTCACACTGTTCAAATAAAAGCACTAGTATAGACTTCTCTGGAAAAACATAGTAGTATATTTTAAAGATGGTTTAAGTTGGTTAAGCATGAAGTAGCTCATGCCTCATAATATACTATTTTTTATGAGTTTTCTAGGTTTTAAATGCTCATGCTATCGTGCAGAAAAAAGTTTTTATTATTTATCTTTATTTTTTAATCATCTCAATGATCGAGAAGTTAGTGAGCAGTATGACTTAAGCATCATGCTGTTGTGACATTTCCTCAACATAAAACAAATTGGTTGAACAGAACACTTTTTTTTATTATCATGAAAAATCATTTATGCTTTTCCAAAATAGAATTATGTATAAACGTTCTCCAAAGAATCTACCAAGCTCTTTCTTTAATTTGGGACTTGTGTCCTGGGGTCTTTCTTCTCAGCTTTATTTAGACCTGTCTCAAAGCTTTCAAGATACATCTGTCTGTCTTCTTTACTTTCAAGTTTCAACTTGAAATTGATAAAGAAAATATTTTAAAAATGTCAGTGCTTCTCTTAAATCGCCCTTTTTCAGAAATATGCTACTTTAGCTTTTTCAGAAAACGCAAGTACCCGTCCCTCCCACGTATTCATCCTCCACTGAATTCACCTTAGTCTTCTTTTCTATTCGCTATGGGACATACGCGGACGATGTTGACTCATATAATAAGTATGGTGAACCGACGATCAAAATGATTGACGTTTAACTCTTGCTGTTTTTAGTTCTCATTTTTATTTATTATATACTTTTGAGAAGGTGAAATATGTGGGAGGACACGATGCTGCCTATATTTAGGAATATCTTCACCTATATTAATAAAGACTAAAGTGTTTCATTTTTTTTTTTGAAGAACTAAAGTTTTTCATTTGAAAATTTTAAAAATAATAACAAAGTAAGATTCTGCATTTGTAACTGAAAAGCAAATGAAGTTCATAATTAAAAGTACAATCCCATGGGCGATCACGTCTGTTTCACAAGTGAGATATGGCTAGCTTCGTATAATATTCCATCAGAGATAATATGGATTAAACAAAATTAAAGGGAGAAAAAAAAAATGAAAAGGGAAAAGGTAGGGCACACGAGTAGAATGAGATTCCATTGTGATTACATTTTGTGCTTAATTCATTCAGAAAAAAAAAAAGAAAAGAAAAAAGAACAATAATAATTGAACAGTTAAATATGTTTTGAGGATTTTCTCATAGTCATTATGCATTTAATTTGGATTTTTAATATCAGAAGAAAAATGGTGCATCCTCTCTTTCTCCTCTTGCAGGATAAAACCATCCGCTGCAGTCCATATATGTATTTTATTACAGAACATCATAATCAGGTAAGAAGAGCTTTAAACTTTGTATAAATTTCTTTATTATAAAAAAAAAAAAAAAACCTTTTTGCACAAATTGCCAATCATTAGTAGATAGGATAGAAAAACAAAGTAAGTCTTATCTACTCTCTTTGCAATGTAGAGTAGGTACGTATTGATCGTTATTGAGATGACCAAAAAGTAAGAAAGTTTATTTAATTTTCAATCATATAACAATTTGAAATACTCACTCTTACCCCGCATTAATTTGGGGTGAGTAGTAAAGAATATTTTAGAAAAAACAATGCACTTTTATTGCCACTGGTTTTTTTTTTTTTTGGCGTTTGAAAAAAAAAATCTTTAATCAGTAGGAACAAAACCGATCCTATATTCTTTTTATTTAAGATTTAATAGCCAAAAAAATCTTATTTCAGTTCCCTTTTTTATCGTGCCAGTCGGAACTTAACTAATTTCCTAAACTTAATTTATCTGTGCTAAACTGATGAATTCCCGCAGAACCTTGTACTACAATCTATGCATTTAATTAACATTCAAAATAGTACTTAAATTCATGGAAAAACCTAGAAGAACTTCTTTCTAAGGTCAAAATATAGGCCAAAAAAATATAGAGCACTGAACGCAAAAGGATGGAAAGTATGAAAAAGATAATGCTAATATTCTCTCCATTAATCAGAAGTTCTATAAATTTAAACAACCAGAGAGAGCAAATAGAATAACATACCACTTGGTCAATATTCTTGAGAAAAGTTTATGCTCATATGTGCATAAAATGAAGTAATTAAGCATCATGACTATGTCTCCATCATCGCAACTCAACGATCTCCATGTCTCCCTCAGACCCTGCTCCTTCCCCCCATTTTTTGTTGGGTTTAGAGAGCAATGCTATATTCCAAATAGGAAAATACTACTATAAATCTGATTTTGAACCCACATGTAGATCTCGCGATCAAAATTAAATTTTATAATATTTTACTTACATCAATTGATATCTTTGATTTCATAACATTTAATCTACACTATAAGGTATAAAAGTGGGATGATAAATCAAATTTATCTAAATATTTCCCTTCTAAATATATGAAAATACAAGTATTATTTAGGCCTAACGAAATTTTTTACCAATATCTATTTCGCAAAAGATTGAAAATTGTGATGGAACCCTTAAATGGAACTAGCTAGCACATTTAATAAGTAACTTAGCAGAATGGCCAATACTTTACTCTGAATACGTTACAAGATTTTCTGTCAGAGCACAAACAACAAATATTTAGAATATGAAACATGAGATTATGCTTGCCACTTGAACTTTAACCATTTAAATTATGATTTTTTTCAAGCCAAAACTCCAACCTAGACTTGTAAATGGGTTAGATTTGAATCGAAACTAGTAGATCTAAACCCGAATCCGACTAGTATATTTTGATTCGGATCCGAATATTTGTCTAATCTACAAAAGTAAATCCATATCGAGATCCATCAGATTTTGTCCAATTCAGATTCGGATCCAGATCCGGATTTTATAATATTTTTTAAGCTTTTAAAATTGTTATATAAAAAATTTATAATTATAGGAATTTTATTTTTTTGTAATTTTGAAAAATATTTATTTCAAAATTTATATTTATGCATGGGATCTACAAATAGAATATAATTTATATTGACATTTTACATAATATATATATATAAATCTGATTTGGGTTCCTAATCAAGTCGCTTTTTTGGAAAAGCAAACAATAAGATGCATATCCGATCCTTTTGTTATATTAGCTAAACAAATCCAGATTGGGTCTAAGTAATTGAAAATTTTCATTGATCCAAATCCGAATAAACGGATCCAGATCGAATCGATCCGGGTCTAAATCAAACTCATTTATAGGCCTACTCCGACCTATAACGGTAACTTACCATGGTTTGCAGGGGCCAATCAATTATATCATTGTAAATTTCTGAATTTTATAAGAAATCAAGGTTAAAAAAGAAACTAAGGCCTGGAAAATCTCAGAAGATCTAGTAGTGCTTTTGCTGTCAATCTCCTCCAGCCATCACTGGTCCAAAGACTCCGTACTCCATAACCACTTATATAAGCCATTAAGTATAAACATTTAATGCAGACCCCAAAGAAAACCCTGTAAAACTAGTCCCCCGGCCCTCTTCGTGCATTAAAATTCAAATCTCTGAACTGACCATTTTAGTCTTTAGTTCGTCTTGGGAATTATTCCCATCATTATTATGCTGTAAAAAATTTTATTCGATCCTGCTATCTATCTATGCAAATCAAATATCAAGCCTCACCGAAAAAATATATTTTAGTATGCAACAATTACTTGGCAAAGCTCTCATTCGATTAATGACAGTTTTTTCATTTAGAATAGAGGGTTGCATTTTAAATGCAAAATTCTCATTAATTCGGGAATAATTATTAGAAAAATATTTTGTTACTCACTTTGCATTGTTAGATGATAGAAAAATAATAGAGTTTTTCTATTTTTCAATCATTTCAACGACTATAATACTCACTCCACAAATACAAAACTTACTCTAATTATTTAAACATGCAAAGTAGTTACTCTAGATCAAAATAAAACTACATGACCACATTTTGTTCCGATTATAATCTTTAATTAAGCTCGTAAATATTACTGCTATGATTCATAATCATGATCAAGAGTCTAGTCAACAGCGCATGTGAAATTGGTTGCATTGAAATTTAGTTTTCTTGCAAATGTTGGCGGCGATCAGAAAATAAGTTTAGGCCAGTCGTGAGTGGCAGAGAGAAGTCCAACAGTATCTATCATAGCCACTATTCGGCGAATTAATTGCTTAATCATTGGCTCATTGCTGAACCCAAGAAAATAATTTCTTCATGATATGAACAGATAATAAATACTAGTGGACCTTTGATGGTTGCTATCAGCATATATTGGTACCGATATAGTATCGTGTATTTTATTGTTCATTTACCAGTAGAATAATTAAGCCATTCAAGACTTGAGTAATATTGTGATCAAGGAGGTGGTTTCTACCACATTGTTAAAGATGTTAAATTATAAATTCTACATCGATCGGCCAAAACGATCATGAACTAATTAATAAATTTTTGAACCACTCCACTTATCACTAATTAATTTTAAGATAGAAATCCATGTTCTTTAACATGATATCAGAGCCTTCGCCTGTAAATATATTTTGATCTTCTGCCTATTTGAACATTTATAAATATATTTTGCTCTGATTCTTAGTTTCATGTCTAACATTCACGTTCTCTTAGTTCAATTTTCTAGAATTTCCTAATTTTTAATCTTTGCTTTTCCTGGTTTCAACCTTTAGATCTCCTGGTTTTAACTTTCGTGTTTTTCTTGATTTTCGATCTTCAAGTTCTCTCGATTTTAAACTTTAAGGTTCTTTTAGTTTTCAACCTTCAAATTTTCTTGGTTTCAATTTTTGGATTTTCGATCGATTTTGGTTTCGTTTCGGTTTTGGTTCTTGGGTCTCTTATCAACTTAGTTTCTATTTTCTATTCTCAAATTTTGTTTCAAATTCAATTTGATTTTCTATAACCATATTTAGTTTGAGGGAGGATGTTAAAAATATAGAATTATTATATTATGGTATATAAACATTTGATTGATGTAATTATCCTAATTGTTCTCCTAAATTAGGTAATTACCTTATTAGTTTCATTGTTTTGATTAGCAAGATTTACCATTTTATATTCTCTTGCAAGTGTATATAAATGTACCCTATATACCAATGGGTGTATTGGGACCTGATTTATACATATTGTAATATATTCTCGTTGCTAACATGGTATCAGAGGTAGCTCTCAAGTGTTTTCTCATCCATCCACACGTGTCTTGGGTTCTGTCCAATCTCTTCTAACGACCTCTCTTCTTTCCAACTTTTTCCAACGGGCTCTCTTCTGTCCAACCCTTTCCAACGAGTTCTCTTATGTCTGACCCACGTGTAACAGGGTTCTGTGCAGCCCCTTCCAACGGGCTCTCTTACGTTTGACCCACGTGTAATAGGGTTCCATGTTCAACCCAAGTCACGTGTGAGAAAGGGGTATTAAAGATGTTAAAGTATAAATCCACATCGACTAGCCAAGAAGATCATAAACTAATTAATAAGTTCTTGAATCACTCCATTTATCACCAATTAATTTTAAAATGGAAACTTATGTTCTTTAACACACTTTATAGTTATAAGTTGTTGTAGGTTCTCTTACGCATTACAAAATGAATAATAAATAATTTTTCTTCATATCTCTATAGAGTTATATCCGAATATGTTTTGACACGTAGTCATTCGCAATTTTACTGCTTGTTGACATGGAAGGAGTGAAAGCTCTACTTTTTAACTGTATCTAAATAATGTGAGACTTTATCCAATAAATTTTCATGCTTAATATATAGTACACAAAAGATCTGGTATATCCTGCTGATTCGTTTTAAATGGTTTCTTGATCAATAATCTTTTATGTCAGCTACTACTCAATGGATACAATACCCAGATCATTTGATTTTCAAGGATATCTTAATCTCAGACTTTGGGCAATAGTTCGGGGAGATGTTATACACTTAGAAGTTACTGAACATGTTGTATGAGTGACTTAATTTTTTGTGTCATAATATATATTTTTTTATAGATAACTTTGATCTTAATACTATTTTCTTTTCATATACCTTAAAAATTTTCCTCAATTCATTGGTTTTAGTTAACGGTTGGACTGAGGTGTCAAGTAAAAAATATTAAAGTGCAAATTATTAAAAGAACCCAAAAATGGTTTGAGGTGCAATGTGGAATTGGTAACAACCAGTCAAATGTAAATTTGGATTTTTTTTATTTACTTTTTTTTTCTTCGTTCCAACTAATAGTTCCACATGAAACAATAAAAATAACATTTCAAATATAAATTAAACATGGTACTTCATTCAATAGATTTAAACAATATATTTGCAAGGTACTTACATGATTGAATTTAATTTTCGAGAAAATCTTTTGCATGTACTGTTTCCCACTAAATTCTCATTATCCTTCATTTAAAACCATCAAATTCAGCTAATATAAGTCTCATTACCATAATGGAATTTCAATAAATGTTCCCTAAACTCCTCTTTGTCCTATCCATTTATTTTCTAAATAGGTCTTCTATTTTCGCTTTGAAGCTAATTTCTCTTTGCCCACCAATTGTTACGTTTTTTTCACATTGTACCCAAATATTTTTTTGACTAATTTACACACAAATATTTTCTTGCACTAGATCAACGGAATCTTTTAATGATATTAGATTGAAGTGACAAGAAAATAAAATATTAGGTGCAAAGTGGAAAAAAATTTGGGAGAACAATATAGAAAATGGCAACAAATTGGAGGGTGCAAAGTAGTGGAATTTACCCAAAGTTAAATAACTTATTTGAGTACATGTCAGCCAATATTTTCATCTACCTAGCACCAAAGACTACTACCAATTTATACTTGATGCTTATAACCATTTGGAATAAGATCTTATAGCATGGCTGTTCACCCTAGCTTTTTCTTTTGCCATCTTTCTTCCTTGGCATGTTAAAGGGCCTTCTTTACCAACTGAACCTTGATTTTTTTAACTAAAACTTTTGCAAACATGCATGATTGTGGGTTTTCCTTTTACAAGTTGTTCACCTTTTTCATATCCCAACATACTTGACGTCCAATTTCACCAAATCCTAGGTGCAACGCGTATCACAATCTTGGTATCGCAGCCATTCTATTTTGGAGGTGCATTATTCTATACTTTCTCAAGATCATGACATTTGGGAGTCATGGATTCCTTTTCTATATAGACCATATAGTTGAACACCAAGAACACTACCTTTGTGATTGATGAGAGTTGATGCACGCCTCATATTTTGGGTTCCAACTTCCAAACCACATGTCCTGAGAAAGACTAATTTGGAAAGGGATTCCCCAATGTCCAAAACAGTGGAGGACTACCTTAGAGTATAACAATAAATTAATATGGTGGACTTTTGCCTTAAGGGTATATCATGATAATTTTTTAAACCTATGACTAGGAATAGTGCCCTTAGATTCTCATTTACCACTCCACTTTACACACAAAACAATTTTTGCGTTAGTCCAATCCCCAGGTGATAGGAGGGTTGTGGGATCTCAGTTCTCTATTGAAGTCTAAAGACAAAGCTTTTGTGTCAAGCTCCAGTAAAAAAATTCAGACCTAAAACCGATGAATGATTCCTTCTACCTCTGATTTATTAATTACACTATTCTTACACTAATATTCTTGTAATCTTTAGTATCTTTCACAAACAACATCTCGATCGCTTAATAAGTATTGTAGATTAGTCAATATTTTTGATAGATGAGGAATTAGATTGGCTAACTATAATATATGTATTTTAGATTAGTCAATATGTTTGATAGATAAAAAATTAAATTGACTAACTATGATATATGAGAGATCAAATTAGATGATATTTTAACGATAAATGACTAAAATGGTATTTTTTTTTCCTTCTATAAATCATATGTAAACCAAGTGGTGACCCTAAACCATTCAAACTAGCTGAAACAACACAAACAGGCTAACTAAAAGATACTCTACGTAATCAAATAATTTAATTTTTTTTTCAAAAGTACGGTTTCATTAGTGCTTAAAATCAAAATGAACCAAACTGTAAACTTGACTACATGCATCTATGTACGCATACTTGATAACAAGAACCAATTTAGTATAGGACTTGCATCAAAAAGTATCCATCCATACGAGAACAAAAAGGAAAAAGATAAAAAAGAAATATCTATGTCGATGTGCTACATTTCTGTTGCTAATGCAAGCTATATATTCATTGAGTCTTGAAATTCAATAAAAGCACTCATGCATGCTCCAGAAAGAGTCCCCAAATAAGATGGCCGGGAAATATCTATGGCTTCTTGATGGGATTGGAATCATGATCGAGATTTTATGATAATTAAGTGGGATAATGAGAACGCTATATCATTATGGGAGTGCTTCTATATAACAAATACAAAGTGACAAATAAAAATCACTGATGTATCACTGGATCAGGAAAAGAAGAAGAGAAATCTAGTTGAGATCTAAAATTAAGAATTATAATTTGATAAAATCTAATCACATAAAATAAATTTGACAAATAATTATAAGTTTGTGATTTTGTAAATAATTTTTCACTAGCATGGTACTGCTGCAAGCTGCCCCTCTTTTTGACATTTAGGACCATACATTAATATAACAGTACATGGACCAATCAACAGGATTGCATTGATGGTGAGCTTTAATTTCATCTTATTTGAGTTGAAAGTTGAACGTCCGAATTAAGGACTAAGGACTACTCCAATTTTGATTTGTTTAAAGACGTCAAATTAAATGATCATTTTCAAAGTGATATTTTAGTTTTTTTAGAGATAATTACGCCAAAAGCGCTTATGGAGTATTGATCATACCTGTTCAAAATTTTATTAGGTCCTCAATCCTTGTCAGTAAGGGTCAATTTGATCCTTTTGCTGTAATTATAAAATTGTAGTCTAACTTCTTCTGACTTTAGATATTTTATATTTTTGTACGAATAACATTTTGGAAAATTTTACTACTCCGTTAGGGATTTAAGATATTATATTATTGTATTTTGAATTATTGTAAAATATAATATCATGTGAGTTGAATGTTTGTACAATACAAGTTTTAAAACACAACAATACAATATCTTAAAGAAATTATAAAATTTTTCTAAATTTTAACCTAAGTGATAAATGTATCAATATATAATCTCCATATTCATGGAACTTTGGGTTGTAAATTGAAATACCCTAGAAATATTATCTCTGACTACTTAAATAGCCACATGTTATGTACATAGCAAAGTAATATTACGGAGCAAACATTAAAGGGTTTCTAAAAAAAAGGTCGGCAAGATTGAGACATTTGTATTGATTGGAACCATCGTGGCACTAATGAAAATAACTAATGTCATTGTTGTAGTAATCAATTCTCTCTCTATAGAAAACTAGTTGTAGTCATGCATGTAGCTGCCCATACCATCTTCTAGAGTCTAAACCACCCTAAATGTTATTGCTCGTGAAAAACATCCTTATTAAATACACACTAGTTGATAATTTAGTCAGGCAATGAATCTTCATGAATCATTTTTATATAGACCAACATTAAATACACAGTAGTTGATAATTTAGTCAGGCAATGCATCTTCATGAATCATTTTTATATAGACCAAAGAGCACATAATTGTGTCCATTTCAGAATTTTTCCATCTCCACTATTCATCGAGTTAATTCGGCAATTCAAATTGTTCTTTTGTAAAGAGTCCGTACTTCTTGTGACCTAAGAGAATGTTTCAGAACAACTCCCTCCCTCTCAGTTTCTTCACGTAGCTCATTTCAGCATTTCCCTAGACACATTAAAGTGGTAGTGAAGAATAGGAGGTTGTTGGTTAATGGTCGTTGTTAAACCTTAAAGTTCAAGAAATGCATGTCCCACTCTAGGTTTCCTCTTCAGCCACTTGCCAGCTGCCCTCCCACGAATATATATAAGTGGACTTCTCAGCAATCAACTTATTCAAGTATCCCTCACAAAATTCGCTTGCCAAATTTCTAGCTATTATATATGCTAAGTCCTCCTTAGAAATATTTCTGATTATATTTTGTCTTTGGATTCCCGTACCACCCGCTCCCTCCTAAGATTTTGCTGGATAATAGCAACACAAAAAAAGCTCATTCCACACATTTTGGATAAGTCCCTTCAAATCCATTCCAATGATCCAAAATCTATTTTCATGATTTCCTCCTATCTCTAATCTCTATCAGATAAGGTTTTAAACATGTTTAATATTAATCTCGGCCTAATCTTTTAACTGAATCAGCAACACCCAGAGTTCTACTTATAGTCAACAAGAAAGATTTATTTTATTTTATTTATTTAGTGCGTGTGTGTGTGTGAGTCGTAGTATTTTGCATGAACTCAATAGTCTTCAGTAGGAGTCTAGCTAGTTAGGTCTTCCACAGTTAATGGAGGACTGCAATTACAATATCATTAATACTAAAGAAGTTGAAGGAAAAAGAACACATGACCTTTTCCAATCGAAGATGATGTCATCAAATTCAAGATCATCAACAAGAAGGCTTTGGGTTCCAGGGCCAGTAATAGTCGGCACAGGCCCGTCCGGGCTTGCAACAGCTGCTTGTCTAAAAGAAAAAGGGATTCCGAGTTTGATTCTTGAAAGGGCTGATTGCATTGCTTCTTTGTGGAAGCTCAAGACTTACGACCGACTTCGACTTCACCTTCCAAAGCCCAATTAATGTATAAGCTACCTCTTTTGCCATTTCCAAAAGATTTTCCAACTTATCCCACTAAGCAACAGTTCATTTCCTACTTGGAATTGTATGCCAAACATTTCAACTTGGAGCCCGAATACAATAACACGGTTGTGAGTGCGGAATTTGATAAGGGATACGGGTTTTGGAGGATTAGGATCAAGTGTGGGGATGAAAATGAATCAAGAGACTGAATATGTTTGCCAATGGCTAATCGTTGCCACGGGCGAAAATGCCGAAGAAGTGGTGCCGGATTTTGAAGGGATGGATGAGTTTTTAGGGCCTATAACTCATACAAGTTCGTATAGAAGTGGTGAGTGTTTTCAAGGGAAGTCAGTTTTGGTGGTTGGATGTGGAAATTCTGGCATGGAGATTAGTTTGGACCTCTGCAACCATAATGCTTGCGCATCCCTTGTGGTCAGGGATTCTGTAAGTCAACCTCTTAAATAGTTTGATCTCTCCCGATTGAGTTCATATTTCTATCTTATTGAAATTTCTTTTCTAGGTAACTTTTGAATTCTTTAAGGAAATTGAAATTTCTTTTCTAGGTAACTCTTGAATTCTTTTAAGGAAAAAACTAAGTAATCAATATGTTATTAGCATGTTCCAGACAGTCCTCGGAACAAGAATGCTCATAACGTGGGTTTCTGAGAGTCCAAGATTGAAATTATATTATCAATATCGTACTAAGATTTAAATGAAGAAGTATGGGCTTTCGTTAATTAGGTCCTTGTACATCAAATCTCGAGAAGTATGAAACTTTTTATGCATAAATTAAAAGAGATGATTTTAGATCATATCAGAAAGTGAATAAGGAGGGTTTTCGTCAATATTAGTTTCATCTGGTTGAATGGTTTATATTAAATTAATTCACACTCTCCGTTCTATCTATATTTGCTACCAATTAGGTCAACAGAATTTTTATTGTAATCCAACTCTCATATTTAAAATCTTAAATTTTGAACCATTTTTTAGATAATATTAAAGTTAGATGTTTTACCAAGAATTATAAATAAATGCAAATGCTACATATAAAATCTTTTTTGAAGTGAAATAGAAGTATTTTGTACTTGTATTTATTTAAGTTGCATGCTTTGCCCCCCCTCTCCCCCCCCACCCCCCAAAAAAAAAAAAAGAAAAAAAGAAAAAAAGTTGCATGCGTTGTACTCGGCCTGTTGTAGCCAGAATAATCCCTTACAGTTGATATTCTTTCCTTTCCCTAGTGTCGTGTAAAAAAGCCTTCTTAAATCTTGCTTTTCCGTGCTAAAGATTCTAAAGGAAAAAATGATCATTGATTTTTTTGGCACTAGGGTATCCTCATTTCCCTTTATAAAACCCAAAAGAGAAATAAAAAAAGAATGAAAAACAAAGCAACCAAATATGAACTTTCATATCAAAATTAATTGACAAAGAACGAAATGACCATAAACGTTAATAATTAGTTCTAACCTCTTGACTAAACAATGAGTAACATTTATAATTAACACTTTTCGTGAATTAATTCAAAGCTCATTCCAAATCATTTTGATTGATTCTTTGAAAGATTAAGACAAGATATCATAGAAGATTGGCATATAGTTTTGGGGATTGCATTTGCATGATAAAGAAGCCAGTCCACTGAAGTTAATGTTTTCTATTCTTGATATTTGAGTTTATGGAAAAAAACTTCCACTAAATGTTTTGCAGGTGCACGTCTTGCCTCAGGAAATGCTTGGAAGATCAACCTTTGGACTGGCCATGCAGTTGCTCAAGTGGCTCCCCGTGCGGCTAGTGGATCAATTTTTACTTGTAATGTCTTGGTTTATGCTCGGGAACACGCCTCAACTAGGTCTCAACCGACCCAATCTTGGTCCTTTGGAACTCAAAAGCATCACTGGGAAGACACCCGTGTTGGATGTCGGGACACTTGCCCAGATTAGAGCTGGAAAAATAAAGGTAATCCGAATATTAGATAGGTTTTCAATAATTTGGAACTTCAAAATGCAAAATTTTGTGCTATAATTAAAGCAACATATTCGCAATCCTTATGGTACGTACCTTATGATATTGATGATATTCCTTCTATCAACGTGCAGGTGGTCCGTGGAATAAAGAGATTAATGCGTAATTCAGTCGAATTTGTTGATGGGATGGTTGAAAATTTTGATGCCATCATCTTAGCTACAGGCTATAGAAGTAATGTACCAACATGGTTGAAGGTACCTTTACAGATATTTACGCCATAAATCAACATATTTTCACGAGCTTAATTAGGCTTAGTGAAGAGGAATTTTACAGTCTCATTAAGAAATCATGTCGTTGACTTTAAAATTAATCATGTCGTTGATTTTAAAATTTTATACAATATAAAATTTTATATTGTATAAAATTTTAAAGCACAATATGATAATTTCGTCGCGGGACCTTAGAATTTTCCTTTAATTATGCATTATAGATTTTGAATAATTGTATTAACTCTTGTTTTATTACAATCAGGAGAAAAATTTCTTCTCAGAGGAAGATGGCTTCCCAACTCAAGCTACCATTCCCTGGGGGATGGAAAGGTCAAAATGGTTTGTATGCTGTGGGATTTACAAAGCGCGGCCTACTTGGCACGTCAATAGATGCTAGGAGGATTGCCGAGGATATCGAAAAACAGTGGAAAGTCAAGGCAGTGCAATTCATGGCCTTTGCTAATTCATCAACATCACCGCCATAATTTGTATGGAAGTGCAACAACTCAACTTCTTAGTGAGGTTCTTTGCATAATTGTCACCTATTTGCAAATCTGGAAGAAACTAATTTCTTCCCGGAACAAACCATGTATAGAGTGTATATATATCTAGCTATTTTTCTGTATTTGGTTTTAACGTTTAGCTTAGCTAGGGTAATTCGTATGAGGTCTAGTAATTTAGGTTATGATTTTTAGGGTGTGGTTATATTGATGAATTCGGATGGATGTATGATGGATGTTAGTATTAGACTTTATGTAAATGTGTGATTAGCATTTGTAGGATAGTAATTCTTTCTAGGTTTTCAATTGAGAAGTGTTGTTCCCTCTATCTAATAAATATGTAAGACTTAAAAAAATCCCCCTATTTATTTATTTTTCTTTCCATTACGATAGCAGTATAAATTTTAGGACTAATTCTATTTTACACCCCTCAATTTATACCTAATTTTTACTTTGCATCCCGAAGTTCAATTTTAGACACTTTCCATCCCCAAGTTCAATTTTGGACACTTTGCACCCGCAACTCTTAAATTTGTTCCACTTTAATCCCTGTCAAAAAAGTTAACAAAATCTTTATTTTTGCAAGCATAAACATTATTGGACATTTTGCTAAATTTGTTGTACATAGGAAAAAATTTTGTTAATTTTATAGATGGCGTAAAAAAAATAGTTGAAGTGGGATAAATTTAATAGTTCAAGGTGCAAAGTGTCCAAAACTAAAGTTTGCGGTGCAAAGTACAAATCAAGTATAAGTTAAGGAGTGCAAAATAGAATTAGTCCTAAATTAAAAATTTATGTAAATTTTATGGTTACATGAGGGATACTATTGTAATTTGAATGCTTGTATTAATATCTACAATTAAAAGTATTTAAATATTGCTAATTTTTAAATAGATTGCTAATTTAAATATTATCTATGACTAAAAGTATTTAATTTTTCAATAGATTGCTAATTTAAATATGATGGAAAAGGTAATGTCTTCAATTATTTATTTAAATATTGTTCCAAAATGTATGTATCTTATTTATGAATCTTTTATATTGTCCATAAAGGCAGGTTTGAAACCACTCAAACCAATACCTAACTTTAGGGTGCAACGTATTTCATATAATTGTTTAAGAATTATTAAATTAAAAATAAATTTTTACATAGTAAATTATTTTACATTCAATTATAGGGATAAAAATATATAGTAGAAAAACTTCAAAAATCATTTAAAACTTTATGTTTCTAAATGACATTTATTCTTAATTTTGAATATACCATCATTTTTAATTGTATGATTTAAAGAATTCAAACTTGAAGAGGTCAAAGTAAAGAAAAAAATTACAAATTTTAGGGGTGAAACTATAGAATAAAATCAAAATTTTCAAAATTTTCCTTACCTATTTTGTAAAATTTCAAACAATTGCCCACCCTCACATTAACGTAGGACGTTCTTCCGTTTTCATTTCGCCTTTATTAAATTTCATAAAATATTTTCATTTTACAGTTATCGCCATAATTTGTTTGTAATGAATGACGACTTTATAGGATATCTATAAACACAATGTATTCATATATACTTATAAGTATATAAGGTTGGGTTTGGATTGATGGATTTGGGGAATGATTTGAAATTCATTCATCTTTTGGAGGGATTTGTAATGTTGAAATGGATGAATTTTAAATCCACTCAAATTAAAAAGTGCGAAATAAAATATTTTAAATAACTTTCTAATTTTGCTGAATTTGAAATTAATCCATTTTACCTTTACAAACCCTTCTAAAAAATGGATAAATTTCAAATTCTTCCCCAAATCTATCCATTCAAACACAACATAGAAAGTGTTTAACTAAAAGTTACCATGTGTTATGTATGGTCATGCATAAACTCATTTTACTACTTACCGTTTATGGCAGTAAAGAACAAAGAAATAGTTACTATTATAATTTTGAAAAATTCTATGATCTTCTTAATGTATTGATATTATTGTGTTTTTGAATAATTGTACAATATAATATTATGTATTTTAAATGTTTATATATTATGAGTTTTAAAACACATTAGTATTAATACCCTAATAGTAATACTACAGAATTTCCAGTAAGTTATGCATAGCTACACACTTACCGATCTTGTATTTTACTTGTTCAAGTTAGTAAATGATCTGATTAAGTAAAATAATATGAAATAAACATGATAATTTCTTTTTCATGGTCCTAATTAAAACAAATAGCCCGCATGAAATATGAACAGATGCCTTGGCAAAAGAAACTACAAGTCTACATGTAAAAAAAAAAAAAAACTACATGTAAAAATATCCTATTGAGTGTAGAATAACTATACAGTTAGCTAACTTTGAGTTTGAGCTTTGGACCAGTTACGTATCTCCTTTTTTCAAAAGAACGCGGTGGGACTGAAAAGATAGAGAGGGGGGTCTCTAATAAAGTGAATTGTATTCCCGCAAAAAAGATACAAGTTGGATACAGTAAGCTTCGATTCCAACCGCAATCTTCATCGATCAGAGCACCTTTTGGCAATTTTTCTTTTTCTTTAGCAATCATAACGGTCCAGACTCCAGAGAAATGTTAAAAGAACATGGTAGCATAATTTAGAAATTTATTAATTAGTTTCAAGAAGTATTGATTGATATAAACTCTTATACTAACAAGCATAAATATTGACTGATATAAATACTTGAGGTTAGTTTTGATATCATGTTAAAAATATAGATTTTTGTTTCAAAATCAATTAACAATGACTGATGTAATTAAAAAAATTTATTATTTAATCTAAAATATTTAAATTAATAGATATAGAATATTTTATATTTTAACAGGTGAGAGTCATTCTAATCTGAGTAATAATTTACCAATTTCATCAATGAATATTCCCTAATGCTTTCCACGCATGATTATTATGGTCGTAATAGTCCATATAGGATGAATTTTTTTTTCAGACAATAAAATGTATTTTAGGTGTTAACTGTTTTCCCTATAATTTATTAGTGATAAGTTCGAATCATTAAGAAATAAAGAGAGATGGACCGATTAAACAAATCCAAACTTTTTATTAAAAAAAAAAAATTGACTCTCTACTCTAAATGGACGAGTCCCATTAGCTCAAATATATAGTTGTGTTGGACAAATAAAAAATTACTCATCTCATCATAAGAAAACAAACAGATAAAAACCTATCATATTCTTTTTCTTCATCAAGTAGTCTACTGTCGTTCAATGGCAATAGCATGATGATTATAACTTTCAATGAGCCTCGTCTCAATACAGTAAAAGACCAAAGTTAGAAAAAGGTAGAAAGTAAGTGTGAGTAGAACGTACAAGGATGAAGCAATTTTAATTAGGGTTCATGTTAACCTATATTAGAAACGTGTGAGAAGTTAGATGGTAGGGTTTATTCCGACCGACGGGACTTAATTTGTGACCACATTATAGCCGAATCTTGTGTTATCACTTGATGTCAAACTCAAGAGATAATTAAGAGAGTGAGTGTGACAAATGGGAATGGCATCATCAACAACATCAACAAGGACCGAAATTTTCTTTGATAAACCCATCCGTATATAGGACCAGCTAGAATTACAACCCTCAAATAATTGTTAGGACCATGAAGATCAATATCCCCATGTTAGTCTAACCTTGATGCAACATGGTTAAGGAACTAGCTAGGGATTAATATTTTTTTATATAACTAATTTTATGCTGTTAGGGACAACATACGTGAGAACAATCCATGCTAATTAAATTAAAAATCATTCTCTAACTGAATTATTGCGTACATGTTTAATTGCATCTAAAGAGCCACAAAAATCATATGTTATGCTTGCATCAATGAATTTGAGAGAAGATTTGAAATTGGGATAAATTTCAAAAACTTCCCCTGAGGTTACTTTATGCTAATGTCACTTAGTACCCCTAAACTTTGAAAAATATCACAAACCCCCCTCCCACCCGAACTTTATATTTCTTGTAACATGTCAATCCATTTCAAAAAGAAATTATTAAACAATTCATTTTAGAATAAAGAAACTAATGTTGTTCCCATTTTACCCCTTTATTGACCTACTATTTAATTTAGTACCAAAATTTAACTAATTAGAATGGTCGGAAAAAATAAATGCTATGCTAATTAATTTATTAAAAATAAAAATTAATTATTTTGTGTCAAATTTTAATTCTATATTTTTCTTTATTTAGAAGATTTTGCAAATTCAAAGGTATATATTAATTCAATTACAATAGCACCTGAAACTAAAATCTTCTCATATTCACTATATTTTTAATTAATTAAAAGATTTTAGCCCAATAACTTAGTTTATAAACAAATTACATAATTATATAAAAAGAATTGGAATGCTGAATATGTAGTCATAAATTCTCCTAAAATTGAATTTACAAAGCATGGTAAAATAACAAAATGCTGAATTATAATTTCATGTAAAATTTATTAATTGCTATTTTTTAACATATTAAATTAGCATGCACCTTTTTTTTTTCCCAACCATTCTAAATCACTATTTTTTTTTTTATACTAAGATAACTAATGGGTCAACAAAAGGGTAAATTTGGGATCAACTAGGTTCTTTATTCTCAAATGAATTGTTTAATAATTTCTTTTTGAATTGGGCTAACGTGCTACAAGAAATATAAAGGGAAGGGAGGTTTGTGATATTTTTAAAAATTTAGGGGTACTAAGTGAAATTGGCATAAACCTTAGAGGAGATTTCAAAAATTATCCCTTGAAATTTGGTCATTTGTTGGAACAATTTGTAAGATTGAAATTGATTAATTTCCACAATGCATTTATATATCACTAAATCCGAAAGAGGAAGAAAGAAATCCGACGGAAAATCTAAAATTAAGATATCATGATTTGATAGTTAGTATTTAGATGCCACGTGGACTAACTTTGGAAGTGACTTTAAAATATGGTTTTGTAAAACATTTTCCTAATTTCATATATTTTAACTTTACAAATCATCGCTCAAGTGAATTTCAAATATTTTTTTAAATCTATCGATTCATCCAAACCTAATGAGAGTGATTAATGACTCTAATTCGATCACAACCCTTTTTTTCTTGGCCGGTACAGTAATATTACAGAGTCTCGAGCATAGATGGCGAATTTCTCTAAAAATCAGACCCTATTACTTTTCAGTAGCGATAACTGCTTGGCAATCCTTGCTTTTTAGAGAAATCTTGAGAGTCTGGAGTTTCTAGCACAGACGCTCTCATCACAAGTTGCAAATCAAAGGCGAGGGGCTGTGCAGTGTGGCAGAGCAAGTGTGCACGGGGAGGGATATATGGGGATGGACCAGATACACGTGAGAGTAGCAAGGCATATACATGTCACAACCCCGGGCGCAGCTTTCTGGTGCGTAAGGCACACATGCTGGCACATGCCTGTGCTTCTGGTCCATCCTTCAAGACCTCAGTGACAGCAGCTGCATAAGATTAATTACGTTGCTTTTATTATTCCTTCCTGGTCCAACCGTTAACCTATTGTTTGATGGATCAATTTTCCTACACCAGCCCCAATGCCGAATAGACTGCTTACAACTTCCCAGGGGTAGTCTTATCAGCAACTCGTTGCCCTTACTAAGCATAATCTGCATTAAGTATGACAGTCGCATGATATAATATAATAGATCAGTTGCTTTTTGAGTGTTCAAATCATCTCGCAATCGTAATTAGTTGGGTCAGTTTTTTTATTTTTTGTGCTACCTAATTGTTTGTGTTAATCTTGCTACATGGGTAAACTAGAGAAAGGAAAGTGGAAGAGGATTCTAACCCAGTGATAACTCTGTTTCACCAATAACTTTGATGGATGAATGTTGGATAATACAACTAAAATATCCCACATATGATATGTTTATAATTATAAATTCACGTATCAGTGATGTCATTAAAAAAATTTATTTATTTTTACTGACACTAAGTAGGGTTTGAAGCAACTACAAGTGACCGCTTGGCTAACTTGGTAGTTTTGACGGAGCATTCTTATGTAAATTAAGTCTATGATATTATTTGTGAATTTCATAAATTGTGATACAGATTTATTGACATGTATAAGTAATTTGACTAGGTCCATTTTAAAATTTTCAGTCTAAACAAGTTGTCTCATTTGGTCCGTTAACTAGACTAAAATCTGACAAATGAGAAAAATAAAATAAAAGAAAGTTTGAGAATTACCGGTTTGTATCGAAATAGAAATACTTAGCTCTAACTATAATCATTCCGTCACAATCACCAGAATCCATATTCTACCTTGTTTAGTTATTGCCCTACCATAACCACTGGAAATTGGAATTGCGATAAGCCTATCACCACTAGTAACAAAATCTTGCCTTTTCTGAAAAGGGAAAAAGCAAAAGATTCTTTAAGTACTTTACATGATTCTATTTGAAAGAGTATTTTTTGGTGGTAGAAGGCGGTGACCCAACTTTCTTCAGTCAACTCTAACATCCCCTGGTGGCTGTCTGGTTGGCTGGCTGGTATTTATTTTAGTACTCCTAACCTAAGGGAACTCCTATAGAATGTGCTAATGATTAGAAATCAAGAAAAGAAAAGTTGGACATAGATTTTCCTTTTTCCCCTCTTTTCTTGGTTCTTGCTAACGTGTCGAATTGGTGTGGCACTGCAATGCTTTCTGCATTCCCACAAATATGCTGGAGGTGGGCTGACTCAAACGGTAAGTAAAACGATGAAATTACTATAAAAAAAAAATCTCAAATTTGACTCTTGCAGTTCTTAATTTTTTGTTAGTAAACGATTTGTAAAAATTACAATAATATGATGAAATATGCAACGGTAACCTGTCATGACACATCTTTCTCTTAAATATTTTTTTTTTACCTAAAAAAAAAAAAAAGGAAAAAGAAAAACTGTGACACTATGTTGGTTAATGTCCGCGCGTGAGATTTGTACAGCCCATGAGCAGAGTGACCTTTAAAATCAACCTTGCATCCCTCGAGGATGAAAGGGCCAAGACACGCAGGCGCAAATGGATGAACACATGATCACAATTGCTTTGTGTTTGTGGGAAGGAAAGTTGAAGAGGGTACATATATTGAAATAGAAGGAGGAGGAGACTGAGAAGAATGAAAATGGATCTTTTTGATCCCTCAAGTCCCAATTCCTATGTGGTTTTGGAGAATGGAATGGGACCGCCACTCGTTCAGACTTTTCTAGTACTACTCACCTAATTAATTAATGGTTGCATCTTATTTTTCCAGTACTACTATCCTCCCATGTTGTGGACTCTAAAGGAAAAATGACATTGATTAATACAATGCAACTTTTCTGTGCTTTCTTAGTACAACATAATCAAACCAATTACTACTATAAAGTTTGATCCCTCGTATCGTGTCACAGGTTGATTGCCAGGAGAAATTTCGTTAGCTATTAAATGTGTATGGATACAAAATCTTTTGGCCCAATTAATCCAATAATTTGTACTCTCTTGATGCATGCTAGGTATATAATTGACCATATTGTTTTACATTCTTAATAAATTAAACTGTAGACAAACTAAATATAAACTTAATTGAGATAGTAAGCTAGTACTATTTGATTTGATGCTTTGCAAACATCAACTTTAGGTATGTACAAACTCATTTTACAAATTGGTCGGACCAATTAATAAACTGGTTGCGCTTCAAAATTTACACATCTGTTCTTCTAATTTCACAAAAGCAGTTAATTAGTGCTAAATAAATCATAATTACACATAATCTTTGTGATATCTACGCGCCCAAGTTGCTTTCACTATGAATGAGATACTTAATTTGTCGGGTTTCGTGTGTTTCTTTTTCAGATTTTTCACAAGCGAGTGATGATTCGGACCATTTCCAGTCCTATATACTGAAAGCAATTAGTATGCATCATTTTCCGGTTTTTATTGTTGTTAATAGTGTAGCAATCACCATGGAAATCTATCACGTAACATTTGTTTCCAGCAATTGACTATCTATCTAGATGTTGTCATAGTGTCATATCCAGCCGGAAGCTAATTTACTTCGGTACTAATCACAAGATAAACCTCACACAACTGGATGACAACAAAATATAACATAAGATATTTTTGATATGACATTTTAGTCATAGATCAAATTACTAAAACTAAATCTAAAGTTTAAACATCAAGAACTAGATAACAATATAATCTTGACCGATTCAGAAGTATTAGAAAAACAAATTAGACTATAATGCACGCATGCATGTTGATCTAAATATGATAAAGAATCTTTGTCACCATCGTCGGTTGAGAATTGAGAGATAGTCAGATATGGGATTGAGTCACCACAAAATTGACCCCCTCTTTATCATCTGATGGTTGAGAAGGACTACATAATAGATATTAACAGTTGCGAGTTTTCTATAATATTTTTTTGTATGATATTATTTAATGAGTACATATCATTTTATTATAAATAAATATTAAATAAAGAATACATATATACTATTTAAATAATATCATATAAATGTCATATTAAAAAGTGTTACAAGAAACTCAAAATCGATATTAACAAAAAAAAATGGCACCTTCATTACCATCTTTGATTTTTCTCATCCCACAATTTTCACTTCCAAGACATCCGTATAATTCCTTAATGGGAAGAACACTCTTCCATCCCGCAAACTTTGGTAGTGCACCCGTCTTCTTCACCTGATCAGAATCTGAAAATATACGGAGGAATCTTCTCCAACTTCAAGGAAATTCCATCGCTCTTTTTATTCGTGTTTTGTCCTCAGGATCCACCACTTTTCGAGTAGTTTAATCGAAAGCTAAGATAAGAATATTTGCGGGATCCACCTCTCTTAGATGACGGACAAGGACTCGGGTGAACCGGATGGCTCGCACGATTAGTAGGGCAACAATATTATTAAAATGTCTCAAATTCAACTTTTATTTTTCTTATATTTTTTGTTTATGTGCGATTTGTAAGTATATGGAATATGTGTCCATAACTTACTCTGTCCGTTAAAAAAAGAAAATTGAAATAAACCCAACTTTCTTTATGTTTTTTTTTTTTATAAAAAACAAGTCCTTTTTTAGCTTAATGTTTGATGCATGGAAAGAAATTTATGTTCTACAATTAGAGGTGTTCATGAATCGGGTATCTAGCCCGTGAGATAAAAAAGTATCGATCCTTACTAATTGAGTCAAGAAAATTCTGACTTTCTACCTGATCCATACAAAACTGGTACCCGACCTATCAGGTACTCGCAAAATAGGGTCGGGTTGATCGAGTACCCGACCCTCACTAGTAACAAAACATAAAAATTTAAATAATAATAGTTAGGCAAGTTAATTTCACAATTAAATCAACAACAATTAAGCCTAAGTCACAAAATATGTTTCAATATTACATCCTAATAACAACAAACTAGAAAGTAACAACAGACCAATAATAACAACAATTAAATTACAAAATACATCATCAATAGACACGAGTGTGAAGAATGAAGATGCGAGGAAGAGGAAGGGAAGAGATGATTGAGGAGGAAGAAAAATGGAAGACAAGGAACTGAAAAAAAAAGAAAAGGAAGTGAGAGACTGCCAATAACCTTAGTAAATATTAATTTCTAATGAAATTCTATAAACCAAATTTACAAAATTACACCTGAAATGGACCGGCTCGAATAACTGACGGGTAACAAAAATGTGACCTGCTATCCGACTCTCTACTCGACCCGTTTTTAAAATGCAGTTCGAATATTTTCTTTTTCGGTTCGAATTAAATTAATTTAGTAAATTTTTTGAATCAGTGGGTCAAGATAAACACCCCGACGTACAACGCTCTTTGCTTTTCAAGAAAGGCAAGAACAAAAAACTGACCAAAGCCCCATACTTGCTCAAGGAAAGTCCTGAATATTTGTCCAATTTTGAAATTAATTTCTAGCGAAATAGAAATGAATCTTTTAAATATGGATATATGCTAAGAGTTTGATGACAGCTGTCTAGTGAGCCATTAGCTGCATGCCCATAAATATTCCACTCATTAGATCGTCGTGATGACGCAGTGATTACAAAATCTCCTGCCAATTCCAAACTAAAAAAATCTGTTACGATTTCATTAAATTAATAAGAGAAAATGGCCCAAATAGTCCCTCAATTTTTTTTACTTTAAACGAAATAGTCCCTCAACCTTTTTTTTAGTCAGAATAGTCATTCAACTTTTATTTTTTAGCAAAAATAATCCTTTTGTGGTGGAACCACCACAAAAATCTCATTCTTTTTTTGATAAATTTCACATACAACCCCTATAGTTTAGTTGTTTTTTACATTAGGCTAATTTAAAATTTTACAAAACTTTATGACCAACTTTTAAAAAATAAGATCTAATGGTTGACTAAGGAGATCTGGCGGTAGGGCTAGTGAGTGGTGATTGGTGTATAGTGGGTGCGGGAGGCGCTTGGGTGGCTGAAGGGGTGGTTCTGAAGTTGGATAGATGACAGTTTTGTACCCTAGGAGGAGGGGAAGAGGAAAGGATTAGGATTTTAATTTTTTTTTTGTAAAAAATAAATGTTTCATTTGTTTTGTGTTAAAAAAAATTGGTTTGAACTTTTTTTTCCCCATTTTTCACCCCTTCAAATTAATTTCTATTTTATTTTTTTCATTTTAAACTATATGGGGGTTATGTGAAAAATAAGTAAACGTCAGGGGTGTATGTGGAATTTATCAAAAAAAAGAAAAAGATTTTTGTGATGGCTCCACCACAAAATAAAGTTGAGGAACTATTTTGGTTAAAGTAAAAAAATTGAAGGACTATTTTGGTAATTTTCCCAATTAATAATAGCGTGTATATATATGCAGTTAGTAACCATTTTCACTTAGTGGAGTTCGTCAGGAAATGTCTCATAACGCATTCTTTGTTGAGTTCAAATTTCAAATCTTGCAGAAATCTGAGCATGTACCAAAACACCATTGTGTGGTCTAAAGGGTCCTCTCTCCCTAGTCCCTTCATAGTGCTCCGTTGAATCTCTCCCCTTATAGAGTAGATTAGATTAAAATATTATCGATTTGACAAAATATATATATATATATGCAGTTGGTATGTAATATGTATATAGTTAGAGATAAGAATTCATGTGCTATTAGAGGATCAAATATATATTTTGGATATATATCCAAGACAGTAGCATGTAATCAAATCTATTATAGAGTAATAAAGATAAGATTATAGATAATGTGATTTTGAAACATACATGCATGTAATAATACTTTGAGTTATAGATCACTGACAACTTATTTTAAATATTTTGAATATATTATTTTTATTCAAAAATTATTGTGTTAGCCCAAAATCTGAACTGTTACCGTATTCATCAATAATTAATAAACATAAATTTTCATAACAAGTGTATAAGATCCAAGTAAATAACAATTATGAATCAACAAGGAGTTATTGTAATAATAGTACGAAATTTTAAAAAGAAAATCTAGGTAGCTAGGATGATAGCTCGTGAGTCATAATCATTAACATAGCCCCTGGTGGCCTATACTTAGAGCCAATACGACATTTCTACTCCAAAACCCTCCAATTTTCTCTATTGTATCCAAGGTCAAAAGCGACTCTACTTGAGAAGCATTTTTCATATGCTCGCAAAATTAACATTTTAATTTTTATTTAAGTTTTAATTGTTTGAAGAAGGACCTTTTTATGCATATAGTAAGGTGAAGTTGAAACTTGATATTTATTCCATCAGGATCCACATAATTTGATAACTCAAGTTGAGTAAAGATTTTTTGGCATATGTATCAGTTGATAATCTACAAATGCAGTAAAACTGAAGTTTTGTATTTTAGCAATTTATTTGGATACACCTCTTAGTGTATATTTTAGTTTAATTTTCTTACAATTGAACACCATACAAATGCATGTACGACAATTTAGAATTTGAAATTATTTATCTCAAAATTCTACTCTCTCTCTTTAAATAATTTACAAAATCATAAATTATTTTAAAATCACTAGTCAAAACTATTTCATTGTGACAAAATAATAATAAATCACTAATTCTTAATTTTAGATATTCAATTAAATTTTATTATTATTTTTTTAAAAATTTAGTAACATTTTATTGGCTTTGTTATTTTGTCACCAACCCCTGTTTGTGTGGTAAATGTACTCACTATACTTTATACGTGCCCTCTCTCTACTGCAAGAAAAGTACTATAATGGATCCAAAAAGTCACTAGAAAAAATAACCAACTATTGATTTTGCATGTGGAAATATTTCATTTGTATTTGTATATGAGAGGCAATCATGTCAATCATTTTCTTTAGATGGACCATTATCATAATGGTTTAAAGCCAAGAAAGAAAAAACAACCAAAGTTTTTTGGTTAGATGGTTACTTAAACTTCGAATCAATTTACCTTCTTGAACAATAAAACACGTTCCAAAAGACATTAACGATAATAAACATTACTTAAAAGGAAACCTCACACACAATTCGTGATTTCCAGCTACAAAGCATCATTAGGACTATAGAAAAATAAAAACAAAACAAAACAAAAAAGTAGGACTAAAATATCTCATGAATTAATTAAAAAAATCCCATGAATTGCTATTTTGTTTTCGTGCATGGTTAATTAGACCGTGGGCGCATTGAAGTCGATATGAAGCCAAATGGTCCAATGGACCTCCTACCAGAAGAAGAAAGTGACCGTTGATGACTTTTGAGATCACTCTTTGAAAATCAGAAATCAGGGGAGGACGTTACTGGAATAGACAACGTAGCCCAATATGACTTGATTACGTGATCCATGTGGGCTTATCAATTTATAGGCGTGAAAAAGGGCCATTGTGAGATTAAATCCTAGTGGGCTAAGCACTATGCTGGTTTGATGGCAACTAACTGGGCTTGGTCAAATTTATATATGGGGCTTTTCTCTATCCAGACATGTAAAAGGAGCGTTATTAAAACAATGAAACCGGAATTCTATCCATCCAATATAAACTTAGCTTCAATGATCCTCAGCTCTTAACCCTGTTAACCATTTTAACCCCTAAATTACGAAAAAAAATTTATATGGATCGGATCTATGGTATAGTATCATGGATCTCTTTGTTCATGTTTTTTCACATCACCCATTTAAGTGATGTAGGGTGATGTGAAGCAACATGAACCAAGGGGTCATGACACTATGCCATGGATCGAATTCATGCAAGAATTTTCATTAAACAACTACTACTAATCTCATACTTTTAAAAATATACATTTTTCTAGATGTTAAGGTTAACAGGTAAAGGATTAAACTTGTTAATTCATCCATTTTCTTAATCATGTAATAGATTTTTCTTAATAAAAAACTAAAAGGACGTCCAAAATAATAGAATGTATACGGAGAATAATAAAATAAACTTTTATTTATTTTTGGTAATGTTAAAAAGAATATATATACTAAAAAGAACACTTATATCCTATCTCCACCATACGTCAATGCTACAACAACATCCGCCAAATTTCAAGTAATATCATCCTCTCTTTTACTTTCCACTATTGATGATACTAATACTGCGTATTATGCTAACATTTCACAAATTACACCTATAAGGCATCAGTATTAGTAATTTTAATAAGGCCTTTATTTTATTTTAAAAGATTGTTACACTTATACAAATCCTCCCAAATGGTCAAATGAATGAATTTTAATATGGGATCGAATAAATTTGGTCGGACTCATCCAGACGTTCGGATGGTATTGGCGTTCAATCATTGGACTTCAACTGCTTCTCAATGTCCGGATTGAATGCGAGCTACGTTCTCTGATTAGATGTATCTTGCGTCCAAACGGCTGAATGAGTCCGACCAAATTTATTCAGTTTTAATATAGTACAGAGAATGACAAGGGTTGAGTATCTACGGAAAATTTTTATATGGATCATATTTACGATAATTGGGATAAATTTCTTAATTCATATTTATTTACATAACTCTGAAAAAATTTATTTTTAATGAATTAGAGTGATATTGATAAATAATGACCAAAAAATTCATTTCACCTATTCAGTATATTATATCCATGTAAAAATTTTCACTAATTCAAGTTTAAGTATAACTTACAACAAAGTTAAATCTTAAATGTTGGTTTGCTTGAAAATGTCGCATGAAAGGCGTCCAATTCGTCTGCTTTTCCATTTTTCACTTCTTTCAGAAAGAAAAAAGATTTTGGTAGGAATATGTGACTGTCAAGAGTCGGGATAACTTACAATCGACAACAAAGTGAGCTACCCGACTGATAAAGAAATTAAAATATCAATGGCTCTGTTTTTCTATTATATATTTTTTAAATAATATTTTATAATTATTAAATACATACTATTTTTTAATCATTATTTATCTCATATATATTTATAAAAAAATTAGTACGATATTTATTCAAATAATATTCCAAAAACAATATATCCTAACGGAGCCATATCATCAAGGGACACAAGCACCACAAACAATTCATTTAACAGACCCAAGAAACATGAATATTAATCCACTAATGAGTAAAAGAAATCAATTTTGGTCCACTAAAGAAACAAATTAAAGAACTATGAAAATGGTAACAGAAAATCTGTTTTTTACACTTAAAAGAAAAAAAAAAAAAACCTTAATTCCGCAGATAATATTTAGTTAATCAAGTAATTAATCAATCAAGCCAATCTAGAAAATCGACTCATGAAATTAACATGGACTAATTAATTTAGAATTTCATCAAAGAAATCTAAATCAAGAAAACAAGCCAACCCTTTTGAGCATCGACCTTGAAGAATTGTTAATGTGTGATGATGCCGCCGCCTGCCCATTATTCAGCAATTCTGCATACATATCCATGAAGAACCTGTCAACAAGATCAACATAGGCCGGACAAGTGAGCCGAGAATAGTAATGAAGAACTTCTTCTATGTCCAACACATGCTCCATATTACTCTTATCAATCATTTCCAATTCCTTGAGCCTTTTCATCACCAAGAAACTCCTTTCCACTTTCAACACTTGCCTTTTTTGGCCTTCATAAATAATTCTCTTTAGTTTTCTTCTCCTCATTCTCTACTTTTCTGTCAACTTGCTGATAATTACTCTTTTCAGGGCCGCTGCCTACATTATTTGTGTAATTGATCGTCAAGTTATCGCGAATTCGGCTTTCGTTTCTTGATGATTCTTTCTTCTTTTCTCTTCCCTTAATAGTTTGCTGATCATGATGAGTGCTATCCAATTCTCTGTAGCTTTGGGTGTAGTTGAGTTGATGATGAATGTTGCTGCCACCACATGGAAATGAGCTACATGGAGAATTCTTGGGAAGCCTTTCGTAACCCCCTGAAAGAAATGACTTGAAATTTTCCACCGTTTTTTGAAAGAATTTCTTGGTGTTGGATATGGTTCTTAGAAGCATATTGGTAAATAGAATTTGTGACAAAATGTACACTATTTTTCCATCAATTGGAGAACGTACACCACTTATTTTGAATGTGTGTGTGAACGTTTCTGCAAGAGATTTTACAAGAGAATGTATATATTCATAGTTTAAGATATATCACATCTCCTTTTTAGGTAGTATCACTTTATTGTTATTTTTTTTTTTTTGGTCTCCACACGCTCCCTATTTGGTAACGATTAATTTGGCTAAATATGCTTTTGTGTTGTGAATGGTCCAGTGTGGTATAATTTTTGATTATGTAGAATATACTCTAGTACTAAGTAGTTTCTTTTATTTTAAGTAAAAAAAAAGTTCAAAAGAATGTTAGATTGTCAGCGCATATTTTAACTGTGATATTTACAGATATCGAGTACCAAATAAAAAAAAAATTAAATACAGCTACAGTCGAATCTTTCGAAGGTATTACCTTTACTTCAGCTTTTGAAGGTGGGAGTTGGTGAGTAGACTCTTTATAAGGACGAAAGGAACCTGGTGGTTGTTCAAGTGATCCTTTTCTCTATCCAAATTCCAAACAAATAAAGTTAAACGTCATGCAAGTTTTGGAGTTTGATGAAATGTTGATATCCAATGATGTAAAATTGTGACTTCCTTCCTACCCCCAAATTAAGTCTGAGCCGGCATATCCATTTCCTGTACACGTATACAAAAATTGAACTACTTACTAGCAAACGAAGAAAGGAAACCCCTTTGAGATTCCAGTTTGTTTACATGGAGCTACCATTCTGGTGTGGACTGTGGAGTATAATTTAGGTTCCCGTAAATTCCGTACGGTATTATTTTTTTTGAAAAAAAAATTATAATTTCGTTAGTATACTACACTCACTTCTACGTAATTCATAGTACGTAATTTGCATTTTGTCGTCGCAATTTTTCAATCTAACTCCACAACAATCATTGAGAGCATTAGGTGAGCTCAAGCAAGCAAAAATTAGAAATATTACGAGTATTCTTAGTTAGTAGGCCGACAAAAGTATCCTAATCAAACAAAAGTTTTGTCTTTAAGCCTTTTCTCTATAGTTTTTTAATTGAGCATTTTGTTTTTTAGCTTTCTGTTGGCGGAAAAAATGTATGGAAATTTACTTTAAGTGAACAAAGATTAGGTAGCTATAGTACTAAGTACTATACAAAAAGTGACAACCTTTATTTTTGTCAAGAAAAGGTAGTGCTCATACTTTGGATTTCTAATTAGATAACTCCACCCTGAAATCTGAATGGCCCCGGCTTGATTGAGTATAATTCCGATGCATAAAAAGACAGCGAGGGCTCCATCTTAATTTGCATTTTGACTAATCAGCTTAGTATTTGCAGATTTAAAGCTGATGTGCCAAATCTAATTGAGGGACCAGATGCCCTTTTTAAGGTCCAAAAGAAGTTTTCGAAAATGAAAATAATTTGTTTTATAAGTATACACACATTGATTGAGTTTTAATACGTAATCTACATTTAGTTGGTTTGTTCAAAAAGTAATAAGGTAATGAAATAATTAAAAGTTATAAAATTCGACTCTAATTATTTTTAATTTTTTATGTAATAATTGATTTATAAGCACTATAGGTAAAGAAAGGTAATTTGCCTTTTTCTAAACTTTGTTTCTATACCAAAAAAATGAATATCATATAACTCTCTCTATAGTTCTATCACTAAAAGACACAAGTACATTTTGAAGCGGCCTGCTAGTCTGCTTCTCGATCAATGTAGATCCATTCCATTGAGCCCATAAATTTCTTCTCCTTATCAGCCAGGCCCCTTGAATATCTCCTTCACATGAGCCACTTTCCTGCAATTTTTCGGCTTCTCATTTACTCTCTGAAAGAATAAAACGCGAATGATATACGTGCCTAGACTCAACCCTACGGTATTTATGAGTTGGATTTTTGAATTGGCGAGCGCTTAGATTCGAGTATTTGGATTAAAAAGAATAAAATTTAATCCAATTAAGCTAATATAATAATTTAAATAAATTCAATCTAAGTATTAATTGGGCGATTTACTCGGATTTTCGAGTTATTTAAATTAAAAATCCAAATTAATAAAAAAAATTTAAAATCTAAGATTGCAAGATTATCCATAAAAAATTCATATTTAGTTAAAAATAAAATGATTAGGTTAATAATTAAAATGATTAGTTTCATGTTACTTAAAGAATGAAAAGGAAAAATATAAATTAGAGAAATAATTAGGACAAAAATGAAAATTAATATATATATATTTATTTATTGAGTTATTAGGTTATCGGGTTGGGTTTTAAAAAATAAATTGAACCCAACGTAACAAAATTCAAGTAACCCAATTAAAAAAATTCGAAACCTAATAATTCAACTCATTTAATCCAAATTCATTTAAATTGAGTTAGATTTTCACATCTAGATGGATTTGAATACCCTTAACTAGACATAACAATTAAGATCTCTTATATCTTAAACTGGGATGAACTTCTGGAAAAAAGATTGTTAGTTAATAATTAAATTGAGATGAACTAGTTTAATTAATATATAATTGGATCCAAGGCCTAGCTCTAACCAAAATTTGTTGAAAAAAATAAATAAAAAAAGGGATACAAGGAGTAAGAATTTGGAGAATTCAACCAAGGTCTTAGGTAATTAATTTAAGCAAAGTTGGTTTTCACGAGTACTTCACAAATTTAAAAAATTCATTATTTATCAAATTTAATATACGTGTAAAAATCATATTAAATTATCAATTTTAAATTTTAAAATTTTGATTAGATATTCTTCATTCTCTCCCAAACTATTAGAGTGAGATCTACTTTTGGGGGAATTTGAATAGAACTGTCGAAGAGGTCGAGGGACAATCCCCTAACTAACACTACAGAGTTATTTAGTTTAAATTTAATAACACATTAATAATTTTATTTTATTTATTTTTTTACTTTATATAAATTTAAATAAATCAAATTTGAGTATTAGCAAGTGGGAGATTCTCCTCTGATCCAACAGGTGGCTGTATTTGCAGCTTCTCTGTAGCAGAACGCGACACAGGAAAAAATTAATAGAAAACCCAAAAAATGCGACAATTATTGACTTAACCATGAATAACAAACAACATTCTGCCACAATCAGACATTCTTTAATTTGCATTCCTTAACTGCATATATTCAAAGTTTCTCAGCATATGTAATGTGACCACCATTTCATTATAAAATTTCGACAGTGATGTTGTAGTATAACTTTATCAGCAACCAAGAACCAACCTCTTATATGTCTACATATTACATATTATGTAGTAGTAGCTATCAAAGGTCAGAAATCTATTAAGTTACAAACGTAGTATTGTCACGAAACACAAGCCTTTCCCACACAAAATGGTCCAAACCTCACCTTTCCGATTCAAAATAAATCAAATTATAGCATAGTCTAGTAGTTCGGAAAATTCTTATATGAACCGTATCTATAGTATAGTGCTATAAATCTCTTGATTCATATTTCTTCACATCACTTCATATCATTTAAGTGGATGATGTGAATAAATATAGATAAAAAACACGGTCCATATAAAAAAATTTTCTGTAGTCCTATAGTTTTTTACTGTATCATTCTTCCTGTATAGTGTATGACTGTTCCTCTGCGTTTTCCTTGTATGAATTCATTGAATATGTCTCTTCTTTCACATTTCAATTCTCTGAGCAGTAAAAATTTACACTCACAACTGCTGCCCCACCCTTGAGGGGAATGAGACTAACTAATGCATTTTTTCATGCAACTGTTTACAAATTATTGATCAGTCACTTTCAAGGCTAGAATGACAAGTGATGATACCAGAATAATGTGCTGTGTGATAAATATACAAGCAACTCCAGCGACATTTTATCCTTACAATCAAAGTAAGTTTAAATGGGTTAAAAAGGTATGTGTATCAATTTGACCTATCAACTATAATTATGATATCGCAGTTGGATCATTATTCACTTTCTTAATCTCACTATCTTTGAATTCTCTTTAAATTATATTTTCTCATTTAAATACTAATTTGAGTGTTAAAATTTTGTTGGGGATAAAATTCCGCACTTCATCTTTTTAGATATTTTAAACGTGAATATTACCGCAGTGCCCAACTCTTTAGCACGGAACAATCCTGTATTGGGACGTGTATTTGGAAAAATTTGTCATCAACAATAAGTTTGCAACTTGAAATCTTGTATTATTACATACAACTATCACATCTATTACTACGTCCATTTCAATCAACATAGTAGAAGATTTGAACCAAGCATTTGATTAAAGAGAAATATTTAGGTAAATCTGATATTTGATTCTATTTATAAATCTTGTAGTGTGAATTAAATGTTATGAAATCTATAATACCAATTGACGTAAATAGAATTTTAAAAGAATTATTTTTAACTGCAAAATCTATAAATAAAATTTAAAATCAAACTTATATTAATATTTTTCTTGATTAAAATGTTTATCCCCACACCTCGGAAACATATGGAATATTGTATGGCACTACATTAGTTGCATTTGGTAAATAAAATCACAAAACAGATAGATGTACATACATTACTTATTCTTTCTATAATTATATTTGTCCCCAAACAATGGACACCTAATACATAAGTACAACTTTGTATCTTTCATATACCAACAACATTATTAGCATGTAAATTTAAAGCCCAGATATTTGTCCGGAAGAATGAAGCCAATAATATGAAGAACACATTAGTTAATGATATTTTTTGAACCGACAATCTTGGTCATCATACACGGCGTCGCTGATTCGAATTTAAGAACTCTTACAATTATACAACATCGGTATTATCATATTCCTACCCCAAAAAAAAATATATATTGTGAACAAGAAAATGAAACTACTAAAAGAAATAATAAAACAGAAATAACCATCTTAATTTGGGACAAAGATAATAACAAGCACATCAGCCCATGTAGGCATGGCAATAAGTAGCTCATAATCGTTGAAAAAAAAAAAACAATAGGTGTTTCTTATCATCATATGACTAACCAAAAACTATTTTAATATCTAAAGCTTCTCTAAGTATCAAACATGTTAAATAAGTTTGAATATCGAAGTACATACACAAATAAATAGACGGAACAAATAAGATGCTTTATACTCAATTAATCTATAATCTTCATTTCAATTAAGCTAGAAATAAAACCTTAATTCAATTATATATATACATATACACTCATTAATAAGTAATTAGTTTAAGGAATCAACTGAGGCCATGGAAAAACTTGCATCCCTCTAAATAATAGTACTAATAACAAGAATTATTATCCGTTATGTCAACCGTGATGATCAGCCTCTTTCAACTTTTGGTTTGCTCCCAAAGTCGTAAGGAAGGAAAAGGCGTTGAAAATGGAAAAGAGATATGCTTTATCCCTTCTTTTTGTGCAAATTTGCGGAAAAGGACTTGAGAAGTCCAATCCATTTAAAAAATTTGTAAAATACTAGCCATATTGCGTCCATACAAGCACGAAACGAACAAAGCATCACTTCAAAGTCGTCTCTAAAATACAAAATGTAGTAGTATTGTATAGGCATGTCTCTCACGACAGAAAGATGCTAGCTAAGATCCATTCCAAGAGTTTGTCATTTTTTTTGTCCTCCTCTCTGTCATTTTCCACTCATCTTTCTCTTCTCCTATTCATCTATCCAGTCATTAAAAGTTCGCCCCATGGTGCAATATTGCATATGTTTGCACTACAGGTGCAAGAGGAAAGAACCAAGAAAATATAAGGAATTGAAGAAGATGTAGCTAGAAAAGAAGGAATTTAACCCTCTTATATTCCATCACGATAGTCAACTCTAATAAGTTAGATGAAGACTAATTACTTAATTTGTCGTTCTAACGATACACGCATCTAAAAAAAGAAATCCAAATAAAAAGGGCTTACAAGTAGAAGTCCAAATTAAAAGGACTTACAAGCTACAACACCAAAGCAGAGTAAGTCTAAGTCTATGTTACTCGTTACATAGAATAGATATTACAATCGTTAAGATAATTAAAAAGTAAAATATTTAATTATTTTTTAATTATTTAACGTTTTTAAATAGTCGTGAGTAACAGAGACTTTTTCCACCAAAATAATACTAATAGTATTCTCTTCAGCTACGACGACCAGTTACAGAACAAAGCTTCCCAAAGCTCAATGAAAACTTGAATGATAACAGCATGATGATGATAAGAGTTCAAAGACAGAAAACACTGCACATAAACAAATTCTCTAAATCCTTTGCAGAAAACATTTGCCTTTCAACAATCATTTCCACCATTGATGTCCTGAAATCGTTATACGGATCACTCGAACGCTTTACAACCGCAAAACTATCCTTCACTTTCCCCTTCATCTGTGGCACTTTTTGATCATCATTCCTAGCCGCTGCCACTCTCCCTTTAGTCGCTTTTTTGTTGCTCTTGCACGCTTTGTTTAGTGTAAAAGACTCAGAAGAATCAGAGGACAGTGATCTTGAAGAAAACAGCGTCGTTTTATCATCTTCGTCTTCGTCGCTGCAAAACAAGCCATTGTAACTACAAGCTGGAAATTCATGAAGGCCAAAACTTTTGCTCCTGGAACGAACCCTTTTCTTTATAGTCTTTTTTCTACTCTTCTTTTCTTTTGCCTTGGAGGACGACGTCGTTGTGGAAGAATCTTGGAACTGTGAAGTGGGGGTTGTGGGTGGACATTTTTGACCTTGTAGGGATTGTTTGAAACTTTTTGATATTGTTGACAATGCAGTTTTGTAGTTGGGTTTGGAAACTTTGAGGGTTTTTTGGTCTACAAAGTACGGAAGGAAATGGACGAGGTTTCGGAGAGAAAAGATCGATCAACTGGTGATGATGTTGCTGCCGGTTTTCTTCGAGGAGATATGTGGGTTTTTCGATTACGTCGGTGATGCTTTTGGTCGACCGGCATGAGCCGAATGATGACCGGAACATGCTTGACATTCGAAGTTTGAACCGGTTTTCCATTTTGGTTAATTGAGAAAGAGAGAGAAATGGGGTATAAAGTGGAAGCGGAAGTGGAGATGCATTGAAGAAGATTGTGATTAAATATTGGAAAATTCTATGGGAAGAATATGAATTCTTTGCTATTATATATTTGAAAAATAATGAGATTTTTATTTTTATTTTTTAATTATATCAACGATATAATCACTCTACATTATAAAAAAATGTGTAGTTAACTAGAATCTGAGTTACTCTAAATTTAGACAATCATAAAAAAAATAATAAAGAATAAACGAGAGAGAGGGAGAAAAAGAAGTCCTTTTCTCTGATAGTACTAGTGAATAATAAATGTGATAATTTTATTTACTTTTTGCTGTTTTCGTCTTGTTTATTGTCCCTGTTCCTCAAAATTCAACTCCACCTTTTTAATTTTCAACCAGACAAGTCTGCCTTTAATTTGAATGACTTAACTTGGTATTCCATTATTAGTTGCATGCTACTATTTTACTTAATATATAAATGTCTTAACAAGAATATTTAATAGCACTTTGTGCATATGTTACGGAGTGAGAAAGAAAATCCCGCCTGACATTATACTGAAATTGTGAGTTGTTCTAATTTTATTTTAACCATAAAAAGCAAAGGAAACTAGACTAATTAACCAACACTACTGTACTAGTATAAGCATGGATGACATTGTGACTTTTTCTATTATTTTCTTTTTTTGGTCATGCATGCATATAGAGCGTAACACGAAGGGATCACGACCGTGAGCAAAATGGGGTTGGATCATGCAGCATGAGAAAATTTATGTTAAAAGAATTTGAGCTAAATGAATTCTAAAATTAAATAGGCTGGCTGCTTTAAATAACTCTTTTTTTTTTTTCCTTAATATGGTTAAGCTACAAATCGAACAGCTACCTACTCCATTAAACCGGCGTATATAGAATTAGGGGACCAGGGGAATCTAGGTGATCCAGTGGTGACATTTTCAAATTCAAATACAAATTACTTGTTTAATTAAGTATGCATTGTGATCCAAATATTGAGACAATGATTGACAAATTTGGTCGTTAGTGCATATATACAAAATGATAAATAAAAATCAATGATTTATTATTATATCTGAAAAAAAATAAATTTGGATGACAAAAATCTAAAATCAACAAATTATGATTTACTAAATTCTTGTCAAAAATTAATTTTATAAAATAACTTTAAAATGTGATTTTGTAAAATATTTTCGTTTGACCCAAACATATAGATTCATTATATTTTTGGGTCAATCCAAATGCCACTGCCATTCTCTATACAACCAAGATCACTGCCTCTTTTTGTTAGGCAATCTTTGCAAACCCATTACGATTAGGTGGAATTTTTTCAATGCTCGATGCCTTGAAGTCTAGTCAATTCATACTACTTTATAGAAATTAATAATATATCAAGCAGGTTACCGGAAAATTAAATACACAAAAGTGAAAAAGGAAGAGCAACAGTTTCGAGTATAATCAAAATTTTTTATTTTTTTTTTTATCTTGTTTAGACCAGGAAAAGTCTATAGTAAAGTACGGGTTGATGCCTTGATGCTAGTACTACGTTATATAACTGATGAGTATTCATTTGTTTAATTATCTATTCGGTGTAATTATTTTGATTTTTTCTTACCTCACAACCAAATAATATTAGTTAATCCATCACAACATTGCACAACGCATTGGATGTAATTTTACGACTAAGTACAATATAAATGTTGTGATATAAGGTGTAACAAAGTATTTTTATAACGAGATCCATATCCTAAAGCTTATGTCTTCTTCTAAGTTTTGAATAGCTTTTAAAGTAATTCAACCTCAGATATCACAACTATTTAATCATCAATTCGAAAATTAAAATTGTAAAATATTATTGTCAAGGCTTCTGTTTCTCATTTTTCAAGAGTATATTGAAATCCTAATAGCTTACAATCACAGAAAACCAAACAAAATATTGTAGTTATTTACCTTTTACTCTAAACTACAAATAGTCCTGCCAAATGCAAAGAGACAAATTTGGGGAGACCGATCATCAGCTTTTTAAATTGAACTTAGCTTCATGACAAGCACAAACCATTTCCTTTTGCATGGGTTTCCTGACTTCCACCTTTTGTTTAGTATTATTATTTTGTTTTTGATGCCTTTTCACAATATGTATGTGACCAGAATGGCTCTGAAATTTTAAAATCTTTCCTCTCAGTTCAAATTTTTATCTACAACTTAGTACAATATTTGAACGTCTTCCGAGTGTTTGTTAAATTTTGGTGTATTTCACTTTCCATGCTAGTTTGTCTTTAGGGTTTGTCCTCAATCATATAATTTCTCTAGTTGACACTATCATAATCAATTGTTTTTAATAAGGGTAAAAATTCCAAACCACCAAAATAAAATTGAAACACAAGACAAAAGAGATCGATTTAGATAGACCATGATCCAAAATAGCTTGCTATTCATCAACCACTTTTCTGTCAAAATAAAGCATTAAATAAAAAGAAAATAATTTATAAAATCAGAATTCATGACCACTAGCTAACACGAATTCACATGATAAAATTTTATTAAATTATTAACTAACCCAATTGGTGATTCTGCAATTTATAAACCGATGTAAGGTAGTCATTAAGGATGAAGAGACTTGTTCAGCTCTAGTAATTTGAATTTGTACTTTCAAAGCAGGTTGGAATCTTTCACACAATATGAAGTAATTAGGAAAGAAGGTCAGAACCATACTTCCCACATTGAGAGTGGTAAAGGTTTGAATCTTCTTCCAACAAAGACCTTTTCTGCCATGACAAGAGAGAACGAGTCTAGTATATCAAGTGATTTTAAATTTGTATCAAGTGATTTTGAATTTGTAGCATTGTATAAAGAAAGCGATTGAGATTTTGCACAAAGTAAATAATTAATAGAAAGCATATACAATGGGATCTTTTGCCTAATTGGATAAAAACCTAAAAGTTGAAGTTCTACACCAAGCTTTGATCTTCAAATACATTTCTTCCAATACCTATAAGGTACGTACAAACCTAAAGCTCTCTTTCATTCATTTCACTAACCTTGTGTTTATTTTTATCTTCATCATCCTCAAATATTGCCCCCATCTCCTCTAGACTTTTGCCCATTGTTTCAGGCAATAAAAAATAGAAGAAAATAGTAGCTGCCACCATAATTCCTGAAAGTACAAGAAACATACCCCCAAATGTTATCTTCTTTGAAATGCTAAGAAATGTCATGGACACCACCCCACTAACCAGCCTATTCACTGATACCGCCTTCAACATAAGCTCGTACCTTGGGCCCTTAATCTCAATGGAAATATTTCAGAAGAGTAGACCCAAGTAATCGGCCCAAGCCCAATTGAAAAGAAGGAAACGTCAGAACACACAGCTAATACACACAACGCTATGGCCCATAAGGGCTTTTTATGAGAATGGTGTAGGTACATGGATCCAAGGCCCAGACCAGCCAAGGAAATGACCATACCCGTTGTGCCCAATAACAACATAGGCCTCCTACCATAGTGATCCAAGAAAATAGCTGAGATCAAAACAAAAGAAGTCTTGGCTATCCCCATTATGACAGTGACCCCAACAAGCCCTTTTCGGCTACGGATTCCGGCCGACTTAAACACCTCCGGCGTATAGTAAACCACCGCATCGTTGCCGGAGGCTTGCATGAAAAAGTTTATTCCAATGGCTGCTATAAGCATCCGGCGAAGCGGCTTAGTCGGCCGTAAAAGTTCCTTCCAAACCCCTTGTCCATGCCATTCATTTCGGTTGGGCCAGTTCAGATTTTGGGCTGCCATTTGGGCTCGTAATATGGCCCACCAAAGGCAAAGAAGCAGCTTTGGTTATTTCATCAAGCCTTCGCTTGGCTTCTTCTTCATTATCAGAAATTCTGATCAAAACCCTTTTGGCTTCTCCCATCTTGCCTTTCATAACAAGCCACCGGGGAGATTCCGGCATTCTCATCACCCCAAGAGCAATGGCTATCGCAGGAAAACCAGCCAGGCCGAGCATTAGCCTCCAATTAATGTGGGGTGGAAGACCTGACAATGCATAGTTGAAAATATATCCTAGTAATATTCCTACGTTAATAAACACTTCAGGGAGTGATGTGAGGAAGCCACGTGACACGGGCGGAGATACCTCTGCGGAGTAAACCGGTGCAATCATGAGAGAATAGCCAACTCCGATCCCGGCGATGATCCTTCCGGTTATGAGGAACGCGAATGACGGTGCCAGTCCCATTAGTAATGCACCGAGCAAGAACGTTACTGCGGCAATAAAACAATGGTGTAACGCCGGCCAATCCAATCGGAAGTCTTCCCGGAAGCAAATGATCCGATCAAAGAAAAAACGTTTAGTGATCCCACCAAAATCTCTTCTTCAACTGATGAAATCTTGAGATTATCCTTGATGTATAGCACCGCTCCACTCATCACCCCAATATCTAAAATTAATTTAAACACCACAACTATTAATTAATGTAACACATCAAAAATATATTAAAAAAATTCTATGATTTGAATAATAACATATACTTTAAATAAATGTATAATACAAATTTTAAAATGTAAATGATCGGAATCATAAAATTCTTAAAATATATATATATATATATATATATATTTCATTGATTACTAAAATAAAAAAGAATGAAGTGATGTTTAATTCAATTACCATAACCCAAAAGAATGGAATTGGTGGAGGCAAAAATCGCACATGCCAATGCGTATTTGTTGATACGAGACTTTTGGGTTTTTGGGGTTTGAGATTCTAAGGTTCTGACAGATCTAGATGTGTCATAAAGAAGTATTACAGATCCATATCTAGTCCGAATAGATATGGATATGTGTGTGAATATTCTTAGCCACAACATTTATCTTATTGCCACAGCTCTTTTTTATCAAATGACAAAATTGCCCCATCTCTTTTCCCTAGCAACTTCCGTTGGTCTACCACAGCCCAGTTACTTCCCCATATCCCCATGCGTGGATTATGTAAAGAACCGGAGGATGCGTCTCTTCATCTTCAATCTCATCTTATCATAAAACAATAGATATTGTCATTCATATCTCATTTCACAAAAATTCCCATAACCCAAATCCAAAAATCCTACTATTTTTTTTTTTTTTTTTCCGAAACTTCTATCTTTTCATTTCCCTTCAATTTCTTTCGTTTATTTTGTTGGGAAGAATCCAAAAGAAAATTTGAGAAAAATTAAAAATTAAAAATAAGAAAAAAAAAAAGAAAAAGAAAAAAGAGAAGAGATATCTACTTGGATATAATTTAAGGAACCAAACAGATTTAGGAGTGAGTAAGGTGAGCTCATTTGCACGTTATAGTTTTTTTTTTTTTTTTTTGCAGCAAAATTTTCTAAGACTTCATCAAAAACCTCATCCAGGTAATTAAGGGGAAAAAGAAAAAAGAGAGGAGGATCGTGGAGCCGCCAAAATTTGGTGAAAGATTGGGAGTTGCAGACGATGTGGGATAGGTTTTGGAAAAAGGGCAATTTTGACATTTAATGAAAAATAGCTGTAGCAATAACATTGCCTGTGTGAATAGATATATCTGTGTCCGTCATAAACGTAGTATAAACTGAGAAGGATAAGGTAGATAAACTGGCAAAATGCCAGTCATGGATGACACGTATTTAGTTGAGAAAATTTTCTTTTTTCAATTATATTTACGAGAAATTTTATTATGAGAGTAGTTGATAAGCTGCAAGATTAATTATTGGTATCTCTAACCAAAAACATTCCTATATATAAGATAGTGTGTCCAAAAATCAAGCCAATTTACGTAATCTAATTGATTTGGGTGACTAATAACATTGTTTTCCATTAAACAGTTACTAGTCTATTTTTGGATAAAATTACAAGTAATTTTAACCGTTTTTTAATTTTTAAAATAAATAATGTTATATAAGTACAACGATATAGTTTTATTATGATTTCCCATTATATAACTCAACTTATAACTAATTCACAAATAATGGACTTCCACACTCGTAAGACTAACTCAAAACCTTTAATTCTTAAGGTTTTAACGTTGGTTGTTTTATCACTAAACCAAGTTCTCATTGGCAAAGTTTCTGCTTGTTAATCATCTCTAACACTAATGTCTTGATGGAAAATTTTTATGTGTATTCAGTTCATCGTCCCACCTATGAAAAACTTTTAAGTACTTTGGACGAGTCGGACTATAAAAAAAAAACGGTTGTAAGAATTTTATGTCTTTCCGACTTGATAAAAATAGAATAAGTACTCTATATCTTATCCACAATTCTCAGGTAAATGTATAAACCTTATTTACCAAAAAAAAAAAAAATATATATATATATATATATATATATAGACCTATCTAATTAATATGGTAAATTGTTATTACTTGATATTTTGGTTAATAAATTAAAATTTCCCAAAAGAGACATGCAACTCCTCTCCGCAAATTTCATGAACACCAAACCTGCAATCAGGCATGAGTTTAATTATCCATTAATTGTTTGTTCATGGGAAATGTGACGTTCACCAAACTCGAAAATTGGTCAATTGACGTACCAGGCGCATTTCCTGCTTTCATTAACTTGAGTGTTGAGAAACGGCATAAAATTGTGTACTGTGAACGAGTACCGGAACCCGCATTAATTTCGTTGGAAGTGGTAAAACTCTAGTTTCCTAGTTTTTGAGTTAAATTAGGTGGTAAGGACCGACAAATTCTTCTATAAAGTCAATTTCTATTACAGTGTCTTTGATAAATTTTTTAATTTATAAATTTATATATCATTCTATATTATCTTATTTCACTCAAATAAAATAATATAAAATTTATGAATTAAGAAAATCCATATTCTTATACTATTACTCCCTCACACAAAATAATGTAACGTCTAAGGGAGGGGAGGGCCGACGGGTGTCTGATAAAAAGAGTTATTGTAAACTTTTGTTTATTTTTTCTTTTGGTATTTGAGGAAGATTTAACAAGACTAAAATTCTTTTTACTAAAATTATCATGGTAGATATATTACCTTTTCTAGCAGAAAAAATTTAAGGATATGCTTACAATAATTACTCCTTTCGTTTTAAAATAATTATCACTCTAGATAATTTATCTTATTCCATATTATTTGTAGCATTAAAAAATCAATGAAGTATTAAATAATATTTTTTTAACATTTATCCTTAATACTACATTAACAAAGGAATAATTATGTAATTAGAATATTAATAAAAAAAGATAATTTAATCACTTTTAAATATTTTTTCGCTTTGACACAATTGATATAATTTAATAATTTTTTTAATTTGTTTGTATCAATAAATGGATCTGCAGGAAAACAAGCCGATCCTTTAAAAAAAATTTAAAAAATAGGAAATGCGTCGCCTGAGAGATTCGAACTCTCGCGGGGAAACCCCATGTACTTAGCAGGCACACGCCTTAACCACTCGGCCAAAGCGACTTTACATTCACGAGGCAACCAAATATTTTAAAATTGTTTAAGGAAAAAAATAAAACTTCTAAGAAAGGACAGTGAAATTAGGATAAAGACTTTTGAGGAAAATTCTTTAGTAAATTGTCCGATCATCTACAAATTAGGAGATCCCTGCTCTTTGAGTAAAATTGTTGTGCTAGTTATTTAGTATTGTAGATTGACTAGTAAAAAAGTACGTTAAAACTATGTTGAAGAGGGAAGTGCACTCTCACGATACCTTTCTTGTATTGTATGCATGCAGCTAATTTCTTCAAAGCTGCCTTTCTTCCATTAGGAAGAATGAGCTGGCGCCAAGTAATAGTGAAGGATTTTTAAACCATTAGATATGTCAGCTAACTTGGTGTTGATTTTTAGACAGCCTGTGTGAATGCGAAATTGGAAATGGTGCTTCTTTTTTTGTTTACCTTTGTGTCATTTAAAAGGTCTCTTCTGTATTTTATTGTATCTGTCTTTTGCAATTCCCATCGGCTGTCATTGTTTAGTTTCTTCACTTCCATGCTCAAGAAACCTTTTCCTGAAACCCATTTTCGTAGCGAGAAGTAGTATCATCACAGACATTATTATTTTTAAAATTGCATATACTAGTTATAAGAATTCGTAACTTATTGAAATATTACATTAATCTTCCTATTTTACAATAACGTAGCCGCATCTCACCCTCCATCATCCCTTGTCAATGTACAAAGTCATTTCTAAAATAGTGATGAAACAGCTTTCTGGCATCCTGAGCTGAGCTCTAGTATACACGCAAGTAGTTAATTCTCTTTCTTATTTTTTCGCTAGGAAAGTTTCATAATTCTCTTTCTTACGCTTAGTCACGGTTTTCCTTTATACAAAACCACAGCCAGAAAGAATATTAGGAAGAAGTAAAAGTATAACCGAAGTAACATTGGAAAACCAATTTAACTGTAGTGCCGAAATAATTTTACATCCTTGAGAGTTTCACAGCAACTTTCCAAAATAATTTTCACCATTCAACATAATCACATGACTTCTGCACTATCAACGAATTGAAAAATGTCTCAAGTAACATGGGAAAAGTAATTGGCAGTAATAACAATACAGAGTTACCAGAACCAGAGATCCAATGCCAGGACATATGAAAAGATGAGCAACGCCAGCGTCTGGTAGCAGCTTAGAGGCCAACCCAAGACTTTTTCCATCGTCTTCAGAAAGGGAAGGAAGCTAGCTGTTGGGTTATGGTTCCTGATGGACCAAGCTGTTATGCACTGCACCCGAGATGGGACAAGGTCAAATTCCTCCATAATTGCCATCCCAGGTCTGGCATTTGGCCTTCCCCCACATATTGTACAGCAATCTTGTTATGCCCTTCCTCACTTGCTCATTTAGGTGCTTTTGTTGTAGCTCTGTTTCTTTCACCAATGATAACAGATCTCTCCTCTACATCAGCTGTTACTTCTGTGAACCTGGATATTAGTAGCATTTCATTACTACTTAACCAAAATAGAAAGGGTAAAATAGAGATAACCGCCCCAAACTAATGCTCATTTGGTCTTTGACCCTCCTTCGTATTTCAAAGCACTACTAAACTTACGTTGAACTTGAATTAGTTCAAAAGTCCCTATCTGTTCTCTGCACCTCTATTATCTTGTCAGTAAGGAGTTCCAACTGTGTGAAGTACTTTACCCAGGACTCCTGCTGTGATAGTCTTACCTGTACATAAGTTCCCCAATAAACAGAATGAGAATCCACAGAGTAACATGAAAATGATCCTAGGAACTAAAGAGCAAATAACACTTTCACATGGGAATTGTAACAACAAAATCAGATAAAGAATTATGATATTTCACGGCACAAGATTATAGTACTAACAAACTATCATGTATACATCCACAATATATGTTCCAGGGTTCCCTATGAAGGCCAAGTGAGGTGGTCTTCTGGCGCCAACTTTTAGGCCAAGGCCCTGGCACCTATCATTCAAGAGCAAACCTTTTGTCCATTTGTGAAGTTGTAGTCTGAGCTCATTAAGTCCAACAAATTTTGATAATTCGTTTTCAAGTGCGTTCATCTTTGCTAGAGTCTTGCAGCATGGTTCAATAGCTTTGCGTCTTCTCTGCTCTTCAATATACTTGAGGAGAAGTTGCCAAAGTTTTTCACTTCCATGGCTTTGTGAAAGATGATTGAAAGCAACATCGGACAGCTCATTTATTAAGGTACCAGAAAAAAGTTCCGACAACCAGAGATCCATTTCCTGGGCAGTTTTCAGCTTATAGTTCTTGATGGACCAAGCAGTTATCCACTGCACCTGAGATGGGACAAGGTCAAATTCCTCTTGTATGCATATAGGCTTTCCCTGTCCAAGGTCTGGCATGTGCCCAACTCCATACACTATAGCAATCTTCTTATGCCCTTCATCAATTGCCCTTCTAAGTGTTTCTATAGCTTCTTTATTTCTTTCACCATTAATAGCAGATCTCTCCTCCACAGTAGTTGTCACTCCTGTCAACCTGCACATAGAGAGAATTTCATTAGCATTTAAACAAGAAAAAACTGCAAAATACTGGAAACCACCTCAAAGTAATGCTTAGTTCTAACCTCCTTGGTCTTCCACTGTACTGCTTAATTTCCTATAAATTTAACTTATTAATCAACTACAGAACATAGTTATTAAACAGAAATTCCATATAACTCGAAATCCTCATTGTAGATTAAATTTTGCCTTCAATTGCTTTACATTATCCTTGGTGATGCCAAAAATCACTTAGCACGCACCTTATCTGGCAAAAGTCATTCTACAATATTCCAGAACCATTATCCTTGGTGATGCCGAAAGTCGCATTTCATTGGCATAAATACTGGCGTAAAAATTGTAAAGCTTGTACACAAATTCAGAATAATGAAATCAGCTAGACAAGTTTATCAGTGACTTCAATCAGCAAGGAGATTGATTGGAAGAACTACGCCCTTCACCAGGCCCAAATCTCCGAGGGCATGCAAACCTTTACTACTGATTTCCTTATCAACTTGGGGGGGGGGGGAAGAACTACAGAAAGGAGAATTCATTATCAACACAATGAATGTGGGTGTCCTACAACAGAGAAGTTTTTAAGTTCAACAAGCTCAACTCTGTAAGAGAGAATAGAAGTATCTCAAGTTCAAGCTTAAAAGAAGATTTGATAAATTACACAACAAAGGGAACTATTAGTGCACCCAACCAACTTTTTCTTCAGTATCAGCACACCTATTTTGCTGCCAATGCAGATAAAATAATAAAACCTAAAAATGAAAGACTTACTCAGACTTCAGCAGCTTCGCTAGAAAAACTTTCATTGCAGCACAATAGGACGCCTGGGATATCAAATGGCTGATGGATCAAGATCTTCTGGCATAGATGTGACCTGTACAATGGCTTTTGTCCACCTATGCATCTTGTCGCTGGGAATCTCACCTTTTTGTTGCTGGAAAACATTTTACAATGTCATCAGATTTTAATGATCAGTGTTAGACAAACTACTGTTACTGACCACTAGAACCAGAGAACAAGTGGCTACAAGATTCTTGCACTTCATAAAGGAGCAAGATCAAAGGAGCTCCGTATTACGTAATTTAAAGAAAGCTAACCTTCCAATTGAGTCATCAAAAAGCTCACGTTTAATATGCAGCAAGACAAGAAGTGACCATAAAAACTCAATATAGCCATACAGGACGAGTGTGCAATAAAATAAGGGTTCAACTATAGGTGTTTTATGAAAGAAAGATCTAACCTACCTGAAGTAAGTCATAAGTTTCCAAATCAAGATCTGCATGGAACCAGTTCTCGGACTGGTAGTCAATACAATCTAACTGGAAATCAAGCTTAAGAACAGTAGCTGTCTAATCCGCCTCTGGATGCTTTCTTTATTATCAAATCCACATGAGCCCAAATCTTTAACTATCTTTAGAGAAGGAGAGTTCCTTGTGCTTTCTAAATTTTCTCTGCTCACAACCATCTCATATAGAACACAATCATAAAGTTCAAGTTCATTTTGCAGTGTCTCAAAGTACCTGTGAACAAAAGATTAATCAAACCTCATGCTTGTTATCAGTTTAGTTGCAAAGGAATACCTGAAAATCTCAACCTCGGTAGCAAATAAGAAAATTAAGAAAATCACAAAATCCAGATCTGCTAAAACTTAATGATCTAAGCAAGCACAAAACAGGTTTCTTTTTACTTAATAGTAATAGTTTTCACTTTTCAGTAGAGACTGACATCTTCCCAACAAAAATAGCATTAAGTTCACTCAATTATGCCTGCAAAATAGCACAATGACGCAGTAAACTAAGAAACAAGCAGCTGAAGGATGTCAGTTCAGCTAAACAATGAATTTCATCAGATCATTACAAGTTTTTCCGTGAAAAAAGAAAGATAAGCGAAGCCCCCACAAATTCCAATGTAGACCTGAGATTACTGAATGGGGAAAATACTGGAAAAGAGAATGATCCGTGATCAAATAGGTCTACTACGTGTGCAATCAAATATTGGATACACAATTTACTAATGAAAGAAACACATCAAGGATCCAATAAAAGTTCAGTAGATGTGAAAAGACTATCCATCTCACTGCAAGTTCTCATGTTGCTACCTTTTACATTAAAGTCGAGCATCATTTTGCTTTGAAAATACTGAAGAATAAAAAATGCACATGTCTTGCTGAATGTTCTAAACTAAAATGTTCTTGTTTTCTTTTCAAAATCCAGGATATTTTTTATCTTCATTTCTCTTCCTACCTCTGCTCCCAGTATCCTGATTTCTCCTCGTTACTATATTCTAACTTCATTATAAGTTGAAAATGACAAAAATGTTTGCTTTATGAACCACGCTTTCCCTCCTTCAAAACAATGTATCTCCTCACCAAATCGTAATGATAAAAGCATTCATATTGAAAGATGCTCTACATACTGTAATTTAAAAAACTGCTATAAATTACATACAAATAGCAAGAATTCAATATCAATTAGCAGTGTATTATCCAATGAAGCTTACTCTTTTTCCGCCATATGTATTGTTGAAACCAAATCAACCTGCACATCCCCAAAAAAAAAAAAAACAAATGGGGGAAAAAACCCATTAATCAGAAATCAAAATCCACCCAGAACCCACATCAAGAAACACAAGCAATCAAAAAAGAAATGAATAATTCACCTGAAGGAATGGTTTTTGCAGAGGAAAAAAAGACCCAAAAGGGGGGAAGGAGTTGTTGTTACTGGTAGGGCGGTAACTAACAAGAGCAGTCTGGAGTTGACAATTTCCAAAGCCTCCTCCTTCCTCTGCCATATCATCATTATTAGACTCGGAGCTTCTTTCAATAAGCCTAACGAAATCTGATTTGGAATTAAGACTAGTGGTAGTACTATCCTTACTGTGGAAGAGAAACTGGTCAGCAGAAACAACGTTTTCATCTGCTAATAATGATCGTTTTAAGTTGGATAATAATCTAGACGACGACCACCAGGGTAACGAGGAGGAGGGCCTAGCCCAACAATATGATGATGTTAGAAGAGAAGAAGTATTAAACCATTGCAGTCTGCAACACTTGGAGACATTGTTACAGACATTCATATGCCTTCTAGGGGTTTTTATTAGTCTAGTACACCAGATCATAAACATTGTCAAACTTCGTACCTAGCCAAGGATGAATCCCCAACTCGCTCAGTACTAATACATCTTTGTTGTTACCCCATTAGCCATTAATGGGAGTTTTTATTTTTTTTTTATTTTTTTTTTTGAACACACATCTATCTTACTTGTTTTTTTTTTTTTTTTCAAAATATCTTATTTGATCACTTGTGAAAATTCTTTGCTTGTTTTCCATGTTAAGGAGTGCGTATTATAAATGAATTGAAAAATAGTGAGACACAAAACAAAATCATTTAAAAAAATAACTTTAAGGTACATTATAAATATTATTTTTTTTTAATTTAATTAACCCTACTATTAGTGTAGGCAAATTAACCTGTAACATACAATAAATGTAAGATACAAATAAAAGCTCTTGTTTGACTTGTATAGCCTTTAAAGTTGTTTGGATATTTTGTCAAGAAGTTTTGGAGGGAGAGAATTTTTAGGAAAAAATTAATGAAAAAGTAGTCATATTGTGTCTAATTAGATATATATATAAGATTATCATAAAGACACATCTATTAGAAATTTAACTACAATGGAGAGTTATAATTTTTTGGAAAGACACTGAAAATTAACTAACTGATGAGGAGTTGCTATTATTCAAAAAAACATTACATAAAATAAAATTCCTAATTATTTTGAAATTCTCTCATAATTACTTTTTAATTATCTTAATTACTGTCATATTCACTCCGTAATGATTTACTTTGATCACTTGAACCTTGATCAATTGGTCGTCTACCAATCATAAGGTGTATTTTAAAATTAAGAGTGTGAGTAATTTGAATTGTGATCTAATAAATGTGATTTGAATTGTGGCCTAATAAATAATTTTTTTTTTTTATAAAAAAAGAAAAAAATGTTTTATTCCCCCGTTGGACTTCCAATTCCAAGTTTAGACGTATGGGGTACACACAAGAATGCAAATACTCGCATTGATTTTTCTCTCTTTTCTGGATGTGCCAATAAATTATGGTAAGCCAAACAATGTTGTACACTTTGGTACAATGAATATGAGACAAATCCAACAAAACTCATCAGCTATTTATGCCTACTAGGTATCTATGAAACAGGGGAAAAATAACAATAATCAATCTTGATAAAGGAATCAAAAGAACAAGTGTCCATATATATGACATTATGTTGCAGTGGCTGCAATCCTTTAGATAAAAGTAATCTTGATAAAAGAATGAATTGTACTATGTTTGCTGCTTCTGTTTCTTTCCAGGGTGAGTGTAAGCAATTCATCAGTCAGTGTCTAGATCATGCAGTCAAAACTGAGCCTTAAGTCCAAATTTCCTCTTGCGTTAACGAGCATTGGATCTACTTAACCTCCATTAAACTCCTTGCGCTGCAACAGCATCTATGCTACATGAAGGGTGCAACTTCAATCCGTATAAAAAGCAGCTGTTCTCAGCTTCTGGCGCCAACTTTTAGGCCATGCCTCTCATTCAAGAGCATACATTTTTGCCCCTTTGTGGTGTTCATCTTTACTCGAGTCTTGCTGCATGGTTCAATAATAGCTTTACGTTTTCTCTGCTCTTCAAGATGTTCGGTGAGAGGTTGCCGTAGTTTTTCACTTCCATGGCTTTGTGAAAGACGATTGAAAGCAACTTCAGACAGCTCATTTTCTATAGTGCCAGAAAAAATTTCCGACAACCAGAGATCTATTTCCGGGCAGTTTTTAGCTTATAGTTCCTGATGGACCAAGCTGTTATCCACTGCACATAAGGGACGAGGATAAATTCCTTTTGCAGGCGCCGTCCTGTGGATGTGAGGTCTGACATGTGCCCGACCCCATATAGTAGAGCAATCTTCTTATGGCCTTCATCAGTTGCTCTTCTAATTCTAGGTGCTTCTATAGCAGCTCTATTTCTGTCAACAATGAGAACAGATCTCTCCTCTACAGTAGCTGTCAGATCCGTGAAACTGCATACAGAGCATTTCATTAGTACTTAAACAAGAAAGTAAGTGTAAAATACAGTAAACCATCTCAAAAGTAATGCTGAATTAGTTATAAACCTCCTGTTCTTCCACTGTACTGCCTAAATTGCTACTTAAAAGTTAAACTTATTAATCAACTATAAAACATAGTTATTCTCCTGACTGATTTTGCCCTGTCTTGCACAAACACACCCCTTCTTAAAGAGAAATTTTAGTCATAACTCCAAATTCTCATCATACTCAGAATCTCAGCCAAATTTATGCAAGAAACCTGAATATGTCGCTGCACAAATATGTGTATAGGGATTCAGCATATACTTAAATATGAGAGTCAGAGAGAGCGAGAGAGAGAGAGAATTCTTGTATCATTGCAAACAAAGATTATCTGAAGACATGAAGGCACTTCGTGTTTTAGGAGATGAGTGAAAAGTAATATACTGGATGGATAATGTAGCCAAATCAGGAATTGGGATGCAGAAGTGGAAGCATTAGCAGGTGTTAGGAAGCTTGACACGCTGTTTGCTTTGCTGGTGAGTATTGGGTTTTGGACATTCACATACACATTAATTGTGTAATATATGGTATCATAATTAATTGACCTAATATAAAGTGATCTATTATAGTTTAAGATAAATGAGCCTAAGTCATCTAATTAGTATGGGTTTTTATGTGTACATACCCTAAAATCTTATTTCCTATTTTAGATGGGCAAAACCTAGGGGAATAAGGAAAGTATATATATATATATATAGGTTATGGTCTCCAAATTCTATGTTGTGTTACTTTTCTTGACATCCCATCATCAGAAAAGTGAGAACCCTATTTTCTAAAATACAATACATAATAATTTGGAAGATCAATGACTACAATATTCAGAAATCAAATCCGTAGGCTCAAGAACCACATCCAAATATTCAAGAATCACATCAGTTCTTATGGATTCAGGTATGTTTCCGCTTCTAGTATTTAATTTATATTTTTGATGATTAAACATGAAGAATCCGGGTTATGATAACGTTGGTTGTCATGATATTAAGTCAATTTGGTATTCCAACAAGTGGTATCAGAGCATTTTCATGTTGAATCATTGAGAAATCAAATTTTCATTAATTAATTTATTATGTGATTTCATATGGATTCAATTCTTGAATTCGACAAATTTTTATGTGATTTAATTTGTTGTATTTAAGAATAATTGTGGTTATATTTCAAATTTAAGGTTTTGAATCCAATAATTTTTATATTTATTCGGATTAAATTGTTGGATTCAAAATTTTGATTTTTTTTTTGGTATTTTTTTCCTTTTTGAATTTGTTTGGTATAAGAATTAAAAAAAAAAGAAAAAAAGGAAGAGGACTTACGGTACGGCCTAAAGGAATTAAGAATAAAAGATTTCTAGTTGGAATCAATTTGGTATTAAAAAAAAAAAAAATGGGGTTCATGGCCATAAGGTTTAGTTCATGACCAATATGGTCATGAACTTCATAAGGTCATGAACCCTAAATCCTAAACCCTAACCCTAACCCTAACCCTAAACCCATAAGATCATGAACTTCACGATTCATGGCCGAATCGTTTACGAGCCTTCTAATTTTATTATTATTATTTTTTTTTTGGCATTTTATTTTATTTTTTTAAATCTTTGGTAAAATAATTAAATTCAAATTTTGGTTAATTAAATAAGAATGTCTAATGTTCAAAAATATATTGATTGACACAACATGCTATCAAAATAGCTTCTCTTGTGTAGGTCAATTTATTTTAGAATATTAAGATGATTGTGTATTTGTAATTCATGCGGATATTTATTGGCCTAAAGGAATGTTAATATTTGGCCGCATTACATATATACTTAGTGGTGGTAATAAATATGTGACAATTATTTGGTATTCTATGTAAATAATAAGTCAGTCCAAAGATAGACTTATTATTTGACATGATTTATTGTCAATATTTGATTACTACACTAAGAATACCACTTACAAGTTAATATTTATGTCCAAAGACTAAATATTAATGTTGTACAAGGTATCTTGTGATGCGCCATACCATTATTTGAATTTAATTTATTATTTAAGATTTGAAACTTATGTGAATATGTTATTTTGTTCTATTTTCAGTTAACACATTTGCTTCTATGCTATCTGCCAATATCAATTCCATCATTATGTTGAATGGAGTCAACTTTAAGGAATGGAAAGAGAACGTAATGATCGTTCTTGGTTGCATGGATTTAGACCTTACGTTAAGGATTGAGCCACCCACTCCTCTTACAGATAATAGTTCCATAGAGGAAAAAAAGGACTATGAGAAGTGGGATTGTTCAAATCGTATGAGTTTTATGATCATGAAACGTATCATTAGATCTATTAATTCCGGAAACATTCAGGGGCGATGTGCCCGAAAAGGCAACTGCCAAAGAGTTCCTTATGAAAATTGAAAAGTATTTTGTAAAAAATGATAAGGCAGAAACAAGTGCGATTCTATCGAACTTGATTTCAATGAGGTATAAAGGAAAAGGAAATATAAGAGAGTACATCCTAGAGATGTCTCATCCTACTTCAAAACTTAAGGTACTAAAGTTAGAGCTGTCTTTCTGCACAATTCAGTTAATTTAAGGTCAGTTATAACTGTCAAAAGGATAAATGGTATCTAAATGAGCTCATTTCTCATTGTGTGCAAGAAGAGAAAAGATTGACGTAAGAAAAGATTAAAAGTGCTCACTTAGTAAGTACCTTTAAGGACAAAAATAAGAAAAGAAAAAAGGATAAAGAAGTTGCGGGTAGTCCACTTCAAAAGAAACAAACTGAGGAATTTGGTTGTTACTTTTGTAAGAATTCTGGACACCTGAAAAATGATTGTACCAAATATCACGCTTGGCGTGCAAAGAAAGGTATGCTTCTCGTTTTGGTTTGTTCTGAGGTTAATTTAGCTTCAGTACCTAGACACACTTGGTGGATAGATTCCGGTGCTACTACTCACATAAGTGTGTCCATGCAGGGTTGCCTGAATTGCCGAAAATCGAATAATGCTGAAAGATTCATCTATGTGGGTGATGGCAAACCAGTTAAAGTTGAATCAATAGGACGTTTAGGTTATTATTAAAAATTGGTTATTATTTGGATTTGAAAGAGACATATGTTGTACAGTCTTTTAGACGAAATTTGATTTCTATTTTTGTTTTGGACAAATCCGGTTACTTTTGTTCATTTAGAAATAATCAGTTTAATATTTTTCTGAATTCAAATATTATTGGTACTGATTTTTTGTCTTCTCATGACAACCTTTATTTAATCGAAACTATTATTTCATATAATGAAACCTTGCATATAAGTTCACATGGTACTAAACGCAAATTAATCAATGAGAATTCTGCTTCACTTTGTGACATAAGCGTTTAGGTCATATATCTAAACAAAAAATTAAAAGACTTGTGTCAGATAAAATTCTTGATCCCTTTAATTTGTCAAACCTTCAAATCTGCATTGAATGTATTAAGGGGAAACAAACAAATATAAAGAGATTAGGTGCCAATAGATCTTCGGATGTCTTAGAAGTAATACATACGGACATTTGTGGTTCATTCCCTACTATTTTTTGGAATGATCAACAATATTTTATTACATTCATAGACGATTTTTCTCGTTATGGCTACCTTTATCTAATTCATGAGAAGTCTCAGTCATTGGACATGTTCAAGGCTTTTAAAGTTGAAGTTGAGAATCAACTTGGTAAAAGAATTAAGGCTGTCAGATCTGATCGTAGTTGTGAATACTATGGCAGATATGGCGAATCAAGTGAACAACGTCCATGAGCTTTTGCTAAATTTCTAGAAGAGTGTGGAATCGTCCCATAGTACACCATGTTGGGATCTCCTAGCATGAATGGTGTTTAGGTTGAGAAATAAAACAGAACTTTAAAGGATATTGTGAGAAGTATGATTAGTCATACAACTTTATCGGATTCACTATGGAGGGAGGCATTAAAGACTGCAGCTTATATCTTTAATAGAGTTCTAACTAAGGCAACGACCAAAACTCCCTATGAACTATGGACTGGTAAAAGGCTTAGTATAAAGCATTTACATATTTGGGGTTGTTTGACTGAGGCAAGGCCTTGTAGGCCAAATAAAAAGAAATTGGACTTGAAAATGGTCAACACCTATTTTGTTAGTTACTCTGAACGGTCTCGGGGCTACAAATTTTATGATCCCACATTCAGATCCTTCTTTGAGACGGAAAATGCCCAGTTCTTTGAGGATAATGAGTTTGGGAGAGAAATAAAGTTGGAAACTTTGTTTTTGAAGAGGAATTTATTTCTCTTCCTACGATTGTTATTGACAATGATCAACCTTCTATTCCTGACATTGTTCAAGAAGCAATATCAGTACCACAAGATCCAATGTAATGTTAAAAATCTTTCCTGTCAAGAACAACACGAACAAATTCAACAACCTCAAGAACAAACGCCATTATGGATATCCACTAGAGAAAGGAGAAGTGCGATTTCAGATGATTACATCGTATTTCTCCAAGAACATGAGGATGGCATTGGATTGGTGAAAGATGATCCAATCAACTTTCATCAAGCCATGCATAGTGCTAATTCTCACAAATAGATTGATGCTATGAATGAAGAATTGTAATCCATGAAAGACAATGACGTTTGGGAACTCGTCACACTACTTGAAGGTGCGAAACCTATTTGCTGCAAATGAATATTTAAAACCAAAAGGGACATCCAAGGGTAATGTGGAGAGATATAAGGCACATCTTGTCGCAAAAGATTTTACTCAAAAGGAATGCATTGATTATAAAGAGATTTTCTCTCCAATATCATCGAAAGACTCTTTTAGGATAATAATGACTTCAGTGGAACATTTTGACATTGAGTTACATCAGATGGATGTACTAAGACTGCGTTTCTCAATGGTGACATTGATGAGACCATTTATATGGTGCAACTAGAAAACTTTGTATTCAAAAATGCAAAGAATATGGTCTGTAAATTAAAGAAATCCATCTATGGGCTCAAACAAGCTTCTCGTCAATGATATTACAAATTTTATCAAATTATCATTTCGTTTGATTTTGAGATGAATTTGGTTGATGATTGTATATACCACAAGTTTAGTGGGAGTAAGTATATTTTTCTGATTTTATACGTCGATAACATACTGCTTGCCAGTAATGATATAGGCTTATTACATGAAATTAACAGATTTTTATTACAAAAATTTGAGATGAAAGATCTTGGGGATGCCTCTTTTGTATTACGGATTCAAATACATCGAGATCGCTCTCGTGGTATTCTTGAATTATCGCAAAAGAACTATATCGAAAAGGTACTTAAGAGATTTGGCATGCAAGATAGCAAACCAGGAGATACCCCTGTTGCTAAGGGAGACAAATTCTGCCTCTACGTTCAATGCCCTAAGAATGATTTTGAAAATAAGAAAATGCAAAAGATTCCCTATGCTTCGGTAGTAGGAAGTCTAATGTATGCTCAAGTTTGTATGCGTCGAGGTATTGCGTATATTGTTGGGATGTAAGGCATATATTGAAGCAATCCGGATATGATTCATTGGATAGCAGTCAAAAGAGTCATGGGGTATCTTCAGAGAACAAAACATTACATGCTCACATATAGGAGATCGGATAAATTAGAGATCATTGAGTATTCCAACTCTGATTTTATTGGATGTCAAGACAGTCATATATTCACTTCGGGCTATATTTATTTGCTTGCTAGTGGAGCTATCTCTTGAAAAAGTGTTAAACAAACACTCATAGCCCCTTCCACCATGACAGCTGAATTTATAGCATGTTATGATGCATCCAATCAGGAATATAGTTGCAAAATCTTGTCACAGGGCTGCGAATTGTGGATGGTATTGAAAGACCACTTAAATTATTTTGTGACATTGTATAAATCAGCAGTATTATATTCTAACAATAATAGGAGCTCAACTAAGTCTAAACACATACACATCAAGTTCCTAGTTGTTAAAGAAAGAGTTCATAGTAGTCAGGTGTCTATAGAGTTTATTGGCACGAACTCCATGATTGCGGATTCGCTTACTAAAGGATTACCACCTGCGGTCTTTCATGAGCACACCGCTCATATGGGTGCTATGTCTTTTGAGGATATTTAGAACTAGTGGAAGTTTTGTATTCAATTTATATACTTTTATCTTTTAAGACACATCTTATGTTTATGAATATTTTCTGCAGAAATAAAGAATTTAGTTTTAGAAATAAAGTGTTCAGTTTATGTTTTACTTTGACTTCATTTTCAGTTTGATCTCTATAAAAAATAAAATTGGACCAGTTAGAAATAGACATGTTTAAGATCACATTACATGTAATTTCTATGCTACACATCCATACTTGATCTATGTCATTCGGTTATGTTAATGTATGTGACCGAGAATCGGAGGTGTTTTAGTTACGATTAATGTAACAAAAATCGTCTTGATCCTATATTGACATGATTAATGGACGAGATTATTCGGAGATGACTATGGTCTTGATGGCAAAAGGTTTTGAGCTCATAAGTTTTATACAATAATATATATATGGTCCAAGTGGGAGAATGTTGGATTTTGGGCATTCACATACATATTAATTGTGTAATATATGCTATCATAATTAATTGGCCCAATATAAAGTGATATATTATAGTTTAAAATAAATGGGCCTTAGTCATCTAATTAGTATGGGCTTTTATGTGTACATACCGTAAAATCTTATTTCCTGTTTTATGATGGGCAAAACCTAAGAGAATAAGGAAAGTATATATATATATATATATATATATATATATATATATATATATATATATATAGGTTATGGTCCCCAAATTCTATGTTGTGTTACTTTTCTTGATATCCTATCATCAGAAAAGTGAGAACTCTATTTTCTAAAATACATACATAGTAATTTATATTTGAAAGATCGATAACCACAATATTCAAGAATCAAATCCGTAGACTCAAGAACCACATCTAGATATTCAAGAATCACATCAATTCTTATGGATTCAGGTATGTTTCCGCTTCTAGTATTTAATTTATATTTTTTATGATTAAACATGAAGGATCTGGGTTATGATAATGTTGGTTGTCATGATATTAAAGTTAATTTGGTATTCCAACAGCGAGGACCCATTTAAATGGTTTTTCTAAGCAGAAGAGTTCCTTTGTTTTATAAGCACTTTTTTTTAACAGAAGCTTTTTTTATCAACTCATCAGTTTTTCCATTAAATGTGAAAAATGCTTTAACTATTGGAAAAATTGGGAGTGGATTGGAAAATGGGAGTAATGTTGTACAATTGAGATCAAGAGGCAATTTAGGATTAGATCTATACTCTCAAGAGAATATATTGTATGTTGACCAAAAGAATATTTTATGCAATTATTACATATGAAAAATATTGTTGCAACAGAGATCTTATTTGCTAATAATTTACACATGGAATCTATGAAACTGATTATCTTTTCTTTGCTAACTATGTTGAAGAGCCTTAAATGGGAGATTGAGGGATGCACATGTTCATTTATATATCCTTGAAGTTATAAGCAAGGTTTTAGTACTAACTGTAATGAAAGTACACATCATTTTCCAAAATGTTTTGTTTAAATTTTGCTTTCAATTCCTTTATCTGGCAAAATTCATTCTACAATATTCCAAAACAACTGCATTATACCTTAATGTGCCAAAAGTCACTCTGCACCCACCTAATAACGTCTTTTATCTGACAAAATAATTCCAGAACTATTTGTTGGAAAAATTATACTACTAAAGATAGAAATGCAACGAACAAAAATACACATGCACTTGCTAATTAATAATAAAAGAAAGAGAGAGTTCGTTAGTAATAAAACTCGTTCGAGACACGCTAAGTAGACGTTTTCTTCAAAGTAGATTTTCCCGCTACCTTGGTGCAAATAGCAATGATGACGCTTTCCTACTTCCAACATACAACGAACCACAAAGATTTTATAATGTGCACTCAAATAGAAAATCAAAATAACTCTAAATCTCTCAACCGCTCTTGTAGGAATTTAGAATAAATATGTAACAAAAGTTTGGAAGAAAGAGAAGAATAAAACTTCAAGATTGGAATGTAGAAATATTGGAAAATATATGAACACTTTAGAGCCTAGGGGTTGGATATTTATAGAGAATGAAACAATGCCAATGTACCTTTTCCTAATAGACATGTACTTTCATGAAATTCCCAATGTATGTGTTCTTCAATTCATGAATAGACATGAGATTCATGAATAGGCATTCTTATTAGAGATGTGTCTTCTCATTCATAAGTCATATAACTATTCATTAATAGTTACATTCCAATGGTAACATCCTAATAGATGTGTCTTCTACATCAAAGAGATGTGTCTAGTAATATATATATATATATATATATATATTTTCACGTAAAAGCACATTAAATATTGAATTTCACTTTAAATTAAATCCAACAATCCCCCACATAATTCAAAATTTAGAGATACAAAAGCAATTTTTTTACAATGTAATCGGTGAAGGTGTCTTGTGGACTTGGACCTCACTTAGTATGAGAAATTCACATTCGGAAAAATCATAGTGAACTTGTGTCTTGAACTAGGATCTTCTAACTCGAATTTCAATTAATCATACACATCATACGAGATTTTTGTCGAGTTCATTAATGGGGTCGCTCATGAACGGCCTTGCGCTAGTATCTTGATTCTTGAGTGCTCTAGAGAAAAGCCCAATCTCATAGGTTGCGGCCCTTACAACCACATTCAAACAGGTAAATTCTTCAAGGATATGCCTAACGGAAGCATATCCTACATAGTTTGTTACGAATTCATTCAAAACATAAGCTCTTCCTTACCGCTACATTAAGTACCATAAAAATCACGGTAGGACTAAAAATAAAGGTATGGTACTTCTCCAATTACTAAACAGCTTATTTTTACCTTACATTGAACCTTCGTCTTGGGATCTCTAGTCAGAAAGGTTGGGTTGCCACTATTAGTAATTGCTAATTTATGAGCTTCAGTCCCATCCCTATTGAAAATTCTTTGACTTGTTTTTTAGCCAATCCCTTAGTTAACGGATCTGCAATGTTTCTTGAAGATGGAATATAATCCAACGCGATTACTCTATTTTTAATTAAACTCATAATAGTTTTCTGCTTTAAGCGCAAATGTCACTTTTGCTGATTTGAATTCTTTTGCTTGCGTTTTGCAATAGCAGCTTGATTATCACAATGAAGGCAAACTGCAGGAATCGGTTTTTCAACAATGGGAATATCCATTAATAAATTCTTAAGCCATTCTACCTGTTGTGCTGTAGCATCTAGTGCTATCATCTCGGATTCCATAGAAGATCGAGAAATACACATTTTCTTAGAGGATTTTCACGCAACTACTACTCCACCTAATGTGAAAACATATCTGGTAGTGGTTTTGGTCTCATCTGAATCCTGGAGATCCAATTTGCGTCGCTATAGCCTTCGAGCACTGCGGGATAACCCGAATAATGTATACCAAGTGATATGCTACCTTTTAGATATCTAAGTATCCTTTTTAATACAGTCCAATGACACTTTCAGGATTACTTGTATATCTACTTAATCTTCCCACAGCCTATGCTATATCAGGTCTTGTAGCATTTGTGAGATACATGAGAGTACCTATAATTTGGGAATATAACAATTGGGAAACAGGCTTTCCCATATTTTTTCTTAGTCTTATATTGGAATTATAAGGAGTACTCACGGGTTTACAGTCATACATATTAAATTTTTTTCAATATAATGTAACTGTGTAATTGTAATACCCGTTGGATTTCATAAAATCCTAATTCTCAAAATAACATTAGCCTCTCCTAAATCTTTCATGTCAAAGTTATTTGACAAGAGATCTTTAATTTTTTTAATAATTCTCATATTGCTACCAAAGATGAGAATATCATCTACATAAAGACATAATATATTAACACAACTAAAATCAGTGATTTTACTATAAACACATTTTTCAGAATCATTAATTAGAAAATCATTTGATAAGATAACTTGATCAAATTTCTCATGCCATTGCTTTGGGGCTTGTTTCAATCCATATAAAGATTTTACTAGTTTACAAACTTTATTCTTCTGTCCAGGTATGACAAGTCCCTCCGGTTGTTCCATATATATTTCTTCTTCTAACTCGCCATTAAGAAAGGCGGTTTTAACATCAATTTGTTGGATTTCTAACTTATATATGGATGTGAAAGCCAAAAGGATTCGTATTGTCGTCAATTTTGCTACTAGAGAATAGGTATCAAAATAGTCAAACCCTTCTTTTTGGGAATAACTTTTTGTAACTAGTCTTGCCTTGAATTTTTTTATAGACCCATCTGGTTTAAATTGTGTTTTTAAACATGAATTGCAGCCAATGGGTTTACAACCGTTGGGCAATTCAGTTAGGACCCAAGTCTTATTACTAATTAAAGACTCTGTGCAATATTTCAGAATTTATTGTTTCTTTCCAAAATGTTGAATCTATAGATGACATGGCTTCTTTGTATGTTTGAGGATCCTCTTCTATTAGTTATGTATAAAAGTCATTTCAAAATTTTTTCTCTATTCTTGCTCTTTTACTTCGTCTTAGATCTTTCATATTGACTTTTCCTTTTTCATCATACTCTACGAAAATTGGCGTGTAATCAGAATATTTAAATTTATTTATTGTATTTTTTAATGGTAAAATATCCTCAAAAAATACAACATCTCTTGATTCTATGATAGTATTTACATTTATATCAGGAAATTCGGATTTTATTACTAAAATCTTATAAGTAACACTATCTTGGGAATAACCCATAAGAACTCCATCAATACTTTTAGGTCCCAATTTATTCCTTTTAATTTATGAAATTTTTACTTTTGTCAAACACCCCCACATTCTTAAATAATTTAAATTAGGTTTCCTCTATTTCCCTAATTCATATGGAGTTGTGTTTAACTTTTTAATGAGGAACTCTATTTAGAATGTGACATGCAGACAAGAGTGCTTCATTCCATAAATTATTAGGAAGCCCAGAGCTCGATAACATGCAATTTATCATATCTAATAAAGTTCTATTTTTCTCTCTGCTACACCATTTGATTGAGGTGTGTAAGGGGGAGACACTTGATGGATAATACCATTTTCATTACAGAAACTTGAGAATGCTGTAGAAACATATTCTCCTCCCCTATTTAAACGAAGGATTTTTATTTTCTTTTCCTTTTGATTTTCTACTTCATTTTTGTATAAAGTGAACATAGTCAAAGCCTCATCTTTTGTTCGAATAGGAAAAACATAGAAATATTTTATAAAATCATCTATAAAAGTAATAAAGTATCTCTTACCATTCCTAGAATAAACTTGAAATCACAGAAACATCACTGTATATGAGATCTAAAATTGAAGAATTTCTAATTACAGATTTAAAAGACTTTCTTGGTAATTTAGATTGTACACAAATTTCACATTGTTATTTCTGTTTTTCATGCAAGTTTATGTTAGATGTAGGAATAAGATCTAAATGCATCATTCTCTTAATAGACATATTATTAATATGCCCTAAACGACCATGCCAAATATTAGGAGAATCACAACATTATAAAGAGAATAACTTCTATCACTTTTATTATTATTACAAATAACATTTGATACATTTAATTTGAAAATACCCTCAAGTACATAACCTTTATCAACGAAAGATTCATTCCTACCAAGTACAATTTTATTTGACTCAAATAATAATTTATATCCATCTCTAATAAGAAGAGAACCACTAATAAGATTTTTTCTAATATCGGGTACATGTTGTACCTTATGAAGAGACAAGGTTTTTCCCGAAATTAGTAATAAATCTATTATTCCTTCTCCCATCACTTGTGCAACAACAGCATTACCCATGTTTATAAATTTTCCATCAAGGACCTGATATTGTGAGAACAAAGATCGGTCAGCACAAACATGAATATCTGCACTGGTATCAAATCCACCAATCGGTAGATGCACATACTATATTGACCATAGGAATGTGTGAAATAAACCTTTCATCAATCTCATTTGTTATAACATTGACTTGAGAATCTGGTGTCTCAAATGCTTTTTTGCTTTTGCGATGTCGACACACTCTGGCCATATGTCCAGATTTTTCACAAACAAAACAACATCTCTTCTTTTTCTTATTAACATCGGATGGATTTTTAAAAAAATTATCTTTTGAAAACTTTCTCTTTTTAGAATTTAAACTTTTCCTTTTCGACTAGGTTTACTTTTTCCTCAAGCTCAATGGACATTTTATCTTTATCTCTTTGTTTTTCTTCAATTTGAAGAGAAACAATCAAACTGTCCATGGTTGGAGTTTCACGTTTGTGTTTTAGGGATAAAGCAAAAGATTTTCATTTTGGAGGAAGTTTTTCAAGTAAAGCACCCACATGAAAATTTTCACACATTTCAATATTTTTCTGGTTTAATTCATGAATGAGATGTCAGAATTTTTCAAAGTGTGCTTGTTCTACTACAGATTTATTATCATTCATTTTAAAATCTAAATATTTTCCAATAATATAGTTATCAAGTCCTTCATCTTCTTTACCATATTTCTTTTCTAGTGCATTCCACAATTCACATGAAGTTTTTGTAGTACAATAAATATCGTAAAGATTGCAAGATAAAGCAGATAAAATATGTCCACGACAAAGATAGTCCTTATCTACTTCATTTTCAGTTTCACTTTTGTCAGTTAAACTAGAATCAGAATTTTTATTTGAAGGATCAATAAGATTTGAGATGATAGAAAAAAGTCCTAAGGTTGTTAACCAATAACGCATTTGACTCTGCCATCTACGAAAATTTTGTCCAGAAAATTTTTCTGGTTTTGCAGAATTTTGTTCTTCTAAAGAAACCATCTTTTTTTTCCTTCTTGTATTTTTATTTGAAAAAATAATTTTTATCTACTTTGAACTTTTTGGAAAAATTACACTACTAAAGATGGAAATACTACGACTACAAAAACACACATGCACTTACTAATTAATAATAAAAGAAAGAAAGAATTCGTTAGTGATAAAACCCGTTCGAGGCGTGCTATGGTAGGCGCTTTCTTCAAAGTAGATTTTCGCCGCTATCTTTGTGCAAATAGCAATGATGAAATCCTACTTCCAAGATACAACAAACCATACAAAAATCTTCTAATGTGCACTCAAATAGAAGATCAAAATAATTCTAAATCTCTCAACTGCTCTTGTAAGAATTTAGAATAAATATATAACAAAAGTTTGGAAGAAAGAGAAGAATAAAACTTCAAAATTGGAATGTAGAAATATTGGAAAATATATGAACACTTTAGAGCCTAGGGGTTGGATATTTATAGAGAATGAAACAATGCCAATGTACCTTTTCCTAATAAACATGTACTTTCACGAAACTCCCAATGGATGTGTTCTTTTATTCATAAATGACATGGCATTCATGAATAGGCATTCTTATTAGAGACGTGTCTTCTCATAGTCATAAGTCATATGACTATTTATTAATAGTTACATTCCAATAGTAACATCTTAAGAGATGTGTCTTCTACATCAAAGAGATGTATCTAGTAATATATATATATATATATATATATATATATATATATTTCCATGTAAATGCACATTAAATATTGAATGACTTTAAATTATATCCAACACCATTATCCTTGGTGACACCAAAAAGCACATTTTATCGACATAATAATGTTGTAAAAATCGTAAAGTTCGTCCTCAAATTTAGAATAATGAAACCAGATTAGACAAGGTTATCACTTAGATCGATCAGCAAGCAGATTGATTGGATCATTGAACAACTATGCACGTCACCAGGCCCAAGTTTCTGGGGGCATACGTAATCCTATTATACTATACATTTTCTTATCAACTAGAAGGGGGAAAAAGGAAGAAAGAAGATTTCACTATTTTCTTTTCTACCACCATGGAAATATGGATGTCCAACAAAGAACAGAGAAGTTTTAAGCGACATCAACAAGCTTGAGCTTGGAGAAGAGAATAGAGATATCTCAAGCTTAAAAGAAGATTTCAAAAATAATAAACAACAAAGGGAACTATTAGTGCACTCAACCAACTTTTTCTTCAGTATAGACACACCTATTCTGCTGGCAATGCAGATAAAATCATAAAACCTAAAACTTGAAAGACTGACTTTGACATTATAAACTTTGCAAGAAAAACCTTCATCGCAGCACAATAGGATGCCTGGGATGTCGAGGGAATAAGATCTTCTGGGATATGTGGCCTGTAAAATGGCTTTTACCCAACTAGCCATTTTGTCTATGAAAATCTCACATTTTTCATGCTGGAAAACATTTTACAAAATCATTAGATTTTAATGATCAGCGTTAGACAAGCTACTGTCACCAAACATTAGAAGTTGGAACCAGTAACTACAAACTTCTTGCACTTCATGGTATGTATAGGAGAAAGAGCCAAGGGATTTCTGTATATTGTAATTTAAAGAAAGCATAACCTTCCACATGAGCCATCTAAGTGTGATCATAAAAACTCAATATAGGACGAGTTTGCTATAAAATTAAGTGTTCAAGTGTAGCAGCTTTATGAAGGACAAAGAACTATCCTACCTGTAGTAAGTCACATGTTTCCAAATCAAGATTTGCATGGAACCAGTTCTCAGCCCGGTAGTCAATACAATCTAACTAGAAATCAAGATTAAGAAAATTAGCTAGCCACCTCTGGGTGTTTTCTTCAGTATCAGATCCACATAAGCCTGAATCTTTAACTTTCTTTAGAGAAGCACTATTCCTTGTACTTTCTAAATGTTCTCTTTTCACAACAATCTCACATAGAACACAATCATAAGGTTTAAGTTTATTTTGCAGGGTTCCAAAGTACCTGTAACCAAAAAATTAATCAAACCTCATGCTTGTTATCGGTTTTGCTGAAAAGGAATACCTGAAAATATTAACCTCTGTTGCGAATGGCAAAATTAAGAAAATCACAAAGTCCAATCTAGCCGCTAAAACTTAATGATCTAAGCAAGCAAGAGCAAAACTAGCATAAAACAGGTTTTTCTGTACTTATAGTAATACTTTTCAGCAGAGACTGATATCTCTTTCCCAAGGGAAAAAACATTAATGACAACAAATTATGTCACTAAATCAGCAAAGACTTCCTTTTGAAGCAAATTAAGCAACAAGCAGCTCAAGGATGTCAGTTCAGTCAAACAATGACTTTCCATCTCTGCTGCAAGTTTTTCCATGAAACAAAGAAAAACAAGCTAAGGCTAAACCCACAAAACAACAACTAAAATTGTTAGTTTGGTATCTCAACAACTAAAACTTATTAGAACCTGGCAAGGAATGCTAGTGAAACATAATTTGCTACAATACTCTGAGTTTCAGTATAAGCTGAAAATAATGATAAACCCTTCATAATAAAATGGCTGACCATGACTTCGGAACTATAATAAATTAAAATAAAAAAAATCATATGCTCTAAGCCAGAAAACATCAGAATTGTTTCATGGAAAAAGCTTAAACTAATACTGGCAAATATTTTCATCCAACAAAGAAATCCTAAGAAAGTGCTATAATCCATACATTGACAAAGAAGTGCATCTTAGGTGTAAAAAGCTTTTGTTCTCTTATCATTCATTGGTCATCGATTTGAGTGACTAGCAAATAAATGGGTTTTCTTAAGGAAAAAAAGGGTGTAAACTCCTAACTTATATTTTTTCTCACACACAAATAGCTAGCAATAATTCAATATCAATTAGTAGTTATGTATTAGTATTAATTATCTAGTACAGCTTACTTTTTGAAAAAGTCCCCAAAATAGTCCCTCAATTTTTTTACTTTAGCCAAAATGGAGGAGGAGGAGTAGTACTGGTATTAGCAGACACAACAACGTTTTCATCTACTAATAATAATCTTTTTAAGTTGGATAATAATCTAGACGACGACGACCACCGGGTAAAGGGGAGGGCCTCGCTGAAGAATTTGATGTTAGAGAAGTCGTCGTACGGACTGCAAGAAGCCAGACCACGACAGGCGCCTCAACATTGTTTCTATTCTGGTACTACACCGGATCATAAACATTGATAGAGTTAGTTTTAGATTCTAACTATAAATTTTGTGAGTGTGAATTAGAATTTAAAGAATAAATAATATCGTATGTGCTTTCATCATGCTCTCTAGAACAGTCAGCACGTTTCCTGGCACATAACCCTTACCAGTTTGCATCAATTAAGCATATTCTAGCTCCTAAAATTTCTAAAGAGAATTGTATGTAATGCTCAATCCACAATGCATACAGAAAGCCAGGGCAGAAACAGGAGGGTGCAGGGCTTCTCGTTGAAGAAAGATTAGGTCTTCCGATCCAGACAGTTGGGATATATTAGCAGCTGCATGGGAAACATATATTCTTTTTAACATTGAAGAAAGCATTATTATTGAAACGGTATCCAAATCTTATGATATCTGGAAAGGAATAGAATCAAGATGTCATTGCATTTCCTAGTTTTAAAATCTTTTATTTCCTGGACCCAGGTTGACAACTGTTATGTGGCTTTTGTCCCACATTGATTATTTTAAGGAGAGTTATGTAGCCTTGATCTTATAAATAGAGACCTTAAGCTTTGGGCTTTATACACCAAGCACTAAACATAAGAAAGCTTAGTGGGCTATTGGGCCTTATTAGTCATTAAGCCTTTTATCTTTATTTTGGCTTTTCTTGTGTTTTTGTACTAGTGCTTTTGTGGGTTTAGGAGCACTCTCCTAAAGCTTTTGTATTCTTCTCATATAGTAAAATTTTTGCTCGCTTTCGCCCGTGGACGTAGTACGTAAATCTGGTGTCTCTTTTATTTTCTCTATCTATTATTTTGTTATCGTTTGTTTCGGATTGGTCTCGAATATTTGTCAATTTCTTGGGACACTTCCTAACAAACTGGTATCAGAGCTTCTAGGAAAGTTTTGAGACATTATGACGATAACAAAGACCTATGTAGAGAAATTTGATCGGAGTGTCAACTTCGAAATGTGGCAGCTCAAGATTTTAATGGAGGCTATCCTGATCCAAGATGGTGTGGACATAGCGCTTCCAAGATGGTGTGGACATAGCGCTTCATGGAGTGGAGAAAAAGCCAGAGAAGATGTCGGTGGAGGATTTTGAGGACCTTGATAAAAAGGCCAGATTAGGTATTATCCTAAATCTCTCTGATGAGATTTTAAGAGAGGTCGCTACTGAGACGACAGCCAAAGGTATGTGGGATAAACTGAAAACTTTGTATATGAAGAAGACAATTGAGAATCGACTCTATTTAAAGCAAACCCTTTACATGGTTCGAATGACTGAAGGTACATCTATACTCTCACATCTTGATAAATTTGATTCCATTGTTATGGATTTGGGGAATATAGATGTAAAAATTGATGATGAGGATCAAGCCCTTTTGTTGTTATGTTTCCTTCTCCTATCATTTAAACACTTTCGTGATACTATGATTTATGGTAAAGAAACAATCTCGTATCATGAAATTAAGTCTGCTTTAAAATCTAAAGAGACAAATTGATAGGGATATAACTGGGGAAATAGGTAGAAATCAAGCTGAAGGCTTGGTTGCCAGGGGTAGATCTGAAAGGAGAGACTTTGACAGTAGTAAATCAAAATCTAGATCTAAATCCAGACATAGAAATATGGTATGCAATTATTGTCGTAAAAAGGGTCACATTAAATCCAAATGTTTCAGGTTGAAAAATAAAGATAAGCATGCGGAGAAATCTAACCAGAAAAACATTGATACTGCCGAGGCTAGTGTTGCAGCTGATGGGAAAGAGATATCAGTCTCTGCTGAAAAGCTGTCTCTTATGAACAAGGTCTATAAATGAGTGGATTTTAGATTCGGGGTGCTCTTATCACATGTGTCCCAATAGGAATTTATTTTTCACTTATGAATCTTGTAATAGTGGAATTATTTTGATGGGTAATAATGCCGTTTGTGATATTGTTGGTAAGGGTACAGTCCGAATTAAAATGCATAATGGTATTGTGAGGACACTCACTAATGTTAGACATGTTGACTGATTTAAAAAAGAATCTCATCTCCTTAGGCACCTTAGAATCTCTTGGGTGCAAATATGTAGCTGAAGGTGGAGTTATGAAAGTTTATAAGGGTGCTCTTGTTATTATGAAAGCTTGCAGGTCTGATACTTTGTATATTTTGCAGGGTTCTACTGTCACAGAATCCGCAGCAGTCTCTTCATCATCTTTGTCTGATTCTGACATCACTAAATTATGGCATATGCGTTTGGGGCACATGAGCGAGAAAGGCTTGACTATGCTGATGCAAATAAAGGCTGTCTCTTATACACATCTAGATGTTGTGAACATTGTATTTTTGGGAAGCGAAGAGAGTCACTTATTCACCACTATCTTTCGGACAAAAGGTACTTTAGATTATATTCATTCTGATCTTTGGGGGCCAGCTCGTGTTCCATCTAAGGGTGGTGCCAGATATATGTTGACTTTTATTGATGATTATTCAAGAAAAGTTTGGGTTTACTTTTTGAAACATAAAAATGAGTATCCCATCTGTTTACCTAACTTTCAAGCAACGAAAAGTTTTGATTGAGAAACAAACAGGTAAACAGATCAAGCGGCTTAGAACCCTGTCTCCTTAATGGCATGGAATTTTGTGAAGGCGAATTCGATGAATTTTGCAAAAATGAAGGAATTGTTCGGCACCATACAGTTAGGATGACGCCTCAGCAAAATGGTGTGGCAGAACGTATGAACAGAACTCTTTTGGAGAGAGCCCGTTGTATGATCTCCAATGCAGGGTTGACAAAGGACTTTTGGGCAGAGGCGATCTCTACAGCTTGTCATATTGTGAACCGAGCTCCTTCTGCAGCTATTGATTTCAAGACTCCTGAAGAAATTTGGTCAGGTACTCCTGCTATTTACTCTGACTTGAAAATTTTTGGGTGTCCAGCATATATGCACATAAATGATGGAAAATTAGAGCCTAGAGCTAAAAAGTACATTTTTCTTGGTTATGCTTCTAGGGTGAAAGGCTACAGATTATGGTGTCTTGATCCCAAGTCCCCAAGGTAAATTTGTAATTAGTAGAGATGTTACATTTGATGAACTTTCTATGATATCTTCGAAAAAGGAGCCTTCTAGTTCTTGTGATTCAGATACAGATGATAATATGCAGAAGCAGGTGGAGCTAGAATTTGGTAGTTCTGATCCTTCTCAGTTAGCCTCTTCTAGTCAAAAAAATTCAGTAGATGAATCAGAGTCTATTGAAGAAGAACCGGAGGAGGAGGAACATTCCATTGCCAAGGATAGATCAAGGAGGGAGATTCGACCATCGCAGCGATATGCAAATATAGTTGCATATGCTTTGTCAGTCGCTGAAGAAACGGATGGAGTTGGTGAGCCTTCCACCTACTTTGAAGCAGTTTCTTGTGATAATTCAGCTAAGTGGTTGGTCGCAATGAATGAAGAAATTGAGTCTCTCTATAAAAATAAAACTTGGGTTCTTGTGAAGTCGCCTTTAGGTAAGAAAGTTGTTGATTGCAAATGGGTCTTTAAGAAGAAGGAAGGTCATCCAGGGGTTGAAGATACGTGCTAAGGTATAAAGCACGATTGGTTGCAAAGGGCTATAGTTAGGTACACGGTATTGATTTCAATGATGTGTTTTCACCTGTTGTTAAACATAGTTCTATTCGTGTTTTGCTTGTCTTAGTTGCCATTTATGATTTGGAATTGGAGCAACTTGACGTCAAGACAGCTTTCCTACATGGTGAACTTGAAGAACAAATTTATATGAGACAACCTCAGGGATTTGAAATTGAAAGAAAAGAAGACCATGTTTGCTCAAAAGAAATCCTTGTACGGATTGAAGCAGTCTCCAAGACAGTGGTATAAGAGGTTTGATTCCTTTATGTTGGGTCATGGTTATTCAAGGAGCATGTATGACAATTGTGTCTATTTTTTAAAATTAAATGATGATTCTTTCATTTATTTGTTACTTTATGTTGATGACATGCTCATTGCTTCCAAGAGTTCTGTAGAAATTCACACTTTGAAAGCACAGTTGAGTAGTGAATTTGAGATGAAAGATTTGGGAGCAGTCACATCTAAAAATATTCTTGGCATGGAAATCAAGAGAGATCGAGGAGCTATGAAATTGTTCCTGACCCAAAAGCATTACCTTGAGAAAGTTTTGGAGAAATTTAGCATGAAAAATGCTAAACCTGTGAGTACTCCTCTTGCAAGTCATTTTCGACTTTCAGCTGCTCAGTCACCACAATCAGGTGATCATGCAGGTTTAATTCGCACAAGTTCCATATTCTAGTGCAAACGGCATTGTTATCATGTATGCGATGGTTTGTACACGTCCAGACATTTCACAAGCAGTTAGTGTGGTTAGCAGGTATATGTCTTGTCCTGGAAAAGAACATTGGCAGGCTGTGAAATGGATTCTCAGATACTTGAAAGGTACTTCAAACACTTGTTTGGAGTTTGGGAAAAATAGTGACACTTTGATTGGTTTTGTGGAATCTGATTACGCCGGGGATCTTGACAAAAGAAGATCACTTACTGGTTATGTATTTTGCGTTGGCGGTTGTGCAGTCAGTTGGAAAGCTACTTTATCATGCAACCTATTGTGGCATTGTCTACTACGGAAGCAGAATATATGGCCGTGACCGAGGCAATCAAGGAAGCCTTATGGTTGAGAGGTTTGTTTGGCGAGTTGAGTCTGCATCATGGTGTTACTACAGTTTATTGCGATAGTCAAAGTGCAATTCACTTGACTAAAGATCAGATGTATCATGAGAGGACTAAACACATTGATGTGAAATTTCACTTTGTTCGGGATACTATTGCTGAGGAAAAAGTTCTTGTTCAAAAGATCAGTACCAAAGATAATCCTGCGGACATGTTTACGAAACTTCTTCCAGTTTACAAGTTCAAGCAATGCTTGGATTTGGTTGGCATTCGTTGTTGTTGATTAAGCCCATTGAGGCTTTTGTGGAGGAGGTGGAGCAAGTTTGCTATTTTACTATGTTGTGGATGTGGGTACACGCCAAGGTGGAGATTTGTTATGTGGCTTTTGTCCCACATTGATTATTTTAAGGAGAGTTATGTAGCTTTGGTCTTTAACTTATAAATAGACACCTTAGGTTTTGGGCTTTATACACCAAGCACTAAACATAAGAAAGTTTAGTGGGCTATTGGGCCTTATTGGTCATTAAGCCTTTTGTCTTTATTTTGGCTTTTCTTGTGTTTTTGTACTAGTGCTTTTGTGAGCTTAGGAGCACTCTCCTAAAGCTTTTGTATTCTTCTCATATAGTAAAATTTTTGCTCACCTTCGCCCGTGGACGTAGGTCTTTCGACCGAACCACGTAAATCTGGTGTCTCTTTTATTTTCTCTATCTATTATTTTGTTATCGTTTGTTTCGGATTGGTCTTGAACATTTGTCAATTTCTTGGGACACTTCCTAACAACAACTAAACATTATTATTCAGCAGGCTGTGATCTCATTTGAGTTTTGCTGTGTATTTAAGTTGCTGGATAACACGTACATAAAGTTTGTTCTGTGAGAAACTGTTACCATTATCTTATTCCTGGTGGTGCTGGTAGTTTGAAACTTTGACTACAAAAAGCTGTTAAAATCTTGAAAACAGTAGATAGGTTACTTCTTTTTCTCTAAGACAGGTGACTAATGTTTATTTCAGTGATTTATAATAAGTATCTAAAATGATCTTGAAATATTTTATTTGGTTTAATTACCCTACTTACCAAGCCAACCCTATTTGGCGCCCCTGGCCCTTTGTTATTAGATTCATTGCGTATTTCTACATTTGCAGGCATACGGAAATCAATCGTATGTCATATAATTGCATGGCTTGAAGGAGACCTGGCTACTTGCATAAGAATTAATGAACTGTCTCAGACTTTGCTACTCGCTAATTAATAGCAACATCTTACAAGCATTTTGAAAACATGGAATATGCACCAAACCCCTTCTTGTTTGGGGCCCCTATATCTTAAATATAAGATTGTAGGAAATTTTCCAAAATATACTTACAATCTTATGCTTAACAGTAGCATTGCAGATACACATGTATGCAAGATTATGTTAACATTATATTTCTATTTTCCGTAATCTTACAATATTAGTCATGTGTATTTAAACTTGTAAATATTAATCATATTAAAGTACAGCATATTAGAGATCAAGTCCCATAAAAAATTGGCATAAGAATTGAGATAAACACAAATTTCATAAAGGGCTTTAACGACTTCTCGGTATTATATATAGGCCTATATATAATAGACTTTGTGCTAACATATACTTTAGCTATTATATGTATGAAAAAAAATTCTAGTTCAATGAAAATTAATTAGAAATCATAGTCTTTTATTAGCAGTTTTGGCTTCAAGTAAAACGCAATCTAATAAAGTTAAGAATTAGAAAGCCAAATGATTAATCAGTGGGATTCCATTCTCGTAACATGAAAAAGCTATTTAGCTTTCCAACCAGAAAAAACGAAGTCATCAAGTGGTTTTTAGTACATATTTTGGTTAAAAATGGCACTCCAAAATCGTTACGAATTCATTTGGTCCTATTAATGCATTACATTTACAGTTTCACTTCACTGCGCGCCTGGAACCCTAGTTGTTAAAAGATTTATTACATAATTATTTATTTGAATTAAGTATGTTCATAGATCGGGTGGGTGGTCCGATCTAATGATACCAGGTTAAATAAAAATCGACTCGATACTCGATCTACATACATAGACTACTAGTCATCTGGGTAAAATGGGTTGACAGACGAGATACTAGACTAGGTTCATCTATATACTTTTTTAGCTTCAAAAATTTTTAAAAATAAGAAATTCAATACTAATTATCCAAACACTTTATAAGTAGAAAGGTGTGGAGAATAACCTCATTAATATTAGGTCCTAATGTATAAAATTACACAATTAATCCAATATATAGATCAGGTTGGGTATTTAATGAGTCGCAAATTTTGACCCTCTTACAATAATTGGCTCGATATAGTCAATGAATTTTTTGGGTCGATAGGCCAAAATTAACGCCCCTAATTTGCATGCATTAGGAAGTCATATATCAAGATTGGGATTCTCTCCATTATTTTTTTTCTTCAATTTTCTCAAATGATCATTGATATTTAAACAACTAAGATTTCTAAAAATGATCATATTATATATCAGTAATTTTATTTTGATGATGAGTAGATCAACATATTTTAAAACTAAATATATTCAAAAATATTTTATCGCTTACTTTGTCTAGATATTTAGACAATTTAAAATACGTCAAAATCAGACAAAACTTTAAACGTTTAATCAAATGTAAAAAAAATTATTTATGTGTTTATAAATTTATGTATAACAAACATATCTAATAAATTATATTATTAATAGTTGTAGTTTTCAAAAAATAAATTTAAAATTATATTTTTTTTAAAGAGTATTGAAGAGGGGAGCCCAGCCCATTATTAGTAGTTGCATGGCTTGAAAAAGACCAGGCTACTTGCATACATTTAATCTCAAACCAATGGCTCATCACCTTAGTAATTCGGGACCACACAGCATTTTCGTTTGCTTGCAAATCTCAAACCATGGCTTGAAGGAGACCACGTAACTTGCGTAGATACTGTTATCATATTATTATAATTCTATCCTCGGAGTCTTCGTCAACCAATTAACCCTTCTGGTTATCAAGACTAGCTACTACAAGTCAACCAATTAACCCTTCTGATTATCAAGACTAGCTACTACAAGTTCTAATATGAACAACTACGTAACAACGCAAAAATATGCCCACGAAACAATTGTTTTTTGTAGTTTAGGATGTGTAACTGAAGAGGAGTAAATTAATGGTTGTCACGTAAAAGTGATAGTCAAGGGATGGGTTGGAATTTAATAGATAAATAAATAACACACATTTCTTGACGTTGAAGTTACTGCGATTAACTTTATTGGACTTAACAACCTCCCAAAAAGAGTGAAAAAAAAAAGTATTTAATTATCATTTCACAAAGTGGGGAGTATATATTAAAGGAAAATATTTAGGTAGACCCGATTTTTAGTTCACCTATAAACCTTGTAGTTAAAATTAAAATTTAAAAAATTCTACTTACATCAACATATGTCATAGATTTTCTAAAACATTTTAATCTACACCACAAGGTCTACAAGTGGGGTTAAATACCGAATTTACCTAATATTTGCCATATACTAAATCATTAGATGATATAAAAGTGATTGGACCCTATTTTTTATTCACCTCAATGGCGTGAATATTTTAAATTATTGAATGATAAAAAAAAAAATTAAACATATGATGTTTTTCAATTATTTTAAAACAATATTACTCATTTCGTATCACAAAGTACAACAAAAAGATTTACTCCAATGAAAGATACCGCACATGATCTACTTCTTAGAGCCAATGAACGAAAGGAAAAAAAATGTAATTTTAACTATCAAATTTTGGGTTGTAATCCATCTTGGTGTATAAAGTTTCAAACAAAACATATTTTGTTCTAACTTTCTAATTTCTATTAATTTAGGACAAATCTGAAATTTACATCAATTATAAATAGAAAAAGTCATGTGCAAAGTACATGGCTGTTAAATATCGAGTTCTAAAAGTGAAAAAAAATACAATTTTAGCCCTTATTTATAAATTTGGGTAAAGGTTTATTTTGGTCCCCAAAGTTTCGAACAAAATGCATTCTACCAATTTATGACAAATTTATAAATTCTGTCAATTAAAGACGAAATAAGTCACGTGCATTAAATCTAGCTTGGATTATAACACCTCCCAACTAATTTTAACTCATTTAAGTATATTGTCATTTTTTTTCCTGTGACTATCAATGCCTAACCATTTAGTATTCTTGTTTACATTATTAAGAAATAGTTCATCATCCTCATCATCACTCATATCATAATCAGTTCAGTTAGGAAAGACCATTCTATAGAATTAGATTCATTATTACCATTACTATTTTTGACATCATTATCCCATTATTATCCATTATCAGAAACACCATTCCTATATTCCAAACCAACACTCCCATTTTTAGAACTATCACTACCATTTTCAAAACCAAAACTCTTATTATTTAGATTTTTTAAGAGATTTTAATCTAACTCATGAACCCTAATATCATGAAAAAGACTCTACTTATACCCAGTGTTAATTATAATTAAAAATTTATTTGTAAATAGGACTCTTGTGGAGGATACTTACTTGCATTAGTTCGAAGAAGTCTTCTAACTGACGTCTTCCAACTAATTACTTAAGAAGCGCTCCTAATATAACACTCTCATAAAATCAGGAGATAATAACTATATAATAACTTCTCTAACCTATATTAAAAATATCAAAGAATGTAATGGAAAAAATAGTAACGTTAAAATTTTTCACCTCTAACAACTATTTTCTATTTTCTATTTTCTATTTTCTAACTCATATAAATAGGAGTCTTTCTAGCACAAATAATCACATCTAATAAAACACATACTACATTACTTCTCTTCCTAATTAAAATTCATTTTATTACAACTACTATACTAAACCATACCCTACTAAACTATATATCTAAATTACTAAGTATAAGGACAATACTAGTTCGTGGTTATTATTTTGCTATGTCAAATTTACTTAGAAGTCATTGTGTTTTAAGGAAAACAGATTAATGCCACAACAACCCAGTGCAATATGGGACATATCACTTCTAAGGGGTGCACTAATTAATTAATGTGCCTCGACCATAAACAGGTTTTTCTAATCATTGAATTAAATTATTGTTTTAATTTATTAGTGAAATATTATTGTGCTATTATTATCCTTTGTTTGGAACTAACTTTTCTAACACCAGATTAAATGGGTTGAAATCAATTGAGAGGTACTATAACCCATATTAGATTTAATAGTCACGTGCATTGCACGTAATTTTTTTCATCTGTAATTGACAGAATTTTCAAATTTGTCCTAAATTAGTAAAATTTGAAAAGTTTTAGAATTAAATGTGTTTTGTTTGGAATTTTGGAGACTAAAATAGACAATGACTGAAACTTTGAGAGTTAAAATATTTTTTTTTTTCGTGTTTGGAACTTGAGGTTTAATAGTTACATGGATTTTTAATTGACGAAAATTTTAAATTTGAATTAAATTGGTAAAAATTAAAAAGTTTGAGATATTAAATATATTTTGCCTGAAATTTTGAGGATCAAAATGGACTACAAGCCAAATTTTGAGATCTAAAATTATATATTTTTTTAAAATACATTAAATTTGCCGCTTTAAACTTTACATGTAGTTAAGTAAGAATATGGAAAAACTTTGACATAATTGATTTAGTATATTAGTATTCAACTATACATAATCATGCATGCAATATAAGTCGATATTATTGGGTGGTAGCTATTGTTAGAATGGTAAAGAGAAATGAGAGAAATTATGTGTGTATTGATAAAATAGTGTTCAAGTATTTAAACACAAATACAATTAATATAAATTATACAATAAATCTAGACAATAATCAACAAGATAACTAAATAATCTAAACTAAAGAAAGTATACATAATTTATTATCTTTAATACTAATTGATGGACATTAATAGCCCCCTCAAACTTAAGGTGGTTGTGGAGAAACCATATTAAGGTTGTAAATGAAATTTTTGTAACAATGTTGGAAAACTCTTTTTGTGAAAAGGGATAGCTCTTGTGGAAGAAACATCGTGAATAGGATTTGAACATTAACACACAGTAAAAAAAAGTGATTGAACCCTTGATAGAGATTAAGAATTTTCATGAATGAGATTTAAAAAACCCGGTTAAGGATTGAAAGAAATCCAAGGAATTGATAACCCATTTAAGCAGGGTGGACCCAGGAGTTAAATTTTGGGAGAGCAAAATCTATATATACATATATTTGGAGAGACATGTTTATAATTTTTGTAAAATTTTATGGGGTAAATTCTAATTTTTTTTTAAAGAGAGTTATTGGAATTTTTAAAATATATAAAAAAAATAATATATTTTCAAAACTCTTGGGTAATAAACTATATAAATACATACATAGATAACACTTTTTTACATTCTGCAAAATTTTTGGAGGGGCAAAATCTAATTTTTACAATAGTATAATAATAATTTTAAAAAATTTAAGGGAAGAAAAACATAATTTTGAAAATTTTGAAGGGGTCGCCACACACTGTCTCTGATACGCCCCTGCATTTAAGGGATTGAAAGCACCATGAAAGGGAATGAAAACTCATCAAGGAATAGAGGGAACACCAATGAAAGAAGTTCTAATACCAAGTTAAAATGGTAAAGAGAAATGGGAGAAATTATATGTGTATTGATAAAATCGTGTTTAAGTATTTAAACACAATAAACTTATATTTATAGGTATACAAATACAATCAATATAAATTATATAATAAATTTAGATAATAATTAACAAGGTAACCAAATAATCTAAAATAAGAAAAATATACATAATCGATTGTATTTAATACTAATTAATGGACATTAACAGCCCTTACCTCTCTTTGCATTTTTAAGTTTTTTAATTCTCTTACCCAAAAAAAAAATTCTGATTCCCTTGTTGCTCTTACATATATTTTGTGATGTATGACGAATTGGTGATACATAAAGTCAAATTGAGGTATTAACAACATTATTAAGGAGATAAGAAAGAGTTGCAGTTTTGGTTCATAAATTATTAATTATGTGCAAAAATAAGATAAGTGATGGAAAAATTCAAATATTTAATGGTTTTAGTTATGTGTGATACATGTGACCGTTAATTCGAAATTTTTTTAACAAAGTTCATACAATTATGTACGAAATTGGTTTTCAATCTTTATAAATTTTAATAAAATAGATTTCTATTCTAAACTGATTTGTCATATTATAAATGATTTAAATAAACATAATTTAATCTATATATTAAACAGTACAACAACAGTATTTCAATGTTATAAATGACTTTGTCAAAACCTTTTCCCACACAATTTGGATCGACCTTTTGGAATATGTATTCAATTCTTGGATAGAGAAAACTGATCTTCATCGTTCACTCTCACAACACATTGCACAGGTATGTCACATTGTATACACGTAACATCCACTGTAGAACTATATTACAATTTTGTGTGGAAAATGTTTAGGTAGATATGTATAAATGAACATATAGATTTTGGGTAAGAAAGAGATGCAGTAAAAGAGAAATTAAGGTTCTGCAATAATCCTAGAAAATTTAACTTCTCTAACATCCTCCAGTAATAAATTCTGAACAAAAGGAAAACCCTATCTATATATATAGTCTAGGGAAAACCCTCAATTAGCCAGAAACTACTAAGAAATGACACATGACACTCCATTGTTATTTCTTTCCTATTTGCTAAACTATCACCAATTAGTTCAATAATTCTAATGATTTTTCTCATAAAAAACTTGATAAATTTTGAATATATTCAAAAGATTTTAAGTGAATATTAAATGTTGATATTCCTCAATTATGTGTCTTTTCTTTAGCTTATGGTTTCAACTTATTAAATAATAATTTTAATTAATTTTATTTTACTTTAATTGGATTAATTACTATAAGACGAATATATATATTATATATATTCTTGTGCGTAGCATGAGTTTTTCAATTTGTATCTAAAAGGAAGTAGGAAATTCATACTCCGTAGTCTCACAACATTTCTCAATGTTTATTTCTTATTCTTAAATTTTAGATTGACCCTATCCCTTAGTGTTTGGACATTCATTAGTTAAAATAAAAATTCTCTCATAAGAATTATAACTAATATCTCTGATTTTAGAAATCACAACATCTGTGATACTATTACTTATCTATCTAAAAATGTTATTTATGAGTTTCGGATATCTATAATGATGTTAATTAGCCTTCTCGAATGTACTTTGCAGAACTTAAGAGGCAATTAAGATTAGAGAAGTAGTAGCATTACGTCATTACGTATATAATTTTCAAAATCACATATATTAATTATCTCTATCGAAAGAATTTTTATTTTAATATATGAGTGTTTAAAAATTAAAGAAAATGTCATATTTAACATTTAAGTATGAGAGATAAGTATTTATAAGGGTACGAAACCTGTTAGAAGAGTATGTAATCTTGTATTTTCTTTAGGAATTATGCATGTGACAACAGACTCCAAAATTTAGACCAAATCATCTAAAAACTGAACATGAAATTAAAATGACTGTCATTATAGCAAAACTGAAAAATAGCTTGACTACTACATTTGTCATCAAAGTGGACTTGGGGTTGGGGACCAAATGTGTTGGCTATGTGTTGGTTTGATCGAGTGCTCATGCTAGCTGATAACTTGTGGAAAACGCAAACAAGGTCACAGTACTTCTTCTCGGCACTTAAAAGCCTCCTCATTCTCATTCCTTTGCACCCCTTTTCACTACTGTCTAGTAATCCACACAAGAAGATAATTAAATCAAAACTTGAAAAAGAAAAAGCAACCAAGTAACAAAAATACTAAACTCAAAAAAACACTGGGAAATCAATCCAATAATTGTATCACTACCATCCATAGATGTGGCACCATCAATAGTATACACTCGATTTTATATTGCCACTACTCACCCATGGAGGCGGCACCACCACCCCAGTATTCGTCGCCGCCACCACCACCCGAGTGTTCGTCGCCACCTGCGCCAATAACTGAAGCACCACCACCCGAGTATTCGTCGCCACCTGCGCCAATAACTGAAGCACCATCACCCGTGGGGGAGGCACCACCACCCTTAGTCGATTCTACACCGCCACCTTCATCTGTGCCAAAATTTGTATCACCATCAACCATGGTGTCGCCATTTCTGGATATAACTGTATCAAAACCACCGAGTTCGAAGAGAGCCACCTCAACTGCGATGATCGCGGGATTGACCATTGGAGGAGTTGCAATTCTTGCTATGTTCAGTTTCAGTTTGCTATTTCTATACTACAAGAAGAAGGACAAGGAGAGAAGGAACGCTGGGTCTGCTGAATACTTGGGTCCTCCTCCTCCAACTGGGCTTAAAGGTGATCAATGAAAATACCTTTTTGCTTCATAATTAATTTGTAAAGAAACTTGATTTTAAAAAGTTTGATAATCGTTGTCTTTTCTGTCAAGAAATTTTAAAATTTTTCTTCAAATCACTATGTGATGCTTTCAAATGGGAGTTAAAAATGAATTTTTAAATAGAAAATTCACGGGTAAACTCCCATTGGAAAGCATCTCGAAGTGGTTTTTTTCCTAATTAAATATTTTTACTATATGATTAACAAATAATAAGTATGATTTATACAATTAAGAAATAACTTAGTCAAATAAGTATTAATTTGGAATAATAAAGTACTAATAACTAATTTCGAATTTTGGTTCTGAATATTAACTAAGAACTTTAGTTTCGAATAATAAGTATTAGTTTGGATTTTGAACTTTAATTATAACTTGGTCTAATATATAAGTAACAATTTTGATTAATAAAGTACTATTAACTAGTAAGTAGTAATTCAAACAATTAATAAGTTATAATTTGATAAATTACTAATAAATAGTAAGTAAATGATTTTAAATTAATAAGTTATTAATTTTAAAATAGTAATAATTAATAAGTAATAATTTAAAATTATATAAATTATTAGCAAGTAAAAAATTTAAATTTCTCGAAAAAATAATTTTAAAATTTAAGTAAGAACTTAAATTAGGAGGCCAGTTTAGGGCTACCACGTGGGCCAACTTGCCCCGGCTAAATGGAGGCCTAGCCCGAGGGCTGGTTACAGACTACCCTTTCCATTCTTTGGCCCGGCCCGGCTCGGAAGCCCGCCACAACCCACTTCGTGGCAAGCTATCATAGAACTGAACTAGTCCGGCCTAACTCGACCCATCGCTGTATTACGAGATTACAAGAATAGAGAATCGTAAAAAAAAGTAAAGTACAATTTTTTTTGTATTAGATGAGTCAAGTTATATTAAAAAACAGTAAACAAATACTCATATTTCTTAATTAGCCGTGCAGATTGAATAACAAAACTTTTATTATTATATTTTCTCCTTGACTTAGCTTGGACTTGCAACCCTCCATGGTTTTACTAATTTGGGTTTATTGTTGTTGAGAAAAATATTTAGGTCGACATGGTTTTTAATTTTATTTGTATATTTTTTAGTGTGTATTAAATATTATAAAATTTATTATATCAACTGATATAAGTAAAATTTTATAAAATTTAACTTTAATTACAAATTTTATAAATGGGACTGTTAGTATTTTCAATTGTTGTCACTTTCCAGCTGAACCTTATGATGGTGCAGCTTCGCCAGCTGAACCTCAAGATGGTGCAGTCTCCCCACCACCTGCACCGGCAACATTCGGACTTTCACCGGAACCTTTATTATCATCATCTCGAACTGGTCGATTCTTGAACTCGAAGATCACATTTTCCTATGAAGAACTGGTAACAGCAACAGATGGTTTCTCAGACGCCAACTTTCTTGGAAAAGGTGGGTTCGGATACGTGCATAAGGGAGACCTTCCAAATGGAGAAGAGGTTGCAGTTAAACGGCAACAAGCAGTAAGCCAACAGGGAGAGCGTGAATTTCGGACTGAGGTCTGTGAGATTATTAGCAGAGTGCATCACAAGCATCTTGTTTCCTTATTAGGACATTGCATCTCTGGATCAGAAAGATTGCTTGTCTACGAGTTTGTTCCAAATAAAACCCTGGAGTTCCACTTGCATGGTGAGTTAATTATGGCTTTGGTTATGTGTTATATTTATATTGCATTATGTGATTATGTGAAAGTCGATATTTTTTAGTATAATATTTATGTTACATTATGTGATAATATAAAAATATAAAATATCTAATGTCGATGAACCTAAAGATTCTGAACTAAATTAATAAAGTCTATAAGCACAACACTCATGTCAATTAATTTTAAGATATAACCTCATATTTTTTAACAGATAAGATGATATGTGTATTTTTAATATAAAACCAATACCGTTAATTATGCTGCTACAATTAACATCATTGATCGATCAGATCAGTGACCACAATAATGCATTATTAATTACTTCTTCCGTGACATTTTTGTCGTTTTTTAATAAACCTAACCTTTTTAATAACATTATATTGTGTTGATAATGATAATTATTGATATCTTTTAATTTTGCCTTTGGGACTTCAAAATTTGAATAGTATAGCACCAATTTGTTCCAAAAAAAAGACAAAAGAAGAAAGTTGGGGAAAAAAAAAAGGGATAATTTTACATTCCTTTCCTGAGGTTTAACGTAATTGCCGGAACCTTCCCTCAGGTTTGAATAATTACAGATACCTCCCTTCATTGTATAGAAGGACAAAAATAACCCTCACAATTACTTTAACCCTAAAGCCTCTATCCTTATTTCCCTTTCAACCGTCTCCCTCCTTCCCCCTTCAATGCCTGGAGAAGACAAAGGATATTTCTCCCCTCTTAACCCATCCCCCCCTTCTCCTGCAATTCCCCTTTTCCTCTCATTGTATTCCCTCCAAACCTCCTTCTTTGTGATGACTTAAATGGTCCCAACCAATTCAATGAAGAAATATGTGCTCATGTTGACCGATTGGAAAAGAACTTTAGCAATAATTGGTTGGGTTTTTTTTTTTGAATAAAGATTGGATTTATATCTAACTGGAGAAGGGATCAATCAAGCAAGCGTAAGTAATTTGTTGAAGTTTTGAGATTGGCCTGTATGGTTGATAGAATTGGAGAAAAATATTTAAGTTCTGCAAGCCACCTAGCCCTTAGTTTTACCACCGTCTCTTCTTTTCCATGCCCGGTAACCTTCCCCCTTTCTCCCTTGTAAGACTGCAATCCGTTACCCTAACCACATCGGATGATTTGAATGGTTATAGTGATGGTAGCAGATTTGAGTATGACTTGTTTGGTTATTTTCTTTTACTCTTTTTGTGTTTTTTTTTTTTTTTTTTTGGGTGCTATTGGGTCTATTTAGGCTATGAAAAATTGATGATTTGGTTTAAGTTGACTATAAGTTTTTGAGATTGCAATAAGTTTTGGCAGTTGGTTGTGTTGCCAGTTAAGAATTTTGTGGGTGGTGGGCAGGAGAGTGAAGCCATGGCAGATTGGCATTTGCAGGAGGCAGTTTGGGTGTTGATTTTTTTTCCTTGATTTGTTTTGGGATGGTGGGGAAGAAGTTGAGGGTGGAAATAATTTCATAGGGGTATATCTGGGTTTTCATAAATATTTATATTCACCTCAGCCTTATTTTGTAGTTTGAAAGTTTAAAATAAGGGAGGTAGGTGTAATTTTTGACACCTGAGAGGAGATTTCTGTAATTATATCAAACCTCAGGGGAGGAATATGAAATTAACCCAAAAAAAAGAGTAATGATTACTTTGATCTTTTAAAAATAATAAATACTTTGGAATATGAAAAAAAACGAGAAGTATAACACTTTTAATGGACGGATTACAGATAGAGTATTCATTATAAGAGTGTTTGGGACTTTAAACATTCTTTTCTTAACTCTCCCTTTCTTTGTCTAGCTATACTTTTTTTTTTTTTTTTTTTTTTTTATGGTCGAGTTGTCACGCCCCATACTGAGGACGTAACACGCCGCACTCCTAGGGTAAAACCCCGAAAAGGCAAGGCACAATATCATGAGCAAACTAAACATCCATAAAAACAAAACAAAGTAAAATATCCAAATCACATTTGCACTATAACGTAAATGTCGTCAACGTTCATAGCACTAAAATAAAATATCCAACAAATTTAGAACTAACAATGTCCATGCGAAACTAGATGATTAACTAAATAAATACTAACATCTAACTCCAAGCTACCCTTTTTGAACTTCACTGTCCTCAATAATCCACTTGATTATCGAACCCAGATTCAAGACTATTTATTTTACTTGCAAAAATAAATGCGTATAATGGGATGAGCATACACGTTACTTAGTAAGATATCTGAATTTCCTTTATGGAACGAGTATGTTATATTATATTAATCAAGTATATATATATATATATATATATATATATATTTTCCAAACTTGTTATAAACATCATAATCATGCATACATATGTATAAATTTACAATTGATTCACAGCACATGAGGTTTACATATGAATATAAATAAGTGGCAGCTTATCAAGTGTACAAATAATTGCAATACAATAACAAAAAGAAGGTCAATAACAAAAGTACCATCACAATACAATAATCAATAAGAGATTCATGGATTCTTTATAGTTTTGTTGGCAAGTTGGATATCTAATCCTAACTACTATAACCCGCTAGGAAAAGGCCATAACAAAGTCAAAGGCCATAAGAAAGACTCGTATAGAGTATTGGGAACTAGCTTTCACCAGTTTCACCAAAGATAACCAGAGCCAAAACAATATAATAATATTCAAATATATTAAACATAAATCACACAAGTCATTATTTGTGTCAAATTGCCACTAACAATAATTTTATATGATCAAATAATAAAGTAAATTATATTCGATTCGATTTAATATATAAACAAAAATTTTACTAAGAATTTTCAAAAAAATATGGAAGAGAATTAGAACCCCTTACCTCAACGACTAATCGAAATGCAATGCTTAACTCAAATATTCGAGTTCCAAAGAATCCTCGTCAATAATAGCCTATAACGTAATTACGACGAAATTTAATCCACGATCAACTACTACCTAAAATCATATTGAAACAAACATTAAAATCCTATAAAGTTTCTCAAAAATATATATATATTTTAAAAACACTAATATGATTTGGTAGCAACCTTGCTGCCAAATCTCGATTCCTCGGACAATATGGCTGCTACCAAGCAGCCTAGACGTCATTCAAAATTTTTTTTTTAAAAATTGAATCAATACATCTCGGCAGGAAGCAAATCCAATTCCAAATAATGGCTGCCAACATGCAGCCACGATTCTAATTTTTTTGTTTTTTTCCAAATCAAAAACTTGATTTAGCAGTGAATTCACTGCCAAATCGATGCATTAAGCCTTCACAGGAGTATGGCTTCAGCCATAATGCATCGGCTCTTTTTTTTTTTTTTCAATTACCAATATAATTCCACCAATTTTTAAATAAAAATAGTTAATATAATTCTCACGTCAAGAGTTTCGAATACGAACCCTAACTCCATGAATACCATTGAATTAAACCCTAACCTTATGAACACCATTAAATTAATTCCATAATTTCATCCATAAATACATGGGAAATCATCTAATAACAAGGTTTAATGTAATTACCTCCGAATTCTTACGAATTATCGAAAAATTCTTCACCACTTCTCGACTCTTGGTGATTCTCTTGTTCTCTCGACAACGATTATCTTTTTTATCAAATAGGAGGAATCGTTACTTATAAAAATAAATAAATAAATAAACTCTTATAATTATTTTTAAATCTTTCCTTTTTGTCTAAATTAAATTTTTAACTCTAAATATCTTACTATCGGCCCAAAAAAAAATTAACGGATCATGGCCACAACACTTGAATTTTACACGAGTTAAGGTCGGTAAAGCAATTGCCAAAAAGTGCTAAGAATGATTCATATTGCGCATCGCAGTCTGCAGCCCGCTGCATATCACTTTTATTCTTGTCTGTTTAGTGTTTACTACGTTACATGGTTTTCTAGTCTAGTGTGTTCACCGATTTCAATTCCGTTTAATGAGAAGAATAATTCGATATTGTTAATTACTTAGTTCGCTCAAGTATGCATGATTAAGGGTCCTAAATTAATGATCATATCATATTTAGTGTACTTAGAAAGTTGGGTCCTAATCATACTAGATAAAAGACGATGTATATCGTACTAAATTTAAAAAAAGGGGTCATCTAGTATTATTGGACCCTAATTAGTTCATAATAATGGAAAAAATATTATAACTCTTTTTTATCTTTATCTACTACAATTAATTAGGACACTCACATTTCATCGTAATCTTTTATGGTTATAACTCTTTTTAGATCTTAATCTTGAACTATGACAATTCTTAGCCCTTAATATAGTATGATTAGGAAAAAATTTAGTTTGTGCATGCAAGAGCACTTCAATATCTTTTAAATGTAATCAGAGTACCTGATTAATTAATGTTCCACAATTCCATATTAACTTTCGGAGAATTTTATAATCTCTTTTAAAAAATTATCTACTTTCAGTTGTACAGTATAAATTTTTAAAACACATGGTAAATATTTAAAATAGAAGGGAATGATTCCTCCAAAGAAACTATAGAATTTTCCTTAAGTTTTTGTGGTGCTGAAATATATTTATCTGCCATATACTATTTGTTTGCTGCAATTAATTTTTTGTATTTTGATAAGTAATGCGATTAAGAAAACATATCCCAGGAAAAGGAAGAATTCCTATAAATTGGCCTACACGATTAAAGATTGCCTTAGGGGCTGCAAAAGGATTGGCTTATCTACATGAGGAGTGTGAGCTCTTTGACCCCATCTTTAATTAGTCCATACAACGAAGAATTTACTCGTCAAGTTGTTAATCCAATGAATTTATAATACAGGTCATCCCAAGATTATTCATCGCGATATCAAGTCAGCTAATATACTTGTGGACTCCTCTTTTGAGGCAAAGGTAAGTCTTGTGTGATAGCAATGTACACCGGTACACGTACAGTTAATTACTTCAGCAAATCTAGAAATGTTTATTGAAACATGGGCTCCATTCGGATGGCTAATGTTTCATTATTTTTTAAACGATGTTTAACAATCAAACACATCTTTTAATTATTTTTATCTCATATATATCATATATCAAAAAGTAACTGCAGTATTATTCTAAATAATATTCAAAATAATATCTTAAATAATAACTGTCCAAATCGAAAATCTCGCTTTCATCTCAGCAACTCGTATTTTTTGTCATTATTAATTTCATATAGGAATTGTGGTTAGAGATAGTACTAGTCAGCTCGACCAGACTGATGTGTTGATTAACCGCCTTCCCCTGACCCCGCCATGTTACTGTAACGTGTTGGATTAGACTTGTAATCGTGTATAGAGTGGGATTAGGTTCTAATTTTTTTCAACCCGTGACACAGCCTAGCTCGCACTGCTTCAAACTCGTGTTGAGTCTCCTCTACCCCGCCTCGTCGAACCCGTTTTCCAATCAATTTTGAATGTATTTTTATATATTTTAAAAATTTTAGCATACTTCGTTAAAACGACTTTTTTTCTAATAAACTTTATGTATTTTTTCTTTTGGACTAATATGTAATTATAATTTATAATAGTAAGTAATGAAAAATGAAATACTAATTAATAATAGTTTCAAATAATAAGTAATAACTTAATAATTTAGAATAAAGAAGTAATAATTTGGATTATTTTCAAATAAAATACAATAAAAAATAACTTGTAATAATAAATAATAATTCGAGATATATAGGTAATAAGTTGGAATATTGTGTAATAACTTAATTTAAGTATATAACTTATAATAATAAGTAATAAAAATAATAAAGCAGGCCGTCACGTCGAAATGCGTAACTCTTCGAGCTTTCGGCCGGAGCCATGTCTAACTGTGATTACTGTGTTTGCGAATTATCATTATCTTTGTCTATTTCAGGTTGCTGATTTTGGACTGGCAAAGTTTGTTCCTGATTTCAATTCTCATGTTTCCACTCAAATAATGGGAACTTTCGGGTTAGACTGAGACAGTATGTTAATTTCTATTTAATTTTCTTCTTCTCCTAAGCAAACATCATCAGAATTGAGGTCTATTCCGCATTTTGAACTTTTTAACTAATCAAGAATTTTGTTGATTTTTTTTTGTCAATCAAATTTAGGTATCTGGCTCCAGAATATACTTCTTCAGGTAGAATAACCGATAAGTCGGACGTTTTCTCATTTGGCGTAGTGCTTCTAGAGTTGATTACTGGTCGCCGATCCATTTATTATAGTACTGAAGCTTTGATGCCGTCGAGCTTGGTGGAATGGGTGAGTTACTACTGTTTTGGATATTATGCAACACAATTAACGCTATATTCCTTATATATTAAGCTCAAACTTGCCTTTCATTAATAATATTCTTTAACAAAATAGGGTTAGTAGATTTTACCTTATTAATATTTTAGTTTTTAACATTAATTTTTGAACACTTAAATCCTTTCGTTATGTCAATTAATTTTTTTTTACCCATGTTAACCCTATTATATTACAATATTTAATTTTTATTTAGTTTTGTCTAGTTACTCAAATTTTTATAATAATTAGACTTGATTTATGTAGAATTTGATATACAGCGATAGTTAGAAGTAGAATTTGACGTTTTTAATGATTTTTAATAATATAACAAAATCTTATCATTATTGTCTTCTAAAGACAAATCGACGTAACGAGTTCTTTAACATTAAATTTTGGCTAAATATAAAATGAGATGCCTCGTTAGTCTGTAAATACTACCACCGCCTGAGAGCATATATAGCTAAAAGAAATTTATTCATTTGTTCCAGGCAAGGCCCTTATTAACACCAGCTCTAGAGGAAGGAAATTTTGATTCTCTTGTTGATCCACGATTACAGAACGGTTACGATAAAAATGAGATGGCTCGAATAGTTACTTTCGCTGCTGCTTCCGTGAGTAACTCAGTTAAAGATCGACCACAAATGAGCCAGGTACTTACTAATCCTATTTTTGTTTAACATTTTGTAGCATTCAAGGTGTTTAAGGCCATTCAGTGTAGTATAGATTTTCAATCATTTTATATTTAGAATACCCATTTCTCGGTGCCGAATGAGCATCAAAGAGTTTTCCGCAGACTTATCCGAAATAAGCACTAAAATGCAAGAGTAGATATTTTCGTGTCTTTCGTTTGTTTTCAAATGACTCCTAGATTTAAGTCCTAATAAAATGGCTTAATCTAATGTGTGTGGTGCACTTAATCGACCAGCGAAATTCAATTTGGTGGTTGAATTCTGACACAAATTAAGTAGTGTATCTGGAAAATCTGAACATGCAGATAGTCAGGGCCTTAGAGGGAGGCGTCTCCTTGTATGGTTTTAATGAAGGAATTAGATCCCGACCAAGCATGGTTTACAGTTCACACGAAAGCTCAGAATATGGCATTACCCAGTATAACGAAGATATGAAGAATTCCAGGAAAATGGCACCACAGAGCAAGGATTCTGGAAGCAGCGAGTATGGGGAACCGAGCAGCGAAGACGGCTTAATAGCGTTTTCCTCTACCTCAAGTTGTGAGGGCCAAACAACTAGACAAATGCAAATGCCAAAAAAATGAACAAAAATAGTCGAGGATTCGGCTGAGGCTCTAAATCATGAGATAGTCCTTTATTTTGTATTTGGGAATGGTGTTGCACATTCTTTTCATTCACCCTAAAAGGGAATTCAGACACACAACCAAAAAAAAAAAATTAAGATAAGGTGATCTTCTTTCCCTTAATTCCTTCATTTTGTTCTGTTTGTTCTTTCCCTTAATTCCTTCATTTTGTTCTGTTTGGACACTATATGTAAAGCAGAGCTAGATTCTCGTTGTGATGTTATTTGATAATTTGTCAAAATTATGCTCGGTTAGCGTCTAAATTCGTTAGTGTTATTATCTATATCATTAATAGTAATCAACAGAAGAAATAAGCTAAAATTTTATTTTTTTTACAAAAAAAAAGGAGAGAGAGAACAAAAAAAATCTGGTCCCCACCTCCGCCGCCCTCCGGCACTTGGAAGGCTACCGCCTGCTGATGGGAACTCTACTTCAGCAAATGGGAACATATCTATCACCGTGACTAGGATAAGCAAATCGTCCTCCACCTCTTCACCAGCTGCAGGGGTGGTCGTGGGATCCATTCTTGGTGGAGTTGCATTTCTAGCTATATTCATTTGGCTATTCATGTTTTATGATAAGAAGAGGAAGAAGAATAGAAGGAACGGTGCCGATGGGTCCGTTCATTACTTGCGTCCTCCTTCACCACCACCAGGGAGGGCGTGAACTTCAGACTTCGGTCGATATCCGTTATTCCATTTCAATCAATAAATCTAAAACCAATTTCCAATGTCACACAAGTCTTGGGTCAATTTATAAGAAGCACAGAATGAAAATCCTCCACACAAATCTCAATTTACAAAAAAGCAAGAACTTGTTCGAATTAAAATGATGCAAATTGAAATGATCACTTGTATTTTTCTTTCTTCTGTGAACTTTTTTCACTAATTGTGCTGCTCTGTACTTCTTGCTGACATTGTGAGTATTGTACATTTCCTTTTGAGGAGACAATTTTTTTTTTTTTTTTTTTTGTGAAAGACTTTTTGGAGCTGAAATGTAGATAAAAAGCCGCTAAAGGCCGTTAATTAGTCGTCATACAGAGGAAAGGGGGTGTTTTTTTTTTGGGAGGGGGGAATGACAGCAGTTATTTGGGGTTAGTAAGTTTGTGGACAAAGCAAGTTAGGTATGTTAGCAAGGGAAAAGAGAGTCTCAAAAGAGTCGACTTTACATTTAAATTAATAAAAAATTAAGAATTTAATATTTTGTTGTCAATTTAATTTAAGTGAGATTATATAATACAGTGTGTCTAGTAAAATATTTTTTTTTAAACAAACGTACAGTTTTTTCAATCTTGTTCATCAATTGGTACTTAAAAATAAAATTGAAAATTCAGTCATTTCCCTCGAATTGTAATCCTATCTGAATTCAATTAAATATCTGGAAATTGAGATTTGAGATCTCCACATACTTCTGCATTATACAACTAAAACTAATTTAAACATCTGGCATGGAGGATAGGAAGCATACGACTAAAATTAATTGGTTTTAATACAACATATAAGGTAGTTTTAAAGCTGCATATTTTAGTCAAAGACCAATAGTAGCCTCACATACACAGTGAATTTGAAAATTACATAAATCTGTTAAAATATTATTAAAATACCAAACTATAAGTTGTTAACTCAAACAAGAAAGTTCTTAATTTATGGGAAGAGTGGTTATTGCAAAAAAGTTAGGGAGGAATGAGAGGGAATGAAGAGTTGTTGAGTGATAAAAGCAATTGGATAAATATTAGTAATTTCATACTCTGAGATTCTTATTTTTCAATTCATTATTGCATGGCTTGAAGGAGACCAGGCTACTTGTGTGCGTGTCTGTGGATGCACATTTCAATCCTAAACCAATCACGTAAATTATCAAATGCTCATCACCTTATCATTTCGGGACGACGACATACATCATTTTCGTTTACTCCCAAAAACAATTTTCGATTCAAAAAATAAAATAGAAGAGGTTATGAACTGAAAAAAAAAAATGATATAGAAGAGACTTTTGATCCGGAAAAGAAAATAATAGAGGTTACGAGCCGAATGAGATGAAAGAATCCTACAAGCACAAAAATGAAAAAGAGGGAGAGAAAGTGATGAAAAAGGACGGCGAAGGCAAAAGGCGAATGCCAAAGTTGGTCTACGCAAAAAAAAGGCCGAAACAGAGCCCAAACAAATACGAAGAAAGCCGATCGATAAACAAAGAGTCGAGTTGACCAAAATTGATCCAAGAGCTTGATGTCTTGGTTTAAAAATAAAATAAACAAACACAAAAACAAAAACAAAAACAAAAAAACATTAGTTAGGATATGAATTATGATGATGATGCAGAAGTTGGTGAGGTGAATAATCAGATAGGTTGATTGATGGTTTAGTTCCATAGTCAACTTAATTAATTATTAAGGTTTAAGCCAATTGATTTATTGATTAGACAGCATTTAGTTTAACTTATCTAATTGAATAAGTTAACTGATTTAACTTGTTGATCAAGTCAATAGACATGGTTAGTAGCTATCTATCTATCTATTTTATACTATATATAAAGTAAGAATCTCTTGATGTGATATCATTATTTGTTATCCTTATTTTACTTTTAATAGTTTTAAAACTTTTCATCATAACTATTCCTAAAACTTTTTTGTATTTTTTTAGTTAAGTAATTTTAAAAATCACACACATAATGTGTGTCTTGCCCACTAGTGTAGATAATTTCCCTCACTATATGTGAGTTTTAATCTAATTAAATATTAGTATTTCTCCCATTACATGTGGCATGTGATTCTTGGTGCTTCAATTATATCCCACTATTGTGAATATATGTAATAATAATAATAATAATAATAATTTGGCATAAAACTTTAATTTAACTCGAGTCATTAGGGGAAAAAAAACTCTTGAATCATTGATGGGCCAATTATTATGGACATTTTCGTTTTTTTTTCATGGATTAAGTTTTATGTGCATCTAAACACAATAAATGTGAATCCTATGTGAGATTCACACTGAAATTCACATAGTACTTGCACTTTTTATATTTTTATGCGCATGCACATCTTAATTCATATAAGAAAATTTTCTATATTTTTTGTTTGAAAAAAACTTAAATTTGGTCTCACAAAATAGTGAACTCTACATGTGGGTCTTACTTCAGGATGTATGTTGTCGTATTTAATATCATGTCTATTAAGTCTTAGCGTGATATAAAAGGTGGTTCATAGTACATGTATGGCATATATTAGGGAATTTTATCATCTCGTCATTATATCATATTATTGTACTTTTAAAATAAGTATTGTAGTAATTAAAATATATGACGTTGTATTATACAAATATTCAAAATACAACGACATGACATACTGACAAAACTATAGAATTTTTCTATATTTTATAAAAAATTATCTCACAGATATCTCGCTATCACCTCAAATAGTGCTATAAGTATTTTTTTAAAATCATAAACATTAGTTATAAGTTATAATTCTGTTAGAAGATTTTTATTTTAAGTGTTTAAAAATTAGACGTTAGATCAAATCTAAAATTCTGGAATATGAATTAAAATAAACATTTATATTAGTTTGTAATTTGTTAAAATGTTACCTACTATAATCTTTCTATTTTCTTTAAAATTAATTTAAATATCTTTAACTTTCATAATCACGTACAACTACCACTACTACTCTATTACATTTTTGTGTATTGCCATGCATAAATGACTTACAAAATGTTGCCGCTACATCCAAAAGATGTTACTCATTCTTATGATTTCGAGTATCTAAAAACGTTGGCATTAGGAGAGCTAGCGCTAGTCAGCAACGACTTTGAAGGGCATTTAAAACCGTTAAAATAAAGTAAATTTTTTATACAATAAATAAATTTACATGCAATTATAGAGTTCGATTGGATTTTACGAAGCAAAATATAGTACAGTAGAGACAATTTTTATAATTTAAAGAAAAGAATATATTGTTTAATTTTTGTACAAAATGTACTTGAAAAATGAATTTAAAATGGAAATTATGTCTATTTTATTTACTGAACATCAAAAAGTCTTTGAAATTTTACTATTTTCAAGTAACACTGGTTCTTAATTTTGAATATTGCCATTATTTTTAGAAGTATGATTTAAGAAATTCAAATTTTTAAGGGTCAATATGAAGAAAAACATAAAATTGACAATTTTTAAGATAAAATTTTAAAATTAAATTTTGTAATTATTCTTGTTTAAAATTTTAAAAATATTCTTACCTATTCTATAATTTTTTGAAAGTTAGGGGGACGGGAGCAAATGTTCCCCCTACCTATCCCAGTGTCCACTGTACTTTTCAGAACTCGGGAGGTACGTAATTCAAATCATATTTAGACCAAATCATCGAGGAACTGAACATGAGATGAAAATGGCTCATACTTGGGGTTTGTTTGGCTGGGTGAAAATATTTTCTTGGAGCTATAATACAAAAAAAATATTATGTGTATAATATTTTTTTAATTTTCTGTTTTTGTGGCTGAAAATTACAGAATTTTTAAGCAAAAGGTATTTTTTAAATATTTCACTAATGACATTAAATTTTAAATAGTTACTTTTTAAAATTTGTTTACTAAATTATTTTTATTTTCAATCATTGTCTATTCACTTTTTTTATTCATTGTGGGTCCCATAATGATATAGCTACTATTTATGTATATTTTAGCACTATATAATATTATTATTTAATTTTAAACAAAATTAATTATCTTTTGTCGACCATAATTACTTGTGAAATACAATTATTCTAAATTTTTTTAAATCATATTCATAAATTAAAGATGAAAAATCTTAAAAGCTACTATATTTTAAAATATTTTTATCTTCCAATCAAACATCAAAAATTATATAAAAAATTAGATTTTTCATGAAAATAAAAATATTTTTTTTAAGGAAAGCATTTTACATCTAACCAAACGGACCCTTAACATTATTTAAAAAAAAAAAAAAAGACTGACAGTGTACCAAAATAGAAAAATAGCTTGACTTTTATTTTTTAATATCTAAGTTGACTTGGGAACCAAAGATGATTGGTTTGATCGAATCAAATGCCTACGCTTATATAACTTGTGGGGAAATGCATATGAGGTCGCACTTGTTGATCATTTTTCCTTTTCTTTGTTCCCTTCTTCTTCTTCGCATGAACAATGTATTGAGAGAGAGGGAGCAAAGGATGTCGTCACCGACGCCAGAAGCACATAACATCTAGATGTGTACCACCAAGCGCCAATAATGAAAAATCAGTTTTATATCACTATCACCCAAGGAGCATCACTACCCATCAGTCTTTTATCACTATCAACCAAGGCTGCGTCACCATCACCCATATCATTAACCCCAACCCCTGTTCAAATCCCGCTTGCGCCAGCACCCTCCAGGGCCTCCACCACTCCGTCCCAGCCTCCTACTCATCGGAACCCTCCTCCACAAAACAGCCCAGGGCCTTCAGGCCGTCAGCACCGAGTTCTATAGTCGTGCCAATGAGAGTCAGATCGTCGTCTAACACATCAACTGGAATGATCGCGGGAATGACCATTGGAGGAGTTGCAATTATTGCTGTATTAAGTTCGCTATTCATATATTACAAGAAGAAGAAGAATGAGAGAAGAAACGATGGGTCTGTTGATTTTCCTCCAACACCTCGGCTTAAAGGTGATAATAGTCAAGAAATTTGATTTGGAAAAATTTGATAATGGTTGCTTTTGGTACTCATCGCACAAATGAAAAAAACATAAGATAGGGTTGGGTGTCGTAAGCACTTTGTATGCGTTAAGAATTTTCTATCTTATTTTCTATTTTATTTGTATCTTACTATTTAATAAAAAATCAAGATTTCTCAACAAAAAATTTTAATTATATTTTTTTTAAAAAAATTTAACAATTTATTTGATAATGCGATAAAAAATGAAATAAAATATCTTATGACTTCTATATCTCTGTTTCATTATATGTGTCAATATTTTTGTCTCATTTCTGTGGTATTAAACATGCTCGACAAAAAATTTGTAGTAGTAGTAAGACGGAAAAGATCATGTGTCTTCCACAAGACATAAAGGAGCAGACTATGTGAGATTTACATAGGGGTTTATTTCTTTGTGTAATATGATTTACAATACCAAACTTACCTAAATCTATTCCCCACGAATGGCTAGATCTACTAACTTTGTAACCCTGTAACATTCTTTCGAAGTCGAATTAGGCAAATTCTTCTATACACCTTGGTGCATGTTGTATTTAGACACAAAATGTATAGACCACATAGTAAATCTCATTACTTACATATTTTATATTCTAATACATCGTACATTTTAGTGTATATAAGAATTTGTCAACTGATTTATTAATTTATTCAACCCTTGCATTTAGGTTGGCGCGAGATGGAGTACTATTTATAGAAGTACAAGTAGTTTCAAGCTGCCGTTTGACATATATGATACATAGCTATGGACGCTTGATATCCTATTTCCACTTGTATTCATAAAATTAATACTACTACCTTATTTCTTATCCAAATTCCTGTGTTTTCTTGCACATATATTCTGATTTCAGAAGGCTATATTATCTCCTTGCTCGACTTGGATTTGCAGCCCTCCACGGGGTTTACTAATTCTGGGTATTAATTACTGCCTCTTTCCAGCTGAACCTGATGATCTTCAAGTGTATCAAACGCCTGATAATGCTCCGCCACCTCGGGATCTTGGTATAACAGTCTCTTCACCACCTGCAGTGGCACCACATTCTCCAGTATTCGCACCTTCACCACAACCTTTACTGCCATCATCTCAAACTTACATCAGCAGCAGAAGCAACAGAGAATCAGGGCACCAAGATAATGATCCGCCAGCTTATGGGTCTTTCTCGAAGAGCACATTTTCCTATGAAGAATTGGCAATAGCAACGGATGGTTTCTCAGACGCCAACCTTCTTGGACAAGGTGGGTTCGGAAATGTGCACAAGGGGAGCCTCCTTACAAATGGAGAAGTGGTTGCTGTTAAACGGCTACAAGCAGGAAGCCAACAGGGAGAGCGTGAATTTCGGGCTGAGGTCGAGATTATTAGTAGAGTGCATCACAAGCATCTTGTTTCGTTATTTGGATATTGCATCTCTGGATCCACAAAAATGCTTGTCTACGAGTTTGTTCCCAATAACACCCTGGAGTTCCATTTGCATGGTGAGTTTAACATCTGGGATTGGGAATTTTTTTTTTCCTTTTTTTTCCTTACAACAACCGTTCGGATGAATCATAAAGTAATGGGACCCCATATATCTATGCGGAAGGATATTGAAATGTTTGAAAAAATTTTCAATCATCTAACAATTTGTAATACTCACTCTACAATACACAATAAGTAGAATTTTTTTTTTTTTAATTTTTAGATAGTTTTCTATATTTTATGGACAATGAACGATTGTGCTAATCACTCCACATTATAAAAAACTATTCATCAGATCGATCACATCAATGACGACATTAAAATAATATGCATTATTATTTACTCTAATTAATTATTGGCGCATTTGGGACTTTAACATTCTTAATTTCTTAACTCCCTCTATCTCTGTTTGCTGCAATTAATATTTTTTTTTGTATTTTTGATAATTAAGTAATGCAATTAAGCAAACACATCCCAGGAAAAGGAAGAACTCCTATAGATTGGCCTACACGATTAAAGATTGCCTTAGGCGCTGCAAAAGGATTTGCTTATCTACATGAGGAATGTGAGTGAGCTCTTTAACCCCATCTTTTATTAGTCCATTCAACGAAGAATTAATCCTTTCTTTTCTTCGTTTAGTGTCGATATATTACTCGTCAAGTTGTTAATCCAATGAATTTATAATACAGGTCATCCCAAGATTATTCACCGCGATATCAAGTCAGCTAATATACTTGTGGACTTCAACTTTGAGGCCAAGGCAAGTCCTGTATAATAGCCATGCATGTAAAGTGCTTTAGCAAATTATTGAAACCCGGATTCTGTTTGGATGACTAATTCTTTTATTAATCTCTAAACAATATTTTATAATGAGATATATATTTTTTAACTACTTTTTTATCTCACATAAATCACATCTCAACAAGTAGTTATAGTATTATTTCAAATCATATCTTAAATAATAACAAACGATGTCCAAATGAAGCCCTGGTTTTCATCTTGTAAACTCGTGTTTTTTTGCTGGTCATTTACGTCCAATTAAGCTTAAATGAATGTCAGTTGGATGCACGAGATTTTGATGAATAAGAGGCGAATGACATCATATAGGAATTGACAATACTGTGGTTATCAATAAGTGTTAAGTTACTTGTTCCGTAATATAGAATAGATTTGATAGTCGTTGAAATGATTGAAAAGCAATATTTTTATTAATTTTCAATCATTTAACGATAAGAAATACTTACTCCGCAATGAGTAGCAAAAAAATTTTCGTGGTTGTTACTTATCTTTGCCTATTTCAGGTTGCTGATTTTGGACTGGCAAAGTTTGCTCCTGATATCAACGACATTAGTCATGTTTCCACTCGAGTAATGGGAACTTTTGGGTCAGACAGTTCAATTTTCTATACAATTTTCTTCTCCTAAGCAAACAATTAACATCAAAATTGAGGTCCGTTTATCCTGCATTGTGAACTTTTTAATTAAATAAGATTTTGTTGATTTTTCTTTGCCAATAAAATGTAGGTATCTGGCTCCAGAATATGCTTCTTCTGGAAAACTAACCGAAAAGTCTGACGTTTTCTCTTTTGGAGTAGTCTTGTATTCTAGAGTTGATCACTGGACGACGACCTGTTTATTCGACTCCTGAATCTTTCATGCCGGCGAGTTTGGTGGATTGGGTAATTTTATCCTAACTGTCTGGATATTATTTAAATATAATTAATTTTACATTCCTTGTATTATAAATAGGGTGCCGTATAGTAAAACAAGTACGATGCTTAGATGATAAAACGAAATTCAACTTAATAGATAAAATATTTTTTATGTAAATTATTCGTCATAAATTCGAGTCACTTGTATATAAGGTAAACGGAAAAGGCCATTTTTTCAAAGGCGAGTGTAAGAACTCTCTTACTGGTCAGTACTAGCTAGTTATGTAAGAACTATACATGTCTTGAGAGCATAAATTGCTAACAGAAATTTATTCATTTGTTCCAGGCAAGACCCTTATTAACACAAGCTTTAGACGAAGGAAACTTTGATTCTCTTGTTGATCCACGATTACAGAACAATTACGACAATAATGAGATGGCTCGAATAGTTGCCTTTGCTGCTGCTTCCGTGCGTCGTTCAGCTAAACATCGACCTCGAATGAGCCAGGTGCGTACTAATCCTATTTTAGTTCAACATTTTGTGTCATTCAAGGTGTTAGTTAAACCATTTAATTTAGTACGTATATTATTTTCAATCATTCTATATTTAGCATAAAATTTCTGTATATGGTTGCGGACTTGAACTTCAAAAGCAATGGATTCGGCTCCTTTAATTTGGAATATTATTTAGAATATGTATATCTGTAAAGTATTATTTGAAAATTAATTTTTTTAAAAAATATATAACAATCCAAAAGGAGCTGAAATTTTGATGTCTTTTGTTTGTTATCAAATAGTGACTTTAGCTCCTAAACATTGTGTATAATCTTGCTTATCTTTACTTAGATTTAATTCCCAAAGAAATGGATTAGTCTAATTTATGTGGTGCACTTAATTAATCAACTAGCGAAACTCAATTTGTTTCTTGAATTGGTCACAGAATCTTCTGTCTCACATCTTATTTCACTTTCTATCACACTACCAAATGATTATCAAGTAATGTAAAGTAATCTTGACAGTTTATTTAATAATATAACAGAGAGTAGAACAGAGCCTGAGACAAAAAATTATTAGCCAATGAATTGTGACTGACCCAAGTGTATATGGAAAATCAAAACAGATAGTCAGGGCCTTAGAGGGAGATGTCTCCTTGTATAATTTTAATGAAGGAATTAGACCCGGACAGAGCGGGGTTTATTACAGCTCGCATAGGAAGCTCAGAATATGGCATTGCCCAGTATAACGAAGATATGAAGAATTTCAGGAAAATAGCACTACAGAGCAAGGATTATGGAAGCAGCGAGTCTAGGGGACCGAGCGGTGAATACGCCTCTAGCTGAAGTAGTGAGGGCCAAGCAACTAGACAAATGCAAATGCCAAAAAATGAACAAAATTAGTCTAGGATTGTATCATTCCCCAAATGCAGAATGACTAGTACGAACTTACTTCCGTCTGAAATTCCAGATCACGAGATATTTTTTCTGTAGCCTCTACTTTAAAATGATGTTGCACATTTATCTCATCCCAACAAAAAAAAAAACAGGATAATGCGATCTTCTTTACCTTTATTGTTTTGGTTATAGGTTTGGACACTATCCATCTAAACTATATATAATGTAAGAGTTCTCAATTGATTTAATGTCATTTTATGTACTTTCACTTTTAATCTTACTTGTCTTGATAATTTCAAATATATTATATTGATAACTACCATATTTTCTTTCCCTATCGATGCTGATTTCCTTCAAAAAAATTCTTCTTCTATTTTGCTTATTATTATTTTTTTAAAGTCACACACAGAATATGTATATGTCATTTCCATTAGTATATATAAAACATGAACCAGATTTTTGATGCAATGTTATTTTATAATTTGCTATATCTGTCGTCATTTTCACAATTAAATTTCGTTCTCCACTCTTATTTCTATTATCCATTTTTTTGAAATGTTTATATCCTATTCCTTTCCCACTAGTATCTATAAAATTAACGGGCTAAATTTTAATTGCATTGACAACAATCTACAACACTAATCGAATCTAAAAAAGTTCGAGAATGGGCTCAGCCCATCACTATTACAATGTCAGGAAAACTTTCCAGGCCTGCCATGGCAAACTTTAACATGTATCCTTATCAACAATGGACTGTCCACTTAGCAGTTGCGAACCCAATAATACAAATTTTCATTTGACAAATGTTAATGTTCAAAGGTTTTTACTTTTAACACGATCCTATATCACTAGCTGCATTCGGCTTCATGAATCTATTAAAAAAAACAATTTATATAGATTACTTTTTAGCTGATTTAAATGTATTATTGGGTGTAAAATGATTTGTGTGCAGACCCAAGTTCAAAATTGATTTATCTTATTCTACTCGAACCCAATTCTTAATAAAGTCATCAAGTGTAACTAATTCGAATTGCAGTATATGTATTTAGAATATCATTACGATAATATGTTTGTAAAACACTTTCAAAATAATTGTACACTTTTCCCCTGGGCTCACATCCTACTAAAGAATTTTTCAGTATTCGGTTAATAAAATAAAAATATTTTAAAATAAAATTTTTTAATGATTTCATCTTTAATTTTATGAATACAAGTTAAAAAAATTTAATAGTAATAAATACCTTACAAGTAATTGTGGTTAATAAAAGACTGATTTCATTTAAAATTAAATAATAATATAATGCAGTAGTAAAATATACATAATGATAGCTATATTAGTGTGTGACTCATTATAATTTTTAAGAGAAAAAAGAAATGAAAAAGAACTGAAAATGAAAATAAATTTAGCAAATTAAATTATAAAAATAAATATTTAAAATTTAATATCACTATTATTTCAAAAATTTTGTAAATTATTTCCAACCAAAGAAAGACAAATTAAAACATATTTTACATCAAAAAATATTTTTTGATATTTAACATTAAAAAAATTTCTAAAACATATTTTCACACCAATAATTTGAAAATTTTGTCTTGGTTTGGTCAAAAGAGCTAGATAGAGATAGATTAATTGATTGATTCCATTTTAGTCAGACCCACTGAAGCGAATGTTATGCCACTAATTATGACAAGAATATGATAAATACCGAACACATGTGAGTTTCTGGTCCCCCAAACCGGCCACTAGTCTCTCTCCCCAACCTTAAATTAAAAAATTAAAAAATTAAAAAAAAGACATTTATTTTTCATACCTGGAAAAAGTGGAGGAAGCCAAATTCATTAGGATGTTTGAAACTTTAACAATGTTATTCTATAATCACATGTTGGTACCACTATAATATTGTAGTCCCTTCCAACGGGTTGCTGGTTGACAGCAGCCCAGTATCTAGGTACCAATTTATAATTCGGGGTCATATTTACGCACTCTTTTTAGTTTCTTGCACGTTCTATTCATTATTTATTAGTTTAATTAATTTTTTACGTACATTTTTTTATCTCCTTACACACCCCAAAATTAATATTTTACACTAATAAATATTAACCGAGACGTGTAAGAAGTTAAAAATGATGTGTAAATATCATCACCTTTTATTATAATTAATATGCGATTGTATTTTAATGTAGAGTAACGGTTCCGTTTGAATAACAATTATTTAAAATAATTATTATAATAATTTCTTCAAATGTGATGAATGTAAAATAAAATGTTATTGTATAATATGTTTAAATAATAATTTTAAAATATTATTTAAAAAATTTTAAAAAAAAATAACATGCTAAAGGGACCAACACTCTTAAAGAAATGGGAGCTGAGATTTAGTGTTCCATTTACAAAAAAATTTATAATTTTATTTAGGATAATATAAGATTATATTTTAAATATTTATACAACATAATATTTACTCAAACTAAAATACAAATAAGAAAAGGCGTTAGGGCCGCCGCGCCGTGTGCACCTTAATTATACGAGTAGTAGTTAGTTGTGGACGTTTTTCTTAGCTTTTGCAAATCACGCCTTCCGTGTCGTGTGTGCACCTATTCTTCGTAATTCTGCCTTTGCATGCATGCAACAATCGTGCATCAAAATTCAAAACCGACTTGATAGGAGACAAGATAAAATTTGTACGTGAATCAAATTCATGATATTTTAACCAAAAAATATATATATCATTCAACATCAAGTTAAATCATTCAAATAATTTTTTTTTTGAACAAAGTGTCAGAGATTAGATTTATGCATAAATGTCTCAGAAACTAGGTGACGTCTCACATACGTTTTATCCCAAACCTACAATTTTGATCGAATACTCATTATTTTCTTTTGGGGTAGTTAAATTAATTATTTTTTTGATGATATTCTGTTAATTCCAAACCTACAGTTTTGGAGCATATTATTTCGCCACACATTTTCGTTTTCTGGTCTTGAATGATATGCGGCCACCCCCAAGGCAAAAACACGAATGACTTCCGTATTTTTGGTCAAACGTTGCATGCTTCATCCTTCAAATGTGGTAGTAACTTTTAGTCCGTTAATACTTAATACTCCTTTGTGCTAGATAAACATGAAAAGTTTTTATATTGATCGACTTTATAGTATTATATTATAAATTCTTTGATTTATGTTATTTTATACCATTTATTTAAATGATGTAAAGTGATATAAAACAACATAAATCACGTAATTTATAAGATAGACAGAAAGACAAGAAAATACGGGCTTCGCCACCGCGGCTTTGTTGGGTCAACTCCATTCTTGCTGTATACTTGGGCGGTCCAATTAACCAGCTACTTGCTATTTATAGTTGCTGTAAAATATTAAAATTGATCATTAAACATCGAGGAGCTGTCAAATATGCGCCAAAATTTTTGGGGACGTATGTTAAAAAAAAAAAATTTGCTATTCATTTAGTGATGTAAAATTAGTATTATAAACCATTAAATGATTAAAAGTAATGAATTCTTTATTTTTTTCACTATTTCACACATTTTAATTTGGGTAGATTTGAAATTCATCCATTTTAGCCTTCGGTTCTTTTGATTATTCTAAAGGACTACTAGAGGAGCAAGCCATTATTTCAGCATCAAATTTGATAAGTAGAACGGACTTACTTGACATATGAACCTTAGTTATTCATTTGAAAAATTTTTTATTACTCATTCTACATTATAAAATGAGTATTATAAAATTATTAGATGATTAAAAAATAAAAAATTTCATTATTTTTTCATTATATAAATAAATATCATACTCACAGTATATTACGGAGTGAAGTAATTAAAATTTATTTTATTCATTCATCTCATGATGTAAAATAACCAATAACCTGTGTAACAAATTTTCCATACAGTGAAATATTGTTTTCATAGCCATGTTAACGCAAGTTACCTTATCCTTTTTTTAAAAAGAAAAATATTTAATAGATCTAATTTTTTATTTCATCTATAAATTTTGTTATCAAAATTAAATTTTAAAATTTTTTACTTATATCAATTGATGTTATAAATTTTAATTCACACAATAATATTTACAAATAAAATCAAAAATCAAAAATTAAATCTAGTTAAATATTTATTTTTTAAGACAAATATTTTTCTTGTTATAGACGGTAGGATGCTTGCAGCCATGAAGACTCTCTGTCACAATCTTCTTGCCTAGTTGCCAATAGGGCTGTATGAAAATATCAAACTACTCTTTGAAATCTTCTCACCGTCAAGGACGTCAAGAATCAGTTTATATGTCACATTTGACTAAGAAATTTACAAATTTACATTAAATCCACTAATGAAACAAGAATCATATCTGCAGTCAAATTATCAAAAGCATTTTGGTTCCTACTAGTGGGGTCATTTTTAATTACAACTTTTTATGTAGACATAACTTTCTGAAATTAATACAATATTTATTCCAAATAGTAATCATGCATATATCTCTCCTTGACAGGAATAAAAAAAAAAAAAGAAATTGGTTGCTTATACATTCTAGATGTGAATATGAAATAAAATTATAAGATCAATTATAAGTATGAATTTGTGTATTTTTTTTATTTATTTGATTTGAAATTCAAACGCATTTATTATATTAATAAATTAATTAATTTAAAAATTAAATAAAAAGTAAAAATAAATAAATAAAATATTATAATTCGTATAGTATTTATCAAACAATATCTATAACTAACTGTTACTTTTGATGGTTCCTATTTCCTACCTGATATTTATAATATAATAATAAATATTTAAATAAATTTAATTTTGAATCTTATATTTATATCATAAATTAAATTCTATAAAATAAACGATATTAGTTAAAATAAATAAAATTTTATAAAATTTAATTTTAATTATATAACGATATTAGTTAAAATAAATAAAATTTAATAAAAATTTAATTTTAATTATATAATTTATAAATAGCTGTAAAAATCCACATCTATCCAAATATTTTGTTAATCCAAATTCTTCCTAAAAGGTCATCCACACATATAACCACCGGCATCTAATAATTTCCAACCGAAATTCCTGAGTAGCCAGCTAGCTGTTCCTCAATTTCCGGAAATGAACTCCATTTGTCTTTTTGTCTGCAAGGATATTTATTTATTTATTTTTTGCAGAAGCCATTCTGGCAATGGATGTCTGGCCTCAACCTCCAATCCATCTCAACTCAAACGGTCCACCGCAGGCTAAGACTAATATTTCAAAGCCAATTAATAATAAAAGACGGCTTCGGTTCTCTGTTATTGATCAATTGGAAATACTTTTATGTCGAGCTTCTATTTAGTTGACCTGAATTTTTATTTATTTTTTTATTTGTATCGTATAGAACACTTTGTACAACCTCATGATTTAGCCAAGTCTTAGAATTTTAATAAAAGATGCATGCTCAATGCAATTCAAGACCTCTTCACACAATAAGTTTTCGGGCCTGTTTCCAGTTAAGCAAAAGAAAATGATATTTTTACCTCAATGCAATCTTGCTTTAGCGAGCTTCTATATTTTTCCAATGAAAACTTAGTCAAATAAAAGAATCAAAATGGAAAATTGAGAACTCTATCATTTGTTGGAAAAATTCTACATCCCCTTAAAAGATTAATCTATAATATTTTAAAGAATTATACAGAATAATACAACGGAATGATTTTTAATGAAATTTCATTGAGTTCGGCTCTATTATACTAACGTCAAATCTGGCATGCAGAATCCTCATTATATTTTGTTTAGGATAATACTGTAGATGTTCCCTCAAGGCAAAAAATAATCTTGATTAGTGTTTTTCCTTAATTTTTAAGGGAATTTGGTTTGATTTCTTCAATTTCTCTTAATTTATTGGAAGCGCGTCCCATCCTGGGATGGTTTCCAGCTGGTTTGCCATTTACTTATAGTTAAAGCCAGTCTACATGCGTAGACATTAAAATGTCTTCTGCAAATACCTAATTCTTGAGTTAGTACTACTAATCTGTATCTAGGTCAACTAATCTCTGTCATCCTACATAAATTTAGTGCATTAAGGATAAGCCTGTTTGGCATTTAGCAAAAATAAAATGACAAAACCTTTTGGCAACATTCAATATTGTTTGTCCTAACTCCTTAGTCCGTTACACTTTGCACATTTAAAAAAAAAAAAAAAAACATAATATTTTGCATGGCTGATTTTTTTTCGTTAGTTTCCTAGTAATATTTTGTAATAAATACTCATATATATATTTTTAATTATTTTTTTATCTCACATATATCACAATTTAAAAAATAAATATAATATTATTTTGAATAATATTCACAATAATATCGTAAAACATTTCCTATCTATGTTTTAACATGTATTTTTCCAAGGTGAATTTATTACTTCGATGAATATTTATTCTTTATCAATCTACATGTTATTTATTACTCAAAAAAGAAAAAAAAAATGTTAGTTTAAATGTCACTAGACGTTTGCCATTCAATATTTCTTAGAAGTTATTCCAGGAGGATTCATCTAACACTTAGAATATTTTATGGGTTATAATTGTTTGTGAATCGAAGCCGATGCCTGGACAAATATGAGATGGTTCTTCATTTTAACAATTAAAAAGAGCCCGAATCATTTACATCCAAGAATTATACTTTGTGCTTAGATACACTAAATAGTAAGTCAACAAATAAAAAGTAAGATGAATTCTTACACCCAACAGTAGTTAATTTGTAGTATTTGACAACAATGCCAAATATTTCTCGTATCTCAGTTCTTTCGTTCTTTTACCGAGGAATTCGAGTGTGGGAAAGGTTTGAAGGTGTTAAACGTTGTCCATTGATTTCTCATTAATAGTAACAACTGTTTTCGCTGTTTCAATTTACTCAATTATATGCCAAATATCTCGGCTTGATTGCTTCCTACTCAAATTCTTTTTACCATCTCAATCATCTTTCTTCAATTAAAAAAACCATGACAACTATTTAATTAAATTTAACCAAGTTGTCATTTAGAATTTTTTTTTTTTTTTTTACAAGTAGAAAATCCTTTGTGAATTAAATTAAGCCTTCACCGTGTTTGGTAAAGTTGTCATTCAGTACATCATCACGACAACCCAAATACTAACAAAAATAATTTATCAAGAGAGTTTTAATTAAATGAAATATTTAAGTAAATTTGATTTTTAACTCCACTTATAAATTTAATTATATAAACAAAATTTTAAAAAAATTAATTTTGATAATATGATTTATAAGTGAAATTTAAAATCAGAGTTACTTAAGTATTTTTTATAATTAAATAGTCTGCGCATTTCTAGAGTATTTTATACGAACCGCGCCTCAAACCACGAAATTAATTCTTTTTGAAAAAGAAAAAAGTGAGAGAGATGACCGCAACCAAACAAAACCCAAACAGATCACCCAAATGAAATAATTAAATTTTCGATATTTTACAATATACACATCTAAGCTGTCATTGCATTTATATTTTGTCTCCAACACTATCAATTTTAGTAAGGGTTAATAACACTTTTTCCCTAAATTAGGTAAGTAATTATATTTTATTTCCTTAAATTATAATAATATACACTTTACCTCATCGACATTATTCAATTATTATTAATATTAAAATTATTAAGATAATTTAGTTAAATGACTAAAATATCTTTGGTACTATATTTTGATTTTTATCTATTTATATTTTGATAGTGATGTGATAATTAATTAAAAATAAGCAAAAATAAATTATATAATATTTCAATATAATTTATATCAATATATTTCTTTGTCAAATTTTAAAAAATTTTGGATTTCATTTTATATTATTTCGAATTTAAATGTTTAACTATAATGGTAGAACAATTATTAAATGGGCATATTTTCTATTAAAATTTTTTTTTTATAGGTATTGTATGAAAGTATATTTTCTATTTTTTATTTTTTTTGATTTTTTGATATCTTTTAGTATTTTATACTTTTAATATTCTGGCTTAACCTGTGCAAATGTAATGTCGGATATAATATAATTCAATAGTTTCTCACATTTTCATTCCCTAAAGTCAAATATATCAATGTGTTATTATATTTTATTTTTTCCTAATTCTTTTAGAACTATCAAAAATCAATTAAATACATAAAAAATCAAAATATAATACTAAGGATATTTCAATCATTTAGCTAGATTTTCTTGATTTTTTTAAATTTTTAAAGAATGAATAATGTGAATAGAAAGCAAATTGTATATTCAATAGTTTTGGAGACAAATTGTAATTACCTATCTAATTCAGGGGAAAAAATGTTATTAACTCTATTAGTAACACTTTACTACTTCATCTGCTTATACTATCCATTTGTCATAAGTTGTAAAAACTAGTTAAAAGTCAATTAGTTATCATTATTTATGAAAAGGCTTTAATACATATGATTTACATATATGTGAGATATTTAGAATATTATTTAAAATATTATTTTTAATTATTATTGTAACTACTATATTTTTAATATATAATAGATATGAGATATAGATTTATTAAATAACGTGTTTAAATAATAAATATAAAATATATTAAGAGAATAATGAATAATGAGAACAATCCAAACGAAATCAATTATTCATTCACTCGTATTAAAGTCTTTTATTAAAATAGAAGTTTCAAAATTTCACTAATAGAAGGGCTATTTTGGTGTAATATGTATTTTTAGTGTAATTTTCTTTAAAAAATTAACTCATGCTTGTAACGTCCATAACACCTATCTAATTCAATAATTTTTCATAATCCTCTATTTAATTTAAACTTATTTTTATTATTTTTTTTACAATTATACATAAATATAGAGTGTGCCAGTAAAACTAATAAACATAAGCAATGTCCAATAAGCAACAAATTAGTAGACTAAGATATTAGATACTTGAAGTTGAATGATATACTAATTGATAGGCTTAGTACAAACCACAAATCATTTATAGTTAAGGGTACAAACTGCAATTAACTTTACATTTATCCAAACGAGTAAAAGACGGAGTAGGAGAAATGCGCGGGCCAGTCGTGTGGGTCCCGCTATGGAACCTCTGTCCCCACCACCATTTCTTGTAAAAAATCTTCTCTCCTAATTCTCTCAGTAACCATGTGAAATCACACACCATCTCTCTTTCTCTCTCACTTTTTAATACGTGAGAGAGAAAGAGAGCCGTTAATATTAGCTATATAGAATACAACAACTCTCTAACTCTCTCTCTCTTCTCTTGGCTAGCTGCCTTGTCTTGGCTGCTTAGCTTTGAAAACCAGAAAAGCAAATAGTGTAGTTTTAATACTTCTATTATAATTCTCTTCAAAGTTTCAAAATCTAACATTTTAATCTACAATCACCGGTCCACCAACACCACAATTCCCGACGAGTAGGAAGTAGGATGTCGTCATCACCAACGCCGGGAGCGGCGCCAGCTCCAACTTCACCTGCTCCACCTTCCAATGCTACATCTCCGCCACCCGCTGCGGCAACTCCACCACCCGTTGCGGCGTCTCCACCACCGTCACCACCTGCTGCTGCTCCCCCTCCTACTAGCCCTACACCCCCTGCTGCTTCTCCTCCGCCACCTTCCACGCCTGCTCCTGTCTCTTCTCCACCACCTCCTTCTACAACTCCGTCAACCCCGGCTACGCCACCTTCTAACACCACATCCTCGCCACCCCCACCTTCCAACACCCCATCGCCGCCTTCTGGGTCATCTCCGTTGCCGCCGTCGACAGAGAGATCTCCGCCTCCCCCAAGGGGGAGTACATCGCCACCAGCATCTTCGACCCCATCAACACCTTCTTCTTCCAATAACAGCGACGGCGGCGGAGGTGGAGGCGGGGGCGGGATATCAACTGGGGTGGTTGTTGGAATAGCCATTGCCGGAGTTGCGATTCTTGTTATACTGAGTATTCTATTCATATGCTGTAAGAAGAAGAAGAGAAGGCCTCATGGGCCTGTGGATTACTTTGGTCCTCCTCCACCACCACCTGCTCAGGGCCTAAAGGTGACACCTTTTTTCCTTGATGTCTAAAAAAAAAAAAAAACTGATTTTTCTGTCTTGGTGAAAAGGGAATTGAAGTGATTGACTGGTTGAATTGGTTTGATTTGGGTTCGAAATGTGAGGTGAAAGATAGATCTGGGAAGCCATTTTGATTTATTTATTTTTATTAAAGTCTTTTATTTCTTGATTGGGTTGGAAACATGGGAAAAAGAATTATTTTTATTTGTTGGTGGTAGAATGAGAGGTTTCTGGCTTCAATGAATAGCTAGGGAAGTTATCCAGATTATCACTTTTTATTTGCATGATGAATAAATGCCCACTCATGGCAATAAATGAGGAGAAATATGCTGCTACTTCAGTATCAAGAATCTTGCTGAAAGCACTTTTAGAGAATTATTAGAAAAAACAAGTAGTTTCAAGATCATGCTACTTATCGCAATTCACTGTTTTACATTGTGACAGTATCATTTTTAGTTCGATTTGTCAAATATCTTACACTTGATTTGTTTCCATGTACGAATAACCTCGACTTGTATTCGTAATTAGTCCTTCAATGGGGTTTGCTAATGTTGATATTATTGTTGCCCTTTGCCAGTTGACACTTATGGTGCTCCAGTGTACCAATGGCAACAAAATGCTCCACCACCTGGGGATCATGTTGTCACAATCCCACCAAAAGTCCCTCCACCACCTGCAGGGGCATCAAGACCTCCACATTCTCCTGTACGGGCACCTTCACTACAGCCTCCGCCACCACTGCCCGCAGGTTATATTAGCAGCAGTGGAGGCTCTGGGTCCAATTATTCAGGGTCTGAAAATCCACTACCACCACCCTCTCCTGGAATGGCTTTTGCATTCTCAAAGAGCACATTCACATATGAAGAGCTGGCAATGGCAACGGATGGCTTCTCAGATGCCAACCTTCTTGGACAAGGTGGTTTCGGATATGTGCACAGGGGAGTCCTACCAAATGGGAAAGAGGTTGCTGTTAAACAGCTTTAAAGCTGGAAGCGGACAGGGGGAGCGTGAATTTCAGGCTGAGGTCGAGATCATTAGCCGAGTGCATCACAAACATCTTGTTTCATTAGTTGGATACTGCATCACTGGGTCCCAGAGAATGCTTGTTTATGAGTTTGTTCTCAATGACACCCTGGAGTTCCATTTGCATGGTGAGTTAATGCTGCTACATTTTGTGATCAATTGACAGTGGATTATTTATCTGTTGAAGGTTCAAAATTTGAACCTTTTTTTTTTTTGTAAGCTTTCTTATGATTTTGTGTTTGTGGTGCTATTTTGGGGTAAATAAGGAGAAGGAAATTATCATGTTTTTTCACTATAGTAGATAAAACCATCTGATTGAATAATCATATTTCAGGTAAAGGAAGACCTCCTATAGATTGGCCCACACGAATGAAGATTGCTTTAGGGTCTGCAAAAGGATTGGCTTATCTGCACGAGGATTGTTAGTTTTCCATCTGTATCTTTTCTTCCAAGAAGAAGAGAAATCCTTTTGTTTTGTTTCAGTCTTATACATACTGTCTTAAAATCCAATATGATATATGATACAGGCCATCCCAAAATCATTCATCGCGATATCAAGGCATCTAATATACTTCTTGATTTCAATTTCGAACCAAAGGCAAGTCATCTGTATAGCCCATGGATTTACCTCTGATTTTGATGAAGTGGCCTGATAAGTTCTATGTTTGATATAATGGTTATCATTGATTCTTTTAATGTTTTCAGGTTGCTGATTTTGGACTAGCAAAGTTTTCTTCTGATGTCAATACTCATGTCTCCACTCGAGTGATGGGAACTTTTGGGTAACGCTGATTTCTTTCCATAACCTTTTCCCTGTTTTCCCTTCTTGTTCTTCTTCTGGTCTCCTTCATGTGATATATCTTGCATCTTTTTTCCTCTTAATGTAGATATTTGGCTCCTGAATATGCTTCCTCTGGGAAACTTACTGATAAGTCAGATGTATTCTCCTTCGGAGTAGTTCTTCTTCTAGAATTGATTACTGGACACCGACCAGTTGATACAAGTCATTCTTTCATGGATGATAGTTTGGTGGACTGGGTGAGTAATTGATTGAGCTTTGGTGGAATATTTGCCTCTTGAAGTAATGTCTTTACTTTCCACTGGTATGAAAATGTTAGTATATTATGAGCATAAGAAGGTAACCGAAGTATCTATCTATTCCAGGCAAGGCCCAAACTGCCAGGAGCTTTAGATGAAGGAAATTTTGATTCTCTTGTTGATCGACGATTACAAAATGATTACGACACCAATGAGATGGCTCGAGTAGTTGCCTGTGCTGCTGCTTGCGTGCGCCATTCAGCTAGGCGGCGACCTAAAATGAGCCAGGTATTCATCTCATTCCGGTTTAAGAGGTTATTTATTTACTTGTCCAAGTTTGGCATCAAACTTAATTTAGTTCTTGTAAATTTAATCGACTGGGCAACTAGAGTGTTTATGATAATTAACTTGAGAGATTTGTCTTAAGTCTATTGAACGATCATTCCATAGAAAATTCTGAATCACAGTTTTTATCATATACTTCTATATCGGGGATTTAAATCTCAATCCTATAAAACCTATCCTTTAGAACTGATGATAATTTTTACTTGCAGTTAAAAGTGAGCCCTGACTATTGGTCTTGAATTTTTCTCATTTTTATTTCTTACTATTGGTCTTGAATTTTTCTCATTTTTATTTCTTACTATTGGTCTTGAATTTTTCTCATTTTTATTTAACAAAGTCCAACTGGATTTATTTAATGCACTGCTTGCAAGTAGTGCAGTTGTTTCAGCTAGTCAGTTTCGTTTTGCTTTCTCAATTGTAACACACAACTGGAAATATGAACAGGTAGTCAGGGCCTTAGAGGGGGATGTCTCCTTGTCAGATCTTAATGAGGGAATTAGACCTGGACATAGCACGGTTTACAGTTCACACGGAAGCTCAGACTACGACACTGCCCAATATAACGAAGACATGAAGAAATTCAGGAGCGTCATCCAGCAGATGGCATTACAGAGCAAGGAATACGGAAGCAGCGAGTACAGTGGACCGACCAGTGAATACGGTTTAAATCCCTCTGGCTCAAGTAGTGAGGGCCAAACAACCAGAGAATTGGAAATCGGAAACATGAAGAAAGACAGTAGAGGATTCAGCGGAGGCTACTAAGGATAAGATAACCATTTCCTTGTATAAAGTTCACTGGCTAGTTTTTATTGCGGCTACCAAAAGAATGACAGAATTTGCTACAACGAACATGTGCATTTTTTCTTTTCCCTTTTTTTGTTTGGCTCTTTTGTGCTATTGTTTAATTTCAAATCATTGTATTTTGTATGGCATACAAATCAAAGTGATGAGATAATTTTATACATTCTTTCATTTATGCTTCAGTGTCCAGTTTTTGTTCTGTTGTTAAGATCTTAGCTTCAACTTGTTTGATGTTGTCCAATTTTTAGATGGTTACCTTAATTTTGACAGTAGGTTTGGAATCAGCTGAATGATATATAGAAGTGAACATGACCAAGCAGTGCAAGCTGTATTACTGCTAATTTTATACTCCCACTACATATTTCTTTTTGTAAAATTCTAGCAATTCAAGCTGTCACGTTGGCTGGACCTGCTAATTTGCTGACTTTTGCTGTTCAAATTTGACCCTGATTGGATGATTTAGGTCTTGATGCCATTAATCAAAACTAAGTCAAACCATAGAATTTGTAAACTTCTGGTCGTGAATTTAGAATTTGGCTTCACACCTTTATTAGAAAGTGAGTAAATTTTCTGAACAAGTAATTTGTTTCTCGCAAGAAATTATTGAAAATTTTAATTCTACAGATTTCTGGACAGACAAAAAGTGATTCATAGTTGCAATGATGAGGGAGCGAAGGTGAACTATTTACTACACTTTGGTAGTAAAATACTAAGAGAAAAGAGAAAAAGCCTCGCATGTAAACCAAAAGCAAATAGGGAAGCGGTCTCTTGAATTGAATAGTGATGCCAAATCTTGCCACATGCAGAAATACAAATCATATCAGTATTCTGCAGTTCGGTGAAGGGATAAAATAGGGCAGCAAATCACTTGATTGATGCACATGGTGACTGGGGGACATCATCTCATCTATCTCTATCTCTTTCTTTTCTCATGGACCTATCCCAAAGTGTTTGTCTGTGTTCTACTTCGGGAGTTGATAGTGGGTGCCAACAAAGATTGAACTTGAAATGCAGCATATAATTCTTTTGAATTATGTGTGCTTTTAGATGATGAGTGGTGACTGGTGACCAAACCCCACAACTTTTGTAGCATGTCAAGGAAATAATTTTGTATTGATCAAGTGCATACACGACTTGAACATAAGAAAAATATTTAGATAAATTTAATTTTTAATCTAATTTATAAACTTTATAATGTAGATTAAATGTTATAAAATATATTACATTAACTAATGTAAATAAAATTTTATAAAATTTAATTTTAATCACAAAATTTATAAATGAATCTAAAAACCAGACGGCATCTAGTATCAGGCCACTTCATAATAGTATTTTCCTAAACATTATAGTTGTAGTCTTATAATTCTACCATAAGACGCACAGTGAAGTTCATATAGGACCCACATGTTTGCTTTGTTTCTAGGTTTGCACCATCTTGATCCTTGCACATTTTTGTTTCTAGGTTCTTTTCCCTCAAACAAGAGTTAACAATGAAAAAAAAAAAAGTACATAAAGAAAACAACTCTCCAAAATCAGGGGACTTCCGAAACTGGTTTAAGTCATGTAATCCTTATAAATCTACAAATGATCGATGATAAATACCTCAGCATTCTAGAGAATAAAAGGGAACTTAATTTGCAAAGAAATATATTGGTCCTTGTTGCCAAAGGAGGGGAGGGGGGAGAGAGAGAGATTTTTAGTCCAAAAAAACTAGCCATTAAATTGAGAATATCTGCCACTAAAACGAATTTTAAGGGATATGAGAACATCTACAATTACACTATACTACAAAATCAACACAAAATTCACTTCCTTGCTGATGCCTCTATCGAAAATTCTAGCGCCTTATGCCAATGCTACAGAAGAAAACCTATGGGAATGTATCAAAACAGCATAGTACAATTCAAAAAATTCTTTCCTTATGGATTTGTAGACCTACCAGAGCCAGATCCTTTCCTCCTCCTGCGACGCTTCTGCCGGATTCTCCAAAAACTTAAGAGGACTAGAAGGCCTAAAATATGGCAAACAAATTAGTTGAAATAATTATGAATTTCTGAGCCTAACTTACACAAAGAATGAAGAAGTATTCACTTACCAAAAATGGCAACAATTGCAGGTAGGAGCCAGTGACTAGCAACTACTACAGGCATATCCATCTGCATCCACGAATGTTATTGGAAACTAAGGTGTCAGCTTCAAATCGTTTACATTGGAATAACTAATCAAAGTAACATACCAAAAGAAAAGTAAGTGAAACTTTTACTGATGGGATTAAGTTTCTGGTACTCACATCCTCCCTGTTGAACAAGCCGAAATATCTATTTTCATCATTATTATTCTTCTCGGTTGAATCAAAGGCCCTTGTATTGGAAGTGTCTCTGGTTGAATTCGAGCCTGTACCCAGATCAGTAGCTGCATAGCCTGGTAGTCTACGGTTTCTTCCTCTGACTTGTAAACTATAGCCCTTAGTTCCCCAAACTTCGAACCTTGAATCACTCCCACAGATCAGTTCCTTCCCAACAACTGATGAATAAGTTGAGAAATTGACATCAGTTCTACGAGATGGTAGTTGGCTGTTGTCTAGGTGCAAGGGTATATTTTGTCTATTTGAGTCGGAGAAAAGTGCAGGATCTTTGATATTCCCACCAGTAAAATTTAATATTTTCTTCAAAAGCCAAAAACAATTGGTAACCATATGGCTGCTGTCCAAGCAGTTGGAGTCCCCATATACCGCAATTCGACCCCCACCAACCTCCAGAAGACCAAGAATGGGAGAATCTGCCTGCAATAACCATAAACTGTAATCAAGTGCATATCAAAACAATCAACTCAAGTCAAAGAGAAATAAGTGTCACATTGATGGCTTTAATATCATAGCTCAAAATGGTGAAACAAAATCAACACCTTCACTTAAGTAAGTCATTCAGCTACTGATTCTAATATCGAAACCAAGCTAAAAGATTTCTTTTTCACTTCTATTTATTTATATATCTTTTATTACTTTTTTTTTTGGTGGGGGGGGGGGGGGTCTTTTCGCGCTGGGGAATCAAAACAGCCGTGTGAAAACTCCACTTTTCTCCAGATAAAACAGTACCTTTGTCGTTACAATATCAATAAACAAACCAACAGACACAAATTGAAAGCCAGTTATAACTTGTAGCTTAATCTTGTATAAAGGAGTAGAATCTTCCATCAGCTTGAGGTCACGTTAAAAGGAACTGAGCAAAATACAAATTTTGATCATGATAATTAGGTTAAGGCCCTCAATTATCTCCAAAAGTCTATTCTTTTGCTTCTGGTCATAATCAAGATGAAGGGAAAGGGGATCGAGTAAGCAAAGAAACAGGCTAACAACTCTCACCTTCATCATGCCAGATAGTAAGACATTCTGAGTGGCACCACTCTCTGAGCTATCCACGAACGGGAAACTGTGCAAGTATCCACCTCCAGGAAACTTCACAATATTAGTTCCAGATGCATATCGGCTTTCCTCTCCATTCATGACAAAGTCACCATTAAGAATCTTGTCTCCAAAAGCAATCCCAAATGGGGCCAAAAGATCATTCAGAGCAGGCAGGTTAGCACCTCCAGTGACTGGGGTCCACCAGCTCCTAGTGTTATCATCAAAAAATCTCATTTTCACCATGGTTTCTACATTATACCAATCGGCAAATACAACCAGACCTAGTCCAGTACCACTGACATCCTCCCTTAATTTTTTTATCTCTTCAGTGAAAAACTCATCTTCAAGATCCACCAACATTAGAGTCCCATAATGTTGGGCATCAAAGCAGGTAAGGGGGGAACCAAGGGTTTCAACAAAATATCCTGCATCCCTTAACATGTTGAACATAACATGAAAATTTGTATGAAGGTGATCTCCATGCCAGTCTAGGATGTCATTCCTAACATCTAATGAGTCCCTTGGAATATAGCCAGGAGGATATTTGATACTGTGGAACTGATCCCATAGTATTCGTGCAGATCTTGGAGGAGTTGGCACCACTTTCAGTTTCAGGTGTAGGACACAGGTGCTAGTTTGAGGCTTATTTTGTCCATTGGCTGGTGGACTGTAAATTCTAACAGTTACATTACCCTCAATCTCCCCAGAAAACTGAACCCCTTCTTCCTTGATTTGCATGTGAAGTGCCAGGTAACCAGTCCATGGCCAAACAACTTCTGAATATGTAAAATGAATGCTAAGAAGATTTCCTTCTTCATCCGAAGGATGCCATGTTGGAGGACTTTCAACATAACCAATTACTCCCATCCCGTTCAGAATGGTGGTGTTAAAGATAACTGGCATAGCACCTGAATAGAGTGGTTGGCGGCAAAAAGGCCAAGAATAAGGGCAATCTGATTGTAATCAAGAACGCTTGGGAAGATGCTTGCTCGAGGTTTATAGCTCTTCAAGATTTCATACGATTCTAATCTGAAAGTTAAGAACAAGGTTAAGATTGATTATTATTGAAGACAAGAATATTACACTATCGAAGTACAGCAACAGAACTTACAGACTAACTCTTCCAGCACCCTGCTCATACATATTTGGACCAGAGAGTTTTACAGCACCCTCAACCAAAGCTTGCTTCATACTTGCTGGATTTAAAATATCCTTCCGTTTGTTTTCAGGAATGACACTAACCAGGAGGCATACAATACCAGCAACCACCGGACTTGCAACACTAGTTCCTGACAAGCTTTTACAACCTGTGCTGATTTTGGACCCCAAGATCTCCCGTCCATAAGCAACAACATCTGGCTTTATGCGACCATACCTGTTGAGGCAAAGTTTCAGCATTATGCTTCTAATAAATCCATCAGCATGGTGAAGCGTATTCTTATTAACCGCCAGAAATATCTTCTCATTTCAGTTAGTTCCCTTCCTCTTCCAAGTTCCCAATCAACACCCTTAGACATGAATAACATTTTATTGTCTCTTTTGCTAGGGGCGGAGGAACAAATCCCGTTATAATCCTGTTATATGTTCACACACAATTTGCAAAAGAAGCAAACCAAAGAAATTAAACAGCAGAGAAAAAGATTCCTATCATATCTTTCTATTAATAGTCCCCTCTGAAATTATCATGTTCAATGCATCTCTGCTGGATTAGATTCATCATTTATAAGGGTTCCGTGATTTCATTTTCTCCCCTTGTGCTGCATGAGGGTTTTTAAAGATGGGTGCAAATTCCTTAAGAATTACTGAGGAAAGTTGCTGATGGCTACATGAAGTACAAAAAGGTATCTCTTCTAGGAAAGGGAACAAAAGTAGGACAGACACTAGACAGCAGCAAATGAAATCCTTCTGGAAAACCAAAGCTGTTGAATATCACATATGCAGAAATTATACAAGCAAGAGTACAGTTGGCTACAACTCAGATACACTACCCATGAGGAAGCTCCCAAGTGCTCATGCCACGTGAAGAAAAGGAGGCAATGTGATCACTGTAATCAATGCCACCAACTCCAATGACATCACTTTGATCTGCAGGATTGTTGAGAGTTCCATAAAGTGGTCCATCATTCCCAATTGCAGAAACCATGATGATATTGTTAGCTGTAAGTTCCCAAACCTAGCCAAGAAAGCAATTCTTCAAGATATTGTTGGAGAGTAATTACAGAGCAAGATAAGCCGCTTTACCAAAAATAAAATTGTAATGTTTATTGTTTTGTTAACCTCATATATCTGTGAACTTGTAATGTTTTCCTAAAATGGAATGTCCCTAGATGGCATACATCAACTGCATGTCTAGTTTTAGTTCTCTCAAAGTATATGCAGAAATCAAGTTCTTTTTCTTTTCCTCAATCAGTTTATGGGCATATTTCAAGATAATGGCAAAGCAAACAAGAACAACGCATTCCTTAATAAACTTTGTGAGCATGGTTATAGGATAGGAGGAAACTTGATCCTGTCAAGGTAACAAGCGAGATCTTTGAATACCAAAATGCAGAAGACCTAGTCAAAAGGGAGCCAATAAAATGAAATCAAGCACACGGTCGAATTTGTATAACACATAAAGACAGACATAAATTTTAATGATAGATATTTACGTGTCTAGTGCAGGAATATTTATCTCTTTATTTGTAAGCGAGTGTAAATGTGCTTGTTTGTACCGTATTTGTAGCACAGTAATCTGTTCAGACATGAATAGCAAGAAACTACATAGCACCAAGCAAACCAACTAGACATGGAAGGTGACATTCAATGCATGGAAACATGATGCCTTATAACCTTTGATGGCATCATGCAAATTTGCTAAAATAGAATCCGAAGGCCAATAGAGTCACCTTCTCAACAAACGGGAGATCCAGGTAATCTGGTCCACCAATGCTCAAATTCAGAACATCCATATTTGTTGCAATAGCATGAGTTGAACGCGTCAAGAAACCACGATGTGTAGGATACCTGCAGTCAGCTGAATACAAAATTCTCACAATCTTGCCAAAACTGCAGAGCTAGAATGGAAACAGAAAAAGAAAAAGGGATGCTAGACATAACCTTTGCAGGAAAGATACCATCACCTCTGTTCTATGTTTTTTCAACTATTTTGTGCAGTTGGCTCATTTCATGGTCACAGAAAAAGCAAATTTACAAAATCATTCATGATTAGCCAGATCAAAGGGATGTCTAAGATCAGGAGAAAGTATTTTGATTAGATTTATGTAAACTTTAACTATATAGGTAACAATGAATGAGAACTTTGAACATCCTATTGTTCACAGGCAGATGTAAGAGTACTGCTCCTCCAAGATGTTCAAAATTCTGTTTTTCTCCCCTTGAAATTCTTTAAAATTATTATTTCACTATTATAAAAATTAGACTTTGCCCCCTAAAGTTTTAGAAAATATATAAAATTTTCCCCTACGTGTGTATTTATAGACTTTACCCCCTAAAATTTTGCAAAAATCATAAAACTATCTCCCCAAAGATATGTCTATATAGTCTTTGCCCCCTCCCCCCCAAGGTCCAACTCTTGGGTCCGGCCCTGCTATTGTTCGTGTTGATATCTTCACAAAATAACCAATATGTGTGGGATACCAAAGATAATATTATCAGTTATCTTGATATATTTACTCTCTGATTTTTAATATTTGATTTATATGCTCATCTCTCCTCCAAATCTACTCTTGAGGATGGAAAGAAGAATTAAGTATTCAGTTAAAACTGTTAAACATGATTAATATGTCAAGGTTGCTACTGCAAATTTTTTATAACTTAATTGCGGCACCTTCAATTGGCTAAATTGCCGAAATTTAGAAAGATAATTAAGAATTAACCAAATGTAAAAGTCACAAAGATCATTCGTAGCTGATTTATCACAGTCGTAATTCTGTAGGGAATAACCATGACTACTAAAAGCATCAATAAGAGGAGCTACATTCATGTTGAATGGAAAAGACAAAACACGTCACAGGTACTATCATGATTGCCAAAAAAAGTGAAACAGTGGAAACCGATACAATCGACACCAAGAAAAAATTATCAACCGTTACAAACTTTCACTGCCAAAATCAAGGACAAGAGGAACACTGAATACATTACCTGTGAATCAGTAAACACACGAAAAGCATAGATCTCCGTGTCTGGAGCAAAACCAAGGCACTCTGAATCTTCACCAGCGATGACTCCAGCCACGAATGTTCCATGTCCTAGATTGTCATTTAGTGTATCCTCATTGGTCCAATTCGTACGCTCCTGAGGTCACATGGGTCAAGAGATCAATAGTTTGGAAATAATGCGAAACATGTGAATGCAAAACCCACTATGCCATCTTTTTGCATATATCAATACCTTGATATTACGAAAATGAGGGTGATTTGCTCGAATACCAGTGTCAAATATAGCCATTTTGACTTTTGAACCAGTATATCCTTTTTTGACCACAATGCATCAGCTCCAAAAAAGGATGTAACTTGCGACTTCTGCAAAACACCAATAAGCACTCAAGTAACAAATTTTCCAGTACCTAAAAGAGAAAAGTGGGACAACCTGGCCAATGTTGATATTTATAGCAATCCACAAGTTAATTCCCATCTTTTTTCTTGCGTTTTTTGAACATACAACTAATTTCTTTCAGGAACAGTATGCTTAATTGTAACTTATCCTTAAATAATGTAGAATACTAGACTCTGTCTCCAGTTACCAGAGTTTCAACAGAATAACATTGTGGAACATGAATTTCATCTTGCATCTCAGTGATTAGCCAGATGTCTATCATGGAAACGGTAATTACTTATTTCACTCTCGTGTCTTCATTATATTGTCAGAAATTCACCCCTGTTAACACGTTTACCCATCTGTTGGGAGCTGTATTCATTCCAAAAATTGTCGTCTGGAAGTGCCACCACTATGTTCAAAGAAGATACGCTCATTTTACTATTTGACTGCAATCTGAAAAGTATATCCCAATGTTCGATTATACATAAACCAATAAACATCAAATGAAACACTTAAAACCCAAATGCCAGTGAATACCGCTATGAATCCATACAACCAAAAAACAATTAAATTTAAATCACTAAATAATCAATATTCTCAGAGAATGCAAACATAAATTGTCACCTGTGCCATAAGATTCCTTCTCCAGCTAATCCTCATATTACTCGTATTCGCCACAGCATAATAATTCTCTTCGGGCTCACTAAAAGACATGGCCGTGAAAATCTTGCCGGGCCGCTTCTTTCCATCAAGAAAAGCCCCAACTTTACCACCCTCATTCTCTTCCTCATTCTGCTCAAGAATCACTCTTTGATAGCTGAAATCCAAGGAAACATCCTTCACAAGCTCCAATTCCACAAACTTCCCAACCAAAACATCCCTTTTCGAATCCTCAATCGCCACCAACCCGAAATCCGTAGGAAATCTTGCTGCTGGATTTTTCCTCTCAATGTGACTTATCCATTCCCAACCCTTAAATTGCAGCTTTTCTTTGAGATAGTTCTTGTGATCTTCGGCTTTCTTGTAATCCAAGAACCGAATTATATGGTTTCTGCGAGCAAAGGGTTGTTCTTGCTGATGGGATTTCTGTGATTCAGAGGGTGCAGTGGATAATGATGATGAAATTGGGATGTGGGTTGTGTTATGGGGTGGGGGCTGAGGCTTGAAAAAAGGGTTCAGAAAAAAAGAGATGAACAAGAAAAGGATGGATAGAGTGAAGATGGAAGATTTAGAAGTGAAGAGCATCATCATGGTCCCTCATCAAGAACAGAGGATATCTTGGGGGATGGTGGGAACTGGGTGGAAGTGAAGACTGATGAATGTTTTGGCTTTCTTGTTTTTGAAGAGGGTTCTTTCTTGAGTATTGACTCTCTTCTTGTTTGCATCAATTCAATTGTCTGGGCTTGGGTGGGGGGTTGTATGGAAGAATGGAGGAATCAATCTGCAATGGAAAAGTGCAATTTGTGCCAAAGATTCATTGCTTCAAGTTTCGAGTCTTTGACCTTTTCACTTTGATTTCATCTTTCTTGTCCCTTTGATTTATATTCTTTAATTTTCTGTACTTTGTTTTAGTAGTTAGTTGAAGAAATATGGTTGTTCCCCCTTTTGGGATTTTTGGTAATTTCAAAAACCTCCTTTTTGGTTTTTCTAAAATCACAGTAGCATCCTCAAGTATGCATAGGTGGGTATACAATTCTCCCATGCAAGTATTTTAATAATATTTTATGGGAGAATTTTTTACACATATTTTTTAATTATTTTTTATTTTATTTTACACCTATCAGTTTCAAAAAAATTGTTATGGTACTTATTTTAAATAATATTTTATATAACATTATAACTAATGGTTGTCGAAATTTTGGCTTATTTGCATCAATTTTTTGGTTTGTGAGAAATTAAACTCAAGCCAAATAATTTGTGGTACCAAGGCATAATCAAATTTAATATTCTTTTAGTAATAAATTTAGTTGAGGAAATTCATTCTATCTAAAAAAAAATACTTGTACAAATTACAAACTCTTAAATTCATTGTAGATTTCAAATTGTCACCATTACACCACTAAACCTTCGAGTCTTAATGCAATATACACTAGCCATTCTCTTAGAGAAAAATTGAAGAGATGATTTTGGATTTAAAAAGCGAAAGAGGTGTTAATGTAATTTCAAGAAACACAAGAGAAACTTCTGCAGTTATTATACAAACAAAAGGAAGAAAGTGTAATTTATTCAGAATATACTAAAGCCAAAACAAAAACGACATCGTTCTCTATATACTTTCTAGTTCATAATCTTTCCAGACTGATTCCACCACCACCTCCTGTGTGCACAGCAAAAGAAAGAAGCAGCTGCTCTACAATTACAATAAATGGCAAGAGGCCTAATAGCCTCTCCACATGCCAAAACCACTTCTCACTTGATTTTCACCTCAATTTCCAGAACTGGGCTGCTCTCAGAATTCCCAAAACACCCTCCTCATCATAATGCTGATTGATTGACATTTCTTCCTCTTCACTTCCCTCCAGCCGCTTTTTATGCAGTTGCTCAAAAAATCAGCATTATCAAAGTACAGAGAAACCTTTGCAAAAAGAATGGCTATGACTGGCCTTAAACCCCATCACCATCTTGGTTACTTACTCTTCTTTTCCTTTTTACTTTTTTACTGCATTTTTTTTTTTTACTGCTATTTAGTTAAAGATCACAACTTTTTATGTTTTCACGGCAGAAAGGCAACTATTCATGATACAAATACTTAAAAAGATTGAAACTTGCTTAATAAAAGAAGGGTTATTTTTGTGTGATATTTTATCTATATATTCTTGCATAATGGAGGTAATTATAATGCAAAATGTTCAAGAAATTGGGTTTCTTGAATTTGGTCTGATTGCAGCTCTGGGTGTTTCTGGGGGTCCTGATAGCATGGCCCTTTGTGTATTAGCTGCTCTATGGAAAAGGGATGGAAATTGTAGCATTGATGTCAATGAGAGCAGTGGATTTATTGATGGTCCCTTCTGGTGGCAATTGTGGTTGATCATGGACTGCGGCCTGAGAGTAAAGTTGAGGCTAACCTTGTATGCAATCGAGTTACGAATATGGGTATGGGTGGCTTTTTTTCAGTTGGTAGATTTTGGTATGGATACTTCATTTGATTCTGTTGGTAATGGACATATAATGTAGATTGTGTGTGTAGGAATAAGATGTGAGATTGCTCATTGTGAATGGTCCGAGGGTAGGCCCAAGCAGGGTCACTTGCAAGAAGCTGCTCGTGATAAGGGGTGATGATTCACCATTATTAAGCTGGCTTCTACTTACTTCTTGGTGTAACTCTTGTGTGTGGATAGTTTGTGACGTAAATATTTTTGTATAGCAAATTTATATTTGAACTCTGACATTTTAAATACAGTCATGAGCTATTTTTTCCCCATTCTCATAATTCAGGTATCAACTTCTCCAAGACATTTGCATCCGAAACCAGATTGATGTGTTGATGACAGCACATCATGCAGATGACCTTAAAGGTTCGTTTGTGATGTTTAGTTCAACTATGTTTTATGTTGTCAAATGTGATAAATGTTTGTAGAAAGGCTCCACATGCATGGTCGGTCTAATAGATGGTCACTATGCAGGTGGAATTATTCATTCTCAGATTATCGCATGGGAGTGGTGTGCTTGGACTTTCTGGCATGGCCTTTGTGTCACAGTTATTTCAGAAGTCACTAGGTTATTCTAGTGAAACGTTAAGTGGGCATGGAGTTTTATTGGTTCGACCACTTCTGGAGTTCTCTAAAGAAGATATGTACCAGGTCGGCGTTTTCTTAATTTCAGTAAATAGAAAACAATCCAATTGTAAGACATGCAAATGTCCAGTTTCTCAAGATCATTTATTCAGTAAAATGGAGTATGCGGTGCTAAGAATTGTTTGATTCTCTTTCATTGACACTGAAATGTTTGTGAAGTCAATTTTGTTACATAGTTTTGTTGAGATGATTATTCACTTATACCAGGCACATTTGGTTACATCTAATTAAATGTTTCTCAAATTTCTCCTCTTGCATTTCCTGTTGAGTTGTTTTGGATCGATACTTGTTGGATTTGCAAATATATCAAGGAGGTAAGCAAGAATGGATGGAAGATCCAACAAATCGAAGTCCAATATTTGCTCGTAACAGGATCAGAATGTCTCTGAACAGCTTATCATCCCGTGAGTTATAACACATTACTGCATTGCGTCTATAAGTTAATTGAATCTAAATAAATTACTTGGTTCTCTTTCTACATGATCTAGTGTTTGAGTTTTCCCATCATGAATTCTTAAAACTTTTGCTTACTGTTCAAGGTTGAATATTCAGTTGATTTATAGCTTCCCCAATTCTATATTCTTACCGTGTCATCTATGCTTTTACTTGTTTGCAAGCATTGATGTGTCCTTGACATTCACACGGTCATGACAATTTTGTTACATTTGCAGCTATCTTCATGGTCGAGTTACAAGCAGTTATTTCTGCCTGTCAAAACACACGGCTCCAATGTTGACAAAATTTGTTCTAATTTGATGAATCAAGCTGTGACCATTATGCCTGTAAGTATTTTCTCCAGTTAAGTTTATTTCTTTAGTTAATGTTGCCTATTCAACATATAAAGAAATGCAAGAGTTCCAGAACAAAATTCTGTATTCTTGAGATTCGAAATAAAGTCCAGATGCACCTTCTATGTGACAAATAAAATTATATTCTTGTTAAGCCTTGACATAAATTGGATTCAAGAAAGCTTTTTCTGAAGTATGTGGTTCAGCTGCATGAATATTTCACCAGGAAGAATTAAGATATTCAGGAAGAATAAAAGATTATTTGTTGTTAAACCACAAGTAGTGGCCCCAACTTCTAAAGTACACCAAACATGAGAATCAGTTCGCATTTAGGAGAGATACAGATTGAACTTTAACTTGAAACACAACCTTTTGAAGTTTTCCACTTCACGCGTTGTGTCTGCTTGACTGTGATGTTCCAGCAACAAAATCTAACACATAGCAAAATACACAAACACACACCGAGAAAGAACTAGATTTTGTGTCTTAAAAGTTTCTCCCATCGCTCTGCTTACAATTTTCCGCCTTTGTGTATACAGGAAGGGTATGCAGTAATCAATCTGAAAATTCTAGACCCTTGTACTATTGATGACATATGCTTGTCAAAGTTTCTCACTTTGGTTTTGCAGGTAAGGACAATTTGGTGTGAACATTTAAATTTTCTGTTAATTGCCCTTGGTGAATGATTTTGATGACCTTTTCATCCTTTTTGTTTTGGAAAATATCAGTTCATCTTGCAAAGGCAAAGGCCAATCCGTGGTAGTTCATCAAAGTTGCTATTGGACTATATTCGTACTTCCCCATGCAAGGTAATGGGTTTTTTTTTTTTTTGGTCATCATTCTTGTTCAGCATGGTTACACTTTTTTTTTAGTAGTTTTATCCTAGATGTCATAGTTATGTGCTAAACTTACCAGTCATGCTACTATTTGTCTCCAGAGAGAGTGCATATTATCAGAATATTCATGTTACTTGACTTTGGAAATCTTTGAAATCCTTATAGATTTTAGTACTTGCATTCTCATTTGGGCGTCATCAACTCATGGACCTCTTTTTCCCATTTTTGTAGACCTGTCTTACTGCAGCTCGTTGCTATCTTTGTCCAGCTCCTGGCTCTAAAGGCTCCAAAGACCTAATTTGCTGCGGTATTGATTCTAATGTCCCTTTGAAGATGGAAGTGATACAACAATCACACTCTAATGGAAGGCAAAATTTCTCTATTTCAAGTGAAGTAGAGCAAATTGTTAAGAATGCAAAATTTTGCTTGGACAAATTTAATTGTGGTGTTCCAGATGTTCGATCGTTTAGCTTAACATCTTCCCAATTTGTGGATCTAAAATCTTCTGAATCTGTTCTGATTAAAGCCAAAAGGCTGGGCATTCTCAGCAACTCCACCTATGATACAATACTTCCTCTGCAAAACCACGAAAGGGAATACTTTAAGCTTAAAACTTAGTGAAGAAGGCATGTTTGACCATGACTTGAAAGATGGAGGAAAATCAGTAGATATGACTTCTAACACAGTAATATATCCTGGGCAAGTCGGTTACTTCATGAGCAGATTTTTGATAACGTGGAATCCTAGCAGGAAAATGCCATATGAGTTATCCTTCTCAAATGACACAAACTATGATAAGGAATTGGAAGTGGGAAGACAGCAGTATTGTAATTCTTGTGTAGTAGATCATGAGAATATCGCTGAGATCCGTTCTATGGTTGATTCTGACTGGCTTTACCTTGGCAAGTTGTCAAAGAGTCAAAATATGGAAAATTCTCCAGAACAACCACTCTCTTCTAGGGCAACTGAGCAAGAAGCAGGGAAAATAAAGTCATGGTCCGAGTTTGTTAAATTATCAGCGAAGAGAGCTCTTCAATCATTAAAGTTCATTCCAGTTTCTGCAAGATGAAGCCTTCCCGTCCTAGTGGATTCTCAAGGGCTATTACTAAGCATTCCAGTACATGAAGTGATCCATCTTTCTATCTGCTTGATCTGACTCAAAGAACCAACGATGTTCTTATCATATGATTCAGCTCTATGTTCCACTTTTGTGCACTGTTGCCTACACCTTTAACATTCAAATATGTTCTCATTATATTTGTGCTGCCTAGTTAATGCCATCATGATGGTTGAATCTGTGTCTGTGTCATGGCCTAGTCATTAATTGTGTCTGCTTAGTATTTGTAAGTTTGATAGCAAAAGGCTTGGTAATCTTTAAAATTTTTGGAATATGCTAAACCTTTTCTGTTTGTGGCATTCTAATGCTAATCTACTTTCCTGGCACGCATTATTTTCTGTTATACCCCTTTTTTGTGCATGTTCTCTCTATATCTTTTTTCCTCCTTTGTGCACTAATAGAAGAATGACAAATTGAATTTCTCTCCAATTGTTTCAGGGTGTTGGCTCTAAGCATTGCCCCTGCCTGATTGTATCTGCTGTATTCAAGCCGAGATTATCAATTGGTGGAGGTAGACCCATACTTCATTTCTATAGTCTTCCTTTCTACAGTTTTAACTACTCCCGTTCTGTGGTATTTACAAAGTTCTTTTTTTTTTTTTATGTGAATAACCAAGTTCATGTAGTCTAGGTTACCCACAGCAAACCACTCGCCCCCTCTTTGCCCCAAAAAGAGGGGCAAAAGGAAAACTCCCCATTGTATTCAAATGGTAAGAGAGAGGGAGATAATTGCTTGCTTGTATAGGAAGGTAGTCCGAAACTGAAATCTTGTATCTTTTCAAATGTTTCTGTATAAGAGGCTATTCTTTTTTGTAGCTCAACTTTGAATAGTTTCTAGTTTCATGATTCATCTGATTTGGATGCTCAAACTAGTAGTGTTGGTAATTGAATTAACCTTGATTGATTTTGATTGTAACATCCACTTCCCTCATTGGCACATATTTTGCATGGGAAATGAGAGTGTTGGAACAATCTTGAGCAATAAAGTAAAGAATACCCTCCTTACACCTTCAAGAAAAAAGAATAAAATGACTTCTAACTTCCTAGTAATTTAACATTCCCCAATATTGGGTATAGAGGCATTCTCAAAACTAATGTGAAATTCTCATCAAGATCAGTGAAGGGACAAGAGTGAAAAGGTATACAAAGCTGCAAAACTTCAAGCATCATCTGTCTTTGCGTTCTTTTTTCTTTGAAGAGGTAAATGATGTGAACCACTGCTTCCAAGAAGCATCTTCCTGCTGCTCTAACCAAGACAAGAAAGCACTATCCAACAAGCAGAAGGCATTTACATATAGAAGTTGATACCTAACAGGAACATATCGGAAATTCACGACTTGCATAAGTGGCCAGGCGCCACCTTCCAGAACTAATGCAGGGATGAAATCTCTTTTCAAGTCTTCCTTAACTTGACTGGCACTTTTACCAGCTGAAAATCCCATGTAACTGAAAAATACAAGCAAATCAAGAGGGCCAAAAATGAGGCTGTCCATTGCCACTTTAGTGGCAACAAACCGTATCGACTTGCAGGCTGCATTTGAAGTTTGAGCCTAATAAATCTGTCCAAATTTTCATACCTGTCATGGGAAATGACATGACTATGTGTACCTTTAACGGCTGAAAATAGATAAGATACAATTTAATGAGAATGAATTTCAACCATAACAAAGGGTAAGAAATGATAAGCATCTAAGTCCACAAAACCATGATATGCAAGTTGATATTCTCTTCATCAACAAATCCACTAAGATGTTTGAAGATCATCAAAAGTATGTCATTAATTGTGTAAAAGACTATTATGATTACCGGGTAAGAGATCAATACAAGTAATTTCATTGATCAGACCAGTATCCTATAGAATTAATGCCTCGTACAATGACTGAATATCTCAGAACCATCTGCATTTTGAATTCTAATATGTGCAAGAAGTCTTAATTAGTAAATGAACACAAAATCCTTTTATCATAGTTTTTTCATCAATATGCAGTTGACATTGCCAACATTTATAAGAAGTTTCCCACATTACTAGTAGAACACTCAACATGATCAATACAAGATACCAATCAAGTAGAGGCTGATGCTAATAATGTCCATTCCATCCATCTTGGAATAATGGAGTAACTTGAAGTTCAGTATAGGTCAGCACAAAGACTTCCCAGTCTTCCTAGCAACCTCACATATTCTGGTAGAAGGGAAATGCAAAGAGCAGTTTAATTAGTCCTCCAATTTAAAGTTCATTCAATTTATAGAATCAAAATGATGATGCTTTCAAGCTCTTCTAAAAATATATAGCCCCGAAACATACTTGAGATGAAAGAGAAAGGGTAATCCTGAAGGTAATGGTATTATAGCACATAAACTAAACAGTGAAATTTCTGGTCTAAGAAACTGGTGAAGTAGCCACCAAGTAACCTAAATAGGTTGGATTAACCAAGACAGAGGACAAGGGAATGAGTGTGCTACAAGAAGCCCTAAACATTGATCCTATTAAACGTGGGTTATCTTGCCGCAATCTAGATAGTGAAGATCTGAAATCTTTCTTTCGTGAGCAAATGGTCCTGGCACATTAGATGCCATGGACAAATCAGAGCCTTAAAGCAAACTATTAGGCTTGGCCTTTGGGTTGGTTTGTGCAACTTTAGTTAAAAGAAAAGTTCTCAGAGCATGTTATTAACAGGAAACATGACAATTCATAGGATAAGATAAAAAATAATAATAATAAATACAAAAAATACAAACCAGAAGTGACCAATTGGTCCAACAAAGCCAAATCCAAACATGCTTGTAAAAGCAACCCGTTTCCAATTGATTTTAAATTCTTTACCCGCATCCTGAAACATGAAACAAAAAGCTTTAGAAAAAGAACATAAGAAAATATATGTAACTCTGATTTTGCACAGAAATTTAAGATACCATGAATGCCATAGAATCTTACATATCAGTGTGTAGTAAAAAAGAAAGGATGACAATCACAGCAAATAATCGGCATAAGGAGACAGGTGATAAGTTACTTGGAAGAGTAATGTAAATCCTCTTAATGGGTTAAGCTAAATAAACCTACACAGTATTACGCACCAAGAAGTCCTCAGAGTGCCTGAAAAGAAAAGCTAATGCTATTTTAATGGGAAAAAACATTCTGCATGATGCATCACATGCCAAGAGCAGCCAAATTAACTGTTGAATAGAATGAAATTTGTCTTTCAGAACTCGAACCAAGAGTTAATGAGTTGGTTTGCATCTGGTTTTCAAGTATGAATGCATAGATAAAGAGTACCAAGGATAAAGTGGAATGGTGCTGGTGGAAACAGATATCTGACATCCATTTAATAGGTAGGGATGAACTAACCATCACTTGACTATCTTCTAGGTGTATATGTTAATGATCAAATGTTTTAGGATAAAAAGTTGAATCTCTGGGTTCTGAAAACGTTGCCCAAAATCCATATGGGTTCTAAAGGAATAAAATGCAGCCAAATCCCGTATTCCATAAGCTCACCACCATCACATGTAATAAAAAAACAAATGCTCAAATAAAGTAAATGAACTAAAATGGGATAATGGAGCTGAAAAACCCCCAAAATTCAACATCTAACAAAGTTCCTAAACCCATTCAACTCTCCTGCAATCCCAATTAACAATATGAGCAGCAAACATTATTCTACAATCAAACATTCATTGCACAGAAACAACAGTATCCTTATAAAGACGAGATTTTTATCCAAAACCCACTTTAAAATACACACAATAATCACAAATCATCCAATAATTGAATCAAAATCCAATCTTGGAATTTCAAAGAAAGGGATAAAAAGAATGCTTACTGAAAGATGAAGAGGGCAATTCTTGGCAGCGGAGTGAGTAATGGATTGAGCAACAATATCTCCAACGCCCCAAAGAAATCCAGAGCTTATTATTTGGGTCTTAACTGGATGTATAGCCAGGCAATTCTGGTACCATTTCCAAAGTTTCAACATCATTAAATACAAAGGCACCCGGGTTTCTTTCTTTCTTTCTTTATTTCTTGGCTTTTTTGGGTCCTTTTTCAATCGTAAGGGATTCAGAAAAAAATTGTTCAGCTTATACAATAAGGTTAGCTAATAGGCAGTTAGAAGAGAGGGATTTCCCAGGCCTCATGAATCGAAGTAGTACCACTTTTGCCCGTCATTGTCACGAGCCTATGTAGTGTTTCATTTTTTTAATGAGCACAAAACCCACTCTGGGGATGATTATTTGTAGCACTACATTAAAGCAGGGATAAGATGTGACTAAATTTTATCTCCAATATTTGAGTTATGTAATACGAAATTAAATTGAGTTAGATAGAAGTGAGTTAAAATATTAATTCAATAAATTATCAAAATAATATATTTTGAAAAACTATTAACGTGTTATAATTATTCAATTTTATAATTTTACTATTAATATATACATATAAATAAATAAAAAAAGCAGCAATAAAAGTTGACAGAGTCTTTCTCGAAATCATTTGACGCTTATATTCCTTCAATCAAGTCTAAGAAAGTATAATTGTGCAGCCACCAAATGAAAGCATGAAATGTGTTGTGTGTGCATTGTGCGCAAAAGGAACGAGAGTGTACAACCTTGCTGACCTCAGGGCCCTGTTGCAAGAAAACAGCCAATGAAACTGTGAAAGTGAGGTGAAATGGAGCGTGGATTACTTGTGGATACTAGAGCAACGAGTATTAATATTCCAGAATCCCAAAACAGTTCCAATTAAAATTTTAGAAAAAAATCTTGAAGGAGGTATTCTCTACTAAGGAAAAAGAAATTGTACAAGAAATGACGTGCCAAAACGTGATCCTATTTATTTTGTTAACTGTTTTGCTGCTACTTTCAACTGCCAGCCTCAAGAAACAAGTGATCTTATAGGAGTAGCACTTCGATTTTTGATAATATTTGTGGATAAGATTGCTCCAAAGGGAAGGATGTCACTGTACAGCAACAATACTACTAGTATAATGTCTGTCTTTACATGCAGATTCTAGTTCGTCCTAGTTCTTGCAACCATGCAATCTTCCTCTCCACTGGACTCAATGTCTCAATCGGTACCACATCCCCCCTCCGCCTCCCCTCCTTTCTCCCTTTCTTTGAGCCAAATTGATCATCAGTATTTGTTTAGACTATTTTTGAAGAAATTTTAGTGTCATCTCTTCTGGGATATTTGATTTTATGGATGGCCTAATACTCTCTTCAACTTTTTACTCTCTACTTTGACAAAATGATTAGCATTTTTTACCAAGAATTTCAATTTACACACTCTGATTGGTCATGGTTACATGTCTGCGGGTTATAGAGTAAGATCAATTCATCACTGATGAAAATGCTCTTGAGACGAGCACCATTCAGTGCCCTGGATTGGTAGTAGCTTTTCATAATTTAGATCAATTTAAGCTCCAAGCTTGTTGCCAAATTAAGACCTGTAATATATATTTATAACTTGGTGGGAACAAGCTGTCTGTGATTGGAGGAAAGGGGCAGAATGAACAACTTACAAGCAAGCTATAGAATCAAGCATCATCCTCCAAGGTACTTCTCTAATCTTATTATGTTTTAAATGGATAATTCAGAAATGTAAAAGTATAACTTCATCTATTTACTGATAAATTTGAGAGATATTTTGTTAGGTTAAAATGTAAGTGGTGGTCTAACTTCCATCTAAAGTTTTTTGAAGTCTAAATAATGACCAAGGGACATTATCTTGAAAGTGAACAATCTTGCATTATCTTGCTTTAAACCTGTCTCTAACTGTTTGCATAGTATTCTATATGAAGTATGATTTCCTTTTCTGTAATTACACAAAATTATTACTTGCTTTAATGGCTAAGAATGAATGTAGGAAGAAGTCCTAGAAGCCAAAGTTGAGAACAATAAAATATTCAGTTCAATTGTGCTAATTCTCCAATTGAAAGATTCAATTGGTCATTATCTCTCTTAACTATTTCCAATGTTCGGAACTTAATTTGCAGGAATCTGTTGCTAAAATAGACCGAGCTAGTCTCATCTCAGCTTCTGCAACTTCTCAAATTCAATTTCGTTGTCCTGTGTTTGTTCAGGAAACAACAGTTGCCAAACAGTTTGTTCGAGAACAAAGTTGATGAACATTCTGACTGAGAAGAGAGAACCTCAAGAAGTACACTCAATTTTCAGAGGTTTAACAGAAGAGGGACATAGACCAACACTAGCAACATATACTACTGTTTTAGCGGCTTTAACCCTCCAGAAACGCTTCAAGCTCATAGCTTTACTCCTTTCTAAGGTTGAAGAAAACGAACTAAAACCAGACTCAAAATTCTCCAATGCCATGATCAATGCCTTCTCTGAATCAGGTACTGTCAAGGAAGCAGTGTAAATCTTCAAAAAGATGAGGGATAGAGGATGTAAACTAACAACCAGTACATTTAATACATTAATCAAAGGATATGGGATTGTAGGAAAACCTGAGGAATCCTTGAAACTATTAGAAATTATGTCTATGGAAGAGAATGTGAAACCTAATGACAGGACATACAACATTCTGGTCCGAGCTTGGTGTAACAAGAACAAATACATACAAGAAGCATGGAATGTGGTTTACCTGATGGCTGCTTCTGGCACGAGCCCTGATGTCATTACATATAACACTATAGCTCAGGCGTATGCTCAGAATGGAGAGACAAGAAGGGCTGAAGCAATGATCTTTCAAATGCAAAATAACAAAGTAGCACCAAATCAGCAGGCTTGTGGTATCATTGTGAATGGGTACTGTAAAGAAGGTAATATGACAGATGCATTGAGATTTGTTTACAGAATGAAGGGTCTTGGGGTGAATCCAAATCTTGTCATTTTCAACTCTCTTATTAAAGGATTCCTTGATGTCACAGACACTACTGGAGTTGATGAGGTATGCTTCAACTTCTAATTATAGTTTGAACTTCCATTTCTTTGTAGATAACGGTAATATACTGAATTCTGAGACCCAGAATCAACTTTAGGAATTTTATCTTTCCTTCTTGCTCTGAGAATTTTATTTTGTTCAATCCAAGTTGCTATATAGTTTGTTATTTTGGTTAGAACTGTGAAATGATTCATGTATACATATGCATAAAACAAGCTTTTTTATGAAACCACATTGACCATCATAATGCAAAATATAGAGCTCTAAGACATTTTACTCAGTCAAACTTCTAGCTTTTATAGCATAATAGAGCACAGATGTTGGAGGTTTAAACATGGACAGAATCATTATTTCTATTGCTAGTGATCTTTTTTTTTATTCTCTTTTCCTCTCTGTGTGTGTGCTATCGTGTTTCTCTTATGGGGGGACCAACTTTGCACAGTTCAAGTGGATGCAATCAAAATTTTCTCAAGTCTAAAGCTGGGGAATTCACATGTTTATTAAGTTTACAGCTGTTACTGTTCTAACATAGATGACTAAGAAGGATTCTTGATTGATCACTAAGATAAGTTAGGGTGGGAGCAGTAATGTGGCAAAGCTTTACTCCATAGTTCAGATGTCCATTCAATTCTGATAGCAACTTTTTTTTCCATCTATCTATAAGCTTTATATGTCTTCCATTGATCTGATATAGTACTTTTCAATCCTTCGGAATTCAACAGTTCTCTGTCTTGTGCCAATGATCATGCTACTACTGCGTGTAACCTGTTATAAATGGGCTGGTTATGAAAATGTACAGACACTGACATTGATGGAAGAATTTGGGGTGAAACCGGATGTAAAAACATTTAGCACCATCATGAATGTGTGGAGTTCGGCTGGACTGATGGACAAATGTCAAGAAATCTTTGATGACATGGAGAAGGCTGGCATTGAACCTGACGTTCATGCATTCAGCATTCTTGCGAAAGGTTATGTGCGTGCAGGAGAACCTGAAAAGGTAGAGTCTCCCTTGAAAATTATGGATACATCAAGAGTGCACCCAAATGTTGTAATCTTCACTACTATCATCAATGGTTGGTGCAGTGCAGGCAAAATGGAATCTGCTCTGAAGATACATGAGAAGATGTGTAAAATGGATATATCCCCCAACTTGAAAACTTTTGAGACCCTGATATGGGGATATGGAGAAGCCAAAACAACCGCGGAAAGCGGAGGAGTTACCGGAAGTCATGGAAAACATGGGTGTTCTCCCCCGGAAAAATACAATTCAGCCTCAGTATGGCAACCAAGTCCATGTTAGTCGCGCGCAGCTGTGGGGTTAAAGTAAAATCATTAATGGAATTCCCCAAGCAGTTCAAGTTGCAGATAGGCGTCTCTGAGTATGTGAATTCATGTAGATTGGTGATCTGAAACTGTCGAATTTGCTACTGCATATGTAGGGAAGTTTTTCGTTTTAAAGTCTCTTGCAGGATTTACCATACTCCATACACCTCCAATTGTATAAGAAAAGATTTCAGATCATCGTGTACTCTATTCGAAATATGTGCATATTGTTGTCAGCTATTCCAGGCAGACATGGATACTGTCAAATAAGTGTACAATTTCTTTAGATTGAAAAGAAAGTCATTTCCATGCTCTCCATTATGTTTGTTATAAACTCTCTTAGCCTACAAAATCGAGAATCGGGAGATGCTCTTCTTCATGGCAGGAGAGTAAGGAAAGGGGACAAAACCAAGTGTTCATGAAATAATAAGATTATTTATCTATATCTATACTATATTAAAAGAGTCAATGTGATTTAGTGATTTAGATTTTTTTTTTTCAAAATTATCCTTACTATAAAATTTAATGACTTTATTTTATCTACAAACTTGAATGGTTTTTTTATAGTTGTTTAGGTTATTTATGTAAATACTTCTCAAAGAGTAAAAGAGGAAATAGAATCTACTTTTTATGCTTCATATTAGGAAATAAATTTAATTGAAGTAAATTTCTTTATGTAATATAGTAGAATATTAGGATGAGTTTTATAAATTAAAGAAAAACTAGAAAATAATTTTATTTGGATAGATTTTAGAAATCAAGCAACAATAAAAAATAAAAGTTACTTGAAAAAATAAATTTATATATTTTAATTTATGCTTTGGATCCTTAACGAGAAAAAAATCTTAAAAGATACATAGGAAATAAATGTAAATTTTGTTATTTAAGCTTATATTAGGATTAATTTTGATTGAAGTAAATTTCCTCATAGAATAGAATTTTAGAGTAGATTTACAAATAAAAGATGAATATTAAATAAAATTATTAAAAAAATTAATTGAATATATACTATAATAAATGAAGAAGTTTGATTTATTTTTAGATTTTTTTTAACCAAGTTACCCTTATTATAAAATTTAATGACTTTGTTATGTTCCCAACTTGAATGTCTTTTTTATAATTTTTTTAAGCTATTTATATAAATACTCCTCAAAGAGTAAAAACATAAATAAAATATACTTTTAAGACTTCATATTAGGAAATAAATTTGATTCAAATAATTTTCCTTATGTAACAAAATATTAGGAATGAATTTTAAAAATTAAAGAAAAGTAGGAAATATTTCTTTGGAATGGGTTTTAGAAATCAGTAATAAAAATATAAAATTTACTTGAAAAAGTAAATTTATATGCATTACCTATACTTTTAGAATCTTAAAGAGAAAAAAATGCATCCTGTCTCTTGCACACACGAAATAAAAACAAATTTTTGAAACTTCACTTAGAATTAAATTCGATTGAAGTCAATTTTCTCATAGAGTATAATTTTGGAATAGATTAGAAATTGAAGATTAATATTATAAAAAAAAATTGTCAAAAAAAACTTAATAAAATAAAATTTCTCATCAAATATAATTATGCATATGATTATTATTAACATACATAGGTTGTGGATACATTAAGAGAACAGAAAACATTTATATGCAATTAAAGAAACTAATAATTTATTAACAACTATTAAAAAAAGAAAAATTCGTTTGACAAATAAAAGAAAACAAGGTTATTTTATATCAAAAGAGTTATATACTATTTTGGCCATTCAAACTAAGCAAAATTTTCAATGTAGCATTTTAAATTAAGTGGTCTTGATTTGACCCTCCAAATTAAATAATTATTCCAATATAGTCCTCCAAATTTAAAAAATCTCAACTTTGTCCTCAAAACAAAAATAAATGTCACTCCAATGTGACCCTTAAAATTGAAAGATTATCAATTGGACCCTCCAAATTAAAAATCTATTCTAATTTGTCCTCCAAACTGTATTTCGTTATAAAAAAAATACTATTAACTTTTTAAAAGTACACAATTTTAAAATATATTTTCAATCTTAACGATTACTTTACTTTTAGAATAAGATTTTTTTCTTTTGTTATAAACTAGAGAGTTTCATTTGATATCTATTTTTTAAAGATGAATTTTAGAAATTATACAAGTATGCAAGTAAAAGTTTTTTTAGAATTAGGAATTAAATTAAATAACAGTAGGAATTATCTTTAAACAAAAAAGTAGTATTTATCATGTAAAAATTTTTGGAATCTTTTGAAAGAATAATTTTGAAATCTTTTTCTATTTTTTATACAAAAAAGGAAACAAATAAAAGAACAAAGGAAACACAAAATTAGTTAAAAGTTTCAAGGAAATCTAAACTTGAATTAACAAAGACATGATCCTTCATAGATATTATAACAATATTTTTCCTTTCTCCAATGCCATTTATTTTGTCTCTAATGTCACTGTCTAAACTTTATAATGATGAAAGAAGTTGTTGTCCAGAATATAAAAAGAATTTGGTTTTTGTGTGATATACTAAAAATTAAATATAATGTCGAATATTGTTGTTAATTGGATAAGTAGAAAAGGTGATGAAAAATGTGATCTACACTTACTTTATTTTTCTTAGAAGAACATCTTTATCTTGCAATTCTTAGTTTGTTTTCAGTTCTGTTTTCATATATTGAATGGAGAACACATATTTAATCTAATTTATGCTTTTCCTATAATAAAAACTTAGTTCCTAAATTATATTAATTAAAATTCTTAATAGATAATTATTGTCCTTTTACAAAAAATTATTGTTATTATCTTTGGACTATAAATACCTAATGTTAAATATTAGTAACCATATAAATTACATACTAAAAAATATGAACATCAAATCATGTTACTAATGAGCTTTTAACTAAAGTGTACGGCCTTGTCTAATAAAACCTAAATACTAAATGTTTATTATTACTTATGAATTAACAAGTTGATAGCTATTGTAATTATATGTCGTTGATCTTATTCTATCAAATAAAAGTTATAATATTGACTATCTACTTCTTAATTTACTACTATGTGGATTGATAGTTTTAACATAATGAATTAGTGACTAAATTTCACACAGTAAATTGTTAAATACTAGTAGGCTATTTTTAACTTTTTTTCTGTTTTCATGATATAATTCCTAAAGTTGTGCAAATTATATATAAGAGACATTTTGTTTCCTAAATTAAAAATTGTTATTTAATATTTGCACACGAATGGTTCATTCATTAAGTTGGTTCCGAAAGAGGTATAAAAATTCAAGAATAATCAAATACCCTAATGTGCTTAATAAATCTAAAATTGTTAGGATATAATTTGAATAATTGAAGATAATAGAGAGTTCCAATAAACTCTATAAATTGTCAACATTTTTCAGGACTCACTATAACATTTTTTATTATTATACTTACATAATAGATATAATAATAAACTTTAATATATTTCTTGTCATACATTGTGCTGCAGTGTGATGATACTTTAAACTTTCCTATTTTTAAAATTAAATACAGTACCAATGAATTTATTGTAGAATACTTGAATAATTCTCAATCGAGGAAATAGATTTCTATTTTAACAATTACAAAGTAGATGTGTTATTCAAAAGACACGATTAGTTAGTACTTAAAAATTGTTTGAACTATTAAACTAAACAAATTGCTTATATTTCCAACAAAATATATCTAAAGAAAATGCATAAAAATCACGTATGAGTAAATATTTCTCTAAATTTATATGAACTGCAAAAAATTCTTTGACTTAATTAAATGTTGAAATATAAAATATATAAGCGAAAAATTAAGTAAATTAAAAAAAATCAAACAGTTAGTATCTCTAAACGTGTTTTATTTTTTAATTCATAACAATAAAAATTAAATAATTAGTATATCCAAAACTTAGTGCAAAACACGTGCTCTCATACTGGTTTTGATAAACATGTTCTTGATTCTTTGATGGTTCAACCATTGACTGGAGTGGATAATAATTGTCCACAATAACTCACAGACACTGCATTTTGTGATGGAATTGGAAGGTAATTTCACCTGTGCATTTTGATGGTTTAACCATTGACTGAATAATTAACTGTCCACAGATTTCATCTAACAGTGCATTTCTGATGGGATTGGCAGGTAATTTACCTGTGCATTTTATGCTTCCTGATCTTCAAAGGAAAAGACATATACCATTGTTTTCCCCTCAGGTATATACAAATGGATAGTGGAACTTGAATTAGTAAAGGGCAATCAAAGATGCTCGATATTTGGGTTGTCAATCACTCATAATATTGCCAGACTTCTTGCACTAAGACAATGCTAATCTTTTGAAAGAAGGAATGACAAGATCAAGAACTGCAACTTCCTCCAAAAAGCAATGAGATGAATGCAAATCCGCAAGGGAACAATATTAGAATATAATTTCAAAGAAATGTATCAATCAAGCTATAGAAACGAAATGTAATAATCAAAGTAATGAGATATATTTAGTGTTTTTTTTTTTTCAACACATTATGTTTCTAACAAAGCAAAAAAGAAGGAATTAGGTGATTTAGGGTGTGTTCGTTTGGACTGAAAATATTTTCTTGAGGAAAATATTTTCCTTGGAAAATATTTTACATGAAAAAGTCTATTTTTCATAAAATTTTCCGGTGTTCGGTTGACAAAATGAAAATATTTTGAAATAAAAAATTTTAACGGTTTTATCTTTAATTTTATAAATACAAGTTAAACAAACTTATAACAATGGTAATAAATACCTTACAAGTAATTGTAATTAATAAAAAATTGATTTTTTTCAAAATTAAATGATAGTACAATATAGTAGTAAAATATGCATAATAATAGTTATATTAGTGTGGGACCCATAATTGAGAGAAAAACTACTGAAAAAGAATTAAAAACGAAAATAAGTTTAAAGCAAACGAAATTTTAAAAGTAAGTATTTGAAGTTTAATGTCACTCTTGAATTATCCGGAAAATAACTTGCACTCAAAAATTCCGTAAGTTATTTTCAGCCAGAGAAAGGAAAATTGGAAAATATTTTCCACTGGAAAATATTTTCCGGTGTTTGGCACCAAAAAATTTTCAGAAAAATATTTTCCTGAAAATATTTTCAGTCCAAACGAACACACCCTTAGTGGCAGCAGTGAAAAAGGGAATCACTAGATTAATGCTGGAAGAGTACAAATTGTAACATCTCATGTTAACAGTAGTGCAGGGAGATGTGTAAAGAAATTAAGTCTTTAGAAGTTTAAAAATCCAAAATTGACATTATTACAAAAAACATTTTAAAAGTGTAGAATTTGTTTGCAAATTGATTCATAATGAGAACTATTTCAAAAGTTACAATTTAAGATTGGAAAATACTTAGGTAGACCGATATTTGGTCTCACCGGTAGACCCTGTGGTCAGGATTAAATCTTAAAAATCATCTTGCTTACATCAACTGATGTCATAAATTTTCTAAGGTTTAATCCACACCACAGGATTTACAAGTAGAGTCAAAAATCGGATTTACCTAAATCATTACCTTTTAAATTTGTTTGCCACAAACAAACAAATCTGTTTGTACATTGCCTATGGTAATTATTTAGGGCAACCCAAACCCCAAAAGAAGGCATCATACTCAAAGAAAAATATACTTACTACTTTTTTCTTTTTCATATACTAGAAAATTGAAAAACAAAATTTCCTGAAAATATTTATGCTTCCATATTAAGATTAAGGTTAATGACATATTTACAAAGTCATACTTGGTTAGAAATTCTGTAATGCGAAGTCCCATTTCTAACGACACTACATCACTAAGTAGGGGTGTTCATAGATACTTCATAAGTTAAAAAAAAGTAGTCGACTCTCACTCACTAGATCAAAAAAATTCTGACTCTCTATCCAATTCATGCAAAGTGGGTACCCAACCTATCAGATACTCGCAAAATAATTTACTATAAAGGTCGGGTTGATCGGGTACCCGATTCTCACTAGTAACAAAATATAAAAATTTAAATAATGATAGTTAGGTAAGTTAATGTCAAAATTAAGTCAACAATAATTAAGTTTAATTCACAAAATGCATCCCAATATTACATCCCAATAACAACAAAGTAACAAGTAGCAACAAACCAATAGCAATAACAATTAAATCACAAAATACATCTCAACAGATGCGAGTGCGAGGAATAAGGATGCGAGGAAGAGGAAGGAAAGACAATGAACTGAAAAAGAAGAAATGAGGGTTGCCAATAACTCTAGTAAGTATTAACTTCTAATGAAATTTTATTAATCAAATTTACAAAATTATCTCTGAAATAGATTGAGTTAGGTACCTGGCGAGTCACAAAAATGTGACTCGCTATGTGACCCTTAACCTAAGTGATTGACTCTGTATCCGACCTGCTTTTAAAATGCAATTCAGATATCTTTCTTTTCCTATTCGAATTAGATTTCAACGTATTTTCACAGTTCAGTCAACAGGTCAAAATAAATACCCTATCACTGAATGCCTATTTTTCCATATCTACCGGATTAAAAAATTGTTTGTCAGTTACCCCTGTTATTTAAAGGGAAAATATTTACATAGATCCGGGTTTTGACCACATGTAAACCTTGAGGTCAAAATTAAATTTTATAAAATATTTTTTACATCAATTAATGTCATAAATTCTATAACATTTAATCTACATCATAGAGTTTACAAGTGGAGTCAAAAATCAGATCTACAGAACCTAAGTATTTCCCTATTTAAAGTGCAGATTCAAGTTGAACACATAGTTGGAGGGGAACTTTGTGAGAGAGTAACAAGAAAAAGAATGATGATAACCCTAACTCTACAGCTCCTCCTCCCTCAATCCCCAAGCCTTCAAGCTCAATGCCCTATCTTCCCTATTATCAATTGCTTCAATCCCACCAAAGATTCAAACTTTATCACTCTAAGCTCAGTCCCTTTTCTCAAAAACCTCCAAAACCCTCTACCTTTCTTTCAAATTCCCAGCTTGTAAACTATCAAGAAAATCTCAGTTTCAGAGACTTCACTGTAAAGGGTTCAAAGACACCAGTGAAGAGAGCAAGGTCGTCTTGGACATTAAAGACGGCTGCGGCGGCGGCGGTGGTGGTGGAGACGGCGGCGGGGATGGTGATGGAGATGATGATAAGGTGGAGAAGGGTTCTTCTGGGATTTTGCCAGAATGGTTGGATTTTACTTCTGATGATGCAAAAACAGTATTTGCAGCGTTGGTTATTTCACTCGCTTTTAGGTCATTTGTTGCTGAACCAAGATATATTCCTTCATTGTCCATGTTTCCCACATTTGATGTTGGGGATCAAGTTGTAGCTGAAAAGGTAGTTTTTCTACAGCCTTTTTGTTTCTCTTTATTTATTATGTAAGTCTTTGCTGCTGAATTTTATCCTTTTTCTATTTGAATGTTGAAATCTTTAGTGTGTTTCATGAGGATGGCTTTGTTTCAGCATCTTGTATTTGATATGAGTCTCAGCACTTGTATTGAGAAAAAGATAGCATCTTTAAGAATTTTCTGTTGGTAAGAAATGGTGAACTTAGTTCCCAAAGTTCCCGCAACTGTTTGGTCTAGGAAAGGCTTTAGCCGGCTGATTCTATGGGGTATGATTTGGGATGTTTTCTCCTTCGTCTAGCCATTGCGTATAGACTTGATCTTATTGTTAAAAAAAATTAGAATTAGAAGCCATAACGGATGTATGCCATAGGACGCTTCAAATTATGGAAAGAGAAGAAAAGCCTGTGCGCATGCGAATGGGACAAAGAAACAAACCTGCATGTTTCAAATGGTTCCAGACAATGTTGCATCCACTTTATGTTTTATATGTAATGATTGTGAATGCTACAGCTGGATAGTTGAATTAAAGCATTCTATATCTGTAATTTGGTATGTGTTATTTCTCAGCAAGGCTAGTGGAGCAACAAGTTTCAGAAATTTGACGAGAAAAGATTATGAAGTCACTTTTGCCTTCACTAGTCTGCAGGTCAGTTACTATTTCAGAAGGCCCTGTTCTAATGATATTGTAATTTTTAAAAGCCCACCAGTTCTCCAAGAAGTAGGGTATACGGATGATGATGTTTTTATCAAACGAGTTGTTGCAAAGGAAGGAGACATTGTTGAGGTAAGACTGGAACCTGTTTTCCTTTTGTGGCTGCTCAATAATGGATTGCAGTCAAAGCCTGCTTTAATGCAGTCTGATGCACTACTAGTTTTGCCTGTGCATTTGTGATGGTCAGATTTTTGCGATGTTAGAATTCTTTCTTTCTGGAGTTACTAGACGGGAAAACATTTCCTTTTTGCTTTTTAACTTTTTAAAAATGTATTTAACATCCTTTTCTCCAACTTATAGTTGGTCTCAGCAAGACAATAAATTATTTCTACTCCGCTCAGGTTCATGAAGGGAAGCTTATTGTAAATGGAGTTGTAAGAAGTGAAGATTTTATTCTTGAAGCACCTAAATATGAGATGACACCAATTAAGTAAGTTCAATAAGTGTTCATTTTATTGCTTTCATTTCTGTTCTTTTTTATCTTATTCAGCATTGTGTTTTTATGTTATAAGGATATCCTTTATTGAAGTGTACAAGAATTTAGACCTATAGCATGAACTCAGCTAAGCCTTATCTCAGTTTCAAAGAATTAGGACCGGCTGATTCAATGCCTTGACCTTTGTTTTAGGGGGGAAAAAGGGAGAGAGAAACTTGGCATCTAACTAGCTGATGTAATGTATTTAGATTACCATTAAAAATGTGTTGATGTTATCATGTACTTGAAAAATGGATTTTCTTATAAAGGTATTGTTTTATCTTTGGTGCAGCGTGTACCTAGGAACTCAGTTTTTGTGATGGGGGATAATCGAAATAACAGCTATGACTCGCATGTTTGGTAATTTTCTTTTCTTCTCTTGTGGAGTTGTAGATATCTTGTTATTCCTTATTAGTTCTTAAACTTGTATTTCGAATTTTGTTCCTCTCATAGGGGTCCTCTCACATCTTCCTTCAAAGAATATTATAGGAAGATCCATATTTCGATATTGGCCTCCAGCTAGGATAGGCAGCACTGTGCTTACAGAGAGCTGTGTCATTGACAAGCAGGACACTAGTTCAGTAGCAAATAATACGCTTTCTGATTCATCTATAAACTGAAGGTGCAGTTTTGTTCTTCTCTGTGATTCTCAATTTTAAAACATTGTTGACGAGACGTAGGAAGAGTCATATCTCATAGAGACTGTATATTTATCAAGGCTGCATTACAAATGTGTATTGTGTTCCTTTGTCCTTTGTGGTCATTGCACCATATCTTCCAATAGAAGATTCCCCACACCCATCCCCTGCCCTTGATCTCAGGGCCATTGGACAGATGTAGCTGGTTCACTGTAAAGTCAGTAAATGATAAAAGAGACATTCTATTCATTGAATGGCACTTTTTCTCTGGAGTTGCTTGTGTAGCTTAACTTGCACATGACCTTGAGATTGGGATGATTCTGCATTGAGCTGATAATTTGAATCTTGTATGATTTGGGAGCAAAAACTTGGGAGTTATTTCCTCGAGTAATCAAAGAGCTTGTTATTTATGTTTTTTTTTTTTTCTGAAATTATTGCAGTCAAAATATGAGAAAATGTAATGGCCTAATTATTCAAGGATACCATCCTCCTAGCTTTAGATTACCCGTTCTTTGTTGCGCAAAACGGATTAAAGAAAGCTGGAGAGGGAATGAAGATTTGAATGTACAAGTAAATAATTAGAGATCTTCGATACACTTAATGAGGATTAGCAACTGTGATGGTCTAGAGTTTAGATTTTTTTTTTTTGGACAACTGCTCAATGGTAAAAGTGACTGTAAATTTTCTTTTGTCAATAGCATTTGATTTATCAATGTTTCCTAGCTCAAGTCTGGTACATTATATAATGGAAATCCTATTATGGAGACAAATCAAGAATTTGTAGCCTAAAAATTTTGTTTGATCATGTAAAACTAAAACACTACAGTTCAAAGACTGGGGAATAACTACTTCCATATTCTTGAGAATTTCATCAACTGAAATTAGTACATAAGGTTGCAATCCACATTATCAGTCAATTAAATGTACAAGAATCTGGGTGAAATTTGATTTCCTCCTCTAACCCTTTGGTATCAATGACTAAGGAACAAGAGATGTGCCTTGTTTGCTTTGTCTTAACCAACTTACCAACTAGATAACCCAGTGTAGGAATTTCCATGTTCAACTTCAGTGAAACTTCTGTGCCACCATCTAAGGTTGCCCCAGCACCATAGAGTGGAACCCTTTGCCCATCTAGGTTCACTGTTATGGTCCGAGAACTTGATTTCGGTTGGTAATATTTCTTCAACTACGAAAGAACCAAATGCAAAAACTGTCAACATAAACAGAAATTTCACCAAAATGAAAGAATTCAAAGAAAATATATCATGTGTTCTGAGACTGAGACAATGATCAATATCAATGAAGTTACTCTGTTTCCTGTGAGGCAGGCAGAGAGAGTATTTTGAGAAGCTTACCTCACCAGTTGCAACTTTCATTTCCAAATACATTAGATCAACCATTTTGGATTCGACGTAAATGCCAAAGAATGTAGCAGGATTATGAATGGACATTCTTGCTGTGCAGTTAACTGTAAGCAACTTGGTCGGAACACCAGTTCTATCAGAGCCTATCCCAAGATAGAAGTTGTGTACTCTCAAGCTCTGCCAATTCATCGAGTTAAAAACTTTGTAAGGCCATTAAAACAAAACTATCATTATCAGTTTATCACCATACCTTCATGCTAATTTGAGGTCTGTAAGGCCTGCTAGCACCCCAGATGATCATGCAAAATGCGGTAAAAACCACAGCAAACACAACTACTGCAACCAAGAAAGGTGATCTTCTTTCATCATCTTCATCTGCATACCAATCATCATAAACACCCTTCTCTTCAATCACAGTACTGCATTCTTGCCATCCCTTTCCACTCCTCTTCCTGTTCATCCTCGGCCATAGCCAATTGAACCCGAGACCCTGCTGGCAGAGGAAGACCTGGGATTAGACAGCCTCCAAAAGGTTGAAGCATATGAAGGTGACTCCATTGGGCTACTACTACTGGTGTTATAAGCCGGGGTGGCTTGTACAGATGCCGTAGCAGATGCTTTGTCTGCATCGTCGTGTGAATCGCGAGACGGGCTTTGTACGTAGTACACCGGGCGTTTTGGAGAGGCAGGGAAGGATGGTGGAGATAAGCATGCAACATCAGATTCTTATCAGCGTGTATCATCTTCAAAAGCTACAATAAGAAGAGAAAAGAAAAATCTTGCAAATTCAGTGTAGAATGAAACTAGTGAAGTAAAAATGCTTATTGCCTCAAATATTTCTCTGCAAAATTCAGTACTAAATGCTAGGAAAGTAGAAACCTTATACAAAGTGAAATAAGTCTTCAATTTCGCCAAATCGAGATTAGCTGCATCTGCATGGAGTATGCAATTCTCACTAGCACTCCAATATCTAATATAGATTGAAAGTTAATCGGGTCGGCTCAAACAATAAATAAGTCGATTATATTATTAAATATCTCAAATTTGATTCTCGCTACTCTCAGTCCTGTTTGATGGATGATTATGTTGTTACCACTTTAAGTCATTGAATATGCAAGAGAGGGGGTGATATATAGTTAAAGAAGTTGCACTTAAATTTTTGATGATCCAAGAAAGTAGTTTTAGAAAATTAAGCAACCTACCTAACAATAGAATTCATGAATGTGTTGGCGTGATTGCAGAAGCCAATCAAATTAATCTTGAAATCAACAAGACATTTGGATGTGGAATTCATCTGGGGTTTTAACTCTTCTTTTTTGGGTGGGGATTCTTTCTCTGTCGTTTAATACACGCACAAAAGTAAGTAGTTCGCAGTACGTATTTTTCTCCACTAATTCGTAACGGCCGAACAAAAAAGCAGAGTAAGACTAGTTCACTCTCTCACTCTTCTTCTTGACTGCAAAGCGTAATTAGCGTTTGCTCGACACTCGCAGTCGGTACACGTGCCTTTCTATCAGCTAAATTCAAAGTCCAAAAAATGCACACTTGCACCATCTAATTAACTCAACAATTTGGTATGAAATTCTAAATGGGACATAACAAAATTTTCATACGGTTTTTTAATTATCTTTTTGTCTTATATATGTATAATCAAAAAATTATTATAATATTTATTTAAATAATATTTCAAGAATAATAATTATTCAAATGATATAATTTTTAAATTTAGATGGAGAACTCTTTAGAACAAAAGGGTTCAAAGATTGTAGAATACATTATACTTTTCATTCGAGTATTGGACAATCCCATAAGGAAAATATTTAGTATATCTGATTTTGAACTCTACTTGTAAACTTTATAGTTAAGATTAAATATTATGAAATCTTATTTACATCAGTTTATATTATTTATTCGTTAAGATTTAACCAGCACAAAAAAATTTATAAATGAAATCGTAGACCTAATCTACTCAAATATTTTCGTTCTCACTATAAACATTTTATACACTCATTTACAAATCATACTTGCATCAGTTTATGTTATTTATTCGTTAAAATTTAACTCGCACCATAAAATCTATAAATGAAGTTGTAGACCGAATCTACTCAAATATTTTCCGTCTCACATAAACATTTTATACACTCATTTACATGATGCAATTTTAATGTAGTATTTGAACAATATACATACATTAATTGGATAAATTGCTCAGATTCTAAATATTGATATGGATTCACACCAGCTTCAAATCAAACTCCTTCGTGTGGAGGCCTGGTGTGCTTCAATTAAAATTTGAGGAAAGTTCAACGATAGGAACTTGGAGGATTTCTCACACACACGAGCTGTGGAAAATAAACTAGCAAAGCAAATATACGAATTTTATGTTTGATTAAGATCCTATCCTGTTACAAGTATTGGGTCGGGCTGTATGGTACAATTTCAATTTGAAACAATTGCATAAATCCATCATATTTTTAGCACTAAAGCCATCTAAACAAGAATTTCACCCCAAATTCATCTATCCAAAAACCACCTCTTTATTTTTTTCACTTTGCAAATCCACTTTTTTCCTTTCATTTCTTCAAAACCAAACCAACTCAAAATTATCCTTTTTGTCTTTTAATTTTTTTTTATCTTTAGTATCTTCTATGTTAATTTATTGTTCCAGTATCCCAATCTCTTATCAGCCTGATTAACCAAGCTCGCTGAATTGCTACTAATTTCATTAAAATGAATAATAAAAAAAAAGGTGTAATGGCATTTTTGCACCACTTATAACTTTACATATTAAAAACTTTAAACTCTAATCTGTTAATTTTTAGGTTATTACCCAGCAGATGACAAATATAATCTACACATACTAAAACAACCTGCATAAGGTACGATTTTAGTTTAGTTTGTGGCAAAGGGTGTTTTCTCGAATGAAAGGATTACCAAATTAGACAATTTTGTCCTGAACTCTCAAGTGATTGAGCTTTATTGCTAAAAATTAGGAGTGCCCCCCAAAAAAAATAAAAAAGGGGGGCTTTTGAATTATCTACCGGAGCAAAACGGGGATAAGATAGAATTCGTCCTAAATTTAGCCATTACGAATCATCATCATCAAATTTCGGATGCAAATATTATACGGAACAAAAAAAAAAAAAAAGTGTATGATTTGGGGGACTCAGTTTATGGGTGGTGATATATCAGGATGGTCGGCAAGGTATTCATCTTTAAACACCATTACGCCGAACGAGACCTTATAGGATATCATTCATCACTGTCCCCAAAAAAAAAAAAAAAAAAAAACAAAACTGATGAGAAAAAGGTGTCATCAGATAGGAGCGAAAGACTTTATAATCACAAAAAATGGATTATCATTTGAACTATGCTTCTCATCATCACTTGACACTAGGAGCAATTAACAATTCAGATCTATTTATTTATTTATTTATTTTTAAACCAAAAAACAGAGGAATAGAGGATTGCAGCCTCAGAAGGAAGGCAGTAGAGTATTGTTGTAATCCTTGATTTCTCATTTTTAATATCATCACTTCATTCATCATTGGCAATACCAACCCCCAAGAAAACCAACCAAAAAAAAAAAAAAAAGAAGACGACGACGAATAAGGCCTCATAGAGAAGATTAGATTTGTCAACACAGCATAATTCAGACATATGCTTGTCATTTTTATTCAATTTAATCATCGGCCCCTAACAAACCAACCAGAACAAAAATACTGTGTATCGATCGAAAGGAAAAAGCAGCATAAAGGAAATTTAAAGCAACTGATAAACCCTAGAAAGAGAGAGAATTTGTGAATTGATCATACATACATACATACTTATAGACATAGTGGGAGAGGCGAGCCTAGGGTTTCTGCCGCCTTTAGTTTAAGACTTTTGTAGTTGTGATCTTTCATGGGCTATAATTTGGGTTAGAAAGATCATTGGCCCACTGATGTTCTTAGAAAGATTATTATTATTATTTTTTTTATTTTTAATTTCCTCTTCTAAATCAAGTCTGACTCTAACCTTTTCCACCTCAAGCAGATTTCATGTTTTACTAGTTATAAATCATATATTGTTGCAATATCCAGAAATAAATCAAATATTATTGAAAAATACTACAGTTGCTTATTCTTTAAAGGCTTTACAATATAACATCAGAAAAACTTAAATGCTCGTACTATATAAGTATTTAAAACCAATCAACAAGACTTTCTTTCAATCAAACTTATTAATCTCCTACAAGAACAAGAAAAAAAAATTAAAAAAATCCTCTCACCTTATGGACCAATGCCTCTTTAGACAATTTTTAGTTATTTACTTCCAATCAATTCCAAAATACACATAGTTCATACACTATTTAACTTCGAATCAACTCATAACGTTTTGTACACCCGAATCCGGCAAAAAAGGAGGAAACCCAACGAAATGAGGGAAACTAAACAAAGCATGTCTAGGAGACAATTAAGTGTACGGATGTGAGGTAAGTGAACATCCACGAATTAGAATACCTTCAGCAGGCGGGCAACTACAGTCTAGAACAAGAATTTCCACGATGCAGCTTCTTACAGCTAAAAAGAAAGGAGTGGTTAACATGGGTTCGTTGGATCTGGCCATCCACATGAGAGGGATTCGTTAGACCAAAACTGGATCCACGAATCTCGCAAGAGTATCAGGCTTTATGAATTGAAGGCAAGAACCAAATTTTGCAATGCCGGGTAAGTTCAGAAACTGTATCTTGACCAAGCTATTAAACAAAGCCACATTGTTTAACATATCTGCAAACTAACTTGAAATGATGTATGGAAACATTCGCCAAAAACTCTAATTCTGCCTTTTATATACAAAATCTAATCAATCAAGTCCGCAAAAGTTGAGTTGCAAAAAAAAAACAAAAAGACTCGAGACGGTAGAATACTACATGTGGAGACAAACCCGGGTTAATAATAATAGCAAAGCCATAATAGTAGATAATGCGATAAAATGAATCTATCTTGGGAACGAATCGCATTTCTACACAACCACTATTTTCCTACATTTTAACCATTAGGAACTCTTAATATATGATAAAAGTAAGACCTTAAGGCAAATGAATGGAGAACCAAATGCAGATCAGTATGCCAATAGAATCTAGTCATGGGAACATCTGCAGCTTGAAATATGAAGGCACAAGCGACTTGGCCAAAACTACAGTCTTCAACCTCAGATTCTGTCAGGTCTAATTCTATCCTCTTGAACCACTCTTGGATCCAGTGTTGAAAGGATCTGAGGCATTGACATTCCACCAGAAACAACAATCTCTGGAAGCATAAATGACGACACAATAATTGAGTCACATAATGAGCACTCAAAAAATATGAAACCAGGTAAAGAACATGGTTAATGGATAATAAACAAGCTGGATATCAAGCCATAAAAATAAACCAACAGCCTATATTCATATTTTGTAAGGATCTCTTACCAATTCCTTCTCGGACCGACCAAATTTGGCCTAAGAACATCACTGGAATTCACCAGAAATATGTCACCGATGTAAAGATGGTTTGTTGGGACATACACACAGCATAGCTCTTCCTCTCTCGAATAATTCTGGGTTCAAGAAATTGTAAAAAATAAAATAAAATAAAAGCTATTCCAGCATAAATGAGACCTCAAATGTGATTTTCTGGAATAATGCTCATACAATTTACAGTAAATACTCAATTATCAGCTTTTCATATATATTTACAAAATATGCATGTAAAAAATGCTCCATTACTTTCCCAGTTCTAAATATTTTCTCAATAGTCATTTAGTTGCTAGCTTAGGTTTTCTAACAAGACGACAAGCATTGATGTCCAGTCAAGGAGCTGATACCATCAAACTCATTATACAAAGCTTCAGGTGAAACTACTGTGTGAAAACATGAGGGAAGGGGCAAAACAGAAATGTATGGCACTTCCTGAACCAACAAAAACACACATAAACAAAACACAGAATTCCTGCGGAAGCAAGGTTCCTAATAAGTGGCAAAACAGATGAAAAAGAGACGCTTGAAACAAGGATATTAACAGCAGTGGAAAAAAGCCACAGTGGTAATAGCAGAGATTCAACAGGAGAAAACAAACAGATCACACAGGTACCTACAAAAGCATCAAGAAAGTTGGCAACAGCAAAAATTTCATAGTTGAAAATAGAGTTTTTTCTTGTCCAAATGAAGATAATTGGCAACAGGAACCATGGATCTCCTACACAAGGCGAAAATATACAATCAAGATATCCAAGTATCCACATACCTGGAGAGTAACAGATGAAGTGATGAACCCAAATGCATATTCACCAACACGTGGATGCCTTATGATGGCCACTTCCTTGAAAGCCTGGGTGTTTTGATCTGTAAAAGTGTAAAAGAAAAGAACTTACTAATACTCTGACTATTGTCGAGAAAGAGAGGGGGGGGAGGGGTGCGCAAAAAATAACAACCAACACCTGGAGATATGGCAGCACTAATTTGCTTGGAAGCACTGTATATGTGACGAACAAGTGGCATGCGTTTGATGAACCATTCCCCAAGGCTCAAAACAGATGTCCCCAACCATGACGACATGAACACTCCAACCAAGAAAATGAAAGTTATGGATGTAACAAATCCGAGGCCTAATAAAAAAAAAAGGAGTATGCACAAGCATCAGAGATCTGTTGACAAAGTTATTATTCTCTAAACAGCCGTTACGTAGCCAATGCGAGTTAATGACATTAAGAATATTGGTTTGTCCTAGAACTTTGCTCTGGAAATATGGGTAATTTGGCCTCAATCTACCAGAAATTGCTAATCCATAACATCATCTATTCAAATAGCCAAAAAAACTTACCAAAAATATTAATTCCAAGTTTTGCATAGATGGGCGAGAAAAATCCATCAACAAAATGGATAAACCACCATGTGATATAGAATGTGATTGCTATTGGAAGAAGGATGACACTGCAAAAGACAGAGTGAGCAATAACTACACATCAATAAAGAGCAGAGTTGAACACTAAATGCATGACTCTAATATATCAAACACGATAGAAAAGACAAGCAAAGATCTTTTGGTTCATATCATCATGAAAATATGTACTTCAGAAAATTCATGACTGCTATCAAAATCACATGTAACCATCCAAGATCAACATGTATCGCATAAAAGATGACTATAAAAGTATGTGGTGTGACTTTCTGTTTCCCTTGACAGTATAAAATAGACTTTTCTAAGTAATTAAATATTATTCAGTGGATGAAAATATTTCATCATGTCCTCTAATGAAGAGAAATGATCAAGCGAACTAAGTGAAAAGATAACATCCCGAACAGGGTTTTTTTTTTTTTTCCCCGTCAAAACTGTGGGTAGGAATCTGTTCCAATGATTCTTATAGAGATACTACAATCCAGAGAAACAATATGAAGATTTTTATTCCCTCATGACCAATACCAGACATGAAACGCACACCTTCAAATCAAGTTAGGACCACTACAGCCAGATCCTAATGTGTATACTATGATCATAAATCCAAACATTCCACCCACCCCTAAGGGCACACTTCCCAAAATAGTACTGAAGATAGAAGTTAAGAACATCAACAACAAAACGAAAGCAATTAGAATGATACTCCTGCATTTCCCATTTTAGCTTTCCTGGCAGACAGAGGAAGAGTAGTTGTAATATTTTGGTCAACCAGATACATAGTTTTTCTCAAGATAAATATGCATGGAAAATGGGCATGAAAAACATGAATCATCAGTTACTTGAAGAAAACATGACTTATGTGTACATATTTGTACAGAATGAAATCCCACTTTGTCTGCGATATCAAATGTATAATTAGAAGGTTGAAGCGGAAAGCAGAATCAGTACCATCCAGTCATGAATTTCTTTGAAGCCCAGCTCCTAATGAGTTTGTAGAAGGTCTAGAGTGAGTAAAGACACAAAGAATTTGTCAGATCACAATAAAAAAATATGCCAATAGATAATAAACGAGAAAACTTTATGTCAACAGATAATGGGTCTGACAGTACAAAGTAGCAAGTTAACTGAGTTAGTGTGGGACTTGGAAGCCCCGTGAAGAGTACAATCAAACTCCCCGGATTGTAATCAATTATATTGAGTGGATTTAACTGAAACCAATTCAAATTGCAGTGACCTCAGGCATCTACCACTCGGACAACATGACTAGAATGATCTCAAGCAATACAAATAAATCAACCCAACCAGCTGCATACTGCATTCCCTTTCCCCTTACCATCTCGAATGCAACAAAAATCAAACCAGCCTCAACCTAATACTTCAAAATGATTTCCATAGTCTACACACATATATCCCTCCAAAGAAAGTAAATCAAACATCACTTCCAAAACCCCCACTTCGAACCCATCATTAAACGCATACCTAAAATAATAATCTACCAAATTCAGTGAGCAATACATCCATAATCAGCAACAAAATAGCATCACAATCCACACAAAAGGTTCCAGAAAGCAATCAAATTAAAACATCATCTTAAAACTCTAACAAACTATAACTGGTATGTGCTTCCATGAAAAAACTAGAAAATCCAACCCATCAGACAATAAATCACAAGAACATCAATACATCACCAACCCATAAAAGGGTTCCTCATAAATTTACAGTTAATTAAAACTTCGCCCAAAAATAAGTCCTTTTTTTTTTTTTTTGGATTACCTCACGGCCAGAATGATGATGCGAAGAAGAAGCAGAGGAAGAGGGCTTAGAAGAGGAATCATCACTATTAGCATCAACAGAATCAGCAACTGGAATCAGAAGCTCTCGATCTCTACTATTATTCCCCATCATCGCAGCTATCCCCGATTTCTCATCACCCATAATTACCTCCAATAATTTCCCACTTCAACTCAAACACCCACAAAAACAAAAAACTGTCAAAAACTTTCCTGCTTTACTTGAACGGAAAAAACTGAAACTGAACAATTAGGATAGCGAGGATTGCTCTTTATTTAAGGTTTTTTTTTTTTTTTTTTCCGGGGGGGGGGGGTTGTGGGTTTGCGGAAGTGTTGGGTGGTGGGACTTCAAGAAGAATGCTACTACTCCTTTGGGAAAATTCAACGCGGAGGAGAAACGGTTCGATTGGGTCGGGAACTTGGAGTCGGGACTTGGATGGGCGATAGGATCTTTTGACCCATCATCTTTAATGGAAATTTTTTAGGGTGAAAAATATTTTTAGTCCCTAAAGTTTGGTCAATTGACATTTTTGGTCTACCAAAGTTTCATAAAAAATAAATCACGTTCCTTATCTTTTAAATTTCTATTAAGTTAGTACAAATGACAGAAAAATAACATTCATTTTTGTCCAAAATTATGTGAAAACATTATTTTTGTTAGTTTAGACAAGAGAAAGTAAAAGATAGAGGATAATTTTTTTTGTTGGAGTAGAGCCATAGAAATCAAAATTATGCTATTTTTACGTCAATTGTCATAATTGAGTTGAAACTCGAAAGATAAGGGACATGATTTATTTTTTGTGAAATTTTGAAGACTAAAAATGTCATAGGGCTAAACTTTAGAGATAGCTTAAAAATATTTTTTACCCAAATTTTTACATAGACATGACATAATGTCATGAATATGTACATCCATATATTTAACATCATTTCAACAATTGTTAGATGATTTATCTTAACACGAAGTTAATAGCATTATGCCATAGATCTCATCTATATCATTTAATATCATTTCAATATCATTTTATTGGATGATTTGGCTTAACACAGACCAAAGAATCGATAGCATTATGTCATAAAATCGATCCATGTAAAATTTTTCAATCTTTAATAATCATAAAAATTTTTATTTTAGTCCGGAGTAACTCATATCTACTAATTACTCCTCGATCTATAAGAGCCTTCTATTTGAATTAGAGAGCCCCATGTGATCCCCTTATTGTTTTAGAAATACAAGCCCCACTCTAAATGGAGCTCTCATTAGTTGAAAAGTAACTATTGAACATACTCAATACTTATTTTAACAGTTACTCCTGAACAATATAAATTTTTTCAATAATCTCTTATCTCACCTTTTAAAATGGTGGCTTGTATAATCTTGTACTCCATCGTGAATAGGGGTATTCATGGGTTAGATTAGTGGAGTTTCCAGATTTTTCTTAAAAAAAAATTGAAATTATTCCAATTAAAGTAATATAAATATACCCAATTCGAGTATTATTCTGGAGTGTTACTTAAGTTTTCGAGTTAGGAAGTGTTTGATAATCTCATTAGGTGCTTAAAATTAATTCATTAAGTGCTTTTTATATTAAGTGTGTTTGATAACGAAATTACATTAAGTGCCACTTAATTTTTATACAAAATTTTAGTTGAAAAAGTCTATCACTTAATTTGTTAAATTCTTTACTGGTATAACAAAATTCACTTAATTTTTTTTCATTTCACATTCACACATTTTTTTACATCTACAATCATAAATATAAACACACACTTGCACACACTTTATTCATTCTCTCTCACACACTTGTACAAATTATATTCATTCTCACTCACATATAAATATATACTTGAACACGCTATATTCATTTTCTGAGCTTTATTATCACATACATAGACATATATTTACACACAATATTCACTATCTCACATATAACACACACTTACATACGATATTCCTTCTCTCTCACACATAATACACTTACACACACTATATTTATTCTTTACCACATATAAACATATACTTAAACACACTACATTAATTCTCTCTCACATATAAACATACACTTGTATATATTATATTTCATCTCTCTCACACTATATTCATTATCTCTCACACATAAACACATATTTGAACACCCTATATTCATTCTCTCTTACATATAACGCACACTTGCACACACTATATTCCATCTCTCTCACACATAACATACACTTGTAGACACTATATTCATTATTTCTCACACATAAACACACACTTGAACAAACTATATTCATTATCTCTCACGCATAAACACGCACTTGCATACACTATATTCCTTCTCTCCCACACATAAAAACACATTTGCACACATCGTATTCCTTCTTTCTTACACATAAAAACACATAGTGATAATGGAATACTTGCACACATTATATTCATTTTCTCTAATACATAAACACACACTTGCATATACTATATTTATTCTCCCACACAAACACACACACACACTTACACACATTACATATTTATTCTCGCTCACATATAAACACACATTTATGCATAATATCACTCTCACACACATATTCTATATTAATTAACTATTTATTCGTATTAAAATATAATATTTAAAAATTAACCAACTATAAAAATACTATTATAATATTATCATCAAATTATATAATATGTACGACGTAAAATATTTCAATTCAATGCTCAAATTCAACTGATTATCAAACAGATACAATTTTATGAATTTAGCAAATTAGGACTTCAGTACTTAATTTTCAGTATTCAAATTTATATTTCAGTTTTATCAAATGCATCTTTACTTGGGTTAAAAATTATAAAAAATAAAAAATAAAAAAATAAATAACTATTATTGTAGCATCATCTATTAAAAACTACGTTTTGTTAAAAATAAGGAATGGTTAAGTCAATAATGAAAAAAAAAATTATAGAACATGTCAAATAAATGTTAGATGAAAAATAAAAAAAAATATTATAAAATAGGAATAGAGTAATAAAATATCAAATTGACATAACGAAAAAGATAAAGTGTGTAAAAAAGTCAAGTATATTACACACTGAACTTCAAGGGCAAAGTGTAACCAAGTCATGGATGTATTCCTCTATTTAATTAAAATTTCAGACACCATTTATAATCGATTGCTATCCAATGACTTTAGTAATAAAAAATAATATATATTAGAGACTAAAATATTAATGATAATAAAATTTAAAGGGGTGAACATAGGTAGTAAATGAACAAAAGTATACAATTGTTCTATTGGTTATTTTGTCTTCAAAAACTGAAATCGAAAAAAAAAAATAAAAATGTTCAAGTTTCTACTCAATCTTAAAGAAAGTTGCTGGAACATTTGCATGGAATCATATTTAGCACACAATTCTTAATGTCGAAATAGAAAAACTTCATTCCAGGACAAATTTGAAAAAAGAAAAGAAAAATATAATTTATTTAATTAATAAATATATAGAAACCTTAATATAACATGATATGATATTGTTTTATAGCATTGCAACTTATGGGAAGAAAATTATGAGCAAATCTAACTAAACAAATCATCAACTTGTTCATTCATATTATCTCCAAAAGGGTTGCTGTCAATTTCATTATTTGGTAATAGAAGCTTCACATTTGTTTTCCTTGCTACCATTATCAACAATCTGCTTAAAATCTTCATCTTTAAAAAAATTGGTTAGGAACCAATCAATATCTATGTCTATTCCTTTAGCAATAGCATCAGCAAGTTGTTCTTCAGGAGTAATTTCATTCTGCTTATCAAGATTAATCTCTTTTTGCTTATCTAAAGTAGGCATGTAGCTTGGATTTCGATTGACTTCATTTGTATTGTTGGATGTTGTCATAAAAGGAGGATTGTGACGAAAATTACTTGGGGTGATAAATTGTTTTTGGTACTCAATACTTGTTAAAATCACACTTATTTTTATAGGCGATTGTGTTTTATGATAAGCACCAAGAATTTAGGACAGTCAAATTTTTTTTTTTCGTGTCAATTTCTTTAATAGTTATAATATCTTTAATGAATTTTTTTTTTATTTGGTGTTTTTTACCTACGTTTGTTTAATTCTCGTTATTCTTTTGAATTTACATTTACGGTCTTTTATTAAGGCAACTATTATATGGTAATTCACAATTCATATTTGTATATTAAAGTAAATTTTATATACTTAGGTATTTAAGATAGCGATTCACATTTTTATAGCATTAAGGTAAGTTGTACATGGTCATTTACTTGTTCATTTTAGTTTTTGGTAAATGCAAAACGTCATATTTCAAAAGAAAAAAGATAATAAAAAAACATCATAAGCTTCTTTAATTATATGTGTATATACATTCCGTAAGCTCCTTTATTTTCAGTTTCACTATAATCCAAAGATTTCCTGACGTTGTTAAAAATTGAAAATCAATAATAAATGGAATGAATTTCATAATTAAGAGTGTAAAAAATTTAAAATTGAAATTAAAATTAAGGAGGTAAAGTAAAATTGAGTATAACTTTGCAGGTGCAAATTAGAATAAGCCCTCACTACCTCATCATTGTGGCTCCCATATCCTCAAACCCAACATATTCATTCAGATTCTCTATGTCACTCATCGTATCAAAATTCAAACATTATTTTACTCTTTGGATATTTGTCAAGTGCATTATGTCACTTGAGTATTCATGATTATGGGTGTTCAAATCTAACTCAATTCAAATGAATTCTTTGGGCTATATAGATTAAGTTATCGGGTTTCGGGATAAATTACTTCAAAACTTGTTAGGTTAGATTGAGTTTTAAAAATTAAAACACAAATTAAAATTCAGCATAACCCAACCCAATATTTCGATAAGCTAATATGATTCATTTATACATTTTCATTTTTATTATTTTCCTAACCATTTCATCTAACTTATATTGATTCCATCCAGTCCTGTTAGTAGCATCCACTAACCACCACTATCCTCACTAACATAATGGATTTTATATTTTTCTTCATTCTAATTGGCCCAAATCATTCTAAAGAATTAAATTTGATTCAAATTTATAGACTCACGAATATATGTGTCTATTTAGCCAAATTTTAGACCAAAAAAAAAAGGGAATTCAGTGCTACTATGGAAAAGTTTAAGGAGTAAAGTGTAATTAATTCTATATATTGCTCATTATTAGTAGTAAATTAGTAATTGCACTATATACTCCGTATGGGGTCACCATTTCTACATATGGCAGATGAATTATGAATATATATTTTGTATTGGACTTGTGAATGCATGGAAATCTTCTCAACTTATCAAAACATCAAATTCAATATAAATAAACAAAAATAATGAACAGATCCAAAATAACTCAGTCTCTATCAAACGTCCAAGTGAGGTTCATGAATGATAAACTTTATATGGACAAACTTAAGAACCCTCATTGTAATAGATTTCAAAGGAAAAAATAGTTCCAAATGATGGAAATTTTCATTTCCAAACTGGACCAATAATCTTCTTTTTTTTTTTTTTTTTTTTGGGTGAACCAAAGGTCTAGTTTCTTGTACAAAAATAGCATGTAATCAATAGTTTGCTGAGATTACATATCATATATTTTGTGCATATATACAATCTTCTTACTTCTAACCCCTTATCCTTCTTTGAACCTGTTTATGCACATTCACTACAACTTGGCAACTTTGCAACCGTACGTGAATCAGAACTTCCTAGAATTTTAACCAAATACCTTCTTAGTTTGTCCAAGACATAAATAATCGTGTTAAATTATCATCCACAGAATACATGTCTCTTCTTCAAAGGAACAAAATCAAGGGCTTTTAGGATAATATTGTAAACTACTTGATGATATATTAAATGTTTGTCCAATAGAATGATAATATGTATTATATGGCCCCGCGAGAGTAATATTGAAATATAATTTGAGTACTAATGTATATATGTGTATGATCATATATGATCTTATTCGGTCAGCTGACCATTTTGATCGGACTCTATAGAGGTAAGAGGTTCTGATCATGAAGTTAGAAATTTCAGAACGTTCCTATCGAAACACGAGTCCTTCGAATGGGATGATTACAGAAAGGGCTTTTATTCAAAAATTAATTGGTTCACCTTGGTCAATGACCCACTGACACTTCACTTTTTGAACGATCATCGAAATACACTGTCAAAGACTCCTCGAGAGCTAGTGAAACTATTTTAGTAAAATGTAATTGTTTCAACTCTACCAGATCTCTATTTTTCATATATAAATGTAGTCAATAGCTCTCTCAGATGTTAATAAACAAGACGTACTTCTGTTTACCTAAAGAACAAAGAGTCGGTTTCCTTAAAGGAGTTCTTTCTCGGTAGCTCAGTGGTAGAGCAGCCATATAAATATGGATGAATCTGACTAATATTGAATTTGGTAAAATAAACCTAGTATTTGGTGTAACGGAATCCCCTTCCAAAGCCGTGGCTAGAGCTCTCTAGAGAAAAAAAATAGTTAATTCCACAAAAAAAATAATAATAATAATAATACGTAAACACTAGGAGAGACAAGCAAGTAAGAAAGAAAACTCATACAAGATACATTACAAACTTACGGCCATATTCATATACTCATCTACCTATGCCTTATTAGACACTCTTTCTTTCTCTCTATGTTGCAACTTGTGAGTGAGACATCACTACTCCGTAAAATATCCACCTTAAACAATAACATTTCGAAATAATTGTACCTCTGCGCTATCATGGAGACTCAGTGCATTGCTTAATCATTGCAACAAAGAAAGTGGACCGATTTGTGAATACGAGAGACGAGGCTTCTCTCTACGCGACTCAACTTGGAGATTAAGCTCCCCTGTCCGGCCTTTTAAAGTATTAAACCATGTTGGCTGCATTACAGGTAGGTCAAGTCTAGAGAGAAAAGAACAAAATACGAAGGTCATACGTGCCAATCTGGCACTTCTCAACACCCATACGTAGATGATATAGGTCCTTCACGACTATAAAGTGTGGATGAGAGAACGACATAGAAAATGCGATAGAAAATTTTGTGACGAGAACAACTCGAATTAGAGAGGGATAGAAATTTTTCGTCTGAAACTATACGCAATTATTGACTTTTATAATTGTAGATTCTCAAAGTTTTGTCCTTCTAGAGCCTAATTAGTTATCTAACTTCTATTTATATTGTCATTTTAATCAACTAATTAAACATTTTTTGTAATCAAATTTTCATTTTAACAAAATTATGCTTTTGGACAATTTTTTCGATATTATCAAAATTGGATCAATAATTACTATAATAAACTTTTGATTTTTTTTTGGTTGAAAAAACTAAAGATACATAAAAAGTTAAGTTCCAAGAAGTTTGACCTTGTACCAAGGAGTACTATAAATAAGAGAATGATTTTCTGGAGTGTGTTGGAAGGCAAAGCTCAAATAAAAGAAACAGATATGCCAATAAAGATGCAGACCCAAGCTATGGCTGTTATCTGCTTCTGAAGCTCTGATATTTGTGATGTTACTGATTGTACCTCCATAGCAGCCCATATAAAGAAGGTAAGATAATACTGCTAATCTCGTATACCCTACCAAGTTAAAAAAATTTAATCAGTACATTAAAAAAGTCTAATGTAGTATTTGATATATCTGAATAGGTTTTCTGTTTTGTATCACAGGAGTTTGACAAGATATATGGTTGTGGATGGCAATGTGTGGTTGGCTTAAATTTTGGTTGTTTCTTTACTCATTCAGAAGGAACTTTTGCTTATTTTGCTTTAGAATCCATTAATTTTCTTATCATTAAGGGGGCCTCTTCTTGAACCTTTTTAGTTATAATTGTTGTCTAATAGTAAGAGAGGCAATTTTCATCTAGAAATTAATGTTAGAATGTGAATATATGTAGAGTGCGACAAGAAATGTCATGTAATTCAAGAATTATGACTCTGAACAAATTTGATCATATGTAATTCAAGAATTATCAAGACTCTGAAGTGAACAACTATATATTCTCCACTGCTATCAGTTAGTGTAGTGTATACAGCAAAAATCCCTAACTGGCCAACTTCAGTATTGAATTTTGTACAAGGTACTAGATTGCCATATCTGTGAGCACATCCTCAAGAATTCCACTCCAAATTTTCTGCTCTATATCAACAACAACTTGATCAATTTCATCCAGAGTAAATCCATTCCTCCAACCAAAATCCCATGTTCCGTTTACCATTCCCTTGCACCACATATCGTTTTGAAGCATAGCAGAAAGAGAATCCACAACAATTGTCTTACGAGCAAGCTTACAGTAGCTTCTCAAATACTCGATTCCATCACAAATCTCATTGATCAATCGATCAAGGGAAATGCACGTTTTTGACAGCTTAATATGAATACGTGCCAGTGGATCAACTGCAACTCTACATTGAAAGCTTTTATGTTCCAGTAGCTCTTTTGCACATTCAATTAAAAGTTTGGTGTCAGCTGTTCCGTAGTCATGTAAACAGCCAGTGATGTGTGACATTATAGGTTGACGTGCATGGGTTTCAAAGAGCTCCTCAGCATGATTAAGAAATGATGAACTATCCAAAAGTAAATTCCTTGTGGTGTTACTCCTTTTACAGCTCTTCATCTCAGTTAAATTGTACCTGATGCCACATCCTACATCGTCCATAGACCTGATTTCATTATTTGGCTGGATAGGATTGGTAGATTCACAAGGAAAATTTCTGCTGCTATTGCCTTTATCTGCCATAAAAAAAAGGTTTTGCATAAACATATGGCAATCTGGATGAATCTCACTGCTTCAAGAGCAGCAACTACCACTAAGATAGTAGTTGTATCCTTCTATGAAATGCCTACCAATCAAAACCACCCCTCAGAAGGTGTTTGGCTGACCCAATGTCTTTCCGTATTCATTCCCTACACATCTGACAATGCTTAATTAAGTATAAAATCTTTTTTAAGAAAAAGAATCTCCAATTTATTACTGCTTACTGAAAGCAAAATGTATGGCTCATGCTTAGTGCTGGTCAAACACAGGGTTGGAGGAGAATACTCAAAGCTAACAAAAGCAACATGAATGACCATCTCCTAAAGTTCAGTTAAAAGTCATAGTGCAGATTGACATGATTACTTAAAACAATACTTTCCAACTAATTACTATCTGAAGTATGCACATAAGCAAAAATTTGCAATATGAGATTGTCCTGTTCATAGACCCTTCCCCTTTTCCTTTGCTGCAGAATGAAAAGTAATTCCATGAAATTGCATATCTTACCTAAATTCCCAGAAGTATCTTTCTTTTCATCACCAGGGAGTTGTTCTGAAGGCCTGGTCCCTTCGGTAGTCGAATCTTGCTCAGTGTCACATCCAAGTTTGACTGTGATATTAACATTCTTTGATTTCCTTTCAACCTGCATTAATATGTTGTTTTAATGATTTAAACAGTAGAAAGGCAACTTTTAAAACTAAGCCTCAAACCAGATAAAGATATCAGGAACAAAATCCCAATCTGACAGGTTATCCCCCAAGTAAACTTGAAAATGGCATATATCAGTGCAGTAACTTACGAGAATTGTTGAAGGCTCACTGTCTCCTTTTTCATTTTTGACATTCTTCTTCCAAACACTTGACCTTTGTGATGTAGTCAATGTATTGCATCCTGATACGGAACCTGATGTGGAAGCTTTCTGTGTATAAACTCGAACTTTTGAAACATTTGATTCTTTATCAGGTGTTCTGGGAGTTGTAGATGCAAGTTTGTTGCTGTAGCGAGATTTAGAAGTATCTCTGATTTTTTCAGTTTCAACTTCTATTTGCCTCCTTGTATTCACAACCACTCTTTGAATCTTGGGAACCGTTTTCTTAGTTACTTCTTTCTTCTGCACTTTGGGCTTCACTTGAACAGAAGCTTTAACTGTTGTAGAAGATAGGTTCTCCTGGCCTTTAACTGATTTATCATCTTTTTTAGCAAATGCATCCCCAAAGTCATTGTCTCCTCGTTCTTGAATAGGCCTCGAGAGGCCTTTAACTGGAGCTTTTTCCGCTCGGAGTTTTCTGTGAATTTCACTGAAGTTCAGAGCTCCTTCCCAATCATAATTAGGTCTTGGAGGAAGCCCTTCTTTCATTTTCCATTTCCTGTGCATCTTTGTGGTGTCTAAATCTTGATGCCTATACTTCTGCCTGAGAAGCTCTTTTTCCAGTGATCCAGAAACATGTAAAGGCTTTATAATCACAATGGGTGAGGCATCATAAGCAAACCTTTTCTTCCAGTCAGAAGCATTTGAAATATGTTCAGGTCCATCAACTGGCATACTTTTCACAAGTCCTTTAAATTGTATATTGTCAGTTACTTTATCCAGCATTCTTGGTTGTGGATCCACCTTCCGAACAGTAAAACAAGGCCTTCCTGCCGTTGGCAAATCAATATCAAATGTTGTTCTTCCCTGATTTAGTGCCTTCTCCTTCCCATAATGCCTTTGGGGATTGGATTCTAATGGTTTTGGAGGGATTGCTTCTAGACCCATTCTGTTCAGTTTGGCAATTACACTAGGAACCTTGGGCTTCTCCTCTATGGATTTTGATAGTGAAAAGTCAGAAGAAGTGTCAAATTCATGGGAGTGAAACATTGAGGATTGGCTTGAGCTGGTGGATGGGAGATCCAGGGAGAAGTCTGACTTTATTCTATCTAAATAAGCCTTTTCTTCATTGGAAGTCTTTGTTGCAGAATAAGCCTTTTCTTCACTGGAAGCCTTCGGCAACAGATTTTGTCTGGCAAAGCTCTCTCTTATCACTTCTCTAAGCTCCTCAAAACAATCTCTGGAAGATCCATCAACAGAAAGTCTTGGTTTTTGGAACTCCAACATATATTGGTTCTGATATCCAAATCGCTCAGAAGTGGTCCTTTCAAGGCCCATTCCATCAATATTTCGGCCTCTGGCCTTTTCCTTCTGCTTTTTCTTCAAGTTAGCCATAATCTGTGAAGCTTCATGCAGCTTCCCTAGCATTGCTAGAGACTCCTTTAGATCAAGAGCTTCCCCTCAACAACTCTTCTGCAATATCTTTGGTCTGCCTATCAAAGCTTTTGTCCCTAGGCCGAGAGTCTACAACTTGATTTAGTTTCTTGGCTCCTCTAGATATTTCCATGAGCTGGTACGAAGATGGATTAAGTAGCTCATGATCTGTCGGCCCTTTTGAGACTGCGTCTTTTCTTTCTTCCTTGAATGAAAAAGACAAACTCGAATTCTTTTTTTTCTTCTGACCTTCCACCTTATCCTCCAACTTAAGAGAGTCAGTCTTGGATTTTCTATTTGTCGTACATTCCACAATCCCTTTCGGATCATCACAATAGAAAAATGATTTGTACACTACCGATCTTGGACCGCGTTGAGGCATATTCTATATTACATAAAGTTAATCAGATACTGCTTGTTTCCAGAAAACAAATCAATATTAAATTTCATTAGACTTTGCCAAGCAAAACTCGCATGCGCCTAATGCAGGTTCACAACTGTTCGCATGCAGGTTCACAACTGTTCCTTGGCTCTATGTCGCACAAACCACCGGCACAAATTAACAATCAATTGCCGCCTAGAACAATAATGATGTGATTGCCATAAAAACTATATAGTAATTCTCCTTTGGACATTTTCAAAATGAAAGCTATTGGCAACCACCTTCATTCCTTAATTCCCTACTAATTAATTAGCCAAAAGCGGTTAAAAAACGTGTTTCTGTGTGTGTTAGAGAGAGAAATTTAGAGGGAATGTGGATCTGAAAATGAAAATTATACTAGATCAAAGACAAATTCAGCATGTAAAACAAACTAGAAGCAGCTAAAACACAGATCTTTATAGCAAAATAAATAAATAAATCTTATCCATCTTTACTTTGATTACCTCAGCCCTCTGCGTTTGTTTTCTTACCAATAAAGAATGCTTCTTTGTCCTTTCTGCTCAGCCCAATTCCCTCTTCTTTAGCTTCAAACAAGAGAACCCAAAATAACAGAGCATTAAAATCACTAAAACATCATTAAAAACATATGAAAATTTTGGGCTCGAAATTAAGAGGAAAAAAAACCCAAATGACAGAATCAAAGTAAACAGAAATACGTTCAAGAATTAAAGATAATGGTGATCATTGATCAAGACTTATCAACTGTTAGAGTTAATTCTCACCAGCATTTGCATGTGTTCTTTGGTGAAGAAGAGCCCTCAGATCTACGCAACAAACAGTAGTTTGTGCCGTATAGCCACGGCAATATATCTATCAGTCGATATCAATTATCTGTATTTATTTGTAACAAGTTATAAGTAAGAATGAACTAAAAAGGGAGATGAATTTTGTATTTTGTTTCCGTTTGTTTAACTATTGAAAATTTATTATTACTCACCTTACATATAAAATATTATAATAATTAATTTATAATACAAAATATTATAATAATTACCTGTATTATATAAATAAAATAACCAATCGAGATAAGTAACAAAGAATATTACAGCCATATTATTACTTGTTGGGAGGACATGGGACTGAGTTTCCAGTCGGTCCATACTAAAACTTGACGAGTTAAGGTTGGATCAAGATTAATATAAGGATTATTTGTATTATCCGCCCCTAAATTATTATTATTATTTTATACTTTAACCCTTAAGCTATTAATATTAACACTTTGGGCCTTATGCAATTATACTATCAATTTCGAACACTTTGATCAAATCAATTAAAAATATGTCTGTATTTAGATGGAGGGATTTAGTTGAATTTGGATTTAAAATCCAAATCTATCTACCGTACATTTTCCAACTAATTGAAAAGATTTAGTTGAGAATTTAAAATCTATTAATAAGTAACAATGTGATTTTAATAGTTAAATATTAAATTTTAAATTTACTCAAATTTCATATCATTTCATATCAACTCATTAAAATCCATTCATTTAATATCCTTTCTATAATTCAAATCTACCTATACGAACGCAACTTTAATGAATTGATAACTTTTTTTAATAAAAGCACTTTAACACCAATACTTTTTTTTTTGGGATACTAACCTATAATACCAATATATGAATAAAAGCATTTCATACTTACAGTTATTAAAGTCTCTTTAACCAAAAATAGTTTTAAAAAACATTAATTTTCAATTAGATTAAATAATGTGCCAAAAAATCGGTCGTTAGAAATTGGCCTTAACATAGGTACAACATGAAATTATTCATTATAGTATTCGTACATTTTTACTGTGTTCTTCTAACTGTTCTATTCTCTTTTTTTTCTCGATGGGGGCTGCTTGTTTGGTGACAAAAGATTCTTTTGATATTCTGGAAATTTTTTATATGAATCTGATCTATGGTAGATGAAATAGATTTTTTAATTCATATTCATCAACATCGCTTTAGTTCATTAAAAATAAATTTTTTTCAAGTGATGTAGATAAATATAAACCAAAAAATTCATCCCACGTACATGAATCCATATAAGAATTTTCCTTTGATACTCCCATACCTCAAAAATTACTCCTGATAATCACCCATTCTATGTAATCACTTTTTATTGGGCTGCACAATATATAGAATCCTGAATTCTATGAGATATGATTACTGTATGTTTAAAACAGATTAAGGACGGAATCCACTTACTTTTTGAGTCTTTAATTCATAGTAATACTAATTTTTTTCAATTCATTCGTTGCAAATGGTTTCTCTGATTTAGACTGTAAGAAATTTGCTTTATAGTAAATACAGTAAAAAATGGTATATATAGTCAATAATAATTAGTAAAAAAAAATGGTCATTTGGCACAGTTACAGAATCTGGTAATGTATTAATATCCAGTTTGGTCAAAATAAAAATATGCACATATTAGTTGTTTATCAGTTTCGAAATTTTTTTACATAAATCCGATCCTTGATACTATATCACATACTCCTCACATTAAATCACATCATCCAATATAATTTTTAACATTACTCTGTGGGATAATTTGGTTTAATATAAATTAAGCAATTCATGATATTATGTCATAAACCTAATTCATGTAATAATTTCCCGTCCAGTCCCAACCAGGCCTGCTATGGATTGGTAGAATTATATCTTAGCTTAAAAATGATAGAGACTTCTTCTAAAACCAGAATTGTTCGGTTCAGGTAAGTAATATACTCGAATTTCCTGTCTTTCCACTTCTAGACATTTTGGTAAGAAGATGTGGACTCTCAGTCTGAAGCATTATAACTGAAGAGGAAAGCTAAGTAAATGCATATTTTCTCCAACTCTCCAACTTTTTGAATATATATGATTATAAAAATATGAAACGGAGATTTATATTTGGACTACTTACACTAATTATTATCCAATGTGGTATATATTATCCAAAGGTAAGTCAATATAATTTCAAGATTAAAAGGGAGTTACTTGATGTAAGTGCAATTCACTCGTATAGTACCGATAAGATGTTTCTCTTTTAATTTACAGATTGCGGATTCAATTCACCAAAAAAAAATGTATAAAAATTACTTTTTTTTTTTCTTTTTTAAGTGCAACTCACCTTTAATGATTTTGATTTCTTCTGGTATAGGTGACAAAGTGATTTTGCGAACCACAAAATTGATAGTCACAAGACTCTTGTCCCTCCAGCCCTTTTTTGATGGCCATCATAAATGTGTAATTAATTTTTTTGCAATAATTTTCACCTTTTCTGGTGTTAGCATGAATTTCCATGGTAGTTGCTTGCTTTGAAGTACCTAGTACCATCTGAATTTAAATTTGAATCATTTGAGAAATTTTCGAAAAGTTCGTCCGGGCCCAATGCATAGTACTCCAACATTAATTGCTTTTCCTTTGGGTTAATAACACTTTGCCCCTTGAATTAGGTAAATAATTACACTTTGTCCCCTAAATTAAAAAAAATTACACTTTACCCCATTTTCATGATTCATCCTTTAAAAATTTTATAAGGGTTAATGACACTTTGCTCCCTGAACTAGGTAAGTAATTGTCCCCTTGAACTAAAAAAAACTACACTTTACCCCCCAAACACATTATTCATCATTTAAAAATTTTAGGGTTAATAACACTTTGCCCCCTTGAAGCTGTCTAATAGATAATTACACTTTGCCCCCCAATCACATGGTTTATCTTTTAAAAAATTTATAATATCAAGTTAAATGACTAAGATATCCTTAGTATTATATGTTGATTTTTCATGTATTTAATTTTGATATTCAATACGTATAAAAGAATTAGGAAAAATAAAATATAATAACAAACTAATATTATAATAAAATTATTATTATAATAAAATATAATAACAAAATAATTAGGGAGTGAAAATGTGATAAAATGTTGAATTATATTATATTTGACATTGCAATTTGCACAAGTTCATCCAAATCTTAAAATTGTAAAATGTTAAGAGACATAAAAAAAAATCACAAATTTTATAAAAAATATATATTGTCACACAATATCTTTAAAGAAGAATTTTCAACAAAAAATTAGCTCATTTATGAATTGTTCTATCAATAATTAAACATTTAAATTGGAAATAATATAAAATGAAAAAATAAAATTTAAAAATTTGATCAAGATATATATTAATACAGAATTATATTAAAATATTATATAATTTATTTTTCATTATTTTTAAATAATTATCACATCATTATCAAAATTTAAATACAAAAATTAAAATATAGTGCTAAGGGTATTTAAGTCATTTAACATGATATTATAAATTTTTTAAATGATGAATTATGTGATTGGGGGAAAAAGTGTAATTTTTTTAGTTTAGGGGGGCAAAGTGTTATTACCTACCTAGTTCAGGGGATAAAGTGTTATTAACCCTAAATTTTTTAATGGATGAATCATGTGATTGGGGGGCAAAGTGTAGTTTTTTTAGTTCAGGGGGGCAAAGTGTTATTACTTACCTAGTTTAGGGAGGTAAAGTGTTATTAACCCATTTTATAATATCAAGTTAAGTGATTGAAATACCCTTGGTATTATATTTTGATTTTTCATGTATTTAATTTTGATGTTTGATAATTATAAAGAATTAGAAAAAAATAAAATATAATAACAAAATAATTAGAGAGTGAAAATGTGATAAAATGTAATGAATTATATTATATTTGACATTGCAATTTGCATAGGTTCATCCAAATATTAAAATTGTAAAATGCTAAGAGACATAAAAAAATCACAAAATTTTATAAAAAAAAATATATTGTCACACAATATTTTTAAAGAAGAGTTTTCAATAGAAAACTAACCCATTTAGGAATTGTTTTACCATTTAAACATTCAAATTCAAAACAACATAAAATGAAATAACAAAATTTAAAAATTTGACCAACAAATATATTGATATGGATTATATTAAAATATTATATAATTTATTTTTCATTATTTTTAAATAATCATCACATCATTATCAAAATTTAAATACAAAAATCAAAATTTAGTACTAAGGGTATTTAAGTCATTTAACTAAATTATCTTGTTAATTTAAAATTTTTAAAGAATGACTAATGTGAATGAGGGCAAAGTGTATTTTTTATAGTTTAGATGAGTAAAGTGTAATAACCTCCCTAATTCGGAGGGTAAAGTGTTATTAAACCTTACCTGCTTCCTTTTGTATCATCCCTGAGCTTTAATTAAAGTCCAATAAAAAGGCATGTAAGAGACTAAGGGTGTTTATAATTTAGTTTAATCGAATAAATTGATCGAATCAAATTAGTTTGATTTTTTATTTTTGAATGAATCGTATAAATAAGTTTGGTTATATGGTTTAGAAAAATTAATAACTGAATAATCGAACTTTAAGTTTTATTAATTTTATTTTTAATTTTTTAGTAATCCAAATTATACAATTTCATTTTTCATTTATATATTCAACACTTGAATATTACTTTTCTTTGTTACTTTTTAGTTTTTAATCTTAGTTTTAATAGTTTTATGTTTTTATTTATTAATTTGATTAGTTTTGTATTTAATTTAATACTTAATTTTTAAATTAAGTAGTGAATTTTGATTAATTGAATAAACTAACAAAAAAATAGTTAATCAAACCCTCGAAAAAAAGTTTGATTCGAATTTAATTTTAATTTTTTTACCGAATATAAAAAAAATCAAATTTGAGTTGATTTTTGCCAAAGTACTAAAAGACCGGCTGATGAAACACCACTACTTATAACATCAATGCTGTTGCAACTTAACAGCTAGAATTAAGTCCTACTATCATTTATAGAGTCGGCTTGATATTAGGCTTCAGATCGTCTGTCCAAGTCCCTGCCCAAGTCAAAATGGCGCCGTTTTGATTGATAAAATGCAGGTCTATCGTTTATGTTTAAATTGGCGTCCACCTTTCCTTTTTTAAAATACAGTAAAAAATAGAGAATGAAATACTCCATTTACCATTCTAGCCTCGTCCTCCTCTGTCTTATTATTTTCCTCTTCATTTGTTCTCTCTTCCAGTAAACACAAAACCAAACAGCCTAGTGTTTTTCATCAATTCCCATCTAATATATCCACAAATTGGCTTATTTTTACTTTCATTTGAAGTCAAGATTCAGAATAGCCATAATCTCAATAGCCCATTGTGAAAATCTTCTTGAAAATTCACATGGCAAAGCGCCAAAACCTCTAGGCTGCAACGACCACTAAAGCTAGCCCATTTGATCTTTGAGGCTTTTACTGCCAAATCTTTTATATTTTTGACAATTGGAAGAAAAGGTGAATTAAAACTATCAGCCTCATGGTGATATGCAATTTGCCCATTTTGAATTAGGGTTTTGAATATAATTTGTATATTTCAATCAATTTACTGGAATTAATGAAATTGAAACCTGAAAAAAAGAAAAAAAAAGAAAAAAGAAAAAAAAGTTGGACTCTAAAAGACTTGAAACTGAAGGCCGGGAGGTTTTATTAGAAGAGCCCATTAAAACACAGTTTCATGCTTAGTTTGAGTTGATTAGAAGAGAGACTGATGAAGAAGAAAATGATATGAAAGAGGAGGAAATGTAAAAGGGATGATTTATTCTCTATTTTTTTTTTTTGTATTTTAATAAAAGAAGTTTGTGAACCCAACCTATAACAAAAAAACGCCGATATTCTACCCAAAAGAAGAAAAAAAAAAAAAAAAAAGATTAGGTCAAAATAGCAGTTCAATTTTTTGGATGAGAATTGGCCTGGTTTTTTGAGCTCTAGCCAAATAAATAAATAGATCTCAGGCTATTTGAATGAAAACGAATCTTTCAAGGATTTTTTTTTTTTTTGAGGGATGAATCTTTCAATTCCCAATTTGTGTCGAATAATAGTACAACAGAAATCTCACTTTTTAGTGATAGTATACTAAGTTTTTGTGAATTTTGCAAATGTAGATCACGAGATACGAAAAAGTAAGTTTCATCTCAGACGAGACTCCATTTCTTTTGTGTCAATGCAGCATTTTTGCCTTTCACTTCATTATTGGAGAGAGCTCAGAGAATAGCAAAACTCAAATCTTGAACAGCCAGTTTATAAATTGAAAAGATTCTACTACTAGAGTACAATGTTACACATCTCCCGTACCTTAAACATAGCATGCAGTATATTATAGGGGAATATCATATTATCATTCACATGATTCATGTTAGTGATCTTTTACGCCGTCGAATGAGTGATCCTAAGATCTTTATTTTGGGCCAATTTCCAATTTAACATGCTGCGTTTTAGTCTTGGAGACTCCTGCAAGAATGGCCCAAAAAAAAAAAAACAGAAATTAATAGGGAAGCATCACATATAGGATTTGGTCATTAAATTGTCTCGGTGAAAACAAAGAAACAACCTAATCCATCGATGCACGCACCTGAAAGTGAAAATTAGGATGCTGATCTTTTACTACTGGTAATATGAACGCCCCATCGTGTACTGGCAACACTGCAAAACCATCAACGTATTTCTGTGAGACAATTCAAGAATTAAATCTCTCTCTTTTTTTTTTTAGTTAACTTAAGCATCTTAAATTTATGATAATTGACATGGTTTGCGTTACCTGGACTTGAAAAGCTCTTTCTTTTCTCTGAGCTCTTATCAGATGTCAAGTTATTAAGCAGAGATGGCTTGCAATTGTGTGTGTACAAGAAAAGTGGCATCTCTTCTGTCTGAAATTGTGTAGTCTTACCAGCCATTGGACTGCATGGGCAAGAAGATGTTAATGTCGACATCAAAACTACGCAATGCAGTTTAAGAGAAGAACAATATTACCTCAAGATTTTGCTCTTCTGAAGATCTGGATTTTCTGGTTAAAATTTAAAAGGATAGGGATATTAAGAAAGAAATTAGTATGTAATGGTAAACTGGAAAATTGGACTGCTATTCTGAATAAATACTGTAGCATTTTTTGGACCGGTGATGTATGTGAGATAAAAAACTAAAAAAGGTGGTTGTAAAGTGTGTTTAGAAAATACTTATTCTCAAAATACTACAATCCAAACAAAAATGAAAGATTACGGGGTAATATGTAACGAGAGTAATATCTGGGAAAATCAGCATTCCAACAGTGGGATCTGAGAGCAAGCAAGTGAGAGTATTGTTCCCATGCCCTCAGTCTCTGATCATCAAAAGACAACACAGTTACTAAAATCTTTGCCTGAGTTTGTTTCAGCAGTGTCATAGGAAGGAAAAGGAAAATAACAGAAAAGAAAGTGGAAAAAATGCTTATCTTTAGTGCAAAATACTAATGGTAGTACTAACTTGTTTCAAGTTGTCAATTCGAAGTTGTGCCTCAGAAACAGAGTTGGTCTTCAAAAGCCGACATTCAAGATTAGCTGAGACGCTTCCTAGATGATCAACTACTGTAACAACAGCATTGCATATGTACTCCTTTGTGTTTTCCACCACACTGTACATCACAAATAAAATTTTTTACTTGCTAATACATTATAGATGATCAAATTGACAACCCTTTCTTCCCTTTTGTTCAATTTCTGCTAAAAGTTGCTCCAGATTTTCTGTCTTGCTACTAGTACCAACCTCCTAACCCTAATGCCTGTCTAGTGTGATATGGCATATAAGTATTACTATGCCAAAATACAGGTGGCAAGTATACAGAAAAGACAGGATATTGGTATAGGAAGTGGTACAGAAACCTGTGACGCTAACAGTTTACATTGAATGGTCTGAGGTTTGCATGAGCTTCTAAAATTCGTGTTCTGAATTATTTGCTGAAAACAAGTTTCATTTAAGAAAGTTGTCAATTCTTGTAGTTTTAAAATTTGCCACAAAATTGTGCTGCATGAGCTCATTTCCAAAGAATGGCTTTTTTATTTCTTTTCTTTTTCCCTGAGATCAAGGTAGAAGACTCACGTTCTCTTCTCTGTGGCATTCAAGAAATTTGCCTCACAATAATTTGCAGCGCGGTGAAGATGAGAGGACAAATCCTTGAGTTCCTGCACCCAAGAAAAGATACAATTATAACGTTACATGCATGTGGTGTATAAAAGATTTCAATACTCACTTGCAGAGACTTTTCGAACCGAGTCCCTTCATCAGTTTCGGCATCTTGATTTTCAGCTGCTAATGAGTTGGATTCTCGCTGCAGCATTGTCTGTGTAAAAAAAAAAATTGCAGTGCAGAAGCAAGAGTGATGGAAGAAGATGATATTTGGAACTCTCTCTCTATCTTGAACTGTAGATGATATTTGGGAACTCTTTCTCTATCTTGAACTGTTTTATGGCCAGGTGACTAATGAGCACTCTCTCTATCTTGAACTGTAGATGATATTTGGAACTCTTTCTCTATCTTGAACTGTTTTATGGCCAGGTGACTAATGAGCACGTGTGCTCATATGTTTCGTCTCTACTGAGTTGTGCAAATGGGATTATGGGAGGAAAAATTCTTTGTTACTTTCACAATACGAAATAAGTATTATAAGCCGTTAAGTAATACGGAGTGAATACTCAAGAATTATTCCTATGTGAAAGTGGCAGGTTTCTGTGATCTTGTGATAAAATTTGTAGAGCACCATACTAAAGACAGGAAAAAGATAACCAAAAACGATTTAAGAGATTCTTTTTGCAGTCATGGACCATGGCACTTTCAATGAGGACAATAATAGGCAAGCTCCCGTGATCTTTTGTTCGTTCCTTTTCTCTCTATAAAAAGTGCATTCACTGATAGACACTCTACAGTATCATCCACCGCCCTTAAGTCCTTTTCACTTTTCAGGTGACCATACAATAGTCGATAGAAATTCATGGTTCTTACATTAAATTTGTGCAGATCTTTTGGTACTAGTAAAATAACGAAGGGACATCTAGAGACTAGAATAACCTGTGGTGTTTCACTTGTCTAAGAGGGCAAGGAAAAAACAACGGCTAGCTTCCAAAATGACCAGCTCATCATGATTAATACCCCTTTAGAGCTCCAAAAATAAGAAAAAATCATGTGTCACCCAAGTTCCTCAAAATATCAAGCAATAGCTAGCATGAAGAAGTATAATGTTTTGCTATTTCGCAATATTGTATTATTGAAAATGGATTGCAAATTTGAGCACATGAATTTCTAAACACAATTGATATCTCATTTCATTTCATGATGACTTTACACAATCTTCAACTTTATCTAAACACAATTGATATTTTAGGAATCGTCATATTTTCCGTAAACAATCTACTTGTTATTTCTCTTGCAGACTTGCACCAGCCAATTGACACAATGTAAATAATATATCAAATTTCACCAAACGAGCTTCAATTGACATCTTGGAATGATGCATACATCTAGAAGAACAAAAATCAAAGGTATCAAAACCGACAGTGAGATGTTATTTTGTAGTATAGACTCATTCTCAGTTTCTGAAGTTCTTGAAAGAGCCTAATTTCTAGCCAAACTGAAAAACTGCATCCTGAGAATCAGCTCACAATGCTGTCATAAAGGCATCGAAATACCTGCGCCACAAACAAAGAGTTGGGAGTACTGTATGGATATGAAGCTAATGTACAAAATGAAAAAAAGAACTGTAACACGGAATAAAGCCAATTACGATAATAAGATTGCATAAAGGAAAAGGAATACATAATAGCTGGCAAATGATCCTGAACTTCTCATATTAATAAAGTTTATGCCTAAATTTGGTCGTTTTACAAGTTGTAACTATGGTTATGATTCCTCGACGCTTGGAATTGATTGGTCAAATTTTCAAACATCCCACAAAAAGAGGAAAACTAAATCTTTGTTCAAGGCAGAAGGCAATTAAATAGATGAATGAATGGTTGTAATAAGCTCCATGCTGGCTCTCTTAAATTTCAGCCCTTCTACAAACTATAGATGAAAAAGAGTATCTAAAGCCCAAAGAGAAGAATGGATAACCAAACATGTTCATAGGCATAAACAATCCAAAAACTATTCTGCCCAACCCTCTTCTTCATATTAGCGAAAAGGTGGCCATGAGTAACTCTCGAAGTCATGAAACTTGAAGACTGAATTCTTTTTCATAATCCTCATAAATAATGTCCAAAGAACAAAAAAGCTGATCTGTTCACTGACTCAGGATATATGAGAAATTTAATTCTCCCCATTAGTCCATACCCAAAGCTGATTCAGTAAATGGCCTTTATACCGAAACCAATATACTTGAACCTTAAGAACAAGTAGGGAAAATAATGGACGTTCGAATTTTCAAAAGTATTTGAAGCTCAACATCAAATTTAACCTTATTGGAGCTGAGGAATGAAAACAGCTATAAGTAACTAAAAGGTCATAAAAGGACTTCCAATTGACAAACTCCTAGACTTCTTGCATCTTTAATTACTAGATAAAGAAACTTTTTTACAAGTCCCAACTCCCGACATAAATTTTCCAAAGAGGTCCAAAATCCTTCAAATTAGTCTAGAGAAGGAAAACAGAAAGACTAGCTTCAAGCTAGCTTGTCAAGATTCAAAACAAGTCCAACCATCTTCCCACCAATGTCATTTCTAAAAATATAGGTATCCTCCAATTGACCAGCTATATTTGAATTTAAACCAGACAAGATAACCCAGACATTTTTATTTTTAAATTGGAAAGCATAAATTAGCCAGAAGTTCTGCTAAGACAATTAGCCGATCCCAACACAAAATGTATAATACACTCTCTTCCTACTAATTTCATACACGCCAAACCAAAATGAAGTCGTAGTTACTCGAACCCATGACGGATTATCCGGTGACAAAGAAGCGTCATACCAAAGCGAGCTCTAATTCCAACAGTTTTAAAATGCTTATACACTAATCTAGATATTACGCACAAGATTCACATTTTATATGCGATCCTACCTCCATATTGTGCAAAATTAAGCTCTGAGAATAACTTCAATTAAAAAAAAAAAAACCATAGCTGTACTAAAGCATAAGTAAAATTATTGCAGTTTCTACCTTGAGGAACTAATGCCCAGGTCCGAGATTCGACGGACAAGCTGGACGTCAATCGAGCCGAAGCTATAGCACTATGCAACGGCAACATCGTTTCCACTCCGCCCAACTCCACCGGCAACCTTATCCATTATTTCAACACAAAAATATTTCTTAATTACATTCATCGTATTGGTTACTACTATATAATACTCTACCAGAGAAATGCACATGCATATATATTAGGGTTTAGCTAACCTTGAGATCCACGAGCTGCGTTTACCGGCGGATTGAGAGGTGGAAGCGGAGATTGAGGCCGGAAATGAGGAGGCTTTCTTGTTGCATTTTTCTATATCTGCCGATTTTGAGAGCTATAGGTTGTAATCGAGAAGATAATCTCGATAAAACTCGAGAAGTTGAAGAAGACGCCATTGAAGAACAGATAGGCTAGGAGATGCAGTTGAACTTTTGGCCCATGATTCAAAGGGTTTTGATGGGTTTTGCCATTATTGTTTTGTTACGTCCAATTAACGATGTCGTTTGAATAGGAATTGAATATAAATTGTGTTTGCAACGGGGATTTTGACAAATTTGATTTGAAATTTAAATCTATAATAAATTATTCAAATAAATTAATTAATTTAGTTTTGAATTTGAATTTTTTCCACATCGTAGTTTAATGGTTAAATTAGTATATTTAAAATTCACACAAATTTCATGTCATTTCAAATTCATTCAATTCAAATACATTCATTTCTAGAGGTATCTATCTTGATCTGTCGACCCCAAAAATCCGCCAAACTGATCCAACCTGAATTGAAAAAAGGTACTCGAATCGGATTTTATCATGTACCTGACTCGATCCATTTCAAGGGTAATTTTGTAAATTTAGTTAATAAGCTTTCATCATAAGTTAATATTTACTAGAGTTACTGGCATTCTCTTACTTCTTCTTCCTCCTCAATCACCTCTCCTTCTTCCCTTCCTCTTCCTCGCATTCTCATTCCTCATACTCACGTCTGTTGGATGTATTTTGTAACTTAATTATTGTTACTATTGACTTATTGCTACTTGCTAGTTTGTTGCTGTTGGATTGTAATGTTGATATGTATTTTGTAACTTAAAATTAATTATTGTTAACTTAATTATGAAATTAACTTACTTAATTATTATCATTTAAATTTTTCATGTTTCGTTGCCAATTGGGGTCCTCTTTTGCGAGTATCCGCTTTGTATGGATCGGTTACAGGTTAGAAATTTTTTTGATCCGATCAGTGAAGGTCGAGTATCTTTTTTAACTCATGAATCGAGTATTCGGTCTATGAACACCCCTATTCATTTCAAATCCTTCATTCAATTCAATGGCTGTATATCCACCCATCCAAACACTACCGTAGGGATTTAAAAACAAATAAGCTAGGAGTCCATGGATTGATGAAAAATATTAATATAGACCCGATTTCAGAATCCATTTGTAAATCTTATAGTCAATATTAAATTTTACAAAATTTTACTTACATCAACTGATATAATAAATTTTATAATGTTTAATTTATAATACATAATCTATAAGTGATGTCATAAGTTAAGTGTACTGTCATAAGAGTTTTTTCAACTTGATAGTAGATTAATTAAATCAAATATAAATAAATTATCTATTAATTACTAGTATATTAAATATAAACAAGATTTGAAGTTACCTATACTAGTTAAAATTTTGAAATTCAAAATTTTAAGTTACTTAAACGAATTCCTGTTTCGAACTATAAAAGTTAGTTTGGATACGATTTAAATAAATTTGAACATTATAGTAGTAATTATCTAAACTAGATGGTAGCTTTATGCAATTATACAAAACCTCATGTCTATTAGACATATAAGCAAATATCTTTCCAAATCTAATAAACAAATATTTCAAGTACTTTTCGTGTTATCAAATAAAAATTAATGTGTGATTCACGAGTGGATCCGACTCGTAATGTGTCTTGTCTCCGAAATTTTGTGTCGAACCAAGATCGCAACGGCGCAAGTCTGGTACACTATTTTTTATTATATTTGTATTAGCTTAAAAATCCGTGACACGGGAACAAAAAGATTGTGAAATTTAAATGTTAATAATATAAATTGATGGCATAAATTTTTTGATAATTAAATAAAATAGTGATAAATAAAAGAAAGTAACAATACTATTTGGTTCTATAATACAATAAAATTAAACCAAAATATATAGCAACACTATTCTCGAATATGCACTTAAAAGTACTTATATTTTAGATTTGAAAAAATGATTGAAAATTAATTATAAGAAAGATATTACAGATGGATATTTAATATTATGTATGTTTTGCAGCACTAGAATAAAGTAAATGTTTTCCATCCTATAATATTTGTATAATTTTTTGAAAGAGGTGTACTCCATTTTCCTATAGCAATTATAGTACGTAAGAACTTTACATATAAATTGTAAATATCATATGAAAAATAGAATTTGAACATTCGTCAACTTACCTATAATATTAATTTCTTTAATTCATTTGTGGGATATTGTTAATTACATTCTGCATGAATACCAAATAAAATGATATCTTTCATTGCATTATTATCATTTATAACCATTTGGAATTGATACCTAAATTTAACATAAATGCATAATTTATTAGTTTAATACCTTTTTGAATAATCTAAAAAATAAATAGGTTAATAAATGATAATCATTTGCTCCAATTCATGTACCGTGCATCTCATTCTTTTTTCTTTTTATATAATGCATAGACACAAGACCTTTTTTCTTCTTTTTTTTAAATAATAAGTCACCGAGTAATTGACATAATAATAAAGCTACACACTATTATTAATTGGTTTAAGCAACAAACAAAGCAGAAAAAATAATCTAATTCAAACATACAGTTAAGTAAAATGTAGATGTATAAAACTTAATATCTAGAAAGAAAGGAAAACTGCGGAGTTTATGGGAGGAGTAAGGGAGTTTTAATGCAGATCCTCTAATATATAATTAAGAGGAATTGAAAAATTACGTATCTATTTTTTTATTTTTTTGACAAAATAAATGCTTAGATATACATATGTGTGTGTGATTGGAAATTAAACTTTAAATAGCCAATTTTTTTTAAGAAAAATTAGTTGTTAGTAATGTTAATAAGTAGATAAAAATATAGTAAGTGGCAGAAATAGGATAAAAAATTTTGAAAAAAGTTTAGCCAATAAATAACTCATTCTTATAAAAAAATAGTTGACTATTTAAAAAGTTTAGTGGATTAATTAAATTTTATTTTAAATAGCTGGTACTAATGGTTAATAAGTGGATAATGATAGTATTATAGTGGTAGAAATAGGGTAAAAGCTTCTTGAAAAGAGTTTAGGTGTAGGTAACAGTTTTTTTTCTCTAAATATTTATTATTAATGATTAATAAGTAGATAAATAGAGGATAAGTGATAAAAATAGAGAAAAAATATTTTCAAAAAAAATTCCTATTTTTTGAATAATCATTAAATTTCATTTAGAATTAGTACTATAGTTGATAAAAAAAAGTTAGCAGATTACTCTTTTTTTAAAATAAAAAAAAAAATTGTTGTTAGCAATGGTAAATTTGTACATAAAGATAGATTAAGTGATAAATATTTTTTTTTTTAAAAAATTAACGATAGTAACACTTTTTTTTTAATAGTTGTTAGTAATGATTAATAGGTAGATAAAGATAGAGTATACGTGGAAATTGGGCAAAAATCCTTTTTTTTTAAAAATTTTATTTCTTATTGGTCATTATAATTTTGTTGATGACAGATAACCCGAGTCAATCATTGTCTTTTAACATCCAACAATTAAATCCGAGTGATATCCGGTAAGTGTCATAATTAAAATTTCCTATTCTATAATTCATGTTTGTGCACCAAACATTTTGTTTGATCGAGAAATTCATCTCCAAACTGAAAGAATAGTTATTAATCTTTATAAATGATTTAGTTGTTAGTAGTGATTAATAAGTAGTTAAAAAATAGAGTAAGTGGTAGAATTAAGGCAAAAGACTTTTTTAAAAAATGTTACCACTTCTATTGTCTATATACATTATCCACATACATTACAATTTAAATACTTTTTGAGAAAAGATTACAGAAAAATAGAGAAAAAACAAAAGTATGACAAATGTCATGCTCTCATAACTTCTTGTTAATATCCATTCTCCTATATTATATGATATATATATATATATATATATATATATATATTCTGTACTTTTTCCGCTTACAAAAAAAAAAAAAAAAAAAAAAAATCCTAACCCTATATCACTCCCACTCATTTCCCTCACGCCACCATTGATACCTCTTCCTTCTCCCCAAGCAGCCTCTTTTTCGTTCCTCCCTCCTCTTCCCCCAGGCCACCAAAGCCATCTCCTTCTCTACCCACGCCTGTCTATCACAGCCATGCCGCCCCTTCCATCCTTCATTTTTCCCACCTCTTCTACGACACCACCACATCCACCTCTACCCTCCCCTTCTCCCGACGCCGCCCTTCACTGCTGCCTCTTTCCCATGCAATGGCTAGCACACATTCTTCCCCAAGGCGACGCTGCCTCCTTCCCACTCACCCATCAGTTGCTGCCACTTTTCCCCCTTCTAAGCCCGCCTGCTCTCACCCCCACCCCAATGGTCCTTTTCTTTGACTTCTCTATCTCCATCTCTCCCCTCCTCAGTCAGCCTCACCCCCTTCCCCCCATCCACCCGCCCTGTTCCCCATTTTGATTTTTTTTTCCATCGCTCTCCTCCACAGTTAGGCCTACTCCATCCCCCTCCCTTGTCCTGTTATCACCCCCGTTCCCCTCTTTTGATTTTTTTTTTCTTACTCCAAAGTATTTTAAGACACATACACATCTAATAAGCCAACTTTTTTCCCTTCCAATTTAGTTCATTTTTTCTATGTACACTGGCTACACTTTGTGCCGCGGCTAAAATGGGGATATCTGGAAAAAAAGCTGTTTGACATTTGTATTTTCTCGGAGAAGTTGGTTTGGCTGACAAAGGTTCTCCAGTTTTTGACATGTACCATTCCAATTGAAAGTTAAAGATACATATATTGAATTATTGATTCTCTATTATTTTCATGGATAACATGTAATTAAATTTATATCAAGAATAGACATGTTGATTACTTGGAAAATTTGCAATTGAAATTTGTTGGAGTGGCTGGAGATGGTTGACGTCTGTAGTGGATATTTGAATACCACTTGAAATAGCTGAATGCTGAATGTTGAACGGGTCGAACTCCGAGATCGTGATTATCTAAATACAAAAATTAAAATAAAACATAAACTTAAAGAAAAAACTAAAAAGTGTGAATTATTAAAAAATGTGTAAGTTGATTTGGCTAACAAAGCAGTCTACGGATCACTAATTTTTGACATATATTGAATTATTGATTGCATAACATGACATTTAAAATTCATATTAAGAATAGACATGTTGATTATCCCAAAACTTTGCAATTGAAATATGTTGGAGCAGTTGGAATTTCAATTGAAATATGTAGGAGCAGTTGGAAATGGTTGACGTGTATAGTAATACCACTTGAAACAATTGAATGTTAAACTGGTTGAGCTCCCAAATTGGTTTTATCTAAATGCAAAAATTAAAATAAAACATAAAGTTAAGGAAAAAAACTAAAAATTATGAGTCATTAAACAACCATATGTAAACTGAAATTGGCATACCATAGTGTAACTTCGCCGTATGTTTGCCAAGTTTGCGCCTTGAAACACTTTCACGATCTTGTTGGGTAGTATAAATTTCTATAAATATATGTGAAAATTGATATTGTTAGGAAAAAATTGCTTGCTAAATTCATAAAAATATAAAAGAAATATACTAATAATATTTTACCTTTCTGTTTCCATTTGTTCATATTTGAATGATTATTTTCTTTACCCTTTTTTGCATAATTGGTATTTAGTTTTCTTTCAATCCGAGCAATTTTACAACCAAGTTTCTTCTCATAGTCTTTTAGTGCAGTGAATTCCATATCAATACCCTGGAAAAAAAAGAAAATAAAGTGAAATAATGATGAGTTATTTCGCACAAGAAATGCAATAATTAGTTGATAAAAAAGTTATATACTTCAGCAAAGTAATATATACAAATGAATAGAAGAAAAGTAAGTGAAAAGGAAGTAACGAATTACATATAAATTAATTAACGTACTCGAGAACAGAGAAGACGAAAACAGTTGATGTCAATTCCAGAGTTGATGTCAAAAGAAAAAAGACAGTGAAAAATAAGCAAAACAGAGAGGAAGCTAGTATTAGTATGAATTAGTTGCTTAAAGATGATAAAGATTATAATTATTTAATTTTTAATTATATTGGAAAATATTATCTACCTAGTTTTAAAAAGTTAGTTAAAGAGAGAAAAAGACGATAACTATTTAATTTTTAATTACATTGGAGAATGTTTAAATCTATGTAGTTTTAAAAAATTAGTTAAAGAGAGAAAGACGATAATTATTTATTTTTTAATTATATTGGAGAATGTTATCTACTTAGTTTTAAAAAGTTATTTAAAGAGAGAGAAAGTCAGATGAAAACTCATAATTAGGTTAGAGATTGCTAGTTAATATATTATTAAAATTAATTAGATAAACAGAAAGGAAGAGGTGGAATTAAGATATAACTCATATAAGGAGGTGTTTGGTTCACATTCGGGAATCGGAATCGGAATGGGAATCATAAACCCCACTATTGGTATGGATTTATATCATTCCCCCTTATTTGTTTGGTTTAGCATATGAATGGGTTTCATTATGTTAATAAGTTACTCAACTTGAAACCCATGTCACAAGTGGAGAATGAAAGTAGGTATTTTCTAACACTTTCATTCCCATAGAATGATTCCTATAGTGTTCAACCAAACATCATCTATGGGTATCATTAACTTTGATTCCCATTCCCCCCTCTCATACCCATCAAACCAAACACCTCCTAAGTAAGTTAGAAATTTGGATATACTTACCTAGGCACCTAATAAGCATTTTTAAAGTGAATTTGAAGTAATTTAATAAATAAATTAACTCGAATAATAATCTTTTAATATACTAACATAATTTAAAGGTCATAGTTTAGTTCCATTATGCTAATTAAAAACTCTAATTCCAACATCCATGCCTATTAAGTAAGTCGCCATGTAGGACCAAAAGGATGAGTAGATTAGATAGTAGAATTCAATTAAAATTTTGAAAAAATATTACATATAACAAATTTATATATATCTACTATTTATAAAACCTATTTCTATAAAATTAGATATAATAGAGAAAATATGTAAAGACAGTAAAATTCATGAATAGAGAAAAATTGTAATGATGACAAATGTCATCCCCTTAAGTGATCATCACTTAAGGTGAAAACAAGTTTGGCTTAAATATATAGATATAGACAGATATAGATTATATAATGGGATGATGTGATACATTAATTTTTTATTAAATATTTTTTTATATTTAAAAATATACGCATTATTTTATTATATAATATAAAATAAGTGTAATAAAAAAAATGTAATACACGATTAAAGTCGGTTGAAACTCATACAAAATGTATGTTGGACTGCAATGTCTTTCCCATAAAAGACTGGAAATACATAGATTGGTTAGTTGGGTAAATTAAAAAAATAAATATTCAAAATGAAAAAGACCGTGGTCAACTTATGAGATTTTGTTATAATATCAAGTATATAAAATACGAGATAAAAAATTAATATAGGTAATAAAATAAGAATTTTTGTGAGAGACACATTCTCCAATCAGTTATATAATTCTTGTAAAATATATTTAGTCTTATTTATAAATTTTAGTATGAATTAAATATTATAAAATTTATAATATTAATATAAATAAAATTTTATAAAATTTAGTTTGAATGACAAGACATACAAGTAGGTACGGTACAACTCCTACTACAGCTTCCATTTGCCTCATGCTAACAACGTCAAATTGACGACATAACCAATTTTTACAACTCACCAACTCTTGTTTATTTATTATATATATATATATATATATATATTTAATTAATTTTTTGTGGGTTATGATAAGGACCTCTTGTTTAAATTTATATTTGATTTGACTTTGATCACAGTCCTTTCTCCCCATCCTTTTTCCTCCCACGACTGATAACTAGCTAAAGAAGAAGAAGAAATGGCGAAGATGCCAGGAGGAGTGACGATGGAGGTCGGAAACGACGGCGTGGCGGTCATCTCCTTCTATAATCCTCCCGTTAATTCCCTTGCTCTTCCAAGTATTACTCCTCCGTTAATTTACTACTTCATATTTATATATGTATATGCAAATTTTTAAATAAATTAAATGAATTGCATTTGCAGTTCTGGCCGGGTTGAAGGACAAGTTTTATGAGGCGATGAAGAGAGACGATGTTAAAGCTGTAGTTGTTTTCGGTAATCTCTCCTACTCTTCCTTTTTTTTGTGTTTTTCTTCTTTTTAAATAATTAATTTGGTAAACTTTCCAATTTCCTTTTTTTTATATATATATATATATTTGTTAATTTAATTAAGCTGAATGTGATAGTAAATTTGCTGAAAATCTAGTCTACGTTGGAGTTAAAAAGAACAATAATATTACAGCCAAACGTTCTGGAGCTTTTTCTCTGGTTTTTCTTTCTTTATTTTTAAAATTTTTTTTTAAATAATTTACGTTTCTACCAAAATGTTAACAAACAGAATCATTATTGTGGGGATTAAAATTTTGTTGTCGAGTGAAGTTGATGTTGATTCCGCTGTTTGATGTGGAATAAGGTTAGACGAGCTCGAGTTAATTAATTCTCTACATTTCAAAGTATTTGTATCGATGACACTACCGCTTGGAGTTTTAGATGATTGATTGGATGGGGGTGTTTGGTGAATTCCTCTGAAATTTTTAACCAAATTTGCTGATTCTGATGTATCAGTTGTGATAGTCGTATTTTGACTTGATTATTTAAGCCTAAGAATGCAACTTGATGAAGAAGTTGATTGGAGATCTGTATTTTATTTAGCCTTTGCAAGAAGATCATTTAGAAAGTGAATCATAGTAAACCGGTCTTTGCAGCATTTTTTATTGGCATTTTTTTTAATCCCCATTTTATTGATATTAGAAATTAGATAAGATTAGATAATTTCATATGTTTTTTTTATTTCTTGTTGTTTCTTTGCGGCATACTGTGAGATGAGTGGTATTTTTCTCATGGGTGATTGTGGCTTGAATAGAGAATTCTGATTTTTTATTTTACCTGACATACTTTAAAAAGGCAAAGGCGGGAAGTTTTCTGGTGGTTTTGACATCAATGTATTTGACAACGTCCACAAGACTGGTATGTGTGCACTGAGTGTTCTTTTTCTTTTTGTGATGTTTTGGGGTATGTTTTCTAGATTCTAAGTGCAATTTAACAAATTGATTTCGCAGGAGATAATTCTGTTTCACCAGATTCATCTATTAATCTCAGGGTAGTTTATTTCGTGGTCAACACTATTGGAGGTCCCTGACTCAATATCCTTGAGCCTTCAAAATTTGACTTCAAGATAAGATTTCTATTTTCTACTACTTTCAGAAGCTAATTAAGTGACTGAGGCTACTATTTACTTCATAAATTCAGATGCAAAAAAGCCTGTTGTTGCTGCTGTAGGAGGACTTGCCCTGGGGGGTGGCTTAGAATTGGCAATGGTTTGTAGTCCTTCTATGTTTGTTGAAGTTCTTGCGCTTTGGTATATAAGAGGAATTTTTAATTATTGCACTACCTGTGACTTGTTGCAGGCATGCCATGCACGAATTGCGGCACCAAGGGCACAACTTGGCTTGCCAGAACTGACTCTTGGAATCATTCCTGGCCTCGGAGGTTTAGTTCCTCTTTAAAATTGTTAATCCCTTTTAACCCAGGATCCTATAGATCTGAAATAATGATAGTAATGTTGTTCTAACCATGCGACTGACATAAGATTTTTGCTTGCTTTTTAAGGCACATTACACAACTTCTTCCAAGGCTTGTTGGTTTATCAAAGGCAATTGAGATGATGCTGGTAAGTTCCACTTGAAAATATTGGTAAATGAAGCAAGAAAACCTGGAAACTTTTGGCCTAGTAGCTAAATGTGTATGTATGTGTGCAATAAACAACACACTCAGTGTGCATGCTAGTATTGACTGTAAATAAACTCCATTACAAACAATTATTAATATCTTTTGTGCCCTTTTCTTGATTTTTGTTACTATCAATTGCTCCCAAGATATTATGTGGTCTATTTTTTTTCAAAAAAGTTGAACATATTTTGCTAGTGGACTATTTCATGAATGTTTGTGGCAGTTAACTGCAGCAATACAGTAGTACACCCAGTAAGGGGGAAACTTCAATTGTCAAAGATGTGCTTCCACGTCATGACTTCCATTGAAAGGCTTGATTTCAATTCTTATTTCATTCTAAAGCAGTTGATGTGAATTTTATGAAATTATGCTTAGTCAGGTTAACCTTTTTCTTTTAGGTTGATTTTCCATAGTAAATACTGTCCTTGTGCAAATAGAGTATGATCACTGTGACATTGCAAGATACCATATCGTAGTGTAATCACAGTCTACTGTGAGAGAGAGAGTACACATGTGTGTGTGAGAGAGAGAGAGGGGTTAATTCTGTTATGTGCTCTTTTATTGTTACATATTTTATGGGATGGCATGGAGTGTAGAATGACTAAACTATTGTAACATTATATAAATGTCATTAAATTGATGTGAATTGCTTTTGGCAGTTATCTAAGTCAATATCGTCAGAAGAAGGCAAGAAGTCAGGTCTTATCGATGAAATTGCATCTTCCAGTGAGTTGTTGAATGTGTCTCGGCGTTGGGCCCTTGACATTGCAGAAAGGCACAAACCTTGGTTGTGTACACTTCACAGGACAGACAGGTTGGGCTCCCTTTCCGAAGCACACAATGTACTGAAGATGGCAAGACAACAAGCCAAACATATAGCTCGAAACATGCCTCAACACGTGACCAGGCATGCCTTGATGCTATAGAAGAAGGTGTTGTTCATGGAGCATTTAGTGGGATTTTAAAGGTAAAATCTATTTACAGTTTTAGAACAAAATGTTTTCGTCCAACTTCTTTGAGAGAGTCTAATTTACTGTTGAGTAATAGCTGCTTTTATTTTCTCCATAAAGACCTTGTCATTCATCTTGCTGTTGAGGAAAATGTTCTTTGTCAGACCGCACCTTTCTATTTTCTTTCAAAACTGTTTGTAACAGCTGTTAATCTTTGCTATCCGAGTCTTGTGGTGAATATGGTGACAAAGTTAGCAAGCGGTTGGCACCAATGTTGGAGCAGAGAACTGTTCTTTAAGAGTCAAGGACACTTGAAGCAGAAAGAATTTCATGCAACTATTTTGAGATGTGAAGTTCTAGCTTTTGCAGAAAGAGTTTCATTTTTTTTTTTTAATTGATGTGCAGGAGGCAAAGCTGTCTAAAGAGTTAATTCTGTCAGACACTTCAAAAGGTCTTGCTTCACATTTTCTTTGCCCAACGGACAACATCTAAGGTACAAATCTGTGTGGCGAAATGAACTGCATTGTTTTGATTGCTCAGATGACTAAAATTAATTTGGTTATGATAAAAGTCAACCTGACAATTTCTCTTATCTTGTTTGATGTCTTGCCATGACCTCAATTGCACCTTAATGATGTGTCTTCACATGTCATGTTGATTATGGACCATGCTCTGTCAGATTGTTCTCCTTGGCAGCACTATTTATCTCCCAGGAAATAAATAGGATACTGTCTTACGATTCCTCAGTGTCTTGACATTTGTCAGAAATTCTGTTTAGCTTACTGACATCTTTGTTGCATTTATCTTCCACTCCCCCTGAAACACTGTCCCTTCTGAACCAATGAAGATCTACCAGGTTAAGTCCTTTCCAAGGGCTGACTTCTGTCTTTAATGAATGGCAGGTACCTAATGTTACTGATATTGGGCTCAAACCAAGGCCAGTAAAAAAGGTTGCTATTAATTGGTGGTGGTCTTATGGGTTCTGGCATAGCTACAGCACTTATCTTGAGTAATATTTATGTTGTTCTCAAGGAAATAAACTCTGAATATCTCCTCAAAGGAATAAAAGCAATAGAAGGTAATTGCATTATCTTTGATTTGATATGACACCTCTTAGTCTAATGAACCAACCCAGAGAAATTGAGATTACAAAAACAAGAATAAACATGGGAAAAGGTTGAACTATATTTAAGAATTACCATACGTGGGTCTTTGGGGTTGCATGTAAATTTTACTTCTGTTTCAGGCATGTCTATACTAAGACTCTCATAATAAACGTATAATAATGCAGCAAACGTCCGGAGTTTGGTATCAAGAAAAAAGTTGGCAGAGGATAAAGCACAGAAATCCCTTTCACTTCTTAAAGGCGTATTAGATTACTCAGAATTCAAGGATGTGGATATGGTTATAGAGGTATGGAGTAAAAAATATAATTATTATAATAGGACTTCAATTCGCTTTTTCTGCAGCTTGACAGGATGCAGGGCAGCTGGCTATATAGATCTTTCTAGTTTTCTATTTATCACTTTTGTATCCTGAGAACTTTTTTCCATTGGCTTGTTTCTCGTAGTTTTACATAGATATTAAAACAGTTGATGCTCGTAATGGTTGTTGTTTGATACCAAGTTACCTCTCAATTGCAGGCTGTTATTGAAAATATCTCTTTAAAACAAAAGATATTTAGTGACCTTGAGAAGGCCTGCCCACCGCACTGCATTTTGGCATCCAACACATCTACCATCGACCTGAACATAATAGGAGAAAGGACCAAATCACAAGATCGAATCGTGGGAGCCCATTTTTTCAGGTCAACATCCACTATATTTTTCTTTAAACAAACCTTGAATTGTATTGTAAGTTTGCCCTAGCAATTACAGAGTAGGATTTGACCAAGTGCTTTGATCAGTTTACGTTTTTCTATAATCAATTAATCTATATTGACACAAGAGAGGTTGGTTTGGTGTAACATGGTTCAAAATCAATATCAGGAACCATTCATACAGAAAAAATATATCCAACAATGTATATAAACATGAATATTCCACTTTTACCTCAAATACACAAAAAATGAAATTAGCTTTCGATTCCCCATCGTGGATACAAAATGAGCTTGCCCGTTTTGTGCTCTCTTTAAGTCTACACAAGCAAAAAAAGTGAACTCCAAAGCTTTGGGGTTATCTGATTAATGGCCTCTGCAACTGTATACCCAAAATTAGTCTAAGGCAAGTCTCAATGTTCTTTAGCAAATTCAGAATATACTAACGCATGGAATAGTCTACTATGTCCCTGCATATGAACTAGTTCTGGACATTTATTTTCTCTCTTAGGCTGCCAGCTACTAAAATGCCTTTTTAAGGTGCTTGCCAACAAAAAGACAACCTTCATGGAGCTTTTATTTGTTTTAACTTTTTAGGGTAGGTGTGGGTTCTGGGCAATAAGAATCTAATTGATACGCAAGTGTGACCACAAAGTACATGTGGTTCACAGCCCAGTAAAGAACTTTAAAAATACTAAACAAAAAACCAATATTGTGTACATAGAACTACAGAAGTCTCATTTACAAGATGTCATATCTACTTTATAAATTATTCAGAATAATGAAAAAGGAAAATAAAAAGTTACTTGAACTTTTCATTGCTTACCCCAATCATGCCAGGTCACAACGTCGAAAGGATACTGAAGGAGATGAACATAGCAGTGCAAAAAATACTTTGGTCCTGCTGCACTTTGCTTTTCTGCATGATAACATTTCATTGCCTGAAATTACATTTCTGATCATGATTCTTGAGTCTTGACATTGTAGCATTCTCTTTCCTTTTGGTTCATATGTTGGAAATAAACGGTGAAGGAGACTACTTACAAAAATTAATGCTGTCAACGTTATAACAGATTTATTTGTGTGCTAAAGCTGACGATGAAAATGAAGTGTGTCTCATCCTACCCAAATTGAAAATCTGCTGTAGGATTTTTTGCTTGCAAGTGTGACTACAGCGTAGATTCTTTTTGTTTTCCTTTACATCTTCAAACATCCAACTAGAGTCATAGATAATTTGATATTTAAATAACCAAAAAAGAAAAGAAAAGAAAAAGGCAATTATTGTTGGAACTCGCACGGTATAGTTTAGTAACTTAAGGAACTTCTCAGTCCGTGACATCACTCTTAATGGTCCTGATTTTTTCTTTTGTTTTAGATTTTCACTGTGTAAGCTAACCATTATCCATATGGACAAGCAGTCATGCAGGAAAAGGCTTATATTTATAAGTTCTAATTTTATTTTGATGTGAACAGTCCTGCACATGTGATGCCTTTGTTGGAGATTGTAAGGACTGAAAAGACTTCTGCCCAAGTAATTCTTGACCTTATGACAGTTGGAAAGATTATCAAAAAAGTCCCTGTTGTGGTGGGTAATTGCACTGGCTTTGCTGTCAATAGAGCCTTCTTCCCATACGGCCAAGGTGCACAATTTTTGCTTCATTTGGGTGTGGATCCATTAAGCAGACAGAATTGACCAGCTCATTAGCAACTTTGGTTTGCCTATGGGGCCTTTCCAGTAATCTTTTTCCCTTTCATGTTTATAAGATGTAACTTGAAATATGTTTGCATACACGAGACATTTTTCGTTGTCAAGCATCCTTCTCATGTATTGACATGAAGCTCATGAACACGAAAGAACCTTTTGGTAATGAAGAACCTAGGGATTTTTTTAATTGCTTCTTGGATATAACGTCTGCATCTGCATGCTGTATGTTGTGAGTCTAAAAGGAAAACTAATGGGAGGGAATGCAATGTTGTACGGTGTACCTGCATTTTGCATGTGGCAATGTCTGCAGTTTTAGATTGTTTTTGATTGATGTTTCTGAGGCATTATCTGTAACTTCGTGCTTGTTAACAATTACATGCTAAGCTGGATCTTCATTCCTTCAGTCTTTTAGTTTGCTGATGATTTTGAGTGTTTGTGACGACTGCAATTTGCTTTGAAACGAATGATTTGGAAATCTGAGCGAATACTTTGCTATACATGCAGGCTTCTGGATGTAGCTGGATATGGGGTTGCTGTTGCTGTTAAGGAAATATATGCATCTGCTTTTGCTGGTCGTACATTTGATACTCCTCTGGTTGATCTTCTAATAAAAAATGGCCGAAATGGTAATGAATTGTTATTCTTGTCAGGTATCAGAATATTCTGCTTAGCTGTTCTCATATAATTTGACTTGATGGTGTTGCAGGTAAAAATAATGGAAAAGGATACTACATATTTGAAAAGGGAAGCAAGCCAAAACCTGATCCATCAGTTCTACCAATTATAGAAGAATCTAGAAAGCTTGCCAATGTGATGCCTGGAGGAAAGGTATTTCACTAAGAAAACTTGTGATATGGCAAAATAATAGTCTGCAGTTCAATCTTTTTTTTTTTCCCCCTTATATTTGACCTTTTTATTCAACCTGCAGCCCATCTCTGTTACTGATCGAGAAATTGTTGAGATGATTCTGTTTCCGGTGGTGAATGAGTCATGAATGAGATCGTGTTCTGGATGAAGGAATTGTCATTCGAGCTTCAGACCTTGATGTTGCATCTGTTCTTGGAATGAGCTTCCCCTCTTACCGGTGAGTGTTTAGAATTTTAGATGGCACCATTTTAGTCTAAAACCAGATCATAGTTTTTATTTAGTACTCCTTCCAAAAGCTGTAGTGTACTTTGTGTTATGCCCTCGTATGAAATTATAAATACATAAAACCTGTATTCCACTTATCTGCAACCACATTTAGGGCCTTAAGTGAAGAGAAGCTAGTCATAGAACAACGAGAGCTAACTTCTAATTGAACTGCTTTCTCAATCTTTATCCTAAAATGTTCCTAATTTGAATATGGCATTAACCTATTCCACCTTCAGAAGACCACCTTTCATGGGCTTCCATGCAGCATGCACTTTTGTTACCTTAAAGTTGATGCATTACATTATTGATCAAGTGCTAAACATCTCCAGTTTTCTCCTCAAAACCTTATTGATGTAGATGTATATCTTAATCGCTGGTGCTTTTTTATGGAGAAATTATACTTTTTTCAGAGCGTTAAACTCTTTTTTGCAGGGGCGGTATTATGTTCTGGGCTGATACAGTTGGGGCTGACTACATATATAGAAACCTCAAGAAGTGGTCAGAAGCATATGGCAACTTCTATAAGCCATCCAGGTTTCTGGAAGAAAGAGCAATAAGAAGAATCCCATTGGTAAGTATTGTATTTCACTTTTTGAGTTATTGCATATGCTTGAGTTCAATTGTTCATATGTTTCATTGTCTTGAGGATTTCGCTATATAGCCAGATAAGATTTGATTTATGGGGTTCATATACATGTGATGTGAAAACTCTTCAGTTATTGACTGATTATTGCCAATTACCAAAATATTCTCGATGGACACCACCTGCTTTGAACTCATATAAGTCAATAGGATTCCATATGACCAACACTTCTAGGCTACTAGTGCTTTAGGCAGGCTTATTGGGATATTTTCAGAGCAACACTTTCATCTCAAGACATAATACCTTCCTAACTAGTATATGATTCATTTGCTTGAAGTTGCACCGCCTCTTCGAGACATTCTGTCTTTCCAAAAAATTCTTTTCCCTTGCTTGTGGTTGGAACTTTATATGTGGCATCACTGTGTTCTTTGTTCTGTTGCAGAGTGCACCAACCTCGACAACATCTTCAGCTTCAAAGTCACGCCTGTAGGAGAAAACTCTGTATACTTGCCACGTCGTGAGAAAGTTCCTGTTGTAATATAACTACCATTTACCGGTATTTTATAATTACCATTTATTGTGAGAAAGTGGATCTACGGGAGGGAAGGGGGTTGTTGTCACAGTTGGGGTTTATTTGTTGTTACTTCTCAAATAAATCTTTCACCAAACAAAAGAATACAAGTAAATCATTTTCTTGAGCATATTTATTTTTCTACGAGCTGTTTCCTTTTTATTATAATTTCCCATTTTCTTGTGGATCACCATGATTAAGTTTCATCGTATGTGTAGTCGGATCCAACTCCGAAGTTAAATCCCCGGATCAAAGGCTGCACCTCTATCTCTATGTTGAACGAAAGGTTTTCACCAAGGAGAAACAAGGAACTACCATAAGTTCGAGTATATTTGCTGACAAAAGATTTTTTATCTCTTATATTGTGTTATTTTTTCGTCATACCACTTAATAAATTGTTAATTTGTTAAAATTAGATGATGTGATTTTAGTGGAGTAATTTTAGCAATTCATTAGATAGAGTAATAAAAAATAACATAAAAGTATGAGATAGAAAGTTGTTAACAATATTTGCTATTGCCTGTAATTTGTGGTCCCTAGGAGCTTACCGAAAACACAAAGGCAAAGAAACAGTTGGTCCTTAGGATCTAACCAATATCCAATCCTTTTAAAGGCTTGGTCTTACAATTAGTTCATGTACCTGACCAGGCCCAAACTCATTGAGAATATCTCAGGGTTTAATAACATGATGTACCAGATAATGATCCATCTGAAAACAATTGGCACGATACGCAATGACTAATGCTACTATAAGAATTATTTCAAGAATCATTACCAAAACAACCAAACTGGAATTGTTCGGCTTCCGGATCCCATTTGCAAGACGAAAAGCGTAAATTCACAAAGATTTTGTGGCTTATGAGAGACCTAGTAGCGATAAGTTGGCTCCTGGTCCAGAATCTCCAGAAATATTGCTTAAATTAAAGGCGAAAATGAGACAATTGAGTCTGCTAAACCTGGAGGAAATTGAAGAAAAAAATAATAATAAATAAAAAATGATGTACGCTTTTCAGAAGTAAACCTCCATTTGTGCAACATGAGTAAACTTGATGGAAATACGCAGCAACCGTCAGTGCAATAGAAAAAGCTTGAATATTCAATTACTTGCTCAAAACGTGGAACTTAGGTGGAAATTTTTTTCATTCATGTTAATAGATCAAGTAAGAAAAATGTATGGCTCTAGTTAGATCTAACGATGGTATCCCTAAATGATTTTGCTGCTGTATCAGCGAAAAGTGCCAAATGGACAATGGTGCAATATTCAAATTTGGAAGCGCCTCTATGGGCATATATCCTGTTCTAAATCTTTTTACATTGCTGTTTCAGTTTTTGGTTTTACATCCCCATTTTCAACAGAGGATGGAATTTTTGGAAGTTGGTCACTAGTGGCAGTACCTGCAGCAGTAACCATTTGGGACGTCCTTGGTGGAGGGATAGCAGACTCGGGGATACCGTTGCTTAAGGGTTCGTGCTGATTCCATGATTCAATTCTGACACTGGCACTGCCGTTGCTTCCTAGATCTCTTTGATTACTTGATTCACTTTGTGCAAATGACGAGCACTTTGTTTCTGTAAAAGTAAAACATAGAGGTTTGTAGTTTGAAAACAAACGAGAGAATTTCAGCCAAACAGATGTTACTTATATGGTTCACATATGAAGCAGGCAAGCTTTAGAACACAAATCCAAAGAAAGTCCAAGGGCAAGGACACTTCATTAAGGTAGACATCCACATAACAGTTTGAAGATATCTTCAAAAGATACCATCAATAAACTCATTCCAGTAGAGTTAGATAAAATATTTACTAACAAAAAAGTACAATTACTGACATGTTAAAACTCGCACATATCTGCTTATGTTATGTAACCACGGTTTTCGAAAATTGTAAGTTTAGCCTTCCAATTAGTGTAACACAAGGAACAATGCTTATGCACATAAAAACACCTAAGACAACCAAGTTGACAAATTGATTGTGCATCACCCTCTGGACAAAATTATGATATGTTAACAAAGTATCAAAGCAGTCTGGGATGACAGGACATAATACGATAGTATTTTGGGAGTAGTCAGCTGGGATTGAGTTGTCCTTTCAAAGTAGTTTCATCATTTGAGGTGAATTTGGATTCGTTATGTATGTTTATATTTCAGGAATAAAATCCTTTCTGGAGAGGGGAGAGAGAGAGAGAGAGAGGGAGAGTATTACTTGCCTTTAATTTCTCCTAAAGTGATGAGCTTGTTAAGACAGTCACGAAAGTATTGTCAAAATAATTCTCTCTTGCTCTGCAAAGGCTTCAGTTAGTCCTTGCCCATGAGGCAACTGACAGGACATATTACTCTGGCCCGTCAAACCACTGGGGGAAGCAGCTGTAGTAAACATTGTGTCTTGTTCATCACACATCAGTGCCAATGTTCCCGGAGACATTGGTCTACTTTTTGACACATCAGCACCATCTGAAACAGACTCATTAGGGCTAATTTTCTCAGCTTGGTTTGCATTTGAAGAATCAGCTATATTGGCTTTTTCAGCAACACCTGAATCAGTTTGGTTTTCTGATTGGTCTCGTGTTGAAGCTAGATGACTCTCCTTATGTTCTTGAGCCAGTCTCTCTGTTGCAAATTTTTCATCTGGATGTATTAACATGAAGTAGAAGATTAGTTCTGACTAAACCCAAACAATTAATTACTGAACCACATGTGAAGTGGATACAATATGTTTTTAGCGCCTAGACATACCAAAAAAAATTGTACTTGAGATTAGCTCAACTGATGTGCTAAAAATATCATTGTTTCATTTCCCCAAAAAAAAAAAAATCATTGGTTCCATTATCTTCAAAGGCATATTGAACTAACCAATCATTCTCTAGATTTGCCACAAACTCACAAGAAAAAAAATTTATTTCACAAATTTTGGCAAGCAAGATACATATTCTAGAAGCTGATGAACTATATGTTTTTTATTAATGAAGTATTGATAACCATGAACAGTTGCATTTTCCAGATCCAGGCCGGAAGGGTTAAATTAGGACTTCTTACAAGATAAAGTAATTTGGCCTCACCAACAAATTTGCTTTCTGCCAGAATACAGGACACAGAAAAACACACCGTAGATAGAGTTATAACTTATAAGCTTATGGCATCTGTTATAGAAACTAAACCCAGTTACAGAAGAAAATCTAAGTAAATTAGTCCCATTAGACCTAGCTTTAATGACATTGGGCTCAAAACCAAAAAGCTGTAAAAAGATAACCATCATATGAAGGCATCCTTCAGGAACTGGCATTCAAGAAACCATATTTGCTTAATGTTTTGCATATATAAAAAAATAAGAAATTTATGAACAAAATCAGGAAACTAAAATAAAATAAACCAACTAACAAAAGAAAATATTTTCAGTGTGGCTGTAACCAGCCAAAGATTGCAGGCATTTATTTTAATATCAGGGGAAAACTTAACACTAGAGAATTTGTCCTTCAGCTATCGAGACCCAGTTTGACATAAATTACCTTCTTTATATCAACTTGCACAACTTCAAATCAACTATTTGATTTCAACACTAAATGGAAAATTAGATCACTATTGCAGAAATAAGGTTTCTGAATTTATCTCGGAACTCATTCTCCAGAGTCTTCTTGTTACTGGATCCTGTAATTTAAGGCCATCTGATATAATGTGAAACAATTTGGTCACCCCAAACTGAAGGTTTTCTACCACATATATGTGGGAAATTCTAAAAGAATATGTCTTGATTTAGATTTTTTAATAACTAGTAATAATTTGATCTTAATAGTAAAAGATTTGTAGACTTATCAGAACTTAAAAACATTTTTAATTACCTACATCAAAATGAGAAAGCTAAACTAACTAAAATATTTACAAAAAGGCTGCAATGAAATTGATGACCACTGCATATTATTGGAAATCTGTCCTAAAAAAAATGCATAAACCTTCAAGCCGAATTGGTCAGGCAAAAACAATGTCAATGGTGATGAAACTATGGGGTTAACCCAAATTAATTTAAAGCAAATTAGACTCTATATATACCTGCAAGCATCTTTGCTGCTTCCGTCGAGTATACGACCAAAACTGAGCAAAGTTCCTTCAAATCTTGTGGGTGGATGATGTCAGCTAAGAGAGACCTTCAATGGGATCATTAATTAGACTTGCAAACCGTGGTACATATCGGTTATGTTACACTTAGGGTCACTAATTTTACCTGTATGTAAATTTTGAAGGGCCCATTCCAGTAGGATTACCCACACGAGCACCAGGAATTGAGAGACAATGAAGAGGAGGGTATAGAAGTTTTCATGTGATTTGGCTGCAAAAGAAATAGTCTTACTCAGACAGTATCAGCAGAGGAAGACAACAATATCTCAAGTTCTCAACTATGGATAGACTTTATTCAAGCGCATATTAATTTTATCATGTGTCAGTCTAATTGAAACCACACCATGAAGGATTAATTAGTGATTTTCCATGAAGTAATTAGGTAAACATATGCTATTGTATGAGATCAAATCCTTGCCTGCTGGAGCTGTCCCAGCCTGTTAAGAGGATCTTTAGCGGTTGACCCAAAGAAGAGCTCCTGACCTTTTCTTCTCTTGTTCACTGGCAGAGATCCATAACCAGAGGACCCAATAGCACCAGTGATGGCAGCATTTGCTGCTTGCTGGATGTATGTGATATTATTGGCATGATCTCCTTGGAAGAGAGCCTGCCTTTCTTCACTTCCTTCAAAATTTTTGCAGTCCACACATTTACAGTTTTCAGAGCAAACGAGAACAGAATGTTAGCTTGAAAGCACTCACAGTACTTCTTAAGGCACCCTGATTTCTTGCAGTGGCAACCTTTGTTATGCTTCCCGAGGACTAATCCTTCCCCAGTTTCTTCCTGAATTCATTTCAGACCAATTAATAAAGTGCTATAGGCAGCCAAAATATGAAAAAAATTTGTATGTTCGTGACTTGACCAGATGCAACTTGTCTTTAATGATGAAAAAATAAATTTGGTCTTTTCAGTGGCCAAAGCATTGAATTTTTGTTTTAATTATACATCCATTTTTACATAGTAATACTAATACATGGACTTTTGGTCAATAATGACACTTTCAGATAGATTAATACCTAAATATATTAGGAGGCACTGGACATCAAAGACCCTCCAAAAGGGAACAGAAGCCATACACTTGCAACAAATTTAATGCAAAATCCAGAAAACCTTATGGCACTTGCTGAGAATGTTTATCAAGATAACAAGATAGGTTTCAAGCAGACATAGATTGGCAAGATATTCTTGTCTATTTCATTGCAACAATCTTTACTGATTGCTAGCAATGTTGGAAATTTGATAGGAAAAAGAGAGTACAAGTTGCAACAGTTAGAAAGCAGACATAAATAGCATAGTAACTGTTGCTTCTTTTGCTTACATAATGCAAGCTGTACAAGCAATCTGATTAAGAATGCTCTTGAATGACGGCTTATGTTAAGCAACTACAAATCTGTGACAAATGACTTTTGAATCAACTGTTTATCCTCTGTCACTCTATTCCTGTAAGACCAACAGAACAAATCACAAACTGAAGAGTTTGGTCAACCTATAGTAGTTAAGCGTCATGTCCAAGAAGAAAAACATTCTAATGTAGCCAGATTTAGAAATTAGCAAATGGAGACATCAAATTGTTTGTGTTCTCCAGAATGGTTTTCCACTTATGACCATACCATTTGCAATAATTGGGAACAGCACACATACATCTGCAAAGTAAATTTCATTCACATTGATTATTCTCAAAAGACCTGTTCTTACAAAGATTTCAACTTCCCTTAAAATAACACAAGCAGCGGCAAAAATCTGTGGCAATTGCATAATAAATCTTCCAATCAAATAAAAACTTTATGCACAGTTCATTTCTTTTGGTGGAGGAGCAGTCCAAAACTTCTGTTCATGAAGCATGATTGAAATCCCAAACTAAGTAGCCATTGTTGAGATAAGCATTCTTGGATGCATTATCTCAATGAAAAAGTTAAAAATGCAGAAAAATGAACAGGAAAAAAGAAGCAATTTGTTCAATTTAGAAACTCTGCATTTGACTGGAAGTAATGTTTCATGTACAAATGTTGCAGCATATGAAGATCTCCAAAACAAATTCTAACACTACCCACCAAAACAAATTCCAGATCAATTTTTCATTAAAACTAGCCAAACATTAGGACCAAACTAGGGCAGGTTTTAAATGTAAAATGATGCTATACAATGCCACTTCTTGAGGACATAAGCCACAACAAATGCCAAATTGTAAAAATTGCATATTGATGGAATCGTCAAAGATTTGACCTTTTCGAACTATTAAAGAGAGATCATACCGTAGTTTCTCGAACCCCGTGTGGACTGCTAGCAATTTTTGGTCTAAAAGCATTTGGATTACGCTCCAGAGTATTCTCAACTGCTTCTCGTCTGGCAGCTTCGTTTTCAATATTATTGAAGCAATTCACGCAGTTGCAGCCATCACAGTATATCCCAGATGCAAAGCACTCACAATACCTAATCAGCAAATTGTCAAAAAAAAATGCACCCTACTATCAATAGGAAGGAATAAACTGGAAAAGTGTCATGGAAAGCTTCTGAAAAGCAATGATCCATCAAGCCTCAAGGAGACCTAAAGTAGGGGCAAGAAATAATATTCCCTGGCATTTGAAAATCCAAGAGGGTGTAGGCCTCGTCAAATTTTTACTATAATTTGCCATTAACAAAACAAGTACATTCTTTGTTTTGGAGAATGTTTCCAACAGCAATCCTTAATTCACAGTTGAAACAAAGTAGATGTATGCAGTTAAAATTTTGTTGCCCAATAAGTGTCCTAAATGCAAGGGGCAAATGCAAAAGGATCACATTTAATTTTCCTTCTGAACTTCATTGCTGTGCAATTTTCATTGTTATGGTAATACAGGTAGTGAAAGCAAAAGTTATTGAATTTCCAGTTCAACGACAATCTTAAACCAAAACTACAAGCACCAATAAGCGGTAACTCAAGTTCCGTAGGAATTCACCTCATTTATTATGCTAACAATGCCCTTCATGGCATGAAAATCCAATGTCAGACGTCATAAGGGGGGCAAAAGGTATTAACACTTTTCCAGCTAAACTCGAAAGCATTTTGAAGTTAATTTTTGTTAATTTATTTGTCTCTTCCTGCAGTTTGAGACTTCAGGACAAGGAATCTAAATTCTAGAAATCCAAAGTGATAAAATATATAAATGCAGCTAGGTGCCAGCAAAAGCACCAGTGCAAATGCTATGGCTGGTTCTTGACTGGTTTATAATAAGTTAAAAGGAGATTTCTGAAATTTGAAAAAAGCTGTTTTGGAAGGCATGCCTTGAGTTACTTTTTGAAAACAGCTTTTAAGTTCTATAAACATTAAAAAGAAAAGGAAAAAATAAATAAATAAATAAAGAGCACGTTTTCAGCTTTTTCAACAAATCATTAAAATTATTACCATTTCCAATTTAAAAAAGCTATTCGCTAGATGTCATGAAAAAGCCCTTAGAAGACAGTTATAGCCTAAGGCCCTAAACCCAAGAAAACTCACTCCCTCTTTAGCTATTTATAAAGATTTATGAGAATTCCCATAGTATACTAATTTTGCAGTTCTTTGTAACAAATTTTTGGCATATGAAAATTCTTACGAATTCAAATTCCTCAGTCTCTGGGAATTCAAAATCCACAAAAAAAAAAAAAGGTCTAAACTCAAGGACCTGCTTTGTTAATTGAACCTTACCTCCGTCACTGTTTGTCTTTATAAAAGATCATGTCTTCAATAAAGAACAAAATTAAAATCCTATATTTCATTTTCATGAAATTCCATATTTCTATCATTTTAAAAATCTCGTGATATTCATTCCTATAAATAGAATATACCCTAACAGAAACATGAGGAAGGATTGGATGGTCTAATTTTCATGCCATAGCTCATACGAAGGTCTGAGTCTTCATGACTTGGAAAAGGTAGAAGAAGTGATCTTCCTTAACATTTCATGAAATTCACTGGAGAGAATCTTCAGTATTGGTACAAATAATGCGCCTAGGCAAATATGCAACCCAACCAGGAGAGAACAAAAACAAGCAAAGTTTTGGAAATAGTGGTAAGGAAAGAACAAATGTAACTTGGCCCCCTATTAAATTATGGAAGAAACCACCAAATACAGTTACAGAAAAGAAGAACGTATACTCAATTCCACGAATTTTGGAAAAGTTACTCCCTTTTGGTTAGGCCAGAGTCTTAACATAAATAGATTGGACAAGGATAGGTGTTTAGCAAATGAAAGGTGATTATCTACAATCCAAATTGCACTCTGAATTGTCAACCAAAGCTTCCACCAATGCCCTTAGTTGTGATGAATATAGATGAAGATTTACGAAACTTCACAGAAATAGAAATCCATTTTTAGAAGAACCACAATTTGGCAAGTGTTCGGATAAATCAGAAAGGCATATTCAGAGCAACAGAGACTTACAACTTCAAACATCGTGAGTGTTTGCAATTACACTGTTTCTGTTTCTTGGGGGTACCATCTTTGGTATCACCACCATTTGATCTTGGCCGCGGCTTTGGTGATTCAGGTTTCCTGAAAAGAGAAGAAAAAAAAAAAGGATGAAAAAAGGCGTGTTATAATCCTATAAAAGCTATAGATATTTTAAGTTTATGCCAAAATGATTTCATAAATTTCTATTGGGATTTAAAGCAGAAATTTGAGTTCACTTCATTTAAAATATTAAGCATACTATAACAATAAAATGGATGAAGAATTCACCAGACACGAGATTTGAGTATCGTTCACGAATTTTATGCACTCTCGCAATTTTCCCTTCATACGGGAAAGGGTAACTGATAGAAGGAAAGTGCATACTCATATTAACACGAAAATATGCACAAGTGTAGAAAGACCATATAACCCACTGTTTTGGTTTGGTTGCTCACAAGGCACTTTTTCTTTTACAGCTCATGCTGATGGAATATGATTCAAGAGTGAGGTTTCTTCATCAAGTGCTCAAGCTTTAGAATGTTCCGACTACACAAGCATAAACAAAGAAATATTGCCCATCGTCTTACAATTTATTACATTTTATAAGATGGAAAAATGCCCACATGCAAGAGAAGTAAAAATTAGAGTAATTTAGTAAGGCAATAAATCATGGCTCTAACTTGCACTTGTACATTCGTAAATGTGCAGAATGGCCAACATATCAAGTTTTAAGCAAACAAATATCAGTAAATTCTTACATTTATCACCTCACTCCATAAACAAAGAACAACCAAATACATTATATTTTCCTCGAAATATTTCATTTAGATTTGCAGCACAAACCAAAAACAAAAAATGGAGAAAAATCCAAATGCAATTTAAACTTTCTGCAGCAATCAAAGAACCCAAATATGAAAGTGCTCTGGAATAGAAAGACATACACATCTTTCCATTTAGTTCTTCAGACGATTGACATTTGATTCTCGTTATCTCCTAATTCTGATTATGAAATCTAGGTTCTTAAATATACTGGTGGGAAATAAAAGTCTTTAAAATCCTTCTATAATCCAAGAGTCTTAAAAATAGGTTTCTCCTTGGATAAGCCAATGCTTGCCTACAACTGGTACAACACAAAAGCACAAAATTTTCAATAAAAATTCAAATAATTAGCCCTAGAAATATGAAAAACACCCCAAGACGGAAACTTCCAACAAAAGTTTAAAACTTTTTAAAATGAAAATGAAAAATAAAATAAAAAAGAAAGAAGGAGAAGAAAGCCAATTGAAGGGAATTACAAAGGCCCCATCGCAGGATGTGCGGCAGGCGGCAGTGGAGCTTGTTGCATGGACATCAACGGTATCGGTTGTTGTTGCTGCGGCAACGGCTGAGTCGGCCTTGGAACTTGCGGTTCGGGCTGGTTCGGCTGAAGAACGGCCTGCGGTGGCTGACTCAGCAAAGTATGCTCCCCCAAAGCCGCTGTTGTTGTAATGGAAGAAGCTGCCGCCGATGTACCGCCACTATACCCAGTAAAATCGAGCTGCCTGGCGAGCTTCTTCGCCGGAAAATCAGTCCCCACCGGTGGCGGCGGCGGCTGCTGCTGACTAGTTGACTCCGATTGAGCCTTTTTTGGAGGGAATTCCTCTCCTCCACTTTTCTCCATTCAAAATAACCCAAAAAAAAAAAAAATCTAGCCGACGAATTTCCCAAAATTCCTCGATAAATAAACAAAATACACAAATAATTAACTAAATTATCACTGAAATTGACAAAATTTGGTGACTTCACAAATTAAAAATCTCAAAAAATTTAAAATTTGGAATCGATAAAATCCTTGCCATTACTATTCAAATTAATCAAAAATTCAAAACAAGCGCAAAAAATCTTGGCGAAATTAAGATAAATTACCGCCACCAGAGGATCTTCATCCGCCGCATGCGGATGTAGATACATACAAGTGTATGTCTAGGAGGAGAGAGAAAACAAAAACAAAAACAAAAAAAAGAGTGGATTTTAGGCAGCAGAAAGAAGAATAGAAGAAAAGGCTCCCTCTTAGTTTTGAAATTTGATTTTGTAATTATTGAATGGTTAGATTTACGCAGTAATCTGATCTGACGGCTAGAGATTAGTATATTGATCTGACGGCTGAAATTCATAGAAGGACTTGAGGTTGTTGCATGGAGGTAGGATTTAGGAGATGGTTAATTTCACATTCCTCCCCTGAGGTTTAATGTAATCTAATTGCAGGAATCTCCCCTCAAATTTGAATAGTTACACATACTTTCTTTCTGTATGTGGAAAGACAATAATAACCCTCACAATTACTTTAATCATGATGTATTATTTTATATTAAAAATAAAACAAAAAAGGTAAGACACTTATAAGTCTTCCTCAATTCCTTACTCTACTGTCTATCTTCTCACCCCAATCCCTGTGTAATTCCAGTCTTTTTTTACTTCCTACCACATTCCTCTCTTGCTATTTCACTTTTGTTATTCCATCATTAGCTATGTTGCCGTATCCCTTTCTTTCCCCTTCCTCTTCTATTGTCACAATTATTTTCTCCAACCTCTTCCCCTGCATTCCTTTATTTCTTTCTCTATATTCCTTACCACCACCTTCCTTTGTAATAACCTTGCTCTTCTACTGGTCCAAACCAAAATAAGAAAAATTTTTATTCCATTCGACTACTCTTATTGACAGAATATAAAAGAATTTTAGAATTATTTGAGTAATTTTTTTAATAAATAATACAAAATTAGAACACACCATTCGTCCCCTCCTATGTCCTAATGACCTTTCCGCTCTCATATGGCTATAACCTGTTCTCTAAAAGCTACAATTGAATAATGATTTATATGATTATGGTGATCGTGACAGACTATACTGTGATTTGTTTAGTTATTTTTCCCCTTTTCTGTGTGTTATTTTGTTGTTGACTATGGATGATTTATGACTTGGTTTAAGTTAATATTAAGTTTTTGCGGTTCCAAGAAGGTTTGGTTAAGCTATCAGATTCAGGGATTTTTAGTTGTTAGTACGGAAGTGAAAGACTGTGACTTTTGAAAGATACAGTTGAGGTGAATTGATAATTACTTATTATTTATTTGGGGGATAGAGATGGGAAAAAAGCCTTTCAAAAGAATATCATAGGTTTATAATAGGATATTCATAAGTTTTTGTTGTCCACCTCAACAGTGTTGGCTGATTTTGTTATCTAAAAGTTTAAAACAGGTGAAGTAGGTGTAAATTTTGATACTTGAAGGGAGATTCGTGTAATTATACTAAACCTCAAGGAGGAATATGAAATTATTCCTTTAGGAAACCAAGGAATGGTAGGTTGTTGTAGTTACGCGGGTTATCCGATGTTCTTGAGTCCAGAAAAGTTTAGTTTGAGGGCTCTGAATTTCGTGCCACGTCACTGACTAGTGCATTTTTTATTTTTTTGATACCCTAAATTGGGAATTGATTGGGTGAACCCCTTCGGCGAAGAAATTTTAAAAAATAAATAAATAAATAAATAGTGGAAAAATAGTGTTGGCGGCTTGGCGCTAAAGAGTCTGTGACGTAGTTGACTTGCCGCTTACGAAGTCAAAAGTGGAGTTAACATATCTACGGCTGAGATCTTCTTAGGTTATGTTTGGATGAATGATTTGAAAAAATATTTAAAATTTATTTATTTGTTAAAACGATTTGTAAGATTAAAATTAATTATGTCAAATCTACTTTCAAGTAATTTTTTAACTTGCATAAATTTGAAATAATAATTTAAGAAAAAATTAAAATTTACTTTTTTGTTAAAATAATTTGTAAAATTAAAATTAATTAATTTTAAATTCACCTTCAAACAACTTGATCTCTTTAATTTGAATAATTTTAAATTCATTCATTTTTAACTTATAAATCCTTTAAAATAAGTAGATTTCAAGTATTTTTTCAAATCCATCTGTCCAAGCGCACCGCAGAAGGAATACGAGGTCTGATTGTCTCTTATGCTAGAAGAGTAATTGCGGCAGCCGATAGGGCAGCAACTAGCCCCCAGCAAGGGCACATTTAACACCAGTCATGGCTGTGCAATCAAACGCATCTTTATCTCCTAAAATTTCAAAATTATCAATGAAGCAAAGCTGCCAAAAACTGGCAAAATGACGAATATCTTATCCATCCCCGGAACAATGTCGAACCGCTAAGCAGCTGAAAATGCACCGATGAACGGGTGACACGCCTGATCTTCGGGTCAGTACCTTCATCGAAATTACCCAAAAATGATGCAGGTATAAATTAGCCTATGGTTCTAACTACATATGGGCGGACTGCAAACGAAAAGAGCAAATGTAGTACCCGGGCAGACAATGTAAAGCATACCATAGACCAGTAAAAGTGCTGGCAGCCATGCCAACTTCCATTTACCAACACAAGTAGCTGAAGAGCGTGGGGAAAAAGGATCTAGGCATTATACTATCCAAATGCATCCGGTAGAGATTACTAAAAATTCCAAGTGCAAAGCTATCCCTCTCCTTAACAAAGATAGTAACATACATCTGTCTTGAGCAAAAGTATCAATGACACTGAGATGAGCTAATATGCTAGTATGCATCACGCCCCATACCACGACGATCATCTCGACCTCGTTCAAACATATCTCTACGATAATCTCTAGGTGCACCTCTTAGTGGAGATCGACTTCTCTCTCGGATATCACGAGCCCACTGGCCACGTGGAGGAAGTGCTGACAGTGGAGGAGATGGAGGCCGCCTCTCATCATATCCTTTCCTCTCGTTGAAGAGGTTATCCCTTGCACGATCTCTGTGGGCCCAGTCCAGAGGTAGGGCTCTATCAAACCTATTTCTCTCGCGATAGTCATCTTCTGCATAATCTGTTGGTCTATCTCTGCGCAAGGGAGGGTCAGGAAATCTACCTTCATGTCTACGAAAAGGCGGTCCACCAGCTCTGAAGTCTCTAGGCTCATCTCTACCCCAACCACGAGGAGGGGACCGATAGCCATTCATCATCCTTCCTGGAGAACGATCAGATGGAGGACCAGGGAAGCGTCGAGGGGGAGGTGGTGGAGCAGGATAACCCCTACGAGGGGGGCTCCTAGCAGGTGCATACCGAGGCCTCTTGCAGTTGTTACAGACCTCCCTCCTTGCAAAGTTCAGGTTGTTACATCTGCAACATTGTGAAAACCAAGTGAGACGAGGGGGAATAAAATTGACGGATGCACAGATAGTTTTGTTTTCCAAAATGCAAAACAGAATGACCACATCAAAGATGCCCCTAATCTGTAGTTACCTACTTATTATTGTGCTAGAGAGCTTGATTTGTATGCATGCCATATCAGAAGAAGAAGAAGAGAAAGGGAGGGGAGGGGGGGGGGGGCACTCATTTGTCATAGCAATGAATACCACCAGTTTTTTCTTCATTTCTTTCTTTCTGTTTTTCCAGTTGCTAGAATGTACATGAATTTGGGTGGATGGAGTTCCATTGGAATTAACAGCTGTATTAAATTTTGAACGTGATACAGAACGAATGGCATGCAATGATAAATAAGGGAGAAAACTATCTAATATGAACTTACTCGGAGCAATACCAATCTCCTTCTCTTGGGCGAACATTTGGATTATTTCTGGGCACAACCTCACCTCTAAGGGGACCTGGACCATGTCCAGGCCCATCAAAACCTTTTCCATTAAACCTAACACCATCCCTTGGACGAACATAAGGGGGTGAGTCTAGATCGATATCTACCATGATCTCGCCCAGTGACATAACCACGGCTGCGAGGAGGAGCACCTGAATGATCAAATTCAGGACTGTAGCGACTGTCTGGTCTATGACGCACTGGAGAAACAGAACCTGCACGCATTCTATATCCTGAAAGAAACCAGTGAACCCCGTGGAAGATAAGAAACACCCAGTTACCAAAGAGAGAGATACCAAGTACAATATCCTAAAAAAAACCAGATTTTGCGACTTTGAAATGCTGACATAGAATTCAATTAAACCCAAAGACATGTTATCAGTGATAACAACTGAAGCAAACTGCATCACTGCACACCTCAGAAATAAATTGGCAGGTGCCTGAACTATAAAGCAGGCACAGCATTAGGAACTTTGTACCCACAATGCAACCTGGGGAAATGATTAAACTAATCTTCCCCTAAACCGATCCAATAGAAAAAAATCCATATTCAACTGAAATACTTACCAGTCACCTAGATAGATAAGTGAAAAATTAACTACATCCACAGTTCCCACTGCAAAGTGCCACACGTAGGGAACCATCAAGGAAGATTACTAAAAAATCCCAAATCCTTATTCAAAATCACCACCAAAACGAATCAGCAAGACCAACCACCAGACCATAGGAAGAAAAAGAAACAAAAAGGCCGAAGGGGCGACAAGTTATCTACTGGTTAAAAGAATAGACTAGTACCCACTTGTCCAAATCCCTTTTAATACCAACCAGCAATTCTGTTAAAGAGTTCAGGTTTAAATTTGGCTGTCAACAATACCCAGCATAAATAAGACAGCAAATTATATATGACACTGAACTTCCTTCTGCTCTTCATCAATTGAAGCAAATCTCAAAAGAAATGTTGACCACAACTCCAGAGCCAATGAAAATGTATGTATTAGCACTAATCAAATGTTTCTTAAGAGGGTACTTATATCTGTCAACTTCACATTTGGCAAATCAACAAACTCTTAGTAACGACTATGAATGCCACCACAAGCACTTCCCTGCATGATTGTTGTACACAAGTGTCTTCTTTGACCAATTTGCCAACCAATATCAACTCTTTTACAGAAAACCTTCGTCTGATATTCTAAATAAAACCAGTTTTAGGAGAACAAAACCTTCAAACCCGCATCCAAGCACAATAAAGCCACGTACTTTGGCCGGTGTCTCAATATGGTCAGACCTGTTTGTTTTCCATGTACATATTATCAAAACCCCAAAAAACCCAATACCCCAAACTATATTCCAGTATCAGCAGTCACATGGACGTGCCTTCTCAAGTCCAAGTACTTGCACCAGGCAACATTCAAAGCTGTAAAACATAACAGCATACTTCATTCATTATCCAAGACTCGATAATAGATCGTGCTCGAGACACAACACAAGGAAGGTTAAAGATGGGTGAAGACTTTGCCAAGGCATTTCCAGTAAGCATACAAATACATAGTGCATAACACTTAGCAAAATTACTGGTCTCCATACTGATGCACACAGATACATGTATATACCGAGTATTTCTACTATCAGGAAAGAAAAGATCAAGCGATTAATTACTCAAACAAAATAGCCAGTATCCATTTCTCAAAATGTTCCCAAAAGGAGGAGGTGTCCTCATTACAGCATTAATTCATGTAGGTACACAGTCTCGTAGCAAAGAACATAAAATACGAACTAACATGCGTGAAGAAAGCACACACAAAAATAAACTCATTCTGTTCCAGCAATCCCAGCATATTCCATTGAAAATTGCAACAAAACTAATATATCCTTTAACAAATAAAACCACATTATGTAAATAAAAAGGAAAAAGCAAAACTACGTCATTCAACATTACCAGAAAAGCAATGCAGCCTAGACTGCAGTACCAAATTCACTTTCCCATCATAACTTATTCTGTTATCCAAAGTATTCACTTTCCCATCATAACTTATTCTGTTATCCAAAGTATTCACTTTCCCATCATAACTTATCCAAAGTATTCACTTTCCCATCATAACTTATTCTGTTATCCAAAGTATTCACTTTCCCATCATAACTTATTCTGTTATCCAAAGTATAACATGTAGCAACAACCATCTAATGGATGTGCAATATCCAAAATAGTTGGAAAAAAACAACTATGCACAACAATTTCTGATAATATCAATCTGAAGTGAGAGTTTCTTACCAGAACAAGAGGAGCGAATAGTTCCAAAAATTCAACCAATAAGAATAAAAGATTGTTGCATGTTCCAAAGACAAAATATATCATAATCGAAACACTACCAAGACACATAAACAAACACCCCTTCAGCTTTAGACAATTCACAGTCAAACTTTGGGTTTTTTTAACAAATTATTGCATTAAAGAATAGTCTATGTCCTATCCCCTGTCTCATCCATCAATCTCCCAACCCACACTAGACAAAGGCAACCAATCCAGGTATTATTACGACAACAATTTGCATAAAAAAAAGTGCACAGAGATTTTAGTCGATCCAATTCCAAAATTATCAATTTCTGAAATCATGCCTGGTCTAGGGTTTTGACAACCACGGGAATCAAAACTAAAAGCAAATTCGAGGCAAAATAAAAAATTAGAAAGACAAACCATGGTCGGAGCGGGAGTAAGGAAGTGGTGCATCGCGACGGACTTCCCCAGGTTCGTAGTCGCTGCCTGCGGTGGTTCCACCCCCTGCACCGCCGCCGTGTCCGGCGCCGCCGCTTTCCGTTGGCCGAACCACGAGGCTGCTCAGAAGAGGTTGGTGCGGTGTCGTATGGTCCTTCTCACGCGACCCCATCGCTGCTTCCGTCTCTCTCTCTCTAATCTTACACGCACAGATTCCCTTTGGGGGATGCACTGCCGTGAAATTTTGTGCGACTATTTTTGGTCCGTCTAAATTCCGAAAGCCCTAATTATTTGTTTAAGATGAGGATGTAATTTGGGCAAATCACCCAAATAGTCCTCAAACTTTTTTATAAAAACCGAAATTGTCTCTAAGCTAAAATTTTAGTTAATTTAGTTTCTCAACTAAATATTTGTATCCAATTCAATCCCTAATTAATAATGCCGCCCAAAACTTATGTTTTATGTATTTTGATCAATGTTGACTAGGGATATAATTGTAAATCCAACTCCAATCTAGCCCCATCACCACTAATCTCTTTTTGCAACTCTACTGTTCCAACTCTATCCATCTATCTTCACTCCCATTATTCATTGTTTTTATCCTACAGGTATACATAAACACACATAAAGATTAGAGTTTTTGTGTTTTTCTGACATATGAGATTGTGTGTGTTGGTGAGAACAGAGAATAACAAAGTTAAGAAAAATGGTGGCACTATGACAGAATAGGCCATTGTATATCCGGAGTTTTTTAAGTTCAAAGGCAATTTTGATAGCCACGTAATTAGGGATCTTCAACCGAACTAGAACCATCATTAGTAGCAGCATAACTATTGAAACTTCACTTGGATTGAAATTTTTGGGCTTAATTTGCAGACAAACTGAACAAAATGCACACTTCGTGTATGCTCATTTATCTACTCGATAAAATGTACAAGTGAAACACTGAAAACCCAAATGATGAAATCCCTCTACTAACAGATGTTTATTGGTTTTGCTATTAAATGATGCTTTAATCTTGTTTATAAGATGGCCATGATAATAAGCTTTTAAAGAAGTCTTGGTTATGGGAAATTTTGTACTTCTTGTTCTCTTCTTAAATGATTATTGCTGCATCTGAAATTTAGTGCTTTTTTTCCGACATGTTTTTTTGTGGAATTTTGCATTCTATTAAACTGATGGCACATGATGAAATTTCTACAAGTTTAGGTTTTTTGGACTTCTTTTGTTGGTTTTAATACAAATTTAATTCATGAAACGTGTTTCTTGTTTTAAAAAATAATTCTTTGGCCATATATTTCGACCTTGAAATACTGGCCAGAAATTTTTTATTTTTTATTACTGATAGAGTGCCGACAACTCTTTTAACAACAAAAGAGTGAATTGGCCTAAGTTAAACTATAATTCCATTTTTACCCCTGCTAACACCACTAGAAATGAGAAAAATTTAATGTTTTGCGTGGCACTACCAATTAGGAACTAAATTGGATATAGATATTTATTTAAAGAACTAAATTAGTTAAAAATTTTATTTAAGGAACTATTCTAGTTTTAATAAGATAGTTGGGGACCATTTAAGTTATTTGCCCTTGTTTTTTTGGGTGGAATTATTACCGTTCCTAACTGTTTTTTACTTCCGACAACACACGTAATTGAAAACATTTCGGCCCGTTTAGCTGAAAGGAAATATTTAGATATATTTGATTTTTATCTTACTTGTAAATCTTGTAGTGTAGATTAAATGTTATGAAATTTATGATATCAGTTGATATAAGAAAAATTTTATAAAATTTAATTTTCATCGTTACAAGTAGAGATAAAAACCGGATTTATGTAAGTGTTTTTCTTAATTGAATCACGATCATCCCCTTGCGTTATCCTCCCTTAAATTATATGTCCAGACCATTATACCCTTACTTTAGCGTAAATTTTCTTTTTAGAAATTCAAATTTAGTCCATCAATTATTTCGTTAATTGTGACAAGTTTTTTTTAAAGAGAGGATATACAATCAATTTTTACATATCTTTTCGTGATTTAAACCGAAGAGGTAGCGTAATGGTTGCCACTTGAAAAAGAAAATAGAGCCTACTAGTATTTTTTTTTTTGGTCCCTGACATGCTTCTTATATTTTATGAGTGATATAAAAACAAAGAAAAATATAATTATTTTCATCTTCAAATTTCTTTTATTTCCAACCAGAAAAAGCAAAAGTAATGAACTGAGATTAAGTAGACCTTTAATGAATGCAGCTTAATTGAAAAAAATAAAAAATAAATAAAAATTCATCATCTTGTATTGATATTGCTTTTTATTCTTTTTATTGTTCATTTTCAACCCATAAAATCCTTGGCGATTGCCACCATCAGAATATGACTGGTAGTGGTGTGTAAAGGGGATTCATGAATAAATTAATGATTAATCTTTCCTACATTGATATTATAGAATTTTTTTTTTATATAATTAAGTGTATATGCATGTCAAATAATTATTTTTTAACTATTTTTTTAATATATGTGACATGTACTTATACTTGATGCTATAAAAAATTTCTACATCGATTGTATAAAAAAAAATTAATTTAATTGAGCCTAGTACATGTATAAAATTATTTAACACCTGTTATAACTCTATAATTGTGAAGAGTCAACAACGAAAATGGCATGGGCGAAATATGCCATTTTCACAAACTCGTTTAATACATGTCTTATTCAGGTAATCTTACGGTGGTACTGGTTTTGGATCAACTGCCAACATATTGTTTGAGAGTTGTATTGTTGAAAAAAAAAAAAAAAAAAAATGAAAAGTCTTCCAGTTTTTGAAGTTCTTGCGAGGAAAGGAAGAAAGAGGGAGGGAAATATTTGAATTGAAAAATTTACCTAAATATTTTATCTCCTAATTGGGTTGATTTGGAAAGATAATTAGAAAATATATATTTTTAAAAATTTTTAAATGGTCATCTTATTCTTGCCCTTAAGAGTTGCAATAAAAAATTATAATGACTTTTATTATTTTATCTTATCTTCTCTTCTCTCGTAAATTCACAAAGTTTCTTTTCTTTTCTCTCCAAAAATTTCAAAACTAGGCTTAATAAACCTAGTTATTTGGTATTGGAAGGCCTCCAACTTTATTTGGCACTGTTATTGATCCTATAATGAATTCATAACCATGTCAAGTAAAAATGTCCATTGGCTATCATTCTTTAAAAAAAAAATAATTCCTAAAATATTTAACCCTTAGGCTTTGTTTGGGAGTTGGAATTTGAAGAGAAAAGAAGAGAATGAAAAGAAAAGTGAAGTATTTTCTTTCGTTTGGGAGATTTGAATGGAAAGAAAGAAGAGAGTTGGACGGAATTGTGAAGATTAAAAATTTTAAAATCTTTCTCTCGAAGAGAAATGAAAAAAAAGAAAGAAAGTGAGTTTTGTTTTATAAATCCTTTTGTAATGTCATTTTCGACATATCAAAATATTTAAATAAAAAATTAAATTTGTAAAAGTCATATATTATAATATTTTTCATTCAAAAATTTCCAAATAATATAAAAATATTTTATAATCCCTTCCCTTCCCATTCTTTTCTTTTACCATAACTTATAATTTCTCATATTTTTATCTTCTCTCTTAAACTCCTAAACTCAACTTTAAAAGAGAGGTAATTGAATGGTTAGAGGATTTGCCGGATGGGCTAATGTTATTGTTAATGCCACAACCCAATTTATCTGGATATCTATACTGCCCTAACCAAAGAGACAAAATTCTTCGCAACCTTCCATCAACTTCATCCAAATTGAGGGGCAATTTTGTCATTTGGAAATCTGTGGCACTACCAAATTCTGCTGTGGCAATAACATTTGCCGGAGCTAAAAGGACAAAACAATAACGAAACACTACAGCGAGCAGTGGACCCTACAAAGTCAGTAGACAGACACCTGTCCTTTTCGGTCCCCACTTTACGCTACAGTCTTCATGATACGCTTTACCTACTCTCTGCTTTAAAGGAAAGCAAAAGAAAAAACTTAGGTAAATTCGTTCTTGTCTCACTTGAAGATTTTGTGGTTATAATTAAATTTTAAATTTTTTTACTTATATCAATTGATGTCATACATTTTTTATAGATTTTGTTATCAGAATTAAATTTTAAAAAAATTTTGCTTACATCAGCTGATGTCTTAGGACATAAATTATAAGATTTAATCCACACCACAAGATCTACAAGTGGAGGGTCAAAAATCGAGTCTACCTAAATTTTTGCTTAAAGCAAATACTTAGGTGTGTTTGTTTGGACTGAATATTTTCCAAAATTTTTTTTGGGAAAATATTTTACACTAAAAATAACTTATAAAATTTTTGAACGTAAGTTATTTTTCGGATAATTCAAGAGTGACATTAAATCTCAAATACTTACTTTTATAATTTTATTTGCTAAACTTATTTTCGTTTTCAATTATTTTCCATTCGTTTTTCTCTTAATCATGGGTTCCACACTAATATAACTATCATTATGTATATTTTACTACTACATTGTACTATCATTTAATTTTAAACAAAATTAATTTTTTATTAACCACAATTACTTGTAATATATTTATTACCATTGTTATAAGTTTTTTTAACTTGTATTTATAAAATTAAAAATGAAACTGTTAAAAATTTTTATTTCAAAATATTTTTATTTTGTCACATTTAAAACCGAACACCGAAAAATTATATGGAAAATGAATTTTTTCATGTAAAATATTTTTCAAAGAAATATTTTCAATCCAAACGAGCACACCATTTGGTAGACTCGGTTTTTGACTTTATTTGTAGACCTGTAGTGTAGATTAAATCTTAAAGAATATATGACATCAGCTGATGTAAGCAAGATTATTTAAGATTTAATCCAACTTAAATAAGAGTCTATTTAAGGTGGGAAAATTTTTAGGTCTACCTCGTATTTTCCCTACTTTAAATAGAAAAATATTTAAGTAGATCTAGATCTTGTAGTTAGAATTAAATTTTAAAAAATCTTACTTACCTTTAAAATTTAATTCATAAAACAAAAGTTTACAAGTGGGTTGAAAAATCTATTCTTCCTAAATATTTGCCCTTTAAATACTCTACAACCGTTTGGTACGCCGAGTGTTCATCAGCTGCAATCACAAATTCAGGCTTTTACTCCAACTGGACACCTCGCATAAGAATCACCCGTTGAAGCTAGTGAAATCACTGAAGTTACGTTTGCCATTTATTCTTGCATTCTCGACACGTGGCACCGATCATTCTCGTATTACACTGAAGATTTCCAAGGAAAATGGAAAGAAAAACATTTATTGTTCACTGAAGACCACATTATGACAAACGTGTTCACTTTTTCTTTAGTTTGACCTCATTCACAAGATCTTGTTCTTAAAAAAAATAAATTATTTACTTATAGACTATCTTAATCAGATCAACCTCCCTTCCTCTCTGCTAACACCAAGCAAATAAAAAAAAAAATCACGTCACCCAATTGATAAGAAAGCTTCACAAATAACTGAAATTTTTAGAAAATTCGTACATTAATGTATTATGATTTAAACAAGATACAAGCATAGAGTAATTTTCTTATATTTGTATTATTTATTTTTTATTTACGTAACTCTTATTTAGATCACAAATTTTATAAATTTTCTTCAGTATTTTTAGTGCAACACATACTTTCAGGTTGATTTTTTTGTCGGTTGTAAAATAAATTTATTTCTTATGTTGTTCGTTTAATTTAAGTGCCAAATTTGATGTGTTTTTTACATTATACGTACGTACATGCGCAAATAAACCAAAACAGAAGGCGGAATTTAGTGAAGTCAAGTCTGAAGACAGAATTGAAAATTAAATCTCACGCTATTTAGGGTGATATTATATAAGTGTTGCACCAAAAAATATTACACTAAACTCATACCCGAACTTGGAATATAAAATTTTTTATCTTATATTCTGTGTCATTCACTATCACACTATAAATGATTAAGATTTTATAAAATAATTTTAGTAAAATAATTTTAATAATTCATTAAATAACGTGATAAAAATTGACACAAGATATGAAATTAAAAATCCCACACACCTCAACTTGGCCCCCTTTGTTTAGGCCAAATCTTAAATTCCACATTATCTCCATCTCACGTTTAACGCTTTATTACATTATTAAATAAATAATTAAAATTTTAAAATAATTATAATAAAATATTTTTAATAATTTAATAACTCTTATTTAATAATATAACAAAAAATAAAATAAAATATAAAATTAAAAAAATAATTTAGATTAATATTTCTTATTTTATTATCAATCTAACATCAAAAAATGAGAGAAGATCCTTGCCGATCTTAAATCTTAAAAAAGAGTTGGTGCTCCTAGAATAGATAGTTGGCCATTAGCCATCCCAAAAAAGAACACACACTCACAAAAACACACATTAGAGGTGTATTGTCTTTGTCACAGAGCTTCCTGAAGGTTCAGTTGGCGCAGGCAAAGGTTTTTTAAGCGGTGCAGGAAAAGGATTAAGGAATTTTGCTGATTAATCGCATGATCTGAAAGGTAATCAAGTTTATTACATCAGTTTCTGTTAAAAAACATGATTTTCTCAGAAATTGAAACTGCATCCCATAAATTGGTAAAAAAATGTTATGTATTTGTATTTATCTTTTTTTTTTTTGGTTATATCTCGGTTCTCTGCGTGTGTGTGTGTGAGAAATGGTATGTTAGTTATGAGATGCATAATAATATCTCAGATCATGCATATTTAATTCCTTATTAGATAGTACAATTTTAGTGTTTTAAGTTTTTTTGGATCTTTTGACTAAAAAAGCCTAATTCCAGTGAGGTAAAGATTTCATTTTTTTTCCCCAACAAGAGGTGACTGGAGTTAATGTAGTTACTTTATCTTGATTATCTTTAGTTATTGATTCAATAGTATTTGAAGTGGTAGTGTTAAATGGACGATTAAAGTATGTACTAAGATGGAAAATCTTGTTGGGATTTTCTATATTTGCTGATTAATGATGTTGGGAGTTGAAATTAATGTGGTGTAACAGTTGGGTTTCGCGACTCTTCAAATAAGGTGATTTTAAGGGAAGACAAGGCTGGCTGAGTCGTGGTATGTTGGGGCACTTGCATAGTTCCTCGATGCACAAACGTGCAACATCGCGGGATAACTTGGAAATGGATTCCTTTGACATAGAGGACAATCCCTGTAAGTTTGCACGTTTCTCTCTATACTGTCCATTGAAAGTTGTCTGAACATACATGGAACTTGAATGCTCATTTACAAGTATTAAGTATTCACAAGGCATTATGTACTGTGTGTTTAATGCGCCTCTGTTGTGGACACATTATGGTGCACGTAATCCTTCCACACTTGCAACATTGGTTTGTGATCTTCCCTTCTAGGTCCATACAGAGCTTCTACCAATGACCATATTCTTGCTAAAACGCCAACTGAAAAAAAATAAAAATAAATAAATAAATAAATCTGCTGCAGAAAATAGGAGTAGGGCTTCAAATCCTCCACACTTTGTGAGGAATATGATCTGACTCTTTGTAAATGTTTTAGCCCTTTTGCAGAATGGTATGGAACAAGAGACTTCAACTCCCTCCTGGAAGCTTTCTTTTCCGCATGTTCTTGTTGCAACAATTGTTTCATTCTTGTTTGGCTACCATCTTGGGTTTGTTTCTTCACTTACAGTTTCCTTTCTTCTTTTGTTTTTCTTTCCTTTTCAGTTCTTGATGAAACCAAAAAAGTTTAGTATTACATGAATTAAGAACCTCTCCTTTATCCACAGAGTGGTTAACGAACCGCTTGAAAGCATTGCTTCAGATCTTGGTTTCAATGGAAATACATTGGAGGAAGGTAGCAAAAAATCTTTCTTCTACAAGAAAATTTTCTAGCGTCTTGGTTTTCGTTCTGGTTTTTCTTTGAAAATGAAGGTAGTATCTTGGTTTTCATGTGGTTTTACTTTGAATATGAAGGTCTTGTTGTGAGTACATGTCTAGCCGGTGCTTTTCTTGGGTCTCTCACCAGTGGTTGGATTGCTGATGGAGTTGGGCGTCGAAGGGCATTTCAGTTGTGTACATTACCTATGCTTGTTGGTGCCACTCTCTGGTAATCACAAAAACTTGTGCTTAGTTATCTTCCTTAAAGGTCTATTGCAAGATCTTAGAATTTAATTTCTGATCTCATTCCTTTTATGAATCATATTTGGCTAACTTCGAGGTCTTCCTTTGGGTAAAGTAGGTAAAGCTAGAATAATCTAATGATTATGGAATTGCAAAATGTTGTCTTTCCATCATTCATTCATCTTAGAATAATATGTAGTACACATAAGTGCATATATTCTCCAACTTTTTTTGACCATATCTGGTATTCTTGTGAAATGGATTTTTCTGATGCAAGATGTACAAGAGGATGGGAAGTTTCTGTATGTATTTAAAGAATTAACTGAATTGAGAGATTTAATTATTTTAGATAGACAAAAGACCTCCTCAAAGACTTGAGAGAGATCTTAACGGCCTTGAGGATATGACACTGAACAACTTCTCCTTTCAATTTGTTGGGAATTATATAATCAGTTTCTTATGGTCAAATATGCATTGACCCATTCTACTTGGAGCTTATACATTTATAGGGTGCCTTCCACATTGTGACATAAGAACCCTCTCTCTCTCTCTCCCCCCCCTCCCCCCCTTTTTTTTTTAAAGTTTTTAATAGCTAAGACTGAATTCTGGTGAACTCTTATTATGTATTACCCTTGCTACACTTTGACTTGAATGCATTTCCAGTGCGACAACTAGGACATTGGCGGGGATGCTTCTAGGGAGGTTCTTAGTTGGAATAGGACTCGGCGTGGGTCCGCCTGTTGCATCTCTTTATGTGACGGAGGTAAAGCAAATATTATTGTTTCACTTGGTTTTGTCTTGATTTTTGCTTTCTAAACCAGTGTAGCTATCTCCTAGCTTTCTTTCTACTTCTTTTTATTTTTTGAAGTAGGTTTCTCCTGCTCATGTAAGGGGCACTTATGGAAGTTTTATCCAAATAGCAACATGTTTTGGATTGATGGCATCTCTATTAGTTGGAATTCCTGTCAAGAGTATCGTTGGCTGGTAAGGGCATTTAATAAATAATCCAATGTTTTGCAAATTCAAATTTTTAAGAACGTCATTTTTTACGCATGAAGAGTAGTTCTTTCTTGGTGCACTAGTTCATTTATACTATTCTAATATATGTGCTCAGGTGGCGGTATTGTTTCTGGATATCTATAAGGGTGATTTTACCGGCTGCAGTTCTTGCTCTTGCCATGGTGTTTTGTGTTGAATCTCCCCATTGGCTATACAAGGTTAACCTTCTACATTTGTGTACCCTGCTTACCCTTGATTTATTTTATTCTTTCCCCATCCTCTCCCTTTTATATTTTGTCTTGAAGATTTCAAGTCTTTCGAAGGTTATTGCATAAGCATATCCATCGTGAGTTCCATTAATTAAACAGGGAACTGTATTGCTTTAGGATAGAAGAAATTTGACCTGTTGAAGTGTATCATTTTTTCCAATAGTCACCTCGTTCTGCATCTTGTCTCTGTATTTGTTGATTGCAATCTTTAATTTGTCGGTTCCTAGGTCGAAGAATTGTATATTCACGATTCCTGTACCACCTTTTGCATCATTGTTTGATTAGTTCACCACCACTTTCAGTCTTTTGGCGAGTTATTTTGAAGTATGTGAAAATAACATTAAGTTTTTGTGATAGTTAGAAACACGATCAGTATTTCCTGATTAAATTGTGGATAAAATCTTGATAGTTACTGATGGGTGATGGTTAAGTTGAAGATTCAGGACAGAATGGAATCTGGTCAGTAGAAAAAAATATGATGAGTTGTGCCTTAATGGAGAACATTTCTCTGCTCAATGTTGAATGCAGAAGAGTTTTCTGGATTCATGCAAACCAGAAAACATATGACGTAGCTTTCAGTGGGCTAACATTCATTTTGGCCAGTCTAGTTACTTAACTTTTGCCCTATTGTTCCAGATGTTGAAAAGAAAGAGTTCTTGTAGTCATATACTATATTTGTAATATCCTGGCAGTTTTCAACCGCAATTGTGCTACTTGTTTCAGGAGATTGTTAATTTCTTTTGGACTCTGCCCAACTTTATTCTGCATTGTCACAGGATATCTGCCTTGTATTTTATCACATTAAACAAACAACCAACCGTTGTATTTTCTGTTGTTTGTTGCTTATTTCTTCCTTTGGTTGACATAGCAAGGACGAATTGCTGAAGTACTGAAGCTGAATTTGGGAGGCTTCTTGGCGGTTCACATGTCAAAACTGCAATAGCTGAGTTGACAAAATTAGACCGAGGAGAAGAAGCTGATGGTGTAAAACTCACTGAATTAATCTTTGGTCGGCATTCGAGAGGTAGATATGATACATTTCTAACGTATTACTCTTAGTTTACATGGTTAAGTTGTTAGTTTGGTGAATATATAAGATATCTGTTAGATTGCGTAGCCTATGGTGATTTCTTAGTATCGTGAAACCTATTATACTGTAGTTGTTATTAATTAGGTTTCTTCCCTACCAAATGCTTTGTCATTTACTGATTCCTTTTGCAGTTGTTTTTATTGGATCAACCCTATTTGCTTTACAACAGCTATCTGGAATAAATGCTGTGTTTTATTTCTCTTCAACTGTATTTAGACGCTCGGGAGTATCCTCGAACCTGGCAAATGTGTTTGTAGGAATTTCAAATTTAACAGGTATACTGTTGTTCTTCAGCATCTCAACCTCTCTCTCTCTCTCTCTCTCTCTCTCTCTCTCGATGTTTGTTTATCATCTGAGGTCTGGCTGGTATCATCCTCGCATTTAACTTCCCATTCATTCTCTTTCAGCTGAATATTTTGTTTTCTTCAGGCTCTATTGTTGCACTTATATTGATGGACAAACTGGGGAGAAGAATTCTTCTTCTTTGGAGCTTCTTTGGCATGGTAAAATAGTTGTTAAAAAAGTTTGATTGCAGTTGCCAATGGGGAAACATATCATTATGTTGGAATATGATTTAGGATGCACATCAACTTCCTTTATGAGAGTAACAATATTGGAGAGCTGATATATATTAAAATTACCCATTTCTATCCATTGAAGATCTCAGCAGTCAAAAATAAATCATGCTTGTTGCTTGAAACCATAGTTGGGATTTGGGAAGTGAAATTCCATAGCCATTCCATTCTTTGTCCAAAGCTTGAACTGCATCAAATATTGGGGGTTTTAGTGAATTTTCCGTTGAAATTTATTGCTAAGAAGTCTTCCTCACTTTCTATATCCTTACTAAAAGCTTACAATAATTATTTTTAGAATTGCGAACCTATAATTTGCGTAACTCCATTTTACTTAATTCTTTGAGTTTAGCAATTCTCTCGTTCATTCTATTTTTCGATATCATTTTTTCAACTGCCTTGTCAGGCAGCAGCAATGGCTCTTCAAGTTTGTGCAGCAAGTTTGCCAACATCGACCTCTGGAATATTTTATTTGTCTATTGGAGGCATGCTGATGTAAGTAAAATATGCACCTGCAATTTTGAAGATGATTCCTTCTTGCTAAACCTGTCTGCTGGGAAGAAAAGTTTGAGAGAGCAGCACTTGACTAGTGAATAACTAAATAAATAGACTGGAGTTGTCAAATGATGCTTAGTTTTAAATTCCACAGTTTATTTATGTCTTTACGCCCTTGCTTAAGAACTATCATGTAGAAAATTGGATCTATTAGCTTTTTCTTTTGGTGTGGGGTTTTCTGTCTTGGTCCCTACTTCTTTTTCTCGCATGCCTTTGCACATCTACATAAGTAGCTTCTGAGCTGTCCTGGAGTTTTCTTGACTATAACACATCAAGTTATAATTGATCAGAGTGGCAGTCTACATGCATGAAATTATATTTTTGAACTTGCTTATTCAGGTTTGTATTGACATTTGCTATTGGAGCTGGTCCAGTTCCAGGTCTCCTCCTCCCAGAAATATTGCCAAGCCGAATTAGGGCAAAAGCTGTGGCATTTTGTATGTCAGTCCACTGGGTAATAATTCTCTGCTAATTTGATCATCCTTTCATTATTTTATTTTCCTATTATTTGAAAATTGGGACCTCCAAAGAGAAGAAGGCTATGAAGGCTAATATGCCGGATGTATTATTAGCAATTTTTATGTTAGCAGCCCTTTGAATCTTTCTTTGATGTTAATTTCTTTCTTTGATGTTAATTTCTTGTTAAATAATGTGGTGCTGCTGTTTCTGCAGTTGTTAAATTTCTTTGTTGGCCTGATAGTGTTCTTGCGTTTGCTTGAGCAAATTGGACCGCAGCTATTGTACTCCATTTTTGGCACTTTCTGCCTGTTGGCGGTGGTTTTTGTGAAGAGGAATGTTATGGAAACCAAAGGCAAATCACTTCAAGAAATTGAGATAGCTCTTCTTCCACAATGGTACTTTTTCCTTTAATTATGAAGTTCACTAGTGAGACCTATTACACCAGCATAGTAATGTTCAATTCCTTTGACGTTAATACATAGATCGGTGTGATGACCTTTTCCAGATACCTGAGACTTGGTAGCCCTGTGATTCTGTCCAAGTCGCATCTACAAGGAATCTGGTGCAAGGAGTTTGGCTCTGTTCTTCCTCGATGGTGGTCCAAAATTTCTTGGTTTATAATATTAAGTCTCAAAAGGCAGCCGATGGTATTCCATGTAAGCTTGCAGAAAATTGGCATTACTTGGGCAGGAATTTTACTGGTGTGAAATGATATTTGTGCCTCAATACCTGGCTTTCTCATAACACCATGACTAGTTAGGGTTTGCCTAATGTTTGAGACCAAATTTAATGACGGTGGTATACTATTAACAAAGGAGAGTTCCTTTGCTTTAAAATAAAAAAAAAAAATTGGCAATTCTAAATATTAGCTCCAGAATACAAGAAGTGCCCAATCCGAACTAAAATGAATCCTGAATGCCATGGAGCTGCATAGGAATTTTCTGTTTGTATCTGCCTACTGCTTACAGGTAAAGCCTTTATGATACGTGTGGAGTAAATTCTGGACTCCGCTATAATTTGCTGAATGGAGATTGATCTGATGCATTAATTATTTTTATTTTTGGAGGTAAAATTATAGCTTTACTGATATAGAGAAATTTGATTTACAATTGTTTCTAAAACAAAAAGGCCTATACCCTTAATAGCGAGACAAGCAAAGTTCACTAATCAAACCATACAAGCCTAATTCTGCAACAATATATACTTCAATAACAAAAAATCCTCTGGTCAAAATTCGACTCTCTGACCTCCCAAATATTAAGTCTTGTATTAGCTAGGAACATCTCTCCAACTTGCCACCACTTTCCTCATCTCCGTCTGCACATTCTTGGCTACAGCTTCTGCAGGCAAATTTTAAAACGTCTTTGGTTCTTTTCATGTCAAATCCAATACACAGTTGCTGAGAGAGCCAACTTACAAATGTTTGCATGAAAACTATTACGTTGAAATTGTTGAATAAATCAACTTAGTTCACCCTCCCACGAGCGGTGACCTTTATACAGTTGAAATTGTTGAATAAATCAACTTAGTTCATCCTCCCACGAGCAGTGACCTTTATACAGTTTACAACATGCTTGGATAGAGGACCAAATGTATTGGAAATAAGGGTATAGGAAGAACAAATGGTCAATTGATTCATTAGAACTCATGCACAAGCAACACCATTCATCTTGAGCAATTCTCCATTAGATTAACCTGTCTTTAGTTGATAATCTACCTCGGCATACTAACCAACAGATGAAAGCATACTTCGGTTAAGAATCATGCTTCCTAAACCAAATTACGTTTGACCAAGCACAATTTGGACCATGATCTCTCAGCTGATTTAGTGCAGACTTGATGCATTAATTATTATGGCTACACAATTGTTTACTTGATGATTATTTAACTAAACTTCACGCCCATCAGTATTAGTATTTAACTGCCCTCTGCATTATTTTTAGGATTAACTATGGGAGCTAACCTTGAATCCAGCTTTTGTGACATTGATTAATTGTTAGAGCAAACGGTGTTATTGAAGCTGCTAAAATTACATCATCCTCGCAGCCTCAACCCATGAGGGAGCGGAAAATTCTTTGGTGGATTAAGAGGTGTGATGGATTTTTTGATCCATCATTTTTTACATTAGTTCAAATTATTAAAGTAAATCTCTTGATGGTAACTTGCGATTGTGGACCAAGAGATTCGTGATACCTATAATAGATCCGACCCATTTAAGAATTGAGCTATGATTAAGTCTTTACAGTGTGCCCAATCAATTGCAGTCTACCATTGGTTGACCAATACGAAGCACTACATTACTCGATTAAGGTTCTATTAAAAACAAATACTAACCTGACCTAGATAACGTACCAATAATGTTAACTTGAAATTTCTCTTCTCAAATTAAAACTTTGCCCAAGACCAACTAAAGTAGCGACCAGCAGCCCAAGCGGTTGGACGTGCAACCATTTGAGGCAAGTCAATGGCCCAGATTTAGGAAAAACTAAAATATTTGAAAAATGTATGGTGATTACCACGAAATAAATGTACATTGATTTTCACAGGCCATTTCAAGCACAAAATTCTGTTCTGTATTCATATTTTTGTGCAAAGAGATGTATATTAATGCAAATCTCTGATATACAGCCAGTGGAAATAGATTGATGCGCTGGGAATTTGTTTCGTGAACATGATTGTCATTGGACACAATGAATAGGAAGACGGACACGTTTTGATCATCCTGTTCTTTCTATTGAAAACTATAGACAATTCAAATCTACTTCATCGACTTTTGGAACTACTCTGACGAGTATCCCCTTGCCACTGCTCTATCAGATGGTGAAAGCTGCTTCTTACCATTTTACCAATTTGCCTGGCTACACGAAGTCTTGCCAAATTATTTTCTCCTTAGCAATCTCAAAAAGGTTATATTCAAATTATCCAGTGCTTTTACAGTGTATAGTAAGAAACATTATGATAGATTGAAGCGATTGTGGAACTAGTAGCCGGAACTAACTTTACACCCATAATACAAAAAACAACTCTCAGAAAACAGCTCTATCATGTCACCAGGCAGACTGCGTAACTTCCATAAAGACTTCAAGAAAACCGAATTGAAAAACCATCATTAGTTTTTATGAGATTTGTTGGACCAAAATCATCAAAATCAGAATCCGAGTCAACGTCCCTATAATCACCCCACTCACCGGGGGAATCCTCATCCTGATCACTGTGTTTAGAGGGGATCCTCAGCTCAGATACAGGAACCGGTAATGGATCTTCGGTCAAGTACTTCTAACTTATCTTGAAGCAATTCCATTGCTGTAGCTCTATTTGCAGGATCGAAACAGAGTAGCTTGTTGACAAGTAGAATTTCATCAGCAGATCGGTTAGGCAAACACGAATCTAAGCCAATTGGATTTTCTACTTTACCAAATGAAATTGTTTTGTAATCAGGAAGTTCCAGACAACCAGGCCAGACTTCTTCTGATAAGTTCCCCATCACGCTGATAATTCTACTTAGTTGATCAATATCCGAAGTTCCAGGAAAAAGTGGTTCTAGACTCAAAAGCTCTGCAAATATGCAGCCCAATGACCACAAGTCAATCTCTGGTCCATAGGTTGTAGAGCCATAGAGCAGCTCAGGGGCCCTAAACCAGCGAGTTCCCACACATGATGTAAGGGGGCCTAATCCCTCATTTTCACCCTCTTCAGCCTCGTATGAATAATTTTTGAAAGGATCTTCTTCCATGTCACTTGCGGTGCAAGTAGCAAGACAAGATACATCTCCATCAGGAATAATTACTTTCTTTATCACCTTCATCCAAGAAATCTCTCTCCCTGTGCTCATCTGATAGACGCCTGCCTTCTTCTTTCCTTAAAGATTCCCCTTGAATTACTTGGCCTTCATGATCAGCAGCATTATCCGCTACAGGATTGGTTTTGGGTGGATTAGCTACAATTGCATCGTTAGGAGAGTTTTGCTCGTAAAATTGAGGATTGTCACCAACAGCAACATATCCAGGAGCAAGAAGTATCCTAGCCTGCACAAAAGCACAAGGAAAAGGAATGTGAGTGCCTAGAAGCACATAAAATGTCACCAAGGCTTATAAATTCCTATATTTCAAGACTTCTCACACAGAATACTTCATAGTGATGATGAATTTCCTATTTCTATAGTAGCTTTCAGAATTTACCTGATGAAGATTCTAGTCCTTATAATCGCTGAAGTCATGGTTTTTTTAGAACTATTTTGACAATTAGTCAAAGAAATATTCAACATCAAATTCACAAAACTGACAACTATTTTTTGGGATAATTGAAACGGAAACCTTGATTGGAAAATCATTAAGTTAAACACACATATAGGACTGATGAACAAGAAAAAGTTTTTCATTTCCACAAGGGGTTGGGTTATAACTTGGTTTCGGGTGAATGCCCAACCACCATTCGCTTTCTCCTACTATCCAGCTGCAAGGTAAAAAGCTTACTGCTTTTTACCCCTCTACTCACAAATTCTTACCCCGTCTCCCATCCCTTGCCCTTTACTCAGGTTAGAGAAATAACCAAGATTCCAAGAACCCATAGGAACCCAACCTCAAGTTATTGAAACACGCCACAGCTTATTAATAAAAGCCAAGTAGTAGTAGTAACAATTTAGCTTCCAAGGATAAATCTTGTGCATTTATTCTATTACAGCCTAAATTAAACAATTCCAATTGCCACTCCTCATCCCTCATCATTACTAACACTATAAGTACTTAGTTTATTCAGTATACATTAGGAAATTCAATGGCCATACCATACCGCATTTTGAATGTTTGTACAGTTCAAAATGTAATTTCAAAGCTTTCAAGCCGTCTTACAGAACGGAATGGCTCCTAACAGACCATAAAATTCCCCGTATCTATTATCCAAAATAAAACAAGATCAAAATCCAAACTTTTTCAAAATTTTAAAAGCAAAGCAAATAAAATGCAATGAATAAATAATAAATATTAAAAAAGAAAAACTTTTTTACCTGTCCAAAATCAGCTAACTTAAGAAGCCCATTAGCCGAAATCAACAAATTAGAAGGTTTCAAGTCTCTGTGTACAATAGAATTCCGATGACACGCGTCGACCCCACAAAGAATATGAACCATCCACCTCTTTATTTCTCCAATTCTCAGCCCTTCATCTTTCCACTCTCCTTTCTTGGCCGCTCTTATGACGTCGGATAAATCATTAGGCAAATACTCGAGCACGAGGACGGCGTCTTCGTCCTCGCTCCAGAAGTACTCGTACAGAACGACGACGTTTGGGCAGTTCTATTTCTTGAAGCGCCTGCAGGGCCTCGATCTCGCGGAACGCGGACTGGTAGTCGTGGACTTCCTTGAGGGCGACAGTAAGGTTGTCGGAGATGCGACGAGCTCTGTACACGTCAGAGTAGGCCCCTGACCCCACGCGCTCTAGGATCTGGTATTTCGAGGCGATTTCTCTGCGGGTGTGGATGCTCCAGCTCTTGGATCGAGGTGGGTCCATCTCGAATTTAACTATCCGGCGGCGGCGGAGATTATTGATGATCGGGATTTGGAGGAGGAGGTGGTGGTACGGAATGTTCCAGCGGCTTCTGTTTTGGGTGAGTGGAATTAATAGAACTAATAATATTCTGTGTTGTTTTGGGGGGAGAAAATGGTGATGAGAGAGATCACGTGAGCTTGAGTGAGTGCACGTGACTCTCGCAAATGCTAATAACTAAACTAACTGTGAAAACTCAGAAAGGTTAATATGGGCTAATAACTAATGTTTTGTATAGGATCATTGCTAAAGTTTTTGTATATAATAGGCTAAAGCCTGTTTTTAATGCCTGTATTAGTAAAAATTAGGCAGTTTTTGTTCTTGGAAAACAAATTGTGGATAATATTATTATAGCCTATGAATATATTCATTTTGTGAACACCAAAAGACTTGGTAAAGAAAGATATATGGCTATAAAACTTGATATGGTTAAAGCGTATGATAGAGTAGAATGAAATTTTATTACTAGAGTAAAGTGGATTTGTAGTTGCATGTCTATCGTTACTTATGCTTTAACACTAATGAGGAGAAAATTGACTTTTTGAAACCTTCTAGAGGAATTAGGTAAGGAGATCCTTTGTCTCTCTACCTTTTTTAATTTGTGCGGAAAGCCTAAGTAGTTTAGTAAAACAAGCTAATAGAAGAAAGGAAGTTATTGGTATTAAAATTTCTAAGGATGACCCTGAGATTTCTCACCTATTTTTTGCTGATGATTCATTGGTTTTTTGTAAAGCAAGTGCAGGGGAAGCAATTGAAATTATGAGGATACCTTGAGGTGTATGAGAAAGCTTTTGGACAAAAGGTAAACCTGAATAAATCATCAACGTTCATCAGTAAGAATACTACTGTGGAAGAAGAGGGAAAAATCATGGAGGTTTTAGGGAGTATTAAACTAGTAACACAAGGAAAATACTTGGGCTTGCCTTTGATAATAGGGAGATAAAAAAACCAGGTTTTTGGACACATTAGAGAAATGATAGCTAAAAAAGTTTCTGAATGGAAAGGAAAATTGTCAAGTCCTACTGGGAAGAAAGTCCTGATAAAAGCCGTGGTAATGGCAATGCCATCCTATGCAATATCTATGTTTAGGCTTTCCAAGAAGCTATGCAAAGATGTGGAGAAAATGATAGCAAGATTTTGGTGGGGAAATGATCAGGGAGAGAGAAAAATGCACTGGTTGAAGTGGAGTTCTGTGACAAATGTTAAGGAAAAAGGAGGTTCGGGTTTTAGAGAGCTTCAAGCCTATAATACTACTTTACTAACTAAACAAGTTTGGAGCATCATTAAAATTCCAAACTTTGTTAGTTAGTGAGGTGATCAAGGCTAGATATTTCCTAAATAGCTCAGTGTTTGAGGCTCAAAGGAGAAGAAATCTTTCATAGATTTGGCAGAGTTTCGGTTAGCAATGCCTTTTGGAATGAGGCCTCAGAAAGAGAATTGGGGATGGGGTTATAGTTAATATATGGGATGATAGGTGGATCCCTGATAGCCCAAGTGGAAAGATCGTAACTCAGAAGCCTCAAAATTGCCCACTTAGCAAAGTTAAGGACTTGATAACAGATGAAAAATGGGATAAGGAAAAGTTGACAAGTCTTTTCACTGATGAAGAATGCAGATGAATTAAGAAGATCCCATTAAGTGTTTATGGAAAGAAAGATAGATTCTATTGGAGTCTAACAAAAGAAGGAACATACACAGTAAAATCTAGATATGTCATGGCAAAAATGTTGAATGAGTTCAAGATGAGAAATCAGAATAATGCAGGAACTAGCACCCAGCCATGTAATCAGGAGGGAATGTTCTACAGTTTGGAAAAAGCTGTGGGGAATGAACATAAAGCATAACATTAAACACTTTCTATGGAAGTGTTTACTTGATATATTACCAACAAATGAAGCTATAAAAGGAATAACTGCAAAAGGAGATGGTATATGTCAATACTTGTCTCTTATCCCGAAATAGTGGAACATATAATGTTAAAGAGCTGAGGAGGCTTGGAAGATGTTCCCCTTATGTTGGGATAGACTAAATGAGTATAGGCATAATTTCTGGTTATAATGGGAAAAGATGCAAGGTGTCATTGAGAGGAAGCATGGACAAGACCACATTGAGGTAATTGCAAATTTCTTGTGGTAGCTGTGGAAAGGTAGAAATGAAAAGCAATTTAAAGGAACAATAAGAGACAGTCCTGTTATATCAGGTTTAGTTGTGGTAGAATGGGGGGAATTTAAGGAAGCTGCAATGGGTGTAACCCAAAAGAAGAAGCAAAGGTTTGTAGCAGCAAATGATCCTTTGAGCACTGGGATGGAAACCTCTTGAAGAAAACCAAATACTTATCAACACTGATGCTTCTATTGATGTACATAGGAGCAAAGGTGGGTTAGGACTGGTGGCAAGAAATAACTCAGGTAAGTTGATGGCTGTTTGGGCAATTGCCTTGGATCAAAGTGGTGAAATTTCATAGTTAGAAGCAGTGGCTATCAGATTAGCCCTTGAGAAAGCAAAAATGGAATAATAGGAATGTGCAAGTACAAGCTGATGCAAAGACTGTAATCCAAGTGATTAATGCTAAATAGTATTTGGATAGCCATTTGGGAACAATAATTGATGACATTCACAGATTAGCAAGTAGTTTCAAGTAATGCTTTTTTACTTTTATCACAAGGGAGTGTAATGTGGTTAGTCATATTTTGGCAAAATTTGTTATTAGACTTTGTCATAATATTGAGTAGAAGAATAGCTTCCCAATGTGACTTGAATGTAAGGCACAAGATAATGTACAGGTAGTTACCCGAATAGTGTAAATATAGGTTTTGTTGAATGAAATGAAGGGTGAATTTTTGAAAAAAAAGAAAAAAAAAACCGTGAGTTTAGGAGTGAGGATGAAGAGAAGAGAAGAGAAGAGAAGAGGAGGAAAAAGAAGAGAAAAACTAACTCACCTTAGATGAGTTAATCAATAAATATTTTGTTTGAGTATAAGATCGGGAATTCAAATCTCTATTTTGTATTTTTAAAGATAAAAGTTAGGTCTCTTATCTCTTGGCCCCGTCAGGCATTTCCTTCTCCTTAGTAGTAGATTTAGTTAAATAAGAGTATGTTAGATTTTTATCATTTAAAAAAAAAAAAAAAAAGAGAAAAAAGAGAAGAAGAGAAGAGAAGATAAGGATTAGTTAGATAGGAGTAGTTACAAAAAGAGAGAGAAGAGAACAGTAAGGCTATTAAATTTGTTTAAGAGTTTTGAAAATAAATGAAATAATTTAAAACATATAAGTAACTAAATTTTTGTCATATAAATATTTTGAGATAAGATGGACCAATTTTAAAAATATTTTATAAGCTTATTGTATATTTTTCTGTCACTATTCGTTCAATTTGGGTGAAAAACTTTTGTAATTATGAGTATCTCTGATTTTATCACCCTTGGACACCTCAATTCCCCGTCTTTCTTTTCTTTTTAAATCTATCACTCCAAAACTAAGATCAGGGATTAATTACTTTTTGGCCATTGAAATGACTTTCACAAGAATTTGCCATTGTAATGTTGACCATATCGCTATTTGCCTAGTAGTAACAAATTGGGTCCGTTTGGAATATAAATAATGAAGTATTAGTTGGTTAATAATTTGGTTTTGTAATACCCACGATTTTTTTTTTGTTTGTTTGTTTTGTTTTAGTATTTTAATTTAAAAGACCTAAGCCAAGTGGAGGATAAAAATTTGTAAGAGTTTTAAGGAATGAAATAATTAGAATAGTACTATCATACTCCTAATACAATTATTTCGGTAATACATATTTACAAATAACAATACATATATTTAGGAGCAAGTAATGATTAGGCTATATATATATATACTAGAGGGTAGAGTATAATTTTTTTTTTTATGTAACATAAATATTGGAGAGAATTTCAGCCATATTAAAGGTTAGTTTTCTTCTTATTTAATCTTAATTAATTATTTTTATTTTTAATTTTAGGAAAATTAGATGTTTAATTATTTTGAATATTATTAGTTATTCACTTTATTAGATTATTTGCTTAGGAAGTTAATTCGATTAATGTAAAAGTTACTATTGGTAGTTAATTTATAAGATTATTTTATTGAAATTAAAATCGGATTTATGTATATTATTATTTTTAATTATATTATGTTTTATTATTGCTAGATTTTTTTTATAAAAAAAAAAATGATTTGATCAAAGAGAAAAGAGATCAAAGAGTAGAATTGAAGTGAGAAGAAGAAAGATCAGGAGACTAGAAATAAAAAAAATAAAAAATGAGCTCCAGAGTTGCGGGAAGAAGATGAGATTTGATAAAAGTTTCCAAAATTGTATGGATCTTAACCCCAAAGTTTAATAAAACTTTTACAAAGGCCCAAATACTTTTATTGTGACAAATTGAGTTCTTTTGAGGTCCTGAAATTATAGATAAGCCCAAATGATTTTTCAAAGTACTCCATCAGTCCATAGAAGTCTTCTGAAATTACCAAAAGGCCCTAATAGTTTGTCAATATTTTACATAAGTCCCTAAAAGTTTCTATAAATGATAAATTGACCCCTGAAAGTTTACATGATGTTCATATTTAATCCCAAAAGGTTTTATAGAATATATAGAGACTCCTAATGACCTTGTGAAATGACCAAAATACCCTCAAATATTTTAAAAGTTACATAATAGCCCAAATTAGTTTTTCAAAGTTATGAAAAGACCCCGAATGGATTTCTAAGTTTGTAAACTATTCTAAAATGTTTTGTTTAGGTCAAATAGAGTCCAATTTTTTTATTTTATTTTTATAAATATTATAAATGAGTTTTATTAATCATAGTAAGTCTTATGATCAATAGATTGTAATAATGACTTTAAAGTACATTTTTACTACAAGAAAACTATATGATATTATAGTAAATACTATTTTTGCTAATATTAGGACAATTATAGATGTATGAAAAGGTTGAGTATTTAGGAAATTGTTATAGGATATTTAAGTAAATGCTAAGCATGTACTAAGTGATAGAAACATGAATTTTGATGGGAAATACTGAAAAGAAACAAGTATACGAGTAACGTGATTCTTTGATATATCGAGGTAGGTGGTGCTTACCTTCTGATTTGTAAATTGTTTTGCGAACCCTTATATTTTCTTAAATAATTTTATGTATTTGCATGTTTTTCTTAATTGTTTTATGAAATGTGTTTTACGAAATAATTATTTGATTATGAAAATATGGATCATGTATAGTTATTTAACTTGCTTGAATTTTAAATTATAAAAATGTGATATATGCATGATTTTTGATATGACGAATGGGTAAACATTAATGAACAAAGTTCCTAAACGGACATGAACAGATATAGTCGGTAAGTGATGTTTTCTAAGCCTTATTTTGATGATGACATAAACACTTAACTCTGTAAACAAGTTTTTGCAGGAAACAGGGTTTCCGGACGCACTGAACCGTCCGAACTAGGTCAAAACTTCTCGGACGCATTGCACCGTCCGAACGAACTGGCAGAAATAAATGGGATCCTACTGCTTCTCTTTCGGACGAACATGACCGTCCAAAGCCTCTATCGGATGAAGGAAAGGACGCATGCACGGACGTCCAAACGAAGCTCTTCAACAATTGTAAGAAGATCGGACGCTGTTTCGGACGCATCCAATATATTTCGAACGTCTGAAACCCCAACGGCTATTTTTTGTGCATTTATTATTTAGCCGTTAAGAAGTAGTTGCAACCACTATTTATTGCTCTTATAAATAGATGCTTTAAAAAAGAGAAAAGATCATCTAATACATTGAATACAAGCCTTAGAAAAGAGCAATTTGAGTGCAAATTGACTATAGTGCTTTGTTGTATTAGTGTGCAGTTGTGAGTGCAATTCAACTTTGAGTGGAGTGATAATCTTGTATGAAAGTGTGGTTGTAAGTAAATTTTTGGCTCAACTAAAAGATTTTTAGTGTGAGCAAGAACTTCCTAACTTTGTAAAGATTATTGGCTCACAAAGTGTGTGAAGCATTCTAGTGATTGAATACTTCAAGCTTGCAAGCTTGGAAGTATTGGTTGTTTAATTTTTCTCTCTTTACCTTACTGTTCTATTGATTTTATTATATCAGCATTTAATTTAAAAATCTCAATATTTCTGAAAGTATATTTTTTAAGAAACCTAATTCACCCCCCTCTTAAGTTGCTTTGGGAACAATAATTGGTATCAGAGCTTGGTCTCATTGTATTGCTTAAATTGCTTTTGAGAAAAGAAATTTTATGGCAACCAACAATGCTCTGTTTTTTTAGGGCCAATCTGTTACTAGGCCCCCTATGTTTAATGGGGCAAATTTTATTTATTGGAGAGATAGAATAAAAATATTTCTGCAATGATATCTATTGACATTGATTTGTGGTATGTTATCAATGAAGGTCCATTTGAAGCTTCTATAATTGATGATCACACAAATAGAAGAAGAGAAAAGACAAGGAATGAGCTCACTCCACAAGACAAGGCAAACTTGACGTTGAATGCAAAAGCCATGAATGTGTTATATAATACCTTGGATGCAAATGAATCAACTCGCGTGAAGGGTTGTATTTCCGCTAAAGAAATATGGGATAAGTTGAAGGAAATCCATGAAGGGAGCGATAATGTTTGTGAGCAAAAGAAATCCTTACTTGTTGCCAAGTATGAGTCCTTTAAGATAGAACCACATGAGAACATTGACAAAATGTACTGTAGGTTCAATGATATTATAAAGGATCTTGAAACCTTGAGTAAGGAGTACTCGTTGGGTGAAAAAAACAGAAAAATTCTAAATGCTCTATCCAAAGAATGGGATGCCAAAACAATTGCTATAGAGGAAGCCAAAAATTTAAATTTGATGCCTATTTTTTTCTGAATCGCTAATCAATTCTCTTATATCTTATGAACTCAAGTTAAAGGCCAAGGTAGTGGATGATGAAGAAGCAAGGCCAAGAAGGAGCATTGCTTTAAAGACCTCTCAAGAGGAAGATGAAAACAGCTCCATCAATCTAGAAGATGAAGATCTTGATGAAGGAGATCTTGCACTCATCACCAAAGGATTTCTTAAACATTACATCAACAAACGAAGAATGAGAAGAGGCGGAGCTACAAACACAAATAATTTCAAAGGGAAGTCAAGGCTTGAAATGAAGAAGCAAAACGATAAATGCTTTGAATGCGGTCAACTCGGACATTTTGCAAATGAGTGTCCTTCCAAGAAAAAGAAGGAAGGAAGAAAACCAAGATTCAATAACTTTCAAATCACATGGGATGATTGCAACTCCGAAGGAGAAGTTGAAGAAGAAATGGAGTCGGCACAAATGGCCTTCATGGCCATTGGAGATGATGAGGTAAATTCTAACTATTACTCCAATCCTTGATGAAAATGATGAAGATGATCTTGAAGCTTTCATTTTGAAATTGCATGATAGCTTAAAGGAATCATATTTTAGAAATAATGAGTTAGTTAAAAAGTCAAATGCTTTATTGAATGCTAACTCTAAACTTGTGAATGAAAATAATAGGCTATCACAAGAAAATCGTGATTTGAAGAAAAGAATGCATGTGAGATCAAAGGTCAAGGAACAACAAACCTCCTTGAAGAAAAGAATGGATGATTTGAATGCTCTCTTAACTAGAAAGAAAGAAAATATTGTTGATATGAAAAGAAATAGAAATGTAGCAATCAACAAAATTTTTGTCATGTTTAGAATGGATGACTTATGTATTGTAAAACCAAAATCTTCTTTATATGGTAATAAAAGCATTATTTGTAGATATTGCCAACAACATGGATATGTTAAGAATATGTGTTATGTCAAGAAGAATGAAAAACTTGGAATGAAAGTTGTATGGATCGAAAGTAATTTCACTAACTCACTCAAATGGACCCAAGAAAATATGGGTACCAAAAGTTGTCAATTGATTTATTGTGTAGGTACTTAACATCACCAACAATACTAAGTGGTTCATAGATAGTGAATGTTCAAGGCACATGACGGGTGATGCCTCTCTCTTCACAAATCTTACATCTAAAAATAGTGAAAAAGTCACTTTTAGAGATAACAATAAAGCAAAATCAATCGGCATTGGTGATGTAGGTAAAAATGGTAAAACCTTGATTAAGAATGTGCTTCTTGTTGATAATTTGAACTATAATTTATTAAGTGTTAGTCAACTTTGTGACAAAAATTTATATGTATTTTTTACCAAGCATGAATGTCTTATCCTTGATAAAAATCATGTTGTTTTATTCAAGGGCACTAGACACAATGATGTTTATGTGATTCATCTTAATAAAATTAACAATAGCAATGTAAAATATCTTACCGCTTCCATAGATGATTCTTGGCTTTGGCATAGAAGACTTTGTCATTTTAATACAATGGATTTAATTGAAAAACTTGCCAAGAAAGATTTGGTAAGAGGTTTGCCAAAACTAAAATTTTTGAAAAATAAAATTTGTGATGCATGCCAATTTGATAAACAAGTCAAAGTTTCTTTTAAACCAAAGAATTTTGTGTCTACTCATAAACCTTTGGAATTGTTGCATTTAGAGTTATTTGGACCTACTCAATATGCTAGTCTAGGTGATTGCAAATATGCATTTATTATTGTAGATGACTATTCTAGGTTTACTTGGGTAATATTTCTTGTTCACAAAAATGAAGCATTTGAAAAATTTGTAAAATTATTTTCCAAAATTCAAAATTTATTGGATAAAAAAATTGTTCGTTTAAGGAGTGACAATGGTACCGAATTTAAATTTGGGGGTTTTTCCGACTTTTGTGATCACAACGGTATTTTTTATAAATTTTTAGTTGTTAGAGTCCCTCAACAAAATGGTGTTGTTGAAAGGAAAAATAGGACTCTTCAAGAAACGGCTGGATCACTATGATTAGTGAATGTGACTTACCACAATACTTTTGAGCCGAAGCGGTCAATACGGCTTGTTATGTCATGAATCGAGTTTTATTAAGATCCTCTTTAAATAAAACTTCTTATGAACTCCTTTTTTGTAGAAAATCCGTTGTGAGCTATTTCAAAGTTTTTGGTTACAAATATTTTATTTTAAAAATCAAAGAAAACCTTGGAAAATTTGACAAAAAATCGGATGAAGGAATTTTTCTAGGATATTCTAGTGACAAGAAAGCATACCGACTTTACAATAGAAGAACGCTTTTGATTGAAGAAGTTGTGCATGTTACATTTGATGAAACTAATGATGTTATCTCAAAGAATTTATGTGAAGATGAAGATGTAGGTATTTTAAAGGAGCTCAAAAAGCTCGTTATTCATGAAAATCATCAAGAGATCACATCAAGCGTTGATTTCAACAACCATCAAATTGATGATGAAAAGAATGAGGATACTCCAAATGATCTTCCGAAAGCTCGTTAGAGATTTGTCTCTAGTCATCCTCAAGATTTAATCATAGGTGATCTATCCGATGGGGTAACTACTCGCTCTCATAAACCTTTGAATAGCAATTGTGCATTACTCTTTCACATTGAACCTAAACATATAGATGTTGCTTTGAGTGATGAATCTTGGGTTAATGCTATGCAAGATGAACTTAGGCAATTTGAGAAAAATAATGTATGGACCTTGGTTGAAAGACCTTCTTGTCATCCCGTTATTGGTACTAAATGGGTTTTTAGAAACAAATTAAATGACAAAGGTGAAATCATAAGGAACAAAGCTAGACTTGTTGCAGAAGATTTTGCTCAAGAAGAAGGTATTGACTTTGATGAAACCTTTGCACCCGTGGCTAGATTAGAATCCATTCGCATGTTTCTTGCATTTGCATGTTTCAATAATTTCAAATTATTTCAAATGGATGTCAAAAGTACTTTTTTAAATGGTTTTATCGATCAAGAAGTTTTCGTCGAACAACTCACGGATTTTGAAAATAAAAATCTTCCAAATTATGTTTTCAAACTCTCCAAAACTTTATATGGTTTGAAACAAGCTCCAAGAGTTTGGTATGAAAGATTAAGTGGTTTCTTGATAGAAAATGATTTCAAAAGAGTTGTAGTTGACATCACTCTTTTTACAAAAATGAATTTAAATGGTTTGTTAATCGTTCAAATTTATGTTGATGATATTATTTTTGGAGCAACTAATGAAAGTTTGTGTAAGGATTTTTGACATTTAATGCAAGAAGAGTTTGAGATGAGTATGATGGGCAAGTTGTAATTTTTTCTCGGATTACAAGTTCATCAAACTAAGGAAGGAACGTTTATTACACAAATCAAGTATACGAAGGAGCTACTCAAACGATTTGGAATGAAAGATTGCAAATAAGTTGGTACGCCAATGTGCACTTCAACCAAAATTGATAAAGACAAAAAAGGTAATAGTGTTGATGAAAAATACTATAGAGCTATGATCGAAAGTCTACTTTACTTTACTTAATGGTGCCAGTAGACCAGATATCATGTTTGCTGTTTGTTTATGTGCTAGATTTCAATCTTGCCCTAAAGAATCGTATTTGATAGATGTTAAAAGAATTTTTAGATATCTAAAGGGATCAATAAATTTTGGTCTGTGGTATCCAAAGTCCTCTACATTTAATTTGATAGAAAAAGTACCAGTGGTATGTGTTATTTTCTGGGAAATTGTCTTGTGTCTTGGTTTAGCAAAAAACAAAATTCTATTTCTCTTTCTACGGCTGAAGCTGAATACATTGCTGCTGGAAATTGTTGTGGTCAACTTCTTTGGATGAAACATACTCTGAAAGGTTTTGGTGTATTTTTTGATTGTGTTCCTATAATATGTGACAACACTAGTGCAATTATTCTCACAAAAAATCCCGTTATGCACTATAGAACCAAACACATTGACGTTAAGCATTATTTCATTAGAGACCTTGTTTGTAAAAAGGAAATTTGTGTTGATTTTGTGCCTACTTCAGATCAATAAATGATCTAGTGACAATGGCTGATATTTTTACAAAACCCTTAGCTCTAGATCACTTTGAATCGCTCAGAAAATGTTTGGGAATTTTGATGATGACATAAACACTTAACTCTGTAAACAAGTTTTTACAGGAAACAGGGATTTCGGACGCACTGAACCGTCTGAACTAGGTCAAAACTTCTCGGACGCATTGCACCGTCCGAAAGAACTGGTAGAAAGAAATGGGATCCTACTGCTTCTCTTTCGGACGGACATGACCTTCGGAAGCCTCTATCCGACGAAAGAACGGATGCATGCACGGACGTCCGTTCAACAACTGTAAGAAGATCGGACGCTGTTTCGGACGCATCCAATATATTTCGAACGTCTGAAACCCCAACGGCTATTTTTTGTGCATTTATTATTTAGCCGTTAAGAAGTAGTTGCAACCACTATTTATTGCTCTTATAAATAGATGCTTTAAAAAAGAGAAAAGATCATCTAATACATTGAATACAAGCCTTAGAAAAGAGCAATTTGAGTGCTTAAATTGACTATAGTGCTTTGTTGTATTAGTGTGCAGTTGTGAGTGCAATTCAACTTTGAGTGGAGTGATAATCTTGTATGAAAGTGTGGTTGTAAGTAAATTTTTGGCTCAACTAAAAGATTTTTAGTGTGAGCAAGAACTTCCCAACTTTGTAAAGATTATTGGCTCACCAAGTGTGTGAAGCATTCTAGTGATTGAATACTTCAAGCTTGCAAGGTTGGAAGTATTGGTTGTTTAATTTTTCTCTCTTTACCTTACTGTTCTATTGATTTTATTATATCAGCATTTAATTTAAAAATCTCAATATTTCTGAAAGTATATTTTTTAAGAAACCTAATTCACCCCCCTCTTAAGTTGCTTTGGGACCAACAGTAAGGATTATATCCTGATTTATACTGATATATTGATATACTGATATTCTAATAAACGATAAACGATATACGATAGGTCAAGTGGTTACATGAAAATTTCTTGACAATATTTTCTAATGAGATCCATCACTAGGTGTTTGAGTACTCAGAACCGATGAAAGGATGTATTGTTTTGAGCCTCTAAGAAAGTGTACATGATTTGAAATTGAATTTGTAATATGTCATAGATTATATGAAAAGTATATCTAATATGACTTGATATAGATAAATGATACATGAATTTTGAAATTGCAAGTTGAATTACATGACTATATGTAATAAAAATGACATATGATTTAGAAAGATGATTTTGATAATAACATATGCGTGTGATAGTATGACTTGTCTTTGCGAAATGTATATGTATATAACTGCATGATCCAGCAGGATGTAAGTGCTATCTATTGGGCGACTTATCGCTCACCCCATTCCTTATATTTTTGTACAGATGATGAATACGAGTTCGTTATCATAAAGGATGAAACATAGACACACTCGAACAAAGAAGATTATTATTTATTAATAAGATTCTACTATAGTTATTTGATTTTGAATAGTCCATCTGTTGGAATAAGTAAAACATGTGTGCTCGTGACACTACTCTGTTTTTATTCATTTTAGGATTTATTATTTGAATAAGTATCACATTAAATTGAATATCATTTGTGAGTAGATATTTTCGCTGTGTAATTTATGTTTGAGATTACTATATATGAATGATGCTTTGTATTCATGGAAGTACGGTTTCATAGATACGGCAAATGACACGTACCTGACAAGAGCGAGTCAGGGGCGTGACAAATTTTTGATTCTAGTAATTTTTGAAAATAATGTTAATTTTTAAAATAATAGATAAATTGTTTGAATACGAAATAATTATTTGGATTAAAAGTAATGAACACCTATTATTTAATGGACCCATTTAAAAATAAAAAAAATAATTAAATAACTAATTAAAGAACTATGGATGATTTCTGTTTAATTCCTTAAGTAGTTTTTGTTTCATAGTGGTTGAGTTTTCTTTTTCTTTCTTTCCTTTTTTTTCTGGTCAGATTTTTAGTAGTCCAGCCTCACCAACAAGTTACAGTCAAACGCTACCACTCACCTTTGTAATCACTTGTTCATGTTTTAACATCAGATCGTGCTTGAGAACGGAGTGCCGATATTTAAAATAGATTGTCAAAGAAAGTGGACATTTTTTTAAATATTCTTGAATCAAACTTAAGCTTACAAAGTATAAACGTTGTAATTTTTGAACAATTATATGCTTCACTTCAGTTATTACTAAAAACTTTATAAAACAACATTGTAAATAGAAAACCAGCATATGTGAAAATTATTCACTTAGACTCACCATATTGTGTTTAAGAAGACCTGTTACTTAATATCATTTACATAATTATTAATTGAATATTTTTTAAAATATAAATAATGAACAGTGTAAATAATGGATTATTTGGATAATAAATAATAAATAAGAAAAATATGAATATTGTAAAATGTTATTTGGAGAATTATTTGTTGACCAAACACCTTATTATTCTGAACAAATATTATTTGATAAATAATGCATATTATTTACAATCCGAATAGTATTATTTATCCACCTCTCCTACGCATAATAATGTAAAGTTAGGATGTTAATAGATCGAGTACTCAGCCCATATAGTCATTACCAGATCTGACTCGCTTCTATTGGATCAAAGAAAAAAATGACTCATATCCGATCTATATGCATAAGTACTCGGTCAACTGAGTATCCACTAACAGTTGGTCAAATGATCGAATATCCAACCTAGTCCAATTATTACATTTTTTAGTATCATGACTTTAAATAAATAAAAAATGACTATTAATTATGCGTACACCCCTATGAATGGAAATGAGAAGAGAAAAAATCTAATAATATCAGGTCATAACATAAAGTTACAAAATTACCCCATAAATCGAGACGGATACCTATTGGTCTGCTACTCGACTCGTGATTAGACCCAATAATTTTCATCGATTCAAATATCCTTTTTTCAAAATTTTTAATTTGATGGATCAACATTAACACCCTTAGTTGAAACCAACAATAGTCAAAAACATCGAAAAGAATGACACAAAATTAATGAATTTCTCTAGTATAATTTTGAATGTAATTCACTTTACCCTATTACAGTGCAAAATTACACTTTAGCTTTATAATGACATAAAATTACACTTTATCCCTATAAAATTTGATAAAATGCCTGAATAAAATTATTCATTTAATGTTTTGCGACAAGTTAATTTAGTTGTAGTTTTCGGCAATATCTTTGTTTCCATAATCATAATAGTTGCCAGAACTGAAGTCTGGATATGTACTTTTTTTTTAATTTTTTATTCTTAAGAATCTTCTATCCCACATTTTATGTCATTTCTTATCTTCTGTCCACATTTTATGTCATTTATTGTCTTATTATCTAATGAATTGTCAAAATTTCACCTAATCTTAACAATCCGTTAGGTGATGCAATAAAAAATGACACAAAATGTGTAATAGAAAATCTTGAAATGTTTCCACGCCATCGCGAGAAAAGTTTTTCGATGGTCATCTATATATCCACTCTTGGCTATTGCGAAGTCTCGAGCAAGATCTTGAAATTCATAAAACAGATATAGCCCGAGCCAAGCTCACTCCTAATTGAGCACAAATTCGCTCAAAATTTCTTCTTCATGGGGCTTGGAGTACGTAACACCATTTTGGCATTCTTGTTGAACCGTAAATAATTGGTTTTTGAGGATAAAACTTCCATAACAAATTATCTAATTGTTATAAATAATGCATTAAATGGACTGCAAAATTTTGCCAAGTAGTAATAAAAATTTCTGAAACATCTATTTTATTCTTTTATTTCATAATATTTATTTATTTATTTATTTATTTTGGTAGGTACAATCTTCCATACAAAGGAAATTAAAGAGCCTTGAGGATTTCATCAGCGCCGGAGACGGTGAATTCCCCACCAGCTTCAACATTTGCAACTTTGACCTTGAGATCATCCACCAAAAGAGCAAACCTCGTTGACCGGATGCCCAGCCCCTTATCGGAGAGATCAAGCTCAAGGTTGAGGGCTTTTGTGTAATTTCCAGACCCATCAGCAAGAAATTTCACATGCAGTTATTCTCTGGGAAAGTTTTTGCCCATGCCTTCGTAACAAACGGATCATTAACTGCTCCAAATTAACGTTAAATCAATCAAAACCTCATTAATTAAGATCTATGATAATCATGATAATTAATCAATAACTCATTAAACAGAATTTTTAATAACTTAAGTGATAAGACACGTTATTATAACTCGAACTACTAAGTGTAGTGAAAACTGGGAAGAGTGATCTTTTAAGAAAAAATAATACATCGTTTCGTACTTAAATATTTATACTGTACGAATATTTCATACACGTTATATTATTATATAAATATTTAAAATACAACCGATTCTAGTCCCTGGAATTTTCATTAATTTACCACTGATGCAGAGGATTTCATCAACTCCCTTGGATTTCAACTCATCTGCTTTCTCAATAAATCCGGGGACGTGCTTCAGGCTGCAAGAAGAAGAGCACGACCGCACCATATCAGAAACCAAAAAAAAAACGAGTGAAAATAAATATTTTACCTGTATACATGAAATTACAGGTGGGAGTGAAGGCACCGGGGACGGCGAAAAGGATGGCTTTTTTACCGGCGGTAAGGGAGTGAACGGAGACGGTCTGAAGCTGATCTTGGTCGTCGAAATAGGCTAGGGTTCCATCGGGGATCACGTCACCAACTGCAATTGGAGCCATTGGATGGAATTTTTAGATCAAACAAAATTGATAGGTTTATTTATTTTCTGGTTCCGGCCAAAATGTAGGTTGGGTATTTATAGGATTTGGATGCTTTGACGGACTTGGGAAGGTTTTCTAGGCTGGGTTTGATAAGTGTTTTTGAGGTCCAACACCAACTCCATTTATGGGAGGATGGAAATATGGAATGGAGGAGAGACTTTGAAATTCAATGCAAACTGCAAACATTAAAATTTTAAAAAATTTTACGCTCTTTTTAGGAATTATTTTGCTATCATTTAAAAATTTGTATAATATAATATTATATACATTAAAAATTTATATGATATAAGTTTTTAAAGTAAATGAAATATTATTAATTCATCGAAGTTGTAAAATATTTCTAATGTTGTGTTTAGATTGATGGATTAAGGAAAAGATTTGAAATCCATTCATTTATTTGTATAATTTATAAGATGAAAATGAATGAATTTCAAATCTATTCAAATTAAAAAGATATTTGAAATATTTAACTTCACACTTTTTAATTCAAATGAATATTAAATTCATCAATTTCAATTTTATAAATCTATCTAAAAAATAAATAAATAAATTTTAAGTTATTCTGCAAATCCATCAATCCAAATACAATATGTAATTAGTGTCAAAACGGACAATTCTTGCACTCTCTCTTTTCCCAAAAACAAAAATGATTTTAATTTTTTTTATCTCGATTGAAAACGTTTATGACACAATTAAAATTAGAGGTGAGCATGAACCTGGTTAATTGAATTCATTTCTGTTTTCACTTTTAAATTAAAATTTCGAAATTAGTTAATCAAAATTCGATTGATAAATTGGTTCGATCGAATTTTAAAATCAAAAATCAGTTACAAAATCAGAATTGAATTTTGAATTCAAAATTAACCGATTTTCGATTTCAATTCGATATTTGAAATTCAATACCTTCCAAAGAAAACATTTAACACTTAACTTACAACGTTATATTTTCTTTTTATATAAATATACTTTTATGTAATATGATCTTACAAATTAATATTATAATTTTACTTGTAAAATATATATATATAGCCATACAAATGATACTATATATTTACACACAACATAAACGCACATATGTATATAATTTCTGTATTTACAATCCTATTATATATATATATATATATATATATATATATATATATATATATATTTAAAGTTTTAAAAAACATTGCATCCATTCTTATAATTTAATTTTGATGCTATAGAATTATGAACTATTTTATTGCTAGTTGAATTTTGTATTAGTTAGATTTTTTAATTTTTGTATAGAGAATTTTAGTACAATGTGAATGGGCCTAATTAGCGAATATGTTTAATCGAATTCTTCCTGTCAAAACCAATTACCGAATTCAAATTTAGTTAGTCAGATTTTATTTCAAATTCAATTCGAAATTAAAATTAATTAATAATTTTAAAACTCATTTTCAAATTTCGACCAAATTAATTAATCAATTGACCGATCGATTAATTAAAATATACCATCACAATTTTTATACGTATTCGAAAATGCCCAAGTACGTTGAAACTTTTTCTTTAGCGAGTCCTAAAGAATTAGCTTAACAGTTAACACAAGAAGATCACAAGATAAATTATTCATGCTTTGGACCTTCACTTTAACTTCTTTTTAGGTAATAGACCTTTCACTTTAACTGTTACTTATCGTTACGCATGTGTTGAAGGACTGAATTAGTACTAGTTTTGTTCATGACACAATTGACTAGTATTTTTTTTTTTTAAATGGGGGAAAAGAATAAAGGGATTACCATAATTATTTGAGATATTATATGAACTATTATTTGTAATAAGTATCTTATTATATTTAAAAAGAGAGTTCCAGTTTGGTATGATGGTTTCTTAATTAGTTATTAAGAAGAAAATTTTTAATTTTAAAAAATAACTACCATCAAGTCAAATAAAAAAGGAAATAACTATCATAAAGTAACCCAAAAAAAGATGTTCAAAACTACCCAATTCTTTAATTACTCACAAAAAATTGTCTCTTAAATTTATTTAAAAAAATCTTTCTAATTTAAAAATACTGAATTATTTAATTAAAATTATATTTATAATTTTTCTTTTAAATGATACACAAAGAAAACCGTTAACTCCATTTACACATTTGTTATTCAAATTATTATTCAAAATTTTACTTGAAATAATTATTGTAGCAAGTTGAGGATAATATATTCCCTATATACAAGAAGAAGTAGTTGAGCTTTATTTATAGAAAATGAATTTGATAACATCAAAATTTCGCCAATAATATAAAGTGTACATTGCACCATCCCACTCTATGCAATTAGTCATGACAAAATAAAGTAAAATTAGATTTATAAAACTGGAGATTTAATTTCAAGTATAACCTTGAAAATCCTAGTACTATTCCATGTCCAGAGAAAAATTATTTGCATAAGTTGACATTGAAATAGTATCAAATAGTAGACCGACTCTCTTGCACTTGGACACAAGTTTCCTTGGAATTAGAATGAAGAAAATGGACAGACTTATATGACGGGCCGACCGGCCACACTTTGACCAAGTACGTACATCTTCTTTCTCAGTGAACATCATTTATTCGACTAATTTTTGGATATTTACTTTACACTATAAGATAAATATAATAATTATTGAAATAATTAAAATATTAAAAAAATTTATTATTTTTTAATTATTGAACAATTTGAAATACTTACTCTAAAATGTGTAGGGTGAGTAACCAAATTTTTTTTATATTTATTATCCGATTAGAATCTGTCAAAGTGAACTATAATGTAAAACCTTCAAGTTATATGTTACTAATACAAGTTTCCAAACAAACATCTTGGATTCTTTCCGCTGAAAGTAGCAAGAGAAAATAGTTAATTTAGTCCTCTGACTTATTTATTTTGGTCAAATTAGTCTCTCTTATTTTATTTAGCTGTACTAGTCTTTCAACTTAAAATTTTTTGCCACTTTGATCCTTTTACGTTGACACCAGCAAAGAAAAGTTCTTATTTTAAAACAATCCAGCTATACCAAGGGCAATTTAGTCAATTAAATCTTCTACACTAAAGCACATAACCGACATATTTCCACTCTAACCAGCATTCCTCCTTCACCCTCCCCTTTTCTCTTGGATCCCTTTACCACCACCTCTTCCTTAGTACCACCATTACCGCCTTCAATAAAAGCAACCAAAACCCCAAAACTACTTCTTTCTTCCACCTTGATTTTCCCGATGTACCAAGCTGAACCGATAATTATTTCCAAAATCTAATCTTTCCCATTTTTTTTAAATTCTGCCTAGAATGTCAATGTAGTTGGCAAAGCTAATATGGTTAACCAACAAAGGTCTTTCTCTGTAGTAGTTTAAACACTTGGCTTGATTTTGTTTTGAATTTAGAAATTAAATCGGTTCATCAATATTTCTATTTATGATTTTCTCTTTGTTATTCAAGATTATAACTTTTCAATTTTATCATCAGTGGGTATATAATTTGGGTAAGTTTGTGTTTGTTGCACTTCTTTTGGTGTTATTCTTCACTGTTTTTTTGTGAAATTTTGCTGACTTTTGATTGTTTGGTAATTTATTGATATGAGTTTTGTTGGCTTTAAGATCTTTGATTGCATTATGATTAGCAACCAAAAAAGGGGGAAAAAAAGTAATATATATATATATATAATTCTACAGTCCCGTTGAGAGAACAATTTCCTTGGTTTTAAGGACCTGTACAGTACAAGTTTTTAAAAAACATAGTGTTGTACTGTACAATATCTTAAAGCGCAAGGGAATGGTTCCCTAAAAGAAACTGTAGAATATTCCATATATTTTATATGTCTATAGTGATTTCTTAGGGAAATTCTAAATATCTTTTAGGAAACAGTCTGATACATTCTCTTGTACGTTAAGGGTTTGTACAGTACAACACTATGTACTTTAAAAACTTGTAATGTACAAGTCCTCAAAACCCAAGGGAATGGTTCCCTCAACGGGACTATAGAATTCCTTGATTTCTTATGTTCCTATGTTTCCAATAATACTAAGATAAGCAATTTCTGAAAGTTAACAATATCATATTCAAATTTTTGGATATAGGGCGTCAACCCTTTTTGCTACTTTACTAAAAAACTCTATATTGCTACCTTCACCGTACGACATTTTGCCGCGAAATTAGCCAACCCATAAATGTAAATGTAATAGGGATTTGATGAGAGTAAGTATTTTTTTTTTTTTTTTTTCAGGAAAAGAATTGCTTGAGTTTCGTATTCCATGATTTTCTTAATTGCCTGACCTACAATAGCTCATTAGTTTTTTTTTTCTTTTTTTTTTTTCTCTTTCTCTTTTGAATATATACACATTTTGATTGGGGTTTTTTCACCTTACAACATGAATGATAAACCCCTACTGATTTTTCTTTTCTTTTCCTAAAAACTATTTAACTATTGATGTGTCATTCATTGGCGTTGGTTTATTTTGGTTGTTTTGGTCCTAATGTGTTTTGCTAATTAATATGAAGTTTACACAACTATGTTGGTTTAGACTAATAATGCAATTGGGAGTTTGGGACAATAAATTTGCTAATGGCAGAGGTGGTGGAAGTGGAAGGTGGTTGGTAATAGTGGTTAGAGTGAAAATGATACTAATTTAATATTTTAATGTATAATAATTATTGTATTGACTAAATTACCCTTAGTGTGGCCGGATTGTTTTAAAATAAGAACCTTTTTGGTGGTGCCACTGTAAAAGGGACCAAAGTGGCTAAAAATATTAAGTTAAAGGATTAATACGGTTAAAATAAAAGATGAGGGATTAATTTGATCAAAGTAAATAAGTTAGAGGACTAAATTAACTATTTTCCCAAAGTAGAAATAGTATTGTATTTACATCTCATGAACATGTGAAAGGCTCAACTCAACTAGTTAGATTCTTCAAATTTGAAGGAAACCACCACTCAACTGCTTATTTCATTTAGGCAGCCTCGCTTCCTGATTTAAATGCTCTTCATGTGTAATTTAACACAGTGAATATTCGTAATTAAATTATACTTTTGGTAAACATTTAAAAGATGAAATACTAATTGAAACGATATAATTCTGTCTGTGCTAACTGCTTGACTGCTACTAACAAGCAACTGAATGAAATATACATATCATGGGAATCAAAATCAAAACCAAAAGGTCCAAAACAAAACGTTATGGATAGATTTCTTGGACATTTTGTAATTTGGTAATGCACCCAATGACTTTCTAGAAGACATTGCTGATTGACTTGACACTGTCTTCTTCTTTTTTCTTGATCCCTTCTCCCTCATCATTATCTCTAAACTTCTCATCACCATAGCAATCACAAAACATGTTCAACAAGACAAAGTAAAAGAAATTAGCCAAACTAAAAAGGCATAGAATCCTGCAGGAATAATAGTAATCATAGTGACCTTTGTTAAGGTTATTTGAAACCCAACTTATTTTCCCTCCTCTTTTAGAAGCATGATCCACAATCAACACAATGAGACTTGCCACCAAGTTTCCAACAGCCATTCCCAATGCAAAAAGGGCCACTCCAATACTAGCCATACTCTTTGGGAAATGAGAATAATAAAACTCTATTTGCCCGATGGCATTGAATGCTTCGGCTAATCCAGTCATGCAGTATTGTGGTACTAACCAAAAAACAGACATGTTCACCACCCCTCGTGGATTTTCTACTAATCCTTCGTTAATCGCCCTGTTTCTTCGACTTCTCTCCACCAATGCTGCCATTGCTGTGGCCATACACGAAAGGAATAGGCCGGTTCCCATCCTTTGCTCAAAGCTAAGGCCTCGTTTGTTCTTTGTGTACTTGGTTAATGTAGGAACGAGTACTCTGTCATAGACGGCCACCCATAGTCCCATTGATAGGACTGCAAAGACATAGACTTCCATGTACAGTTGAACAAGGAAGCCAGGCTGGTGGGATATTGAAGTTTCCAATTATACGCCTATCCAGGGTGCCTGCTTGGAGCAAAGGGAATGAATGCTGACTGATAGTTACTGCAATCATGATGCCAGTAGACCACATTGGGAGTACTTTACTAAGGGCTTTGAAGTTTTCTACTTGTTCAACTGTACAGGCATTCCAGGGATCTGAAAATGAACCATCAGTCTTCAACCGTTCATCAACATTTCTCACAATGCAAGCTTTATTTAAGCACCTAAGTAATATATAGCAGAAAAATTAGTACATGGTTAAGTTGTGACAGTAAATATGATAACATATGTAACATTATAACAACCCTTTTTTTCGGGTAATAAAAAGTTTAAGAGAAGAGTAAGTTATCGCACTTTCTTTAAGATTAAGGCAGACTATTGGCGCATATACTTACCCACCAAATAGGGGACTAAAGGCAGATAAATGAATCTTGAGATCTTTTATTACCTAATCGTCCTACTTACTATTTGAGCGTATAATCCCTGTCAACACTATAACAACCTATATATAAAAATGCTTTTTCATATTGAATTTCTATACCTTAGTCTTTCAGTGGGAGAAATGAGATTCGATCCCTTTTCATGATGATACCATCCATCTGAATTCTTTGGTGGCAAAGCAAGGTGTTTGTTCTTCCACGCTACGGCTACAACTTGAGCAAAACCAGTCATCAAGCTCTTTTTTGCATCGACCATGACATAGAGTTTAGAACCCCAGAAAAACACGATAGTTGAGACCAGCATGAGGGCCACAGGAACTCCGAACCCCAATTTCCACCCAAATTCAGTTTGTATATACACTATGACTATGATTCCAATAATAGCTGATGCTGCCACAGTTGCATAATACCAGTTGAAAAAACTCTGTAAGATCCTGTGGTTCTTCGGGTTATCAGGATTATCGAATTGATCTGCCCCAAAAGCTATAGAACATGGCCTAATCCCTCCAGCTCCGAGGGACATCAGTGCAAAAGCCGACAAAAAACAGGAGAGCAAGCTGAGCTGGTTTTGGTTCGATACAATTGTCTGGATAGTTCTGGCAATGAGGAGGCCTTGCTTCTGAAAATAAGGCTGTTAACCATAGAGCAACTTGTCCCTAAAAACAATTGTCACAACATTTAGTAGAAATGTAGTTGAAAATAAGGCTGTTAACCATAAAACTTGAAAGAATTCTCACAAGGAGGCTAACAACTGTTCCAAGAGCAATGACATGAAATCGGCCTAACAAGTAAGAATCAGAGAGAAAAGCTCCGAGTGTAGGTAGGAAGTTTGATATGGCTGCCCACCAAAACAAAATGCTTGCACCTGTGGCATAATCGAAGTGATACTCGCTTGTTAGGTACAAGATCATGTTTATGTGAAGGCCAACACTTGCAACTCTCTCGAATGCCTCATTTGCTGTTGAGACCCCCAAAAAAAAAAAAAAAAAAAAAATTATACTGTAGTATAGAAATCATTGCTTGAGGTTGATCATTAGGCAAATAAATATACTACAGATATTAACTCGAGAAAATGTCTAGGATACTCAATCAAGAAAACAAAAATGTCATTTCCTAAAACTAGGACAAATCTTGATCAGGTTACCCATTATAAAAGGCATGGTTATAAGGCCTCCTTTCTGCCTTGAGACCTCCTGGGAAGTCTTCAAAGAATCTGAAGAAATCTCCATTATCCCCTGAACTACAACACACAACTTTGTCTTGGAGAACTTTAAAATGCTATAATATCAATTACTTTTCTTGAAACTGGAATGGGCAATAAGGAGGAGCATAAAAAGAACATTCTCTCAGTTTCTCACAAACAACCCAAGCCTTATTCAGCCTTCTCATTTCTCACATTTGGGATTATGCGAAAAGAAACGGCTCTTTTGATATTCAGAAGAATCTTTTTTTTTAACATTTGATAACGAAACCATTCGGCTTCATGACCAAAAAAAAAAAAACTATGCTGCATCAGATGCTCCTAAATATCAGTACACATGAAATACGTTGTCAAAGAACTAGAGTATAACTTTGTTATCTCAGTTAACTAAACAAAACAAATTTTGTATCTTACTAAGTTAATTGTGGTTTTGATCTATCTTGATTTTGAAAGCTAACAACTTGAAAAACAAATTATGTGATGGACAGACCAAAAAATCAACTTCCAATTTTAATTACTATTCTTTTTGACAATTTTCCATTGTCCAATCTAAGTTACAGAAATAAAATATGATACGCATATTTTTTTCTTAGTTAGACAAGTTTGATGCTTAGGTTCACAAGTTATCAGTTTTTGTCTCATTATCTCAATCCCAACTGATCACGATTCATGATAGGCTAAGGATTCGCATTGAGTATTTTTAAAATTATGTAATGAAAAATAATCTTCTATTTTGTCCTTCTTTTCTTCATCAAATATTTCGTTTTAAAATTATGTAATACTCTGTTCAGTTTGATGGGATTTTTTTCTACTTTTGAATTGAAATCAGATTTGTTAGGACAAAAGAATGGATAAATATCTTTTCAGTTGATGTGGTTAGACAACTTTATTCTTTTAAGGGTGCATGGAAACAATTTTTTTTTTTTCTCGCGGCATGATTGTTGGAATTAACCATTGGAAATAGATTTACAAGCTTGGCACTGGTGGGGTGTCGTGTTCTTCAATCCGAGAATTTCTTTACTAGTCACATCCGCATTGCGAAGTAACAAGAACAGACTTTGGATTATCCATAAAGTAGGGAGCCCATCTAAAAAGTATGGGATCTCCTACTTTATGAATGATCCAACTGTTATTGTTAGCCACCCCTACAATGTGGAATGAGTAACAAAACAACTTTCCCCTCGATTCATATATGCATGCATTCTTCTACGAAGGTAGTGTTGTTTTGAGCTATGAGTACTGAAATTTGAAATAAGTATCAATTCTGTATTCCTTTTCTCAAAATTTAATCCAATCATGTATATTACATTGGCAAAACAAAGATGAACTTGTACAAGCTCTGAAGGTTAATGGTACAATATGACAATTGGAACTGGATATATACATTAGACGGGCTACTTCTGTTTGAAGAGTTTCTTATTCTAGAAAGAATGTATAAATCATTTCCCAAATGGAAGCAAAAAAACAAGGAAAGAAAGAATTTTTGTACTTTGTTTTCAGTTCTCCTTGATCATCTCTTTTTTGCTGGCCATCATAAGCTTTGTCAATTTGTCCTTCAGCTAAGTTTCCATGCCTGCCAAAAAAGAACAAGTTTCCTCTCATTAAAAACCTTCAACATAACTACTCATGAAGTGCTCACTATTTAATCTGTTTTTTCTTGTATATATAAATTGATGACACTGACAATAATTCAGTATCAGGTTAAACAAAAAGTTATTCCACCTTAGGTGGATTTTTAGGAGGAGAGGATGTAGTGCTTTACCTGAACTTTTCCGTCAGATGTCCCAATTAACAACACATCTTCATTGCTAGTTAGTGCCATGGAGAGAACTTTAGCATTAGTACCCGCTTGAAGTGTTTCTACCTTGCTGATGCTGCTTCTTTTTACACCAAACTTCCACTAGGCCTCCCTTGCACCCCAAATAAATCAGATCTGAGCTTACAGCCACTGAACGCACCTCAGATGTTGATGGAAGCGATCCAACCATGCTATAATTCAAAGTGCTCCATATCTTTTGGTATAAAGGGATTTTGAAGTCAAAAGTATTAGCATGATACTAAATTGACATATATATCCCAATGCCACAGGCTAACAAAGTGAAGCATCTAATGAAACAGCCAAAATAAAATATTTCAATATTTTCCATTCAGGTACCTTCACAGCAGCTCCATCCAAGGGAGTACTAGCTGAATACAGAAATCCATCATTGGCTTGTATCGCATATATTGGACTTGCTTTACTCAGTAATTTTCTAGAGCCACTTTGGATAGTGCTGATTGTTCCGGTTGCCAAATCAATTTCCTGTTAAGCAAAATAAATTGAGAAAAGAAAGCAAGTGCCCTTGTGACATCTGTTTATAGTGAAAATACATTCTGGAAACTGGTAGCTTCTAGTACCTGAATGCTATTATCATGACATCCACAATACAACTTTCCTTGCACCAGGATTAAGCACTTCACGTATTTCTGCGGATTTAGCAACTTGTATACTCCATTCCATGAGTGCACCTGGTATTGGACAAAAAAGAAGCTCAGTTCAGGTTATTCATGCAATTCTGTTCCAAATATACCTCAGTAATGATTCCATATGAAGATGGAAATTAAGTGAAGGTTACTAAATTTAGGATGAAAAAGGAAATTTAACATTCATCATGTTATAGTACTCAATTTCACGAAACAGTGATCTAATTTAAGTGAATGCTTAAATGATATCGAGTTCAGAATAGTAATATACCTACCTTGATTCCAGCTCCTTGAGGAATGAAGCATGAGATACTGTTTGAAACTACCAGATTGTTAACATGATCCTTCATTTCATGAACTTGTATGCAATGCATTACCTTGTTGTCAATGGACCATACCTGCAAGTAAGAGTGCTAGATAAAGTTTCAGCAATGATTGTTTCTTGTCAATGACCTTGAACTAAAAAATGTATCATTACCCTCACTGTCCGATCAAGTGAACCACTGTACAATCTCCCAACTGACTGCAGTATTGCAAGGCTAGTAACAGCTTTGGTGTGTTCCTGAGATTCTTGCACAAGATGTATATTTCCACCTTTCATTGCCCAAACCTTCATCATTCAATAAAAAGGAAGGCTGTGAGTCTCAAATTGTAATAGGCTCTTTTGAATTCACCACCATTTATTAGTACTAATGTTAATCTCTTCGTTCATGAAAATAGCAAACGAAGTCATTGTCAATATCTATCATCCTGTGGTTCATCCTTCCATTGTGAAGTGGTGTCTGATTTTACCATTCAACAGTTTCAAGATCAATTGACTTCAGTGCTAAAACTTTCTGAGAAGTTGTATCACATGTCTAAATTATTTTTCTGACGGACATTTCTCCACAGACAACCAGACCTCTCAATCAGAGGATATTCTGATCTGAAATTAATGGTTTTATGCATTCAAAGAACTTTTATTTCCACACTTAATTAAAGCTCTTCACCAATAGAAGCTTGTATTTATGTTTCCCTAGATCAGTTGTTAGATTATAATATCAACCAATACCTTAGGTCGTACTTTATTCAAAGCAAGGAAAATAAAGTGTATGAAGTTTTCCAATTTTCCAATCACACATACTAGCTGTATAAAAAAAAAAAAAAAAAAAACTACCTGGAAACAAACTCACTGACTAACCTTTATTGTACCACCAGAATGACCAGAGAAAATTTTGTCTTTGAAGCAAACAATTGATAGAACTTCTCCATTTATGCTGCAATCCTCTGAAAGTAGTTCTTCATGATTCCACAAATCCTGCATCCAATGAAGATCCAAATTAGGTATTTATTCTCACCAATCACAGAAAATATTAGACTACATTACTTACAGCACTGGACTCATGCTCTTCTGACAAAACTTTTAGCATATGAACTGCAAGCGCAGAAGATTATTTTGAGTTCTCTCAAGCCCTTCAAGATATCCTTCATGTAGGCAGTTAGATCATGAAGTCCCTCTGAAATTTGCAATGTTAGTTATAAGAACTACGTTAACTAAGGAATTATCTAATTCAGAGAGTGATATAGGAACACGTCCAACCAAAAAAGTAAAAAAAAAAAAAAAAAAAAAAAAAACTAATGATGAACCTTGTAAAGAAAATATTACTGAGCAAACCACAGAATAGTGTACAATTTTTTTGGCTGCAAATATTTTGCATGTATTATTTCTTATGATTTTTTAAGAACTTGGAATGTAAATCTCTTATTTAATTTATACTTTTGACTATGATTCAAATATTCACATAAAAATGGCTTTGAAGAATACATAAAATATGCTATATATTTCTTTTCGTGAGGAATCCTCAGTATATTTTAATGTATAATTGTTGCTATAGAAATTGTCCACCAACCAGAGTCACAAATGAAGCTGTTCAGTGCAAGCATGGAAAGTGCTTTATCTTCACTTATCCTTTGAAGACGTGAATATTGAGACAAAATGTTTCATTAAGCATACTCGTGCTGCTCCTTGTACACCTGTATCTGGAAGAACTGTGAGCATGTGCACAAGCCATATAGCTGCTACAAAGCATGCTGAACATAGCTCTGCATATCTACTTCTTAATCCTGCTGCTAGGGCCTCAAAGATAAGACCAAATTCATGGCTGACTAGAACAAATGCCATCTTTTTCTCCCACTCCGCAGCAGTTTGCTCTTCCTCCTAATATGCAACATACCAAACAGAAGTATGGAGAAAATTAATGCTAGTGAAAATTCTTATTGTAATGTTCTTGCAAAAGACTTCTATTCTTGAGACAATTAGCATAAAGAAATTAGGGGCATAAATGGACACGGGATATATCTACTACATATGCATCAAAAAAATAAATAAATAAACAAAAATGCTGTAACTACAGATAATGCCTGGCATAGATGAAGCAAACCTCATTTTCTTGAATATCATCAGACTTGTGTATGCTTCCAGATTGATCTTTTTTCATCCGTTTATTTCTGTCTACTCCAGCATATTTAATCAGGAAAGCCCTGGCAAGGGGTTCTCCGGCATGAGAAAATCTTCCTTGCAGAGAAACAATTGTCTCAGCAGCAGCTATTTGAGCAGAAGGACAATCTGAATTCTTGAGGCATGAAATCAAAGCATCTATTGCCTCTTCTCGATATATACTCATCTTTCTCGGTTCAACCTAAAGGTTACAAATTTAGCAGTTTAATAGCGAGTTAAATCATCTGACATAAGCAAGCATGTATTGTGGTACAGACACACTTGACAGAAAACAGTCAACTACACACCACATGAAGACATAGTATTATTGTATGATGTATAGATAGAGGAGAGCGAGAGCCATACCAGGAGATCAAGTTGGAGTAGCAGGCCAGATACAACAGGACATTTTTCCTGGGGAGCTGTCTGTAGATAGATGAGAAGCATGTGCATTGTGCTAAAAGTACCTTCATCCATTCTTATGATATGCAGAATCTGTTCATTGAATGTCCTTCTGGAGAAATTTCAAAATGACGTATTTATGTTCATTCAGGTAATCAGGTGTATGCTACTTGAAGTTACTAATTGAAATCAATAAAACTAGGAATAGATACCTATTCAATTTGACTAATTCTGATAGAAACTGAACTATCTCATAGAACTCTCCATCATTTGCCCCCACCAAGCTCTCTAAAATAGGAGACAATTCAGCTTTGTCAGCAATAATATTCCTGCACTTACCATCCTCCAGCATACATCTCAATAAAATGACTATAGCTGAAATCTTTTCCTCCCTCAGTTCAGCTTCTAAGCTTCCCACAATGCCCTCAATTGCATTTTCGGAAATCAAAGTCCTAGCAATTTCAGATATCTGAACTTCCTCTCCACTCTTCAGAAGCTGACCAAGCAGTAAAACAGAAGCAGTTTTTGGCTTCACACACATTTTAAGCAAATCCTCTTCTCTTGTTTCAAGAACTGATCTAAAAGAGGATCAACTACGTCCATTTCAACAAGGCTCATTGCAGAAGGTCTTAATAGATAAACCAAAACAACAGCCTCGAGCAATCCTTTCTTGAAAAGAGAAGCAATACATTCCACATCAGAGTCAACTCTGGTCAGTGTTTGGATCACACTATTATCTCTTAATCCAAGTTCTGACAGGAGGAAAACAGTTGCACTCAGCACACGAAGATCAACAGAATTGAAAAGAATCTCCACAAAACCATTGATTACTGCAGGTTTTGACATCATATTTTGAATATCCATCTCCAATTGGAATTCCAGCCAGAACTGCTCGATTTGTAGAACTGCCATTTCAGACTCCTTCAAAACTTCTGATGTACAAAGGTTGGAAATTGCAACTCGCAGATCAGAAAGTTTTCCTTCAATGGTGGCTTGGCTTATGACACAATTTGGGGAAGCAGAACGTATTACCGGGACAACCATTGGTTCTTTTTCTGACCGAGCTGTTTCAGATTGTGATCTAGGAACTGTACCAGGATTTAGATCTTGCCAACTTGCAATAAGACGCTTTAGCACATAGTTTGTTTTTGGCAGCACTGTGCTTTGCAGCTTTTGACGTGTAATTGGGCAAGTAGAGTTTCCTCTGTCAATCCATTCCTGGATTGCTTTTCGTTCATAAGTCTGACCAGTTTCAAGAGTCACTGGATCATCAAAAATGTGAGTGGTTATGGGACAGACAAAGTCCTTTGGGGGTGTATGCTTCGCGGCACCAGGCGGATTGTCATTGTCTTCCATCAGAGGATCTGGATAACTGGAAAGTAAAGGGCAGTTAAAAAACAAGTTAGTGGAGGAGGATGAAATGTCAGGTGATTGTTTGCTGTGTCACCTACCTGCTTGATTCTGCATGTTTAGGCTGTTTTGCTTTTCTTGTTTGGCTCTGTCTAGAGGCCCTAGAGTTGAACGGTGCCACCTTTTCAATCTTTTCCTACAAGACAGATGAGTGTTTGATAAAAAAAACAAAACTTCAAAGAAGATTAGCATAGATAAATCAGTCCATGCAGAAAGTTTGTCTTTTACTGTCAGTCACCTCTTCTTCAGCTTCAGATTCTGATGAATAACAGTTGCTCAAGTTGTCATTGGAGAAAGACTCAAGCTCAGAATCAAAGTTGAAATTTCGGGATGATTGGGAGTTTCTTGTTGATCCTTGGTTTGTGAGGACATCTGGGGGGACTCTTTCAGGATAAAAAGATGGAAACGTGGAAAAGCTTTTTCCCCTGCCGCTGTCTGTTGAACTCAACTGATTGATCTTCTTCAGCCCATATTGGCTGTATGTTTGATATAAAAACAAATTAAAGTTTCAATCCACCAAAAACTGTCAAAATAGAGGTATAAAACTGCTGCTTTATATCAGACATCTTGCAGAACTAAAACACAGGAATTATGGAATAACATGCATTTTGCATACTGGATGGAGAGATCTCCATGCAAAAGTCGAGAGGAACACTGGCTAAACTGCATTAACAGAATTAGTACTCTATGCAAGATATTAAAAATTCAAGAATGTAACATTGAAAATCTCATGGTTTAAATTGGATAACTAGCTTGATCTGATTTAACAGATACAGTTAAAAGAGTTTTGTGGTGAAAAAAAATAGCAAAATTACTGATGGTTGAATTGGAGATTCTTATTATTGTATTCATAGAACATAAGCTGTAGTCTGTATTACAAATCTGAAGAGCCGACCAGGTGAATCCTGATGAGCATTGAGGGAAGCCTGTGCAAATTCATACTTTGATCTATGTCACAAGATTAAACACAATCAAGAGTTTCAGACAAGCTACATGTACATTTACAAATCTAAAAAATTATGTGTATATATGTCTACATGGATGTATGTATTTAAAGCAGGTGTAAATAAATATACAAAACATAAGGTGCTTATATGCATATTTAACACGTGTATGTACCGTCTAGGTAAATTACCTTTTTCATGTTTTTCCTTGTCCAGTGCCATTCTTGTTCAGTTGTTCTATGAAAAACAGTGCTACCAGGTTTATTTTCCAAACGTATGTTTAATTTGCAACAATGGTTTCTGGAACTGAAGCCATGATTCGTTTTTTTTTTTTTTTTTTGCAAACTTATGATAAAAATAAGCGGAAATCCCACTTCTGAAGCTGAACGGCAACAAAAAAGTGCCAACAGTTGCTTAAATCAAGTAAAAGGAATACTATCAAGAAACTAGGACATCGAAATTCCAGGCAAATTACTGAAAGAAAATAAGATAACTTTAGAACAATTCATACATTACACTCTGCTATAAGTATTCATCTGCAGGAAAATTTCAATTTCACAGAGTTCCCTGGGGACCATGCTTACGCGTTAAAAAGCCCCCCCTAACACTAGTCAAGGTGATTACTTACCAGCCATTTATTGAACCTTAGTAATTGGAGTCACAATTAAAATTCAAGACTAGTGATGAATGTGACTCTCTCTTCCTTCCTTATTCATAATTTTGTGTGCAGGTGCATTACTTGGAAATTGCGGTGAAAAAAAAACCAATATAAGGTCAAAAGCAAAACAAAGAGTACAATTTCCAGAAAAATAAAGCATTACATTATACCGTCCGTTTTTCATGCTGTACTCTCTTTTCAACTTCTCATCATCTTGAGAATCAAATTTCTCACTTTCTTCCATTTGTAGCACAACAATTGGTGGCTCAACCAACTGGTCCCTATCTTTACTTTGCAAAACCTCTCTAAAATAGCCAGCAAAAACCCTGCAATTCTCATCAAGAATATCCTCATAACCCCTCTCTAATTCCTTCAATTCCAATGCCTGATTGCCACTCATATTCTTCAACAACCTTGTCGGCGAAACAACCACCGATTGCTCATCACTATCATATCCTGAAGCCAAATTTCGCGTAACATTCGCCAAAATGCTCGACCTCTGCTCATTATACCATTCAAGAATAGGAAGAAAATGTATAAGAAACAATTCCTCGACCAGGTTAGGTGCAATCTCCAATCTTGCCAATGAAGGGTTAGTTTGGTACCTTACATCCAAAATATTAAAAAGACTAATGGCTGCATCAATGGGACGGTTAAAAAGGGAATAAATAAGGGATAAAAGGAATGTAGAAAATGGGTTTCTGGGGTATGATAAGAGGAGCTTTTCGGCGAGGCGGAGAGAGGAAGATTTAATGGAGGGGTTAGTGGTTGTGAGTGCGTTTTCTAGTGTTTCTGATGCGAGTTTCAGAGGTTTTAGAGTGATTTCTTCAGAGGGTTGGAGTTTTTGGAGGAAGGTGGAGAAAATGCGGTGGCGGAGGTCGGACTGTGAGAGTACTTCCGAGAGGTAGGCTGTGGTCTGCTGTAGGATCTCCGCCGCTGCATTGGTGGTAGACATTGTGGTGGTGGTGGTGGTGGGCGGACGGTGGTGGAAAACAGCTAAAGTCTTGAATGGGGTTTTTGTCTTGTGATTTTTCTGAAGAGTGGACTTTAACTGGAATAACTGTTTCTTTGCGGGCGCCAAATGTTTGAAGGACGGCTGTTGAATTGACTATTTTAAGCCCTTGGGTTTACAAATTTTTTTTTTCTCCTCCCTTTTTCCTTCTTCCTTGTTTGATAGCATTAATTAGTGGTTGGAACTTGATCAAGTACACACTTTTGAGGTGCTGCTTTTATGGAGGATAAATAATTATATATCATATTTTGAGCATATTGTTTTTGAAGAATAAAAATATTCATAGAGTATATTTGGATTTTAGTCCTTTACTTTTTCATCAAACATGGGGGAAAGGAATCAAAGGATGAACATATCTTCTGCATGCAAAGAGCCAAGGAAACAGACCTTATCACTGAAGACAATAAGCTTTCTGTCCTTGAGTAGTTAGATAATATCAAGAGCTACAATAAGCTGCTTTTTTTTTTAGATAAAGTAAGCGTTAATTAAAGAAGTATATAATAATATTAAATAGTATAATTAGGCATTGCTACTTAGATTATTTCAAGGCTAAGATTTATCAAATATAATATTTGATCATTACAAGATTTTATTTTTATTGTCTTGTAGCCATTTTTTATTTATTTTTAAATAAAAATAAATAAATAAAAAGGGGCTGTCTCTTATATCCTAAAAAAATTCCACTTATAGAATTAGAAGGTGAAATTTTAAGTATGTATAAAGTTTTACATGGAAAAATGAGAGGGCTAATTGGTAAATAAACCAGTTTGAAAATCGCGGAACAACTTCAATGCCGCCTGGAGCCGGCTCTGACCGTAGGAGAACAGTTCAACAAATGTTCCATGATGCGTTCAAAAGGCTCCAATCGGTAACATTTTTGACAGCAGCCAAAAACAATGGCCTGGCCTTGTCATTTTTGGAGTTTTATTTGCAAGAATAAGAAATCTACTTTTTTGTGAATGTCACTTTTCAAATTTAAAGATTGATAATGGTAGAATCATTATTATTCCAACTGATCAAATGATTTGATTTGAGTTTAATAGACTGAATCTATCATTTTCATTTTGCTGCCATTTGTTAGGGTAGTATGGTTGCAATAGACAACCAAAATAATAATAATAATAATCATAATAAACAGGAAAATTTTACAATATAATAACAGAATTATACTATTATACTTTGAAAGATTGTATAATATAACATTACTTGTTTTAAAAATTTCTACAATATAAGTTCTTAAAATATAATGAGATAATTCTTTGATGAGTACTGTAAAATTTTCAAAAATATTCTGTTAGTAGTTGCAAATTTTTATAGTAGAATCTTGATTTCTCAGGTTGTGAAGCCTTGATGGAGAAGTAAATGATGCGAGTGAGTACCCTTTAATCCTAATCATGTTGCAACAGAATATAATAAATGATTGAGAAAATCTTCTTTAAAAAAATGCTGTAGGAAATATTCTTTCCAAGTCCAGCTGCTACATCATTCATTTCGAAAGCAAGAGCAAAGGAAATACTAACTTACGAATTAACAAATTAAGAAAAAATTATCATATTTATTGAGATGATCGAAGAGTAGTAGTTCATTATTTTTTAATCACTTAATGATTTAAGTTAATATAGAGAGGGTAACAAAGACTTTTTCCACTTCTAAGTCCCTGGTCACTGTAATAAATTCGGATTAAACCTTAATTACAAAAGAAAATTGTTAAATCCCAAATGCGATTGTTATTTTTCATGACCAAAACGAAAAATAGAAGTAATAAATAGACTCAAATGATCCTTCTCGAATATATTCCAGGTGGTCTCGCAACAAAATAAACATCTAGTACAGGATATTGGGCCACAACTGGACAAACTTTAATTTGATCAAATCCAACTTTTCCACATCAACTTGGGTCAAGACCCAAGAACCTAGTCTGTTTACTTCCACTCTCGATTTCAAATGAAAAAAAACGAAGCGACAATGGCGTGGGAACGATATTGGGCTATTATTCACCCCTTCCTCAACATTGTATTACATCAATCGGGAAAAATTCTGAAGTCCGCTCAAAAAACTATCCAGTCATACTTTGAATATTTATGCAACATTATATTACGTGCTTTAAAAATATAAACACATAATTCTTTAAAGTAAACTAGATGGTTACTCAACGAGAGTACTATACAACTCCCCTATACAATCATTGATCCAATGTCTAAGGGTACGTTTGACAAAACTAAAATTTTAAATCTAAACACTGAAAATTAAGTACGGAAGTTTTAATTTGCTAAATTCATAAAGTTGTATCTGTTTCATAATCAACTGAAGTTGAGTACTGAATTGAAATATTTTACATCGTACATATTATATAGTTCGATGATAATATTATATTAGTATATTTTACATTAGGTTAATTTTTAAATATTACATTTTAATGCAAATAAATAGTTAATTAATGTAGAGTATGTGTGTGAGAGAAATACTATGCACAAGTGTGTGTTTATATATGAGAGGGAAGAAATATATAATACCTCTAGCGTGTGTTTATGTGTGAGAAAAAAGGAAAATAATGTGTGCAAGTGTGTGTTTATGTGTGTGAGAGAATAAATATATTGTATGCAAGTGTGTGTTTAAGTGTGAGAGATAATGAATATAGTGTGTTCAAGTATGTGTTTATGTGTGAGAAAGAATGAATATAGTGTGTTCAAGTATGTGTTTATGTGTGAGAAAGAATGAATATAGTGTGTTCAAGTATGTGTTTATGTGTGAGAAAGAATGAATATAATGTGTGCAAGTGTGTGTTTATGTGTGAGAAAGAATGAATATAGTGTGTTCAAGTATGTGTTTATGTGTGAGAAAGAATGAATATAATGTGTGCAAGTGTGTGTTTATGTGTGAGAAAGAAGGAATATAATGTGTGCAAGTGTGTATTATGTGTGAAAGAGAAGGAATATAATGTCTGTAAGTGTGTATTTATGTGTGAAAGATAATGAATATAGTGTGTACAAGTGTGTGTTTATGTGTATGAGAGAATGCTTCTTTCATATAATGTGTACTAATGTGTGCTTATGTGTGTGAGAGAATGAATATAATGTGTGAAAGTGTGTATTATGATTATGACTATATATGTAAAAACAGTAAAATAGTGTGTGAATGTGAAATAAAGAAAATTTGAATGAATTTTAATAAATAATTCAACAAATTAAGTGGTAAACTTTTCACTTAAAATTTTGTATAGAAATTAAATTACACTTACTATATTCAGAGATAACAGAATTTCATTATTAAACATACTTAATACAAAAAGTATATAATGAATTAAATTTAAATACTTAATGAGATTATTAAACATTCTCCAAGCTGAAAATATTGAGGCAAAAGTGTTGCCTAAAGAAACAGCAAGCAATACTAATTTAGATTTTTAATAACTATATAATGGAAGGGCATATTACACATAAACAGCATTGTACCTTTATACTTGCCCATGAAATTGAGAAAATAACTTAACATAAATATCTCTTAACCAAACCATAAATATGTATAAATTACATAATTAAACACTTAGGAGGTGTTTGGTTTATGGGTATGAGAGGGGGGAATGGGAATCAAAGTTAATGATACCCATAGATGGTGTTTGGTTGAACACTATGGGAATCATTCTATGGGAATGAAAGTGTTAGAAAATACCTACTTTCATTCCCCACTTGTGACATGGGTTTCAAGTTAAGTAACTTATTAACATAATGAAACATATTCCTATGTTAAACCAAACAAGTAAGGGGGAATGATATAAACCCATACCAATAGTGGAGTTTATGATTCCCATTCCGATTCCGATTCTCGAATGTGAACCAAACACCTCCTTAATATTCCGAGGAGTAAATTAATGTTGTGTTACGGCACACATCAAAATGTGGAAAAGAATGGAAATTCTTACCTGGATCGGATCCATGGTATAATGTCATAGATTCTTTACATTCATATTTTTTCACATCACTCCATAACTTTATGAAATGATGCAGATAAATATGTATTAAGGAGTTTGTAGTATTATGTGCATAAGTTGGATGCATACAAGAATTTCCCTGAAAAAGATTATGCATAGCATCATGAGCAATCAACCTTAAAAATTTTCAGCAGATTGACTGCTCATGATGTTATATCATGTACTAATAATATCAAAGTCTTAATCTCTCATCTTATGCGCTAAGAATCTTCTATCTCACACGTTATCTTACTTATTGTCATACTATTAAATAAATTGTCAATATTACTTCACTACATTATTTTACAGAATCTTGACAATTCATTTGATAGTGTAACAGAAAGTGGAACATGGTATAAGACAGAAGATCCTGTGACCCTCTCATGTGCTGTCACCAAAAACATATACTCATAATCCTTTAAAGTAAACAAGATGGTATAAGACAATATTATATTACGTGCTTTAAAAATATATACACATAATCCTTTAAAGTAAACGAGATGGTTACTCAACGGAAGTACTGTACAACTTTCCTATACAATCATTGATCTAATGTCTAAGGGTGCGTTTGATAAAACTAAAATTTTAAATCTGAATACTTAAAATTAAGTACAGAAGTCTTAATTTGCGGAATTTATAAAGTTGTATCTGTTTCATAAGCAGCTGAAGTTGAGCACTAAATTGAAATATTTTACATCGTACATATTATATAGTTCGATGAAAATATTATATTAGTATAATTTTATATTAGGTTAATTTTTAAATATTATATTTTATACAAATAAATAGTTAATTAATATAAAGTATGTGTGTGAGAGATATTATGCATAAGTATATGTTTTTATAGGAGAGAGAAGAAATATATAATGTATGTAAGTATATATTTTTGTGTGGGATAAGGAATATAGTGTATACAAGTGTGTGTTTATGTATTAAAAAAAGGAATATAATGTATTAAAGTGTGTGTTTATGTGTGAGAAAGACGGAATACATTGTGTGCAAGTGTATATTTATGTGTGAGAGAGAATGAATATATTGTATACAAGTATGTGTTTATGTATGAGACAGAATGAATATAGTGTGCATATTGTTCAAGTGTGTGTTTATGTATAAGAAATAATGAATATAATGTGTGCAAGTGTGTGTTATGTGTGAGAGAGAAGGAATATAGTGTGTGTAAGTGTGTATTATGTGTGAGAGGATGAATAGTGTCTGTAAGTGTGTATTTGTGTATATGAGAGAATGAATATAGTGTTTTCTAATATGTATTTATATGTGAAAGATAATGAATATAGTGTGTACAGGTGTGTGTTTATGTAAATGAGAGAATGAATACAGTGTGTGCTAGGGTGTGTTTATGTGTGTGAGAGAATGAATATAATGTGTGTTAGGGTGTGTTATGGTTATGATTGTATATGCAAAAATAGTAAAACAATGTGTGAATGTGAAAAAATGAAAAAATGAGTGAATTATGTTATACTAGTAAAGATTTCAACACATTGAATAGTAGATTTTTTACTTAAAATTTTATATAGAAATTAAGTGACATTTACCATATTCAAAGATAAGAGAATTTTATTATTAAACATACTTAATACAAAAAATATTTATTGAATTAAGCTGGAAATATTGAGGCAAAAGTGCTGCCTGAATTAACAGCAAGCAATACTAATTTAGATTTTTAATAACTATATAATGGAAGGGCATATTACACATAAACAACATTGTACATTTATACTTGCCCATGAAATTGACAAAAGAGCTTAAGATAAATATCTCTTAACTAAACCAGAAATCTGTATGTAATTAAGCACTTAATGTTCCAAGCAGTAAATTAATGTTGTGTTACAGCACACATCAAAATGTGGAAAATAAGGGAAATTTTTATATGAATCGAATTCATAATATAGTATCATAAATTTCTTGATTCATATTTTTTTACATCACTTCATAACTTTATGAAATGATGTAGAGAAATATGGATTAAAAAATCTATAATACTATTCCATAAACTTGTCCATATAAAATTTTCCTTCAAAAAGATGATGCATAGCATCATGAGCAATCAACCTTAAAAAATTTCAGCAGATTGACTGGCTCATGATGTTATCAAAGTCTTAATCTCTGGTCTCGTGTGCTGTCACCAAAAATATTTGCTGATTTATCGAAAACCTCCGCCAAGAGCTGGAGCCCAGTAATCAGCTCCATTTTCACTCCCAACTTGCAGCGTGCAGGATATTGGTACTAGGCACAATCCTCTACTCCTCAAATCCTTCTTTTTGGCTTCCTCTTGACAATCCTAATTAATTACATATATTTCATTAATAAATAAAATCAATAATATTTTTTAAATATTTTATCAGGATCCCAACACACACAAAAAAAAAAAGGTGAATAGCTGTTACTATTTCAATATACCTGCTCAGAAGTTGGCTTTCCCTTCATGCAGTTGTCATTCAAAAGCTGCATGAGACATCAAAATATATCCCATCAGAAAAAGGGTTCATTTTTTTTAGTGGCACGATGCTGCTAAGATTAAAGTGCATGTACAATTAAGTCTGACGAAAGGGTAGTTTTTTTTTTTTGGGTTAATTATATATCCTTTGGAGGCATGCATCTTTTATGGAAAAGAGAAGACAGGGAATTTCTAGCTTTTCCAGAACAAGCAAGCAAGGATTCCCTCCCTCAAATGCCTTACAAGTTAAAAGATCCAATAAAGCTTACCTGCCCAGGATCCTCAGGGAATAAACAATTCCTCTTCCCTTATACACATCTAGATGTGTAGAAGAGACAAACAATCATTAATCAATTAATGGTACGTCAAACATTCATTCATATACACTTATATTCACATGCTCATATTCACTCCTACCAGATATCCACGTGCAGAATACAGACCTCTCATAAAAAAGAAGTGGGTGTTAACAATAAAGGACCCTTTTTTTATATATATAAAATCAGAAAGGGAAGGTGGAGGAGGGAGACGACGCAATGACGATCATTGCCTCGATCTTCTATTCTATTTTCTGTGTCGATCTCTCTTACATTTGCCATGTACATTCTAGCATAGTGAAATTCCAACGTTAGAATACACTTGACCATTAAGCAGGTAACAGGGACAAAAATTGAAAAAATGGTGAGATTAGGAGTTAATTTATTTATTTATTTATTTTTGAGATTAGGAGTAAGTTTTAGTTACTTATCCTATAATATGGAGTGGATATGACAGTCGTTAAAATAACTGGAAACTAATAAAATTTTATAACTTTTCAATCATCTAATAGTATATAATACTTATTTTGTAAGGTAGAGTGTGTAACAGAATTTTTCCGAGATTAGAGAATCCAGAGAGCAACCAAATCCTCGTCGATGAGAAATTAGGAAAGCCCTTGAAGCACTATGGTTATATATATTCGGTTCTCATGTCAATTAATGAAGTTTTTTGATGCTTAATATGGAAATAAAGAATAAATTATTAGGATAGTGTTCTTACAGGATGTTGCTGTCTCAAGTTCCCTGATTTACTGCCCAAGTACGGTAAGCTGAGGGCCTGCAAAATTCGAAGAGAGGAATATATTTTTTGAGAACTCCAATTATTATAACTAAAGAATGAAATAGAATCTAAAAAAGAAACCTGAGAACTAGTTGTTCCTTTTTAAGTTCAAATAGGTGTGTCATCACAAGTTCAGCAAATGAATGCATGGTAGTTTGCGAAAATGAAAGACGAACAAACATCATCACCTCAATTTGACTCTGAAGGAATCTAATGTATCCAATAGCCTCTAACAACACTGATGCCGTGTCAGTCTGCCCAAAAAACCAAAAAAGGAAAAATATAGAATTTAGAAAAAAAAAAAAACCATCAACAAAATTCTATTTTGTGTGTTCTTTAATGCTTATAGAAAAACTAGTAAATAAACAATGAAAACCCTGCATGATGAAAAAAGGGAAAGTAGAACTAGAAAGAGAAGTGGCATCTTTCTATGGTTTTCATCAAAGAATTCAATGCGTGCTTTTAAACCACACATATCTTCTAAGTATAGGTGGTTGGTTAATTCGTTAATTAATTGCTCAATTAGAGTGTTAAAGGTTACCTTCCCAAAAGGTGAAACTAGCTGGTGAAGGGATTCACTGTTATTCTATCCCCCAGTTTTTCTTTCCTCACCTGTATTTCCAAACAAAATATCATAAAAAGAGATTAAGTCACAACTTGCTTGGAATTATATTATTGGAAAATTCACAACAACACTATGTAATATGTATTTTAAAAACTTATATTGTACAATTTTTTAAAATCGACGAAATAATTCTCTCAACTAGAGAAATTTCCATTATTATTATTATTATTATTATAACTTTCTATCTGGTTAATTAGGTCATCTTGTGTGGATGTGAGTTGTGAGAAAAGATGTGATAAGAATCTTCATGCACAAAAAAAGGACAATAAGTAAAGACAACAATCATAGGCCAAAGATAACTACTTACAGATAGAGATAGGTTAGCTAGAGCAAAAAATAGGTAATAAAAAAAAAGAAAAAAAAAAAAGAGAAGGGTTTTGAGAAATTAATAGGAAGAAGATTCAATACAACTGATCTTTCAATAGTTACCTTAAATGAAGACTGAGTTGAAGATGGTGCTGCTGAACCCTAGCCCTCTTAGTTACCCCACCAATGGCTTTGCTGTTGCACTTCATATCAATAAATTAAAAAAAAAATGGATTATTAATTACGGCCATAAAATTAATGCTTAATTACTAATTAAAGTTAAACAACATACTGTTTCACTTTTATTAAATAAATTTAATTAAAAATCAAACAAATTTATATGAACTTTTCGTTACAAAATTGATCTATTAGACCTTAAAAGTCAAACTGTAACAAAATTTTGTACCTCTGAGGATCGATCTGGTGGAGGATACCTTACCCCATCAGACTTGTTGCTGGAAAAATCCAACATGTTAGTACTGCTTAAAGTGGTAACGCAAGAGGTGGGAGATGAAACTGGCATCATTTGGGACCACGTAGATATAGGCTTTGCTTTTGCGGCATGGAATAATTCAACGTTTTCATTTGATCCATACATATTATTATTATTATTATAGCCATTTGCAACTGAGTTTTCTTGCTTCACATGATCATCAACTGTATAGTGGAATTGGACCCATTTGAAGTCTGCTGCTGGTGGTGCAACAGTTGTTCTTCCCAATTCTCCAACGTCATTTTATTACCATGCATTTCTTCACAAGATTTAGAATTCTGATATACTTGATCATCTTCAGCCACCAAGCCACCCCTATAAAATCCATTTACACCAAAAATTACAATTCAAGAATCAAATGTACAACAACCTTTTGCAGATCAAACAACACCATGTAAAATCAATTCAAAGAAGGTTCATATTATTAGGGAAAAATAGATATGATCATCATGTCAATATGAAATCTAAAATAAAATTTAAAAAATAGAAATATAAGAAAAAGAGAAAAGAAAAAATCCCAAGGGATATATAGGGATGCAAGTAACAAGATTTAGAATATTTTGTTTCTATTTTTTTTTTTTTATTTAAAAAAAATTAGAAACAAGCATGAAAATCATTATTAGTAAGTAGTAAATATTTTGCTTGAACTTCAAGAAGCCAATCTATTACTTGTGTAAAATGTCGAGAGAGAGAGAGAGAGAGAGAGAGAGAGAGATTACAAGAGGAGTTGACTCCATGACTCAGGAAGCTCTTGGTTATGAGCCCATGATGAAGATGTTGTAGGTGGTGGAACTGAAGGTAAATAGTGATGATGAGGGGAAATTAGATTAGGAGGAGGAGGAGGAGCCAAGAGAAAATTAGAAGAAGTTTGTTGAAATATTGGAGGCCTCATGTTGTTATTCATCATGTTCCACCAGTTAGCAGCAGCTGCCGGGCTTCCGGCCATCATTTGTTGAACCGGTGAGCTCTCTACAATATTACCTCTATTCATAGTTTCCTCCTCAAGAAAAAACACAACCCAAAGAGATATTAGATTCTGAGATTTTCTTATATAGATCCTCTCTTGCTCCTTTTTTCTTTCACTTTACTACTTTTCTTGAAGCTCCAAAATTCCGGAAAAAAAAAAAAAGAATAAAAGAAAACTTTAAAACGTCTTCGTAGCTACTTTTGATTATCAAGAATGTGAAAAACTTCATTAATTGTTTGAGAAAGCATTAAAGAACACACAAAATAGAATTTTTTTTAAAATTTTGGTAATGATAAGTGTTAAGAAGAAAATAAATTATTTATTTTTTTTAGGGACAAAATAGATTATAGTGGCGCATATTTCAACGAATTATAATGTATTTTTACATGTTAAATGTATTAAAAATATAAATTTTATATCGACTAGTCAAAAATATGCTAAACTAATTAATAAATTATTGAGCCACTCCATTTATCATCAATTGATTTTAAAATAGAAACCCATATTTTTTAAATTACAAATTATTCAGCAACCAAAAATTGAGATCAACAAGTCGAGTTTAAAACCTTTAATCTAATCGCTCTACTTATCATCTAAACCACATTCATTTCCTGTCCATCCTTTCTTTATTAGTATTAGCTTTCTCTTTTCTTTCTTCCCCTTTCTTTAATGTTTTCTTTTCTTTCTCTGTTTCTAGCTTTTACTTTATCATCAAAGTGGGTAGAAAAAAGGCAGGCAGTAGCAATTCTCACTAAGTAAAAAACTTTGTAAAGGAAAGAAGAAAATGGGATATTGCTATTCTCACCTCCCATTGCACCATTTCTTCATTACTCAACCGTACGTCACTTTCATTCTATACTTTGTACTTTAATTCGTTGGTTAAACTTAAGTAAAATTAGGTGTCTTTTGCAAGCTTAAGTTTTTCTCTCTCTCTTTCTTCTTTTTTTTTTTAACTAATTGCTCTCTTATATTTTCTTTTTCTTCTTCTAATTCAACGCACTCAAATCAATATTCGTGGTTGAAGAACAGGACAATTTGTACAAGGAAAAAGAGATAGTAATAGGAAATTGCTTTCTTAGGTCGTCCTTATTTCTACTGCCAATTGGGATACGAAATATATCATGTATCTTGAGTAGGCCTGTCAATGGGTCGGTGGGTCTAGACCCAGACCCGACCTGATCCGGATCGGTTTATCCGGGTCTGAATTTATAACAAATTCTAATTACTCGAATCCGATCTGAATCCGTTTAGTTATTATAATAAACGGGTCGGATCTGAATCTTGGTGTTTCAATCCGATTAAAATATTTAATATATAATAAAATTATTATATATTAGTGTTATTTTATATGTATATATACAAATATGTTGTGTAAATTGCCCATATAATTTATATTTAAAATAAAAAACATGCATAAATATTAATTATGAACTCAATAATTTTGTATAATTAAAAAAAAAAAGAATATTCGATAAGTTGTAATAGTTTTACATATAATTTTTAAAAAAATTATTAAGACCCCGATCCGGATCCGACAAGACCCGACGGATCCGGATATGGATATACTTTGTAAACCCATCCGGATCCGGATCCGAATCTGTTTATATTAATCGGATTCGGATCTGAATTTGCTAGATCCGACCCGAATCCGACCCGTTTATAACCCTAATCTTAGGAGTTTGTACTATTTATTCTACATAGTTATGGATTTAATTGAAAAGTAGAAAAATTTATTTATTTTTAATTATATAATAATATAATATATCACTCGATATTAGAAGATGAGTAGCAAAATCTTTAATTTTACTTCAGTTACGCTTGACACTTTCTGCGGACCTGTTGCTTGGGGTCCCGAGGACATTACAGAATTTTCAATATACAGGCCACAAGCCAAAATTTTGCAGTATTTTAGAGGTTAAAATTATTGGAAGCATAAGAACTGTTAAACGCAAGACATCGAAAATAATAGTAGCATTTGATAACCGTAAGAATATTTAGCAACATATGATAAGTGCAAAAGAAACGTTCTTTCTTTCTTTCTTTTTTTTTTTGGTAGAAAAAAAAAAAACTCACAGTCGACAATGTGCAATACTAATATCTCATTTTTAAATTTTAGGTTGACCCAATCCCTTAGTTTTTAAACACTTATTCGTTCAAATAAAAACTCTCTCTGTTAAACTTATAACTAATGTCGATAAACTTTGAGAATTATTGTGTCTGTGATGCTCATACTATTACTTTTTTTTTTTTTTGGTAATAAAATTATTAATTACTCTTTTATTTTTTAAACCCACCTCTCCACTTACCACTCAGTAACTCGAATCCATGATCAATAGGTCATTAAAAAATATCTTACCACTTAAATTACACTTCGTTTTTATAATTAAGTACTCAAGATTCCTTTAAAATGATAAAATGTACAAAAAAAAAAAAAAAAAATTACTAGACACTACTTTTTGTCCTAGTTTAACACACTATATGTTTATTCCTTGTTTTCAATTTTCGTATTTTTTTGGGTGAAGGGTTAGGCAGACCCAACCAGCTTTTTTTTTTTTAGATAATTTAAATATATCAAACATTAGAAATAATATGCGGAAGTCTAGTGGAGAGAAAAAGAAGAAATGTATATTAAGTGGTTTTTAACTTGTTTACTGATCGAAACATCATCGCAAGTGCATTACAAATGTTTACAATGATTTTAAGCATGACAACTTAAAATAAGATGTACCTATAATTATAAATTTTCTTAATTTAAGTTGTTTTTAAGCTGCAGTAACTAATTTACTACTACTACTAAAAAAACAAAAAAAACTAATTGACTGCTCATCAATTGGAGTAAAGTCCATCATCAAAACTCTATATGGAACACCTTGCGTGTAGAAAGGTAAATTAAGTACATACAATAAGATTACGGGCTGTTGGTTTACTACATTTTGCATGCATTTCAATTTTTCACAATATTAGTAAAATCATGCATGTAATTTAGGATGTGATTGGTTTCATTCGAAAATCGGAATTGGGATCATAAATTTCACTATTAGTATGGGTTTATATAATTTTTCTTTACTTGTTTGGTTTAAATGAGGAATGGATTTCATTATGTTGATAAATTAATAAATTTGAAATATGTCACAAATAGAGAATGAAAGTGGGTATTTTCTGACACTTTTATTCTTATAGAATGATATCCTATAATAATTAATCAAACAACATATATAAATATCATTAATCTTAATGTTTATTCTTTCTTCTCATAGTCATAAACTAAACACCTCCTTAATGTGTTTATTAAGACATTTAGGCTAAGAAAAATAAATTTGACACGGACACGTTATGTCGTAATAACTGTCCCCAAGATAATAAACCAATTAGGAGAGGTCAGGGAGGTAAATATTGCCAAATACCCCCAGTTCCTTTTTATCTCTCACTATTATTGCTTTGTTGTAAATTATCTGTCGATTTAGAAATTTAGTGAAGTATAAAATAATTTTTTTTAGTGTTACTTTTAGTGTCAGGTAACAGAGATGAAGGATTATGAAAATATTTGGAGAATTTAATGAAAAAAGTTAATTTAGTCATTTTGAATTAACTTTTTATAAAATTGATACAATTTAATAGTTTTCTTAATCTCTGTACAATTATCTAAAAAACAACAAAAATAGAACGAATGAAATATTAAATACGGTACCAAGCTCTAAAACACTAGTAAATAGATAAATATTTTAACAACAATATTAATCACGAGTAGTAGCATAATCCTTTATCTTTCCCCATTGCATTTCATCATCACAGTACGTTAATTTTGAACGAGTAGTTTTCATTTGGAAAATAATTTTAATAGTTCCTCACATTTTATATTTATATTTTTTTAGTTTCTTATATTTAAAATGATACATTTTAATCCTTCATAAATATAAAACATACCATATTGGTCCCTCAACACAATTACGGACATATTTTGGTTTGAAATATTCACATACTATTGAATTTTACATTTTTCATGGGTAAAATTTCATGAGAAATTAACAACACATAAATTTTAAATACTCAACAACACTACGTAAATCCTTATCCACCACCATCCCAAAATTCTCACCTATCATTACCACTCCTATTTCCCTCCCACGCTGCTTTTCCTCCGCTATCCCTACTCCAACAACCACAATCCTCTTCTTTTTTAGATAATTTAGTGTTTAAAATTATTTGTATTGTTAATTTTGCCCCGAAATATGTTATATTCGATACGCACGTGAGTATTTCAGTCCAAAATATACTTGTAATTGTATCGAAAGACCAAAATAATACGTTTTGAATTTGCAAATGACTAAAATGCATCATTTTAAATATCAAAGACTAAAAAAATATAAATATGAAATGTGAAGTACTATCAAAATTATTTTCCCTTTTCATTTGAATGCAAGTATGCCCTAAAACCCTTTCTTCTTTTCAACTTCCATCAATTCTTTCATGCTTTCTCTCCTAAGAAGTCCCAATTCACAGCTATGAAAAATATCATGCATTAAAATGGCATTGTATTCCTACCAATAATCTTAATTAACACATATAATTCTTCAAAACCCAAGTGTGATAAATAACTGCTAACAACCCATTAATTCAACAAATAGTATTAATGAACCAGACAGCTGGAAGAATACAAAATGGATTATAGTACAATAAAATTATTCTCTTCTCATAGTTTAAGGAATATTGATACATTCCATACATTTCCCTAGACCCATATTAGTAATTTAAAAATGTAGCTAAAATTTATAAATTACCCTTTCTTTAGACACATGTGAAAAGGATAATATACCACTAAGATGTGGTATACACATCTAGATGTGTATAGGGGGGGGGGGGGGGTTGCCAGGAATGAGAGATATCTGGTCCGTACTGCTAAAATCTTTGTCGGGGCCTCCGTGTCTTATGCTTAGCACATCCTTTTTATTCTGCCCCTTTATTTTTTTTCCTCATAATTTTGTCCCCATTTCTATCCCATTCCAATAAATTAACTCCTGCTTCTTGTCCTTTTTCTCACTTCATATTCCCATATATGCTCCATTCCTACATGCCTATGGCTATGGGGTTTGGGGATAATACTGTAGATGTTTGTGCCATTAACACTTTTCGAAGACAATTTTTAAGAGAAGTTTGGTTCATATTGGAACTTAGTATTAGAATGAAAATCATAATTTTATTATTGTTATGGTAGTTTCGTATTATTTTCCTTTACTCGATCGTTTGATTTGAACCAAAATGAATTTTATGTTAATAATTTAATTAATTTGAAACTAAAGTTATAACGGGAGAATGAAAGGCTCATTTTTTATTATTTTTATTCTTATATAATGATTTTAAAATGTTTAATCAAACAACATTTATAAGATTGTTAACTTTAATTTCCATTGCTGTATCTACATTAATTACCCATATCTGTCGTTCAAAGTATTAACTATCAATCGTTAATGTGATGTTTTCAGTCTTCAAGTTAGAAATTAGAATAAATTCACTATTTAATTAGTATTATTGTCCTAATTAACAAACGAGGAATCAAATGTGATTAATAGGACTGTCAATTGAGTTATCTGAATCGACTTTAATATAATGTTATTTAAAAAATAACATTGTTGAGTTAGACCTCAACTCACAAAACTCACAAGAGAAAGACTCATCTTCAACTCATAAAAATAAACAAATTTTGAATCAAGATCGGGCCTGTCTTTTATACTCATAACGATATGAATAAAAAAAATATTATCTTTTCAATACATAAATTTGAATGAATAAAAAACTTAGAGGTAAGGTTTGAGAAAAGAAGAGAGAAGAGGCCCATGGAAACGATTTGGACTTGAGAGCAATTAATAATATTCTCTTTTCTAATCAGTAAGTATTATACAATTTCTAATATTCTAATTGGTAATAGTATCTAATTAGTTATTACACATGTAATTAGTAATTTACGTTTTATACAATTTATGTGTATATATATATATATATATAATATTCTATTCGGGTCGGATTGAGCAAAATATAATGAAAGCTCAGTTCACAATAAAATCGAATTTGATATTAAGTCCAAAATTAGCTCAACTCACATAAAATAAGAATTTAACCCACAATATTTAAAGTCGGACGAGCTCAGCTCAAACCAACCCGACCCATGCGTTCATTCTGTATATTGGAAGTGATGACCAAATTTAGTGAATATGAATTGAATCATTATAATTTTATAATAATCTATCATATACGGTGAATGAATTATCTAGCTAAAACGATGGAATAAGGGTTTTTTTTTTTTTTTTCCAGTTTTTTATTGGAAGAATTGTCTCTCATAGTGCAACTAGGTACACGTATCACGTATGCTTTTTTTTTTTTTTTTTTGAAAAAAATAAAAATCAAGAAAAACACATTATGCTTGTGGAATGTATTTTTCTTGGAATTATGAGTCTTGGCGTCCTTGTCAACTGATTTCAAGTATCACTTCAGAGTTACGACAGCTTTGCAATTAGTCATACTTGGGATACTAAGTCTGTCTGTTAGATATGGAAAAATTAATTAACAAGTGATGAGAGATAGGCTTGGTTTTGTTTCTTTCTGGAAAAAAGACATAAACAATTGAGTCGATACATGTTTTTGTTTGGCATGATGATTTAATAAATTGACCATCAAATCATGGAAAATTTATTTGATATTCATTTTGTAATGTAAAGTGAATATTTTTAATGATCGTTAATTAATTGAAAAGTAATAATTTTTTCTTATTTTTAATCATTTTAATGACTATTATATGTATTTTATATTCTAAAATAAATAATCAAGACTTACTTCAAATAATAAGCATTATAATAGTATTTCTAGTTAATTAACAATGTATAACGAATTGGACAATTTTTTTATTTTTTTTAGAAACTAGGTATGTCGTTTCCTTGTAATTCGAATAATATCCATGAAAGAATGTGTTCTTTTGTTTTATCTAGTACATGCTTAATCATCGGATTCCTCATAACATGCTTGAAAAAATTCCCCTTGAAATTGATTCATTATTCTTCTTTATAATCCCAACATGGGCTTTTATTGTTTAATTAATTGGCTCTAGCTTGCTCAGATTTTATATAATTACTCCTAATCCTTGTTAAGTTTTTTTTGCTTTATCGAAAGTCAAATAAGTAATTAAAATTACAAAGTTTTTATTACTAGGATAAGAAGCATTTAAAAACAATATGCCAGGAATAAGAGACAAAGATGACACCAAATCTCAGTAGAATATATACTACTACTAAATGAAACAATCATTTTCACAACAAAATAAACAATTGATAAGAGCTACTTTTGTTGGTTAATCCAAATTAAATACGGATCCCAATGCGAACCACCTCCATCATTCACTTCTACCTTATTCTTTTATTTGTTTTGTCTTTTAATTAAATATATTACCCAAAAAAAAAAAGTAAAGAAAAATGTCACTCTTGTAGCATCTAGGTTTAGGTTTTTGTTTTTCCCCGATTGGGTACATAATATACTCCAATTCCCTCAAGCTCGTTATTATTGCAAAATGGGTTAAATGCAGAAAATCTTCCTGAATTTACACTTCAGTTGTAATTTGTTTCCCTCAACTTATTTAATATGCACTTTACCCCCTCTTTTATGTTTTGGAACAAAATCACCAGAATTATTTTAATTATTATTGTTTTTCTTTTTTCTTCTTCTTTTTCTCTTTTATTTATTTTCTCATTTTTCTTTTCTTTTTTCACAATTCTTTCTTGCTAGTACTAAACAATTACATTATTTTTAATAATTAATTAATTAAAATTATAACTTTTCACATGTGTCTAAACAATTTAATTTATAGATTAATCATACTTTAATACAATAAATATACCTTGTTGTAATATAAAATTTGTGATTAACTATTATAGTAAGATTAACAAATAAAAAATAAAAATTTTGAATTAGAAAAAATTAAAAAAATTATTTTAGTATACAAATAAAATTATAGAATGAAAGAACGTATACAACCTTTTCTTTAAAGTGTAAAATTGGCCAAATATAGTAAGAAAAATATTATGGCTGCATAATATAAGGGGTTTTGGAGTTATGATAAATTCAACCAAAATATGACATCAAATAACATAGCAAAAAAAATGTTTGTCTACATTAGGATATATATTTTAATTTTTTGATAATTTATTTTATCTTTTTTATAGTTTGTTTATTTGTTAATTATAGCATTAGCAAAACTCACAAAATCCTTTATTATACTAATAAATGTTACTTGTATTAAAAATTTATTTATTGTATAAATTATTTATACACATGTAAAAGAATTATAACTTTTAAATAATCAATTACTAGTAATATAATAGTTTATCGGTAACAAGAAAGAATAGATAAGAAGATAAAAGAAAAAATATGAGAGAGAAAATAAATAAATTGGCACGAAAAAAAAAAAAGAAAAACCAAATTATTAAAATAGTAAAGGTAATTTTGTCTCAAAACATGAAAAAATAAGCGGTAAGGGGGTAAAGTACTTATTAAATAAGTTGAGGGGGACAAACTATAACTTGGATGCAAGTTCAGGAAGGTTTTCTATATTTAACCCTTGCAAAATTCCTATTACGTTATAATCTTTTTTTTTTTAAATACAAGAACATTCTCACGCATTAATTTTGTCAGTTAATTAATGTGAAGTGGCTTTGAAAAAATTGTTATTCCTGTATCCAAGTTGTAAATAATTAAGCATAAGTTCTGCGTACAACTTTTTAACTTGCAAAAGTAATTTTTCAAATAAAAAAACAAAAGGCGAAATGACTCATTATAATTTTACCATATAAATACGACCAAAATAATTATTCTGGGGCCATACTTTTCTGAGACGTTGCGTAATATGACTGGTTCAGTCTAATTAAAGAGGAGGGGAATCAAAGTTTTTACTTGACCCTGTTGAAATCCACTCTTCCACATTCTCTCTAGCTCCTTTTTCTTTTCTCACCAATTTCGCTATTCAAAAAGCTTTCTTTTCTGTTTTCTTGAAAATGTTATTGGTTTACACTTTGTTTATCCATGTGGTGGATTTAAATATTTAATACATATACTATCGTTGTTGTAAAAATTGACTGTAGATGCAAGAATTTAATTCCCATAATAACAATTCAGTTAAATATGAATAGTTTTAGTTAGTAACTATACAATACGAAACTCTAGTCAAAACTATAGTAAGCATCCAACCACGGCAGAATCCGTAGCACAGACATTCAGCAACTTGTTGGGGTTTAACTAAGGTTTGGTTTACATTTATTATTCCTTGTTAGCTTATGTTTAGATGGTTATAAACCACTGGTTTTATTTTTTATTTTTTTGTAATCAAAACACTGAAAGGTAGTTAGGTTAGTTAAATTGGATGGAGCAAGGACAAGAACCCGTGAATCACAAAAAATCAAAGCTACAGGCGTCATACACTAATAGTTAACGAAGAATATATATCACTACTAAAGTTTCTGTTCGTTGAACATCTTTTACCTCATATTTTTTATTATTTTTTATTACACTATTTAATAAATTATTAATATTATTCGATACAGTATCTTGTACCATTTTTTATTACACCACTTAATGAACTGTCAAGATTAAATAATGTGATTTTAATAGAGTAATTCTAATAATTTATTAAGAGATGTGACAGATAATGACATAAAATATGAGATAGAAGATTCTTAACGATATTACTCTATTAAAATTATTCAACAGAATGAGATGTGAGACAAAAAATCTCCATATCTAATCTTCTGGTCACGTGCCTGACAGTCGTAAGAAACCTTAAGCTTTAATTATCTTCCTGATGGAATTGCGGAATTAATCCACGACGCAACAAGATGAATTCCACACGTGTAATTGTGTAAACTCCAAGCGTGCGATAATTATAAAAATTTGAGAATATTTGGTACTTAATCATAATTAGATTAGCAATAATGATCAGTAAAGCAATAATGCATGTTAATTAGACTTAAACCATCACCAAACTTCCACGTGCAATTGCCATATTGTCAAATCACAAGGTGCTAGAAAACTTTTTTCTTTTTTCCTTTTCTATTTTAATTTGTGATGGTCAGAATGTAAAATTTTAAGTTAATATGATTAGGATAAAGTAAAGCTCTCTAGCCACTTTGTGATTGGACAAAATGGCAATTAATTACAAATGATCAACTGTTGGGCGTATAATTAGTCTAAACGAAAATTAGTTAGCAACATTTAAAGTTTTAATCATGCAAAGTGAAGATGGAATTGCCTCAATGATGAAAGGCATAAGTGTGCTGGCTAATTAGTTGACTGTCCGTAATTAGTCAACTTATGGGGTCAATAAAGGTTTTCTAGTCACCGCTTTATCTTTTTGGTTTTGTTCACCAATAGAATGAAAATGATTTGTTAAAATTATTTCATATAATGAATTATTAATTCTTAATTTTAGATATTTAGTCAAAAAAAATTATAAATTTAATGACATATTAATAATTTTTTGTTATTTTGTCATTTTATATAGATACACTGTATTCCAAACGTGTTAGCACATGAATGGATGAGAAAAATACTCTTTAAAGAGTGACCTGATTACTGACCGTGTATCTAACAATAATTGGTATTTACTTGGCCATGGTTTGTTGAAAAGAAAATTATTTGTAATTTACAATTCAAAATTATTTTTAAAATTAAGAAAAATAATTTATAAAGTCACAAATTTAAAATTATTTATCAAAGTCATTTTTTATTTTAGACACTCGATCGAATTTTATTCCTTTTCATTTTTTTTAATCTTTTGACACATCAATAACTTGGTAACTTTATATAGATGTAATAATTAATTAATTACCATGATAAAATTTATTAAATGAATAGTTCACTATTTAATTTGAGATATTATTTTTTTTCAAATTTAACGAAATGTTATTAATTCTGTTAAATTATTTTGAATTTATAATCTTGTGATTTGTAGTGTTGTTCAAAATACTCCTCCACTTCTTTGATTTTATTTTTTATCGAATTTCGCAAACAACTTTCTAAAAACTTTTTAAAAAAAAAATAAAAAAATAGTAAAAGAGTAAAAGAAATCAACCGAAGAGTAGACTTGAGAAGTCTCAGAGAAAATTCCGTGTCTGTTCTGTAGCAGTTGAAAGTTTACGGAGCGTGGGCAACGGGGAACACGGGAGGCGGTACGTGGGGTCCATTTTCGGGAGCGTGTCCGTAGCGCCTTCCAATCGTTAACGAGACACAGTGTATGAATTTGGACTATTATGGTGGTAGTGGGTTTTACTACGGGGCCGGTCCCCCATCAAAACTCTTTCTGCGGTTCGTGCCTGGCCTTAAGTAAAGGACTAGTCAAAAAAAAAAAAAGAAGTTAGGGTTAATAACACTTTGTACCCTTGAACTATAGGGATAATTACACTTTTACGTTTCTAAACTATAAAAATATATACTTTATCTCTTATTGATACTATGCATCTATACTAATATTAAAACTATTAAGATAATCTAGTTAAATTATTAAAATACTCTTGATACTATATTTTGACTTTTTATGTATTTAAAATTTGATAGTGATGTGATAATTATTTTAAAATAAGTACCAATAAACTATATAACATTTTAATATAATCTATATCAATATATTTCTTGGTCAAATTTTTAAAATTTTTAGATTTTATTTTATATTATTTTGAATTTGAATGTTTAATTGTTGTGGTAGAACATTTCCAAATGAGCTTGTTTTCTATGAAATTTTTTTCTGTAAAGGTATTATATGAATATATAATTTTTATAAAACATTTTGTATTTTTTTGATATTTTTTAGAATTTTAATTTTGACTTAATTTGTGTAAATTTTGGTGTCGGATATAATATTATTCAATAATTTCTCACATTGTCATTCTTTAAAGTCCAAGATATCAATATATTATTATTTTTTATTTTTTTCTAATTCTTTTATAACTGTCGAAAATCAATTAAATACATGAAAAATTAAAATATAGTACGAAGGGTATTTTAGTCATCCAATTAAATTTTCTTGATATTTTAAAATTTTTAAAAATGAATAATGTTAATGAGGGGCAAAGTGTATATTTCTATAGTTCAGAGGAACAGAGTGTAATTACCCATATAGTTTAGGGGCCAAAGTGTTGTTAACCCAAAAAATTATCGAGTAAATCTTTCACGTATTGTTGATGTACAAAAATTATATATTATCGAATCTAGATGTATGATATATGTCATGTATATAGACCCAAAAGTATGAAAAATTTTGTACACCAATAGTACATCAAAGATTTACTCAAATCTATTATTTAGTCCAGTTTGAAATTATTGTGCCTTATTCATGAGTATTATTATTAGTAATTGAGGCATTTAATGTACTAATAAGGAGAAGATAGGAGTTAAAAATAGAGGATAAAAGGGACTGAGCGGTTAAAGAATAGAGGAGAAAGTAGGTAAGGTGATTCAAATAAATTTTAAGGGGTATTTTTAAAAATATGTTAATTTTGACATTACATTAAAACGTCTTGCTTATGCCTTATACATAGTTAGATGGGCATTTTATCTATTAGGTCCCGAAATAGTGTTTAGTTAGACAAAATTCTTTTATAGAATGAACTTGTAGACTAAGGAATTTATAATCTGCACTATAAATCAAGTCCGTATAAAAATAATCCGTTTAGTTGGTACTTAATTTTTCCAATTTTGAAGCATGGCTGCATAAGTACCTTTTTATAATATATTTTTTAATTTTTAAAATATAATTATATTTATTTCAATTTTAAATTTATAATAAAATAATCAAATCGAATAATATTTTTAATTTTTTTTTGAAAAAAAAGTTGTTCCAAAAAGAATTTTTTTTTTTCAGCTTGTGATTAAACTACTTTTACCACCTTAAAGTTTTTTTTTTTTTTATTTAAATTTTTATCTTTTTTGGCACAAGCATTGAAACTCCATATGGACCCTTAGTTGAGTGTAGACTACAGAGTTTTTAGTGAAAAAAACTCAATATTTTTTTATTGATCAAGAAGTAAGAAGAAAAACTCAAAATTTTAAGCCATATGTATCACAACAAAAGTATTACCATGTGTACGTTTTATTATATAACAATTTACATATTTTAAATTTAAATAGAGTTTTTAAAGATTTAAAATAAAGAGAAAATAATCTTAATAGTATTCGTATTTCATATTTGTACTTTTTTAATTCCTCACATTTAAAATGATGCATTTTATTCCCTCACAATTCAAAATACACTATTTATGTCCTTTGACACAATTGCAAATATATTTTAACCTGAAATACTCACATGTATAAAATATGTTATAATTTTTTCATAGGCAAAATTAATAACACAAAAATTTTAAATACTAAACGACACTATTTAAAACCTACACCACTACTACCCCAAAATACTAACATACCATCACTATCCCTATTTACCTCCATTGTCGTTTCTACTTTATCACTCTCACTCTAGCAGTCCCAACCTTGTTCTATTTGGGCCAATTTAATATTTATGGTTATATATTGTCAATTTTACCTTTAAAAAAAGTATTACACGTGATATACATGTGACTATTTGAAATCGAAATATATCCGTAATTATTTCAACGGATAAAAATGAAACATTTTGAATTAGTAAAAAATTAAAATATATTATTTTAAATATGAGAAATTAAATAAATATAAATATAAAATGTGAGCAACTATTAAAGCTATTTTCCTAAAAAAAAAATTTTAAATTCAAAGTTTTCATCGAATTTTCCAACACGTCATGTATCAATTTCTCAATTTATAAACTAATGGCAATAATGGGCCCAATCCGAGTAACCCATGTTAACTAACGAGTTTTCTCTCGTTTTTGACGGTTTCCTTCAAACTTGACTCCACGGGTCGGTCCTCAGTCCCCACAAATGTAATTATTTCTTCTACTCTATCTTTCCATATGTTTTCTGCTCTTTTGTCCTTTTATTCTTTTTAGTCAATAAAGTTTCTTTTGTAGTACTAATAAAAAAATTTTAACGACTATTACTACGTCATCCACACGGCATATGTGACATATAAAGGTTCCGGGAGCCAAACAAAAAACATTCACGTTCTGAAAATTTTTTTTGTAGATATATGATTATTTGTTCCACTTAAAAATTTTGTAATGGATTAAATTTATAAAATTAATGACATTAATAAATGTAAATAAATTTTCATATAAATTTTGATCAAAATCGAGTGTACTAAGTATTGTTTCACGTTATCTCTAGCAAGCTCGCCACACTTAGTATTAATGAAGTCGATCAGTCAATTATCTTTTTGCATTAGAGTTGTATTTTTATATTACACGTTAGTTTTACTATTCTGTTAAAGAAATTATTTCGTTAATTTTAGAAATATATATAATACAAATTTTTAAAATATATAATATTATACTATATGAATTTTTAAAGTATAACAGAATGATTCACGAAAGAAATTTTAAAATTTTTCTATACTATAATACAGTACTACTTATGAATGTGAAGGAATTTTCTATTAACAAAAGAAGAAAAAAATCCATTTTGGAGAGCCAAATTAGGATTTTCACCCATTTTGGAGGACCAATCTGCAATTAACCCCATATAAATGATGGTATTACTGTTCAGCCCTCAGCAATATGGGCATTCACAAGCCATAGGATGTAAATGAATTCAAATTATTTGATATTTGAATCGAATTTCGATCGATAAAAATTTGTTCAAGTTTCTTTTGTTAATAATCAAATTAAATTTAATCAAAATTGAGCATTTGTTAATTTTTTTGTCTAGCTCAAGCTTAGCTTGAGAAGTTAAAAGTTTTAAATATATATACAAATAGACTTTTAAACCATTTAAATTCAATTCGAATTTAACTCAATAAAAACTCGTTTACATTCGATTCGAAAAATAAACAAATAAAATTTCAACAAAATTTTGAACTCATTAAAATAATAAAATAAATTTAAATACTATAACTTATTTATATTCATTTACACCCTGAAGAAGTCATTCTCATTTGTTACTAATGTCAAACGAGTGGATAGCAGGATAGGCCAATAAGGTATATCGCAATTACAGATTCACATAATTACATCTGAAATGTGATTTATTTCTTTGTTACCACTAGTCCCACTATATTATTAAGGTCAATGTAAACACCATGACTTTCAAATTACTATTTATTGGTTGAGCATTTTCTCAAGTAATCACTTGCCTTTAGTTTTCACAAGCAAAATTTGTTGTTTGTCAATGGAGTTTTAATTCCATTTTGATTAGAATCATCATTACGCTTTGATAAATCCTTAGTACTTCTTGTCCAATTACAATATTCTAAAGTTGATAATCCTTTCTAAGATATGTCTGTTTAAATAATTATGATTCTCTCTATATTCATCACCAACTAAATAATTATGGTACTGGTGCCTAGCTAGTGAATGGTTGATAAGGAAAAAACAGTCAAATGAATTGAGTCGCTTTACACTTGAAAATTTCGTTGACCTAAAAATTGATGTCACATTGAGAAATACTACCAGTTGATGAATTATATTTGATTGTATTATGTTATTATCAGTGAAAAATACTTAAATATGGTTGATCTATGGTTTATTAATAAATATGACACTTATTAGCCCTTGACCTTTCATTTTTTTTTTTCCAAAACGATAACAGAGACCACTTGACCTATATGATGCATTTTTTTCAACTTCTTGTAAACCTTACAACATTTAAAGAATGACATCTGTCCTTTTCATGATTATGTTCCTACATACATATGATTGTTAGTATCTTAGACAATTATTAATTATTTGGAATGATATTATAATAATTTTTTTATGGAATATATATGAAATAAATCTAGTAGTTGAAAAATATGTATAAAATAATTAAAAATATTATTTAAAAAAAAAAAATTTTTACCATCCAAAAGAGTCATAATTAGTGGAAGAAATACAACAACAACCACCTACCACATCGATGAAAGCATAATATTGTGCAATCGTTTTTTAAACGTTTTCAAACTATTTTTTTATCTCACATTTATCATATTTAAAAATTAGTACAGTAATTATTCTGAATAATATTTGTCAAGAGACATTGATCCTCATGTATAAAAATGTAAAAGATAAATGTAACCTCCATGCAATGAATAAAAAGTAGTGGTTTGTGGATAAAAATGCCCTCAATGTACACATTTTTGCCCAAATTTAAAAATTGTTGCTTTAATCGAAATTTGAAGGCATATATATATATATAGACCATTAAGGAGATGAATGGAAAACCCAATTAAAGTAGATTTTGTCATGTAAGTATCATGAACATATATATATATATATATATATATATATATATATATATGAGAATCTTATACACATCTGGATGTGTATAAGAGACAGGGTTAAAATATATATATATATACATATATATATATATATAAATATATATATATATATATATATTCGTGACCCTTACATGACAAAATCTACTTTAATTGGGTTATCCATTCATCTCCTTATGGGCTATATTTAATCTAGTATGGGCTCGGCCCAAACTAATAAACCCGATACCTCTTGGCCCACTCACGAGATCATCTCCTAACTTTAATTAAACCCCCAAAAAGGATGAAAGAGCTCTTTGGTTTTTAATTTTTTTTTTTTTTTGCAAAATAAAAAATAAAAAATGGCGACATCGATTTCGTGGTTTTGGAGAAGCTTCTCTACGATTTCTTCCAATCCGTTAGGCGTCTGCGTCTGCGTCGTCGGCAGCGGTCCTACCGGATTCTACGCCGCCAAAAGGTTTCTAAACTCTCTGACTCTCATGGAAATGTTTAGCTAACTTTTATTAAAACAATTAATTTCTTTCGGTTCAGCTTACACTTGTGTGCGAAATTAATTAACAGTGCGTGTTCATTTTTATTAATTAATTGAATTGATGATAATTGAGTCTCATTTGAATTTGCTTCATGAAATTAAAATTTAATTAATTTATTCTTCAAATTGTTGGGAAAAAAATGTTTCGGAGATAGGTTTTGAAGAAGTTTGAAAGAGCATAAATTGATATAATTGATCGGTTAGCCAAGCCGTTTGGATTAGTCCGCTCCGGTGCCTCACCTGATCATCCGGAAACTAACCTCACTCTCTATTTTATATGTCTATGAATTGTTATGTATTTTCATGATAACTATTTCGAAAACTGAGTAAATTTGCACTACATTAGATGTTGCGTAGCCGGTGTAATGTACAAGTGTCAAAGACGTGTGGGTACTATACGCGAATATGAGGAATCTGATTGAATGTTAGTATTAATGTAATCTACAACTAATAGTTTTGGTGCTGAGGTTTAATATTTACTCCAGAAGCTGTTGTGAAATATTTTACCAGCCGCTCAATAGAGTAGATATGGTGCTTTTTTTAGAATTGTTTAGAATATGGTGTTAAGCCTGCTCAAAATAACTTAGAAATTCACCAGTTCCTTCTTTTGATGTCTAATTAGCCTCTATTTGCTCTCAGGTTGATAAAATTTGTACCTGTCTGTTGTGCATGTCATGACCATCATAGTGAAGAAGGAGAGTGTATACATCTGATTTTTGCTAGTCATTTGGTATGGTAATTGATTTCATACAGTTAGATTACTCCTTTTCTTTTCTTGTATTAATATTTCAACAAGAAGGTTAAGCATTACGTTTCACCCATACAAGCTCGTATTCTTTTCTGAAACTTGTAGAATAGATTTAAGACTCGAAACTCAGAGCTATATCGCAGAAAATCTCTAGAAAAAGTAAAATTCTGAGCCAGAAAATTAAAGAGAGCTCTTGCTGAAAAATCTGAAAATTAAGAGAATAATGGCTAGGAAACACTAAGTATCAATCGTAGGCACCTTTAGGCATCACACCATAGGCTAGATTGTAGCACACAATCCTTGAGAAGACAATAAAGTCTGCTGGAATTTTTATTAAAGTAAAAATCATAAAAAACCTTAATACCATAAAAACTGATTCCTACCTAATTAAACTCTATTAGAACTCTTATTCCAATTCCGAAAGAGGCTTCTTGTCTTCTAATAAGTCCATAAAGAATGCTTGAACGCAATTATGAAAATATTTGATTTTTACTCTTTCTTGAGCCTTCTATTGACTGTTGTATCTGTACTTTATTGAAAATATAGGACATACTTTTCCTTTGTTATGGTCATGCCTTCAAACTGAGAAAATAAATTAATTGGCTTCTTTAGTGTTCTTGAGAACACCATATCAGCTGGGTACTGGGGAGTTTATTCCCAGCATTTTTTTTATCTTTCTATTTTTGTTTTTAACTTCTCTCAACCAATTAAAATTGTAGCACCGACAGGATTATGTACACTTCTAGTTCCTCTTTCTTTGGTTGGCTAGAGTGCCTAATATTTTTCCTGCTACTCATCTCCATTCCTTTTTTTCCCACTAAATATCTAATGAGGAAAATCCTTAAATTTGCAAAAGCAATTTTTCTTGGGTTCATATCACTTTGTTAAAGATGAAAATAGTAATAGGAAATATAAGATCTCTAACACTTACTGTAGTTTAAGATGCGGTACTTATTAGATTATACATGAAAACAGATTTTTTTTTAGCGAAACTTAACCAAAGTAGAAAGCGAGAAGAATAAATGAGAGAGATGATTGGGATATGAGCGGAGCTTAGTTGGGGGAGAATGATTAATTTAGCTCGTTGGATTTTTTTGTTCTTTACAAACTTCTGTTACTTGATCATGCTGTTATGAGACTGCAGTCTTGCTGTTTTGCAGATAAGTACTAAAGAGCAATGGTTATAAATCAGTACCTGTTGATCGGTTTGCGCTTTAATCGCCACGAAGGTATATCCAAAGGTGGAAAATTAACATAATGGTTGTTGGTGTTATTGCTGTTTTATGCTCTCGAAATTATTCCTCGGCTGTTTGTATTTCAATTCAAATGTCTTCTTACTATTGCACAATTCTCTTTAGACACGAGAAATCCTTGAGAAATTTTGCCTTTATGCCTGTTCGGTTTGGATTAGTCCTTTATTTGTTGTTTTTTCTCCTTTTGGGTGCATTGGGAAGAGGGCGCTGCAGGAAATGCAGCTTCTGCCCTGTCCCTTCAGCTTTCCCATTCATTTCTTTACTATTTCAAGATTGCAGTAGACACAGGCTTTGTGATTCTAGAAAATTATGCCTTTTCATTCTTCACTCTTGACTGTTTTCCAGCATAGTTCCTAATGTTGGAGGTCGTGTCCTGAATGATGCTTCTGGAGATCGAATGCAGTTTGAGGAGGGCTTGTATGTGTGTGGGTGGTTGAAGAGAGGTCCAACTGCAGTGGGATCATTGTTACCGACCTCTACTGTGCTGAAGATACTGTATTTGAATGTGTCCATCATCAGAACTGTGTTTTAATGGCCTTGTTTTCCGCGAAACTGCTTGCCAGTGTCTCTAGGTTCTTGATAAACTTCAGATATTACCTGAAAACATGGCAGGTGGCCACTATAACAAAAGACGTCGAGGAGAGAGTATTTTCAAGCTCACTGTGAAAGCCTGGAAGAGAGGGACTACTTCAGTTACTTGATAGTAGGGGTGTCAGATTTGTTCCTTATGGACCACATCTAGATTGATAGGGAAGAAAAAAGACGAGGGATGTTGAAAAGCAAGCCCAGAGAGAGATTTACAACATGACCAGAGCTATTAAAAATTGCCGTGGGGTGACATGATTTTTTTTTTTCTTCTCAAAACTGATTTTTCTGCTTCATTTTTATCATCGGGTGATTTCTTATCGGCTTGTACATGCTTGCATAATATTTGACTGTTAGAATACTATTCTTTTACATATTACCTCTTCGAAAGGATGAATGCAGATGAACATGCTCGAAGTGCATGCTGAAATATTTTGGTTTTTGCAATTACTAAAGCTTTAGGAACTTCTAGTGAAGATGTAGACTGCTTGGATATTTGCAATCTAGCAAACTTCAAAATGTAATGACTGTTGAAGGAATTGTTGAATTGTAATTTACATGACGAACTACCTGAGAATTGTGGAGATTTTAGCCTTTTCTCAGTGTGCCCTTCCTGTCGAGTTCTTTAATCCAAGTGATGTGGAGACTTTACTCATGACTATATATAACATCTAGCATTTGAAAACATATGAAGCCATTATAAAATTTGTGAATGTATGACATTTCTTTCAACTGGATCTTGCCTTCAATCTGTGTCTTGTTTGGGCCACCATAGCTCATCTTCGTAAATCTGCATCATCTCAGTAATCCAGTAATTGTTGCAAGCTTTTCATTATTAGATTCCAAAATCGAATTAGACTAAAGAATAAAAACATAAAGTGTCTAAAAAAAAGAGAAAAGAATTAGAGTAAAGAATAAATGTGTTTATATGCCGGCAGACTAAACACTAGTGTATTTAGTTGTGGAAAATTCTTACATGAACTCGGTCCACGGCAGGTGGAATAGACTTTTTGATTCATATTTATCCACAACTCTAACTCATTAAAAATAAACTTTTTCAGGGTGATGTGAATGAATATGGATCAAGAGATCCATCCCACCTATTACAGATGGGATCCACATACATATTTTTTTTCCCTTTTTCTTCTGTGACTTTTCTCACGATTCAAAATTATAGCTCTTTTCCCATCAATAAGTTAGAAGCTTTATTTAACAACGAAGTATGATTTAGATAGTAAGATATTTTTTTTATAATTTATTGATTATGAATTTAAATTATTAACGAACAAAAGTGAGTTTATTTTTTATAAGTTAGAAGCTCTACCATGTGTGATAACTATTGTTGCCATTACTGTCACTTAATTTGATCCATCTAGCCTATATCTTTTGGGTAAGGACCTTTCATGTGGACCATTGAACAGTTCTGCTTAAAGTTCATCATTGCCAAGTCCCTAATAGAAACTCATTCTTATAATAACACACTAGTACTCCATGTTTTCTCCTTATCATTTGTTGGGAAATTCTTGTATGAATTTATATTATAGACTCCTTAGTTTAATACTTTTTACATTGTTTTATATCAATTAAATAAGTAATTTGAAAGAATATGGATTAAGAAGTCCATCCCATCCATTTAAGAATTTTTTTTTATTTGTGCTTAACTTTCTGTGAACTGTGATGAGTCCGTTCTGGCACGGAAAAAGTTGACAATTGCACGTTAATGTTAGTTGTTTGCATTCAAAGTCAATTCCCACTATGTTTTTTGTCTTGGCAAAGCACTTTGGATAGCTGCCATCTTGAAATTGATTCACATATTGAAAGACTCTTCCATTAAGCAAGGACTTATTCTGTATCAAATGATAAAAATTTTGATTTTAAGATTTCTCAGACTCTCATATCACATCAGCGAACGTTATATCTTTTGTACCAAATTCCAACAATAGCTTCCACTTTCTTTTTTATGTTCATCTGGTATTTATTTTCCTGTGTGATCTAGTAATAAATTACTTGGCCTTTTCCCTTTCTGCCTGATTTTCTGGTTGAGCTTCATTCGAGTTGGCCGGCCATGGTCAGAGCACTGGAGCACATGTGAATTATGTACTCTCTTCAGAGGATGCTTTTGTATTTGATGCATATTGTACCTTTTAACATGTGGGTATGAGTAAAGTCATCTGATTATTCATAAAATTTGAGTCATCTAAAAAGTAAAGTTATTTTATGAATGATCTAATAGTTAATACTAATTAATTTTTAATTACGAAGTGAATAGGAAAGAATTTTCCTTCTAAAATAGCTTAAGTATTTAGATTATCGACAATTTCGTTTGGCCTTTCAGAAATTTTTGTATTTTTTCTTTGTTTCACAAAAAAGATTAAATGGAGAGTAATAGTTTTCTTTGCAATCTGCAAAAGCTCATGCATATGTTGGTCTACCATTATTTGCCACTGTAAAGTTGTTAATCCCGTGTTATCATGCAGTAAGTATGTCACTTCACTCAAATCAATCTTTCACGGTGGTTTTCCATTCTTGTTCATACATCCACCTCTCTATTATGCTCTCTTTCTCGCTACAAGATAGAGTGACATCTGTGGATTTCATTAGCTATTGCTTCTACGTCCTCTATACTTTAGCTCCTGAAACCATTTACAGGGGGACAGTTAGAAAACTATACGTGTATCCCATCAGGAAATAACTGGGATGAGCAATGAAAAATTTACACGTCTTGGGAGTCGGAAAAAAATCCGGAAGATGTTTATCATACATAGGTAACCTGTCTGAATGAAAGTCGAATTCAGAAACTAATAGTAAAAATGCATTTCTATTAGATGATGAAACAAGTTGATATGATTGAAATGATAAGTATCGATCAATGATTCTGAATCAGATATAATTAAATTTGTGTTAGGATTTGAATATAGGCTTTCAAAAGATATTGTAAATTAATATTTGTATAGCATAACATCAAGAATGAATATATGAAATTTATTGGTTGGAATATATTTTTTTTCCTTTATGTAAAACAAATTTTACATATTTTGCATGGTAGAGGGGCGTGCGTGTTGTGCTTACAATCAGCACAATTCAACATGGCTACTACGATGCCAAGTCATTCTTCCCTGTTAGAGTTGCTACTCCAAATGGAAATGATAGACAACAAAAACATATCAATTGTACGTATTCAAAGAACAATATATTAGGAATCAACACGAGTCATTGGCACTTGGCAGTCGGCAGCACTAACACCGACCACGGTGAGCGACTCAATGTGTCTTTAGCTGCTTGCGTGCGTGCATGAGCTTGTTTTTCATGCTTGTCTGCCTACTTGAATATTCAAGAAAGTTATGACTTAAAAGAAAAAAAAATTATACTTGAAGTTTAAACTTGTTTTACATGAGATGAGACTAAAAGATTTCAATTGCCATTTCCCTGAAATCTTAAGGCTAAAAATTTCCAATAATTCACGTTTGGTCCCATATATCTGTAGAAGTAAGTACCACAATTCACGGAGGCTTTTTTGTTGGATTCCACTGGCTAGTTTCGGCTGTAAAAATTGTGGTAGACCAAGAAGCTCCAGTCCTTATCTTCATAAGGGCTAGGTATTAGCAAATCAAATAGTTTGTGTCCCGCTCGTAAATAGTTCGGTCAAACATTCAGTTCGGCTCGATACTGATCGAGTTCGAGTGACTTGATTAAGCTAACGAGCCGAGCTCGAATACTTCTATATTCGGCTCGTAGAGTCTAATCGATTTTCATAAATATAATATGTATTTTTTATTTGTACGCATAATTGCAAGTCTAGTCGAGAAATTTTACGTAATTTCATATTTATTTTCTATCAATAGAACATATCCAATATTTCAACGACAATGTAATTAAATTATAATTTAAATTAAACATATACGAATCGAGTTCGAATTTATTATATTTTGACGAACTCAAGTCTCGAACTCTAAATGAGTTGTTCGATCGAGTTCGAAGTCAAACTCAAATTCTTGTAAGTATGCCGTGTTCGGCTTGATTTGTTTATTCCCTTAATAAGAAAATTTTTTGTATGGACTAAGTTTATAACACGGTATCATAGATTTTTTAGTTCAAAACACTTTAAATTAGCAAGTGATATAATGTGAAATATTTTAGACTAAAAAATTTATGTCACCATATTATAAATTCGATCCATATAAACATTTTACCACTTTTAAGAGATTTTCATTTTCTAGTACAATTATGCATGCCTTTAGGTACGGACATAGATTAGGATTCAGCAGCTCCCAGCTAGCTGTACGTGATGACTATTAGCCAGTGGGTTCATGATTTGCAAAAATTTTAATCACAAATTTCTTTTCTTTTTTCATGCTTAGATTTTTCATCATTATCCATAGATACAGCATGCACGTGCCTGAAAAAGAATGGACGATATTTGCATATTGATCACTAATAAAGGACTGAAATTAGCAAAAATCGAACATGTGATATTATTGAATAAAGTAATTTTATTAATCGTCAGAGTCAATCCTTGTAACACGTCTTTTTACTAGCTTAAAAATTGAGATAAATCTGTGGCCATGAACCGGTGCGGCCCCTGTTGGATGTATCATTGATCACCTTGATTTCCAGCAGAAAGCATCTTGTAAATAGCCAAGTAATGTGTTGTAATGGGGTCTATACTTCATTGATCATCACTGTTGATTTTATGTCTGATATGCTATGTGCCAACATTTACAGGGATACAACGGTCATTCTCCAGTAAAAAGCTGTGATTCCTTTTGTTTAATCAAATCCCACTTGGGGTCCAGATATGTTGTTTCAAGATTCTTGCTGTCTCCCCACTTCTTCTTACATGCATTATTAGTCTTGGTCTGTATAGTTTGGCTTCTATTATTTCATGCATGCAACTTGATAGAGATGAGAAATCCTCCTAATTCCTCTATTGTCCCTGAATTATTCAACGTCTGTGGATGTGATTTTTATGAGCTGTCTTTCGAAATTCAAATAATTCATACATGACATATATTTATTATTGATAGAATAATTTTATTTGTTTTTATATTAAGAGAACAGGAAAGATTAATTCTTAGTTTTATTTGTTTGTTATGTTCTTTTTTGTAATGCTTTTACCTTACTTTCTTATATTCAAGTAAAAAAAAAAAAATACTTGTAATACGTAATTAATTTTCTTAGTTTTCACGTTAATACCCCAGGCTAAAAGCTATGGTAAATCATTATATTCGATAAAGATTTATCACTTAATTCTGAACTTTACATGACAAGGATGTCCAATAATAATAAATATGCTTAAGTGAAATATGAACTTAAGTTTCTCATATATTTGTGTCATATCCAGAAAGGTAAATACTGTTTGATGCGACTTCATGTCTCCATCATGTAGTGAAATAAAACAAATGATTAAATCCTGAAAATCTCATGAACTTATATCTCAATCGAAGTTTACTTTTTTTATGTGATATACTTATTTAATATATATTTTATCTTTTTATTTATATTTTGAGATAAAATTATTCTTATTATTTAAAATATTATTATTTTTTCTTTTTTTTTCTTTTTTTTTTCTCTTTTATTTATTTTCTCTATGTTGTGTTTTTTTTTTTTCATTGTTCTCTCTTGTTATTACTAAATAATTATATTCCTTTTAATAATTAATTAATTAAAGTTTTAATTTTTCACACGTGTCTAAAATAATTTAATTTATAGATTAATTGTACTTTAATATGTTAAATATACTTGTTGTAATATAAAGTTTGTGATTAACCATTAATAATATGATTAATAAATAAAAAATAAAAATTTTGAGTTAGAAAAAATTAAAACAAATTACTTTAGTATACAAATAAAACTATAGAATGAAAAAACGTGTACAACCTTTTTTTTATAGTGTAATATCTGCAAAATATAGTAAGAAAATATTAAAGCCGCCTAATATATGATATGTGAATGATATGGCAAAAAAAAAATTTGTTGTATAATACTCAGAATATATGTTTTAATTTTTTGACAAATTCTTTTATATTTTAATAGTTTGTTTATTTGTTAATTATAGCATCAGTAAAACTGAAAAAATTCATATTATTCTATTAAAATATATGTTACTTGTATTAAAAAAATTATTTGTTCTATAAATTATTTATACACATGTAAAAAAATTAGACTTTTTAACTAACCCATTATTAGTAGCATAATAGTTTAGCGGTAACAAGAAAGAAAAGGTAAGAAAATGCAAGGAAAAATATGAAAGAAAAAATAAGTAAATTGGTAAGAAGAGAAAAAAGAAAAAGAAAAACAAAATTATTAAAATAGCAAAGGTAATTTTGTTCCAAAACATGAAGAAACAAAGAACGAGGGAATAAAATGCTAATTAAATAAGTTGATAGGAATAAATTATAAGTAGAATGTAAGTTCAGGGATTTTCTGTATTTAACCCTAAAACAAAACTAACATATTGGTTGTCAAGTCAGTGTAGAATACATGGATAACTTAAGTGAAAATGGAACTTTAAGTGGTTTTAATCTATCCCCAAGGCCAGAAAACTACATACCTTCTTACTTAAAATATAAACATAGGCTTTTCTTTTCTTTGTGTCAAATATTAAAGCTTTTTCTAAAAAGAAAAAGACAAAAACTAAGAATTCGAGATGTATCAACGCAGAATGATAGGAGCATGTTAATTATAAATAGTAGTATTACGGGGTTAATCGAGTAGAAGCTTGGGATGGCAGTCCCACTGGGTTGGTACAGCTGCATAGAATAAGTGCAAATGCAAGAAAACGGGGAAGGGGTGGAGGAGGGGATGGGAAGTTGTGAATTTTGTTATTCAGATTTAATCACGTTATTCGTGTAATTATATAAGTGACGTGGTTAATTTTGAATCTCAAAATTCATATAATGTCTATTTTAAAATTTTAGGTTAATTACATTTGCCTCTTATGGGATTTGACATATTACGATTCGAACCTAATGGTTTGGCATAATTACAAATCTTAACTCTCTCTTGTCACTAACTTCTGTTAATGGAGCCTATAGAAAGACTAAATTGCCCTTATAAAGAATGGCTTAATTAGTCCCTCAATTGTGTTTCCAAAATTGACAACAGCACTCAAATTTTTTTTATTTTTTCAATTTAGCCCTAAAATTTATTTCTTCACCACAAACACATTCGAATCCATGATGCAAATCAGTGATTCATAGAGTGAAAAAAAAAATAAAAAAACCCATAAAGATGACCATGATCAAATTACTATGGAAGTGGAACAAACAAATACAAAACTACTAGCAAAAGAGTACAAAAACGATGCTACTAATCCAGTGGAATGGCAGATTATCATCATCAAATTCCAGTAGTAAAGGTATGCTTGATTAATAATTGGTTTAATAAAACAGCTAGTAGAATCAAATTTCTTAAAAAAAAAAAAAAAAAGGTTGAGAAACAGAGAGTTGCGTTGGGTTTGGGGTTGGGGAGACGAGTTTGGGTTTGGAGCTTGGGTATGGGTTAGATGGGTTTGGGTTGAAGAAAAGTTGAGAAAAATGATAAAATTGCATAGGGATTATGAAAGACATTTTGGGGATAAAAAAATAACTTTTTGTTGATATCACCATTTCTTTTTACGGTAGTGAATGGCAGGGAAGTTTTTGTTAAACGTTTAACTAATGAAGGGGTTGACTGTAATTATGCCAAACTACAAAGTTAAATTTATAATATGATCAAATCTTAGGAGAGGTAAATATAATCAATCCTAAACTTTTTCAGGAATAGAGGCTTTTTTTTTTTCTTTTTTCAGGATAGGGGCCTTAAGATGGCTACTATGGATGATGGATAGTGAGTGAGTGAGTGAAGATGGACACTGGACTGAACTTATCTCCTTCGCTATCTCCTTAAACACGTGGGGTTGACACCAATTTAAAAAAGTGCAGTGGCAGGCCCTATCCTTAAGGTCCCACAAATTGTCACCAGCAATGGGCTTCAGATTGGACCAAATCAATAAAAGAAAAATAAAAAAGAATTATTCCTTGAATCTGGTTTATAAATTTACTTCTGGACCATGTAATATAAATTAAAGTCAAAATATTTTTTTAATCAATACAATATCCATAATAGAGCACTCCATTAATTTCATGACCTATATAGATGCATCATGCATACGGAAAAATATTTAAGTACACTGAATTATTTTTTTCATTTATAAATTTTGTTATTAAAATTAAATATTATAAAATTTTATTTATAATTAATTAATATCATTTATTTTATAATATTTAATATATATTATAAAATTTATTAATAAAACTGTAATCAGTGGGACGACCCACACCCCCACCCCCACTTCCCACGCCCTAAACCTCCCTTCTCTTCCTTTCCTTAAATGGGATTGGGGACACCGCCCAATCTCAATGACACTAGTTTGCTTTTGGACGCACCATTCTCCCGTGGACTATTCATGGGTAAATCATCAATTCCACAGTATTATTGTATAAATTTGTTGATTCAAAAATATTTATATTACTTATGTAAGTAATATAATTATTTCTAAATTAAAAGATTTGTAATAATAATATAATGAATTCGATTTATTTTATTTATATATATATATATTTAATATATAATAAAATCAATTCATTTTAAAATTTTTCCGGTTCCTTCCAACTCCAAAGGACCATTGCCCCATTCATATATTTACTTGTAGTCGGCAAACTAAAAAACATTTTACATGGCCTGACATCCTAAATGTGGGCCATGTACTTCTCTTCAATGGATTTTCTCTCATAATCATCTCATTTTGATAAACATGTCATTACGAATATTTGGTCTTTTTTGAACAACCAAATCAAAGGTTGGTAAGCATTTGGCATCAGCCAACCAGTGCAAATGTGTCATTATTTGGCATGTTGTTGGTGTACTTCACTTTTTCTGTTTCTTGGATGTGTATATATAGGTTTAATTTGCTTTAAACATCTTAACTGAATGGTTATTTATGCTTTACAAGTTTAAGTAAAGTTTAATTCAAATACATTCAAGAATCTGTGATGTATATATGTATGACTTTTTTTCCTTATTGTGACCATTTGCAAATAAGATGTACATTTATTTCTTAGAAAGTTTTATTGAATTGTGAAAAATAAAAGCATAACATGAATAATTATTTGATAAAAGATGTAAGAAATTAAAAGGTGTAGTGACTAGCTGATGTAAGAAATTGAAAAGTGTCTTTATCTGCGATGGTTCTTCATAGACAAAAGTCATTTTCCTGTTTCCTCTTTCTAAAATCTTATCCTTAACTCTATATTAATGCTAGCAAAGAACCAACAAAAAAAAAAGAAGAAGAAATAAAATCGTTCATATTCTTTTGAGAAGGGTGGGGAATGGAACAAAGAGTATTTAAGTCCACAATCTTTCGGCGTTTTTGGGTGAGACTGGAAGAACCTGCAAGAGACAAATTCATTTTCTTTAATTTTTCTTGCTGCCTACTATTATTTTGTCTTTATAAATAACGAAAACTAAACTATTCTTTCCTTAAAATAGTGTTGAAAGCTAAAATGATAATTTGAATAGCTAGTATTTAAAATATTATTTAATTTAAATACTATAATACACTTTGTTTGATTATTGATGCAGTACGATACACACGATAATGTGAAACAGAATACTATGTTTAACCAAATATCATACTTGAGCCCCACAAATTTTCATTATTGCATTACATGTGACAAGTCTAATTTAAAATGCTGAAAATAATATTAAAGCCAAATCCTTTTTAATTTTGCAAATGTATTTAGATACGCAAATTTTATTTTTTTTAAAAAAAAAAATGTTCCACCATTCCATTCGAGGCTTAGAAGCTCCATCAACAATTGAAGATGCATGGCCATGCAAGGGTAGTGCAAAGGCCTTTATGGAAGTAGGACGTACTCCCTGATACTTAGCCAAGTATATATCAGTATATGAATCTTTCTGTCTGTGCTGCAGAAAACTTTTCTACATCCCCCTTTCTCAAACTTACTTCTCATTATTTATTTATTTATTCCATTCTTCTAATTCTCTTCTCAGCTTTGCTACAAAAATTCCCGCACTTGTCTTAGCTCTTTTCCTTTTGTGACGATGTATAGTACGTTTCAAACTTTCAATACCAACCCAAAACCAAAAGATAAAACATTTTTCCTTTCATTCCCTTTCTCTTTTGCTTTTCTCTTTTTCCTAAGCATCCCCATACCATAACCCCCCCCCTCTTATTAGTTTTTATTGAAAAGAAAAACAAAATAAAGAATTTTATATATATATGAAATCCCATATATATATAAAAAAAAAATTTACGAGTAATTGTCTAAGGGTCAGAGACACATCATTTGTCCAATCCCTATCTGGAATAAAATTTAGTCAGTGACCGTGATATATCTCTGCTGCCTTCTCACATAAACCAAAAAAGGTGCACGTTCATTATGTAATTAATTATCAATAATTAATTCTTGAATTGTATAAATTAAAGGGAATTTCAATAATGGGTTGCATGTAAAAAAGTGAATAACAACAAGCCGCCCCCCTCTCAAAAGATGAAAAAAGAAGGCCTCTGGTCTGCTGTTTTTGGGGGATGGAATTGGAAATTCAGTTTAATTACTCTACGCCTAATTAATTAATTAGCTTCTCTATGTGTAATCAGTGATTAGTTTTTTTAGTAATTTAGACGGCTGGTTGTTTATCCTTCTACATCGGCAACAACGTTATACTAGTAATTAATAATGTGTCAATTTGTGTTGACCTCTACTAATTAGTGGATAGACTTGGGGACAAAGATTCACAAATTATGGCTGCACTAAAAATGGCAAAAGTAGCAAGAATACAAGTTGAGGGGACACAATTTCTGAAATTATGGCTGCTCAAATATTAGAATATTCTACAAAAGAAAATGAGAAAAAGAATATTCTTATAATCTAAAATGATTAAAATTCATATACATTACTGTAATAGTGTATTCGTCTGGTCTGAGAGTGAGTTCTCCCTAACACAGTTGGGCCTATCCCTAAATTAGATTAGAGTATAATAGATAAAGATTCCAAGTAGAGTAGATGTTTGTGCTTAAAAACAATAAGAAGAATAACCCGTAGTTAATCTAAAACGTATCTTTCACAAACTTGAAAAACATAAGCAATTTCCTCACTTCATGATTAGGTCTTTAGTTTTCTTTTGCAGCATCATATGTTTTGGGTTCAAGTTATTCTTCAATTTGGAGTTGTGGTATAATGCTTCTGAATTTTTAATAAGACGAGGAATCAGCATCCAAATTGAACGTCCAAGACTTTCTTGTGCCAATTATGGTGATACATGCATGCAAGATAAAATACATCTTAGTAGTTAGTACTTGTAATTAGCATTTATAGGAAGTTTTCACATGCTCACGCTCGCTAGCTGTAAAACAAATTTTATGTTTCAAATATGGCATATCACAGTTGATGTAAAATGACCAAAATACCCTTCATTTATAAATGAAGCAAGAGTATAGTGTCATTATACTTTGGTCATTTCACAATAATTTTGCTATGATACTTCACTAAAAATATATATATGTGTGATAAAAGGTGATAGAAAAAGGAATTAATTTTTAAAATTTTTTTTTTAAATGAAAACTATGTACTTATTTTTTAGATTAATACTTGGACTATATTTTGCTTAAAAAATTATTCTTCAAGTAATATTTTAAAAATATTTTAAACATGTTTGTTCATTGTTTTTATCTCATCACATTTCAAAAGTACCTACCGCATTTATTCTAAATATTATCCTAAATAATACTATAGATAATACTATATGGGACAATTTTTCTGTAAATAATAAGTCATAGTAATATGTCATTACCATTTAGACTCTAATTTTTCATTCTTTTATGATAATATTGATATGATGCTTTCAAAATGAAATATAGAAATTAGGGAAATAGTTATGTGAACATGATCATTTTAACTCCATTTATAAATTTGATAATGTAGATTAAATATTATAATATTTTACAAAATTTAATTTATATCAGAAACGTTTACAAGTGGAAGGTATAAGTTTTTTCCAATAGCCTTAGTAACATGCAAAAATTATTAGATACCCTTTGATGGAAAAGTTAAGCAAGCCATTTAATAGTGGATTGACACAACACAACCAACAACTAATAATTACAGATAATGTAATAGTAATACAAATAATTGAAAGAATAAACTGGAAAATCTATAATTTTTTTTTACACCAAAAATAACTATGCATTAATGCAAATTTTACAGCCTTTTGTTAAAATCACATTCTATGATTGTTCATTTGTTCTCATTCCCATCCATCCATCCTTTCCCCCTTTTTTGGTAACACTGGTGGAAGGATAGAGAAAGATAGAGAAAGAGGGGAGAGAGACAGACAGATTTAGAAAGGATCAGCATCAGCCCCGACAGGATTATATACAAAGAAAAATAAAAGAAACAAACTCAACAAGAATCTCATTCTTTCCTAATTCCTACTCTGCAAATTACTAAAAACACTCAACCTCATCTTCATACTGCATATTTCTTGTGGGTTTTGCATATTTCTTCAAGCCGAGTCTAATAAAAAAGATTTTCTTGAATTAGTATTTTTTTTATGTCTATGGTGTCCTTTGAAGAGCATGAATACATAGGCTTATCAGAGGTTCATCCAGCAATGGAAAACTCTGAAAAGAATGCTAAAGTTTTGAACTTGAAGGCTACTGAGCTGAGATTAGGCTTACCTGGTTCAGAATCGCCTGAGAGGGAACATGTTGGGGAGGATAAGAATGGTGGTTATCAACATGGGGTGATAAAGGGTTTTGTTTCAGGGGCCAAAAGGGGCTTTTCTGACACCATTAATGGTGGTTCTAGTTCTTCTGGCAAGTGGGTTTTTTCTGGGACTGGTGGATCTGAGGTGGATTTGAATAAAGGTGGTGGCTTGTTCTCTCCCAAGGGTGTTAATGGAACTTCCAAGTGTTGTGGTGAGAGTGGAAATCAGCAGTCTTTTGTGGGTTCTGGAGTTGGAAAAGAACTTGTTCCTCAGTCACCAAAGCCTGCTCAGGAGAAGAAGCCTCAAGTTTCTGCTGCAAATGGTCACTCTGCTGCCCCTGCTGCTAAGTAAATTTCTTCATTTTCCTCTCTTTTTTTTGGAAAGTAAGACTAGCAGTTTGGTCCTTCATTTCTTGGCATGGCTGCAGTTCATGTCTCATTTCTTGTTTTTGGCTTGTTAGTTAGTAGTTATTGTTCCATTTAGTTATGTTTGTCTTCTTAATTAGCTGAAGAAAATGATTCTTTGGTTTGTTTGACTTGTGAGTTAGAGATCTCTTTGCTGTCTTGCATGTGTTCTTTATCTTGAGAGACTAGGGAGATAAGGATTTGTCAAGATGTCTATACTTTCCCTGTTTTGTAAAGTTGTATTTTTCAAAAAAAAAATTTTTTAGCTTGTACTTTTTGGTTCTCAGAAATGAGGTAGTTTGAGGAGTATTTGGATGCATTAATTAGAAGAAAGTGATATCAAAGAGACTGTAAATTTTGATGTTTTCTTGTTATGTTTGTGTGTGACAGGGCACAGGTGGTTGGATGGCCAATCCAATTCGATCTTTCCGAAAGAACTCTATGGCTATTAATCCTCCAAAGACTGATGAAGATGCGGATGCCAAGTTGGGAACTGGTTGCCTTTATGTCAAGGTCAGTATGGATGGTGCCCCTTACCTGAGGAAAATTGACCTGAAGATCTACAGCAGCTATAAGGATCTATCTTCAGCATTGGAAAAGATGTTTAGCTGTTTCACAATTGGTAACCCTTTGTAAATTGTCTCCTGTCTACTCAAGTCATAATTTACTAATTCTGACTTTTAAAATAAGAGAATTTCATCGTCAATTTGATCAAGAAAACATTTCTGTTGTCATCAGTAAATTCTCCATATGAGTTTGTATTTTCAAGTGCAAATATTGGCCACCTAGGTCATTCATCATATTGTTTTGTGATTTGTCAACAAATCTAAGATAATATAGGGGAACAGCTTGACATATTATTGAAAGATTATGTAGCAGATCTGATTGCTTAGTTTTCAATTTTGCTTATTTGTTAAAAACGTTATTTGTTTTAGAGTAAGATCTCACTCAGTGAAGAAAGAGCCTAGCAAGTATTGTTAGAATTTAATTAGTTTTCCTCTTGTATTGTCTGAAAAAAAAAAATCCTTTATATTTCCTTCTCCAAAGACAAGAATAAAGGCATAAACCCGCGCATAATGGACAAGAATTAACATAATGCTTACTAAGAACAGTAACAGCATGTGACTAATATTTACATGTTAATATGAAGAGCTGTGGTTGCTTGAACAAAACATTAAATAGTTTGCATTTAAATGCTTATCTTGCTCTTTTGTTATGTAAATTCACTTTACATGAATTTAAGTTGTACCCTTTTTTCCAGGTCAATGTGGCTCCCACGGGGTTCATATCCGGGATGGAATGAGTGAAAGTCGATTAATGGATCTTCTACATGGTTCTGAATATGTACTCACATATGAAGACAAGGACGGGGACTGGATGCTTGTTGGTGATGTACCTTGGGAGTAAGACTTTCTGATTTTTTTTTTTTTTTGGTGGGAAAACGCCTTTTTGATTTTATCTAGGATCATTTTTTTTTTTCAATTTGGGATTTACGGACTCACAATAAACAACTGCAAAATAGATTTTTCAGTATGCTTGACTTTGACTGACCAAATCAATGATGTCATATTATTTTTAACTTTTTGGTAAATCTATACTTCGTTTGATGATTTTAACTGATATTGAAGTTCTGCTTCCACTAAATTTCTCGATATTTAATATCTGTAATTTCAATCCCTCTAACCTGCCAGAAAATAGTTTTTAAGCCACTGTTTTGACAAAGAATGTGTTCCTGACCTGTGTCCTGGTGGTTGCAGAATGTTTATGGACTCGTGCAAGAGGTTGCGGATCATGAAGAGTTCTGATGCTATTGGTTTAGGTAAAAAGACTACAAAATTAACCAGATTCTTTTATTCTTGTTGCTCCACTATCCAGCTTTTGTGCCTTGCAAAGTAGTTGTGGATTCATTTCATACATCCCTTGATCATACTAATCATTATAGATGCATGCTTCAAAAAGCATTTTAAAAAGTGGATGCACATCAATTCGGTGGTGAGCTTTTTGCTTTTGAGGCAAATCTTTATGGATTAGAAATGCTAATCTCGATCGTGCATTCTTCTTTAGTATATATTTTTCAGATCATTTTTGACCAGTCAAAAAGTAAGAGCTTTTTATTTCTTCGTTTTTCTAACAATATGTTTCAATTTTACAGCCCCAAGGGCCATGGAGAAGTGCAAAAACCGTAACTAGTGCAAGATTCTGCAGCAAATAGGATCAATTTTCTGCAAACGAAAGAACTCAAAGATTCCCTTTACATAACTGCTGGAAGGAAGGAAGCCTTTGATTTGAACTAAAAATCAGGCACTTGGTTTAATTAAGTGTACTATTATTATTGTGTTTTAAGGCTTTTTCTGTTTACTGGAGAAGTACATTTTAGTAAATGACATATATTCTGAAAGATAGTTACTTCATAGTTGTGGTTGAGTGTGTCTAAAACACTTCGTGTATTCTTCTTTGTTGGTTTCTAAGTTTCAATATGTATATGCTTGGTTTGTTAAAATCTGTGTAGTGCACAAGTTTTTTCTCCTAGATCCATAAACATAGGTGGAAGGAAAATTCTTATATGGATTTAGGTGTATGGTTTTATCATAGTATATTTTGTGATCTATATTTATTTATATTATCTAATTTTTTTTAAAAAAAATTAAAAATTAAAATATTTTATTCATAAATTAATGAATGTGAATAAATATAAATTATAATCTATACAATAGAGTTGTCCGCTTTAGTAGATACGAGAAGGGATGATTCAACATTTCAAGGCTAAGCGTGTCAACTCAAATCTCAGTAATATGATAGGAGATATCTCAGCCATATAATAATGAGAAAATAGGGTAAATTACACGAGGAGAATCCATTTCAAGAAAGAATCGTGGTTAATTTTCTTTTCTTAGGAATATCACTCTAAAGCACGTATAAGGGTTTGTATTACTCACTTTGTCGACATCTAGAGGTAAATATTATATTTGTTGAAATAATTAAAAAGTATAAGAATTTTATTATTTTTTAATTAGTCAGTAATTAAGGATGCTCACTCCACATTCCTGGGTTAGAAATAAATTTTTTTTCGTAATTTAGACAATCAACAATTTTTTTCATTTTCTTATTAGTACTATTCTATCCTTACTTGAATAGTCAATCCCTTCTTTTCCTTTCATTTTTCTTAATTTCTTTTTTTTCCAAAATATATAATTTATTACTTAACAGTTGTTTCATTTTCTTAAATTGACCCCAAAATTTTTCATATAGTTTTATTTTGTACTAGTTCATCAATTAAAAGTAATTAAAGGGGTAATTTGGGAAAAAAGTTTAGTTTGTCAAAAAATTTGCTAAAATTTCAAAACCAAGTGCATTAGGCATTCAAACTTGCTTCGGGTATTTTTCATCCACCTCTTACCCTTTATTAAAAGTATAGGGGATATTTGTAAATATTTAATCAAAAGGGGGTTATTTTAAAAATTATGAATAATCCGCCATACCATAAGGTGTGAAATTGGAAACTGATCCTTTTCTTTTTCCAAAATGAAATACTGTGAAATTGGAAACTGATCCTTTTCTTTTTCCAAAATGAAATACTATCAAATACAGTAAGGTAAATTACAATGAAGTCCTTTGGTTTGATTAATATTCATGTTATTTTTTATGGTTTTTGAACATACAATTTATCTTTTGTGATTAGGGGGTTTTTTTTTTTTTAAATGGATGAAAAGTTAAAAACTTAACATATTTGTGTAAAAAGTCTAAAATACCCTTAACCCTAATACTCCTTTATCACCCAAAAAGACCTTTTTCCTAAAAGATAGGAGTTGTATTTTATATTAAAATACATAAATAGTCTTAATTAGAGGTTTTAAATGACTAAAATAACATTTTAAATAAAAAAATTTCAACCTCCGAACAGTCATTTAATAGAATATATTTAACGGTTTGATTTTAACCTAAATACAAGAGGTAGATTGTAGATTTAAAAACTATATGAAGAGAGTAACGTAAATATTATTCAAACTATAAGGGTTACTCGTAATTTATCCCATACCACAGACTTGGTCTTTTTTGAATATTTAGAATATCCTTAAACAAATTGCCAAAAAAAACAAAAGGAAAGAAAAATCCCCCAAAACATCGTTTAGTTTCATATAATCTGCAAGCACACAGTAGTGGAAGAGGAAGAGGAAGAGGTAGAAGAAGAAGAAGAAGAAGATGAAGCTGAAGCAATTGGAGGGTCTGCTGGGTTCTCTTGAACAATTCTCCAATCCAAAGGTCAGATTCAGAACTTAGCCAACCAACCCCCTCCCCCCCCACCCCCCACCCATGTGAATAACACACACACACAAAACCCCAAAAAAAAAAAATGTTATCTTTCTTTATCTATTTTCTGCTTTTTAGTTTTCATTTTTCCCTGTTAGTATTTTATTTACTCTGTCTTCTGCTGAAAATATTACAGATTGAATTGGAACAATATCCAACAGGGTCCCACATTGCCTCTAGAATGCTTTACACTGTAATTCCCCTCCCCTTTTCCTTCCTTTCTTTCTTTGCATCCATATTTTCCTTTTCTGAATCTTTTCAAGATACCCCTTTTCTTATTTTTATCAAATACAGTTACTATATGTTCTTTCCAGTTTTCTTTTTTAATTAAAGTTCAAGTCCTTTTTTTTTTTTTTTTGGAGAAACTAATTGGGATAGTAATAAGTAATCTTGATTTTTGTTTTTTTTTGTTTTTGTTTTTTTGGGGTGTTTAGGCAGAGAATTCATTTGGGGATGTGAAGAATAAAGTAGTGGCAGATTTTGGTTGTGGCTGTGGAACATTAGGCCTTGCTGCTGCTCTCTTGGGTGCCGAGTTAGTACCTATATGACTCCTCCTTTATATCTTTTCTTTTCTTGTTCTTCAATGTCTTTTTAGTTAATGTTTTATTTTGTGGCAGTCTTTTATAGTATATTTTTCTGTTTTTCATGTTTTATTTTGTAGAAGCTATTATTGCCTTAGTTCTATTATATGCCTATGTTTTCCCAGAATATCTCTGCTTAATGATGTTTGCTTTGAGCAGTCATGTTATTGGGTTGGATATTGATGCCCAGTCTCTTGAAATTGCATGTGAAAATGCCGATGAGCTTGAGGTACTGAACTTATGCTACTTTCTCAACTTTTATTTCATACAGCGGTGTTGATGAGATATTATTGTACTACTAGCTTTCCTCTTGTGCTTAATGAAGGAAAAGGAAAGTGAAAAGGGCAATTCGATAAGCATATCTTGTTATTTGAGTGAAATGAAAGTTATATTATTTTACAGAACTTACTTTAATTTGAAATGCATTTTGATCATCCTGTAAATGTATCAGCAGTTAATCAATTTTTAACCCCTTTCCTGGTCCTCGTCAATGGTACATGCAGTTGGACATGGAGTTTGTTCAATGTGATATCAAAAACTTGACATGGAAAGGTTCTCTCTCTGCCTCTCTCTCTGCATGTGCATTGTTTTCGTTTATTCATGTGCTTCAAAATTACATACATGGGTATGCACCATTGAGCAACTTACGGTGTTTGTGGAACTATATGTCGTGAAAAGTTTAACCTTTTTCCACTATTTGGCTCTTCTTTGATTAGGTCAAAAGAGATCAAGAAAACACTTCTCAAAGCATTATTTATTCAACATGCTTTATTCTGTAGTTGAGTGGTGTAGAATGCTAGATTTCTTATCCAGCTATGTCGTTGTGACTTAAATTCTTCCTCTGATTGGTAATTCTGCTCCTTGGAGGGAGTTCTTAGATTAAAAATTAAAAATGCTGTTTACAGAGTTTCCTGCACCAATATGTCAATTTCGTAGAGTATGGAGCACTGGAGCTTATAAGCTAATAAGTTTTGAAATTCTTTTTCCCGTTGCACTATTTTTTTTTTTTTCCTTCCATAAACTTGTATAGCTGGGAACACTTGAGAATGATGTTATATGTTACTAATTTTGTTTATGAAATTTCTGCATCAATTTACTTGTGGTGGTTGTAAACACGCATAATAGAATATTTGTATCTTACATTTGACTACATGCAGGCCAAATAATTGATACTGTTGTCATGAATCCTCCTTTCGGAACACGAAGAAAAGGGGCAGATATGGATTTTCTGTCTGTGGCTTTGAAGGTAGAGTGTTGAACTGTATTCTTGTGGTCATGCTTATACTCGTTTCTTTCAACAAGGCCTAGTTCTAAGTCTGTTGTTGTCGCAGGTTGCTTCCGAAGCAGTTTATTCCTTGCACAAGACGACAACAAGAGATGTGAGTCCCCAGTTTTTTGAATTTGTGACTCTTTTACAATGGAAGAGCTTCTTATCCTAAATAACTAAGCATTCTAATCAACTGCATTGATGCGCACTTTAACTACGTGATGATTGATGACTGCTTTTTATGGCTTATAGCAAAAGTTTTGTGTCTGCCCAGTATAATATTCCCAAGAACCAAAACTTACTGGGGATTTTGGGATGTGGGCTTGTAGGCAAATTATTTTCTCCAACTTAACACCTAAAAGCATTTCAATTTACAATCAAGGACTCTTCCTTTTTCTATAGCCAATTAATTGTTTGGTTTTGCCCCGTGTCCTTTGGGCATGGTGCACGTGACTGCTTTTGTCCTGTAGTTTTTTTTTTCCCCCTTATATTTATCTTTTCTTTTCAATTTTATTGGTGATTGCAGCATGTGAGAAGAGCAGCCTTGCGAGACTGTAATGCTAGCAGTGCGGAGGTTTTGTGCGAGGTACATCATATTTGTTTTCTAACTGCTTTCACTATTTCAATACCACTGAATTTCTCTTGATCCTTCATTTCTCACTGCTTACTAGTTGTTACATTATGGTGTTTGGTGTCCAGAAAATCAGTCTCCCACCTCTTTCTGGAAATAATGACTTACCTTTTCTCTTTCAGCTCCGATATGACGTGCCACAGCTGTATAAATTTCACAAGAAAAAGGAAGTGGATATTGCTGTAGACCTTTGGCGGTTTGTTCCAAAAAAGAAACAATAGAAGTGGCCTAAGGATGTAATATGCAGTGAGATCAAGTAAATTTTAGTTATTTCTTCTTCCCTTCTTTGGGTCCTGCTCTGATTATGACCAAATACATGTAAAACTAGCGAAGGGGACATGGTTCATAACATCCCTGCTAGGGGGGATCTTTAGAATTCATTGTTGCCCCATATGTAATTTAAGTGTTTTTTTTTTATTTTGGCCAGTCTCCCGGTGACAAGGGATCTTGTACAACATACCATGGATTCTAAATTTTCTGTGATGGATTTTTTTTTTTTTTTTTTTTAAAGGTTTCTGTGGTGGAGTTTGAGTGATGTCATTCTATTTGGGTAATTTTTGTGATATAATGCAAACTTTTGTCGATCACCTTGACTCATTTCAATTTCAGGGTGAAATTACTACTATCATCAGTTTAACAAATTTTCTTGTTTGGAGGGCCAATTTAAACTTTTCCACTGACAGGGTTCAATTAACTTTGGAGGGCCGAACAGTCTGTCAAAAAGAACTGCATATACTAACTTTCCAAAAGGGGAACAACAATATACAAAAAATTGCTTTGTAGGATTGCCGCATGAAAACTCATTTGGGGAGGTGCCTCTCCATACAGTGTCTATCAATAGGACTATACCTAAAGGTAGCTTTTCAAGATATTAATACATCCAAGAAAGAGGGAAGAACCAAAAGGAAATAAGGAGAGTCATTTCCATAGCAATAAAAAGAATCAGATCAGACTTTTAAGGAACTCCCATGCCTCAGATAATTAAATCAATTTTCAGTAAAGATTCGCGTGGCAATGTTTGGAAGGCTCTCCATAACTTGTAGATGATTAGTCAGTCGATATTCAATCTTTTACAGCAGCAGCTGCCTTTTCTTCACCCAATTCTGGTTTACTTTCCTCACCGTGAGTAAATCGAACGAACCTTCTAACTTTTATGTTCTCACCAAGAGCCGCGACAGTTTGCTTTACCAAGTCCTTCACCAAGATACTGTCATTTTTAATGAAAGGCTGCTCTAAAAGAGCAAGCTCACCAAGCCTAATTGCTTTGATTCCCTTACAATCTTTTCTCTTATATTCTCGGGTTTGGACTGAAGGTCTTCTCTCTGCATCTCCAGTTCTTTTTCCTTGTTGACAATGGCTGCCGGAATGTCTTCAATAGATACGTACTGCACCTGTGGGCTCGCTACAACTTGCATTGCTAGATCATCAACTAATTCCTTGAAATTTTCACTTCTACCCACAAAGTCAGTTTCACAGTTAACTTCAATGAGAACTCCAATACGAGAATCGTGAATATAGGACCCAATCCTACCTTCTGCTGCAAGCCTGCTAGACTTCTTTTCAGCAGAGGATAGACCCTTCTTCCTCAGATACTCCTGTGCCTTCTCAAGGTCTCCCCCAGTTTCAGAGAGGGCTTTCTTGCAGTCCATCATACCTGCTCCAGTTTCTTCACGCAGTTGTTTGACCAGTGCAGGTGAGATTGTTGCTTTTACAGGCCTGCACGGGGACATAGAAATTGGTGATTTTTAGTTGTTAACAAACACCAATACATTTATATTTGTCTTATGAATCCAGCCCCACTAAAAAATGGATGTGCCCATTTGTCTGTCTATCACAAAAAATTGGTGGAATCTGGAAACTAGGATTCGCATGCCAAAGATCAACCAAAAATGAAAATCACACTTTTGGCCCACCAATAATTACACTCTAAAGGTCCCAACTCTATCAAACTAAAGTTTGTGGACAAGTCTGCACTAGACTAGTTTTTTGTCCTGTTCGGAAGTTGCAATCTGACGATTATTTAAGAATGTTACTACATAATGAAAAAGTTATGTATTACAATAGATCCTTAGTGCATCTAATTAATTGGTAAAAACTTAAATATACCATAAATTATTTTAACATGTAGACATTAAATAAATATAGTCTCTAACATTTACTGAGCTCAAGCACATCCAAAGCTCAGCCAAATATTTAGCGGGCCCAATCATCTGAGCACTTGCTGGTCCAGACTACTGAGTCCTACTTAATGATTAGTCGGAATTGATAATATATTGGCTAAAACAGTTAACTAGGACTTTGTCTGCTAGTGTCAAAACAACCTAACACCCCAGATGGAAAATACTATGGACACTGGGGTATTTTCATCATTGTCTAAATCCAGCTGAACAAATGATAATATAACTTGTTTAGATTAAGTAAACGCACTAAAGTGCTAAAATAATTCAACAGAGTATAACAACTTACTTGTCAACTGTTTCCTTGGCTTCAACAGCAACAGGCTGCTCTTTTTTTGGTTCAGTTGGTTTTGCTGCAGTTTGGGCAGCTACCTCAGCAGCAAAATCTTGGCTTTTCTTTTCCAAACCTTCTCCAAGGTTGTAGCGTACAAACCTCTTGACCTTTATATTTTCTCCAATTGTTGCTATAGTCTGCTTCACCCAGTCTTTAACCACCATCTTGTCATTCTTAATGTAAGGCTGCTCCAACAAGGCCAGCTCCTCAAGCCTTTTCCTGATCCGCCCATCAACAATCTTTGACCTGATCTGCTCAGGTTTTGATAATAGATCTTCTTTCTGCATTTCAATGTTCTCTTTCCTTATCAACTATCTCCTTGGAAACATCATCCGCAACAAGATACTGTACTTGAGGGCAAGCAGCCACTTGCATGGCTAAGTCATCAACTAATTCCTTAAAGATGTCACCCCGAGACACAAAGTCAGTCTCACAGTTCACCTCTATCAACACACCAATCCGACTATCATGAATGTATGCCCCTATTCTTCCTTCAGCAGTAGTCCTGCTGGCCTTCTTATCTGCACTTGCTAACCCTTTCTTTCTGAGGTATTCCTGAGCTTTAACCATGTCTCCTCCCGTTTCTGAAAGTGCTTTCTTGCAGTCCATCATACCTGCTCCAGTTTCTTCACGTAACTGCTTCACAAGAGCTGGTGATATAGCAGCTGCAATACACACAAGTTGATCTTAGCAGGGCAGGACAGATGTCAATTAAAAAGTCACCGAGATACGGTTTAAAGATCAATGAGTAGAAAGGAACTCAACTATATAAATGAATAAATATCCAAGATAGCTTTGGTTGATTATGAGATCTAAAAAGATAACAATAACTGAAAAGGAAATATATAAAGCAAAATTTCCCTCTTGAATTGCTTTCCGGAAAACCAAGTAGTATTGATCATGTATTGGTTGCAAATTTGGATCTAAAACAAAAGGATCAAGTGTTTAACAAGGTCCAGCCTCAATTAGTTTTCGTTTTTTAACTGCATTTAACAAACTAAATGCAATTCAAAGTTCTTCATACTTCTCTGATAAATTTTGGAAATAATTTACAGAGCTTATACATAGTCAAGTTTAACCGGCATGCAAAGTAATGAAGACAGGATATTGATATTTATTACATGTAAAACAGTGGTTCGACTATGAAAGAAAAATGTCAATTTACATGATAAGATTGCAATATGGGTAATATTACCAACTATATACTGATCTACATACACATGCATATGTTTGTGTTTTAGAATGCCTATAAGAAACCATGTATTAACTCCAAGACTAACCAAAAAGTAAGACATGTATGCATTCAATGAATAGTGAAAAGACAGATAGTATAATAACTTCAAACAGGAGGTAATTTGAAACTTTAAGATCAATCCATGCATTTATGCATCAAACCAGACCATTAGTAGAGTAGCTTTGCATTTAATTCCAAGATTGACAAAATTGTAGGGCATGAACGAAGAGTGGCATACACAGTGCAATTGATACACTTAAGCAAGAGATTGTCAAATATTTATGATCAATACGAATTTATGAAAGCATTTTGTGATTCATCATGTTGGGTGATAAATAGAACACACTTTTAGGAAATCAAGTCCGGTCTGTTTTCCAACTTTCATCCTCCATGGCATCCAAAAAAACAAGAAGCATCAAGGTTCATCCTTCCAATCAAAAGAAAAATTGGCCAATGACAGTTTTATCACCACCGCATTTTCAGAGTTGTTCAAGGTGTATAAAGTAAAAGCATGAAAAGAGTGACCAAGTAGATCAAACCTTTGGTAGTTGCTTCGTTTTGTGAAGGGGCACTGACTTACACTTTGCTCACTCAAGTCTGCAACATTCCCACTTTTTGGTGAATCAGTTCCTACCTCTTCTGTTATAACAGTTGAACCAGATGAAGTTTCACTTCCTGAAAGAGGACTCTCGGCCTGCACTGCATCAGCCTCACTGGAATTGTCAATCTGATTCTCAATGACTTCAGGGACCACACCTTCTGAATATAAAAATCAATGCCAACCAATTCATGTTGAAGGTATAGAAAACATGGAAGTTCTAAAAAGAAGGTAAGTTTATCATATATTTCAAGTCTAAGCAATTTGTACCATCTTGTTAAATAATTAAAATGAAACAGAAAATAATCTGATTAGTGTCAAATTATCAACAAACTCCAGGCACTTCAAAATTTTGGAATATGAAGATTGGAGAACTAATGACCTAGAAACAAGTTCTACAGGTATGCCACCAGCCTGAGGAACAGGGGGAGAGCAAACTATTTCCTAAATAGAAAGTGGAAATGGATAAGAACAAATAACACTCAATAAATACTTGAAGCTATAATTACTTATTGCACAGAACCTGGTTTTCGTCATTGCTCCTACAATATATTGAGTAAATCAAATTGAAAGATACCTCTTATGTCTTCTTTCATCTCAAACTAAATATACACCTAGTTCCACCTCTATAGCTCCAATTCACACAAGCAGTATGATGTTTTCGTACTAGCTCATATTTGGATAGCAGATGTGGAAAAAAACTTTTAAGGCCACTAAAAAAAATAGACAACTGCATATGAGCCAAATTGAGAAACTTTTTCTGGAGTACCTGAGCTTGCAATTCCACCATTTGTCTCCAGGTTAGGTGCCACTAGTTCTTCATTTTTTGCAGCAGAGACAACTTCTTCCTTTTCAATAGGTGTCTCAGTTTGTACTTCATCTTTCAATGTCACACCTTTGTCTTCATCCTCAGTACCCTCCTCACCATTCAAACTCCCTGATGATGAGATTTGATCAGATATGGTTCCTGATAGCTCAGATTCTTCGACCATCTTCTACTTTTTCTGGGGCAGGAAGTACCTCAGTTACTGGATCTACTGCAGAGCTAGCTGCAGCAGCCAATACATCAGAGCTTGCTTCAGGTTCTTCCTCCATGCTTCCTGCTGCACTATCCACACCTTGAGAAGAATCAGCAAGTATATCTTCTTGAACCTCATGCTTGTCCAAAGTTTGAGCTTCATTTCCTGTATCAATTGTGGCAGATGTGCTGCCTTCAGGGGACAATATCTCAGAGCTTTCTTCTGGTTCTTCCTCTGCAATATGGACTGCATTATCCACATCTTGTTGAGTATCAGAATGTATGCTTTCTTCATCCTCACTTTTATCTATACTTTCAGCATTGTCTACAATGTTGGCCGTGGCATCCATATCCAGAACAGTATCCTGTGCTGGTTCAGCTGGTTTCACCTCTTTCTCCTGCTCATCCAAAAATGCAGCTATATCTTTGTTTTTATGGAAAGCCAAGACAAAGGGGTTAGTTGCAGCATAGAATAGGACAACACCCTGCACCAAGTCAAATTCTCCAGCAGTTTCCTCTTTTTTCATCGTCAATTGAACCTTTCCCCTGTTGATGTTTAACACGCGAACTTTCACTTCTTGTCCAACTTGGAGTGAAGATCCTCCCATAAAGTTTCCAAAACATTCACCAGCTTCCTCTGATGTGGGTAGGAAGCCTTCCTCCCCTTCCGGTAGAGATATGAAGGCACCTGCTCTGACTAAATTTTTAACAGCACCCTCAAGTTCTTGCCCTTTAACAAACTTTGAGCTTCTCTTCACCTCATCTCTCCTTTGGTTGGACTTTCCGGGAGTTCTGGAGGTACCAGCAGGGGTGTCTCTCTGCTTCTGGGGCTTGCTAGGATCATCACTTTCTCTCATTGTAAGAGATATTCTTCCAGTTTCTGTATTTGCTTCAACTAATCTTACCGTCACCTCTTGTCCAACAGAAACGACATCACCAACATCCTTCACATAACCATCACTCAACCTAGAAACATGCACCAAGGCCATCCGTGAAGGCACCAAAATCAACAAAAGCACCAAATGGCTGGATTGATCTTACTTTTCCAGTAAAAGTTGCACCAGGAATCAAATCTTCAGTCTTGATAGGAGGCATGTCACTCTTCCTACCAGGTCTTGTTCGCTTAGATTGAGCTGGGTTAGAGCTTCCATCTGATTTAGTGGAAGAATCTTCACTTGTTTCAGTGGCATCTGATGGACTTTCAGAGACTTCACCAATATATTTATCAGCTCCAGGCAAATCAGTCTCTTCTACAGCTACATCAGTCTGGGTCGCTGATACTATATGACCCCTCAATTTAGGTTGTAAAGCACATCCAATCCTAAACTGTGGAAATAACCTAAAGGATGTGGACATGGGTAACGTATATCTTTGGGAAAGCAAACATTGTTTCCTCGATTTCCGAAAGATACTGCATCTTGTAAGAAAAGAATCCTTTTTATTTATTAAGGCATTTCCTGGATTAACTAGATTATTGCTGCAACCAGGTGAACTTGGAAGCACAGCTGTCATCTTCACTTAAAGCGGAAAAACTTGGCAATAATAACTAATTGAAATTTTTGCTCTCTAATTCTTCACCTGCAAAACATGTAGAGATATAACTTTTCTTGACAGTTTTAAAAGAATCCCGGTCAATTACACAAATGGGCTGATTTTCTTGATTCAAACTATTCAATAACAATGATAATGCAGGTGCAAGAATGACGAGCATCTCCTTCTTTTCGACTACATTTGAAAGACTGAGAAAGCAAATTCTATTCCGTAAGAACTACATTTTCTCCTCTGAAATAATAAAATTGAGAATACCACATAATTGTGGTACATTCAGAATATAATTCACGAACTATGCAAGCACAACCAATTTCAAATTTGCACTTCGCAAACATAACTCAAGCACAAAGTCAATTTCATCCTCATTAGTGGTTTTCCAAGTAACTGCTATCCAGAATTCAATATACACTACCCCATTTGGGGTGTAATAAACAAAGCTTCAGAAGAATACTTAACAATATGATATTCCACTGTAAATTTCAAAAATTCATGGTTAGCTAGTACTTTCAGCTGAGGTTTAAGAAAGTAAATATTTTCCTCTCGTTAAACATTTTGTTGAGGAATACTATACCCAAAGAAATGCAAATTCCAGTTGCGGGACTCTGCCCAAGTTCAGCCATTATCCAAGTTTATCCATCTTTTTAACCTATCACAAAACGCATATCTATCCAAGAACCTCATCCTACAAGAGCCACAAAACTCACAAGGCAATGAAACTATGACTTGACATCAAATCCCAGTAAGGAGTGATCGAAACAGCAAGAAAAACAAAACACTTTCTTTAGTAATTCTGTCGAGGCAAAAACAGATAACTAACATATCCAAAACTCCATAGGGTGCAGTTATATCAACCACAATTAAGTAGATAATGCTAAGCACAAGATTCAGCAAAAGAATAATTAACCAAAAATAAACTAAGCAAACCTATACAAAATGAAGATAAACAAATTGAAATTCTTGCAAATTAAGAGAGACCCTTTATCAAGAAACATAATTTACACTTGTAACTTGCAAAAAAAGAAGCAACTAAAAAAACTATGACCTTTAAATTAGTTTCTTTAAGTCTCTATTGCTCAAAAAATGCAATCTTGAAAGAACCCAATAACATTTTTTAACTGGCAAGGTGTGTCCCTCTATTTAATTCCCTCTTGTTTTGTATTTTTTCATGTAGGAGAAGGTGGGTGGCGGGTTGTTTATGGGGTTTAGAGTAAGAGGGAAATGAAAGGTAGGGATTTAAATCCTTATCTCATCACCATCATCAACCATCATCTCATCCGCTTATTAAATGTCCCCCTGCAGTTGTTTTGGGTGAATATTCGAATGGTATTACCTTGGTAGAATGGAGTAAAATAATTCATTCACTTCCCCACCAGACACTGGCAGGGTGGAGTTGAAAATTTATCGGCGCATGAAAATAGGTTCAATTTTAATAAATTTTATTGCTAAATTAAATTTTATAAAATTTTATTTATATCATCTAATAACTATTTATAATAAATTTATTAATAGGATTATTGAAAAAAATTTCTATATATATATATTGTTAACTTGTGTTTTGCACTGTATGTATATAGTTGAATAATTAAATAAGATAATTGAAAAATATTTCTATGTATTAAATTCATAAATTATGATAATTATAAGTTATAGATATTTAGAGGCATTTGATTAAAAAAAAAAATCTTATATTTAAAGATAAAATATTCCAACTGCTAGATTAATGAAGTTGAGAAAAATCAATAATGATAGGCACTTTAAATTTGAGATTAGGAAGAGGTATTGAAAGGAAGAGAAATAAAAAGGATGTTATATTTTTTTGGCAAATGTTAATACCACAGCAAAATTTATTAATGTCATATTAAAAAATAACTGAAATGACCCAATTATCCCCACATTTCTAGCCTCACTTCACAATAAGAATGGTGTTTTGATAATTTCATTAGTTTTTTTTAGGACCCTCCCTATGTGGCATTGACAAATCTAAGGGTTGCCAACATTGGCGTTTGCCCCTCTTTTTGTTAAACTATGTAGTTCAAAATCATGGAAAAATGAGCTAATAGTTCTTATATTTTACGTTTGTATTTATTTAGTCATTCATATTTAAAATAATACATTTTTTCTTCTGACAAATTTAGTCATTCATATTTAAAATAATACATTTTTTCTTTTGACAAATTCAAAACGCATTATTATTTTATTCATTTGATATAATTATGGATATATTTTGGCTTGAAAATAGTCACATGTCGATCACATGTTACATTTTTTATTAGGGGTGTTCATGGATCGGGTACTTAGTTCATGAGTTAAAAAAAGTACCCGACCCTCACTAATTGGGTTAAGAAAATTTTGATTCTCTACTCGGTCCATACAAAGCGAGTACCCGTCTACCGGGTACCCTCAAAAGAGGTCCGGTTGACAGGGTATCCGACCTTCACTAGTAACAAAATATAAAAATTTATATAATGGATAGTTAAACAAGTTAATTGCACAATTAAGTCAATAATAATTAAATCTAAATTACAAAATATATCCCAATATTATATGCCAATAACAACAAACTAACAAGTAGCAACAGGCTAGTAACAATAATAATTAAATAGCAAAATATATTTCAACAGATGCGAATGTGAGAAATGAGGATGCGAGGAAGAGGAAAGAAAGGGATAATTGAGGCGGAAGAGGAAGGAAAGACAAAAAATTGAAAAAGAATATATGAGAGGCTGCCAATAAATCTAATAAGTATTTACTTATAATGAAACATTATTAATCAAATTTACAAAATTACCCTTAAAATGGACCGGGTCGGGTACCGGTGGTCACATTGTCACAAAAATGTGACTCGCTACCCGACCCTCAACCTGTGTGACCCAATCCTCTACTTGACCAGCTTTCAAAATATGCTTCGGGTACATTCTTTTCTCGGTTTGGATCGGATCGGTTCAACAGATTTTTCAGATTAGCTAGTCAGAATAAACTAGACCCTTATTTTTTGTGTACAAAATTGACAATACATACTAAGTTGCCTCAAAAAGAAAGAGTTAGACACGGTTAGAGTAAGGGGGTAATGAAGGAAAAATGACTAGAGAGGGAAATAAGGTGTTAGTGATGGTATGTGAAAATTTTGAATTGGAGGTGGAGGAGATTTTAAATATTATCGTTACCAATTTTATTACTAGAAAATGTAACATGTAATACACAATATGAGTATTTTAGATCAAAATATACTCATAATTATAATTAAGATCAAAATGATATATTTAGAATTTATAAAGAATGAAAATATATTATTTTAAATGTAAAAAATTAAAAAATATAAATATAAATATAAAAGACTATTATGATCGTTTTCTCTAAAATTATTAACATAGTATTTGTAATTAGTAACTTTTAACGTCATTATTATTCGTAACATGAAGTGGGCTAGATTACTTGAAATCACAAGGGCTATGGGGAAAAATCATTGGGCCTCAGAATGAGACGAAATTCTTACAGAGTTGTAGTTTTATTCTCTTATGGATCTAAGTACTAGAAGCCCAGTTCCTACTAAGGGCCGTTAAGCAGAGAGAAGACCCATATAAGAAAAAGATGGATAAAAAACAATAATTTGTTTGGGCTGCGGTCCAAAGAAGAAACCGTCATTCACTTGTCAGGATAGGTAATTTTCTATTTTGTGCTCTGGAAAATTGATAATTTTGTACTCAACTCTCTAGATTTTTTTTTTTTAATTTTTTTTAAAAAAACAAAGGCGTTTATTAACTGTCAAGAATCGGTCAGTACATTCAATTTTTAAAAGAATTCAATAGTCACTATATATAATTCTATAGTCACTATATATATATATATATTGACCAACTAATGCTCTACACATGTCGTCAAGCATTATATTTATTGAAGAAGTAAGGAAAAAAAAAAAAAATTCTGGACGGGACATAACATTAAAGAAAGTAACCATCAATCTATATATTACTGAATTCCATAAAAATGACTTTGGGATTGAGAATGTCAAACAGTAATCGGGCCTAGTAGTCATCACAATATATAGTTTTCTGATCTCATGGAAATAAATTAATTTCATGTGTTTGCAACCTTTTTGCTAGTTGCCACCAAGTTTTCATACTTCAAATTCGTTTCGAATTTTCTGTCTTATACTTATACTTGTGCGAATCTTCATTTTCATATTTTAAATGTTTGTCACCTGTACTCTGAATTTATAAGTATTACTGTATCAGAATATACGCGATAGACATATAAGATGTGAGATAAACAAATTATATAAACAATAAAATAGAAGATCTTGTAGCATTCAAATCTCATAAACAACTCGATCGTGTTCCATCTAGTACAACACTACTAAAGCAATAAAATATGCATGCAAGAAAGCTAATAAAAGAACAAAAATCATATACCTCATGATCACTACTGCTAATAGGTCTTCTTTTTTTTTGGCAAACGTCAGAAGATGAAAAAAAGAAACTATAACAAGGTTGCCATAAGGAAACTTCCATAGAGCTCATTCTCGTATACAAAAATTTAAGCAAAATAACTTCTTACAAAGATGTTATTATTAATTGAAGAAAAAGTAACTTCTTTTGGTCATTAGTTTACTAACAAAGAATGTGGATTGTTGCAGGCTTTCCAGAGAGACCAACTGATTTGGAACTTAATTATTCTATTAAGTTGGTCACTTTCTACATGTAAACACTTCAGAAAATGCATGGATTGTATCCAAAAAGTGATTAGGCTGCTTTTGTTTCTGAATCTGCTTTTCAAGATAAAGCCCTTTTAAATCATTTAAATATCTCAATTCGATTCGGCTGAAAACAAATATGTTGAAGTTGAACTCATTTTTAAATACGAGTGTGAAATAGACACAACACTTTTCTTTTGAAGTTGAACTCATTTTTAAATACAAGTGTGAAATAGACATAACATTTTTCTCCATCAACATATGTTACTCGATTGCCGGTTGATGGCAAGTGAAGCACGCAGTATACACTGATTTAAGTCTGTCGGAGGATTTTTAGTTGGCATCCTAGATTATATATGGGGTTAATTACAATTTGTCCCTTATAATATAGACTTCGTCTCATCTGGTCTCCGTAAGATTTAATCGTCACTTTACCCCCTTGATTAACAATCAACAGAACGGGTTACTTTGAGAGTTAGTCAAATGGGGTACAAAAGACCAAAACAACCTCCAATATTTAGTTGACTATTTTTATTATTTTTGTATCAAAAGAAATATTTATTGTTTATTATTACCCGTCTATTTGAAGAAAATTACTTGTACATAGCATGTGAATTGAATAAAAAAAAAAACAAGGATTTAATTTGTCATATAGAAGAGGGAAAATTAATAAAGGAAAATTTTCTAAATTTTAAATATAAAGCTCAATTTAAGTGGTAGAAGTAAAAATTATAGGAGTATGTATTCATGCCTATTTATTTGAAGTACAAATTCATTAATGTACAAACTATTTTTTAAACTCCTTTTATATTTATACTTGGTTTTTTTTTTTTTTTCATTTTCACTTTGATTGTTTCCTTTTATATAACAAACTATTTCCTTTATCTTTTTGAATTGCATGTCACAACATGTCAATTTTTTCTTCAATAGAATGGTAATAATAAAACAAGAATGTTTTTTCCTCTAAAATAGTAAATTAATCAATCAAATAAATATGCATTAGGGATCATTTTGTCTTTTAATACTGTTAGCTAACAGTTAAACTAACTATTTCTTTCGACCGTTAGTCAAAGAGAGGTAAAGTGATGATTAAATTTTTTTAGAGGGCAAAACAATATAAAGTCAATATTACTAGGGATCTAGAATAATTAATTATTCTTTACTTATATCCATAAGAGAATCATTTTTCCTATCATTACCCCCATGATTCAATCATTGGTATAATGATTTCTGAATACCTACTTTCCATGTGCAAATAGGATATGTAATTATGGCTTTAAATTCTAACGCTCCTTTTATTTAAACTGGTCAAATTAGGAATTAGCAACAAAGTGCAATCAATTAGGTAATAACACGTTTTCACTTGTGAGTCTATGACCTATTAATTACAAGAGAAGGGATAAGTGTTTTTTTTTTTTTTCTTTTTTTAAATGGTCAAATTAGGAACAAGTTTTAACTACAAATGTAATCAAAATCCTTTTTTCTTTTTAAAAAACAAAGGTCAAATTAGGAACAAGTTTTAGCTACAAATATAATCAAAATCGGTCCATTTTTTTTTTTCTTTTTTAAATGGTCAAATCAGGATCAAATTTTAACTACAAATATAATTAATCAAGATCAATGCTACACAAATTAATAAAGAGAAGAGATTGGGCTGATGGAAATTGTATGGTCAAAATGACTGGTAATGCAAAATCAAATCCAAGATAGATCTTTAAAGCATTGAGGATGTTGGTTTTTACGAGTGATATTTTTCCAACAAGTAGGAGACAATGGTGACCAAATGCATTAATAGTGCTTATTTCTTAGTCACAACTCATAAGTGGCGATTATTAAGGGCTTTTTTTAATTTTTATTTAATTTTTTAAAAATGAACTTCAATATCCAAAACAGCCAAGTGTTGAGCTAGCCAGGTAGCATCTTCACACGTGGGATCACAACTTTCTTTGTATTTTCAAGGTCCCATTTTTACAGTTGTATCAATATATAATTCTATGTATGTAACCCTAATAATACAATAAACATATATAGACTTTTTTAGGGTTGAACAATTCTCTAGGTTCCACCTTGTATTGGAGGAAATCTTCTACAGTGCCAAAGTATGGATTCTCAAGCAATATTTTACGTACTATCTCTAAGCAATTGCTACCTAAAGTGATCTAGGAATCAATAAGGTTTAGAGAGACTCAATCATGTAGATTAAACAAACCATCAACAATTAATTAGTTATCAACAAAATCACTAGAAACGAATAATATTATATCACATCTTTCCTTGCATGCAAATTTTGAGGACCACAATCGCGATAATTAGAAAGTCTTCAAGTAAATAGGAAAAAGGAGGAATATCATATTGTCAAAAGAAGAGAAACCAAAATTCATATTGACGCGGTATTACAAAATATGGATTTCGGCCCCGTTTGGGGTTGTGGTGGCTTAACACAAAATATTTTAATTTGTAGAGTTTTGAAAAAAATGTTTAATAAGCGCTTAATTTTTGTTATTTGGGTGTAAACTTGCAAATGATCTTTTTTTATATTTGGCAATGTATAATTTTAAATTTTAAATATTGAATCTTTATTCATTTATAAATTTATGGTAAAATAGCTAAAATTTACTTTTAATAATTTTAAAAGAAAAGCTAATTCAAAAGCTCTATTTTTTACCTTATGCTAAAACCGTTTTTGAGATAAAAAACTCTACCCTTAAATTTAGAGACAATATTTATCAAACACTTAAAAAAGTATTTTTACAGTTTAAAAACACTTTTTATGTAAAAATACCGCAACCCCAAGTAGACCTTGCTTTTCATAAATTCACTATGAAGTTTTGCTTATCAAGCATGTATAGATCTTTGTTCATTATCATTAATGATATTTAGATTGGTTTAATAGGTTTTGTCACATGATATTACATGTACGTAGGTCTTAATTTTGAAGAAAATCTTACGGTAACATTATACATTAACCAAATTATTTAATCGAAAACTTGCGAAAAAAGAATTCAAAAATTGAGTTTATTGCATAAGAATTAAGTTCCCAATTTATATTATTTGTTTCACATCATCATGCCTCATCTGTCTACAGGTTTAAACCTTATTTGTCAACTGATCAAGAAGTTGGAATTTATATATTTAACATCAAAGATGAAGAAGTTGGAATGCATATATTTAACATCAAAGATGATCTTAGAATCATGGAAAAAACTTATATAAATTCGGTTTTTGACTCCACCTGTAGATCCTGCGATCAAAATTAAATCTTATAAAATATTACTTACATCAATTTATGTCATAAATTTCAATATATTTAATCCATACCATAAGATTTACAAATGGAATAAAAAACCAAATTTACCTAAATCTTTCCCTAGAATCATATAGAGTATGTAACACACTAAGCTAAAAATCTAACGAAATTATTCTTCTATTGGCAATGAAGGTAAATCTCACAAAACGTGGTGGACCATGATGTCACTATTAGTCTAATCCATCATTTTCAGTAGATGGAGATCTAACTAACCCTTGACATAAACATAACAGCTGTTTCAAAAGTAAATTTAATTAAACTATCGTACTTAAAAAGAAAAAAGAAAAATTAAGCTGCCATTAATCTTTAAATGTCATTATTAAATTGTCATACATACATATACATATATATGTACGTACGTATCTTGAATTTGTATAAATTAAAACCTTGTCAACTTTTGAATATAGTATATGACTTGATTTCATCATTCGATGCCCAACCATTTCACAATGCTGAATGTACAACTATTTTCCGCAACAAAGGAATTTAGCAACTCAGAAATATTTTCGCGCATCATTTTGCTTTTCTGGAAATGGATAAAAAAGGTAGGAGGTGGAATATTATATCCGGAAATGGGTCCTTAATTATCACTTAAAAACCAATTTAGTGGACTGACACATGATTGTTATCAATTGAAAATTCATGGGAAATTGAATGAAATTTAATCCTAACTAAGATATACGGACAAATTATATATATATATATTGCAATCTCTATTGAGGAACCATCCCGTTAATTTTAAGGGTATGTACGGTATGAATTTTTAAAACACATTGTGTTGTAAGTATTCAAAGTACAACATGATAATTTTCTTAACGGGATTATAGAATTTTCTTTTATATGTATATATATAGACACACATAAAAATGAATTAACTCAAAACCAATTGGTACCGAGTGAATTGACACATGATCGTTATCAATTGAAAATTCATGGGAAAACAATTGAGATTTAATCCTTGATAAATATTGAACAAAGATATGTGAACAAATTTTCTTTATATATTGTTTTGGATATGAAACTTGCTTAAAAACGAATTAACTTCTCAAACAAAGTTAGTTATAACCTCCTAATCCTAATTATTAATTAACCTTCGATATTGTATTATTTAGGAATGACTCCAACATCTCTTCACCTTTCAATCTCGATCATCTCATGCATAAAATAGGAATGAATTATAAGTGACGAAACAACAGATACGGTAGGGAATGGAAATCCTTAAAAATTTGCCACGTACTTTGTGCAAACCCAAATGGGATTTTTCTTGATTGTTTACAAAGAACGACATAACTTTGCTCCGTTTAATCACATGCATGCTGGGAAACGGGTCTGATACTGCAAATCTTCACCAGCTCATTCACCATAGCTTTTCAGATTAATTATATATGTCCATATAATTATATATCCTAGCTATTAATATCATCTTCCAGAAGGAGTCTGCAAAAGATCGACAATCATTTCTTTATAGAATCCAAAACTTATTACGAACACATTAATTATAGGGTTAAATCCACTTTGGCCCCTTAAATTTATTAACATTTATCATATTGTATCTCAAATTAATTTTTTGATATACTTTGTCCCTTCAAACTTTTTATTTATTGACACTTCACCTTAAATTATCAATTATGACGAAAGTTATAAAAGTAACAAAATATTTACAAGTTTTATACACGTATCTTTAGTGTATGTTATGATTTTTAATATAACATTTTGTTTTATTATGGTCCTTGCCATTACACTAATGACCCATGCACAGAACTCACGAACATTCTGTTACTTTTATAATTTCGGTCCAAATTTGGAGTGAAGGGTTAATCAATTGAAAGTTTAGGGGACAAAATGATCAAAAATTAGTTTAAGGTGTAATGTAATAAATGGAAATAAAGGGGCTAAAGTGGATTTAACCCTTAATTATATACACCAAACAAAATAAGTTTTACAGTTTCGTTGAGAGAATCATTTCGTTAGTTTTAAAAAATTGTACAGTATGAACTCTTAGAGAATGTGCAGGTATTGTAGCGTATAAATTTTTGAAATACAACGGGATGTTTTCTTAAATAGAGGGTATAATTTTTGATTGATTTCTAAATATATATGGTGTCAATTAAACAAGCGAAACTTGGCAGCAGAAATTTTTCATTCCATAAAAGTTAGATGAAAAGAAAAATAAGTTTAAGTTTCTCCAAAGAAATGCTTATGATGATGATATATTGAAATGTCTTCTGAAAGGACAAACATTAATTGGACATAATATTAAAACTGCAATATTTGTCCTTATAGTGAAAATTGAAGAATCTATACATTTATATACTTAAAATTTCATAATTAATGAAAAATAATAAAATGATATAAATCATAAGTAGAATAACATATATCTATTACTTCTTATATACTAATACTTGTTTTATGAAGCTTAACTATACATAAAATGCTTTCTATATTAGCTTTTCAAAGCCAACTATTATTTATATCTGTTATTGCAAAAAAGTTCTTAAGTTCATAAAAGAAGATCCCGTCACATTATGATATTTTATGTGATTATAGAGAACTAATCAATCCTTTTGAACAATCTTTGGAAGATTCCTTTTCTTAATTAACTCATAAAGTCGAGAAAACAGCATTGCAATTCTGGAGACACATAGACCCCAAACCTGTTAATTAAGATGAGGATTAAGTACAAATCCTTGAGTAATCTATACTGGGCACATTTTTAAATAATTAGAGAGAATCTCATTTTTTGTGGGATTGAGGTTGATTCGGGTCTAATTGGATTGATTTGGAACCGATGGGGCTGTTCTATAGATGCTAACCACCAGCTGCCCTCGGTTGGACGAATAATTCCTGACAATTTTTCACATAATTCGATAATACGACATGAAATTAATAAATTATGACACGACTCGAATTTTATTATGTTATTATTAGGTCAACTCGTTTATAACACAAAAGTAAACGAGTTAGGTTGGATTAACCCGTGGGTTGACACACTAACCCATTACTGAATAGATTTTGTTAAAGTGTTATCTTGATTATAATTTAATATAGCTTAATTTAAGATTGTGAATAATGATTTTAATATAATATTATTACATCCAAACATAATAATTATTTAAATATTATCTAAAATATTTCAATAATTTTAATAATATGTTTTAAATGCTACGAGAACAATGTTAGTATTAGTAATTATTTAAGTTATTAAAGAATTAGAATTGGAGATTTTTATTCAAAATGGATAGCATGTTTTTAACTTGTTAAATAAACTGATACGTCTCTATTAGAAAAAAATGGGTCAGATACGAATACGATTCAAACACAAACGGGTTAAATATGAATACAACATGATAAGAAACGATCCCACCTGACGTGACAAGAATACGATATGATAAGAAACGAATTCACCTAACAAGATACGATAATGACCCAAACACAGCCATTGCAATGCACGTCATATATATACATATATATATAATTACTAAAGGAATTAAAATTTTTATAATAACTCAGAATCATTGTATTGTACTCTAAAAATAGTACATTATTACATTCTATACAAGCATTGTACCACTAGCTAGTAACTATAGATTTACTTGGTGTCAAAGTTTAGCTTGTTCACTCCGTGTTTGCTATTAAGTGAATTTAAAGAATTTTGTATTTTCACTAAATCCTCAATATTAATAATCAGTTATAACTCTTTGAATGTTTGATATGTATACCTTAATTTATACGTATTTATTATATAAAATAACATGACATATATTTAGATACTGAGATAAAAGATTTATATAAGAGGTGTGATAGAAAATTTCAGTTAGTTTTTTAATTAAAGGACCAATAGCCAAGGGAGAAAATTAAGGAAAATAAAAGTGAATAGTACTAAAAAAAAATGGGAGGATTGCGAATCCTGTGAAATAGGAATAATAATACATCTCTGTAGCTTTGCAATTGCATGAGCCCTCAATCTATAGTAGATATTCATTTTTTATGATCTTTCCATCTCCGCTTAATTCTGTCTTTCTTTGTATACATCAAATCAATGCAGCAAACAACATCAAATCGAACCTAATCAACATAATCCCTTGTTTCCTCCTCTGCCTGTTCCATATATGTTTTATGGCAATTATTTACTTTAACTTACCAGGGATCGATGTTATCTTTTCGTGGGTTACGGAAAAGCTATCACTACTATAAATATTGAGCAGCATTAATTTGGCTTTGAATATCTGTGATGTGAGTAGATGACTGAAAAATAAGAAATTTTTTTTTTTTTTTAATTATTCAACCGTTTGAAATACTTACTTTATATTATGGATTGAGTGATAAAATTTTTTTTCTCCATTACATGGCATTCCATCTTTTTTTTAATGAGTAAATATTTAAATATAACATATACATATTACCTTATTAGGTGATATAACACAAATATAACGGATCCAAAACCCATGAATTTCTAACTGTGCTAAATTTGTTAATTGCTAAGCAAAAATGGGAAAGAAAATCTACATTCTATAAATTTATGTTTTTTTGACATTTTATTTGGACAATTTTGATCTAGAACAAGCCCTAGGTAGACTATGTTAAAAGTGTGGATTGTGATTTAACATATACTAAAAGTTGCCTTTAATGCAAAATAACTTGCCTCTAGATATAAGTTTCCTACCGTTTTTGAGGCTTCAATTCATGTAAAATGAGCAACTGTATTTAAATACTGTATGAGTAATTATTCTATGTGATTGAAAAACTGATGATACTGCCCAATAAAATTAATTATAAACAATAAAATAATCAGATATTGAGAAGATTAATTATATATTCTATTTGGACGTCGTTAGTCATGGGTAGTTGAGGGTTGAGACACATCAAGAAAACACTAAAAAATTGCCATTTCTTGACCACAAGAATTAAAAAAATAAATAGTCTAGGAGTGTTAAATTAAATTAAAGGATTTGAATAGTACATATTGCTTTGTTTAATATTTAGGATGTCAAACTTTTTATGCTTTGATTGATTGTTGCCTTACCAGAACCAAATAATTTGAAAATGAGGGATGGATGGCATTATCTTGACACATCTTCTGTAGTTTGATTAAACTAAAAGAATTATCGTTTTCGATTTTTGGAATCATTGACCAATGAAAAATCCCCTTAGATTATTGACTCCGAACCACAGCAAACTTACGCATCTTTGGAGACGTATATAGGCCATTCTTTAATCCTAGTCGGTCATGTGTTGTTGGCATAGTAATTAAGGCAACCATCTCCATCGACTGCCAAATTCAAGCGATACTAAATTAATTGGTGTTAAAGTTGAATTTGAGTATATTCATATATATATATATATATTAGTAATTCCAATACTGATTAGACACTGTCTCTAATACACATCTAACAATTACTGCAATACAAAACGCTTGATGCCTCTCATTACGGAGTTTCTAATCAAATATGACTCTAATACATATACTTTTTATATATTTCAGTTTTTTTAATTATAATTTATCCCTCCTCCTTTTTAAAAAATTCTTATTTGAATTACGTCTTTGACATGTTGTTATGTACCCCTTAATTCTAAAAAGACCATATTAATCATTCATGTGAATTAATATGATATCTTTAAAATCAAAAAATTCATATAACTATTGCATAAACCAAATCCAAATAAAAATATTCCCAAGCCCTTACCCTCACGCCCCCCACAGTAGGTTTAAGATGAAAAGCAAAGTATATTCTGTGAATAAGGAAATGTTGCTTTGTCTTTCTTTTTTTTTTGGAAATTTTGCTTGAGTTCACACTCACACATGTCTATTTCACAAATAATAAGAGGAGTATACTTTCCACCACACAACAACTCATTAAAAAATATAACCCACAAATCATGCGTGGAACAGCTCAATTAGATTTGGCCATTTGGTGCATGGCAGCTCAGAGATATATACTATTATATACGGTTTTTGACCAATGTAATTACCATTAATCCACGGTGAACACAGGATAAACCTAACCGTACAAGATGAAAGGGAAAGTGGAGAGCGTCGTTGAACCAGCCATCTCGTCTTGTCTAAATGATGTCCCAAGTCAAGATGCAATATTGGAGTTAAGGAACTATTGATGAATTTTATGTCGGTAAGAATTAATCCTTCTACGGTATTAATTATGTTTAATAATTATTTTTTAATTATTGAGAGTTTTTTATTCACATTCTTAAAAAATAAAATGATCATCCTATTCAAAAAAAATACGCTATACATTTCAAATGGTAGACTCCTATTAGTTAAGATCTAGTAATTGATTTTTGACCAAAATAAAAAATTTCGAAACTATATGACAAATTAATTCACTTAAGATGTTATTGCATAACATTAAAGTTAATCTTTCTTACATTATATATTGTGCGTATGGAAAATTTTTAACATCAAGTGTAAATATATGTTACATATATAAAATTAAAAATTTTAAATTTTAAAAATAATTACGTGATATATATCTATATTAATTTTATTAAAAAAAATTCTACACCCAGAGTATTATCTATAACATTATCCTATCAAAGCGAAAAGTTGCAGCCAGATTTCTCCAATCAATAGTTTTTTTTTTATGAGATTGCATACATTTACAATGGTGGGATATAATGGCAAATATTAGGTAGATTCAGTTTTTTTATGGCTTTACTTATAAATTTTATAGTGTGGATTAAATTTTTGAGAATCTATGACATCAACTGATATAAACAAGATTCTTTACCATTTAATTCTGATCATTTGGGGTCAAATATCGAATATTATTTAAGTATTTTTCGAGATATAATTTATGCACCAAGATCCACATCAAATGGGGTGAATACTAACGTTAAAATAGACAGAATAATTCATATATAATGAGACAAATTATACCATACTAATTCTACACTATACTAATTTACCTATAACGTGCGACTAGAGTATATTTGATAACGTTTATGCGTGCACGAAACTTCCATTTCTCTTTTCCGAATCAGTTGCTTGTAAAATGAAGCTCGTTCGATTCAAATAACCTCTCAATTCTAACACTAAGAAATTCAGAGAAAATTCTTGTGTGGTGGCTAGTAGCTATACCAAGGTATATTAAACTGTCCAATAATACTTAATTATTTATTTAAAAATTCATAAAATTGTATTTGGATGGATAGTAGATGTCCAATTTGGATAAAAATTTAAAATTTATCCATTTCTAAAATGATTTGTAAGATTGAAATGAATAAATTTTAAATTTAATCAAATTAAAAAGTGTGAAAAATGAAGAATTTCAAATAATTTTTTAATTTGAGTAGATTTGAAATTCATCCATTTTGGTTTTATAAATCCTTTCAATAAATGAGTAAATTTCAAAAAAATTTCGAAATTCATCTATCCAAACACAACATAAACGTGAAAAGTGTTCAAAAATTAAAGAGTCATCCGGGCGAAATCTTAACTTCTTTCCGGTAAGTGAATTAATTTTTTCGGTATGCTCTGTCAATTTTCTATCAAGTTTTAACTCCCCCTTTAACTTTAAAGAATTTTCTTATTTATAAATAGACATAATTTTTTTCTTTTAAAATAATGGGAAGGACATAGTGAGAAAGAAGAATGTTGCGGGTCATAACCGAATTAATATTCTAAGACTTGGAAACACGAATAAATATCATAATATTAATCATTATGATTACATGCAATTCTCTTGATCGAAGATTAAGTTCAATAATATGACAAAAAATAACTACATAGTTTTCCCAAAAGCACTTTTTTTTTTTTTTTTTTTTTTGTAGTTAAAAATATATTTATGAACATAAATAAAATGATTAATTCTATTTTGCACCTCTCAATTAATACTAGATTTTCACTTTGCACCTGAAATTTTAGTTTTGAACACTTTGCATCCCAAACTCTCAAATTCACTCCACCTCAACTGTGTTTTTTAACTCTGTCTGAAAAATTAATGAAATTTTTTCGTGTATACAACAAATTCAACAGGATGTATAACAATATTTTTGCATGTAAAAACAAAAATTCTGTTAACTTTTTTCATGGGGTTAGAAAGGGGATAAAGTAGGACTGAGAGTTGGAGGTGCAAAGTGTCAAAAGTTGAAATTCGGGGTGAAAATTGAGAATTAGATATAAGTTGATAGGTGTTGATGGTACATGAAATGTTCATCCAATAAAATAGCAACACGTGTTCTTATTGTACAATAATCTCTAATAGGGTAATTCTGTAATACAATAAGAATGCTAATGTATGCGTACATATATGCAAGATCGATATTCTCGGTCGACAGATTTCCTAGTTTTGACCCTATTAAGGTCAAAGATCCCAATTATGAGGACATGAATATTCGCTTATAAATACCAGGCAATAACGTGTAAACAAAAAACAAGACAAGAAAAAAGAAAGCCATAACACAAGTAAATATACAATACAAAACTTACTGACCATATTCGTACTCTCCATACTTTACTCCCTCTCTACGTTGCACCAAGTGCATCGTCAAATGTAAAATAGAATTAATTCTAAATAAAAATATTTTCGTGCACACATATTCTTTCGTGTCTGTGTTTTATGTAAACTTTTAGTAAAATATCAATTTTTTTAAAGTAATTTTGACATTTCATTCTGTTTATTTTTTTTTGTCATAATCAAGAATATTGCGTAAATTCATGTCATATTATGATTGTGTTCCTTTTGTTTAAACAAAGCTAATTTTGAAACTAATTTAAGACTGATATCAAGTGATGAAATCATAAACTTTAAGGCAATGATCAGAAATTGAAAGATACCCTTTTTTTCTTCTCAAATACGGGATTGGGTGACACTTTAAAGGGACAAAATTTTATACATTATTCTAATATTCAATTGGTAGTATACCTTTACGTTACTGGAGCATCGAGCACGGGATCCGTATTAACCAAAAAGTGGTAGGATATGAATTGACGAGAATTACTGGAGATTTGGTAAAATTTTGGTGTAAATAAAAAATAATTACTTTCTATTATCATGTTCTTCTTTTTATAAATCATAAATGCTTAGTGCAATTTTTTTCTTAATAAAACCAAATAACTATCATTTATCATCGTATTTCCTTTTAAATCATTATTTATTGTCTAAATAGAAATAATTTCTAAAACTTTTTTTTGAGTCAATTTAATTTTTCAAAGTACACATGCCTAGAGTGTACCTATAACCCTTTACATAATTACAGTTCAAAGACTAAACTAAAATTTATACTAAAATTTATTCCTTTTCGTAATGTGTTTATGTAGATCAAGCTTGCAAGAGTGGATTGCACTCTCTTGAATTTTTCCCGCATATGTGATTTTCTCAAACTCTCAAATTTTCCTCTTCAAATATTAATCTGGTTGAGCCAAATATTCCCATGTCATGTAATTAGTACCATAAATATATGTGACAAAATCATTCTTCCAATTTTCAACAAAGGGTGCTTTTACTTATTTAATATCTATAATTTTCCTATATTTCCTTTATGACCATTACTACTTTATATAATGGAAGAACAATTTCGGTATAATTTATATTTTTGATGTAATTTTCTATAAAAGAAAACACATGTCCATAACTTCTTATAACTACTCCATAATCATATTTTATTGGATAATTAGTTTTATTGGCACACTATATGTGTGTGCACAATTGTAGAAAAAGTAAGTATAAAAAAATAAATTTATTTTTTTGAAGGAAAAAATAAATTTAAACTATTAATAGAGAGTTATAAGAAATTATTAAATTGAAGAGGAGTTATGGAAGTTGTGGGCATGAATTAATTTTTTTTAAGAAAATACACCAAAAATACATATTACACCAAAAAATACTCTTCCATTATATAAAATAATAATTATATCATGTATATAACTTCTCAATTCCAAGTATTTTTTTCGTTCTTTTTTAATCAATTTTAAATATATTATTGAACACTCATAAAGTGTGCCAATAGCACTTGGCTCTATTTGTGCACAAGTGATATTAGTAATGATAAGTCTAGAAATGTTTTAACGAATGTAGAAATCTACATAACCACACGTAGTAGATTCTAGACTTCATTTTATTGTGATTAAAAAAATACGACTTAAATCATATCTTTTAATTGTACGACCATTGATGTAATCATGATTTCAAAAGTACAATCTAAGGGAAGTGCATGCATTTGAGTTAGAAGAAGCAAAATGGACTTTGCCAAGCTATTTGATTGCTTTTTAATTATCTTTGTTGTAAAACTGAAGTCTATCTCTCATTAGTGTAAACATAATGCTTATTATTGATAAAAGCTCTATATTTGCCTAAGAAAAGTGCATTTTGCCGATTAAAAATTGTTAGTGGTAATGGTTAATTAAGCATCTAAGGGAAAACTTCGCCTGTATTTCTCTCTTGATCAAGTACGATGGTGTTATCTGTCAAAATTGAATAGAGCTATAAGTTGTTTTTTATGGTTGGATAGATGGATTTGAATAATGATTTGAAATTCACTTATCTATTGGAACGAATTGTAAATCTGAAATGTATTAATTTTAAATTTATTTAAATTAGAAGTGTGAAATGAATAATTTCAAAAAAAAATTTAATTTGGATAGATTTAAAATTTATCTATTTTGATCTTTTAAATCCCTCTAACAAATAGATAAATTAAATTTTTTTTTTAAATTCATTAATCCAAATACAGTATTAATGAAATTCCAAGAATAATACCCAATGTACACGAGTAAAGTTATATTATATGACTTCTATTCTACTTTTTGTACTAATTTTCCATTTCAATCTTTGCATGTTTTTCACTTGTAACCTAACATAATAAATCCTTGTAAGCCAAAAGTACTATGAGTATTCTATTTCATTTCTTGCACTAATTTCTAATGTCTCTTATCTCATCTTCTTAATACTTAATACGTGTACTTATAAATAAGGTTAATTATACTTTCACCGAATACACATATTAAATAAATAGGGATAGAGTGTGAGACCGAGATTAAAACATGAATTGGGACAAAAAAAAATAATTATGTGTTGTCGATGAACATATGGTTCACATCCAAAAAAAGTAGGACAAAATTTGACACATGAAATGAGTTAAAAGGATTTGAAGCGTAAGTAAACATAACATTGCAGCCAGCGCGTTGGAGAGCGATTACTTTATCATGGGTGATTATTATATGTGTTTAGAGAGGATCAAAGACAATCACTATTTACTCTTTCTCTTCCAAGTCCAGACTACTAATAAAGCCTAATGCCAAAAAAAAAAAAAAAAAAAAAGAGCTAGAACAGCATAAAATCCAAGTATATTTATATATAGAAAACTGAATCCTGTGAATCTATAGACAATCTCTGATCCAGCGATGCAATAATTATTGGACAGCTTTAAAAGGGTGTTGAAGATCGATCTCTGATTCCACTGCATAACACAGGTTATCAAGCAAGAAAGTTCTTATACTATTCTCTCTCTCTTTATCTGGCTCCTTTTTCGATCATCATCTCAGGGAAAAAAGAAAAAAAAAAAAACACAGGAAAAAAAAGAGAGATGAGCAGCGGTTATTTTGGGGAGTCAAACTTGGGAAATGAAAGATCATCATCATCAGGGTCGTCGTCATCAAGAAAAGGCAAAAAGGGGAATAATTCAGACAAGCCAAAGCAACCACAGAGAGGTCTTGGAGTTGCTCAGCTCGAGAAGATTAGATTGCATCCAGCCAAATGGGCTGCAGTGCTTATCTCCCTTCTGTTCAAAGTAATCCCTATTCTCCTAACTTCACCCAGGTAAACATATTAATATATATGTAAGTTAATTAATCTGTATTAAAATCTTACTAATATTTGTGGGATTTTTTGGGTTGAGGATTTGATATATATAGGTATTTATGTGGAATTTATCTATAGGAGGATGTGAGACTACAAACAGCTGCTTATTCATCATCAGCAGCAACCTCATCTTTCTCATATTCAACTCCATCCTCTTCTTCTTATGGTTTTCCCACCCACCAAAATCTCCCGGTAAGAAAACTTGAAGTAATTAGTATTAGCCATCTTTTGAGCATTTATATATGTATAGTTGACAATGGGTTCTTGTTTATTCTCTTATTCTTATGCTTATGGTAGATTGACCTATAATGAAAGCAAGGGATATGTATGGAAAATAAGTCTTTTGCTATGTTAAGTGAGTATTTTACCCGTTAAATTATTGGAAAGTAAGTTATTGAATTTTTTATTTTTCAATCATTTTAATAACTGTAATTTTCATTTCACATAAAATGAGAAACACATACTTACTCTGGAAATATCCTTCTTGATATATTTGTCACCCATGTTATTTATCGATATAAATGATAATTTTTGTGTATTAAACCCTAAGGGTATCGCTTCTTCTCAAAGCATCCTTATTTCTTTAATAGAGAGAGTAATTACGAAGAGTATAGAATGAATGGTGAGTAATTTAGCATGCATGTATTTTTTTGTACACTTCTTTTCGTCTTCCAAGCAATTATGCAATAACATGTTATTGTAATCAGACTTACAAAAGAAATTGCTTCTGTAACATCAAGAGGAGCAAAATTAATTTGAGTCAATAATCCTCATGTTTCATCATCACTATATATGTTTTTCAGATGGGTATGAGCGACTTTGAAGGAAGGGCAAATATAAGATATGTAGATTCCCATCCTACCACCATAACTAGGTACAAATAATGCTGTCAACACTCATATATTATTCTCTTTCTGATATTCTTTTTCTCTTGCATTTGGCTTTTGGTGTTGAAACAATGCTTGCAACTAGTACAACCGTTTAAGTGTATATAAGATAGGTTTAAGTGTATATAAGATAGGGAGTCCATCTAAAAATACGAATTACCTTTTTCAACGATTATGACTAATCCAGTGACTAGTAAAGATTTTTTTTTAAAACAAGTGGGACGATGTTCTTTTGCTTTACAAGGGCTTCTATGCATAAATGCATAATTTCCCTCTCAATTTGACTATTTAATTCATGAGGTTATGTTTTGCTCTTCATTTTCAAATTAGTAGTACTATTAACTGTATTAGTAGCTTTTTTTTAATATTCCATTAATGATCGAATTGTTGAATTCAATAAAATCAGATGGCCCCCCGGCAATACAATGTTAGATTATTCCCAACAATTTGCACAACCAAGCATGACTAGACAGCTCTTGGACCTACAAGTAGAGGTATTTAGCTACATTGTCACATGAAATGGTAAAGTCATGAGATCAAGGATAATTAATTAGGAAACAAAAATTTCAATGTCATGATCATCTAACAAATTGTTTTTTGGGTTTTCCCACAATTAATCATCTCATAGGACTCGCATGAAATGAGGAGGAAGAAAGGTCGAAGCGACTCAATCGGCTCAAGTACTAGTCACAATTCTGAATCAAATTGCAATGAAGACTTAGACTTGGAGCTTAGACTCTCACTTTAATCTACTTATTTTCATATGACACTCTCCGTTCATGATTTTCTTCATCTTTCATGAATTATCGATGTAGAATGGCCAAAACTCGCACAATTCATTCAGCATTAATTGTGTGTAATGGAATGAATCAATGACATTTTCTTTTGACATACCTTTTACCCTCGTGCTACGTTGAAAGATTGGCCTATATATATATATATGAGAATGAGTTCACAAGTGCATCTTATTATGTGCTAAGATGCTTGTCACGCTTTCCCGATCTATGAAATATTAGTTATGAATCCTTGAATTTCTCGGGTAAAGTAGAGGTGAATTTTTTTGAAAAAAAAAATGTGAGAATTAATTTCACGAGTAAATTAAATTGTTTCGTGTTCTCTCTGTTGCTGAAAAGTACTACACTTTATTAAAGAAGGTTAATAAAAGTGGGAACACAAAAGAACTTGATGAGACGAACCTAGCACTATATATGAGAAGGTAAATCTCTTTTCCACGAGGTAATAAACAGGCAAAACTTTTTGTGATTGCTACAAGTGAGATGGTATGTGATCAGGAAAGTGACTCCTTCTTGTGAACTGTCTGTTCAATTTTTCTACAACAAATTGGAGTGAACAAGCCAAGATGAGTCTAAACAAATTGGGACATCCGGTGGAACTCATCGGCTAATTCTAATATTGGAGGGTTTTCTTGTGGAAAATTTTTTGTTATTTACTGTGTATTGCAGAATGAGTATTGTAAGTCGTTTGATGATTGAAAAGTAGTGTAACTTACTTGCTTTTCAGTTATCTAAACGATAATGATATTGTGATACTCACTGTGAATTATAGAGTGAATAATCAAAATTTATTTCTTATTGTGAGAGATCGTTTAAATTGTACTAATAAGATACGCCCTATCATCCTATTTATAGGGCTCGCTTTTTAAAAAAAAATAAAATTATAGAGATCCTTCTTACTACCAAAAAAAAAAAATCAATTTGTTTTAGGCTCCTTATAGCTGAAGTGTGTTTGTAATTTGTTTGTCGCGTAATAATGTAAATCTGAAACCATTTATTATAAGAAAAATTATGCATAGATACAATCCCTATGGGCTCTAGCCCACTTAATTAAGATAAGTACTACATATGTCATGCAATCTACGGCCGCAATTAAGAAGAAACAACGTCCGTGCTAGAAGTGATTTTGCTAGTACTTTTGTGAATATAATTTATTTGTTATCAGATAAATTTTGTGTTATTCATTTCGAGTATAATTTATGAATTAGTTATTGTGATAATACTTTTATTGTAACACTAACAAGCAAAGAGAAGAGTATGAAGGAAAAAAAAAAAGAAAAAAGTGAGCGCTTGCTTTAGTTTGACTTGTACTTTGATTATATGTATGATTTGCCGTAAAGCACCGTATCGAATTTAATTGTTAAAGATTTTCTATTTTGTGTTATTTTTTATTATTACTTAATAAATTATTAAAATTAAATAATACAATTTAATGAAATAATTTTAATAATTTCTTAAATAATATAATAGAAAGTAACATAAAATATAAAATAAAAGATTTTGTGTATAAGAATCTAAGCCTAATGGTTGAAAACCACTACTACATATGCATATGAGATTTTTGAATAAAGTCCAGTCCAATCCAGACCCACTGCCATTAATGGCAGATAAAAGGCATCTCCAGTCCGAGTCCAGACACTTGTTAGTCGAGCCGTTCTATCTGCTTAAAACACACAATTTAAGATTTTTCACACAGATGGCCATGCTTCCTTGCTAAAATTAGAGGTCACCCTTTTTGTACGTAAAAAACAAATAAAAACCATGACTTTTTACTGTTTCAAAGAATTATGCTCCTAACTTTTACCAAAATAACGGTATTGCCACATTAAATATTTCGAGGAAATAAAGAATTTTCTTTTTAAAAAAAAAACAAAAATGACCTTTACAAAAAAAAAAAAAAAAAGATTTTGAGCATACCTACCAAAATTCAAACACCTAAAAAACAAATTCCATGTTAATTACAAACTTTACAAATTACATTACGTTATAATTATCCAATTTTATTTTTAAAAAAGAAAAAATTTTATTTTCCTTTTGTTCTATTGCTTTCTAAAAGGGAGAAAATTAAATGTCATAAGATTTTTTGACTTATTTCCTGTCTCACTACTTAATGAACTATCAAGATTTTTTTAAATATAATTTAAATTTACTGGGATAATCTTAACAATTCATTTGGTAGTGTAACACAGGAAATAAGAGAAAAGATTTCCGTTTTTTGAGATTACTCTAATTAAAAAGGAAAAGAAAATTTAAAGAATAATGGTACAACCGAGATTTTGATAATATGAATATAAATACCTTTTCAAAAAGTTAAAATGTTGATTATCCTATGACATTCGTTATCTTGCAAAAGCTGTCTATAAAAACGGACATGCAGTCTCTTATAAACATTTCATATTAGCAACAAAAGAAAGGAATACCTCCAATTCTTTGGGGTTTTTGAAATCAATATGACGGTGGTTTTCTTCAAAGCCTCTCTTCTTCTTCCTTTCCTTTTCCTGGGCACCTTCGCCAGGCCACCCATCAAAGCGGTGGAAAAGAATGGCTTCTCATTTGGAATAGGAAACCCTTTTGGTGGCTTTCATTTTGGCCCTTTTGGAGGCCCGGACGATCATGGCAACGGCAACAACAACAACGACGACGACGGTGGCGCCCCGAAGCCTGATTTCGAAACCAAGTTTCATGGCGAATGGGAGCTTCATTCCGAAAATGCTGGAGTTTCAGCCATGCAATTGCAATTGATGCCTAATAACAAAGCTGTATGGTTTGATACCACCAATCTCGGCCCTTCTGCTCTGGTAGTTTAACCCTCGTTATTGTCGTCCACTTCCTAATAATCCCGCCGTGACCGATTGCTATGCTCATGCCATAGAATATGATACTGAGTCTGCAGCCGTTAGGCCGCTCAAGGTTTGTTTTCTTTTAATGGTTTTTCCACTCTAATTAATACAAAATTTGGCTAAACCGCTTGACACAATCTATTTTTCACATGAGGCCAAGAATGAGATTCGTAACCACATCTATTGTGTCCAGTTAATTTATGCATTTTGGTCTGTGTAAGATTCTTTTCCTCTCTAATTAAGGATAGTCCCTTCATTTGAGAATAAATTGATGCAAGTAATTATTCCATATATTCATGGATTCAGAAAATGTCATTTTCTCCATTCGCGTCGTATTTATACATTTTATAGACATGACAAGAGATCAAACATGAAACATACTGTTACTACATATTCGTATATAATACTACTAACATTTTAGAAAAAGCTAGTAAATGCTAGAAGAGTGAAATAAAATACTATATTACATAGTAGTAGTTGTTGTTTATGGCATAAAGGATTTGAATACAGAATTAGAATAAAAAAGATTGATGTTTTCTCTTAAATGTTTCCTAATTTAAATGGTGATTGTTCTTCTTTTTCAGTTTAATTACGACCCCTGGTGCTCATCAGGAGGATTGGCAGCCAATGGAGACCTAATCAACACTGGGGGAGCCCTTGAAGCAATGAAAGCTGTTAGAACTTACTCTCCATGTGATACCTGTGAATTTCAAGAAAATGTAGCTGGTCTTGCCGAAAACAGATGGTATAGATATTAATATATATAATTTTTTTTCCATTTTATAACTCATGACCAATAAATAATAAAAAAAAATACTTCGTAGTAGTTTACATTCTTATACATATGCTTCAAAAATTAATGAACTAACTAGTTTCGTCCATTTAATTCGACTTCATCATAATATAATAGGTATGCCGGCCAGCAAATGCTAGAAGATGGTAGCTTTGTTGTGATTGGAGGACGTGATAGTTGTTTTCAGCTACGAAATCGTCCCACCAAACCAATTACAATTCGAGAAAAAACTATTCCCCCTCCCATTCCTTCAAGAGACAAGAGACGAGAAAGAGAACAATCTTTATCCATTCGTTTACTTACTTCCAGACGGAAACATCTTTCTTTTTGCCAACTCCAAATCCATCATTCTCAATCCTTACACTGGCGAAACTATCCGAAAACTCCCCGATTTGCCCGGCGGATCAAGGAACTACCCGGCATCAGGAATGTCCGTGCTACTCCCCCTGCGACTCTCCGCAGACGGGTCTGAAAACGTGGACACCGAAGTCCTCGTTTGTGGTGGAAATACTCCTGACGCATTCAAGTACTCAGAAAACGAACCCCGGAGATTTGCTCCTGCGTTAAATGATTGCAACAGGTTTTTCTCCTCTTACTTTTTAATGGTTCGTATCCATTAATTAAAAAAAAAAAAAAAAATCTTACCCCCTAATCTGGATTTCGTTGCCAGGTTAAGCCTTACACAAGAAGGATGTGTAATGCAGAATGGGATAAGGAAACAATGCCATCAAGAAGGGTTATGGGTGACGCATTGATTCTTCCAAACGGTGAAATTTTGATGATCAATGGTGCAAAAGCTGGTACGTCTGCATGGGGAGCCGGCGATGACGCAAATTTTACGCCAGTGCTTTACAAACCCAATTCGCCAAAAGGGAAAAGATTTAAGACTTTCTCTTATACCAACATTGCAAGAATGTATCATTCCTCTTCTGCATTGTTAATAGACGGAAAAATTCTGGTAACGGGCAGCAATCCAAATCAATTCTACACTTTCAACGTTAAATATCCAACAGAATTGAGAGTGGAGAAATTCTCGCCACCGTATTTGGCTCCTGAGGTCGACAAGCACAGGCCGGTAATAGTTGAAGATGCATCCGACAAAGAGCTGAAATATGGGCAAAATTTTGTAGTGACTATTAATTTGGATGACAATATTGACAAGTCCGATATTAAGGTGACTATGTATCCACCGCCGTTAATCTGCACCACACATGGGTTTTCTCAGAGCCAGAGATTGCTTGTGTTGGGGCTGAATGAGGTGACAAATGAGCAGATTACGGCGGTGGCGCCGCCTTCTGGGAAGATTGCTCCTCCCGGGTATTATATGCTCTTTGTTGTTCATCGCGGCGTGCCCAGCAGTGGAATGTGGGTGCATATCATGTAATGTGGTAGAGGAGAATATATTGGTATAATACGTGCCGTTGACTAGTATAATTCTCTTGTGAAGAGACGTATAAAAAAAATGTTATAAGAAAAAATGTACTAGTACTTCTCTTGTGAAGGGAAATATATTTATTTTTAAAAAAAAAAAAAAAAAAAAAAGTCAAGAGTTCAATTTTTGATTTCCTGTTTTAGGGTTTATTCTATATACCTCCCTGGGATTCACCCAGATTATGCATTAGTCCTTAAGGTTTAACCAAATTGCAGTACGACGAATTTAACCGCAACTAACAGAAATAGAAAAATGACAAAATTGGCCTTTGCTTAAAATTACATTTACCACACACAAGTTTGTCCAAATTGCAAAATGGGATCGGATCTTCTCTTGCACTATTTTTTTTTTTTTTATACATATATTTCGTACTGCACCAATCGATTAAATACCATATGTATATAATTATTTAATAAGTGATATAAATTAATTAATAATAAAAAGTGTATCAGAAAAGCTAGAGTCTTGCAAAATGAACCAATCCTATAGTTTAATGGTTGGAATACCAAATTAATTTTAATATCATGACAACCAACATTAACATAATTCGGATCCTTTATGTTTAATTATCAAGAATATAAATTAAAAAATTAGATACGGAAGCGTACTTGAATTTGTAAGAATTTATGTTATTCTTGAATAATCGGATGTGATTCTTGAACTTAAGGGTTTGATTCTTGAATATTGCGGTTATTGATCTTCCAAATTACTATGTATGTATTTTAAAGAATATGATTCTCACTTTTTTGATTATGGGATGTCAAGAAAAGTAACATACGTAGAATTTGTAATATAGGGATCATAACCTATATAAAGAGATACTTTTCTTATTCCCTAAATTTTGCTCATCATAAAACAGGAAATAAGATTTTAGAATATCTACATAAAAGCTCATACTAATTAGATGACTTGAACCCATTTATCTTAAACTATATAAGATCACTTTATATTGAATTAATTAAATATGATAGCACATATTACACAATTAATATATATGTAAATGTCCAAAACCCAACATTCTCCCATTTGGACTACATATATATTATTGAATAAAACCTTATGATTTCAAAACCTTTTGCGATCATGACTGAAGTCATACTCAAACAATCTCGTCCATTAATCATATCAATATAGGATTAAGACGATTTTCGTTACATTAATCGTAACTAAACCTAATCTTGATCACATATATCAACACAACCAAATGACATAAATCAAGTATAGATGTATAGCATGGAAATTATATGTAATGTGATTTTAAACATGCCTATTTCCTAGTGGTTCAACTTTATTTTTTATAGAGATTAAACTTGTCATAAAATTTAGTCAAAGTGAAATATAAACCAAATACTTTATTTTTGAAACTGAATTCTTTATTTTTGCGAAAAATATCCATAACCATAAGATGTGTCTTAAAAATAAAAGTATATAAATTGAATACAAACTTCTACTAATTCTAAATATCCTCAAACACTATAATACCCATATAAGTAATGTACTCATGAAAGACCTTGGGTGGTAAACCTTTATTAAGCGGATCCTCAATCATGGAGTTTGTACTAATATGTTCTATAAATACCTTACCACTCTAAACTCTTTCTTTAACAACTAGAAATTTGATATTTATGTGTTTAAATTTCGTTGAACTCCTATTATTGTTGGAATATAAAACTGGTGATTTATTGTCAAAAAATAACTTAAATGGTTTTTCAATACCATCCATAATTCGTAACTCTGTGAAAAATTTTCGCAACCATATTTCATGATTGGATGCCTCATAATATGCTACAAATCAGCGGCCATTGTGGAATGAGTTATGAGTGCTTATTTGTTTAACATTTTGCCATAAGATAGCTCTACCAGCAAATAGATAAATATAGCCCGAAGTAGATCTACAACTGTCTTAGCATCCAGCAAAATCAGAGTCAGAATATCCAATGATCTCTAATTTATTCGATCTCTTATAAGTGAGCATATAATATTTTGTTCTTTGAAGATATCAAATGACCATTTTGGCTGCTATCCAATGAACCATTCCCAAATTGCTTAAATATTTACCTAACATCCCAATAATATACGTAATATCTAGACGCGTACAAACGTGAGCATACATCAAACTTCCTACTGCTGAAGTATAGGGAATTTTTGCATTTTTTTACTTTTAAAATTAATTTTAGGGCACTAAGCGAGGTAGAATTTGTCTCCCTTAGTAATGGGGGTATCTCCTGATATGCTATCTTGCATGCCAAATTTCGTAAGAACTTTCTTGATATAGCTATTTTGTGATAATTCAAGAATATCTCGAGAGCGATTTCGATGTATTTGAATCCTAAATATAAAATAGGCGTCCCCAAAATCTTTCATCTCAAATTTCTGTGATAAAAATTTCCTGATTTAGTGCAATAAACCTATATCGTTACTGGCAAGCAGTATGTCATCAATATATAAAACCAAAAAAATATACTTACTCCCACTAAACTTGTGGTATATACAATTATCAACCAAATTCATTTCAAAACCAAACGACATGGTAATTTGATGAAATTTGTGATACCATTGATGAGAAACTTGCTTGAACTCGTAGATGAATTTCTTTAATTCACAAATCATATTTTTTGCATCTTTGGACACAAAATTTTCTGATTATACCATATAAATGGTCTCATCAATGTCATAATTGAGAAACGCAGTCTTACATCTATCTGATGTAACTTAAGGTCAAAATGTGCCACTAAAGTCATTATTACCCTAAAAGAGCCTTTTGATGATATTGGAGAGAAAATCTATTTATAATCAATATCTTCCTTTTAAGTAAAACTTTTTGTGACAAAACATGCCTTAGATATATCTCTTCACATTACCTTTTGAATCCCTTTTGATTTTAAATATCCATTTACAATTAGTAGGTTTCGCACTTTCGGATAGTGTAACGAGTTTTCAAATGTCATTGTCTTTCATGGATTAAATTTTCTCATTCATAACATTAATCCACTTTTGAGAATTAGCACTATGCATGGCTGATGAAAGTTGATTAGATCATCTTTTCACCAATCCAATGTCATCCTCATGTTCTTGGAGAAATACGATGTAATAATCCGGAATCACACTTCTCCTTTCTCTAATTGATCTCCTTAATGGCATTTATTCTTGAGGTTATTGAGTTTGTTCCTGTTGTTCTTGACGAAGAACATTTTCAACATTGTCTTGTGGTATTGGTATTACTTCTTGAATAATGTCAAGAATAGAAAGCTAATCATTGTCAACAACAATCGTAGGAAGAGAAATAGATTCATCTTCAGAGACAGTTTTTAACTTTATCTCTCTCCCAAACTCAATATCCTCAAAGAATGATGGGTATTTTTTGTCTCAAATAAGGTTTTGGATGTGGGATCATAGAATTTGTACCCCCCGATATCGTTCAGAATAACCAACAAAATAGGTACTGACCATTTTTTAGTCCAATTTCTTTTCATTTGGCCTATAAGACTTGCCTCAGCTGAACAACCCCAAATATGTAAATGTTTTATACTAAACCTTTTGGCAGTCCAAAGTTCATAGAGGATTTGGTCGTTGTTTTAGTTGGAACTCTATTTAAGAATATAAACTTCAGTCTTTAATGCATCTTCCAAGAGTGAATCTGGTAAGATTGTATGACTAATCATACTTCCCACTATATCTTTTAAAGTTATGTTTTGTCTCTCAGAAACACTATTTATGTTAGGAGATCTAAGCATGGTATACTATGGGAAAATTCCACACTCCTCGTGGAATTTAGTAAAAGATTCTGGACGTTGTTCACCTGATTCGTCATATCTGTTATTGTATTTACTACCACGGTCAAATCTAACAGTTTTAATCGTGTCTCTTTTACCAAGTTGGTTCTCAACTTCAAGTTTAAAAGTCTTGAACATGTCCAATGACTGAAACTTCTCATGAATTAGATAAAGATAGCCATAACGAGAAAAATTGTCTATGAATGTAATAAAATATTGTTGACCATTCCAAGAAATCGTAGGGAATGACCCATAAATGTCTGTATGTATTACTTCTAAGATGTTTGAAAATCTATTGGCACCTAATCTCCTTATGTTTGTTTGTTTTCCATTAATACACACAACACAGATTTGAAAATCTGACAAATCAAGAAAATCAAGAATTTCATCTGACATCAATTTTTAAATTTTTTGTTTAGATATATGACCTAAATTCTTGTGTCATACTCAAGTAAAATTCTGAAAACAAAGTAAAATGAGAAGAGTACATTTCTTTGCATGATAAGCATGACATTAGGTACATTCTTTCTTTATGTGTCTAGAATTCTTACAAAAATAACAGCCAAATTCCTTAATTTGTTTCTTTTGCTGTTTCTCATTTTTGAAGTAAACCATCCACAACTTTTTTATCCTTTTTACTTTTCTTATTTTTATCCTTAAAGGTACTTACCAAGTTAGCACTTTCAATATTTTCTTACTTCAACCTTTCTTCTTCTTACACACAATGAGAAATAAGCTTATTTAGAAACCATTTATTATTTTGACAGTTATAACTGACATTGAATTGACTGAATTGTGCAGGAAAAGAGATCAAAACCAAATGCACGATCAAGTTCTCAGACAGGTCTAACTTTGGTGCCTTAACTTTTGAAACAAGAGAGAGTAGGATATATTTCCTTATATTTTCTTTTTCTTTATACTTCATTGAAATCAAATTCGATAGAATCGTAATTGTTTCTACCTTATCGTTTTTCACAAAACGCTTTTCGATTTTCATAAGAAACTCCTTGGCAGTTGCCTTTTCAGACACATCACTTCTGAAGATTTCCGGAATTGCACGTTTCATGATCATAAGATTCATAAGATTTGAATGATCTCACTTCTCATAGTCAATGTTTTATTTTCCTCTGTGAAACTATTATCTATAAGAGAAGTAAGTTATTCAATCCTTAACGCAAGGTCTAGATCTATGCAACCAAGAACAATCATTACGTTATCTTTCTATTCCTTAAAATTTGTTCCATTTAATATAGTGATGGAATTGATGTTGACAGATATCATAGAAGCATATATATTAAATGAAAATAGAACAAAACAACATATTCACACAAGTTGCGAATCTTAATTAATTAAATTCAAATAATGATAGGGCCCATCACAAGATACTTCATACAATATTAATATTTAGTCTTTCGGATACTCTTGGTATAGTAATCAAATATTGATAATAAATTATATCAAACAATAAGTCTATTTTTGAATCGACTTATTATTCACATAAAATATCAAATAATTATCACATATTTACTATCATAGGTGTATATGTAATTCGGTCAAATATTAACTTTCCTTTGGGCCGATAAATATCCGCATAAATTACATATATACAATCATCTGACCATAATGTTTGAAAATAAATTGAACTACACAAGAGGGACTATTTTAATAGCATGTTATGTCAATCAATAAATTTTTGAACATTAAACATCTTTAATCAATTTACTAAAATTTAAATTTAATTATTTTTTCAAAAAATAAATAAACAATAAAATGCCAAAAAATTAAAAAATAAAAAAGGGCGGTAAACAGACCTTATTGGTCATGAACTAAACCTTATGGCCATGAACTTTTATCCTTTTTTTTTTTCTAAAAGAAAAACCAAATTGATTCCAAAACCTTATGGCCATAAACATCTTTATGGTCCTTAATTCCGTTTGGTCATGAACGCATCGTTCATGACCAGGCTGTGTCTTTTTTTTTTTAATTCAAAAGACAAATAGAATCCAAAAAAGAAAAAGAAATTTGAAATACAATAAAATCAAATTTTTGAATCCAACAATTAAATCTGTATAAATATAAAAATTATTAGATTCAAAATTTGAATCCATAATATAACCACAATTATTCTTATGAATACAACAAATTAAATTACATAAAAATTTATCGAATTTAAGAACAGAATCTGTATGAAATCACATAATAAATTAAATAAAAAAATTAATTTTTCTCAATGATTCAACATGAAGATACTCTGATACCACTTGTTGGGATACCAAATTAATTTTAATATCATGACAATCAACGTTAACATAACCTGGATCCTCCATGTTAATCATTAAGAATATAAATTAAAAAATTAGATGCGAAAGCATACCTGAATCCATAAGAATTTATGTTATTCTTGAATAACCGGATGTGATTCTTGAACCTATGAATTTGATTATTGAACATTATGGTTATTGATCTTCCAAATTATTATGTATGTATTTTAGAGAAGAGGGTTCTCAAGTTTTTGATGATGGGATGTCAAGAAAAGTAATATACGTAAAATTTGAGAACCATAATCTATATATAGATATACTTTTCTTATTCCCCAAGTTTTGCTTATCATAAAATAGAAAATAAGATTTTAGAGTGGAAATCTATACATAAAATCTCATACTAATTAGATGATTTAGATCTATTTATCTTAAACCATATAAAATCACCTTATATTAGACCAATTAAATATGATAACACATATTACACAATTAATATATATGTAACTGTCTAAAACCCAACATTCTTCCACATTGCAATCCAATTAATAAAACTCCCTTAACATCATTTTATAAAGAATTGAAACAAAAAAAACAAAACAAACAAAAAAAAAACTAAACAAAAACAAAAACAAAAACAAAAATAATCAAGTGCAACTTCTAAAAATCAAAAAGAAAAAGAATGGAAAAAAATCAAGAAAACATCTCTCTCCTCCCTTCTCTTTGCCACCGCTGAAGAGACAAAAACCAGTGCATTCATTCGCTATTAAATTGTAAGTGTAAGATAAAAAATTGTTTAACGATTACATATGGGAGTTTTAGTACACCCAAATATATTAGAGAAAAATGATAAATATTTAAGTAAATTCGGTTTTTGACCTCATATACACAAGATAAATTCTGTGGTGTAAATTAAACTTTAGAGAATTTATGATATCAACTGATGTAAGCAAGATTTTTTAAAATTTAATCCTAATGACAGAGTTTACAGATAAGACTAAAAATCGGATCTATCTAAGTATTTTCCAAGAAGAATAACTCAAAAGGCAAGCACGTCTACCGCAAACAAACAGAAACAGCAAACAAGCATGCTTGGTCAACTTCTTCACTTGGTAATTATTCCAGCTGCCCAAACACCGTCTTCTCTCCCTTCACTTCCATATGGTTTCATTTGATTCTCGCACGTCTCTTACCTTAACCGCGTCCCAGCTAAAGTCATACCTCTTTTAGTTGTAGTTCATTTTCTATTACTAACAACTACTACCAAAAAACATTTTTATTAACGGTCGAATGCTTTTATGAATATTTTGGATTATTAATTATTTTCTTCAGGCTTGTTCTGCACGAAGTCTCCGAAGCTAGGTGATCCTCACACACATATCTATGAAACTGTAAATAAGCTGCAATTTCTAAAATTCCACGACCGGAAAAATTCTTTACTATTAACTCTATATTACGGAATGTATAATCCAAACAGTTACATGATTAAAAAGTAACGGACCATCTCTGCTTTTTAGTTACCTTAATTACTGTCATACCAATTTCATATTGTGAAAAGAGTAGCTAAAACTTAATCAACCGTTCTCTCTCTCATATGCAAGAATGTCAAGGCAAGGCAGACTTTTTTTTTTTTTTTTTTTTTTGAGCTAAGGCTGACTTTCACTAATTATTAATAATAATACTATGACAGCTATTAGAAAATGATTTCTGAATATATATTCACCAAGATAATTTCCCCAAGGTCTGAACTAAGAATGGTCTGTATAGACAAGTTGGAGAAGAAATACATACCGAAGAATATTTCATCATCACACACATACAAAAAAAATAAATAAATAAGGAAGACTTGGTTTCATCCAGGCATTATTTGATTGATCATAGCCTATATAAAGCCAGTAGATAGTATAAACAGAAAAATGCAAGAAAACTCAAGGACGATTAAGAGAGTAAAAAAGAATATTTGCCTGGTCATCATCATTTACCAACATGGCAAGTTTTAAGGTTGTATGTGTGGCAATTTTCCTCTCGGCATTTGCATATCATTCAAGTAGAGTTGATGGTAGCATAGCAAAGAGCATGTATATCGACTGGGGTAACCAGCATACAGTTATTCAAGGAGACGATCTTCCACTTGTTCTTGATCAATCTTCTGGCAAGTATCATTACTAATTTTATACATAATCAGGCTTTTTGGTACAATTCTTTATTTTTTGTGTAATTTATCATTTTCTCTCATATTTTCAGAATTGTAACTTCGCACTTTTCTTCCCACTATGAAATAACTTCCTAACCCACCACAAAATTGTGACGCAAACTCCTAATTTAATTTGATTTTCAATTTTTGCCTATTTTTAGAAAATTTTGGTACAATTCTGCACACACATCGAGTGTTTCAATATGACTAGTTATATAATTACACCTAGTCATATATATGCATAAAATTGCACTAGATTAAAAAAAAAAATTCCTCTATCCCTTATTTTCTAATGACTTTAAACCATGACCAATAGGTCACAGGAAGTTTTACACCTAAACTACACTTCGTTGTCATAAAAGATGCACGAGATATTGTTAGTAGTTTTGAATAACAAGATGACAGGCGTATGTGCTTTTGTTTTGCAGGGACTGGAGCACAGTCAAAGAAAACATTTCTATTTGGAAGCTTTGAAATGCTGATCAAATTCGTGCCTGGAAACTCTGCCGGAACAGTCACAGCTTACTATGTAAGTGCAATCCGATCACAACTATTTACTTAGGCTAAAGATGGACAAATTCTTCAAGAAGGAGCTGATAATTGTTTGTTTGATTTTGGCAGCTGTCTTCGACGGGCGACAAACATGATGAGATTGATTTTGAGTTTCTAGGAAACTCAACAGGCGAACCTTATATTATCCACACAAATGTGTACACCCAGGTGAGAGTTGGGAACAGGGAACAGCGGTTCTACCCGTGGTTCGATCCATCTGCTGATTACCACAACTACACCGTCCGTTGGAACCCGAATGCAATTGTGTACGTTGATCAAGCTTCTTTACCTAATTTGCCAGATAACTCACGAATTGCATACTAATTCATGTATTACAGTATTACGTACCACTCACCAGATAACATTTCAAATAAATTAATATTCCACATATTAACAAAATAACGTATCATGTACATAACTATATATACTCGTGCACAAAGTAACGCGTATTCAACAACTATAATCTTCTCGATCGGTTTAATTGACATTAAAATTCATTTTGATTTCAGTTGGTACGTGGATGGCATTCCAATCAGAGTTTTCAGGAACTATGAGAGCAACGGCATTCCCTACCCAAATCAACAAGGAATGAGGGCGTACACAAGCCTTTGGAATGCAGATGACTGGGCAACAAGAGGTGGGCTTGTCAAGATTGACTGGAATAGCTCACCATCTCATCGCCAGAATCAGGGGGTTTAGGCCCAGGGCTTGCATTTGGAATGGGCCGAATAGCATCAGCCAATGTGCTTTGCCTTCCTCTTCCAGCTGGTGGAACTCTCCCAAATTCAGTCAACTCAGCCCGGCTAAGTTTGGACAGATGAATTGGTTCAGAAAAAATTATATGATCTATGACTATTGCCAAGATACTAAGCGCTTCAATGGAGTTATGCCACCTGAATGTTCCTTACCACAGTTTTAGCAATGAGGATCATCAACCCTCAGAAGCATCAGCCCACTCCCATATATTTATACCCCATATTTACTTCAATTACATTGATTTTTTTCTTCTTCACCAAATATCCCACATGTTTAAATTGTTATACAACGCAATAATTGTCTTTTGATTCATATTCTGAATGTAATCTTTCATAAGTAGGAATGTTTTTTTTTTACAAATTTGAGTGTACTGATTTTTTTTTAACAAATTTGAGTGTACTGATACCGTATACCGTGAGTGTACGTAAGATATATATTATATATTTTTAATAAAATAAAGGGTTAATAACACTTTGTAGACCTGAATTATATGAGTAATTATACTTTGTCTCTCTGAACTATAAAAATATATATTTTACCCCTCATAGACACTATTCATCTATTATCAATATTAAAATTATTAAGATAATCTAATTAAATGACTAGAATACCCTTGGTACTATATTTTGATTTTTATGTATTTAAATTTTGATAGTGATGTGATAATTGTTTTAAAATAAGTACAAATAAACTATATAATATTTCAACGTAATCTATATCAAAAAATTTCTTTGTCAAATTTTTAAAAATTTCAGATTTCATTTTATATTATTTTGAATTTGAAAGTTTAACTGTAGCGGTAGAACATTTACAAATAGGCTTGTTTTCTATGAAAATTTTTTCTGTAAAGATATTGTATGAAACTATAATTTCTATAAAATTTTGTAATTTTTTCGATGTCTCTTACAATTTTACAATTTTAATATTTGATTTGTATAGTATGCCAATATGTCTCTTATTATGATATCGGATATAATATAATTCAATAATTTCTCACATTTTCATTCCATAGAATCTAAGATATCAATGTGTTATTATATTTTATTTTTTTCTAATTTTTTTATAACTATCAAAAATTAATTAAATACATAAAAAATCAAAGTATGATACGAAGGATATTTTATTCATCTAACTAAATTTTCTTGATATTTTAAATTTTTTAAAAGATGAATAATGTGAATAGGGGCAAAGTGTATACTTCAATAGTTTAGAGGGGTAAATTGTAATTACCCATATAATTCAGGGAAGTAAAGTGTTATTAACCCTAAAATAAATGTTACGTTTCAATACTTGTTCCACGTATAAAAGAGTTGTGCATATTCAATAACTATTATTAGTACTACTATACAAAAGCAACAGGCAATTCATATGTAATAACCAACTTATAGTACTAGTACTGAATAATATAATTTTTTAAATTGTTAACACTAAAAAAAAAATACGCAGCAAAAACATATTATACAACAAAAGATAAATTTATTCAACACATAAAAATATGTGAGAAAAGATAAAAAGTTATTAAAAAATAATGTATATCATACTATCATATTACCCACACTAGTTTAGTATTTACATTTCGCTTGGAATAAGCGCTAGTTACTATAATAAAGCAGTAAGGGCAGAATTCTTTTTGTATCTCCATTCTCACAGAGCTTATTCCATTTGTTTTCCCTTGACTTCTTCAAAGTGAGGTGTTGACTGCTTTTGTGCTTTGTCTAAGGATCTCCTATCGTGCTAATAAGTTTTCTTGGTTTTGTTCTTTGTTTTAGCTCCAACCCCGCATCAAGGGATGATTATCTTCTGTTAGTTGATGGTGATGTTGGTGGTAATATCACAGAGAAGGAGGTCTCCATTCCTTATTTCCTATGTCATATTGAGGGAAATCTCCTTTTCCTTGATAAAGTGAATTTCAATCTTCCTTCCTTAACAACTTCTTCTTTTTGTCCAAAGCATAGCAGCAGGGCTTATTAAGAAGCCCTATTTTTGCCCTTTGTCATGTTGCCTTAACCCATGGTCTAGCTAATGCCAATGCCCTAGTTTCAGGAAGAGACGATCAATTCATTTTTTTTATTTTTTTTATATAAGTACATAAGAATGGATTCTTTCTCTTGGGGAAAGAATGCTATAAGAATCAAACAAATATCAGGCATAAATGATTTAGGGATGAAACCTAGGCAGAATGCTTACTTTACTTACTTGGCTTTAGGCCAAAGCAATGAAAAGAGGAAAGACCCCTTTCTGAATAAACCCTTCACTTTCAATATAAGTAAAAGAATGAATTCAAGACTCACATCACTTCCTTCCTATGAACAAACAATACTAGATTGCAGAAATCCTTTCTGATTCAAGTGGAAAACGAGAAGGCAAAGAAAACTTTTATTCAATCATTCATGGGTGCTCTTATAGATAGAACAAACTTTTATTCAATCATTCATGTGTGTTCTTATAGATAGAATAATCTTTTTTGTGGATGAGTCTAGTTCGTCATGCTTACTCTTTGATTTGACTATTCAGAGTTAGAATTTCTCTTCTTTTGGTGTTGTAATTCATATTTTTCCTAATATTCTCTCTGATCTCTAGCGGCTTAGACCGATGATAGAAGGTGATCGGGAGATGGATCTTTTCTTTATTATAACCTTATAATGGTCACTCTTGGACTATAGAGGGGTTCCTTGTGTTATTAATAATGCTCAGCTTCTCCGACAAAACTATATCAATTATCAAAGTATCCGATCCAGTAGTAGCGGATCGGATGGAGCAGCAAAAGATACTCATTTTGAAAGATAGTATATATATAAAGGAAAAAAGGAAAAAAAAAAAAAAAGAATCTGTGCTATTCCCCGTTATTGACTCAGCGACAGAGGTTATCAAAAGAATATGGAATCCGATTCCAAGGTAGCAGGCTCTCTTTTTCCATTCTTTAACGAAGCGATACAATAATTGTACGCTTTCTATTCTTAACTATTCTTAATTATGGCTCTTGATTATCTCGACTCTATTGTATTGATTAAACCGTAGCACCAGATAATTGAGAATATGGCGCACTCCAAAGACAAGTCTATACTCTTAATTGACACTCTTTATAATTAAGTTATATTGAGAAGCACATAAATTCAAATACAATTGCAGTTGATGTTTTAGTAACATCAACCGCAAATACAGCTTTAATCAGACAAACTACCATATTGCAGATGTTACCAGCTCTAATAAAATATTGTTCTTAAAAAAATAATAATAATAACATATTGTTTGCCATGCATTTTGTTTCTCACTAAATACTTGTGTGGAAAACTAAATTCACATCAATTTCCTTGAAAGACGGTCATTCTTTTTAATTTTGAACCTTTTTAAGGGAATCGGGATGAGAAAAGGAACGAGGGGAACAGGATGGGAATGAACATCTGAAGCACTAGAGCCTGTCTCACTGTACCAATTCTTGTTTAACTAGTTGGGTGCTTGACATGTATCATTTTGGATTATGAATATTATCGCCTATGTCATAGTATACGCATTAATTATATAACCACTAAATTACGGGATTGATATAAAAGATGATGAAACTAAAGATCATGTGGTTTGAAATCTTATTATAAGAGAAATAGACCCATATCCTTTTAAACGTTGAGTTTGGTCCTTTAATTGCCAATGTAATCAATGTCAAACTCTTAGTCACTAGCAATTATCCATGGTACAGAGAAAGAAGGAAGATTTTTCTTCTTTAGACCAACAAATAAAATGCAAAAGAAATGGACTATTTCTGCCAATATTTTCAAAGCCCAAACAAAAAGCTTGATCGAGTGCATTATGAATTAACCTATTTTTGAGTAGTCATCGTAATTTAAAAACTACATAGTGAACAAAGGATCAGAAACAAATACAGGAGAAAAATAAACTAATAATTTCAACTATTATCAAATTAACTAAATAGTACATATCACAAAATACAATTAAGAAACCCAAAAAAAAAATTAACAATAACTCTCGTAGTTTCCTAAAGAATACCAAAAATTACAGAATTCTAGTCTAAGGTGATAAATAATCACATTACACAAAAAATATACACCATGAATATTAACAAAAGGACAAAACAAGACTATTTCTTCTCCAAGGGGCCTTTCCCAAAGACTTTCCTACACTGCTATGTTTATGTACACATCTTTTGGCTACAATCACAAGTTTAGTTTTACTTCATGTCAATCTTAAGTAAATGGGTCTATTTTAGATTTTTTCATATAGTTGTATAGGGCCAAACTCGATGTAAGCACATCTATCTAGGGTATATTATGTCCACAGCAGAGTACTATGAGATATATTTTAGAATTTTTCAAATTGTATTTTTTTTAAACCAATCTCTCTCCCTATTTTCTAATGTTTTGAACTCTTAACTAATAAATTTTAAAGAAAATATCTATAAACCGCTATCAAATAAGAAAAGCACGTAATACTAGTAAAACATATATTTTTGTGTATCTCAACTCCTTCTTGCAAATATAAAAATATGCTGTAGAGTTGAATAGTGACATAACCAGGATTTGAATTTAGGGAGACGAAAATTTATATATTACACTTAAGAGATAATAGTATAAGATTACTAACTATTTAGGAGATACAAAACAAAATGGGAAAGACTTAACTATATCTGATCTATAACTCCATTTGTAGACCTTGTGATGTAGATTAAATGTTATGGAATCTGTGATATCTGATATAAGTAAGATTTTATAAGATGTAAGCAAGATTTTATAAAATTTAATTTTGACCGCGAGATCTACAGGTGAGACCCAAAACCGAATTTATGATAATATTTTCCAAACAAAATATAAAATTTATAACTACAAAGTATAATTTTTTTTTTTTTAAATATAGGGGGGGGGCCTTCTACCTAAATATAGGAAAATCTTTCGAGGTACGCACGTCTAGCTGCAACAAAGGCAAGGTTACATGGGCAGCCAACTTCATCCCTGGGACTGGGTATTAACAGCTGACCACTCAGCCTATTATGTATTTTAGTCCCTTTCCTCATTAGACTCTCGCACGTCTTCTACCTTTCAGCCCATTTCAGACACACCACTCGGCTTAATATTTTTAGAGAAACTAGGATGATTACATGATTTAATCTTCTAATATATTACAGACTTTTTTCAAACTTTATTTCTCACTCTTAAATTTTAAGTTAATCCCATCCTCTAATTTTTAGACACCCATCCCTTAAAATAAAATCTCTAGCTTATAAGTACTGTTTGTAATTTTAAAAATTACCGTGTTTATGGTGCTATTTTTAGAGGTTTGTACTGCAAAAAGTCTCTAAAATTATGTGTTCCTTAACCTAATTAGATGCATTAAAGAAAAATATTATAACTAACTTTATATGTGTATACCCTAGGTTTTTGTCCCCTTTTTTTCAAACAACCCACCTCTCCCCACAACTTAGTGACTCGAACCAATAATTAATAAATCATAAAAAAACGTCTTATCACATAAGTTACACTTTATTATATATCCCCTAGGTTTATCTCAGATTCTTAAGAAGAATGCAAGGGCAATCATTTTTAAATTAATTAGAATAAAAACAAGACAGCCAATGACAAAATGTTTCCAACATTCAAGATCATTCCTAGTTAAGGCCTGAACTAAGAATATTCAGTTTAGACATGGTGAAGAAGTATTAAAGAATAAGTCAGAACAGAAAACAAAAGAAAAGAAAAGAAAAGAAGAGGTTGATCTAGAGCCAGACATTATTCCATATTAATCAATGCCTATATAAAGCCGATACATGTCGAGAACTTAATGCAATCGACCTTGAGAACTAAGAAGCGAAACAAAGAAGATATTGCCTGGACATCAAAATGGCAAGTTTTCAAGTTCTATGTGTGGCCCTTTTCTTCTCAGCATTCGTTCATCATTCAAGTACAGTTGATGGCAGCATAATCAATAGCATGTACTTGGACTGGGGTTCTCACCATTCTGCAATTCAAGGAGATTATCTTCCTCTTGTCCTTGATCAGTCTTCAGGCAAGTATCATTATCAACCTCCTCATTATGCATCAAACTGCACCACATATAGTTCTCATATTATAGATGGCAGGGTAGAGGATTGGGGTAGAGGAGGGGGAATATAGAAGAATTTAGAGATGGCAATTATAACAGCAAAATGGCAAAAATATTGAGAAAAAGGAAAAAACTATTGCCAAGTTTTGACTACCAATCTTTGTCGAAACATTACCCCTCAGACTTCTGTGCTTTCGTTTTACAGGGACCGGAGCAATATCAAAGGTAGCATATCTCTTTGGAAGTGTGGAAATGCAGATCAAATTCGTACCTGGAAACTCTGCTGGAACCGTCACAGCATATTATGTAAGTATAACTCTCATACCCTAATGTGCAAGGTTAGGCAAAAGATAGACTTCAGAGGATTGCACGTTTCGCAGTTAATAATTCCAATTCCTTTGAGATTCCATTAAGAGAAACTTGGCAACTCAAGCAATTTTCTTGAAAAATAACCACATTATCCAACATTCATACATACATTCAATCGATCGTTGAGTGTGGACTTATACAGCATGTGAAGTATATTATTACTCAAACGCAAATTCTAGAACTGGAATCCAGACGTACGAAGCGAATCAGGGAAATATATAGCTGATTCTCGATTCAATTTTGGCAGCTGTCGTCCACAGGCAACAAACATGATGAAATTGACTTCGAGTTTCTGGGGAACTCATCAGGACAACCCTATACTATCCACACAAATGTGTACACCCAGGGAGTTGGAGGCAGGGAGCAGCGGTTCTTCCTCTGGTTTGACCCAACTGCTGATTACCACAACTACACCATACATTGGAACCCTCACGCTATCGTGTACGTTAAGCTCCTTTACTTGTTTCCTCAAGAAAAAGTCTCCTAATTTTACAAACTCACAAATTTAAACTGGTGACATTCCGCGATTTGATTTTACATTCCTTTTGGTTGCAGTTGGTACGTTGACAGTGTTCCACTCAGAGTTTTCAGGAACTATGAGAGCAAGGGTATTGCCTACCAACAAATCAACAAGGAATGAGGGTATACACAAGCCTTTGGAATGCCGAAAACTGGGCAACCTCTTATAGGCCTTGTTAAGATTGACTGGAAGCGCTCACCGTTCATTGCTAGAGTCCGCAATTTTAACGCAAGGGCTTGCACATGGTATGGGCCACTTAGCATCAGCGTTTGTGCTCTGCCTTCCCCTGCCAACTGGTGGACCTCTCCAGCATACAGTCAACTCAGCTATGCTAAACGGGGACAGATGAATTGGGTCAGAAGAAATTACATGATCTATGACTATTGCAGAGATACTAAGCGATTCAACGGACAGATGCCAAGGGAATGTTACTTGCCACAGTACTAGAAATGAGGATCAAAACTCAGAGCGATCGCACACTCTTATATTATAGGGTTTATTGGCAATAAATTACATACATACTTCTGTTTAATTTTATCATTGTTTTCATTTCTGGAAATATTCCACATGTTTAAATTGTTATCTTGATGCAAAGTTGGCTTTGTTCATTGACAATTGAGAAATGTATCTTTCAAGTGTTTTCCTTTCCGATTTTCAAATTACACATTCTTTTTTCATTGAATAATACTTATCCGTTTGTTTCTGTTCTCTTAAATTCATGAGCACTTGTGCTTTAATGTTCAAACTTCACTGACCATGAAATGAAATATACTTGTATACAACAGAAGAAAATATATATAATTCACTGGAAACATAGATATGCACATTGTACAAATGACCATCTAATAAATTCAACTGCGTACATATACACTTGTTTGTATATTAATAATGGAGATAAAAGTGGGGCAGAGTTAACCTTCTCTTAACACCAAAATAGCATTCATTAGAAGCATTATCTGAGAAGTACAATAACCTCAAGAATATCTACTCGAGTAGTTAATAGTTTACTCATTGCTAGTTGTAATAACTAAAATTCTTTATAAGGAATGACTTATCTGATCAATAAGCATTCCATCCAGGGGAAGCTCACAAATCTGACGAAACGAACTAATGCTTTATCTTAAAGGAGTGTCACCTTATATAACCTTGACAAGTTTACCTCCAACCATTTTATGTCTCACCTCTTCTTTTCTTTTGAAACCTAGACATATTATATCTTAGAAAAAGGTTTGATCACTTGATTCTTTCTTCTTCTTTTTTTTTCAATCATTAGAAGGGGAGAGTTGGGAGGAAGGTTCCGGAAGGGGATGGGGACGATGAGAATCAAACCTTTCTTCTATGACAACAAACAAATACCCCTCTTTTGTCATTTAACTTGTCAAATGTCGAGAAATTTTTAGGTGGATCCAATCCATTTCAAAATTTCTGAACGATCTCACCCTACCAAAGATAGAATACCATATGCAATTATCCACAGAATACATAAAATCAAATCTAGATGTGTATTCAAACAACAATAAACAAAATGCAAAAGAAAATATACGTAATCATTTATGTCATTTTTTCTTAGGTTGAACAAAATACTTGATCAATAACATAGTTACTTAATTCATGTATCCATATTTTATGTTTGTGTTGTGACAATCTCTTGTACCCGTACCTAGTAATAAAGAGTACCAGAAATTCGATAACTTTAATATGAATAATTTATGTTAATCTAGCTATCTTGAGTAAAGGATCATAGATAAATATAGAAAAATAAAAAAATAAACGCATTTTCCAACTATTATCAGATGAACTAGATAGAAAGTTTAGATAAAAAAAAAAGTACAATTAGCAAACAAAATTAACAAAAAACAAAATACGGGTCTCTAGCATTTTTCCAAAATAAAACCAAAATAACAGAATTTTATTCTGATTAATGATGACCAATGATTAATCACATTAATCCAACGTGGGTGTCTTCTCCAAGGAGGATTCCAAAGACTGCAGTGGCAGCAAACGTCGTCGTGTTGGTAACAGGTACAGCTAAAGAAATCGGGGGAGTCAGTTAGGATAGCGAAGAAAGTTGGCCGAAGCAGAGAGGTTTATGAATATTGCCAAGTTAGCAAAAGGTTGGGCAGGATTCTTGAGTGGCGTGTTTGGTTGACTGGCGGGTTTGAGCTTTTGGTCCCATATGATTGCACCTTTGAGCATAAGGGCGTTTGTTGCACCCCAAACAAGTCCTGCTGCTACCATCTTCTCCACTTCTCCTCCCATCGCGGTTCGTCCGTTGCGATACTGTCACTCTGGTTAGATTGGGACGCTGTGACCATGGATTATTAGAAAATTTCTTTCCTTCCGTACTGATGGGTGAATAAAATATAACGAACCTTTCTTATTTTTTTTAATATTACAAGACGAGTAATTAAAATTTATTCGAATTATTGAATAGAATCCAGTTCAGTAAAGAGGAAAATTAGCATATGTCAATTTTTGAGCTCTACGTCTAAAATTATGCTATTTGAAAGATTTAATTATTTTTGGTCAACAGCCTACAAAATTATTTTAATTTGATTCGAAAGATAAATTAAAAATGTTGGATGTTTTTATAATTCATTAAAATAATTAAAATTTTATAGGTCTTGTTTGTCCCCCTTAAATTTGTTTATATACTTTTACAATTTCACTTATATTACTATTATTTCTTTCTATTTCTTTATTTTCTTTTTGATTTTAGGAAACTAATGACATATTGAATTTCGAATATGACCATCAATTGGATTGTGTAAGTTCAAGACAGATTTGCTAAAATCATGATCGCGATAATAGGTTAAATTGAAATTAGACTTAAATTTTAGATTGATTCAAAAGAAAGTCGAATTTGGTTTTTATTAAATTTAGCCCAGACAATACACACATTTATATTTATGTATTTAGGTCACCTTTAGTAAACTAAAAATAATTTCAATTGAATCAATTAAACTAACCCATAAGCACCCTTACTTGAGTCATAAACATAAATATCGGCATATGATGCCCCCAAAAGCTTATTGTAAACGGAATTTGAGGTCTCAATCGTCACAATTACGATGTGAGTAAATATTTGAAATCGTTGAATAATTAAAAAATAAAAATAATTTTTTAATTTTTCAATTATCTAATACAAAAATTGTTATATTTATTCTGCATTGTAGATTGAGAGGGTAAAACTTACTCTACAATTATATTCACTAAATATCGTTTTCAAATAAATCATATCATACAAAAGATATAGACCAGTTTAAATCACAAATATTTCATGACATAAAGAATGCAAAATGAGTGATCTATACAACAAAAATTAAGATAACATGTTATAATTCAAGAATCACGACGAGAATTCAATTGCAAAACTTCAAATAATATTTCAAGAGACGAGTAGAATGTTAGACGTCTAAATAGATTTGAAAATTTAGAAAAATTCAAAAGTTTTGAATTTATTAGATGGTCATTTGTACAATGTGCAAAAAAGGGTTCAGGATACAATTTGAAAGACAATTTATCAAACTTACTTTTTTCCTTTTACTTTGTTTGGGCAAATGATTTGTCAAGCAAACAAACTTTAAAGGGTGTAAAATAGAAATACACAATGTCCACAAACAGATATGCAACCAAACCAATTATAAATTGCCAGTTTTTTATATATTTGTACTCAGATTTGTGTGTACCTTATGCTTTACAAACTGTAATCTTACTCTGCTCTCTTCAAACACACGTCTGGATCATCAAATTCCACCCAAAAAGTCAACGAGATTTCATGTCGATTAGAAGTTGGACATCTTCCACAATTACTTTCCAATTAATAAAAATTTTTTATTTAAAGTGTGGGGTTTATATTTTTTAAAATTTGAAAAATCATCCAAAAATATGCCATTTAAGTCAAATAGAACTCCTATACATGTCTCAACAAACTCCCAAATCCAAATCTCTAAATTATCCTCCACTCTTTTCTCTCCACGTGGCACCTCTATCCACTGCACAAACCAAAATGTCCTAAAAACCCTTTAATTAAACCTGTTCGCTCTTTAGCTCTCCATATAAATCAGCACAACTAAAGTTTGCTCCATTAAAATTCAAACTTTCCAAATAGCATAACAAGCTTGACTTCGAGTTAATGTCCCTGTATAGGTTACCTCATCTTAATACTACTCTCTAGGAGTTTTGAAATACTTACATTATTATATAATAAGGAACAGTCTGATTCATATTCAAAAATCTCTATTAGAATCAAAATTATAAAATTACTATTAATACAAGTTATTTTCATAATTTATTTAATTTAAAATTATAATAAATTTCGTTATATTTATGATTTAGTCAATTTTATAATCTAAATTACAATTGTTAAAATAAATATAATATTTATTTTACCAATTTAATTATCATAATAAACAATTGATATATAAATATGTTAATTTTAATTGTCATTCCCGCATAAGGTGCAAACACCCCCCAGGTAGGAGCCCGCTGGTCTACCATCTTTCACGAGTCGGGTATAAATAGTTATAGTAGTGTACTGTGTGGTTCGAATTCCTTGTCAGAAAATCCAAATAAATATATTTATCGTTTGTCCAAACAGGTCCATATCGGGATTATACTCGATCGCAGTTGTCTGAACAACACTAGCTTCGCAGCATATTCTCAAGTTGCATGATCTCTGAAAACAAAGAGAGAATCGATCTGATCCGTCCATCTGAACTACATGGAAAGGATCGTCGGCGGCAAATTCAAGCTCGGCCGGAAGATCGGTAGCGGATCCTTCGGAGAAATCTTTCTCGGTCTGTACTCTATATATTGATGTTTAATTAACGCGATGATTTTTTTTTTTTTTCCTTCTGAAGTTCGTGTTTTTTCCTTGATAAAATTGATTGCTAATTGTAGTTTAATTTGATTATGCAGCTAGGCATATCGATACCTTTGAGATCGTTGCCGTGAAGATCGTAAGTTTTTTTTTTTTTTTTTAAATTCAATTGGTAGCTGTTATTAAAATTGTCTTCTTGAGTTAATTGATTTGTTCTGTGATGTGGGTATGATTTTCATTTCAATTTAGTTCAATTCCAATTGCAAAGAAAGTCATCATCAGTATGTGGAGTTTGGACCGTTTGGTAAAAGAATAATTAGTGAGGTTTCTATTGGTTCATGCACTTTTGGTATTTAGACGGTGGAAGTTTGTCTTCTTCCCCTTGTAAACTAATGTAAAAGAAAATGTCTGTAGTAAAAGAGTTAAAAAGGAGGATATTGAAGTTGGTAACTTTTAGATTACTATTACATTACATCGAGCTGAAGTTTTTTGGTTAATGAATTGAAACGGTCTGAAACATTCAAACATTCAAGACTCCTTTATTACTCGCGATATCTATGAAGTTCTTCTTTCTCTGCTTTCATATTGATATGCTTTTTGATTTCACAGGAGAACAACAAGACAAAGCACCCTCAACTCTTATATGAAGCCAAATTATACAACATTCTTCAGGGAGGAAGTATGTGATTGTCAATTTTATTGTCAAATAATGGACATTTATTCTATTCCTACGCTTATTTACTTCTTTCGGCGCATTCACAAGTTATGGGATTAAATATGTAAATTTTCAGATGGGAATCTCTCTATATCTGTCATCTGATAGTTTCATTTCTAGGTGGCATCCCTGGTATAAAGTGGTCTGGCATCGATGGGGATGATTATTACAATATCCTAGTACTTGATTTGCTAGGACCAAGTCTCGAGGATCTCTTTGTCTACTGTGGCAGGAAATTTTCTTTGAAGACTGTATTAATGTTGGCCGATCAGATGGTAAGGATTAACTCCTACACCAAGAGCATCAATATCATAAGATGAGTCTTACAAGTTCTCCTGATTTGTTTATGATACATGATACACTTTCTGTGTGATCATGAGCCAACGCGTTTATACGTACATGAGCTTTTGGTGTATGTTTTAATTCCAAATAGTACTTCTTTCTAATGGTTGAATTTTCCTTTATTTTAAGGAAGTAATTTGTGTGCATATCCACATGTAATGGAGAGTTAAATCCTTTTTTGTCTTCTCGAAATTGTCCAGATAACAAGAATCGAGTATGTGCATTCTAAAGGGTTTCTGCACAGGGATATTAAGCCTGATAACTTTCTAATGGGTCTCGGTCGAAAAGCTAATCAGGTAATAGTGACAATAACTGCTGAGCCTTCATGTCTATTTCACTCTCTTTAGAGTTGTTGCTTCATTCATCTTATTCTGAAAGTGAAGTTGTTTTATTTCTTTTATCTTCTCTTGCCCTCCCTTACAAGTGACATTTCTCTGTTCTCAATTCTTGTTATTACGTTATACTCTTAGGTCTACATTATTGATTTTGGTCTCGCAAAAAGATATCGTGATGCAACTACTAACAGGCACATCCCTTATAGGTACACCTTTATCTATCTCTTTGAGCTTTCTTAGGTTGGAATGCTCTTTTTTAAGTTTTCTTATTATTCTTTTCATTTCCTATATGCGTAGGGAGAACAAAAATTTAACAGGTACTGCGCGCTATGCAAGTTGTAACACTCATCTTGGAATTGGTGAGGCCCTGGAGACCTTTTTTTTTAAAAAAAATATTGTTATATAAAATATCTGTTTCTTTATTCGTGAGACTGGAGTAGAATTATCTTTATGAATATTTAGGCTCTGAGAATGTAATTCTCATTTATTTTATCTGTAGAGAGCAGAGCCGGCGGGATGATTTAGAATCTCTTGGATACGTACTACTATATTTCTTGAGAGGAAGGTCTGCAATTTTATTTTGGTTTTTCCTTCATTCCTTTTCATTCCTACTGATGGAAATCTGGAATTTACTTGGGCTCATGTTGCTTAATTAGCATCATTTTGTTTATAGTCTTCCATGGCAGGGTTTGAAAGCTGCCACAAAGAAACAAAAGTATGACAAAATATGTGAGAAGAAGTTGTCCACTCCTATTGAGGTATGATGTTTATTAAACAAGTTGATTCAGCTTTTATGAATTTCATTCTGCTGAACTGGTGCTTTGCATTTCTTTAGGTTTTGTGTAAGTCTCATCCAGTGGAATTCGCATCATACTTTCATTACTGCCATTCGTTGACTTTCGATCAGCGGCCAGACTACGGATTCTTGAAGCGGCTCTTTCGTGACCTCTTTACACGTGAAGGTCTGCGCTTCATCTCATTCCCTCTAGCTTTCACATGTAGCAAGATATATTTTACTTAAGTATGTAAATATAAAGCAACATAAATTTGACATGTCTTATTTTCTGTGAATTTCTATCTGTATCTAGGAGGAATCTGAAGCTTTAAAATATCTAGCTGCTTCTTATTTTAATTTCGTCAGTTACTCTGTTCTGCAGGATGTGAAATTGATTACATATTTGACTGGACTATCCTAAAGTATCAGCAATCACAGTCGACCAAAGTTCAGCAACGGGTACTGCACATTCTTGGTTGATTACAATTTTATCTGGTCTGCCTTTGTTGCATAAGATGGATAACATTAAACTTCAGTGGCTTATTGCAATGCTGATAAAGCCGTATCATCCATCATCTTTCAATAATTTCGGTGTTGAAATTTGGCAGCCAACCCCTGCTGAGAGCAGTCAGGCAGTTCAAATGGATGTAGATAGACATCAAGGTTAGACTTCACTAAATATGTAATTTCTATTCTTGCATATAGATGACAAATGAAGCTAAGAGATCACAAATTTACATTCATCAGTCATCAGGACACTGTTATTTTGTGGTTCAGTGTCTTTGGCTCTTGATGTATGTCTTTTAGTCTGCTGATAGATACCATCCTTTTTGCGACATTTTGAGCTGAGTACTGTAGTAATAGAAACTCATTGATCTGTAATGCTAGTGCTTATCAATTCTAATGAGTACTTTTATGCAGTTATATTCATATTTCAGATGAGACCTAAAAAATGATAGATAATTCTGTGGAAGACAAATAATCAAATAATAAAGGATTGAAGAAATGATAAGACTAAAAAGCAAGATATGTGTTGCTGTAGCAATCAAGTAGTTTTTATGTGGCTTGGATTCATAATGTAACCTGTTCTGTGTTGACTTCAACTGGCAATAGTGCACCTTTTTCAGCTGAGATGGCTGACCAGCTAAGATCAAACAATGCTTCTAGTCGAATGCAATTCAAAACACCTCCAAACAGGAATATGACTTCTGGAAATCCGCTCGAGAGAAATGGCGGATTTCTAAGTTATCTCCACTGTTGTTGGGACTCCATCTCATTTTCGATTCTTTTTCTTGGTTGTTTAGAATGAAACTTTCACTTCTGATGATAGATCAAATTATGCTGATAGTGGCTTTTATGTTTGATGGAAGCCTGTTTTAGATATTTACTTCTTTCAAATCGTGCTTTGGAGTCTTTTCGATGCTTGCAAAAATTGATTTGTTTTTAAGATCATCTTTTAGCTGTATTAAATATCTAATTCACATTGTTGATCTTATAGGTAATGAACACTGCACAAATGCCATCTACTTCGTTTTCCCCTGCTGGCGTACCAAAAGGCAATGTTTCCAGGCCTAATTTATCAGCTGAATTCTCAAATTCTGGCCATGGACATGGTGAAAGTACCGGTCCTTCAAGCAGCTGGATTTCTTCCCTGCGCCGCATTTCTTCTGCGAAATGATCTGCGTTGTATCTATTTTTTCATGTCCATTGGCAGGATTTTATGATTACAAACTGCTCAATCTGTGTAGGGCTTCTGTGCATAGATTGCTGATTTATCAGTTTCAAACATGTGGTGAATTGAGAGAATCCATATTAATCAGATGGTTACCTGCTTTGATTAAATAGGTTCAAAGATGGTTAAAGAGTGTATGGGACTGACTCTTGCATGCTGACCATTTCTCGCACTTTGAGATTATCTGGTGATGCATCATGTACACAGCAAGGTGCAATTAGAGCAAGTTGGTTCATCATTTTGTCAAAGATTAGAGCTTTGTTCGGGTGCTTTCCTCCACGCTGGAAGGTTGGGTTACATATCTTTCCTACGATAAGGGTACACAATCCTTTCACAAAGATCAGAGCTCGCTTCTGCTGCTGTATATAGATGTAACAAATTAGGTTCTTCAAGTATTGTTCAATGTAAAAATAAATGATGTGAAAATGTCTTCTGTCAACAGATTCATGCAGTTCGCGTGTGCAGATGGTGGCTGCAAAAATTGTTTTTCACTTGCTTCACAGTTAGAAGTTTCTTCGTGTTTAGAAACCCAGCCTTTACGTGAGGAAACAATTCAGAATGTGACTGGATTTGGTTATGATTATAATCGTCTGACATTCCATGTTATGATACTTGAACTGTTGGTATAGTGATGTAATGGCACTGCTATTGAACATCATGATATACTAGTAATACAGAAATGAAAAGTTTGGTATTACAATTACCATTGCTTTAATCTTCCTGTGAAAAGCTCTGAAACCAGGAAATTGTTTGTTGTAAATGGCTTTTATCAGAGGTTCCTCTAGTCTATCCTTTTTTGAGTGTTTTTCTCTCTCTAGAATGATAGGTCGTAGTCAAACTTACATTCTAGGGAATCATAGATGGTCTTGCAAATCCTATACTAATAGAATTACATCTCTTCTTTCCCTTTTTTATGTTATCATATGGCATCTCTTTCCTCTTCCCTTTCTTCCATCATATTTGATTATAGCATGTCCTTGAACTACCTTTAAATTTCTGATTTTATCATTTGAATTTTCAAACACTCGTGGTTTTGTTCACGTGATGACCACCCTCCAAGGCAGGCCGGGTAAACTCCAATGTGACTCAGGCTTAATTATCCTTTAACAGACTAGTTATTCTTGATTTTCATCGTGACTTAGTTGTGCACATGTCAAATAGCATGAACTGTGAAGTTATAGCTACTTGTCATTTAAAGTTGTTTATGTCTCTCAGTTATTAGTTTGTATTTTTTTGCAATTTGCAGGATGTCTTCTACAGCAAAATGGGGCCTTGAATTTGTGGGCAACTAAATGTCTCTTTTTTATGATCAGTACAGATACGGAAGTAAATGTCAATCTGGAGTTTTGGCCTCCTTGAGGATTATATGTATTAGAAGAACCAAAGAGTGCTCTCAATGTGATCGCCGAATGCATAGGGCCAATTTATGGCCTCGAAGATTGTGATATTTGGTACTTTCGTTCCTGAATTTATTTCTGGGTAAGTAATGTGATGCACTGAATTGCTGAAAATGATTTGCTCATGTATGATCCAGAAAGATTTCTCTCTCTATGCAGAGTTTTGTGTGGTTTAGGCTTTGCTAAATGCTGCAGAAAATGGAAGCAGCAAGTTCTTCATATAGGCTTTGTGAGGTTTACTGTAGAAGCTGGCAAGATAGCTGGTCCTCAAGTGCAGATCTCTTTCCGTTGTTCACTGAAATGATTACCTATCTATGAGGAGGGCCATGCACGAACAAGATACCAACTCTGTGGGCCGTAATGTGGGACCCATGTGGATGGGATCCACAGACTTTCTGTCTTGGATACATGAACCTTGGTCCGTGTAGGAATTTTCCTCTAAGGAGGGAGAACACAATAGTGTTGTGCATCAAAGTGATTCGTACTAAAGATCTCTTGAAATCCTTCTGAATGATTTAGTTCTTTCTCATCTTTGGGAATACAGCTTCATTTGATTTGGAGAGCTGAAAACATACCAAGTTCTGCATCTTCTAATATATGTCCACAGAATTGATGATGTTGTCATCCTTCCAATAGATTTGATGAGAGCTTTTGGATGTAATAGACACGTCAAGTGTGCAGAATTTGGAATTTATACTGAAGTTTCCAGGACATGTTCTATCCATAGGCCGTCGTGCATAACATGCCATTCTATATTGATATAGAACTCTTGTTATCCTCTCATTCTGACTCCAAAACCCCCCCACTACCTCTTATAATCTTACAGTGCAATTTGCTTAATATTATGGTTCCACAACCATTATGACTTCTCTAAACAGATAAGCCCTTGGGATTTCAGAATGGAGTGAGATGCATTTATCGGGATGGTGGTAAACTTGGTCTTTGACATTTATACTCTTATGCAGGTTTGGGCTTGGAAATTCTTGAGATTGAAATATCATGCCCCTGCTATTAAAGCGAATGACGTGTTCCACTAACTTCGATAATCCTAGAAATGATAATCCTAATGAAAATATTTAGGTAGATTTAATTTTTTATTTTACTTGTAGATTTTATGGTGTGGATTAAATGTTATAAAATCTATAATATCACAGTTAATGTAATAAAAATTTTATAAAATTTAATTTTAATCACAATGTTTATAAATGGGACTTGAAACCTATGTTAATATTTTTCTCCGTTGGAGCTCCGGCAATGATATCTTTTAACTCCTCAAGAACATTAAGTTGCTTGGGAAGTGATCGCAAGAAAGACGACAATTTTCGGATTATAAGTTAAACAGCTATTTGGCTTCTCCATGTATTGAATAAAAGATTGATGTTCCAGTATTATTGTTTGAAAAGAGAATGACTTGTAAACTTATTTTGCTGCAAATGTTTAAAAGATAAAACAAAATCAAAATGAGTTAGTATTTCACAATTAAGAATATACATATTTCTTTAAATTATGTATTATTCTATTCGAAAATTGTACCGCTCAAGTATGAAAAATAATATCAGCTCCAGTTTAGAACTAATAAAATGTACTACACTATTGCCACTTCATTAGAAAAAACATTATACCAGTTCACCTGAACAAATGTAGCACGTCATTGATCAAAATACATAGTATTAGCTTAACAAAAATGAGTCAGTTTTTACACCTCCAAGAACACACCTTACCCCAGTTAACGATACTCCTGACCAGGGCAAATTCCTGTATGGATCATTCAACCATTTGTGCCATTGTGTTTGAACAACGCCGGACAAAAATTGAGAGCCCCGTGTAAGACCCACATGGAATTTGAAAATGAATCTGATCTATAGCACTGGCATGATATATTATTGTGGTCATGATTTTGCCCCTAACCAGGCTTAGAAAGAGGCTCGTCCTAGAAAAGTTTTCAATCATTCACAAATATTTATAAAGGAACCTTGCACAATGGCCATTGATGACAACAATCTCCTCGTTAGTTCTATTCCGTCCAGGATGACATAATTCAAACAGGAAGAGAAATCATACACAAATTGAGAACTATTCTGAAGCATAAATTGCAAAAGGAAGAAACATAGATACAAGAGACAAAACCATATCTCAGCCTTTTCTGTACTGCTTTCCAGCTTTTGACGAAGTCATTATAATGCTGGTTACTGCAACAATCTCTGTTAATCATCTACAAAAAGGAATTTAATACTACATTCTTCGCTGAGCTTCCTATAAAGAACCAGTATGGGGTTGTCATTGTGGAAGCATTATTACTCCACGGACATGATCCACTTATACATGCTTGTCTTCTTGTTTCCAGATCAAACGTCATTCGAGTTCCTTGAGAAAATCAATATTGTCAACAAAGACCTGCAATTTAAAACAATATAACGCAATTCCATCAGAATATCTTTCCAGAAAAAGAAAGAAAGTCTTGAGACAAATCATGAAATCATATGGTCCATTTCGCGGGGAGGGGGGAAGTAAAAGTTGAGGTAACGGATCGCCTCTTTTTCACAAAGAAACCAAAAGCTGAGAAATAGAAGTGGGGTATCTTTATCTTTTATTGGTACCAAACAAATTTTCGTTGTCTTTTGGGGCTTAATAAAAGATGAGAGGAATAATAATCTGAATCTGCATAATATCTTACAGTAGTTGGCTTTTTTGGAAGGTTTCAGAAGGTATTTATACGCATGCATTTGTCGGCTGAACCCCTTTAGTGCAAAAAACTAAACAAAGAAATTCCTTCAATCTATGAGAAGGAAATGCCTATTAAATGTGTTTCAACTACTAAGCAAACCATTTCTCTTTCAAGTATTTTTTGTCTAGTTTATGCTAATCTATTTCTTTTGAACCCTCGTATTAATTTAACCAAGACAATAGGGCTGATGAAAGAACTAAATTCAGTCCACACTCACATTATGAGCTTTTAGACAGTTTCAAGCATTCATGGAACTAAGAAAGAAATGGTTCTCAAGCAAAATCCATACCGTCTTCCAACCATCAGGATCCAGGCAAGCAGTAATCTTGGTGTTGATACCAGGTAGGGGCCCAGGTTCCCGTGTAATCTTTCCACCACTGAGCCTAATTGCTTCAGCAGTTTTATACACATCATCAGTTCCTATAGCTATCTGTTCAAGACAGGTTAAACATTAGAGCAGAATGTTGGTATTGGTATATAACACGTTGATGAACCACATGGAAATTGAGGAAATCCTAAATAGTCTACCTGTGCATAGGCATTTCCTTTGTCATACTCGGTAACTCCATAATTATATGTCAACTCCATAACTGCATTTTTATCTTCAGGACCGTAGCCCATGATTGCTATAGTATACTGCACACATAAAAAGATGAAAACAAGAAAATCTTGAATATCTAACAATCAAAGAACAGAAACAGTATCATACCAGCTTTGCAAGGCCCATTATGCTATGAGTCAAAAGTAACAGACTCAAGTAATTAATTTGATATGCATGAAAAATGTGTTCAATAAGCCAAAATTACTAGACTTCTTAGGGGAAACCAATTGTGATACTGCTAATAGAGTATCTGAAATTTGTAGAAAGCAGGCAATGTAATCGAGTTGCAAAACATCAACAGTGAACCAGGCCCAAAGAAAACTTTTATGAATTAGGCATGGGTTCCAAAAGGTGCAGTGAAATTAGTAACACATAGGTAATAAGCCAAGGTTTTTGGTAAAGAAAACCTTAACTAGTCTTAAACAAATCCAAGCATCTAGGAAGCAGAAATTAAACAAGGGTGGTTTCTGAGGAATCCATTTTCTAGGGTTCCCAATAAGTATTTTATAAAATAAAATAATACAAAAAGGACCATCTCTAGAATAAAGAAACCTCTCCACCGATAAAGTTGACTGCTTTTTCACAGCCATGCCACATTGAGACAAGAAGAAGAGAATGATCATCTTTAATAGAATCCCATCACAGCATGCCAACTTTGTCAACAAACAAATGTGGAAGGAACAAGAAGAATCCATTTCTGATTAAGGTCTACGTTCAACTCACTATAGTTTAATGTACATCAGTGACTACTTTGACACAAGTGAAATGGAAAAATTAACTTGAGGAGTCTTCTTACTCTCTCGTTCATCATGAAGACTATTCTATTGAAACTTTATTTCTTTCTTATATTCAATGAAAAAGCTCATTTTTTTTGTTTCCCTTCTTACCAAACGAACTACATGATCGGGATATAGTACCAACCTTGTATTCAGGATTATCTCTTGTACGGAGAAGCTCCATGCCGTAAGCCTAATTGTAATGAGAAATATTCAATAATCAGATGCACATTAATGAAGAATGCAAGAAGCAGAAGAAACTAATACCAATCCATTTGCAATTTTGCAGTATAATGCTCTACCTTCTCATAAAAATTTATAGCATGTTCAAGATCTCCAACTCGGAGCATTACTTGGCATAATGGCTCAGGGGTAGGACCCCTCTCCAAAAGTTCAAATTTATAGCCATCGGGATCTTCAATAAATGCAATAACTGTTTTGCCACCTTTGACAGGACCTGGTTCCCTTGTAACTTTACCACCCTTTGCTTTTATCAGATCCACAGTTTTCGTAACCTAAGGATGACAAACATCAGCTGTTAAGTATTCCAATTCAGTATGAGTGACGTAACAACGCTGAAAAATGAGAGAACGTTCTATATCCAAAACCTAACAACAACTTGCAGGCATAACATGGAAACTTAAACAGTAAAATCAACAACTACAATATTGAAGCAGGAAGAGTAAAAAATAAAAAATAAAATCAGGAATTCTGATTGATAAAAGTAGCCCAATAGGAGAAAAATCAAGAGGACTCCAGCAACTGTTCAACACATCCCATAAGGAATAATACATCCATTTCCTTTCTTTACTTTCCTTTTTTCCTTTTCTTTTTATGAGTGATACATTTGCCTAAAAAAATAGATGACTTGCAGAGTAAAGATATGGCTTTGTCCATTTAAGTTCAATTAACTACAGAACACTAAATTTAAAATTAAAAAAAAAATAAAAAACAACAGAACACTAATTTACACAAGAATCTCTGTTCCAGAGCCAAGGAACAAAGAAACACTACTCTAAGCAGACCCAGAACATACGGAATAAAAACTCATTCCAGAATAAGTAGCTTGATACTAATATACGTAAATTCCTCCTGCATTAGAAGCGTCTAGAGATGTCTTTGCAAAAGACAAATTTGTATAAACTTACATCCTCCACAGCAATGCCGAAGTGTGTAAAAGAGCTCCAATGTCATACTTGTCAACTCCATAATCTAGCAGAAAAGTTAACAGGAAATAGCATCAGAAACATATCACCTTCGCATATGAAATATGAACAGTGCACTCAAATCAACAGATATTGCAATACATATCCAGACATCATCATATAAATGGACTAGGAAATTTCAGGAATGAGTAGTTTCAGAAAATCATACTTACTGTAAGTGAGTTCAATAACAAAATGAGAATCTTCTGGGCCATATCCTAGAAAGGCATTTGTATATCTCTCCTCGGGAATATCACGTTTCCTCAACAACTTCATGCCTAAACACTCTGTGTAGAATCTTCATTCACCATTAAAATAAAATTTGTACATGATCAATATTCAGAAAATAACATAACGCAAATATGAACAAATGAATCATGTCATCTAAAGATACTTTATTGTCCTGTCCCCAAGTCACCAACACGATAAACAACATGCAGCATTCTTCTCTTGTCCTTTTTAACCCACTCCAACACACTCTCTTGGGCAGCAGCGGTGCTTGCTTGCGCCATATTCCCGGCTGCACTAACCGCAATGTTGTTTCCGTCCCCACTTAACAACTTGGAAGCTTTAAGACCAAACAACGGAGATTGTGTAACCGCTGAAAGAAAGAAGCAGATTATGATGTAAGAATAATCATCGTCTCAACAAAGCAATTTTTCTTAAATGACAAGCACAATGGTTTAAGCGACATGCTTTTACTTTGCCGGACATATGCATCATCATTGACTTTCAACATGTAAACCAAAGGCCATCATGCTTTCAGGAACAAATGCAAATTATCCCAACCTACCATTTTTCCTCAGCAGCACAAGTTAATATTATATATTTAAAGAAATAAGAAATAGAAAATCACAAGCTGGCACACTTAACAAAACTAAAACCCATACAGATATTAACTATTTCATTGAAAAAGAAACCCGAAAGTCGAATTTTAAAAAAAAAAAAATACTCATAATTCTATTATATCCTCCTTCAGGACCATATTGCTGAATCTCAAGGCTCCCCTTCAGCTTACAATTATAAAAAGACATTACAAAATACACCAAAATTCGCAGTTTTCAAACAAAAAAATCAAAACCCACAATTAATACAGCCTAATAAATTCCATATCACAAACAACATTACCCAAAAATTCAATCTTTCCATTCATATCTCAAAAATAATACATTACTAACAATCATCACAAGAAATAGAGGAGAAAAAAATAAAGGGATTTAAAATCTTTGAATTTTACCACTGCCAAGATGCAATAAACTGAGTGCCCGGCAAGAATTGTGCGAAGAGATGGCGAAACGAGAAGGCCCTTCTGATGCTGCAGACCTCAAAGAAGACAGCGAAGGTCTAATAGAAGAAGCCATCGGTATTATCCTCACCATTTCTCCCTCAGTTTCTTTCTGGTCAGAATATATAAATGGAGCTGGAAATTTTACACAAAATAAATTTGCAAATAATAATTTCAAAAAAAAAAAAAGAATAAGAAGAAGAAGAGTAAGCTTTGGAGTAAAGGGTCACTGGAGGAGTGAAGTATGAGAGAGAGAGAGAGAGAGAGAGAGAGAGAGACAGATGATCATTCTGTGGAGGCTGTACGGTGATTGATGATGAGGAGCCAAGCAGATTTTGATTGCCAGCTGTTTGGTTTCGGAGATTATGATATGATATGATATCCCTGATGAGAATTTAGATGGGAGATTCCTTATGTTTTGACAAATTAAAGTATCCTCCCCCAAGGCTTTGCTTTTGACTTTGAATTCTTCCTTACTAGATTTTTATTTTTTTTTTGGCAACTTTTTTTTTTTTTTTAAGAAAATATTTAATGGTTTTAATTAAGGTGGTTTCACCCGTATGAATAATTTATTTGAGTATTGTATTTTTACATTTTTTTTTGTGGACATTATTTTTGTTTACAAAAATTTAATTTTTTTACTCTAGATATGACGTTGCGAAATATAATATTAGTGTAACCGCATAAACATGAAAAGGATAATGACATTAAATTGATACAAAATGAATTTTCGTTATATACTTTAAATTTAATTACACTTTACATTATAGTGATTTAATATAATACTAAAAACCACTATAAAATTTGTTGTAATCAAAGTTTGGTTTGCTCCGATTAAGGTACGGGTTCAAGCCCAGACCTTGACATTATTCAATAATATATATTTATTTGACTTATTAAATATAATTTTATTATTAGCTTGTGTTAGTATTTATTAGAAGAATATCTCATGTAAATCATATACATATATAAATGATATTTAAAATTTAAATAATACAAACGTACATTTACATTTGACGGTATCAAAATTTTTGTATACCTACAATATATTATATTAAAGATTAATCCTTACTTGAGCCAATTCTTTAGTACATGACTTTTTTTTTCTTTTCATTTTTTCCCCCACTTATTGCTAGGGCTAAGCCCTAGCGCTGTCTCCTCCACTTATATGGGCTCTGAACGACGTTAGAGATCTTGAATTCGTCTGAACTCTTAAAAGTTTAAACTACTGATTGGGCTTTGTCTTCATATTGGTCAAAGAGTCTATGACCCATATGGGGTCACTCATAGGTCTCCGCTCCCACAAAAAAAACAAAAGGACAGTCTAGAAGATGGCCTACACTTTAGATATGACAAAAATGTGGGCTGGAATTTGGGCTAGTGGATTTGTTTTCCAAACCGGTGTTAGATTTTTAAACCCTATTCCAATTTCCAATTATTTACCTCATTAAATTTTAGGGCAAAAAGCCGTACGGCTTTCTTAATTTTTATCTGTTATTAAATTACTCACTAAACCTTTTTTGTAATCAAAATGGTCACTCAACTTTTAAAATCGTCCAATGCCCATTATGTTAATTTAAGACGTTAGGTTAGTAGTTATGGGCAAAACGCGAGTTTCATGTAGATTTTTCAAAGGATAAAAATGTCCAAAATGATTAAAGATTTTTTAATGAGTCAAATAATAATTTATCAAAAATTAAGAGGTCAAAAGGGAATTTTTAAAATTCATCATCTTCTTCCCTACTACTCTTCTCTTCCACCCTTTTCTCCACTCTTTCTAGTGGTGCTTTAAGTCAGAAAAAACACAACCCAACTCAAATTCTTGTATAAAAACCACTCATAACCTTGAACTTTAGCCCAAAAAAATCGCTGTAAAACAACCAAAAATAAAAAAATAAAGATCTCAACAAAAAAATTCTATCTTTATGCCAAATTCATTGTAAAGAATCTCTAAAAAACCTACTAAAAAAAGAGATATAGCAATTTTCGTTTGAATGAGATCTAATTTGTTCTTAAAAAAATGAAGCCAACTAACATTGACCAAGATGGTTCTTATACTCGTCCACTTATTTGTATAATTTCAGTTCAAAACATCGATGTTTCTCTTCTCTTCTTTCTTTTTAATTTTTCCAACCCCTAAAAAACACAATAGTTTTGTCAAAATGTTCTTTCAAATGGGTCGAATCTAAAACAATTGTGATAGATTCACTATCCAAAAATGGTGACAAATCTTCCATGCCAAAAATTTGTGGTGATTGTCCACTCAAAAAAAAAAAATCGTGTAGATCTGCAACAAATTTGGAAAAAGGGGCAATGAAGAGAATGGAGGAAGAGATGAAATGGAGGTTTTCCTGTTTCTCCTTCCTGTCTCTTATACAAGTGGGGTTTGCAACTAGAAACAAATAAAAAATAGGCCAAATTATTTGTTAGTGGTGCACAAAATGAAGTTTGGAACCAAAGAAGAGAAAAGGGATTCAAATCTAATTCTTTATTTGGTATTATTAGACAATAGACAATGGCGATGTAATTTTAAATGGAATTTAGGAAAAAGGGTGATGGGATATAAAGGGGTGGAAAAATGGGTGACGGGATTTGGAATAGAAAGGGAGGAAGAAGGCAGGGGAAGGGAATGATGGGAGACGGTGGTGGAGGAGGAGATGAAGAAAGGACGGAGGTGGAGGCGGACTGTAAGTTTAAAAAAAACATAATAATAATAGAAGGTGGCTATGGTTTTAGACTTTTAGTGTGAAATGAAATAAATAGTGGTTGGATAAATTTGCCCCATTAGAAATTACATGAATGGTATATTTTAAGCACTAACATCCCATTTAACGATTATAATTGATGGAAGGACCGTTAGAAGACGAATTTAATAGTTGAGTGACTATTTTGGTCACAAAAAAAAAAAGAAGTTTAGTGGGTAATTTTAATAACATATGAAAGTTAAGAGGGCGTACGGACTTTTACCCTAATTTTTATTAAAGACATGAAAATAAGAGTGTTCATTCAACCGGTGTTTGACTTTTGACTTGAAAAACTCAAAATCAAAGTTAAATTATATAAATCCAAAGTCAATTAAAATCGAGTTATTTAAATTTGACTTATTCAGTCTATAAGACGAACGAGTTGAATATGTCGAACCTAAATCCCCTCTGATTCAATATTCTAATTCCAGAATTTAGTACATCTCATGTATTCCACAAATTTAAAATATCGCATAGTAAAAATACAAGATAATACAATATATATATATATATATATATGATTATCTAACTTTATCTATAATAATATTAAATTTGTAATGCATTTAATATACTTGTTGATAGTAAAAATGTTACACTAATAAGTTATATAGTATAAGTATATAAATTAGACGTTATCTAAAACATATTTTGATTACAAGTGTAAGTTAAACAAATCTTAGTATATGAATATCGGAACATATATGTACATATATATTACATATAGATATTTTAATAAATATTAAAGTATATATAATTATTGAACTTTAGTATCTATATGTATTAAAAAAATTTAGTAATCCGTTTAATTAGTTATCGAAACGAAAGTATTACATTAATAAATTATACACTTATATTAGTATATAAGTGCATATATTGTACATAATATAAAGTATTATATTTACATTGATAACTCCCACAATTATACAAAGAAAAAAGATTTAAAAAGAAAAAAGTCATTTAAGTGTTATGAAAAAAAATAATATTATTAAGTTTTTAACATATTTAATTATTAAAAATTAAAAATTTATGTATAAATATTATGAATACAAATATATTAATATATGTCAAAATATCAAAAGAAATCTAATTGTTGGACTTATTTGATTGATATTTGACTGATAAAGTGGAACGATTTTTTCGACAAGTAAATCAATCAAACTAATCAACTTGTAGTTAAGTATTCGATTTGTAATTTGATTTAGAAGTTAAAATCAAAGTCGATTTGAAAAATCGTTTAGTTAATTTGATTTATAATTAAAAATCGAATAAGTTAAGTTAATTTTTTTTTTAATTTAATTTGATTCGTTATTTCGACTTGACAGACTTTTGAACACCCTACATGAAAAGGCTGCTGGGCCGACAGCCCACATGAATTTCAATGCCCGTCTGCAGTTTTGTTTGTATCGTCACCCTACGTTATGCTATGCTTCAACCAAGTGGTGCAACTCATTCAGTCAATCACGATAACGAAAACAGGACTTTTTTGAACAATAATTTTTCGTTATTCTTTAAAAAAATATTTTGTAGTAATTTTATAATTATTTTTTTATCTCACACATTCAAAAAATTATTAGAATAATTATTTTAATAATATTTTAAATAAGAATTGTTCAAATAGAATAAAAAAAACGAGGTTAAATATTTCCAGCTTGAGATGGGATTTGGATGCTTGCTCTTGGCTTTTACTTATTGCCATGTGATCATCATCTTGATCTCTGTAGCCGGGTGCATTGCATTGTCAATTATAAAGGGCAAGAAAGACAGTTTATCTATTTTCCAACACTTCTTGTTGGTTTATATATAGAATTATACATCCCACTAGCACTACCAGACTCTGAAACATCTTTTCAATATTAATTTGCTGCTATAGAATATGCTAGAAAGTAAATTATTAAAGAGGTTTTTGATTTATAGTCACAAGGGTAAAGAAATGAGAATTAAAATTAATTATATTTGTAGATGTTATTTGGTTATAAATCACTAATAGAATATTTTTATAGGAATGAAAGTATGAAAGTGTTAAAAATATATACTTTCATTCTCTACTTATAAGTTAAATTTCAAATTGATTAATTTATTAACATAATAAAACTCATCAATTATTCAAACCAAACAAGTAAGTAGAATGACATAAATCCATACCGATAGTAATATTTATAATTCCGATTTCGATTCTAATTCCGATTCCAAAGCAAACACCTCCTAGAATATAATTGGTCGATTTTGACAGCTACTAATCTCCTGTGCTATATCATGGTGTGAATGTAGTCTACTTCCAGATCAAATAATGCTAGAAATTACAAAACTCTAATTTATTAAAAATTATAGTCTTAATTTACTTGAAATTATGCATTAAAATTCCATCATTTAAACTCTTTTAGAAAATATACTGCCACAAATTAATAAATTGTCCAAGTTTTTTTAAGCCTCAAAGTCCCTTTCTTTTGAAAATGAAAAAAAGGAAAAAAGTAGTCTTGATGCCTCCACGTTGGCTGTGACATTTTATGCCTTAATATCCAGAAACCCCAAGTCCCAGCTAAGCCACAGATCTCTCTCACATACCAGTACTTATGATGATAGGGCCTCCTGGAAATTCTAAAGTGATCCAAACCACCAAATTATATCGTAAATTTTGTAATTTAAATTTAATTATATTATTCACACGAGTAATACAATTAAATTAGATCGAGATATTCACTGACATACTATCATGAATTAAATCCAATTAAGAATGTCTCAAGTCTCCCTAAACAAATGAGATATTTTGCTGTCATTCTCTTCCACCTCAATTCTTTGTTGATTCAATAAAGTATTACTACAATCAACTGCTAAAATATGAGTTAGTGTCTTGTTCTAATTCTATATAAAGAAAATAACCTATTCTTCAACTTTTTTTTTAACCAAAAAAAAAAAAAAAAAAAAAAATTTAAAGTACTACTACTATTCAACTTATTTAGACCAAAAAAAAATTAAAAATTAAAGTACTACTAGCCTATTCAACTTATTTGGAGGCCATTCAATATTAATCATGGCATGACTAGTTAAGTTTGCCTTCGCCCATTATATACATGTATTGGCTTCACCTATCTCAAGTCTCAACATTCATATGATTCATTGTCAAAGTTATTGCAAATGTGCCAGCGGCAGAAAGTTATTTTTCTCCACCAATAACAAAGACACGTTTGGCACCACCCACGCTCCGTGCAGAATTATTTAGATAGATCTGATATTTAATCTGATTTATATATTTATAATATGAATTAAATTTTATAAAATAAATAACATTATTATTTAATAAATATTTAATTATGACTATAAAATCTACTATTAAAATTTAAAATCGAATTCATCAAAGTGTTAACAAAGAATTCTATTGGGACCATTGGACTGTACTAGACCACACTTAGTATATACTTATCCTTTTGGTCCTACATGCCGACTTGCTTAATAGGCATGGAATTTAGAATTAGAGTTTTCAATTAGCACATTCGAGTATCTAAATATATGAACTTCAATTCTGTTAGTATATTAAAGCAAATGATTATGATTTGAGTTCATTTGTTTATTAAATTACTTTAAAAGGGCTTGATTAGGTGCCGACCGAATTTAATTAGAAACAATTAACAAGAAATTTTGTACTGTATATATAGTATTATATTAAGGTTGATAATATGTACTATATAGGAGGATAATTAATTAATAGTGAAACCTTAATGACCACGTATGAACAATTAGGTGTACACGGAATATAAATCAAGGCCTGTGATGATGATTCAATGTGGATGACATTTTTTTTTTTAATCTCGTGAATGTTGTTTTCATGAATGTTGTAGATGCTTATACATTTATAGTAGTAGTTGTTGGCAAATACTTAAATAGATCCGATCTTCAACTTCACTTATAGATCCTAGAGAAAATATAAAATTTTAGAGAATTTATGACATCAATTGATGTACGCAAGATTTTTTAAAATTTAATCATGACCACCGAATTTACAGTGGGATTTGATAAAAATTGAATCTACCTAAATATTTTTTTTAATTGTTAATAATGGATGGAATAATTTACATTTTAAGACCCAATAGATGATCTAGCTTATAGGTGATGGGACCCTAGCTTTTTTTTATTATTATTGTTTGTGAGATAGAGGAACATATTTCCATTTGGGGAAACATAGTTGTTATAATTGATTTTTTGGCTTTGAACGATTTGGGTATTTTAGATAAATTTATAAAAAATTGAATTTATATGTATTTTAGATAATTTATAAAATTTGAATTTTGTGGTTGGGAAGCGTATTGACATGATTCTTGGTTGGATAAACACTTTTGTTGAATAAACATAGTTCAATATTATACTTGTCACGTATGAGAAAAAAGTACGTAATAGATACAAGTTATACATTTAGTAATACTTCAAAATTCTAATACTACTGATAAATATCAAAATAAATGATACATATAAATTATTGAGGAGATACAACGCATGATTTCACTTTGAACAGATTAATTAAAAAGAATAAATGTGACTCTTATTTAACATAAAAGATATGTAATCATCCATTCCTATATGGATAAAATGAATGATTTTGCTATGATATAAATGAGAACTTGAAATGATGCATGCGAATATAAAAGAACAATCACAACTCTTATGTTAATTATAATATTCTCGTAAGTGTGGTAGTAGATTAGATTTATACTAGATATTTCATTGCAAGAATATTGTTTTGGTTTTAAAGTAGTGGTAGTATCATAGATAAATTTAAAAGTCAAAAAATTTAAATAAACGTTAATTATAATTCTGTTAGACGAATTTTAATTTCCTCCAATAACGATACAGGAAAAGTTTGACAGGTAAAAATTAGTATTAGATAAAAATATAGCACCACATGAAATTCTTTGTTTACAATTCTGAAGTGGGGCCATCATTATCCCCGAGTCCAACAACCACCATAAACGGTGGCGCGTACAGAGTCAAGCGCGTGGAATAATCCCTTCTTTCTTCCCCATCCAGAAGATAAAGTTATTGGCCCAGAAACCTTCCACAACATGCAGTTCACTCCCTCACTCGCACTACACACAGCTTCTTTCATTCAATCCCCATAACAAGAAAAGCATCTATCCATCATCATTCTTCCCATTCTTTAACTCTACAATCCTATTACGTCTCCTTCATTTTCCATCATAATCCTCAATGTTCAATACGCATTAGTTCTCACTTTGACTCCACCCCATCATCATCATCATCGTCGTCGTCATCACCTGCAGAACAAGTTGTACAGTACAACACTCCAAAGCCTCGTGGCATCAGCATTAGTATTATTTCCCCAATTTAATCTGATTGGGTTGGGTAACAATCGCAATCCCTCACTCCAGAAATGTTAATTTCTCATCAGTTTCATCCGTATCAATCTAACTAAGTTGTTCTTTTTAACTTCTCTTTCTCTTTTGGTCTGCCCATTTAACTTTTTGTGTGTATTAAAGATCCATCACTCTATTGTTGTTGTATTTAGGTGTACAATAAAAATCATTACTTGGGCCAGGATTTTGGTTGTGTGTATGAATATAAATTGTGGTTTTTTCTGGGTTTTGCTTATAATGATCAATAATTGCTGAATAATGTAATTTTTAATTTTAAACATGCATGCTTGAAAGTTGAGATTTTGATGGACACTAACGATTTCTTTTTGCATTTCTCAGACTTGGATTTTGATTCTTGTGATTTTTGCAACTTAAGGGACTGTAGGGAACTTGTTTTTGAAGTCTTGGTTTTGGTGGTATATTTTTTGGTTGTTTAGGCTTGGGTTGTTAATTGAAGCCGTGAAGCGGCCTGATGAATATTTTGGGGATTCTGGCATCTTGGTTTGTCTCGCTTTGGTGTTTAATATAATGGGTTGTGCTTATTCGAGGGCTTGTATTGGAGATATATGTGCACCAAGAGAAGTCAAGGTTAAGGAAAGTGAAAAGGTTAAAGCAGCTGAGATTGGAGTGTTCTCACCTGCTTCAACAAATGAAGATGGGGAATGTGTTAGAGATCAATTGAATCAGTTAAGTTTAAGTGGGGATCATGAGGTAGGTATAAGTAGACTGTCTAGGGTCTCGGCGCAGTTTTTGCCACCAGAAGGCTCACGGACTGTGAAGGTTCCGACAGGGAATTATGAATTACGATACTCATTTCTATCTCAGAGGGGATACTATCCTGATGCACTTGATAAAGCTAATCAAGACAGTTTTTGCATTCATACTCCATTTGGAACAAGTCCAGACGATCATTTCTTTGGGGTTTTTGATGGTCATGGAGAATTTGGGGCTCAATGTTCACAGTTTGTAAAGCGCAAGTTATGTGAAAATTTGCTTAGGAATAGTAAGTTTCGTGTGGATGCTGTTGAGGCATGTCATGGAGCATTCTTGACGACAAATTCTCAGTTACATACTGATGCTTTGGATGACAGCATGAGTGGGACTACGGCAATTACAGTATTGGTTTGTGGTACAACAATTTATGTTGCTAATTCGGGTGATTCGAGCATCCATCATTTGAGTCAGCTGTTATTGCTGAAAGAAGAGGGGAGGATATTGTGGCCGTTGACCTTTCAATTGATCAAACTCCATTTCGAGCTGACGAACTTGAAAGGGTTAAGCTTTGTGGAGCAAGAGTTCTTACTTTGGATCAAATTGAAGGACTGAAAAACCCTGATGTGCAATGTTGGGGCACTGAAGAAGGCGATGATGGTGATCCACCAAGATTGTGGGTACAACATGGGATGTACCCGGGTACGGCTTTTACAAGGAGTATAGGCGATTCTATTGCTGAGACAATTGGTGTCGTTGCAAACCCTGAAATTGTTGTTTTGGAGCTCACACCCACTAATCCGTTTTTTGTGCTTGCTAGTGATGGGGTCTTTGAATTCCTTTCCAGCCAATCTGTTGTGGACATGGTATGATATTTTTAGTATCTTTTTTAATTTGGAAGCACGGTAAACTGTTCAAATTTCAAAATTTCTTGATATATGTAGATGGAGATTAATGATTGTGTTTTATTTTGTCTATAATATTTTCAAGTTCCAAATATTATCTGATGGTTTCTGAAGCTTCAGGATTTTATGCGATTGTTGAGAAGTGTTCATAATTTTTGTTATAGTTCATTGTAAATGTGGATCAGACTGTAATTTACAGTACAACACTTTTATTGGTAGGGGAGCCTTAATTCGCACAGCAAACACAACCATTGGTATAAATCATCACTTTTGAATTGCATATGATGGTTTAACATTCTAATGGAATTAGTTTTTGGGGTATCCTATATCTCCTAAGGGGATGGTGTCACTTAAGGTTGAGTTCAAGGTTTGATTGTGTTAAAATTTCTACCTAATTTGCATCAGGCAGTGTCTTTAAGATGATGAATGCTGCACTATTTCAAGAAGAATGATATATTTGAAAAAGAAAAGGAAATAAAAGAGAAAACAGTTCAATTCATCAATGTAAATCTTAGTCCACCCTGATGCGGCAAGCATACATGTAAAGTTAATAACCTGAGATGTCCTTTTGGGCTGCTTATCTGTTACTATTTTTTGCAGTTATTGCTGTAAGCAAATGAAACATGCTATAAGTATTGTGCATGTTTGCAATATCCAAGAACATTGGATAAGCAAACAAGACTCAAAATTGACATGACATGACAGTTGACAAGACATTTACAAAATGGAAAGTATATGTCTCAATAGATTACGGAACCAGGAAGCAGTGATTTGGTGGCTATTTATAGTTACTTGTCTGTGGAATCTTTTAACTGTGTACACTTATGGCAATTATATATGCACGTATAAAGTATACATGCATCTACCTGAACTTTTCACAGAAAGCGCTGTGATTATACAACCTGTTCCCTGCCCAGAAACCCCCTAGCTTTAGCTGCCATTAATGTGGCAAACAGAATTTACATAATGGAAGGAAGAAACTATACATCTTATCTTTCCCGTTCCATTTTGCAAAATGTGTGTACTAGTTTACATCTTATCTTTCCTGTTCCATTTTGCAAAATGTGTGCACGAGTTTACATGGTTGTATGACTGTGCGTGAAGGTTTTACTACCTCTATTTCTGGTATTCCTTAATCTAATATTGCATATTTGCGTTTGTGCTCAAAGTTCTTTTCATGAAAATAGAGTTGCTACCGGTTCATATTTCTTTTGTTTAACTCAGCTGGTCTGCCATGTGCATCAACTGAATTTCTTAGTTCTTTGTGCTAGTCCACAGAAAGGGGTTGGAGTTCGGGATAAGACGCACTTTATCTAAACTTGATTGATTTTTGAAGTTTTTTTTTTAATCTTATGAACTTCTCTGATGTCACAGTTGGTGTTTGCGGCCATAATGTCTTATGTTAGTTTAAGTACCAAAAAGTTACTTATTATGTTATCAAAATCTCCAGATTGTAAAACACAAGGATCCTCGTGATGCTTGTGCTGCAATTGTTGCCGAATCCTATCGTCTTTGGCTTCAATATGAAACTCGTACAGATGACATTACAGTGATAGTTGTGCAAATTAGTGGCTTAACGCAGGTAAAGTGACATCCTTTTTTTCTTTTTGACCTTATATTTCAGTTTGCTCGGCAACCATACCCATTATGCAACAGGGCAATTAATTTATGAATGAGCATCTTCTTCTAGGCTGCTGTTGCTCGATCACCAAGTTCTGATGCAGTTTTAAGACCCCCGCTACCTCAAGTTGTAGAGGTGTCAGGATCAGAGTCTCCTTCAGTTATGAGCTGGAATTCTAGAAACCACCGTGTAAGGCATGATGTATCAAAGGCACGACTTCGAGCTATAGAAAATTCTTTGGAGAAGGGGCAAATGTGGGTTCCTTCTTCTCCAGCTCACAGGAAGACATGGGAAGAAGAAGTAAACCTTCTTACTTGTGTATTCAGCATAATTTGTTTTGTGGAAGAAAGGCAACTTTTTTCTTTTTGCTTACTTTCTGTCTTATACAACCATTACATGTTATCTTCTAATCAAAATCCTATGACACAGGCACATATTCAGCGGGCATTGCATGATCATTTTCTTTTCAGAAGAAAACTTACAGATTCACAGTGTCATGTTTTGTTGGATTGCATGCAAAGAGTTGAGGTTCAAGCAGGAGACATTGTGGTGGAGCAGGTAATTTCCTTGTTATTATTATTTGCTTCCTCAGCAAAAGAAATATTCTTTGATTTCATGTGCAACATGGTACGAACTGGTGAATTAACAGTTTTATGCCATTTCAATATTCGATGGAAATTTGTTCTATGACTGTACACGATGAATTCCTCTATGATATCATACTGCAATTTTAGGTTAAAAAAGTATTGTACTAAATGATCAATCTAGAAATAGCTATGGAAACAGGTTAATATTCAAGTGGGAGTTTAGCTCCACTATGTAAAGTTAGCTACCTAAATATCAGCAATTGATTGGATATGAGGCTATTAATCTTTTGGGTACACAAGCTAGGAGGAGGAGTTGCATGATCCAGACTTCAGGATTGAGGAAAGAAATTCAATTATAGCTCGTCTGTTCATGGAAAACAGAGGTGTAAATTCCTTTATTTTAGTGCTTTAAGTAACACTATCAATGTCAGTGGGGCTGCTGTAGATTCAAACCAGCATTGAGCCTTAATACTATCAGGCTCTAATTTCGTTTTTATAATTGTATGTTGAGACATAGTCTTTATATAATCCTGTTCTGAATATAAGAACTTGTATTTGAGCTAAAAATTTTAGTGAACCTAAAGGTAAAGTCAAAGTCGAGCTTCAGCTGGGCAATTTCAAAATCAAATCATACCTTAATTCTATTGAATTTGAACCATTTCTTGTAGGCTCAGTTTTGGAACCATAACTCTCTCAGTTTCATTATTAGTTTGACCTATCATTAGATGATAAAACTCAATTGATTAGCAGTTACATCTCTTTATGAAGCACTGATTTTTGCTACTGGGACTCTTTTTTATGCTAAGTGTGTTTGGAACATTTTCTGTATAGAACTGATAAACATTGTCTCTGTGGTTTCCCTGTTCTTAGTCTGATACCTTCTCATTTGAGCTACAAAACTTTTTGCTATTCATTATTCATGTGAAAATATAAGCTGTATGAATAATTGCAGGGTGGTGAAGGTGACTGTTTTTACGTTGTTGGAAGTGGAGAATTTGAGGTCTTGGCCACACAGGTAATCAGAAGTTTTAATGCGGAATTGAACATTTCTAATTAACATTTTTCCTGTTTTCATAATTGTTAACTGCTTTTCATATTAGTTATCAGCCTCTTTTCATTTATGAAAAACTATTTGATTCTACTAACTCCTTTAAGCAAAAGCTGCACTGTGGTAATCTCATTTTGTTTTCCACCAACTTTTAGCTTTAGAAAAACTAGAAAAAATTGTGCTTGAATTTTTTCAGAAAAATTTAGCTTACGAAAGCTTTTTGAGACTAAACTACTCATTTAGCTCTTCAAATAGTTCAGGGAAGCACTTATTTCTGCAGCGTTAGAAGATCTATAACACAAAAGAACAGGCACAGTTATATAATAGTGTCTATTTCTTTGCTGATCAAAGTCATAAAGGTCCTTCATTCCAATTGGTCTGAGATTTTTTTTTTTTTTTTCAATTTCTTTTGTTGACTTTTTACATTAACGTTCTATTATAAATCTCAGGAAGAGGAAAATGGTGAAGTGCCTAGGGTTTTACAACGGTACACAGCTGAGAAGTTATCATCTTTTGGAGAGCTGGCATTGATGTGAGAATTCATTATGCTGTTACATCTCTACTTTGATGTTCAAAATCAATTTCTTGTTTCTGGATGGAACATTTATTCAGACTTGCCTAATCATAGATCATTCTTTTAGTAAACAAGTTCAGTGCCGTTGCTCTATAAACGAGGAAGCATAATTTCTTTAGGAAAGCGGATTATGCTCATTTATCCGATATGATGTCCTTTATTCATTTCTAGTAAACTTCGGAAGCACAAATGATCAATCCTCTAAGGCCAAGGTTCCTACATGTTTGTTTTCTTGAGATCTATTTTGATACAGAAATAGAGGAAATTTTGGTACATTCCTGGCAAGGATCAACCCACATTTAGAATCTGAAATTCATTGCTGATTCTCATTCTCATTAATCTATTTCTTCTTTGGATATATCAAATTGCAGGTCCAACAAGCCCCTCCAAGCTTCTGTTCGTGCTGTAACCACTGGAACTCTAAAAGCACTGTGAGGGAGGATTTTCAAGGAATTCTTATGTCAGAGTTCTCTAATTTGTCATCATTGAAGCTTTTACGGTCGGTGGATCTTCTCTCAAGGTTGACGATTTTACAGCTGAGCCAAATTGCAGATTCTCTTTCAGAAGTGTCTTTCTTCAATGGGCAGACAATAGTTGAAAAGGTAAATCCAAGCATTTAAGTAATTAACTATTTGTCCTTTTGTGTATATTCAAGTATAATGGTGATATCACAAATTAAAATAAGGATATGGGTATTTGGGCACTTCTCGTAGTCCCTCGATAGCGTGACTACCTTGCTTGTTATCTGTATCATTTTTGAGTTTGTTTTAATAGTTCCAAGTTTCAACCTCCTCTTTGGTTACATTAATGCAAAACTCGTTCCCGGTTAAAAAACATTTTACATCAGTGTAGACTAGTTTCCATGTTCCCTATTTCCATTGTCCATTGGAAGTGAATGCTTCTAACAGCACATTTTGGTGCAAATATCCCTCCTAAATTTCATTCCTTTTTGTGTTTGCAGAACAAGGACCTGATTGGTTTATACATTATCCAAAAGGGAGTGGTGAAAATTTTGTTTGACATGGATTCTGTGAAAAATAGCAATGCGACCAGCCTTGTGTCTGAAAACCAGGAGGATGATGACCTGCAGAACAATGAGGTACTTGCAGTGGAGAAGTCTGAGGGGAGTTATTTTGGAGAATGGGTGCTTCTTGGTGAACACATTGCATCCCTAACAGTCACTGCTGTGGGTGATGTTACTTGTGCTATTTTAACAAAAGAAAAGTTTGATTCAGTTGTGGGCCCTCTGGCAAAGCTTTCACAGGATGATCCTAAGTATGTGCTAACCTTGTCTTCCAAAGAGATTCATAAAATCAACACCTGATTTTTTTGATTAGTGTTGTCAACTTACGCTGTTACTTGCAATATTTTGACCAACACCTAGGCCAAAGGACTATCCTGTGAGCTTGTCAGAATCTGTGGAGAAGTATGATGCTTCAACAGTTGAGAAGGTTCAGCTTTCTGATTTGGTAAGGGATATCTTGGCTTACTTTGGCTTATTTCCAAAGAAACTTTAACAAAGAGAAGACAAGTGAAATTTTGTACTAATGTTATTATTTAGGAGTGGAGAACATGCTTGTATACCACGGATTGCAGTGAGATTGGCCTTGTATGTTTGAGAGGCTCAGGTTGGTGTTTTGCTCTATGTTTTGTGGATTTAGACTTGAATACTAAAAATATAGTGTTTTAAATTTATTACTTGAAATGGAAAATATTCCCGGTTGTTAACGTTTTTAATTTGGTCTGAAAATTTTCATTCCCTTAACTTCAGGCTCCCTACCCTAACCTTTTCTCCCCAATAGAGCTAAATCCTCTGTTGCAGATAGATTGCTTAGCTTGAAGAGGTTTTCCAAGAAGAAGATTAAAAGACTCGGAAAACAAGCTCAGGTTCTGAAAGAGAAGAATCTGATAAAGTACACAAGCCCATCTGCTGGAGTGCCTCGAGTTATATGCACTTGTGCTGATCAAACACACACTGGTATACTTCTGGATACACGACTTGCTTGCTCTTTAGCTTCTATTATTCAAAGCCCACTGGATGAACCATGTGCACAGTTCTGTGCTGCCTCTCTTGTTATTGCTCTGGAAGATCTGCATAAGGTATGAAACTCAGCAAATTCAATATTAATTTTCATGGAACCCTTGATGATGGGAATAATCTCAACCCGTTTGTCTGTATGTGGTTGTATTGATTTCAGAACGGCATTCTTTACAGAGGTGTGTCTCCTGATGTTCTAATGTTTGACCAGATGGGATATATACAGGTGATGTTTTACCAGTCTTTTTATTGCATATTTTTGAGCAGTTTCCACAACTGGTGCCCATGTGATCTTACCTGTCAATATCATCTTAAGCAGTTGACATAATGAATACACTTAAATCATGAGCTTTTTTTGGTTGTAGCTGGTAGACTTCAGATTTGGGAAGAAGTTGTCTGGTGAGTCAGGTGAGAGAACTTTTACCATTTGTGGCATGGCAGACTCTTTGGCTCCTGAGATTGTCCAAGGAAAAGGGCATGGTTTTCCTGCTGATTGGTAATTAACCACTGTAATTCGTATCCTTATTCAAGTTTTGTATTTAACATCAGCCAATGACATTGCTGAACACTTCTTCTGGAAACAGCCTTTTTTAAGTACAGTTCTAGAAACAGCCCCTTTTTAAGTATAGTTGTTTTAGTAACATAAAGCTGATAGAGAGAAAAATTTGAAGAGATCTTCGGGTAGAAAAAAGAATACAAATTGATGCAGAGGGAAAAAGATAGTGCACCAGAAGTTCATCCGACATTTGCTGAGGTTGCACATACATTGGAAAAGCATAACTAAAAATCACATACATGAAGCATATAGAAAGATATTAAGTTCCTGCCATCAGATGATCCCAGGATTTAGTTAATACCATCATGCTTTTTCTTTATTTTCTTTTCTTTTTCAAAAAATATTGTGTCATGTTCAAGGAAGTGGTTAACTAAGACGAGTTTAACAAAGTAGAAAGTTACCTCAGTTATATTTCTTTTGCTACAATAGCCACTTTATGTTACATGGGTTTAGGCTTGTTCTGCTTACAGTATAGACATCTTTTGGATGACCCTTTTGGCCTTGCATTTATTTCACCACATTTGCTAAATGTGTCTTAGCACCCTCTGATTTTGTTAGTGGAATTTGCATAGGTGGGCTTTGGGAACCCTGATCTACTTTATGTTGCAAGGTGAAGTGCCATTTGGATCATGGAGAGAAAGTGAGCTTACATATGCAAGAATTGCAAAAGGACAGCTAACTCTTCCAGAAACTCTCAGTCACGATGCTGTTGACCTCATTACAAAGGTTCAAGCTGAATCGCTAAGACAATCAAGTATCCACTTTTGTTGATTCCCTGTTAAATCTTGAAGTACTACACTGATGATTCCAATTCCATTCAGTTGCTTGAAGTAAATGAAAGTTTAAGACTGGGAAGTGAAGGAGTTGACTCTCTAAAAAGCCATCCATGGTTTAATGGCGTGGATTGGGAAGGGGTCAGAGAACGTAGAATTCCTACTCCTGATGGAGTCATCTCTCGTATAAAACAACAAATGGAAAGCCCTTCTGAAGATAATGCATCTCCATTTCATTCTCCTCTTAATGACCTAGAAGAAATCAATGCCTCAGAATGGCTGGAAGATTGGTAAAATTTACTTTGCGCCGTGCAACTTCCAATGACTGAAGTGCCAAGACAACCTCTTGAATCTCTCTCCTGTACGTTAGGGTGTAGCGTGGAGGAAATATCTTATGTTTCTTACTTTGCTATAGAGCCACTCACTGATGAAACCAGTTAGTAGGTTCATTTTTTTGGTTTACTCCGCTGTGCATACGTAAAAATGTAAATGATTCGAGTGGTTTTCTTGCTTCTTTTGTCCCACTTCTTTAACGGAGTGGAGATCCTTATTAAGAATGTAATTACCAACCAGATAGGTAGCAGTTTAGCATGGCTCCAGAACTTTTCAATTGATAGTTTCCTTGAATTTCTTGTTAAATTGTTTACCATTTAGTATTAAAGGAATGAAGATCTGTGGAATACTTATTTGGATCAATATAAATATTCCATGGATCCTGCTTTACATTCTATGTTGTTTTTTATGGAATGGGAAAAAAAAAAAAACTAATTTAGTCCCTTTATTTTGGAGTATCGACTAACCCAATCCCTTATTTATCACAATATATTAAGCTGGTTTCTCATTTTTTTAAAAATTAATCAATCGATGACTTGTAACAGAAATCATGGATAAATTAACAAAGAAATGCACTTGATAAACATGTGACTGTTAATCGGCAATGGATATGTTAATAGTTTTGTTAATTTGTCTATAAGTTTCACATCGCAAGTCTTGGATAGGATAAGTTTTTTAAGAATGAAGGACTAAATTAATTTTTGTAATAAAGAAAATATCAAACTTACCAATATATTAAAAAATAAGAGACCAAATTAGTCGTTTTTTCCTTCACGAAAATCTCTTGCAGGTTGCTCATTTAATTCTAGCTCGTCTCTGCATGCCAATCCCCAACTCTTCGAGTTTATATTCTCCTCTCAAACATGATGGCCTTGTAAACATGTTATTTGATTGCTCTTATGGTAAATCAAATATAGTTAAATTCTATCAGTTCAATCTGGTGCCCATCTCTTTCCAGTGATGTTCGTTCATAAATGTAAGGTTTGTGATGATGAAAGAACCGATGTATTAGTCATATCTTTCAGGTGTCTAAATAGTTTAATGCTAGAGTACATAGATATTATGGAGATAATTTTAGAAACCTCCCTGAAGTTTATATTCTATCACTTAATATTTCTAAATTTTTAAAAATCTTACAAACTTCCTAACACAACTTTTTTTTTTTTTTGGTAACATATCAGCCCAATTCAAAAGAAATTATTAAAAAAAAAAACATTTTAGGCTAGATAAGCTAATTTTATTCCATTTTAGGAATACTTAATCTACGACCAAATCCTCCCCAATTAAAATTGAATCTGCAACACATTGTAAATATAACAAAACATATAATTAAAATTTGATACAAAATTAATTAATTGTCGTTTGTTAATAAATTGAATTATTATACCATACCTTTTTTTCCAACCAATCTAATTGATTAAATTTTGATAGTAAATTAACTAGTGGATCAACAAAAGGGTAAAATTGAAGTAAAATTATTCTAAAATAAATTGTATGATAATTTATTTTTGAATTGGACTGCTATATTACAAAAAAATAGAAAGTTTTGAAAAGTTTGTGAAACTTTTAAAAGGTCAGGGACGTTAGGTGATACTTCGTTATCATAAGCCTTGGGAGAGGTTTCTAAAATTATCTATAGATTATAACCTTGACAAAACAGAATAAAAAATAATAATAATAAGTATAGCTTCTTTTTTCTTTTTTATCCCAAGATTAGTAAAGCTATGTGGATTAGGTTTAATACCCACCTTAACCACTTTGAAAGCTAAGTTAACATTAGCAACAAATATTGCCGGTCTTATATCCTGATTTACAACTGCAATTTTATAGTCAATATTGTTTTAGTATAAACATTGATGGGCTAATCTCCATGATGGCAGTGCATGCATATGCCATTTTTTCAAAGATATATTTTTATCCATTATTTTCTTCATACTTTAGAAAAAAATTATTGATAATTACTGAGATAATGACACTTAACAAGTATCTTATTACGGTACTAAAACGAGAATAACATGAAGATAATGTCGTTTCCAACCACCACAATTTGACACTATTAGTAAATCCAAGGAAACCTGCACGTCTCTAGTCTAAGCCAATTTTCTTGATAATTCGTACATAGAAAAAGTTCTTGGACGTCCTTATACTTAGTTAAACCGTAAGAGAAAGAAGATCGCAATTAGATTAAGTTTGAGAGAGACCAATCAACTGTTTAGTTTTTTATTAGTATTTAGAAAAATGTAGACGGATTAAAACATGCGTCATGATTTAATGATTCCTTAATTAACGACAAAGAAAGTGGACTCATCTCTTACGCTTTGCAACCATAGAAATGGGGTTGTGAGGTGTGACCATTTAAATTTCTTGTTGGCTTGGTTGATCTCAAAAAATCAATCGAATCAAATTCGGTTTGGTAAGAATTTATTTAAGTTTGATTTATCATTAATTCAGTAAAATTTGAATGAAATTTAATGTTTGTTAATATTTTTTATATTCGATTTGATAAGTTAAGGGGGTGTTTGATTCATAATCAAGAATTATAATCGGAATTGGATTTATATCAAAAAAATAAGTATAATTTTTATACTCAAGAATCATTCAAATAATGGCTACTTAATAAATATTTTTGGATGTAGATATTATATTATTATTATTGTTATTATTTAACGCTTCTTCCTCAGCCACTACACTTTTAAACAACTCTACGTCACATAAGATCACTGACGATGATGTTGCACCTTGGCAAATTTTCTTATTATATTTTGACTTACAAATTATTATTCATATCAATATCATATTTTCAAATTATCAGATCTGGAATACCCCATGAAAGTGCCACTAGCATTGAATCATTTACCTCCGTTTCATAATCCATTCATTGTTACTTCAACTTCCTCCAACTCATTTATTGGAATCCTTTTCAAAATTCGTCAAATGTTGTTGCTGGGAGAAAGAGAGAATGGAAAAAGGAGAGGAGTAGAATTTCTAGAGGAGGAGAAGTGGAGAGCTGCAAGAGGGGAGGAAGAGAGAGAAGGGGTGGAGTAGGAAAATAAGGTGGATGAGGGAGGAGGGGAAGGAAGAGGTGGGCTGTAGGAATGGGAAGGCGAGGAGAAAGAGAGAGAAAAAAATATTTTTATTTTCATATTTAGAATCAACACATAACTCCCAATTCACTTGGGCACGGAAGAGTGGTAGATTCTTTTGGTTTCGTTTTAAAATTTTAATTTTCCATATCCCTAAAAAATTAAATTTACATATAAAAAAAAATCTTAAATTACTCGAGTCAGATTCATGTTCGTTTCAATAAAAACTTGTTTAAATTTGAATTGAAAGAAACAAATCAAATTTGACAAGAATTTCAAATTCATTAAAATAATCAAACAATATTGAATATTAGAATGTCTAATTTGTTTATGTTAATTTATACCCCTTATCAAAATTAAGGAATAGTTTTTATTGCCTTAAAATAGTATCTCAAATATTAGTGATGGAATGAAATTGATCAAGATTAAGATAAGCTTAAGCAAAACATGATTGTTTATGTTTTTGGGTTTTAACATTGGGTGATTGCAAATATTCAGACAAAGGTATAAAAGAACTTAAACCAAGAGGTTACTACTGACTAACAAATGAAGAATATAAATGATACTTAAAAGTTAAAACAAACATATGGCTTTGCTGGCAAATTGCTGTCTCTTACGTCATCAAACTAAGCTTCTAAGGCATGGTAGCTTGTTAGAAGAAATTCTCCTAACTAGAGAAATTTCCATGCAAGTATAGAATTGTTAATGGTGAGAGATTGCGTATGTTTTTAATAAGATTCTTGTTACAAGAATTAATCACAAAAAATTAGTGCATTTTTAGTGTCTCCACTACACCATATTTTTTTTGTTTATTGAACAAATAAAAAAAAAAATAGGAATCAAAATCCAAATTTAGAAGTATGACATTAAATAGTGCTTATTCGAGGAACCAGAGAAGAAACCAGGGTGGCATGCAATGCCTGTTGCCCATAAAACATAGTAACAACTCGTCAACATGGGCAGAGATGTAGCCATATTAAATAGGGAAAGAAATAAAAGAGAAAAGGATGAGACTACACTTCAACCATTTTTTTCGAACTAATGAGGTGTTTGGTTTAAGGAATCAGAATAATAAATCTCACTATTGATATGGGTTTATGTTATTTTTTCGTATTTAATTTTTGAATAAGGAATGAACTTTATTATATTAATAAGTTAATCAATTTGAAACTAAAATCACAACTGAGAAATAAAAATGGGCATTTTTTAAAATTTCAATTCCCATAAAACGATTTCTGTAATAATTAACCAAACAACATCTATAGTATCATTAATCTTGATTCTCATTCTTCCCCTCTACCCATAAACCAAACACCTCCTAAGAAAAAGTAATTCTAAGGTGATTATGATCTACAACTTTTGCAATTTTGGATTATGAATGTATCCTCAATGATTCATGTACAATGGTAATTCAAGTACATTCATGTTTCTGTGTATGACAAATCAATTAGAAAACTCTATCAAACTAATTCTACTACCTAAATTAAGAAGAGAGTTACAATGAGTTCTAACCAAAAAGCCAGAGTCCAAAAATGTGCCAGATTTCAAGAACTTCAAATCAGGCTTTTTAATCAGATGTTTACACATTCAAAGATTGCTTTGTGTTTTCAGACTGACTTGATCTTCTTTCTCTGTTTGCAAACCATTGAACTGTTCTTCTTGCAATTGGCAGCCAAAGTCTCCTGATTTTTTCCTCTTTTACACTGCTATTTTCAGGATGAGAATAAGATGGCTCTCTATCAACAGTAAATCTTGGATGGACTATTATCTCTGACATGGATCTCTTCTCAGAGGGATTCAGTACATTTGAGGCATTGGTTCTTGAATTTGAATCCCCTCTAGGCTCTTCTGATGAAGCTTTTGCAAGATTTGGTAACTTTGCAAATGAACCATTTTGCTGGATTTTGCTGAACTTGTTTTCAAACTCTCTTTTTCTGTCCATCTCCTCTTTGATATTCATGATTTCACCATCTCCAATCACTCTGGTTGGAGTCGATTTGAAAGCAGAAAATCTATTACTCGAAACATGATTGAGCATTTCTGAGTTGAGAAACATCAGGTCTGAAGAACTCACATTGCTCCAACGATTCTTCATCAAGAAAACATCAGAGACAATGATCTTGTGGATTGAATTTGTGCAAGATTTTCTTATTTTCATCATCTGCAGCATCACTTAGCAGCTGAATTGGCAATTCATCTTCTTTCTTCCATTTTTCTGTGTTCCTGAAACTGCTGGCAATATTATTATATCTTGAAGATCCCTGATGACTTTCTTCTCTTTGTACATAAAGCTCTATATTGGATTTGGATTCGTCTCGTAGCCCTGATTGATTCCACAAGAATCTCAAACTATTTGAATAAGTGAAGGTTGAAAGATCATCAGCACTGATCTTATGCCTGCAAAGTGGACAGCTTGAATGCTTCTCTAGCCACTCATCAAGACAGTTAATATGAAATGCATGTTTACACTTCGGCAATAAGCGAAGAATTTCGACATCTTCAAATTTTGACAAGCAAATTGCACATTCTAGCCCTTCTCTGGAACCCTTTAGAGAGGAGAATCTGAAGAAAGGAAGGGATTCGATTACAGTTTTTTCGATCCCTGAGAATCGCGACCTTGAACGAGGCCTCAGGCCATCGATAATTTGCAGGTTGGTGTGGAAAGAATTTGAAGATGTATTATTTCTGCAGAACTTAGCATATACCAGAAGGATGAAAAATAAAGAAAACAAAGTACACAGAATGCCTACTACAACTGCAAGACTTGGCTGAAAACTAGTGATCGCATCTTGTGAAGATAAATCTTCTGGAGATGTTTGTGCTTTAACTTGGTAGAAAATAAGATGAAGAAAAAAGATATACAAACTCAATGAATTCATGGAAAGATGAATAAATAAAGATGTCTTCCTGCTGCAGAATGGCTTGAAAAAGGATAGTTTGACAATGGTTTGTTATGCACAAGTGTACATTATAAAGAGTATTCCTTAGATTGTCAGTTTTCTTGGTTTCTTCATATATAAGTTCTTTTTTGCGCCTTAATTTGGGAAAATAATATTAGAAAATTCTATAATCTCATAAAGGAATTATCTCGTTTATTTTAAAGATTTATACAATAGTGTATTATATGCTTTAACCAAATTTATATTATACAAATTTAAAAACCAATGAGATAATTTCATCAACAGAACTGTAGAGCTCTCCAATAATGTATATTGTGTTTGGTGAAGAAGGTTATTTATTTATTTATTAAGTTTGAAGTTTTGATAATGATGGAAAAATGGGGATGGATTTGTAGTTTTACGACTTTCATTGGCATCACCTCATAGCAATATATTAGTCATCACATTGCTCATTAATCACTCTTCTTTAGTATGATTGAGAAAAACATTTGATTGCTAAATTTGGACTTCACATGAACTAAGCAAAATAAACTTACAAGAATTTTGAGTGGGATCACTGTTTAATTGAGCTTATTTCCATTTCTTTTGCAATTCAACTGCTTATTTCCATTTATTTGAATGCGTATATCTATTTTTTTTTTAATTTCCAAAAGAACAATAAAAAGATTATATTTAAAAAGAAAAAAGAAAAAGGAATCACCTTTCTTCGCTGCCCTCTAATAACTAAAATTCATAATCAGTCGATAAGTCTAGCGAAACATTTTACTTAACGTCTAAATTACACTTCGTTGTTAGATTACACGCTTTCTTACTCCCTTTATGTATAGATATTAAAAAGAAAAAAAAAAAAAAACAAGAAAATTTAACAAAGAAAGAATAAAAAACACACAAATTCCAGCATTGTTTCCTGGAGATGCACATGGAAGATAATTACAGGGATTTCCATGTTCCTAATCTCTAATGACACAAGCATGACAAACAATACATGCTTATGCGACATTACTTAACCTTTTATGTCACTATTCTTTTTTTTTTTTTAATGTTTATTAAACCGACTGTACTGAATAAATTGAATACTATTATAGTAAACACCAGTTCTCACCTGAAAAAGTCATGAGAAACCATTGGCATTGACTTTAAAAAAATAAAAAAAAATTATTTTGGAGTTTCATCCAAATTGGTTCCCCTGGAAAAGAATCAATTTACATGGAAAGGATATTATGAATCGAACATGCAGTTTCAGAGTTTTGGACAACATTGTTTCGGGGACAAATGGATCATCAGGCTGGCGGCTGACAAGAGTAAAAGTCAGCTGAATGGACCAATTCGTGTGACCATCATCCATATTATACTTATACATGGTAATAGACTAATAGCTGTCCATATTGTAGAATATCTTAATTTTTGCATGTAAAGAATGTTTCGAAATGTACAATCATTTTGTGGGAATCAACTTTCAGGAGAATTATGCCGTCCATTGATGGAACTATTTTGTTGGATTTAAGAGTTTGGGTATAAATTTTTAAAGTATTTAGTATTGTATTGTATAAATTTTTAAATCACAATAGAATGTTCTCTCAACGATATTGTAGAATTTTCTTTAAGTTAGACCGTCAAAGCTTCAATTGGAATGTTTAAGGATCTTCTGTTCTATACTTTGTCTTAATTTCTGTCACACTACTTAATAAACTGTCAAGATTCGGAAGAATAATTTTAGTAAAGTAATCCTAACCGTTCATTTAGTAATGTAATAGAAAATATTAGATAAGATATAAAATAGAAGATCGTGTCCTGTTAAAAAAACATCAAACAACTTACCTCGTTCAATGTCATGTATGCACATAAAACTAACTCGGTAAGCTTCAAAATATTCATTTATCGAAGACGAGCAACGCAAATCAACTTAATTAATCTTTCATATACCTCAATTAGGCAGTTAATAAGCTTACTTACTTAAGGATATATTAATTAGATCTAATACCTGAATAAGAAAATAAATTAAAAACCAAAACACATGAACAAATCCTATTTCCCAATTGAAAGAAATTAAGTTTACATCATGAATTAACCAAGCCCAGAAAACAAATTCATCAATTCATGGATAAATAAAGCTGAAACTATTATAGAATCAAATCCCAGATAACAAATCCCAAAACAAATTGCAAAAAGGCCGTGAATATAACATCTAATAATGGATTTGATTAAATAAATGTTTATGATGAGGGAATGATTTGTATTTCACAGCAAGAATAAGTTGCTAAAAACAACAGTAATAATGACCCATTCATTTTGTACAATACAAATTTTAATTGCATATCATTGCGCTGTATAATATTTGACGTATCGAGTGTGTTCGTTTGGATTGAAAATATTTTCTTGAAAATTTTTTGGTGCCAAACACTGGAAAATATTTTTCAATTTTCCTTCCTCTGGCTGAAAATAACTTAGTGAATTTTTGAGTGTAAGTTATTTTTCGGATAATTCAAGAGTGACATTAAACTTCAAATACTTACTTTTAGAATTTCGTTTGCTAAACTTATTTTCGTTTTTAATTCTTTTTCATTCGTTTTTCTCTCAATTATGGGTCCTACACTAATATAACTATTATTATGCATATTTTACTACTATATTGTACTATCATTTAATTTAAAAAAAAATCAATTTTTTATTAATTACAATTACTTGTAAGGTATTTATTACCATTGTTATAAGTTTTTTTAACTTGTATTTATAAAATTAAAGATAAAACCGTTAAAATTTTTTATTTTAAAATCATTTTCATTTTGTCAACCGAATACCGGAAAATTGTATGGAAAATAGACTTTTTCATATAAAATATTTTCCTCAATAAAATATATTCAGTCTAAACGAACACACCCATCATGTGATGATTTTTCGGAGGGACGTTAGAATTTTTTAACATTGTGTTTATAGGAATTTGTATGAATTTGATTTCAAATTCTAATCTATAACAAATTATCTAAATAAGATAATTGATTTAGTTGTGAATTTGAAATCCACTAATAAGTGGAAGTGTGATTTTTTATAGTTAAATGATTGAATTTGAACTCACCCAAATTTCATGCCATTTCAAATTCACTCAATTCAAATCCATTCATTTCAAATACTTCCCTTAACTCAAATTTACCCATCCAAACACAACCTAAAAGTAATTTGTGTGACGCCCCAACTAGATCACTAACTTCTAGGACCTAATTGAGCGCTTGCTTAGCTCTCGCCAGGGTTGGGAACTAGAATCACACTTACAAATCAAGAATTAGAGTGAATTGGAAAACTAACGTAGGTTATATATATAATTTAAAACAAAATTTGGTACTTGACACATGCCATATGGTTCACCGAAACATACTCCAAGTAGAACTTCTATGGTAATGCAAACTACAACTAGTCAACATCTACAAGATTAGAATTTGTATACATTAACCTACTAACTACATTAGTACAAACAAGCATGAACAACAAGAAAATTTTTATGTCAACCGTATGTTCTTCTCACAGGGGTCCTTGACTCTATAAGAAAAAATAAATTTTAAAATATTATGAGCTTACGCTCAGTGAGATCCTACAAACAAAAACAAATTCATACATCATGAAATAAAACATACAAGGTAGTGAAGAAGCAAATAAGACATGTGGAACAAGTAGTATGCATATAAGAGTGAATACGGTTGGCCTCGATTTGATACCGCGTCTCTTGCTCGCCAAGATAAAAGTGAGTTTCATATTTGAATAAATCTCTCCAAATAATAAATCTCTAACAATAAACTCATTTATTGATACTTCAAGTGGCCACACAAGATAGGTAAATTCGAGAGTACTGAAAGAAAATCACACTCCCAAAACACCGATGATCGTCCCGTCCAAAGTGTTTGGGTTGCAAAGTCATAGTAGGTAAATCATTTCGACCAACTCCGTTACCAACTCGACATGTCTAACCTACATATGGCCAGGGCCCAGTTCCTTCTGATGCGATAAGGTACACAACCAGAAATACATCGTACACAAGTAGTTATATATTAACGCATTAAGCAAGTTTGAAAAATTAAATGTAAACTAATTTCAAACAGTTAGTTCAAGTAATCAATTGGCACATAGTATCGCCAAAGTTCCGGCCTCAACATTGAATTCACTCAAGTCATATTTATTAAAATTAAATAAGGACACTTACCGTTGGTAGTATTTACACGAGAATGTCTTTTCTTTTATTTGCTAACTTGCTCAAATAACCGTATACACTTGATTCATGTTATCTTCCTTCTTGAAAATTAAGGAATAAAAGTATAGAAATTAAGAATAACATGCATATAATTATTCCACATTATAATACATTTTATATAAATGCGTAAGACATCTCTATTTTAAATCTTTTATTTAAATCTTTAGTTTGTGCAAGTAGACATTAAATTAGTCTGTCTAACCTAAATAATCCCTAATTTAATCACTTAATTAGACTATCTAACGTATTAAGATATGTTAGATGAGCAGCTAGCTCACAACTTGAACGCACAAGTTATACACCTATACAGTTAACCATTATATCTAACTTGTCCAAAATAGTTTCTATACTAATATGTAGTATCACCAATATCTAAATAATTTACATATCTCCCTAAATCAGTCCAAGATCATATTAAATTTAGGGATTCAATAGCATTAAAATTTACATAATAATGTGGTAACAAGTAACAATTAAAGAGATTCTTTTAATATGTTCTGATCTGCCCAGAATTAGTTTAGGTACAAACTACCACAAATACAATTTTATATATGTGTGTGTGTGTATGTAAAACCTACCTTAGACCTAATCATATTTAACTTGTTAGTTAACATTTGATTATGAAGTGCATTAATCATCAGCCCCTACACCAACCTAATTGCCATTGTTCCTAACTTGGTTTTCTTCTATATATGGTGCGACAAAACATACAAATTCAATTACTCAAATACATGTCAAAACCATGCTAAAATTACCAATAAATTTACTCCTAAAACAGCCCCAAAACCGAGCTTAGTATAACTAAATACAGCCGTGATTTTAAGGGTGTTATTAGGGTTTTTTTTTTTTTTTTATTATTAAGAAGCAAATTAAAGATTTTAACTTCTATAATTACAATTTGTCAAAGATTTTAGTTACCTATGTAACGTCCTAATTTTTTTATATTATACAAAGAATACACATATGAAACCTTATTTCTAATCATTCTTAACTTGTTAATAAAAGTTAGACTAATTTGGAAATTCTTTTCAGTAGCCACTATAACTCATGACTAAAGCCTTAAATTGTGTTAACATAACTCCACATGTATTCATTAGTATTAGACGTAGAATAAGTAATATGGTTAAGTTTGAATCAAAACTTTATTTAGAATCAATAGAATTTCATAAGTTATTCTAATAGTCTACTAAAATTCTCAAGGTTATGCACCACTAGTTATTCAAATAAGGAAAATTTTAGTGCAAAGGAAGTTTAAACAAGCTAATTTTAGCCACAGGGGGGTTAGAAAGTTATCTTTAATTTGCTGTTAGTCTTTTTTTCCTTCTCTTCACTCTTGGCTACTTTCTTTTCTTCCTTCTTTCCTTTGCTGTTTCTCACGACTTCTTTCTCTCTTTTTCAATTGTTTTTTTTTCCTAACCACTATGCCTATTACTTCAGCCACCATAAGGATTTAATAAGGATTTTTTTTGGACTGCAACTTGTACTAGGCTAGATTGAGGTGGTTGAGCTGGTTAATGACACCTTAACCTGCTTGCCACTTCATGCTAAATGTACTATATATTTATAATCCTTGTCATGCTACTTCTATTTATTTACTATTATTCTTCTATTTATTATTATTATTATTATATTTTTTACTGTACTATTTATTTAGTTATTTTATTATTTTCCTATTTACTTATTTTTCCTTTATTTATTCTTTTTCCATAATCCAAAGTTGCTATAGCTCGACCCTATACCTAAACTCCCTTAAACTACGTTTTCCTTCCTAGTCGTTACTCAGTAGTTAACTAAGATTAAGTACTGACCAACTTATACTTTTATAAGTCTCTTAAATTTCATGGTACCACATTTAGTCATTAATATGCTGTCAAAAAGATTACACGCGTATCCTCACAATATTCCCTCCTTAAAAGAATTTCATCTTCAAAATTCTCACCTTGAGATGTAAAAAGTTCGGGATATTTTGCTTGCATTTCATCCTCTAGCTCCTAGGTCGCCTCTTCCATTCCATGATATCTCCAAAGCACCTTAACCGAAGGAATCTCCTTGGTCCTTAATACTTTTACTTTACGATCAATTACTTGTACTGGTTTCTCCACAATCTTAATATGAAAGATCATCTTGCAGCTCTAGCTTTTCATTATGTAAAATGTTTTGAGGATCCGGATAATATTTCTTCAATAGCAAAACATTGAAAACGTTATGCATTCTTGACAGGTTTGGTAATAGATTCAACCGGTAGACAACTTTCGCAATCCGCTGTGATATGGAGAATGGTCCCACATACTTAGAGCTCAACTTTTTACCTTTCTTGTGCTTGATTATGCCTTTTTGAGGTGAGATTTTGAGAAACAACTGGTCACCAACTTCAAATTCTAAGTCTTTTCTCCTATTGTCTTCATAACTCTTCTGTCAACTTTGAGCCGTATGCATTCGTTGCTAGACGAGTTTAACTTTTTCGTAAGCCTCCTCAACCCAAGGTACATTAGCCACATCAATAATTTTTCTCTCGCCAACTTCATCCCAGTATATCGGTGAGCAACACTTTCGACCATATGAAGCTTCAAAACGTGCCATGCCAATAGTAGAATGGTAACTATTATTGTAGGCAAATGTCCACCAAAGTAAGATATTGATCCCAACTACCTCCAAAATCAAGGGTACAGGCTTTAAGCATGTCCTCAAGTGTTTGAATAGTCCTCTCAGACTGACCGTTAGTTCGCAGATACGTCGCAGTACTAAGGTTAAATTTAGTTCCCAATGCTTGTTGCATTTGGTTCCAAAATCGAGAAACAAATCGGGTATCTTCATCCGAAACAATGCTCACTAGTACTCTATATAATCTTATAATCTGATTAAGGTATAGCGGACTTGGTAAGCCTATTTACAACAACCCAAATTGTATTATGAGCCCATTGAGTTTTTGGCAATCTGGACACAAAGTCCATGGTAATGTATTCCCATTTCCACTCAGGTATTTCCAGAGACTGAAGTAATTCTGATGGTCTTTGATGCTTTGCTTTAACTTTTTGACAAGTCAAACAAGCTGCAACAAAGTGTGCAATATCTTTCTTCATGTTATCCCAACAATAAACTTGTTTCACATCATGATACATTTTATTGCTACTTGGGTGGATAGTATACTTAGATTTATGTGCTTCTTCAAGAATTCCTTCTTCAATTCTGGGTCTTGTGGCACATAGATCTGATGGTGGAATCTTAAGACTCCTTCAGGCCCAGTAAATTCTTTTTTTTGCTCACTATACCAACGTCATTGTAATGTGGGATCATTTTCTTAAGCCTCTTTAATTCGTAACAATAGAGAAGATTGGGTTGTTATGTTTCCAAAAATCACTCGTCCTAGGGTCTGTTTTGGATGCCATTCACAAACATTTTCAAGTAGTCTCTATTGTTTCAAAATAAGCCTAGATACTTATTACTTAAAGCATCTGCAATAATGTTTGCCTTTCCTAGGTGATAATGAATACTACATTCATAGTTTCTAAGAATTCCATCCATCGACGTTGTAGCAAATTTAATTCTTTCTGAGAGAATTAGTACCTAAGGCTTTTATGATCGATGTTCACCTCAAATGTTACCCCATACAAGTAATGTCTCCACTTCTTTAGAAATACAAACCAATTCCAGATCATGAGTGGGGTAATTTTGTTCATAAGGTTTTAGTTTTCGGGAGAAATACGCTACCACCTTTCCATCTTGCATTAACACACAACCTAAACCTTTTTTAGAGGCATTTGTGTATACTATGAAGCTCCCTTTCTGATTAGGTAATGTCAAAACTGGAGCGGTGATTAAGTGTTTCTTTAACTCATGGGAGCTAGTTTCACTTTCATTATCCCAAATGAACTTAACTTGTTTCTAGATTAATTTGGTTAAGGGACCAGCAATCTTTGAAAAATCCTTTATGAACCTACGGTAATATCCAGTTAGCCCTAAAAAACTACGCACCTCTGTTATATTCTCTAGTTGCTTCTATGTTACTATGGCTTTTACCTTCAATGAGTTTACAGCAATGCTTTATTCGGATATTATATGCCCAAAAAATGACACCTTATCCAACCAAAATTTGCACTTGCTAAATTTGGCATATAGATTGTGCTACCTCAGAGTTTGTAGCACTTTTAGGTACCCTTAAGTGTTTTCATACTCCCTTTGTGATTTAGAAAATACTAAAATATCATCTATAAATATCACCACAAAGTGGTCTCTTATACAAGAATGAAAAATTCAATGCATCAAGTCCATAAAAACTGCCGGAGCATTAGTTAACCAAAATGGCATGACTACAAACTCATAATGTCCATATCGAGTACCGAAAGCAATCTTAGCCACGTTCTCCTTTTTAATACGCAATTGGTAATAACCTTGTCTCATATCAAATTTAGAGAATACTTTAACCCCTTGCAACTGATCAAACAACTCATCAATTAGAGGTAAGGGATACTTATTTTTTATGGTAATGTTATTTAACCCTCGGTAATCTATGCATAACCTCAAGATTCTATCCTTTTTCTTCACGAGCAACACAGGTGCACCCTATGGTGACACACTAGGTTGAATAAATCCCCGTTTTAATATATCTTGTAACTGTGTTTACAACTCCTTTAGCTCCGTTGGGGCCATACGATATGGTGCTTTCGAATCAGAGCCGATCGGGGTATCAATTGAATTACAAATTTAATTTCTCTTTCCGGGGGTAGGGAGGTTAATTCCTAAAGAAAATATCAGGATAGTCCTTCACGACGGGTATTTTCTCTATTTTAAACTTATCCATGGATTTATTAATCAGGTAGGTTAGAAATCCTTTGGCTCCTTCCATAAAAAATTTTCTAGCACATACACCCGAAATAAGTGTCGTAGCATCCATCATCTTTTGTATATCAAAGTCTAAAATGGGTTTCCCAAGAAGGCAAAAGTTGATAACCCTATTTTTACAATCTAATTGGGCATGATACTGGAATAACCAGTCCACTAAAATAATGTCATAATCTTAAATAGGCTAAGATATCAGATCCACTGGAATTTTCTTCCATTGACTTGGACATTACAATTCTTATAAGATAAATCAGTAACTCTCACATGATCTCCCATTGGGGTATTAACTTTTAACTGATAAGATAACTTTTCTACTTACACATCAGTCTGAACATCATGTATAAAATTAGGTCTTATAAAAGAATGTGTGGATCCAGGATTTATTAAAATTCTAGCTAACCGATGAAATATAAGGATCATACCTTCAACCATATTGGAAGTTTTCAATACATCTTTCTTATCAATCGCATACATCCTTACAGGAACTTTTGGCTTATTTGTCTCTTCTTTTGGTTTTCTTTGACTCGGTCTGCCTTGGTGTCGAGATGAAATTCCTTCCACCTGAATTTTAGGGTAGCCATTAATTTGATGCTCAGTGCTCCCATAGCAAATGCATTTCTTTGCCTTCCTCCAACATTCACTTCTTGATGGTTAGACTTTCCACAATATTCATAAGTTTGTTGTGTTTGCATTAAACGATGGGCTTTGAATGTATTAGTGGACTTTGGGGACGTCCATGGCATTACCTTGGAGTTTTTGGGAGTAGCAACTGGCTTTTGAAAATGTATACTTTCTTTCACTTTCAGCCAGTTATTTGGATTTGCTTTTTTTCCGAGACTTGAAAGGCCTTAAATCTCTATTTTAAGTCTTTTATTGAAAATTTTAATTTGTGCAAGTAGACGTTAGATTAGTCTGTCTAAACTAATTAATCCCAAATTTAATCATTTAATTAGACTATCTAATTAATGCATTAAGATGGGTGGCTAGCTCATAACTTGAACACACAATTTATACACCTGTAGAGTTAACCATTATGTCTAATTTGTCCAAAACAACTTCTATACTAATATGTAGTATCACCAATATTTAAGCAATTTACATATCCCCCTAAATCATCAAAATTGTCAGCAGAATTTTCAAAAATCATCAAAATCAATGGGCATATCCCCCTAAATCAGTCCAAGATCGTATTTAATTTAAGGGTTCAGTAGTATTAAAGTTTACATAATAATGTGGTAACAAGTAACAATTTAAATGGATTCTTTTAATATGTTCTAATCTACCCAGAATTAGTTTAGGTACAAACTACCACAGATGCAATTATATATATATTTAACTTAAGGCTTAACCACTGATCATATTTAACTTGTTAGTTAACATTTGGTTATGAAGTGCATCAATCATTAGCCTCTACACTTACCCAATTGCCATTGTTCCTAACTTAGTTTTCTTCTATATAAGATGCAGCAAAACATACAAATTCAATTACTCAAGTACATGTCAAAATTATGCTAAAATTACCTATAAGTTTATTCCTAAAATAGCCCCAAAACCGAGTTTAGTATAACTAAACACAACTGCGATTTTAAAGGGTGCTATTAGGTTTTTTTTTTTTTTTTTTTTTTTAAGAAGCAAATTAAAGGTATTAACTTCTATAATTACAATCTGTCAAGATTTTAGTTACCTATATAACATCCTAATTTTTCATATTATACAAAGAATACACATAGGAGACCTTATTTCTAATCATTCTTAACTTGTTAATTAAAGTTAGACTAATTTAGAAATTCTTTCCAGCAGTCGCTACAACTCATAACTAAAGTCTTAAATTGTGTTAATGCAACTCCACATAGGCTGTATTAGTATTAGATATAGAACAAGTAATATGGTTAACCTTAAATCAAAACTTTACTTAGAATCAATAGAATTCCATAAACTATTCGATAGCCTACTAAAATTCTCAAGGTTATGCACCACCACTTATTCATCTAAGAAAAATTTTAGTGCAACGGAAGCTTAAACAAGCTAATTTTAGCCTTAGGGTGGTTAGGAAGTTACCTTTAATTTGCTGTTAGTCTTTTTTCCTCCTCTTCACTCTTGACTGCTTTCTTTTCTTTATTCTTTCCTTTGCTCTTTCTCACGACTTCTTTTTCTCTTTTTCAACTATTTTTTTTATTATGCTTATTACTTCAACCACCATAAGGAGGATTTAATAAGGAATTTTTTTTTTTTTGGCTGCAACTTGTATTAGGCTAGACTTAGATGGTTGAGTTGGTCAATGATACCTCAACCTGCTTGTCAGTTCATGCTAAATGTACTATTATTATTATTATTATATTTTTATCTTTGTCATGCTACTTCTTATTTATTTACTATTATTCTCCTTTTATTTTTATTATTATTATTATTATTATTATTATTATTATTATTATTATTTTTCTACTGTACTATTTATTTATTTATTTTATTATTTTCCTATTTACTTTTTTTTCCTTTATTTATTCTTTTTCCCTAATCCAAAGTTGCTACAATTCGGCCCTACACCTAAAGTCCCCTAAACTACGTTTTCCTTCCTTGTCGTTAATTAGTAGTTAATTAAGATTAAGTCCCGACCAGCTTATACTTTTATAAAAGATAATTTCATAAACTACATTTAGTAATTAACATACAATCAAGTTGATTTTATGTGTACCCTTACAATTTGCACAAATTAATAATAATAAAAATGATTGCCTAATAGTAGTTGATATTAAAAAAATAAGAACCTTCCACATGAGGTAAGAGGTCCATTTTTCTAAAAAATATTATTGTGCCGTCATTTTTAAAAGTGTGGGTTTATCATCCACATGTAGATATATGATATATGTATTGTTCTAAGAGCAAGTATTAGTTATACTATTTAATTATTTCATACTAAAATAAAAATTAATGAGCTCAAAGTAATATCCACAGATTTTGTATTTTGGTAATACGTTCACTTGATTCATGTAAGATATTTACCCAATTGAGTAGACCCTGGCGCCACATCTTAATTTCAACATTGAAAGTTCACTCTTCCCATAAGAATGAAATGAAATTGAAAAAAAAAAAAAAAAACTTTATGGGTTAGTGTGATCCGTAAACGGGTCAGATTTGGGTTAGATCTAACATATTTAGATTTGGATTCGATTAATATAATCATATTCGGATCCGAATCTGAATCTACAAAAGTAGATCTAGACCCGAATCCTTCGGGTTTTATTGTATTCGTATCCATGTTTGAGACTTGATATTCTTTTTATAACTTTTAAAATTATATATTGAAATATTACAACTTATCAATTTTTTTTTAATTATAAAAAAGTATTTAGTTCATAATTAATATTTATACATGTATCCATCTACATTAAATATAAATTACATGTGCAATTTGCACAATATGTATGTATATGTAGATATAAATAATACTAATATATAATAATTTTATTATATATTAAATATTTTAATCGAATTCGGGTCTTAATCGAATCGAAAAAATATGATCAATATTTTAATCCGTTTATTATAATAGTTAAACGGGTTCAAATCGAATTCGAGTAATCATGATTTATCATAAATCCAAACTTAAATAGACGAGTTCGGATCGAATCAGGTCAATGTTTAGATCCGACTCATTGACAGGTCTACCTATGATGCTGACTTTTATCCATAATTATTCCCCATCATCTTTTTTTACATTTTCTAAAATCAAGAGAAGCAGCTGCCAAATTAGTCCACTGGAAATTTTACCTTTTTTTTTATTGGTAATTTCAACAGATTTAATAATAAAAATGATTGGGTACGAGAGGAATGAACAATTTTAAAATATATAATATATATATATATATTTATATCAATGTATATGTTAACGCTTTATATAAAGCACAAACTAGAGTTAGAAGTATCCATATTATAGCCAAGACAATTTGAAAACCAGTATCCATATTCGTTATTCAAGTGGTGATAAATTAACCTCGGTTTGACTAATTTTTTCCTCTAATAAGAAATAACAATATTTTAAAAAAATCATCCAATTGTACTTTAGAAATTTGAGTAGTGCCACAGGTATTTTAAAAAATGGTAAAAATCATTTTTAGTTTTTAAAGTTTGGGCTATTGATATTTTTGGTCTCTAAAATTTCACAAAAAATAAATCACATGCCCCATCTTCTAAATTTCTACTGAATTAGTACAATTGATAGAAAAATAATATACTCTTCTGTTAAAAATTATGAGAAAGAGATGTTTTTGTTAGTTTAGACAAAAAAGTAAAAGATAGAGGGTAATTTTTTGTTGGGGTAAAGGCATAAAAATAAAAATTATGCTATTTTTATGTCAAATTGTTCTAATTGAATAGAAATTTGAAAGATAAGGGAGTTATAATTTATTTTTTGTGAAATTTTGGAGACTAAAAATGTTAAAGGGTCTAACTTTAGGAACTAAAAGTGTTTTTTACCCTTTTAAAAAACTTATACAATACAAACTTTTAAAACCGATAATTATAATTCCCTCAATGGGTGATAGAACTTCGAAAAAGAAAATTGGATTAGAAGATAGAAAATTAGAAATAATAGAATGGACAGTCAGTGGATGCTAATCTGTGAGGAGTGAAGTTAATGAAGGGATATGAGAAATACAAGGAATTTGGAAGTTGTTCCAATTAGAATTTGTAAAGAGATATCGGATAAAATCTAGCAAAATTCAATTTTTTTTGCAAAGCAAATACCTTTCTAATAAATGAAGTTAATTCGGGTATGACAAATATAAGGAATATACTATTCCAATTAAAATTTCAACTGGAATAGTAGATAAAATTATAAAATCTATTTCTACTATTCTAATAATATTCAAATTTATCTATTTGAATATGTTAATTTTTGCACCAGCCTTTTATAATTCAAGGACAGTGAATGTGTAAGAGATGATAGTTTAGGGGTTGTTTGCAATTTATCCTTTATCTTCTACCACATCATCACTAATTAGACTCCGATCCATTTAAATTTTAAAAATAACCAATCACACACATATTTATACTGGTATTTAGAAGAAGGATAGTATACAACGCTAGGTAAAACTAATACTATTTTACTTCATAATTTAATATATTTATCTTCCGGGACATAGTATGGATTATCAACCAGTATACAATAAAAATAATGCGTTGAAATAAGTAGATTTGACAAAAGATTCAAAATCCATCCAATTATTGTAATTGTAAAGTTAAAATCAATAAAATTTAAATTTATCCAAATTAAATAGGGTTAAAGGAATGATTCAAATAACTCCGTGTATAAGCTCTCTAACAAAGGAATAAATTTTAAATCATTCCCTAAATTCATCCGCGATCAAAGATAAAATCGAAAATAATAAATTTAACAATAATAAAAATAGGTTGAAATTAATTAATCCATCCTTTCACAGACTTTGACTATAACACGTAAAAATCCAAATCACAACAAACAACATCCAACATCCAACGTCAAAGACTTTGACTAAACGTCACCAACAGAAATTCTTATATAGATTAAGTCTAAAATAGGTGTTATGGACTCTTCATCCTAATTCATTCATATTACTCCAATTTATTAAAATAATCATCTTCGACATAATATGAGTGAATTAAAACTAAAAATATATATCACCCGATCTACCTAAAAATTTTCCGATCACCAACAATATCATGCATCCTACAACTATAGAGAGGGAAAAGCTCCGAAAATCAAGTAATTGAATCCTTATCCAAAATATCCAATGTGGATTGAAATCTTTAGTAAATAATTTTATCCCTATCCAATGTAACTAATTTGAGTGAAATCTCTATTTAATGTGAATTAATTTCTTCTCATATTCTATAATCTATTCCTAATGAATAATCTCTCTCTTTCCTGATGATTTGATTGACCTCGTTTAAGAATATTCACAGAGGAAACAAAAAGGTAGCGAAGAATAAAGAGCTAAATTAAGCTTCCAATGGCTGGTGGAGGATTTGTGGACGTAAAAGGATCGAGGGCTGATCAGTATGAGTATAAGATTACATCTTATTTTATCTTTGCTTGCGTTATTGGCTCTATGGGAGGATCCCTTTTTGGGTATGATTTAGGTGTTTCTGGTGAGTTTTCTTGGTTGTTTTAGTTCATTATTTTTGCATCATCTAAGATTTTTTTTAAAATATGTTTTCTGCATGACTTCCTAGTTACTCCTCGTGTTGAAAAAAAAAAATTTTGTTACTCACTCTGTATTTTAGAGTAAGTATTGATAATAATGGAGAATGAGTATTGATAGTTAAAAAACTCTGCTATCCCTTATTTTTCAATAATCTTAACGAAGTGAATAATCAAAACTTACCTCCTTTGGCAATAGTTTGATTGTTCCATGAAATATCCTTTATGGTCAATGTCCTAGTCATCATTCTTTTCATCAAAATTACCTAAAAGTCATCGTTAATTATACCAATGTTTTCCAAGTTTCAAATAATGTTCCAAAAGGAGCAAGTTTTTTTTGTAAAGGAATAAGTTTGCACTACTCATTTAATATTGCAAAATTTGACTTTAATGCTGGAATTTGTCTTAAAGCAACTTATAAGATGACAGAGAAAAGTGGAATGTGTCTCACAATAAAAATAAGATATCCTATTACTTTTCAATTATCTAATTGTCTAATATCCATTATGCATCATGGACCTACTAACAAATAATTTTTCCAAATAGAGATAATTATTAGGCAGTTGTAAATGTTATTTAGAAAATTCACAAGGAACAGAAACGATTAACTGAGAATCCTTCAGAAATGTTGCAGTAGCATCTTTCATTCATATTTTACACAACAAAATTGTCTCAATATTGTAAAACATTCAGAATATACCAACAGATAGTAAGTTGACTATTTCAAATGACTTGGGCTGCTTTTCCAGGTGGGGTGACTTCAATGGATGACTTCTTGAAAGAATTTTTCCCAGATGTGTACAACAGGAAACACCACCATTTGCAAGAAACAGATTATTGTAAATATGACAATCAGATTCTCACCCTCTTCACCTCCTCCCTGTACTACGCCGCACTTATTTCTTCATTCGGGGTGTCATATGTCACCAGAAATAAAGGCAGGAGAATCAGCATTATCTGTGGATCAATCAGCTTCTTTATTGGAGGACTCGTCAATGCAGCGGCCAAGAACATTGAAATGCTTATAATCGGTCGATGCCTTCTTGGCATAGGCATTGCCTTTGGAAATCAAGTAAGCCGACAAACCTTCCTTTTCTACAACTAATTTGTATGAAAGAAAAAACAGATTGTCACTGTATACGTGTGTCACCTGTTTGTGCAGTCAGTACCTCTTTATCTTTCAGAAATGGCACCTGCAAAAATCAGAGGAGCAATCAACCAACTGTTTCAACTAACAACCTGCTGCATGGGAATTCTCATAGCAAACTTAATAAATTATGGAATCCGAAATATCCATCCATGGGGCTGGAGGTTATCTCTCGGTTTAGCCATGCTTCCTGCCACTTTAATGTTTGTTGGTGGACTTTTTGTGCCTGAGACCCCAAACAGTCTTGTTGAACAGGGGAAACTCGAAGAAGCAAGAAAGGTATTGGAGAAAGTGAGGGGTACACATAATGTGGATGCTGAGTTTGCTGATCTATTGGATGCAAGCAATGCAGCACGAGCTATAAAGAATCCGTACTCAAACCTGCTTAAGAGGAAAAACCGTCCCCAGCTGATAATAGGATCCCTTGCAATTCCAGCATTCCAACAGCTCACTGGCAATAACTCCATTCTATTCTATGCTCCTGTCATATTCCAGAGCCTCGGTTTCGGCTCGAATGCGTCCCTTTATTCCTCTATAATCTCAAATGGTGCATTGGTTCTTGCTTCCTTGATCTCTATGGCTCTTGTCGACAAGTTTGGTAGTTAAATAAATCCACTATTATTTGGAGAAAATTTTTCCTGGAAGCTGGTTTTGAAATGATCATCACTATGGTAGTATTTTATCTTAATAAGTACCAGTACTTGAATATGATATATGGCTTAAGAAATTATTAACAGGAAGAAATTTTCTCATTCTCAAATACCTTACATGATTGATCTTGCAGGTTGCTGTTGGCATTACTCTGGCTGTGAAATTTGGAAAAGGTGAAGTGCTCTCCAAAGGAATCAGTAGCTTCCTAGTGGTAATGATCTTCTTGTTTGTTCTGGCTTATGGAAGGTCTTGGGGTCCTCTGGGTTGGTTAGTTCCAAGTGAGATCTTTCCCCTGGAGACGAGGGCGGCTGGTCAAAGTATTGTCGTAAGTGTGAACATGCTCTTCACAGCTCTTGTTGCTCAGTTTTTCCTAAAGGCTCTCTGTGGACTTAAATTCGGTATCTTCTTGCTATTTGCTGCTTTGATTATCTGCATGAGCTGCTTTGTATACTTCCTCTTGCCTGAGACCAAGCAGCTTGATTCCAATCGAGGAGATCTATCTGCTATGGCAAAAGCACTGGTTTTGGAAGAGCTACTGCAGTCCTGATGACAATGAAAATGGACAAGAGTTGCAAAAACCAACAAAACTCAATGAAACAGCCTAGACAATAGGTCTACGAGGATAACGACAACTTTCTTCTTTATTGTAATTATTTTGCTTCCTACGTACTGGTGTTTTACCTGTGTGTGTGTGTGTGTGTGTTTTTCTTTCTTTTTCTATGTCGGGGAGCTTAAAGGGTCTATCTTTTACAATCAAGAAGGGTGAACAATGATTCAGAATCTGATAATTTATTTCTTAAATTAGAAGCAATTTCAAAAGAAATTTTCCTCTCCTTTCTCAACTAGTATATCATAAAGTCAATTGATTTGAAGGTGAAACACTGCATTAGGTGAATACGATGTATATGACTACAATGAATGCAGAAATTGACCACCTATTTCTCTTTAAAGCTTTTATTGCATATCCTTCTTAAAGGAATGTGTTAAGATGAGAAGAGGGGTCAATTTGAGAACATAATTCTTACAATCACTTAAGATAACCAGAACAGTATACTTCCTACATTACTATGTTACTCAAGTCGAGAACTTTTACCTTGGCATTCCAATCAACTACTTGATGCTATAGGGAATGAGCTTGTGGTAGAGCTGATTGTCTAACTCCTTGCAAAAGCACACATATATATACGAGTACAAATAAAATATGAATACATGGGTGCATTTGTGTGTGTCTGTGTATATCAGTAACAAAAACTAATATTTCAATTACTATCAACTCCAAGCTTGCCTCAAGTTATCTCATGGCTTTGCTAACTGGGTTTGCCGAAGAAGATCGTTACATAAACGTAGAGTCTGAATTAAGAAGGATTCCTTTTGGCACAAATTTGAGAGGACTGACGATGGAAGTGACAAGTAGATCTGTAGTACAAATGACAGCCAAAAAGCTTAAAACATACAAGATCAAATTGACTGATAAAAACACATAAGGTATAACTAAGGCCAGTTAATATTTACTTCACTGATGAAGGCAGAGAAATAAACGGAAGACAAAAAAAGACGCCAAGAGTGCTTTATACAGTTTGATAAAGCAAACTATTCAAAATTGATCAGTTTATTCATCAACTCAACCTTCTTCTCAGGCTAATAGATCATAACGACCTTTGCACCTTACCCACCGGAAAAAATTAGAAATAAAATGAGCCACAATACTAAAGGACCACATTAAGCAAGCAACTTAGCTAATTCATCTACTCTTAGACTTCCCTGTGGAATGACATTTAGATAATCTTCCCTAATGTCCTTCATGCTTCGGCTTTTAGAACTCTTCTTCCCAGTTCCTCTCTTATGTGAAATAGTTATATCTTTCTCTGTCACTTTGACAGCTTCTTTCACCTCCAAATCATCACTTTGTTGCTTGTCACATCCTTGAACTACCAACTGCTTAGGACGATGGCTAAAAACAGGCCCAGGTGGAGCAGACTTGGCAAGAGCAACAGCTTTTTCATAAACTATGTCTGCATTCAAACAAGAATCCTCCAACACAACAGCACTGCCGCTTTCAACAGCCTGCTTGAGGAGAAGAAAAACTCCCTCTGCTGAAGGCGCAATTGAACTTGAAAGTTCACTGTTACCCTTTCTATCTTCAGTTACATCTTCAAATTTGCTGAAAGTCAAAGGAACGGTGGATAGAGGTTCTGAATGGTTATCATTACTGACAGTGCTTCCCAGACTGATTTCAGACCCCAGAGACATAGTTAACGTGACATTCTGGTAAGAGTTTGAACCATCCAATATGTCTTCGGTTCCATTAACATCCATCAAAGCATCTGAATCGACCGGGCTGCCCACATGTGGAGGGCTTTCATTTTCGTAAATTTCACGTGCAGCTGAAACAGATTCAGAAGTGACTGAAGCTGCAAGATCACCAACCACCTCTATTCTGCGTTTACTGCTTCCATCTGATTCCACCTCTTTAATACCCCAAGAACCAGAGCATTACTGCTTGTCTTGAGATCTTCTATACTTATATCCATCTTTACTGCGTTTGAAACAGATGATGCTGAACCTGTTAATGACTCAGCTTGTCCTTCGAAAATTGGTTCAACAACAGCAGCAGCATCAGCTTCAGATTCTGTCATTCCTTCTGCACCACTTCTTAGCTCTGGCAGGGATGACTTCCAGTTCTGTCCCCTCCACATGAGGATGTGTTCATTCTCGAACGATATTAACACACATGGGACAAGATCCTGCACTGACAATATTAAGGATTGCTTAGATTTTCTTCTCCCCAGTGTTCTAGAAGTTAAGTTTCCATACTAACATAGATGACCAGACCTTGAGTTTGGCGCCTATTTTATGGTAGTCACTCCCATTTAGACCTTGGCAATTGATTCGCACCATTTCACATGCTTCAAATGCCTCTCTGACATTCTTAACAAGGTCACAGTAGACCCCATTTTTTGCTGTAAAAAACACAACTATTATCAGCTTATGCCTAGGGAAATAAAAGTGGTCCATTTTGCTCTGTCATACCTACAGACACGAAAGCAAAAATAGGCATACCAAGCTTGCATATTGGCACAAGATCGCGCCCCTTCTTCCGCATTTCAGTGGCTTCTTCTAAAGTCAAACCCTCTGGGACTCGTTTGATCAACCTTGGGTATACAGGAGTAACAGGTTTCCACAACATAAGAGGAAAACGTGGCCGAGTCTTATGGTTGTAGTTTCTACCACGGAATAGGTATATCAATCCCCCTCTACTATATATGACCTGTCCTCCTGTTTTTTCCTGCTTGATGGTGAATATGGTAAGATACAACATCCTCTCCATGATATTGTGAATAAAAAAAATGTAATGCAGCTAAAATATGCACTATTTGAGAAAATAAAAAAAAAGAAGAATCTAGATCCTTTATTTTCAATAATTTCTCTACTTTTCCCTAAAAAGTGGGGTAAATGTCGTAGGTTCTCTCAGCCTGTGGCTGTGAATGAAGGATATTATCTCATCACTCGAATTGCAAATATGCAAGTATTGTCTAACACTCCAGCATGCATAAAACACAGCTCCTCAGCCTTACCTCGTGATAATTACAGAGAAGCAAAGTATGCATTAACAAAAGAAAGAGAAATATGTAAACAAGGAAAAGATAAAATAAGAGAACTTTAGGTATATGCATAACGAATATTTCCATGAACATCTAACCTCTAATTGTTGGCGAACATTGTCCATGTCTACGGTGCACACCCCCTTGCATTTTATCTTGCACACCCTTTTTCGCTTCCAAAGAGCATGTATATTATCCAACATGTTGTGGGTAAAACCATCTCTTCCTATAAATACGTTAACAAAAGGTTCACAGCCATCATCAAAACAGAATCCGGTTTCACTCATTACTGGCTAAATTCAAGGAATGCAGCAATTTCCCTCGCAACAAACAATACAAAAAGCTTCTATATCTAAATCTCATTACATTTCTAGAAATTTCACCAATAAAGAATCATCCTTTCATTATGCGTTACTAATATCGAAAAAAGTAAAATAAGTAACTGATTTTTACCCAGATTCAGCTGGCGCTTCCATTTCTTGCAGCTTTCAAGAAGCGCTTTAATCTCCTCTTTAGTCAAGGGCTCCCCCAATATCTCCTCTCTGGACCTCACATACCTCGGCCCAGTACCAGGTAAAAACGGGCCGGGCGCCTGAACGGGCTTCACACCCTTTTTATGAGGTGGAGGAAGCTGAAAAGAATCAAACTCCGGCAGCTTCTTTTTACTCGGCGGAAGCGGCTTCCGCCCCGTCCACGGCCTTCCCATAGTAGCCGGCTCAAATGGCGCCACCAGCGGCTCCCTCATCCCAACCGGCTTCACTTTCGGAGTCTCCGTATAACTATACTGATAAACAAATGGAGCTTCCGGAAATTCATAGGAAACCCCTTTTTCATCAATTCTAACGTTTGCTACAGATTTTTCTTGTTCTTCTTCATTTTCGTTAAGATTAATGATTTTTTTAACTGGGATTTTTTGGGATACTTTTAAGAGGGGTTTAAATGCGGGGTGGTGGTGGAGGGGTTGATTAGGGTTTTTTGAGTACTTTGATTTTTTCCCGGGAATGGAAGGCCGGGAAGGGGAAGAAGGGGTGCCGGTGGATTTGAAGGTAGGGGTGGGAGGAGCTGGGTTGTAATTATGGGCAATGTTGAGGGCAGAATCGAAGCGTTTTTGGAAGCGAAGTTGGTCTTCGATTTCTTTCTGAGAGCGTTCGCGGCGGATGAATTTCTCGGCGTTGCGGTTGTTCCACCGTGAGAAGCGGACTTCGGTGGTGCGGTGGTTAGAGGTGTTAGCCGGTGGTGGAGAGAATATTGGGAATTGGATGAGTGGTCTCAAGGCCATTCTTTTTTGACTGAATTTTATTCCAAAAAAAAATAAAAAAGATCAGACCTTTAATCCTAAAGCACGAAGAACATGGTAATAGTATTTTATTTTAAGCTATATTTTGCAGAAATTATCTTGGTTCCTGATTGTCAGCTGGGGGGCAGAGAAGGTTTATTGGTGGAGGAAATGAGGTCTTGAATTGGAAATAAGATGAAATGCAAGGGTATTTAAGGTAGGATGGGAATTAGATTGTTATATAGGTTTAATTGCAATATGTACCCGAACTATTACTGATTTTCACTCTGTCCCATAAACTATCAATTTTACACATTAGTACTTCGTAGTTTGTACTATTATTAGGTGCAAAATCTTGGCAAATGGCAATGGGTTTTCAGCTTTTAACTCAATAGGCAGAGTAGCAGATCATATCTTTCCCCAAGTTTTCTCAGGTATCCTAAAACCTCTTATACTTCATGAACTTCACAGAAGCTAGAAAGTTGTTAATTTTTCTTTTTCAATATGTCTTTTGCTCAGCATTTTAACAAAGATTGAATCATTATGTAAGTTATAATTACTTTTAGCTACTGTTTCGAGCTATTCCTTCATCCCCATTAACTAAAATTGAATCTTTTTGTGGACCTTGAGGCAGAGCTAAGCAAATAGCTTAATATAATGCTTATTCTTCCAAATACTGCGCAATTATGAATCTTGTAACTTTTTGGAAACCAAATGGTAGCCTAAAATGAGAGTTGAGAAGTGTGCAGCTGTAATTTTGTCAGATAGACCAAAATTAAGGTTATAACTTGTGGGCTTGTATAATTTACTTGTATTTAAGCAATAGAAGAGACCCTTTGATTTCTTCATATTTGTTGTTCCAGGACATGGGATGAAGCTTGAGGATCAGTTTTGTAGAATTCCAGCAAAGTGTTGCTTATCTGTTTAATTTGTAGCATGGGAAATAGGCGTCAGATTGAGAGATTGCGTAATGTCAGAAGCCAAAGATGTCTATCTGTGGTTGGCATTATTACCATTCTTGTAATTCTTTCTCAGTTTTTGGCTGTTCCGTATAAAAACATCTCAATTCCATCACACGCAAATATGGGCTTGATGTTTAGCAAAAACATCCTTTCAAGTAAATCACGATTGGCTGATGCAGATGTTTTTAGTGGTGACTGTAGGTCAATGACACCAGTAGTTCTGGTTTCTTTGAGGGGGAAGAAGTAGGAAGGCAGCAAGACTACAAATTTACACCAGAGGATGGAGGACAGGCAGGTGTGTATTCAGAAAAGGAGAGACAGTTACCAAGTGAGTTCGCATCTGGCAGGGGATTATCACCTGATAAGATTGCAAATGTAAGGCACTTTAACGAATCAGAGGACATTCCTCTGCAGGAGAGACTAGGAACTGGACCTGAGCTGACAGAGCTTTCAAAGGAATTAAAATCAAATGTTACTGAAAGCTTTGTCCTGAATGCAAGTTCAAATTCGACAGAAGGAACACTGAGAAGTGAAATCGGTTTTGTGTCACCAATTCCTTTGACAACTGGTTTGGAGTCTGTAGCTGATGCTTCAGATGCCTCGGTACTATACTCTGCGGTCAACACGTCTTTAGTACAAAAGGACAAGAAAGATCTGGTACTGCAATCCAGCGAGGAAGAAGTTCGCTTGCCAGAAACTGAACTTCAGTTTCACCTAAAGATAGCTCAGGAATAGTTAACAAACCGTTATTTAAAAAGAGCAAGAGAAGGCCAACATGGATCTCTGATATGACTGCATTCTTGCATCATGGCTCTCCTTTTGCTAATTCAGTGGTGAGTATTAGATTTGCAATTTATTTTACTATGAGCAATGCGGGTGAATCTGTGTACTTTGAACATTTGATCTCTACTTTAATTTGTTATAGAGGCCGAAGTGGTTTTCTACACGTGACAAGGAGCTTCAAAATGCAAAACTTCAGATTAAAAATGCTCCTATTATAAGGAATGCTCCCAGAGTGTATACATCTCTTTTCCGAAATTATTCTATGTTTATAAGGTAAATTAAGTTTATGTCATTGATGTTGTCTTCATGGAAAATGAGATTTAGATAATGGAAAGATGCCTGCCAGTCCAAAAGTCTTGCAATTGCATGCTGATAGATCAATTTTTATTGAGAAGAACTATTTGCACAGTCCAGTGCAGAAATTGAAAAAAGAAAATACCAGTAAATTTGGATGCGCTTAAATAGCAAAATCTCTGAATCCAGTTTCTCCCTTTTACCTTGTTAGGTTGCATTTTCCTTCCTGTGTTTCCATCTAAGCCCCTATTATCTCCATTATTCTCAGAAATGGGCATGAATCCTCTTTTGCTTTATAAGTTTTGCAGCCCTCATATGCTGCAATCTTCCTTTTTTAGTTTGTCCAAGTGTCAGAAATTTCACTGGAACACCTACATGTGAAGTGGACATCTTGGGGAGTCATAGAATTGACCATAAAATTAAGAGATTACCTCATTTGACAATTAGACTGAAGCTATTGTGATGTACATCTAAATTTCTTCTGATTTTTGTGGCAGGAGTTATGAATTGATGGAGCGTGTGCTGAGAGTATATATTTATAAGGAGGGTGATAAGCCAATATTTCATCAACCACATCTCAGAGGAATTTATGCTTCTGAAGGTTGGTTCATGAAACTGATGGAGGGTAATATTATAGACGATTTGTTGTTCGGGATCCCAGAAAGGCACACTTATTTTATTTACCATTTAGTTCTCGAAGTCTAAGGATTGCACTTTATCAACGGAATTTCACAAGTCATAGGGATTTAGAGAATCAGCTGGACAATTATGTGCATGTCATTTCTAAAAAGTACAGTTTCTGGAACAGAACCAAAGGAGCAGATCATTTTCTAGTTTCTTGCCATGATTGGGTATGTTGTCCATTATGTGTGGCTGGTGGTAGGATTTACTGAGCCTCATCTTTCTGTTGATGCATTCGGTATTAAACCTATGCTACTTGTTTTTATTTATTTTTCTGGGTACAAGGAGCCACTGGCTTTTGAAGTGTAGAACAAGGTCTTACGAGTTAAACTTTTGAACCCTTAGGATTTTTTAAAAAAAAAAAAAACTTAACCCCCTTGGATCTTTGGCATCCATCGTTAGTCTATAAATTTCCAAACAGGAACAGCTTTTAGTAATTACAATCAAAATTATCATATGTTACCCTTCAGTTCTTAAGATGAGCTATAACTCCATGAATTATCATTAGCGCACTCTCAATCCTGTCTGTAGTTACTTCATTTAAGCATATTGAGCTGTTTGATATTCTCCAGTACTACGTACTTTAGCACACTTGGGTTTCCCTATGCGAACAACCTTTTAGTACTCCTACTATCAAAATTAAAGGTGACAGTTCACATGGATACTGTTTTTAATTTTATTGTATGTTCCTTTCTGTTCTGCTGATGTGGTATACTCGATGAATTATCATCAGCTGTACTTTCGTTCTAGATATTTTGTTTAAGCAAATTCAGCTGATTTACATTTCTACTACTAGATACTTGAACAGATGGTGAACTGGATCCTTAATGAGGGAAAAAATTTACAGGGACCGAAATTCACAAGGAACAGTATGGGGAGTTGCATTAGAGCCCTTTGCAATTCAAATATTGCTCAAGGTTTGAAAATAGGGAAGGATGTATCTCTGCCGGTAACCAACATTCGTTTGCAGCAGAGAACCCTATCAAGGATATTGGTGGGAATCACCCTTCAAAGAGGCCTGTTTTAGCTTTCTTTGCAGGGGGCATGCATGGTTATCTACGTCCTATCTTGCTACAGTACTGGAGCAACAAAGAGCCAGATATGAAGATTTTTGGGCCAATGCCTAATGACCCCGACGGTAAAGCAAGATATAGAGAGTTCATGAAAAGCAGCAAATATTGCATTTGTGCTCGGGGCTACGAAGTCCACACTCCACGGGTTATGGAATCCATATATTATGAATGTGTTCCCGTAATAATATCAGATAATTACGTACCCCCTTTCTTTGAGATTTTAGATTGGGAGTCATTTGCTGTCTTTGTATTAGAAGAAGATATACCAAACTTGAGGAACATACTTCTCTCTATTCCTGAAAAGAAATACAGAGAGATGCAGAATCGGTTAAAGATGGTGCAACAGCATTTTCTTTGGCACAAAGTTCCTGTAAAGTATGACTTATTTCACATGATCCTAAATCACTCCATCTGGTACAACAGAGTTTTCCAGGTAAAATCTCGATGAGGTTTCAGTTTTGGGAAACATCAGAAGTAGCATACTGTACAGAGATATACGGGCTGTCTAGTGTGCGCAATACATGCTTATTCTGCATTTTAAAAACTAGTTGAGCGTTCTAGATTTCTGGAAATGATGCAGTGGATGAAAATGATCCAGGAAGATATTTGTGTTCTTTTGTGATTGCCTGTCGTGTAGTCTGAAGTGTTATCTATTGGCGGTTTGTACTATGTTGGAAGTGAAGCACCTTGTTAAAATGATGCACAGATTTTTCTTCCCTAAAAACAGCATATTGTGGTTTAGTTGTTTGGCTCCTTTGAACTTGTCATTGTTCTTGTACATTACAAGTGACTATTTTTTATTGATTTTAGCAGATTGGTTGGAAGAGATTGTCCCTTTTCTTGGCACTCAAAGTTTTGAATTTGCAACTGATACTCAAGAGTCACAATACAAAACTCTTCGACTTTTGTTTATTTATCTTTCTTTGTATAATAATCTTGTCCTACATGGTGTCACTTCATCAAGGTAGCAGATGTCATTGAACCTAATTCAATGTCCTTTTTTTTTTTTCTCTTTTTTGTCCTAGATGTTAAAAAAAAAAAAAAAAAAAACTTCTTATGTTCTCCCTTTCTCCACACTCAACATAAAAAGTCATATTTTCCTACAAAAAAGAAAAAGAAAAACGAGGTCATCTGTTCTGCAGTCTGCACTACCAGATGATCCAAATCCTAAACTCCATTTTTAAGTTAGGCCCTTAACCAAATAATTGTGCAAGAATGAGTAAATTCGATGCTTAAATATTTAGGCCCTTAAGCTTCTGCTCACTTTCTCAACCAAAACTAAAGTCTTTTTTTTTCTTTCCTTTTTGGTAATTGACCAAATCAATAAAGTCGCTAAAAGGTGTTTTTTTTTTTTTTTTTTTAAGTTTGACCCTCTTAATTTAAGAATAACAAGAGAATAAACATCTTATTGATATCTTTGAATATACAGGTAAATTAGTACTAGTATAAAATTAATTTAAAAAAATCTACTAAGGGTGTCTTCATAAACTCTGGCAACTAAAAAAAAAATTACGGGATCGATATAATATTGAAAAATTTTATAATTATATCATTATATTTTGAATATTTGTACCGTATATTTTGAATATTTATATAATAAAATATCCCATATTTTAAATATTTATACAATAATATACTATATATTTTAAATACTTATATAATACTAGATTTAAAGTACAATGATATGATATTTTAAAATCTCTGTATAAGAATTAGGGATTTAGATCATATTATAATTTATCTAACTCGATTTGAAATGTTAATTTCAAAATTCATATTTTCTTTTGCCATTTTAATATTTTTAACTCTCTATCTACATTTACTTAAACAAGTCAAATACTAGGAAAACGGTTCTCTGAATTCTATATTACTTATCCAAAGTAAGTACTTAATGAGCAAATCAAGTTATTAAAATGTAATTTGTGGGTTGTTTTTTCTCTTCAAAACTCTGTATTTTTTGTTGTTTATTGTTAAAGGCAAAAGAATCTTTTAGCTAAACCAGCTAAATCAAAGGCTCTGTCTTTCTCAAGAACCGACAGTTTGCCAAAAATGGCTTCTTGGGTTTTGATGCATGTTACTTCTCCAGGCTTCTTGTTGAGTCTCTACACTAGGATCACACAAACACAAGCTGACTGAGGTATTCCTGATGTTGAAGAATTCTGGGCTCTTTTTGATTTTTGCTGTAAAAAAGTTTTGATCTTTTTATTTAATTTGTTTAATATACTTGTTTGTTACCCTTTGATCTTACTGGTTTATGGTAATTCTGTAGTAGGAATTTTAATGAAGATGGCGTTTTAGGAGAACATGGTTTCCAAATGTGGTTCTTTTAGATTCTTTTGACGCTCAGTTGCTGACTATGTGATTAGGCCATTAAGGTTCCCTATGGTCATAATCACTAAAAATATTTTGCTCGAAAGAAAGAAATTTGTATAGATATCTAAGTTGACACCTATCGATAATTTGAGAACTAGATGCTTTAATTTTCAACAGTGGAAAGTTTTTCAAATTTCCTTGCTAAAATCATCCCATAGATAGTTTTCGTACTTCAAAAGATACTGTGTTTATCTAATAGTAAAATGATTTCTTTTATTGCCTTTCAGGATTTTTATTGTATCAAGAGATTTATTGGTTTTACAGGATGTAATGTAGTAGTTTTTGGTTGCTTGATTGGCCGGTAGCAAAAGTTGGGGTGAATTTCTAATATGGATTACTCGGTCCCTATTCGAAAGATATACCAGTTCGAGAAATGGAAATGGCTGTTGATGGTAGGGTTGTTGGCTGCTACTCATTTGTTTTGTCAGTCCTTAATGCTTCCTTATGGTAATGCTCTTCGGTCTCTTATGCCTGATGGTAACTATACCCTAAATAAGAAGATCGAGCTTGTTTCTAAGCAATCAGCTGCCAGCAAGTCTGTGATTCTTAACGATCTTGAGCAACTCTTATAGATAATGTGGCAGATTTGGTTAATGAATCTCTGTTCACTCACAGCATCAAAAGGGTGGGTGAATTAGATGTAGTAGGAGATACTGGTGATAAGGAAATTGAGAAAGAAAATCACATCATTTCTGATAGCAAAGGTATAGATAATGCTGTTGATTTTATTGAAGATGTGAATCTAGACAATGACATGCCATTTGAGGCAGGGAACAAGGATGAAGTTGGTTCAGCGGAAAGTGACAATCAAGCTGATGATTTTGATTTGGGAAACACTGGTGAAATTAAGCCCAGCCTGTCCCTTGAACAGATTGTAGAACCAAGTAATCATATTCTCTCAGACAAAATGCAGAGTTCGAGTATAATTACAAAAACTACATTGACCTCCACCAATTCATTGGTTAATGTAACATTTCCAGGAAACTTGGCAACAAATGTGAGCACTGTCAGTAGTTCTGTTTTTAACGCATCTATAAAGGGGAAAGACATTATAGCACATCCATGCAGACTTATCTGAGTCTGAGGGGAATAATGTCCTCCTGCATCATGATATTGCTGGCTCAAATAATAATTCTGCATTGGTAAGTATCCCCGTTAGAAAGAAGATGAAGTGTGAAATGCCGCCAAAAACAATAACACCAATCCTTGAGATGGAGTGGTTGCTAGATCATCACCGTGCTCGTTCACGTGCAATGGTACAACTCGTCTTTCAAAGTTCAGCCTCATTATTGCAAAACTTTTTTTTTTCATTATTTGTATGACGGACATCCTTAATATTTACTGCAGAGACCCCGATGGTCATCAGAACGTGACCAGGATATCTTATCTGCGAGGGTACAGACTCAGAATGCTCCAGTTATAAGAAATGACCGAGAACTTTATGCTCCTTTATTTCGAAATGTTTCAACTTTCAAAAGGTCAGTCTACATTACTTTTGTAGTATTCTATTTGAACTTGAGATTTATCACTTCTTCCATAAACAGCCTGCTGGATGCAACACGTTGCTTCTGTTCTGCTTTTAGTTTCAGAGATTGATATTAGAAACCTAATCCAAAAATAATGGATAAATAAAGTCAACATACACTTAGTTCACCTCTAGTACACACATTAGCAGTAAGATAAGCAAAAGAAAAAATCCGAATAAGAAAAGGGTACTTATCTAGGTTAATTTCCTTCGTATTTGATATTGTCGCAAAATTCTTGCGAAGGTCACTATGTAATCTCTTTTTACCTAATTGCAGCAGATCAGCTATCCATTATCCTCAGTTGCTCCTTTATTATGTACTCACTTTTTTTCTTTGATCATACTTGTATTGCCTTTTAAACACTTTGATCATACTAGTTTCTGTGGAAGGTTCATAGATCAGTTACCTCTCTACCAATTTTAGTTTCTGAAGTTGTTGAATCTGGAAAATTCTTTTGAGTTTCAAATTCTTATGGATGTTGGAGTGTATAGTGGATGCAAGAAAATGAAGGCAAAGTTAGTATTAGATCAATTTTGCTCGTTTGGTTGAGTTATGAGCATATATGCATACTAGTTTTGCTCCATCAATGTGTTAATTTAGATTGCTAAGCTTGTTTTCGAATGGCATAGGTTTTTATGCTATCATTAGTTTCATACTATGTGACAGGAGCTATGAGCTTATGGAACAAATACTTAAGATTTATGTCTACAAGGAAGGAGAAAAACCCATTTTTCATCAACCAATTCTCAAAGGATTATATGCATCTGAAGGATGGTTTATGAAACTAATGGAGGCAAATAAACATTTTGTTGTGAAAGATTCACGAAGGGCACACCTTTTTTATATGCCATTCAGTTCTCGAATGCTCGAATACACGATTTATGTGCGTAATTCTCACAATCGTACTAACCTCCGTCAGTATTTGAGGGATTATTCAGAAAAACTTGCAGCAAAGTATCGCTTCTGGAACAGAACTGGAGGAGCAGATCATTTCCTTGTTGCCTGTCATGACTGGGTAATACTTCCCCCTACGTTTGTTTTGCTTTACTACTGGTAAATGTGTCTGGGGTTCAGTGTGATACTAAACTTAGCTGCTTTTTGCAATGTAACGACAATCTAAACATGAGATTTAGAACACACGACACTAGAAAAGACACAAAAGCATACACAAGCAGAGAATATACATGTATTTTCTCTTTGATTTCCTTTTTACTATTAAGAACTAGTCCTTTGGGTCGATTGATATTCAAAGGTGGTGTTATAAATGCTCCTTCTGAAGCTACTGTTCATATTAAGAAGTATGCTTCTGAAGCATGTATTCTCATGGACTTTTTGATTGCATAGGATCCTTATGAGACAAGGCACCATATGGAACATTGCATGAAAGCACTCTGTAATGCTGATGTAACTTTGGGTTTCAAAATAGGAAGGGATGTTTCACTTCCAGAAACATATGTTCGCTCTGCCAGGAATCCTCTTAGAGATCTTGGTGGAAAGCCACCATCCCAGAGGCATATTCTTGCTTTCTATGCTGGCAACATGCATGGTTATTTGCGTCCAATATTGCTTAAACATTGGAAGGACAAGGACCCTAATATGAAGATCTTTGGTCCGATGCCTCCTGGTGTAGCAAGCAAAATGAATTACATCCAGCACATGAAAAGCAGCAAGTACTGCATCTGCCCCAAGGGCTACGAGGTCAACAGCCCAAGAATAGTTGAAGCCATATTTTATGAGTGTGTTCCTGTTATTATATCTGACAATTTTGTGCCACCTTTTTTTGAAGTCCTAAACTGGAGTGCCTTTTCAGTAATCATTGCAGAAAAAGACGTACCTAATTTGAAAGACATTCTCCTGTCCATTTCCGAGGCCAAGTATCTTGAAATGCAACTTGGGGTGCGAAAAGTTCAGCAACATTTTCTGTGGCATGCAAAGCCAGTGAAGTATGATCTCTTCCATATGACCCTTCATTCCATTTGGTACAACAGAGTTTTTCAGGTAAAGCCTAGATGACCATCCTCAAAAGTACTTCTAAAATATTGGTAATGCAACTGAAAGATCCAATTGAGAAGGAAAAGAGCAGACATTGAAATGTTTGACCACTGCATGAGCCAGTTGCTGATCTCGACATCTGCTTCTCCTGATTGCATCAAATTAGGCAATGGCTTATTCCTGTTGTTCAAGTTTTTTCTTCCCTTTAAAGAAAAAATAAATAAAAACTAAAAAAAAGAGCTCCTCTTTCCTTTCACCCTAGTCTGATAGTCATCCAGCATGAAAATAGGAAATGTTGAGGCGCTCATTGAACTATCTACTGTTTATGACATCTTGTATATATGATGATTTTGGAAATGATTTAGCTCTGAGGCTGTTAATTTTTACAAGGGATCAATCAATAAGAGGAGTAACAGCTCTGTAAGTTGCGATGCTATATATATATAGCAGATTGTTTGAACTTTGAATTGTGTCCATTTAAAGGTCTTAGTGGTCTGCGTTGTTGTAGGTACTCAAAATTAACAATTCTCAATAATTATAATGTAGTAGTGGTGAGTCAAATTCGTCTCACAGAGAACGGCATCAGTTTATTTATTATTGTACTCAACTAAAAAGGGTTTTTTTTTTAGATACTTTTGAACTAAAAACTAAAACAATAAAATAACTAAAGAGAATTCGATGTAAGAAAAATCTTGGTTTCGGTCATATCTACCATAGCAATTTAATTAGTCGATTCTTTACACACTAGCGGAAGGTGCACCTTATTTGACCGGGATATGACCTCTCCCTACCTACTCACTATAGGCTACTACAGGCGTAGAACTTATTGAAGTTCAGCTTTCGCGTAGCATGGGTTCTGCTTGTCATTTACCTGTCTCACACCTGGACTAGGCTCAAAGCGATGAGATGATTTCTTCTCTTCTCTTTACGGGATCCCAAGAACTCTGTCTCTATCATTGCATATGGTAATATAGAAAGTAAGAAGGAAGCCGATTGTATCCATTGAGCAAATATAGGTTCGATCAAGATTTTCTTCTTCGGAGTGCCAAAGGTATCCATATCAAGCACTAATTGAACAATTAACCCGAATTCTAACTCAATTTTAAAGTGGATTCTTATTTCTTTCTAAAATTGACTAATTTTCAACACGCGATTCAATTAACCCTAACTGTTCATTTAACCTAGACACGCGCCAAAAGATTGATTAATAGAAGCATTAAAATCAACAAGAAGAATTAGGCTATTTAAACATAAACACAAGTTGTTTGCCAATTAGTTGATTAAATTTCCTAAATTCAATAACACTAATCGAGTAATTATCAAATTTAGTTGTTTCACAGATTGAATTAAACATACACGGTTAAAACAATCTACCTATAGATTAATACTAGTAATTTAATTATTTTGCAGCACTAACAAGTTAAAAAGAATAATCATAAAATTAATTGAAGAAAAATAATCAATACTTGCTATAAAATTGAATAAATTCAAGAACAAAAAATCTCACAATATAGTAGAATTGACCATGGTTTCAAATCCCTCGACTAAGAAAAATGGTTTAGACACTAAATGCTATGAAAGAATAACCAATAATTTTTCTTCTGAAAAACCCTAGATAACGTGAAAAATAAAAAATGTTCTCCTTCTTCTCATCTTACATGGGGTATTTATAATGAGAACTAGGGTTACATAATTGTCTAAGGATAAAAACGAAAATTCGTATGAAAAATAATTCAACCGACCGAAAAAATTTGTCAAAAATCAGAAAATCGCACAAGCTGCTTTATCGGGCACATATGCGCTGCCTGTTTTGGGTACATGTGCACCCTAGCACATTATGGAATTTTTGCTTTTGGACTCGGCGCACATGCGCTGCATTTCTCCAGCACATGTGTGCTAAGCTTCAACACTATGCCTCGCCTTCGAGTTCAGTTTTGACCTTGATGTGTTTAGAATTTGAAAAAGCGTAAAACATAAAAGTTGTAACACTATATCTTAACTTTTCAACACATTTTGAATCAATTCAATCGGAGTTAGGACTTGAAATTTATGCTTACAATACGAAACAATATCCAAAATGACTTCATACTCGTGCATGTTTTGCCCTTAGCAATTTTCTTTCATCGTTTCTATCTTTTTCAACTCTTTTTTACTTTAATCCTATAAAAATTAAGAATAACCAAATTAATTTCAATAATAACTCAAATCTTGCTTACAACACATAAACACGTGGTAAATGACACATAAAATATAGCACAATTATAAAGTTATCAAATTACTTCACATTTAGCCTTTGATCGTCCTTGAGAAAACATAAAATTAAAATACTTAAGCATAATAAAATTTCACTCAACATATTTTTTTAAATATCCACATAAATAATGAATAATCAATCCACCAATTAGAGTAGTTTAAGAACCCAAGAACTCAAATACTAATAAAAATCAAAACATGAAATTTGTGTGTATGTGTGTATAACCATTCAAAATTTTAGATTTGAAAATATTTAGATTAAATCATGATCAATTTTTTTTTCTAAATACCACATAACTCACTTTTGTTACATCCCTCCACTAATCTAGACAACCGATTCAATTTAAATTTAAATAAGACTTTCTCTGCTCGAATTATAGGTTAGGATATTACTTAGCCAAAGAAAGGAAATGATTTAACAAATAAGAACAAGAACTTTATAATAATGGTGGCCACACATGAAAATAAAATTTCTCTTCACATGAGAAATATCATATATCCGCAACCTCACACTTGAGTAACAAACACCCATAAAAAATTTCGAAACCAAACATGCCAACTTTTCTCAAACATATATACATCAATCATTATTTTATTTTTTTTATATCCGCTCACAGTACAGGTATCAGTGGTAGGTACTACCCGTAACAAATTAACACGCAGGTACCAGCGATGGGCACTACCTGCAAATACGGGTACCAATGATGGGCACTACCTGTAAATATTAAGAATACGCAAGTACCAGTGATTGGCACTACCTGCAACTACATAAACTTTCATATTTATTTATTTTTTTCCAACCATTTTTTTTCAATATCCCATTTCACTACAAAAATTTACATCACTCACTTCTTACAAACTTTCACCCTTATATCCGATTGCTTTAACATAAAATATACACCATAAATCTCTTAAAAGGATAACTTAGGATAACACAACTAAAAGAAATATTAAATTCAATAAGGGTAGATAAATTGAGTTTAAGTGAAAAAAGGTGAATGATATTTCTCTTCACAAGAATAAAGCTCAAACAAAGTATTTAAAATAAATTGTTAAAATAGTTGGTTCGAAAGGTTCAACAAATGAAAAAGGCACTACCCTCGTATTTAAACTAAATCGAGTCGTCTAAGAATTCGTTTCGAAAATGTAATAAAATGAGTTTTTAGAATGCAACATATTGAATCTACATAAATTTCTTTAAATATCCCAAATCAATAATTAATGTATGGCTTAGTACTCAAAAATCTTGAAAATCATGAATAGAAAATATTAACACTGACTACTCATTCATACATGGTTTAATTAAAGATTTATTATGCAGAAAAATAAAAAAAGAAATACGTTAAGCGAAAAATTTCAAAATTTTTCAAAAAAATTGTCAATTAATGCTACAAAAATTTTCAAAAATTTTGACAAGCTCTCAGATCAAAAGAAAAGTTAAAATATTGTAACAAAATTTAGCAAAATATACCAAATAACTTAAAAATCCAAATAACTCCCCTACTCACACTTAAAAATAAGCATTATTTTCAATACAAAAAATAAAAGTATAGAATGGGAAAAATAATAGTTTCTCCGGATTTAATTCGTGTTGGAGCAATATTTGCTATAAATATCCCTTTGTCACAAATGAAAGTTGGAGTAACACTGAACAACACAGAACAAAACAAATAATTTCCTTCAGACAATAACAAAAACAAGAATATTGTAGAAAAAAAATTTACAATAATTAGGAAAAAACTTACTCTTTTAAGGGAATACACCACAAAAATAAACAAAAAACACCATTACGAAAATTAAAAACCTAGCTAAAAGGAAACAACTAGCTAAAATGTCTAATAAAATAAAATAGCAACTAAAATTGGCTAAGAAATCAACTGTCAATATTAAAACGATAAAGAAAATAGCCCAAAACATAGAACATGAAAAGTTCAAGGATAATGTGGTCCCAAATCCTGCGGGAAATGAGGAAAAGGTGGAAACGTCGATAGATTCTCTTCCCATTCCCTGGCCATCTAGCGAGCCTCCATAATCTGCTGGTATTGAATAAATGAATCAAAATGGTGGCTCATCCTTTGTTGCTCTGCCAGGATTTGTTGTAGAAGCTCTTCCTAAGTCGGCTGCGGTGCAGGCACAGGTTCATCTTCAAATCATCAGCCTCATCTGCATGTGATGTATAGGTTTGAGACCGAGTGCGTTTAATCAGAGCTCTTATACCCTCCATTGCAATTAACTGTCCAGGCTTTAATTTTTCTTCGGAAGGATCAATCACAACACCACTTTCCAAACACAGAGTGATAATCAAATGGGGAAACCATAAGTTCGGTTTCTTGTTAGTAACGGAATAGAAAATTTGCTGACGTATGAGCTGATTGACATCTATAGATTTGCCTGTAGCAATGCGTGCTTGTGAATACAAAAGCTTTGCTCGTTCCATGGTGATGTGTGCAAGATGATTAACCGGAATGAGTTGAGTACAAAGAAACTTAAACCAGACAAACCAAACCGGTTTAAGGCTATTAGCATTAAAATGTCGAGCCAGAGTAGCATCCGCCATATATGTCCATTCAACTTCCCCATCGCAAAGAACACTTGTGATTTCCTGCAACTCCATGTTAGCATTTTCGGTGTCGGGCCATTCAGTATTATGTACACGATTGACTTTCAAAACTCTATTAATTGTAGAGGCAAAGACATCCACATCTTTTCCCTTTACATATACCTTGGTGTTGCTATAATACGCAAAATTTGAGTAAAATTCGTGCACTACTAGTATGACTGCTTCGATAAGAGTGGAGGTGAAAAGATCCCATCCACGATTGCGAATGGTTAATTTGATCTCGAGCACCCATGCCAATGAAACTTGGATGCCCCTTTCCTTGACCACAACCCATTTAGAGATGTCATTATCATATGTTTTGTTGGGCTGCTGGAGTAAAAAATCTTGCATCTCCACCTACTCTAGGTTGTTGAGCCCCGGATGATAAGGATGTTCCGATACTCTTGCCCGTGGTTGTTTTCTTTGCCGCTCTTCCCATTCCTACAAAATATAAATATGCGTTATAACTCCCAAAAAAATAATTATAACACTCTACACTTAAATAAAAGGTCATTTCCCAAATCATAAATCGTAGAATATACATGAAAATTCAAGCAAAATAATGCCTAAAACTAAAACTTATATGCATTGCATGAACATTCCTATGCATGAAAATTACTCAAAAAGATATCATGGCATAAATAACATGCTAGGAATTAAAATAATGCACCAATGCCTTGTATTTTAATATTTTTATTCATTGAGATAATTTATCGAACACATGGCATGCATAGAGAAAGGAAAAATTTTGGTGTATATATAGAACATGAAATTCATTCTCAATTAACAATCCAAACAATAATCACTCCAATTACACATTGTACCAATTAAGTTCAATCCATAAGATATTTAAACAATCAAAGCATAAAAAGACTCAACACATTCTTGAGAATTAATTGAAACCCATAAGGAAAAATTGGAGAAAGAGAAAGAAATTCATACCTTGATGTGATTTTTCCTTGAAAAAAAAAGAAATTTGGATGTAAAATTGTTGAATTTGGGGCGAATTGAGGAAGAAATAGGAGTGGAGAATTTGGGGGTTTGAGAGGAATCTAGAAGACAAGATGAAGGGTATGCAGGTTATGTATAAAGAAGAAGGGATTCGACTCTTATAATTCTTCACGCGCACATGCGCTGCAAGTTCAGCGCGCATGTTCGATTGAAGTAGTGAGTGCGGTTGATGTTCTGCCTCACGCACATGCTCTGGGCTTATAGCACGCATATGCATGCGAGGCAGAAGTAAAATTCCTAAGTCAATCTCACGCACATGAGCTGCAAGTTCAGCGCGCATGTGCGCGAGAGGCAGAACAAAATTAATTTTTTTTAAAATTCACAAATTACAACTTTTAAAGCATAAAAATATCTACCCTAAAACACTCACATAACACACTAAACCTTTTTGGGACCAATTTATCAATTTAGCTCATTAATGTAGTCGATTTCTGAACTAACAACACAAGAAAACTAAATTAACCCTAAACATAAAATAAACAAAAGTAAAACTTCAAAAATAAATAAACGGAATAAACCATATAGCGCCTTTGTTTACTGTCGCTAGCTCAACTTTGAACAAGATGATCGGAATAACCATCTCTATACTAGAGGAAAGAGAGCTCAATAATGTTAGCAGTCTTTCATAGGCTCTCTCCTGGTAGTTTCTCGCCATATACTTATCCTCAACCTCTTTCTTGACTCCATTAGTTAGAAACTCAACTCTAAACCACTTATCTCCCTTAATGCAGTTTACCTGGACCCTATTGTCGTTCATCCAAGCTAACTGAACCCTTCCTCATGATCCTTAGAAGACTCAAAGATATTAAACTCTTTATAAGTCACTTCATACATCATAATTTTCAACTCTTAAGGTCATTCATAACAGAATGTGGGGTATAATGGCACTACAATACAATCCTCATCATCAGGCAAGCGGCGATCCTTCATAGTAGTTAGAATTTCTTGTGTTTCCTCCATATCTAGGTCTAAAGGCTCTTGCTCTGAAAAATCTTAAGGCATTGACATTAGAAGTAATGAACTAGAGTTATTCTCAATAGGCTTGTCGTCTACTAATTCCATATCTAGTTCTTGCTTTTTTTCTTCATCTTCTCCACCCTTAATCACTTGACATCTAATCTACTTATAGAAGAATTCAGTTGACTTAGTTGATGCTACAAACTTTGCAGACTGGCTGTTGTTTCCTATTGAAATTGCAAAGTATTAGCAGCTAAAGAATTAATTAATTATTCCAAAAATTTACCAGTTTGGGTATAAGATTGTTGTGGCAAAATTGATGTATACAGGAAGATCTTGCGATCGATAACCCAACTCAGGATAATCTATCCATTCTTGATTGTATTCATACGTACGTGTAGGGATCATACCAAGGTTGTGGTCGTAATTGCTCTATAATGAAATCGGAATGAGAGCAAGTAAAGAGTATACACAGTTAAAAATAAAAATTTAAAGCATAAAAATAAATCAAACCGTTCCCCGGCAACGGTGCCAAAATTTTGGTCAATGCTGTCGTAGGCACTCAAAATTAACAACTCTCAATAATTATAATGTAGTAGTGGCGAGTCAAATTCGTCCTACAGAAAACAGAATTTATTCTTGTGCTAAACTAAAAATGGGGGTTTTTCTGAATACTTTTGAACTAAAAATTAAAACAATAAAGTAACTAAAGAAAATTCAATGTAAGAAAAATCTTGATTTCGGTTATATCCACCATGACAATTTTACTAGTCGATCATTGACACACAAGATAATTCAATTTTCATATCCAGCACTAATTGAAGAATTAACCCGAATTCTAATTCAAAATTGATTCTTATTTCTTTCTAAAATTGGCTAATTTTCAACACGCGATCCAATATTGTAACCCTAACTATTAATTTAACTCAGACACGCGCCAAAAGATTGATTAATAGAAGCATTAAAATCAACAAAAAGAATTAGGCTAATTAAACATAAACACATGCAGTTATGCCAATTAGTTGATTAAATTTCCTAAATTCAATAACATTAATCGAGTAATTATTAAATTTAGTTGGTTCACAAATTGAATTAAGCACACGCGGATAAAACAATCTAGCTATAGATTAATACTAGTAACTTAATTAATCTGCAGCAATAACAAGTTAAAAAAAAATCATAAAATTAATTGTAGAAAAATAATCAATACTTGCTATAAAATTGAATAAATTCAAGAACAAAAAATCTCACAACATAGTAGAATTGACCATGGTTTCAAATCTCTCGACCAAGAAAAAGGGTTTAGGCACTAAGTGTCATGAAAGAATAATCAAGAATTTTTCTGCTAAAACCCTAGATATAACATGAAAAATAAAAAATGTCCCCCCTTCTTCTCACCCTACATGGGGTATCCTATTTATAATGAGAACTAGGGTTATAATAATTGTCTAAGGATAAGAATGTGAATTTGTATGAAAAAGAGACCAAACCAGCCGAAAAAATCTGCCAAAAACCAGAAAATCGCACAAGCTGCTGTTTCGGGCGCACATTCACTGTAGCACATTCTGGAATTTTTGCTTATGGACTCAGCACACATGCACTGCACCTCCCCAACGCATGTGTGCTGAGCTTCAACACTGTGCCTCGTATTCGGGTTCAGTTTTGACCTTGATGCGTTTGGAATCTTGAAAAAGTGTAAAATATAAAAGTTGTAGCTCTCCATCTTAGCTTTCCAACCCATCTTGAATCAACTCAATTGGAGTTCGGACTTGAAAGTTATGCTTAAAATACGAAATAGCATCTAAAGTGGCTTTATACTCGTACATGTTCCGCCTTTAGCATTTTCTTTCATCTTTTCCATCTTTTTCAACTTTTTTTTTCACTTTTAACCCCTACAAAAAATAAGAATAACCAAATCGTTTTAAACTCAATAATAACTCAAATCTTGCTTACAATACATAAAAATATGGTAAATAAAAATATAGCACAATTATTAACTTATCGTGTCAATGATGGCTTATTCTTTTGATACTAAATATCTTAAGCAAAAAAAATTGGTGCAACTCAAATGAATTGGCTAAGGCCACCAATTCAGATCCTGCATTTTTCACCAAGTTTCATAAGTTTCATAAGAAAAAAGCCCTATGATAAGCTTAGAAATTGTTAATATTGTCGTTTGGTTTGGCTGGAAGATAAATGTAGTCAGTACAGAAAACAAACTTGATGAGTTATGATGACAGATGTTTAGAACAAACAAATGGCATTTGCAGTTGTGTTCAGGAGAGTGGATTCTTCTTTAAAAAGATGAATCAAATGGTGAAGTGAACCTACAAATCATAAATTGCATTAGATCACCACCTAATGCAGTTGACAATTTCCAATCAAATGTGTCTGCGGCCCATTTGAGCAGTGATTTCCCACTTATGTGTGCCCAGTCCTTTAGGCCCAAAACAATTCCCTGCAAAACGAAAAGTCCAACTCCTTTATCAGCTAGTTATAACTAGTTTGTAGGCATAATCCATCATCTAGATATTCTTGATTAGACCGTGTCTGAATTAAAATAAAAAAATCCATTATACAGTGTTGCAGTTCGATCTATTTTAAAATATTTCGCGCATCATCAATGATCACGATTACTAGCAACAGGTGCAAATGCATTGCGGTCCGCGCCATCGTCCCATCCATCATTAATGATAATCAACACACCAAAAATCCTAACTCCACTTGGGGAGCCTTCAATAGCATTTGTCAATTGGCTCAACTCTCCAGCTCCAACCCAATAAACACTCTCCAACAACCCAAGTATCCTTTCTTCAATCCCAGTTCTGCAAGCAAAATCCCATTAATTCGACTGCTCCAAATGGACCCCACCTCCCATTCTCTGATCACAATACTGTCTAAACCACTCAAGCAGTAAATGCACACGTGTGTCTAGTTTTCATATCTCATGCTGTCTCGGATTAACCCACCACTGTAACTCCTTTCAGGGCACAATTTCTGTCTTCTGAATAGTGGATCCTGTTCACTTTCACGGTTATTATTGTGAAGAATTTTTTTTTTTTTGGGGGTAAGTGAATGTTAGAATTTTGGTTTCTCTTTTGTTTTTCTTGCAGCATCCACCAAACAAAAACAAATAAATATATTTTTTAAAATTTTTGAGCTGAATTGATTCAGTTCTTGGAGGGTTTTTTAAAAGATTGAAACTTTGAAGAAACACATTTGTTTTAGCCATGTTTTTTCTATGGAGAAACCCAAATTAAACCATCACTGTAACTGCTATTAGGATACAATTTCCTGGGTTTTGTTTACTTTTTACGGTTACTATACTAATTCTGACAGTTAATCTTTTAGCGATTCATTTGCTTTTAAGGGAAAAAAAAAAGTTCATATATTACTTTTTTTTGTGAGCTCAATTGGTCCAATTCTTGGAGGACTTTTTCAAAGATTGAAACTTTGAAAAAACCCATTTGTTTAATCCAAATTTTGTGCTCTGAAAATGACCTAAAAAATGGGCCATGGGATAAAGATTGAAACTTGGGTATCCAGATCAGTTTTCTACGCGCCATTCGCATTTAATGAGACAATGACCATCATTTCCCATTCGGTTGGTACTATTTTTTCTTTTGGATATTATATTATTATTATTATTGCTTTTGGAAAAATGAATTCTTTATTGGGATTTGAGAATGGTGTTTTGGATCCCGTCTCCTGTACTTGTATATAAATTCATATGCACTGGTTTTGATTCTGAAGAATAACCTGCTTGTGTTGTTTTCCAGGTTTGCTTCTCTGCTTCATCCTCAAACCATATGTTGCAATTTGATGTAAATCTCATTCTTTTATCTTTAGAATAAAAATGTGTTCTTGACTGAAATGCCATTTTGTGTTTGCCCCCATTGATTTCTGTTGTAAGATCTTGACACATAATTTGCAGAGCTTTCTATGTTATGTTTCACTTAATTGATTCTCAATCTGCCCCTGCCCTTTTTAGTTGCTAATCATAGATATGATGGCTGCTGTTAAACATTTAAATTTAGGATAATTTTCATCCCAATTTTGTGGAGTGGGACTGAAGTAAGGTATTCTTAAGGTCTTAAATGTTCCACTTTTTGCCAAAAATAAATAAATAAATAAATAAATAAAGTAAAATAAAATAAATAAAATGGTATTCATCCCTGAGTTGCTTGAAAGATCATAATCTCTTCCTTATATCCATTATGCCTCATTTTATACAGCTTGAAACTAATCAATTAAAGATCTCAAACTATTGTTTTTCCTGACTTAGACAGATCTCAAACTAGTTCTTTTCCCTCGTTGCAATATCTGTTTTGAGGATGATAATCCTGTGATCTCTGTTTTATGTGAGAAGATTTGGTTTTTAATGGAGCAAATGTGTCTCGTCTGCATCCAATCAATTCATTTGTCAGCTTGATTTTTCTTTGTTACGAATTATGTTGATACAGTATTTAAACTCTCAGGGCCAGAAGAGTTGATGGATGTGTTGTGCCTAGGAGAAGAGTTTTCTTGCATCCCTGCAACAGTAAGTGCTGGACTGTTTTGTGACTGCATGCATTTGACTATTTATTTGAGATGGCTGTTAATGTTGCTTCATCCCCTTGTATCATGATTTTTTTTTTTCCCCATGTTTTCTTGTTGGCTTGTTCAATTATAGAGGGATGCCTTTCGGATGATGGCATATTTTTGGTTGTCTCAATTTGTAACATGTTGTATTCGAGATGGTTGTTTTTTCTTAATGTTCAGAAAAAGGCTTTTCCTGTCAAGTAGTACTTAAATAACGACGGGTCCGTAAGAAGTATATATTGTTAACTGATATAATATTTGAGTTGGTGTGTTAGATCTTTAAATTTAATTTGAAACTTGGTCTTCCTGGTCTAACATAGGACATCTTGGCAGGATTTCCATGATGCCGGGCTGAAGAATAATCTCTTTTAAGGTTACAACTTTCTTCCTCAGTGTCAATGGACGACATATTTTCCCGTCTTTTGACCTTAACCTCTTATTTAACACATAAACTCATTCAATTTATCGGTGAGTTTTTTGAATAATTAATTCAACGCTTCACATATGCCAGTACTTAAGCACCTTTTAAAGGTAATCTGAATTGTGCATTTTGACTTTAATGTTGCTGCAGGGGATGTCGTCCTCAGAGATGTAAGAGGATGTTCTGAAGATTTAGTCATCAATTCTTGTGATCAAGAATTAAGATATTCCTATCGTGGTGATTCTGCTGGTACTTCAACATCTTCAAGATACTGGGACCTCAGCAATTGCTTTGGTTTTCCTGGAAACACTGACTCAGAGCCTGAAGATCTGACTGTATATTCAAGATCACAAATTGTACAAAGCAATTACAGTTCGGGGAGCATCACTGTTGTTTTAAAAGGGTATTGATGCTTAACAGGCTTTTCATTAAGTCACATTTGTGAATAACCTGAATCAAAGATACTGCTTGTTTCCATTTCTTTATTTCATCGTTTTCAATACTCCAGAAATGGATATTCAGGTGCCAAATAGAGTATTATGTATTTTGTCTATTTTTCTCTGGTATATAGTTTATATAACTCTTCTACTTCTGAGGAGTATTTGCTACTGTAATTTCACCGGTGTTTGCAGGTTGATGCTCTGTATATGTGGTCTTAGATTTGCTAGGACATTGGCATTGACCTCGTGGAGGCTTGCTTTGTGTTACATCAGATGCGTTCAAGCCAAAGTGCTGAGGTAAAGCATATGTTGTTGTTTAGATGAACAGACAGCTATTTTTCAGAGTTCAGACATATTTGGTGGCTGATTATTTTCTTTAATTCCTAGATTTGCAAATTATTGTTCACGGTAAATTGTATTGTTTTGCCTTTTCCCTCTTGCCTGATTGTCATCGTTCTCAGTTTTGTATCTCGGGTAAGAAGAACCCTCCATGGATCTTCTGATGATATTGGATGGTTGAAGTAGAAGTAGGCAAAATGAAATTGAAATGGCACCTGTGGTGGATGGTTCAGCTAGATTCCTAGAACTACTTCTGGCTGTTAGGTACTATTCTTATTGTCATCGAAGCAATTAATTAGAGATAATATGTTTTGTCTCTCTTTGAATGCTAATGACCTCTCATCTGACACTTGTAGGGAAACTGTAATAAAACAAGTGCAATATGATTATGTAAGCCATAATGCTATAATAGTTTCCCACTACAGTAAATTGTGTTAAGAAAATATGGAAAATCCAGAAACTCTTGCCTTCTACAATGAGCTATGAGTATTTTTATTGCTCTGAATTAGCCAAGTTACTTAACAAATAGGCTCCGTTTTAAGCTTTAATTGACACATGCGAGAACTCTGATTAAATGCATTTTATCTTCTTCTTTTTCCCCCCTTAGGAACGGAGAGCACACACTGCCTGACTCTTTTGTTTATCTACTAATTCCAGGTTTAGGGAAATTACTTGTTCTATGTTCTGAATTCATGATTTCATCTGCACATAGTTTTTGCTATATATTTTTTAATCTCATTTAATGTGAATTGCCAGGGCTTTTCAGCAATCATGGTCCCTTATATTTTGTGAGCGTAAAGAGGGCTTTCTCTAAGATGGGTCTGGCTTGTCACATAGCTAAGATCCATAGTGAGGTACAGAGAATTTAGGATGTTATACTGAAATCTGATGCTTCTGACAAGAAGATTTTTCCCTTGCATTCCTTTTGAGTTCAGGGTTCAGACAGCTTTTCCTTTTTCTTGCATGTTATGCACTCAATTTGTTAGTAAACCTTTTTCCCGCTGTATACAGGCATCTGTGGAACATAACGCCTGGGAACTGAAGCAGTATATAGAGGAGCTATACTGGGGTTCGGGTAAACGTTTGATGCTGCTTGGTCACAGCAAGGGTGGGGTTGATGCTGCTGCTGCTTTGTCAATTTATCAGGATGATTTGGAAGATAAGGTTGCAGGTTTGGCATTTGTACAAAGCCCTTATAATAGATGTTTGATTGGTGGGACTCCTGTAGCTGCTGATGTACTTCGAGAAGGTCAGATTGCTGACAAGGAAACCCGGAGGACCATGGAATTCATAATATGCAAACTGATTAAGGTGAACTTTGCTCTATCCAAAACGACTCCCTTATGTAGTTGGTTACGCTTGTTTGTTTTGTTAGTATATGATCTGCTTGGTGATCAGTTTTTCCTTCATGCAATGGTTTGTGCTAATTTTTCACTATGCGGATATAAACAGCTCTTAAATCAGTCGAACACTATTTTCAAATCACCAATCCGTCCTTGCAAAGACGGACACACTTGTGTACTTTTCAATTGTTACCTATCAAGTGTCTAGAACCACTAGAAAACTACTAGAAGTGTATCCATGTTATTAATCTTAAAATCATTATTGCTTCCCCATGTTAATGCCCCATCCATTACATTTTTTCTTTCACTATTTATAAGTGTATCGTTGTGGTGTTGCTTTCCACTTGATCAAACATAATGTTTCTTGTTAGTCAACTATTTTTATTCTGTTTGAATTCATCAAATCTTGGCTTTGCTGTTTCTTGTTATTGTGTTTAGTGTTTCCTCCCTTGAGTATTGACCCAAAAATTCTTGTTGCAGGGTGACATAAGGGCATTAGAGGATCTCACATATGATAAGAGGAAGGAGTTCATCAGAAAGCACAAGCTTCCTGACAACATTCCTTTAATCTCTTTCCACTCTGAAGCAAATATGGGACCTGGTGTTTTTGCCACAATGTCTCATATTGCACACGCTGAGCTTCCCTGGTTTCCTCTACCGCACTTTGGCCCAGACGACTCCACTGATGCCTGGCTAGCAACAAGAAGTGTGCCTGTTATACTTCCTGTTTCTGCTGTTTTGGCAGTTTGTGCACTTCACCTGCAACTAAGGTATGGGGAGAAGAGCGATGGTCTAGTAACATGCCGTGATGCTGAAGTTCCAGGCTCCGTTGTTGTAAAGCCCAATATGAAACTTGATCATTCTTGGATTGTATGTACTCCTCGTGGAAAAAAAAACCCAGAGAACCTGACTGTGCTGAGATGTGCGAAGCTCTTTTAACGCAGCTTGTTGAACTTGGAAAGCAAAAGCAGGATCAAGTGAGTTGGAAATAACTGAAGTTTTTGAATGATGTAAGATTTTGATTTTCATGTTCATTGGCTTAGTCTTTCAATCCCTCCCAAGTTAAACTAAATATGGCTAGAACACATTTTCCTTGAATTCATGAAGAGTATCTCTTCTTTTCTGTAGTGATTTAAGTTGAGCATTTAGTGAAAACTCTGAATCAGAAGTCAGCAACTTCCAAGTTCCAAATTTGATCACTGTTTTGAGATGATGACATAATTCTGGTGCATGATTTAGCAACAGTCAAATACCTTTATTGATGGTAAATTCTGGATGGACCAAGTGCATGCACCCACAAGATCGTGGCCCTTTATATTGTCGTGGGACTTACAAACTTTGTGTCTTACGGATATAAATACTTTGGTGCATGTAAGATGTTATTTGCCTTGTTGATGGGCTTAATGGGCTTGCAAGGGCCTGTTATTAAGATACATAATACTTGGAGGATTTTACAGCATTCCAGTAGGAGATCTAATCAATGTGGGCCAAAATGGCTGATGTAATAGAAGTCTCAAGGATGGAGCATTATTATGAAACATCATGTTAGGTAAATAAACTCAAAATGGACAAGAAACTGGGTACAAGACAATTGGAGAGGGTTGATATCTTACACTAAAAAATTCATGAAATATCAGATTTGAATGGTGGAATTAACATTAAATGGACCCCTATCAATCTAAACTTGTCAAAACCCATTATAGCTTAAGCTACTACAGTCCAAATTAAATTAATAAAGTAGGCCTAGTAATTGGTCCCAGCCCGTGAACTTAAACACATAACACTGTCCATCAACAAAAAGATAATAAAAATACGGTAATAATATATATTGCTGTACAACATGTTTGATCACCATCACTTCGATGCCGGAACGATCGGGTTAACTGAGTCTTTTTTTTTTTGTTATAAAAAAAAACATATAATTGCAAAATATTGTAATCACATTATGTACCAGATTTAATCTTCTCAATATTTATCCATTAGATATTATGCATACATATGACGAGGTACTCTATATGATACTAGGAATTGTCTAATGTATAACTAGTTGATCCCAATTCCGACTACCTACGTACTAGCATTGAGAAACCTTTTGATTTCGACAAAGTAGTACCGTTAATGATCTTCTATCTTACTCTTATTTCAGTCGTTATTATATTTTTGTGATACTATCAAAAATTCTTTATTAAAACTTATAATTATATTGAAAAAGAAATTTGATAATTCATTAAAAAACAAATATGAAATAGAACATGAAGTGAGACAGAAGATTTTTACCCGTTTAGTACCATAAATAGAAGGTAAGGAGTCGTGGTCCGGCCAGCTCGGGATTGCAGATAAATCATCTCTCATTCTCATTCGTGTATTTGGACGTGTACCTGCATTCATTGTGTGTTGTATTTTCTTGATCTTTTAACAACTCATTAATCCCTCCATTTTTATTTAAAGTTTTAATCTTCTTTTTTTTCTAAAAAAAAAAAAAACAATAAAAGGTTCAATGAGCTAGCACTACTCTAACTCCAGATCAGCAACCGTGAGATGAAGAGAGGGCTACATACTTTCTTGTTTTTGTAGGAGTACAAAATTTTGCCTTGCAGATTCTGCTAATACATTAATTGCATGCCCAAGAATGCATATCAATTCAAGAAGAGTCGACCACCCTCTAACTACTTTTCTTAAATTCGTCAATAAATAAAATTATAGAAACTTGAATTTCTAAATTTGGTGCATCATTGATTCATTTTAATTCAAATTCTTTAAAAATGTGTTAATAACATCTCAATATATCTAGTCCAATATTACAATTATGTCTAGATATTGATTGCCCTTACCATGTTATCAATTTCTAAAGTACGTAAAACTCAGTTTCAAAATTAAAATTAAAAAAATAAAAAAATAATATTCAGTACTTGTAAAACACTGGCCAATGCCCAGCAGGGCATCGGTTGAGGTTTTTTTCTTTCTTTTTTTTAAATATAAAAACTCATCTCTCATGACTCAAATTTATGATTAATTTAAATTTATAATTAATAAATTATAAAAAATATCTTATTATCTAAATTATACTTTCGTTGTGAGACATCGATAATGTAGCCTGGCCAATCAGCTGTAAATCTTGCTTAGTCTCTGGTTTGATGCATGGTACTACGACTCCCGCGGCCACAAACTCATACTTACAAACAAGTATATGGGGAAGGTGGTATAAGAGGGTGGGAATTTTTTCATATGTAAATCGATTAAGTTTTCTGAGTTTTTAAACTATAGTCAGATCAAGTGTAATGTAAAAATAAATCTCTATCTGAGCAAACCAATTATTTAGTCTTGTGCTGGAAAAATGCATGAGCTAGCATTAATGTTAAAAGTATTAATGTATAAATTCCACATCGACTAGTCAAAAAGATTTTGAACTAAAAATTAATAAGTTTTTGAGTCATTACACTTATCAACAATTAGTTTTAGAATGGAATCCCATGTTCTTTAACCATCCATCCACACGTGTTTTGGATTCTGTTCAACTATTCAATCCCTTCCAACGGACTCATATCTAACTTACACATCTAACCCAAGTCACGTGTTCTAACGGACGTGTTTTGGATTCTATTTAGCTATTCAGTCCCTTCCAACGTGTTTTGGAATCTACTTAGCTATTCAGTCCCTTCCAACGGACTCTCTTACGTCTGACCCACGTGTAATAGGGTTCCATATCTAACTTACATATCTAACCCAAGTCACGTGTTCCAACGGGCTCAACTTACACATCTAAGCCAAGTCATGTGCATATCTAACTTACACATCTAACCCAAGTCACGTGTTCCAACGGGCTCAACTTACACATCTAACCCAAGTCACGTGTTCCAACAGACTCTGTTACGTTTGACTCACGCGTAATAGGGTTCCATATCTAACCCAAGTCACGTGCGAGTTAGGGAGTGTTAAAAGTGTGTAACAAGGTTCCATATCTAACCCAAGTTGTGGGTTCCATATCTAACTTACACATCTAATTTAAGTCACGTGTTCTAACGGATTCTTTTACATCTGATCCACGTGTAACAGAATTCTATATCTAACCCAAGTCACTTATAAGACAATTTTTTTTGCCACCGAAAATACAATTAAGGAATATTTGTGTGAGTGCTATTAAGGAAGTATTGGAGTCTATATTTAATTCAGTTGCTCTGCTAAAGCGTTTCAATAATGGGTGAGGTCATGAAGAGAATCGAGCAAAGTTAATTAACTAAAACGACAAATAAAATAGAGAGGAAGTAATAATTGGTGCTGTTTGAATAGTTAATAATAGAGTATTATTTGGTAAATAATATTTGTTTGTTGATTTTTGTAATTTTTAGAAATAATGTTGACTTTTGGAATAATAGAATAATTGTTTGGATATGAAATAATATTTTGAAATAACTATTTGGATTGAAAGATGTATAATGAATAGTAACTATTATTTGGTGAACCTATTTATAAAAAAAATAATAATACAAATAGAAAATGACGGTTATAAAAATTCTTTACTTATTCTCGTCTCACTACATTTGATAAAAACTTAAAATTGCATCTTTTCCTTTGTTTCTATCAAACTCTAAATACATAAAAACGATTAATTTTACTTTACACCTTTAATATTTATACTCATTATCACTTTATTTTGTAACGTTATTTTTTAAATATTTAAATTCTTCCATTAAATTTAACTCAACATTGAATTTTATTTAAAGAAAATTTATAGTGAATCTCCACCTAACCCCTTGGTGATTTGAACCCATGACCTAAATCACAGGGAAAATGTAGTTTTACCATTTGAGCTACACTTCTTGTCACTCAACATTCAATATTATTTTAACAAAAATACCCTTATTCTCCCTCTCTCTTTTTTTTTTTTCAATTTTACTTGATTTATTTTCTCTCTCTCACACACACACTTATTTTATTGACATGCTTTTAATAAATTTTTTATTATTCATCAACATATTTTAAATTTTATCAAATTCTATTTATGAAAATAAAATAAGATATTTTTGGTGTTAAGAGAAAATTTGTTTACACATCAATAATTTGAGGGTAAAAATATCATTTAAGGCGAAAATTTAACACTGTTAGCTTTAGCGGTTAGTCCAATGACTAAAATATCTAAAAAATAACATTAGGAATTAAAGTGATTATGACCCTAAACGTTAAAAGGATAAAGTGAAATTAATCCTACATAAAATTTTAAAAAAAATGTACAAAATCAACAATGATAAAAGATAATTAATATCTATACCCAATTATTTTACTCCATTATTAAGAGAACCGCCACACACACACAGAGATAAACATTTTATATATAACTGAGTAAATATACAAAATAAGTCAAATTAAACTAATAATAAATATATGTTCACGATTCAAAACGAACATACAAAGGCGAATTATTTTTATATTCATAATATTAATATTTATAGACTCACTAACAAAATATTACAATAAACACGTGTTAAGATAAAAAATATACGATCTTAATAGTTACCAGATTAAAATGTCCTTATGCGAAAGTAAGGATTGCAAAAAAAAAAAAGGGAAAATAATTAATTAATTAATTCCATTATTTATACATAATTATTAATAGAATATTTTCTAAAATGTAAATAATGAATAGGACATGAATAGTCCAAATAATGTATTGTGTGAATAATGAATAAGACAAAATATAAATAGTGTAAAATATTATTTGAATAGTTATTTGCTGACCAAACAGTAAATATTCTGACTAAATATTATTTGATAAATAATGTAAATATTTTAGAATCCAAACAGCACCTATATATATATATATTTTTTTTTTTTGAAAAAAAAAAAAAAAAAACCCCTACAGGGAGATATAAGTAGACAGCTCACTTTAAGACTTAAGAGAGGCAGCACAACATGTATTTCCACCTAATTAATTCTCTCTCAAGTTTCATTGGATGAAATTGATTAGATGCATTGAGGCCCCGAAATGTGTCAACGTCAATTCGTCACTGATTAATACTAGTACATTTACCTTCCTTTATTTTAACATTAATTATGGATAATGAATTTGAAAATACTTGAAATGATTAAAAATTAAGAAAAATTTATTAAAAAAATTAAAAAAATTCTTTACTTCCTCGATCATTCAATAAAATGAATAGCAAGTAATTTTTTTTTGTTAGATAGGAAAACGCCCTTATGAGTGAATATTGAATCTACTTTCATATATATATATATATATATATATATATGTATTATAAGTTTTCTCTCTTAAAATGCACTTCCTGTTGAATATGAATAAATATTGAATCTACTTTCATATATATATTTTTTATGAGTTTTCTCTCTTAAAATGCACTTCCTGTTGAGGTATATATGAAATTGTTACAAATTGCTTCACTAACTATCAACTAATACTAAGTGTCATTCTGCATATTTGATTAAATGAAATCCAGGATCGAATTTGAAGAGAGTAAATTGTGTTTTCCCACTTCTACCGTCGTGTAGAAGTAGAACATGTGGATATGTTTAATAAGGTACCAATGTGAATTGATGGATGACAATTAATGGATCCACAATTGAGATAATTAAGACTCTAAAATTCTTGAAGCATGCTTTTCATGATTAACAATTTTAATGCATGCTTTTTATAATATATAGGATGTAACTGAGATTAATGTTTTAAAGCTTGTACAGTTTTTTTAATCTTAAAACTTTTGACAACACGTTTTCAACTCAACCAAGAAGTATCCTAAAACTTTTGACAACACGGTTTCAACTCAATGAAACCAAGAAGTAGAAGTTAGTGGTGATAGAAGTTATTGGTGATTGAGCCCAAAAAGTTAGTGGTGAAGGAGCCCATACAGTAGGGTGATTTAAATTTTGATTATCCCTGTCTTACTCTTAGCTGTACAATTTGTAAGTATCACTGTAACTTGCTAAAGTATAAATGAGTAATTTATCTATTCTTAAATAGCTCCTTATCTTTTCTTACCAAAAAAATGTGGTTAAGGACTTACTATAATACGAAAAGATAAACTTATAATCACTTTTAAATGTGTTTAAATTTGATTTGTTTATCTTTTGAATTAAATTCAAATAAGGTTTTAGCGAGTCGAGTTCGAATTAAGTTTAAGAATCATGAAATTTTTACATATAAATTTAAAATTTTGAATTATTGTGCCAAACTAAAAAAAATTTAATGAACATTAAATATTGTTCAAATTTTGTTTGATTATCGATGAACAAAACTCGAATAAATTCTTATCAAATCGAGTTTAATTTGAATATCAAATAGTTTGATTTCAACCCTACCTAAAGAGAGAAAATTGTCTTTTCTTTCTTTTGAGATTGTTGAGAGCCGGATGCAACTATTTCTACGAGGAAGGTCATGCAAATAAATACTACCTCCATCCTAATATATTTATCACATTTAATTTTTTTTTTATCAACAAATCAAGTTTTGAAGGCTAAATCTTTTGTAAATGACCATTTTAAATAATTTTTAATTTTCCTATCATAATATTTTATATAAATTTCATTTTTATTGAAATTTTTTCATAAAAAATCAAGTAAATTTATCTGAATTATTAATTATAAAATTGATTTAATTGATCAATACAATTAACCTATAACAAAATAAGTATTACGGAGGGAGTAAAAAGAATGGAGTATTAATGCTAAGAAACTCTCATGGGAACCCATCCCATTTTAGTAAATAAAAAATTGTTCCTCCTTATCTTTGTTTAAAACTTTCAATTCACTCCCCCTTTCATGTATTTATGGACCTCATTAATATGTGAAAATTGTCAGTAATTTTTTTTAGTACGGTACTCCGTAGTTACTTTCCTCCATAAAATTCAAAACGAATAGAGAGACCAGCCACCTTCAGACAGACATGTGGAAGTCATCAGTTCATACACTGCTTCGATACATTTATTATATTATTGTAGGACAATTTAGGAAGGTCAAAGTTTAAGTATTTATATTGGGACCAATTATTGGTTAAGACTTCATAGTACCCAGTTGATTTTGAAACACGGTAACACGGTTATCCAAGTTGCGGTGTCCCGGTTTTGATATTCCACTCTCTTAATTTGGTTTGCCTTGCCTTTCTATTTCTCCACAAACAGATAATGTTACTATTGGAATTAGAGTGTTCAATTTTAACTGAAAAATTCGCTAACTCAGTCTATTTTGACGAGTAAAAAATAAATATTTAGACCGATTAGTATTATAAGATTAATTAACGGATGACATTTTAATATCATCAAGTCAAAAATTTATAATCTAATAATTAAGTAATCGATTCGATCTAAATAGATAATTTTGTAATTTTCTTAGTAATGCCTTGTATTAATGGGTATAACGCAAAAATTTATAAATCACTCTTATTTGGCTAGGCAAAAAACAAAAAATTAAAAGAATTTGTAAGTCACTGATTTAATTGGCACGAGGGAGGTTGGATGTCAGGGGAGGGAAAGAGGCGGTGAGTTTTTTTTTTTTCTTAAGTTTTTCCGGGGGGTCAAATTACATTATAAGGTTATTTTAGGATGGTTGTGCAATTTTTGTCAATCTTTACTGGTATGTTATTACTTAAACACTGAAAATTGTGGGTGTAAAAGTAATATTGAAAACTTCAAAGGTGACAGATAAAATTGTCAAAAACTCAGGGAAGGTTTTGAATTATCTCTAAATAAATATTATTCTCTCCATTTCAAAATAATGGTCATATTTGGTTGGTGCACATCTATTAAGAAAGTCATCAAATTGCATGAATTTTATAAAAATATAGTTCAAGGTGACTAAATTATCTTTTGTATTAATATCCCAACTATATAATTTTCCTTCATTAATGTGGCACTTAAGATAAAAGTTGAAAATATATTATTTAATATTTTTCTTAATTTTCTAAAGCTATAGATAATATAGTACAAGGTAAATATCATTTTATATTTTCTTAATTTTCTAAAGCGATAGATAATATAGTACAAGATAAATATCATTTAATAATTTCATTTCTTAATTTTCTAAAAGGTAAATATCATTTTATATTTTCTTAATTTTCTAAAGCGATAAATGATATCGTACAAGATAAATATCATTTAATACTTTCTTAATTTTCTAAAGCGATAAATAATATAGTACAAGATAAATTATGTAAAGTAACAGTTATTTTAAAATAAATAATAATAATAATAATAATTTTTTGTTTTTTGGGGTAAATAGAGAGCATTTACCTTAAAACAATTTACCCTACTTGTAAAATGTTGAGGTCATTTTCTAAACTTTAGGAGTAGTACTAGTATAATGTACGGTGTCGACCAAAACAAACAAAGTGGCTGTCTTTAGTCGTGACAGCTGTGAGGAGTTTTAAGCCATGTTTTTGTTTCCCCATCACTTTTTGAGTTTTAACAATCTACTCAGTCGACAGTCCGTAAGTCATCTCTTTCGCTTGCATTTTAAGCCTTTTTTTTTCCCAACTCAACAGTACTTCTCTTTGTCATCTCTATGTCCAAGAAAAAATCTTGTTTGATACCTAGTTTTTAATATTGATTAGACATTTTAAATTATTCAATAATTAAAAAATAATAAAATTTAATATTTTTTATTTGTTTTAATATTTGTGAGACATAAGAATAATTTACATAATCTAATTAATAATTTATAGATTTAACGATTTTATTGGTACTTGGCAATCATTAAATTAAAATAATTTTTTTATTCTATAATTAATTTTATGTGTAATTATAGTTTTCCTAATCTTTTTACGAAATCAAATTTGTATAGGACTAACATAGATGATTTTATATCTAACAAAAACAATATAGTGCTCAATTTTTATATAATATGTATTTAAAAAATTATTTGAAATGAAAATTATGTATAGTAAATATCAAAAGTCTTTGAAATTTTTTATATCCTCAAATAACAATTATTTTTAAATTTGAATATGGCATTGTTTTTAATTCTATATTTAAGGGATTAAAATTTTTTAAGGGTTAATGTAAAGAAAAAGAAAAAATTGATAAATTTTAGGATATGACAATTATAAGATAAAATTAAATTTTTTGAATTTTTCCTTGCCTATCCTATAGGTCTTTCAAAATTCCCCGAAAAAAACCACCTCAGTAGCCTCCGCCAACTACTTCACCCCCTCAGTCCTTTCCCTTCCTGCATCCATTTGTAGAGTCGCAGCATTCGCAAAAGTTTTTACACAAACTAGACTTTTAACTCTAGTTATAATTTTTTTTTTTCAAATTACAATAATCTAATTTACTCTTATTTAATTCTAATTATGAATAAAATTTTATATAATTTAATTCAAGATACAAAAATCGACTTAAGTTTTTGGTTGTTTATGCTAAACCCAGTACTATTATAGAGTCCTCTGTCGTTGTCTATAAGCCATTAAGAAAAGGATAGGGTAAAATGCTGGGTCGGTCATCCTGCCCCCTCCTCATACTATTACTTTCTTCTCTTCTCAACCCTTCTTCTTATACACACAATAAACAAGTATAAATATCAAGCTCACTCTAATCAACCCTCCAAAGCTTCCCCAATATTTATATATTGATCTTCTCTTCTCACCTAAACGTCCTATACAACCAAATTCCCTTCCCCCCCAACCCACCGCCCCTCTATCTTTATAGCTTCATTAAATAGCATTTCCTATTTGGTGCACTGCATTTGTACTTGAAAATGGTTGATCCTCTTTACTCTGAAACTGAATCTTCTAGCCATTCAGCCAACTCCTGCTCATCCTCTCCCTCTGTGGATCCGACTCACAAATATCACCGCAAACGCGGCAGAGGTTTTGATAATAATACCACGATCACGACCACGACCACCGATGGAAGGAATGATAATAGCGAAAGGAGGCAGAATAATGGTAATAATAGCAGCAAGCATCCTGTGTATAGAGGAGTGAGGATGAGGGCTTGGGGAAAATGGGTTTCTGAAATCCGCGAGCCCAAGAAGAAGAGTCGGATCTGGTTGGGTACTTTCGCCACCCCTGAAATGGCGGCCAGGGCCCACGACGTCGCGGCTTTGTCCATCATCAAGAGGGTAACTCCGCCATCCTCAACTTCCCCCAACTCGCGGGTTCCTTGCCCCGACCCCCCACGTGCTCCCCACGTGACGTCCAGGCTGCTGCCTTGAAAGCCGCTCAAATGGATGTGGATATACACTGCCGCGCCGGCGACTCACCCTCATCCTCCTCGTCATCTTTATCTAGCGTGACGTCATCATCACCGCAATCCGCGGAGGAGGTGTCGACGAATGCGGAAGAGGCGTCGGAGGAGCTGAGCGAGATAGTCGAGTTGCCGAGTCTGGGGCCGAGTTACGACTGGGTTGAGTCGGCCCGGGAGGAGCTGGTTTTCGTGGACTCCGAAGAATCCATGGGATGGGACTTCGGTCAACCGTGGTTGCATGGCTTTGTGGAAACCTATGGTTACTATTTCGGGGACAATAATAATAACCACATGGGAATGGGAATCACTGAGGTAGATAATAATCCTTTCATTTCTGAAAGTTTTGAAGGATTATTATGGCAGCATTAATTAGTCATGAAGGCTGATGATGATGATGAGAGTATTAATTACTCGTAATAATGGTGTGTTTAGTTTTTTTTTGGTCTTTATTTTTTCGGACCATTTCGTTTTTGGTTGAATTTTCCTCTTAATTTATATAAGAACACTCTTTTGTGGAGTAAAATTTTGAGACATGACAAAATATAATGATTGTTCTAATGGTAACACTCTGAATTTGGACTTTGGACTAACAATAACTTTTGAACAAAATGTTTAAAAGTTCATTATTGATAGTGTTATAAACAATATTACTTCCCACCTTGTATACAGGCCAGGCATCACACTAATACACTTAATGTATCTATCCCAATTATATTCTCATAGTTATCTTTTTTTTTAGCCAATGTGTTAAGTTTTTAAAATTCTATACTCTTTGATTAACTAACTAATTTTTAAATTTTCATGTAATAATATTTTATATAAATTTTATTTTTATTAAAGAAATTTTATAAAAAATAATATATATATATATATATTAAAATCATTACAAAATTGATTTATTTTATTAAAAAAATTAATTATGACAAAATAAATAGAACAAATCACAAACGCAATAGATACTATGCCTTTCTTGCATCTCAAGTTCTTAGTAGTTTGTCAAAAAAAAAAAAAAAAAAGTCTTAGTTGTTACTTCAAAAATCAAAGTAGGAGAAGTAGAGTTTTGTCTTCTTTTGCACTTAGGATCCATATGGTCCATGAGATAATTTAGAATTAGATAAGTAATCTCGTATCATTTTATATTTAGCTAAATTTTAAATATGAAATTATCATCTTAATTAATTAATTTAATCCCCTTTTCTAAACTATTTTTAGTACGGTCTTTATTGGTATTAAACTATCAAAATACCTATCATTTATAAATGCTATTTATGCTATTTGGGAAAGGGTTGGGGTATGGCTATAGGGAGTTAAGTTATTAAAGAAGAAACTTTGCAGTATAGAGCGATAGTTTAATTATCTTAATCCAGAAAATAATGATTATATGAAGCAATAAAGAAATCATTTACAAATTTATATTCTAAAGCCACATTTCCAAGCTCTATATGTGTTTCACTTGTGCGGTTAATTAAATATCTTTATTGCTTAATATTTTATTAAATAGACGTCACGATTTTAACTGTGTGATTTTATATTTTGACTTTATCACTTTTTTATAAATATGCTCATGGATGAAATAAATTAGATGCTAATGAAGAAATTAAATTGGAGGAGTTTAATTAATGAAATACGTTAATTAGTTGGGTCAATTCTGAATGGAGAGGCAGGGCAGGGCAGGGCTGCCCGTGAGAAGGACACATTATTCGGTAAATCTATAAAGCGGGGGATGCTTGAATGATATGCTAGTCTTGGTAAAGAGACACTGCTCAGTTTGACTCCACAACCATGCTTAAGTATTTGCTTGTAAAATCAGTTTTCTATTCACTAGAAAGAATGAAAGACAAGAAGGTGGAATTTGGAAGAAAACTCGAAAATCAACTACTTAGGGCTTAGAAACAAAAATTTTTTTTTTTACTATTGTGTACTTTTTAAAAAAAAAAAAAAAAATCGTATTTAACAACTATTAAAAAAGCAAATAGTAGTATCAAATTAGTACAATCATACAAAGGAGAGCAACCCCTCGAATGTCATGTATCAAATTCTCATTGTCAAATTATTTCGTAACCAAAAGTATAATACTCTTATAATACTTGGGAAAAAAAAAAATATTCTCTCGTATTTTAAATATTTATATAATATAATATCATATATTTTAAATATTTATACAATATAAATTTTTAAAATAAAAAAAAATAACTCCTAAAATACACTATAAAATTCCCCTTAAAATTATGTTCATAATCACCTTCTATTTTTTATCTTATTCTTTAGTTGTCTTATTGGATACTTGGTCGTCAAAACTCTACACATATCGCCTCATTATTGCTGATATCAAATTGGCATTAATGATCAGAATGCGAACTTTCAATGGATTCCTTGGGTTGTTGAATGAGCTAATAATTAGTAGAACAATAGTAGGGTAGACTAGTTGAGCAAAGTTGACGTTGATTTTGACACCTTCATTCCGCACACAAACAACCGCTTTCATCCAGCTATATGTTTTTATACTTTTATTTGCCAATTAATTTTTGTATTCCATAATTATCTTCTGCCATCTCATTCATACTTTTTAAAAAAAATTGTGACTTGAATGCCCATTGCCCATATAATTTGTATTAATATCAAAACTATCCAAAGTTACATAATACATAAACTTCGTAAATATATACATCTTAAAAACATATATATGTGTATAAAAAGTGACATTTTTAAAAAAAAAAAAATCAAATAAACAAAATCCGTTAATAAATATACATTTACCATATAGAATTTTCTTGCCTAATTCACAATAAGAAATATTACCACTTTAACCAAAAAATTACTTTTATTTTTATTTTAAAAAAATCGTAGTACCTTGAGAAAAGAGGAAAAAATATCATTGAAAATGCAATTATCATATAGAAATTTTTGTCTAATTCAATATAAGAAATATCACCAAGGTTTAGCAAAAAAATTATTATTATTATTATTTTTTAAAATCTTAGTATTTTGAAAAAAAAAAAAGATTATTAAAAAAATAAAATTAAATATTTTGAGAATTGCTTGGGAAGAAAATTACTTTTTTAGTAAGTGAAAGAAAAATACTTTATTTGATAAGACGATAATATGGAAGAGTAAGTTTGTAGTCTAAAATATTATGAGGGCGTTTAGGCCATCTTTTAGTATAAAATTAAGATGGAGAGCGTGAATGTAGTATATAAAGAGTGCCAAAATCATAAGAAATTTTTACATTATTTTTTAGGGAATCATTTTCTTGTATTTTAAGAGTTTTTATAGTACAATATCATTTATTTTAAAAATTTATATTATACAAATTCTTAAAGTTAAGAGAATAATTTCCTTAACTAAATTCCCCAAAATCATAAAATTTTCATTTCACATAGATTATTCATTTTATTTATTCATACATGGCATGGGCCCATGTCCTACATTACATACTGACTGTGCCACTTTATTTGCCATGTCATGTGCTGCCCCTCACTTTTTCCTTAATAAATACTTAAATAAATTTGAGAATCCGTCAAAATCGAATATATAGTTAACAAGACTGTAATGTCGATCTAATGCAAACTACAGTTAGGCTAGAAGTCAGTGGTTTTTTTATTTAATAACTCGGGTAAAATTTCCGCAATAATCACGTCAAACTCATGGAAAAATTAAAAAAGATCTCAAACAAAAGAAGACGAATAGTTTTATTGATGCTGGTTAATATATCCGAATAAACTATTAAAAAGGAGATTTGAACAGAATTTTATGGATTCTAAATGATGTGGTTAGGATTTATTTGAGATTATTTATTTGTATTAATTCGATTATCTAATTTCAGTTCATAACATACTTGATGCATAAACTTACACGCACAAATTGATATTAGATTAATAATCAAATGATCAAGCTATTATTAGGAGATCAATCATCAATTAATTCCACCAAATACATAATTGCTACTTTTCCAGAAATGTATGAAATTTGATAAAAATATGCAAAATTACTGTATTTTATTAGTTCCCTTTCTTTCCTTTTTTTTTTCTTTTTTTTTCTTTTTCAATTTTATGTTTTCTGCTAGTATTTTAATACTATTTTCCATTGACCAGACAGGCCGTCTCCAAGTACAAATCACGCTTTTTCAATCATCAAGATCATTGCCATGTTTTTTTTTTTTGTTGCCATGATATTTTATTCTTATTTTTGAAGAAAACTGTTGGATGTCTCTTACACTTACAGAATCTTAATGAAGTAGGGAAAAGTGTATCTTGGGGTTTGGCCTCGCCGTGGGGTGGTTGGAGTTAGAATGGCAGCTTAACTGGTACTTCGAGGTAAAACATTCGTAGCGCGTGAATCGTGCACGGGCTTTCATGAATCGTGCTTGGTGGTCGAATTCATTAAAAAAAAAAAAAAATTCTGAAACGAAGGAAAATAAAAGAAACAAAAAGACGAATTTTGAGAAGGTAAGGCCTGTTTTTGCTGACCTACCACCACTTTCTTAAAGCAAATCAAAATGTTTTTTGCGGCAAATGGCAATCATATTTTTTTGAATTTTAGCAGCCAAGGTTGAAGATTTATATTATGGATCTCTGGTAGAACAAATTTTTTTTTAACTATGTTTTTTCATAAGAGTTTTACACAACTTTAATTAAAAAGATAAAAGAAAAGACACTCATTTATGAGAGACGCAATAAGGTTGACGAGCACATCACAATCTTTTTACATTCTATTTTGGAGTAAGTACATCTTTGTGCATATTGTTATCTATTTATTTTTGGAGGTATTGTTATTTTGTAAACCACTAATGGTATTTTATATTATTTATTTTTTTGGTAGAGAAAAGTTTATAATCAAAGTAAGTTAGTCCTATTTTTCTAAGAATAAAAAAAGTTATCGACACATATTTCTATAATTTATAATTATACTTACAAATTGTTCACTAAACAAAAGATTGAAAGTAGTAATAGTAGACTCTTAAATTTATTGTTTGAATCAACCATGTTTGACAGACAATGATAATTTAGTTGGTAATTATATAATCATATCGCAACAATTAATGGTGGATTTTGAAAGAATAATTGCATGAAATCAAGCATAGTGTGTGCTATTCTGTCCCACAAAGCGACTTGAACAACGACAAACCGATTGAATGGAAAGCTGGTTTTCTAAAGAAGCAAAGGTACAATTTGGCCTGCCCAAAAAAAAAAAAAGCTCAACCACAACTACCATGATTTGAAGTTTTTGAAAACTCATCCAATCCAACTCCAAAAAAGATAAAATAAATAATGGGTTTCTATCATTTAACTGATGAAAAATATTTACATAAATCCGGTCTTTAGTCTCACCTGTAGATCTTGCAGTCAAGATTAAATTTTATAAAATCTTTCTTACATCAGCTGATGTCATAAATTTAATAACATTTAATCTATACCACAGAATCTACAAATGAGATCAAAGATCAGATCTACCTAAGATTTCCCTTAACTGATAGTATGTGTACCCCTACAAAAGCCAATATCAATCAGGCTCATTTCAAGCCGTATAAATAAGCTTGTAGTTCGTACCATCCCATCTCCTTCTGAGATTTTTTTTCCTTTTTTTTTCCTCAACAAAGATGGTTCGGGGATTGAATTAGTGTCTTGAATCAATTACCTATACAAGAGGGTTTGTTTGAATTAGGGTTCAGAGAATTATTATTATTATTATTATTATTGCTTCTTAACAATTCTCAACACTTTCATCGATTCAAATACAATCTAAGTGTATTATTGTTGCAAATGAGTTCTTAAAAATTTTCAGGCGAGGGGCTTTTGGGCACACGAAAAAGTGTATCCATTCACTTGAAATTGATTTGCTTCCTTTTCTACTTTCCGTAGGTGAGCTCAGGTATACGTTTGGTGTTTCTTCCATCAATTATCCGAGCTATTACGCACTCTTTCAAGCGTGGCTGCTTCTAAGCAAACCTCCTGACTGTCTCTGCACTCCTACGTCATTTATCATTGAGCGGTCATGTAGAGGCCTTAACTGGTGATCCGGGCTAATCATTTCCCTCTCAACGATAAAGCTAACCACCAACTAACCTTTGGGAATTCAAACGGCTCAAGGACAACTGGGCATTTTTTTTGAGGAAAAAATTTTACTTTGTTACACCATTTAATAAACTTTAGATTCTGTAAATTCATTGTAGCGAAATAATATTGACAGTTCATTAAGTGATGTGACAAAATTTATTATAGCGAAATAATATTAACAGTTCATTAGGTGATGTGACGTGAGGTGACAGAGGATGTGAGATAAAATATCTTTAGCGTATTTTTTCTCACTTTCCGTATTAATCTCCTATATCACCCATCTTGTTACGATTTTCTTTTTCACCTTATGTATTAATCTTTTATCTTATCCATCTGTATTAATCTCACGCATCAGCAGCATTACAGTTGTAAGATGAGATGATGAGATCAGATCTCCAACTCAAGACAAGAAAGTACTCCATTTGACTACAGAGTTTTTTTTTAAAAAAATAAAAAATAAAAAAAAAAAAAGAGAAAGAATGGTTACATTCAGTAAATGCAAATGAAATGAAATTGTCTAACCTTTGTCGACCTTACGTACAATACATAAACAGATAGGAAGACAGGAAACACATGGTTAGAATTATTTAAGAGAGATAAAATATTATTCATTTCAAAAAACAAAAAAAAAAAAAAGTATTACTACTGAATAAATAATTAGTAGTAATAATAATTACTACAGCTTAGAATACAGCGAGTAGGGCCCAATCAAAACATATACTTACTACTATATATTATTGAAGCATCTATATACTTTTCTTGGAAATTTTATAATTTCTTTTAAAATATTATTCTTTTAATTTTAAAAATTTATATAATATAATTTTTTAAAATATATAATATTATATTATATAAATATTTAAAATACAATAAAATAATTCACTAAAAAAAATTTTAAAATTTTTCTTTCTTTTAATCTATACATAAGAAAAGGAAAATTACTAAAGTATATAACCGTAAGTTTTCTTATGTTGTGACGTTGCACGTGCACTAGAGTTCGAGATATCTTGACCTTTTCATTAATGACAATAGAAATTATCTGGATTCAACATTAGTAATCTCTTATAAAATGCATTTCTTTGATGTATTCTATACGTCTGAGACGATGAAAAGGCCATATTCTCTGACACAAATTAATATTAATTGTCATTTAATAATGGTTTAGTATTTCCTGAATTTGTAGTATGCACGAATCTACTAAGTAGTACTAGTATTTAATCTTACATATTCTGTGGTAATTACAGATTTAGTCTAGATCAATGCCACGACAAATCACTTAAGCACTTCACTTAAGCTTAAGTATGTGATTATTAATTGAATATAGTTGTCGTTTGGACTCTGAATTAAATGCGATCTGTTGGAAACTACTATGTTATTTTCAGTCATTAGTGTAAATGACAACGATTTAGAGTCAAAATCAAGCCACCACAAATCATATATACTATTATAAGTTGTTAACACTCTAATTTATTCTAAATTCTCGTAGATAGACGTTAATTGATATTGAGAATGAATTGTTAATTCTAACTTTCATAATTAATTTCTTAATTCGAACTTCCTACGTTCAATTTTTGGGGAATTCTCTTGATTTTAAGGATTTGTCAGTACAAGTATTTAAAATACATAATATTGTACTATATAAATTTTAAAATACAAAAGAATGATTCCTAAAAGCTATTGTAAAATTTTTCTCAATTAAGAGACATACTTGACATACCTTCCCAAACTACTAGTATATAATGTCTTTTATTTCGATTTATTGAAGAAACTAACCTAATTCAAAAGAAACAATACCAACACAAAAAAAAAAAAAAAAAAAAAGCAAAATGTACAAACAGTCACCAAACTATTAGATTGTTGTATACAAGATCACTGAATTATTTATTTTATAAATGGATAAAAAAATACTTTTAGTCCCCAAAGTTTGGCCCGTTAATATTTTTCGTCCCCAAAGTTTCAAAAAAACTAAACCACGTTCCTTATCTTCCAAATTTTTACTGAATTAGGACAATTGATATAAATGACATAAGGCCTTTTTGTTAAAATTATGAGAAAGAGCTATTTTGTTAGTTTAGGTAAGAGAAAGTAAAATATAGAGTGTAGCTTTTTAGGATTCATTAGATAATGAATGAAATTTTTGTTGGGTAAAGGCATAAAAATAAAAAATTATCCTATTTTTATATTAATTATAATAATTAAGTACCTGTCTCTTAAAAGATCTAGAAAGATATGATTTAGTTTTAACCTTGAAACTTTGTGGATTAAAAGTGTTAACAGGCCAAACTTTAGGACTAAAAATATTTTTTACCCTTTTACGAATTTGGTTACTAAACTATCTTAAGTGTATGGATGGTGTAACTCCTATTTTTATGTGAGTACAAATACACAGTTAAAGTAATTCAGTGACCAAATTTGTATACGGAGTGACTCTAAATGCACAATTAAGGTAGTTAATTGACTAAATTTATAAAATAAATAATATAATTACTTTATATATAACAATCAAAGAGTTTGATAACTATTAGTATATTCTGCTAAAAAAAAAAATAGATCTAAATTAAATTTTGTAGCTGAACCAAATAACATATATATCCGTTGATACAAAAATTTTGGACTAGGGTTAGCCCGTGTGTAGTATCGTTCAAAGTAAAAGTTGGGATCACGCGTAGTATCCACGTCCACCTGAAATAAAAAGGATAGGTTTTCGTCCCCCGAGGTAGGCTCCGACCCTCAAATAAATACTTAGACCATAGAATAAAATTCAACAAGAATTCAGAACTGTTATAATTAGGAAAGTAATTCTTTAAATCTGACCTGTCACTTTGATATTTATTCCTGAAATCAATGGATCAAATTGATTCATGGGTCGAATATATAATACCTGATCCATTCGAGCCTATTTGAGCCACATGGGTATAATTACTAAAATACCCCTAGTGGACCCGAGTCTAGAGCCATGTGTAATATTGTCATTGGATGTATTATTTTGGCATCATAATTTGCCCCCTAGTCTCAAGTCAAAATATTTCGGGTTGAAAGTGTCAAGTACTTGACAATGTCGAATTCGTACCCTGGTCGAAACCGTAGTATTTATTGGAGCCAATTTTATGACTTAAAAAATCATATTTTCGAAGAAAAATATTTTTTTATATTTATTTGAGAATTATTTAAAAAAATTTATTCACCGGAGTAGAAAAATAAAAAATTTAATTACACCGGAATGTACCTAAATTATGACTTAAATTGCTGTATAGAATTTTTCTTACAGTAAATATCTTTAAAATTTCTCTGTCATAGGTACTATGCTGTCTTATACTACAAAATAATGCCATGGAATTTTTTACTACTGTGGAATTCCTTATTGTTGTGGAGTAGTGCTGTGGAACTGCTTACTGCTGTGGAACTCCCTACTACTGTGGAACGCCCTACTGCTATGGAGTTCTTATTGTGTAAAACTCCCTACTGCTTTGGAGTTCCTTACGGCTGTGGAATTCCCTACTACTGTGGAACTCCCTACTGCCATGGAACACTCTATTGTTGTGAAGTTCTTTACTACTGTATAAGTTCTACTGCCTATGACCTGTCTCTTACTGCTGTGGAACTCCATACTACTGTGAAGTTCCTTACTTCTGTGGAACTCCCTACTGCTGTAGAGTTCTTTACTGCTGTGGAGTAGTGCTATGGAATTCGTTACTTGAGTATCCCATGATTTTAAGATTTTGGATTGCTTCAGTACTACTACAACTCCACGTCCAGGGTACTCTAATATCACAACAATTGTGCTAAAATACTACAATACTATTTGTACCACTCCTATTTATCCACGATATTTCAAGTAATAAATTATTATTTTTTTAATAAGACATTAACTTTTTTTTTTTAGCAAAGATCCCACATAACTTGGACAGTAGATTCTAGCCGTGCCTTTATCCCATCAACACATAGCTGGACCTAAACACACCCGAGGAACTAAGCTTCAAATGATTAGTCCATGGCCGAATAAAATTTCACTTTACAAATTTAATCATTAGGTTTAAAGACCATAGTGGAGAAGAACTATACCATGACAAATTTTACGATATAGACAACAGAGCTCAACTCCATAACATCCCAAATAAGTCACAACTTTTCTTGTGGTAATGATATGCCCTCTTTCTTAGTCGAACATGATTCTTCTACAAACATAGATGCTGTAGCTTTCCCAATCAATCTTGACCCCGATGACGATGCCTGGGATGACCATAAGAAATTGATGACGACTAAAACTTTGATGATGATCGGGAGATTAACAATAATCTTGCTCCTGAAATTATCGATAGTTTAGATTTTTTTGACTACAACGAAAAAATCGGTTGGGATAGCGAGAAAGACATAGTTGATGCAGGGGGTGTCCCTGGGTCAGGCATAACTTAGCAACCCATACTTAGTGATGTTTGAGTTCTTCCACCATATATATACAGGAGACGTAATTTTCTTCCATATACATCAGGGGGTGCAATTTTTCACCGCGTAGATCTTGAGTGAACTTATTCAAAACTACTATCTCGTGTGTAGGCATGTCTCATTTGCCACCATACCTTAGCCGAAATCGGAAATAGTCGTCATACACCGTAATTCCAACATAGCAATTTAGAGCGAAACAGTGCAGGGTGAGTAAAGTAGGGGTGATGTTTCTCCATTTTACTAAGGAAAAATTACAAAGGATTCAGGGCGAGCCAAGGACCCTAATGATATTTACTCCAAACTTTCGGTTCCTCTAAAAGTTGCATTAATGACACTCGAAAGAGTAAATTCTCCTCGTTATTGTAGGTTTAAAATTGGTATTTCACTTTTAGAAGATCTTGAGTTGCCCCCGGAGGGGTAAACCTACTTCGGATAGTAGGTATGACATATGTATTTCACTTTGAAAGTTCATGAAATTACACCCAGAGGGGTAAATTTTACTCCAAATAATAGGTTTGATATAGATACTTCACTTTGGAAGTCCATGAAATTGCCCACGGAGAGGTAAGTCCTACTCCGGAGAGTAAGATGACATATGTACTTCACTTTGAAATTCCATGGCATTACCCTCGGAGGGGGTAAGTCCTACTCCGGAGAGTAAATATGACATGGAAGTTAGGTACTTCACTTTGGAAGTCCATGAAATTGCCCTCAGAGGAGTAAGATGATCCCGGAGGATGAGATATTTTACCCTCGGAAATGGTGAGTCTTACTCTTGGGGTGAGACTTAACTTGTAGGAGCTTTCAATTGGGAAGATTTAAACTTGCCCCCGCAGGGTGAGGAGATCCTGGAGGATGAGATATTTGACCCTCAGAAGGGTGATCTCACTCTTAGAGTGAGACTTAGCTTGTGCTTCCAGAGGTGTGATGTGATCCTGGAATGTGCTTGAATTCTATAGAACAAATGCCTTTGAAAAATCTGAATATGTGGGATCCTTCTTGCTCACCCTCTTTTGTGTTGAACTATTTATTGTAAATAGTTAATTACAATATTCAAAGGATAAAAAGATTTAGAAAACTTTCATTTATTGAAAATAAGATGTTTGTAAGGTGTACAAGCAAATTTCACCTCAACCAGGATATAGTCTGGCCTAAGAAAGCATATGAAAAGTTATACAAGATATTAAGAAAGGTGTACTACTCTTTAAGGGTTTAGCTGGTAACACCTTTCCTAAGTTTTCAGTTGGAAACTACCTATTTCGTTCTTAGTCTCGGATAAACTGTTTCAAGTAACCTCTTCCATAAGCACTTCAATTACATTTTTCAAAGAAAAACATCATTGGTATCATGCCCATGGTCTTTGTGAAAGCAACACCACTTTTTTTTATCTCTATGCTCTGGGTTGCTCCTCATTGGAGTTGGCCATTTCACAAAGGAAAATACTTAGGTAGACCTGGTCTTTGCCCCACTTGTAGACCATGTGGTGTAGATTAAATGTTGTGGAATTTATGACATCAACTGATGTAAAAAATATTCTATAAGATTAAATCTTGACGACAAGGTCTACAAGTGAAATAAAAAACTGGGTCTATGTAAGTATTTTCCTTTCACAAAAGGTTCTTTCTCAACCATAACTAAAATATAAGTCGGGGTAGAATTGAGTAAAGTATAAACTTTAGGAAGATCAGGACTCCTCCTATGGGGCACGGTTACAGATAGTCGATCCCTAACATTGCTCTTCTTACCAGATTCTACTTCACTAATTTCTTCATTGGCCTTTCTCTTATTCCTTTCTCCCTCATCAGCCTGAGCAAATTTTTCTGCCCTAAGAAAGATAGCAGTGAAAGTGGTTGGAGGTTTGAAGTTGAGGTTAAAGGAGAATTTTTCTGGCCTCAACCCAGTCTGGAAGGCCATAATCTGCATTTTCTCTGTAACTCATTGGATTCCAATCGTCTCCTTTTTGAACCTTTCCACATAATCCATGAGTGATTCATCTAACTTCTGCTTAAGAGTAAGCTGGTGTGTTCTCAGGTTTTAGGATTCTCTTTTGATTCCCAAACTTATTTAAAAACAAATCTACGAGTTGATCAAAATTTTTGATGTCACCCTTCTTATACCCTCTAAACTAGTCTGAGGCAGGGCCTTGAGGGTTCTAGGAAACTCTTGGCAGAGGATAGCATCAGACGCTTCTTGGAGGCACATTTTGGATAGCAGTTGTAGGCATCCAGATGTTCCCATGCATCAGTATTCCCATCATAAGAGTCAAAGTGGGGAGTTTGCCGTCTTATAGAAAGAGGTTCTTGCATGATGTCGTCAGTGAAGGGAATGGAATACTTGTATCTAGTACTCCTTCCTTCTCTATCATCCATTCTATCCACCCTAACTTGCAACTCTTCTAACCTATTCCTTAGCTCTTCTTCCCTTTCGAGAACTACCAACATAGTACGTTCCTTCTCTTGGAGTTGTCTTTTCTCATGAGTTACAGATATTGCTTCACCTGGACTCCTTTCCCTGATACCACTCAGCCTTGATGAGGCCACTCTTCTGGATTCTAGCCTGGCAGTTTGGCCAGTTCGCTCTTGCCTGGCAGATTGATGAAAGTGCTCCTGTTGGGCGGATCCCTCAAGAGTTAGTTCCCTGGTCCTCTGTTTCTCTCTCCTTGAGTTTCCTTTCTTCCTCGCCAGCATGAAATTGGGGATGGACAATCCAGGGATTGCTACCCGAATGGGAGAGGGTGTTGTTCGCCTTGAGAGAGGTGTTGCTCCAATTGCTGTCTAATGAGCATTTCCTTCAACTGAGCATTTTGCTGCCTCAACTTGTGAATCTATTCATCCTTGTCCACAACTCGGGGACTGGAATCCCCTTCGTGTTTCCTCTGTCGATCCAACAGGTTCATCTCCCTGTTGGATCGACCGGAGTAATGTTGAGTTGAAATTTCTTTTCTCTTGTCAGCGTTACTCCTGTGAGTGTTACGCGTGTTAGGTGCCATGTCTTAGAAATAACTTTTCGTTCAGTTTCCTACAGACGGCGCCAAATGTTGATACAAAAATTTTGGGGTAGGGTTAGCTCGTGTGCAGTATCGTCCAAAATAAAAGTTGGGACCACGCGTAATACCCACGTCCACCTGAAATAAAAAGGACAGGGCTTTGTCTCCCAAGGTAGGTTTCGACGCTCAAATCAGTACTTCGACCAGAGAGTAAAATTCAATAAAAATTCAAAACTTTTATAATTGGGAAACCAAGTAATTCTTTGAATCTGACCTGTCATTTTGATATTTATACCTGAAACCAATGGGTCGGATCGATCCGTAGGTCGAATATATAATACCTGATCCATTCGGGCCTATTGAGCCATGGATATAATTACTAAAATACCCCCCGTGGACCCGGGCCTAGAGCCATGTGTAATATTGTCATTGAATGTATTATTTTGACATCATCAATATCGATCTAACTTACAATATTAATTAAAGACTTAATATGATTTTTTTGAAAAAACAAAATTAAGAACCGTAAAGAACCTTGTGAAATAATTCTGGCTTATAATACTTACAAGCTCATAAATTAAAGGCCTTAATGTTTTGTTATAACTTTTATCGAATCAAAAACCTACAATAATTAATTAATACCTCCCTGAAAGGACTCCCTTAAAGTTCCATCAATTTCACAACTCCTCTTATAAGTAACCAGTCATCAGCAAGCTCATACCCTACTTAGTTAAATTGGTGCCCTCATTTGAAATGAACTCTTCGATTTATGGTTGTTTCGGTTTCAATGTGGTCCAAATAGAAAATTTGGTATTAATTTCCGTAGCTTTAGGAATTTGAAAGGTTCGTGTTTCATTGAAATTAGAAGTACAAGTCAATATCAGAGAATATCCAACTTCAATTCACCCATATGTTCATTATATATATCTATATATGTGGTTGAGAGTGGGTTGAATTTCTTAAGTCCTAATGTCTTGAACATGGGAATAATTAATGACATATCATTGGAATTTCAATCAGAAACTAAGACTGGGATGAATCATAATTTGCCCCCAAAAGTTGTTCAATTTAACCATTTTAGTTCTTAAAATTAATTGGTCTGCTCAATCTGCCCTCTCTAACTTCCTAATTCATCTTGATGAAATCTAAACGCTAAAGGTTGGCAAGAACCAATTTAATACAGGAAAATTCTATAATTCTTATAGGAACTGTCTCGTTGTATTTTAAAAAATTTATATAGTATAATATAATGTGTTTTAAAAACAATAGTTTTTAAAACTAACGGATAATTTTTTAACGAGACTATAATTTCCCTCTACTATAATGTAAGTAGCACATTTTATGATTGATTCTTTAATTGTTTTTTTTTTTTTTTTTTTTTGAGGGGTAAAAATTGATCCTGTAATTTGTACATGTCCTACTTTTCACAAGAAAAAGAAAAAACAAGGCAAAGCTACCACAAATAAAAGGGTTGTACTTTTTGCAAGATTCTTCCAATAAATGTGGACCTTCGTCGATCATTATCTTGTTTTTCAAAATCTTTTCTGGAACACAAACAACGGAAAAGTCGTATCAGATTTGTTTTCCTCCTATTTTCTTGGAAAACCTAAGAGCCAAAATTGAACTACTTACCGCTGAACATCATAATTTTTTTTTTTTTCAATAGACAATAATATTATTCTATTTTTATCTATCTACTATAAGGGAGAAGGAAAAGGCCCAACTAAACTTAAAGGGACTAGAGAAACTTTACCTCTAAATTAAACATATACACTACTATTCACTTAAATTTAAGTCAGGAATAATATTGATAATACAAGGCTGACGTTAGTAATAAGAAGGGTAATTCTTGAAAGATAAATAACGTATAACAGTTTAGAAGATTTGTACAAAAATAAAATTTTAAATTATGTGTATTTTACTATATAAGTTTTCAAGATAAGTAATTTGCTTCCATTATCTTCCTATAACTTAAAGTTCCTAAATAAGAAAAAGAAGTAGTCTATAGAAATATACCATTTGTTATTTAAAAAATAAAAAATAGAGGCAACGTGTCATTTATATTCCATGTTTATATGATTAAAGAATTGAATTCAGAATGAACATGAAAATACTGTAGCTATGTAACAGATCTAGTGTGCTTGTTGCAGGCATGAGAGAAGTTGGCCACCATCAATCCAAGTCGCAGCTGTTTCAGATCAAATTCATCCAACTCAAAATGAATAATTATATAGGCCTGTATAAGTTTGGCATACTTTGCCAAAGTCGACAAAAATAACTTTCTATTTGAAGCACAATAGAGCACATGTTCGATCCTTCTTGCAAATTTACATAAAGCAAATTAATTAGTATTTTAGCCTTTAACAGAAATAAGTGCTTAAATTATCCGAAGCTCTCTTAATTGGATACAAAAACTGAAGCGTTGTTAATCAAAAAGATACAATTATGGAAAATTCTATTATCTTATTAAACACTAATACTATTATGTTTAAATAATTGTATGATATAAATATTAAAGTATAACATTATGATATTCTAACGAAATTATAGAATTCCTCTATAATTATATAATGGAAACCAAATAGTGGGCTGTTCATTACAGGCTAGTCCAGTCATTACCAAAGTCCATAATTGTTTCTTCACATATGCAATCCACGAAAGCTGCACACGGAAATTGACATTTAAAAATGTGTTCTTTGTATATATGTTATTATAGCTGTGGAAGAAAAATGATAAAAAGACACAGAAAGGAGGAAAAAAGATGTTCCACTTTTTCCCTTTTAGAAGTTATTGGTTGAGAAAAAGTACCTCCTCCAAATGAAGTATGGAAATTAGATACATCATACAAATCCCAATTCTTGAAAAAAAAAAAAATGAACAAAAAGAAAAGAAAGAAGAAGACATGAAAAGGTCCTGCTGATTATGAATTGCCCGATTGGGAATTAAAGTGGAAAAAAGCATCATTATTTCTCTCGAGTCATAATCTATTTGGAATTGAGCCTCCACTTGCAATTATTTACAATAAAAATCAAACAGGAGTTTAATATGCACAAAATGTCTTAGAAAAGACTAGTCTGGAATTTTATGTCTCTATCAGTCATTTAAGTTTTACATCTCCATTTTACGTCTGTATAACTAATTCTCTACTCGGAAAATAGAAACAATACAATCTATAATCTTACACTTCTTTAAATGCTTATTTTTTATTATTAAATTTTAGATTGATTATATTCCTAATTTTTAGAGATTCATTTACAGACTTCTTTAAATGCTTATTGTTTATTTTAGATTGATCTTATTAGCTTAATTTTTAGAAATTCGTTAACCTAAAATACTCTCTCATTAGAGAATTATAAGTAGTGTTTATTATGCTACTGCTACTATGCTCCACAATAATGGATTTCCACAATTATTCAGGCCTTTATCTGCATTCAACAGGTACACGTTAAGGCCACAAGGCTAATTAGTTTGTCTTTTATTTATTTATTTTTCTTTAGTTTTTCTGGGAAGGTCCCTTTTGATTTCCAATATTATTGCGTTCAACAATTACTCATGCCTTTGATTTTCGACACCCCTGAATTATCCGTAAGCCAATACGAAGCTATGTTTTCACTGTCTTGATTGTCCAATCACATAATAAATATCAAGGCCAACTTTTCATTTTGAATTCGCTACAAATTAATTAAACTTAAGAATGATAATGAATGACAAGACATCATACTGCTTACATAAAAGAAATGGCTGATAGCGCATAGTTTACACTTAGAATATGGATAGAACTAGCCACTGTAGATATTCAGAATTGTATGAAATGTCCAAATATCCCGAACAAATGCAGTAAAATTGATGTCGACAATAGTGATCGATGTTGAGTCAACATTGTCGACGTTCAACATTCATGATCAATCTTTCTCATGTATACCCCTTTTTTTTATTAAAAAAAAAGAAGAAGTATATGATATTGAAAAATATTTACGTAGATCTAATTTTTGTGTTTCTGTAGATCTTGTGATCAGGATTAAATTTTCCTGTCTCTTATACATATCTAGATGATATAATAGATTTTATAAAATTTAATCTACACTACACAGTTTACAAGTAAGGTATAAAAGATTTTTTGAATAAATATTTGCCAATGATATATCCCACTACCAGAAAAATGAGCATTTATAATTATCAAAACAAGTTATAAAAATTAAAATATTAGTCACACAAAATTTTGTGATCACTTTGTGACTTAAACGAGGATAAGTATTTAAAAAGATACAAAACTAATCATGACTTATAAACAGAGATTATACCGTCATTCATGATTAAGAATCATTAGCATTGTTATGACTTGCATTTAAATATAGCGTCACCAAAAAATATATTTATATATATTCGTGACCCTTAAAATAATGTAAATTTACGAAAAACGAGTTTTTCTTGTTGTGTTTGTTAGTGTAATATAACTAACAAATACAGACCTTGATCATCTGCAATCAAGAAGACACCGTACTATAGAGATATTGAAATCGAAACGGATAAAACTAGTAGCCTCTATGAACTCCTATATTATTGTGGTCGACCAGCATCCTTCATTAATTTTTCAACCAGGGCATTTTGGCAGGAAAACATTTTCTTGTAAAAAAGAAAGAACACATGCACTTCATTTGGACACCGGACACCTACTGCTCTATACAGTGTTATGATTTTGTCTGTGAAATTTATCATGCAGAGTTTCAGCTCAATTCAGGGTAAAAACCTGCAAAGAAACAAAGTTGTACTGCCTCTATTGACAAGTGAAATTTTTGGGTTTTGGTACCGGTGGCAGTGGAAATAGGCCATGGCACCGGCGAAGAACAACCATAACAATGTCACTATCACCATGCATAGCCTGTGTCATAATCCAGCAAATTTAGTGCTGGCCTTTAGTCAAGAAGTTGGGGGCCGACATTTTTTTCAGGACAACAAAATTGAAAACTAGCTTTACTAGTTTGCTAACAGGGCTCGATGAGATTGTAAATAACACAATCAAATTATCAAACCGTTTTAGCTTCAACTCAGTCTTAGACTAAATAGTAAATGGATAATCAAACTATTAAAATATTTTAGATTCGACTGTCTCTGCTCCTGCTCTACATTATCTTAAAAGAAGAGGGGTAATTTTACTCACTTTTTCCTACCCGAAAAAAGTACTACATCAATAATTTAGGAACAAATCTCTAAAAGTTTTTATTCTCATGCAACGTCAAGTCACCATTTGACAAGAAATATGTAATAAATGCTCGAGTACGTAAATTTTAGGTTCTCATGCAATTCATTATTCATGCACGCATATAACATTAAATTAAAGACACCTTGTAATATATACGAAGATCGAGTTAATTTAAGCTTCTGGCAGGCATGTATGGATATATTGTAAACCAAAGTTCAAGATTAAAAATTTTTAAGTTTTTGTTGAAGTTTAAATCATGCAAATTAAGTGGCAGCTAATTAAGGTCGAGTGTAGGAATTTCTTATGAAAAAAAAATCAGAGAAAAAGAAGAGATCTGTCGGCATGCTAAAAGTCAGGTGGTTACACGTGCTTGTGCTTTAACACTAAAAAACAGTCAACGCATCATTTATGGACAATTTTGGTCCCCCAGGTGGGCAGGCCATCGAAGAAAGACGGAGGAGTGAAAAGGAAATTATGGGACCCCTTTATAACTTTTTTTTTTGAGAATTTATTTGAATTTCTACTTTTTCAAGATTTGCGGCTCTTGAAAATGAAATCAATTGGTTTTTGATGAGTATAATAAAAGTATTGAACTTTATAATTGTCGAAAATGAAATAAATAACTTATGAACTTCGGAATTTCTCCACCAACTACAGAGGACCATATAAATTCAACCGACTACTGTTGTCACTTTCTGCATGGAGTGTATTATTTATCTACTACACCCCAATCCCGATGATTAGCAAAGAAGATAGATATATATTGACAAAATAATGATACTCCCAATATGGAGCTTTACTATCTGAAACCATAATGATCCACTCTTTCTATATGTTTTAATTTTGAGTGATTTGGGAAAATCCATTTTCGTTCATTGCAAGGCAAAGGATTTTGCAAAATCAACCGAGTTCGAGTTCAAATACAAATTGAAGTGTAAAACTTAGTGGCAAGGTCCACCATCAGTGACAGATGTAGGATTTGAACCGAGAGGACAAGAATATAGTATAGAAATATATATTTTGAGGGAGAATTTTTTGTGTTTATAGTACTTTTAAGAAAGTAAAATCTAATTTTAGTGAAGGTATAATTAAAATTTTTAAAAATCAAGGAGAGAAATATTATTTTGGCATGTATGTATACACGTATGTATGTATAGACATGTGCATAGAATTAAGTTTGTCATCATTAATTGTTATTTTTTGAAAAACAAATATAATTAGCAGCTTGGAAAATGCAATAAAGTACCTTTGCACTAAACCTTTTTTACCAAAACAAAATTTTGCATTTAGCCACATGGACCATTTTTTTGAGAATTATAACATAATAAAAAAGATCACTAATTACTCTAGAATGTATGTACACGTATATATACAGGTGTAAAGATGAGGAATTTTCCTAGCTCATTTTTAAGTACTAGAATTTTCTTGGACACATTGAAGAAATGTGTAGTCCCCTAATGTGATTAACGAGGAGCAAAGGGGTCACTTTCACAATGTTTGTCATTTAGTGCATCAGACAAGGATGGCAGACAGAGCATTTGTCAAACTATAGGCCGAAAAATAAACTTTAAAACGCTAGTGATATTATTGCATTATTGTGGTGTAAACCAACAAATATAGAGAAAATAATTTATGGTTTCCCTATTTTAGATTTACCTGTAAATCGTCTATCAGTATTAAAATTTTATAAAATTTTATTTATATTTTTTTAATATTATTTATTTCTTAATATTTAATTCATAACACAGAATATACAATTGAAATTAAAAATTGAATCTATCTAAGTAATTCTCCAAATATACATAGTAAAATTTTGTACACAAACACTAGATAAATTTCAAACAATAATGAGTAGGAAGTGTTCTTAAATTGCATCCACGAATGGGGCTTTTGGTTTCCAACATTATATGATCTTGATGAGGACCCATTTTGATTCTCGTACGATTTTTTAATGTATGTATCAAAATATCAGTGCCTGTATTGACCTATTTGCATAATTGCGTGCAATAGTTGATGGCTCAACCACTATGGCGTGTTTGTCTGATAAATGATAATTACATGTATGATTACAATGAAACTTCGAAGTGTTTACAGTGTAGGAACTTTATTTTGGCGTAGGAGGAGATTTTCTTTTTGTAAAGTTCTTTTAACAGTGTTTAATTTACTAAAAATTAAACGAGTTTTTGGGGAGAGATTAAGAATGATTTTCTAGTAAAGTAGGCGAGTAAATCAGAGACATTATCATAATTAGCAGCTATCTGAGTCAAGAATGAATTAATTTTTTGTCTGGCAAAAGAATGAGATTAAAGTTGTGGAACTTTCTTGGACGACCGTACCAAGTCCATTTTCAACCTCCTATCATGATCAACTTTTTAGCTATTACTAGCTAACTATCATCTCAAAGCAACACTAAGCAGAAGTTTATCATAATTATTAGGGATTACACAAGAACTACACGTTGGATTAAGATGATAGAGACAGATCTCCAACCCATATAACAGGGCCCTCCATATGAGGTCTTTTCCACTAACATTTCCAAAGTAAAACAAAAGGTTAAAAGTATGGAAAATAAAGAAATTCCATTCTGTAATCTCGTAGAAACTCCTTAATGTTTATTTCTCATTTCTATATTTTAGATTAATTTTATCTATACTAAATTAATTTTTAAACACTCATCTGTTAAAATAAAAAAACTCTCTCATAAGAGTTATAAATAGAATCTATAACTTTAAAAATTATAATGTTTGTAATATTATTATTTCTTTAAAAATATATCAAACCGGCAAATTCTTCCGTGGACATTTCGCAATATTTCTGGACCCACATAAATTAAATATTTAAATTTATACGAGACCCACATGTTCTGTAAGAGTGTAGTACAATAAGCCGGTGCCACAAAAGAATTTACCAACTACAAACTATAAGGTCTAATTTCAAGAATCCTTTTAAATAATGATTACTACCAGTGTTTTAGGAAACTTCTTCCTCATTACAGAAGCGCGTCTGAAACACTTGGAATGGAATGTTAACAAATATTTAGCTGTTTGGAAACAGTAGAAAATCTGGAATTTAATGAACCAATCTTCCAAAACACTTTGATTGGCTCTTTACAAGTAGATAGCTTTAATCATGATCCAACCAGATTCAGTGTTTTGGATCATAAAGTATATCGAATGTTTTGTACCAACATTCTTATGTATGACCGTAGAAATTGTACTCCTACAATTAATGTTTTAAATGTTTTTGCGTATTATTAATGTGTTGGATTACTTCTCATCCATTCTAAAAGTCCAGTACCAGGTACCACTCATTCCAGACTGCTGCTTTCTGTCTTTCAATCTTGACATCAAGCATTCAATTAGTACCACTACATGTCCAAAATTCAATCCTCGCTCAATCCATAAAAATTATTATAAGTTATAAAATATGTACTGAATGTCAATTCTGACTTTAGAGAAAGAGATATATTTTATTTAATCGTCTTTTAATATTTAAAATAATTTTAAAAAAAATCATCCTATAACCTCAAAGAAGGTTGATTGAACATGCATAAATAATACTAATTTGGGGGGAAAGAAAAAAAGAGCATGCATAGATAATAAGGAAAATGAAAATCTAAACAATTAATAAACTCAATATAATAAATTTTTAGCATTACAAAACTGGTCAATTTACAAGATTCTTTTACAACTATTATCATATTCAGTAATGTTGACGTGTTTTCGAGTATAATTGCACTGGAATAATAAATATGTAGGGTTATGTGTATTGGTATGCCGACGTAAATAAATGATATATAGTAAAAAGAATAAGTTGATGATTGTAGGGTGGAATCTTTGTGTGACTTTGTCGTTGATCTTCACCGCTGAGGATGGTGACGGTGTTTGATGTGAAATTGTAAATAAATTAGTTTCCATTCCGTGAGACCCACAACTCCACATCAAGGTTGAAAGCCTAAAAGGGATATGCTTATTTGTGCATGTAATTTAGTGCGGATATGCATGTATAGATGCTGTGGGTGGATGTGGGACGGGCTTGGCAGGGAACAAGGCTAGATTGATAGGGGGCCTCTAATATTCGCGGCGTCTACTTAGTCACAGACATAACTTATCCTAGGCTATCTTATTTCCACGTCCACGTGACCCAAGAGTCAAACCCACTGTACTCATTTTATCCTTCCCAGCTGTATTGATCGCTAAATTCTTCTTATGTGCACGTAAATTTCCACATAAATCGGGAATCAAAGGTTTTAAAACATAGATCGAATTTATGTAAGAAATTTATAAAACTATTATAAAAGATGTGAGATCAATGAGATTCAAACTATAATTATTGAATATGTAATATTTTTTAATATGTGGTATAATGTATAAAAATATGTATCTTTTTTAAAAAAAAAAATGTACATGTATATATGTATATTCTGTACGTGATAAGTTATTCCGGTATAAATAACTTGAGGCGGTTTTATGGAGGTTCTCAAGTGAATTTGATACTATGAATCAAATTAGACCCTCATGTAGAATCCACCGGCTAATATTATAGAACTGCAATCCACACAAGTATTTATTGTATTGATCACTCCTCATCCTCAATACTCCAGTCGAATCCCCTCGGTGAAAATGAAGTGCAATGAACTCATTTAGGCATTTATCATAATTGATAATCCATGACTAGTAAGGAAATTATGAGGTGAAAAAAAAAAAGAAATTCCCATTTCGAATCCCCTTCCCATTTAAGTCACTACCATACTACTTTAGACCTTGGCCCAACAAAATTTTCATCGCTTAAACGTGGATGACAAATCACCTAAATCGGCCCATAATTTTAGACGGTAGTAAAATGGACTAAAATTTTGTCTCAATCATCAATGCCCAGGCCCTGTTTTGTCTTACTATCCATCAGTCGAGCCCACCAAACAAATGCCCTGAAGAAAGTATATATACAGGTCCAAAATCTACCGAATTGTAAGCGTCGTCCCAATCTCAAACAAATGCCATGAAGTGGATTTTTGCTGGATATTAAGCCCAAACAAATGAAAGGCCAACTTAGACTGCAGAGGTATATTTAATGAACAAATGGACAATAGTCAGGCCTGACACACGATCGTAGCTTTCCAACAATAATTTTAATTTAGATCCATCTGCAGCAGCCTACCCATAAACGTTGTATTGTGGAAGATTTAGAAGCTTATTGTTGGGCTGGTTAAGTAGTATTGCCAATTATTTCTCTAGTGAGCCCAATTCTTGAGACTCGACCCAAAACTAGAAGGCAAATCAGATAGCAAATCAGTCTAAAAATACAAAAAGACAGCCCACCTAAAAACTAAGAAAATTCTATTTTTCCTTTATAAAACGATTCTATTATTTGATTTAAAGGTGTACAGCAGAATATGATGTGTTTTGAAAATTTTTACTAATGAGCTTTGAAGGACGGCGAATTCCATAACCGTGTTCAAAGAGGCCTTAATTAATGTAAATTTTTAATAATATTTCTTGGGTATTTTGCCAGTTTTTGCAGGCCCATATTGCAGATTTGGAATTAAAAAAATAATTTACAAAATTATAAATTTAGAATTAGTCATCAAAATTACCTACTTAGCAAAATTATAATTAATCATCATATCGCATATACTTTGGTTGGATTTTGTGGGAGATTCTTACATGGATCGGATTCATGACGTAGTGCTATGGACCCAAGATCCCTTTATTCATGTTGTTCTACATTACTCTAAATCACTTAAATGAATAATATAAAATAATATGAATTAAGATATCTATAACACTATATCATAAACCCGGTGTATACAAGAATTTTCCGATTTCGTAGGCCTATTCAAGGAGTTTATCGTTTTTTAAACTTCCAAGTACAAAGTTATCGTAACGGACAATTTGGGTGAAAAAAAGAATAGTTTATCGTTTTTTAAACTTCCAAGTACGAAGTTATCGTAACCGACAATTTGGGTGAAAAAGAAATAAGTACAAAGTACAACCATACTACCCAGAACTATAAATTCTCAACCTGGCAAGTACTTCCTTCGGAGGAAAAAGGAAAAAATAAAAGAAAAGAGAAAATTTTTTGCTTTTTATTTTGGAGTAAATATTACAGATAATTGAATGATTGAATTTATCGAAAAGTAGCAGCCTCAATTACTTTTCAATAATTTTAACAAAACTGAAAAGTGATGAGCCTCAATTATTTTTTAATAATTTAATCAACGGTTGTTATATTCTATCTGATAAATTTTATGTAAGGTAGTGAGAGCCTTCTATTTGGAGTGGAGGGTTTATATTTCTGAAACATAAAAGAACTATTCCAAACAAACAAACTAAACCTTAATCCCACTATTCAAAAAAATAGATCATGTATTCTAAATAGTAAACTTTTATTGATTGAAGAGCAATTATTAAATATGTCTAGTAAATCTTCCTGATCAAAATAAAAATTTCCTATCCATTTTATATTACGGATGAATAACCAAAAACTTAAAAAAAGAATGCCCATTTGCCTTTTCTATGGCCTTCTCTTGTTGTCTTTCATCACACAAGCAATTTTTTCCTCCATTCTCAATTTTGGAGAGGGTGGGAGTGGTTAGGACAGCCGCATGATATAAAGATAGGGTCTCCTTACTTTAAATTATAGGAAAAGTCGGGTGTAGGTCTGGGATCGCCCCTTTCGAATTCAAGAATAAAGTCCTTCAAAAGCCTGAGGACATTTTATTGCTGTCAACTGAGCGCTGAAACCCTGCTAATCGACTAATGCTCGGAGTTGGCATCATAAAATGAAGGTTCAGAATCGAATCCCCTTCTTCAAACTATCAGTAGTCATCTCTATGAAACTTCTATAACTGACATGACAGGACAGTTCGGAATACGGTCCTCTTAAGAAATCATTCCTTTATATCTAAGGGTTTGTATCAGGGTTGGGGGGGGCAAAAATTATAAATACATATTCTTAGAGAGATAGTTTTATAATTTTTGTAAAATTTTACGGGATAAAATCTAATTTTTTTAAAAGGAGTTATTGAATAAAATTTTTAAAAAATGTCAAGAAAAATAAAATATTTTTGAAACTCTTGGGGAATAAGATTTTATAAATATATATATAGGGAACACTTTTTATATTCTTTAAAAATTTTTGAGGGGCAAAGTCTAATTTTTATAATAGTATAATAATAATTTTAAAAAATTAAAGGGAGAAAAACATAATTTTAAAAATCTTAGGGGATTTAAAAAATTTAAATGAGAGAAAAATATAATTTTAAAAATCTTGGAGGGAGGCGGCCAGCCCTCCCCACCCCTATGATCTTCCCTGATTTGTACATTACAAATATTTAAAGTATATGATGTAATACTGTCCAATATTTTAAAATAAATGAAATAATTGCCTCAACGAAATTATAAAATTTCTTTAAATTGTATGTACGACTATGATTACAAACTCTGCATTAGTACTCAATATTTCCTCAATTAAGACAAGAAAATGTAACAAAAAGATTATTTCATATTCGTTTGTTAGTTTGTTTTATGACATAATTATCCGATTAGTTGCAAATGATATTTAATAATTCATTATTGAAGGGGGAATAAAATGGCTAGAGATAGAACCTTTTGACCTTCATCTTTCCGACTTGGACCGGACAAAGACAGCCAAAAACTATTTGAAAAATTTTATAATCATTTTTAAGAAATTATTCTTTTGTATTTTAAAAGTTTGGATAATATAATATTGGAGAATTTTACAGTATCTCTTTTAGAGAATTATTCTCTTGGTTTTAAAAATTTGTACAATATAATCTTTTTAAGTACATGTTATTATACTATACAAACATTTAAAGTACAAGGGAATGGTTCTTTAAAAGGGAGCGTAGAACTTCCCTATAATCAATATGTACTTTAAAAATTTATACGATACAAAATTCTTAAAATCAAGATAACGATTCTCTTAATAAAATTATAGAATTATCCTAACCAGTTAAGCATATCCAATTAGTAAATTGTACCATTACTTACCCCCAAAAGCCGTTGAAGGCCTAAATGGAACCATTATAATATCATTTTCTTCCGCAAAGGATGCAGCGATTAGAGGAAATAAATTCGATTTTTCTGCATACTAAATCCAAATGGTCCGGGGGCAGACGCATCATTCTTTAGTATGAATTTATAAAGATACTATTTTAAACTTTTAAGGATTAATCTTTTATACATAGTCAGTATAAAAAAAAAAATTATGCTATTGAGTATTGATATATGTTACATGTATAATTTGTCATAAAAATAATATTTAAAATTTAAATAATATACACGTGTCATACATTCACACTAAATAATATAAAAAATTTTTATATCGACAATATATATAAGATTAACTCAACTTTTAAATGGCATTAGTGAAAACTTCAATTTACAATAGGATAAGAAATAAAGAAAATGAATGCTTAAATTTAGAATTTAGTAGTAATGTTAGGAACACGAGAACATGTTACCATATATATAAATCAGATTTTAATACAATTGATACATAATAAATCTTTAGAAAATTCTACAGTTCTGTTAAAATAATTATTTTCTTGGTTTTAAGAGCTTGTATAGTACAAGTTTTTAAAGCACATGGTGATGTACTGTTTGAACCCTTAAAGCACAAGAAAATAGTTCCCTAAAAGAAATTGTAAAATTTTCGTAAATCTTTATATACGTTTACAAAAGAATATTGTAGATCATATATACATGGTAAATCTTGCTAATAAAAATAATTAGATTAGTAAGATAATTACCTAATGATACTAGATGAGCAATTAGGGTAATTACACTATCAACCATATATTTACACATCATATTATAATACTTACATATCTTTACATCCCCTCAAACTCAATATGATTGATTGAAAACCAAATTAAGTTTGAAATAAAACTTGAAAAATAAGAGAACTAAAAGATCATATGGCAATGATATATTGATTGAGAGCCAAGAAAACTAAGAGAACCGAATAGATGAAACCAAGAGAATTAGAAGGTTCAAAATTGAGGGAATTCAAAAGTTTAAAATCGAGATAATCCGAAGTTAAAAAATCAAGGGAATCTGAAAGGTCAAAATCAAGAAAATTCGAAAGTTGAAAATCGAGAAATATCTAAAGGCTAAAACAAGGAGACCCAAAAATTGAAATTAGGAGAACCAAAGATTGAAATCAGGAAAATTCGAAAGTTCAAAATCGAGAAAACCTGAAGTTGATATTAGGAGAATTCGAAAGTTAAAAATCGAGAAATACCCAAAAACTGAAATCAGGAGATTCACGAAAGTTGAAATTAGGAGAATCGAAAATTAAAATCAGGGGAAACCAAAGGTTGAAAATCGAGAAAAAACCCAAAAGTTGAAATTAGAAGAACCCAAAAGTTAAAAATGAAGAGAATTTATCCGACAGTATATTTACAGACATAAACTTTGATACCATGTTTGAAATACAAGAAAATGTTACAATATATATATATATATATATATAATATATATATATATATATTAGGCTGAATATGTTACCATATATATAAATCAAATTTTAATACAATTAGTACATAAGAAACTTTTATATAAATTTAAAAGAGAATATTCTAAATCATATATACATGATAAATTTTACTAATTAAAACAATTAGATTAATAAGTTAATTATATAATTTAGGAAAGCAATCAGAATAATTACAATATCAATAATATATTTACATACCATACTATAATATTTACATATCTTAACAAGTAATATGATAGTTTTCTTCATTATTAAAGCCATTACACACGGTTAAAAAGTAAATATAAAACAAGCAGAATTACAAGTACAGAAAATTCTTTGCCATAACTGTCGGATGATTTATACTTTTTAGATGAATTTCCTTATTTTATGAATAAACAGTTATATTAGTTACTCTGCAATACAAAGAAGTACTCCACACGTTCATACACCCATCAATGTGTACATTGTATGTATGGGTGATGCGAGGAGCGGTGTTGGTACGTACAAATACATGCATAACACCTGCAAATCCCTTAAAAGCAAAAATATGTTGTTCAAACAGGGTTAATCATATTAACTTAGCTAAAAACAGCATATCTTTATTTTTTATAGATATGCTGTTTTTAAAGTAAATATAGATCACCTCAACAACTGCATAGCATAATAATAATATTATTATTATTATGCAGTTAATATATTATTACTAGAATTATGTTCTTATTATGCAGTTAATATATTATTACTAGAATTATGTTTAACTCAGTCAATATATTGAAGATATAGGGTATATCATATGGTGGGCATTGGGGGATTTGCAATTGTAATACTCCTACCAAATTACCGAGTCCAAATTTCCAGATCCCAGCTGCCGAGTGAAGAGTGTAGAGGTGCCGAATTGCAGTATTTGGCTTCAAACTTTGCCATAACATTCAACGCCCCTTCATCACATTCAACTTTACAAATACAATCCAACCACCAACGCTCCTTTTTACTCTTTCAACGCGGACATTAAATTCGCTTTCATATACTTCCTTACACACACAGCAAAATATATATATGTATACTTTTTTTTCTTCATCTCCTTGCCAACTACCCACTTTTCTGATTCTGCCATACATTTGAAAAATAGAGGAAAGAGAAACCATTTTTTTTTCAGGCAGCTCAAATTCCCTTTTCCATTTCATCAATTCCCAAACAAACGTCATTCGTTCCTTTTAAGCCAAGCAAGAATCTTTCTACACTGCCCTCTTCTCAAAAAATAAAAACCCCACTGCCTTTTTCTTGCTTGATCCCCCCCCCCCCCCCAAAAAAGAAAAAAAAAAAGCAGCAGCAGCACAAAGCCCATTAGCCAAGCATCAAATTCCGTGCCTTTGTTTATTTATTTATTCATTTAAAAAAAAAAATTTTTGCTCTTCCGGTCTTCAGAATATCACACACACAGTTGGGGTGGATGAATTGTCTTGTGCTTAGAGGGACACAACAACGTTAGCAAAATCAAAAACCCCACTTCCGAAACAACAATAATAAAGCTGCAAAAAAATGGTGCTACAACAATTCAACAATTCCACCTCAAAAATCCCATCTTTGCCCGAAGATCTTCCCAACCCATTTGGCGAACTGGGTATTCACCTGACCCGGTCGGAGCTCCGGGAGACTGCTTACGAGATCCTAATCGGAGCTTGCCGGAGCTCCGGTGCATCCAGGCCTTTGACTTACGTTTCGAATTCCGAGAGGACGACGGAGAGGTCGCAGTCCATGTCGCCGTCGTTGCAGAGGTCTGTTACGTCGTCGGCGGCGAGTAAAGTCAAGAAAGCCCCTTTGGGGGGGCTGAAGTCGACGAGGAAGAATTTGGGTTCCGACTCGGTGGAGGAGGACGCTCAGGCGAAGAACTCAGTGAGTCAGGCTACTACTCAGAAGAAGAAATCGCCGACGGTGGGTGAGTTGATGAGGGTCCAGATGAGGGTTTCGGAGCAGACCGATTCCAGGGTCCGAAGAGCTTTGTTAAGGGTAGCTGCTGGACAGGTTCATAATTTTTTTTTTTTATTAACTTTTTTTTTTTTTGCACTTATATTCAGTTTTAGGTTCTGTTTGGTAATTTTACTGATACTATGTAGTTAATAAAAATCCAATCTTTGAGGTTTAGGCTCTGTTTGGTTTCATCAATTTTGGTTTTGGGGTCTGTTTGATTTCTTGAATAACTTAGGGAGTGAAAATTAGAACTTAATGAATTGGAAAGGTTGAAATTTGGTAGTTTCCTAGAGAACACTTTTTAATTGTTAGTTATCTCTTAATTTTAGCATTTACTAATTTTAGCATTTACTAACATTTCATATCAGTATCAATGGATATGAGGTCGAGCTTCAATCAAATTTTATTTTATTTTATTTTTTTTGGTTTCTAGTATGCAAATTTGTTAATGTTTTCTCTTTGCATTTCTGGGGTTGCTGAGAAATTTCTGAATTTGAAACAAATCAAAATGGAAATATTGACCTATTATGGCAAACCAGTTATTTAAGTGTTTTAGGACTAACATATGATGGCTATATTGACCTATTACGGCCATTTAATTATTGTTTCAAATAAGTCTGCCAAAAGGAGGTAACGATTTGATGATTCAAAGTTTCTTGTTTCCTTTGATCAGCTTGGAAAAAAGGTGGAATCTATGGTTTTGCCGTTAGAGCTATTGCAACAGTTTAAGTCTTCAGATTTTTCTAGTCAGCTGGAATACGAGGCATGGCAGAAGAGAAACCTGAAGATACTCGAGGCTGGTCTGCTCTTGCATCCCCATTTTCCCCTGGAGAAGACAGACAGCTCTGTTCAACAACTTTGGCAGATTATTTCGTGGGGCTTCTGATAAACCTATGGAGACTGGAAAGCACAGTCAATCAATCCAAATTCTTCGCAATGTTGTAATGTCACTTGCCTGCAGATCATTTGATGGGTCTGGCTCTGGGATGTGCCACTGGGCAGATGGAGTTCCTTTGAATTTGCATCTCTACCAAATACTTCTTGATGCTTGCTTTGACGTGAATGATGAAACTGCAGTCATTGATGAAGTTGATGAGGTTTTAGAACTCATCAAAAAGACTTGGGTCATCCTTGGAATAAACCAAAATTTTCACAATCTTTGCTTAGCATGGGTCTTGTTCTGTCGATATGTTGCTACCGGGCAAGTTGGAAATGACCTGCTTTTTGCCACTGATAGTCTGTTGCTGGAAGTGGAAAAGGATGCCAAGGAAACTAAGGACCCAGCTTACTGGAGGGTATTGAGTTCTACACTGAGCTTGATTTTGGATTGGGCAGAGGAACGACTTCTTGCTTACCATGAGAACTTTTACAGAAAAAGGAGTAACATTGATATAATGGAGAATGTTTTATCACTGGCCGTATGTGCTGCCAGATTATTAACGAAAGATGGTTCTCAGGAAAACCTTAGGGAATGGCAAGAACTTGATGTAGCATGTGGTAGAGTTGACTCTTACATCCGATCATCTCTGCAGTTTGCTTTTTCTCAGGCAAGTCTAGAATTTTCCTGCTTGGGAAACTTTGTCAAAAATAGAAGGCATTAACTACATTTTCACGTTTGTGATTCCAAAGTAAACATAGTTGTTGATCCTTCAAATTTTCCCCCAAAATAAATTTTTCTCAAGGAACCATCTATTTTCAGTAGATTGTTTAGACCATTGTTGGTATTTTTACCTGTTGCTTTACAGTTGTAGATGCCTCAGAGTCCTGAATGGAAACAACCCCCACGCCCCCCCCCCGGGCCCCAAAAAATCATTTGATATTCACTCATTTTCATGGTCTAAGATGACTATAATAAATTATTGGCTTTGATGGTGTTGTCGCTGCTGTTTGCACATTCATCTCAGTTTTCATTTCACCTGCAAATTACTCAAGTTCTTTTCTATATTCTCTATCTGAAGACAGGAAAAAGAGAGGATAATCTCAAGTAGGCTGACTGCTAAGAACCAGCAACATTCTCTTCCCATGCTATCCATACTTGCCCAGAATATAGCAGATCTGGCTTTTAATGAGAAGGAAATATTCAGTCCAATACTCAAGCAATGGAACCCTCTTGCAACTGGTGTTGCAGCAGCCAAACTTCATGCTTGTTACAGAAATGAGCTGAAGCAATTTGTTTCTGGTATAACAGAGTTGAGTCCTGATGCTGTACAAGTGCTGATAGCTTCTGATAAACTGGAAAAAAATCTTGTACAGATGGCTGTTGCAGATTCCGCGGACAGTGAGGATGGTGGAAAAGCAATAATTCAAGAGATGACTCCTTATGAAGCTGAATCTGTCATTGTTAACCTGGTTAAATCATGGATAAAAATAAGGTTAGATAGACTCAAGGAATGGGTTGAGAGAAATCTGCAACAAGAGGTATTTATCGCTCATTTCTTTAGTAACTTTGTGCCTCTGTTTATATGGCATCATTAGTTACCGTTGTGGCTTGCTGATCACATCCTGGCACTCAAAATTAAATACTTCATTTAAAAAAAAGACAAACCTGAATTTTTTCAGCAATGACTATTAAGTAGTTAGTCCAATATCTCCGTTCATTTTATTCATTTGAACTACTTTGTGCAAGATGCCTGTCTCTGTATGGTGTATTCATTACTTGTTTGATATTAGCTGCCGGGGTGGACAAATTCTCATGTTTACTCTCTTAGGCAAGCAGAAGTGAGGCACTGTATTACAGACATAAAAAGCAAAGCAATGCCCTCCCCTAAAATTCACTTCTCTTAAAGAAGATAACAGTTGAGATGTAGATTAAAAGGTAGACAAGGTCTCAGTGATAGTCAAACTGAAAGTTTTGTCTCTGATCAAATTGGCTTTAAGAGTACCCAACTTTCCTTAGCTGTCCCTGAAGTAGGAAATGGAAAAAGTAATAGACTTACCAAATGTTTTATTGCCAATAGTCGTGAGATTCTGTAGTGGAAAAATGAAACAGCTGGTTAGCCAGAAATGGACGACTTAAGCTGACTAGCCTTTTGTTACAGGCCTGGAACCCTCGTGCAAACAAAGAACGATTTGCTCCCTCTGCAGTGGAGGTTCTTCGCATTGTTGATGAAACTTTGGATGCATTCTTCCTGTTGCCAATATCAATGCATCAAGTTTTGATTCCTGAATTGATGGATGGTCTGGATAGCTGCCTTCAGAACTACATAATAAAGTCAAAATCTGGCTGTGGTAAATATCATATCAGTTGGAAAATCTATCTGCATATCTAGTAGTTTTTACTTTCTGAAATTAAAAATCCAAAATGTGATATGCAGGATCTAAAAGTACATTTTTTCCTACTCTGCCTGCTTTGACAAGATGTACTGCTGGCTCAAAGTTTGGTGTATTTAAGAAGAAAGATAGTGATCATCTATGGTTCAAGTAAGGAAATCTCAGGTTGGTAACAGTGTCGTGGATGACTACTTTGGTATACCAAAGCTATGTGTTCGCATAAATACTATGCATTTCATCCGGAAGGAGTTGGAAGCTTTACAGAAGAGGATAGCCTCTAATTTGACGAATACTGGCTATGTTCAAGATGGTATTATAGCAGTTGGGTTGGGGAAAATGTTTGAGCTTTCAGCAGCTGCTTGTGTGGAGGGGATCCAGCAACTTTCTGAAGCAACTGCATATAGGATCATCTTTCACGATTTGAACCATGTTCTTTGGAATTACTTGTATGTAGGAGAGGTCTCATCATCCAGGATTGAACAGTTTCTTCAAGAGCTGGAGCAGAATTTGGAAATTGTATCTTCAACAGTACATGACAGGGTCAGGACACGCGTTATAACACAAATAATGAAAGCTTCTTTTGATGGGTTCTTGTTGGTTTTGCTTGCTGGGGGCCCTTCTCGTGCTTTTACTCTTGCATTCTGCAAGAAGCTGCAGTGTTAGATGAGGACTTCAAGTTTCTTATGGATCTATTCTGGTCTGATGGGGATGGATTACCAACTGATTTAATTGACAAGTATTCAACCACCACAAGGGACATCCTCTCACTTTTTCATACTGATACTGTAAACCTTGTTGAACAATTCAAACTTCTGACTCTTGATAGATATGGAGCTTCAGATAAATCCAGGCTTCCATTACCGCCAACTTCAGGTCAGTGGAACCCTACTGAACCGAACACAATTCTTCGAGTTTTGTGTCACAGAAATGATGAGATAGCCACGAAGTTTTTAAAGAAGACCTATCATTTCCCCAAGAAACTGTGAGAGAGATTCCAAGGACATGGTGCTACTGTTTTATACTTGCCAGGCTTCAGAAGTTCCTCTTATTTACTTGTAATGGACTATTGTTGACATCGATTGACCACGTTATTCCAAGGAACGGATTCTTCTTGCATAGAGTATTTATGGGAGATTCTTTCTCAAGTCATAGCCATCACCATTAAGATTCTCACAGAATCTTGGGGCCTGCTCTTTGTAGATTGTATATAAGAATTTGAAGTTCTGGTTTTGTGACAGTTTTTCAGGTCCTCGACTGCTGAGATGGAGGAAAAATAACTGCACAAGCTGGTACTCAGTTAATTTATCAAGTCATTATCACCTTATATGAGCTTTTTCTTGGAAGGAAATATGATAATTGCTGTACAGAGAGTTATGTTTGCACAAAGTATTTATGGATATTGTCTTTTTTTTGGTAGTCTTGATGCATGTGGAGCCGTTAGAAAGAGAGACTTTTGCACCCTATTGCGGGAGTGTCTGTGTATACATGTATTTGAAAGATTTCCTGAAGTTAAATTAGGCCACAATAATACATTGCTGAATAAATTCACTGACATATGCTTGATATCTTTCTTTCTTTTTGTAGTTTACATCATTCTCAGTTCAATTTTGTAAAGATAAAATGCACAAATTTGTAAATGGATCGATCTATGTCAGTAGTGTATACTTTGATTCGCAATTCGTTGCATATATGAGATTTCTTTTACACTTGCTAACAACTGTATGCAAGAACAGGTTCAAAACTGTGTTCTATTTCTTTCCAAATCACATCTTACAAGTTAAAAAATGATCTCAAGTAAACCTCAAGCCCACAAAATCTTTGTTTTTCTCATTCCTGTTGTAACTAAGCCAATCCTGCCGCCAATATCTCTCGATAGGGTCATGTTACACTATTATATTTGTGTTACAACATTATATTTGTGTTACAACAGATTTCCAGAGATCAGTGCCTACAACAAAATGTATCCTAATGCCAAGGATTCTTCTTTCTTCTTCTGCTACTTTTTGAGCTGGTTGTTGAGCTAGACTTCTGAAAAAAGACGTTGTAAGTCAAAAAGTATACACAAAAACAAGAAATACAAAGGACAGAGCATTCTGCAAAAGATTACCGTTTTGGATTTCTTTGTTTTCCCTCGAATCCTGTTCTTCGGAGGTTTTAGTTTGTACCATTATCCGCACCATCCAATGGTGAGTAGTGAATACCTGAATATATTGTTAAAGAAAACAAAATACACAGGGGGGGGGGGGTTGAGGAGTCAAGTTAATACAAAAACCACATCAGAATGGACAACGATATTCCTTTTTTCTTCACATATGAAGTCAACAAGGTGATGGTGCTGCAATAAAGCACATTGAGATACAAATTCAACAGTAACAGCACCCAAATTCTTGGTGCCATACGCAACAAGCCCTGGGTAAGCATAATTAGTAATAGGGTTAAATACAATAAAACCCCCTTAAGATTTGGATTATTTTGCACCAAACCGCTTAACATGATTTTTCTCACTTTGCCCCCTCCATTACTAACCATCAGCAATTTGACTATAAAAAGTCAAGAAAGGCATTTTTATCCCTAGATACTGCAAGAAAATATAAAATTAACCACTTAAAGTTTATTATATTTGTTATTTTAGTCTCTAATTCTAGATTTGTGTCGATTAACCTACTTTAGTCATTTCCAATCAATATAAAAATAATGTCAAAATAACTAAAAATATAATGATGCTCACCAACACTAGTGGTATTCTAAAATACTTGTGAAAAAATTTAAATATAAAAATTCCCTAAGACTATCGATATTTTTTGGTCTTTTCATTATATTTTATTTTCATGTAAAAGCAAATTTTTAAATATACAAGACCCATAATCATCTATTAAAGTTATATTAGTCTATTTTCTTTTGCTTTTCTTTATGTTTATTTAAAATGATTTTTTCTTACTTTTTTTTTCTTGGTTAATATAATTCAACTATCACCTAAATTATACAAAATAACTTTATACATATAAACCAAAACTCAAATTAAAATAATTTAGATCAAACAACTTTAATAATTCATCAAAAATTTTAAAATTAATTGTTTCATCATGTTTTTAATTTTTAAATATTGAAGAAATTTAATTCGAGAATTAGAATATTAATTGAATTAGAGTATACTCATTTTTTAAAAATATTGACAACATTCGTTATTGCTTTTTATTTATCCCAAAGCATTAAATGATACAAAACTTACACGAGGGATTGAAGTGAAATCTCGCTTAAACCTTAAGAGGGTTTACTGCAATTAACCTTTAGGGACAAATTTGTCTTTTTGAAAAAAAAACTGACTGTGGAGTTATATTTGACTATTAGTCAAAGGGGTAAAGTGAAAAAAAAATAACGTTAGGGGTTTAGTGCAAAACAGAAAAAACCTTAAGGGTTTTACTGTATTTAACCCTTACTAACATGACAAATAGAAAATAGAAGGAAAATACAGTTAGTTTAAAGCCATTTCTTTTAGAACGAGCAAATATAAGCCAAATTAGAGACGAACAGAGAAGGCAATGTCCTTCGCATCCTATGACCAAAAAGTATGAAGCATTCAATGACTGGAAAAAGACTCTCTTCTAGAAGGCTTTAGGCAACAAAACTCTTGTGAATCTAGCAGCAGAATATGCCTTGTGCATCATGTCTACCTACGTTTATAGAAAAAATTCATTTATACCAAGCTCTAGTCATGTGAAGAAAAGCTCAATAATTATAATGAAGTTGCTAATAGAAATCCTCGAACAGCAGACAGAGAAGTGGCCAATTTTTATTAAAACTTTGCATGGTTGATGGCTTTAGAGCAATAAGCAATTTTAAGTATTCAAATGCCAACATCCAAAAGGGATGTAATGAACAGCCAACCTATCTACTATTACATTTAGCCATTATTTCCACGATGACCAACAGCGAAACAGAGGTGAATATATAAACATTACTCGAATGATGATCGAGTAGTCAATAAAATGATCAATGACAACCATAAACAAGTGCATGTTTCGATGATATTGTAGTGTAGGAATAAGAGAATAACTGTCCTGAAGAGTAGTCGCACAACTTAATAAAGTAGGCTTACCTCTTCGAAATGTGTAAGCTTGAAATATTTCTTTCCAATTTCAGTTCGCCTTACTCTATCAAAGCCTTTCCCATCTGTCTCCACAAATCTATACAAAGAACCAAAAAAGACAAGATCATTAACAATTTGTAGAAATGTAAAGATGCCGAAACAACACACAGTCAAGTGTTCCCAGTAAACATCACCTGTAATAAGATAGCTTGTACATGAGGCAATTTAACATGGTGGGAGTGGCCTGAGAATCAATCCGATACTGACCATCTCTCTTTTCAGGCACAAGGAAAAGCAAAAATTAGGATACAAATGTACAAAAATAAAATTCAAAAGCTTAAGTATTCCTCCATTTTAGGACGTGAAACTATTAATATCTTTACTGTCTATGCAGCTCAAGTAGGTCTAGATGAGTCCATTAAGACTAAGTTTTGGGAGGATTTAGATGAGATGATAGGTATTGTCAAGGTGAGCAAATTTTTATAGGAGGTGACCTAAATGAACATGTGGGAAGAGATAATAAGGATTATGAAGTACATAGTGGACATGGTTACGGGGGAAGTAACGAAGAAGGAAAATCAATCTTGGAGTTTGGAATGACATTCAATCTTTGCTCCATTATCAATACTTTTTTCAAGAAGAGGGAGGAACATTTAGTTACCTTTAAAAGTGGTTCAACAAAGTTAAAAATTGACTTTCTCCTCACAAGAAAGAGACATAGAAGGGTTTGTAGAGATTGTAAAATCATATCTGAAGAAAGCTTAATCTCACAACATAGGCTTTTGGTGGTGGACTTGAGGTTGAAACATCACATTAGGCGAAGGAATCTACCTAGATTACCTAGAATTAAGTGGAGGAATTTAAAGAAGGAAAAAGAAGAAATTTTTTGGAAAGATTTGTTAGGGCAAAGTATGTGGGACTTCGAAGGAAAATCTGACACTTTATGGAATGACATGGCAACTAGAGTGAGACCAATGACTAAGAAGATACTTGGAGAGTCAAGAGATTATGCCCCCATGAACAAGGAATCTTGGTGGTGGGATGAAGGCATACAAGATAAAATCAAAGTTAAGAGGGCTAATTATAAGGCTCTATATAGTTGTAGAAGTGAAGAAAATACTTGAGGAATATAAGCTTGCTAAAAAGAGGCAAAAAAGATTGTAAGTGAAGCGAGGGATAGGGTTCTGAAGATTTTTACCAAAAATTAGAATCTAAGGAGAAGGAGCGAGATATTTATAAAATTGTTAAAGCAAAAGCCCATGGGATGAAGGACTTAAGTCAAGTGCATCAAGGATGAAAATAATAAGGTGCTAGTAAGAGATAAGGAAATTAAGGAAAAGTGGGAGAGATACTTCCATCAACTATTCAATGAAGGCAATGGAGACGATATCATTTTGGGAGAGTTAGATAAATTTGAGGAGTATAGAAACATAATATATTATCGAAGGATTCAGGAACAGAGATGGAGTAGGCTTTGAAGAAGATGAAGAAAGGAAAAGCAGTTGGCCCCGATGATATTCCAATTCAAGTATGGAAATGCATAGGAAAGAAGGGCATAAGTTGACTTACCAATCTTTTCAAAAAAATATTGCAGAGTAGAAAGATGCCCGACCAATGAAAAAAGAGTAGTCTTACTCTAATACCCATATTCAAAAACAAAGGGAATATACAAAATTGTGCAAATTACAAAAGTATTAAGTTAATGAGTCATACGATGAAACTTTGGGAGAGGGTGATAGAAAGAAGGTTAAGAAACGAGACTAAGGTGTTAGATAATCAGTTTGGTTTCATGCCAGGGAAATCGACTACTGAAGTCATACATCTCTTAAGGAAACTTACTGCGAGATACCATGATAAGAAAAATGATTTGTACATGATTTTTATTGAGCTTGAAAAAGCATACAATAGAGTCCTAGAGAAGTTAGGTGGAGAATTGGAAAAAAGAGTTAAGAGTAGCATATATAGAATCAATAAAGGAGATGTATAGGGATGTGGTTACAAGTGTAAGAATACTAAGAGAGTTGACACGAGAGTTCCCTATAAACATAGGTTTACACCAAGGTTCAGCTCTAAGTCCTTATCTATTTGCATTGGTCATAGATGAATTTACAAGGCACATACAGGAAGAAATACCATGGTGTATATGTTGTTTGCAAACGACATTGTTTTAGTAGATGAACAAAAGATGGAGTTAATGCTAAACATGAGGTCTGGAGAGAGGCACTTGAGGCAAATGGGTTTAGACTTAGTAGATCAAAAACATAATATATGGAATTTAAATTTAGCAAGAATGTACACGTAATAATAGAATAGGGGTTAGTATTGGAGATCAAGAGATACTCATAAGTGAAAATTTTAAGTATTTAGGTTCAGTTCTTCAGAATGATGGTGGTATAGATCGAGATGTTACATATCGGATACAAGCGGTTTGGATTAAATGGAGAATAGCATCGGGAATATTATGCGACCGCAAAATTCCTTTACGACTTAACAGTAAATTTTATAGAACAACAATTAGGCCAGCAATGCTTTATAGGTCTGAATGTTGGGCAGTGAATTACACACATGAGCAAAAGATGAGAGTAGCAGAAATGTGAATGTTAAGATGGATGTGTGGTACATTAAAATGGACAAGATACATATATCTATGAGTATGCTCATGACAAGATTAGAGTAGCACCTATTGATGAGAAAAATGAGATAAACGTGCTTAAGGTGGTTAGGTCATGTGTTAAGACAGCCAGTAAAAGTGCCTCTCAGGCGAGTAGAATTTAGAGAGTAGTCGACATAAGAGGGATAGGGGAACATCGAAAAAGACTTGGTGGGTAACTTGTAAGAAAGATATAGCCCATTCAGAAATTAAGGAAGATATGGTCTATGATAGAGCGCAATGGCGTAACTAGATTTATACAGCCAACCATACTTAGTGGGAATAAGGCTTGGTTTGTTTGTTTGTTTGTTTGTTAAGTATTCCTCCATCTCCATAAGGAGGAAAAGATCAACAGTTGATAGGAAGAGTGAAATGCTTCCATAGCCCACTCCAATAAGCTCAATATAACACATGCATATTTTTGTGCTAAAAAAGAATTCAAGGTATCTGATTATTCCCTTCTTTTGACAAATGACCAAATAACGTTTTACCTAAATCAAGGTAGCTACATTACCAGAATTAAATACTAACCAGATAATCAGGTTCCTTGATGTGAGGAAACACACCCCCTCCTATACGAACCATCCATAGGAATTTATTAATGTCATCACTTGGGTAGCCAACAAGACCTGAAACATAAATGCAGAGGTTAGACCAGTTTCTGCTGCTAATTTGAGCACTTCTTGCCTGATTCCTGAAAGTAATACTGCAGAACCAACCTCCAAAGACAACTAGGACATATTTTACATCCAAAGAGTAAAAGATCTCCCAAGCTGCCTTTTCCGGTGAAGACATGGCAGTACCAACTTATACCAATGTGGGTGTTGTTCCAAGTGTTATTATCAACAATAACAGTGCGATTGGCCATGGCAGTTGTTTGATAACCATAGTCCCACCAAGATGCAACCTGGAAAGAGGTTGAAGAATTATATTATTAACTGGATATCTTCATTTGTGAAAGTTGTCTATTGGCTAACAGAAAAGTTCCAGGTGCAGTATTTATCAAAGTTAAAAAATATCAACAGATAGAGGAGACACAGAGAACATTTTTTTTTCCTTTGCTTGATAATTTTTTGTTTTCTTCTTTTACTTGTTTCTCTAAGCAAGATGCATCATTGAGCAGAAAACCAGGGCTTAAAATTAACTTAAGTGATATACTTGAACTTTATAGTCAAGTAGGACAATTAGTCTTGGATTTGGGATTCTGGTGATTAAATATGGTCTGAGTAGCGAGCATACTCTTTTTCTTTAAGTGGGGAACAGATTTTTGGAAAATAATCTAAAAGTAACGAGCAAGGTCATCTGTGCGCTCTTTTCTGTTTGGCTTGAGTTTTGTTTCTGTTGTCTAAATATTACATTCGACATCGCAATTGCTTTAACCCAATTAGAATATTATATAATATAAATGCAGGTTGCAAAAGAAATTACTAAAAATTGAGGAAGATACATGACGTGGAAATAAAAGAACTCACTTTATCATCGACCTCTGTGTTATGGCTCAACCATGCATAAGCTTAGCTCTCTGAAGTCATCAAAGACATGAAGGCCATCAGGAGAATGAGATGTTAGCACTATAGAGGGTGCTGAATATGCTTCTGCTGCTGCCCAGACACAATGAACCTACACGACCAATTATTTGCAAACAGTGAAGAGCTCAACCAGGAAGCTAAAGAGCAATATGGAAAATCTAGTATAAGGACCGAAAAACACAACCAAACTTAAAATTTGTTTTCAATCTCAATCTTCTTAAGAAGTTCCACAAACTAGTCCCACATGGTATTGCTGTATTTGGTGTTAAATTTGCAAAATATATCATTGAGAGAATGCAAGACTGAGAAAAGTTAGATTAATACATTATCAAAAACAAATTAGAAAACAAAAATCACGCTGCCATATGCATAAAATACACAACCATATTGCCTCTTGAAAATTGTAGCACTGTATTTCAGCCTTTAAGAAGAAACCAATTCTTCTCCTGAATCACCATCCAAATCACATTTATGAATTAAACTATGAAATGAATAAATATGTAAATCTTAATTATCCACCTCCTTCAGAAAAAAGAAGGTGAAGGTCAAAGCCCCAGGGGAGCAGATTGCATAATTGAGCAATTCAGGGCCTCAAGTTCATCTTGTAACAATTGTCGAGAGTTCAGCATATCGTCCATATTTATTCCTCATACTTTCAGTTATACCAAAAGTTAATGCATAAAAAGTTGCTCATGGTCTGTCACCAAACTAAACATCATGCAATAAAAGAATCTCTCTTTTTGTTCTGCGTTGCTGAAGGTGGAGTAAAAGAAAAAAAAAATGATGAAGGCCAAGCAAAACAACATAGAACAATATTTTCTCACTCATGAGCAACAAACAAGCAACAGATAAAAAGATAAAAGTTTTCCTCTTTTACTTGGAGCAAATTAAGCATACATACCACATAGAAGGCAGCCAACAAAACAAGTAAGAAAATAGCAATGATAGATGCTTCAACAGGTAAAACCAAAGGCTTTCTCTCTGCACGGGACCTACTGGCTTAGAAGACATCTCGGGATTTTCCTTCTCCTTCTTCAGCATTTCTTTTTCCTTTTCCTTTTCCTTTTCCTTTTTCTTGTTTTTCTTTGAAGGTCGTTCCTTTAATGAGTCTTCACTTTTATCTGCCTTTGCTCCATTACTCTGTAAGATAACACTTTCAGAACTGCTATCCCCTGCCTTAAGAGTCAACAACACAAAGAATTTAGTCTATGAGGTATTCATATTTCCAACAATCTGAAGGGGTTTCTGTAAAAGCTCACATCAGATGGCAAAATTTCTGATGTAGCAGGCAACTGAAATTTGAGTGAACGAGTAAAAACATCAAATGCTCCTGAAAGAGCAATTCCAGACATTATGCATGCTGCTGGAGCAAGGACAAGCATTAGTCGCACCTGTAACATTAGCAAAGAAAATGTTGCTCCAAATAGTGGAAGCCAAGAAAGCGCAGTGTTAAGCTTGCATATTTCAAAATTTTCTCACCATGACACCTGAAAAGTAAACTGATAAGTTACTATATAAAGGATGACAAAGGAGCTTGCATCAGAGAGTGGCAAAAAGCATGCCTGCAAGTGCAACAGAGAGAGAGATTGGATTATGTGCATGAACCACTCTGACAAGGATATGTAGAAAATCATATTGATAATATCTCTACAAGAGTCCTGATGAAGATTCAACAAGAAAATTGACAACTTACAACAATGCCAGCTGGAACCAAGAAGGCCAAAACATTAAGGTCCATAAAGTAAGATGGCCAAGTAGGCGGTTGATGCTCACTAACACTGGCAATTATTGGTATATATTTGGTTGCATATGTTCTGGCACAATTCAGAGAAGAGGAAAAACAGAAAATATTGTCAGATCACTAACAAATTTACAGATGAAAACATATTCAAAGGGTAAAAAAAATTTAATGAACAATCATTTTGTTATCAGTTGTACCAGAGTTCCTACTTCTGGCAAAAGAATAGACTAAACAAAATAGAAGCAATCCAATGCCAATACCTCCTAATTACACTGCATTTTCTCAACTGGAGAACTAAAATAAAAGTTCAAATGCAAATTAAAAATGAATACAGACAATTAGAAATGTTACTAAAGCATTTACATTCACGTTCTGGATCTCTCTCAAGTTGGTTGTCAGCATGATATCTATAACCAACCTCAGGAATGTAATGACTTGTTAGCATTTAAATAATTAATGGCAACAACTTGCTAGATCAAAACTAAAACCAAAAAATAGACATTATGCTCATTTGAAATTAAAAGAATCCTTTAATGCTATACAAAATATAGAAAGCTTTATAAATGAGTATGAAAAATGGACAAGATTACATTCAACTTCCAAGTTCCAATTACAGTTATAGTTTCTGATCCAAAATACATGGAGTATAAATGACAACCATGACCAACCCGATATCATACCGTGTCCCATCTGCAAGAGGTAGGTAGAGAAAGGCAACTTGGGCAGAAAGAACTACATGTATAGAGTTAAACACTTCATTTCATAAAAGCATCAAACACCTGTCAAGTTCGGTTACTTGATTTACCGTTGCACTCCTAAGAAACAATTCCACGTAAACCATAAACTCAACTAGGGAGTAGATGGAAAGAAGAAACTCACGGATCAAGCAGACTCAGACTACGTCCACTCCAGCCCTTTGTTGGGCTGGAAGCTACTAATGCTACAAGCACAGCCACCACAGCGCAGCAAACTATCCTGAATTTTGAATGATAAGTCAACAAAAAGAGTTCTTAAAATTCATAGTTATCATTTACATGATAAAATATTTAGGCACTTACAGGCCAACTGACAAAACAAGCGTAACTGCCACTTTGAACATTTTTGGTGATAAAATCCCCTTAATGTAATAAACAAGAGCTACAACGTGGATAACAATAAATACCTGCAAATGACAAAGAATCGAGAATTAGAATAAGTACAGAGAATTAGAGATTAAGAGAAACAAAAAAGCATAAATAAAATAAGACGGGCATATAAAATAAGTAATGAATCACTGTAACAAACAGCTGAAACTTACAAAGAGATCAATTTTCTAATAATTTCTGGTTTCGAAGCCTTCTTGGAATGGGTCGATGTATCTTAGCATAGTAAATGCTAAAGGTCTTTAGAAAGAATCAAAGAGTTTTCCTCTTCTTCTTTCTTTTTGCAATTATATTTACAATAAGCTCCAAAGAAGCCCTTCAATTCTGACAGGTAACAAACACGAGATAATAGGAAATTTGACAAGGTTCCATTCATTATTTCTCCTTTTAACATTTTCATAACTCAATCCTTAAAAACAAGGATATTTTTTCTTTGTTAAAAGGAGGGAGGGAGGGACGGGGATGGGGCAATAAATGCAACAACCAACAGGCCCTCATTAAAATTAGATCAAGAAAACAAAGGATAACAAATCTTGAAACATATAGTTAACAAACGGGGAAAACACTAGCGCGATGTAAGTTTGTATTTACTTCAAACAGGGGAAAATACTAGTGTGATGCAAGTTTGTAATGGCATCATCTATAGTAAACAAAATTGATTGTACAACAAGAAAGACATGGTAGTAGCAAGATGATTTCAGTGAGCAATAACTTATACAGTTATTTATTTTCTCAAAGGTATTACTTTTTTAGAACATGCCGATAATTAAGACAACATCAGACATGAAGTAGAGTTAAATTCCTGAGTAAATCAACAGAGAGTAAGGCAAGAATGGCAGAAAAACCAGCTGGTGGAAACTAACCAAAAATGAAGCAAAATGCTCTGATGTCATGACTGCATTAAAGCCCACAACGGGGACCAAAGCAGCCAACAATGTCCCCAAAACAACCTGTATTTCAAATTACAAAGATATTAGTAGAAGGATGACTTGAACAACAATCTTAAAGAGACGTTTATCTTATAAGACATTCTAAATGCAAGATTCAATCAAAACACCCATGCAAGATACTATGATCAGACATAAAAACCCATAACCTAATGGGAAAACCCACTCTCTAACCATGAATGCAGAGTTCATAGTTAAACCTGACCTCTTTTAGCGGCAATGAACTAACTGCTGCCTACCTAGTTTCTCTGCAATTTTACATTGATTCACCTATTAGCCCTGTATTCCTCTAAGGTCTCCAGATTATGTAACTTTAGTACCCATAACTCTACAACCTCCATTCTTAAGCACACCTAGTAACATGTGGAGCTTATGTAATGTAACCGGTTACCAAGATACTTACTAGTGGAGCATATGCAATGTATAATCGGGAAGAGTAGCGACCAGTTACAATGCATAGCAGTACATGCATTGGAATGAGGTTGATAATGAAGGTGTAACCTCCCCAAGAGCAAACCTGTAAAGAAAATCAGAAAATGTAAATAAAGAAGATGAAGAGCAAAGGTACAATACCAGGAATGTAACCAATAGTTTCCTTTCCCATACCATATAAAAGTATGCTATGGAATTTAGAGTTGCATAGAAGAGGGATCCAGTGTTTAGTGTCTGCAATGAATCCCAAACATCAGTCCTTTAAATACATACCATGCCATGCAACTGATAAAATGCAAATACCAATGAAAACTACGAGAAACAAGTAAAAATTTGTTGAAGGTATCATTCACTTGAAATGACATAAAGTATCACATGCAGAGAAGAGTGTCATATCATTAACCTTTATATAGAGGTAGAAAGTGAAGATTAAAGCAAATATAGCTACAGCTTCGTTGTCATAGCTTCCAGCAACTGATCGAGATATATAGGACGGAACCTGCAAGAAGTAACCACCAATCAAATATAAAAACTATATCAAACACATAATGTAAAAAGTACCACACATATGGATATGCATTCTTAAGCAATTGTTATCCATCAATGCACAGATGTGACCAGATTTAGAATTTATTTTCGCCAAAAAAATAAATATGAAAAGCTCTTGCTCAAGTTAGTCAGAAATACAAAAAATGATATGCAAATTAGTTGCGAGTACCAACAGAATATAAGAAGTAAATAGTGGAGCAAGATCCTTCCAGGACACTGACACAGCCTACCAAATGCAAAATATTTCAAGATGTCGTTAAATTAATAATTACTCTAAGCCATAGATGAGTGCAGAGAAAATTACCATGGCCAAGAGAGCTGCAGCAGTCAATCCAGCACCAGCACCCTTAACTTCCTACATGTGGAAAAAATTTAATGTACTGAAGAACGAAGTAAAGTGATTGATTAAACATGCACAGCGATCTAAAGTTAATAAAAGTGCTTCCTGAAACAGAGACCATTACAAGGAGAAACAGACCTTTGTCAAGAGGTATGTTGCCCAAGAAGCAAAAGCTGAGAATATTGGGGCGGTAAATACACAAACAGTTTCCACAGTCAGAGGAATATTTAAAGAATTGAATAACCTGCAAGATAAAGTATTAGGTAAAATCAATAACTATATAGAGGTCTCAGAAATAGAAGCATCTTGCTCAGAGAAAATCAAGTAGAAAAAGAAGAGAAGATAAGAAGATGAAGAGAGAAAAGAAGAATACGAAGAGTAGGACGTTGAGCAAAAGTCTATAGCTTGGGATTATTGGTAATTACTGTAAATGTAAAGACTGTATGGAGTCTAAATACTCATGCATCTTAGCTGGCACGACGCAATATCTTTAAGAAACAAGGTTAATCCATGATACATACCACCACAAGGTGCCTGCTGTCAATGTCAATCCAGGATAAACGGTTCCACCAATCACTCGCCCAAGAGGATACCTTAGTTCAAATAAAAAAATAGTTCATTCTTTCAGATAATCTAAATAAGACGAAATAAATGAATTAAGGACAATATCCAGATTGACATAGAAATTACCAGGTTCGATCATCAAACCAATTCCAGAAATCATATATTCCATTCTTTGTGAGAAACTGAAATCAGCAAGAGTAGCATTCTTACAAATCAAAATACGGGAAACAATTATGCAGTAGTATTCCACATCAGAGAATAATAGAGTACATCTGAAAACAAACATCATCACGATTAGAGCTACAACTCTCAGATGAACATAATCTAGAGTAGTGGTCCATCTAGTTCTCCCCCCAAAAAATGTAGCTTTTTCCTCCAATTTTTCAAGTGTTATTTCAGATTATATTGAAACCTAAAAAGATCTGAAAATTAAGTGAAGAGATAACCTAACAAAAACTTCATAATAATTCACTTGCTCAGGATACATACTTTTTGTGTAATTTACTACTATGTCCCATACATCAAGAAGCACATAAACTGAAATAGCATCCTTAGTGCAGCCAAACAATCATCAAGATGTTTAAGAAGACCACTGAAAATATTCAGCTAGATACACAGAAGAGAACGACAAGGAGTTGAATGATGAAAGCAACAGGAGACCACAGATTGAAGATACAATCCTTCCTAACTAGTACAATACAATCACAGGTCTTGAATCAGGGGACTGGACTTGCAAATGATGTTATCAACCTCAAGAACTCGAAAACATGTATAAAAAAAAAACACTAATCCTCAACTCAACATCAATTCCCGTAATTTAAATATGAATGTGGTTAGCAGAAACAAGTCACTCAACATGATTGGTAAAGAATTTCTCAGAGCCTCATGAGAATGCTACAGAAGTAATCATAGATACAAAGAAAAATAAACATTCAATATTCACACAAAAGTACCCATTCAACAAACCATTAACTATCAATTCATAAACAAACTACTCCCTTTGACTCTATATGGAGAAATATTAGCCAAAACCCCCCACCGAAAAGACGCACACTTACATTTAAATGTCAAAACAATACAAGAAAGCAGAAATAAAGTGATTAATCATCCACGATTTCATTTCTGCAATATATAGCTTAAAGCAAATAACTTTTATTTATGAGGATTACACATCTATAGTGACAATATTTATACAGGCATTCTCACATTACTAACTCATATATACAATATATTATAATTTCAACCTACAAATTACGAGAATTATCAAATTCTAAGCATTCGTGCTCCATCGCAGTCAGTCGTATTCAATCATAGGTCATCAAATTTCATAAGAAAAAAGCTTTCAAAAAAAAAAACCTAAAAGAACGCTCTTCTGGAAAAAGAAACGAAAAAGACAAACCTGAGTGACTCTGTAATTGAAATAAGGATCGAATTCATGAATTACGCTCTCGTACTTAATTACCTGCACATAATTAAATCCTAATCAGAGCAAATTATATTTTTTTTAAAATTACGCCGTGAGATTAGTGAATTATCACGTTTTAACAATCCGATCCAATTTCAATATAGGTTTAAGAAAATTTGTACATATTTAGGTGTAGGAAGTGTGTGTGGAGTTCACTTACGGAGAAGAGACGGATCGAGAATGCGAGAACGCCGATTAAAACGAGAATGAAAAATGAGAATACGTAGCCAAAGGCGTTGCGAAGAGTTGAAGGAGTTGAGGTGGTCTCCGGTGCCGCCATTGACGGCCAAAACCAGCGCAGATACAAAAACGGTGGGGATGGGCTGGGGGTGGGGGAGTGGGGGGAATTGGGGGTTTTAAGAAAGAGGAGACGAGCGAAGACTTTTGTATCGAGTCCTGTAAAATATAACCCCGCTGCGGTAATTATTATTTCTCTTTTACATCAGTAGGAAAAGTTCCACACAAAAAAAAAAAGTAAGGGAGAAGGGCAAAAATGTCCCCCACACTTTAGCTGCAATAATTTTTTTTTTTTTTAATTTAATACCATGATGATTCTTGCTAGTAGTAGTGTGATTCGAATTCAAACTTTTATATTTGAGATTTATTAGTTGAGACATCATATTGAATCTCTCTTTTATTTTTGATAATTAATTGAGAAATATAATTGACGTGGATGATGAGAGATAAAATGAGAAAAAAATTAGATTAAGATCACAGTTTAATATTTTAAAAGAGAATTCGATCAAAATGTACCAATATGAACTCACTAAAGTACAAAAAACATTACTAAATCCATTAAAAAATAGATGAATTTGAAGTTCTAGATTAAATTTAACAAGTTTGTCAATGAATCAGAGTTTTTATATTAATTGAGTTTATAAAATTTGTAAATATAATGATTTGTTAGTAATAATTTTTAAAACTTGAAATTTCTAAATTCACTATGAGTAGCAACATACTATAATGAGAAATTAATTAAAGAGTTAAATTAAGGGTTAATACAACTTTGTCTCCTGAACTATATGAGTAATTACAATTTTGCCTCCTGAACTATATAAATATGCACTTTACGCCATTCACAATATTTATCTTTTAAAAATTTTAAAATATCAAGAAAATTTAGTTAGATGAATAAAATACCATTGGTACTATATTTTGATTTTTAATATATTTAAATTTTGATAGTGATAAATATAGTTATTTAAAAATGAGCATAAATAAACTGTATAATATTTCAATGTAATCTATATTAATATATTTCTTGGTTAAATTTTTAAAAATTTTATATTTCATTTTATATTATTTCGAATTTGAATGTTTAATTGTAGTGGTAGAACATTTTCAAATAAGCTTGTTTTCTATGACAAGTTTTTTTGTAAAGGTATTGTATGAAAATATAATTTTTATAAAATTTGTAATTTTTCATATTCGATGTCTTTTAATATTTTATAATTTTAATATTTGACTCAATATGTATAAATTACGATGTCGAATATAATATAATTCAATAATTTCTCACATTTTCATTCCCTAAAATCCAAAATATCAATATGTTATTATATTTTATTTTTATTCTAATTCTTCTATAACTATCGAAAATCTATTAAATATATGAAAAATCAAAATATGATATGAAGGGTATTCTAGTCATCTAAAATTTTCTTGATATTTTAAAATTTTAAAAAAAATGAATAAAGTAAATGGGGCAAAGTGTATATTTATATAGTTTTGGGGATTAAAGTGCAATTTTTCATATAATTCAAGGGGCCAAAGTGTTATTAACCTTAAATTAATTGTTTGAATTCTAATGGAATCCTGAGTTTCGTAGCAAAAAAAAAAAGGAATCCTGAGTTGTGTTTTTCACTTGATTAGGTTGTAAATTGGCAGCCGGGGTTTTTTTTTTTGGTTGTCTGAAAATCATATGCTACGTGGGATCCTTTTTATTGGCTCCTCATACTTGGCATAGTGTAAATGATTCGTCACCGGGTAATGGATATGGAACAAAAAGATAAAAGTCAACGCTTAATTACGCAAAAGGGACATCACGGTAAATTTCTGATAACGCCCCTTTTGTGGAAATGATTTTGTACTGGTGTTGGTTTAGGAGGGACGTTCTTTCAGGTGTTTTTCGTATTCTTCAAATACAAACTAAGATTAACTCGTATTTAGTGAATACGAATTAAGTCAAAATTTGAATTTTTTTTTTTAAAAAAAATTTCTTAATTTGTATTTCTCGAATATGAACTAAGTTGGAATTTTTTTTAAAAAAATGCTTTGTTCGTATTTTAAATACGAAGTAAAGTTAGTTCATATTTCTTGAATACAAACTTTTTCTGGGTTTAAAAACCCTTCTTAGGAAGCAAAAAAAAAAACCTCCCCCATACAATAAAATGCCACCCCATCACTAGCAAATCTCATCCATTTTCCATCATGACAAAAGTTTAAGTTATAGTAGTAATAATATAATATTTCATTTAATCATTACTTTTTTTAATAAATTTTGACAGAATTTCCCATATTTCTTTAGCGATTCTCCCTACCAACAACTATACTCAACAAGGGTTATCAATATAATTAAAAAACCCAACAAGGGCAACACGTATAGACCAAAGAAGATAAATTTATCCTAGTAGTACAATAATCAATAACACAAATAGTAGTATAATAATTAATAACACAAGTCATCTTATAGTTATACTACAATACTTAATGCCTATGCCTCCCAAGTTTTCCACTAGTGCCACAATCTTTCGGTCTGTGTATCCTCTTTGACCGGCGAACATAAAATTGTGACGTGTCACGTACTCTGGTAAATTATTCTTGAATAAGAATGATGCCGGGGCCCCCAGAACCAGGTTATGACGAATTTTCAGGACCAGATCCTAATGACATGCTATCTAGGCCACGGAAAGGTATAGATGATGATGACTCCAAAGGAATGTTGTCTTGTAGAATGAACTGGTCAGTACTAGAAAATGGCATAGATGCACGAGGACCTGCCAAAGAGTAGGGTGGCGTAAGTAAATATGGACTCTCATCATCTTCATACATATAATGCAATCATGTATCAGGCTCAGGTGACCTAACTCTGTATGCGCGACGACCACCACCACGTTGTTGTCCAGATAAGTGGTGTGTCGTACCCTCTGTGGATGTGGAACTGGTTCTAGGTGATAATTGGGGACATCTACACGAGCAATTTGAAGACGTTCTGCCTCTCCTACTTCATATAGAGAGACTAAGCTGCAAAATTTCTAAAATGTGTACCAATAGTTCTGACTCGATTATCGTCATCCCCAACCAAGTCTAAGGTCATGTGGTACATTTGACACATGCGATCCGTCCACGTAAAAGTGAGATAGAATAAATTAACATAATAACGAAAAAATTTAGAATAAAAATAAAAATAAGTATATTTTTACCAGATAATCTACTCGAGCACTGTCTCCTTGGTAGCTCTCAGGGAAATCAATCCGCGGAGTCGACTCGGATTACATATGTATATAACTGTCCTCTGTCAATACCAATGCAAGTAATCCAAAGACGCATTCATAGTATCTGTACATGGAATACCCGTCTCAACTGTGTTTGAACGTGCTCTCCAAGCTCGACATAAACGTGACGAACTGTGAGCCAATTAGTGTTCGACTACCCATCGAATGAAATACATTATGATCAATAATTAATCTTTCGTTCGAAATAGGTTGTTGCATAACACGATGAGGAATGTGGCACTCCACGACCTCCCAACATATAAGATAGGTGACTGATTGCCATATGTGACGACCAGTAGTGCAATAATGGGAAAGCCGATCAAGTATATCATCTGTGTACGGCTGTCATATGAACTACAAAATACAAAATTTTATTAATGTTCATTTAAGCAACATCAGAATATATGTAATCCGATGAAAATTAAATTAATCAATACATCTGCAGGTCGGAGGCATGTAACTGATCTCGAAATGCAGGAAGACATGTCTTACTGTGATCTCTTCTATACAAATCAAAATTCACATCCAACCTATTAAACATTGTTTAAAATTAAATATCTAAATATTTTACGATATATGAAATTAAACTATTATTTGCCAAAATATTATACCTAGAGGCATATACTCCGTGAAACTCCTGCGACAGCTCCAATCTATCAGGCCGCATAGTCAATATGCGCTCCCAAACCCATAACTGTCGTATAGTTATTAGTATTTATATAAAATAATAAAAATAAAAATAACATTTTATGTAGAATATAAATAATACCTGTATCAAAAGAGACGCACCACATATGTCCTTTGCAACGGGTGAAGTAGCATCACACAATTCATGATACAAAAAAGTTAATACTGCAGATCCCCAACTAAAATGTCCAACTGTCTCCAAATCTCTAAATAGTATCATAAAACGTAATAGCACCATGTTACCTGAATGGTCAGGAAAGATAAGTCCACCTAGTAATAAAAGTATATACGTCCGTGCACGCTGTCTACATATCTCATCTGGTGCATGATCATCTGGAAAGTAGGATGTTTAATGCAGCAGATAAGCAATAAACTTTTAGGTGGCCTCCCTTTATGTCTGTCCCACTTGGCGTAATACCCAACAACTACTGGTAGAAGCCTATCCATGAGATGGTGTTTATAAGAAATGTCCATCTCTGAAACTGGTGGTCCATTAATGCACAGACCCCCCAAGATCTCAATATCTTGTAGTGTGATTGTTGTCTCTCCTATCGACAAGTGAAATGTATAAGTCTCGGGTCGCCACCGCTTCACAAAACTAGTGACTAAGGCATGATCGACCAGCGCATATCCAAACAACGTAATACCAGCAAACCAAACTACAGTAATATAATCCATAAGACACTCAGGAATATGTCTATAATGCTAAAATGCCTCATCATAACTTCTCACACCTAGTGGTACGTCAGAATCAATATTATCGTCAAATAATGTCGTACTCTATGCTGTGATGTAGGGGATATAATATCATGAATATATGGTCCGGGATGAACATCGCCACTATTTGTTTATGAGTTCGTGGTTGATCATCCATCACTAGTAACTGATCTGTAAAGAGAATAAGTTAGCAAATATTCTAAAATTATGTGCAATTACAGCGACGAAGAAAACAAATGGGTTAATTAATGTAATGTGAAAATATGACAAATGTATCAAACCTACTTAACCAAACATATGCCCGAACAAGGTTAAATTATACAAATAACACATTTTAACAATACAATAAAATGCCAATTCCGCTAAAAATACAATGGAGTAAAAACTAACAACGGGAGGGACATTTTCTACAGTTGTGCCCTGGCTGATGACATATACTACACCTTTTTGGCTTACCAGGGTCCCTAACATCCATCTCACTCCGAATATGACTTGCACGTACTCGGTCTGCACATCGTGCGATGAAAAAACTATTTTCTCCAAGTAATTCCCAATTTGTATTTGGCCATTTATCCGGGTCTAGTATTGGATCAAACTTACTAGTCGTGAACTGTTGATGATATCTGATAGTAGTATAGTGATCGTTGACAATGCGTATAGGTTTATCACCCATAAACCTACAAACTGCCATCTCATGCGAGTAAGGAAATCTATACATTCGTTATTTATCACAGGAGCATGTTTTATCTAAATACTTCACAATTTGTATATTACCACCAAATCCAGTTGCACGATTGTATGTTTTGATTCTGTAAATGCCTGTAAATGATCAAAGGTCATCACCTTATGGTCTCGGCCTTTTTGGTCAAATTCCTTCAACTTTTTCAATGTATTGGCATAAGAGGTGTGCTGCAATGTTCAGCTTTTGCAATGTTATCAACAAATAATTTCACTGTTCGATGGAATGTGTAATCAATTAAAGTCTTGATCAGTAGTTGTCTAGCCCCTTGCAAGACATTATTCTAACTCTTAGATACATTTGTAGTTGCCATTCCCCACTTGTGATTTCCATCATGTGCAAGACACCACCGTTCAAGACTAATGTCATTAAGGTAAGCCCATGCCTTTAAACACTCGCGCTGTAATTTTTCTTTGTGCTTATTCTACTGTGCATCTGTATATTAACACCGAGAGACCAACATAACTTTTTCACGCGCACCTTCTTGAACTTGGTCATCACATTACTTCGAACATGGCCGAAACAGAACCTATGATAGGCCCAAGGTTCACACCACAAAGGAGACTCGGTCATTGCATGAATTATGCCACGATGTCTATCAGATATAACACAAATAGTCTCCATATCACTTACAATGTGATGTCTGAACTGCTCTATGAACCAACCCCAACTTTTAGTTGTTTCTTCATCGACAAATATATATGCAACCAGTATTATACTATTATTTGCATTTCTAGTAACAGCAATAAGTAATTTTTTTCGATATTTTTCTCTTAGATGGGTGTCGTCAACGGATACAATGGGCCTACGCCGATAAAATGCATCAATCGCAGGCCTAAATGCTCAGAATATATATTTGAATAGACATTATTGCTACTCTCGGGATAATGCAGCCACTGTACCACAGTCTGTGGATTAGATGCACACGAACTAGTATTTCAACAAATTGTGATAATTGTGCAAAATTAGTCGCCCAACTTTCATAAATCAGTTGAATTGCTTTCTCCCACGCATACTAAACTTTCTTGTATGTAACATCAACCTTAAACTTATCCTTGATGTGCATTTGGATTTGTTTTACCTTGTGACCAGAGTTATTTTCAAATAAATGCATAATGTGACTTGCAATAACCGCTGATGTTAGACTTTGGCTGTTATTCTCGGTGATATCCCCAAGGCACAAGTGATCATCCACCCACTTTGTGACCTTCCAAACATCAAGTGTTTCGTCATAAAGAGGTCTAATGCACCAATCACACCCTAAGGACGTTAAGTTGTTGGATGACCAAGATTTACATTTGGCATACCATATTCTCTTCCTACTTTCTACCACTTTAAATTTCTTATTTTATGCGACGGACCATAGCCTGACAGCTTTACTCAGTTGCTCCTTACTAACAACGCACATATTCAACCGAATAGCATTATGTTGCACTTCATTTTTTTCTCATTCCAGTAAAATATCCCCTTATCATCACTATGATCCATAGGGTCATATTGATCCATGTGTCCAACATCATTGAAGAATACCAGTCTTCTAGGTTGATGCGTAGAAACATTATCTTGCATCCGGCAATCATCGAAATTATGGTAAAAATCATCATCAGAGTTAGGTTCTGATATATCCTCCGACTCTGACTCTGACACATAATTTTCTTCCGAATGATGCCACGATGAGTCACTGTCATTATCAAAATCACCCTTCAAAATATCCGGCATATTGTGATCTAAATTAAGAATATAATTGAGCCCATACACATATCTCGTGTTCTCCTCGGCTCATTCCGTATGGAAGATACTTGGTCCTTCATCTATGCAAGCCCCTTTACCACTTGTCACGCCAACAGTATGATCAGAAAATATTGAGTTTGACATTGCAAAATAAGTTGTAGGGTTGTAATAATCAAGCACCTTTTGATAGCCGGAAAGACTCTGTGCGTAGGATTGTATAATCAGTTGTACGTTGTCCATATACGATTGTATCAAATATGTCATTAACCCTGTCACATACATCCAAAGTTATTGTTGGGTTCAGGGAATTGGGCGATTTATTCCTTCTTGATGTACACCTCCGCAATGAACATATGATCTCTTTAAAATATATAAAAAATGTTTTCCATGCTTTCATCATCCTCCAATGCAATAGTAAAGCGATCGCATGGAAGTCTGAACACGATATTCATTGCACCGACCTTTATCAACCTCCATGAACTCATAGATATTGTCAACCAACTCATTAAATCCAATCTTATGACGGATTTGAAATATCTTATTGCTCCTCGTCGGGCGGTAACAAATAGTCCCGCCTTCGTCAAATATTTTCCCTCCCCAAAATAGGGCATTATGACGGGGTCTGTCAAACGTCATATGCCCGTATACATGAACATATTTAGCCCCATTATTGAGTATTTCAAAACTTTTAAATAAAATTTGGGAGGTTAAAGAAAATTACATTGAAGTCTAAGAATCAATGTTTATTTTCTTAATATACAAGCTTAAACAAACCTAATGAAGCAAACTAAGGAATTGGATAGCATTTATGAATTCTTTTAGTTTTTTAAATATAATCATTTTAGATTTTGTCCTTCCCAGATGAATTCAAATTTTTTACTTAACTCATACTTTTCAAATGCGAGTTAATGCGATTTCGCGCTTCGCTAACGTAGTGATATCAAAAACTAAATGAGACAGCAAAATTCGGATAGATTTAACTCCAGTCAACATGTACAACATATAGAGACAGTTCGTTAATATAACCAATTCAGAATTAGCTAACGTACTGATATCCAAGTTTCTGTAGCTAAACTCCAACCAAACTAGCTAAAATCCTTTATAATCAACCCGGATATTCTTTAAACCAATAAACTACGGGTTTACGTGAATTAAACCACAAAATCACAATAACAAAAAAAAAAACTAAAAATGGCTTTAAAAATTAACTTTAAATGTAAAATACAAATTAAAAAAAAAACTGCACAAAATGGTTTTAAAACTAACATAGAAATGTTAAGTACAAATTAAAAAAAAAACACTAAAAATGGCTATGAAAACTAACAGTGAAATATTAAGTACAAATTAACAAAATGGGAAAAACTGAATTGAAAAAAAAAAAACCTGACAATAGTGGACAATGGTGGAGATAAATGGTGGTTGACTTGTGTTGTGGAAGGCGGAGATGATGGTGGGAAATGGATGAGATTTGCTAGTGGTTGGGGAGGATTTTATGGCGGAGGGATTTGGGAGGGAAACTTTTGGGTTTGTAATTCTTTTTTTTTTTCTTCCTACTCAACTGATTGACGAGGAAGGAAGAAGGGTTTTTAAACCCAGGCAAAGTTCGTATTCGAGAAATACGAATTAGTTTTAGTTCGTATTCTAATTCGTATTTCTGTAATATGAACAAAATATTTTTTTTTATAAAAAAATTCCAACTTAGTTCATATTCGAGAAATACGAATTAAGCAATTTTAAAAAAAAAAATCAAAATTTTAACTTAACTCGCATTCTCACGAAATACGAGTTAAGCTTAGTTTGTATTTGAAGAATACGAACAATACCTGAAAGAACGCTCCTCCAAAACCAACATCGGTACAAAATCATTTGCACAGACAGCGCGTTGTCAGAAATTCTTGAAGATTATGTGTTAATTTTTATTATTATTTTTTTAAATGATACTTTGGCTTATGAATTTAAAAGAGTAAAATACTTTTGTAAAAAAACCTAACATATGGATTTTTTTATTTTTAAAAATTGACTAAACTAAGATAAATTTTGGTAAAAATTGACTATAACAAAAATATTAAGGTAACCCTCTGTGGCTTGTAAATGTGCGTTTAACCCCCTTTTGATTTAATTTCTTTTGCAAAATTGACAGAATCCGTCAGAATTAATGGATCATGACTTCCACGCACATATATTGCGTGTGAAAATTATTTTTAAAAAATAAATATTAAAATAATATTTGAATTGACATTTTTATCCAAAAAACCCTAAGTCCATCCATTCTTCACACAACAGGCACTGTATCCTTCTCCTTCCCGTCTCACCACCAGCCCGCCACCCTTACCCCTAGATCAATAAACCACCCAGCCGATAGCCCTCACCCTCTATTCCCTCTTTCTCCATCATCTCATCCCTCTTTATTCACAAATACATTCTCTCTCCCTCCTTCTCTCCTAACCTTCAGCAGCGACAGAAATAGAAGTGCTCGATGATTGCATCGGGACAGCTCTTTTCTTGCAATTTTGGCCAAATATTTTTAGAAAAATAGAAATCTCATATATCAAGACAAAATTTTGTGTAAAACTATTGCATTTTCTCCTCCAAGATTAGTAAATCGAGTCGGGTCATGTTGGCTTTCTTCTTTAAAATTTAATATGTGAATATGATATAATTTTGGTCAATTGATTAGGGATTTAAATTCTCTAAGGCTTTGAGGATAATCTCTGTACCATTATTGTTGACTTTGGTTTTTGATTTGGATGAGGTAGTGGTAGATGAGCCTTTTTGGTTTGAAATTGAAGAATTTTTTATGAAAGCCTAGATTAGGGGTTGGAGAAGGAGGGAGGGGGATGCAAAAGGAAAGGCAGGGAGAAAGAGTAGGGGTGATAGGGGTGCCGGGCAGGGGTTGGGTTGAGGTAGGGGTTTGGGGGGTTGAGGTGGCGGGTTGTGATGACTGGGGAGGGGAGAAGGGTGGTGGCAGCTTTGAATTTTTGTTAATTTTAATTTGACCCATTTTATTTTTTATTTGACTCCAAGATCATTTTTCTTATTTTTAATTTGACCTCAAAACTTTGTGGAATACTTGAATTGGTTAGGGTCATATGTGACATTTCACAAGTAGGTGTTAATTTTGACAGATTCCATCCATTTTACACAAAAAAAAAAAAATTGTTGAAATACAAGGGGGTCAAGTGCAAATTTGATAACCATAAAAGAGTAAAGTGTTTATTCACTTAACCATAAGGGGTTATTTGTATTTTACCCAAAATATTAATATTAGGCCGATAACTAATAACTAAGAAAAATCCTCAGTATTATATTTTGGAATATCAAATTTTACAATATCTTTTAAGAAACTATTCCCTTGGGCTTTAAATACTTGTACAGTACAATATTATGTGTTTTAAATGCTATACACGGTACAATATTTTAAAGTTAAGGGATTGGTTCGCTCAAAAGAATTGTAAAATTCCCCTTTCATTTTGTCATATATTGTATGCATCGTGATTGATAAGATCCGTTTTTTTAATTATCTTAATTGATACTATATTCTTACAATTTTTCATGGGAATAAGTATAGGTTTCTGAATTAAGTCATATCCTTGTGAAACTACTTAAAAAATATGTATTCACTAAAAAAAAAAAAAAAGAAACACTTTTGGTAGGAAGGAGTAAAAAAAAAAAAAAAGATAAGGTTTAACGGGCCGAAATTTGATGGGTTTTACATTTCATTGGGCGGAAGCCTTTATTGGTTAAATTATTATCCAGCCCACATGTACTAATCCATCCATAAATATCTTGTCCGGTTACATGTCACTCCAGAAGAGAACGCCGACGACTTCAGAATCAGGGCCTTGTGAGTAGAAAGCGATTATATTAATTCCTGCAGCCAAACACGCCCTCTATTATCTTCAGAGTTTAATCATTTCAGCTAATCAGGTAAATCTCATATTCATATATTTAATCTCCTATTTTAGTTGAATTTCCCAATTTTTAATTAGTTTTGAGTTTTCTGTATTAATTTCATAATTCGCACCAAACCCTAATCCGGTTGAAATTAAATTAGTTATTTGGGAGCTAAAACTCGATTAAAACTAAGATCTTTATCCAAGAATTTATTTATATATTTATTTTTTGGTTTTTTTTTTTTTTTAGGGTTTTTGTGAGGGTGGAATTGAGGTTAGGGTTATAGAATGGCGGCATTAAAGGACCTTCTTCCGGCGGTGAAGTCGAGTGGTTCAATTCACTACGATCACACGAATGATCCCTGGTTCAAGCAGAGGTTTGCAGAATCTGAGTCTGAGAAATCTGCTGCAATTAAGTCGAATCCGGTTCCGGCTTATTTGAAGAGGGCGAAGGGTTTTAAGCCGTCGAAGCTTGAGGATTTTGGTGATGGAGGGGCGTTCCCAGAAATTCATATTGCCCAATATCCTCTTGATATGGGGAGGAAAAAGGATTGGAAGCCGGGGAGTAAAACATTGCCTGTTACGGTTGATGAGCATGGGAATGTTAGGTATGATGCGATCGTGAAGCAGAATGAGAATGCTAAGAAGATTGTGTATTCTCAACATACTGATCTAATATCCGATGGTTGTGAAAGATGGGCAAAATGAAGTATAAGAGATAGCACACTTGGATGAGAAGCAGAAAGATCTATGTCTCTTACTACTCAGAACACTAAGGCTGCTCTTGAGAAAATTGTTAATGTTAGGTTGAGTGCTGCTCAGCCGAAAAATGTTCCTACACAATCTTCAGATTCTAAGTTTATCAAGTACAAGCCTTCACAGCAGTCTGCTGCTTTTAATTCTGGTGCAAAGGAGAGGATTATTAGGATGGTGGAGATGCCTGTGGACCCTTTGGAGCCGCCCCTAAGTTTAAACATAAGAGGGTTCCAAAAGCATCTGGTTCTCCACCTGTTCCTGTAATGCACTCTCCACCACGTGCTGTGACTGTGAAGGACCAGCAAGATTGGAAAATCCCTCCTTGTATTTCAAACTGGAAGAACCCAAAAGGGTATACAATTCCTCTTGATAAGCGTCTGGCTGCTGATGGTAGGGGGCTTCAGGATGTTCAAATTAATGACAACTTTGCCAAGTTGTCAGAGGCTCTGTATGTTGCAGAACAGAAGGCTAGAGAAGCTGTTGCAATGAGGTCAAAGGTCCAAAAGGAAATGATGATGAAAGAGAAAGAAAAGAAGGAGCTGGAATTGCGTGAGTTGGCTCGAAAGGCTAGATCTGAGAGAACAGGCGCTGCACCTCCTGCTGCTGCCGGTATGCCTTCAGAGAGAGGTACTGATGATATGCTTGCAGATTATGACCGTGTTAGGGATGCCCCAAGGGAGAAGGAGACAAAGGAGGAAAGAGAGGAGCGGTTGCAGAGGGAGAAAATCCGTGAAGAGCGGCGCAGAGAGAGGGAGAGGGAGCGTAGGTTGGAGGCAAAAGATGCTGCAATGGGGAAGAAGAGTAAGATTACAAGGGATAGAGACCGTGACATCAGTGAGAAAGTTGCTCTTGGAATGGCTTCAACTGGGAAAGGGGGTGAAGTCATGTATGACCAAAGGTTGTTTAACCAGGAGAAAGGGATGGACTCTGGGTTTGCCACTGATGATTCATATAACATCTATGACAAGGGGCTTTTCACTGCACAGCCTACTCTCTCTACTCTTTACAGGCCCAAGAAAGATGCCGACTCTGATATGTATGGAGGTGCAGATGAGCAGCTGGAGAAGATCATGAAGACTGAGCGCTTTAAACCTGACAAGGCATTTGCAGGTACCTCAGAGAGGTCTGGTCATAGAGACAGGCCTGTTGAGTTTGAGAAAGAAGCTGAAGAAGCTGATCCATTTGGTTTGGACCAATTCTTGACTGAAGTCGAATTATGAAATAAGAAGGGTAAAAAGGCAATGGATAAAGTTGGCAGCAGCGGCACAATGAAAGCTAGTGCAGGATCAATGCGAGATGGCTTTGAAGGATCTGGTAGAACTCGTATTGCCTTTGATAAAGGGCGTTGATTTGGTTCAAGCTGGAGCTTCCTGTAGACATCTGACCACTTGACGTATGGGTGCGTGTTTCTTTATCAAGTTGCCTTATTCTCCCAGTAGGGAGTTTTGATTTGTGGGTTTTGCTGTTAAGCAAGATGCTTGCAACTCATTGGTGGCCAAGTCCATTATCCAATTTTAGATATTTTTGTTATTTGTTTCCTTTTTTTCCTGTGATCCTGTACAATATTTTCCCTGTGGCATGCCAATGTTTTATTTACTTTGGCTTTTCTTAACCTGATTGTAACTCCATAAAATGGTACATTTGCTGCTGCTTGTGCCTGATAGTTTAGTTAATGTTTGGTTCTGTGCTGGAAAAAAACATATGACAGTCTTCAGGTTGTAGAAAGGCATGTAGGTGGTGCTCTGGGATGGATCTAGACTTGTGTAACTTTCGTGAGCAAGTCTCACCCCAATTTGTATGCCTTCATATGTGGATTCAACTTTTCCAGCTATTGCTTGCTTCTGAAATAGAATGTCCTCCGGATCCTCTTGATGTATTTCTTGGTGGACGGCAATACAATATGGTTAACTTTTCTGAAGCTATGTCAACACTCAGTATCAGTATGTGGGCAGGGCAGATGCAAGCTCAGAAGTGAAACCCGCTATAACAATTGAATGTAATAGTACTCTAGATACTGCAAAACCTGTTCTCTTATAAGGATGACAAAACTGTAAGAACATTTTTGCATGACAAAATAACTTTGTTGGGAAAATAGAAGACTATAATTTGACAAAGCAAGATTTCTCACCCAATAGCCTTCCCGACACAGACTGAATTTTCTTGTGTACAAGTTGCCTTTCGGGTACTATTGCTGCTGGAGCTGAGAGTGTGGTAGGTTCTCAAACGGCATATGAATCGTGTTTGATTTTGATCATCAGCATTGTTCTCTCTCTAACCAAATAAACTCCCAGAAAAAGTCTAAACAAACACTTCAGAATCAATTTGCTTAACATTGAGGGAGATTTCTTTCAAGGTAATAATCATGTAATTTGGAAAGTTCACCTGGCCGTGTCATAGTAACATCAGAAACTTCATGTTCATAAAACAGCGAAAGGGAAGAATCACAGAAAGTTATGCAAGAGACATTAGCCAATATATCATCTCTTGGAGTACATGTGTCTGACGTTAAAAACTAAGAGAACTTCCATTCTGAATCGCTAGAATCAAGATATCATTGAAAAGATAAAAATAACACATTTAAAATTTTTAATCAAAATAAAAGATATAAGACATCATTTATGTATTGCAAGAACAAAATGTGAACCTAAGTTTGAAAAAGTAATCTGTGTCGGCACCGTTAGAAGCTAGCCCTTGCAGTGAAAAAGTTCAATCCTATCGTTAGGGTCTTGTTATTCCGCCCTTGCTCACCATCATGTGTATTTGTGTGTTTCATAACTTTATTTTGATGGAAAGTTTTGTTTGAACTCCAAACACCCCAATTAGCCAATCATTGTATAAAGTTAACCCACCTTGTTCATAACGTTGCATGTGTTTTTTTTGTAACACCATAAAATCTCTTTTTATATTCAAGTATTCTTGAAAGTCTCATACTGTCCCTTTTTACTCATAAGTAATATTTATCATTTTATTGCTACCAAACTAGTAGAAAATCAGTTTTAAGACTATTAGTGGTGAAATGGCCTGACTTCTACAATTTGTTTTTAGCCAATGTAAAATACAGTCTTTAAAATTGTAAGAAAACAACAAAACAACATAAACAGTTAGCTTATCAGGCATTTGTTTATTCTATCCCTATTTATTCCCTCTTATTCTCATTACCATTGCTGATAAATAAATTTAGAACGTTGACATTTATATAAAGTGATAAAATAAGTGACGTGTCATTAAATCTGATCAGTAAATATTTAAAATCAAGAAAGGTTATTGAATATGATTTGACACATGATAATAATGCTGAATTTGGGATTTTGCAAATTATTTCTCATTTTTAAATTTCAATAAAGGATTAAATGGTAAAAATTTCAAAATGAATCAATATTGCCATTATGATTTAAAAAAAAAAAAAAAAAAAAAAGGACCAGGGAAAAATCAGAATTTTCACAGTAAACTATAAAATGTCAGCAACCGGGCGCCATTTGTTTGTTCAAACTAACAACGTATGAATAAATAACACTCAACTCCGCCTCCACCACCACCACGGCGGAGTGCGGTCACATGACATTCCTCCATTACATCCCGCACACGTCGGCCGGCACCAAAATCCCCAAATACTTAGTTATCATTAGCCGTCCCATTTCGGCTCAAGCCGCCGTTACCAGTGCCGCACGACCACCAAACCAACCCACTGAAGGTTACGCCAAAACAATAGCAACCCAAATCTCAAACTGCACCACTTTAAAACAACTCTAGCGAAATTTACGCTCACATAATTCGCACCCAGTTTTTGGCATTATACCCAGTTTCATTTCATTATAACAATCTCATGAGATCGTACGGAAATCTACATTCACCCATCAATGCCCACCATATGTTTGTTGAAATGTCCCGGGCTGGTGTAGCACCAGACAGTTATACGGTACCTATTTTACTGAAATCCGTGTCACAAAATTTTGATTTATTGATGTTAAGACAGGTTCATGGGATGGCAGTTAAGCGTGGACTAGAGAAAAATATGTATTGTGAGAGTGGGTTTATTAGTTTGTATTCGAAGGCAGGTGAGTTTGGGAATGCCCGTAAAGTGTTTGAAGAAAATAGTGAGAGGAAGTTAGGTTCTTGGAATGCTATTATTGCAGGCTTGTCACAAGGTGGACATGGCAAGGAAGCAATACGAATGTTTATAGAATTGAAGCAATGTGGGTTTCAACCTGATGATGTTACTATGGTTAGTGTAACTTCTGCTTGTGGAAGCCAAATAATTTGGGGGATTTGAATTTAGCACTTCAGTTGCATAAATGTGTGTTTCAAGCTAAAAGTTTGGAGAAGTCGGATTTATTGATGATGAATTCGCTGATTGATATGTATGGGAAGTGTGGTAGGATGGATTTGGCTAATGGGGTGTTTTTGAAGATGGAAGAAAGAAATGTGTCATCGTGGACATCTATGATTGTCGGCTATGCAATGCATGGGCATGTGAGGGATGCACTAGAGTGCTTTCGTCAAATGAGAGATGCTGGTGTGAGGCCTAACCATGTGACTTTTGTTGGAGTGTTGAGTGCATGTGTTCATGGTGGGAGGGTTCAGGAGGGAAAGCATTATTTCGGTATGATGAAGGATGAGTACGGGATTGCTCCCATGTTGCAACATTATGGATGCATGGTGGATTTGCTAGGGCGGGGAGGTTTACTCGAGGAAGCTAGGGTCATGGTGGAAGGGATGCCCATGAAAGCTAATGTGGTCATTTGGGGGTGTTTGATTGGTTGCCTGCGAGAAATATGGGGCTGTCAAGATGGGAGAGTGGGTAGCCAAGCACTTGCTAGAGTTGGAACCTTGGAATGATGGAGTGTTTGTGGTTTTATCCAATATCTATGCAAGTAATAATCTGTGGGAAGAGGTAGAGAGAACAAGAGGGATTATGAAGGAGAGGAAACTGTCTAAAATTCCTGCTTATAGCTTGTCCACAAGTACAGATTGAAATCAATTAGGTTATTACGTGCGATTTGCGGTATTTCAACTTTTTACATTTAAGTGATTCAGTTTTACTTGGACCATCTGGAATTAATTGGCTTTTGTGATCCGGTTTTCTGAATTCTTTCTCCAGCTTAACTGGAATGATATTGACAAGGTATGGTCAATGATTGTCTCGTCTGCAATAGTTTTGTTTACTTGGCATTTGTGTTGTGATTTTTTTTTTCCCAGAAGATGTTAGATTTTGGATAAGAACAAATTGAGAGCAAGACAAACTAAAGTGCATTGGGCATAAAGGATGAATTCTAACTTGCAAGTGCTCATCCTTGTTTGGCTGGTTTCTTGATGCTCATGAAGTTTCTGAGAGGTCTTTAGCTTAGCTGGACAAGATTCAGAAAGGTAATTTCTGCACTTTTACCTAAGAAAATAATGTTAAATTGTTAAGTTCTGTCTGTCTTGATACCATTGTCTTTTTCCTTGCCATGTATGCATAAACAGTGACTTCTGTTTTGAAGCATATGATTTGATAATTTTCTGCTTTTGCTTCTTTTCTACTGTGATTGCACACAAGCATAAGAACCATGCATGATAAATGTATAGTTGTCTCTGAAGACATTAACACTATAAATGTACTTCAACTGACGAAAATCTTTTCACGTTTATAAAATCTCTGGGTCGTGTGATTTTTCTCCACCTGGTAGAGTTCCTTATGTCTTGTTGTACAGAAGTTGGAAACAAGTTGATTGTTGCCCAGGGCATAGATGAAATAAATTCAAAAGATGATAATGAAGTAAATCGTGGATGAACTAAAATTTGGAGTGATATGATTTAGAGATCTCTGGCTCGAGTGTATTGAGAATCCCTCTGGTAGAATTTCTTATATCTTGTTGTTACAGAAGTTAACAAGAAGTTTATTCTTGCCCAGGGCAGAGATAAAATAAATTCAGAAGATGATTATGAACTAAATCATGGATGAAATTTGGAGTTCATTTTTTTCAAGTGCTAACTATTACAATGTTGTCCAAATGGTTCTATTCAACCTGCCTTCTACAATTTACAAATCTTATGACAATTTCCCAATACCCCTTGCTGGTTCTGGAATGTTCCTAGACTTGGTTGCTAAGTAATTGGATTCATTAATAAGCTGGGTTTGGGCCTTTGGGGACATGATGGGAATTGATGTAAAAGCAAATATGTCGCAGAAACTCCCACCAATGTCAATGAAAGATCAGACTAGCTTGTAAACAAACCTTTGCAATATTCGAATTGCTGCTAGAAATACTAACAGATGTTTTAGATGCTTTGGTTGCTTTGCTGACCATCTTTTATTTCTTGATCATATCTAACCTGCTTCTTGATTTTGTGGTCCTTCGGAATCCTAGACCTTTCTCGATTTCATTTTGATGTGACTTTGATTCCAGAAGTTCTCTGATAATTCATCTTTGATTGTAGTTCTTACTTCGAAAAATATTGGGTGCATTAAAACCTAATTACTTGACTTGTGAAGAGTTCACAACCACTAGGAGGCATGTGAAAGAGTTTTATGGATGAAACATCTACAAGGCACACTGAGGAAAGGTGAAGTGATGTTGGATGAACTGCTTAATAGCACGAAAAAACAAAGGAAACTTTGACCAGACCAACATCAAGGTCTCTTTATTGAAGAAATTTTATTTCAGATTGTTAGTGGTAAAGCTCCAGATTTGATGGTTTTCACCCTGGCAATTTCACAAGCACTGGGCATTGAACTAGGAAGCCAGGTATGTTATGCAGAAATTTGCTTTTAAGTGAACAGTCATTTGGCTAGTATTAGAGTACAGTAGTTACTATTTTACTGGTCCAGAGAAGGATAGAACTGAATGAGTACAGTATGAATACTCGGTGGGAGCTTCCAAGTTCCTTGGTGTCGAAACAGTGTGCTAACAGTTTGAGTGTCTAGGAGCTCTTCTGTGCTCCTAATGAAATATCTCCAGATTATTATAATATTCTTTACCTCTACTGGACTTGACTATAATTACATAATACTATCATAGCAGTGTTATTCTGGAATCATTAATGAAGAATGACTTTTCCCCTCAATTTGAAGTTTGGATATAATATATGTCATTTTCTATATAATGATGAAAATGCCTGTCCCAAGGAATTTGCAAACTAAGAAGATGATAAATGAAAGCCGACCCTCTACCTTTTCCCTTTGCAATTGTGTGCATCCATTATTGAAACTAGAGGCTCAAGGCATTGAACCTGTCAAATTTCAAAAATAGACCTCTTATCAATTTTGTTAAAGAGTTAAAGTGAAACCAAACTTCACTAGAGCTAGCATTAATGAGGATGCAGCATAATAGTGATAAACACATGCAAATTGAACCCGCCGTGTTCCGTAATTGGCAATCTATTTTTTGGCATTTTATGTGTTTGTCCATGTTAGTATTGTGCTAGGAATTTGTGAAAATACCCCCATTGGTTCTAAGAATTTCTATCTTGTTGCTCCCCCAGATTTCAAATCTAAAAAAAAGGCATGGGCTTACCGAAAGAGGGGAATTGCACGTAAGAAAAGGGAGAATCTTGTGGGACTCTCTATCTTCTTGGGTAGATTATTGATCGTCTTTCATTTGGATAGTGAGTCGGATATCATTGAGAAATAAACAGGAAGAAGTGTTATCGAACGATTTCCTGCAATTCTTCTATTTTCTATTTTTTAGATTTTTTTCTTACTAGTCAAGTGGCAACTCTCTATAGTTTTCCCGCATCTGAATACAAGGCAACTCTATAGTTTTCCCGCATCTGAATACAAGTCCGGGGCCAATGATCAAGAAAGTAGTGGTTTAATTGTGATTCGGTTTGAGCAACGGATCCTGACGTGATACATCTTCGTAATGAAAATAGAGTGCCGCGAGTTGTAAGGAGTCTTGGTCTTGAGTCAAACTGGAACTCTATGGGATTTTTATTATCTATTGCCATAGGTGTGTTAACATAACGGTAGGTTGAACAAAAATGAGGCGAACTTGTTTTTTTTGCTGTTTGATCAGATTTTATGGGAAAGATTAACTGGGTCTTTTTCTTTTCCAAACTAGATTGGATTGTGTGTGGTAACATGAATATTGTCTTGTATCATGTCATATTGCAAAACAAGTCGATAATGTAGACTGATGAATTGTTAGGTGAGGGGAGCAAGAACAATTGAAATTAGGGTTCAAGCAGTTGCAGGCTGGAATTGATCTGCCCGTGCTGTAAGCTATTCAGATAAACGTGGTTTCTGCTTCAGTTCAGCCATAACCCGCCCAACAGTGCAGTCAATTTAAGGCTGGCTTACTACTGGAGATATTGAGGTAAGACTCCACAGAATTACGTGATGATCTTGGAGAGACTTAGTATACTAGTATGCTATTACTAGAGTCCAAGATCAAAGCTTTGGCTTACAGAATAGTAAAATTAAGAAATGTCTTTTTCAGAAACTTGTACCCCAATCTCAAGTTGCTCAATGATTAAAAGGTGCATTAACTGAGAGTTTACTGCAAATTCAGGAAGACATGGACAATGACATGAAAATCACGTCCTTAAGTGTATGTCTTTCTTCAGACCCCCAATAATTTGGGATTCAAATATCTAACCTATTATTTCTATACCTCTGTCTACAAAGTCAAATGAGAAAATTTCTTTGTGGTTAGGAAAAGTGGCTCCTTGTGGGCACGAAACAGGCATGCTTGCATTCATTGCAGAACGCAGATCTTGATTTTTCTTTCCATAACACTTGTTGTTGTCAGTTTGCATTTTGCAATGCTGCTATGAGTTCACACTATTTTTTCATTCAAAAGATGTTTATTTTTGCATATTCAACGTGTGAGAATATATAGCTGCGCGGCCTTTTCTGATGCTTTGAAGAGGTCATTATCTATGATTAATGAATTCCATTTTTCCTTGAACAACTTATTTTAGGCCTCCAAATACTGATTACTGTAATTTAGTTTTAAGTACTTTGGTGAAGCAATTTGTTGTAGAACTGAAAACAGAGATCAACTAAGTTTTAAGAATGTCTTAGGATCTTCCTAATCCTACATAAAAATTAATAAACGTGTCCTAAAGCCATCGCCTAGGGTTTAAGATTAGATAATTAAAACCAGTAGCTGAACACAAAATCCTCCAAATTAAATTATTAAAATGGTGTAAAGTGTAAACATCAAGAGGTAGACCAAATGATGTTGATGAGTTTTCTCTTTTCTTAAAAAATTATTTGGAGTTTACTTTAATGGGACAAAGGGTCATGTCACTATTAGACATAATCAATATTTAATCATATATTAACAGTTAATTGCTCCATTAATTGTAATTGGTACTGTCTTGTAGTCGTTTTTTCAATTGACCTGAAACCAACAATGATTAGACCCCATGATAAAAAGTCTTTACAATTGCGTTAAAAACTTAAAATATGAGAATGGGCAACCGAGCTTTTGATGCCACGGCTGCAGCCGTGTCAAAGCAACCAAATAGGAAAAAGATAAATTATCTAGTTGGGTTTTATACTATTGTATTTTAAATATTTATATATTAAAATATTATATATTTTAAATATTTATACGATATAAATATTCAAATACAATAAAATAATATTTTAACGAGAGCATAAAATTTTTCACAATGCTATGAATTTGAAAAAAAATTTAGGTTGTACAAATTTATCGTTAACGAAGTACCAAAGACGAGCATTGTTATGTAAGATTGATGACATTTTATACTCATTGAATGAATTTTCATACATACCATACAAAATCATACCCACCTGTCCATTTATGTTGTCACGTTTGATCGGCAAAACATTTTTTTACACACGAAATTTCATATTAAGTGAATCTTAATTTTTGGACCAACTTTATAGATAAAAATTTGAAATTTTGAGAAAGAGTAAAAATAGTGAAAAATTAAATTCTAAAAAAATATCATGTTATTTATAAGTGAAAATAAAAATCGAAATGGAGGGAGTATTTAATTATTCCAGATTTTCGAAAGTATGATGTTATGTATATAATCACAAACCTGTTGTATATTATGCGATATATCACCTCTTAGTATTTAAGTATTTTAGAATATCTCAATCCGAGACAAATGAGAAACTGCGTTCTAGAAGTCATTACTAATTTATCGTTTTCAATTAGCCCCACACAAAAGTATTAAAAATAATAAAGAAATACAGTTTAAGTAGTAAGAATCTCGTAAAATACTTGTCTTATAATTTATTAACAGAGTTCGAGTCAATTAAAATAGGTATAGAAGTGGGGTTTAATAAAAAATAAAATTTACAAAAACTGTTTGAAACTTGGGAAACAACTTGCTACTTTAGCTTATTATACATTATCCGTTTTGCCTTTTTCGGTCTATCTATAGTTTATCATTCTTTCTGGAATCAGAAATGTCGTTTCTTGACGAGTTAGTAGTATTAATTTGCATTAGTAATTCTCAATACTTAAAAGGGCATGGCTTTGACATGCTTGGTACCGGAAAAACTAGGTGCGAAATATAAAAGATAGTAATAAATATAAATGTTCAATCAACCGTAAATCTTGCTCCTTAAAAGAAAGTGATACTAATTATTTTATCACATCATCTGTATAAAGTAACGAGACAATGAAGTATAATTTAGATAATAAAATATTTTTCTTATGATTTATTAGTTATACGTTCGAGTTACTAAAGAGTAGAGAATGAGAGGTGAGTTTAAAAAAAATAATAACACAATCATTAATGTGTCATTAAATCCGAAAAAAAAGAATAAAATCAGATCAAGTATATAGAATCAGCGGTTAATAATTCGATATAATTTTATCACTTAAATTGACTTTAATAAATGATAATGAATCGTGTTTGTGACTTTATAAATCATTTTTTGTTTTAAAGCAAAGATTAGAAAATAAGTATCTTTAAAGCACACATATTCTAAGTTCATTAACTAGAACGGACCTGGGAACCTATAGTGTATTTGAAGCTTATCCCATGATAAATAAATTAATAGAAAAAAATCTTGGCGGATTGATAAGCTCAAATATCAGTTCTGTTAGAAAATGACTGTGAGGTATTAATTAATGAATATTATTCCTTTTGTTTAAGCTTTTGTTCAACCTCAAAGTTAATTTAGAGATTCATTTAAGAAGTTCTCGTGATTCTTGTGAAAGTTGTTTCCACCAGTTTCTATCATATCATGCATGACAAGTAAAGGATTTAATTTGATCACTTGTTTTTGCTTTATTGAAAAGGCAAAATACATGGAACACTTGATGAGGAATATCCTTCTACTTAAACCTATAGAATTTGACTCCTATTTTTGGAATAGATGAATTTCTCCTGATTTCCTTTCAAATTAACTGCAAAGAAAAATTGCCTCTCAATATTTGAGCAGAAAAAGTGACTAAAACCAGGAAAGAAAAAATTCCAGAATACACTAGAAAAAGATTTATAAGTACATGGGAAAAAAAAAGAAAAAGAACAGATGTAATATACATTTTTAAGTAGTAGCAGAGTTAGGATTTAGAAATAGGGGGAGCAATAGTGTAAGTTTAGAAAAATTTTAAAGGACAAAATAAATCATTTTTAATTTTACCATATAAAATTTTCAAAATATGTTGGGGAGGGGGGCCGCGCCGCCAGTGTTTTTGAGTGTGGGAATTGGAATCTCAGTCGGCTTTGGATACTTTTCCATAACGTTCATATCTCTTCAATTATTAAGCAAACCAGAAAATAATTAAGGCCATCCCATGACCCATTTATAAAGGTACTCTCATGACCTTGATGAGAAGGAAAAAGGGCATGCACAAGTGAAAGAGCAACAAAACAAATTCAATAAAGTCATGTGGATTTTCTTTTTTGGGAAAAGTAATTGTACCATTTAGTCAATAAGAAAATTGTGGACCATGAACATCCACGATTAATTCGATACAATTTTATTTGAACAACTATTATTTATAATATTATTTGAAATATTAACACATTTAAAGATATGTATATGTGAAATAAAAAATATTTAAAAAATATATTTGAGCAATAATTATAAAATATTATTTTTTTTAAAAAAAATAGTCTGCAATTTTTTTTCAACTTCACAACAAGATTTTATGAGCTTAAAAGATGATTACTGCGTTATCATCTTATTAGTTCAAGATATGCATAACTTGAGAAGTACTACGTACCATGGATCGGGATGTGGTATATACAAAGTTAATTAAAACATAAAGCTATACGGATACAGCTTGATTAATGATTAAGATGGCATGGTGGCCGATTTAAATGAGCATCGTTTTCACTAAACGTTTATTAACCTAACGTTATAGGGACAGTCAATCATTCTTCTATTATCTTTAGTTAAACATCTAAGTTTGTCAGCTCAAAGTAAATTGATTGAGCATTGCATGATTGTGCTATTTAATATAACGATAAGTAAAATTTATGGATGAAGATTTGAAGAGTGATTGTAGACTCTTTCTCATGATAAATATGTAATTAGTTGCTCTCTAACTTTTTTTTTTTTTTTTTTCGGGAAAATGATTTATAAAATTACAAATTCAAGACTATTTGTTAAAGTTACTCTGCGTGTCAAAATCTCAGTAAATCATCAACTCCTTGAATTTTTGAATTTAGATATTCGGCAGATTTTGTTTATTTTTTATTTTTTGGATATATTGACACCTCAGTGAATTATCATTTTATTACTTTGTATGAATGTATTGTTCTTTTAACTAATATCCCAATTTATCTAATAAAAAATCTCCTTAATTCATATCATAATAGACGGATTATGGATTATATACCCTCTATAAAAATTGTTTTTATTTAGCAATATTAGTAGCGCAAACAAATTTTTTTTTTTTTGGGAATTGATTTTGTGGTAACTTTTCTTTATACCTTGTCATAGTTCTAACTTTATATATATCGTCGACTTATTCTAGCAAATCTCTCATGTTACGTCAGTAGAGAGGTTTTTAGATCAGGTAATCTACTATATAGTATAAGATTGGAGCAAAAGATCTGACTAGACCCATTAAGGTTGAAAAATGAATAAATTTTTTCGATTTTCGAATCAAATTCTCAATTCAATAAAGGTTTATTTGAACTTCATTGGTTAATAATCAAGTCAATCTTAAACAATATTTAATTTTAATTAATTTTTTATTTTTTACTCAACCTCGATTACATAAGTTACAAATTTTAAATTTATATCTAAAAAGTTTAAATTATTCTAATTCAATTTGAGTTCGATTTAATAAAATCTCATTTAAATTTGACTCGAAAGATAAATAAGTTAAAATTGAAAAAAAATTATAAATTCATTTAAATAATCAAACAAATTTAAACGATATTAAATTATTCGATTTATTTATACTCATTTATATCTGACTACTGCATTTTGAGTGACCTAACTTTTAGAGAATGAATTAACTTGTCATTTTAACACATTTATTAGCACATCAATTTGGAAGTTAAACTACATTGTTGCAAATAGCATATTCGCTAGGCTCAGCATAGTTGATGTTGAAAAATTTTTATACGTATCCGATCTATCGTAATTAGGATAGATTTTTTAGTCTATATTTATTTATATTATTCTAAAAAAATTTATTTTTAATGAATTAGAATGATATAGATAAATATAAATTAAAAGATTTATTTCACTTACGGTAAATCGGATTAATGTAAAAATTTTCCATTAATGTTGATCATGGCTCCACCATTGTTGGTAAGAAACAGGTGGGGTGGCTGCTCTTGCAAATTGCAATTGCCAGCCTATCAGGGTTGGCAGGAATGATTATCAGCGCCTACACGTGGCACAACCGTACTGTATCACTATAGCTTTTTTAAATACGCAGGAACGGAAGGACCACGCACCCCGCCCTACACCCGCGTGTCAGCGTGGGAGTACCCTTTCGCTTTTACCATGGTCCAGGTGTCCATCACGTGATTTGAATTTACTAATTCACCCCCTAGTTTGGGAGATACTAGAGTGACGGCACAAGTCGGACAAATTTCACTCGCACCTTTATAGTTTAGCCCATTTTCAAATTGACCTTTATATAATTTAAAAACTTACAAAACACTCCACGTGATTTCGATTTAGGGTAACAAATTGTCATAATCGGTGGCTAATTAATTGCAAATTACACTAGAACTTTGTTGATCTCGTTCTATATATTCGTCTTAATTCTCTCTTTTTAAATACGTCACCATTGACTGGAAAGTGCACGGTAAATTATGGGTGATATTATGGTCATTTCCCTTGTTCCTTAACTTGAGGTTAAATTAATGATACCGTCATTTCCACCCCTTTAAATACGATACAACGACAATTTTGCATTGCTAGCAGCTCCAACGGCATATAATGATTTATAAAAACATAAATTTAAAATTATTTGATAAAATTATTTTACGTGACAAAATTATAATAAATTATTAACCATTTAATTTTAGATATTAGGTTAGATTCTATTTCCTTTTTTTTTAATAACACATTGATTCTGTTTCTTTTTTTTTTTAGAATTTAATAACACATTAATGACTTTATTACTTTGTATAAATATATTGATATTAATTAGTCATCTTAAAACTAATACATATATTATTGTCTACACCAAACAGGCACTAAAATTATACGTGCTCTTTACCGTTTAAAACTTGAAATTATTAATTTATGAGAGTAAAATGCTATATTATATTATATGTTGCACCAACTTGTGAACTAATTGTGTACGAGTATATATAGTAATATTTATCATTTCTAATGAATTTTTATTGCTTCAATAAGCAGAATCAAATGAAAATGGTAACAAATTTGGGGAAATATAAATGGCAATTCGGAATCTGACCATAGAGTGGCTACTCTAAAATCACTAGTTTTTTTTTTTTTCTTTTTTAATTGGCTTAGCATCTAAAATCGTGTTACTATTTTTAACTTCTTGGACATATTTATTAGAAGGTGTTTGGTTTATGGGTATGAGGAAAAAAAATAGGAATTAAAGTTAATGATACTCATAAATGTTGTTTGGTTAATCATTATATGAGAATCAATTTATGGGAATGAAATTATTAAAAAATGCCCACTTTAATTCTCTATTTGTGATATAGAATTTCAAATTTATTAATTTATCAATATAATAAAATTCATTTCTTATTCAAACCAAACAAATAAAGAGAAATAACATAAATCATATTGATAATGAAATTTATAATTCTTATTTTAATTCCAATTTGTCAATGCAAACCAAAATCCTCCTAAATATTTATATCTCAAATCATTTAAACCGGAGGCAGTCCATTATATAGACCTTCTAGTAAATTCCAGAAAGTAATTTCCAATTTAGGGAACAAAACAAAAAATATCCTTCAAAAAGAAATTTTCCACCACATCCCCAGTAGTAAATAGTAATACATTATACTGCCTGTAGTCATCAGCCAGAAAGCGCGTGAACATTACTTCTTATCCATCAGCAAAAAGCAACTTTAATAAGTACATCATTCCGCGTCTTTCCTAACAAAAATCTTTACAACAATAATAATAATAATTGACAACAAAGTGTGTTGAATTATAAGATATTTTCTTTAATTTTTATGATCTATTGATTATTACGTAGGTTTTTTTAAAAAAAAAAAAAAATACTTGAATGCTATTATATCCCACAAATTAATTTAGTAAGTATCAAACCATACCTATTTAATAATTTTTAGCAATACATAAATCAAGAAGAAAATTATCAACATACAAGTTAATGTATTAAAGCCAAATGTATTGTTGTAAAAGAAAATTATTTACAAAATTATTTGACAAACTTATTTCAAGTGATAAAATTTATTAAATTATTAATTATTGATTTTAAATATACAGTCAAATTTTATTACTTATTTTATAAATCTAATAACACGTCAGTAATTGTATCAAGTAATATTAAATTTGCGATGATATATAAATATATATCATAAAATGTGATACGGTATTAGCTTGTCTTAACTAAGGAGCCAATCAAGCCCTACTCTATTGATTATTGAGTTTCCAACCACTCACTAGCAATGCGAGTGTGATAGCACTGTGAATAGTGAATACTCAAATTTAATTGATACTATTATTTTTCATTTTAGCATCCCCTTCATTTCCTTCATTGTCTGTACCTATATATATACCTCTCTCGTTAATTTCTCTCCTTCATACCTATCAAAGAAGCCTACTTCTCTCTCTCTCTCTCTCTCTCAATTTTACCATGGAAATCGAACCAAGTTCACCAACCCTCGTAGCCAAAAAACTATGGAATATAATGAGAATAGTATTTTACATGGTGAAAAAAGGCATAACAAAGAGTAAACTCCTCCTCGACCTTCACATGATGTTCAAACGAGGAAAACTTGCCGGAAAAGCAATCTCCAACCTCATGCTAAACCTTCAAGAAGACTACACAAACTCCCTCGCTTGCCGCTCCTCCTCCGCCACCGACGTCCGCATGTCCATGTCATTCGCCGCCGCGAATACGAGTTCAGTTGCAGCAACAGCCCCGCCTACCCTTCATTCTTATTCTCCTCCAAACGCAAACACCAACACCATTACAAACCACGCGACGTATATGTGGTTCAGAAAGTTTTCGAAATCTTGAATAATTATGATAAAGTTGAGGCCTCCCCGATGGTGTTACCGGGCTTTGGACAAAGCCCGATGGTGAGGCAGCTCAGAGTGACTGACTCGCCGTTTCCGTTGAAGGATTATGAGGAAAACCCTCAAGTGGATAAAGATGCTGAGGAGTTTATTAAGAAGTTTTATAAGGATTTGAAGCAACAACGCCGTGTAGCCGCCCTGGATTCTCCGTCTCCTTATCATATATGGGCTCGATGAGAAATTGGGATGGAAAAAATGTTTTGTTAATTGTCAAAAAAAATTATGCACACATGAGCAATACAGTCTTTTCGATTCGAAAAACTGTATCTGTGGTTCGTATAAGAATTTTCTCTATCTACCTACCTGTCAACTTTAATCGGAGTCACGTGACAAGGACATGACGAGAACGTTTGAACATTGGATTTCACGATGGTCTTGGTTCAAGTTGAAGGTGTTATTAAGTTACTCGAAGGTGGAGGGAGGGACTGTGTGTGTATGTGTGCGTGCTGGCTCTCAACATCCAAATTAAGCCAAACTCATTCCAACAAATAATTTTGACTTTTGGGTTAGGGGTGTTTTTTTTTTTTTTTTTAACTTTTCCTTTTGGCTTTTGTCTATATGTAATTTTGGTTCTACGTACTGTGGAAAAGAATAATTTCTCAAATTCCAATTCCATTTTTTTTTTCCTTTGCAAACATAAAAAAAAAAAAAATGATATATTTTCTCGTCTTTTCTTAAAGCTTGTATCTACCGAGATTGTTTGTTGGATATGGTAAGGAAAACATATTGAGTACTACCAAGATTTTTACCTACTAAAGAGGAAAATAAAAGACAGCTTAATTATGTAATGCTTTTGTTTGGCTTCCAAAGTTGGTGTGATTCGGGGGTTTGGAATTATGTGAGGGTTTTTAATACTTTCTAAACTTTTGCCCTTTGCATATATAGTCTCCCCAAAACTTGTGGTTCAAGTGTATTGAAGGTAGTTGAAGCGTCACCTATCACAATACATACTCTCTAACACATTACAACAGGGAAAATCTTGGTACGACCAAAGCTAATAATGGTGATTAACCAAGCCACGCATGCTTTTCAAAGTTGAAGAGTTAAAATATTTATATAAACGGACCCAAAACTTTAATTTGATTTTTTTTTCATCTTTTCCCTGATATAGTAGAAGATTTTTGCTTTGGAATAATACTAAAATTCATATTAATATAAACATAGGGTGCAACATAGTTTTTAGTTTTCAACAGACGTTTTCATCAAGATTCTTATATTTATGAGAGCTAAAAAGTTGAATTATTTGAATCTTTGAGGCGGCTATGTACCCTTTTCATTCGAGTACAGAAATCCCTTAGCTAAAAAATTGTTATGCTGCCATAGTTAGATGGACGGATTTGGAGGGATTTGAATTTCAAATCAAATCCATCATATATTCCAAACAAGTTAATGGAACAAATTAGGAATTTTACAATTATTAAATAAATGAGAATGAAATTTTAAAAATTAAATGGATGAATTTTAAGTTCATCTAAATTTTATGTCATTTCAAATCTATCCAATACAAATATGTCTGTTATTATTTCAAATTCATCCTACAATTCAAATCCACTAATCCAAACGCAGCCTTAAAGACTCACAGCTCTATCATTTCATTTCATTTGTGTTGTTAAGCTATCAAAGGCCAATGTTGATGATTAAGTAATTTCAAGGCGCAAAAGCTCAAGAGGAAGACTTTTGATCTATGGTGACAAATGTAACCATGACATAATTAAGTAAAGAGTACAATACATGAATACAATATTTGAGTAACAAATTACTAAACCTTTGTCTTTCGGAATAGAATTTGAGGAAACCCTCAAATTTTCAATAATAAAAATTAAACCGTAGAAACCCATGATTAATTACAAATACAAAGGTTCCCTCCAACCCTGTAAACATGGTTAATTATAATGCATACATGATTACACACGCACACATCCGCACTTTTTCTTTTCTTATTTCTTAAATTAATATTAATTGGGTAAGTAAGATACCCCAGCGACTAGTACAATATTGAGGTGCAGAATCTTGGTTCTGCCCCTTGTCCAACCTTAGCTAGGTTAGCAGTCAGCTTCAATGGTCAGTTGTCAGTGGCTGTATTACTATTTTTTGGTAAGGCCAGCTTGTCAGGTTTGAACTTGCATTATACCTACACATGTATGATTAATTCTACGTGCAGAATTTATGTAACATGTGTCTTATTCTCACGTTTGAACTTTCAATAGAATAAATGTTTTCTCAAGACCTTATAGTAATTGTTTGTGGAAGACTCTATTCTTCTGTATTTTCAGTAGCACCATATTTTACCAGAAATTTGCTTCAAAATTTCCATCTCAAGAATGTAGAATTAATTATTGAGGTACGAAAATAATTATACTTGAAATAACTGGGGATTAAAGCATGGTACAATTGTACATTTCAAAGGCATATCGCATATGTGCATTAAGTAGCAAAATGCTAAGTATGATATATTGATAATTAACAGAGGAGACAGGGTATATTGTATTATTTATAATATTTTGAATTCTAAGTTATCAACAATTTAATTTAAATATTTTAAATCTGTTATTTTCGTTCAAAAGTTGGCCCAGAAATCGGTTTGTTATAATTTGTATTAGAACGAATTTCATACATGGGTTGAAACTGAGATAGTGGTATTAGGCCTTTCTATGCGATGTATGTGACACATGATATGGTATTTTGCCCCAAGTTAGTCTTTGCAAGAACGCAAAGTCTAAAAAAATAGTGAATGTGATGCCTCATCTCACATCGAAAGTGAGAAGGAGTGAATATGATGCCCATCCTGCATCGAAAGTGAGAAGATATATTATACATATTATTTATAACACTTTAAATTCTCAGCTCATTAACTTAAACATTTTTTATTTTTTATTTTTCTAAGAAAATCAATTAATTGCTGAGATCGAATTACGTAAGTCTCTACTTGATATCCGAACCGCTCAATCAACACACTATTTTGACAAAAATTACAACAATGGTCCGTATCCGATGCTCATAATGATCTCCCTATCTTGATTAATCAACCATATTTCTTGCGAAAAAAAAGATAAAATTTAGTTAAGGAAAGAGCGTGTATGTTTGTACCGACAAGTTCACGAAAATTCCATTGCAACGGGGCAATGGAGGCTAACAAAAATTATATAAATCAATCTTGTTTTTATCCCCCAAAGTTTGCCGGGTTGTTAGGGCCCCACGGAGGGAGTACTATTTTTTCTAGTATTATTGTTGATCATCAGTCTAATCAACTTAGGTTGAAAACGACCGTAATTTAAGAAAGATTCATGTTGTCGGAGCCATCAAGCAAATTAGACAACAAAGTAGCGATAATTAACTTGATTATGTACTTTATTAGTATATTATACCATGTCACTAAATTTTATGTAGTAATTAATTTTGATATCTGACTTTCATTGGCCTTACATTGTTGATAATTATGCATCTCTTCTTCTGCAATATCGATAATGGCCATGAAATAAAGATATTTATATATGCTTGTTGGGCAGGTAATGTAACTCAACTAAATCTAGATGTAATAATAAAGACCGATTCTTGAAGGGTTGTGGTTGTGGCGTTGCATAATTAAAGCATAGTCTCTCTCAAGCATTTATTCAAAGCTTTCTTCTCTCTTCTCCCTTTTTTGCTATCTAAAATTGATAGGCTTAGGTCGATACTTATCCAGTTCACGCTATTCATTCTCATCTCCACCCAATCACCCAAACATGATTGATATTTTCATATTTTGTGTGGCATCAGTTTTTTTTTTTTTTTTTTTTAAATAAATAAATAAATTATGCATTCAATTCAGGACTCTAAAAGGGCTAATAAAAAGAGAAGGGACGCGTGCTATGCGAAGTTGTTTGGCATTGATCAATCTGGACTCCACACTTCTAATCATTGTGATCGTAGTTTCTACTTGATAATTGCAAGAGATCCAACAATGCAATTGTCAAATTTTGAACTAAAAATCTCTTAGATAATAATAAAAAGCCTTACTATCTAACCATATAAGTTCTTGGTTATTATATGTCTCTTTTTTATTTATATACTTTCCAAATTCCACTATATGCATTAACTCTTCATGTGGAAAGGTTATGTAAATATTAAAAAGTTACATTTTTACTTAAATTTTTTTAATAAAATATGTTTTTATCAATATTTTTAATTTATATCTTGTATTTAATAGTTTACAGATGTTATGTAGTAATAAAAAATATATATTTAAGTAACCTTTTAGTTGAATATCGAACTCGTTGATCCACCTCTCTCATTGAGTTTCCCAAACCGGATTTAATAACTATGCTGCTAATTGTACCCAATATTTGCACCAACATCCAAATTGATATCCACGTCGATATTCAACTAAAAGGAATTCTACACGTGTCATTTGATTGGGGATGATCCAACACTGGTGATTTATTTTGAAGAAACAAAGCACTAAATTTTTCTCCATTAGAAATTTAACTTTGATATGACAGTAAACAAAGACGACGAGCATTTTTATTTTTCATTGAAAGGAAAAGAGAAACAAAAGTAATGAAAAAAGCTGAGGGTGTATTAATTGTTGTGGATGATTCATGAGGAAAAAATCCAAAAAATTCCGATTGGATTGAATCTAGTTGTAATTCATGGTTTGGTTCATGTAGGGTACATCAAATGCTTTTTTCTTGACAAATTTAATTAAAGTTTCATGTATGCAACTTTTACACTGGATTAATATTACATCTTTTCTTAGCTTTGCACTCAAAAAATGTAAACCATGTAGGCAAATGGTCCCCTGCTTTCCATTATTGATTAGTAGGTTACTAATTAGAGTGAACACAGAAATTAAACTTTGAGGAGGCAAGGTCTATAATGGTATTCATTTAGGAAATAACTTTTTATATCAAATACTATTTGTACAATTTTGAGAGAGCAAAATATAATTTTTATAAAAGTAAAATTGAACTCTTAAAATTTCTTGTAAGAAAAAATGAAATTCTTGAATTCTTGAAAGGACAGCCACCTTCACTCGTCCCCTAATGGTCCGCCAGTGGTACTACTAGAAACCACGGGAAGTTGTAACCCGTGTAGGGCAAATGCCCCCTCTAATAATGTTAAAGAGGAGAATCAATGTATTTTGTTGGGTAAAGAGAAGTGTGACAGATATAGGATTCTCTCAACACCCCCCTCTCTTTTTCTGTTCACTTTTGATAGTTAGTATTACTAAACAAGCTAGTTGCAATGTGTTGTTAGTTTTTCTTCTTTGTTTCAAAAGGTTAATTAAGCACATACAAATTTTATGTTAGGGTTAGGCTCAAGTATCACAAATTTTGAGTTTAGTATAAATATGTATGTCCTTTTCTATCTCATTGTTTTTGAGTTGTAAACAAATACAGTGGATGGACCAACTGTATGTAATATCATTATTTTTGAGTTGTAAGCGAATACAATACAGTGGATGAACAAATTTGTAATAGATGAGTTAGGCACGAAGTAAATGACAAACACTTTTTCTTTCATATGACTCTCTTGTTGTTAGTGACATTTTGTTATCGATTTAAAATTTAACAATGTGATAATATGTGATGGTTCTTCTTTTCAGTCCCCTCCTCCCAATTGGGCCTTCCCCTACAACTATAATTTAAATAATCATGATAAAAAAAAAGGTACACGATAACTAACAACCTCATGTCACAACCACTTGAGAAGCCCAAGTACGTTATTGTTGCTATCTTCTTTTCGTAGGCCCAACACCGAAAGAATGGCTTACATGAGCACCTTCTTTATGGCCCATTTAGCCCAGAGAAACCGCTGGATCATGGACTACAAATCTTGTCAACGATCGCCATATCAACGGTACTGATTTCGGTAGTATTCAACAGTATCGTGTTCCAGATCATACCGTAACAATTCCTGCAAGTCCCACCCCCAAACTAGCGAGCATTTACCTTCAACAGATGATTACTTCGGATCTAATTCTCGCAAAATAATTTTTTTTTATTTAATTTCCTCATTGTTCTTAAAAAAAAAAAATCCGTTAATGGTCAATTTTTAGGGCATTCCAGTTCTTCTTCAATGGCGTCGTGGTTCAAAGCCGCTGAAGGTTCGTTTCAAATTCTTCTATATTCCTTAATTTTTGTTTTCTTTTATTTGAATTGTATGATCTGATCTCGAACTGAGCTTTAGATTGAAATCTAGGGTTAATTTTATTCCAATATTTCGGGTTTGATTATTGCTTTGTGAAAATGTGTATTAGAGGTTGTGATGATTTGGATCGTATTTACCTAATTCAGTAGGTAACCCGGTTAATTGTGTACCAACACATATACATTATATATTTTTAACAAAGTTACGTATTATACCAGTAACATATGCAAGAGAGGACTGTGTATTTGGTAACTATGATTTTGGATCTTATGCTCAGTGTTTCTGGCAGTGGAATTGATTTGTTGGATACATAATTATTTGTTGATAAATTAAATCAGATTTTGAGTTGTTAGAGATGAGAGTACTCTGCTTTGGAACTAACGGTTATTTGGATTTAAATTACTCTTGAAAGCTTTGTAGTTGATACAAGGATAAGGGGAAGTGAGATCGATGATGGTTTGTTACTCTGGTGGATGGAAATGATTGAGTTGGATATAGTAATGGTTGCTAATGAAGATGTCCTAGAACCGAGAATTTGAGGGAAGCAGTTTGGAAAATGTATATGGATGCTTAAATAAGGGTTGATGCAACTGAAAACTGAGGCTGCATTGGCATTTGTTATAATAAGTGATAGGTGAATACCAGTTAGTTTGAAATGAAATCACATGATGATGCTTCGTGGGACATAATGTTGGATTCTTAGAATGTGGAACAAGTTAATGTGGTGGAGATGTAAATGGAAGATGTTTTTGTGGTAAAATTGATAAAATGTTGACAAGGTTTAGTGGATATGAAGGGAAAATCAATTAGTATGATTTGGAAATACTCCAGATTGACTAGTAAGTGCATCCTCTTGGGAGTGATAGAATGTGGGTTAACAGAGAGGATAACCCTAGATGAGGACCAAAAATTGTGCAAAATCAGATGCATCAGTTCAACGTTTCGTAAAGCAGTTAACCCTAACCAAGCTAATCAGTGTAACTAGTTTTCTACAACTTGACCTAAATTATTTCAAACTTTTTCTTGTGTGGAGTTCAGTTTTTAATGCACTCAAGAATAGATCACTGTGGGAATTCTCTTCAGATATGCATAGAATTTATCCATCTTTGCCTGATGTTAAACAGCATATAATATTAATTAATGCTGTAACAGTTGGCTTCAGTTCCATCATTTGAGAAAGCAAAAGATACTAACAGAGTAACTGATAGCAGTCACTGCGCCTAAGTATTGATGATTTATAGAAGTGGAAAGAATGAAAAAAATACTGACATCAATTTACTAACTTTTGTCTTTCCGTAGCTTGCTCTCATTTTCTGCTTCGTGGGTCATCTGCTCTTTCTTTTGGACAATTATTTGTGGGATTCTATTGGAACTGAGGAAATAGCTAATATAGATTGCTCACATGCTTTGAAGGGGAATGGCATGAGTGACTTTTAGCTTAATTGTTTCATTTGTTTCATGAGTTTGGCTTTTAATATCTAGCTGTTGCTGCCCATCCGGAGTTACAAGCCTCTCAAATTTATCTACTTGTTAACTTGTAGTTTGTTATAGAGAGAAAAATATCTTGTTTATTCTCACACTTCTGTCAAGAGTACATCTGTATCTTATACATATACAAGTGTAGAATAATCTAGATCCTAAAATTAAGCTAATCATGAAGATCCTTACATCCAAATGTAGATGGTTTAGGATATTAAATTGCTGTAAAAGACTGTCTCTTATACACATCTAGATGTGTATAAGAGACAGCGTATTTACTCTAGCCATGTTTATAATACTTCCTCTAGATGTGTATAGATGTGTATAAGAGACAATTTTATTGAACACTCTTCACGGATAAAGTGACAATCAACTTCAATATGTTTGGTCCTCTCATGAAAAACCGGATTTGATGCAATATGGATAGCAGCTTGATTGTCACACCATAACTTCATAGGTAATGAACTATCTAGACCAATCTCACTTAACAATTGATGTATCCATATCAGCTCACAAGTTGATTGTGCCATGACTCTATATTCTGATTCTACACTAGATCGAGACTTACATTTTGCTTCTTGCTTTTCCATGATATCAAATTACCTCCAACAAAAACACAATACCCTGTGGTGGATCTCCTATCAATTTTAGAACCATATGACAGGTGATACAGGTGACAGCTGTCTCTTATACACATCTAGATGTGTATAAGTCCCGGAACTCCCTTGAGATAACACAAGATCTGCTCTAAAGTCGCCCAATGAGTGGTTCTTGGTGAAGACATAAACGGCTCACAATGCCGACAGGATATGCAATGTCGGGATGAGTCACCGTAAGATAATTCAATTTTCCAACTAATCTCCTACATTGCAGGATCTGAAAATAACTCCCCATCATCTGCTGTAAGTTGCATATTAGTGATCATTGGTGCACTACAAGGTTTAGCACCCAACTTCCCTGTTGCTGTCAAAAGGTCAAGGATATACTTTCTTTGAGACAGAAAGATACCCTTTTTACACCTAGTAACTTCAATGCCCAAGAAGTACTTTAACATCCCCAAGTCTTTGGTTTGGAAATGAGTTTGAAGAAAAGATTTAAGGGCTGTAATACCGCACTATTACTACCAAGTAATAACAATGTCATCAACATAAACAACCAACAAGATAAGGCCACTTTAGATTGTTGATAGAAAAGAATGGTCATTACTCTTCTTCATCCCTGTTATTCCTATTCCTACGAGACCACCTATCACTCAAGTGTATACTCGTCAGACTCCTGTCTCTTATACACATCTAGATGTGTATAAGAGACAGACTGTAATGGAGCTACCTATTATGTATAAGAGACAGGTTATATATTGTAAACAAATTCTTCACCCGCATCTGAAGCGAATGAAGAGATTGGATGAGAACATTGTCTTTTACCTTTTCGAAGAGCAATAGGTAGATCAAGACTCGGATATGTAGACGGAGGAGCTGGTGGAGGATGTGAGTCTGTGTGTTGAGTCTGACGAGTATACACTTGAGTGATAGGTGGTCTCGTAGGAATAGGACTAACAGGGGTTGTCACAGTATAAACTAGAATATTATCTTCCTCCCCCTCACAACCATAAACATTAGATTCAGGAAAGAATGGAGTGGTCTCAAAAAATGTAACATCAGCAGAAATTAAATAACGACCCAAAGTAGGAGAATAGCATCTATATCCTTTTTGAAGACGAGAATATCCTAAAAAGACACACTTGAGACACTTAGGATCCAATTTAGACATTTGAGGGCGAACATCACGAACAAAACAAGTACTCCCAAAAATACGTGGTTCAATCGGGAATAAAGGTCGAGAAGGAAACAAAGTCGAGTAAGGAATCTCACCAGCAAGTACAGATGATGGCATGCGATTAATTAAGAAACAAGCTATTGAAATAGCATCCGCCCAAAATTGCTTTGGGGCCTTCATTTGAAAAATGAGAGCTCTAGCAACTTCTAGTAACACATCTAGATTTCTCTCGGCAACACCATTTTGGGGTGGTGTGTCAACACATGAAGATTGATGAAGAATTCCATTTTCTGACATGTAGGAATCAAAAGGATGATAAAAGTACTCTTTTGCATTATCACTTCTTAGAGTGCGCACGGAGATATTAAATTGTGTTTACATTTCAGCACAAAAGGAACAAAAGATGTTGAATAATTCTGATCTATTTTTCATTAAATATAACCAAGTAACACGAGAATAGTCATCCACAAAGGTGACAAAATACCTAAAACCAGACTCAGAAATCACTGGACAAGATACCCCAAACATCAGAATGAACTAATTCAAAAGGGGACGCGACCCTTGTTTATTGACTCTAGGCAATTAAGAGACACGATGATGTTTAGCAAATTGACACGTCTCACAATCTAAATAGGATAAATTTTGAAAATTTGGAAACAACTTCTTCAAAATCGACAAAGGAGGATGCCCTAATCGATAGTGAACTTCAAGAGGTGTCAAAGTGCTTGAACATGCAATGGGTTTCGGCACTTTCATTGAAGGAGTTTCGAGTAAATAAAGACCGCCAGACTCACGTCTTCTACCAATAATCTTCCTCGTCATAAGATCCTGAAACACACAATGATCAGGAAAAAATGAGACAAAACAATTGAGAACACGAGTAATTTTACTGACCGAAAGTAGGTTGAACGAAAAATTAGGCAAACACAAAACAGATGACAGCAAGATAGATGTTGTGGGATTGGCTATTCCAACCCACAACGAAGTCATCTGTTTTGTGTCAGCCTAATTAACACTTCAACCTACTTTGTGTGAGTACTAAAGGACTCGTGATACCTGTATCACCTGTCAGTTATGGTCTGTAGCACCTGAATCAATGACCCATTTGCTAGAGGATGACACAAGACATGAAGTAGGTTTACTTGACTCATTAAGAGAAGATGGAATAGTTGACTTTAGTGAGGCTTGGTACTCGGTAAAGCGAGCAAATTCATCAGCAGAAACAAGGACGGATTTATCCACAGATGAAGGCTTTGTAGACTCATGGTTACTCTCTTGAGATGCAAAGCTGGCAATCTGAGAATGCTGTTGAGGTTTGCCATGAAGTAACCAACATGTACGCTTCGTGTGACCAGGTTTTTGACAATGACACGTTGATTTTGGTCATGTTGTTCATGACTAGCATTCCCTCCACCTTGAAAACCATGTCCATTTCGACTACCATTGCTTTTTCCTCGACTAGCCTCATTCAAAGTACCTCGGCTCACGAGAGCACTAGTAACACTAGGAAGAGAAGGTCGAGATCCCTCAACTCGTAACACTCGAGTGAAGGTGTCACGAGAGAGACAATCTCGGTTTTCTAATCTCTTTGTTACAAATGGACGATAAAACTCCTTACAAACATCATATATATGATTGAGATTATCCTTACCAGAATACAAGAAAGCCAAGTAATCCATAAGATCTTTAACAAATTCACAGTGATTAATCAAACCGATTACCTCGGTATCGATAGAATTTCGAATCTGCAAGAATATTCTTGCATCTTCTCTTAACCAAGCCTTCTTTGCAGCATCATCTGATGGTGGTTCATCAATAAGATGATCATCTTTATCAATACTACGGAGATACACTCGCACAGTTTTACTCCAATCCAAATAATTCCTGCCATTGAGTTTGTGTTCTGTGATTTTTGGTAGTCAAAGGAATAACATCAGAGATAACTGCCTTCATCTCTCTGCTATTACCCACTGTGTTGTTTGCCATTACAACTCAGTGTAGGAATTTTAATGTACCAAACTAGAGATTGAAAATTGACTCAACAGGGTCACGAAAAGATAACAAAGCCTAAAGCTCTGATACCATGTTATAGAGAGAAAAATATCTTGTTTATTCTCACACTTCTGTCAAGAGTACATAAGATCTATATATATACAAGTGTAGAACTTTTTGTTTTTGTCCAGCGACGCATATACAAATACTGAAGCGGTTTCTTTTTATGCAAGAATGCTTTCAAATAAATCTTCTTTGATAACAGTAAAGAGGATGACTTTTTTGTGTGTCTGTTGGGGATTTTGGGGTATCTGTAGTAATTGTTTCTCAGGATTGTACTGGGAGTTGGCAAGAATATGACTTCTCTTGCAGAAGTGAAAAGAATATCCAGGAAATATGTTTTTGCCCTTTTCCACAGCCCAGGTGATGGTGCTGCTTATTTACTGCTTAATGTTTGCTAACTGAAGAGTGCCTTACTCATGACAGTCCCAATATCAAGTCACCCTTTTTGCTTAGCAGGGGAAGAAAAAATTTAATATATATGTATAGATCTAAAACATCCATGCTTAGGCACACAGAAGAGATGTATTTCTCTTGTAGGTCCTACATCTTTCATGTTGCATTCCCGATACTATCTAATCTCTAGTAAGATGCGGGTGAAGAATTTGTTTACAATATATAACGTCTATATCCAGCAATCCCTACTTGGCTACTTGGGTATGCAGAACTGATCTATTCCTTATTTTAAGTCCTATGTGAATCAATTGAAATATCAAAGAATTGATATTCCATAATCTTCTTTCACAGATTTATTTGAAGTGGTGGATAGGAGGGCAAAACTTGCTGTTGGTGATAAGCCAGATGAACAACTTAATCTTCAGACGCCAGGTATAAATCTAATAGCTTGCTTCCTACTTTAGAAAGAGCCTATTCATTTCTACAAGGCACTTCTTGCTTTCTGGCATTGAACTTCTTCCAAATCTAATCTTCCTGTCTACTACATTAGCTTTTGCTTCACAATTTTGCTTGAAGTGTGACAACCTTGTTTAGGCTTTGTATCTCTTTTGTAGTTTCTACAGAAAAATATTGAGGTGGTTGTTGATGATGTAATTCATAAAAAGTAAATTGTTGACGTGCTTAATAATGTTTTCCATTTTCTGCCTTATACAAAGCTTCTAACGGACGAGGACCTCAACCAAAGAGGACAAGGCCAAAAGCAAAGGTATTGCTATCTTAGTAGGGCATTTTTTTGAGAAGTAATTGTGCTTTCACCCAAAAAATAGACCTATCTGCAGTTATCTGACTGTAATTAGCTTTCAGCCTAAAAAGCATCTCTCTTCGGATGAAAGTCCACTGGCGGTTGATACTGAAAGGAAGCTAACGGTCCCAGAAACATCACAAACAGAAGCAATATTTGAAAAAGATATGGCTGTCCCATTGAGTTGAAAATAGTGGGAGTAGTCCACATAGTTTTACTAGAACAACTATTAATGAGGAGCAAAATATTGCTGGTGGAGTTGGCTCCATTGCAGAATCTGCTTCACCTGGAACTATTCTTAGTGAGGACTTGAAGAATGATGCTGATCATATAGAAGCAGCAGCTACTAGACAAATAGAAGCTGTAGCATCTGATAGTACTGGTGAAATAACACATGAGAATGTCTCAGATGCTCATGAGGCGATGCCATCACTTCCTGCTGGAGATCTTGAAGTTGTTTGTGCTGATCCTCTGACTGACTCCAGCCAAAATACTGTTTCAGTAGATGCAAAATCTCCTGCAAATATTAGGAATGCAGCATCTCAAATTTCAAGTGCAGATACACCTGGTGAGGACAATACCCAGCTGAAGGATGCTGATTTAAAAGCTGAATCAGGTCCACACCAGCAGAGGCACCCAGAACGAAGTACTGTCATTTCTTCTGAGAAAGTACAAGAGCAACTCGTATCTGATGAGGTAAAGTATGTTATAGGCAAATTGATTGGGCCGTTTTCTTTGTTTAGGGTACTGGACTTTCTAGATCCTCGCTTTGCATGTTCTTTATTAATTTTCTCTTTTTGTTCCATAGGCTCAAGGACTGCTGAAAAATGCAATTTCTACTGGTCAATCCAAAGAAGCAAGGTTAGCCCGGGTAAGGTTATAGAATTATTTGTTCATCAGTCGGTTGTTGACCCATAGAAAAATGTTATCAGTATTGTCCTCTCTAGATTGTCAATTATTTTTAAAATCTTTTTACCACCATGACAATAATCTATCATCCGCAACTTGTATCAGATTATGCATCCTAAATTTAGACTGATTGATGATGAAACAATGCAACAGAAATACTATAGCTTTATAGTTTTTGGTTCTTCCAATACATCTTTACTGACACTTAACTAACAATTATCAGATTTGTGCTGGCCTTTCATCGCGTCTTCAAGAGTGTAAATCTGAAAATTCGCAATTAGCCAGGAGGAGCTTCTTATTTCAGAGGTGAGACACCAAGCATGTCTTTTGCTTTTTATGAGATTTCAGATCTGAAAAATTACCCTTGAATCAAGTATCCATTAAACAAAATCTGTTTTTACTTGATGATGTCCTGATGCACCAGAGAGAGCTGAGTAAATCATATGAGGAGCACATTAAGCAGCTTCAGAAAGATGCATCTGTCTCCAGAAGGGAGGTTTCTAGGGTGGAGTCAAACATGGCTGATGCATTGGCTGCTAAGAATGCTGAAATAGAGTCACTTGTCAATTCTGTGGATGCATTGAAGAAGCAAGCTGCTTTATCTGAAGGAAATTTAGCATCACTGCAGGTTTGTTTACCTGCACGTGCACGCCACTTTCCTGCAATATTCGACTTCGGATTTAGTTACCCAGGAGTGGCCAAGCCATGTCTAGATTTTTATTTTATTTTTTATTATTTTTTAATTGTTGGGCAAAAGCAATTAATGTCACTCACGTATCTCTATTGGAGACAGTGTTTTATGTAGCTTGAACCAGTAGACTCCTTTAATACATTGTGGAGCTTCTATCTAGTAAATCACTTCAAATTTGGGTTCTTTAGAGTTGCCCACCTTTTCCCTGAAATATTTCCCTCTTCCTTTTGTACTTGGTATTGCCTAAAATTGATCTCTTGGTTTTTGCTTTTGTTTATCTCTATTATTGATGGTTTATGGATGGAGTGGAGTTGGTTTCTTGATCGCTGTTGGGGAGAGACAGGGGGTGGCTTAAACTAATGTTTTTCTCTTTCGTTGGTCTATTTTCCTTTTTTTTTCCTCTTTGATTTCTATTAGATAAAAAGAGAATAGAGGAACTAATCAAGGAAAAAGCCTACAGGATCTAAATGTCGCAAATCTGAATACATTCTCTATCCCTTAGATACTCTTTTTTGAAGTTTTTAATATAGACATAGAACAGCGTTAGTACATAGTATATCTTTTCTTTGATAATCATTTCTTCATCACTATCATTCCTTTTGTTTGGCAAGTGCTCTGATACTAAATATAGATTTTCCAACCTTCAATAGTTGCATTTCATAGTCATTGATCCGTACTCCTTTTTTTACTGTTCGTCAGGCAAATATGGAGTCTATAATGAGAAATAGGGAGCTTACAGAAACAAGGATGATGCAAGTAAGTTAATCGAGTTCTTTGTAATATGTTATAGTTGTAATGGGTATATAATAGAAGCTACCTTGTGTAGATGACTAGTGTTGGCAACAAACATTCTTATTTCAGGCCTTAAGGGAAGAGCTGGCTGCTGCAGAACGAAGAGCTGAAGACGAGCGTGCTGCACATAATGCTACAAAGATGGTTCATATCACAATACTCATCTTTTGCTTCCTTCTCCTTCTTCTTTGTAATTTAGTCCCTTGGTCTGTGTGTTGTAGTGCCATCATTTTGAAGTGTGATAAACCTTTGATCTCAATGAATAGGCTGCTATGGAAAGGGAAGTAGAATTGGAACATCGAGCTATTGAGGCATCAAAAGTCATTAGCTAGAATTCAGGTATTAAATAGTGTGTCTTCTTTTCCGTCATGTTCTTAAATTTTTATCTTGGTATTACCATAACTATTTTGCTTTTAATTTCATTTTACATGCCGAATTTTACTCATTTTTGGTACGCTGAAAGAGTTGAAAATCTATGATGCAGTTCGTTATTCTTGTAAGAGATTACAGCTAATATTTTTGTAAAATTGATTTGGGAATTACAATCAGAAATGAGAAGAATACATTTGTTTGTTTTCTTAAGATTTGCTTGCACAGCAATTCCAAAATCTCGTCTGTTTGGCATTACAGTGGGTTGTCTTAAGTTTGTCAGGAATGATCAGCTTCTGTTCCTTGTGACCCTGTATCATGTAATCTGGCAACTTCTTTTTTCTGGTTTTAATTCTTTTCTAGTAAGGGTTAAATTTATTATAATATGCTTCCCAGAAGATATGGATGAATGACCCTCGTTTTCAAATAATATATTGGCATTGGTTAAATTTTTAGATAGTGATGACTCTGGATTTTCTAATTTCTTCTGTTTATAGCTAATTTTTCTTCCATGTCTCCTGACATCTGATGGTATGATAATCAATTTTAGTGGTAGAACCTTCAGTACATGAAATTTTTCTTTCTTCAGAGGACTGCAGATGAAAGGGCCACAAAAGCTGCTGAGCTTGAGCAGAAGTTGGCACTGCTTGAGGTAATATTGATGTCCTTGAACTGTTGCTCCTGAAAGTTTATTTTCCAGTTAAAATGAAAGCATTTATAATTGTTTATCAGGTTGAATGTTCATCTCTAAATCAAGAACTACAAGACATGGAAGCTCGTGCTCGCCGTGGACAAAAGAAGTCTCCAGAAGAGGCAAATCAAGTCATTCAGGTTTGAGAAATTGCCGATATACATGCACTGCTCATTGAATGTAACAGATCTGCATCCATAAATGATGGCATGCTCTACTTCCTGGCATATCATCGTGCTTCACTATGGTTTATTCTACAGGGTGAAAGGTGACACGGAATAAAAAAAGGATCAATACTATGTTAACAACAGAGCCTTTCTATCTTTTTAATATACTTGCATGTCGAATTGAATATGTTATAGACTTAGTTGAGATGCCAATTCTGAATACAACATTTTTGGCATCTTTTTCTTGTAGTGCTGACCCACATGAACTTTTCTAGTACAGCAATTTTTGTTCTACTCTTTGGAACATGTAGCTCTGCAACTCATTCTTTTATATTTTTCAGTCCCTGGACATTTCCATTCTTCATTCTTTCTGTTCTGAACTTTAATTAATGGGTTAGTGTACGTTTACACATCAGAAAGCAAAGCAAAGCAACATGGTTTTTCTTTTGCATTTTTTTGTATGTTGTTTATACTTAGTTTTTCTTGATTGTTGGTGGTGGATCATATTCAAGTTAAATCTTGTAATGCATATTCTCTTTTCATTAACCACATCAGAAAGCAAAGCAACATGGTTTTTCTTTTGCATTATTCTGTATGTTGTTTAAATACTTAGTTTTTCTTGATCATTGGTGGTGGACCATATTCAAGTTAAATCCTGCATTGCATATTCTCTTTTCATTAACCACATGATGAGGTTGATAGCGATATGATCAGTGTCCTAACATGACCTGATTACTTTTTCAATTCTTACCATGAAGATGCAAGCATGGCAAGAAGAGGTGGAGCGTGCGCGACAAGGTCAAAGAGATGCTGAGAATAAGCTTTCTTCTATGGAGGCAAGATATTCTTCCTTTATTATTTTCCATAATTAGTTGAAAGTTAGCTCTTTCTTTTACGATACTGGACGCAAGTCATTGGATGAAGAGGGCCAAGGAAATGTAAGCCATGATGTCTTATCAAACATAGGTTTTGTGGTTTGGTTTACCCAGCATTTGACCAACGGTGATCCTATTTGCAGTTTAATTATGTTCATGTTAGCAAGTTGATTGAGATGTCCAATTAGTGACCTACCTTTGATATCCTCTCAGCCACCATTGCAGGCGCTGCGACAAACCTCATCTTTTTTTCTTTTTTTTTTCCTTCTTCTCCCTTGCCTAACCTTGTCATTGCCCTTCTGTACCTATAACACTCACTATAACCATCCATTTCCACCATGCACATCTCAAAGTCGTATGGGTCATTTCTACCCAACTTTAGCCCTCTACTTTACCTGAGAAAACACTACCAAATAATGTCACCATTAACACCACAGTACAGCAACCACCACCGCACATGAATTCTGCCACTTCTGAACCTCAATATTAATGCAAACCTACTATTCTACTGTCTTCAGACCATCACTTTGAGCAAAAATACGTGGAAAGAATATTGAAAAGATTCACTACAAAAGAGAATTTCGTGTGACTGCTTTTTTAAATGAGGAGAAAGAAAGTAAAAATGAAGTTAATCAAACCAACAAATAAAATGGCTTCCCCTGCCAAATTTATGTGTCAAACTAACACCACCATTACCTAACAACCCTTCTGGTTTTGTCATACCAATTTCTTTTTATTCATAAGTAAGTTCACTTAAATTATATCAGCAAATGAGATGGGTAAAGCTTGCAGAAAGGGAGGTTGTAACAGCACAGCTGAGGGTAAAGGGGCAAATGAAGTGACGAATGGTAGGGATGAAGGGTTGAAGTGAAGAGAGAGGAATGGAAGGACAATTCGAGTTTTTTTCTTAGGAGCTCAGGTGCCATTTAGAAACAATTGAATTCATTTGGTTTAATCCAGTCATTCCTGATCCTCGGATAAACATATCCCCCAAAATACCACCACTCCTGGTAAGGGAATTGGACGGATTTTGTCATCACAGCAGAAAAAGTGAATCAGAATGTGAATTTGCCAGCGTATTGATGTCAGTCCGTGAACTAATTGATTCTGTGATGCTTTAAATATATCCGGCTAGTCCCATTAGTCAATTATGCTGAAATTTGATTTCTCAAGATCAATATCTGAGGTTTTCTTACCGCGTCTTTCAGGCTGAGGTACAAAAGATGAGAGTTGAAATGGCTGCCATGAAGAGGGATCTAGATGCTGAGCATTACTCGCGTCAGGTGACTAACCTTGTTATTGTTCTCCGAGCACAAAATAGGATGAGGAATCATGAATGCTAAAAGTTGGAAAAAATTGCTTTTTAGTCTTGCAAATTTGTTAGATGTTTGCAAAAACACAATGTGCCACTCCAATCATTGAGGATTGAAAAGACGACCTTTTCCTGAAGCAAGAAAAAACCTAAAAAATTCTTACATGCTATGGAGTTTTTCTTTTTGAAGCTTTGATTTAGATGTCATCGTTTGTGAAAATTTGTTCAGAATTTTCTGTAGGTTATGTAGGTACGGGCAATATGGTACTAAATCTGTTCATGCAACTTAATACTCGAAACTGGTAACTTGTTGATTTATGTGGGAAGATTGTTTATAACATGGATATCTTCCAGACAGAACCTTATAAGCAGTTTCTATGTGCTACGCAACTGCAGGTTACATCAAAATTTGGCACCATGTTGCTCCACATTCAGTCCAGTTTAATTGATTAGCACAATGATTATATCACCATGTATCATCATATTGCTTGTTTACCTTTTAGTGAACTGTTAATGCCGCACTCTATCTGCTGGAGAGAGTTGGCACTGCTATAGATTTTCTGTACCTGTATAAGATATGAATACAATAGTTGAAATTTCTTATGGGTGACTTCAAGGACATGTTCTTTATAATCGTTGGATGATATGATGTATTCAAGATGGGATAACCTTCTTTTGAGTTTGGAAAGGAGTTGGGTCTGAACCATTAGAAGATCAACTTACATTTAGAGAATCTTTGAAGTATCAGGTCACACATTTTCTTTCTTGTGTCATTTGTGGCTGTAATGCTACCTAAACATTAAGGATCAGATAGAAAATTATAATTTTTTTTTTTTTTTTTTTGGCAATGAACAATTGGTGCAGCTAGTTTCAATCTTATTTTGGCCACTCCATTCTTGCAATTGCATAATAGGACTGATTATAGCCTGATGTTTGTCACATCTTTAGGGGGAAACTGCGTGCATAAGAAGGCCATTGCTTGCCTTACTATTTGTTCAACTTCATCCTTATAGAATTCTTGCTGATCATATACTTTCTAGTCACCCATTTATGTCGTGGCCTTTGCGCAGGAACATACGGAGCTGGAAAAACGGTATCGTGAATTAACTGACCTATTGGTACTTGGACTTATTCATGCATCTCTTATTTGCTTAATGGTAAAATGTATCTTTTCTCACTTCTAATGGCGGTGTATTGAATCAGTACTACAAGCAAACACAACTAGAAACCATGGCCAGCGAAAAAGCTGCAGCAGAATTTCAGTTGGAGAAAGAATTAAAACGTCTCCAGGAAGTACAGGTCTATGGATGTCTTGTTCTTGCCATTTTTTTTGGCTCTGCCTACAACATTCTTCATTTTCTTTTAGCAACTTATTATTATGTCCTCGGTATTATTATCTTGGCACATAAGTTCATTCTCTGAAGCAGGTAGAAGCAGAAAGGAATAGAGTTTCTCGTCGAGCATCATCATCTCAGAATTTATACTCTTGGGAGGAAGATACAGAGATGAAAGCACTTGAGTATGTTTATTTTAATTCTTGGAGAATCAAAGTTAAGAATATATGACTGTGGGATGAAGAGTTCTAGTCATGTTCTTGTCTTAAATGAACTTCATTTTGTTTTATGGTCCTGTAACCATGTTTATAAGAAATATATCTCTCCGCTCCTCCACAGAAAAGCAAAATAGTAGCTTAAGTATAGCTAAACTAGTTGAATAACTTCCCATCTTAAGAAGCAAGCATGATTTAGTATGGCCACTTTGCTTTAGCGACTTATTATTGCATAATATCCTGTTGAGGCCCTATATAAATTAGACTTATCGACTTGTAAAACTCCGTTCTTTTGCCTTGTACAATACTTATGGATCTGATAAACAAAAACACCAGGACTCTTCCTTTGCATCACCGCCACATGGTTGGGGCAAGCTTGCAGGTAAAATTTTCTGTCTTCTTCTTTCTCACTTCATTCTCTGTCCGTTTTTTTTTTTTAATTTTAATCTTCTGATATCCCAAACTTTTCCTTGGCTAATGCAGCTTCAAAAGGCAGCAAAGCTTTTAGATTCTGGGGCTGTCAGGGCCACGAAGTTTCTGTGGCGGTATCCAACTGCTCGACTTATCCTGCTTTTCTATCTGGTTAGATTGTATAAATATTAGCCGAAGTTCTAATTTCTTGACTTCTATTATCATATGGGAAGCCTTTTTCGATCTTAGTTGTACTAAAGTCTTGAATATAAGAAGTGGATATTCAATGGCAGGTATTTGTGCATCTCTTCTTGATGTATCTTTTGCATCGTCTTCAGGTATGCATTTCTAGTCTTCTACTGAGCATTATATGTTAATCTCTTTAAATAGGCATTATTGAAGCCTCTCATTTTTGGTTATATTGCATATCATGAATTATTGATGAAGTTTAACTTACTGTTACACAGATAAAATATTACTTCTAAGCTTTGACAATGCTATGTTTCCTTGGCACCCAAGGAAGACTATTCTGCCAATAACAACCATTTGCTGTCAATTGCACTGTGGAACTAAACCAAAATTATCATGGATTTAAACAATTGTAGCATAAAATCAACAATATAAAGATCCTCACACAAGTCCTCCTTTAATGACTTGTTTATGGTTAATTGAATTTCTGGAAAACTTGCCTCTTCATAGTTTCCTAACACCCTTTCTGTTGATCTGGATCACTATTTCTCATCTGTGTGTACCTATATGTGAGAGGGACATGAAGAGTAGCAAAGAAGGGGAAGGGATGAGGGAAGTGTCAGGGAAGGAAGAGACATGGAAGGAGGGGGAGGGGGAGCAACTATGGAAATTGACTTCAATAATCTTTTCCCAGAAGCTATGTATGCTTTCTGATGTTAAATATTTTGCATGGTAAAACATTTTCCTGAATTTCAATGCAACCAAAAACCAGGAAATTGTTTTGCAGAAAATATATTCCATCCAAACAAATAAACCCTAAATCTTATTTGACGTAGCTACTGTGCAATGAACAGGAACAAGCTGATACATTTGCATCTAGAGAAATAGCCGAGTCCATGGGGCTTGCCAACCGAACACTACCATGAGCTTCTCTGCAGCAAGACAGCTTGCATTGTTCTCAATATGAAGCTGCTTCTGGTTTTATATTTTGCTCTTCATCATATGTGAAGGTTATCAAGTGAATCTATTTTATGAAGATGAAAACTTGGGTGGTTTGGCTGACAGCTTTTACTTTTTGATTGTTGGTCCCACAAGTGATCTTGCCATTAGAGCATCCTGTTCGTTTGGTGGATTTGATACAGATGTCTGAATCGTGGGAAAGGTTTATGCTTTGAATTTGACTAATCTAACAAGATTTATATACGGACTTGATCATATCCGCTCCAGTAAATGTCTTATAAGAGGGTTTGGTTGTTGACAGCAAATACCATAGTGTGAAATTCCTGCCAAAAAGGTTTTTCAGGAAAAGCGCAAATTGGTTGATATTCCTTTTACTCCTATCTAGTGTATGTGAACGGTCTCTAGTCATTCACTGTTTGCAAGGAACTACAGTATAAACTCCACTGAGGATGTAAATTGGTAGCTAGATGAATAACGTGATTAATATAAATGTAAGTGCTAATTTTGGTTTATGAATTTTGAGATGCTACATAACTTAAGCTAACCATAAGATTGTTTCTTTTTTAAGTTCACTTCTGCAACTGCTACAGCCTACGGCTTAATTGAGTCTTTCTGGGGTGGCTGGGAACATGAACCTCCCAACGTGGGTAGGGATGAACCGAGGGAGGTCCCCCAGGCGATACTGACTAATTCTATCCCTATGAAGATCCTTTTATTGAATGCTTCCCCTACTTTACGTAGTATTCTCCTTCAGCTCATTCACCAGCACCATCCTTCTGTACTTATACTGGTAGAAACGAGAATGATAAGGGATAGAGTTGAGCAAATTTGTGGTAGCTAACCCTTTGAAAAACTCGAGATTGTCCCAGCTTTAGGTTTTAAGGTAAGTGGCATGTGGGTTCTTTGGAGAGATGCAGAAGTCCAACTTCAACCACTCACTAACTCTAGCCAATTCATCCACTTGAGAGCCCAGGTTACTCCTAATTCAAATCCTTGGTTCATCACTGCCATCTATGCTAGCCCTCGTCTAGAAGAAAGGAAATTACTTTGGGAAGATCTAAAATCTCTTGCTATTAATATCCCCCTTCCTTGGACTATTCTTGGTGATTTTAATGAACTGCTTTGTAGCTCCGATAAATTAGGAGGTAGACCGATTAATATTGTTAAGGTTAGGTTGTTTAAAAATTGTTTGGATCATTATAATATGGTTGATTTGGGGTTTTCGGGCCCAAAATTCACTTGGTCTTGTCGTGGACAGGACTGTGGCTTTATTTTTGAATGATTAGATAGAGTTTTCTGTAACCCGAATCGGAGAACCCTTTTTCATGAAGCCAAGGTTTTGCATCTACCCAAGTTTAAATCAAACCATTGCCCTGTCCTTCTCTTAGTTAAACCCGAGTGAGCCATCCTGGGAAAATATGCCTTTTAGGTCTGAATCCTTTTGGCTCTCCCATCGTTCCTTTTCGGAGTTAATTCAAAACTCTTGGGCTGGCCCCCTTTCTAACATCGCTGATTCCATTCGTCTTTTCTCTCAAGCTGCTAAATCCTAGAGTTGGCAGTCTTTTGATAATGTTTTTTGAAGAAAAAAAAAATCTTAAACAGACTGATAGGCATTCAGGAGGCTTTGGAATTCAATCCATCTCTTTTCCTCATCAATCTGGAAAAGGAGCTTCAAGATGATTTAAATAGAATCCTTTTCCAAGAAAGGGAGATTTGGGCTATGAAGTCCAGAATCAACTTTTTGATCTGGGGTGATTTGAATTTGAAATTTCTTAAGAATTCTGCTATTGTTAGGAGGAACAATAATAGAATCCTTGCTCTTAAGAACAACTTAGGGGATTAGATATCGGAAACCAAAGATATGAGAGATCACATGTGGAAGTATTTCAACTTCTTGTCTGTTCTCCTCTGATTTTATCCAAATTGATCTTGTATTGGATACATACCCGGCACCTCTTTTAAATCTGGACCCAGACATCTACATCAACTTGTCTAAAATTCCCACTTCTATGGAGATTAAGGAGGCTGTTTTTGGCCTCAAAGCACTCAATGCCCTGGGCCCAGATGGTTTTCACCCTCTCTTCTTCTAAAAACATTGGGATGCCACTCAACACTCGATCTGCTCCTTTATTAGTGACTGCTTCCAACTTAAACCCTTGCCCCGTGGAATCAATGACACTTATCTGTGTCTTATTCCCGAAGTGAATACTTCTGATTCAGTCGAGCATTTTCGACCTATAGGCCTTTGCAACTCTTCACACAAAATCCTCACCAAAGCTATTGTTAATCATTTGAAACCTATTTTGCAAGATCTTATTAGCTCATACCAGTCGAGCTTCATTCCCGAAAAATGTGGGGAGACAATATTCTGTTAATGCAGGAGGCCTTATACAAAATCAGATAGAATAAGAAAGGAAAAATAGGACTATGTGCCTCCAAAATCAACCTTGAGAAGGCCTATGACAAGCTTGAATGGCATTTTATCAAGGAGGCCCTAATTTTCTTTGGTTTCCCTCACTCGCTGATCAAGATTAGACTCTCCTGTTTGTTTAATGGTAGTTCCTTAGATTGGATCTTGCCATCCAAAGACATCAGGCAGGGATCCTATGTCCCCTTATTTGTTCATATTATGCATGGAATTACTTTCCATCAGTATCACTAAAGCTGTGGAAAAAAAATGGAGACCTCTTAAATTTGGAAGGGGAGGTCCTGAGTTAGCTCACTGCCTTTTTGCTGATGATGTAGTCCTTTTTTCTACCACAGAGAGAGACTTGATAGAAACTCTAAAGGGATAGAGATCTGGTCTCACTATCAACCTAGACAAATCTAGTATTCTTTTCTCAGAAATACTCCTATTGAGGACAAGGAATTTACTTGTAATTCCTTACATATACAACCGATAGAAAGATCTTGGAACCTATTTGGGGTTACCTCTATGCTTGCACAAATCCTCCCTGAAGACCTATAAATTCATCCTCAAAAAAGTGCAAAATAAACTAAGAGGGTGGAAAGCCAACTTACTTTCTGTGATAGGGAAGAAATCCATTATTCAACAATCCATGGCTTCTATCCCAAATTATTTCTTGCAAGTGGCCCTCTTCCATGAGAAAATGTGTCAAAATATTGACAAAGTACAAAAGGATTTTCTTTGGGGATCAAACAATGAGAAGAGAAAGCTCCACTTGGTTAATTGGGAAAGAGTTGCAACCTCCGAAAAGATGGGTGGTCTAGGGTTAAAACAAATATTTCTTCTCCCCTCTACCAAACTTTGTTGGCAAGTGGCTTCTAATGTGAATAAACCTTGGGTTCAGGTGGTTAACCACCTTTATGTGCCTAAGGATAGATATTACAATGGTTGAGCTTTATCCCTCACAACTAGCAAAGGTTCTGTTAACCTTAAAATTTAAAGCTTATCAAGGCTATCAATTTTTTAATGAGGGTGCTATCCTGTAAATTAGAAATGGTTTGAATACATCAGTATGGTTTGATGAATGGTTCCAAGGAGGACCTTGAAGGTAACTTGTCCAGGGTCCTCTCACATACCATGAAGAAAATCTGAAAGTGTGTTCTCTTTTTGGGGCTAATGGAACTTAGACTCTGGATTCTCTCTCCATCTAAATCCCTAATGAAATTGTTGATTCTCTGAAGGCTATTCCAAGAGCCAATGTGGTTTCTACTATTGACCAACTCATTTGGAACCCTAAACCACCTTCTGGTAATTTCTCTTCTAAATCAGCCTATGAACCAGCTAGAGGGTTATGTGGTAGTAATACAAGAAGGACTGAAGTTAACCTCAGTTGGATATGGAAGCTGAAACTCCCAAGCAAGATTAAGACTTTTCTTTGGTTGGTGCTATGAATAAGCTACCTTCAAAGTACGTATTGAACATAAGAAACATTATAAAAGAGGAGTCCTGTATCCAATACCCACACCCAGTGGAAGATACTGAACATGTCCTTAGGTTTTGTTTGTTTGCTTATAACTTCTGGTCAAGCTCCGTCAAATCCTTTCCTAGCTTGGCTACAGAAAGGACGCTCGTTCATATCATCCTCCCCTTTCAACATTACTTGGGCCACTATTTTTGCATTTGGATGCTGGCTTTTATGGAACAACTGCAATAAAACCCTTTTTGAACCAGCAAAAATCTCAACAAGTCTCATTATGGAGTGTGTTTTCCAGGCAATAGAGTTCTCTTCCATGGGTTTGCAAATCCATAGGATAACCCCTACACTTCCTACTTTGATTGGTTGGAAGCCCCTTCTTCCTAATTGAGTTAAGCTAAACTCAAATGGCTCTTTCAAAGGTAATCCAGGTCTAGCAAGATCGAGAGGTGTCCTTCGGGATCATCTGGGTAGATGGATTAAAGGGTATCTTAGGAATCTGGGGTTGGCTTCAAATATCCAGGTTGAACTACCTTAGGGCCTTAAGGATGGCCTTGAATTAGCTGTTTCTTTAAACATCCAATGCCCTGAAGCTGAAATTGATTGCCTAGACATTATAAAATTGCTACAAGACCAGTTCAATTATTTGCATTCTTATGCTTCTATCATTATGGATGGTAGGAGACTACTAGCCTCATTTGAGCACAGCAGAATCTCTCACACTTATAGAGAAGGCAATAAATGTGCAGACGCACTTGCAAAAATTGGAGGATCATTAGCTGCACCTTTTGTTGTTTTAGATAATTGTCCTTTTGACTTAACTTCTCTTTTAGCTAAGGATTCCAGGGGGTATGTTTCCCCATAACCATTTTAGTAGATTTGTAATGGTATTGATTTGAATTTACCAAAAAAAAAAAAAGAAAAAAGATGCAGGCTTCATCAAAATCCACCAGTTAAAGGGTGGTTTTTTGGGATAGAAAACTAGACTGACTGGACAAGACTAAAGGCTCCATCCTGTAGTACAATACCATTTTTCTTGAAGTGCCAGTTAGCTTGGTTAGGAGACACCAGACTTGGACAAGACTATACTAGGAGTTGAGAAATTTTTAAAATTATACTTGTTTTGAAAATCATTCTTTTTCGATGCAGATTTGAAATTATATATCCGTTAGGGAAGAACTCGTATCTTCTCACATGTGTTGAATGCGAGCTCTGCGGAAAAAAAAATTTAAAAAAAAAATTTATGACCTCGTATTCAGTGCATGCAAGGTCAAAGCCATTTTTAAAAAAATAAAAAAAAATCTACTGACCTCGCATTCAGTAATACAAAGTCAAAGCAATTTTTTTTTTAAAAAAAAATCCACTGAAAAAAATATTTTATTTCATTGCGAGATCAGACGAGTTTTTTTTAATTTTATTTTTATAAAAAATATTTGCATGTAACTTTGTATTTAACAAATGTGAAGTCATGGAAAATTTTGTTTTTGCACTATTACAAAAAAATAATGTTTGATGTTTTTGTTAGTTAAAAAATGATTTGGCCCTAAGACAAAAATAGCTTAAACGATAAGGTATTGTGAACATTTATTTTAATACGATATATAGGAATACTAAACCGTTATCTTTAAATCATAAACTCTAACATTAAGGAAATATTACACGAATGAAATCTTATAAGAAAACAAATTTATTAATTTATCATATTTTTTGAAATTTTTTTGACATAATCTCTCATATTTTACGAACATTCTTTCTGCCAACAACCATATCTAACAAGGGCAACAAACATCCATAAAAATCCGACAAGGGATAAAAAATACAAATAAAAATCTAACAATAATATAAAAACATCCGACAAGGGCAAACAATGATATACAAATAACATATATCAATCACACATGATTGCCAAAAGTAATAAAATATGTCAATGTCCATGATCTCCAAATCTCCCCCTCGTACCACACTCTTTGGGTTTAGGAACCCTTTTTGACTGACGGATATAAAATTATAATGTGACTTGCTCTTGAATAAGGTGAGCAATTTGCGATTGCGAAACTATATTTTGTTCATATTCATGTTCATCATTTGAAACATTAGGACCAGTATGAGCTGGATCTGGATCACTGGACGACGGTCCAAAAGATAATGGTCCCACCGGAGTGCGCATTGACGAAAGTATCTGTGAAGTGTCACTCTCGAATTGTATATTGACATTGGGATCCAACATCTACATGGGGCTGAGGTGATTGAACTTGACAATGACGACGACGACCACCGTGTTGCCCCTTCGCCGCGGAGCTTGATCTACTTTATGTGGATCCTGTGTCTTGTGTGGATGTCAAACAAAACCAAGAACTGACAGAGGCCGAAAATCAAGACGACTTGATTCGCCTACTGCATGTAGTGACTCAGAAATGAAGTGTCTGATCTGTGCCCAAATACTGGTATCCGAATTATCGTTCTCAGTCAGGTGGTCCAATGACATGTAGTACAATCTAGCCATAGAATCCATCTACCATAAAAGTTAAAATTAGTATTACTAAAGTCATTTGAAAAAGAAAAAAGAGTAACAAAAAATGAATAATTACTTACGACTAGATAATCTGCATGTGCACTATTGCCGCGGTACCCCTTTGAAAAAGTAGGACGGTGACTCGGATTAGATATATAGACCACCGTCCTCGATCGGTACCATTGCATATAATCATGTGATGCATGTGTAGTATCAGCATATGGAAGACATACCTCAACTGCATCCCTTCTTTCCCCCCAAATATCTATATAAGTTCGGTGGGTCAATTTCCAATCATTGTTTATCCGACCACGGCGGTCTATCAAATGGAGTGTAACTTGATTCCTAATCAATCTCTGATATGATATGAGTTGGTGTAACCCGAACTGTCACATAATCCGATAAGGTAGGTAACTTTTTTCGATCTTCCAACATATCAAATAAATAACTACATGCCATATGTCACAACCAGCAGTACAATAATGGGGAAACATATCAAATACCTCATCAGAGAATGGTTGCCATTAAACTAATACCAAATATTTAGACAAAAAGTAAGTAAATTAACAAAATATGACGAAGACAAAGAATGTAAAAAAAATGTAATCGACGAATATATCTTATTGGGTCGCAACTATGTAGTTGATCTTGAAAAATAGATAAGACATGACGAGGAGCATTGCGCAAATCAAATGCAATATCCTACCTTCAATAAAAATTAATAAATATCAAATCCAATGTAAATATGTTTAATTAAAGAGTTTAACAAAATATATACCTAAATCCATATGCTCCGTGAAACTGGTGTGCGGGGTCTAACCGATTAGGACGTAGTGTCGGCATGCGCTCCCAATCCCATAACTGTAATTCTTAATTATTATGCATTCTATAAATTGTGAATAAAGTATTCAATAAATGAATGTAAAGTATTCAAATATACATGTAGTAATAGCACTGGTCCGCAAATGTTTCTGGCTTTGGGTGAGGTAGCATCACACAGCCTGTGATACAGTGTACCTAAAACTACTGATCCCCAACTATAACGTCTTATAGTCTCCAAGTCCCGAAACAAGGATAGATACAATAATGACACTAATACAATTCTTGTTGTCTGAATTGTTTGGAAATAAAAGGCCTCCAATAAGTACAAATAAATATATGCGTGTCATCTGCCGCACATGTCATCAGTCGCATCATCGGGGAGGGGACAATCTAATGCCGCAGCCAATCAATTTGTTTTAAAAAAATAGCTTTGAGTCGATTTTTTTTTTTTTTAAATGGCTTTGACCTCGCATTCAGTTAATGCGAGGTCATTAATTTTTGTATTAAATTGTTATAATTTTATTTTTCGCAGAATTCGCATTCAACAAATGCGAGCTCACTGAACTCGCATTTTTTGAATGCGAGTTTCTCCCTAACGGATATATGGTCTCAAATTAGTATCGAAAAAGAATAATTTTCAAAACAAATATAATTTCAGAAATTTCTCACTAGGAGTAAGGTTACCTAACCTGTAAAAAATTGAACCCCCTCCTCTCATATTTCTTATCGCATTTTAAAAATCAAGGTTAATAACACTTTACTCCTTAAATTATGTGGATAATTATACTTTACACCTCATGAACTATAACAAATACACTTTGTCTCCCATCCATATTATTCATTTTTTTTAAAATTAAAAATTAACAAGATAATCTAGATAAATGACTTAAATACCCTTAGCACTATATTTTGATTTTTTGTATTTAAATTTTGATAATGATGTAATATTTATTTAAAAATAATGAAAAATAAATTATATAATATTTTAATATAATTCATATCAATATATTTTTTGGTCAAATTTTTAAATTTTGTTATTTTATTTTATATTATTTCAAATTTGAATGTTTAATTATAATGGTAGAATAATTTCTAAATGAGTAAATTTTTAATTGAAAATTATTCTTTAAAGATATTGTATGACAATATCTTTTTTCATAAAACTTTGTGATTTTTTTTTGATATCTTTTAGTATTTTACAATTATAATATTTGGATGAACTTGTGCGAATTGTAATGTCAAATATAATATATTTTGTTATTATATTTTATTATAATAATATTAGTTTGTTATTATTATTCTTTTTCTAATTCTTTTATAAGTATTGAACATCAAAATTAAAATATAATACTAAGAATATTTCAGTCATTTAGCTTGATATTATATATTTTTTAAAGGATGAATTATGTGAATAAGATGCAAAGTATAACTTTTTTTAATTTAGGAGATAAAGTATAATTATCTACCTAATTCAAAGGGTAAAGTATTAATAACCCAAAAATCAATGTATTATGAATAACACTTTGATTGTGATTTTATTACTTTTCTTTTCAATTTTGCGTCCCAAATTCAAATTTTGAATTTGACTATAACAGTATCACAGAGTAAATAAAGAGTAATATTTAAAAAAAAAGATAAAATATTCTTTAATGTTGTTAACATGACAAGTGTGTCAAGGAGTAGCATAAGATAGAAAATAATTTTTAATTCTATTTATAAATTTTACGATTAAAATAAAATTTTACTTATACTAACTTATGTTATAAATTTCATAACATTTAATTTACAGTGTTATAAAATTTATAAATAAAATTAAAGATCAAATCTATTTAAATATTTTTTCTATTAAGATATATGAGGTGGATTTGTACTATTAGAAATTTGAAAACCTGGAAAGATGTTTTGCTTCGATGTCTCGTACACTTACAGGGATTGAGATTCCAAATTGTGAGGCAGATATGGCTTTTGCACTGAAAAGTCTACAATTCTACTCTTAAGCCTTTTGAGGACTTCATTAAAATCATCCAGACAATGCGTCAAATGAAATCAAGACCGTCCATTTATGACTTAGTGGTCAAGTAATTGAGTGCACGCTGCTCGATGTTCTTTGCTTTTTACAGTGTTAGCAGCACTCAATTCTATAAAGGAAAATGCCTCTGATTGACACTTTTTTGGCTTTTCCCCTTTTTTTTTCGAAAGAAGGGAAAACCACATCGAGATATGTACAATCAATTTTACTTTGCAGTAAAGTAATCAAATTTTTTTTTAAATCACTTTTTTTATTTTTTATTAAATTATAAAATTTATAATCTTATCATATAAATTATATTTAAAAAAAATATCTTTATCACATAAATTATATTTCATTATCCGTAAGAAAATAATCAATATATTACTAGTAGATATTTTTTTACATGAATTTGGCAAAAATCTTATTAAATGAAGATATTGCTTATAATTTTTTTGACGCTTTTACACTAGAATTAACATCACAAATAGATATTGATCGACTATTTTAGTACTGATAACCAATTTAACCGAAAAAAGAATTCCGAAACTTTCAAAGTCAAGGTCAACTGGTAATGGAATCACTTTTCTCCAACTTTGCCAACATGACAAGCCCTCGTCACTTTAATCCGACAGAGTTTTCACATTCAGCAAGTTGAATTGCAGGAGACTTAGTTCCACATTCATTGAATTTAAAAGTTTACAATCAACATGAATTCGTGTTCAATTAATTAATCAAGATATATGATCTGCACATAAGCTCATAAAATATTGGAGTATACACTATACTTTAGTAGAAAATGATTAAATAGTTTCGGTATTTAATTTTATTTTTAAACTCTATAATATAAAATAAATTATATCAAATGATGAAATAAATGACATAATCAGATATAAAAAAGATAGTATAAAACTCAAGATCAAGTGTATGTATTTGACAAATTCTTTTATGGAACACATAAATTTGTGGGCTATATATAGGATCCAACATGAACATTACATGGATCAACAATTTGTGTACAAGTGCATGTAAATATTGGTTTATGAAAGAATTTGCCTTTGTATTTTCCCTCCCAATATATAAGGGGAAATTGTCATAAGGATTAGGGAGTGAGCATTATTTATTATCTATGTGGTATTTTCATAACTATTGATTTTCGTTTTTAAGTTTATCTATGCAATGTGGCAAAATTACAGAGGTGTCACTAGATCTAAAAAAATAATGAATGAAATCCGGCTGAATCTCTAATATGAGGGCATTGATAATTTAATAGAATTTGGTAAAGTGAAGTGACTTTGGAATGCCTAGTGATTTTTAATTTGTGACTTTGTAAATTATTTTTAATTTTGTTTTAAGAAGGTAAAAAGGCCCAAAATAAGGTGATAAGTCCATATAATTATTTTAAAAAAAATTAGTAGCTAGGAAAATATTGCCTAAGCATAGAGCTAGTAATTTTTCACACAACACGAACTAAATATAATACAAAATAAATATGTCAATACTAGTGTTTTTAAACTAGACCGGACTAATCAATGATGATGTCATCACCACCAAATATTACCTATGACATCATCACTGTCAAATATTGCCTAACCACGAACTAATTATGACATCATCACTGCCAAATATTGCCTAACCACGATAACTTTAAAGAAACAACTCAGCTATGTGTTTGTCTAAGCAACCATGGTAGGATATACAAGCAAAATTTTTACGTACATCGAATTCATGATTTAATATTATGAACTTTTTGATTTATATTAAATCACATCATCTAATAGTGTGATATTGAAGTGGTGTTGGATGATAAAAGTGACATTATATGTACTAAGAATTCACGACATTATGTCATAAATCGGGTTTATATAGAAATGTCCTTCATATACAAAGGACTAAAGTGCTAAAAAGATTTGGCGCTAAAGTTTAAGCGGTGAAGTGTGATTAACCCTTCAAAATATATGCTGGTGCTGACAGTGTTGTAGAATTATGACTGGAACTTGTTAACAAGGCCCTTTCTCCCCTTGGATTTTGCTGAACCTTCTCCTTTGTTCCTTCAAGCGGGAAAATCCCCCCATCTCTGTCTCTAAAATTCTAATTACTATTAGTAGTACCTGTAATTCAAATTATAAAGTGTGTCCGAACCAATTCTCCATTTCCTGGCAAGCTCATCAATTACAACAAACAAATGGATGATCATCATCGTCATCAAAATCAATCTCCACTTCCACTTCAACTTCAATTCCCTCTGCCACAGAAAGTAGAGGAAATGCTAAGGAGAATCTGCACAGAGAAGCACCATGATCCGCCTGATGCTTTAGCTAACCAGACAAAGGCTTGCAGAGGCTGGTGAACAAGTTGCTCTTGATGTCGTCCGGAAAATCTACAATACTCCCAACCCCATCAGAACTCTCAACGGCTACATTCGTCACTTGATCAAGAATTCATCAAACTCTGCAACTCCAAGTCCTACTCCTTCACAGACTACTCTGCATCAGCATTTCTCTTCACTGAAACGCCCTACTCCTTCATCTGCTTCTGCTTCTCCTGTCTCTCCCAGTGATAAGAGTAACATTATTATTTTTATTCTTTTCCTCTTTTTAACTGTTTTAATTTTGTGGGTTCTTTTTGTTTTTGCATGTTGGATTTTAGTTGCAACTTGTTTCTTGAACTTCCCTCTTCAAATCAAGAAAAGATAACCAAAAGTGAAAATAATTTTTTTTTCCGCGAGAATGCTGATTTGGAACTTTAAAAATGTAATCTTTTTTGCATTTTGGTGTATGATCCACTGGAAAATGTAGCAAAAAAAAAAAAACTTTTGGTTTGGTTAGTGGGATTCAGTATTTGCTGTTGTCTGCAGTTGGACTATTTGTCCCTCTGGTCATCTTCAGTTGGCAAATGGGCTTAGTTTAAATCTGATGAGCATTTGCTTATGTTTCTTTAAGTCAAGAAACCTGTTGCTCACTTTTACATGTTTCCCTGGAAAATGCTCGTTTTGTAGTAAAAAGATTCAATCTTTTTTGTTTTTTTGGGTTTTTCTTGGAGTCTACTCCTTTTCAAAATTTGCTTTTTATACACTAAAGATTAGTTTTCTTCTTTTGCCTCCCTTTCTTTTACAAATTTTGAGTTTTTTTAGTTACTTCTGGCTTAGTGTGGATGAAAACATTTTGGCCGCATCTCTAAAGTTGCTGTTGCTTATGTGCTGAGCTTCCATGCAAGAAGATGTAGCATGCTTTTTGGTTCACAGTCAACGTTTCTTTTTAATTGAACTTTTAGTTAGGATGCATTCTTTCTGAATTTCCGAACCACTTTGTACGTAATTGCTTTGGGTGTTAATTAACATACACTACCAGATGGTGAAAGCTCTCGCCATCAGATGGTGGAGCATGATATGGCCTCTCCCTCATCTTTTGATTTAACGATGGCAAAGCCTAGCAAAATTAGTCGCCAGCTACACTTTCCTAGTGAACCTGAGAATAGTGCAAGAACAACTCCTCAGACTTTCAGTTATCAGAGGAAGCTCTTAAGCAGAAACCTCAAGTATCAAAAGTTATTTTTAATTTACAGCTATATTGGGAGGTAAGTCAATTCTTTGTTTCCAGTATCAAAGCTGTTTATTCATAGTAGTTTTAAACTGAGACAGTTTCATTTGCAGGAGAAATCTGGAAGATGTTGTGAGCAATGAGGATGCAGATAAAATTTTGCAGATGAAAGATCTCCCAATGTGTGATTTTGAATCCCACATTTGGAATGCATATGGAAAGCAATATGCTTCAGATGATAGAAGACAGGTGAAGATTCCATTCTAGTTTCTAGAATTCATTTTTGACTTTTAAGTTTAAAATAGCTAAATTTGCTCTGCATAGTCATCATTATTGATCATCATTGTGTATCTGTAGCACAAACTTTGTGTTTTGTTTCTTTTAGTTTGAAAGTTGAGAAGGATGAAAAGAGTGAAAGTAATGTATAATAATGTAGTTATTTTATAAGTGGTTGGAGTGTCGATAAATTTGTATTTTTGACCGGTGACATTGGGTTGGAGCAGAACCTCAGCATTATTATTCTGCAAGTATAATGCAATAACCGTGATTTTTTCCTTGCAGAGCACTGAGTGGGACTCTGGGAAAACGCACGTTTATTATTGCAGCGTTTATCAAGATGGAACTTATAGTTTTAAGGTTCGTGTTTGTAGAATAATAGAATAAAGCATCCAGGTGTTCTTTTCCTTCTTGGATGTCCTCTGCTTTGGTTGCATTATTTCATGCTTGTACCCATCGCGGCAATTTTCTTCCTTTGAAGTTTTCTGAATACTGTATTAAATTGCTTCACTTCATGAAGCCATATCTTTCACCAGTGGTCTGTGTGCATTAAATTTTTGTTGTATCTAGCCTTTGTCATTGACTGGGTGATATCTGGTGGAAGTATAATCTTACTCTACATCAAGGAAATGGATCCTAACGACAGCATACTTATGGTGCCATATGTTATGTCATTTCTGCTTCTTAGTAGGTTTTCCCTTGTATCTCCTTGTAATGTAACATTGTTTCAACTTTCAAATGAGTAATTATAGTTAAATATAAGGTTATAAAGGAAATGATAAGACAGTGAATGTGATTTGAAACCTACATGTTTGGGACACATTCCAGCAAACATATAAACATGTTTCACTTATCCTCTCTCTCTTTCTCTCTCAAGTGTGTATTATGATATTTACCATTACTTATTTCTCAGTGTGTAGACACATAAAGCTTGCCGTAGACTTTATGAACTTGAGTACTTGTAACATTGGAATCTGATCTTGTATTCAACTTCCTGATACTGTAACACGTAGATTGAGTTTGTATTGTTCAGGGAATGACCCTTATTTTGAAAGCGCAACAACTCATTTGCAAAGAACATTAGGAGATGACAGAGTGTTAATTGTCAAGTTTGTTGAAGATGGAAGGTGTTCCATTGACAGGATTTTTAAGGAAGGAATCCTAGTTGGTTTGAGGCGTTACCACTTTTTTGGTAAGGTTTTCCCTTCTTTCCCCGATCAGAACACTTAGATGCTCTGTCTTGCTTTTCTTTCTGATTAAACTGCGCTACTTTAAACTAATTTGTCTACAGACTAATTCTTGCTGTATGCCTGTTAAGAATACGGACCCAAACCTCATGCCTCTTTTGTCTCTCTTTTCCTTATTGGCATTGTAGATTTCTTTTTAACATAATTTGCTGGCTTAGTTGCTTATATGATCTTTTGGCAGCCTGATTGACCATTAGCTGTTTTTGATTATCTTTCTTCCACAGTTTTTAAAGATGAAAGCAAAAGTGTGAAGAAGAAAAAAACAACGGAGAAAAATAAAACTCCATTTTGTTCTGGTGTGTTAGATGCTATTTCATTAATTTTGACTCTATTGCTGCCCGTGGCAATAGTGAATCATATATTTTGCGTCCATCACAAATACAAGAAGTTAGGTGCCATTTTATGCATGTGCACATGGTGTCTAGCTTGGCAAAATACATGGCCAGGTAAGGTTCCTAACCTTTATCTACAATATCCAAGTCTAAAAACCTTGTGAGTGGTAACAGATTGTTGTTGCCTATTCATGCAGGTTTTCCCTTATTTTGTCAAAAACGATAAAACTTCCTGTTGATCTTTCTGGTGTTGTCATTGAAATAATTGAAGATGTACCTTGCCATGTACAAGATTTGCTTCTTTTATCCGTTGTCTTCACTTGCTTCTTTATACACAAAAAAACTTATTTCTTCTTAAACAGTACTTAATAAATTATTTTCTGTATATTTGAACTCAATCAATTATAGGATGAGAATGGTAGTATTATTCGTGGTGAAGATGGAGAACTGCTCATACTCACAGATGGAATGCACACTGGGTTCATCTCAGAAGATTTAGTACTGAAGTGTCCCAAAAATTTTCGCAGCGCAAAATTTATGAAGGACGACAATTTTGAGGTAATATGCTATACTCATTAAATGAAATGTTAATTTTTCAGTGCACAGGGTCAAAGACTATTTCTTTATGATGGGTGCAAAAAATTTATAAATAGTTAAGCCAAATATAGAATTTTGAACTTCTGGATTGTCCCAAGGTTCAGTTTGAGTTTGAGGATTTAGGAATAATTTAGGTAGAGGGAACACTTGTCTGGAGTACTCTGTCCATCCCGAATCTTAGATGTTCTGAAATTTTGACCTTATGTGCATTGAAGAAGTGCATGCTGACTGTTTTCATTCCTTTTTCAGAGACAAATTGATCACAAATGGTTAAAAGTTAAAAGAGTAACAAGTTTCCAAGACCCAAGAAGACAATAGTTCTTGTGGGTTCCACAAGGGGATAGCCTATTCTTACCTAGTTTTACCAACATAGAAGTGCCTACATACTCTATGGTGATACAAACATGATAATTATCATTCTGTTGTCATGATATTGACTTCCAATATTGACAAAGTGGTCGTAAACTCATTTAAATAATGTTGTAGGAAATTGCACTGATTTTTAATTCACATTCGAAGAGGATATGTACTTCATAGGAAAATATGGCAACAACAGGATGTGAAAGATCAGAAGTACTGGACGAACATCTTTTAGTACGTCGGTAATATTGGATTATTAAGTCAATATTGCAATTATTTTTGGTATAGGTGAAAAGATTGGGGACCTTGGAAAGAAGGAAAGTATGACATGATGGTGATTGGATTGTATTGACTCTTTTATTCTTTGTTCTAGTTCTTATTCATTCCTCCCGTTTGTAGTAGGGGATCATCCAATAATGAGTTAATCCACGTATTCATGCTTTCTAACTTGTAGTAGAAGCAAATAAAGTTGTTTTTTGAACGAGAGAGAGAGAGAGAGAGACTTAGCAAAAAGATTGCAGTTCAGCGGCTTTGAATACTGCTACAATTGTGAAAGCACTATGAATTAGCATGTTGAGACCATGATTATATAATTTCACCGCAGAAGCCCTAGGGGTTCAAATCTGCAGTAGAAGTGTATTGGCATGAAAGTGTGCTGAGTTAATCTCTTTGTGCAGTTGGCTTTTCATATAATTAAAAAGAAAAAACCAATCTTGTATTGATTTTATGCCTTCATATCTTGAATTGCCTATTCTTAGCTTGGTTTTACGGCTTACATGTTCAATTTGCTAATTTTGTGATTCTTAATTGTAGAAAATATGTAATGTTGTTGATTTTGAGGATGTTCCATATGAAGGAGGAAGAGTGGAAGATTGGAATAGGGAACCGGTACATGCGTAAATCTATTATTTTCTTTTTCTTCTTTTTTTTTTTTTTTTTGATTTCTATTTGGATGATTTTATACAATCAATTTTTGGGTGTGATGCTAAAATCTTCTCTTTCCTTTTCTTGTAGCCTCTGTTGATGCAGTGTCGTTTATTTAGCAAAGGTTTAGCAGTCAAGGGAACTCTTCTTGTGAATAGGAAGGTACTTTTTCATACTAATTGTCAATGAACTTTTATAGCCTCATCTCATTGAATGGAATGGTGGTTGTATTTATGTGATTTGATATTGATCCGAGTGTGATAGTGGCATCTTGATATCGTCTCAAGTGGTTTGGAAAGCAATAAGCTTTTTATGCCTTGCAGGCTTCCTTCTTGTGTTCTTTAAACTCATCTGTCACCCGGTCAACATGGAACACCTACCCATGCACTGAGAAAAGAGTATTTCAGCTTTTCAAACAAAAGATATCATCAGTTTTTGGACAATCCTAAGTCTTACATGAAGTGAGAAATAAATATTATATTTCATTATTTTTGTCAATCATTGGTTGCGACTCACGCCATTTTTGTGCCTTGACCTGTATGACATTCAATATCATGTACCAATGTTCCTATACTGTGCTTATCCGTACTCAATAGGAAGAAGTATAAATATTCCATAAGCTTTTTTCTTCTAGAAATCAAATTCCTTTTCCAGAAATGTGGGTTTAAGTCAGTCATGGAATATTGTTTTTTCATATTCAAAACTTGAAAGTATAAAATTGTTTAAGCAAAGATAAATTCATTGGAGCAGGATGAAAGTTCTTTCTTTCTTTTAAGATACATGAAGGCACAAACTTAACCATGTCTTAAAACCTATCAATAATTTGTTTTCCAACTTTATTGTTTTTGGTGTTAACAGCTTCTTGTCATCTTCCATGAGTCAATCCTTCTGAAGTAAAAAGTTTGCATTTGTGCAATATAATGTTTTCATTACTTCTAATAGTTGATGTCTAAAACTTCACTACTTTGACAGAATCTCCTCAGTTCCAACATTTAGCTTTTAGGGTTTAATTTATTGGGATGTCCTGTCATTTCTGTGCCTGTGATTCATGTTGATGTGTCCAACATCAGTTCAGGTTGGAAATAACCAAGATAAAGTTAGTTTTATGGATCTTAAAAGTTAAGAAAAAAAGTTTGTTAAGCTTTTTCCCCTCTACCTTATTTCAATTTCTACTCTTAAATAATCTTATCTTGCTTTCTTGTTTAGTTTCAGAAATGCATTAATTTGTGGATCAATAACATTCTAATCAAGATTTTAATTGGAGTTTGTTTTCTGTAACATGACCATTTACTTATTTGCCTTTCAATCTGGCATCAGAGCTTAACAATTTTTCTTTCTCAAAATTAAGCTTGGAGCAGGAAAGATTCAGATTAGACCCTCTATGCTGAAGGTTGAGAGTGATACGAAGTGTACTGTTTCTCCAACATTTGACTCGCTAGAAATTGTGGCAGTAAGGTATCTTCCTTTTCTGAGTGATCTTATTTCTTTTGCTCTTTTTTACTTCTGCAGTCAAGCATTTAGTATGCAATGAGGTCAAACAGTTTTGTTTTCCCTTTGGCCATTCTGATGGTGCTGTGAGGCTCTTATTTTACTAGATTATCATTTGATCTAGGCCTTACTGTGGGTTAGAACTCATCCATCAACAAAGCTTTCATCATTTGATCTAGGCCTTACCGTGGGTTGAACTCACCCATCAACAAAGCTTTTTAATATCTCTGATTATTGACCTTGAAACTATTAATGTTCATCTTTCAGCCATAAACCAAGGAGATGTTATTTGTCGAAAACTTTAATTGCACTTTTGAGCTATGGAGGAGTACCAAGAAGCTTTTTTTTGGATATACTGACAAATGCTTTGGAAGAGACACAAAGTTTATTTTCAGATATGTATGCTGCACTCAAAGGTATCCTAGACCTGAAACATTCCTACATTATTTGCTACAGAGGACCAATTATTCTACATTTTATCCTTTTATTGATAAAGACGTAATATTTTCTCGGCCACAGATGGAAGATGATGGTATTTCTTCAAAGATTTGTTCCACTCAGATTTTCTATCTTAAGCATACTTAAACAGTTGCCACCAATTTCCAGTATTATAAAATGCTTGCCTTCTCTTACATAATCACTAAAGAGCACATTTACTAGTATTTTTCCTGGATGTCATTCATGTTTTAGTCACCATCACAAATAGAGAATGGGATGATGGTGGGACTGCTGCAAGAATGATATCAGCCGGTGTGCCTCTTAATGAGCCTCATCTTCAGGATCGTTTAGCTAAGCTAGCAAATAATGAAAGGAAATCACTCGGAGAAGGAAAACTCCCCGTTAAAGAAAGCTTTTACTTGATGGGCACAGCCGATCCAACGGGCATGTTACAAGCTAATGAAGTCTGTGTGATCCTGTATGTTGACTAGTTATGGTCTGGTTGTTGATCTTTGTACATATTCATATGCTTTGGGTACATGTTTTTCGTGGGAATGCAGAACTCACATTGCAAGCATATATTATATCCATCAATAGTCCTGTGATGTTATAAATGTTTTTCTCTGGTTCTGTCTACTGATTTTGTTTGCCTCTAATAGATCATAACAGGAAATGTGGCTTTGCATGTTTGTATGTACGATTATCTACAAATTGGGATAAAAGTTCTTGTTTATCAGGGACAATGGTCCAGTATCTGGAAAGGTATTAGTGTACAGAAATCCTGGTCTCCACTTTGGAGACATACATGTCCTCAAAGCTGTATATGTGCCGGAGTTGGAAGATATAATTGGTAATGCCAAATTTGGTATATTTTTCTCCACAAAAGGACACAGATCAGCTGCAACCGAAATTGCCAATGGAGATTTTGATGGAGACATGTATTGGGTTTCTAGAAACCCTCAGGTTGGTGCTCATCTTAAGCCTTTGAGCTTTCCATTAATGTTAAAAGATGTTAGCTCAGTATTCTGGTGGTGGCTTATACAATTTTTGTGCTTAATGTAAGAACGATATCTGTTTCGACTAGTTCAGAGATCAAGTGAGAAAGGACACCAGAAGATTGGGATGGGTATTTAGAGACACTGGTGGTTGTATACAAGTTGCCAAGAAATTCTGTTGCTTCTCTTCTTTCCTTTTGTTTAATTTTGCATGATGCTAATTATTGTGGTCAAGTCCATGTAGAAAGCTTTTTGACAGAAAGGAAATTATGCCTCTTCAGCAGTAACCCATCCCATACTATAGGCTTTTTCCCCTTACCTTATGTTTTTCGGTTCTGGTGCCAATTTTTTGAGGAAAATGTGTTTCTTTGGAAGAAAGATCTCTCTCTTTATATCTCAAATTTTGTCTGCTCTACATCTCCCACGTGCTTCCTCGACTTCAAGAGAGAACTAAGTTTGTATTCTTAAGAATGTTAATGGAACTCTTGAAGTTTGAACTCTTCCTTTTATATTTCAGCTTTTGAGCTATTTTCAAGTAAGTCAACCATGGAGTCGAATTTATTCTACTCCACCTGCACTTAACAAGAAACCCAATGAGTTTTCAGCTGAAGAATTAGAGCATGAGCTTTTCCAACTGTGTCTTGAGAAGCAGAAGCCAAGGTATGCAAGCTGGCTGTATGTATATATGTTATGTATTATATATCAAAATTTGTGCATATACATGCAATAAGTGCATCCACCAAGGCATGAACATGTGCAGATATATTGGCATATGAATTAGATAACCATGTGCATGTCTTTGACAAATTTGCTTATAAATATACATTTTAACTTCATATGTGTATGTACCTTATATGTCGATGTACCTAGATCTAGTTATTCCTGATAGGATTTTGAGTTTACTCTCTGGAGGAGAGATTTCTTAAGCCTAATATTGGGCAAAAAACCATGTAAAGATGGAATGTGTTTGAAGTGATGTGTGCCATCAGTTAAAGATGCAACTCGCAGCAATAGTATACAGCATTAATATTTCATAGTCAAGTGTCAATTTGGTCAAAAACTTGCATATTTGTCTCCTTTTCTCTCTCCCACACTAGAATGCACTTGAATGCCTAGATCCTGAAGATGGAGATCAGAGACTCGAAATCTATACGTCTCTTCAGCTAAATCAACTCTCACTTCTCACCTGTGTAGTGCAGAGTTATTAGAAAGTTAAGGAGCCTAACACATTTGTTAGTTTTCTGCTTGATGGATGTTTACATCTGTTCCTGTCTTGTTCCAATTTTGATTTGCGAGGGATCTAGATAGTTTGAGAATCTTGTTATATTTGTCTGATCAATTCTTTCGAGCATGATCATGTTTGCTAGTTTAGTTGTATAATATATATATATATATATATATATATATATATATATATATATTTTCATGGAGTATATCTATATGGTGAATTATTCAAGTAACTTGCTCTCTTTCAGCTTCAACATGGCCATGGCTGCTGATAGCTGGCTGGCATTCATGGATCGACTTTTGATACTTGGGAATGAACATGCCAATGAGAAAGATGGTCTGATTCAAAACATGCTTAAATTGATAGACATATATTATGATGCGTTGGATGCACCCAAGAGTGGCAAGAAGGTTAGTATGCACCAAAAATGTGTCATAATAACACGTTAGATTGACAACAGATGCTTAAATTGATTGACATATATTATGACAATTGTGTACTTATGATTCTTGAACCAAAAATTGATAGGTTGCATCTTAAGAAAGGCCATACAAAGCACAAACCCACAAGAGTATTCATGTAACTGATGAAATCAGGTCAAGGGAGTTCTGCTTCCCAGATGCCTTGTACAACTGGAAGTCCCTCATATTTTCTTTCCTCACCATCTTCCATTTTATAAGGAGTTGTTTACGGTTTACCACCTCCTTCAAGGAATTCCCCATTCCCTCTCTTGTACATGTTTCAGTTACAGGCTTTGATAATGCATCAGGCTACTTCTTAGGCCACTGGGGTATAGGGACTGTTCATTCTAAATCTTTTGTTTTCCCACATACACTTTCTTAATTGGGAAGGAAGAAGTGAAATATTTGAAGCGACTTGGATGGCTAAGTGATTGGAGTATGACAGAGGCTTGTTGCTAGATACTGTTTGTACTTTCTCTTTCCGTCTTTTCTTGGAGCAGGAAAATCATCTGATGATGGGAGGATTCTGGTTCTCACTGACGTTACCAACTGATTTTGCCATTTTATCTTACTCTTGTGAAACAGGTAAATGTTCCTGAGGATCTCATTGCAGAAAGGTACCCACATTATATGGGAAAAGGAAGCAGCTACCAGTCTACATCTGTCCTAGGTGATATTTTTGACAAGGTTCGGCAGTTTCAAGCTGAAAAACGTCCTATAGGAGGTAAAATTTTGTATCAGTTGTTTGGGCAATAAGGGACCTGGCTACATCTGGTTAGGTGTTTAGGTTGATGACAAGCTAATGCTTGTGGAAATGTTGAAGATTTTATGCTTGTTATTTGCTTTCCTACATTTTCTTATTCCATATTCTGTGAGTAACCTACAGGAAATGAGAGATTGTTTCATATCCTGACGCACGACTGAAAAATCATTTGCATCTAATCTTCCCTCTTTCTGTTCTATAGAAATCAAGAAGCTACCTTGTTTTAGTGGCGATATCCCTGAAGAATACTTGAACAAGTATAAAACACATTACTGTGATTATCGATATGAGATGCTGGAGGCACTGAACAAACCCGAGGATTTAAAGAATAGTGCTGCCGATGCAGTGATAAAGAAATATAAGCAGGTTATTCAATATCCAATGATTACTTGATGACTGAATCCTCATTGCGTAACGAATATCATGAATAATTCCTGATAAAAAAATATATATCCATGTAGTTGCTATATGAAGCAGCAGAGTTGCGCCAAAGTCAGAAGGACATCAAAGAGATATACAAGGAGGCCCTCGCTATTTATCACGTGACTTACGATCATGCCATTAGTCAACGAGACGTTAGCAAATGTGGTTTTGCTTGGAATGTCGCGGGTTCTGCTCTCTGCAAACTTCATGCTATAAGGAGCTGTATAAATGAAGATCCAATGCTAGTAGTGCCATCAGTCCTGAAAGATGTTTTAGCTTAGCCTATTCAGTGGCTTCATCAAACTAAGGTGTTGTAATGGAGCCTTATGAATTTTGTAAGTATGTGTATTTTGTGTTGTATTAGGCGAATTTTTCTTTTCTTGATCTATATGATGTGAGAATTGGTGCAATCTAATGACTCTGAAGTTGCTGTAGCTCTTCTCAAGGTTCCTCAAAAAAAGAGGTCCTGTGGGCAGAGTGCTAGCAGTGTATATTGTGGAAGATGGTACTGAATACTGATAATATGAATGCAATATGATGCTACCTACATACATATTCTGTGCAAAGCTGTGAACTTCTCATCAAGTTAAAAGTTTCTTGAGGAAATGTTACCTATTTTTTTTTTTCTCTTAAAAAAGGAAATTGGAAATAACGTTGGACCCTCAGAAGAGTGCAAAGAACTTTCTCCAATTGCATATATCTTGCAATTAATTACATTTTAATCATTTCATTATATTTGGATCATGTAAATTTTCAAAATATATGTTAGAATTTTGTATCATATAAATTTTTAAAATATATTATATAATTATTTAAAATATAACTAACGATATAATTTTATTAGATATCTGTTGTTATCGTAAAATAGTAGTTAACGAAGATAAATTTGAGACTTGAGAACCAAGTGGTGAGATCTAAGCAAGCAATATCATAGTTGATTGAATTCTCATTACCCTTTCAAAGTGTCCATTACAAACTAGAAAGCGACGGATTACTAGACCGCATAAGCCGCCGGGACTTATGCAGTCAAGTCAATCACATCTCTCACCGTTGTGAACACGAATTATTGGTGAGGTCAATATTCAACTTGATCATGAATATTTTTAGTTAGATCAATAGTTAGCATTAGTAATTATACTAATTTCACATTTAACTAATTTGATAATGGTTCTGTTTTAAGTTCTTTATTTATCAACACATTTCAAAGTTGTAATGCAAAGCATTTTCTAATTCATATACTAGAACAATCCTAATAATATTCGATATTAAATTGTGTAGATATCTCCTTTAAATGTGCGAGAATTAATTTGACTTCCTCGCCTCAAAATGCCCATGTTAAATTGCAACAATCTTTTTTCTTTGCTGTCGTAGTATATTCAGATTTGCTTTTATTAATTTTAATGAACTAAAATGGCAATGATAAGTTTCCCTTAGTTTTCTTCATTTTTCCTGATATTAGTACCAGACTAACTATAGAACAAAAAAACTTAAAAGACTCTAAATTTATAATATCAAAATTAATTTACGTTACACAATCATATTCAAGCGCTAATTTTAATTTTAAATATTTTGGAGGTGTTTGGTTTATGGGTATTAGGAGAAAAAATGGGAATCAACGTTAATGATATTCATAAATATTGCATGGTTAATCACATCATTCTACGGAAGTGAAATTGCAAGAAAATGTCCAATTTCATTTCTTACTTGTGATATGAGTTTCCAATTTATTAATTTATCAATATAATAAAACTCATTTCTTATTCAAACCAAACAAGTAAAGAAGAATGATATAAATTCATACTAACAGTAAAATTTATGATTATTATTTCGATTCCAATTCCTGAATATAAACCAAACACCTCCTTAACTGAATTTGTTATTCCTTACTTTTGCCATATTCTTTTTTGTTTCCGACAGACAACAATCATCCCTTAATTTTATTCATTTTACTAATACTACTAATCACTGACCAAATTAGAATATCTAGGCCAACACAATACCGGGACCATGTGACGGCCTCATAGAGTCACGGTCATGTTCGCGTGCTTTGTTTCCCTTGTCTTATTTTTAGGCTTAATTATAATTTATCCTTTATTTTATTTATCTATAAATTATCTCCCATGATTTAATAAAGTTACAATTTTCATTTTAAAAAAGTAATAAAATATTATAATTGACCGCAATATTTTTAGTTATTGTTTTGTGAATTTCTTTATTAAAATTATTCTCTTAAACTGAAAAATGATAATAAACTAAATTTATTATACTAAGTTTTTTTTCTTTTTTTCTTTTCTAAGTAACATGAGAGAGTAAATTAGTTAATCAATTTAAATTTATTTAAAATATATATTGGTTATATCTCAAAGTAGTATATTTAATCAAATAATGTGATTTGTATATATTTTAGTGATGAATTAATTATTGATAATAGATAAAATAAAGTAAAAATGATAAAACTCAAAATAATGTGATTAAATAAATAAAATAAATTATTCTAGATATAAAAAATAATAATGAAAGAACAATTATATGTAATAGCATGCTACAAATGGATTCGAAGAATAAAAAATAAAATACAAAACTAGTTCATACAATTAATATTGAAGGATAAATTTTTTTCAATAATGTTGGATGAAAAATATCGTTACTTCTGAACGACTAATTGTTTATAAAATAAAATTAGATACCAATTTGCAACTCACCCTAATTTTTTATTAGTTAAAGATATTAAAAGATTGAGAGTAATTATGACATTTTACTACTCACTTTAGATGAAAATTTTAACTTCATTAAATTTTGGAGGTAATTTATAGATAAAATAAACATATGGAGCAATTTATAACTGTCTCATATTTACAGGAGACAAACTATAATTAAGCCTTATTTTTGTGATGATTTGTACTCTTGATTTGTATCTTTCCGAAAAAAGATTTATATGTACGATTTAGGACTTAGGAGTTAGGAGTGGGCATGGAACTGGTATCTACATTTAAAATAATTTGGATGATCCGTCATTCTTTTTATCGAGTTAATTATTTCTCATTCTAATTCAACCTTTATACCACCAAATATCCAAAAAGTGGGTACTCGATAAAAAAAAGTCAATCATAGATGAATATTCGACCCTGTCTTATTATCATTTATTTAAAAAAAAAAGAAATAAAATAAATTAATCTTTCTTTGAATACCAAACTTTCAATTTGAAAAATAACTATTTGACTAACTGTTCATGTAATACCTAAGGGTTGGTTAAATCACAAAAATCAAACTAAATAAACTAAATTATCCCTAAGTAACAACTAACCAACACGCACATGCTTTCAAGTATACTAGGTCGGTTTGCAGGCTAGCGGCGAGAGGGTATCATTCGCTGGAGTATTAAGGGATGATTACTAGTTTGAAAGGGTTATTTGTGCTAATATTAGACTACACAATAAGGAAATAAAAAGGCATATTACGAACTATAGAGATTTTAACTAAACTAAATACAATTAAACACTTAAAGATGGACATTAAGTAATGAAATCTAGGTTTAAAAATTACTACTAAAATGCTTTACTAATTAAAATATACTTCAACTAATGGTAGTAATTAGACAAGCAAATTTATATTAAATGGTAATTTAAAATTAGCAAATAGTCAAATCAAACTTAAATAGAATTTAGTTACTTTACAAAAAAATATTTATAGAAGTTTACAAACTAGGAAATCAAAGTATTAATTGACACAAAAGAGAACTATATTAAATTCTATCCTAATAAAGCCCTTAAATACTGCTATGCAATGATTGGAAAAATGATTAAAATATGAAAGAATTACTCTAAATGGATGTCTCTACCTAAATGCATATGCATGTCCTACAATTTTTACTATTTTGGGAAAGAAATAGAATGTAAGATCTAGAATTATAGAAGATTAAGGCTATATAAGAAATGATATTAAAAGATAACCCATTGCTAATTGATGCTTATAAATGAAGAAAATACAATATTAAATACAAGATTAACCACTAAAATGTAAGATTATACTAAAACTAGGAAACGAGTGAAACTAGGTTAGAATGAAAATATAAGAAAGTTAAAGTAAAGATGAGTAAAATGGATATCAAATTGAAAAGAAATAGAAACCCAATAAATTAACACTAAAAAATTTAATTTTTATAACTAAAATTAAGTTAAGATTGAGTTTGAAGATAAAGAGTAAAAAAGGATTTTTGACAAGACTAGACAACCCTATCTACAAGTAAAACTAAATTACACCTACTACTATGTATTGGTAGGTATAGTGTTAGGGTAATTTCAAAGTTTTAACCAAGTCAAACTTTGTCTTCAGAATTGTGGTCTCCTTTCTACCTATACAATTCTGGAGGCCGCAATTTACAAGTGTTCTCGTTATAGTTTGGAAACCGTGATTTACGCATTTGTATATATGAGTGTATGCTGGACTGCAGTATGTGTACTCTAAAAGGATGAAAATAATGAATTTTTGCTCTCCAAGGCTTGTAAATCTAGATCGCAGTATTGAAACAGTTGATTGGATTGATATGATTAATTATATTCCAATCCCTAACTTCTTCCACTCTTCAAATAACTTCCAAATTTTGAAATTACTTGCAAACACACACCATCCCTTATAAATTAAGATGTACTTATCATAGTACAAATCGTTATTTTTAAAATAAAATACAACTATAAATCAATATTTTTAAAATAATTGAAAGACTTTTTGCTTCAAATCGTTATTTTTAAAATAAAATACATCTATAAATCAATATTTTTAAAATAATTGAAAGACTTTTTGTTCAAAATTGTAGAAAAAATTAAGAAAAACGACTCTAATAGTCTTCGCGTTTTATGTGTGTACTTTTTAGTCCATTGCATTCAAAATTATGCATTTTTTATCTTGCACAAATTCAAAACGCAACATTTTAGTATCTTGACATAATTACGCGCATATTTGGTTTGAAATATTAACATATATATCATATAGTATATTTTTTAGAGACAAAATTGAAAACATACAAATTTTAAACATTAGACGATAATACTGAAAATCAACTTAAGATTTATATGTTGCCAATTTTGGGCCTAAAAAATGTGACATTTCAAACTAAAATATGACCATAATTATATTGACAGGTCAAAATGGTACTTTTTGAATTTTGCGAGGGATGACAATACATCATTTTAAATATAAGAGACTAAAAAAATACAAATATAACATATGCAGGCGGATGGAGTACTGGCTGGTTCTTAATCCCTTACGTTCATCTGAGGCTTATAAAAACGGGTGACCTGTTAATAGAAGATGATCAAATATCATCTATTTCGTAGCGAGATGGAATAAACAGGTCAGCAAATTTACAAATATTTTGTCTATCCCTAGCACTTGTACTCGTTGTTCTATTTATTTTCAAACAAATCTATTTTGTAATCAAGAATGTGTGTATATTATTTTTAATGAAAATTTTTTAAAAGCATAATTTATATCAAATATTATAATATATATTAACTTTAAAATTTTAAATTAAAGAAATATGCACAAAAAGAGTTCTGAAAACTTGAGAATTAATTTAAAAACTCAAACAGTGACAAAATAAATGAGTCAACAATTATCCTGCTACATTATTTGAGTATGATATTTGCAAAGTATGAGATATCAATTAAATTTTGTCTCTACTCTTTTTAAATTTATAGATTAAAATATAAGTGTTTAAAATCTATTTCGTTAATTTTAAAGAATACAGTATAAATTTTTAAAATATATAATATTATATTATATAAAATTTTAAATTACAATAAAATAGTTCTCTGAATAAAATTATTTTCCTAATTTCAGTGTGTTGTGAATAATTCAATGGGAATACAAGTCTAATCTCTACCCGTTGCTTGACAGTTTCCATTTTTGGCGTTACCTAGCTGTTACGCTGATTGAGGTTATGAGGTAGGCCAAAGCCACAGGAACCCTTCCAACAACTTCGAAAGACTTTATTAATGAATAATAATGTCAACTTTAAAGTTCGTTGTCGTTTGATTTAATAATCTACTCAGTCTATTCCACTAATTTGTTTTAGGAAAATGATTTCTAAAGTCACAAATTCAGTAGTATTTGTTAAATCATTTTATACGATAAAATTATAATAAATTATTAATTTTTAGTTTTAGATATTTAATAAAAAATTTTTATTTATTTTTTAAATTTAATAATATCGTAATAATTTTATCACTTTATTACTTTATATATGTATTATTTATTTTATGGCTTGATAATTCAAAGGTGATGAGTGAATTTTGACAACACATCTCGATTCCCCCACCCCATGTCGAAATGTTTGATTGTCGATTTTGACATAAAGCCCAACAGATAACCTCATTCGTACCATTAATCATCCTCTTTTAGAACAGACTTGCATGTTGGGTACAATTCATCTACTTTGTATTTTATGAATTTTAATTATTGTTTTGAATTAATATGATAATTAAAAAATTATTAAATAATATAAATTTTATAAATAAATAATTTAAAGTTATTAAATTATTTTTTATATTAATATTCTCCAAGTATAAAATCCTCACCTAATTATTTGATATGAAGTTTAAAAATTAAAAAATTATCATTTAATACTATATTAATTTTTTTAAAAGACTTTATAATTTATCACAAAAGAAATTATAACGAGTCCATATAAGAATTACTTGACAAGTAGTAGTACACAAAAGGAATCGTGGCTGTTGACATAACCTATTAATGAGTCGTGTTTAGACTCAGATCTGACCCAATTAAAATCGTTTATTTAGGTCTAAATTCATAAAAAGTTTTGATTACTCGAATTCCTTCCAAACTCATTTAGTTTTGGTAATAAACAGATTGGATATAGATTTTATTATTCTAACTGATTATAACCTAGATTTAGTTAAAATATTTATAATATAATATAATTATATATAATTAGTATTATTTTATATATACATATTTAACATATACTATATATTGTATAAATTGTCAATAAAAAAATATATTATATTATAAAAACCATGCATAAATATAAATTTTAAAATAAATATTATTAAAATTACAAAAAATTAAAATTTTTATAAAGTATAAAATATCTATATAAAAATTTTAAAAGTTTAAAAAATTTTATAAGACTCAAATTCAAATTTGAATGTGACACGAATCCAAATATGAATTTATTCTTATATATCCAATGGATATTCGAATACAAATATACTAATAAATTTAGATCTAATAGTTTCCATTTATCGCACTAGTGTTGACTTTGAGAGGTATGTGATATACGTGTGAAAGCGGGAATAATTGAATGAATAATAAATTCTTGAAAAAAAGAAAACAAAGAATATACAAAGTTCTAGTATGGAAGTATATACTTTAGTAGATTTATTTTTATTTTATTTGTAAATTTTATAGTGTAAATTAAATATTATAAAATTTATGATATAAATTAATATAAATAAAATTTTCGGCATAAAATTTAACTATACAATACAAATAAGAACAAAAAAATTGAATCATGATAATATTTTCTTATACCAGTATGTATGTATGGTGTACAGTGTACACCCCTACGATTCCAACGATTAATCGATTCTTGATATTTTTAGTAGTACTACAGTAGTATATAAAAAGAGTACTACAACTAGCAAACAATAGTATCCCACTTCACACTAAAATTCAGCCAGAAAACCAAGAAACAAACAAGTTTGCAGAGTTTGAGGGAAAAACCAAAAAAAAGGGAAAAATGGAGAGTACGATGAAGGATTTGAGGGGAGGGGAATCGGTGCTGGACATGTCACCCCGGTCAACTGTCGGAGGCGGTGTTGAGGACGTCTACGGGGAAGATCGTGCCACCGAAGAACAACTCGTCACCCCTTGGGTTTCCTCCGTCGCCAGGTCCGGTCATCCCTCCTTTTTATTTATTTTTTATTTTTTAGTTTGCTGATTTTCTGGGACAATTTCGGTTTTGATTTAGTATTGATTTACTATGCAGTCTAAGCAGTACTAGTAATTCTTTATTTAATTTTTTTTTGGGTAGAATTTTTACGGTTTGTTTAAGAGGTTGATTTTTGTGAAATGTTTTTTGCTTAGTTCGAATAGTTCAATGATCAGTTCATATTTTAATTTACCGCTGATTGTTAAATTTGATGGATCTGATAATTGTGATAAACTCCCTCGAGATTTTTTTTTATTTTTCCTGTTCTAGTGTATTTTTAGTTCTTCTGTTGATGCATAATTGCATTTTGTAAGGTTTTTGAAGATCATACCAGTAACTTCATAAAGGTTAAGCCTTTCTAACTAATCTGACTTGATTGTATGAAAATAGTGGTTATAATTTGCTGAGAGATCCACGTTACAACAAAGGGCTTGCGTTTTCTGAGAAAGAGAGAGAGGCTCATTACTTGAGCGGGCTTCTTCCTCCCGCACTTATGACTCAAAAACTTCAGGTAGTATTACTGTAATTAGATCAAGATTTGGAGTTGAGAGTTGGAGATTTCCCTGTTATAATTGACGTATTTGTTGTGCTTCTGCTTTATCAGGAAAAGAAGTTGATGAACAGCATTCGCCAGTATCAGGTTCCTCTGCAGAAGTACATTGCCTTGATGGAACTCGAGGTAATGCGAGTTTACTTCTCAATTAAGTTTCTTATCGGTGTTTCATTTACACTATTCTCTTTGAATTCGAATTGGAAAATTAGATTTGGTGGTTATGATGCCCTAGAGTGATGAAAATTTGATTTTGCTTCATGCATAATGTAAGGATGGAAAAATTTCTTGCTATTGATCTTTTGCAGGAGAGAAATGAAAGATTGTTCTACAAGCTTCTTATTGATAATGTGGAGGAACTCCTCCCCATTGTCTATACTCCCACGGTTGGCGAGGCTTGCCAAAAATACGGAAGCATTTTTAGGCGTCCTCAGGGTCTCTTCATTAGTTTGAAGGAGAAGTACGATTATCTACTGAAGCTGTGCTTACTAAGATTACATTAGACAAATGTAATGTAATTAATATGGTACTGATACAGAAGTTATTGGAGTTTGCAGGGGAAAGATTCTTGAGGTATTGAAGAACTGGCCAGAGAGGGCAATTCAAGTTATTGTTGTGACTGATGGTGAAAGAATATTGGGACTTGGGGACCTTGGCTGCCAGGTAAAACGCTGAAGCTAACCATTTTTCTGCTGCTTCTGTAAATTTATCGAATATTGGATTCACATGTTCTGTGGTATGTAGATTTTGTTGTGATTCTCGATTGGTTGGGTAGAGTTCATTTGACTTGTTTTGCAATATTACAGGGAATGGGAATACCTGTTGGAAAATTGTCTCTATACACTGCACTTGGAGGAGTCAGACCTTCAGCTGTAAGCATCAAAACTGCACAAAATTTCTTGTTTTCCTTGAAAAAATTTAGTTCAGAAATTTCTTTTATATCTGGAGTCAAAAACTTTTGTATTTATCGAACATGATCCAGGAGTAATGTTAAAACTTCTATTCAGGGATTCATTGTGATTGCAACCTTGTCTGGCTGTAGTTGGAGTTTGGACTTGTGGAAGTTATCCTTACATCTGTTAATGAGTTCTATCTTGCTTGTGCAGTGTTTGCCTATTACCATTGATGTGGGAACAAATAATGAGAAGCTATTGAATGATGAATTCTACATTGGCCTCAAACAGAAGAGAGCTACTGGAAAGGTTAAATTTTATACATTCTGCACGCATACTCCTGTGGGTCACCAAATTCAGATTTTTGAGTTCGTCAATATTCACAAGATTTTTACTTTTAATGACAGGAATATTATGACTTTCTGCACGAGTTCATGACTGCTGTAAAACAAAATTATGGGGAAAAAGTCCTTGTACAGGTTAGTAAATCCCAAAGAACTTGTCAAGAGGTGGTCATCGTGAGATGATACTGTGCTTTGGATTTTGGTAGAGATTGTAATTCGATACCTAAATCTACAGTTTGAAGATTTCGCAAACCACAATGCTTTTGAGCTGCTGTAAGCCAAATATGGTACCACCCATCTGGTATTCAATGATGACATTCAGGTATGTGCATACTTGTTAGTATCTTATTGTTGGAATCTCCATACTTATTTCTAAATATGAGATCATTTGTTGCAGGGCACAGCATCTGTTGTCCTTGCTGGTCTCGTTGCATCACTTAAATTGCTTGGGGGTACCTTGGCTGATCATACATTTTTGTTCCTTGGTGCTGGAGAGGTAAAGCTCTGGCTCCTGTATGAAAAATTGATGGACATTTTTTTATTATGAAGATAAAACTTAAAAAGCCAATTTTAATCTGTTTTCTTCTCAAGGCATGAGCACATCTGTGCTACAAAATGACTAGGAAGATAAAAGAAATGATCCTGTATTCAAAATTGTTTTCTCATCTTTTGGTTACTGTAGCTGTTTCAACTTTCTTATTGAAAATTTTACCGTCCTACATGGTTCCTGTGCTGAGACATATTTCATTGATCATGAGATTAAGATCCAGCTTTCATACTCTCACTTTTTTCTCTTGTAACTGCAGGCCGGGACTGGCATTGCAGAGCTTATAGCTCTTGAAATGTCAAAGCGGGTATAGATTTGTACCTTTCATGTTGTTCATAGTGAGGAAATCCTAACCAAGCTGGTTATTTACAGTAATATTTTATGTTCGTGGCTGTATTGCAGACAAATGCTCCTCTTGAAGAGTTACGTAAGAAGATATGGCTGGTGGACTCGAAGGTTGTAAAACCTTGATTGGAAGATTTTTCCTTGATTCATTGGTGTTAATTTTGTGATCTGCGACTAATTGGGAATCATTTTGCAGGGTTTAATTGTTAGTTCCCGTAAGGAGTCTCTTCAACACTTCAAGAAGCCTTGGGCTCATGAGCATGAACCTGTTAACAATCTTTTAGATGCTATCAAGGTCAAATGAATCCTCAAGACATCTTTTAACCTTTGAGAAAATTTTCACGAGTGTTAACCTCTCTTTTAATATTTCAACTTCATTAGGCTGTCACGAATAAAGCCAACGGCCCTAATTGGGACCTCTGGAGTTGGAAAACAATTTACAAAGGAGGTTGTTGAGGCCATGGCTGCCTTAAATGAGGTTTGTTAATCTCTCTCTTCGTTCTAGAGGAAACAAAAAAGCAATACAGGCTGAACTAAGTTTCACCTTGAATGTATGATATACAGAAACCTCTTATTATGGCTCTCTCCAATCCAACCTCACAGGCTGAGTGCACTGCTGAAGAAGCTTACAAATGGACCGAGGTGAGATAAATGAAAATTTTCAATGATCGGTGATTGCTCATGACTGTGTTTGAAGTGCTGTTGTTTCTTAGCTTATTTGTGTTCAAACTATGTGGTAGTATTGCTATATGTTTTTGAATAGTTCTAATGAAACCAAACTTTTCGTTTTCGGTTGTATTGGAAAAGGGTCGAGCAATCTTTGCAAGTGGAAGTCCATTTGACCCTGTCGAATTCAACGGCAAACTTTATGTCCCTGGCCAGGTTCTATAAATGTTCCAGAAGAAACACTTTCTTGGTTTTGCTATAATTTCCTCCATGAACAGAATGGTCACAGCAATTGAGAATTTTGCTGTCGTGTTAATTCAGGCAAACAATTGCTACATATTTCCTGGATTTGGTCTTGGTTTGGTCATGTCTGGCACCATTCGCGTTCATGATGATATGCTTTTGGCAGCATGTAAGCATTTTCTTACCAGTATGACTGTCTTGAGGTTTGCTGCCTATACGCCTTAAGAAAGAGGGGTGTTCTGCTTATTTCTGTCACATATGTTCTACAATATCTTTACGTTTTACTGCTTGTTGTTTGCTTATGTTAATTGTAGTGTAGAACATGTTATGATATGTCTCTCTATGTTGGAACAGCGGAAGCTTTGGCTAAGCAAGTGACAGATGAGCATTATGCACAGGGGATGATTTATCCTCCATTTTCAAATATCAGAAAAATCTCAGCTAATATTGCCGCTGATGTTGCTGCAAAAGCGTATGAGCTTGGTAGGTTCTCTTCATTCATCTTATCCTTTGTGAATTCTCTTACTCATCCAAGATTTGTACTCAAGTATAAATGCCCTTTATTTTGCCTGATTATAATGTAGGTGTGGCAACACGTCTTCCTCGACCTGAGAATCTGGTGAAGTTCGCTGAAAGCTGCATGTATACTCCAAACTACCGAAGTTACCGGTGAATTCTCAGTTATTTCTGCAGCTGGTCTATATCTCTGCTTCAAGGAAACGTATCTTGAGCTACGATGTCAGTCAGTTCTTGAGTTTTTGTAAAATTTGACGCTAAAACTGGTTTGTATTTCCAATCTCTCAGTGCCCTTTTTGCTTTCCTGAGATAAATAAAATACTAATTTGTTGAGTTTGGCTGCCTTTCAAGTTAATATTGTCTTTCCAGTATGAGAGCTTTCTTGGCATGTTAAGGATATATAAGAGAGTACAGCATATAGATTTACAAGTCAAAGATGAGTTCTTGTTGGAATTTTTTTTTTTTTCGGAGTGTGTATTGCAAACTAATTCTTACTCAACAATTATTATAATCATTCTATATTGCGGAATGAGTTTGCGAGATGAGTAATCAAGACTCTAGTTATCAAAATTGCAATCTTATCCAAGATCCTACAATCTTAGGGGCCGAAATCAACTTGGATCGTCCATAGAATTGAAAACCTAGAAGAATCGGTGAAGTATCGTACGATCCTATAATCTTTTAAAATCATACATTTTTTTACATCCTATCTATTTAGGTATGACTTGTTTTGTTTTTTTTAAAAAGGATTGGGTACCTTTTGCATTAGCTCAACATCCTTAACCTCCAAATTATTTGTCAAAGGTCAATAGTTCAAAGTCAAAAAATTAGCATTCAATCTATACTAAACTTATTGTTTCTCAAACTCTTAATGGATTAGTGAAGTAGTCGAATATCTCAACTCTTCTGATCTCACTCTTAACCCTCCTCCCTCTCCACCCAACATTGTCTCAACCCTTCTGATCTCACTCTTAACCCCCTCCCTCTCCACCCAGAAATACATTGTTAGGGATAGAAAGACTTTTTTAACTTATTTCGATTTCGTATTTGGTACAAAAAGTTTTAAATTAGAAAAGTTATTCCATAATAAATTTCATTTGCATCATATCCTAGAACACATTTATCACAAAAATTGAGCAGTGTTCTTTCCGACTTCAATTTAAAAAGAGAAAGTTTCGTGAAGTTAAATTTAATTTATTTTTTTAGTTGCATAATTCTAATCTTATTGCTTTAAAATAAATAAGATGTTATATAATTAGTTAAATTATACAATTTAATAATTTAATTTGAGAAATTCTACAGTCTCTTTTAAGAGACTGTTCTCTTGACTTTAAAAGCTTGTACAGTACAAACTTTTAAAGCATAAAGTATTATACTGTACAAGCATTTAAAACACAAGAAAATAATTTCTTTTACTGTAGAATTCTCCAATTTAATTATATTATTTAGACTTTACTTGTTTTTTCTTTTAAAAGAAATTGGGTACCTTTTTACATTAGCCCAACAGCCTTACATACACACCTCCAAACTCTTTCTCAAAAGTAACAGTTGAAAGTCCAAAAATTCTATCCAATTCAAGCTCAAAATCTAAACTACATTTATTGTTTCCTAAATCCTCTCAAACTCTTAATAGATTTGTGAAGTAGTTGAATATTTGAACTCTCCTAGTCTTACCCTTACCCCACATTATTAGAGATAGAATTTTTTTTTTTAACTTATTCTTTTCATTTCGTCACATTATTGGAGATAAAAAAAAACTTTTGTAACTTATTCTTTTTATTTCGTGTTTGGTATAAGAACTTTAAATTAGAAAAGCCATTCTATAATAAATTCCATGCGCATCATATTCTAGAATCCATTTATCAAAATAATTCAAGAATGCCATTTCCAACTTAAATTTGAAAAGAAAAAGTCATGGGAAGTCAAATTTAATTTAAAATTTTTAGTTGCATAATTGTTATCTAATTGCTTTAAAATAAATAAGATATTAGATAATTAGTTAAATTATACAATTTAATTATCTGTAATGAAAAAAAAATTAATATACAATTTCTAATTTTTTTTATCATTAAGATTAATTGTTAAACATGTACAATGATGTTAAAGAACTAAAAAGTGTATATATATATATGTGTGTGTATTAAATCTTGTTTACAGTCAAATAATTAAGGTCTACAATTTAATTATTTGAATGGAAATAAAAATTCAATATAATTTTGTAATTTTTTATTTTAATGCAAAATACTTCAATTTTTATTAATTGCAGAAATAGTACATATGTATAAAAATCACATATTTATTTATAATTTGGGTAATGATAATCACATACTATTAGGTTCTTGCACACTCCTACTACAATTTATTATTACAAAAAATTTAATTTAAAGGTGTGTGCAAAATTAAAAAGCGTGTGTAAGAAGTTAATTTTACTAACGAACACTGTAAAAAGTGTGTAAATATCAAAAAATTCTACAGGCTCGTAATAGAACCATTCTATTGTACTTTAAAAACTTGTATAGTATAACATTATATACTACTTTAAAAACTTATCTCTATAAGCTTTTAAAATTAAATGTTTCCCTCAACGGAATAATAGAATTCTCAGTAAATATCATCACCCTATATTTTTTATCCTTATTTCACATGTAGTATAATTTTCTATCATGTTTTTTTGAATCATTAACTTAAAAATAATTTATTTATTTATTTTAGACATATTTTATTATGATCTTATTATCTTACTATCCAATTTTGACAACTTCAGTACGATTCTACTTGGGATTCAATCCTAAACACTGAAAACTATGGCCAAGACTTTCTCTTGGCACTCTGAAATTTGCATTTGGGGGCATCTCCCAACTAGAGAAAAGTCAAGCAGAAATTCTCTCTAAAACAAGGTTTGGATAAGGTGGCATGCAACTGAAAAAGTGTTTGCTACCCATGCCGTAACCAAGACCATTTAGGCCAATGACACTTTACATGCCAAAATCAAAAAAGGGTTGAAAAACAAGTTTACAAGTTTACATCAATAATCACAGTATTAGAATTGCTGAAATCTTGCATAGACCAAAATTCACACACCAACTAGACAGAATAGTTGTGAATCTCATTGTCATTGTGAAAGAGTGGAACCTATGTGAGACTTACAACAATTTATGAATGGTGCATGCATCTTAGTCAACATAAATTTTTGTCCCTTTTAATAGTCTTGCATGGACCAATGTGACTAGACACAATACTTCTTGATCCTATCTTGGTCTAATAATTTTTCTACCTCATAGTTTCCTTGGTTTGTTGAATTAGGTATAAAATGGACATGGGTTCTCAAATTTATCGCAATATATATCTTTATTCTTCACCTTTAGTATAGGACATTTATTCAGATGGAGAGAATTAGTTGGTAGAAATTAGAACTCTTTTTTGAGATAAATGCCTTAGCATATAGTTGAACTATGTATATATGAACAAAGAACTACCAAACATGGTAGAGTAGCTATATAAAAAAAAGAAACAAAAGATCATGGCCGGACTAGAAAGAAGTGAAATTGCTGAGTCCCTAATTAGGTTGTCACATGCATGCTTTGTTATTTGATAATTAACTTTTACTCACAGTTTCATACTTTACATAGGATCAGTACCATTCTTTAGCTCCAACCAAACGAACCAAAGTTTAAATTTAGAGAATGATTGTGGATCAAGTTCTAAAATAATTAAAGTTTCCCAATTAATATTTAAAATTTCAAAAATGCAACAAGAATATTGCTTAATATCATCTTCTCTTCGCTCCTTTTCTTCACTCTTATTTTTCTATTGTTGCTGGAGACAACACATAACATAGTACTGAATTTACTCCTTGTCTCAACTCTATCAAAGAGGAATATCTTTCAAGTGAAATATTTGTATGATACTTTGTCATTGTGTATTCCACCTCCAATCTAACGTAGACATAGAAAGACCATTTAAATTATAGTAGTACTTATTTGTAACAAATCATAAGATTAGAGGGGTATTTTTTTTTCTTTTATCTTTTCTTGAGTTAAACTACGGTATTTTATTAGGTGCTAAGAATTTCACTAGTATGATTTAACTGTATCGTGTGTAAATCAAATTAATATGAGAAAACATGGAAAATTGCTAATTTAATTTTTACAAAGAATGTAAACACATTAGTGCAATGTTGACAAACCATGCCCGCTTGCCGTATGGGGCAAGGCGATAGATAGAATTAAAATAGTTACCATTAGGCAACAGGTGATTTTTAAGGATCGGGGTTTATGTCATTTCTTTTTGTTTGGTTTGAATAAATAATAGATTTCAATATATTGATAAGTTAATAAATTTGAAATTCATGTCATAAGTGGAAAATGAAAGTAGATATTTTCTATATTTTCATTCCCATAGAATGATTCTTATAGTAATTAACTAAACAACAGCTATAGGTATCATTAACATTGATTCTCATGCCTTCTCTTCATACATACAAACCAAACGTCTCTTAAGTCATGTTTGAAAACGGGACCGGGCATTGATCCGGTGGACTATCCGGATTGCAGTTTCAACTCAGAGTCACTACTTTAGTGTTTTTTATTTTTAAAGTGTGGTAAAATTTAAAATGACTTAAAAGTGGTATAATTTAAAATGACTTAAAATATACTTCTATGAAATCCAAAAATTAGAAGAGAAAATTACTACTTTTTGAGAATTTCAGTTTTAATACCCAAAAATACTAACCAAATTTTCAACAGGAAAAATCAAACCTGTACAAAAACAAGTATAAAAAGTTTAAAAAAATAATAACTTTATAATTTAGGCATTGGTGTGTTCACTGTTTTACCATTTTAGAGCTTATTTCACGATTTTTAAATTTTTTTTTCTCTTTAATTAAATCAATTTTTTATGATTTTGTTTGATTTTTAATACAATCCGGATATAGATGGATTGCACAGTCCGATTGGTAAAACTGACTTATCCGGTCCAATTTTTAAAATACTACTCCTAAGTGGTTCAAAAAAGTTGCATTTCTCCGTTATGTCTGGATGGTGTTTGTCATTTGTGATATTTAAGCTTGTCATATTTTACCGAAAAGAAAAAAGAAAAAGAAAATTGTGTATCCTTTATCCACGCGTAACACGACAATGACTAAAAATGAAAAGTAGTATAAAAACTCTAGTACCGTAATTATATTTAAAGTTACCCCTCTCGCGGGGAAGTTCAGTTGGTTTCCCCAAAAGGGTAATTATCCTAAGGATTAGTTCGAATCTCGAAAATTACCGTCCTGCAGTCTGGAATTAGAGGCTACAGAATTGGGATTAGTTGGGTTCAAAGGTCTGAATACCCTCTTGAAAAAAAAAAAAAAATCTATATTTAAAGTTACTTGTATATGCTAGTACATGCAAAGGACGGCCAAAAGTAATGGATGTATGTTGGTAACTTGGCATATATAACCACTTGCCAGAGTCATTTTGAGGCCACAAATTTAATAGATGTGTTAGTAATATTCTGCGTTTAACAGCTACATCCACAAGGGTCCTTGATCCTCGCCAGTTCCCTCCAACCTCTCTCCCATATATTTCGGTCTCCACAAACACAAAAAATGCACATTAGCCGAAAACTAATAAGAAAGAATCAAAAACGAATGTCCAAATTCGTTGCTGGTCACTACTCACTCGTATTATGACTAATAACTAACAACGGATTGTTCATAAAATAAAAAATTCAAATTTTTGGATATATAAATTCTCTTATTTTATGAATAAATTAACGATTATAAAAGGCCTTCACTTGATGTCACCTCATACCATGATCCCATTTGCCAATGCTTTATATGTATAGACACACATAGTTAGCATATGGTATTTCATTCAATTCTTTCAAATTGGTTCCCGGTCACCTACTGCCATAATAGTAATACTACCAAGTACTAATCACGTCCATCATTTCGCCATGGAAGGGATGTTTGATCTTGACATGGCTTTGTCCACGACGACGATAGAAGAGAACAATATGGAGACAAAGCTTTGTGAAGCCAAGCCTTTTGATGATCTGCTGAATCAACTGAGTGAAATGCATAGTTTGCATGGAAGGCTAGTGGAATCAAGTGGTAAACAAGTCCCGTGTGGTCACGTCTTCCATGCTACTTGTATAGCCAAGTAGCTGTCCGATCACAATTCTTGTCCTCTTTGCCGATCTACAGTTTTTTCTTCTGCCTAATTTATAAGATCATCTTCTGTAACCATGATTACACATACTTTCTAGTTTTCATTCTTTCTTCGTTGAAAGAATACGATTTTCTCGTACAAGAGTGTACTGTTGGGGGGGTAACAGGAAGGGACGAGCAGGGGGCGACCGCGCAACTATCTCCATAATAAATTAAAAATTAATTAGTTGTTCTTAAAAGTTCTTCTAAACTTATATTATTGTCCCTCTATAACTAAATCTTAGCTCCTACTGGAGTGTATAATATTTGATTATATCAAACTTGCAAAAATTAAGGTAGCTATTATGCCAGTCAACATTGGAGTCTCATGTATTCAAATTCAGGCCTCAAAGTTTTTATGGTTGGTTTTTAGTATACCTAATGTTGCCCATTAGTGCAACGTTTGTTAATTTTTTTGCAAGAAAACAAAAAATTGTATACGTATACACTATATATCTATTTTTCACTTTCACAATATTAATTATGCATGGAATAAATTTAGTTAGCTAGACCTAAAAAAAAAAAAAAATAGTATTAGCTAGAACAACAGCATTAGCACTACAAGTACAGGACAGCGCATTAGAAACTATATCTCAGAGGAGTTCATTGCTTATTAACTTAGGGAAAATATTTACATGGATCGGTTTATATGATATAGTGTCATGAATTTTGTGATTCATATAAGTTCACGTCACCTCATAAAAAATTCTTGAGATGATATGTGTGATATGACGTAAATTACATGAATTAAGAAATTTATAACACTATGATACGAATGCATGTAACTATTTCCCATTAACTTAGTATAACCTCAAATTTGCTAGCTTAGCTGATGACGGTGGCATCCATACTGAGGGATTTAGTGGTGGGTCTGATGGCATGTCAAAATGAAGAAGAAAAAGGGAAGAAAAATAATTTTAAAAAAAAGAAGAAAAGATAGGAAAAAGGACAAGAATGGTAAATTAATTAGTTCATGCTATTACTATTGAAAGGTGGAAATGATCTTTTGCTATATTTTTAGTCTCCTAGATGGAGAAGTAAACTAGGACAGTTGACGCTAAGTTATGATAAAGGTGCGGTAATTCTTTGTTCATGTAGAAATTTTCCGTAAAGTGCTGATAGAATAAATTGTCTGCAAGCTGCAATTAACCCCTAATTATAGGGGGTTTTCGTATAGTATTAAGGCTAATATATGTGCATGCATGCTTTTTCTCGTGTCTTGGCGGTGACTCATAGGAAAATTGTTTGTAACACCCAAATTCAAGATGATTACTTGTGAAAACAATTACGTGATAAAATTATATTGAATCGTCGAATTTTATTTTTTTAAAAAATAGTTTACAAAAAATCACAAATTTAAAATTACTTGTAAAAATCAATTTGCGCGATAAAATTATATTATTGAATCACTACAAAGTTTAATTTTATATTTTTGGTCGAATTTCATTCTTTTCTTTACGAATCGATTCATAAATTATTGGTTTTTGTTACTTTATATAAATATACTGGTGACTCAAAACTTTCAATTTGTACAAGTTAGGGTTAGATTTTGAATATACATGGATACCACAACTTCACTCTTCGCTATCAAATTTTGCACAAGTAGAGCTAAATTTTATACTGGCACTCTTCATTTGATTTGAGAATTACCAGATGGTCCATACACTCTTCTGTGCAGATACAGAGTACGTAGATGTTTTATGAATACGAGTGCTATAGATTGCGGGCAGCCATCAACTCTAGAGCTCCTACATTATTTATGACTTGATTACACCAGCATACACCTAGGCTATTACGAAGAAAAGCAAAATCAAAATAGTAAAATTTGCTGAATATATCACTTTCAATCTTGCTGATTCACTTCTACACATCTTATGCTAACAAAAAACCTAACCATGTTTGTTTAATGGAAAATGTGATTAAATATTATAAAATCTTGTTTGTATCAATTGATGTCATTTATTCTATAAAATTTAATATAGGGGCAAAACCACCTTCTGTTGATAGGGTGGGCAATTGTCCCCATCCCTCAAATTTAAAAAATTACTAATAAGTCTTATAAAAATTTTAATATTTAGAATTTTATCTACATTTGTTCCCCTAAACAATTTTTAAATTTCTTTTTCACTTTACATTGACCCCTTTTTTTTAAAAAAATATTCATTATCTTTTTCATTACCCTTAGAGAAACTAAATTTTAGCATGATTCTATAGAAAAACTAGGAAAAAAATCACTATAGGGATAGGAAAAACTTAAAATTATGTGAAGTTAAGTTAAATACAAGAAAATAATTTTACATTATGGTTGACCCATACATACTAAAGCGGTTCCATCCTTACCCTTGAGGTCCTGACTTCACCTCTAATTTAATACGCACTATAAAGTCTAGAAATAAATATTTTCATTGTTTAATTAGCAGTTCCAGTGAAAAATCCGCCAAAAGCCTAAAAAGAGTTAAGTATGACGATGGATAGATTTTAGTAACTAATATGCTTGACCGGAAAGAGGTTGTGGATAGCTGAATTTTCATGATTAATGTTCCAGACCGGAAAAAAATAGAAAGGAGTGGAAAACAATGCAAAAAGACCTCGACTTGATTAGACCTTTTGATTTTAAAATATGTGTGGTTTTTATTAGAATCCTAGTCTGAGTGGAAGTATGATTGCCTACTACAGAAATATACTTATGCCAACCATTACCGATTTTGTTCAAGGACCAAAACAGCCTAATTAAGCTTTCCCAATTTGATAAAGATTGACCATTAATAGTCCGTGGAATGTTGATCACTGAAAATAATTACATATCTTGAACCGTATACTATAAGTTTATAATACTACTACTAGAAAAAAATATGTGTTTCGCACAAGTAATATTTTTAATTCATTAAAAAATAACTAATAATCAGTAAATGATAAATAAGTATGAAATAAGAATTTTAACTGTTGAGTTTTTTTTATACAAAATTTATATATTTTAAATATATTTTTAATACCTTTACTCTTTTCATTGTAATTATTTTCACCTATCATTTTTTTTTTAAAATTTTCAATAACAAAATTATGTATAAATTTTATTTTTCTTAAAATTAAACAAATTTTCTCTTTGATGAGAACAACGTATTATAGTTGCATTATTTCGTATTTCTCTTGTAGGTGCTTAGGTTATAATTTTCATATATCATCACCACCAATTAATTAAATAATTAAAGATTAAGATATTTTCTATAGTATTGAACTTTTTAAATATATTTGTATATTCTTTTTCATTACAAAAAAAAGATATTATCATTATCAAGTATTAAACATTATATAAATGAAGTATTTTAAAATTCTATTAGTAACAAAAATATTAACAAGTAATCAAATGATATATGGATAATAATTACAAAAAATGATTAATAAAAATTTCAAAAAATAAGAAAGAAATGAATATAATAAAATCATAAAGAATATATAAATCAAACAAAAATTATGTCTTATATATAGGGTAACTAAACATATCAACTAATAAATTCTCCATATTATAAATAGGTATTATATAATATATTAAATCATTATAAAAATTTTAAATAATAAATTATTCTTTTGTCTTACTCTAAAATGCAATAAACGTTAAATAAAATAATCCTTTATCTTACTCTACAATACACGAAATACTTATGAAATTGTAATTCTAAAGAACTAAAATTATATGTTATTGCTTTAAGTGAGATTTTATATATATTTGTATTATAATGAATTTTTTGCTAACATACTATGTAATATATATAAATATATATATATATATATAGATACACACACACACACACAGAGATATATATATATATATATATATACACACACACATATATAGAGAGAGAGTATATAATTAATTATTTTTTATATCTCTTAAAGTTATTATAACATTCATTTTAATACTTAATTGACGCTCTAAACTCTTTATTACCCCATCTTTAATGATGTAAAATCTAGTTAACTCCGATCTAAAATAATTTTATTTTTCTTTTAGATTCCTATGTTATAATTTTTTATAGCGGAACTACCAACAACTTAATCAATTATAGATAAATAATTTTTCCATAATATTGAAATTTTTTGAAATATATCTGTATGTTCTTTATCATTAGTAGAGAATAAAATCACTATTAAGTATCAAACATCATTTAATAAATGAAGTCAAAATTCTTTTATTAATGAAAATATTTACTGGAGATTAAATATTATATAGTAATAATTACGAAATGATTAATTAATTTTTTTATAAAAAAATAAAAAAAATAAACCTAAGTATAAAGAATAAAGTTGCCAAACAAAAATTGTGTTTCCTGTATAAGAAAACTAACAGATTAAACTAATAAGTTCTCTATAATGTGGATAGGTATCACAGAGTATATTAATATCATAATCCAAAGGTAAAAACAAAAATTTATTCTTTTATCTTACTTTGAAATATACAGATGTAATTCAAAATTAATGAAAAAATCCTCTATATAACTCAAGATGCACGCAATTCGAATGAAAAATATTTAATTCTAAAGACATCCAAAATTATATGTAATTCTATAATTTCTATTGTAATTAATTTTTTAACATATTGTGTAAATTAATTATGTATCTAGATAGAGAATATATTGGCATTTTTCATATTTTTTAACTTTATGATAATATTGATATTTTGAACTCTTCCATTTATCCTGAATGGTATCGAATGTGGTTAATTTTAAAATTATATTTTGATATAGTATTTTAGTATGAAATTAAATTTGCATTTGTTCAATATATATAAAAAAATTAAGGCTAATAAAATTGTATGGATTTATTTATTTTTATTTTTATTTTTTGTACTTTTTCAATTAATTCTTTTTATAATTTACCAATACCTTTAATCTATGTCTTTATTATTTTGTTAAATAGTGATGAATTACATTGTAATTTCTAAAATCGATATGTAAAATCAATCTATATCTATCTTAATTATTTTAGAGTACATGTTTAATAGTATGACTATATTGAATAATTTATGTTGTCTAAGTTAAGGAAGAAACAATTAATTTATTTCATTAGCATTTCATACATTTTAGAATAAAAGATGTTTTTGTGAACATTCGATGCATTTTAAAGCATGACAAAAGAATAAATTATTATTTTGATTTTTTATAATGAATTTAATATACTGTGTAATACTTATCTGTAATATGGAGAATATAATAGTTTAATATGTTTAACTTCTTATACATAAGACATGATTTTTGTTTGATTAAGGTAGTCTATACATCTTAATTATATTCATTTTTATTTTTTGAAAATTTAATTATAATAAATATTTTTATACAAATAAAAATCTTCCATCTTATTATGTATGTATGCCGAAATAGGTTTGTATCACAATAAATAGGTAGAATAGATTATGAGTAATTTAATTATGCTTTCCTTAAGGGTGTCAATTGAATTTTGTGAGTCGGGCTTTGTAAAGAAGCTAATCTTGATTCACAAATTTATTTGGGTTTCGGGTCTCAATCAAGTTAACCCAAGCTCACAAATGTGACATTCATACTCGACTCACAAAATTATTTGAGTTTCGGGTTTTAATCGAGTTGGCCTAATCTCACATTATCCTATAAAATTTTTTATATTTTATTTGTTAAAATTTTATTTTTTTACACTCGGTCAACACAATAAGTACTACTTATGTTAATAAATAGCTATTAACTATATTATTAAGCCACAACATTTCAACTAAATTGACTAATGATGTCAAGTTATTGTTTTTAGTTACCCGAGTTTAGTTAAGTTAATAGAATATTAGAATCATTAACCATTATTCACATAAAATTAAGTAATATTATTTAATTTATGTTAAAATTAGTACTATATATATAATCTCAGGTTGGGCTTTAATCGAGCCAAGCCTAATAAAACCCAAATTTGACTCGCAATTTAATTAGGTCTAAAATTTAAGTCCAAGTTAACCTAACCCATTCAACTTTAACGTAAAGTTCGACCCTTATTTGTAGGGTTGCCCGGCCTGCCCCATTGATGGTCCTAACTTTCCTGTTGGGAATTAGAAATTATATGATTCATTTTTTTTTTTGAAATTTTAATTATAATAGATATTTTTATACAAACAAAAATCTTTCGTAATTTTGTATTTATACCAAAATAGGTGGTTATATCCTAAAAAATAGGTAGAATAGATAATGAGCAATTCAATTATGTTTTCCTATTAGAAATTGGAAATTTTATTCCATTAAGGGCGAGTATTTTAGACATTACAAAAAAAAAATAGAGAAACAGTTAATTACGTTTCCCTATTGGGAATTGAAAATTATATTTCATTAAAGGCAGGTATTTTAGGTATTACAAAAAAGTAGAGAAACACTTAAATATATTTTTTTTATTGAGAATTGGAAATTATATTTTATTAAGGGTGAGTATTCCAGACATTACAAAAAAAATGAGAGAAACACCTATATATATATATATATATATATATTTTATTGAAAATTGGTAATTATATTTTATTAAGAGTATATATTTTAGATATTATAAAAAAGAAAGAGACAAAAATGGAGAGAAATAACTCAGATAGATAAATAGATTACCTTATGCTAGAAAAACTCCAAGAATATCAAAAACTTCAAATAAAAGAAAAATCATTTTTAAACCACAAATTCAAGAAACAATTTCAAGTGTCAAAATCATATCAAGTTATCAACACTATTTTAAATATTAAATTGAATTTTATTTCTTTTCTCGCGTGGTTAGAAACACATAACCGGTCGTTGTCACTTTACACAAGTAGTGACAATAAATTACTAAAAACCAAAGGAGCTCAAGAAGAAGAAGTGGAAGAAGCAACTTGGCCAGAAAATAAGATTGGGAATTGGCAAAGGGGGCAAGAGTTCTGAACGGAAAACAACTTATCAATGCAATTTGCACGGAAAACATGGCCACATGGGACTCGTTAACCGTTTCTCACACCCGATAAGATAAATGGGTCACTAAGTCATCTAATTAGTATGAATTTTTATGTATGGATACCATAAAATCTTATTTCCTATTTTATGATGGGCAAAACCTAAGAAAATACGAAAAGTATATATATATATATAGGTTATGGTCCTCAAAATTCTATGTGTTGTATTACTTTTCTTGACATCCCATCATCAGAAAAATGAGAAGCCTATTTTCTAAAATACATACATAGTAATTTGGAAGATCAATAACCACAATATACAAGAATCATATCCGGATATTCAAGAATCACATCAATTCTTATGGATTCAGGTATGCTTTCGCATTTAGTATTGAATTTATATTATTGATGATTAAACATGAAGGATCCGGGTTATGATAACGTTGGTGGTCATGATATTAAAGTTAATTTAGAATTCCAACAAGTAGTATCAGAGTATTTTCATGTTGAATCATTGAGAAATCAGTTTTTCCATTAATTGATTTATTATGTGATTTCATATGGATTTAGTTCTTGAATTCAACAAATTTTTTTTATGTGATTTAATTTGTTGTATTTAAGAACAATTGTGATAATATTACGGATTTAAGGTCATGGATCCAATAATTTTTATATTTATTCGGATTAAATTGTTGGATTCAAAATTTTGATTTTGGGTACTGTCATGAACTTAATGTTCATGACCTAAAAGAATTAAGGATGACAGATTCCTTATCGGAATCAATTTGGTTTTTTATTTTTTTTTTAAAAAAAAGATAGAATAGGCCATGAACTTTTTGTTCATGGCCATAAGGATTAGTTCATGACCAATAAGGTCATGAACCTCTCGGTTCATGGCCGACGGTTTCGGCCTTTTTTTTAATTTTTTTTTTAAATTTTGGCATTTTTTAAAAAAATATTTGGTAAAATAATTAAATTTAAATTTTGATTAATTAATTCAGAATGTCTAATATTCAAAAAAATATATATTGATTGACACAACATGTTATTAAAATAGCCCATCTTGTGTAGGTCAATTTATTTTAAAATATTAAGATTATTGTGTATTCAATATTATAATTCATGCGGATATTTATCGATCCAAAGGAAGGTAAATACTTGGCCGAATTATATATACACCTGTGGTAATAAATATGTGACAATTATTTGGTATTCAATGTGAATAATAAGTCAGTCCAAAGATAGACTTATTATTTGACAGAATTTATTGTAAATATTTGATTACTACACCAAGAGTACCACTTACAAGTTAATATTTATGTCCAAAGACTAAATATTAATGTTGTGTTGGGTATCTTGTGATGGGCCCTATCATTATTTGAATTTAATTTATTATTTAAGATTTGAAACTTATGTGAATATATTATTTTGTTCTATTTTCGGTTAATACATCTGCTTCTATGATATCTGTCAATATCAATTCCATCACTATGTTGAATGGAACCAATTTTAAGGAATAGAAAGAGAACGTGATGATCGTTCTTGGTTGCATGGATCTAAACCTTGCGCTAAGGATTGAACAACTCACTCCTCTTACAGATAATAGTTCCGTAGAAGAAAATAAGGGACTATGAGAAGTGGGATCGTTCAGATCGCATGAGTCTTATGATCATGAAACGAGCAATTTTGGAAACATTCAGGGGCGATGTGTTCGAAAAGGAAACTACCAAAGAGTTCCTTATGGAAATTGAAAAACGTTTTGTAAAAAATGATAAGGCAGAAACAAGTACGATTCTATCGAACTTAATTTCAATGAGGTATAAAGGAAAAGAAAATATAAGGGAGTACATCCTAAAGATGTCTTATCTTACTTCAAAACTTAAGGCACTAAAGTTAGAGATGTCTGAAGACTTGCTCATACATTTAGTTTTGATCTCTCTTCTTGCACAATTCAGTCAATTTAAGGTTAGTTATAACTGTCAAAATGATAAATGGTCTCTAAATGAGCTCATTTCTCATTGTGTGCAAGAGGAGGAAATATTGAAGCAAGAAAAGATTAAAAGTGCTCATTTGGTAAGTACCTTTAAGGACAAAAATAAGAAAAGAAAAAAGGATAAAGAAGCTGTGATTGTGGTCCACTTCAAAAGAAACAACAAAAGAAACAAACCGAGGAATTTGGTTGTTACTTTTGTAAAAATTCTGGACACCTGAAAAAGGACTGTACCAAATTCACGCTTGGCGTGTAAAGAAATGTACGCTTCTCATTTTGGTTTGTTCTGAGGTTAATGTAGCTTCAATACCTAGACACACTTGGTGGATAGACTCCGGTGCTACTACTCACATAAGTGTGTCCATGCAGGGTTGCCTGAATTGGCGAAAGCCGAATGATGCTGAAAAATTCATCTATGTGGGTGATGGCAAACCAGTTAAAGTTGAAGCAATAGGGACTTTTAGGTTATTATTAAAAATTGGTTATTATTTGGATTTGAAAGAGACATATATTGTTTTAAGATGAAATTTGGTTTCTATTTCTGTTTTGGATAAATCCGGTTACTTTTGTTCATTTAGAAATAGTCAGTTTAATCTTTTTCTGAATTCAAATATTATTGGTATTGGTTTTTTGTCTTCTCATGATAACTTTTCATATTTATTCAAAACTATTGATTTATATAATGAAACCTTGTATATAAGTTCACATGGTATTAAAAGCAAATTAATCAATGAGAATTCTGCTTCCCTTTGGCACAAGCGTTTAGGTCATATATCTAAATAAAGAATTGAAAGACTTGTATCAGATGAAATTCTTGATCCCCTTAATTTGTCAGACTTTCAAATATGCGTTGAGTGTATTAAGAGGAAATAAACAAATATAAAGAGATTAGGTGCCAGTAGATCTTCGGACGTCTTAGAAGTAATACATACGGACATTTGCGCGCCATTCCCTACTGCTTCTTAGAATGGTCTACAATATTTTATTACATTCATAGATGATTTTTCTAGTTATGGCTACCTTTATCTAATTTATGAGAAGTCTAAGTCATTGGACATGTTCAAGGTTTTTAAAGTTGAAGTTGAAAACCAACTTGGTAAAAAAATTAAGGCTGTCAGATCTGACCGTGGTGGTGAATACTATGGTAGATATGACGAATCAGGTGAACTAACAACGACCATGACCTTTTGCTAAATTTCTAGAAGAGTGTGGAATCGTCCTACAATACACCATGCCGGAATCTCCTAGCATGAATGGTGTTGCTGAGAGACGAAACAGAACTTTAAAGGATATGGTGAGAAGTATAATTAGTCATACAACTTTACCGAATTCACTATGGGGAGAGACATTAAAGACTGTAGTTTATATCCTTAATAGAGTTTCAACTAAGGCAACGACCAAAACTCCCTATGAACTATGGATTGGTAAAAAGCCTAGTATAAGGTATTTACATATTTGGGGTTGTCCAGCTGAGGCGAGGCCTTATAGGTCAAATGAAAAGAAATTGGACTCGAAAACGGTTAGCACCTATTTTGTTGGTTACTCTGAACGATCTCGGGGGTACAAATTTTATGATCCCACATCCAGATCCTTCTTTAAGACGGAAAATGCCCAGTTCTTTGAGAATATTAAGTTTGGGGGGAGAGATAAAGTTAGAGACTTTGTCTTTGAAGAGAAAGGAATCTATTTCCCTTCCTACGATTGTTATTGACAATGATCAACCTTCTATTCCTGACATTGTTCAAGAAGCAATACCAGTAGTACCACAAGACAATGTTGAAAATCTTTCCCATAAAAAACAACACGAACAAACTCAACAACCTCAAGAACAAATGCCATTAAGGAGATCCACTAGAGAATGAAGAAGTACGATTTTGGATGATTACATCGTATTTCTCCAAGAACATGAGGATGGCCTTGGATTGGTGGATGATGATCCAATAAACTTTTATTAAGCCATACTTAGTGCTAATTCTCATAAATGGATTGATGCTATGAATGAGAAAATTAATTCCATTAAAGACAACGACGTTTGGGAACTCGTCACACTACCCGAAAGTACAAAACCTATTGGTTGCAAATAGATATTTAAAACCAAAAGGAATTCGAAGGGTAATGTGGAGAGATATAAGGCTCGTATTGTCGCAAAGGGTTTTACTCAAAAGGAACGCATTGATTATAAAAGAGACTTTCTCTCCAGTATCATCGAAAGACTCTTTCAGGGTAATAATGGCTTTAGTGGCACATTTTGACCTTGAGTTACATCAGATGGATGTAAAGACTGCGTTTCTCAATGGTAACATTGATGAGACCATTTATATGATGCAAATAGAAAATTTTGTGTCCAAAGATGCAAAGAATATGGTCTGTAAATTAAAGAAATTCATCTATGGGCTCAAGCAAGGTTCTCGTCAATGGTATCACAAATTTTATCACATTATCATCTCATTTGGTTTTGAGATGAATTTGGTTGATGATTGTATATACCACAAGTTTAGTGAAAGTAAGTACATTTTTTTGATTTTATATGTCGATAACATACTGCTTGCCAGTAATGATATAGGCTTATTGCACGAAACCAAGAGATTTCTATCACAGAAATTTGAGATGAAATATCTTAGGGACGCCTCTTTTATATTAGGTATTCAAATACATCGAGATCGCTCTCGGGGTATTCTTGAATTATTGCAAAAATGTGAACTATATCGAAAAGGTACTTAAGAGATTTGGCATGCAAGATAGCAAACTAGGAGATACCCCTATTGCTAAGGAAGACAAATTCTGCCTCGCTCAGTGCCTTAAGAATAATTTTGAAAATAAGGAAATGCAAAAGATTCCCTATGCTTCGGCAGTAGGAAGTCTAATGTATGCTCAAGTTTGTACGCGTCCAGATATTGCGTATATTGTTGGGATATTAGACAGATATTTAAACAATCCGGGTATGATTCATTGGATCGCAGCCAAAAGAGTCGTGCGATATTTTCAGAGAATAAAACATGACATGCTCACATATAGGTGATCGGATAAATTAGAGATCATTGGGTATTCCGACTCTGATTTTGCTGGATGTCAATACAGTCATGAATCCACTTTGGGCGATATTTATTTGCTTGCTAGTGAAGCTACCTCTTGGAAAAGTGTTAAACAAACACTCATAGCTCCTTCCACTATGGCAGCTGAATTTATAGCATGTTATGAAGTATCACCGAATCATGGAATATGGTTGCAAAATTTTGTCATAGGATTGCGAATTATGGATGGTATTGAAAGACCACTTAAGTTATTTTGTGATTATAAATCAGCAGTATTATATTCTAACAATAATAGGAGTTCAATGAAATCTAAACACATGGAGTGGTCAGGTGTCTATAGAGTATATTGGCACAAACTCCGTGATTGCAGATCCGCTTACTAAAGGATTACCACCTAAGGTCTTTCGTGAGCACACTGCTCATATGGGTGTCATGTCTTTTGAGGATATTCAGAATTAGTGAGAGTTTGTATTCAGTTTATATATTTAAATCTTTTAAGACGCTTCTTATGTTTATGAATATTTTCTGCAGAAATAAAGAATTCAGTTCTAGAAATAAAGTGTTCAGTTTAAGTTTCACTCTGACTTCAAATTCAGTTTGATCTCTATAAAGAATAAAGTTGGATCAGTTGAAAATAGGCAAGTTTAAGATCACATTGCATGTAATTTTCATGCTACACATCCATAAGACACTTGATCTATGTCATTTGGTTGTGTTGATGTACGTGACCAAGAATGGGTTTAGTTACGATTAATGTAACGAAAATCGTCTTGATCCTATATTGACATGATTAATGTACGAGATTGTTCGGAGATGACTATGGTCATGATAGCTAAAGGTTTTGAACTCATAAGGTTTTATACAATAATATATATGAAGTCCAAATGGGAGAATGTTGGGTTTTGGACATTCATATACATATTAATTGTGTAATATATGCTATCATAATTAATTGGCTCAATATAAAGTGATCTATTATAGTTTAAGATAAATGGGCTAAATCATCTAATTAGTATGGGCTTTTATGTGTAGATACCCTAAAATCTTATTTCCTGTTTTATGATGGGCAAAACCTAAGGAAATAAGGAAAGTATATCTATATATATATAGGTTATGGTCCCTAAAATTCTATGTGTTGTGCTACTTTTCTTGACAGAAAAGTGAGAACCCTATTATCTAAAATACATACATATACTTATCTTAGTAATTTGGAAGATCAATAATCACAATATTCAAGAATCACATCCGGATATTCAAGAATCACATAAATTCTTATGGATTCAGATATGCTTTCGCATTTAGTATTTAATTTATATTATTGATGATTAAACATGAAGGATCCGAGTTATGATAACGTTGGTTGTCATGATATTAAAGTTAATTTGATATTCCAACAAAAGTGACATTGGATTTTTATTATTATTATTATTATTTAATAAAACGTGAGACTTTTATTTGGTGTTCGTCACTTTTAACTTTTCATTATACCCCTACTATTAAATAAAAATTTTAAAAAAAGTTAACTATAACTTATACTTAAAGTAACTTTCATCTAAATTAAAATACCATAAGTTGAAAAATACTAATCCTCTACATCAAACTTCTTCACTATTTATTTTTTTTATTTTATTAATTTTTTTAAAATAGCACACACATAGTTGTGTGCTTCACCACTAGTTTTAATAATGGATGAGCATTTTTGGAGTCAATTTTGAATTTTGGTATAATTTTATAACTTCCCTCCCTCCCAAGTAATTTCTTGCAATTCACTCCTAAAATTGCACACATATCCTTAATTTAAATTGTATTTTAGTTTTTGATCTTTTTAAAAAATTTTGATATAATTTTACACACATTAAATGTGCCAATTGGACTAGTTATTTTTACGTTGGGAAAGCGTTAGGAGAAATTTATTATCGTACCATTAATTGCACGGTATATGCGTGTGTGTTTATATAGGTGTGGAGTGTGTGTGATTGTGTGCTAGTCAACCGTCCGACGCAAATGGATGTTGGAAAATTGTCAACGGCTTAGCAGTAAAAATTAATTAGGGGTCTAATTTTTTTAATTAGGCAAACGTGATAACCACGATGAATTAAACTTTTATAAATTCAAAAAGACAAATCACAAGCACATAAAGCCACTTTAACTATCAGTATAACCCCCTCCCCCTCCCCCTCCCTCCCAAAAATAAAATTATCCAAAATATAGTTATAAGTAAATCTGATTTTTTTCGGCAATTCAACCAATAAACTAGCCTTAAAATAGGACTTAGTTGCTCCGATGATAAAACAAGGAAGGAACTCATCGGGTTCGTATAATCTGGCGATTCAACCAGTGAACCCGGAAACCCAGTCACGTTTGAAGAAATTCAGCAAGTTTATTTTCTTGAGGAGAAAACCAATTTGTAATTGCCAAATTTTGAATCAAAGATCTCTTAAATAGAGATAAAGAGGACAGAGGATCTTCTGTCTCACATCCTGTGTCACACCACCAAATGAACAGCCAAGGTTTTGTGGAGTAATTTTAGTGGAGTAATCTTGACTGTTCATTTGGTGATGTGATAGGGAGTGACATATGATATGAGACAGAAAATCGATAGAGAGGCTTGCCACCCAATCATGTAAGATTTTGTTTATTATACGCCTCTTTTATTTGAATTTTTGAAAAGTTAATTTCTTATACATGTTTGTATATATCATTATATATCTTCTAGTCAATATTTAATATTCAATTATGTATATACAATATTTTAGAGTTAACTATTTTTTTATACTTTATTAAATTTCTATAGAGAAATGAATTATTTCAAATTCATTTACACTTCAAAATTTTCAATAAAATATATTTTTATCAATATTTTCACTATATATCTTGTATTTAATAATTTGTAGGTGTTATATATTAATAAAAAATTATATTTGAACGACCCACCGGTTGAACCAAGAATCTTTTGATCTACCTCCCTCATCAGGTTCTTTCTCGAGTTGGGTTTAATAATTATGATCTAAAAAGCAGCACTAAGGTGTCGTGATTATTAGATTCACTCTTAATAGTTTGGGTAAATCATCCAAATAATTCTTTAATTTTTTTCATTAAAGATAAAATGGTCCTTCAATTTCATTTTCAATAAATTTTTGTAGTCAAATAGGTCACTATTTAGCTGTACCCAAAATACAAGTTTTTTATTTTTTTTATTTTTTTCACTTGTGAGTAAGGGTGGTCACCAATATGATATTACGTGGGTTGCATAGTCGTGAAAAATATGTGTTTTGTCCTTTTGGGTGATACAACCAAATAGGGGTCGAATTAATGTAAATATTTAATTGAGAGACTAAATTAATTAAAATTTAAGTTGAGAGACTGTTTTGATTTTAATGAAAAAGTTAAAAGGACTATTTAAATGATTTACCCTAAGTTTAGAGTAAATAAAAAAGTGATGATAAGGGAATTTTAGTTATTTAATTGACTTCTCTTGACATTTAAATGAGGCAAAGTATAATTAGTTTAGAGGGTAAAGTGTAATTATCCCTATAATTTAGGGACGCAAAGTTTTATTAACTCTATTAATTAAGTACTCCATCCATTCTATTTTATTTCACTTTATACAATTTATTTTATTTTAAATTATTTGTTATTGTATGAGTTCAAGTAAATATTAAATATTTAAGTGATCTTTTTTAATTTTACCTCTCGAGTCATATTAATAGAGATAGATAATTAATAGATTATGTAATTAGAGAACATAAATTTAATATAAAAAAATTTAAATACTTTGATAGAAACCACAGTTAAAATGGAATAGATGAAGTATGAAGTAACTCTTAAATAAACAAAGGTATTATAAGTGAATCGGTAAATTGAATCTACTTTGCTTAGTTTAGTTATCAGAATTAGAATAGAAGTTAAAAAACTGAACAAAAATAAGTCCAACAGGACTCTTAAAAAGTGTCCGCTGTCGTATGCCGTTATCTAACAACACGAATTCCTGAATCTTGACCCATCACGTGACTAGATTGCAACGCGGGCCTCACACTTATCCGCCGCCATTAATCGCCGGCAGAAAACCTCGCCGGAAAATCAAGAAACCATTCCATTACAAATAGAAAAAAAAAAAGAAGAAAAAAACTCCATCCAACTGCAATTCAGGTCAGCCTACCTTTTGATTTTCCTCTTTGTACTTCTAATAGTAGTCCATTGACTGGTTCGTCATGTCCCACATGCAGCTTTAATTTATCTGTATATGAATGTCATTTCTCCATTTAGGATTTTATGTTTAAGATGGAACTTATTTGTATGCTTTTTTAGATTGAGCTATTGAAGTTGGGGGAATGGATATTGCCGTAATAACTTTGGTTTTGTGCCTTTTATTGGGTATGTTAGTTATCATCCCTCGGCTGCGAAAATATGGTAATAAGTAGTACTTTTTTTTTGTCCCTTTAGTCTAATTTTGGTTTTGTGATTTGAATCTGAGAATGAGATGGATTTAAATTTACTGGTTGGAATTTATGTAATGCAGATCAAGGGAAACAGGTGGTTTCAAATGCCAATTTTAAGGTATTATAGAAACTCTAGAGAGCTAGTTAATTAATTTCTTGCCTTTGCTATTTTGCTCGATCTTAGATCGATAATAAAATAATCCATTTGTATCATTGCTAAAGGAGGGTGTCATATTTCTAGTAAAACCTTAATTTGCTCGAGTAGAATAGAATCATTATGGTTTTTCCTTGAGCTTTGCTGTCGAGAGAAATTATCGAGAGTGGAAAGTGTTTTAGGATGGTATTTTTCATTCATTGTAGAGGTTGGATTAAGGACAGGAGAAAAGGGTGTACTATTTACTTATTGCAAATGAAATTGGAGGTGTGGAAAGTATGTTATGTATCTGTCCAATGAATTCTAGATATTACTAGTAATTGCACTGACTAAGAAGTGAAACATTTAAATAACACAGTTTATATCAAAATGACCTAATTAAAATTTTCTGCTGGAAAAAATCTACATCCCGAATGTAATGGGACGACATAAACATTAGAGTGATTCCAAAAATTTTAGCTATATGGGATAACTATTTCACCTTGAAAGTACCACATTCATTCATTTAGCATGCTTCTTTGATCAGGTAAATATCATGTAGTGGAACAAGATAACTGAGTCATCCACCTTTGGTGGATTGTTTGTAGTGTATGTTGCTGAGGTTAATAGAGTTCCTTGTTCCATTTGTTGCTCTCCTTTTGACATTTTGTTACTTCTATCCATTGTGTAATGATGTATTACTCAGACTTCCAGAACATACTCCGGAGCTGAAGTTTTAGTGCATAACAAGCGGACAGACTGTTGGATCATCATTAAAGATAAGGTTGAGTTGATTTTAGCAATCATAACAACTCCCGAAAGTAAATTTTTCTGCTTAACAATAAGACTGCTTATCGCTGATTAAGCTCCTCATGTTCTTTTTTTCCTAGGTTTATGATGCCTCGTATGTAGAAGAACACCCTGGCGGTGATGCCATCCTCGCCAATGCTGGTGATGACTCAACGGTGGGCTTCTTTGGGTAGGTCTTTGAATATGAAAAACTTTCCTCTGTCATAATCCACATTGAAGTCGGAAACCCTGCAGCAGAGCCACACTAAAAAAGGACTAACATAAATAAAACGTTTCTTTTTAGTGAATTCATTTGAAGCGTAATACTGGTTTTCTTTTTCCTTGCTTATTGCTTATTCTCTTCCAATCAGTTGCTGACTTGTTGCTGGAACCTTAACTTGTTTCTGAAATTTCTTCTTCTATTCTGTTGCTTTTACTTATCTTGGCAGGCCACAGCATGCTACCCGAGTATTCGACATGATAGAAGACTTTTACATTGGTGATTTGCAGAACTAATTTTATCTGTTGATTTGTAAAATAACATTATTTGTCTACAGATAAACAAGTAATTAATCCTAGGTTTATCTGTCCATAAGAGGCGTTTTCGAGTGGTGTTTCTCTTCTTGATTTCATTGTGCTCTGTCTTCCTCTTATTTCCCATTTTTTGTATTGCTCCAATCTGACTTTTGCCTTTCAAAGATCCATTTTTAAGCAAAGACTTGCCTTTTGTTAACAAATGCTATAAACCTCCAGATTCCATCCCAAAAAATATGCCACCCTGGCCACTTGGGCCTCGAAACTCACAAGCCCATCGAACATCCGTATGGGCTAATGGGCTTTTGGCCTTGTATTCTACAAACTACGTATGGTAATGTAGATTGGGAAATTCTACAATCTTGTTGGTTTTAAGAGTATGGATCACTGTAAGTTTTCAAAGTACATTATATTATAGGAAAATTTTATAATTCGTTTTAGAAAATTATTTTCTTATACTTTAAGGGTTGTACAGTACAACACTATGTGTTTTAAAAACTTGTATAATATAAATCCTTAAAGTCAAGGAAATGGTTCTCTGAATGGGATTTTTATAAACGTTTTATCTAATTTCCATTTATAAAAATCCTGATACCCACCTCCCAAAATCCAATCTTTGTTCATTTCTAACTTCTATTGGCAAAACCAGATTGTCTTTTAATCTTTTCCTAATTTTCCTTTAATTTCTTTCGTTTCTTCTTTGGGGAAAAAGAACCCAAAAACTTTGATGAAATTGGAAAATAAAACATAAAAAAAAATTAAAAGAATAGGCTACTTTTTGTAGTTTAAATTCTCTTTGAATTAACACAAACAAAAAAAAGATCGGCTCTATCAATTTCGAATCGCTCATGGGTCGTGGCACTGAACAAAGAGTGTGAGGGATAGAGAGAAAGCACAATATTTAAATAAATCTTTTGACCCCACTTGTAGATTTTGTGGTATGGATTAAATTTTAGAGTATCTATGACATCAGTCGATGTACACAAAATTTTTTAAAATCCTGACCACAGTTTCTACCAGTGAAATCAAATATAGGATTTACATAAGCGCTTTGTGTTGGAGTGGGGTGGATCCCACATAATTATTTAAATTTTGGTATTTAGAGAAAGTTTGCTGTGGCAATATCATTACCCTTAATGCTTTAGATTAAAAACTGGAAAAAAATAAATAAATGAAGAGGCTTTTCTAGAATAGAATGTGGGATTGGATTAACGTAAGACCCATTTATGGCCGTTGCTTGTTCCTTCCTATTGGCAGCAAAGATGGACTGGAACTTCCTTCCTATTGGTTGTTTTCTTTATTGATCTAAATAGAGGGAGGCACAAAGTTGACTTGTCTAAGCGCATCTAGAAGACTAATACCGTTAGTTTTTATATGGATCCAACTACCTTCATAAAACACTAAATTTGCCAGTTAGGTTTACTGTGAGGTTTACGGGATTTATAAATTTTGTGTTTATGTAAGGATTCTACAATTTCAAGATTAAAAAGCACCCTCAAATTATTTTTCCAGAAGTTTTACATTTTCTGGCTACCGATTTTAACCTTTCAATTAGTTTTTTTTATTATTTTTTTATGGGTAGTCATTAACCAATTAATCTTCTTACTTCTACATTACGTCTTTTTGCAAGGCAATATCATATAAGGTACAAAACAGTTTTTTACTAGCTAATATATAAGTTTTCTTGAGGATTATCTACAAGGGTGATGATATTTGTACTCTTTTAAATTTTTTTATACCCTATTCATTATTCATTAGTACAATTAGTTTTTTACACACCTTATTTAACATTTTCAAGTGAACATAATTTATAAATGAATTATGATAAAGATACGCAAGAAGCTAAAAGGGATATATCATCACCCTATTATAATTATTGAGTTGGTCTAAAGAGAGAAGGTTCTATGTGATAATTATCCCCTTTTGATAAAGTTAAACTAAATTAAAAAAAGTGATTCAATTTAATTTGGGATAACAAATGTGAGCATGTGCTTTTCTATTTAAGTTGTATGGATTACACTCATTACGAAAAAAGAAATATTTAGGTAGACTTGTAATTCTATTTATAGATTAACTTATATCGAATAAATGATATTAATTCATATAAATAATTTTTTTCAAAATTTACAAGTAAAGTTCAAAATTAGATTTACATAAAATTTTTCTTAAAAAAATTCATAATTGTTTATGATTATCGATAAGGAGGTAAATGTTATACAACAATTTGTCTTATTTGCCTTTTTTTTTTTCGGGGATAATTTTGTACAGACGTCACCAAAAAAAAAAAAATCCAAGTATAACGTGTGTAAAGTTGACCAAAAAAATTTTTAAGTAACGAAGGAACCATCCTGCACGGCGACTCTCACGGGTCTCTGCCGATTTGATTGCTTGTGGATTATTTTGATGACCTATATATGATTACAACAAATAATTAAATGAAATAAATAATGAAAAATACATTACAAATCACATTTTAAAGTTATTTTTAAAAATTAATTTACGTTTCAAAATTTTATTGAATGTTTAACCCTCTAATTTTAAATATTTGATCAAATTTTATTTTTTTTATTTTTAAATTTAATGACGCATCAATAATTTTTATTTATCATTTTATATTTATTACTTTATATAAATACACTAAAAATATTTGTCGTTGCTTAGTTGCTTGAATAGTCCGTAAAACAAAACAACGTGCTTTTAATGAGTAAAGTAAACGACATCAAAGTCGTGGGGTTCTTGGTCTTTGGCAACACTAATTTGGTTCTCCATTCAACAAAAGCATTCACTCCTAATTGTCAAATGTATATATATTTTTTTGATCCTATATTCTTAGTTTTACCAGTATATGGCAATTAGGTTGGAAGTGGTTGTACCAATATTTGTATTTTTTCTTTGTCTTCACAGCTCATGGTTGTTGTCTTGAGAGCTCGGATTTATTCATGGCCAGAGTCAGTTTTTTCTATTTTTATTTTTTAATTGAAAACCCAAATCGAACTTTTTTTTTTTTAAATCATAAATGCACCACAAGAAGTTTGCATGGAAAAAAAATTCTTTGTTACTCACTTTATATTATAAAGTGAGTATTACATATTGTTAAAATTATTTTATCAACTGTCATATTCATTAATTATTACAGAATGATTAGTCAAAACTTACTCATAAATCAAACATGCCAACAAAATAGTACTTACTAATAATTTGAATGAATTGAGTGCCAAACTTCCTATTCTTCAATCTTTAGCGAGCATTGTTAACACGGAAAAGAGGAAGAGGGCTTCTACGGAAAAATTTTATATGGATCCGATTTATAGTAGGTGAGATGAATTTCTTGATTTATTTTTATCCACATTACTCTAACTCATTAACAATAAATTTTTTCAGGATGATATGGATGAATATAGATTAAGGGGTCTATCTTACCTACCGTAAATCGGATCCATGTAAGAATTTTCCACTAAATTCATCATTCTACACATTATCTTGTAGGGAATTCCATCACAACAAAAAAAATGGTACAGTACATTATTGTAGTGTTAATACCATCTAGAAAGTCACACTTTTGGCCAGCTGCAATTAGGGTTAGCGAGAAATTTTATGTCGATAAAAAATAATTATTAAGTATGTGTAATGGGAATTTTTTATGTGGCGTAGAAGACTTATATTTTTGAAAAAAATAAAAAGTCTATTATATTTAAAAAAAAAATAGACTCTACATTCTAAGTAATAAACTTTTATTAATTAAAGAAAATTAATAAATATGTCTAATAATTACTCTTCGATCAAAATAAAAATTGCTAAAGTTGGTTAGTGATGGTTGTTTGAGAGAAAGATAAGTACAATGACGCTCTATTCCACTTCATTCCCTTTGACTGACTTCCCAAGTCAACATGTGTATAACAATCATAATGGTGGGAAGAATCCCTTTAAGTAAAATCAAAGTTCTAATTTGATTCCCGATAGAAATCTTGTTTTGGGGAGTTCTCAATGTCCCACAAAATCCCACCTAATATGGGGCAAAGCAGTATCAAATATGCCATTTGGAAAAAATTACAAATAATTTCTCGCATATTTAATTATTATTATTTTTTTCATTTCTTACATTAAAAATAATGAATTTTAATGTTTCATAATTTATAAATTTATAATTCTGGTCCAATAAGGATTGATGTTTTATTAAAAGGGATGAGTGTGGTGGTCGAGATGTGGCAGGTGGTGGTGGTTCCGGGGGGTGGTGGTGGTGGTGGGAGATGTGGTGATGATGTTTTTGGGGTATGACATTTGTTTCTAATTTTGCAGCATGTGAGGAGAATATGTAATTTTTCTATTACGTGTAGTTTAAAATCAGATTTTATATTTATATATTGCGAGAGATTATAATTGAAGGGAATTTTATAGTCCTGTTAAGGGAATTATTTTCTTGACTTTAAATATTTATACAATATAAGTTTTTAAAACATATAGTATTGTACTGTATAAGAGATCTTAAAATACAACAGAATCATTCTCTTAACGTACCTGTAAAATTTCCCTATAATTCATCATTTGACATATGAAAGATCAAAATAATAAAAATCAAATATGTAAGGGACCATTAATATGATTTGCCCTTTTGGAGAGGTTAACTTTCAAGAATTTTGGTCAAACTAGTATAAAAAGGGACAATTTGCACATGAATAATCTGATCCCCACCATATGATGCTCTACTCTTAGCCCCTTGTTTTAAAGTAGAGGAAACCGCAACGAATCTCACCCTAAATAACAAATACTGTATGTTATTAAGTGGTTTTGAAAGAGTGCATATACGAGTTCATATATGAGTACATTATTTATATAAAGTGATAAAATAATAAATTTATTAAAATATTATTAAATTTAAAAATAAAAACAATAAACAAAATTTATCAAGTATTTAAAATTACAAGGGAGCGATTTAATAAACTTTTATTATATAAATTAGTTTTAAAAAATGATTATGAATTTATATTGTTCGTAAAGCATTTTTGTTTTTTTAAAAAGCAGTTAATAGCCGCCGGAATTGACAAGAATTTCCTGCCAATTTTCCAATTTTCCCACCACCCAAAGCTGCTGCAAGACTGCATCATCCACTCCTAACTAAGAGAGTTTACAGAAAAACAATAACGACATTTTCTTTAAGCCATCAACAAACAAATTCATCATCTCCACTGCAGCATTCATTCCCACTTCAACCAACCCACAAGAAAAAGATGTCAAAAACCATCTTTCACATACTGACAATCCTCTTCTTCTACACCTTACCATTCCAGGGAAACTCCCAGAATACGAAAACAAATTCAGCAGAACAAACCATTCTGCTCAATCTCAAGAATCAGTGGCAGAATCCAATCTCCCTCTCCCACTGGACTTCATCATCAGGACATTGCACTTGGCCTGAAATCACCTGCAGCGCAAGTACTGGTTCTGTCACAACACTCAATGTTTCCAATTCGGATATCACAGGAGAAATCCCTACCATTCATTTGTGAACTCAAGAACCTCACAATTCTTGATTTCAACAACAATTCCATCCCTGGAATCTTCCCTACTGTCCTCTACAACTGCTCGAATCTCGAGTACCTCGACTTGTCAGAGAATTTCTTCATTGGCACCATTCCTGCTGATATTGACCGGCTATCCCCTGCCGGACGGCTCGGGTACCTTATACTTGAAGCCAACAATTTCACTGGAGACATCCCTCCGGCTATTGGGAAGTTAACAGGGCTTAAAAGCTTCTATGCTAGAGAAAATTTGTTTAATGGTTCCTTCCCTGAAGAAATTGGAAACTTGCTGAATCTTGAAGAGTTGGCTTTGAGTAGTAATGGATTTGCCTCACAAGCTATACCTTCCAGTTTCACTAGGTTGAAAAAGTTGAGGATTTTATGGATGACTCAGACCAATTTGATTGGAGAGATCCCTCAAGATATTGGGAATATGACAGCTATGGAGTTTCTGGATTTATCAGAAAATGGTCGCCAAAAATCTGAGTGGAAATATCCCTGATGGGGTGTTTCAGCTGAAGAATCTGAGTATTCTTTATCTTTACAAAAACAGTCTGTCCGGGTCAATTCCGTCGTCGGTTGAGGCCTTGAATTTGAATATAATGGACCTGTCTAATAACAGCTTGACTGGGAGAATACCTGATGAGTTTGGAAACTTGACAAACTTAACAGGGTTGGCTCTGATGTTCAATGAATTATCAGGTGAAGTACCAGCCAGTCTAAGCAGGTTACCATCACTTATAAACATTAAGCTGTTCATCAATAATCTATCAGGCCAGTTGCCACCTGATTTTGGGAGATATTCAATGCTCAGGACATTTGAGGTTGCAGACAACAATTTTGTTGGAAATTTACCGGAGGATTTGTGCAAGAATGGAGCTCTAATTGGTGTGGTTGCTTTTGGCAACAATCTCACAGGAGAATTACCACAATCCCTTGGGAACTGTAACACTATGCAGGTTGTTCAGATTCAAAGTAATCGACAGGTTTTCGGGCCAAATTCCTGCTGGTTTGTGGACAGCAACAAATTTAACAACTTTGATTATAAGTGATAACTCGTTTACCGGTCAGCTACCGGATAAAGTTGCATCAGGTTTGTCAATTCTTGACATCAGTAATAATCAGTTTTCAGGTGAACTTCCATCTGGGGTGTCCTCTTGGAATAATTTGAGGGTGTTCGAGGCAAGCAATAACCTCTTAAGTGGTAACATTCCTCAAGAGTTGACTTCTCTTCCACAGTTGGCTACACTTTTGCTTGATGGGAATCAATTTTCTGGGAGTTTACCATCAACCATCACCTCGTGGAAGTGGTTCTCTTGTATTGAATTCTTCGTAGTAACAGGATTTCTGGCCAAATACCTGCTGTAATTGGTTTTTTACCTGTCCTTAATGAGTTGGACTTATCAGAAAATGAATTCTCAGGTGAAATTCCAGCTCAACTTGGCCTTCTGAGGGTATATTCATTGAACCTCTCCTCAAATCGCCTCTCCCGGTAGAATCCCTGGTGAGTTTGAAAATGCAGTTTTTGACAGAAGCTTCTTGGATAATCCCGGTCTTTGTTCAACTAATCCAACGTTAGGTCTCAGTAGCTGTGTTTCCGAAGCAAGAAAATCAAAAAAAATTTCATCTAAATTTGTTGCAGCTGTTTCAAGTATTGCTGCAGTTGGATTTTTATTGGCTTTAGCATACACATTCTTTATTATCCGAGGTTACACAAAGAAAAAGCAGATATCGGATTCAACGTGGAAACTAACCTCATTTCAGAAGTTAGATTTCACTGAATCATCCCTTCTGTCAAGTTTGACAGAAAGCAACCTGATTGGAAGTGGAGGGTCAGGAAAAGTCTACCGTGTTCCTATAAATCGTTCGGGTGGATGTGTTGCTGTTAAGAAGCTTTGTAACAGCAAAAGGTTGGATGAGAAGCTTGAAAAGGAATTTCTTGCAGAAGTTGAGATTTTAGGCACTATTCGCCACTCCAACATTGTGAAGTTAGAGATGTGTTGCATTTCAACTCAGAGTTCGAAGTTATTAGTCTACGAGTACATGGAAAATTGTAGTCTGGATCGTTGGCTTCATTGCAAGAAGAGATCATCGAGCAACACAGGTTCAGTCCACCATATTGTCCTGGAATGGCCTAAAAGGCTGCAAATTGCGATTGCAGCAGCTCGAGGGCTCTGCTACATGCACCATGACTGCTCACCACCTATAATTCACAGAGATGTGAAATCAAGCAACATTTTGCTAGACTCTGAGTACAATGCAAAGATTGCAGATTTCGGCCTAGCTAGGATGTTGGTGAAGGATGGAGAGCCCAATACAATGTCAGTTGTTGCTGGCTCTTTTGGGTACATAGCTCCAGGTAAATGGCATTCTATTACATTTTCTTTAATCTATTCGTTATGATAACAACGATTTCCTGACAAAGATTTCTTGATTGTGGATTGCAGAATATGCTCAAACAAGAAGAGTGAACGAGAAGATTGATGTGTTTAGCTATTTGGGGTCATCCTCCTAGAACTGGTTACTGGAAGAGAAGGCAATGAGGGAGATGAGACTTCTTCGCTTGCAGAATGGGCGTGGCGCTACTTTCAAGAAGGAAAACAATTGCTTGATGCCTTGGATGAGGATATTATGGAGCCCTGTTACTTGGAAGATATAACCAATGTGTTCAAACTTGGTATTTTTTGTACTAGTTTGGTGCCCTCGAACAGGCCTACGATGAAGGATGTTTTGCGAATCCTACTCAAGTGTGTTCATTCAGACCCATGTGGAGAAAAGAATGGCAGAAGTGAGCATGATGTTGCCCCCCTCCTTAAAAATTCTAAGCGTGAGAGATCATTAATCGATGAAGACAGCAGTTTCGGCTCAATAGTTTGATGAAACTTGAAAATGTACACATTAGGTGACTGAAATACAAAATTGGGAAATCAAAGAAGGCTCTGAATCAAGAAGCAGAAGAAGGCTTGGGAGCTAGTACAAGTTCATGGGGCATGGCTACTTCGTTTCTAGAGATACTGTTCAGATTAGCTTATACTACTAAGTATAGAACAAAGATTTACTGTATTCTCAAATTAGGCATACTTAAACCAATCGGAGTATAGTATGGATAAAAACATTGATAGGCTTAAAGCAAGCATTTGCCCAGTTCTAGAAATAATGGAAGTCAGTGCAGCTGCTACAAAGCAGCATTGTTTTGCTATCTGCAATTTTCCGATCAATAAAGGACTAGTAATGTATTTTCTCCTTACAGTCTACAGCATTTTATATGGAGACATTCCAACACAACGACTAGATAAAGAGGTTTACAATGGAGATGGTGTTTCATTGTTTAAACACATTAGCAAATCTTGGAGCCTAGAACTCCAGACTTCACTTGATCTGAAGAGTATCATGTACCAGATGTGCACAAAAAAGTAACCTTGAATGCTCAAATTTATTCCCTAATTCCTCACACAAATGATCTTACAATAGTGCCTTAAGACACCAAAGCCAAAAAGGTAAAAAATATAGACTTTTATGATTGGCAAAAATGTGAAGACATTGTCTCAGTTACGGGCCAGTGTCCTAGGGGTAAATGGGTCCATGGCTCAATTTAGAGCTCCACTAGATCATAAATTAAACAGTGTCTTGCAAGATCCCTTGATTTGGCAGCAGAAAGGCTGCAATTCTTCCCATGGAAAATAAAGGCGTTGAAATATAAGAGAATCTATTTTATGCAGCAGTCGGGCTCGTACCAGGATCAAGATTCCTCTACTTCAAGATATTGTGAATGAGAGGCAACCAGGAGGGCAGCCCCAATGTCAGAACCATCGTTTGAAAGGACAACTGAAACATTTTCGTAAGCATCTCCCAGCAATTCCTGAAGAGTGCTATCCATACAATTTCTGAATTTTGTGTAGTGCTCAAATAGCCCGCCATCCAAAGCTACAACCGACTTCTGCTTCTCTCCGTCCTTTATAGTATCTCTTCCCAATTTTTTGAGAATTCCTAGTATCCCAGCAGCAGAGAGGCAACAATATCACACAAAAACCCAATAGACTATGGAATTCTACAAGCTATGGAAGAAATTAAACAAACAGTTAGCAACTTCGTCTTTCTTTTCCATTGCCTGGTAGGGTACCTCTAAAATATCCTTTAGCTTGTTGCCAACAACTTTGAGATCAGAAGATGTGTCGTGATGCATTGCAGACATTTCAGGGGTCCTGGGAATAGAACAGTCAGTAACTATGATTCAAGTTTAATGCATCAGAATTACTTAAAACAAAATATTAAAAGCAATGCAGAAAATCTATAGATCATGGTTTGTGACCACAAATTACAATTCCTTCCCACCAATTGAAATTTAATAGATTATGTTATTAGGGAATTTAATATAAAAGGATAAGTTAAACATTTGAAACTAAATTTAAAACCACAATTAAAATGTAATGGATGAAGTATGAAGTAACTCTTAAATAAATAGAAGTGTATTATAATTAAATCCGTAAATCAGGTCTATCTTGATTAGTTTAATTAATTAAAATTAGAATATAACGAAACGGATCAAGAAAATTCTTATTCTCTATCTAAATCATACAAAGCCGGTACTTGGTGGCCAGTTACCCGCAAAATAGGGTTAGGTTTACCGAGTACCTAACTTTTACTAGTAACAAAATATAAAAATTTAAATAATGATAGTTAAATAATTTAATTTCACAATTAAATCTAAATTACAAAATACATCCCAATATTACATCTCAATAGTAACAAACTAAAAAGTAATAACAGACTAATAGTAACAATAATTAAATTACAAAATACATATCAACAGACGTGAATGTGAGGAATGAGAATGCAAGGAAGAAAAAAGGAAGGGATGATTGAGAAGGAATACAAAGGAAAAACAAGGAACTGAAAAAGAAAAGTTAACAGATTACTAATAATTCTAGTAAGTATTTAATTCTAATGAAACTTTATTAATCAAATTTATAAAATTGGCCTGAAATATATCGAATTGGGCACCCAATGGGTTGTAAAAATATGACTCGTCTATCTCATTCTCAATTTGAGTGACTCCACCTTTATCCATCTTACTTTCATACTACAGTTCTAAGATTTTTTTTTTTAGCTTGAATAGAATAGATTCAACGAATTTTTTTAATCAAATCAAGTTAAACCGCCCTAACCATCATTATATTAACTCTACGTTAACGAATGAATACAAAAGATTTACTCCCTAAAAGGAGTCCGCAGCCGTCCTGTGCCGTCATCTTCCAAGACCCACAACACGAGATCCTAAATCTGGACCAATCACGTGACTAGACTGCAACGCGGGCCTCACACTTTTCTGCTGCCATTACTCGCCGGCGGATTCACCCCAAAAACCTCGCCGGAAAATCAAGAATCCAATCCATTACAAATAAAAAACTCCATCCAACTGCAATTCAGGTCTGCCCCCCATTTGATTTCCCTTCTTTTAACTTCTTCACACTCTCTCAGTTACTCACTCACTCACCGAATCTTTGTTAGTATCTAATATTGGTAGTCCATTGAATTGAGTTTTTAATGTCCCATTTGCAGATTTATCTGTATTTTAATGTCTATATATTTATATATATTTCTACATTTACAATTTTATGTTTAAGATGGAATTTATTTGTATGCTTTTTAGATTGAGCTATAGAAGTACTATAATAAATATTGCAGTAATGACTTTGGTTTTGAGCCTTTTATTGGGTATAGGAAAGCTCAAAGCACGTGTATATTTATAAAAACTAAGTTTATTAGTAACATTTATATTATTTTAAAGATGAAATTACATTTAAGTAGCATCAAACTCGTTTTCATCTTTTTAATTTTCCTTAAATATCAGCGCATTTATGTTTTCATTTTTATGTATATTTTAATAATATATGAAATAATATAGGATCTTTCAGAGTGTTTTACATGTCTTTTTTTTTTTTTTTTCTACGTAAAAATATTTTTAATGTACTTATTATTGGAGAGAGGAATCTCAAAGCAAATTGTAGTATTTGTTAACTGGAAATATTACCATGTTACTACAAATAGGATATTGATTAGTTTTAGGGATAGTTTGGGGATTCACATAGAAATTGGAGGAGGAGAGTTTAAGTAAGCATTATCATGTATTCATATTGTTCACATTTTGGTCCTTCATATTACGGTTAGAATTTATTTGGTTATGGATAAAAAAGTAGATTAAAAAAAATAAAGAGACACTAAATGAGAAAACACCACCCACAACATTAATTATATGCTTTAAGATTTTTTAAAATAATAACATTTTTTCCATTGAAAAGTAAAAAACAAGTAATTGTTGCTTATGACATACACAGGCTATTTTTATTTTGGGTTAATTTCACTCTACTCCCTCAATATTTGGTGTCACTATCACTTTTAGATATTTAGATCCCTGAACTAACAGTAAAAACTAAGAATATTAGATTTTTGGCCTAAAATGATACTTTTGTCCTCAAATTATGGGTTAAATACGTTAAACCCCTTAAGGTTTGGGCTGTTTTGCACTAAATCTCCTAACGTTATTTTTCACTTCTCACTTTGCCCCTTTGACTAACGGTCAAATGTAACTCTGCTATTAATTTTTTCAAAAAGACAAAATTACCCCTAAAAATCAATTGCAGTAAATCTCCTTAAGATTTAAGCAAAATTTCACTTTACCCCTCAGGTAAGTTTTGTAGCATTTAATACATGGGGATAAAAATAAAATTCAATAATATTATCAATATTGTTCAAAATATAAATATGCTCCAAATTAATGACTAATATTCTAATTCTCAAATTATACTTTCTTTACTATTTAAAATTTAAAAATACGATGAAATAATTAATTTTAAAATTTTTGATGAATTATTAAAAGTATTTCGTCTAAATTATTTTAATTTAAGTTTTTGTTTATATGATAAAGTTCCTTCGTATAATTTAGGTATTAGTTAAATTATATTAACAAGGGGAAGAAAAAAGAGAAAAAAATCATTTTAAATAGACGTTAAAAAATAGAAGGAAAATAGACTGATATAACTTTAATAGATGGTTATAAGTCTCACGTATATTTAAAATTTTATTTTTACGCGAAAATAAAATATATTAAAAAGACCAAAAAACACCAAAAGTATTAGGAAATTTTTATATTTAAATTTTTTTCACAAGTATGTTTAAAGAATCACTAATGTTGGTAGACATTATTATATTTTTAGTTATTTTAACAATATTTTTATATTGATTAATGACTAAAGTAGGTTAATTGATACAAAACTTGAGTTAGAGACTAAAATGACAAATATAATATACTTTAAGGAGTTAATTTTATATATTCTAGTAGTGTCTACGGGTAAAACTATCTTTTTTGACTTTTTAATAGTCAAATTGCTGACAGAAAGGGCAAAGTGAGAAAAAAATAACGTTGAAAATTTTAGTGCAAAACAGGCTAAACCTTAAGGGGGTTTAATGTATCTAACCCTCAAATTATTGATGTGTGCATAAATTTTACCATGACACCCAAAATATCTTATTTTATTTTCATAAATAGAGTTTGATGAAATCTAAGACATGATAAAGATAAATAAATAAAAAAAAAAAATTATTAAATCATGTCAACAAAATGAAAGAGAAAAAAATAAATCATGTAAAAATGAGAAAAAAAAAAAGAGAGGATAAGGGTATTTTTATCAAAAGCATAATAAATGTTGAGTTGGATTTAACGGAAGGATTTAAATATTTAAAAAATAACATTAGTATCTAAAGTGATAGTAAATCTAAACGTTAAGGAGGTAAAGTGAAATTAACCTTTTTTATTTTCTTGTAATCTTGGTATAAGAAAATTCTGCGGTCCCATCGAGGGATCCAACCCTATATGCTTTAAGAGTTGTATAGTACAATATCATATACTTTATTAGTTCCATCAACGGAACTATAAATTTCTCACGTTTGGTACGCAAGAATGGGTTAGAATGGAAAGGCCATTCTAGGCAAAATGGGTTTCTACCCAAAATATATAAGAATGCTTATTCTTACTTCAATGTTTGGTAATTTAAGTAAGAATAGAATATGTATTTTATTTCATATTTATATTATAAGTATAATTTTTTTAGATGTTAAAATATAAAAGATTTTAAATAAAAAAAACATTTCTTGTTCTTGTTTTTATTAATGAACTATTTCTATAATTAAGAAAATCTTTAAGTATTTTGCGTTAAAAATAAAAAGTTACAAAATTATATTAAATTTTTTTACATTCCAATAATTAAATTGTATAACTTAATTATTTGAATATAAACAATTTAAATATTTGAATGCAAATAAAAATTTAATATAATTTTCTAACTATTAACATCATATTCTACAATCTAACTACTTCATCTGAATCATAAAAAATTATAAAAAATTATATTATGCATTCAAATAATTATATTGTATAGTTAGGTAATTTATTCTAATGCTAAAAAATTTAAAAATGTATATTAAATTTATTTTACATTCAAATAATTAAATTATATAATATTTATTTATAAAGCAATAAGATTACAATTGTGTAGCTGAAAAATTGAATAAAATTTGAAAAAAATTAGATAAATTTGACATTTCATATTATAAATTTTTCTTTTCAAATTGAAATTGGAAAGAGCTTTTCTGAACTTTTTTGAGGAATGACTTTCCAAAATATAGTAAGAATAAGTTTTCCTTGTGGAATGACCTTTCCAACTTAAACTTCGTATACCAAATATGTAATAGAAAGAATAAGTTGGAAAAGTTTTTCCATTCCAATCTATTTCTGCATACCAAACGTGAGGTTAGTATAATATTTGAGTTTAAATTCAGACAATATATCATAAAGTAAGCACACCAATGCATCCTTTCAATTCCCGAAACTTGCAATAACTCAAGAATATATTATATTACTATTTAATTATATTGTATTTGATTTGACAGATTTTGGGAAAGATTTGAAATCTACCTATTTGTTGGAGGAATTTATAAGGATTCACCCAAATTAAAATTTGTTCGAAATCATTTATTTCACACATTTTTAATTTGAGTTGATTTGAAAGTAATCCATTTTATCCTTACAAATCATTCCAACAAATAGATAAATAATATTATTCAATTCTGTCGATCCAAACATAACCTTTATGTCGTATTTACAACCACATAATCATCTCCAAATGGGTTGAGGCTTTAATGGCTTTTGAGAAAATTAATTTCAAATGATTAAGATTAATTAAATAGTAATGATAGACAATCAATCTAAGAAAGTATTTTCTAGTGTTTCTTGATAATATTGAACCATCTTGGCTTCACTTTGAGCAAGCATTTATTTCTTAAATTCTAATTTTTTTTTTCTTATTGCAAGTTTATCGGGATGATGGTAGTTAATAATATTTGTTTTTATTCTCATATGAACACGGGATTTGGTTTCATATTTGTAAATTGCACAAAGCTTTACACATAGGTAAATAATTTTTTACGTTCGTATCAAAATAAAGTACCATATATAGGAGAAGGGTTATACTTAATATTCTATTGTCTAAAATGATAGGTTTTTTTTTTTTTTTTTTTGTAGTTATCTAATATAACAGGTTATCTTATATTTTTAATAAAGTATTCATCATTGACATTATCTTTTTTTAATAAAGCATTCTCATTAACATGTATTAAGATGCTTAGATCTACTATGTACAACCATGATTCAAATATTTCTATTTGTTATTGAAGTTACATTCCTTGTGCATTTGTGTTCTAATAATTTTACGTATTTGTTGATTTTAAGTGATTATTCTGCAAGTATATTAATATTCCTGAATTAAATAGGTATTATGATGATTTTATTAAAATATTGTACTCTGGTGAATAAAACTTATAACTTTATAAATCGATTGATACCTTAAATATTACCAGATATATAATAAGATACATGTTTATATATGTCATAGTCATCTGCATTAAAGAAGAAAAACCTTTCAATATAAGCAATTGAATAAAAAAAATGAAGGTGATAACTTGATCACCACCAAAGTGACTTACCGCTAACAATAAATATTTTAATTGAGAAAGCCTATACAAAAAAAGTGAGGACAAATTTTAGGAAAAATAAATAAAGGATACAAAATGACTGTTTTTCAAATGTGTCTTACCGGAAAAGAATGAGTATAAAAGAAATTCAGAAAAGAAATTTATAGATATCACTCGCATTTCTAGCAAGGCAGTATAAAGAATTACCTTAACAATATCCTCGAATCTTTTTGAGAAGAATCCCTGATGGAGCTTCATATTCCGCTTAGCTGGGGTAACTTTTCAACAGCAATTCTTTTTCAGTGCTTTTTATGGAATTTATTGAGGTTATATCATAGTTTTTCGGTGATAGTCAAATGTTGTTAGATATTACCATCATTCTTAATATTGGACCAAACAAAAATAGTCCCCATGTGAAAAAGAGAGAAAATTGTTGTTGATAAAGTTAGAACCATTGAGATTCACTTATATTTACTTAAAATTTCTCATGAACTTATGAGTGATCACCCTTTAACTTCTTCATAGGACAATGAATCGCCAAACGAAATATTTTCACTGCATGCAGAGTAATTTATTCTTAAAAGAATTTTATTTGAAAGAGTGTTCTATGATTGTAGGATTTTTCTCTCGTGAGAGTCCTAACATAAGACTGTTTAAGGATATTAGGATTTTCTCGTAAAGAGTTTTAACATTTTAACTATTCGTATGTATTTTGAAGAATCAAATTTTAATGAGCTAAAAGTTGCTTACAGGTTGGACTCTTACATAGTATTTGGAACCAAACTTGAACATAATTACATATTTATCTAATAGTTATGTAGTAAATCACGTTTTAGTTATGGGTAATTTAGGTAGATCAAAAAAGAAAGAAACACTTAAAGGGCAAACACTACTCACACTTTTATAAAAGTTTAGATATAGATTTTAGTTATCATTCCTCGCCTGAGAAAATCTAGTCATACTTTTTTTGCCCCTTTAATTTAATTTTGGTTTTTTTTTTATTTGAATCTGAGAATGAGCTAGGTTTGAAGTTACTAGTCGGAATGTAGGTAATGCAGATCAAGGGAAACAGCTAGTTTCAAATGCTAATTCCAAGGTAGTACATAGAATCCCTGGATAGTTAATTGATTGTTTTTTTCTTGCCTTTGCTCTTTTGTTTGATTTTAGTTAGATGAAATACTTAAGTTTAATCGGTCTTTGACCCCATTTTTGATGCGGTGGATCTCTGTTGTGGATATTAGCTGTTGTAAGTAAGATCCATTAATATTTAATCTTGACTACGAGATTTACATATGGGTTCAAAATTGTATCTACCTAAATATTTTCCTTTAGTTAATAGTACTTGTTTTGGCACCTTTGCTAAAGGAGATTGGCATGTTTCTAGCAAAATCTTAATTTGCTCGAGTAGATAAGAATCGATCTTGGTTTTTCGAGAGAAATGTTAATAAGGAAAAGCGTTTTACTAGGGTGTTTTTCATTCATAACAAAAGTTGGGTAGACCGATAGAGGACTAGAGAAAATAGTGCAGTATTAATTACTTGTTGCAAATGAAATTGGATGTAGTTATGTATCAGTTTGCTAATATCAAGGTATTGCTAGTTGTTGCCTTGACCAGCATCCTTTAATTGAAATGTCCAAATGGCTATAGATATCAAATTAAGTAATTCAAATTTCCGCTTGAAAAATCACCATCATGAATGTTCAAAGGACATCAATATTAGACTGATTCTACAAAGTTTAGTTATATGGGACAACCATTTCACCTTAAAAAGTGCAACAATCTATTATGCATTTAGCGAGTTCTTCAACCTTTCTCATACGAGTATCATGTGAGGGAACAAGATAACTGAGTCATCCATCCACCTTAGGTGGATTGTTTGTAATTTTCCATTATTGAGGTAAAGGGAGTTGCTTGCTCCATTTGTTTCTCTCTTTTTGACTTTTTGTTAATTCTCTCCATTGTGATTCCCAGGCTTCCAAAACATACTCTAAAGCTGAAGTTTTACTGCATAACAAGCGGACAGACTGTTGGATCATCATTAAAGATAAGTTTGACTTGATTTTAGAAATCATAATAGCTCCTGGAAGTAAATATTTCTGCTTAATGATAAGTCTGCTGATCTCTGATTAAATTCCTTATATTCTGGTGAAGTTCTTATGTTTCCTAGGTTTACGATATTACCTTGTTTGTAGAAGAACACCCTGGTGGCGATGCTATCCTCACACATGCTGGTGATGATTCAATAGAGAGCTTCTTTGGGTAGGTCTTGAATATGAAAAAAATTTCCTCTGTCGTAATCCACATTGAAGTCGGAAACCCTGTAGCAAAGCCACACTAAAAAATGATTAACATAAATAAAACGTTTCTTTTTAGTGCATTCATTTGAGCCATAATACTGGTTTTCTTTTTCCTTGCTTAATGCCTATTCTCTTTCAATCAGTTGCTGACTTGTTGCTGGAACCTTAACTTGTTTCTGAAATTACTTCTATTCTGTTGCTTTAGTTGGCAGGCCACAACATGCTACCCGACTGATGATGCCAAAATAATATACCTAATGACAATATTACACGTAACTCCTAATCCGGGTCTACTAAGAGTATTTTAGTAATTTTACCCTTGTAGTTCAAATAAACCAAAATGGGTCAAGTATTATATATTCGACTCTCAGATTGTACAAATCCGACCCATCGATTTCAGATATAAATATCAAAGTGACAGGTCAAATTCAAATAATTACTTTCCTAATTATTCAAATTTTGAATTTTTATTGAATTTTATTCCCTGGTCTAAATACTGATTTGAGCGTCAGAACCTACCCCAGGGGACATAATCCCGTCCTTTTTATTTTTAGGTGATCTGGACGTGGGTACTACGTGTGGTGCTCAACTTTATTTTGGACGATACTACACACGGGCTAACTCTAGTACAAGTTTTTCGTATCAATATTTGGCACCGTCTGTGGAAAAACTGAACTAAAAGTCATTACAAGACATGGCACCTAATACGCGTAACACTCACAGGAGTAACACTGGTAAGGGAAAAGAAATTTCAATTCAACATTATTCCGGTCAATCCTACCAGGAAATGGATCGGCAAGGAGAACACGAAGGGGATTTCGATTCCCGAGTTGTAGACAATGATGAAAAGATTCATAAGTTGAGGTAACAAAATGCTCAGTTGAATTAGGAAATGCTCATTAGGTAGCAATTGGAGCAACACATGTCTCAAGGCGAACAACACCCTCACCGTTCAGTTGACAATCCCCGAATTGTTCACCCCCAACTTCGTGTTGGGGGGAAGAAAGGGGAACTCAAGGAGAGAGAAACAGAAAGGAACAGAGGACCAAGGAACTAACTCTTATGGGGTTCATCTGGCAGGAGCACCCTTATCAGTCTACCAGGCAAGAGCAAACTAGCCCAACTGCCAGGTCAGAATCCAGAAGAGCAGCTTCATCAAGGCCGAGTGGAATTAGAAAAAAGAGCCCATGTGAAGCAGCATATGTAGCTCATGAGAAAAGACGACATCAAGAGAGGGACCGTACTATATTGGTAGTCTCAGAAGGGAAGAAGACCTAAGAAAAAGGTTGGAAAAGTTGCAAGTTAGGGTGGACAGAATGGACGATAGAGAATGAATGAGTACTAGATTCAAATATTCCCTTTTCTTCACCGATGATATCATGCAAGAACCACTTTCTAAAACATATATGGCAGACTCTCCACTTTGACTCTTATGATGGGAGTACTGATCCATGGGAGAACTTGGATGCCTACCGCTCCAAAATGTGCCTCTAAGAAGCGTTTGATGCTATTCTCTGCCAAGGGTTTCTTGGAACACTTAAAGGCGCTGTCTCAAATTGATTTAGAGGATATAAGTTTTTGAATAAGTTTGGGAATCAAAGAGGATTCCAAATACGAGAACACACTTTCTTACACTTAAGCAAAAATTTGATGAATCGTTCATGGATTATATAGATAAGTTCAAAAAGAAGACTATTAAAATTCAAGGAACTACTGTCTCTTATGCAAATCATGGCCTTCCAAATTGGGGTGAGGCTAGAAAAAATTTCCTTCGACCTCAAATTTCAAACCTTCGACTACTCTCGGTGATTTTTTTGTAGGGCTAAAAAGTTTGCCCAAGCAGATGAAGGTGAGTAGAAAAAGAGAGAAACTGGAGCACGTGGAGTCGATGGCAAGAAGAGGAAGGCTAATGGTGTGGGTAATGCAGTAGGGCTTTCAAAGAAGAGTAATGTAAGGGACTGACTATCCATAGTCGGGCCCCATAGGAGATGTCCGGAACCTCCTAAGGCTTACACTTCACTTAATACCATACTTTCACGAATTCTAGCAGTGATTGAGAATGAACCATATGTGAAGTTGCCAGGTGCAATGAGGAGCAACCTAGAGCGTCGCAATAAAAATAAGTAGTGCTTCTTCCACAAAGACCACGATCATGATACCAATGATTGCATCTTCTTAAAAATATAATCGAGGACTTGATCCGAAAAGAATATTTGAAAACAGTTTATCCGAGGAATAGATAGAAATGTCACTCCAGCGACAGGCCAGAATCCCAGACAGGAGAGATCGAGATCTGCCTCGGGGCGACGGAGTGGCCGGGGTAGAGAATCAAGGAAGAATAGTTATCAACACCATTTTTGGTGGAGCAACAAGTGGTGACTTTGTGTCACTCGTAAGGCTTATACTTGTCAGATGCTGTGAAGTTAGTCCAATTTGATTTGAAACTACACAAATTGTGTCAAGATATTATCTTTACAGTAGAAGAGGCACAACGAGTACTCCATCCTCACACTAACCCGCTAGTGGTAACTTTATTGGTAGCAAACTATGATGTGAGACTAACACTTATTGACAATGGTAGCTCTGCTGATATACTATTCCATTCTACTTTCAAAAAAATGAAGTTGGAGGAAAAAAATCTCAAACCTGTAACCACATCCTTGGTAGGCTTCGCTGGAGAAACGGTCATTCCTCTTGGGTACATCACTCTTCCTGTGATATTTGGTACAGCTCCACAGAACGCCCAAGTGATGGTGGATTTTGTAGTGACAAAAGTATCATTTTCTTACAATGCCATAATTGGCTGACCAACTATAGGGACAATTAGTGCAGTCCCATCTTTTCACCATATAAAGATGAAATTTCTTACGGAGAATAGAGTAGGAGAGATTAAAGGAGATCAAACAGCAACCAAAAAATGCTACATTGCCTAAATCCCATTGAAATTAAAAGGGAATGAAGTTGCCCCTACATACAAATCAATACTGGGGACCAGGTGGAGGATTACCAGCATAAAGAAGAATCGGCTGAAGAGTTAGAATATGTTATCTTAAATGAACATGAACCTAATAAAGTGGTAAAGATTGGAAAGTCTCTTCCGAGAGAATTGAAGGAAAAAATCATCTCCCTACTTAGAGAATTTAAAGACCTCTTTGCTAGGAATCCATTAAACATGTTGGGAATTGACCCCAAGGTGGTCATCCACTCCCTAGATGTGGATCCAAAATACAAGCCAATAATTCAGAAGAAAAGGAACTTTGACAGGAAGAAAGGGCAAGCAGTAGAGGTAGAAGTAAAGAAATTACTGAAAATTGAGGCCATAAAAAAAAATTTAGCACCCGAGTGGCTTAGCAATGTTGTAATGGTGCCCAAACCTGGGGCCAAGTGGAAAATGTATGTTGACTTCACTAACCTGAATAAGGTTTGTCCAAAGGATTGTTACCCTCATACCCTCCGTATTGACCAAGTAGTAGACTCAACCTCCGAGTTTGAGGTCTTGTCTTTTTTAGATGCCTATAAGGGGTATTATCAAATTTGGCTAAATCCTAAGCTCCAGGCCAAGACAGCTTTTGTCACTAATTCTGGCACTTACTGTTTCAAGGTGATACCCTTTGGATTTAAGAATATTGGAGCGACTTATCAGTGAATGGTAAATAAAATATTTACCAATCAGTTAGGGCGTAACATGAAAGTTTATATTGATGACATGCTTGTCAAGAGTAAAAAGAATATTGATCATGTGAAGGACCTTCGGGAAACCTTTCCCACCATGAGAAAATTCAAGATAAGACTTAATCGAAAAAAGTGTCCCTTCCAAGTGATAGGGGCAAGTTCTTGGGATTCATAGTGAGTCAACGAGAAATTGAGGCAAACCTAACTAAAATAAAAGCAATTCAAGACATTGAGTCTTCTAAATGAGTAAATGACGTGCAAAGATTGACCGGTTACCTTGCAGTCTTTAGTCAATTCTTGTCCAAATTTGGGGATAGGAATTTACCTTTTTTCAAGGTTTTGAGGAGTGCTAAAAATTTTCAATGGATTAAAGAGTGCCAAAAATCCTTTGAGAAATTGAAGGTTTACTTAGACTCACCTCCCCTCCTTACTAAGCTTGAGTCAGGAGAAATACTGCACTTGTACTTGGCTTGCTCAACTCGGTAGTGAGTGCTATCCTTATCAAGGAGGAAAATGAAGTTTAAAAACTGGTGTATTATGTTAGTAAGGTGCTGAGCGATCCTGAAACCAGATATTCCACTATCGAAATGTTGGCTTTAGTCCTGGTGATGGTGGCAAGAAAATTTAGGCCGTATTTCCTAAGTCATTCTATAGTGGTACTGACTAACCATCAAGTTAAAACTGTTCTCATGTAGCCAGAAGTTTTAGGAAGGCTGGTTAAGTGGTTCATTGAACTAAGTGAATATGACATCCACTTCCAGTTAAAAATAGCAATCAATGCTCAGGCCTTAAGCAGATTTCATCATTGATGGAGTAGAGGAAGAAGAACAATAAGGGAAGATTACCTCCCCAGGAGAACAAGTCAAAGAATCTCGTCAGTGGATTATGCAAGTAGATGGGGCAAACAATATTGAAAGTTGTGAGGCAGGCATAATTCTTATCTTTTCGGAGGGACTTAAGACAAGTTATACCCTAAGATTTGAGTTTCATGCAAGTAACAATGAAATAGAATATGAGGCATTGGTCTCCGAATTTAGGCTATTCAAAGAGTTAGGAGTGAAGAACTTAGTAGTGAACATGAACTCTAACTTGGTAGTGTAGCAAGTTAAAGGAGAATTTGAGGCAAGAAAATCATCACTGAAATTTTACTTGACTAAAGTGAAGAATTTGATATCACACTTTGACAAATTTGAGATAACTTACATAACTAGGGAAGAAATTAAGGTGGCAGATGCCCTGTCCAAAATAGCTAGTTCAGTACATTCCAATATTTTAAAGGAAGTTTTTCTTGAAATGGAAGTTGAAGGAGAAAAGTGTTGAACAGGTAAAGTTATAGACATGGACATAACTCTAAATTGGATGAACCCGGTCATTCAATATCTTAAGGAAGGCAAACTGCCGGAGGACAAGGTAGAAGGCCAATGGGTTGAGAGGAGGTCAGTAAAATGCTTGATTATTGGAGAGACTCTGTATCGAACGTCTTATTCAATGCTTTATCTCCGCTGTCTAAATTCGAATAAAGCCAAGTATGTCCTGGCAGAAGTGCATGAAGGAGTTTGCGAACACCACGTTGGCGGCAAAGCACTTGCTCAGAAAGTACAGAGGCAGGGCTACTACTGGCCAAAGATGTTAGAGGATGCCATAAACTATGTGTGAAAGTGTGAAAAATGTCAACTATATTCCAATCAACCCCGAGTCCCAGCTAAGCAGCTTGTCCTTATCTCACCTCTTGGCCTTTTGCCCAGTGGGTTATTGACATCTTGGGACCTTTTTCACTAACTTTAGGTAAGAAAAAATTTGTAGTGGTTACCTTCACCAATTGATTATTTTATCAAGTGGGTTGAAGCAAAAGCTTTAGCAACAATCACTCCTCAACAAATCATTAACTTCTTTTAGAAAAACGTGATATGTCGCTTTGACATTCTTAAGGCACTTACCTCAGTCAATGGACTTCAATTCCAGGCAGAAATTTTCAAAAAGTTCTGTAGAGGTTTGGGGATAGAGCAGTGCTTTACCTCAGTAGGTCATTTCCAAAGTAATGGCTTGGTAGAAGTCACCAATCACTCCATCTTAGAAGGGATCAAGAAAAGATTAGATGGTACTAAAGGAAATTGAGTAGAGAAACTCCCCAATATATTTTGGTCATACCGCACCACATATAAGAATACAACTGGAAAGACCCCTTTCAATCTTACCTATGGTACTGAGGCGCTTATTCCAGTAGAAGTCGGAATGCTAGGGTTCCGAGTCTACAACTTTAACTTAGAAAGTAATGACGAAGGCTTGAGGTCTAACTTTGATCTACTTTAGGAGGAAAAAGATAGGCAGGCGTTCTTCAGAATGCAAGTACACAAGCAGCGAGTAGCTCGGTGTTACAACCGGAAAGTCCGGGATAGAAGGTTCAAAGCAGGTGATTGAGTTACCAGAAAAGCGGAGATGAATCAGCCTCAATCTCAAGTAAAGTTTTCACCAAATTGGGAAGGACCCTATGAAATCATTGAAGCATCTACTCATGGGGTTTACAAATTTAGAACCAAGGATGAAAAAATCCTACCTCGCACTTGGAATGTTCAAAATTTTAAAAATTTTTATTTTTAAGTTCACTATATTTAGTTTGAGTTCTTAAAATTTTTATTTTTAAGTTCACTATATTTAGTTTGAGTTCTTAAAATTTTTATTTTTAAGTTCACTATATTTAGTTTGAGTTCTTCAGTTGTAATTCTTAAAGTCAAGTATCATCTTCTGTAGTGAAGTAAAACTTCTGCAATTTGTAATTTTTTAATTTCATTGAATAAAATTTCTTGAGGATTGGGAACATACAGTCAAGTAGTTAATTTTTGCCGCATTCACATGTCTCACCGCAAGAATAGCACCTTATAACCGAGCTTATACTACACCAAAGTTTTCCAGGACTCTACTGCCCTCCGGGGTCAATTGCACCCTTTGGAAGAAAGCACTAATGCTAATTCTCCCGAGTAGGACCTTCCGAGGGCCAAAAAAAAAAACCCAAGTCTTCTAACATCATGACTAGCCCCTCCAAGGGGCAATGCTAAGGTCTTTCAAGAGTGAAGTACCTACACCATATCTACTCCCCAAAGTAGGACTTACCCCTCCGGGAGTAATTTCAAGGTCTTCCAAATGAGAAGTAGCTAGACATACCTATCCCCGGAGTAGGATTTAACCCTCTAGAGACAGTTCGAAGAACTTCCAAAAGTGAAATATCTTTGCCATACATACTCCCGGAGTAGGATTCATCCCTCCGGAGGCAATGCCTGTCTTTCCAAAGTCAAGTACCCGTACTATACCTGCTTTCCGAAGTAGGCCGTATTCTTCTAAGGATAACGCCAAAGTTTTCCTAACGTGAAGCACCTAGCCTGTACCTACTCCTCAGAATAGGAATTGTTAAGAAAAAATAAAGTCTAAATCTGCTAAAAACAATAATAGCACTCAGTCACTTCAGCTGAAGCTTGATGACTAAGGGGGACAGGAAGACTACACAGTTCTAAACTCAATATACTGCGGACAAGTGGTAAAAAGAAATGCATACTACCATAGAAAGATAAAAAATATGACATTTGAGGAATTGGTACAGGGAGAGGCTCCAACTCAAAGCCCAACCAAGCATGGTAGTGGCAATTATTGGAAAAAGGTAATATAAAAAAAAATGCATAACAAAGTTCAAGAGTTCATAGAAAAGAAAGACCCTGAGTTCTACGGTCGCGGAAACAAATAACTAAGAAACTATTTGCTAGTCTAAATTAGTAAATCAACTTAAATGAATTCCTAATCTACTCCTATTCCTTAGTAGTTCCCGAAGCTATATCTTTGGCACCATCACCTAGTGCACCTCCATCAGTTGGAGCATCTGATGTACCGGGATGAGTAGGGCTATAATAGTCGAAGTGTTACCCCAAATAATATTTTTAAGGTTTAGGTGGGAATGAACTTTCTTCACAACTCGCAATGCATCAATGTACCCCTCATTGTAGGAGTCTGAACTTTGATCAATCACTAGTTCATCGAACTCTTTACTAGCGTGATAGTCTTCCAAACATTTTTGCAAGCGATCTTGGTAGTCTTGGGAATCAAGAAATTCAAGTACTGCCTGTTGTCTGCTCTTGTTCTTTATTGCTGCATGCTTTTCCTTATGAGCGTCTACCATCTTTCGTTCCTTAGCTCTCAGTTGGGACAATTCTACAGTAAGAGAATCAACACGAGCGATAACCTTTTCTAAGGATCGGTGGCTTGATCTTTGATTTTCATCATCTCATCAAACTTCTATGTTACTTCTTTGCATTTTCAGTTTGCCTTATTGCGCTTCTTGGTTTCTTCCTCATACAACTTGGTTGTCCGGTTGAGTTTGTCCTCGAGTTTAGAAATGCAAGAGAAATGTAAGTCTTTCAACTTGTTTTAGGTAGTAGTAAAAAGAACTAATCTGAGAAGGGGCACGATCTCGAACTATTTTCTGGACAGCTGGCACCAAAGTCTCGGACACTTGACCTAGTGGTTCTGTAGCAGGAGTTGACTCAATAGGCTCCTCAGCAGGAGACCTAGGAAGTAGAGTAGGGGTTGGATGAATCTTGACTTTCTTTCATCCAACATGTACTGGTGGGAAAAGTGGAGAAGATCTCTTCTTTTTCTTCCCTGTGTCGTGAGTTTCAGCCACAAGGTCAAGGATGTCAAGATCCATGTCCTTTCTTTAGGTCAATGCTCGTTTCTGGACAATATCTGATCTGGTAGTCACTGGACATAAGAAAGAAAAAATAATTTATATTCCAAAATAATCAATAAATAAATGTCGGATAGATAAAAAAAGAATGCCGCGTGATGAAAGAATTTTTTTTCAAGAATAACCTGTAGGACTAAGATAGTCAAGAGCTGCAAGGGTCAACCCTGCAGAAGCCAACGCTTAACTTTGGTCGTCACTCACTACTTTACAAGGGACTTTTTCTGCGTACCTATGGATCTCAATGGCTTCTCGATCATGGTCGCTCAATTTGACTAACTTGTTTAACCTCGGTGCGTCTACTTCAAAATTTCAATCTGAAAATTTTCAGTCCAGACTCTTATCTAATAAGAAGTTTTTTTTTTTCCTCGATGTCTTCTTCTGGGGTTGTGAACCCTCAAGTAAACTCATTTTAGATCTGAAACTCAAATAATACCGAATGCAGTAGACGAAATCTTAAAGTAGTGATTAAATAAGGGTAAGGAAGGGATCACACCTAGAGTCCAGCAGGTGATGATAAATGCATTAATGCATCCAAAAGACTTAGTAAAAATCTATCCAAACCCTACTTGATAGTGATTCAAGACTTCCAAAAGGAAGGGGTGTAGTGGAAACCTCAAACCTACCTCCAATTGAACCAGATATACAGATACGTAGTTCAAACAAGGTTTGTGCTTTGGTCCTGATGCTTTGACCTTCATGTGTCATCAGGAATATGATATTGTTCAAGCCATTTTTCAATCGAATATACATCGACGTCGGCCGCAAGAAGCTGGAAGTAAATGTTCCTGTCTTCATTCGGAGTCTCTTTAATTTTTCCTTGCGAAAGAGGGGAGGCATCACCCTACTTGATTCACCACACTCTACTTCCGTCTCAACTACTATGTTAGAATTATAGTGTGGCTATTCCCTGCCATGGCCAGGGTGTGAGGGTAAATGTGGCATCCTGCACAAGAGGTAATAGAAGTGGCAGTGTGCCGGGCCAACCCGTCAGCCCGGGAGTTACTGTAGCAACCCGAGCTAGGCCCGGGACCGGGAATTGGGTTGGGCCTGGGCCATGGAGTCCTGGCCTGGCCTGTGACTCGTGGTCGGCCTGAGGTCAACGGATTGGCTAGTCAACGGGCCGACCGTTGATTTTTTTTTTTATAAAAAAATGCTATTAATGACACTTTTATCCCCCCCCCAACAGCTATAAAAAGGCTAGTTTTTGGGAGTAATGTTGGAAGAAAAAATTTATAAATACCACATAAGTTTTTCAACAAATTACACAATAATTTCTCACTACTTTCTCTTATTTCTTCTTTCTACTCTCTAATTCTATCTCCAAGTGCTATTATAATTTCTTTCATACTACTAAAATTATAATATATAGTATTTTAGAAATTTAAAATTATCTTAAGTTAAGAGCTCTATTGAAGATTTAGATATTTATCCAAAATTCAAGTAGTGAAGTGCTCAAGTGAAATTCAAGTACTCAAATGTATAAATTAAAATTCAACATTTCAATTTTCAAGTTAGTTTTTTCATACTTTTTAATTCATTAATTGTCTTTATCAACTCTCTTTTTTTTTTTCTTTATTATTGTTTTGTTGTATTCTTTTATTTGAAAATTTAGTAGCTTGCATCTTTAATTTTCATATTACCACTTTTTTTGTTTCTTTATTTAAATTTTTTTTCTATTACAAGAAAATGGAACAAGGATCACAAGCACCCCCACCATACTAGATGGTCCCTTCAATATTTGTTGATTTAGATGATATAAATAACCAAAATGAACAAGCACCTAGTAAACAACTCACTATTACTAAAATGAAAAGTCTCGTTTGGGAATTTTTTGAAAGAGATGAAGAAAATGAGGCTGCTACTTGTAAATTATATGTTCCACCTATATCATTTAAGCACAAAATGGGGGGAACCAGAACACTTAATAGGCACATTAGTAAAAAATATAGTAAAGTTCAAGAAAAATTAAAAATGGTTCAAACACAAATTCACACCATACAAGGTATGGTAACGGAAAATTTTAAATATTCACATGAAAAAAATAGAGAGGAAATGGCTAAATGGATAGTTAAAGATGAATTGCCTTTTATTTTGAGTCAAAGTTCCAATTTAGAACAATACATGCACGAAACCGTGAACCCACAATTTAAAGAGATTCCTAGAAATACTTTGAGAAGTGATATTAAAAGAATGTATAAGGAAAACAAAAATGAGTTGATAAACTATTGCATTGTACTAATTGTAAAGTTGCCTTTACTGCCGATTTTTGGAAAGTAATCACAAATGAAAATTATTTTTGTATCACTACACATTGGATAGATGTAGATTGGCATTTACAGAAGCGAATTATTAGTTTTCAAATTTTTGAACACCCTCACAATGCCCCCCAAATTACAAGGTTGATTACGAATTGTGCCCGTGAATATGGTTTACTTGAAAAAGTTATATCCATTTCTTTTGATAATGCCTCAAATAATACTACAAGCGTGCCTATGTTAAAAGATGTTTTCAAACCTATTCTAGGTGGTGAATTATTTCATAATAGATGTGCATGTCATGTACTTAATATTTGTGTTCAAGATGGTTTAAAAATGGTTGAAAATATTATTAGTCCAATTAGAAGTACTATTTGTTTTATCCGTTCATCTATTACTCGTCAACAAGATTTTAAACGACTTTGTTTAGAAAATGGCATGAAACCTAAATATTTTTCAATAGATGTACCCACTAGGTGGATTGGCTACTTGTCATATGTTATCAAAGACTTTTGGTTATGAAAAATTACTTTCTGTATTTTACAACGAGCATATTGGTTCAGTTAATACAACTTATTTGGGCGAGGAGGATTTTAATCGAGTTAAAACAATAGTATAAATTTTAAAGCAATTTGAGTATACTACAAACTTGTTCTCCGCTACTTATAGACCTTTCTCTCATGTTGTTTTACCTGTGCTAAGTGTTATTAAAGTTGTTTTTTTTAATCATAAAATGAATGAGTTTTTTTATGATATGATTAGCTCAATGGAAGAAAAATTTGACAAGTATTATGAAAATATGCCATTCTTGTATTATTTGGCATGTGTTATTAATCTACGTAATAAATTGTATAAGTTAAATGCTTTTCATTAAATATTTTAATAGTCATAGTACCACAAATACTATAAACAAACAGTTACTCATAGAAACTACTAAAACAACTTTTGATTAATTATATGAAATTTACAAACAAAACTTCCCCACGCAATGTACAAGGTGCATCTTCTAGTTCATCTACATCAAATTCACAATATGCTATGTCTCATACAAATGTTAGAACATATTTTGATCCTCACCAACTACTCTTTGCTTTGAAGAGATCTAGAATTGAAAATACTAATGAAATAACTCAATATTTAAGTGATCCACTACATACAGGAGACAACAAGTTCAATCCCAACTTTGATATTCTTTTTTGATGGTGAAAGCATAAATGTCAATACTCTATTGTATCTCAAATTGCTAGAGATTTGTTAACAATTTCGATTTCTACGGTTGCATCGAAAAGTGCTTTTAGTGCTGGTGGAAGAGTTTTAGATGACAGAAGGGCTCGAATGACACCTGCAACTTTGAAAATGTTGGTGTGCTTAAAGGATTGGTTAGACGCTGAAGAAAGAAAACAATTATTAATAATGCAAGATATCGACGAAGATGAAGATAGTAGTAATTCACCAAATTGATACATAGTATACATAGGATTTTAATGTTTAATAGAAATTTTTTGTTTGGAGGTAAGGTTCTATGTCCCCCTCCCTATGTATGTAGTAAATAGCTTATTAAATTTATTTAAATTCTTAGATTAGTTTTATAACTTGTAATGATTTGGAGGTAAGGTTCAATATCCCCCTCCTTGTATCTTTTTTTATAATATTAATATATATGGTAGGGGTCTATGCCAAACCCCCCACCATCTTAATGTGGTTTTTTTCCTAATTAAATATTTTTACTCTATGATTAACAAATAGTAAGTTTTAATAATAAGTATTGACTTATACAACCAAGAAATGACTTGGTCAAATAAGTATTAATTTGGAATAATAAAATACTAATAACTAATTTCGAATTTTGGTTTTTGAATATTAACTACGAACTTTAGTTTCGAATAATAAGTATTAGTTTAGATTTTGAACTTTAATTACTAATAACTTGGTCTAATATATAGGTACCAATTTTGATTAATAAAGTACTATTATTAACTAGTAAGTAGTAATTCGAACAATTATATAAGTTATAATTTAATAAATTACTAATGAATAGTAAAGTAAATGATTTTAAATTAATAAGTTATTAATTTTAAAATAATAATTAATAAGTAAAAATGTAAATTTCTCGAAATGTATTATTTCGAATAATAAGTATTAGTTTGGATTTTGAACTTTAATTACTAGTAACTTGGTCTAACATATAAGAACTAATTTTGATTAATAAAGTACTATTAACTAGTAAGGAGATGTTTGGTTTATGGGTATGAGAGGGAGGAATGGGAATCAAAGTTAATGATACCCGTAGATGGTATTTGGTTGAACACTATGGGAATCATTCTATGGGAATGAAAGTGTTAGAAAATACCTACTTTCAAATCCTACTTGTGACATGAGTTTCAAGTTGAGTAACTTATTAACATAATGACATCCATTCCTATGTTAAACCATGTTAAACCAAACAAGTAAGGGGAAATGATATAAACCCATACCAATAGTGGGGTTTATGATTCCCATTCCGATTTCTGATTCCCGAATGTGAACCAAACACCTCCTAAGTAGTAATTCGAACAATTAATAAGTTATAATTAATAAATTACTAATGAATAGTAAATTACTATGGCTAGAGTGGGGTTAGTTATGTGATTTATACAAAGTTTGTTTGGCAAGATATATATACATATAAAAGGGAGAGAGAACGAAGACGGCGTAAAAAAGAATATGATCACTACTGGAATAAAGGATGCAAGGAACTAATACAAATTACGAGGGTAAGTATTTGGTTAGGCAAGGAATAGGATAAATTTCTACCTAGCAATTCTCGTGTAAGCCTTAGTAAAAATAAAAATAAAAACAAGACAAGGAGTAGAAGGATAAATATGAAGTGGAGTAAAGGTAATATGAGACGTACTTGGAGTGGGGTTGGAGCAATGAAGGATCAAGATAAATCTCCAAGTCAAATCTTGAGTTGTTTCCTTGTACCGGGGAAACTCCAAGCCGCAATTCAAGCACTTGCTACAACAACCATCAATTTTGTACTAGTATGGATAAGCTTTTGAATAACCTTCCAAGTGCCAAGGCATAAAACTTAAACGTGATGAAGTATCAAGCAACTAGTACTATGATGAAGACTAAGGCTTGGAAAAAATAATATCGGTAAAATAGGGAGATGTGGATAATTATAGTGAAAACCAAGTACTGTATTTCTATAGATAAGTTTAGAGTACTCCACTGCACTACTCCACAGGAACTCCACAGCACTAATTCACAGTAGTAAGGAGTTCCACAACAATTGGGAGTTTTACCGTAGTTGGGAATTCTACAGTACTATTCCACAGCAGTGCAGTGAGGAGTTCCATAGCAATTGGGAGTTCCACAGCACTACTCCACTGCAATAGGGAATTCTACAATGCTACTCTACAGTGATATTAGTACAGAGAAATTGCAAGGTTATTTTACTCCAAGAAAAAGTCTATGCAGCAATTTAAGTCTTGGGTCACGTACACTCCAGTGTACTTAAAGTTTTTAATTTTTATTTATTTATTTTTATTTTTCTACTCCGGTATATAAAAATTTATAAATAATTCTCAAATAAATATTAAAAAAATATTTTTCTCCAAAAAAATAATTTTTTAAGTCATAAAATTGGCTCCGGTCAATACTGTAGCTCCGATTAGAGTACGAATACGGCATCAAATACTTGGCACTCTTAATCTGAAAATTTTTGACTTAAGACCGGGGGCAATGATGATGCCAAAATAACACACCCAATGACAATATTACACTTGGCTCCGACCCGGGTCTACGAGGGTATTTTAGTAATTTTACCCTTGTAGTTCAAATAGACCCAAATGGGTCCAATATTATATATTCGACTCACGGATAGATCCGACCTATCGATTTCAGGTATAAATATCAAAGTGATAGGTCATATTCAATTAATTACTTTCCTAATTATTCAAGTTTTGAATTTTTATTGAATTTTACTCTTTGGTCTAAATATTGACTTGAGCGTCAGAACCTACCCCGGGATAAAGTCCCGCCCTTTTTATTCGCCTTTTTTATTCTCACTGAGTGATCCGGACGTGAGTATTACGTGCGGTACTCAATTTTACTTTAGACTATACTGTACACGAGCTAACTCTATCAACACCGAGTATTCGACATGATCGAAGACTTTTACATTCGAGCTTTGCAGAACTAATTTTATCTAGTGATTTGTAAAATAACATTATTTGTCTAGAGATAAACAAGTAATTAATCTTAGGTTTATCTGCCCATAAGGGGCGTTTTCGGGTGGTGTTTATCTTCTTGATTTCATTACGCTCTTTGTCTTCCTCTTGTTTCCCATTTTTTGTATTGCTCCTATCGAACTTGTGCCTTTCCAAGATCCATTTTTTAAACAAGGAATTGCCTTTTGTGAACAAATGTTATGAACCCCACATTACAGCCCAAAAAAATGCCATTCTGGCCACTTGGGCCTCCGAGCACACAAGCCCATCCAACATCCATATGGGCTGGATTGGAACTGGACTAATGGGCTTTCGGCCCATTGTACACTACATACCACCGAGTGTATGAGTTGATTAAATGTCGTTGAAAGAATTATCTTATTAACTTTAAATAATTGTACCGTACATATTCTTAAAATACATGATATTATATTATACAAAATTTTTAAAGTATGACAGAATATTCTCTCTTTTGGATATCATACGATACATTGGGTAGAAATGGACACGAGAAGAATCATCAGACATAGGGTGCTCCTTCATTATCACTAAATTACATTTTTTAAACCAAATTGTATGTTATTCTAACTATAGAGAATTTGTTCAAAGTGACTTAATTCTTTAGATTAAAAACTGAAAAAAAATAAATAAATGAAGAGGCTTTTCTAGAATGTGGGAAATGGATTAATATAAGATCTATTTGATGGCAGTTACTTATTCCTGTTGGCAGTAAAGATGGACTGGAACTTCCCCAGATGTCTGAACTTCCTTCCTATTGGTTGTTTTCTTTATTGATCCAAATAGGGGGAGGCACAAAGTTGACTTGTCAAACCTGGTCCAAGACCATCTAGAAGACTACAACGTGTTAGTTGCTATATGGACCAAGGTACACCTACAAAAAAATAAAATCTCTGAGCCTTATGACCAGGTTTATGGGATTCACAAATTTTATATTTTACAAGTGTATAAATTTTTCACTATGTAAGAATTTTACAACTTCAAGCATAAAAAGCACCCTCAAATTATTTTTCGAAAAGTTTTACATTTTCTAGCCATCGATTTTAACCTTTCAATTAGTTATTTTTTATGGGTAGTCATTAACCAATTAATCTTCTTACTTCTACATTACATCTTTTATCAAGGCAATATTATAAAAGGTCCAAAGCAGTTTCTAGGTGGGCATATAAATTAATATACGAGTTTTCTTGAGGATTATCTGTAAGAGGGATGATATTTATACATTTTATTTTACCTTTTTACACATTTTATCCACTATTCATTGGTATAATTAGCTTTTTACACACCCTATTTAATTTATTGCCCACCCTTCAACTTCAAGTGAGCATAATTATTACTATACTAATAAATTATGATAAGAGTGTATAAGAAATTAAAATGAGTGTGTCATGACCCTATTATAATTATTGAGTTGGTCTAAAGAGAGAAGGTTCTACGTGAAAATTATTTGAAAAAGTCAAACCAAATTAGAAAAAGTGATTCAATATTATTTGGGATAACAAATGTGAGCATGTGCTTTTCAATTTAAGTTGTATGGATTAACAAGTGCTCTAGCACACTCATTAGGAAAAAGAAATATTTAAGTAAACTCATAATCCTACTTATTAAATCATATATAATAAATAATATTAGTTGATATAAGTAAAATTGTATAAAATTTAATTTTGACCATAAAGTTTATAAACGATATTTAAAACTTGGTTTATTTAAATATTTTTCTTAGAAAAATTCATCATTGTTTATGATTATCGATAAGGAGGTAAATGTTATACAATAATTTGTCTTATTTGCCATTTTTTTGTGGGTAATTATTTTGACCAGACATCACCAAAAAGAAATAAGTCTCCAAATATAACGAGCGTAAAATTGACAAATTTTTTTTTTAAAGTAATGAAGTAACCATCCTGCACGGCGACTCTTATGGCTGTCTGCCGATTTGATTGCTTGTGGATTATTTTGATGACCTATATATGATTACAACAAATAATTAAATAAATAGTAAAAAATATTTTATAAATCACATTTTAAACTTATTTTCTAAAATTAATTTACGTGTCAAAATTTTATTAAATGTTCAATCCTTTGATTTATTTAATCAGATTTTATTCTTTTTTTTCCAAATTTAATGATATATTAATAACTTTTATTTATTATTTTTATTTCTCACTTTATATAAATACATCGATAAATAATTGCCCTTGATTAAATAGTAAGTGAAACAAAACAACTTGCTGTAATGAATAAAGTAAACGATATCAAACTCGTGGGGTTCTTGGTCTTGGTAAAGATTTAGGTAGATTCGATATTTAACTTTACTTATAAATTTTGGTGTGAATTAAACTTTAAAAAATAAGGGTCTATGACATCAGTTGATGTAATCAAAATTCTTTAAAATTTAATATTGATCACAAAATTTACAAATAAAGTTAAAAATCGGATCTACCCCCTTCGTCTTTCCCAGCACTAATTTGGTTCTCCATTCAACAAAAGCATTCACTCCTAATTGTCAAACCATTTTTTTTTTGGATGCATTCCCCTTTGTCCTATATTAATAGTTTTACCGGTACTAAATGGAATTCTTTATTTTGAACAAAATTATTATTCTAAAAGTGAAGTAATCAAAATGTTTAAAAGTACATTTTAAAATTGTGTACTTTTAAAAGGTTAACGATATTTTTTTTGTATAGGAATATAGTCTGGAGGACATTTTAAAATAAATTTTCAGTTTGGAGAGTCGAATTCATAATCATTCAGCTTCGGAGATCATATTGGGACATTTGTCTTAGTTTTGAGGATCAAATTTAGATTCTTTGAATTTGGAAGACTATATTGGAATTTTATTTTTTCAATTTAAAGGGTCCAATTGAGATCTTTTCAATTTAAAAGGTCATTGAGATTTTTCCTTAGTTTGAATGCCAGAATAGTATTTAATTCTTTGAAATTAAAATAACTTTATTTTAGATTATAGGGAAATCGTCTTACCACCAAAATTGTATTTTGTCGTAAAAAATGATTAGTCTTCTTTGATAGTTCTCAATAAACTATTAGTTTCTTTAGCTGCTTATGAATACTATCCAATCTATTAATGTATACATAACTTATCTATGTTGATAATATATGCATAATTATATTTAATGAGAAATTTTTTTCCATTAACTTTTTTTGTAACTTTATTTAACATTCATCTTCAATTTTTAAACCTAACCCAAAATTCTACTCTATGATAAAATTTACTTCAATCAAATTTAATTTTAAATAAACTCTCAAAAAGTTAGTTTTTATTTCATGTGTACTTTTGTAGGATTTTTTTCTCTTTAAGGGTCCAAAAGTATAGGTGAAACATGCAAATTTATTTTTCAAATAAATTTTATATATTTTTATTATTGCTCGATTTCTAAAACTCATCTCCCAAAAAAATATTTCCTACTCTTCTTTAATTTTTAAAACTCATTTCTAATATTCTATAATATAAGAAAATTTATTTCAATCAAATTTGTTTCTTAATATGAAGTCTTGCATGTAGGTTTTAAATCTACTTTTACTATTTGAGGAGTATTTTCATAAATAGCATAAAAAATTATTAAAAAAAACATTCAAGTTGGGAACAAAGTGATTAAATTTTATTATGAGGGTAACTTGGGAAAGAAAATCAAAAATTAAATCAAATTTCTTCTTTTATTAGTATATATTCAATTAATTTTTTAATTACTTTATTTAATATTCATCTTTTATTTCTAAATCTATTCTAAAATTCTACTTGATGAGAAAATTTGCTTCAATTAAATTAATTCTACATATAAGTCTAAAAAATTTAGTTTTATTTCCTATATACCTTTTAGCATTTTTCTTGTTAAGGGTCCAAAAGTACAAATGAGATGACATGTAAATTTATTTTGCAAGTAAACTTTATTTTTTTTTTATTATTGCTTGATTTCTAAAAACCATCCCAATTTTCTACTCTTCTTTAATTTCTAAAACTTATTCCTAATATTCTATTACATAAGAAAATTTACTTCAATTAAATTTATTTCTTAATATGAAGTCTTAAAAATAGGTTTTATTGTCTATTTTACTCTTTGAGGAGTATTTACATAAATAACTTAAATAATTATAAAAAAAAGACATTTAAGTTAGGGGACATAAAAAAGTAATTAAATTTTATAATAAGGATAATTTCGAATAAAAAAATTTAAATTACTAAATCATATTAATTTTTTTAATATAGTATAGATATGTCAATTAGGTTGGTGGTGATTGTACCAATATTTGTATTTTTTCTTTGTCTTCACAGCTCATGGTTGTTATCTTGTGAGCTCGGATTTATCATGGTCAGAGTCAGTTTTTTTCTATTTTTATTTTTTAATTGAAAACCCAAATCGATTTTTTTTTTTTAAATTCATAAATGCACCACAAGAAGGTTGTACGCAAGAAAATTTTTTTACTACTAATTTAATATTATAGAGTGAGTATTATAAATTATTGAATTTATTTTAACAATTATTATATTTATTACGCATTACAGATTGAGTAATCAAAATTTAGTCCTATATTAACATGCCAACAAAATAGTACTTACTAATAATTTGGATGAATTGACTGCCAAACTACCTATTCTTTAATCTTTGGCGAGCATTGTCAACACAGAACAGAGAGAGGGAGGGGGGCTTCTACACATTGTCTTGTAGTGAAGTCTTTTACAACCAATGTTTTGAAACCGGACTGGCCATTGAATCGGTGGCTTGTCCGGTTCGTAGTTTAACTGGTCAGATCGATTGAATCGGTCAGTTCATTAATTTAAGTTTTTTTTTTTTATTAAAGTGCGATATAATTTAAAATATATTTATATAAAAATCTAAAATAGAAGTGAAACACTATTTTTGAAGAACTATAGTTTTAATATCTAATAAATATTAATCAAATTTTTAATAAGAAAAGTGAAATTTATACAAAAATAAATATAAAAAAGATGAAAAAAATAATAACTTAATAGTTTAGGCTTTGATGTGTTAAATGTTTTGCCATTTTGGAGTTTATTTCATGATTTTTTAATTTTTTTCTTTATTTAAATCATTTTTTTATTCTGAAATTTAAAAAAATTGATTTTTTACCGGTTCTCTATTTTTTACCGATTCTGTTCGATTTTTGAACAGACCAGATATATAGTTAGACCGAATCTATGGTTCTTTCGATTCGCAGTCTGACCAGTCGAACCGACCGATCCAATCCGACTTTCAAAACACTGTTTACAACAACAAAAAATGGTGCAGTACATTTAATGCTATCTAGAAAGTCGAACCTTTGTCCAGCTGCAATCAGGGTTGGTTAGGGATGGTTGTTTGAGAGAAAGATAAGTACACGAATTCCACTTCATTCCCTTTGACTGACTTCCCGAGTCAACACATGTGCGTAATAAATCATAATGGTCAGGGAAGAAACCTTTTAAGTAAATCTAAGTTCTAATTTGATTGCCGATAGAAATCTTGTGGGGAGTTTTTAATGTACCACAGAATCCCCCGGCTAATATGGAATTAAGTAGTATCAAATATGCCATTTGGAAAAATTATAAATAATTTCTCGTATATTTAATTTTTATTATTTTTTTCATTTCTTACGTTTGAAATGAAAAGTTTTAATCCTTCATAATTTATAAATTTATAATTCTGGTCCGACAAGAGGTTAATGTTTTATTAGAAGGGATACGTGTGGTGGTCCAGATGTGGCAGGTGGTGATGGGAGATGTGCTGATGATGTTTTTTGGGTAATGACATTTGTTTCTAATTTTGCCACATGTGAGGACAACATGTATTTTTTCGTTACGTATAATTTCAAATCAGAATGTTATATTTACAGATTGTGAGGGATTATAATTTATCATTTGATAGATAAGGAATCAAATAATAAAAATTAAATATGTAAAGGATTATTAATATGTTTATTTTTCTGTCTAGAGAGGTTAACTTTGAAGAATTTTGGGTCAAACTAGTATAAAAAGAGACAATTTGGACATGAATAATGTGACCCCTACCATATGATGTTCTACTCTAAGCCCCTTGTTTTATAGTAGAGGAAAATGCAACGAATCTCACCTTAAATAACAAGATTTTCTCATACGAACTAGTTTTAAAAAATATCATGGAGTTTCGGTTTGCATATCATTTTTGGTTTTTTAGAAAGCAGTTAATAGCCGCCGAAATCGACAACAATTTCCAGCCAATTTCCAATTTTCCCACCACCCAAAGCTGCTGCAAGACTGCATCATCCACTCCAAACTAAGAGAGTTTACAGAAAAAACAATAATAACATTTTCTTGAAGCCATCAACAAACAAATTCATCATCTCCATTGCAGCATTCATTCCCACTTCAACCAACCCACAAGAAAAAGATGTCAAAAACCATCTTTCACATACTGACAATCCTCTTCTTCTACACCTTACCATTTCCAGGGAAACTCCCAGAATACGAAAACAAATTCAGCAGAACAAACCATTCTGCTCAATCTCAAGAATCAGTGGCAGAATCCAATCTCCCTCTCCCACTGGACTTCATCATCAGACCATTGCACTTGGCCTGAAATCACCTGCAGCGCAAGTACTGGTTCTGTCACAACACTCAATGTTTCCAATTCAGATATCACAGGAGAAATCCCACCATTCATTTGTGATCTCAAGAACCTCACAATTCTTGATTTCAACAACAATTCCATCCCTGGATTCTTCCCTACTGTCCTCTACAACTGCTCGAATCTCGAGTACCTCGACTTGTCTGAGAATCTCTTCATTGGCACCATTCCTGCTGATATTGACCGGCTATCCCCTGCCGGACGGCTCGAGTACCTTAAACTTGAAGCCAACAATTTCACTGGAGACATCCCTCCGGCTATTGGGAAGTTAACAGAGCTTAAAAGCTTCTATGCTAGAGCAAATTTGTTTAATGGTTCTTACTGATCCCTGAAGAAATTGGAAACTTACTCAATCTTGAAGAGTTGGCTTTGAGTATTAATGGATTTGCCTCACAAGCTATACCTTCCACTTTCACTAGGTTGAAAAAGTTGAGGATTTTATGGATGACTCAGACCAATTTGATTGGAGAGATCCCTCAAGATATTGGGAATATGACAGCTATGGAATCCCTGGATTTATCAGAAAATGGTCTGAGTGAAAATATCCCTGATGGGGTGTTTCAGCTGAAGAATCTGAGTACTCTTTATCTTTACAAAAACAGTCTGTCCGGGTCAATTCCGTCGTCGGTTGAGGCCTTGAATTTGAATATAATGGACCTGTCTAATAACAGCTTGACTGGGAGAATACCTGATGAGTTTGGAAACTTGACAAAGTTAACAGGGTTGGCTCTGATGTTCAATGAATTATCAGGTGAAGTACCAGCTAGTATAAGCAGGTTACCATCACTTATAAACATTAAGCTGTTCATCAATAATCTATCAGGCTCAGTTGCCACCTGATTTTGGGAGATATTCAATGCTCAGGACATTTGAGGTTGCAGACAACAATTTTGTTGGAAATTTACCGGAGGATTTGTGCAAGAATGGAGCTCTAATTGGTGTGGTTGCTTTTGGCAACAATCTCACAGGAGAATTACCACAATCCCTTGGGAACTGTAACACTATGCAGGTTGTTCAGATTCAAAGTAACCGATTTTCGGGCCAAATTCCTGCTGGTTTGTGGACAGCAACAAATTTAACAACTTTGATTATAAGTGATAACTCTTTTACCGGTCAGCTACCGGATAAAGTTGCATCAGGTTTGTCAATTCTTGACATCAGTAATAATCAGTTTTCAGGTGAACTTCCATCTGGGGTGTCCTCTTGGAATAATTTGAGGGTGTTCGAGGCAGGCAATAACCTCTTAAGTGGTAACATTCCTCAAGAGTTGACTTCTCTTCCACAGTTGGCTACACTTTTGCTTGATGGGAATCAATTTTCTGGGAGATTTACCATCAACCATCACCTCGTGGAAGTGGTTAAATGTATTGAATTTTCGTAGTAACAGGATTTCTGGCCAAATACCTGCTGTAATTGGTTTTTTACCTGTCCTTAATGAGTTGGACTTATCAGAAAATGAATTCTCAGGTGAAATTCCAGCTCAACTTGGCCTTCTGAGGGTATATTCATTGAATCTCTCCTCAAATCGCCTCTCCGGTAGAATCCCTGGTGAGTTTGAAAATGCAGTTTTTGACAGAAGCTTCTTGGATAATCCCGGTCTTTGTTCAACTAATCCAACGTTAGGTCTCAGTAGCTGTGTTTCAGAAGCAAGAAAATCAAAAACTATTTCATCTAAATTTGTTGCCGCTGTTTCAAGTATTGCTGCAGTTGGATTTTTATTGGCTTTAGCATACACATTCTTTATTATCCGAGGTTACACAAAGAAAAAGCAGATATCGGATTCAACGTGGAAACTAACCTCATTTCAGAAGTTAGATTTCACTGAATCATCCCTTCTGTCAAGTTTGACAGAAAGCAACCTGATTGGAAGTGGAGGGTCAGGAAAAGTCTACCGTGTTCCTATAAATCGTTCGGGTGGATGTGTTGCTGTTAAGAAGCTTTGTAACAGCAAAAGGTTGGATAAGAAGCGTGAAAAGGAATTTCTTGCAGAAGTTGAGATTTTAGGCACTATTCGCCACTCCAACATTGTGAAGTTAATGTGTTGCATTTCAACTGAGAGGTCGAAGTTATTAGTCTACGAGTACATGGAAAATCGTAGTCTGGATCGTTGGCTTCATTGCAAGAAAAGATCATCGAGCAACACAGGTTCAGTCCATCATATTGTCCTGGAATGGCCTAAAAGGCTGCAGATTGCGATTGCAGCAGCTCGAGGGCTCCGCTACATGCACCATGACTGCTCACCACCTATAATTCACAGAGATGTGAAATCAAGCAACATTTTGCTAGACTCTGAGTTCAATGCAAAGATTGCAGATTTCGGCCTAGCTAGGATCAAAATGTTGGTGAAGGATGGAGAGCCCAATACAATGTCAGTTGTTGCTGGCTCTTTTGGATACATAGCTCCAGGTAAATGGCATTCTATTACATTTTCTTAAATCTATTCGTTATGATAACAACGATTTCCTGACAAAGATTTCTTGATTGTGGATTGCAGAATATGCTCAAACAAGAAGAGTGAACGAGAAGATTGATGTGTTTAGCTTTGGGGTCATCCTCCTAGAACTGGTTACTGGAAGAGAAGGCAATGAGGGAGATGAGACTTCATCGCTTGCAGAATGGGCGTGGCGCTACTTTCAAGAAGGAAAACCATTGCTTGATGCCTTGGATGAGGATATTATGGAGCCCTGTTACTTGGAAGATATAACCAATGTGTTCAAACTTGGTATTTTTTGTACTAGTTTGGTGCCCTCGAACAGGCCTACGATGAAGGATGTTTTGCAAATCCTACTCAAGCGTGTTCATTCAGACCCATTTGGAGAAAAGAATGGCAGAAGTGAATCCTGCATGATGTTGCCCCCCTCCTTAAAAATTCTAAGCACGAGAGGTCATTAATCGATGAAGACAGCAGTTTCGGCTCAATAGTTCGATGAAACTTGAAAATGTACACATCAGGTGATTGAAATACAAAATTGGGAAATCAAAGAAGGCTCTGAATCAAGAAGCAGAAGAAGGCTTAGGAGCTAGTACAAGTTCATGGGGCATGGCTACTTAGAGATACTGTTCAGATTAGCTAATACTACTAACAGTATAGAACAAAGATTTACAGTATTCTCAAATTAGGCATACTTAAACCAATCGGAGTATAGTATGGATAAAAACAATGATAGGCTAAAAGCAAGCATTTGCACAGTTCTAGAAATAATGGAAGTCGGTGCAGCTGCTGCAAAGCAGCATTGTTTTGCTATCTATAATTTTCCTTTCAATAAAAGACTAGTAATGTATTTTCTCCTTACAGTCTATAGCATTTTATATGGAGACATTCCAAAACAGCAACTAGATAAAGAAAGGTTTACAAATGATATGGTGTTTCATTGTTTAAACACATTAGCAAATCTTGAAGCCTAGAACTCCAGACTTCATTTGATCTGAAGAGTATCATGTACCAGATGTGCACAAAAAAGTAATCTTGAATGCTCAAATTTATTCCCTAATTCATCACTCAAATGATCTTACAATAGTGCCTTAAGACACCAAAGCCAAAAAGGTAAAAAATATATGATTGGCAAAAATATGAAGACACTCTCTCAGTTATGGGCCAGTATCCTAGGGCTACATGCGTCCATGGCTCAATTTAGAGCTCCACAAGAGCATAAATTAAACAGTGTTTTGCAAGATCCCTTGATTTGGCAGCAGAAAGGCTGCAATTCTTCCCATGGAAAATAAAGGCGGGTTGAAATATAAGAGAATCTATTTTATGCAGCAGTTGGGCTCGTACCAGGATCAAGATTCCTCTACTTCAAGATACTGCGAATGAGAGGCAGCCAGGAGGGCAGCCCCAATGCCAGAACAAACACCATCGTTTGAAAGGACAACTGAAACATTTTCGTAAGCATCTCCCAGCAATTCCTGAAGAGTGCTATCCATACAATTTCTGAATTTTGTGTAGTGCTCAAATAGTCCGCCATCCAAAGCTACAACCGACTTCTGCTTCTCACCGTCCTTTATAGTATCTCTTCCCAATTTTTTGAGAATTCCTAGTATTCCAGCAGCAGAGAGGCGTGCTCCACGTGAGGCAACAATATCACACAACTCCACAATGACTTTCCGTACTTTAAGTGAAGAATTAGGGATCTGCCACCAGGAACAGAGAAAAATATAAGAAGTTTGTCTTTCAGCTATGTAGTATACCACCTTTGAAATGTGCTTAAGAATTGATGCTAGTGTACATGAAAACCCAATAGACTATGGAATTCTACAATCTATGGAGGAAATTAAACAAACATTTAGCAACTTCGTCTTTCTTTTCCATTGCCTGGTAGGGTACCTCTAAAATATCCTTTAGCTTGGTGCCAATCAACTTTGAGATCAGAAGATGTGTCGTGATGCATTGCAGACATTTCAGGGGTCCTGGAAATAGAACAGTCAGTAACTATGATTCAAGTTTAATGCATCAGAATTACTCAAACAAAATATTAAAAGCATATTAATGCAGAAAATCTATAGATCATGGTTTGTGACCACAAAATACAATTCCTTCCCACCAAAATTGAAATTTAATCTAGGAGACTTGAAAAAATGCTCACAAACCAAAACATAAGGTCGACATCATCATCTAATCACACACCTCAATATGAATGGAATCTTTAGCTTCGGAGGGACAGTATCACCAAACAAGGCAGCTTCTTCAGCCATCCTGCACAATACTCTGCGCACAATTTCCCCCAAATACATTCCTGAAATAATTTTCTCAAAAATCTGCACCAGTTAGGTGGCATTAGATTTTTGAAATATAATGATCCATATTAACCTTAAAAACAGACAAAAATAAACAGCTATAAAGTGCTCTGTTGACCTGTTCCCCAGGGTTTAAACTCTCAGCATCAAGACCTTGATCATACTCAGTTAGTGGAAGATGTGATGACCTGAAGTTACCCCATTCCATGTTGATTACCTTCACAATTTAATAATGTAAAGAAATTAATTTTGATAGACACAATACGAGAAGATGAATTAAGACTTGATTGTGGAATTAAACTGCTTATATTATTTTGGGAATGCCAACCATCTCTCCTGATTTAGGCAGCAGACCATGCCACTTTGGAATTGCATGTGCCCTCTCGACATATGCTGCATTAGTTCCTGTACCCAGGATAACAGCAGCAACAACGTCTCGGTTGTTGTATCGACCTCCTGCTAGGGTTCCAACCGTATCGTTGACCTATAGTAGCCAAGCAATATCAAAATTTTGTATGCTAAAAGAGATTTTACTTTTGAAATAAGAAAGTCCCCCAGATGGACAGCAGAAAAACGACTATCCTTTACAAATAAGGGAATTAAATATGGACTGATTATAACTCACACAAAGCAGCCACACGCATATCAAGGCCAATCCTTTCCATTGCTTTTGTCAAGTTTTCCACGACATCTTGTCCAACCTACTCAAATGTGAATGCAGGAATAGAAAGATTTAGACAAAACAATCATTAATCTTGCGTATACCACAGATACTGCATTTAATGATTGATCGAGTTTGCAGTGCTACCAAGGAATGAATAAATGTCAGGTACTTACAGTATCTTCTATTGAGAAGCCTTTTGTCCATTGGATAAGAGTCCCACATGTTATAGATAATTGCCTAACTGGGAATGAAAAGGTGAAACCCAGCTCCCTTTGCCTACCAGGTGGTAGACAAAAATCTTCACCTTCTGTAGCCACAAATTTTGCCAGTGCACCAGCAAGGAAATCAAATAATGCCTGAAAGCAGCGAAGTTTAATGTCTGAACTTCAGTAAATAAAGCACTCAATCAGCATGTCGTAGCACTGCTTTTATGTTAGGAATAACACTTACTTCTTTTGAGCCGGTAACCATCAAGTGTGGAGGAATTGAAACCTCTTCATATTCTTTTTTGACCAAACGATTTTCATTTCCACCCAATTGCACACGCAGTACGCGGAAGTTTGTACCACCAAGGTCCAAGGCATAAAATAACCCTTTCTCATCCCTTTAAAAAGAAAAGATGGAAGTCATTAGGCATTATGCAGCTATAAAGAAAGAAATTTTGTATGAGTCAACATAAAAAGAGCACTTTTGAAATCAATCATTTGTATGAATCATAGTACTTTCTTTTAGGGGAAAATCATAGTACTTCGTCCAACACTTAAATCAACATATACAGAAAAGTAACAAATCAATGGCTACAGCAATCAAATTTCTTTTTCAACTGAATCCAAAAGATAGTCAGGTCAGTCATGGAAATGAAATTCAAAAATTAGATTTAATTTCCTCAACCAGATAGATAGAAAAGCAGCTATTCTACAGAATATGTTACTCCTATCATTGAATTAAACCAATTGTCTTAATCAGATGTTATTCACTAAGACTCACAACACACATGTATCGAACAACATAAAAATTTATTAAAACTGTGCACTTTTTACTTGAAACATCCGATCCCTTTGATATGATCCTGCAAATATTTAATTGAACAATTAAATTCCGTCTATCTGTATCCCACGAAAAATATATTTTAATAAATTAATCCCTGTTTCTATTTTTGTGAAAGAAACTATTTTTATTAGAGATACTAATCCTGACTTGGGAAATTAGCCTCAAGTCTCATCAGACATAAATAATCAAACAGTATTAAAGAAAAGGAAAAAATAATAATCATAATTTCAGTAAAACCAACTAACGAAATTTTTTTTAAAATTCAAACTAGTCTAATAAGTGTAATAAAATAATTAACAAATTACTTTCAAACAAAGCCAAGTTTACAACTTTAATTTAAAAAGAGTAATTATTTATCACCAGAACTGAAATTAACTTCAAAATACTGAAAAAAAAATAAGTAAATAAATAATCTTAAAAATTTCGCAAAGATAATCATACCCCGTGGGGAGGTTATCAACGTGGCTGATAATCATTTTAAGTTTACTGCCACCTTCAGAAGCAAGTCCGGCGTGCATCTCGACTGTCATGGCATCGGCGACTTGCCGGAGCTTTGCAGTGGGGGTCCCACACTTGTCCTCCAGCTCCTTAAGTATAGCTACAGCCTTAGCCCATTTCCCTAAGCTCTTCATTCGATTCCTCACCACCAACGCCGCCACCTGTCTCTTATACACATCTAGATGTGTATGCCGCCGCCGTCACCGCGGAGATGTTATTCCCCATCTCCCAATATACTGTGCCACTATTTAGCTAATAAATTTTTTTTAAAGAAATAATTAATAGTATAATAAAGTTGGTAGCTTTAATGAGAAATGAATTTAATATTTTAATAAATATTCCGATTTTTAAGAAATGATGATCTTTGTGCTTGTGGAATGAAGGAAAGTATACTTGTCTAGAAGAAATATGGAGGATTTTTTTTTATTTTTGGAAAGTAGATTCTTTTTAGGTATTTGTATAATTGTTATATTACATCCCATTTACTATATTGTCATTGTAGTCAACCCAACAATTTTTTAATCGAAATTTCATTTTAAAATTTTAATTTTTGAACCAACTTGTTAAAATACTATTATTATTATTTTTATTATTATTATATAAAACCAACTTTTCAATTACATAGAAATTGAGTTTTTGTGAAGAGAAAAATATAACGAAAAATTTTAAGTTACGTATTGATATTTCTTCAGTTCTATTTGTTTTGTTATAATTTACTATTAATTAACGTATTTAATTTTGAAAATCAATTATATTTGATTTCTAATTTGTTCTAAAATTTGAACTTTCGTGTAGTAACATTTTATATACATTTCATTTTTATTGAAAAAATCATATAAATTTATATAAATTTACTATATTAATCCGTTTAACAAAAAGGCCAATTGTGATAAATAAATAGAAGAGGGTATTAATTACACGTGATATCTGATAATGAAATTTGGAATGTAGGAGGAGTATAAAGGAAAAAGGAAACTAATGTTGTATTCAAATTCATTTCCAAAAAAAAAAAAATGCTGTATTCAAATTGAATAGGACAGATACTTTTTTTAAAGATATTTGTTATTATTATCATTTTTTTCATTTTTATAATTTTTGTGTGTCCCATTCTTTTTGTTGTTGATTGGTTGAGGGAAAAGGCCGTGAAAGCTACTTTTCACAAATGTGGTTCTTCCACTTTAAAAATCTAAATGGATGAATTTTGTCTGTTTTTGTTTTTCTTTTTGTCCGTGTGTTTCTGAAAAATTTCGAGGTTCGGACACCTAGGAGGATATGGATGCATGAATCATAGTAAATTCTACAATAAATAGTTTGGTAAAAAATAAAAAATTAGCTAAGTGACAATCGTAAAAGTATAGAGTAAGTTTTAGTTATTCACTCCGCAATATAAAATAGATATGACAGTTGTTGAGATAATTAAAAACAAATTTTATAACTTTTCAATCATCTAACAGTTAACGAATGTGTAATGTCCACTATTTCAGCAATATTACGTAGAAAGCCCCCAAGTTCTAGACTTATAATTAGCTGAGTTGATGACAATTTTAATTGGCAAAGCCAAGATTATAAAATTGATTGCTCTAGAGGTCGAATCTCAGAAGAGCAAAGTCATGCTTATGCAGTTATATGTAAGATTAAGGTTTATGAGTAATTATGTGGTTTTATGAAAATTCAGCACTATGATTAACAAAAGTCTTGAACCATTAAAATGATTACTTAAGATTAAGGTTTATGAGTAATTATGTGGTTTTACGAAAATTCAGCACTATGATTAATAAAAGTCTTGAACCATTAAAATGATTACTTATGCTAAGATTAAGGTTTATGAGTAATTATGTGGTTTTATGAAAATTCAGCACTATGATCAATAAAAATCTTGAACCATTAAAATGATTACTTATGCATGAAAATGAAAAACGTTGTTGTGAACTATTAAAGAACATGAGTTTTCATTTTAAAATCAATATTGGTAATAAATGGAGTGATCTAAAAACTTATTAATTAGGTTAAGATCTTTTTGATTAATCGATGTAAAATTTATATTTTTTTTAATACCTTTAACATCAACTACTAATTAAGTAATTGTAAAGAAAATTATTGGTCAAATTTGACAGAAAGAGCATGTTGGATAGAATGATGCTTGAATTTTAAACGCATAATAACTGAGGATACGTAGTTTAGTTATCATGCAAAAGGAAACGTATAAATATTAGTACTTGTGATGACGAGGTATATATTAACAACAGATTGTTTATCTAATAAACATTATTTGTTTCAAATAGTTGCGCTAGTAACAATACCGAAAATTTTTAAAATAAATCGAATTCATGATATTATCTTATAAAGGTTATTTAACTAATTTTAAAATAATAAATTTATGATATAGTATTGTATACTTGATTCACTTGATTATTATCCAAAATAAATAAATAAATAAAGACATTTGATCAAGTTACTGGGAGTAAATCTTTTATGTTTTTAATTACACACTCTACAACGTAAAATAGATATGACAATCGATGAGATAATTAAAAAATAAAATAATTTAACTAATTTTTAATCATTTAATAATTAAAAATACTTACTCCACAATTAAAAAATGATTAACAAATAATTTTTCCAACTTACAGAGCGAAAACTTCAAGATTTAGGAGTACGATGAGAACTGAGAAGAACGTCCAGACAAATTAAACCGATGATCTCTGCAGAGTGAAGACTTGAACATTTGTACGCAACATTGATTGACCATGCAAATATTGGTCATAATAATTAATGCATGCATGCATGTGTCTATCAAGGATGCTGCATAATTATAGTAGCTTATATACCTAATTAATTCATTTATATTCTTAGAAGTGAACCAAATTAATTAAGATAATCCTGTTGTTATTATATAATTAGGAGAAAAGGCCAATTAAGACAAACAACATTGCACATGGGAAGATAGATCGACAGGTTACTGAAAAAGTCAGGACATTGTTAGGAAGTTTGGAAAAAACATGACTTAAACAAACTTATTTCTAGCCTAATAGGTATAATAGTAATGGAAATGTACCTAATCGCAACACCCGATTTCTGATATCTGTCATGCATGAAGATGAAAAATTTTAAAATGAACCTGAATTTTTTTACCTATAATTATCAGTTACTCAAAAAACCTATCAATTCTATGAATTCAAATTTGGAACTTATTACTTTACATAGAACACAGAAGAAAGAGCTACAATTCTGTGAATTAAATTGTGGAGTAGGTTTTTATTTTTTACCATAATAATTTGGCATCTTTAATTGTCATTGAATAGCAACCACATAAACAAAATCATTGAACTCTAAACTCTACCCCATTTTTTTGTGAAGAAAAAATCTAGCATCTATAAGTCTATAACAATGAATTTCGCTCAATGGCACTTTCAAAAAATTGGAAGTAATAACATGTCAATGCAGTTTTGCCTCTTGCATTTGGGCCACTTCTTTGTAAGATGATAAGTCCAAAAAATCCTTTAAGATTACCTGGCTCATTAGTTTTTGGAAACTTCCTTTGGGCCAATTCTAAAGTATAGTATAAAGTGCATCAGATGTGATAAGAAACTCTTATACACATCTAGATTCAATTTTATTGACCAAAATTTAAAAACTTGAAATTTAAATTTAATTTAAAAAATTAATGAAATGAATATATTTATAATTTTAATTGAATTTTGATGAATTAAAATTCAAAATTATAAGTCATATGTATCTATTGTTTCATCTATTAATAATAAAATTATGTTAATATTTAGATTAAATATTTAAAACTTTAAATTTCTTAATTATACAATTCTTTTATATATTGCTCATGAGCAATTCAGAAAATTTATGTTTCAAAGATTTTGTTAATAATTTATTTATTTTTTAGTATTAAATAAACTCAACTCGTACAAAAATTCGTGATTACTCAATGAGTTTATTGAGTTTAATTTAAATTTCGATATTAATCAAATTTTTTTATCGAGTCACATAAATAATTCTACCAAGTTGAGTCAACGTAGTAGAACTCGACCGATCTAATACATTCTATTCTAAGACAGGGTTTGGTTCTTTTTTAAGTTGGATTATTTAAACAAGAATTTGGATAGTGCATTTCCAAATTACCTAAATTTTATGGTTTGACAAAAATAAACAACTTTCATGAATTTCATTTTAATTTTGCATAACATTTTGGAATCAAAAATTTGAGAATTGGGTTTATATCCATACAAAAGGAACCATAATATACTATATTCAAGTTAAACAAAAAGATGTAAAATAGAAGCTACGTTTCAATTGCAAACATTAAACTTCTTCTCAGAAAGAAAAAAAAAATTAAATTGTAAAATTCTAAATATAAAGGTCTAAAAGCAGCCTGAGTGATTGATTGGCGTTTAGCCAAACCAAAGATTAGCCCTAGCATCATAAGATTCACAAGCTTTAAATTATTCCTTAGTAAAATTCTTAGTATTAATGCCTTGTTCAAGAGAATAATGTATGGGATAGTAAGTCATTTTAACTTTTAAGCTTTGAGAATACCAGCAACTAGTGATATTCCTGGCGTCCCCATCTCTTTATTTGCACGTTTAGAACATTGAAAATTTTTTTCTACTCACTTCATATTGCGGGATGAGTATTATATGTCGTTGAATGATTGAAAAGTAGAGGGTTTTATTATTTTTTCAGTCATCTCAATAGATGTCATATTCAATCTAGCCAAGACTTACTCTAGGACACTAAACGCTGAAGGATTTATTTATTTTTTTCACTAGAAGCTGAAGCTTTCTCCAATCATTTCCATCAAAAAAATGAAAAAGGTTTATTCCAAAACAAGTGTGAAAAGAAAGGATAACTATTTTTAGTACATCATGAGTTGAAGTTGGACACACAAGTTGGCCATTATGAATTCTGGCGTACTAAAATTTGCATTTAGGTAAGATTAAAGATCAAAAGATGAACCACAAACTTAAGTGCAAAAGGCCAAACAAAAGTATCATATTGTTCGATTTAAAGCATTGTTTCTAAAATATTTTCGAAACATAAAACGGCATAATTAATTAAGTCTTAAAAATATTATCGATAAAGAAGTTAGCACTTATCACATCTTTCACTAACTCTATGTTACGAGAGATGTGAAAATAAAACCACTCTAGTTTTTTTGTCGTTGTCTAGGTAATTACTTAGCAAACTTTTGTTTCTTTGGCTGAACAAAATTTTGCCCAAAGATATCAACTAACATCTTAATTTTAATATATATCTTAATTTCACAGTTGGTTTTTGTAAAACGGTAGCAAAATTATTAATATAGCTAACTAACTGATTTGCATAAATACACCAAAATTTTCCCAATCAATATACCTGTTATCAATCTTCCAATTCTAATATGGAACCGATAAATACATATTTCCAAAATGTCAACTCTTCTAGAGAGAATTCGCAATAGTTTTCAATGTTTATAATATTTGTATCATGTTTCTTTGTGGGAAACGTTAAAAAATTAATTAATTAATAACCCGCAATCAATCACGGAAGTAATAAATTTTTTTTTTACTAAACTACTAATAAGAGAATTCGCAAACATAATTTTAGCTTGACATAGTGTGGTGACTTTTTTGGTGGGATCTTTGGAAATTTTTTTACATGAACTCGATTTATGATATAATATTATGGATTTCTGATTCATATTGAGTCACATCACTTAATATCACTTTACATCATCTAATTAGGTGATGTGACATAAAATAAATTAAAGTATTCATAATACTATGACATAAATCTCGTCCATGTAAGAATTTCCCGCTATCTTTGTATTTGGACGAATGAATGATGTTGTGCGGGGACGTCGTAGCAATATTCTAGTAAAATGCCAAGAAAATCCACCTTTACTTTTCGTACAATAAGATCCTTGAATCCAATTATTTCCATCCATTAATTATATATTTTGGTTCACATTGTTAGGTCAATGTAATCTGATCCCCTAATCATCCCAAATCTAACCGTAATCATTCTATAATTCTTCTGCATTTGATGGCAATAGTTGGAAAAATCATTTTCTAAATCTGCATTTGCGAACTGTCAACATAATAAAATGTGTGATGAATTTTCAGCTTAATTGAGTGGTGAATGTTGTTGACTCGGTTCCTTTTTTATGTAACAATTCATCTAAACTTTTATGAGAATGCGCATTAGATTTTGAAAGTTGAAGAATTTGTTTCCAACTTTTCCATTTTGCATCAATTAAGGAATCCTTTTCCCACCTGGTGATATGTGTTTTACTTTGCAAAAAGAACCATTTATACCTTTTGACTTTCCATTAAATTAGAATAAAATCAGCTAATCACCGACCCCATCAACCTTTCTTATCTAATTGGTGGGAGAAAACACCTGGTTTTGGTTGTCATATTGGATTCCTAGAATAATTCTTAGATAGATCGATTTTATAATAAATGTTTTTTATTATGACATCATTCATATCACTCAATTAAATTAATTTGTAATTTTAAAATTAAATGATCAATAATACCTTTCATATTATATATTCGATTAATTAAAAAAAATTTCTCTTCCCACACTGTACTTTGCTCTCATATTTTAATTTCATAAGAAAAATTAATCTTAATTTTATTTACGTTGTGGAAATTACGTGTCCGAACTATGAAAAAAATCTCTCTGAGCCAATTAGTTGGTCATGTCGAAAAACCAGTCCGCAAACAGTAGGACGAGAACCTAAGAAGGGCAAAGATTTTACTGGTGCAGTTTCTGAAAATTGCCTAATTTGGTAATATAAAAAGAGTGTACCTATACAAAATAATAAATAAAAATTAAATTCATGATGAAAAGAAAGAATGAATTCATACAAAGATCTAAAATCAGAAGATTAGGCCCAAGTTAAACTGGTGCTTGCTGTTGCACTAGGAGCCGTTGCACCAGGTAAGTAATGATGTTTTTTCATCCAACATTATTAAAAAAAAATTTGCCACTTCAATATTAATTGTATGAATTAGTTTACTATTTTATGTTTTCTTCTTCACATCCATTTTTTTTAGCATGTCATCACATACTTATTCCGTTAATATTATTTTTATATATAGAATAAAGTATTTTATTTATTTAATCACATTATTTTGGTTTTATTTTTTTTATTTTCTCTATTATTAATAATTAATTCATTATTTTGTATTTAAAATTAATCAACTAACTCACTTCGTCATGCTACTTAGAAAAAAAAGAAAAAAATTTAGAACAATAAATTTAGTTTATTATCATTTTCAAATTTAAGAGTAGAATTTTAATAAAGAAATTCACAAAGTGTAACTACAAATATTTAGGGAAATTGTGACATTTTCTACTCTTTTTAGATGAAAATTTCAATTTCATTAAATTTTAGGGAGTAATTTGTAGATAAAATAAATATAGAGGACAATTTATAACTATTCCCTATTTATGGGGGTAAAATATTTTTAGATTATGTGATTCTTTTTTAATAAGAAATTCACGACAAAGTAGGTTAGAGATAAATCCACTTCATTAAGAATGTCCCGCACTCTTCACTAACACAATCACAACTCAAAAGATACATAAACTACTTGTAACAGTTTATGTTACCATTACCCAAAAACAGAAACTCTCAAGATTGGTACGTCTATTAGAAGGTATTTTGTTAACTAGAATCAACTTAAAAAGTTAAAATCGATGGGTGGTTTTTGACATGTGTAAGAAGAGCAAGGTCACTTACTTAAATCCTATTCATCCAAGCTCTTATATGATGAACCCCTACCTTCTACAACTCTCATCCTTTTTTTTTTTTTTTTTTTTGGCCGTTAACTAATACTGAGAGAGTGAGAGAAAATTATTGAAGTTCTTGCAAGTCTTAAGAGTGCTACAATTATACAATTATGAGATGAGAGTACGACGATCACAGTTTCTCCAAATGAGACGTGATAGAATTTTTGTATTTACGTATCTTTTTTTCCTGTCGTTCAAATTGATTAGTGTTGTCTCCCTTGTGTATGGGACTGACTAATCTTATACACCGAACCTTTTTCTTACTTTCTTTGTGGTTGGATCGAACTTTTTTAGTCGTCACTTTGTAAAATGGAGAATGGCTTCAATCAAAGAAGAAACAAATTGGGAAAAACGTTAACGAATGGGAGAGTTGGAAAAAGGAGACCCGCACGCATTATTTATTCCACGGCGGTGGCATTTTTGCACATGGTTGGAATATTGATATTATGACATTTGTACAAAAGAAAATAGTTTTCAAAGTGACATTTTAAAATTATTTTATGTGTTAAAATAATATAACTCACCCTAATTTTATGTCTGTTAAGGTAATTAAAAAATTGAAAACAATTATAACGTTTTATTACTCCCTTTAAATGAAAATTTTAATTTCACTTAAATTTGAGAAATAATTTATAGAGAAAATAAATACAGGAGATAATTAATAACTGTCTTCTATTTATAAGGGGACAAACTATAATTAAACTATAAATAAATTTCTGACAGGAGAGATACTAAAAACAGCATATTCCATGTAAAATTGCGAGAAAAATTTACGTAAGTAGTCCAGAAGATATTTTTTAGAAATTGGCCGAAAGTCAAAAGGAAAATATGTTATATAACAAGTTTTTTTATGTTATCTAGTACTACGTTATGTAGCTAATAATTCAAGTTTGGAGCCCATATTTTGCGGTTGGGAAACTATGTTTTAATTGCGTTACAATCATTATTCGATATTATATTTTCCATACAAACCAAATTCATTATAATAGAGGAAAAGCAGTCTACAACGTGGTTTGTAATGGTATATCAATTGACTGGGATCCAGAAATATTAGTACAAATTGTCAGCAGACAGTTTTTTAAAATTAAATTTCTAATAAAATTCAAAATCCCAACTAAAAGCTACCTACTCATTCAATAGTTGTAAGGAAAAAGCAAAAGAGGTAAGATAATTAACCTGTTGATAATATCAATATTTCCTCAGTGCATGAAGTATCTTGATTTTGCTTCCTAAAATATCCTACGTAATATTCAAACTAAATCTTGAGCTCTCTAATTCAATTTTAATATTTAAAGTATTTTCTTATTATTTATTGAGTTAAATTTCTTAGCTAAAAAAGGTTAATCAGTTAAATGTCTATGCGAATATAATCGTATTTTGATTTCTTTTGGATTTTATACATGGTAGATAAGAAGTCGAATGTCTCATAATGTTTGTTTTACATTGTGTTAGATCTCTTACCGTCTTTATCCCTTATTATTATTATTATTATTATTTAAAAGAATTATAGCAAGAGAAGGATATAAGTAATTAAGTTTAAACACACACACAATTTATAGCTCTATCATGTGAATTTTTATTTTACCTAGTATTTCCATGCTCAGCTATTCTTAGTAAACAGATTTTTGAATTCGGTCAGCGTTTTAATTATGGACGCACATAAATAAAATGATTGTACATATTAATATAAAAAATAATAAATATAACTCTTATTTTAATTATACGTGGGTTCGTATAAAAATTTCACTTTTAGCTAAAAATTACAAATTTTTGTGTGTTGTGAATGTATTTATAAAAAAATTTCATTTTAGATGGGATGGATTTCATACACTATGTGAAACAGAAACGAGTGAAAAAAAAAAAAAAGAAAGAATCCAAAGATGGTTAAGGGAGTGCACGTGTGCTACTCACGTGTTTTCCTTTTTCTCTTCCGTGTACTCTTTATTGAAAATTCTTTCATTTCAACTTTTAAACCATACTTAGAATTGGGCTATTGTTCAATTTGTAGATTTGTGGTCATTAACTAGAGAAGTTACATAGACAATTTGATGTCTGATGATATCAGTATATTCGATATACTAATTTTATTTGACATCATATTACTTATTAAACTTGTTTAATCGTCACTAAATTTATGAGTAAAATCGTATACCAAAGTATTTTCTACAAATAAAAAGAAAGTGTACAAGATTCTTGTCACATCATCATCCGGTAATCCAACTGATCTATAATAATAGTAACATTAATTCACGTGGATTGATCTGCTATTAATCCACTCATTCATGCAATTAAATTCTGATTTGGAGTAAACTTACAAGAAATTAATTACGCTTCCATTGTAAAACAATCCTTACAAAACAAAACTAATTAGGAAGATCTACATTTTTCCTCGTGATTTTTCGTTAATGTAATTATATAAGTTGACAATTCACACTTAACAGCAAAACTTTCGTTGTCAATCACTAACAGCGACTAAAGGAAACTTTCTCGTTTTGGTTCTAGCTAGCCTTCTAGGTTGTCTTGGCTTCCTCGTGGTAGACATAGTACTCTTGTATTTGGAGATATAACAAGCAAGCAGTGTTGCTGTTTGGGAAGAGAGATCATTTATTAGAAAAATTGTTTGCTATTCACTCCTTATTATGGAGTTAGTAGTATTATATATTGTTGGATGATTAAAAAATAACGGAATCTAATTACTTTTCAGTTATCTTAACAGTTATCATACTTATTTTACATTGTGGAGTGAGTAGTCAATACTTCATTCATTTAGGAAAAATTGCCAAAATAGTCCCTCAACTTTTGCACTTTAGCCAGAGTAGGATAGTCCCTCAACTTTCTTTTTAGCTAGAATAGTCCTTCAACTTTTTTTTTATCCAAGAATAGTCCTTTAACTTTTATTTTTTAGCCAAAAAAGTCTTTTTATGGTGTAGTCACCATAAATTTTTTTTTTTTTTTTTATAAATTTCAGATGAAAGGACTATCTTGGCTAAAAAATAAAAGTTGGAGGACCATTCTGGCTACAAAAAAAGTTGAGGGACTATTTTGGCTAAAGTACAAAAGTTGAGGGACTATTTCAGCGATTTTCCCATTCATTTATCAATTCAAACTTTTTTTTTTTCCCCGTTTAAAGCCATTAATTTGTTTGTTTTCTCATTCATTAAGGTTAGTGGAATGGGATGTTCATTAATCTACAACATGCATAAAAGTTGTCCAATTACACAAAGTCTAGCCGATAATTGACTTAATGCACGACGTTATATGTTTGCTTTTTATTTTTTTCAAAAAAAATAAAATTTACGAGGAGGAGGGTATGCTTCATCTTTATAATAAGCTAAGCTAAACAATCTTGAAGTTCATGACAAAATAAATGTCAGGTTAATTTGCTTAGCATAGTGGAATTACAAGGTGCTTCATTATGTCAAATTAGTTAGTTATATAGTAATCCATAAATTTATCCCTCTCTTAGTTTGATGTTTTAATTCGCTAAGAATTTTTTATCTCACATTATATCTAACTTCTTATCATACTATTAAATGAACGGTCAATATTATTTTACTAAAATTATATATTCGGTAGAATTTTAACAATTTATTATGTGATAGAAGATCCGGTTACATTTTAATTCTTTAAAAAGAGAATACTTCTGTATTCTTTTCAAGGTTGACTATAACTGTTTCAACGAACCAATGAAATCCAACGAAGATACGTACCAATGCTAAAGTTTGACCAATTTAAGGTTTCAAATTTCCATCGGGCACTAATCCACCATCATCTCCTTGCTTGCTGGAACGAAAATCTCTGATCTGACCATTTAACTCTTTGGTCCTTCTTTTTCGTGATTACCGGCATGCGGTGCTCCCCCAAAAGTCCAAAATAGGGGATACAATTGCATAATACGAAATAGCCCATAAAGTACAGATTTCACATCATAATGTACAAGTACACGAGTACCAAAAAATCAAGTTGTGTAGCAGTCTAAGCAGTGTAGCTTTCAATTCTAAACGCATCTAATCTCTCGGCCTTTTGGTTTGGCTGCTATTGCCTGGCTGGTGATGATGGATTTGATCAGGAAATGCATGCACCAACAACAATAGTTCCATTCCTAGTAAAAACACACATTTTACGATCTACTTAGGGAATTGGAGCTCTGAAATTGATTCCAACATCTCTAAAAACCTAGTACAAAAAGAAAAATTAATCACCCTCACAAATACTGTAATTTTAAAAGTGACGTACATTTAGTAAAACACTAATTGTAACATTTAGAAATAAGTTTTTAATTCTCGAAAGATTATCTATAAAATAGGAAATGTCATATCTAATTTTAGAAAGGAGAGAAGGTGAGAATAATGAACGATAGAACCTATTGAGTCTCTGACTTAAATCTTTCACTTTCCTATTTTCCCCCACCATAAAAGGCTACAATAAAAATAAAAAATTTCATTAAAATGAAGGACAAAAGCCTACCTTACATCTTCTATTTATACCTGAAGAGGAAGCAGGCAAGAGAGACAGAAACATACAAGATCATGAGAGTATCTCCATACACAACTATATTAATTTGTCGTCCTCATACTTCATTGTACTTAGCTAGTTAGAGAAAACAAAGATACTACTAGAAAACACCACCACTAACACTAAGTACTTCTAACCATCTCTGCTTTTATTTCTCTCTCTCTCTCTCTGTTTTTTTTATAATACTCCAAAAATGTGCAATCCAAACAGTACACCAAAACTCACCACCATCTCTGTGATTGATAATCACAAAACCTCCGCCTCCCCACCACCACCACCGGAAACCCATTTTTACTTCGATCTATTTGCGCTCCCCACCTCCTTAAAAATCCAAGAAAACATAACATAAAATCACTTTTGATGGTATACAATTTATCTTAACCACCCTACCTTCATCCTCCGAGATCATGCAAGAAACCAAAGCTCTCTTCAACCTTTCTTTTCCCATAGCTCTCACAGCCCTTATCCTCTACGCCCGTTCCATCCTCTCCATGCTTTTTTTAGGCCAGCTCGGCGACACCCAGCTCGCCGCCGGCTCATTAGCCATAGCCTTCGCTAACATAACCGGCTATTCCATTCTTTCCGGCTTGGCTCTCGGAATGGAGCCGCTTTGTTCTCAAGCTTTTGGAGCTCAGCTTCCAAAGCTTCTTTCACTAACCCTCCAAAGGTCTGTTTTATTTCTCCTTTTTTGCTCTATCCCCATTACCTTTCTTTGGATTAATATTTCTAATATTCTTCTTTATTTGCATCAAGACCCCTCTATTACTCGGCTGGCCCACACTTATCTTATTTTTTCACTCCCTGATCTTTTTACTAATTCTTTTATTCACCCCTTGCGTATTTACTCTTCGGGCTCAAGGTATTACTTATCCGCTCACCTTGGCTTCCTTGGCTGGTGCGGCTTTTCAGTTACCCCTCAATTATGTTTTGGTTATTCGGCTCCGGCTCGGCGTGGCTGGTGTTGCTGCTGCGGCTGCCACGTCCAATTTGGTGGTCCTAGTGACGCTTGTTTGTTACGTGTGGGCTACTGGCTTGCACGTGCCAACTTGGACGAAGCCGAGTCGAGAGTGCATTATTGGCTGGGGCCCGCTCATTCGGCTAGCCGCGCCGAGCTGCGTTTCGGTTTGTCTCGAATGGTGGTGGTATGAGATCATGATAGTGTTGTGTGGGCTTTTGGTGGACCCCAAGGCTACTGTTGCATCTATGGGAGTTTTGATTCAAACGACGTCGTTGCTTTATATTTTTCCGTCTTCACTCAGTTTCGCGGTATCTACTCGGGTCGGGAATGAGCTCGGAGCAAGCCAGCCCGAAAGGGCCCGGGTTTCGTCAATGGTGTCAATCTTCATGGGGATACACAATGTGCGGGCCTGATGGGCTTTTCGGCTATGGTCTTTGCAACATCTTTGACGGATTTGTGGGCCCGGATGTTCACCGATGATGTCAATATCCTACGGTTGACATCAGCCGCGCTGCCCATTATAGGACTATGTGAGCTGGGAAACTGCCCACAGACCGTTGGATGTGGGGTTGTGCGTGGGACCGCTCGCCCGTCCACAGCAGCTAACGTGAACCTCGGCGCATTCTATCTGGTGGGCATGCCTGTGTCGATTGGGCTTGGGTTTGGACTTGGTTTTGGATTCAGTGGGCTTTGGATGGGTCTTCTCTCGGCCCAGTTTTGTTGTGCTGGGCTGATGTTGTATGTGGTAGCCACCACAAATTGGAAATTCCAAGCCACTAAAGCACAAGTCCTCACGTGCACAGGATGTGGTGAATGCGACAGCGACCGGGAGCCGTTGATATGAGTGACGGTGACATCATCATCAGTCAAAAGTAGGCCCTATTGAATTAATATTAGTTTTTGGAATTTCAATATTTTTTTGGGGACTCAGCCCACTAATCTTGAGGGAATTTACTTGTATCTTTTCTGGTATTAATTTTGGGTCCCTCGGCCTAATTTTTGTAAGGATACTGGCACATTTTTTTTATTTTTTTTTTTGGAGTCTGTAATGTGAATAGTGACAATCACAATTTGAGTTTTGTTTCACTTTTTCTGGTGATAAATGACAATGGACTTGAATGCGACTTTTGCTGTTCTAAATTTCTTGTTTGATATGCGATTTATAAGTATTATTATTTAGAATATATTTATACAAAGTGATAAATCTAAAATGATAAATAAAAGTCATTGATGTGTCATTAGATTCGAAAAAGAAAGAAAGAAATTTGGCTGATGATCTAAAATCATGGAATTGTGATTTAATAAAATTTTGTCACGTGGGGTGGATTTGACAAGTGATTTTGAATTTGTGACTTTATAAATGATTTTCTTATTGCAAGTTATTAAAATATGCATTAATAACCTATCTTGACGATTATAAAAAAATGATTAACATACCGTCTGTCTAAGCTTTTTTTACAAAAATAAATAAATAAATTAAAATAGTTATATTATTCTTCTCTTCAAGTTTATGAGATGAAAGTTTTGTGTTCTATTCTCTTAATGACAATGGTTCATCTTCTAACTAATTCTTGTTTTCTTATTTTCCATTGAATTTTATCTGTAGGAGTTCCAAAAGTTAAACTCATTTGATCAATGACAATGCACAATCAATTCTCTCACCCTTTCAATTTTCCCTATATGGTTTCAACTTGACGAATTGTTACTCACAACATCAGCCATCCTATAAATAGAATCCGACTCTTATAACCTATTGCTTTTTGGTGGGCCGTAAAGCCTTCAAATTCATCATCAAACTCATGCATTGATCAAAATCACAGACAATCTATTCTCAATTTGCCACTTTTCCAAACAATTTACGGTCCAAGCCAGTCCACTTAATACGTATGTGATTTACACTAAATGAGTATAACAGCTACGCAATATAACCACCTTTTCTTTTTTCCCAACAAAAATGTAAGTTCCGTCCATGGGTTAAATAAATTCTTGGATAAATTGGATCAATGGTAAGTGTCATGCACTTTTTAATTCATATTTATTCACATCACTGCAATTTAATAAATAAATTCCTTAAGAATAATGTAAATAAATATGAATCAACTAATGCATAAAATTTATCATGAATCCAGTCCACCTTAAAATTTCCTTCCTTAGCCTTATCCTTTTCTACAACTCAAAAGGGCCTGTTTGCATAGTATTTGCAAATTTAATTGTTGAATATTAACTTTAATAGAAATATATAACACCAAATTTCAACCAATTTTCTTTGGGTGTCTAATCATCTTACAAATTGAGGCAAACTCTGAATGTTATATCACTCTGCTCCATAATTGACTATTAATTGTTTAAAAATACACTTGAATCAGGTAATTGGCAGTGACCATCGAAATCATTTCCATTTCCTGGGCTTTGAGAGAAGATCAATTTTATTTTAAAACAGCTAATTAGTACATACAAAGTTTATATTTTGACCAATGTTTTTACCAACTCAAGCGAGATGGATGAACCTTAAGAAAAGGAAAATAATAATAATAATAAGAAGAAGAAACTAAACTCTTGGTGAGTGCATGCGTATACCCTAAATAGTCTCAACGAGAATGCCCCATGCTTCAGAATGCATGAAACTTCTTGTGTATGTGACAGCATGTTGAGAAGAAAAATAACTTCAGTGTAGTTATATAAAGTAATAAATAAAAATTATTGATGTGTCACTAGATTCGGAAAAGAAAAAAAGAAAGAAAGAAATGGCACATGATCTTCTATCCTATCACTCTCTGTCACACCATCAAATGAACAGTCAAGATTATAGAGAGTAATTTAGTGGAGTAATCTTGAGTGTTCATTTGATGGTGTGACAGTGGGTGGTACAGAATGTGAGGACAGAAGATCCTTAACCGAAAAAAAGTCAAGTATTTAAAATCAAGGGCATCATGATTTAATAAGTAAGATCTTGTCATGTAGACTGATTTTGGAAAGTAATTTTGAAATATGACTTTGTAAAGTATTTTTCAAATAATTTATAGAACGAATTAAACCGCTGAAGAATTATGCATAAATTTGAAGTTCTTGAGATTGATCCTTTCATATATATTTCCTACTACCCTCTTTAGTCCAGACTTACCACTTCTTGAAACTTAATTCCTCCCTTCGAACCAATTAAGTTTATTATCTAATGATATTAAAGTTTGTATATAATACAACTTTTGATAAATCCATGCATGAGTTTCAACAGGAAACTTCCAGAAGTTACTTATCATGATTAGCAGAAGTGTATGTATACAGGACTCATGCAACTCTCATTACAAGGACTTCTCGAAGTCTACTGGATAGACGATCCCAAAATACAAGAAACCACTAAAGGAAAATTCATTACTTATCAAATTATATTTACATGATAAAATTATATTAAAGAGTCAACTTTTGATTTTAAATGACACACCAAGTTAGATTTCGTTCATTCGTTCACATATCTAATGACATATAGTAATTTTGTCGTTCATTCTTTCACAAATCTAATAATATGTCAATGATTTTGTTATAAAAGTAATATAAAATAAATTTGCCAGCTGGCCTGGCAGCAGCAGTTGTCTGTGTGACAAATCCTAAAATACAGCATGCATGCATGCATAATGGAGGAAAACTTAACTGGTAAAATAGATATAGTCCCCACTCCACCCCCATTGATGCATTTCCAAAGAGATTTTTTTTTTTTTTTCCCGGGGGACTGATGCATGATGTCATTTTAGGATATGTCAACAGCTCCCATTAAACTAGAAAGAATAATAAGGAAGAAGACTAGGAAAAAAAAAAAAACACTATAGCTGCATCATCCTCGCCCATCATTCTTTTCACATGGTTTCCCTAATTAATATTATACTACTACCACCTCACTCTTAATTTTCCTCTCTTGTCCCCTATCTGAGAACTTTTTCCTCTTTTCATAACTAGTTGAATTTTCTCCATGTTATCCTTCCCATCTCGCATCTATATATGCTAGAAAAAACTACCTAAAATTCACATATATTATAGTATTGATCAAACAAGGTAGCCCTTTGCTTTTGTCCACCTTGTGAGCAACATTTTTGGTAAAGTTGTTGTAGCCTAGCTTGCATGAGAAGAGTTTTTGAGGAGTTGCCAGGATTTGGTCAACTTAATTAGTATATCATGACATGTTTCCTATTGAGGAGCTGATCTTTGTTCTTACACCTCACTTTGTTTTCTACTCCTTCTGTTTCCTTTTAAATGTCATTTTAGGAAAAAAAAAATTTATTCCACTTTAAGTATTATTTTAAAAGTTCAATAAAGTATTATTGTTTTTAATCAATTTTGTCCTTATCTCTTTTCAACTGTATTAATTACTGAAGATAAAAGGACGTGAGCTTGGAGGAAGAGAAAATAATGAGCAAGAGAATTAATGTTGGGACTCTTTTCGTTTATTAGTAGTCAAAGGACAATTTACTAAGTCATAATAGATCAATTTTACTTAGAATTTAAGTTATTTAATAGCAATATTAATCTTTGTGTTAAAAACTTAAACGACACTTAAAAGGAACGGACGAAATACCATGCTATACAGTTATAGAGCATGCATGTTATGGTCTTCGTTCATTCACTCTTCCATTATTCTAACTAATGGTACAGAATCTTTAATTCTATCTCACTTCTTATATTAATATCTTTGTCTCACCACATTAATGTTTTTTTTTTTAGAACTTGTATGAAGAGTAAATTAAATAAATTGATATTTATTTATTTGTTATTTAAGGAGTAATAAATAATTTGGAACAAATTAAAATAAAAAAACAAAAAAAAATATTATACGTGTTAAGAATTTAAGAGTTGAAACAAAAAATTAATATAAAAAACAAGACAGAAGAAGCGAAGCCTTAATTTAATTTATGCCACTCCCTCTAGGATCGACATGAAGAGAACCCACCGGGAATGTGGGTTGATGAATGAAGCCATAAACATGTGGTACGTTTGATGGAATTAAATTTAATTAAAGACTATATTCCATATAGACATGCCTCATTGTTAGCCTTTTGTGTTCATGAATTTTCATATTGGCAACTTGCAAATGAATATTCAGGGGAAAAAAATTTATACATAGCTAGATGGGGCAAGTTAATGATTAATTGAGGGTTGTCTTGTCATGTACCCATACTATTTCTGGAAAAAAAAAATATTTTTCATTCCACAATACGAGTGAGTATTACATATTGTTGAATAATTAAAAATTTGCTTATATTTTTAATTATTTTAACGATTGTCATACTCATTTTACATTATAAAATAAATAACCAAAACTTACTCCTATTTACGTAAGTTTGTTCGGCAGAGAATTTCTTTAGGAAGACATTCAGTTATGCTGGATTTTGTAAGATGTTAATGGACCGTTCGAAATAAATTTTGTGTAGATGGGCTGAAAAGCCCAATTTATTTCCAACTAAATTGGATTCACACTTGTACTGACATTGGTAAAAACTCCAAGCAGAAAGACTTTTCAGTTTTAACAAGCTTGTCAAGTACTAGTACAAATTGAAACACAGAAAGTCCTTAATGGCTTATAGTTCGGAAATTTTTATTTTGATCCGGAGTAACTACTGGATATATTCAGTAATTACTTCTCAATTATTAGAAGTTCTCTATATAGAATGGAATGCCTATTTTTTTAAATAAAATAGCCCCTATATTTTCTGATTAGTCCTTAGTACAAGAAACCAAACAACTGCATTTGATGAGACAAGAAGTAGACAAAATTATTCATTCCACAAAAGAAGGCTTTCGGCATCACTTGGCATTATAATTAACACAAGGATTCTGGAGATAGATAGTGGGAGACCAAAATCAAGATCCAGAAGAAGCATCACTTTTGAATCGGATTCCATTTACAGGGAAGACTTAAAGGGCCAAAAACTATCCCCTCCATGTCCATGCACGAATTCTCACGAATCTTCTGGTTGGGGACCAATTGGTCGGGATGAAAGCCACTTTAAGTGGGATTTTGTTAAATTTCTATCACAATTGAGTATCGTTAACATATTATATAAATGTTATATATATAGAGAGAATATTTTGGTATTTTTTTATATTTCTTAAATTTATGATAACATTTACTTTAGTATTTTATTGAAATTTTGAAATTGAAACTCTTTATTCATATCGATGGCACAAAATGTGGTTGATTTCGATACAAAATAATTTTTATTTATCTTTTAGGTTCCCAGATTATAAATTATTACAACGACACCATCAATGATTTGATCATTTAAAAATAAATTTTTTTTCTATAATATTGAACTTTTTATATGTATTTATATATTATTTATCATTACTAAAATATTAAATAACTATCCAGTATCAAACATCATTTTATACATGATGTATATTTAAATTCTTTTATTAAAAAAATATTTACATGAGATCAAATAATATATGATAATAAATACAAAATGATTAATTAAAATTTCAAAAAATAAGAAACAAAAATAAACCTAAGTAAAATGTAAAGAACAAAGACATCAAACTAATTAACAGATTAAACTAATATATTCTTTGTAATATGGATAAGTATCACATAATATATTAAAATCATTATCAAAAGATGAAAATAAAAAGTTATTCTTTTATCCTGCTTTAAAATGTAGAAGATATTAATGAAAAAGACTTTTATCTTACTCTAAAATGTACGCAACTCTGCTTAAAAATATGTAATTCTAAAGCTATTGAAAATAACACGTAATTTTTATATAATTTATATCACAATTATTTTTTTAATATATTGTATAAATTATATATTAAAATAGAAAATATGTTATTTTTTTCTATATTTCTTAACATTATGATAACATTCACTTCAGGATTTCATTGACGTTCTAAACTCTTCCCTTCAACTGGAATATTATGGAACGCGGTTAGCTCTAAAATTGTATATTAATATAGTATTTTATTATAAAATTAAAATTTATATTTATGAAATATATAAACAAAAACAGTTAAAACTAATAAAAGTGTGTGAATTTTATTTTTTGGCATACTTTTCTTATTAATTTCTTGTATTGTTTATCAAAATATTTAATTGATATTTTTATTATTTTGTTAAATAGAGTAAAAATTATATCGTAATTTTCAAAGTTGACGTGTAACGCAAATGCATATGTGTAATTATTTTAGAATATCTAATAATATGATTTTATTTGCATAATTTGTGTTGTCTTTTACGTCACTTACCTACTTCTTTTTTATATATGTAATTCCAACAATTTATGCATAGTGTTCTTATAGGCATTGCAATGATTATTCTACATTATTCTTTGAATTTATCGTACCATTGGTTAAACTTTTTATACCTTATCAATAGTTAATCTAAACCAATATTGTTTTGTTTAATATTGTAAAAACAGTTATTGTAGTTTTCAAAGTTGACGTTTAAACTCAATATATACTAGTAAATATTTAGAGTACTTGACACTATAATTTATTTGCATAATATGTTTTTACTTTCAATATTAATTACTTATTTTTAAGTATTTTTTTATATTAACATCACAAATTATGCGTAGAATTCTTGTATTACAATAATTATTTTAGAATATTTTGGGCATTGTATCATATCATGGGTTGAATTTATTTTCTATTTCATCAATAGTTATTGTAAGTCAATATTTTAAGAAATAATATTATTAAAAATAAGAATTTTACAATCAAATATTACTATTAAAAATATATAAAATTAATAAATTCTTTTATTTGAATTAGAAATTGTGAGTTTTTTATTTCGTTCGGCATTTTAGTTTCATTACTTGGTTAATTTTTTTTGCTTCATGTAGGGAAGAGAAAAAACAAATCTATATTAAGTAATAAAAATTTAAATGATATAAGAAAATAGTGTTATATACACTATTTCTTTTTTACTTTTTAACTATTAAATTTTTATTTGTATGATTATTAGTTTTGTGATTTTTAAATTAGAGAAAAAATTTGATATTAAAAAGGCAAAGGTAAACTGTAAAGATTAAAGCGAAAGAAACTATTAATAATAATAAATTTGAAAGTCGATGTACTTTTACTCAAGATAGTTATAGATGTTATTGACATATAGAAATATATAATTTGAGTCTAATTAACTTACATAAAATAGCGTACTTGAATAAATAGTTAGATAAAAGAAAATAATTATTTATGATTAATAATATACAAAATAGTTATAAAGACTTTTTTATTAGGAATAAAAAAAATAAAATGATTTAAATATATAACAGTTATAAAATAATATTTTTATGTATTTGTTCCTCGAGTATAAATAATTTTTCTAAACTAAAATATTTATACCTTCTTATCATGTATTTATGCCAAAATTTCATAATAACTAAAGGAATAAACAATTTGAACATACATAATAGTTATAAAAATTATTTTTATTTTATTTTTGATCAAATATAAATTATTTTTAAACAAATAAAATTTTTACCATCTTAATATGCATTTATTCTTAAATTTTTATATAAATCTAAGGAATATATGTTATAGCATTTTGAAATATATAACAAAAAATAGTAGTATTATAAAAGATATATATATTAAATAGAGAATATTTTAGATACGTCAATTATACTTTATGATGGGCATGTTAGACATAACTATTTAATTAAGGGACAAAAAAAATAATAAATTAAAAATTATATATCTCGAGTAGGATTGTATAACTAAAAAATAGATAGTGGTGTCCTAAAAAATAGGTAATTAGATTAAAAAATGAGTAATTTAATTATGTTTTTCTATAAATTATATTTCATTATAGATATTATAAAAAAGAGGAGAACACTTTAAGGGGAGAAACAAAAAAGAGAGAAATAACTCACATTTATATATAGGTTATAGATAGATTATAGATAGATGTTTACAATAGTGAGATTAAATATTATTGAAACTCCAAGACCACACATAACATTTTGCTAGAATCAAACTCACTATAATATAACAATACTTTATCAAATCAAATAAGAAACTACATACTATTATATTGCGTTATACAACTTCACAATTAAACTACTGATTTATTTTATTTTATTTTATACACATAATAACGGGTGATTTCACACTATAAAAGTGTCAAGTTCTCAGATTGGTGTTGATAACGCAACAACAAAAATAAACATTTTTATTTTAGCATGCAAGGTTGGAATAAAAATTAACCAATCAATTTAGAATACTTGATGCATCCCCCCCTAAAAACAATCGTAAAACCTTCATATTAGTAATCGTTGTAATCTAGTTGTTTCGTAGTTGGCCAAGAACAAAGAAAAAGATACAAGCTTGACAAAAAATTCAAATAAGGCAACTCGAGAAAAAGATAATAAGCTCATATTTACAAAAATATTAATAAATAAAAAGATAATAAGCTCATTATTTTCAGGACCTACGGTCACCACTTTCTATTCACATTTGATAAGAACGCACTTATTGATGCCATAGGGAGTTTCAGTCGCAAATTTCTTTCTAAAGAAAACTACGTTTATCAATACTCATTGTGCCCGATAAAACCGTTTGAAAATTTTTAAATGAATCGGATGAATGATAAGTGTTATATATTTTTTGATCTTAATTCGTTTACATCATTCTAATATATTAAAATAATCATCTCCAAAAGTGGTGTAAATAAATTTGGACTAAAGAATTCATGATTCCTATTATAGACCCGATTTACTTAAAAATTTCCCCAAACTGTCGTTTTCTCCAATGGTTAAACAGGGAACCTCATTTAGTGAAAATTAAACTGGTTGATAGCTGTATTATCCCCAGTCGGTGTTCTGTTTCTACTCATTAGTATATACTATCCCAAAATTCCTTGGATAAACAATCAGAGGTTCCAAATCCACGCAACGATTGATGATTGATCACCATGAATTTAATACGTCATTGTCTCTTTCTGCATGTACGTGCAAGTGTGCAGCAATCAAAGCTCAAAGAACAACATCAACACATCAAGTTTTGTTCAGTGGTTATGGGATCACCATCAAACAATTAAAATATTGTCTCACATACTTATTTTACACAGTCCATCTTTTCTCTTCTTAAAAATAAACCCCAGCATCCCCCTCCTTCCTTCGTTCATTCCAATGAGGGACACCTGAAAAAGACCAAAACAGTGTCCAAAATCTCTCTCACTGGACTGTGCCTTAAATCCCAGTTTAGAGGGAGTTCCTGAAATCCACTCTAGGAACATGATCACAAGCTTCTTAGCCTTGGCAACTTCTCTCTCTTTCCTCTTCCTCTCACCCCCCCCTTCAAAGACCTTTTATCACTCCTTGTATATATCTGATTCCCTGTCATGCAACGAATCAATAGCAGATCACCTCTACATCCTAACCAAGAGGCCTCATGTTGCTGGCTCTGAAGCCAATGCTGAAGCAGCTGCTTATGTTCTATCCACTCTAACTTCCTATGGAGTTCAATCACACATAGCCATGTATGAAGTTGCCTTGACTTATCCTGTCTCACGTTCCTTGACTCTAAAGCCTTCTCCTCGAGACAGTCCCATCAAGTTCGTTTATACATCTCCGCCAAGAGATTTATGACGGTGATCCATATGCCGATGTGGCAAATGAAGTCCTGCCAACGTTCCACGCATATGCCAAGTCGGGTACCGTAGCTGGACCTGTGGTATATGCCAATTACGGACGTGTAGAGGACTATGCAGTATTGAAAGAAATGAATGTAAATGTATCAGGTAACGTTGTATTGGCGAAGTACGGAGAGATATATAGAGGGGACATTGTGGAAAATGCTTATGCAGCAGGTGCTATAGGTGTATTAATTTACACAGACAGGAAGGATTACGGTGGAGGAGGGGGTGATGCAAAATGGTTTCCTGATGACAAGTGGATGCCTCCAAGTGGAGTTCAGGTGGGAACAGTGTATAACGGTGTCGGTGACCCCACTACACCTGGGTGGCCTAGTTCTGGGGTGTGTGAGAGACTATCAGGTGATGAGGTGGAGAAGGGAGGGGACGTTCCACTAATTCCTTCATTACCTATTTCATGGGCTGATGGTGATACTAACAATCCTGAGGTCCATAGGTGGACAAATCGCAAATGATGATTGGCAGGGAGGCAGAGACTATAAGATGTCTACAAGGTTGGACCAGGACCAGGAATTGTTAATCTCAGCTATACAGTAAGTCCTGGAAATGGAACCAACCACATATCAGATGTTTAGCTTCGGGAACCCCATCGGAGCTTTAGAGATGAAATAGGTATACATTTAAAAAGTAAGCTAATATTATCGTTTTTTGCAGGGAAAAGAAGTCATAAGCACAATCCAGAATGTTATTGGAATTATTGAAGGTGTGGAAGAACCTGATCGGTATGCTTGAACTATTCAAACACGCAATGCATAGCAAATTAATATACATATTGGCCACAGTTCTGCATTAAGAAATCCAAACGTAGGAAAAGGACAAGCAAATTGTCATAGCAAGTCATACAGCAGAAATGATAGCCAAAAAAGAAATCATTAACAAATGCTAAGTCTAGAGAAACCAAATGAAGCTTAATGAATAACTTCCTTTAGTCCAATTGTTAGGTTTTCCTCACACAGTTGAAACTTTTTAGATTTGTCATACTTGGTAATCACCGGGATGCATGGACATTTGGAGCTGTTGATCCGAATAGTGGTACAGCAGCCCTGCTTGAGGTAAGTAGGACTTTATTGCTTAAACGTCTCACTCAGTTATAGATCCAAATTCCAAGTAAAATACCAGTTCACCTGATATTTTTGAGAGATATAGGTTGCACACAGGATCAGGAAGCTGCAGGAAAAAGGTTGGAAACCTCGACGAACCATAATATTTTGTAACTGGGATGCTGAGGAGTATGGCCTGGTTTGTCTTCCGCTCCTCCCACTGTCACACGAACACATAATCCACACTTGCCCCAACCTGGTTCCTCTGAATGAACCAAAAATAGAAAGAGGCTGTGTGCTAATATAGCCAGAAAACAACTGTAGTTTAACTGAAATATCACTTGCCCACCGTCTTCAGATCGGATCAACAGAATGGGTTGAAGAGAACAGGCCAGAAATGCTAACATCAAGAGCTGTAGCTTATATGAATGTTGATATTGCAGTTCAAGGAGTAGGATTTCATGCCTCTGCAACTCCACAGCTTGATGAGCTACTAATAAAAGCAACTAAACAGGTATGCAAGGATTCTCAGGGGTTAGGAAAACAACAGGATTAACATTGACCATATGCATTAACAATGATTGCAGTATGGTTAATCCATGGCAAAAGCAACAAAATCAAACAGGAAGAGCAAATGTTGTTCAAAATCAATATAATATTAGTCTCTGACCTTCGAGTGTCAATTTGTATTTATCTTCCTATTATGACTTCTCACTCAGATTAGATTAACTTCTATTTTAGGTCCAAGACCCGGATAACTCTTCGCAATCCATCTACCAATCTTGGATTGGCTCTGGTGAAATTCCCAAGGTAAGCATCTTAAAGAGTTCAAAGAGAAAGATGATTGCATAGAGTTCTTAAATGTGAATCTCGGTGTTTACCTGAACAAGGTTTAGACATCAAGCACTGAATAAAAGGTTGACCCTGCTGCCACCCTTTTGATCTATGATTTATCCATACAATCAGTACTTTTCAACTTAGGTAATCAGCTAGGTTGGATCAGATTAAATTGGCTCATGAATAACAAGAAACAGTATTATCTACAAGATGAAAGTCATTAGGCTTTTGGATTTCTCTTTCCTTTTGAAAATTGGTTTTTGAATTTCAAATCTGACAAACTAACCAAAAGGTCTTGAAGATTGGAAGGTTAGGAGGAGGATCAGATTATTCTGCCTTTGTTCAGCATATTGGTGTTCCAGCGGCCGATATGTCTTTTGGAGAAGGTAACAAATATATTGAGGCAATGTTTTTCATACGGCAAGAAATGCTTGCATCAACTGTTATTATGATTGATACAAGGTAAATCTCACCTTAAAAAAATAGTGCTCTTTCTTTCTGCTAATCCTTCACATAGTAACCTCCTGTTCTCTTCCCCCCACCCCACCCCCTTCCTGTTCTTAATAACAAAAAAACAATAATTAAAAAAAAAATAAAAAAGAATTAGAACTGAATAAGAAAAACAATTGAGAATTCAAAGCAAAATCTAGCAGCAAAAATGTCCTAAAGAATATATACTGTAATAGAGAAATAAATAAAAACAAAGAATGTAAAACTCAGACTTCGAGCAATTTTTCCTTCTTTTAATCTTTCACAGTCGTGGTAATAAGCATTTAATGAAGGGATTCAGGAAACAAATAGATGAATCTCTACCAGCCTTCAAAAGAAATGTAAATTTAATTAATAAAACTCAACTGCAAAGGAAAATATTTTTTTAGAGTATGACTATGCATCAATATTGTTTTAACAGTTTTCAACATCCAAGCAACAAGACCAAAAAAACATATGTTCTAGAATGAAAGATAATCTCCATCTTTCCTGTCAACAGTGTCTCTGAATTGTTTAGAACAGCAGGATGAATTTTCATCAGCCTGTTCCCACCTTCATTTCTCATTATATGCATGTTTGTGACTCTAACTCATTACCTGAAGAAAAACATGTTCATTCTCGACAAGGTTATGTTTTAGATCACTTGACTTGGAACATAAACAATGACCTTATACTCATTCTCTCTAAAGTAGTCTAGTATGATTAGTTAGAGATAAACAAATGCCAGATAAAATTCCCAGTTTATCCAGAAAACCTCTAGTATCATAACTCGCCGAGCAAGTTAGCTTATCTAGGCAAAAACATAATCAACTTTGTTTAGATCTGGTGAGCATCATGTACTACAAAATACCATCAACTAAATAAATCAAGTTTCTCATCTGAAACCCTAACATATAAACAATATTTTTGAAAAAATAAGCAAAAAAATTCAAGCCACAGAAACAAGGGGAAAACAGCAAAAGCAAAAAATTAAAAAACACACTGGATGAGGTGAGAAGAAAAGTGGGAATACATGCTACTGGGATATCAATCTCAAGCATCAGACATTTAAAAGAAAACAATGGTGTAAATCTAAGCACAAAAAGAAGAGACAGATTTGTAAAGAGCCTTAAGACAAGGTTTTTGCTTGCCCGTGTTGCACATCTGACCAATAGCAGTCACCCATCCACTCTCTGCAACTCATGGACTGGGCTTAAAATTTCCATATACATTTGCAAACCAACTCTGAACAAAAAAAAAATCCACCCATGGCCTAGAAATGAATCCAAAAACAAGTGAGGAACCCGATGCAGATACAGATTCTTTGTTAGCTCAAATCAGTACAATTTGCCCAATGTCTAGGACAGACTCTCGAATATACTGTGGCTGAGATCATCACGATTCAAGTTAGTAATGAAGATCAATGTAACCCACACAATACTTCAACACAATAATATGCACAAACCTTGTCTCTCGTATGACACACAGATTATACAATCTTGACAACAATTACTTCCACAAAAAGACTAAAATAAATATGAGATATGACTAAGACACTGAGACCATCTCGCAACTCGGCCAAGGCACAATGTTCCTTCCCAGTTGTGTTGACCGGCTCATTTTTGGACAATTTCTGGTCAACCCTTTCACATTTGATGTTTAAAGAATTGGTAATGCTAGATGCGTAATTAACAAGAACTTAACTAGTTTCAATCAACAAGCTTCACTCCTTAAACTATGATACGATATGAGAATCAACATTTTCATCGCGTTCTTACAGTTGGATTACCACATAAAAACACAGTCTCTACAATCAGACTACTTCACACAAGTATTCGTTTTTATAGATGTGACACAGTAGAACTTAGAAGCACATCATGCATAGACTTGACTGTTTTAAGGAATAGATTTACTATTTCAAGCATGAAGTTTATGCTTGTGGCACTAAAGAATTTACATAAAGCAAAGCAGCTCAGGTATATTACTGTTCCAAGTAACAGTCAAATTCTTAGGCTTTATGGCTTTTACAAAGTTTAGGGACTACGAAGCATGCCATCTCCATATTTGAACAATTGCTTGACAACAGTTGCTGCCTGTAGATTATCCGGTCTACCAGTCTCTCTGTATGATGACTTCACCTGGATGAAGAAATTTGGAGACCCAATGTTTCACAGGCATGTGGCAGGTTAGTTGTGATTTTCTGCAAAATAGTAGGATTCACAGCATTTGCATAGAAAATTTAACGGCTTGTGTGTTTAAAAGTTTTATCACATAATTAAGATGAGCTAATAGCAAATGATCAGAAATGCAATCTTACAGAATATCAAGTTACAGAGAATTTCTTATATTCAATACTTAAAACATGAACTAAGGTTAAACCCACTCAAACATTTCCTAAATTTCCTACCGTCCCCTCATCAGTAAGTCAGTTGATATTTGCAAAAAGTTGAAAATTGCAATGAAGTGCTAAAATTATTACAAAGAGTTTGAGGCTTGAGCTTTAAATAAAAATTCTATGATCAAGCATCCACTTGCTAATGAGTTTTGATAGGAGGACAGGCTCTAAATTCACCATGGAAGAAAAAACAAATACCAGGTTCAAGTTATCAAGCACTTAGAAATGAATGCTGCATCCAAATATGTATGCTCTTTTTCCTCTTAGGAGACAGAAACAAAACTAAATACTGAAATAACATAAAAATACCAAAAGACAAATTTATTTAACAGACAGTATTCAATAAATAATTGATACGGAACAGCATGTTGGAGAGACATATGGAAGAAAGGAGGAGGAAGAAAAGGAAGAATTAAGAAAAAGGCAACAAATACTAATAGCCATAAAGATTCGAGTAGCAACACACGATTATGACAATTTATCCAATTAAATTCAAAAAGTTTAATAAGAACCCAAGTTTTCACTAGTAAATGAACATATTAGCGATGACAACAGAAATATAATAGGTTCGCATTTTTTTTTTCTATGTAACAAAGATTAGCAAAGAACCATCAGGTAACTGAAATATTCCAACATCCCACTCAAAAGTTTCAAAACAAGCAAACATCTTATCGTAGACAAGTCGTTGCATACTCAAACATTTGCAGGACACATCTGAAAACATTCAAAAACTTTTAATCTCACCAAAATTTAAAATTGAGACAAAAGCCTCCTGTATCAACAAGAAACATTTCATAAACAATTGGCAGCATGAATAGGAGATAATGAAAATTAAAATATGAACCTATATAGAATGTATCAAGCATCTGTGTCAGACTCTTGACACTCAATCAATGGGGAGAGACTTGTTATCAACCCAAAACACATCTTTTAAAACCATTTTATGGCATCCCATGCATATGGTGCTCTGTGAGACAACTGCTCCACAATAGGTACCACTATTCAATGGTCTGCCTTAACTCAACACTGAAAGTTGCAAATACATTGTTGTATTTCCCAATCTTCGTTCAAGGATATTGGAGAATGAGAAGCTTCAAATATACTCTACACTGAATCAATTTCCATGAAAAACAGCGAAATTTTCACTCAAACAATATAAAGCCTTACAAGGATTAGCTGCATTGTTTATACAAAACATGCTTCATCTGTTTAGACAAAACGTACTTCACCATCATTCAACTAACTTTCTACTGTTTCCAGTTGCCTCTTATGTTGCCAGTAGATTTGTTACTCCAGATATGCAACAACTTTATTAAAATTATTCCCCCTAGTTATGTTTCCATTCATGTTGTTTTCTATCATCTATTTTGTCCAATTAATTATACTTTAGCAGTTGAATCTTTTCATCAACTTGTTGCTTCCCGTGTTCAAACAGTGACAAGCATTTGGGGTTTAGTAGCACTTCAGCTTGCTGATGAAGAATTTTTGCCTTTTAATTATCTATCTTATGCCAACGAGCTGCAGGTATGTTTCTGAAAGTGGAAGAATGAGAAAAAATGTACCTTTTTCTACCAGCAACAAATTAAAGGTGACCTAATCTTATGATTGTTTGATCTTGTTTACAGAGAAGTGCAGAAGACTTGAAAATTGAGATATCAGATAAAAGGATAAAACTTTTTCCCTTGTTTAACTCTATCAAGGAACTGAGAAAAGCAGCAACTAAAATAAGTAACCAGATAAAGGTACTTCCCTAGAGACAGTTTTATTAATCAAAAACTTTGTAGAGCTTTCACAGATGCTGATTTTTACTAATAGAAGCACAATTTCTTAGGCGCTACAAGACGGAAAAGGTTGCGTTTCTACATCTAAAAATGACCACTACAAAGTAAGAGAATTGAATGACAGACTAATGATGGCAGAGCGAGCATTCATTGATCGCGAAGGGCTTTCTGGAAGGCCATGGTACAAGCATTTGGTAAGCTTCTCTAAACAACATGCAAGTGACCTCATTGGAGCTAATTAAGTAGTTTGGTTAAGGGACTTGTTATTTCACCTCGATGAAGGTTCTCATTTTTCATTCCTAAGAAAGCAAACACATGAAGGTTGCAATGAAAAAGAATATCTACTTAGTATTAAAATAAAGAACTTCAAGAAGAGTAATCATAAAGCACACAGAATATCTAACATAACAAAATGTATGCAGCCAAAAACAGAGTTTTGATAACTTGAATTCTTTGGCACATACAGAATCTGACTGAAGCGCTTTCTATCATTCAGATATATGCACCATCAAAGCACAATGACTATGGTTCTAAGTCCTTCCCTGGAATAGATGATGCCATTGAAAAGGCAAACAGCCTGAACACCACAGACTTGTGGAATTCGGTACAGCATGAAGTCTGGAGAGTATCTAGAGTGATTAAGCATGCTTCACTTGTCCTTAGTGGTGAATTAACATGAATACTGTCTTATTATACCCTAGATTCCAGTTGTATATTGAATCTTGAGCTAAAACAGTTCAGTATCCTCCAGTAGACATGCTATAGTTCATGAAGAGGTTTTTATTTTGCATTTAGTTTTTTTCTTTACTGCACTATCAACTGGTCCTGAGCACACTCCAATAGGTAGGAAAAAGAACTTGATTATCACAAGGTATAAATTTAAACACCTAATCAGAAGATAATTTTTCAATGGCCACATAGTCCAAGTCCTAACCGCATGATATAGTTTATTTCTCAATTTCTCTAATTTGAAATGATCTGATAAAGATAGGCTATTTGTGTGCATTCAATTTAAGTGGAAATTTTGAGATCAAATCCACAGCCACTAGCTTTCAAATTATCTCAAAGATTTCCCATACCTCATTATCTATGGTTATCTCAAAAGAAAGTTAAATCAACACATCGAACGAACTTCACAGTGGTTGAGCAAACAAAATATCTAATCTGATAGCCAAACAGCATCATTACAAATTTTTGCCAGTTCACATTTGAGCCAATGCATATCAACTAAGGCAACAAAACAGAATTAAAATTTTGCAGATAGATGTCTAAGTGGAGTACAACAGTTGCAACAGTTTCTGGCATACTACAGTAGCAAAATTAAGGAAAATTAGACGTTGACATTAATGAAAGCAAAGTCTATTCCATTTCAACCAGAATAATTACTAGTCACAATATGCTCATAAACTGTAAATCTAAAGCTAGGTTAGAAATACTGTACAATTTTTTCCAACATATATACAATAAATAACTGTTATCTTTAGGTCCTCTATATTTATACTTCCAAACCTTAATCGCACCATCCCTACTGCTCGAGATCAGAAGTCTCTGGTTCAGTTTGACAGAAGCCAAAGAGAGGACAGAATCACGGTGACAGCCTGCTGAATCAGTGGCAGTAGCAGAAAGGATATTCTTTGCAGTCAATCTTGTTGTCAGAGGTCGTCTTCTGGCCTCCTGTTTGGAAAAAGATGAATGTAAAATAGCAGGCCAATATCCTATAGCATAAAATAAGGGGTTGTTTCTCATTCAACCGCCACATGGAAAGCTTGAGAACGTAGGCAAAAAGAAGTGAAATAGAGAAAACTATGAAATTAAAGAAATCCTCAATTTTGAAGAAGACCAGCATTTCAATCCAGCACTATCCCCTTCGCCTTCTTATCAATCCAGTGTTCTGCTTCCCAGGCGTGGCCTCGAATTTTACTCTAAAACTTCTAATGAGTGGGGAAGAAACTTGTCAAGGATTAGTAAAGGAAATTTGAGTAAGATAGAATCCCTAATATCCTTTCCTAACTTCAGAATGGTGAGAGTCCCTAATACTTCAGAATGGTAGAGTCCCTAATACTCCAGAATGGATGTCTACTAAAATTTTTGCAAACCTTTCCATTAGAAGCAGTTCAAGTCCTGATCAAAGAAGAGAAACAAATAGTAATGATACCATTGACATACCTGCACAACTTGCACACCGTAGTAAGACTTCACCTCAAAAATATCATCATTTCCAACTCCCTTCATAGATGGTCCACATACACAATAACTTCGGGCAGGGCTGAAATGTAGGAATGTTAGTATCAGTAGGATAGAAGCAATGACTGCCCAAATGCATAAATAAAATTACAGAATGTACCTGGTATGGTCCCAGCGACGTATTTTTAAGTCAGTACCCCCTGTTAACAGATCCCCACCTGGCAACGGAAGCAATGCATGGATGCCTGGAAGACGTGGAGGAGGTTCGTTCAACTCATCGATTTTATATTTTGAGTTAACACCTCGCCTTATGTCTGATTTAGCATATCCCCTTGCTCGATGGTCTGGCTAATGCCCAAGGTGAGTCAGAAACTTCAGCATCGGTGTCATTATTTGCTATCCTGAACACCTGAAGAAAGAAGAATAAGAAGCAAGGAAGTCCATAAATTTGAAAAACATGAAAACTCATTTCAGTACTCAAACACTGGTGCCAACTGCTCATTCCATTCATCAGTCTACCAACAATATTAGGTTTGATTTATGTCATTCAACTAGATTGGCATTTAAATCTCATTTTCTTTTACTTCCAAAGTTTGCCAGGATAACAAATATATTCTCTGTGGACAATAATCCTTCCCCGTCAACCCTTCTGTCTCTCTGTAACTAACTGGTAGCAAGAAGTGGACCAGGTTCTTTCTCGGGCACAATATTAGAGCAATCAGTTTGACCTCGTTCATTTAATGATCGGAACAACATAAAAAAAATACGATGGCATCTGAATGGTTCACATTTCACTCTCTTCGGAAATTCTTTATCTGTGTGAGGTGTAAAATTATGCAAATGTACCTGGTGGCAGCTTCCACATTCTGCATTCCAAAGAGAAACTTCATTACAACCTGCTGCAACATAAACAAGAGGTCTAGTAGAGATGGAGAAGGAGGTACTAGGAGGAGGAACAAAAAGACTCATTTTCTCAATTGGGCATGCAAGAGAATACTGCCATGAATTCACTGGTATGCAGAACCTCAAATCCCAGAGGGTAAGCACGCCCCTTGATGACCCAGTAACAAACCAATTCCCACAAGGGTCCACAACCAGAGAAGACGCATAGCCCTCATCGGGAACCGCTTTCGAGTTCCAAGCATTCAAACTTGTTCTTGTATCCCAGAGATGGATTCCACAATTTTGGGTGCTGTACAGAACCATTTTGCAAGCACCACCATCTGGTGAGTAGTTCAAAATGTTTAATATAGCACCTTCTCCAACACTCTGTTTTTTAACATCAGCTATGCCTGAATATTTCTCAACAACATTTCCCAGCCCCCTGGATATGTAAGTTCTTTAATCAACAGAGAACATGTGTATAGTTCCATCACAGGCTCCAACAGCAACTTGAGCAGAACCATGGATGACAGCAACACACAGTGCTCGAGTTCCATCTAAGGAATAAGTTAGCCTTGACCTGAATGAGATGTCTTTCTCTAACCTTTTAGAATCCCAAACCTTAACAGTAGAATCTTCAGATGCACTCACGAAAAAGCTATGATCAGTTGAAACAGCAATGTCATTGACAGCAGAGTGGTGCTCCTGGAGATGTGCAACCAACACCCCGCGAGGCCTCCACCCAGAATCTGGAATTGTTGATGTTCGCTCAAAAGATGGCAATTCTGCTCCCTCAATTGAAGCAGAATTACTTTCAATTGTAAAGGAACTCCCTTTTGTTGTACCCGACACTCCCATCTCCAGAAATTTGTTATTTATAAAGGTTGTTTGATCCGTTTCCCTGTCATCAACTTCATGTACAACCCTCCGCAAATGTGTGGAACCACCACCAATGCTGATCTACTGAGCCTGAGGTAAACTTAGGAGCTGGAACTGAACTAGCCAAGCTAAATGATTTATTTACTGGATCCATCCAAGGCAAGGATGTGGAACCAAATCCTAAAGAGCCATACGGTAATGAGGGATCAGAAACTGTCGGAGAGCCTGCAGGTCGTTTGTTATCAACCTTAAAGTAATACAAGGGTATGCCTCGTGATGATTTCTCCATTAAACTGTTCATTCCACTAAGTTGTGGAGAGAAAAAACCAGACAACTGCAACTTTTCTGAAGCAAGGAAGTCCCCAGAATCCACTGCACTAGAAGGATTTTGCATTGAGTTGCCCCCAGCTTTTGAATTCTGGTCATTATCATTGCAATCAGAAGCATCCAGAGGCTGATTTGCACCTTCAATAAATTTATTGCTCTGAAGATCTCTCTGTCTGTCAGACCAGCACATCACTGGATCCAGCTCCCTTACTCCACTCTGAAGCAAATCCACTGTTTCCCAATTTTTTTCCTGTGAGGCAGATAAGACCAGACAGTGTTGTACCATATCTTTCTCTGTCTCTCCAGCATGTCTGAACTCCTGGCACTTTCCAAAACACAATAATATTTCTCTCTTGACACTGGTGGCTTTAGGCATGAAAGAAGAGCCTTTTCTGAAGCTAAAGATGCTGGTTGTCTACGGAGGAAGGAGCGTATAACAGGTACAAGGAAAACATATGAATCTACTGCACCTAAACTCTCACTGCTAGCCGCAATAAAGGTGACAACTGACCTCCTAACCCATTGACTAGGATAACACAATAGTGGAAAAGCATGCTCTATCACCCCAAGCAAGATTCTCTTCCTCAGAAATCCACTTTTGCACAAAATAGCCAGGCAGTCCAGTGCATTCACAATTACAGACTCAGTTACATCACTTAAGGCCTGCTCAATGTATGGCAAAAGATATTCCTCCACACTTCGTTGCCCCACGAAAAAGCAGACATAAATGATCTGTCCGTAAAACACTGCCCTGAGTTGCTCATCTCGGTCATTGAGGACACAGTCTAGGAAAGCAGGAAGGATAGGCAACAAAAAATCATTACTCTGCCTCTGGCCAAAAAACCAACAAAGATTGCCAATGTCATGCAAGAGTGCTCTCCTGATATTTGGGGTTAGCTTTGGCCCCATCACAAGTTCTTGAATGATATCAGCTATAGATTTCCTCAACTGCGCAAGCTGTGTATCTCTACTTGGACTGTGTTTCCTACCAGATGTAGAAAGTGACTTCTGTGGTAAATTTGATTCACTGAGAACTCCTGCCTCACTCAAACTTATAGAGTGAATCAAAAACCCATAAGCAGTAAGTGCCAACTTAGATATATTGCTTGCATAACATATCCTTACACTTTCCTCTGGATCATCAGGAAGCATGGAGAGCATTGGAAGAATATACTCAGGAAAAATTTTAGCATCACTGGGGGGAAAATCTCTTACTAAGGGAAGAATGTCACATAAAGTCTCTAAGGCAGCACAACGCACTATTGCTGCTGGATCTGAAAGCATTGCAATGAGGACATACGGAAGCACACGCTGCAATCTATCTTCATCGTCAATGTACAAGGAACAGGACTTCAGTAGAAGCACAGCCCCTCTCCTCATAAATGGCAGCTTGACATTTTGTATGCACGAGCACAGCAGAGAGGCAATCAGAACCATACCTTCACAGCTAATGATATCTTGAGGTAACAGTAGAAAAGGCACACCGAAAGTGTCTGATTGGTTGTCATAATCCGACATTAATGAGTTCAAATCAGTAGTAGTTATCTTTTTCAAGAAGGGATGGTGGCTTCTGTTAAACATATTAGAGATACTCTGAATAAGCTCATCAGGAGATTGCACATCACACTGCTTCCAATTTTGAGAATATGCAGAACTGGCTACATCTTCCAGTATTGGTTTCACACTATGAAATCGATTATTTTCCTTCACATCCCTCAGCAGGTTACTGACATCACCAAGAAGATCAAACCTATCATGAATCGAGCCCTTATCCACCTGTTCTCTTTTACTAATTGACTCCTCCAGATTTATATTATGTTGTTCACCTGTATCTTTGAGCGATTTATCTATAGTATTTAAAGAATGTGCCTGCTCAGAACCAGTCTCCCTGACTACAGTATTGCTCATCATTCGTCTAAGAATCTCTTGAAAATAAGTCTGGCATATTAAAACCTGCAACAGACAGACATGTCAATAAGCCCAAAATCTCAGAGAAATTATCTCCAAGATAGATATCAAGCACTGAAATAGTTTACCCTTGCATCAGAATTAAGTGGATTTAACAAGGAATAGAAATTGTGGAGAAATGGAGAGAAGTAGCCAGGAAACACAACACCAGAGAAGTTCTGCAGGTAGCTTTCAGCAGAGAAGCGTGCCTCCGGGTCCAACTGTATCATATGAAGAATCATCTTGCGGATTCCTGAATCTGGAATCTTTATCCAAGCAAGATGATAAAGATCAAAGAATAAAAGTTAATGTAGAGATCTGCTAAACACTAAATGAACTACTAGGCCTCAGGGGAAAACCTTCAACCTACATGATGAAGTCAACATACCTTGACATTTCTTGAAAGACATTAATTGAATAAATCATAATAGTACAAGCAGCCGAACAAAGGTCCCAAGACAAGTTAAAGAAGAAGGTGTTGATTAAGACCTTACCTTTTCTAGATGTTGGCTGGGATCATATTGCCCTCTACGATAGGCAAGCAGTTGAGACAATTCAAACAATGGCTGACCCTCGAGGAATAGCTCCGCAATTACACACCTGAAGCAAGAACACGGGAATGTAAACTTGTAGGCAACAATTATTACCATATAAATAAGCACATCCTCACACAAAGATGTTCAACTCAAAACGAAAAAGCAATTTTTGGCAGCCAAAAAGTCAAGAAAATCAGTTTTCAAGCTACTTCACAAGGGGAGGGGGGTGTGTGTGTGTGTGTGGAAGGAAACCTCTGGACTCTGCTGAAACAAGCACATGGATTAACCACAAAGGGATTGATAAAATATAGCTAGAAAGCAGGATTATATAAAATCGTTAAGTAATTTACTCATGTGCTCTAACATGAACACTCAAATGAAAGCTGTACATGTATAAATATGCCCAATAGGTACAAGTTGAAAAAGTGCTACCGAGCTAGAACCCATATATTGTTTTCCTGAACTACCATTGTTATTACCATGTTATGCAAAGGTTTAAGTTACAGTACTTCATGCATACATGGACGCCGGCAAAGCCTACGAAGCAACGTTTGCTGCAGTTCCATCATTAATCCGTGAAGGAATAAATTGTTGATCAATTTGCATGATTAGACAGAAAAGGTAAAAAATCACCCCTAGTTGCTTAGAACTCCATTTCTCCCGATTCTTTTTTAAATTCTACTGTCACCATTGTATCATATCAAATAAAAGATCAAGTCTCACAGACCAACACGGTCGTACTACTTCCACATACTTGGCCCATGTATATCAATTGTCAATCCCAACTGCACCTTAGAGAGTGCACTGAAGTAAAAAACACCTAAATTCGCCATATTTTCTAACAGTTGACTTACTCCATAAGGTGGCAATGGTATTTGCACATTAGCAAGATCGTGCAAACAAACAATGAACTTGTGAGGCCAGCTGGAAGCTGCACGATTTTGAGCCATTTGAAAAAAGAGCAGAAAGGCAGTTAAAAGAATTATAATGTTCACATAAAGTGCAAACTCTAGCATGCTAAAGAGATACTATCATCTCTGGTCAACCATGATGGACTGATTCTCTCAGAAGGCAACATGTCTATGCAACTGAAAACATTCTTGGATACATGTCTGGCACATATCAAGTATAGATCCAACCTTTCATCAAAAGATGGAATAGAGCTCAGCATATAACAAAGTAAAGCACGACAAAAATATAGAACTTTTCCATATAGCAATAGTAAAGCATGAGATAAGCATTTAAGTTATCCAGAAAAAAAAAAATCAATAAATAGTATTAAAGATAAAGATGTCCTTGACAATGATGATAAAGCAATTAAACAAATTATAAATTCATTAGAAGAGTAAAACAAACCTGGATCAACAAACATTTGATTCTTAGGTCAACGAAAATAGATAATCTATTTCCAAGTTAGTAGTTTATTGGAGTGATAATTGGTCATTTATGCTCAAGTAGTGTATACAGCTACAAGTACATTAGATACAACAAAAGTTTTGTTAATTAAATACATAGACATAGCTGTGTAGTATGCTATCAGAATATTTAGAAGAGCCCATATCCGAACTTCAGAAAAATATCAACGACATGTTCATTTGTCTTTCATGTCTCATAGCTAATTTCTAAAAGACATGTAAAACTTGGTTAAGTTAATGAGACTTCTCAAGTTCAGGGAAAGCACTTTTACCACCTTTGGGCATCACATTTGCTAATTTTCCCCATGTCATCTCTCAATTACCGCCACCCATGTTTTCACAAGACAACAACTCGCAACTACCTTGCCGGTAAAACAAGAGCAGTGTAAGGGGCTAATATCCAACAATATGGTGACTCAGGTTTGTTAGTAACATGCACTGTAGCTGGTGGGAGTGGTTAGAACTTAGAGAACAACTGGGAGGTAAAGGGACTCTAGGTTAATTCATGAAAACACTAGCATAAGGAGCCACACATTTCTTCCAATACCATGCAACTGAAACACCCATATTAACAGAAAAATAAACCATCACAATTCTTATTGCCACTTTCAGAACAAATTTTGATTCTCTCTACTTTTACATAAACATGATTCTTTGATTGTGGAGCAAAAACTCTGTGAATATCAACACATTTATTTATAACAAGAAGCAAAACTGTTTATTGCATATCATAAATTAAACTCTTAATCTTCAACTCCATATTATTTGCTCTAATAACAGAAACACTCACCCTACAGCAAAGATGTCCATAGATGGTTTTAAAGGTGCATCTTGAGTAACTTGCATCTCACCTCCATGCTCATAAAATCTCTGCAAGGCGAAAGTAACTTATGGTATAATCACAAAAGATGATGACAGTACCATATGATCATTGCAAAAATAATAAACAAACTTTGAATTGGTAACTACAAACAAAAGGCTACTTTCACTGTCGCTACATACAACTCTATCTCTTTTTCAGTCATTCTCTTTGAGCAAAGTAATTTCTATTTTTTAAGAGTCGAATTACTTACACCAGGTTCCATGGATAACCAATTAATTTTCTGTTTAAAGAGGAAGGAAATTAGTACTTGGTAACATTTTGATGATGATGTCTCACAAACAGTCCTTTCTTGACCAAAAAATCAATGCTTATCTCAAGTCCAAGTAAGTGATTACAGGAAACGATAATTTAGTCCCATATAAACATTAAAGTGATACTTATGTGCAGGACTTGGATTCTTCTACTAGACTTTCATTTTGACACTTTCTAGTGCTTTGTTTTTGTTATCATTTGCATAAGGGTTACTCTCCTTTGTGCACTATATAATATGACAACGTTACCAGGAAAAAAAATGAAGGTACTTTGACAAAAAAAATTTATAAGTTCTGTCACTGTAATGAACCATCTTTGCTTTGCCTTAGAAACAAAGAAAAGAAAAGATCTTTTGTTTGTCTTTTATCATGTTTACTCGTAACATTATCACAAAGATGATCAAGAATCCTGAAAGCTTACAAAGGCAGATGCAGAAAACTAAAACTCCATGGTCAAGGCTACAGAGAGTCATCAAAAGTGAAAAAAAAAAAATTACTTCCTCTGTCCTGAAATTATTGTCACTTTTGAGGAATTGAACTTTTTATGTACAGCGGAAAAATTTTAAAAAGTTGACTGTGTTTTTCCAAATTTACCCATTATAAGCTTACTGAATCGAGAATCTAGGACATTGAATTTGAATGGATAAACATTTGTTGACATGTGGGTCCGTTGATTAAATGCATGTGATCTAAACAATTCAAATTTGGCAAAAGGACATGTCTTCAGACGCACTTGAAGTAATCAAGTAATGGCTTATAATTGGCATGTGTCTCTCACGCACAATGAGTGCAAAACTACCATTCATAGAATTAATGAAGAAGTTGATGGGCCCACTAATATCTTTTGCAAACAAAAGGAACCAAAGGTAGGATGGGAAATAACTGAATAATGGTTGCCAAATTTGGAAGTAACAAATTTTGGGACAACCCAAAAAGGAAAGCACGACACTTTCAATGGGACGGAGGGAGTAATAATTTTTGACTGAAAAGTTGGAGAACAATTTCCTCATTTAACCTAATTGGACAGACCACGAAAGAAAATTTGATATAAATATTACAAGTAGTATATACAGTGTGAACAAAAGAAATAGCTGTAACCAAATTCATTAATTACTAATGACAAATTACAGATGCACATAAGATTTTTAGTAAGGGCATCACTAGGTAATTTTCACAGCAGATGCTGTTTCATCAGACATAGATAAATGAACCATCTGGTTTACACTAATAGGGGAAATTAGCAAACAATTAGAAAAGCTTTACGTTCAAAGGTTCATCATAATTATTTTCAGGCAAAATAAGATAACCACTCCATGGAACTAAAAGTATCACCAGTACTTATCCCAGGTGATAACCTGAGAAGTTGAGGAAAATTGTGTCAGTTGGATAAAGAAAACCAAGATAGTCAAGGACTTGTCTTGTGATTTAAGCTCGTGTCCTTAAATACTCCCCAAGTTTGAAAAGGTTTACAAACAAAAACTCGAGCTAGCATGATACACATCATAGACAAACAACCAAAACTACTCTTTCATCTGAAATTGGATAGCATCAGCAGATGTGAATACGGGAGCAGACAAAAGAAAGAAATAGAATAACTGTAGCTCGCATATGCAAGCCACTTTTAAAAATGAGAATCATGTTCAAAACTAAAAAATTTTCCCGTTATCTTTGTCTTTCGGGCAATGAGACCAACTGCAAGATTGAAAATCAGCCACTCACACCAAACAAGCAATCAATGTGCAATGTGAAAAAACACGAATGAAATTCTCTGCTAAGCAACTTTTACACCTGTCATCCCAGACTCTAATAACCAAAAAGCTGATGGCATCCACTTTCTGCAATAATGATCTGTGCCTATGTCATTAAGCAAAAATCAGAAAGGTAACATCATCATTCATTGCAAAGCAATGACCAAAGAAAAAGTTAGCAGTTCAAAGTAACAAAGATCTGAGCTATTTTCTGACATTTTCAACTGCTATCACACTCTAGGCAGGAACTTGCAAAATTACATGTTTGCTGAGATGATTTAAATTTGTATTAGATTTAAACCTTCTACAAGTAAGCCAATACAGATTTTCACATGAATAATCGATAAATTACAAATTACAAGCTTATCTTGCTGAATCTCTGGTAAAGAAAACAAAAGATTAACTAGGACAAAAATCCAACCTCAGGAGCAAGGTAACAACGCCTTCTTCCACCAGTGTCAAAGAAAAATGAAAAATCAGAGGGATCATCATGCGGAATATATGTAGGTTTGAATGAAGCAAAATCAGCTAGATAAAGCCAGTTCCAGGAAGCAACCAAAACATTCTCACACTCAAATAATATCGCCTGCATAAGATTACGATGAGTTATATTTTCATAAGAATCAAAATAACATCTTACTATTAGGGGAGATTAAATTTGCACTAATCTTACCATGACAAAGTCCGTTCTCATGACTCTGTTTTACTGCATAAAGCAGCTGCAAGACCAAAATATAATGAAGTTCCATTCCAATTATAAAAAAAGCAATGAGAAAGACAGAAATATACCTGAAAAGCGAGCCATTTCTTCTCAACAAGACTAAGGAAAGGTCGAGTGCTTAACCGGTCATGAAGGTTGTTAAAAAAGTATTGCCTCAACAAGTAGGCAGCTTTGTCAGTTTCAAGCCAAAACTGCAACATACAACATTGACAAAATAATAGTACTATTTTAAGCCACCATGAAAGCAACAGATCAGAACAATCATAAAATCTGAGACACCTTAAGGCTAGAAAGAAAACACCAATTAATCAAGCCTAACTCTATTATTCAGAAAAATTCACTAGTTGATGAGCTAACTAGAACATCTCCAGAAGTCCTTCCTGCCTTGGTTTTCAGGTAAAACTTCAGGGACTTGGAACTTTGAATTTTTGCTGATAACCAAATCCCATCCCGTCCAAATTTACAAAGGAAGGGAAAAAAAACAAAAATTATTTCCATCAAAGTCTCAACCAAAATGTGCTTCTGAATTCCAATGAACAAACGATATCAGATGTGAATTATTTTACAAATTTGTCTTTATAAACATTAAAATCATAGAATAAACAAAAAATTCTTGTCCTTTTGTTTCTAAAGACACACTATTTAAAAACTCAAATCCGAACTGTCTTCCACACCCCCTTGGTGTACTATAATGTAACCCACTTTACAAACACCAATTTCCCAAAGCTCAACTTTCCCCTGCATATCAGTAGACAACAAAACTCCACCTAGCTCGTAATGAAAGTAGCAGGGAGAAAATCAAACAACAAAATTCAGTTTCAGTAATGTGTTAAGCCAAGGCAACTCAATTCTGCCATTCACCTCCATTTTTTGTTTTCTAAAGTCCCAAACAGAACACTAGCTCGGTAGTTCCTAATATTAATATCTTTCCCCTCACGAAGTGACAATCTCAACCTGCATCCCAAGAATGAGAAAACATTAATCCATTCAATTTTCTCATAAAATCCAAGTTTAATATTTATTTCTACCCCTTTCCTTACTAGTAAACATTAAGCTCTCGTTCAACTGCCTTGTAATCAGAAGCCACAAATATACATCACAAATCCCAAATCAGACTCATCCCTATCCTCAAAATTAAGTTGAATTAAAAGCAATTCTCAAAATTATCAGTAAGTAGAAGCATATATCAATTAATAAAAAGTAATTAGGGGAGCAAATAGAGGCAGACCTGGAAAGGCCAGACGTGAGGGTGTTCGAGACCAGTGAATACATCGCGAATTTGGGAGAGACGACGCTCGTAGTTGCGCAAATCAATGGAGTCGCCTCTTTTAAAATAAACCTTAACTAATACAAGTCCTTCGTCGTGCTTGCAGTCTTATTAAGGATTGATTTCAGGAAACGTCCTCTTCCCAAGACTTCTTTCCACACTAAATTATACGACGACGGCAAATCGTGCAGGTAATACTCCGTCGCAGAAGCTTGCGTTGTTCGCGCGATTTTGTTCCCCATTATGAGCTTTTCTTTATCGAGCTAGGGTTTTTCATACTTTTTTTTTTTTAAATTCCTTTTTTCACATTGCCGGAGCTGGGGGGCGAGGGGATAGGAGGCGGCGATGGAGAACGAGAAGGAACGGAATGAGGAGCTGCGGTTGCGTGCGACGGGGATGTAGAGTAATGCTACTACAATGGGGTCGTTGATTTCCAGTGGTTTAATGCCACGTCATTAACGATTTGCTTTTATGGATCTGAAAGCGTATCACTCTCACTACTCATTGTACTGTTGGATCAATACTATGGGCTCAATTTGGGCTTTCATTTTGTTATGGTAACTGCTGGACCATTTTTTGGATGGACCCTGGTTCAAGACCCGTTGGTCTAGATTTAGATACCACATTATTAATACGAGTGAGTGTCTAAATTTAAAATCAAGAGGTCGATTATGTATCTAAACATGAATCAAGGATTTAGAGTGTAATGTTTTTGACGAATCCATTTTAAAATTTTGTGTAACTTCTCCATTATGTTTCAAAATTTTGTTTGCGCTGTTGAATAATTATTTTGCGTTGTTTTTCAATGCAAGTTATAAGCCATTATAGTTTGCTATTTACAATTTATCCCTTTTTTGCTAGTTTTGAGAATTTTTTGTAAAATATTTTAAAAGTTAAAAATGAATTGGTACAAAAGTCAATTTAAACATAGTACCTCTCCATCGTCTACTCTAACAACCTCTGAAAAAGAAGGGTCGTATTTTTGTCAAAATACTTGGAGAATTTTAGCACAAGGCTTTCTCATCCTATAGAAGTTGAAATTCAAGGGATTGGACGTATTGAATCTGGGAAATGAATATGGATTAAATGTGGTAAGAGAATCAATGAGATGAAATTAGGTAATATAGGGTGAGAAGAGAGTGAGATAGGTTTGGGGTTGATGTGATCACAAGGGGAAGTGGTGGGGTGAGGATGGACGCCTGCCAGGGGTGAGAAAGAAAGGATGGGGAAAGAGTAGGAAAAAGAGGTAGCAAAGAGAAAGGATGGGGGAGGAGTAGGAGAAGATGGGTGAGGAGGGGAAGTTGCAGAGGGAGGAAGTAAAAGGAGAGTAGTCGTGGAAAGGAAGAGGAAAGGGTAAGGGAGGTGATAGGAAAGTGTAAAATTGTAGTTAAGTTATTAATTTGGGTGTCTTAAAGATAATGTTGCCCTTATTAAAACTAGGGGTGATTAAGGACTGGGTATTCGGTCCATGAGATAAAAAAAGTATTCGACCCTCACTGACCGGATTAAGAAATTTTGATCCTCTACCCGATCCATACAAAATAGGTACCCGACCGACTGGGTACCCGCAAAAGAGATCGGTTGTACCCGACCTTCACTAGTAACAAAACATAAAAATTTAAATAATGATAGTTAGACAAGTGCTAATTTCACAATTAAGTCAACAACAATTAAGCCTAAGTAACAAAATACATCTTAATATTACGTCCCAATAGCAACAAACTAACAAGTAGCAACAACAATTAAATTACAAAATACATCTCAACTGACGAGAGTGTAAGGAATGATTATGTGAGAAAGATAAAGGGAAGAGATGATTGAGGAGGAAGAGAAAGGGAATACAAGGAACTAAAAATGAAGAGGTGATAGATTGCCAATAACTCTAGTAAGTATTAATTTCCAATGAAACTCTATTAATCAAATTTATAAAATTACCCCTGAAATGGACCGGGTCGGGTACCCTACCCGACCCTCAACCTGAGTAAACGACCATCTACCCGGCCCGTTTTTAAAATGCGGTTCGAGTACCCTCTTTTTCTAGTTCAGATCAGATCGGATTGACGGATTTTTCAAGTCAAGGAGTCAGTATGAACACCCCTAATTAAAACTCACGTGATATGTAAGAGCCTGGGTTATCGAAGCTATTGACAAATGAATTACCTGACGGAATAACGCTATCACACATTTTAAAAATTATTTGAGCCACCAAATTGTCTAGTGACCATTTTTGTAGCCTTCCAATAGTTTGGTAATCATTCAAACCATTTGTTATTTTTTTGTTTTTGTTATGATAACTTCTTCTGTTAATTTTAGATGGACCCGATTTAAGGCACCTATTGGTCTAGATTTAGACACGTCATAATTACGAGTAAGTGTTTAAATCTAGATCAATAAATCTATGATGTGTTTAAATATAAAATAAGAAATCCAAAGTATAGTACCTTGAAAGATTGGACGGATTCATTTTAGAATTTTGTGTAACTTCTCCACTGTGCTTTCAAATTTTGTTTGCTCTGTTAAATAATTATTTTGTATTATTTTTTAGCATAAATTACAAGAAACTCCCATTTTTATCTGAGATCACCTTATACTTTGCAATTTATAATTTACTCCTTTGTAGTCTTGGATATTTTTATTTTTTCTGTAAAAGTTAAAACGACTTGGAAGTAGTTTATACTGCAAAAGTCAACCGAAGTCTAGTACCCTCCACCGTCCACTCCAGCAACCTCTGAGGGATAATCCGGACAAATCTCCAACTACTTCATTATACAGATACATGACCAGAGGCCGAACTCTATGTACATTTTACACGCTTTGATGTTATGAAGAAAATTTGACTGGACCAAAGTTAAAAAGCTTGCAATAAAAACACAAGCAAGCCTCTTAATTAATTAATGAAATCAATTCCCAGATCAACAATTCTTTTGCAGGGAAATGGGATTCCTACAACTGCCAACAAAATTGCCTCTACTGCCTAAAGAAGATAAAAAAGATGATGCTCCCATTCCCTTCAAAGAAGTCTTCTTGGCTATGACAGCCTTTGGACCAAACTTGTGCCCAGCTAAACCTGCATAACTCTTGCATGACTTCATTCTCTGACTGTAATGATTAACTTTCTTGGCAAGATCTTCAAGGCTCTTCACATTTGCCAGAGATGTAAAAGATTGAGATTTTCCTTCGAAAATGTTTTGAAAGGCCTCTCCTGCACGTACATATTCATATGTTATTAAAAAATGTTAGGGGAAGTTCAAAGTCTCCTTCAAGAATTATTCTCTGGGCTTTTGAACGTTTGTATATAGTGCAAGTTATAAAACTTTAAAACACAACTGAATATTTTTACAAGAATATAAAGATCAACAGTTAAAACAATCCAAAATGTTTGGAAGATACTGAATTTAATTCATGCTTACTTGATAGGGAGTTGGTTCATAAGCTCAGATAATTCATATAATGGCCCATATGAAGGTGATGTATGATGATGATGATGCATCCTCTTCTAACTCTGATGAACAAGAAGATGATGCTGCAGAATTATCCCCCGAGTCTTCACCAATGGATTCAGAATTATCATCTTCACCTTCGATGTTCACCCATTGAACATGCCTTGGATGATCACAGCTGCCAAAAGTTTTCTTGAAGGTAATTTCTTGATAAACCTCTTTTTCTCCATCCATTGCAAATTAGTAGTACTTTTTTTTTTTTTTTTCAATCCTTGGAATGAACCAATAAAGAGAACAAGAGGGTTGTTAATGAAGAAGTACTAACTTGAGTTTTATGAGAGAGTTATATATGCTATGCCTTTTCCCTTCAAAGATGTTGCTTTATCCATAGGTTTGTTGTCATGTGTCATTGTCAAGATTTCATATGGTTTGAATTGCTTCTCTTTCCCGTATGTTTTGAAGAGGATAAGGTTAAAGGTCCATATGTTTTGAAGACATCCATATCCGAGTCACCAATGACAAATCTAGGATATATTATCTATATTGGGTAAAAATAACAACACAATCTTGGCATCTTCTGCACTTTTTGCCCCAGTAAAGTTATGACATAATCTACTATTTTTTACCTTTTCTTTTTAGTTTATTTCAAGGCATCCACAGTTTTGGATAAAGGATTCTCTCAAGCCCTTTTCATTAGTGAAAATATAAAGAAGGCAATATTTGGTGGAGATTGGACATGGGATAAGAAAGCATAACATTTATACTTTTGCTTATTGGGTGAAATTCCAGAAGTGAAATCAAAGATTGTTGCACCCTTTTTGGGTGGGGTCCATTTTCCTATAAATAGTTCATTTATTTACCTTTTACTTTTCTTTATTAATAGTATCATTTTCGTCAGTCTAGTGATCAATTTTACGAATATAATAACTCCCTATGCATATGCAATAATCCTTATAGTTGTCTAGTCAGCTCGACTAATTGTGACCATTAATTCCTCATAGACCAAGTAAAACAACGGTTAACGTACTAGTAATTTAATAAAAAAACTGTCATGATATTGAAAGGTCGTATAGTTAATAAAGTAATGTTATGTTGCGACTAATTAAATATTCCAATGAGATCCACTTAATCAACAATGAATTATAACCACTAAATAGCACACAGTTTAATAAAAATTAATGTTTGACCAATTTATAAAATAGTTTTTCATAATTGTTCTCTAATTTAAATTTAAATATGTTAATTGATTTACATTGGAAATTTCAAATGAAAAACAATCTTAAAGGTTTCTCACATTTTTTATTTATATTTTTTAATCTCTCACATTCAAAATAATGTATTTTAATACCTCACAAATTTAAAATACACTATTTTAGTCTTTCGATACAATAATAAATATATTTTAACCTGAAATGTTTACATACGCATTAAATGTTATATTTTTTTATAGGCAAAATTAGCAACAAACAATTTTTAAATACTAAACGATACTACCTAAAACTTCTTCTACCACCCCTAAAATTTTCACCTATCATTACCACCCGTATTGCTCTCCCTTGCAGTTTTTGCTCTGCCACCCCTATTACAGTAGCCTTAACCCTTTTATTTTTAGGACAATTTAGTATATTATATCTGATACACATGTGACAATTATAAACCAAAATATATGTGTCAAATGATCAAAATGGTATGTTTTGAATTTGTTAGGGATTAAAATATATCATCTTAAATGCGAGGGTTTGAAATGGTTTATGTGAGCAAAGATTTAATATTGAAAAATAATGTTAACTTTCTTTAAATGGATTGACCTTTATTTATATGTACTTTTAATTAAGTGACAAATAATTTGTGATAAATTAAAATTAAAAAGAATGATATATAAAATATGACGTAATACATATTTGATGATGTGGATTAGTAACACACATAGTTTTTTACCTAAATTGTTATAACATGCCTACGTGGCAGCCTCATTAAGGACAATTATGTAATTCAACTTCATCTGAGCTAGCATAGAGATTAAATTTATAAATAAGGGGTTTGAGTGCTACTAGAAAAGGGATAGACAATTCAGAATCTAATCACAATTCAGATAATCAAACATACACTTGCAATTCGGATATTTTACTTTCTCTCTCCTCCTAGAAAACAATTCTAGCTTCATCAATATTTAAGGAGGTAAAGTCGGCATCTAAATGTAACCTTTTCTATTCCGACTAATCAAGATTAAGAATGATTGGGGAGAAAGGGAATAAGATAGGAAGCTGACTGTAAAAATAGGGCTTCATGAAAACTTGAATTGGGGCTGGGGGAATTCTTTTCTCTATCACCACACAACGGACAACACGTGTCGCTCTTATATTGTTTGTAAACGATACATCATTCAATTCCCTCATTCCGTGGTCCGTAATCCACAGGTTTGGGCCTCGGCCGGCCGGCTGCCATAAAATCATCTAGTATTCAGTTCTCTGAATAGAGTTTCTGGCTAGAAATTTTATGTCGATCAAAAATACTCTTCAATTAATGAAAGTTTTATCCAAAGTGAAGGACGTGTATTTTTGAAAAATAAGAACGTTATCATATTTAAAAAAAAAAAATCATATATTTTAAATAACATACTCTTATTAATTGTCTAATAACTATTAAACTAATTGATTCCTACTAAAGTAAAAATTTCTATTTCTAGCATTTAGTCATAACGCCAATGGGTTGCCCGAGGCCCACGGAATGAAGTCCATCCCTGTTAACTCAAGCCACTTTCTTTCCTATATTTTGGTATCTTCTTTGCTTGAATGCAAACAGGACAATTGATTTCCGACTAATCTTTGTTTTATTTTCCTCTTCTTTTTAGTGGCATTATTGATTTGGGGCCTTCGATTATCTAAATTGATGATGGATTTTCAAGTAGCTAAGTTGAAAATAACTATCTAAAAAGTGGCTTGTTTAGATTAGTGAATAATTTTCATTATCTTTTAAACAATATATATGTAATTATTTGTACACATTTTTTCTATCATATTTCATACATATCTAATAAAAAAAACATTACAATACAATATCCAAATAATATTTTAAGAGTAATAGAATAGAGTCATTACGTTACTCGAACCAAAGAAAAAGGAAAAAGACTTGGCCACATGCCGTGAGCATGACTGGCAACTGATGCATATAGAGAAATGCATTCAACTCTGGGGTTATTACAAGAGAAAAATTATCTTGGAAAACTTATAGGAGGTTCCAAGGTAGCTACCAAAATGCCAAGATCAATGTCCTTGTCTTCGAACTTCTTAACAAAAGCAGATGATTCTGGAAGCAACAAAGCAAATCAAAGCAGTCAGCAACTGCATATTAGAGCACAAATGACTAAAAGAAACCTACTAACCAAAAGGTCCAGAGATGAGGATCTGTCCCTTGGGTCCTTCTGTATGCTGAAAAGAAACCCAAGATTATAAAGCAGAACATCATTAAGAGAAAAGATATCGACACGGAAGCATCGAGAAACAATAGCCGGATCCAATTTAGAACTACAAGAAAGGATCCTCTGCCATCTAATGCTAAAAATTTGCATTTTGTTTAGGATAAGTGTAGCAGTCTCCATGTAAAAATGTCAAGGTCATTGACTTGAACCATTGAGACGGAGCAACGTAACAGCCAAATGCATTCAGTTGAAGAACCATAGACAAGTAGTTAAGAAAGTTTACTGCATAAGTGCAAGCTAAAGGAATCTTTTTGGGCCTTACCAGGCAGCAATAAATGAACAAAACTCTGGGGAGAATTGATCTGGTGGAGCAGATGGTGGTGGGAGCCTCCCACAATCGTTTCCAGAAGCTCATAAAAGCTTGGCCAACCTTGCTGGTCTTCAGATTGTATGTAAGGGAAACGTCCTATAGCACACTCAAGGGTTACCATGCCCAGACTCCAGATATCGCTCTTGTAGTCATAGGTGCTCCCGCTAATTCTTTCAGGCTAAATGAGAGACGAGAAAAGAGAAACAAATCATTAAACCAGCATTCAAGTCTCAAGATTTTCAACTGAAATTGTGCTGGTGCACCAGACGGTGCATGAATAGCCACTATAAAAAATACTGGATGGACAATTCATCATAAATTCTTAAAATAGAAGTTTTAAATATCATATCTCCACTCACCGCCATGTAATTATAGGTTCCTACAAATGTATCTCTTTGACCCATAGAGTTGGCCAGCATTGCACTCACACCAAAATCCGTAATTTTGACCTCCCCTTTGTGGTTCACTAGCAGGTTGGATGGCTTTATATCTCTATGGATTACATGTCTCTCATGGAGCTGCAAGTACACAAGACCTAGTAATACCTGAACATTTTACAATTTCACATACCCATGAGCTAGGATTAGGTATAAGTAGTTGCAGAAGACTCATACTTCAATTTACCCACCTGCTTACACAGGACAGCAAGGTATGGTTCAAGAATTGTCTTCACTTGTCTGATTACATCAGCTAAAGAGCCACGGTCCATATACTCGAGCACCAGAGAGATAGCTCCATTGTGGTAGAAAGAATGGTAGCAAACCACAACATGAGGACACTGTGAGCCTTGATTTATTTTCAGCTCCTGCACGATTTGCTTACGAATATCTTCTTGTACATTCATCTGGATTACCTGTGATCAGACATTCACTTTAAAGTTAGAAAATCTAAAACCCAACATCAGGAAAGAGCTAAATGTGTCAATTGACATGACACAGTGACGACATGGCCAGTGGTTTCAGTGAGAGCTCATAAAGTGCAAAGCTTCAATAGCAGAACCATGGTCCCTCTAAACTATTCAACAGCAACAGTTGGATGTGTCCAGATAAGCACGTTGTTGCAATCAGCTTCACACATCAGTCGTAAAGCAACTCCAACAAAAGTTTCTAATCATTGATTTGTGTAATGGCAAAAAACTCCACTAATCTCGTTGAGTCTTAAAGATTAGTGTCCATCCCTGTTCTGTAACATTCTATAAATATTATAACCAAGAAGAGTTATTCATTATTTCCACGTAACACCCTCTCAACTGAATGACACATGAATTAAATCTTGCCTCTTGAGAAGGGATCTCCTGAAATAACCAAGTAATCAAGCATAACAAACTAACAGGGAGCTAAAAGAATATAGGTGTATGCTGACCTTCAAGGCAAATAATGTTCCAACCCATTTATGACGAACAAGTTGAACCACACCACCACTTCCCTTTCCAATCACTTTGATGGTCTCAAGATCTTCCAATGAAAATTGAAGATCAATTTCTTTAGTTTCTGAAGACTGTCAACACAAAAATTCAATTCATCACGTTCTTCAGTTTCCTTTTCCTTTGTTTTTTATTCAAAGAAGAGGCATAGCATCACATGCATATACAAAATGAGCTTTCTGTGCTGCAAAAAGGCAGTGTGTGTGTTTTAGAGAGGGAAAGAGCAATATTATGGGATTCAAATTAAGTATAGGTGCATTTAAATCACAGTATTTGGTGCAGGATTCAAAATTCACCATTTTGTTAAAGGAATTTCTAGTGCTAAAATCAATGAATTTCAAATCTTCCCAAATTAAATTTTATTTGAAATCCTTCCTTTCACACGTACTTTTTCCTTTCATTTTTCATCATCTATCCAAACCCCTCCAAATCCTAATAGAGAAAATCCTACTTTGAATTGAAATACACCTGTCCAAACTAACCCTAACAGATACTATTTTTCCAATCTCACTCACTTCATGCTTAAACTAATCAAATGCGTATGTGCCACGTCATAATTAGCACCATGCCAATTTAATCCAATTTCAATCTTCTTTTCAAGTCCATGTGTATACAAAGCTAGTGCATTTTTTTTAAAAAACTAAGGCTCTATAATATGTCCAATTACAAACAAATCTAAAAAAGAAAATGCAGTAATCTAGCGTAATCACACCAAAAATAAATAAATAAATAAATAAATAATTACCGGAGGAGGAGGATCATTATTATCATCGGAGATGAGGCGCAAACCTTTCTGGTTTATGTAAATCGCCATCGTGAAATGTTCCGCTCTTATCCTACCGTATTCAACAAAACAAAAAATCAACAAAATTTCACAAATATTTCCCCCAAAAAAAAAAAAAATTAAACGAGATTGAATAGTAATAAATAGAAATTATCCATGTAATAAATACATACAAGAAGCTGGAGACGGAGGTTTCTTGAGGCGGAACGGACAGCTTCAGTTCCTTCAACGGCTTTTTGAGCTTCATGATTTCCTGCTAATTCAGTCGAATCTAGGGTTTGGATTGAAGAGGAGGGGGGGAGAGAGGAATATGAATGGATTCAAATGGAGCAGAGCGCCAAAAACCGTACTGGTATATGGAATTTTATTTTATTTTTTTTCAAGGAGACGCCCAATCTCGACTATGCTTTGTGGGCAGATAAATAAATGGATAGTGATCGGCCCTCAAACGTGAGCTGTGGACGGCTAGGACATTTTATTTATGTCGGGCTTTACTAGGCCCAATTGAAAAGCCTTCTTTAGAGATACTAGAATACATAGTATAAGTTTTTTAGGTACATAGTGTTGTACTGTACAATCTTTTAAAGTACAACAGAATGATTCCTTCAATGGAATTGTAGAATTTTCCTATATATATGGAAAAAAAATAAATTTAGTCTCTTATCTTTGTGGTGTCAATTAATTTGGTCCCTTATTTATCACAGTATACCAATTTAGTCCCTTATCTTTAAAAAATTGAATCAACTATGAATTGCGATCGAAATTATAGACAAATTAAATAAAACAAACTACATGATAATTACGTGACCGTTAACATATAGTAGATGTGTTATTAACGGTTCCATAACCTTTGTCCACAATTTTCATTACAACCCTTAAATTAGTTAATTTTTTAAGGATGAGAGATCAAATTGGTCTTTATGATAGATAAGGGACAAAAGTGATATTTTTTCAAATATATATATAAACACACACTATAGAAAAAAGTACGTGTAACACTGCTAATTAAATTATTTAAATTTTAATTTATTTTTACCTCTAAATGATACATGTTATTCTATTAGATAATATCATTAAAGGTAATAATTTAGTATTGTTACTATATATATCTATATATATATATATATATATATATATAGTATTTAAGACATATTTTTAAAATTTTGAATTTTATATTAAGGAAAAAAAATACAATTTTGATATCTTATTTTTGGGGTATGCCTCAATAATAAAAATTAATGAAACAACTTTCATGAGTTTCAAGTATTTGACCTCTAAATATTTGTATTTAAAAGTTACATGATATTCACAATTAGAGTATGGATAGTGTTATTGTCATAATAAATTTGTTGTTTTGGACAAAAATATCTCAATAGTAAAAAGTTTGCAATTAAACTACCACAATCTATTTTTTTTTCTCTGATGTGGTCCACTAATTACTACTGTTACACTCTCATCTACTCACCACTCATAGAAATCTCAATTTCTGCAACTTTACAATTGCGTAGGCTCCCTATTCTTCATATATTCTATATTATTCATTGTTTCATCCCCATTTTGCCAAATGAAAATAGAATATTAATTGAAATTGTAGGGGAATCAAAACTATTGACAATGAAAGACAAATATTTGCATGAAATTGAATGAACAAAATAGTGAGAAATATTTGGATTAGCAACTGAATTAACCCATCGATTAAGAAAATGATATTTGTTGAAGTTATTGTCATCATCGTGGTGGACATCTAGAGGTAAATTATTCCAATTTTTCTTCAAAATAGTAATTGAATTATAATATATATGAGTGAGGGAAGAGAAGAGTATTTATTTTGTTGCTAATTATTTCTAATTACTAAAGAAAATCAAATAAAAAACCTCATTCAATCAACTTTTATATTTAACTATACATGTTGGAGAGTCTTTGGCAACCAATAAAAGATAATTAAATTAATGGAGGAGGTAGAGGCTGAGGAGTCCACCCCCTCCACTCTATTGTCAATAAGAAAAAAATGTGTAAAAAGATATATGAGCAAAGCCTTTGTATCATGCTCATATTATATATATATATATATATATGTGTGTGTGTGTGTGTGTGTGTGTATGCGTGCGTACGTGTGTAAGATAGATAGTTATGAAAGATTATTTTTTATAGTGATAAAAAAAGAAATAATTTGAATATACAATAGTTATAAAATAACATTTTAATTTTATTTGTTGTATCTTCTTATTATGCATTTATACCAAATTTTCTTTATAACTTAAGGAATAAACAATTTGAATAGACATAATATAATTATTTTATTTTTGCTCAAATATAAATCATTTTATACAAATAAAATTTCTACCATCTTATTATGCATTTATGCGAAAATTTTATATAAATCTATGAAATTTTGTTACAACATTTTTCAATACACATATATAATAAATATATAATATAATTATAAAAAGTAGATAGTTTTATTATATTAAATGAGGAGTATTTTAGATAGGTAAATTCTACTTTGTTAAATACATGTTAGGCATGAAACTATTTAATTAAGGATATATTTCTCATGACAGATAGTAAAAGAAAAATAGTAGATTATCTCAGGTAGAATTGTATGACAAAAAAATTGATTTATATATATAAAAATAGATAGTTAGAATAGATTATGAGTAATTTGATTATGTTTCCCTATTAAAAATTAGATTACTAAATGTGGACATTTTAGGCATCACAAAAAAGGGAAAAAATAAAAAGAAAAAATCACTACAAAGTATCAATTAAGCATCATTTTATATATGTAATATTTTGAAATTCTTTTAATAGGGAAAATATTTATAGGAAATTAAATAATGTAGATGATAATTATAAAAGTGATTATTTAAAATTTCAAAAAACAATAAGAAAATATGAAAGCAATTAAAATGTAAAGAACAAAAAAAAAAAAAAACAAAAACTATGTCTTATATCTATAAAAATCAAAATACATTAGACTAATATATTCTTCATATTATGCAAAGAAATTCAACAACATATTAAGATAATTATTGAAAGATGAAAAATTAGAAATTGTTTTTTTATCTTACTCTAAAATGTATAGAATATAAATAAATAAATAAAAAACCTTTATCTTATTTTAAAATACACGCAACTATCATGCAAAACATGTAGTTCTATAAAGACATACAAAATAACATGCAATATTTTTATAATTTCTACCGTAACTAATTTTTTAACATATTCTATAAAATATGTATGCATGTAGAGAATTTATTGGTTTTTTTATTCCATTATCTGTAATATATTGGCATTTTTTCATATTTTTTAAATTTATAATAACATTCACTTCAAAATTCCATTGACATTTTGAACTCTTTTTCTTTTTTGGACATTTTGAACTCTTTTATTTATCCTAAATGACTGTGGTTAGCTCCAAAATTATAGTTTAATATAATATTTTACTATGAAATTAAAAATGGTATTTATTTGAACACATAAACAAAATGTAAAACTAATAAAGATATATGAATTTTATATTTTTATTTATTGCATAATTTTTGTGATCCATTCCTTGAATTAGTTACCCAAATATTTAATATACATATGTGTTGTTTATTAAATTGTGTAATAATTCCATTGTAATTTCTTAAGTTGACATGAAACTCAATTTGTATTCGTAATTATTTAAGGTATGCAATAATATGATTTATTTACATAAATTATGTTATTCGGTTACATTATTTGCCTACTTATTTGTTCTATGATTGTTCTACAATACTGTGAGCATGCATCGTACCATGATTTGATATTTTTTTTCTCATATTTGATGTTAAATTTTTTTATTAGGAATAAAAAAGAAACAATTTGAACATATAAAACTATTATAAATAATATGTTTTTTTATTATTTGATTTGTAAAGTATAAATGATTTTTTTACTCTTAAATTCTATCTTTTTATGATGTATTTATGCCAAAATTTTGTAAAAACTTAGGGAAGAAACATAATAGTTATAAATACTACTTTGTTTTATTTTTTCTCAAATATAATTTCTTTTTAGAAATAAAAATTTCTACCATTTCATTATATATTTATTCCAAACATTTACTTAAATCTAAATAGGTGATAGTGTTCTTAGAAATAAGTAACTGAATCGAAAAAAAATTCATTAAGAACTTATTAGGCATGAAATTATTTAATTAATGATATATTAGGTGTGACAAAAAATATGTGATAATATTATTAAAAATATGTAATTAAATAGATGAGGAGTAATTTTACTATGCTTTCCTATCACAATTTATATTTCATTAAGGGCGGGTAATTTAGGTATTATAAGAAGGAATAAACAAAAATAGGTTATGTTTTTCTATTAGGATTGAGAATTATATTTCATTAAGGGCGTGGATTTTAGACATTAGGGTCAGAAACACTTTGAAGGGAAAAACAAAAATTGGGAGAAATAACTAGTATATATATAATAGTAACAGATAATAGATAATATATATATATAGAGAGAGAGCTGAAATTTTGGATTTTTTTTTTTTTTGAAGGATAAATTTGGAGTTGGAGCTCAACCTAACGTAGAAAAAAGAATAACCAATCCTAACTTCAGTCATATTATTTAGTATTACATTTTTTCCTATTATATACACATAAAAAATGTTATACATAACTAATACAAGAGTACATCATAGTAGCTCTATTTGAATTGATAATATTCTTCGTTATTTTTTAATAATATTTTATAATCATTATTTAAATATATTTTAGAGTTATCTTTTATTTCAAGTATATGATATTTTAAAAAAATTATAATAATTATTATAAATAATATATTCAATAATAATTGTCCAAACAAAGACAAAATTTTAATTCATAGTAAATGTGGAAATACTTGACAAAATTAATAAGTTCAACAGGGAGAGCATTAAATAAATACTCTCTTTGTCTCATTTATTTTGTCACAATTTGACTTTTGTGGTTAAATAAATCAATTCTACAATTAATATTTCATGTAGAATTCTTTGATTTTTTATGAAATTATTTCATTAAAAGTGAAATTTATATAAAACATTATCACATAAAAACTTAAAATGTTTAGAAAAGTTACAAAATCTATAAAAAATTAAGCATTGAAAACTTGAATTATTGACCCAAAAAAATCAAACATGACAAATATATTAAAATAGAGGGAGTATAATAATATGGAACATAAGATCCCAAGCCAACTTAGAACTATACAAAAGTTTGAAATGGTAGAGATAGTCACATAGATGGTATGTATGTTATGAAACATAATTTATAAAGTTATAAATTCAGAATTATTTGTCAAAATTAATTCACATGATAAAATTATTAAATCACTGATTTCTGATTTTAAATTCCTGGTTAGATTTCTTTTCTTCTTTTTTCAAATCTAATGAGACATAAAAAACTTTTCAACCACATATATTAATTTGTATAAATGTACGAATATATTATTTTTGTCATTCAGTGCGTGTTGTGTGTTTTAATAATTTTTTAATAATTAATGAAAATCCCATCTAAAATCGATGCCCTAATAATCAGGGAAAACATGGCTCCAGTTTTGTAAAATCATTCCAAATAAGGGTTTTTATTTGTTCCAATCAAAATCTCATAGTTGTTGATTGATGACCATAAGAAGAAATTTTTATATGGATGCAATCTATAGTATAGTAGCATGAATCTCTTCATCCATGTAAGGTCACGTCACCTTATAAAGTGATGTGTGGTGATATGACCTTACATGGACCGAGGGGTTTCCTTCATAAAGTGCCTAATAAGGGTTAAATGCAAAAAATCCCCTAAACTTACAACTGATACTCTTTACACAACTAGTTATAAATTTATAAAACAGCTAAATCCTACTACTAATTAGGTGGCATCCCGTAAGTATACGGTTGTCAACTACTAGTAAAAAGAAGTAGGGATCGTACTAAAGGAATCCACAAGGATTGGTCGACAATTACCAGTTATTTGGTTAGATTACAAGTTGAAGCAATGGATTAAGAGAAGAGATTTAACTAAAACTAATCACTAAGAAAGCAATTAAAAAGGAAGTAATTTTAGAAAACAAATAAAGGAAACAATTAAAATGAAAATAATATTAAGCAAACAATTAGTTAATCTAAACTACCCATTATCATTAAAAAAGTACAATTATAGAAATCCCATAACCTATTCTAAGAAATCTTGTAAAAATAAAGTATTATTAAAAAGCAATTAACTAGCCTAAGGTAAAAATTAACAATAAGAAAACACAATTAAAGGAATCCCATGTACAATTAAACTAAGAAATCATGTTTAAAGAAAGCAATTAAATGAACAGCCCATAAACTAATCTAACCTAATTAACCAATCTAAATTATAAATTATCACTAAGAAAATATTTTTAAAGAAATCTCATAAACTAATCTAACAATTACTCTAAAAAAACAAGTAAAGGAAGGCAATCAGATTAAAACAATTAAACTAATCAACTAAAAGAACATGAAATTAAAGCTTAGCTAAAAGAGTTTTAACATAAACAAAGCACTTACAACTAAAAAGGTTCAATCTTTAGCTTGGATTTGAAATTTACAAGAAAGAAAAGTCATAATCTCCTCTAATCTAAGAAAACCCTCCCCAAATAGAAAGGAAAAAAGAAAGAAAGTTACTCTATAATCTAACATACTTCTACTAACTAAGTTCTCCTTCAAATAAGGTTTAAAAGGGGTATATATAGTGCTAGGTGGGATAATTGTGCAACAAAAATCGGTCTCGAACAAACTTATTTTTTGCTCCAACTGAGTCCAAATCGCGATCTCAAATTTGAGATCGCGATATGGACTGAAACTTCTGAAATGCAGTACTTCACAGTTTTGCTTCCAAAATCTCTATCGACGTTCGATTAATTCGCCATTTTTTTCATGCAACCCTAACACACAGGAGAACATTATTATCTATAATAAATACTTAAATTATAACACCTAAACATATAAATAAAATTCTCACAAAATAGGCCAAAAAACGAAGGACAAACAAAGATGAACAAAAACTTAACTCCCAACAAAATTAAGTCAAAGACACGACACAAGTCTAAATGGATAAACCTAATAAAATATGTTAATTATCACCTAAATAAGTACTCAAACACTTAATAAACACATACTAACACGTTCTAACACATAAAAGAAAAATAGATAAAAATACTCGAAACTAGGAGCCAAATCTTCAAATTTAGGGTACATATAACTCTAGTTTCCTAGAGTTATCAACACCCTAATTGCACTTTGCCCCCTCAACTTATTTAATAAGTACTTTATCCCCTATTTTATATTGGAGACAAAATTACCTCTATTATTTTAATTATTATTATTTTTCTTTTTTCTTCTTCTTTTATTTATTTATTTTCACCGCCTTGTTTTTTTTTACTATTTTTTCTTAGTACTACTAAACAATTACATTACTTTTAATAATTAATTAATTACGGAAGGTCTAACTTTTCATGTGTGTCTAAACAATTTAATTTATAAATTAATCATGCTTTATTACAATAAATATAGCTAGTTGTAATATAAAGTTTGTGATTAACTATTAATAATAAGATTAACAAATAAAAATTAAAATTTTTGAGTTAGAGGAAATTAAAAAATTTATAGTATACAAATAGAAGATTAGAATAAAAAATGTATATAATTTTTTATTTGTGGTGTAATATCAAAAAAATATATTAAAAAAATATTATGGTTGCCAAATATAAGAATTTTTAGAGTTATGGTAAATTCAAACAAAATATGACACGCGAATGATATGACAAAAAAAAAATTTGTTTGCATACATAGAATATATATTTTAATTTTTTCACAAATTATTTTATCTTTTATAGCTTGTTTATTTGTTAGTTATAGCATTAGTAAAACTCATAAAATCCATATTATATTATTAAAATATATGTTGTTTGTATTAAAAAATTTATTTATTCTATAAATTATTTATAAACAACATATAAAAAAATTAGAACTTTTAACGACCCAATTACTAGTAATATAATAATTTAGTGGTAGCAAGAAAAAATAGGTAAAAAGATAAAAAGAAAAATATGAGAGAGAAATAAATAAATTGTTAAGAAGAGAAAAAAATAATTAAAATAATAAGAATAATTGTCTCAAGAAATGAAAAAGTAAAGTACAAGGAGATAAATTGATTATTAAATAAATTAAGAGATCAAAGTACAATTAGAATGTGAATTTAGAGAGATTTTTTGCATTTAACCCTCGTAATAATGACGGTAAACATCAGTAGTATGTGAGAAAACAGTTACTAAATGTACAATGCGTAATAAATTTAACAATAATTAAAATAAATGAAAACGTAAATTTTTTTTTTTATTTTTTATTATTTAACGATTTATAATACTTATTACACAAAGAAAATAAATATATTTAAAAACTTGCAAACAGATACATTTGCTGACAGAAGCGGAATCGAAACATTTCCGCTAATTATATTGCCATAAAATAATCTGAGATCCGGTTAAAAACATTTGTACTACAGTATATTTGCTGACACTCGCCCACATAACCACCCACCAGTCTTGTCTCTTTCTTCAGTCTTCCACAGGGCAGACAGTCCACTTCCCAAAAATTGTCCTTTCCACTCCATACAAAAGAAATCGAGAGACGTTGGTTGGACCCTTTTGTCGAAGTGAACGTTGTTGTTGTGTACTTGCAGCAAATACATAAGCAGCAGAGTTCAAGAAAGCAAAAAGAGAGTCTTGAGCCTCATATTTGCAGTGGGAAAAGCTAATGGGAAAGAGGGTCTTCAACTTCAACCTCATATTTGTTACTTATCTTTTGCTGCTAATGCTACTTCTTGGTAATGTGCTCACTTTCTATTTTTTTTTTCACGAAATATTATTGCGTATTTTTTTTTTTTAATGTGGCTAATTAGATCCTGATGCTGATTCTTGCTCATTTTTACATTCCTTCTATTCTTTGGATGATGTTTACTCCCCTTCTGTATGCTTTTTCTTTTGAGCACCGACATTTTTGAATAGTAGACTATTATTGAATTCCTTTTGATAATATGCTCAACTCTCGATCATTTCCAACATCACCTGTTGCTGATATCTTTTGCAAAGCATTTTTTTTTTTTTTACCAATTTTCTGCACACCATTTTGTATGTTCTTTACTAATGTTTGCATTTCCCAATTAATTTCCGAGCGATGCAAATAGTTGGCAGTTTTTTCTGACTTGAAAATGAAGAAGCTCTGGATCTCTCCCCATCCCTCCTTGTTTGCTAGTGGTTCAAGTATTTTAAATTCCAATTGGAGAATAAAGGAACATTATCTGGAAAAGTCTTTATTACTCCACAATGCAGATTGGTATCCAAAACCGTTGGATGATTGGAAAAAAAAGTAATGAGACACTTACTTTTCTATAATATCAGTTGTAATACCGACTCTGGGTTACTGAGTGAATAGTACAGGCTTACTCATTTCTGGTGTTTGGATCAGAATTATATATTTGAGATGTTAAGAGCTTTATAATCAAAGAAATAAATTTATGACCTTGTGTAGGTTGGCCATGGTGACAGGCTTGAATGGCTTTTTTTTTTCCCCCTTATTTTATTTCTGTTTTGTATGTTGCATATGGGGTTGGTCTTCTCAAGTATTTTTCTATTCTTGCTACGAGCTAACTTATTTATGTAGAAGTTGTCATCTTCCATCATTTGTTGTCTCTATGACCAGAACAATGTTAAGCATTGGTACTACATTGGTTTCTTTTTTTGTGTTCTCTTATTACCTTAGTGGTTTTCTTTGTGTGGTACCCACCTGAATTCTGCACTCAGAGAATTGATATTTATAGATGATTGGTGAAATTAAATCTGGGATCTGGAAAAATTGTTTGGCTGTTGATAGCTCATCAGTCATCACATTCACTATGCTCCGTGAGCTTCAGATCAAAACTAAATGTAATACTCTGAATGACCTCAACCATGATATACTAGCAAATAAAAAGATATTGTACTTTATTTAATACAAGGAGAGTGTTAGATGCAAGCATTCGTTGATTCATTATACTTGCTGCCTTAATTGTTACTTAGAAGTAGTTTTTTGAGTCTTATACAACCTTTTTCATAAGGAACTTGGCTTCAAGTACATGCTCTGATACTGGTACGAATTTCTAATATTAAGGTGCTTGGAAAGCATATGAGTGATTGTTGACTCTTTTTTAAATGTTCTCCCTTTGTCTGTTCCATTTTTTTCTTTGCTCCCTACTTCAAGAAGTTGTCAGATCAAATCATCCTTTCTTCCTTTCTACTAAAATTTCTCAAATAAATTTTGTTAGGACTGTGCAAAGGGAGCACAATTGGAGTTTGCTATGGAAGAAATGCTGATGATCTTCCCACCCCAGATAAAGCCGTACAATTGATTCAACTCCATAACATTAAGTTTGTCAGGATGTATGATTCTAATATCCAGGTTTTGAAGGCATTTGCAAATACTGGAATCGAGCTGATGATTGGTATCCCAAATTCAGACTTGTTACCATTCTCACAATTCCAATCAAATGCTGATACCTGGTTAAGAAACAACATTCTTCCCTATTATCCAGCCACAAAGATCGCATACATAACTGTCGGTGCTGAAGCCACTGAAGTCCCCAATAATGTTTCCGCGATGCTAGTACCTGCGATGCAAAATGTTTTCACTGCCCTGAGAAAGGCTGGTCTTCACAGGAAAATAAAAGTTTCAACAACTCATTCTTTGGGTGTTTTGTCCAGGTCATTTCCACCTTCTGCAGGGGCTTTCAGTAGTAACTATGCATTCTTTCTGAGACCCTTACTGGAATTTCTTGCTGAGAATCAGTCACCTTTCATGGTTGATATATATCCTTACTATGCCTATAGGGATTCTTCTGGCAATGTGTCCCTGGACTACGCTCTATTTGAGTCGTCATCTGAAGTAATTGACTCAAATACTGGTTTGCTATACACGAATATGTTCGATGCCCAGATTGATGCTATTTACTTCGCCTTGATGGGCTCTCAATTTCAGAACCATTAAAATAATGGTTACTGAAACAGGCTGGCCATCCAAAGGATCTACTAAAGAAACAGCTGCAACTCCTGCCAATGCCCAAACTTATAACACAAATCTGATTCGCCATGTTGTCAATAACACTGGCACTCCTGCAAAGCCTGGAGAGGAACTAGATGTTTACATCTTTTCGTTGTTCAATGAGAATAGGAAACCAGGGTTAGAGTCTGAGAGAAACTGGGGCCTATTTTTTCCAGACCAGACAAGTGTATACAACCTTGACTTCACTGGCAGGGGTACAGTGGATATCACAACAGGTGCAAATATCACTAGTTCAAATGGAACATGGTGTGTTGCAGCATCTAATGCTTCTGATACTGACTTGACGAATGCCTTGGATTGGGCTTGTGGTTCTGGCAACGTGGACTGCTCTGCTATTCAGCCAAGTCAGCCTTGTTTTCGGCCAGATAGCCTCGTGTCTCATGCATCATATGCTTTTAACAGTCGTTACTACCAGCAGAATGGGGCTACTGATATTGCTTGCAGCTTTGGAGGAACTGGGGTTAGAACAAATAAGAATCCAAGTATGTTTAAATGAGTTTTATTTCAACTTTAACTTGATGGTGTTAGTTCAACTTTTTGCGTCGTCTTCTCTTATTCTGCTCCATACATTGATAACATTTAATCACTCATTTGAGCCTACTCATGAAGAGTGCTGGAGGCATACTGCATTTGCTTCATTTACTAAAATCCTGAGTCTCCTCTAATTACAATTGGACTCTGTTATTTGACTATTCAAATTGAATTGCATAACGGCACATGGACGTTTACTGCTGCAACCATTTGCTTGTTCAATTTTGATACAGCTGCATTTCATATTGGGGAGGTTTTCATAGGAATGTGAGGACTGATGAGCTATCATACATCACATTTCGTGCTTGTTACTTGCACGATATTAAACTATAAAACCTAAATAGGAGCCAAAAAAAGGGGTTTTTCCACAAGATACATGGTTTCTAGCTTATCTGCTTGAGGAGGACTCCTAATAACTCACCTGATACATGAATCTATTTGTGCAGGCTATGACAATTGCATTTACGCGACCACTGGGTATGTTTCCTTTTTATAAAAAATAGTCGTCTAGAAGTTTAGGTTTCTTTCACCTAGTTCATGCACAAGGTATGATTCTTTTTTCCTGTAGTATGTAATTTGCTCTCCTACTAAATTGGTTTGTGCAATACTTCACAGGAGCAAGAAAACTGCTGCAAGTAATGCAACAGCAGCAAGTGCTTCAACATCTTCATCGTCTGTTGGAAAAGTTTTTGTGCGCATTCCTGGTTGCCTGTTTATGGGTTTCCTGAATTTACTTCTAACTGCGGTAATTTGTTGAAAGGAACTTGGTTTTTGTTGGGAATGCGCTTGAGAATAGATTTGGCTGAGGTTTTAGGATGAATCTTCCCTCGATTTTTGTATGTAACTGTAGGTACTTAGCTAGGAGGGGATGATCGATGGTATGACCCAAAACCAAGCCCTTAATGAGATAGAATTAGATTTCTTTATTTGTTTAATTCAGCCTCCAATCTTGAATTCTTGTATGTTTGGATGAAATCTCTTTGAAGTTGATTGTTTCCTCGAATGAGAATCTTTTGCATCTTTATTTGTTTATTTATTTTTTTGTTGTCATTGTGCCCGCTAATCCAAACAAATCTAGACATTTCAAATATAATCAAAAAGCTGCATTTATTATTAAACCTTTTGTTGTGGGGTGTTTCATTTGTGTTGACGTAGGTGAGAATAAATCCCATTAACCAATCTAAATACAAGTTCAAAGAAATAAGCATAGAAAATTCTAATATAGACCGATTCCGATCAATTCAAGAATGACCCGAGGAAAAAGATAATTCCGGTTGAAATCATCTAATACTTTTCGTAAAGATAGATGCAAAGAAAACCCTGTCAAATTCAGAAACAAACCAAGGCGGCACTACTTCAAACCCTGAATTGTACAAGGATCTTGCTATGCAATCATTTCACTTGCGAAAAATTTATATGCAAGCTCGAGAAGAAGCCAAAAGAAACTTTATAGTGGTACCAACACTTCACAAAATACTCCAGTTAAAGACCCTGATGAATAAGATAGTCTCCAAGATGTTCGACAACCATGTTGCACTGGCCTGGAGTAACGGGCTCATCGTAAATACCAATAACTAAACCCTTGCCTGTCTTTTTAACCGTAGCACCTCCAGATTCCTGAATGGCCAGACAAATGTATAAATATTAGAAGAAGTCGGGATCTACAAGTCCAATTAGAGACAGATCTCCTATACTAGCTAGATCACTATTTTATTTACCAAAAATGGGGCAAAAAAGTTTCACAGTCAATTAGCACAAAACCAACTAAGAAGATTGCCATTTTTTGGCATTTAGCGTCAACATTAAAATCAACTTCCAATGAGTTTTAATATTTATCGCCAAGCCAAACCTACAAGCTATCCATAATTGCACTACAATTATATAGCTAGAACGGAGTACGGACACTTTTTTTTTGTTTAATCAAACATGCTCCAATTTAGAAAGGGGCAGAATTTAATTCCTCCCTGCCTCGCATGGCAGCTCCAGATTCTTGAATCACAATGTATTTTGTGCCACCAAGTAACAAGCCAGTTTGTGCAAGAAAGCCAGGTTCCGCAAAGTCTTGCATGATTCCACTCACTTCTTGAGGCTTGAGCTGTGAAGGCAGCAAGAGCAAAAAATTACGTCAATAACCTTTTCATTCCACGGTGAAAGCGATACACATTCATAAAAGAAACTAGCATGGACACAAACCAATCAAACAGAAAACGTTTATTTTACATGACCAACAATTCCCCATGTTGAGTGCTTTCATGGGGCAAAACATAGGTTGTGACTTGTGAATACCAAATACTCTTTCTCCAAAAACGTGTAACACAAAACGAATGTTAGAATAATAAGCAAGGAATAACAAAGCAAGTACTTGTCTAATTGACCTACGAAAAATGCCCCTACTACACAACAGCTTTCCAGACACTAGTAAAAACGCTAAAAGCGTAAACTAAACCCTAGCTGCAACTTGAGTACTATTAATTTCAGTTTGCAAGCTTGAACTATCGTCCATTTGCATTGGTAATCTAAACCATCACCTGTAGCACTATGAATTTGTAGCACATTGCTTCAATTTGCTAAAACAAATAAATCTTGGGTTAATTTCACTTTAGTCCTCCTAAATTTGTTACCATTTATCATAGTACACATCAAATTAATTTTTTGATCACTTTGCTTTCTAAAATTTTTGTTTCTTGATACTTCACCCCCAAATTATGAAGGAAGTTGTAAAACTAACGAAATAGTCGCGAGTTCTATATATGTATCTTTAGTGTAGGTTATGATATTCAATATAACATTTTGTTTTATTACGATTTTTGACATTACACTAACTATACGCACATAGAACTCACAAAAATTTCATTGCTTTCATGTCTTCCATTAAAATTTTGAGTGAAGTTTCCATAAACCATCAAGACGTTTAATTAGGGGGTAATGTGATCAAAAAATTACTTCACAGTACAATGTGATAGGATAACAAATATAGGGGTCGAAGTGGATTTAACCCATAAATCTTTATAGCTATTTAGCGTATTTTATTGGAAAATTCTACGATCCCTTTTAGAGAACCATTCCTTTGTGCTTCAAGGGTTTGTACAGTACAACACTATATACTTTAAAAACTTGTACTGTACAAGTCTTTAAAGCCAAGGGAATGGTTCTCTCAGCGGGATTGTAGAATTTTCCTATTTTATTTATATGAAAAGACTTCAATACTAATATATAAATAACAATATTTAAGTATGAAATGTAAATTATAGGTCTTAAAGCTTTTCCATTCAAAAAAATAGTTAACAATTTTTATTGCTTTTCAACTCATTCAAGTAATTGCAACAAATTGATAGTATAACGTACTAAAACGCTAGAGAAGGAAGGAAAGACAAGTATAAATCACCTAATATTGGAGCAAAAAATTATTTATATAAATCATCATAAATTCATAATCACTTGTCAAAATCATTTTACGTGGCAAGATTTTATCAAATTACGATTCCTTAATTTTAAATTCTCGATCGAATTTCTTTTCTTTTTTTCGAATTTAATGACAAATTAGTAATTTATATTTGTTACTTTGTATAAATGCACTCTATTAGATCATAACTAAGCCATTGTAGGTAATCACAAATCAATTGAAGGACTTTTTTATTTCTCCCGCTACAAATCAGCAATCTATTAGCTTTACAACATAAAAATGAATGTACTAGTAAAGCTTTTCATACATTTAATCATCAGAGCTCCAAAAATTCTTAGCTTCACATCAAAATAATAATAATAATAATAAAGATAATGCAAAAAGGAAAAGAAATACTTAGTTTGGATGGTTATTATTTAGAATGTATTGCTTTAAAATTATAATAACTCTTGAGACGTTAAATTTGGATAATGATAGTAAAATATTATTTAGAGAATAATAAAATGTTTTAAAGGAAAAAAAAATTTAAAAAAGATTAATGAATAACAAGACAACCTGGGAAGGAGGCGCTCTGAGCCCAAATGGTGCCGTCATGGCTGAGGATAGTTGTGGCTGTGATGGTTGAACAGAAAATTTTTATATGAATTCAATTCAAGATAATTAAAATAAATTTTTTAATTTATATTATTTTAATTTATAAAAATAAACTTAATGATGTGGAATGGACCAAGTGTCCATCATCCCCGAGCACGCGCATAAGGTAGTCGTCCACGTAGACTTGCCACGACATCTTTTGAGGAGGAAATAAAAGCTAAAAGCGACAAGTCAAATCAAGAGAAATATAATTACGAGTATAGGTTAATAGGATAATAAAATCGATCAACATTTTGATTTAAATTTGATTCCTGAAAAATTCGATTAATCAAATTTGAATTTGGTACTCGATTTTAAAATTTAATTAACTATAATTTGATTAATCAAATTTAACTCGGGTTAGTTGAACCATTAAAATTGGGTTAAAATCCTATAAATAAAAATTTATTTTTCAAGCAAAATTTTCTTAATTTTAGTTTATTTTTGCCATGTTTTTTAAAACGTTATGTGAATTTTTATTGATAAATGATTCAGAAAAATAAGTAAAAAAAACTATATCATGTAACGTAATTGAATAATAAACAATATAATTATATATAATACTATAATATCATGTAACTTGCAAGTATTAATAAAAATACGTATTGTAAGATTATTTAATGTGATTTATGAATACTAATTTAATACAATAATTAAGTATGAATTAGTATAATTATATAATAATTGTACAAATTGAGTTACAAATAAAGCTAATTGTAATAATTATCAATAAATATATTTTTAATCTAATAAATGTAGTATTTATATATCAAAATATTTTAATAAAATTTATTTTTAATTATCGAATTCAGTAATCAGTTAGCCAAATTCAAAAAACCTCTACCATTTTCGAATTCATTAATCGTATCCATGAATTCAGTTAACCAATTTTTAACTAAATTCAAAATTAACCTAATTTATTAACCGAATTGAATTCGAAATCGATTATAAATTTGATTAACCGAATACTTATACAACCCTAAATATAATGTACTGCTGTTCATCTCAGAAAACTCATTAATCCGAACTATTTTGAATAGTAAAAATCAGGTAACGAAGTGTTTAATGTTTAACGGTCATGAGGGTTTAATCGTACATTTAAACCAAAAGCACAATAGGGTATTTTTAGATTTTTAAACTATAAGAGTGTATGCGGCAGACGTGTAAATGTGCAAGTGAAATTTACCTTTTTTCAATTATGTTTATCAAATTACCTATTCAAAATAAAGTTTTATTTTATTTCAAATCTAAATGATTATTCTATTTTTTCTAAAATAATATCTAGTATCCAAACGATTATTCTATTTTTGTTGGTATAATATCCTATAATCAAACACTTATTTAGCAATATTAAAATCATTAAGATGATATAGTTAAATGACTAAAATACTCCTGGTACTATATTTTAATTTTATTATATATTTAAATTTTGATAGTGATATGATAATTATTTAAAATAATAAAATATAAACCATATAATATTTTAATATAATCTATATCAATATATTTCTTAGTCAAATTTTGAAAATTTTTAGATTTCATTTATATTATTTCGAATTTGAATTGTTTAATTATAGTGGTAAAACAATTTCTAAATGGGTTTATTTTTATTTAAATTTTTTCTTTATAGGTATTGTATGAAATTATATTTTCTATAAAACTTTGTGATTTTTTTTTATATCTCTTAATATTTTACGCTTTTAATATTTGAATTAACCTGTGCAAGTTGCGATGTCAGATATAATATAATTCAACATTTTCTCATAGTTTTACTCCCTAAAGTCAAATATATCAATGTGTTATTATATTTTATTTTTTTCATAATTCTTTTATAACTAATAAAAATCAACTAAATACATGACAAACAAACAAACCAAATATTATTTTCACTAAGTAGGGTCGGCTGCATAAATTTTAGACTATGCATTTGCGCTCTGTTATGAACCATATCCTCCTTAATTCTTAGATGGGTTATATCTAACCACCTTAAGCGTGTTTCTCTCATTTTCTCATTAATAGGTGCTATTCCAATCTCATCACAAATATACTCATTGCATATATTGTCCATTCTATTGTACCCATGCATCCATCCTGACATATGCATTTCTGTTACTCTCATATTTTGTTTCTTTGTGTAATTCACTACCCAACATTCAGACACATAAAAAATCATTGGTGAAATTACCGTTCTATAAAATTTACCCTTAAGTCGTAAAGGAATTTTGCGGTCACATAATATTTTCGATGCCATTCTCCATTTAGTCCAATCCACTTGTATCTGATTTATAACATTTCGATCTATACCAACATCACTATGAAAAATTGAATCTAAATATTTAAAATTTTCAATTATGGGTATTTTTTGATCTTCAATACTGACTCCTATTCTACTCGTACGAGCATTCTTGCTAAATTTAAATAAACTTCCATATATTATGTTTTTGATATACTAAATCTAAACCCTTTTGTCTCAAGTACCTCTCCCCATATCTCGAATTTAGCATTGACCCTATCTTTTGTTTAATCTGCTAAAACAATGTCATTTGCAAATAACATATACCATAGTATTTCCTCTTGTACGTGCCTTGTAAGTTCATTTATGACCAATGTAAATAGATAAGGATTTAGAGGTAAATCTTGGTATATAAACCTATGTTTATAAGGAACTCTCATATCAACCCTCCTAATGTTCTCACACTTGTAATCACATCCCTGTACATCTCTTTTACTGATTTTATATATGCTACTTTGACTAGTATTTTTTAAAAAACTCTTCATCTAACTCTTTGGGGATTCCATCGTATGTATTTTCAAAATTAATAAAAATCATGTGTAAAATATAATAATAAAGTTATTTCAATTATTTAATTAAATATTTTTAATATTTTAAATTTTTAAAGAAAGAATAATATGAATGAGAGACAAAATATATATTTATATAATTGAACAGGGTAAAGTATAACTACCAGTCTAGTTCTACGGGCCAAAGTGTTATTAACCCAAAATCTATACCCGGTGTAGTGACAACGCAATGTGTTAGGCCCATTTAGAATTTCTTTTATCGAACAGTCTTCCGGAAGAGAATAGGCCCCCACTCGGACTTCCACGTGGAAGGACGATCACGAAACTTCTGGGGACTACTATTATCTGATTGGTTCAAACAACTCAAAACGCCTCACTAATGATACCACTCCCTTTTTCTTCTCTCTCTTCTCAATTTTTTTTTTTCCCGAAATATATATAATAACTAGAAAGTAAAGTACACAATACACAGATCTAATCTCTTACGTTCAAAAAATGTCTTCTCCTGCCGAGTAATTTCTCTCTCTAACTTTTCTTTCGTGTATTGATAATTTTAATGTATTCTTTGTTTAATTATTCCTATTTAGTTCATAATTACCGGTAATAAAACTAGTATTTAGTTGATTTTTTTTTTTGTTAATGTGATGAAATTTTGTTTATTTATTTGTTTGCTTATTTGGGATTGGGGTTTCTAGGGCTAGTTAAATAGTACTATATTTAAACGTGATTTAATTGCTTGATTAATGTAGGAATACTGTTCTGGAGGTGTTTTTTTGGTTGGAATTGAATGAAACAAAAAAAAAAAAAAAAAAACCAAATTAGACCTAAAAAAGGAAGAAAAAGAGAGTAAAATGTGCTAAAAGGAAGGATACTTGAAGTGGATACATGGTGGGGCCGAATTCGGTGATTGAATGGGAAGTTCTTGGGGGATAATGGCAATTTCTACAGTAGTTTGGTACTTAGTAGTCAAAAGGCACAAAACCGAACCCTTATTGTGATTCCTTGATGATTTTTTTACATGTAAATGATAACATCTGATGAGCTTAAGTAATGATAAAGGCAAGATTTCAGTAAGTAGTGTTTTAACAAGCACAGCCAGGAGAGACGACCTTAATCATTTTCGAATCCCTTTTGGGTGAGGTTCAACTATCTAAGACAAACTTAAGAGGGACTGAAATATGTAATTGATTGTTTAGAATTATGCTTTTGTGGCATGTGGAGAAACTCTTAGATGTAAAACTGTTAGTCCTCTGAAGATTAGTGACTTTTATTGTCTGTTTCTCTTGGTTTCTAAACTTCTTCCTACTTTACATGGGCTTTTAGAGTTCTATGCAGTATTTTTATAGTCCAATGCGTGTACCTTTTGGTTATATTGCTGCACAATCAGTTTCGTATTGCGCTGTTTAATGGAAAACAGTTTTAGATTCTTTATTTCCTCACCTTCTTATTTACTTTTTTATGTTTTATGAAAGCTTGTATGACACCTTATATTTTTCTCTTTCAGATGGTATAAGTCACTTCCCCCGGTTACCAAGTTCTATGGGACAGCATGTTTAGCTTGTACTGTCGCCTGTCAGATTGGGCTGTTGACTCCTTATGACTTTGCATACATTCCTCGCCTAGTCTTCTATAACTTTCAGGTAAGCTGATTCTTGCTTGTAGACTGTGAATTTCCTTTCATTGTTATTATTCTTGGCCTTAATCTTCAAAATCTAAACTGTCTGTTTTACATGTATACCGATGAATTCATTATGGATGTAAAATCTGGGAGATTAAAAGTTTGCTTTCTCTTTTAGGAATCCTTGTTTAATTGCATATGGTTTTGGTATATAATTGTTGCATCACAATTGCATGAAGCTGAAATGGACAACTTTGACGTGTTTTCAGCATTTGTTATTGTTGTATGATTAATCTTCCTTATCAAGCTTGTTAAAAATTGAAGTTAAATTGGTCTTTATTGCAAACTAGAAAAAAGAGGCCCATACCTTATCTACAATGCGGTTTATGCTGTCAAATTTGAATGATAAGCATTTTAAAACCTAGCTGCATTGATTTAGCTCGCTGCAGAAGCATGTGTGCTTTGATAAATGCTTCAAAATTTCTCTGATAAACCAAACAACTTTTTGACCACATAGAGTCTAATATGGAGATGCTTGACCACAGACTCTTAAAATATTGTCGATTCTATACTTCGAGCTTTTCTTTTCTTGATTGTGTAATTTTCTCCTGCTTACATATTTAACTGTCGTCTATTTTGAGATTGGATAATGTAATTTTAACAAGTGTGACTCTAACCCAGAACAAAGCAAACTTCATCTTAGCAACGTAAATGATGGAACGAGAACTTGTAATTGCTTTGACAACTGATACTTTTGATGCTATACAATAATTACAAGCCTGGGTAATTCTATTGAAACTCTTCCATTCTTCTGGTTGTTTATTTATCCTATGGTATCCAACTTTAACCATGTGAAATTTGTTTAGTTGGTGACATGTATGATTTCCAATAAAGGACAGCTTATCTGAATCTTCTTTCGTTTCATGTATTATATGTTATTGTATTTCCTAAATCATTTTCAGTGGGACGTTCCAAACCCAATATTACTTACTTTATTCATTTGATGTTGCATATATGTTGCTTTCACAGGTCCGTACAGATAAGCTTTTTACCACCCTTTTTTTCCTCGGAAAATTCTCTATCAATTTTGGGATTCGCCTCTTAATGATGTAAGTACTAGACTTCTATTCAGCGTACTACAGAAACAACTAATTAGGTGTTTTGAAACATCCATGTTACTAGTTAAGGTCACCCAAAGGTTGTTCACTACATTATTTACCGGCTGAGTTTTGTGAAATCTCAAGGATCTCTTCTCAGTTTTTTGATATTATACTATCCTCCATATAATTTTTCTGTCAATTCGTAAAATCTTTTACCTCAATCTGATATTCTTTGGTTACAATAACTTCCCATATGTGACATGTATGGTTTAACTGTTTTAATAAAAACTGATGTTTGTTAACAACTTTTAACAAGGGAGGTCTATATGATGTGATATCAAATCTAGGGGAAGGTCAGTGTAGGTTTTAAAAATCACGAGAGAGCTACATAACTATGACAAAAAATATTGAGAGGTTTGTTTTTACCCTTATTGAGATGTTTGTTACACATTTTACCCTTGTGCAGTTAACTGCTCTAATGATTTTTGAGATTTAAATGATTTAATTCTACCATTTCTTTTTTGTGATTATAGAGCTAGATATGGTGTCCAACTGGAGAGCGTATCTTTTCAGGGTCGTACGGCTGATTTCTTGTGGATGATGATATTTGGAGCATTTTCACTATTGGTAAGTAAGATGTTGTTCCACTTTGTATCCATCTCATGTTCTCTAGTCACACACACCATACAAGCAACCTGAAAAGATTAATAGCAGTGCTGGCTATTATGATTCTTGATTCGCTGGCTCATGCTAGTTTTTGTTTAGTAAAACATTTTGTCGTACTCCTTTTCCTTGCTCTTATTTGTGCTGCTGGCCTCTCTAGGTTTGTGTTCTTTAGATCTGGATCAGAGAAGTCCTATAATTTTTCTCAGATGTATATGTTGGATTTTATGTGAACTGAGAATGGTCTCTATTAACACTGTTGGATTTGTCTTTGCATTTAGGTTTTGGCTAATAATTCCTCTTCTCCAGTCTCCTTTCTTGGGGATTTCATTGGTGTTCATGCTTCTCTATGTGTGGAGTAGAGAGTTCCCCAATGCCAGTATCAACATATATGGCCTTGTGAATCTTAAGGTGTGTTGCTTTCTTTCTTTGTTCTTCTCTTTTTTAGTTACAAAGGGAGGCCATAGGAGCCCTATGACCTGCAATTGTTGCTGTTTTTGTCATATATTTTGCAGTTGTTATTGATGTGCATCATTGTCTTCTTATTTACAGGCATTTTATTTGCCGTGGGCCATGCTATGTTTAGATGTTATTTTCGGTTCCCCAATCATACCAGATCTATTAGGTATTATAGCTGGACATCTATATTACTTCTTGACGGTGTTGCATCCGCTTTCCACTGGGAGAAACATATTGAAGACGCCACAGTGGGTGTATCCTTTTGTCTGTGCAGTAGAACGGCTAGATATATTATGTCTGTTGCTCTCTCTCACTCTCTCCCTCTCCCTCCCTCCCGTCCAAGCTGGCATGTCCATGCACAATACCCCACACACTTAACAGGCATGCATGTTCATGTACACTGTCTAACACACTTAACACTAACAGCATTGCTCCTTGGAAGAAAAAGATTTTTTTTTTTTTTGGGAGAGGGGGGGAAGGGAACATGTGTATTGATTCTATTGAAAGATAACAAGAACATGATTTAATTCTTAATAGTGCTAAACATGTTCCATTTTTTCTCTGGTTCTTTTTTGGTGGTTATTCTTTAATTGGCGCTTTATAGACATAAACTGGTGCGGCGATCCAGATATTTCACTCCAGTTCAAAGTTCTTCTCGGGCTGACAGAACTGATCCAGTTTTCAGGGGTAGATCTAATCGTCTTGGCGGTTGACATTGATTTCTTCCCACATATATATATAGAATTGCAAAATTTTGTATGACATGCTATTGTGGATAATGTTGCTGTCAAGAGAGAGGCAAGCTACTTAAACCGGTGCTACTAATTGAATACTACAGAATGAGGTGCCTCAATGATTGAAGCAGAGTTTTTTTGCTTTTGGTGTCTTTCTGGACTTTTTATTGCTTTTAGGTTCTGAGAGGATGTAATTCTCGGAAAACTGAGATCTGAAACAAGATGATTGAAAACCATGAAGACTGGTTTATTTATTTATTTTTGGTCGTTATGCCCTTTTCTTTGTCTCTGTCTTTGTTGGGCACGGACAAATGGCCGGGGAAGCTGGGCTGGTGGAGGTGGTTTATTTTTCTTCTTGTGCCAATTTAGGTTTCTGAACAAAAGTGTGGGGATTGTCATACAATCTGGCATCTCTGATGTAACGCAAACAATCAAATCTCTTAAGCTCACCAATGAACTGAACCACTGATTTTGAAGTCACGAGTCTGAACGCATCCAATACTAGTTGCCGTTGATCGATTTGAAATGTTGTCATCGTGCTTGATACACAATTTGTTGGAATTTTTTTTCTCGCTGTTAGAAGTTAATTTGGTATGTGTGGGAACTGTGTATGCTACGATTTATGTGTTGCCAACAAATTTATCTCGAAAGGATTGGCAGTCTCAACTTTTGGGCAGGTCAATAAGGTGGTGGAAATCGAAAGGTATATGGTGGAGTGGGGTTAACGCAGTGGATTGGGGGAATTTAGATCGCTATGATGTACATATACTACCTACTAATTTTTTAAGAAAATTTTAAAATCTTTTAGAAAATTATTTTCTTGGTTTTAAAGGTTTATACAATATAAATATTTGAAATACATGATGTTGTACCGTAAAAAAAATTGTAAAATTTTTCAATTTTTGAATGATCATAAGAACAAAGAAACTAAACGCTGGAAAATAAATGATTTATTGTTCAGCAGAACTAACACTCCTGGTCACAAAATCTACTGTCCTTGCAGACCATGAATCATTCATAAAACGATATACAGTAGATTTTTCGTCTAGCATGTTAATGCAATTTGAACGACTGAGACTCAGTTTCAACAAAAATCCACCGGAATACACGAGAGTTAAGAGAGCTAATCTTATTCCTGCCCAAGTCTGACATAAAGTTTATTTATTTGTAACTATTGTACAGAGAAGCTAGTAAATTAGTAGAATCCAAAGGTGCACACAGGGGCGGATTTAGGGGGCGGGTCACCGCCTTCAAGATTTTAAAAATTAAAAAATTTATCTTTTAAAATTTTAAAAACTTAATTTATATCTATTTAAATTTTTGAGAAAAATATAAATTAGTCTTAATAAATATATGATTATTAAGTCTTGTCATCTCAAGATATAATTCCAGCGTCTACCCTGAATGCACATGTATGTTCACGATAATTCTACCATCTTTATATGGAACTATCTTTTATATTTTTAAAATTAGTATAATATAATATTATATATTTTAAAAATTTATATTGTACAAAATTTTAAAATCAGTATAAAATTTTTGATATGTTCGTACTTAAAAGCAAGATGAACAACCATTTTAATTAGTTCTTCAAAAATTTGATTATTATTATGTTTTAGTATCGAGCTTTTAGGTAGTAATTTGAATAACAAGTGGGAGGTAGAGTGGGGTGTTTGAGCGAAGGGAAAATGAGGTGGCGAAAGGTAGTTTATTAGTTTCCTTAAATAAAGGCGGAAACTGAATGGGCACTAATAATTCCATAGCCCACGGCTCCGAGACGATCATGCATGTCCTCATATCTTTCTTTCTTTCTACTTCTTTGGTTTATTTTATTTAATACCACTACTACTTAATTACTCACATCACTTCCTTTTCCATTCCACCCAAAAAAAAAAAAAAAAACAGGTTATTTATTGAAGCTCCAAAAGATTTTTTGTTACAATAATCGGAGTGTTATTTAACTACTTAATACACTCATAATTTTTGTGTTTTAAAGAAACTTTATTTATTTATTTATTTATTTGTTACAATCCGAAAAAATAAAATGTCGTGGCAAACTTATGTGGATGATCATTTGATGTGTGACATTGAAGGCACTGGCCATCATCTCACGGCGGCTGCTATTCTTGGTCATGACGGTGCCGTTTGGGCCCAGAGCGCCAATTTCCCTCAGGTTCCAACTCAGTGCAATCCATTAAATATGGACCTAAATTTTGTTCTATAATTTTTTGAAATTAATAATTATGTTAATTCAGTACGTACATTTCTTGATGATCCCTTCGGATATCTTAATTTAAGTACATTTCTTGATGTTAATTTTAATTTTTTAAAAATTATTTTTTATATCACAGTTTAAGCCTGAGGAGATCAAGGGTATCATGACGGATTTTGATGAGCCAGGACATCTTGCCCCTACAGGGTTACATCTTGGTGGGACCAAATACATGGTTATCCAAGGAGAGCCTAATGCTGTAATCCGTGGAAAGAAGGTTTTCTGTTCCTCTTAACTTGGTTCACTTTCATTTCAATATTTTATTGTACGCATGAAATGCATATTAGTTAGTAAAACGATTTGTTTGAATTACCAAAAGATCAACAGAAATTTTATACATATATATATATAAAAGTGTCACACCAAGAGAATGAATGGAATCCCGTCTATTTCATTAGAAAGGTGGTTGAACTTATTTCTTTAAAATTGGTCATTTTTTGCCATCTAGTTTTTTAAATTTGTTTAGCCAGAAATTAAATGTTTGACTTTACATGTGTAGATTTACTTTCGAATAAATATCTTCTATCTGATTTCTTATTCCACTCTTTATAGGAATTTTAGTAAAATACGCTATAGAATCTGAAATAAAAGATCGTTAACCTTTGCTTTAGGAACTAGCACAATGATACAAACACATAATTCACTCTTGAGAATGTTTTGCTTAATAGTGTAACTAATTTGATTGGTTTGGCAGGGGCCTGGAGGGATTACTATCAAGAAAACTGCTCAAGCTCTAGTGTTTGGGATCTATGAAGAGCCTGTGACCCCAGGACAGTGCAACATGGTTGTTGAGAGGTTGGGAGATTATCTCATTGATCAGGGCATGTAGGCTGCCAAGCTTCTGCGCGTCATTTTAGTCTTCTTCCTGGTTTATGGATTGATTATTAATTTTTCCTTTTGTGCTTTTCTAAGTTTAATTTTGAGCCTTCATTTGAAACATAAAATTGCATGGAGCTGGTGCAGACAATAACCATGCCAAGGCATTCTAAGTCTTTTAGGGTTTTTTAGTTGTTTTTTTGTAATTGCTAATTACAGATATTGGTGTTAATTAACATCTATCTGTATTAATTTTGAATGTTATTAATCTTTTGTTAAAATAATACATGTTGTATCAAGTCGTAAAATTCTGCAACATTTTGAGATTCATTTCTTCCTTATCTGTGCATCTCAGATTTCTTGTAGCAAAGATGTATGGCAATTTTTTTTACTGGCAGCTGAGTTATCAATTTGGTAATTCAATTTGCAACGTGGATTGTGGTGTATGACTGAAAAGTCATTACTTTTTATTTTTCAATCATCTAACTATTTAAAATACCCACCTCATATACAGAGTAATCTAACATGTTGATTTTTTCCTCAGCCAGGCGTGTCCAAAGTAACTAAATTAAAGCCTTGCACCTAGTCATATCTTGGCCTTGCAGTTGAAGTAGCAATCTCAGGATTTAAATGGCATTAAAAGGGCTAGGTTTAAGTTGGATGTATGGACTCTGTCACACACCCTCTTTAAATAGAAGGGCCAATTGAGCAACCAAGTCTCAGAGCTGCAATCTCAACATCAGCAGTTGCACTGACTGACTAGTGTTATGAGGAGATTTTGTACTATGTTTCCGGAGTTAAAGACTGACTATGATAAAAGAAGGGAAAGATGCATCCTGCCATTTGTTAGAACTCATCTTACTTGCTATTGGATTATTGGATATTCTTCACATGTTTGCGAACTTCTTCTTCTTCTTATTTATTTTTTATTTTTTTATAACAAAAAGTTTAAGACAAACATAATAAACTAACCACACATTTTATAATTTATAGCGATACTTATATATCTCCTTACTTAAAGGGCATTGAAGGCAACAAGAAGCCGACCTTGCCAACTGGTTAGTATTGAATCCTTGGACTGGTTTTTAACTAATATGCTCTGACAATTCAGAGAAGCCCTACACTGACCCGCAACCCATAAATGATCCCAGAATGTAAAACACAAGGAACTTGAAAACTCGTAATCAGATGGGTCCAGGCCACGGACAAAGGAAAGGGGGACCTGGGCAACTCCCACATTAAAATTCAAACCATGCCAACTAGGAATCGGGTAATTAATTAGCACTTGCTCGACTGAGCTTGGTAAAAGGAATTGCGGATAATTGGTGATTAATAAGGTGAGGAAAAAAAGAAAAGAAAGAAGATAGCACATTTCTCCTTGATTAGTTCGGGACTTAGGGTCAAGGTGATCGTAAGAGCAAGTCCGTCTCATCTACTTTGCATCACAAAGTAAGGTACTGTTTTACTGTAGCTGAAATATTTTTATTATTTTTGTGAGAAATTTTACAGTCTCGTTAATTAAATTACTGTATTAATTTTAAGAGATTATATAATACAAATTTTTAAAATATATAATATTATAATGTATAAATTTAAACATACTTATACTCGGGAGTGTTTGCTTTCTCATTGCAATTAGTATATCATCATATGCTTCATGGGTTTGCACTATGATGACCTGTCTCTTATACACATCTAGAGTACTACTCTTTAATAGCAATCATACACCTCTCTTAATTAATTTGGTTTAATCACTAATTACATCAAAATCAGTGCAAATGAAAATGGTCATCATTAGTGTTATATATTAGTAGTTCACAGTTTTGAAGGCAACAAATATCATTCAAGAAAACGCAACTTAACTACCTTGATGACCTGTTTAATTATTATACTTTTAGTCTTTTAATTTTGTTATATATGCTGTTGTTATCATTCTTTTTTTTTGGGTTTTCATTTGTTGGTTATGCATGTTTGCGGTGATGGAACGGCACCATGGGTGGTCGTTTTCCAATTTTTAGACAAATGGGTGCTGCTCAATTCTTTTGTTTGTCACCACCCTTTAATTTCTTATCCATTTAGCATTAAATTGAATAATGAAGAGTCCAATCAGTAGGAAAGAAGAAGGGATAGTATATGAACTAAAAGGAAAAATTATGTTGCTTTGACTAAAATAAATTATCAGACCATTTATAGTTTAAATAGAGAGGAAATAAGTAATTTGGAAGAAGAGTAGAGTTCTTGGTAGAAATTGATGTAAGAATGCAGTTATCAGGACGAAGAGCTTGATAATCGGGAAGGGGTCTTGTATAACACAATTGCATGTTACACTCTTTTTATATTCTTAATCTATTGACATGTGTCCACATCAATTTTTTGTAGACAGTGTGTGGAACGTATCAATAAGTTGAGAGAGATAAACGAAATGTAACATAAAATTGTGTAACCGAAAAATTGAAGCCGCAAAATCAAACACATGCATTCAATTAGAAAAAGCTTCCTGTTTTCGTACTCCAATCACTTATTTACCGGCTTTTTAGTTGATCAGAATAGAGAGGATACTTTTGGGACAATTAACTTCACTTAATCATGATTAATTATATTAGGATTTTGTACTCAAAATGATTCAACTAGATTTTGGACAGGCTTATCAGTTTTTTGCCTTCCTCTCAAAAAAGGGGAACTACCCTGACCAACTTAGATTGCTTTTTGTTGCAAATCTCAAAAACTAGATCTTGTGTCAACTGTTGCTAACCACCACATTAACGAGAAATTAAACAAGTTACATGGTTTCCATCCGTCCCTTGTTTCATCATATGGCATTATGACAAATTTAATAATTCTTAATAAGGGTTGATAATCTTTGCCTTTGGTCAAAGAGACACTAATCAGTCTTGTAGTAAAATGTCAAGGACAATAGATTCCCCTCTTATCCCATGTGCAAAGATTTAGTTGCATGATTACGTTTCCTGTTCAATATGTCAAATTAATTTTTGTTACTGTTGCTCAAAAATTTCACCTCCTGGATTTGACTGTCGACGGTTGTATGAAATAACCGATCTTTTGTACTTGTGTTTTGTGTAATATCAGATCCCTGCCCTCAGATTTTACCATGAGTAATAGCAAAGGATGGATTACAAACTCTTACCTTCTCTAGTGAAAGAGAAAAGCCAGTAAGAGAGCGCAAGGGGTGGAGGATTATAATCTATGACCTATTAGGCTCAGCTGTTGCAGCTGCCTCAATGATCACTCCGTTTGTTCCATCACCAGGCTCTGATCGAGTTTCTCGATCAAATCCCGGGGCATGGCTCATCCTCAGGCCTAATGGACCCTCCGTCAGTAACTGGAAGCCTTGGGGCCGTCTTGAGGCTTGGCGCGAGAGAGGACCGGTTGATGGATTAGGTTATAAATTCACGCTTGTTACCGATTCTGGCCTAACAAGCGGAGTACCTATTGCTAAAGGTACAATGAGTGTCAGAAAGGGTGGAGAATTTTGCACTGACAATGCAAGGAAAGATTCAGCTCTGAGTTTACTGCAGCCGGTTAGAGGATTTGTAATGGGATCAAGTGTGGAAGCTGAAGGGAAAATGAGTAAACCTTGGGTAAAAGTAGGGGTGCGACATGTAACATGCATGGCTGATGCTGCCTTGCATTTGTCGCACTTTCAGCCGCCATTGATCTCAGTATGGATGCTTGTTGCCTTTTTTCACAAAAGCTCAGGAAAAAGCTTTGCCCTGATGAACAAGACTCACTCTCGTAAACTTTCCTACACCTACTCCAATTTTTTTATATATCTTTTTGTCCGCATTTTTCAATAATTCCTTACTCAATCCTCACTTATCTTGAGAAAACAATACCATTTTGCTATTTTGTATGTGAGACTCTGACTGTTGTCTGGCTTGCTGGCGTTTTAGCGATAGTTAAGCGGTCCCTTCTTAGATCTAGTATAACTTACTTTGTTTTGACGGTTTGGTCATTAGGATTTTGTACATTTACATATATAGTTGAGGCTCGTCTCTCCTTACAGAATTGAGTTTCGTGTGCATTTCAGATTGACATTGTAAAAAGAAAGTAATTTATTGATTCTTTCCAGAGTGAATGTAGTTTCTTCATTCTTAGTGTCGCCTGTTGCACCAATTCTTCTTTTAATACTATTGTGGTGGCCTAGTTGACCATTTTACACATCTTTTTGCCATCCGTGGTTTGGTTTTATCTTAGGTTCTTCTAGTTGATTCAAGTGGAAACACTTGTGAGACTTGGATGACTTGCCACCGAGACCTCATCTTTCCAATTGAGCAATTCTATGGATATAAATATTAACCCTTTGTTGATTTAGGCTTCACAAAGCATTTGGAAGAGCCAACTAGTCTAAATGAATAGGTTATCAAAAAACCATCATCCCTGATTGAGTTTTCAGCTGAGGTTCTTTATTTGGATACTGAACAGGCAATTGGTCTTATCAGCTCGCAGGGTTCAAAGTACACACAAGCAAAAATCTAGATTACAGCAACTGGAAGGCTTATCCTGAGGTAATTGTGGTGTAATGTCCGGTTTGAATTGGCCCTATAACTTTTAAATGAAAATAATAAATTCAAAATATTTAAAATAAGAACGAATTCAAAATATTTTAACTTAAATTATTAGTAGTTCATAATACAACCGTCTCACCTTATAAGAGACTACACAAATTTAATAACTTTTGAACGAAAATAACTAATTCAAAATATTTAAACTAAATTATTAATAGCTCATAAACTGTAATGTTATAAATAATATAATATCTCTTTTTACTTTCGATGCGGGAAGTACGTCCTACCTTGTACCAATTTGTATGGTAACAAATATGCACATAATTCTATTAACCAATCATAGTCTTTGAAGCTCTAGTGTATGCTGTACTACTTTTAATTGAAAAGGTTAATCTTTATGACACTTTGCCTCTAAATATTATGGGTAATTATACATTACCTCCTAAATTATAGAAATATATATATATTTTGTCTCTCATTCACATTATTCATTTTTTTAAATTTTTAAAATTTCAAGTCAAAATTTAGTTAAATGACTAAAATACCCTTAGTATTATATTTTAATTTTTCATGCATTTAATTGATTTTCTATAATTATACAAGAACTAAGAAAAAATAAAATATAATAATACATTGATATCATTGACTTTAGGGAATGAAAATGTGAGAAACTGTTGAATTATACATATCCGACATTGCAATTTGCACAGATTAAACCAAATATTAAAAGTGTAAAATATTAAGAGATATTGAAAAAATCACAAAATTTTATAAAAATTATATTTTCATACAAATACCTTTACAGAAAAAAATTTCATAGAAACAAGCCTATTTGGAAATTGTTCTACCACTACATTTAAACATTCAAATTCGAAATAATATAAAATGAAATTTAAAAATTTGACCAAAAAATATATTGATATAAATTATATTGAAATATTATATAGTTTATTTTTACTTATTTTTAAATAATTATCACATTATTATCAAAATTTAAATACATAAAAATCAAAATATGGTACCAATGATATACAAGTCTTTTTAGCCATTTAATTAAATTATCTTAATAATTTTAATATTAGTAATAGATGAATAGAATGAATGCAGGACAAAGTATATATTTCTATAATTGAGGGAGGTAAAGTATAATTATCCATATAGTTCAAGGGGACAAAATGTTATTAACCCTAATCTTTATTTGACCCTTGTGGCCTTATCTGAAATCTAGAACAAAAAAATAGGAATATGTTAAAAAAGAGCTTACAATTATTGCATCGTGTCACGTGAAAGTACTGAAACTTCATCCTCATTGAACTGAACAAGACATGAAAGTTGGCATGACTGCAACTGTGCTCAGCTGCAATTGATGGGGCAAATTTTGGTCAGCTGCAATTATGAAAATGCCATCCCGTTTTTACCCATTACACGCCTCATTTTAAGTAGTATACTGTGTCATTGTCTTCCACAAAACTTCATACTCAAGGTTCACAAGAATGAAGTCGATGCAAAATTAAATAATTCCAAGTGTATTACCCAATTAGAGAATGTAAAACTTAACGTAGTATTATTTATGTATTCACTCGTAAATTTTATAGAAATTTGAGAAATCACGTAGCCTGTTATGAATTACGTGAGATATCGAATGACAAGTATACTAAACTTATGACAAGTATACTAAACTTACCTAAATATAGTAATCTATTATTATTTGCCGTCTTATCCAAACAATAGCTGTGAGAAATTACAGTAGAGTGATTCAGCAAGAAATAAATTTGCAAGTACTGATCATAACTTCACTGAGTGAATAATGAGTGACAGCCCACACTTGGCTATTCCACAAACAAATGTACTACTATTTGCACCCTCTCTCTTCTCTCATTGATGTGATGGGCTTGAACTTGAAGATGAAGTTGGACTAGCCTGCTGAGTCTTTTGATCTCCAAACAGTGTCCCACAAACAAGAAGAGGCTTTGGTGAAGGAATTCTAAGACAACTCAATCCTCCTCCAGGAACTGCAGAGCACTCTGGATGAGGTCTCTGCATATCCACTCTGACAGTCAGGAATACAATTCAAAGAGAAATCAAACCCAACACTCAGCTTTGAGCAATCTTGGCTGAACCCAGAAAAGAAATTGTATGCAACAGTCAAATTCAGCAAGTTCCTCAATGAACTGCAGACCAAGTCAGGCAACACACCAGAAAGCTTGTTGTGTGCAAAGTTGAGAACTTCAATGCTACTCAAGCAAGAAATGGAGTCTGGCAAATGCCCCATTAATGAGTTAAAACTCACATCAAGAACTTGCAAATCTGTCCAAGAGCCAATTCCTTGAGGTATGCAGCCAGTTAGCTGATTATTGAGGAATAAAATCTCCTTAATCCCAGAATAGCCAAAGCTAAATGGGATGTTCCCAGTGAATTTGTTGTTGGCTAAATTTACAACAGAAGCTGGAGAATTCCCAAGATTTTGCGGGATTTCACCATCAAACTGGTTGTTGTTGAGAAAGATTGCATCAAAATTCTTGGTGAAAAGTTCCTCAGGAATTGGACCTGAGAAGCTGTTTAAATCTGATGTCTAAGTAAAGAAGGTTGGGAATGAGAAGAGTTGTAGTGGGAAATGGTCCAGAAAATTGGTTGTTACTGAGGTCTAATTCAGTTAAATATATGAGATCTTTGAAAGATTCAGGGATTGCACCAAAGAACCTGTTGGTATTCAGGTGAAGTAGAGACAATTCTGTGAGTAAAGAAAGTTGTTTTACAAGATTACCTCGAAGATTTGCATGGTTAAGATCTATACCTGCGACAACTGGACCTATTGGATTTCCCATATAATCTTGGGCATCTGAACAAAAAATACCTTTGTAAGAACACACATTTGAGCCAACCCAAGTGTTCAAAATCCCCAATGGATCATCTGAGATTGCTGATTTCCATGCCTGGAGAGCAATGTATGCTTTGTTTAGTCCTGAGACGGGAGGATTAGCTGATGGAAATGGATTCTTGATCCCTCCTCCTCCTTCACCACCACCAATCCAAACACCTCCACCTCCACCTCCACCTCCACCTCCAGCACACCTATACTGCCTACACCAACACCAATGCCAACACCTACACCTACACCTCCACCTCCATCTCCACCAACTGAGAATGCAGCTTCTGTAGCAATGACTATATGGAAGAGAACAGTTAAGAGAAAAAGAGTTGCAGTTTTCTTCTCCATTTTGAAGTGAACAGTCAAATTTCCTATATGATATGATGGACTTTCTTGATTTCTTGTGAGCTTGGTGCAAATGAGGTTGCAGCATTGATGACTAAAAGAAGTTGGTGGGGTTAATTGATCTTGAATGAAATTCATTTATTCCATTGATGTACATGTATAGTCATGTTTGTTATTGTCTTTATTAGTTTACAATTCTGAGGCCCACAGATTATTGTGTTGGTTAAAGTAGAACTTTTTCTTGTAAGATATCAACTATTCGAACAGCCTAAAGTGAAATGCGACTCAAAAGTAGCTACTTTTAGTATTGAAATTGGTTAAAGGTGAAAATCAAGGCAAATTTATTGTCACGGCAAGAATTGTTTTAATAACAACAAAAAGGTATTGACATGATAAAATTATCCCCATTTTTCAAGTCTTCTTTCACGATAGGAAAGTGTTTTTTGGGTTATTTAAGTGTCCTTGTGTCGTAGCATTTAACATTCTTGCTGTGGTAGTAACATTTATTGAAACTTAAGCAGCTTAATTGGCATACTATTTTGCTCCTTCTATTGATTTGATTAAAGAGAGCAGGATTCTTTAACGTTATTGAATAGCAGATTTTTCATAACAATGTCAAAGTGGAAGAAGTTTTATCACAAAAACAAGAACAAAAGAAGAATGTATGAAATGTTACTCAAAATAGAGTCATAGAAAATGCTTGGAAAACGATTTCTACTGCTCTTGAGATGGTAAATTTTATGTTTGCTTTTTACCATCACTGATTGACTATTGGGCTGTGTCCTAAATAAATTTACTCCTGAATGATTGTTGATTGGTTCCCTGTATCTGCACTAACATTTCTGGCATGGCATTGGCCAATAACATGTGAGCAATGTTTCCTTGTGTAAATAATTTAGTCAAACCAAAACAATTTTTGATACACTTTTTAGTAATATATTTGTGTGGTAACATACACATAATATGTGTCTTGTTTGATGTATATTCACAATCAAAAAAGAAATATAACACCTTATTAGTTAATATAAATGTAACAGAAGATCCAAACGGAACAAAACTCAATGCCTTTTAACTTCTAAGTAACTCTAACCAGCAAGTCAAATGCCTCTTAAATTGTATAGCTTAGAGGCTGGAAGTAATTATTTACAGAAATGAATGCTTTAGGGGTGCAAATTACAAAAATAAGATAATTGAGGGTGCAAAGTGCACTTAACCAAAAAAAAAATCATTTTTACCCCGTCGTTACTCGCGAGTCACGAGCATAATTTGCAGCATCCGAATCATTGGATCGTTTTGGAAGTCATAAAAAGGAGAATCCTAAAATTATAAAATGTTACCTAAAATATAAAATTTTTATTTTTATTTTTTTTAAAGTTAATATTTTATTGATAAAAGAAATTATACAAATAAATACAAAAATATGACATACATCACAAAACAGATTTCTTAACTTAAATTTGTAGTATTTGATATTATACATCTAAAATATAAAAAAAAAAATACATCATCATAAATTTAATACTATTTTCAATTAAAAATTTAAAAATTAAAATAAATAGTCTAAATTAATGAAATATATTATTTGAATAAAAAATATCAAAACACTAACTAAAAAATATAACAATCTAATTTGTATTTACCTATAATAACCATCCTATTATATGAAATTTGAATAGTAGAATCCTAAGAATAGAATTAAAAAAAAAAAAAGGAAAATTTGCCCATGGTCACGAATCACAAATCATTTATCACTATAAACAAATACACTACTTGTTTTTTTTAATGATAGATTTAAAGAAAAATTTAAAAATTATCTATTTATTAATAAAATTTTGTAAAATTAAAATAAATATATTTAAAAATTATTTAAATTTAAAAATTATTTAAAATATTTTATCCTTGTTTCTCTTTTATTAATTTAAATAAATTTAAAATTTATTTATTTTTACTTTATAAATCTCTTAAAAAAAATAAATAAATTTTAAATTGTTTCCCAAATACATCTATTCAAACACAAGCTAATATTCTCGAACTTGAGTTCGGTTTTTCTGTAAATAGTCCTCAACTTGATGTGCCCCATTCTATTCCACTCTCTCCACCCGCTCTCATGGGAGTTCCAAACCCCAATTAAATATTTTTATCAAATTTATCTCAATTCTCAAATGCATTTTTTTTTTCAAGTAAATTGGGGTTTATAATAATGAAGATCGAGGAATTGGATGAGACAGAGACCGGGTCGGAGTGTGCGATTGTGAGTGGATTTGATCATCATAGTAGAAATTCCGATCAGGATCGGAGGACGATAATTCGGGTCGACGCCACGAGAGCTCTGGTCGGAGCTGGTGCTCGGATCCTATTTTATCCGACTCTTTTGTACAATGTTTTCCGCAACAAAATTAATCAAGCTGAGTTTCCGATGGTGGGATCGAATCGATCAGGTCCATTTTTCCTTTTTTTCTTTATTTATTTATTTTATTGTTGGTAGAATTGGTTTAATTTTATAGAAAATTGACCTTATCCTTTTTTTTTTTTTTCGTGAAATTGGAAAGTTCTGCTACTGTATTAGACTTTAATTAGTGGTTTTTTTAACTGTAATTTTTTTTTAAAAATATTTGTCAGATAAGATGACTTTTTTGTTAGTAGGTTTTACTTGATCGGTGACAACTGAATGGTTTCTAATCTTTTCTTAAATTGCATTAGCCGTATTATTGTTCGTTGATTGGGGTGGGGTTGGGGGAGGGACATATGGAAATGATGGAAATAGATAGATTATCATACATTTTCGTGAGCCATATTATTAAGGATAAATGGAATAGATACAGAATTGTTGGATCATTATCTGGGTGTCGGTTAAGTCTATTGAGTTGACTAATGCAATTTTTTAATTGTTCCCGAAATACATATTGTTGTATTTTCAGAAATCAACACGAAATTGTCATCTCGGACTTTGTTGTTTCATTGAATGAGTATATGGTCAATGTGTCAATTAGTTTCTTTTAAGATGTTGAAGGGCAGTATATTTACTAACCTTTCATTCTTTTATGGATGTTTGTTCAGTTTTTGCTCCTAGGAGCAGTTCCGTTCCCTAAGGATGTTCCTCGGTTGAAGCAGCTTGGTGTTGGTGGTGTTATTACCCTGAATGAACCTTATGAAACTCTTGTGCCAACTTCACTATACCAAGTGAGTATATCTTAGCATGTAATAGTCCAGATCTGAGGTTAGACGTTGAAGATGCTGATATGTTGGGCATTCCTAGTTATGCATTTCAACATTGAACTCTATAGTTCTCTATCCTATAAACAGCTTCTGTACCTGTGCTGCTGATCATACACTCGCCTTGTTGTTTATTTGTCATCTTGTATTTGCTGCAATGGGGTCCTAAAGTTTTCTTCATGGCTTGTTGGGTTATCTTTATGCCTGAAGCTTGGCAAACATTAACTTTTGTTCTCCAGTAACATGCTTTTTAAATTTTCCAGGGTTTGGCTCGAGACATCTACACTAAATTTTAGGTCATCCCAATTTTGGTAGGGTGGTAAGAATTTTGTTTCTTCTTGGGTATAGTTTAGGCAGTTTTGGCGCTAAAATGTTTGCTTCAGAGTTGGACTAATAAATTGTGTCAGGCTGCTTTGTGCATTTAAGAAATTATCGTGCAATTTTCTTTTTGAAGTCAAGAAGTTTAGATGTAAGAATGCACAGCGTGGCATGCAGCATTTTAGTATGAGCTAATGTAATATAATCCTTCCTTCTCATCATACTTGGTGCAATGTTGTTGATGTGATAATAACTAAACTGGAAATTGAGTAGATGAGACACAATAGGAGCATATTTTTCCTTCTATTAATTCTTATTCTTCCTGTCTCTAGTGTTTTCTTTTCTCAGAATTTTCTTAATGAAGAGTTACAATATCCTATGAGCTTTGACAATAGTAGAAGACAATTTGTATCTTTACGCTTTTAGAGAAAGCAGTTGGTTGCCCTGGAGAAATGGCTGAAAAGATGATATGCAAAAGCCATTGCAAGGATTTACATGTTTTCCTGGTCAATATTGTCTAATATCTATGCAACAAACTTTTGGTTGTTACTTGCAGGCTCATGGGATTGCCCATCTGGTTATTCCAACTCGGGATTATCTCTTTGCTCCATCTTTTGTTGATATCAATCGTGCTGTAGATTTTATTCATAGTAAGTCTATTCTTTGTTCTCATAATTGGCTTCTTTTGGTGCCTAAAGTTTTGAGGTGAGATCTCTTCTTTTGGTTGCAGAGAATGCATCCATTGGTCAAACAACCTATGTACACTGCAAAGCTGGGCGTGGAAGAAGCACAACTATTGTTCTTTGCTATTTAGTATAGTTCCTCACCTTTTAGGATATGTCCATTCTATTTCTAAGCATGGTGCTAGTGGCAAATGAAGCACCAGGTATTTAAATTTGCTGTTTAATTGATGACTTGCAGGTGGAGTACAAGAACATGAGTCCTGCTTCTGCACTAGAGTATGTTCGGTCTAGGAGACCTAGAGTGCTATTAGCTCCTTGTCAGTGGAAGGTAATGATTGACATCCATTGTATTTATATTTGAGTTTTATAGAGAACTTAGTGTTCGTTTCTTTTTTCCTTCTCATTCATCCTTAAAAGGAAATGGACCCGCTGGTCCAAAGTGATTAACCATTTTCCATGTTCCATAACAATCCTTTTTTTTTCTGGGGTGTAATGCAGGCTGTACAAGAATTCAAGCAGTGGCGGTTGGTTTCTGCTGCGTACTCTCCATCTGTAGATGCTGTTTTGATCACAAAAGCAGATTTGGAGGGCTACCAGAATTCTGGCTCTGATACTTGCAAGGAGCTGGTGATTGTTCCCAAAATGAGGACTAGGCCAATGATAGCAAGGTTGTCCTGCCTCTTTGCATCCTTGAAAGTTTCAGGTAGTTGTGGCCCTGTCTCAAGGCAACATGCTAACTGAGGCACGGGCATGCTAGTTCCTGTCCTTTGGTAAGTTGCTTAATTGTACGGAGGATCATTAATAAGTAGAGTGTTGTATCATCAGTAGTCTTGTAGTAGGAAGAAACGCGTTCAAGGAATAATAATAATAAAGAAATAGACAACTACAATATCCTAAAATGTGGTGGTGTATATCTTGGGTCAAGGTCTGACTTTAATCCGTCTGTAAATATTTGCATCAGTTTTTTATGTTCTAGTGTATTAAACAAAATTGTGCAATTATAAAACATGACCTCAATCCTTTTTCATTGTTTTTTATGCTGATTTTGCTTCTGCATTTTCCTGAATTTTGAAAAGGATATGTGTTGACCATTCAATATATTCTGGATCCTTGCTTAGCTGTGAAAATTAATCAAAATGATTTAAGTGTGCTATCAGCTTTTTTGCATACCTAATATTCTAGTCAGTCCAACCAATTACATGCATCTCTGAAATATTGTACCAATTTTTTTTTCTTATTCTCAAGGTATACTGTGTAAAATACTGAAAATCCAGGAAATTGCTCTGCTTTGCTCTGCTGGTTGGAATACATGTATATGATGCAGTCTTGCAATTTTCTGAAACTACTTGTTTTGCTTCTGTGGTACGAAAGCTCATGTTTGAACTTTGAATTGTTGATTATGTAGTACCTCGGCAAGGAAGTAGTAGCAGTGTTCAACACTTGGCATTACAAGTGATCCATGATCACTAGTATAGACATAGTTTCTAGACTTAATATTCTTTTGATGCAGACTAAAGTTTGTTAATGCCTATAATGTTCATTATTTCCCATTCTTTTTTAAAAGATGGCAGTGCTCATCTTCATGTTTCAGTCAAACATCTGGTCTGGTCATCCAAGACCAAGGGGAATGAGAATAAGTATCTTCAAATCATAGCCTTTAACATTGGCGAAGGACTAAAGCAGCATGTTTGTGCTGTCAATCCAAGCCATGATGCTTCTTGTCCTTTGCACGATTTGACTGGAGTTTGTTTCAGTTTCGAGTACACTAAAATTCGCATTTTAAAGATAGTAATTAAATGAGTTTTACTCGGTGGGGTCTGGTTGCAAATAGATTAAGCTAGCCGGATAGTTCAATTAGGCTATAATTTTGAGGATCTTCGAAGGAAGCTTTTTAATCTTAGCACATAAATTACCTTTTCGTCATCTTCATTAATTTGTAATTCAAATATGCTTATTTTTAGGATATATTCATTAATATAATTTTTCTTTCTTTAAGGAGGGTGTGGGGCTTGTTTTGGTATTGCACAAAGTACAAAAAGAGAGCAAGACAAAAAGAAAAGCATGAGAGCAAAAAGACCAAGAAATAATTGCAGTGCGATCTTTTTGTCAAATGACCCTATAACTACAAGATAGATTTGATTAAAACTGCTAATCATTGGCATGCCACATTTGAGGTGACTTCATAAATTCTTCAAAACTAATTATTTTGATTTCCCTTTGGAGTATTGGTATCTCGATACAAATTAGACTAGTTGGTGGTAGACGAAAATGGAAAGTTCTAACTTCTCTATATTCACTTCTCCATACAAGAATTTTCGCTTCTCGAGAGTTTCCGTAACTGAGTGGTCTAGTGCTTTTTCCTTTGGACGGTCCAAACGCTACCGAGAAAGATTTACTTGCGAATTTTGGACTCCTAAATCATCCATTTCTGTATTAAAACTTATAATATCAGGGAATTTTACAGTAACATCTAGTTGGTTTTAAGACTTCGTTAACTTTAAGGCTTGTACTGTATAAGTTTTTAAAATACAATAAAATAGTTTTTTTATGAGACTGTAAAATTTTTCTACATTTGGTTTCATTCCTTTTTTTTTTTTGGATAATAAATTGAACCTTAGGGGGGAAGAGTTTAAGGATCAATCTCAAGAGTTAAAATCTCCAGTGCTACTGTTAATGACCTAACTACTAGATCAATATCAGTACCCTGCCAGCATTTTGCTTCAAATTGGTGTTATGAACATAAATTGTCGATAATTTTGAAAATTACTTTGCTAAACTTGCACGATAAATTAAATAAATTTTTATATGTATCAAAGTATACACACGCATAAGTTATAAAGTATGTAGATACTATATTGATTCTATGTGTAGTAGGTGGTGCAGCCCGTAAATCAGCACATTTTCAAAGTGCTTCCGACGTTTGTACGCTATACCTAAAAAAGTGTATTTCAATGGGTCTATCGCAATTTTATAACCTGTCAAATGGATATTCTACAAGCTTTTTTTTTTTTTTTCCTTTTGGCTTATCCAAATGGCTTGATATCATATATTTTGATTAAAAAATTATGCTCATGTTATCTTGAATATAAGAAATGTGTTCCGCCACACTATGGAGGGATCAAATCTAACTCTGAAATTTGGCTAAGATTCATTCGAGCAGTAAAACATGAAAATTTGAGCTGTCACCATATATAGATGGTAGATCAGCTAATAAATCTTCTCCCTTTGGTTGAAGCAATCCAGAAAGGTGGTTTTTAGAGCCATGTTGTGAGATATTCCTCATGAATTCCTCCTGCAACTTCTTTAAGGGACCGAATCTATACAACTGGTTACCCCATGCATGCAGCTCTCTGCTATATATTACGATTACAATTACTACTTTAAAAAGCAGCCTAAATCTTCTATAAAGTGAAAGAATTGAAATCAACTTTTGTGGTTGAACAGGACTTCTCATTCTTCTTAAGTTCCTTTCCTATTCATTGCTTTCCTCTTTCCAATTTTTTTTTTTTTTTTGGTAATAAAGCAGAAACTACATTTTTTTTAAAAAGAAACTACAAATACTAGTTCTTCACAATGCAATGAGGGAATCTAACCCCTCTAATATCATCAATGCATAAGTGTCCAACAAAAGTTGGAGGATCAAAATCCGATGTTAGAGTACTATATATATATATACCTCCCTTGAAATTAAATTCCTATTGGATTGTGTGTTTCTCTTACTTTTTACTTTTTCCTCATTTCAATGTTCTTTACATCATATTCTATGTTAGGATACTTAAACAATTTATACACATAGTTAAAATAATTTTTCTAACACACAATCACACTTATTTTCCATACATTTAGACACTTCATTTTTCCTGATAACAAAGTGCAATTTAAGTGTAAGACACATCCCCTGTGACCAATAAATCATGGGTTCGACTCACTAAAGGATAGGGGAGAAGAGGTGGATTTAAAAATAAAAATAAAAAGACACCTCATTTTTGCCAAAAAAAAAAAACCTTGAAAAACCATTTGATCCATACGTACCTACAAACCTGCATGAAATAAATATAGAAAAACTAACACAATTTCTTAATTTTAAGTTTCCTCTTCTCTTGGTTTCTCATTTTTATTTATTTTAAATTTATCTTAATTAGTTCATATGAAAAAAAATAAGAGAACTCTGTAGATTAATTTATTTACCGAAAAATGTATCATTCCTTTTCTTTCCAGTTGGTTCGCATTGTTGGAATAATACTTTTAGTTGCCACAGTTTAGCTTTAGTAAGGCCCAATTTATCACCTAAAAAAGACACCTAATTTACTATGAAGTGTAGATAGAGCAATCAAGATTAATTAATTACATCCTCCATATGATACCTTCAAGCAATCAAGATTAATTAATTACATCCTCTATATGATACCTTCAAATCATACTTCCTATGTAAGTAGATTTTAATCTTCAATTCCTAATTATTTTTCCATATTTTAGTCCTACAATGCATCCACATTAATTCGATTCCAAGTGTATTTTTATTTTTGCCATTATAAATTTTGTTTAGAAAAGCGTGGGAGATGTTGGACATTTCAAAGCCTCTAAAGCTTATTCTTGTCCTTTTATATATTCCTTCAATTCTGTGCGTCTTTATTTTATTCCCTTTGGAAACTACCATGAAGCTGCTACTGTTTCCTCAAATCCTCATCCTCATCCCCATCTTGATTTTAACTTTATTGCATGCACGTCCCATACAAGAAGAAAAGATACACCACCATGCACGTCACTTTCTCTCTCTCTCTCTCTCACCGAGCATAGAATAGATATCAAATTCTATAGAGTACGAGTATATAATAGAGGAAAAGCTAGGCATGTTTTTCACTGTTTTTTTTTTTTTTTATAAATCCATTACTTTCCTACTCTTAGTAATTTAAATTTATGATCACTTAGTTATTAAGGAAGCATAAAAGTGCCGTACCACCTAAATTATACTGCGTTGTCGAGAAAGCTAGCATGTGGAATAAAATAAAGCAATAAAAAGCACTGGCAAGTAAGAGAAAACTAATAAACTCATTACATAAAATGTGATTTATGTTACTGATATACCAAGATTCCATGCACATTTCCTAAAAAAATGGATATTAAAGAAGCCCACCTAGCTTATATATGCTTACCCTCTTTATTCCCAGTAAAGGAATTTGCCAAAATAATAGTACAAAAAATTCAGATGTCATTCGTATCTGTAGTTACACACTGGAAATTAATACAAGCCATCTATTTCACGTAGCAAGAAATACACCAGTGGCGGAACTACAGTTGGGGCGGAGCGAGAAATTGATATGGGATGTACGCCCTGTCTATAATGGAGGGATGTTTATTCTTCATATAGAACTAATCATTTTCTTTTCGTTTCTTGTGGGCTAAATAGGATTTTAATTTCTTGCAGCTTCTTATTTACGAGGAGAAGTTGAAATGTGAAGTACGGAAATTTTGAAAATCCAATTGTATAATGAACCCATATGTACCAGGAATAGAGATGTGCATAAAGAATCCTGCTAATAAAAATTAATTAATATAGTGAATAATATCACAAAAGGAGCCTTGGCCATGTTCAGTTTTAAAATGTTCTTGGATTCTCAGAAGCTGTGTGAAAGTAAGACAGATAAATCATTAAGATATATATCCATTTCTATAAAGGGAATAATTTGTTGTCCAACAAGTGTTCTTCTATAAAAGTGAGTGCCAACACAACTAACAAAGTTTTTCGGTTCGCACTTTGCACAAATTGTACAATGTTTCTCTGTGGATAATTAACAATAAAATAAAGAAAAATGTACACATAGCTAAAAATAAACAAATAATAGTCTCAAGAATTAATAATAGGCAGGCATAAAGATGATATGGTAATCATAGAGGTGATGATTTTTATGCAGATGGATTTTGCTTTCCTTTGGGTTGCTTGGGGTCATTGGTTTCAGAAGAGAGCAGCCTTTTCTTGGGGTTTCTTTTCTTTTCTTTTCTCTCCCTTCACTTCACTTCCCTTCTCTTTTTCCTTTTCTTTTCTTGCTTTTCCAACGTGGGTTTGGGTTATTGTACAGTTAGTTCAGTTGAGCCATATTTGCTTCAGAGTAAAAGATAGCTAGATAAGTAGTGTATATGAATGAAGGAAGAACTGTATAGAGTGATGGTCTTCGGTCCACTTATTGAAAAAAGAACTTCAGGAATTTTGCTTCTTCAAGTACTAGAGTATGATTTTGTCTGTGGGAGGTGGTTTTCTTTGGGCTGTTTTTGTGTGTGTGTTTTGCTCCTACCCATGATGATCCGGGTTGTCAGGATCAGGCCAGAAGGTGGAGTACTTCAACCATTCTGCACTCCTCTTGTGGATTTGTAATGGATGATTCCTGCAAATAACAATCAATCAAACCATGTAAAAATTAAGGGTTTTTGGGGTTTCCCATAAAGATTACTAGTAGTGACATTTAACAGAAACTAAAGAAATTCTTTTTTACTCCCTTTTTCTGAGGTACATTGTGCGTTTCTGTTCATGTGCCTTCCTTTTATCTTTCTGTTTTTCCGGGGGGACATTCAATAAAAGGTTTTCAGTTCCAGTCTTCTCTATCTTCTACTTGTAATCGAAAACATACTTTTCTTCTTGCAGTTTTCTTTTTCTTTTTTAGTACCAGAGTTTTGAGGAATCATCATAAAAATTTTGCCTATTTAGCAAAGCAAACACATTGCAGATATAAGCTAGAACAACTTTTGGTTTCTTGCATTAATTATAAGAAGAGGAAACCGGGGGCTTAAGCATGTTTGCCAATACCCTTTCGGTGGCTTGTGAAATTTCATTTGTCTTTATTATACTTATATCCTATTTTAAGTCTGCTGTTTTTCCATATTTAGAATAGATAGTGTGAAAGAAACACTCACGAAAAGGACTAAGAGATTGAAGGAAAACAGAAAAAGGGTTGGAAATTAAATAAGGAAATGAGAAGTACTTAAACATGGCGAAGCAAACAGAAAGAGGATCATAACTGAGGAAAATTGCTTGCAGTGCGAAATGACTGCGACAACCGGCAGATCATCCACAAAGTAAGGAGAACCCTTCTTTTAGATAAACTCTACATTATGAACAATCGATCGGTTGTGCGAGCTAAGTGACTAAGAAAAAAACTACTTAATGACAGAAACTTGGGTGGGGAGAGTATGATCATGATGCATTCCTTTTCCTAGACTACGTTCTTTTTAAAGAAACATTTGTTTTCGTTTTTAGTTTGGTGCAATGAATAGAGTTAATGCCAAAGCTCCCGCATGCAGAAAAGGAATTGGACTATAATTATCTTCTCCATATTAATGGAGACATCCTGCATGCATGGGACAAAATGTGTGTAGTATGAATTTACCAAAGAAATATCAAAGAATTTCCACTAAAAATTGGGACTCCATTTCAAGGGGACCTTTCATATATAACATAAAAATAGAAAAGAAGAAAGAGATAAAGAGAAAAGGAAAAGGTTTCTTAGCACCTCTCTTTAGCATAAAATAGTAGTAGTAATGTAAACAAGTAGACTATCTTTCTTATCCTTTCAGTTCCTTCTTGTTTGGAAAATTATTTCATTATAGGCACTCCATCTAATTAAATACTAATTACATCATGAATTTTTGCATTTATTACTAACATGCTACTACTAGCTTAATTAGTAATATATTGACAAATAAGCCCATATACTATTAGTACTTTTGGGTCAAAAAGTTGTGTGGAACTTACTTCTTTGATGTCAGTAGATGTGCACCCCATAATGAGCTCCTCCAATCCAGAAGCAGACCTTCCTCCAAGTTTATGATGCTGCTGTTGTTGTTGCTGCTGCTGTGGCTGATGCTGCTGCTGTTGTTGTTGTGATGTTGCTGTGCCGAAAGATAATATTAATCATTTAGAATAAGTAATTAATAGTACTCCAAAAACATAATCATCCATATGATCATGTATTGTCTACAAAAATTAAAGGTGAAAATATAATTACATTCTTGCACCTTTGATGACACCAGTTATTTTATTAAGTTGCTCGTTTTGACAGTCATTATTTAGAATAATTACTACAATAGCTTCTTGAGATGTGTGATTTACGTGAATTAAAAGATAGCTAAAAAACATGATAATTAGTATTACAAAAACATTTTTGGAAATTGAATCATTATTATTTTTTTTGGAAGGTATCGCCAAGATTATTAAAAAGAAGAAAAAGAAATATGATATGATGGCTCCTTTAATCATAGTTATTGAATATGTGATATTTTTGTATTCAATACGATATATTGGTACACGCGATATCATATATAATACGAAAGGTTATCTAGTAAATTCGTTAATTATGAGTTTGACCTTTTCTTGGGTAAGTCAACTTTTACATTTACACCCTGAAAATTTTCAGGAGGGAGCATGAGTCTGGAGACATGGAAGGAGTCATCGTCAAGAATGACTGAAGTGTGATGAAGGGGCGGTGGAGAGATGATTGTTGAAATGGAATGTGAAGGCCTATTGATGTGGAATGCTGTTGTTGCCATCTGTTGATGATGATGATGCGGGTGTTGGTGTTGGTGTTGGAGCTCATGGGTCACGTGATGTGGCCTCTGGTGTTGTTCAGGGATGTCATCGCACGTGCCTGCTGCTGCTGCTATTGTTGTTGTACCTTCCCTTCCAATTGAAGGCTCTCCAATTCCACCCTGCAAACATACACTAATTAATCATCCATTTTCAATCTTCTTTTGTAATTTAAAAATTAAATATATGGTCCAAGACCATTTTGAATTTTCTTTTTCTTTTTCTTTTTTTTGGTTTAGATTATTCATTAATGCTTTAATTAGTTACTTAAACTTCATTTCTCTTGTCATGTGGTTCTAATTAATTCTCATTGTGGTGATAGTGATCTGATACTTGAAATGAACAAAATATTATATTTTAGATGGCTGATATATAGTTAAGATCAAGCAAGTTTTAGCATAGTTTTCATGCTGTATACACAAGCAATGCGTGCGTGAAAAGCAATCTTAATTTGAACATCTTTGATGTTCTCTCCTTCACATGCACGGATTTTGCATTCTTTGACTGTCACCTTATAAAAGCTACTACTACTAGTATTTCTTTTCTCTTTATTTTCTTTTTGTATATTCGGATCCTAAGCGTATATATAGACTACTATAAGCCCTCTTTAGTTCTTTGGCTACATGATTTATCATGAAATAAAGAAGAAAAGATACACATTTGGGGGAGATATCAAGAAACAAAAATTCATGTATTCTTCTACTTTCGGTTGCTTAAAAAGAAAGTAGATTTGAGAGTTGTCCAAATTAACCAACTACCATACTACCAATCTTTGACCGGAAAATCCCTCAACTTCTATAATGACCAAATTAAATCAAAAGGGTCTCTTTCAAGACATGTCTAGATTAATTTTTTTTTATTTTTTTTTAAAATTACATTCCCTCGTCGAACTCATAACCAAAAGTCTTAAAAGAAGTATCGTACTACCAAAATTGTATTTCGTTGTGAACTAAATTAGTGTTTGATATTTAGTAAGACGTGTGAGAATTCAATTTGTTAGAATTTCAAATAATTCTACGACAATTCAATTCAATTCATTTGCTAAAAACTACTGAAAGAACAAATATTGTACCTCATGATCAAAGCTTTTCCTGTATGGAAGAAAGCTAAATTGGTCAGCTTTCAATTGCTGAATGTCCATAGCACCATAACTTGACATTGCAGCACCAACAACAGCTACTCCAGATAGCTCATGATCTCTATGACTACTAGTCATTATTTCCCTGGAAGAACAGCTTCCGCTTCCGCCGCCACTATCCCTTCTTGTAATTATAGGATCGTGTGCCGATCCTTCGCCGGCATTTGTAGTACTCTTCTCGGACCAATTGCATTGCCTTGGCTGAGTACTGATAGAAAATCTTGGAAACAACGAGCTCTCCTTCTTTCTCTTCTTCATGCTGGCCTAAATGGTATTGATGCATTACCCAATTAGTCTTTTCGGGTTTTCGATTCTTGCCGAAGTTTGTGTAGAGAACAAGAATCTTTTTGCAACCCTTTTGCTTTCCATTTGCCATGACTGGCCTTGTCTTGCCTGTCTTGTGCCACCGGGTTTCTCCACCTTGCAAGTCACATTCTGTTTGTATTTTTCTTCTTTTTCTTGTGCCTGTGGTGTATGCCTTTGATGGTCTGTGGAAGAAATGCCTACTCAATCCATCTCTTGTAACTCCTAAAAACAAAAAATTTAAGGAAAAGTGTTAAGGTTAACAAAATCAAAGGTTTAGGTTAATATAGGTGTAACAAACTGGAAGACCAATTAAGTGACATTTCTTGAAAGTATAGACATTAATAAAACAAAACCCTAGAATTCTTGAAGTTCAAATTTTAGTAAAAAACTCACAAGTACACATTAGAACACACACTCAAACACACAGTAGAGTTGATTAACTACCAATATTGTATATGTTGACACAGACCTGGAAGTTTCTCAGGATGAGTATAGCAAATCCCATCTTCACCTTCAATGGTGGGAATGAACTCATCAATCAAAGGATGTGATTTTGATTCTTTGCCTTCTACCTTAGCTTCAAGGTGTTCTATCAATTCTTGGTCTGTTGGATCAAATTTCACCCCAGCTGGTAGACCTACCCAGTCCTGCTGAAAGCTCCAACATTATTTAAGTTTGAAAAAAAAAAATAATTGCAAACACTTAAAATTAAGAATTCTTAAAAATATGTACTATATATCAAATCAAAATACAAAAAAACTTACCTTGGTCTAATTCTTAGTTTAAAAAAAAAATGATCTTTTCATTGAATCCAAGCAAGAATATTACACAAAAAATAAGATTAAAATCCGTGGTAGTAGTAATCTTCTTCGTACCGGCTTTCCATCGAGCTTGTGACCACAACCAGGACAGTAGCAGCTTGGATCCGCACAATTGATGCTCCTCAAGCTTTGCATCTATGAGATCAGAGCTGCTGATCCCCGACGATCCCAGCTGACTACTCTTATTCATTTCCCTCTTCTCTTCTTCAGTAGTTATTGATCAAGAAACACCTATATCTTCAATTTCCATGAACAATCGAGCTAACCAATCGGACCCTTCTGAGCTGTAGATAATTTATGGATAGAATCTCCAAATTTAAGCCTCCCTTCTAACTATTGGCATGATGAATTTAACTAGAAGAGTATCAACAAGGGATATATTAGCATAACTCTACAAGGGATCGATGTCATCAAAATTTGAACTTTTGAAATTCAATACACATATGATCATCAAGAAAAACTAATTTGTTCGTGAAAATTCCACCATAACAAAAAATGGGTCGTGAAGAAATGAAGAATTAATTACAAAAAGCTTGCAACTTTTTCGAAACAAAATCAAATCAAAAAATAAATAAATAAAAGAGAAATATGTATACTACAAGTATTAAGGGAAATCCCTTGTTTTTACTTTATACGTTTATCTTTTTCCGCCGCTAAATCCTGTTTTTCTATTAGAGCGGTGGGAAAGGCAATTAGGTTGAAGGTAAGGTTAAAAAAAAAAAAAAGAAGAAGAAGAAACTGAGAGTCTAAGAAGGATTCAGCTATAAAACTTGCTTTATTAACCGTAGAAAACGCCAGAAATCCCTCCCTCTTTCGACTTTAACTGAAGAAGACAGTAGTATACTAAGATAAAGAAAAGCTAGCATACCCTTTCTCCTCCCTATAATACTCTCTTACCTTTAAGGCTTTAACTCTCTATCTCCCTGTAAAACAGCCAGCTGCAGGCGGTTCCGTTTCAAAGAGAGAGAGAGAGAGAGAAGAGAGAGCAAAAAAGCAGATAGAACAAACAACAATATCAGTTGAAAAAGAAAGTAGGAAAGAAAGAAAAACTCCCCCAAACAAGTTGGTTTTATTTTTATCCTGAAAGTTTGAAGATATAATGGCTAAGTATGTTTTGTTGTTTTGGAGGATTAGTACTACTAGTAAGGACTAGACAGTAGAGTATTGAAAAGCAAAAAGCTAACAAACGGTCTTAATTCTTAGCTGTTACAACACACTACCCCTCCTACTAATCTACACACACAACAATCCCCTTCCCACACTCAAAAAGGTTACCGCGACATAATACTTATCGATACGTAATACTTTCTGGTATAAATATTTTTATATGTGTGTATTTCGTACGAAATATACATATAAATTAATACTTGATTAATAATTAGATAAATATAAATTGGACATATTGCAACAATATTTGTTTACATAAACTATGAAAATATTTACAACAAATAATTTAATATTTGCATCACTTCCGTACTAGTGTACTCACTGTAGTGTACAATATGTTTATATGTGTTCCATAATATATTTATTTACAGCAAAAAACAAAAAATAGATTCATCAAAAGCACGGCTACCCAATATGTACTGCTACATTTCTACTACTACCAACTATTATAACACAACTACTATACTTAATTTAATCAAGAATGTCTCTTATTCTAAAATATGATGTCTCCATTTTCTTAGTAACAAAGGGACTGTAGTTGATATGGACCTGAAGCTATTAATAAAGTTGTCTCTCAAAACCTTTTATGAAGATCAAAATAAAATACTAGTTGGTTATTTAATTAGATTTATGGAGATTGAGAGTCTATTTAAATTTTGTGGGAACTTTGACTACAATTTTTTTTTTTTTTTTTTTTTGGGTAAAAAAAATTTAGAAGGAGTACAGGTTAGCCCTCTTTCTTCATAAAGGACTGTCAAATGATTCATATTTCAACAATTTATAATGATTCTTAACTATCGCCAACCAAGGAAAGATTTACAATTTGATGATACTATGGGTTAATTCCCTAGTGATTTCTTTTTGTTGCTTGTAGTTTTATGCTAATAGTATATGATTTCCTCCATCTGAAAGTGAGAGCTGATATTATTGTTTTTAACTTAACTTAGATTAGATAGAAATGAAAAGTCAGTTGTTATTTTTTCTGTTTTCCAAGAAATAAAGAAAAAATAAAGCGAAAAGAAAATTAGGAGAAGAAAAAAAAAAAATGATAGTAACTCACATGGGTTTTGAGCTGGTAGTGGTGGTGATGATTCTTTTTGGCATGAATGTTGCAGATAGAGAGAAAAAAAAAATAGAGAGAGAAGGGTAGTACAAGATTGCTTGATATGCAAGGCAAATGAGGAGCAGTATACTTGATGGACCACCTCAGTAGGCCCCCTTGAATTGGGATTAAATCATAGATTTATTGTATCAAAATAAATAATAAAATATCATTAAGACTTGAGTAATTAAGAAGCGCCCTAATTAATAAACAAGCTCATCCAATCCAAAAGCCCAATACATGACAAAAAATTAAAGACAAAAGCATTTGTTTAATGAGTAAATGTTTTGATGTGGTTTGTTTATGGCCACAGGTTATTCTAACCTTCACCTTGTCTGTATTTTCTAATTAAAGAGAAAGGATGAGAGACTCCCACCACTACAACATACACTAATCTTTTCCTAATGTCCCCCAGCAAACCCCCCCGGCTCCATTGAAAAAAAAATTATCATAAATATCGTAGTTTCGGCAAATTTTGTCATATGGTAATTTTTTGGAACAACTTGTTTATCTGTTTGAAGGGTCCCCTTCTTTGGCACAACTAGAAGAGTACAAATCTAATTTGCCAAAGTTCTTGCTCTGGGTAATGTTTGGTATTCAAAACTCATTCTCAAAATGAATTGGTATTGCGTGGAAGTGACCTATAATTAATACACGTGAATTAGATTTGTCAAGATAAAAATAAATTAATGAGTCAAGTTCAAACCAATGAAAAAAAATATTAACTTAATAGATACCTATGAAGTTGTCCAATTATCAAACCAAATGAAGAGAAGCATTGACTTCATAGAATCTCATAAATCCTATAAAATCGAGTTCAATACATAAAATTGTCCAAGTCATGAATGAATGAACGAACCCTTAAGACTAAAATTAACTCTAGGGAGAAGATACCACGTTAAAAAATATGATTTTTTTAGTATTGAATGGAGTAATGAGTGGTGCACAAATCTTGTAATTACTTTAGAATTTCTTGACTAATAAAATGTGAAATATTTTACTTAACATTATTAAAACGAAATAAAACATAAATATACATATAATGGAACGTTGCCTAATTAAGGTAACAGTGAGTTACCAACTTGTATATATATTAATAGAACCAGTAACTCATATATAATAAAGTTCAAACTAACAAATATTAAACACTAGACATGAGAACTTCAAGTCATCAACCTCATTTATTTATTTGTGTTTGTAATGGACATAATAAGCTTTATTGACTTTCACGGGTTGGCTGTCAAGGATCCATGCTCTCCAACAATATTTAATGACAATATGTCATTGTCTTTGATTGGTCAAAAATAAATGATGAAGATGAATCCGGACCATTGTTTTTTATTGGAGCAAACCAATGGCTATGATTACATATGTTCATCTGTCAGATATTTACCTTTTTTGTAGTAAACAATTATCCGAATACCATTCTTTGAAAAGAATAATACTCCACTACTATCTTAAATTAAAATAAGATAAGATTCGGAAGGCTAAAACTGATTAAACTTGTGTACAATATGGTATCCAAAAGTTTTAACATTATCTGGATTTACTGTATAGTATCGTGTATCGAATTTATTTAAGAATGACCAATTCTTAATTTACAGATTGTGAATTGTTGCGGTGCTCTTTTCGTTTTATAGTGTTGTGTAATATTACACACCTAAAAATATTTATTATAAGCATTTTCCGTCAAATTTTTTTTTTAAAAAAAAAAGAGAAAAGACGCATGAAATCTACGTAGTTGAAATAGTCCTGGTCTACGAGTTTATTTGGTTGGGTTGAAAATATTTTTAAAAAAATATTTTTGAGAAATTTTTTCAGCATCAAATATCAAAAAAAAATTTGACGTAAAATATTTTTTATTTTCCTCATTCTAGTTGAAAATAACTTACGAAATTTTTGATACGTAAATTATTTTCTAGATAACTCAAAAATGATATTAAATTTCAAATACTTACTTTATAACTTAATTTACTAAATTTATTTTTGTTTTCAATTATTGTCCATTTGTTTTTCTCTTCATTGTGAGTCCTATAATAATATAACTATCTTTATACTTATTTAGTCAATAAATTATGTTATGATTTAATTTTGAAGAAAATTAACTTTTTATTGACCATAATCACTTGTAAAGTATCCATTGCAATTGTTACTAATTTTTTTAACTCATATTTCTAAAATTACAGATGAAAAATCTCAAAAAATTATATTTTAAAATATTTTCACTTTTTCAATCAAATACTAAAAAATTATATAAAAAATAACTTTTTTTCATATAAAATATTTTCTAAAAAATGTATTTTTCTTAAAAAAACATTTTACATCCAGCCAAATGGACCGTACATCACTTTTCTTTTTGTCCCAAAGGAAGGAGGAGTGATAGAGGGAGAAGAATCAGAAACTGGTGAGAATGCAGACCATCTGCCAAGTTGACTATTGACTGACCCACCAATATTAGTGGAGCCCACATGTTTAATAGTAGAATAATTTTAATATTTGTGGTGCTGTGTCTCACACGTGCCACACAATCATCTTGGCATTCTGTGCACACACTACCAAATGCATCAAATTTCGAGCATGCGATCAGTTTTCTTTATTTTAGGTTCTCTTCTCTTTAAAAGATTGATCAAATTTTGGATGTATAGTGTAGTTTATACTTTTATACTTCTCTTCTGTGTGTTTCTTGGAATTGGATGTTGTATATTCCTAAGGAGAAGAAAGATACCACCGTTTGAATAACAGTTAATCAGTTATTCTGAATATTATTTGGAATATTAATTATTGAAATAGTAATTATTATAATTTTTTTTTTAAAAATTTGATATACGTGATATAAAAAAAAATAGTTAAGAAGTATGTTAGGAAATTATTGCAAAATGTTAGTTGAAGAAAAATGAATAATGTTAATGTCCAAATGGATAGTGCCGATACATTTCTATTTTTATTCCGCTTATACAATTTACCTGTCTCTTAAAAATTTTATATTTTGAGTATAACAACTAAATATTTACTAAATTGACTAAAATTTTACTTGAGAGACTATTTTGATTTTAATGAATCTGTTGGCTTACCATTTAAGTAATTTGTCCTTCTTTCTTTTTTTACGTATTATTTTGTGTTTCCATTGCAAGAACAAATATCTAAACTGCTTTTTTTTTTTTCCTTTAATAATTACCTAATTGGTATTCTCTTGGTATTTCCTTACAAAATAAAGAGAATTTGAATATTTCTATTAAGCTTTTTAGAAAGCGGGTGACATGGCATGGCCCGGGGAGTACGAGGAGAAATTTTTCGAAGTTGACAATACAAAGAAAAAGGGAAAAAATAAAATTGAGGAGTCCTAAAACTAAATGAGACTGGTTCCACCATTCTTTTGGGCAAAAAAATGAAAATGGAAGCTAAAAAGATTTGAAAACGAAGATTATGTGCAATCAAGCTCTCTGTCGTGGTGAGTATTTAATGAAAGACCAAGATTTTTTTAGTAAAAATAATTAATTATATTTAAAAGAAATCTTGGTAATTAATTTGGTAGTAGAATAGGAGGTGGAATAGAAGATATTGTGGCGTTTACATCCTTGCCAACCAGAAAAAAAAAAAAAAAGAGGAGATAGAGAAAGAAAATACCATAAGTAGTGAAAATTTTCGTCTGTAATATTCAAAATAAAGTAATTTAGCCTTTAAAAAAAAAAAATCCTCAAAGCCAAGAATGGGGATAGGAGAATTGCTTCCCACAGTTGACGCAAACTATTATCTATTCGTCTAAACCTCCATCTGTAATTTGGCATGTGAAGTGTTTGTAGTTCTCTAATAATTTGGTTATTGAACAGGCATGCTAACAAACTCATCATTAACCCAAAAAGTGTTGGAGACCACCGTAACTTAACTTTTTCTTTTCTTTTCTTTTTTTTTATAGTTTTTTTCAATTTCTAGATATGAATTTCAGAATGTGATTTTCTGTCTAATTCTGGATACAAAACAACTGTAAATTTAACAAACTCGACCTGAAGATGTTTTTTCACTTTGCACTTTATATATATATATATATATATATTTTGAAATATTGCATATTTTTTCTATTACAGTCAAATTTTTAATGTCGTTACCAAAATTAATGGATATTAAGTAAGTACATACCACGCGCATATTTGGAACTTATTGCACCAATAGAAGTGATCATGACTAATTCCAATTTGCATCTCCTAACTTATGATCAATTCTTACTTTACACTCTAAATTTTAAATTTTAGGCACATTGCATTCCCAACTCTTAGATTCTTCCCACTTTGATTTAATAGTGTTAAAAAATATGACGAATTTTTTACTTTATGTGTGTCGAGTATATGGTCAGAACATCCGTTAATTTTGATAACAGTATTAAAAATTGGACTGAAATGGATAAATCTAAAAGTTCAAGGTGTAATATATCCAAAAAAATAAGTATTAGGGTACAAAATAAGAATCTTAGGTACAAGTTAGGGGTTGCAAAGTGAAATAAGCCCAAAAATATATTAAAGAACTAATTATTCTTGGAATATTATTTAGAAATATACGGTAACAACTATTTTGATAGGATACATGTGAGATAAAAATAATAAAAAAAACGTAAATCAAATAATTACAAAATATTATTTGGAAAATAACTAGAGGTGGAAAAACAATCGAAATTGGCATAGTATGATGATACTAACTTTGCAACTTGTCCAAGACTCGCACATTTGTTTAAAGGACGGTGGATATGTAAGGCAAACCAAAGGCAGAAAACGCAGAATTAGTTGTGACTTAATTAGGCAAGAATTTTCATTTTCATGTGAGATGGGATTGGGTACGACCCTTTTTAGTTTTGATTATAAAAAAAAGAGAGGTGATGTTAGGTTCATCTAATAATAATATTATTGTCCTCGGATTTTTTTTATTTTTTTATTTTTTTCTCAATCCAACCTCTGTTCTGCGAAGATAGTTTGGACATTTACAAAAATACAAATTCTCCAACAAATCCTACCGGTAATTACTAATTAACAAAGTTAGTCTTACTTTGTCTCTTCCACCTCAAAGGCACAACAGTTACGAGTGGTTTCTTGCTGAACCCATTCATATTAGTATTACGTTGTTTGTCCTATAAAATTATAATAAATTTCATCCCCAGTATTTGATTGATGCATGCAATGCAAGGGTAGTCGAAGGAAAATATCTAATAGGTGTCAGCTTCTCCCACACCCGGATTTTCAAAAGGAAAGAAATATATATATATATATATATATAGCTAAAATTGTGAGTGGTCGTTGTCTGACTGAGGCTTGTGGTTGAGAAAGTTGTAACTGGATGTATAGTGCTTTTGAATTTGTGAAAAATTTTAATATTACCGATCTATAGCAGGTGAGGTAGAGTTTTTGATTCACATTCATCTACATCATTATAAAGAAATTTATTTTAATGAGTTAGAATAATATGAATGAATATGGATTAAGGAATTCATCTCAACTATAATAAACGGTGTGTCTTACAGGTCATTGAGTCCATATAAGAATTTTTCTGAATTAAAAATATTAGATAATAACAGAATGAAGATTTCTCCTCTGAGACAACAAAAGACAGTTTAAATGGTATGATATTTTTTTAATAAATTATTTATTAAAATTTGAGTCACAAAAGAGTAGGGGAGAGATGAGTGATTAATTAATTATTTATTTTTTTTAAAAAAAATATTTCACCTCTGATCCAGGTTTAGGATTTTAACTGCTATTATTTTGGATATTATTTGAAATAGTATTGAATAATTAATATATCACATCTAATGTATGTGAAACAAAAGGTAATTATGAAGCATATTAATAAATGACTGAAAAATACTATATTATTTTGGAAAAAATGAATAATATTCTGCTTGGATAGCTTCTTGATACATTATTTGGATTGGTACTGTAATAACTTTTTTAATATAATATATGTGAGATAAAAAATAATTAAAAAAATATATAAAATGATTACAAACGTAATGATTAAAAACTGTGTAATATTATTCTTACAGAATAATGAATAATTTTTACCATCCAAACAGAGTAGGTCTCTTCTTTTTAAATAATAATAATAATAATAAGTAATTTATTTGCAGAAGAGTCAATACCATTGATGATTTCACGTCTAAATGTAAGTAGAGATTTCAACTCGTAATTTGTTTGTCGGTGAACTGCAGTATACTGTGGTTAATTTTCGCAATTACCCGACACAGAAACATTCCTCGCTTTAAAAGTGTACAATTAACGTCCATCCAAACTAGCTCCAACAATATTATCATCAATTTCCTACTGAAGCTGATAAATATACATATTGAGGTCCTTGGCTTTTTTAGATATACAGCAACATCACAGTCAGCATGTCTAACTTCACCCAAGGGAGGAAAGAAAAAAACCAAACAGAAAATAAAGCAAGCCAATCCCAATGGGTATGATGACAACTTTTGCATTTGAAATGATTAGCATCGACAAAATGAAATTGTTCCAAGAATTTAAAACATCCAGTAGAAGAACAATATACTTACGAAGCATGTAAAGGTTACATCCAGGTGTTAAATTGCTGCTTGCCAAATTATGTTCACATTAAGCGCTTGAAACTATTTATTATCAACATTAAGGCCACAAGGCAGCTCAAAATTTTCAAATTCGTAAGACTGTGAAAGGAAAGGTTCGTGTCTACCTGAACTTGTGGCTGACTTCATCATAGCTTGGGAAATAAACAACTGCCAATTTAAGATTTTTTATTATTAAACAAAAAAAAAAAACCAAAAAAAAAACACAATTAGGAAAACCATGAAAGTTGACCACCAAATGCTGAAACCACAAGGAAAAAGAATCGAGATTGGCTAGTTACCATCTCCATGTGATGCGAGTGTCAAAGGACAAGTAATAAGTTTCAAGGGAAGAGAATTAATGTCCTTTACTGTAACCTGGTCTATAGCCTTCAAGAACTGCTCCACAGGTTTCCTAAGGAAATAGATGCAAAAGAAATCAACTAAATAGATACAAAACTGTTAAAAGGTAGAAAAAAATGGAAAGGAAAGGAAAGAGGGGGATGAAAACAAAGGTCAATCAAATAAAGATGATGGTACTCAGCGTGTCAGAGGCGAAGACGGGGAAGGAAGGCCTAGTGAGACTGGTTTCACATAGAACCAGACCAACAACCATCAACTACCAAATAAAAGAATTCACAAACTCAATCATAGTAAAGAGAGATGGCATCTTCAATTTGGAAAAAAGTACCAAAGTTTTTAAAGATTATGTTTGCAGACTTGCAGCATATGTAAAGAAGATTCCTCCACTCAGTTCTATGTATAAAAAAGAACACGTAATGGATGTCGAACCATTCAAGGCAAGGGTGGAGGCAGAGATATTGCGTTTATTTTTGGGTGGGGTTGGGGGGCAAGAATATATAAAGGGTAGTTTGGTTTATATAGAACCCAAATTACATCGAGTTAAGGAAGGGTTGGATCGGTCTAAAATATGCAGCCTTGCCCCATTGTTTTTAGCCCCTTTTTCTTAACAGTCGAGATATACACATCTGTTTTCATAATTCAAACCTGTAAGACAACTTTTACAGTTGCACTAGGAGCCATTGGGGCAAGAATATATATTAAAATGAAATTGATTTAGAAAAATAAAATTAAATAGTAACATCATGTTTTGTATTCCAATTCATTGAGCATATATTTTTCTAAAATAAAATTCAGGTAGAAAAATAAAATTAAATAGTAACGTCATGTTTTGTGCTCCATTGATTCAAGGTTGAAGATACTTCAGGGGAATAGATCGACCAAAACACTACTCTATGGTGTCTGCAGGACTGATCAAAATCTTATATTCTAAATATTGTAGGGCTGTATCATTACCCAATGAGGGTAGGCAAATAATATCTGGGACATGGAAAAAGGGAAAAAAAATGTAATCATCACCACTAGAGCAAGTAACTAAAGAAATGGAAACAGCATGGTCTTATTTCACAGATAAATCTGTAAATTAACATTACTGCCAGTCAAGGTCTCACACTTCCGTTATTGTGCCTTTTTCTGATAATACAAGAGCACAAAAGAATAGAAAGGGAAAGGAATACTGGGATTACCTCTCCATATGTCAAAATTTGTTTGCCAATATCTTCTGATGTACCCATCTGCAAAAGTACCATGAGTTGTTTTCCATCTGTAAATTATAGGAAAAATAACAATTCTAAAAATCCACCACAAGAAAATGTAAATAACACAAACTTAGCATACTCTTGATTCAAGGTTCATCAAAATGGCAGACTTGGTGGACTATTTGGCACGATCTAACTCTATCTGATTAACTGCATCAAGGATAACTAGAAAATTTCACCTTTTCTTCATAATTTCCAGTAGTAAAACATGAACTAAAAGGGCAACAGATAAAAAATCTAGGCTGTGAAATGATGGCAAACGTCACCATTGGACGCAACTCCAATAAGTTCTAATGCTGCAATGTTAACAGCGTTTGCAGCAAAATCGGAGCTCTGAATCAAAACCAAGTTGAATCAAACTTATAATAGTACAAATTTCCTAGCTTACCAAGTCTGAACAAGTAAACATATAAATATTCATATCCACGTAACAATATCCCAACCAACAATCATTTAGTTGGCTCATCCGAAGATGAAATCCACCGGTATATCAATTGGGAAACTTAACCCAACTTCATTTCTTTTATATTATTTAAAATCAAAAAAAAAAAAAAAAAATAAACTGACATTAGTTCTTTCCTAATCAGGGATGACTTAAGATTACTTTTAAGTATCCAAAACCTAAATATATCCACATGAATGCACTAATACAGCAAAATAACTAAATAATTTGGATACAACAATAGAACAAAAAAACTTCAGTCTTGCAAATTTACAAGGAAAAGATCCATGACTACCAATACTACAGAAAGCCAAAAACACCTAGGAACCTCTGATTTAGTGTAAGATTTTCACATTCTATCAAGTTTATTACCTGTATTACTAATAACCTAATTCTATATTTTGTCTTCCTTAACCTCTGCTCCAACAAAAAATACAGAGAATTCTGTACACATAACATCTTTGCAAAATCAACTAAACTTCCACACTCCAGAATCCAACTGGCAAACAATGCGACAATTATAGGAAAAAAGAGTCAAATTGACAGCATTAGGACCCACACCAATTTCATCAAAGCCAAATTACCCCGATAGAAATCTAAGAGTTAATTGTTAAGTACAAACATGAAACAGAGGTGAACACAAAAGATATAGTGTCCTTGAGATGGTTAAATGAAAGGAAACCATATTAACATCTATGCCAAGTCATATGCTCAGAAACAACAAAAACTTACAGCGGTAGCTTGAATTCCGAATAAACAAGTACTTTTGTAAATGGAACCGAATGCACTACACATCTGCATCTGTGGATACCCATTCAATACACGAAGATCTGCACCCCACATTAGCATACAAACATCACTCAAAGGTGTCAAATGAGACGAGATCTTTTTTTTTTTTTTTTTTTTTAAATTTTTCATACATCAAATCAGAGGAGATCAGTATAAACATAATCCTTCTCTCTACTGGGAGGGTGGAGAACAATGCAAATTCATATTATCTAAGCATTCAACTATAGCAACCCAAGTAAGAACTGTACAGAATTAGCTTTGATAACATGATATCTATGACAGATAAACAACCTTTATAAAGCAACTAATGATGCCAAAAAAACTTTTGTGAATTCACCATAAAATCTGATGTCTAGGTCCTATAATCTTAACGCTGAGATTCAACCAAAATAAAACGACATCAATCCACAAACACAAGTATGACATGATATCTATTACAGATAAACAACCTTTAGAAAGCAACTATTCTCTGAATTCACCACAAAATCTGATGTTTAGGTCCTATAATCATAATGCTGAGATTCAATCAAAATAAAATGACATCGATTCACAAATACGAGTATGACATACATAGCTAATGAGGTACCACATCAGGAACCAAATAACTTACATAGTCTTGAGTGCATCCCTTTCCCTGGACCACCAGCTAAGAAAGATCCACCTCCTCCCATGAGCGTCAAGACTAATACTACAGAACAATTAAATTATCAAATGCTCCGAAATAACTTCCAGATAGAGAAAGGGGAAAGCATACAAATTGTAAAAGCACTAAGGTAAGTGACTAAACGCATACCATCACAGCATCATATATGAAGATATAAAAGTTAAGAAAAAGCTGACACATTATCTAGCCTTGATTATTAGACTAAAAGTACCTGAATCACTAACAAAGTCATTACTTCCTTTTCATTTAGCCATCCCCCAGGAACTTCCAAGGCAAGAGCAAAATGGGTAGTCTGTTCAAAGAAAGGAGAAAGAATAAATTATCAAGAAATTCAAGAACAAATAGCTTCATAAGATTGTTAAACTTAAGACAATGTATGATAGGACATTGCAACACACACCCCTTCCTCTGCATGACGACGATGATCACCTCCTACATAGACAGGTTTTGGCTCTGTCGGGCGATGAACCTTAGGCATGTCAGAGAGGAGGGATTCGGCAATTTTCAATAGCTCATCATGTTCAACACCTGCTGCTGCAAGGACCATATGAGAGCAGTATAGTTTTCCTGTAAAGCCAAAAAACAGTCAGGAGCAGATGCCATTGGTAAATAATTGCAACCAAAAAGTTATCAACAAAGACGCAATTGCTCAGAAAGAAATCCAGAAATATATCTGCAAACTCACAGCAACAATATCTTCCAGCACTATACTGTTCAATCTTTCCACAGCAGCTTCTGAAGCCATAAGCGTGTATCCATGTGGTCCAGAATAACCTGTGGCGTGAATTGCCTCCATAAGCAAATTTGGGGGAGTTTTGGAATATTCACTGATTTCATCTTTCACCTTCTCAATCTGAAAAAAGGTAATATGCTCTAAAAATCCTAAATTGCACAAAAGCATAGGAAACTGTAGATACGCCCAGCAAAAATTGTAGTACCTGCTCTTTAACTTCCCAGTCCAAGAAAGCCGGGTTCCTCACACTGTCAACTAGAAGTTCCACCACCTCTGGAAGGTGAGTTTTCAAAGCATGTACACATAGGTATAAACCATTTGCTCCCGGGAGGCTGCATCTGTCACATTGCCACCAATTGCCTCGATTTCTGGTACAACACATAAATGACTTCGGTTCTTTGTGCTCTTAAGGTCATGTGTTTCAAGAGATGTGTGGCACCATATAAAGCAGGTGTTTCATGAATTGACCCACAGTCAACATATAATCCAACAGAAGCAACAGGGTTCTACCACAAGCGAAAGAGAAAAAAATTCAATAGAAACGTGATGCCCCTCAAAAAATGTCTATTCCAAGCAGAAGAAAAAAGGTTTTCCTGATTCATACAGCTGATGATTGTGAGGCTATTCTCAGACCATTTGGAAGGGTTGTTATCTTGGTCTTCCCTGGTTCAACATAATCAGGTAGCGGAGGCGGGATGGTAACATCTTTAAGCAGGAAGTCTATAGAGGGGAGTTGAGGAGATTTTCCTCTAGTCAACCAGCTAAAGAAACCCTCTGAGAAAGATTGGGTTGCAACAGCTGTAGAGAAGTAGAACTTGTAAATCTCTTCAATGTTCCATTGCCCGTCCGGCCTAACACGTAGTTCAACACCCCAACACCAGATATTTCCACACCATGAGTCTCCAACATGGCAATGCAAGTTATATATACAACCAATATCATATCAAACTAACTTTTCAGTACAACAACTAGATAAAGATTCAGTAGGAATCCCTTATCCCTTCATTATGCGCTCCAACTGTTCGACGAAATGAAGGACTCTTTATTCAGTAAATATTGTCAATAAGAAGAAATATTTCACTACCCAGCTGAACCCAAAACCAAAGACACACACAAACACACACTGAAATCCGATCCGAGCCCAGAAACTAGAAGTATTAGTAAGATATTAAAGGAAACCTAGACGCAACCAAAAAAAAAAAAAAAAATCATGCAACGAGCTCATTTACCATTAAAAATATATATAAAGATGAAAAGGGTATTACGAAAACAAAAGCGGATACATTTAAATATAGAGAACCTTGAGAGCTCTAAGGCGTAAGAAGCGGATGTTCGATACATGATTTTCTGAAGACGATCGCAGCAGCACTGAAGAAAGAAGAGTCTCCGAAGACTCTGGACTGTATTTGTTTGCGACGCCGAAGAGGGTTGAAATCAAATGGAGTAATTGATACGTGCGATGATTTACTGTCCAACTTGGCAGAAATTTTTTTTTTTTTTTTTTTTTTTTTTAGAGGAGAAAATTATTCATTATTCTACAAATATAATATTCCGTAAATTTGTAATCATTTCGTATACTTTTTCAATTACTTTTTTATCACATATATTCTATCAAAAAAATTGCTATATTAATTTTTAAAATAATATTTCAAAATATTATCAAAATATTATTTAAAAAATAATAGTTGTACAACGTTGAAGATTTTTATTATTTTTTACTAGAGCAATTATGCTTAATACTAATAATTGCTTCTGATTAAGTATCTAAAATAACATATTGGTGATTTACTATTTGTAAGTTTTTAAATTATTTTTCCAAAGCATAATAGACCCATTATTTTTCCCACATTTAAAGGCTTTTTTTTCTTAGTCTTGAAATAATTATTAAGTATAACATAATTGTTCTAATTCAAAATAAAACTTTTCACACAATATTGGATCATAGATGTATTTATAGATCAAATATAGGCCGTTAATTAATCGTCCAAGTCTCCTTCACCATAATTCAGAAACTCAACAAAATTGATACTTTAAAAACTCATGTAATAATGTTTATAGGTTATAGATCAAATCTAGACAGTTCATTAATCGTCGAGTCTTCTACAAAATCAATAGAGTTTAAAAACTCAACAAAATTGATTTTGTTTTCCAGAAACAAAATTGATAGAGTTGTAGATGTTAGCTAGTAAAGTATTACCTCAATCTCATTTTATATGTCATTATTTTATTTTAAATTATTTGTCACTCTTTAAAATGACAAATTTTAAATGTTATTTTACTTATTTTATTCTTCACGTAACTCCCAAAAATATAGTATTTAATTCATGTTTCAAGATATTAATTACTCTCGCAAGTCATTTTAAAATTTAAAACTCCAAAATCAACTAACAAATTTTATATTTTAATTGAAAGATAATTATAAAAAGTATATTATTATTGGGTTACGCACTGGTTTTTCTTAAATTATGTTTAATTTTGATCATGCTAAATAAAATAGAATAGAATGAATAATTATACAAAATGAGAGTTCGATTGAGTGTGTGAAATATATAAAATGAGGGCTAAGATCATATTCATAAATTTTCGTGGGAGTCATTAATTACTAGAGCTGACTTAATTAACATGTGGAAATTATAATTCTGCCACTAATGAATTTAATCACATGACAATGAAGTGTAATTTATGTGACAAAACGCTTCCCTTATGATATATTATTTCCGTTCCAAAATAATTGTTACTATTGAAATACTGTACATGAATTAAGGAAATTATTAAATTGTAACAATTTTGCAAAAAGACAGTTCAAAAGAACTAAATTATCCTTTTACATTAATATGTCTCGAACTACTTAACTTTCTCTTTATTAATGTGGCACTAACGATAAAAGTTGAAAAAATATCAATTAATACTTTCTCGAATTTCTAAAACACAAATAATATAACACGAGATAGATTGTCTAAAGTGACAATTAAAGGGTTGAGAAAGACGTAGTTTTTTTTTTTTTAATAAAAGACTTTAATCACATGACATATTTCATGTAAAACACCTATTTATGTAAAACAATTGTAATCCTATAAAAAAATAAAAATAAAAATAAAAAATACACCATTATTGGTTGAAATGGTTATCGGTTAGAATTTGACTGGCATTGGTTGGAGAAAAAAAAATATTTTTATTATTATTTTTTGTTTAATTAAATAATTGAAAAGTAATAAAATTTTTATTTTTTATATAACTTAATGCCAGTAAGACCCATTGTAGATTGGTGTAGTAATTAGCACTAGACAGGTTAAATTGAATCAAAAGTTGGACTTTGGCCTTGAGGCGTGCACTTTGGGGTCTCAAATGATTTTTAAGATTAAGAGTGTCAATGGGTCCCGTTATCAGGTTATCGTGTTATGTTAGGTGAGACTCATTTTTTATCCGATCATGTTATATCGAGCCTCTTTCTTATTGTGTCGTATTCGTGTCTGACCCATTCGGGTTATGCCGTATTCGTGTCTAACCCGTTTACTATTGATAGAAAGCATCAGCCTATTTGATAAATTACATAACTTGCGATGCATTTGAATTAAAATCTCAATTTTTAATTATTGAATAACTTAAACCATTATTAATACTAATCTTATTATCATAATAATTTAAAATACATAATTAAAATTATTGAATTTTTTTGGATGATATTTAAAATAATTATTATATTTTATTTAATAATCTTATATTAAATTTATTATTCACAATCTTAAAGTATACTATATTAAATTATAATAAATAAAAAACTTTAGAAAAATATGTTCATACAGTAACTTAACGAATTTATCGTATCAATCCAACCTGTTTTATTTTATATCATAAATGAATTGATCCAATAATGACCCGATAAATTTCGAATCGTGTAATAATTTATTAATTTCGTATCGTATTTATATCGTATAAAAAATTACCAGTTGTATCTAGGACAACCAAAATCTCCTATGATATTTCACAAATCAAAAGGATGTTCATATTGACTTGCTTAATCGAAAAATTCAGTGATCCTATATATTCTGAGTGCACCTTGTTACTACTAGAGGGTTGGGATATTAAAATTATCAAGTTTAAAAATTTGTGATCAAACGAGTAGCTAATTTGATCCGTATACAATATTAATTTTGTAAAGAAAATATTTTGATAGATTTAATTTACGATCTCATTTATAGATCTCGTAATTATTAAAAAAATTACTTAAATAATGTGATGTCGGATGACATCACCCATATAAGGTTTGATGATGTCATTTAATCAAATTGTCCAATTAACTTTCTTTGATAACTACAAGTCTATAAACAAGACGGTAAATTCAACCTATCTAAATATTTTTCATTTTATAGTTTTACATCTAATATTAATGAATTTTTTTTTCACCTCCTCATTTAAATGAACATTTGTGTAATTACACGCTAGTTTTGTTTATTTTTAAAAAAAATTAATCCTATGTTTATAGACCTAGTATCTAGTTATATTCCTTCATAATACACTGTAACCTGGTCATATTATATGCTATTCGGTTAAATTTTATTTACCCATTTCATAATATAAAATAAATATTTCAATTACTTTTCAATCAACGACTCAGATAAAAAAAAATTTTAAAGTGAAAGCATAAACAACTTGGGTTATTTCATAGGATTAATCTTTCCAGTTTCCCCAAATCTTTAATTTCTGTTAAAACTAGAATAGGAGGTTTATGGTTAAAATTGCAGACTGCAGAGGAGAGAATATCGGTTTGGTTGGCAGGCGATGGGGATAAGATTCGTATTGATGGTGAACAAACAAGGGCAGACAAGGCTAGCCCAGTACTACGAGTACCTCACCCTTGAAGAACGACGTCGCCCTTGAAGCCGAAATCGTCCGTAAATGCCTCGCTCGCACTGATCAACAGGTCCACCCCCCCAATCTGTTTATTTTTGTGGACTAACCCCCAATTTAATTTTCTATTGATCCTAGAGAAAATACAGTAAAGTTACTTTTTTTATGATCCAAGATGTGGAAAAGTTTTTAATTTTCTTGATTTTAAACACAGATTTTGCCATATTATTATAATCTACTTATTTAGTTCTGATTTCAGCTTATGAAATAACTGCTTTTGATATTGTCCTTTATTATTTGAGTTGAAAGTTTTGATTCGTTTATGATTAAAATTTTGAAATGGGAGACTATGATGATCATCGTGGGAAAAGAAGAGCAGCTAATTCTGATGCTTTTTTCTGGCCAAAGTAAATATCTTTTGTACCATTCATTATTTAGTAAGCTGAATGACCCTATATTCACCTTCTATTTAGCTAGGAATTGTAGTTATGTTTTTACTAGTTCTAAGTGCTATCTCAATTTGCAAGATCATTCATTTTGGTCTCTCGACTTTGTTAGTTGACATTTTATGTTATAGTGGTGACACCTGTTCTTTTGTGACTATAGTGTTCGTTTGTTGAGCATCGGAACTACAAGATTGTTTACCGTCGATATGCATCATTGTTTTTTCTGGTGGGAGTAGACGAGGAAGAAGTAAGTTATCCCGTCTTTTTGAGCATGGATATATACCTCGGATTCTTTGAAGAACTTGTTCTCAATGATCTCAAATTACACAATGATAGCAAAAATCTGTTTTCTGTGCAAGAAATTTTGTTGTGAGTAGGAAGTATACTGGCTTATTCTCATACAAAACGGAGAGTGCTGCTGTTGGTTAGACATAGTATTCATTAGCTGCATTAGCATTTGGTTTACCTTGAAAAGGATACATGCTTACTGAACAGTAGGAGGGGTCCTTGGTGGTGTTTTTTTTTATTTTTTATTTTTATTTTCATTATTATTAAACATGGTGTTTGTATGAATTCAATTCCTATTATATAATGAACTTGCATTGCTTGTACTTGGCGTGCCTACGGCTAACTTTACACTAGGTAATCTAATTTCCAATTCTTAAGTTCCTGAAAGTATCTGCTGCTGCAGTCTATAGAGGTTTGTTTGGATATCATTCAAGGAAATTTTGTCATCCTTTTAGATTTGGTATGTTCAGTGCAAGTACTTGGGATGTGGTAATATTAGTAAATGCTATAGTTATCTAGTAACAATCTGTGATTCCCTTCCTATGAATATGGAACTGATGGGAGACCTACTGCTTTTAGCTTTGCTAGTTAAAATGCCCTCATATTGTTGCTGCGTTATCATTATGGACCCTATTCTGAGGTTTCTTTTTAATTCTTTTCCTTCACCCTTACTGTTGCAGAATGAACTTGCAATTTTAGAGTTCATACATTTGTTGGTTGAAACAATGGATCGACATTTTGGCAATGTGGTAATTTTCAAACTAAAGAATTGTGGAGTCATTTTTCTCTACATGTTTCCCTCTCCAACTATCATTGCTTTTAATTTTGGTCATCTTCAACTTCTCTCCAACTCTTTCATGTAATTGCAGTGTGAATTGGATATCATGTTTCATCTGGAGAAAGCACACTTTATGCTGGAGGAAATGGTTATGAACGGGTGTCTGATTGAGACAAGCAAGTCTAATATTCTGGCCCCGATACAGCTGATGGAAAAAGCTTCATAACTGTTCTATGGCTAGTTGTTACAAAAATGCGGCAACTATACTAAGATTTCCTCTGTAATTTTCATCTCTTTTGTGTATTTGTTTAGTTATTATCCATATGATGATATGAGTAATGAAATCGACAATTACTTAGATGCAGCAGACTGAGGACAAGTGTGGAGTAGTGGGTTAGAGGCTCATACTATGTTGTGTTGTATTTGGTGTTGCGGAAATAAGTCGTAATCTGACATTTACTCTTTTGAACTTTTATATCAAAACCGGAATTTAGGCATGAATACCAGCAGGCACAGCCGACTCTCGTTCTGAACAATCCTGAAACACCATTCAGCGTCTCTTTTATGCACTTCTAAAGGAACACACTAAACTATACAATCAACCATCCATCGTTCTTGAAATACGGTGCCATAATCAGCCGTTCTTGAATGATTTATACAAAGAATTGCCTAAATAACAACGCAGCGAGCTGCAGAGATAAATACATGTGGTTAACCCCGCCATATCTGTACACTTACATTGATAACAATGAGTGAGGTGGGTATGTATCAGATGGCTGCAGGCCTTCCGTCTTTCCTAGGGTCACTAACTGCTGTAAGCATTCCATGAACTACCTCATTGTTGGCCATCTTCGCAAATTTCCTACCCCAGTCCATTGGCCTCTGAAGGGTTTGAACTATAAGTTGGCAGATAGCTCCACCTGATCTAGCCTGTAGCTGGTGACCCCTTTCTTCCAAGAAGTGCCTTTTCTCATTTGAGAGTTCGATGTGATCTCCATCCAAAACCGTCCAGTTCTCATACAACACGACATTTGGAATTTTAGCTGCAGAAAGTCGAGATTGAATTAATATCGTTTTCCAAAGAGTTGTTACTGAATTAAAGTTTTCGTATTAAGCAAATGAATGTACCTTGTGGTAAACTCTTGGACTCTGAACAGCGGCTAGAGGCTCCATCCCCAGAATAAAATGGTTGATGAACACCTGGACCACTGCTGGAATTATGTACATGCCACCACTGCCTCCAATGACCCCAACTAGCTGGTTATCCTAATAACAATATCCAGAAGAGGATTTTTCACTGATGGATCAATTTTCATATTAAAATGCTTATACAACTTACTTGTAATTTGTATCCAGATGAATTGCTATGTATTCATAATGCTTCTATGTTATCAAAAATAATGAAGCAGCAACTGAAAGAAAGAAGGATGGTACAATCTATGGGGTTGCTCTACCTTGAGAACGATTATTGGGGTCATTGAAGATAATGGTCTCTTGTTTGGTCTAATAAAATTAGCTGGAGCAGGGGGAAGTTCATCAGGATGATAATTCTGTAGGTACAGAGAAATCTCCCATCTCGTTGTTGAGCACAATGCCAGTTGAAGGAGACTGCACCCCAGCTCCAAACGGATAATTGACCGTGGTCGTCATTGATACAGCATTTCGGTCTGCATCTACAATACAAAAGTGACTTGTTCCATGGTCCCTAAGCTGACTCCACCTGAGAATAAAATGATGACTAGACTTAGCAATGAAATCATGATGTACAATCTGATCCTTAAGCATCCAAGGTAACTCATTTAACCTGTGCAAGTAGTATTCAGGAGGGAAAGTGGTGTTGTCGAATATCCTTTGTTGTATTCTCTTGGCAAATTCTGGGGAAAGCATGTCAGATGTGGTATTACTGATATTTACAAAGTCAGGGTCGCCCAGGTTCATGCGAATAGCAAACATGTGTTTCAATGCTTCAATCATGCGATGAAGACCCAAAGGACCCTTTGCAGCATTTGAACTTATGTAACTGTCTAAGATGTTCAGCACCTTTTTGAGTTTCACCAATTGCACAGTTTTAGCCAACTAAAAAAAAAGGATTATCTAGATAAACAGCACTTATTGGCATGCAACACTCATTCAAACTAATATGCAGGTTTGTGTTAGTTGCAGGAGTAAATCTATCAGAATGGTACGAGGATTCTGAACTGTTTTACAAATTACCAATCCACAAAACAGTTGAGAAATAGACACATTAAGTTGTATGTACAGGAGAACGAAGGCAAAACGTTCTTCCAGAAACAATCATGCAATTGATCGGAAGTGATAAGGAATTGAGCAACATGAAATCAGAGCCTTTGAATAATTAGGAGGAGAATACAAACCAGAGACATCCCAAGTGTCCCACTTGATGGTGGTGGCATTCCTAAGATTCTATAGCCCATTGTGTTTACAGCAACTGCATCTGTAACTTCCACCCTGTAATTCCTTAAATCCTCCATTGTCAAAATTCCACCTGCTTTTTGTACATCTTCAGTCAGTTTTTCACCAATTGTTCCATTATAGAAGGCCTCAGGGCCTTGTTCTGCTACTGCCTCTAGGCTGTGGCCAAGTTCCACATTGTAGCATACATCACCAGCTTTTAGCAGTTTCCCATTTGGTGCATAAACTTGTCTTAAGCCAGGGTCAGGTAGTATCAAATTTTTTTTATTAGAAAGGTATGATCCGAGGTATGGAGCAATCACAAACCCTTCCTTGGCAAGTCTGATGGCAGGTTGAAACAAAGTTTTCCAAGGCAACCGCCCGTATTTCAGCCAAGCCTCGTGTAGCCCAGCTAGTTCACCAGGAACTCCCATTGACAATGCTCCTTCATACTTTGCATTTAAATCTGTCTCATACATGTCCTGTTGATGACATTTTCAACATCTAACAAAATAAGAAAAGCTCAACCTACAAAATCTGAAATTCTTAAAGAGTGAATTGTACAAACTGAAGACAACAGTTCAAAAGATCCAACCTGAAAGACAAGAATCTATGAAACATCTAATCTAGATAACTAGAGTTGTATCAATTTGAATATCTTCTTAAATAACAGTCATCTCTACCATATCACAATTGGACTATGAACTAGGGCAGACCAAACGTACCTGTGAAGCAGCTAAGGGCGCAGTTTCCCTCATGTCAAATGCTTGGGCTTCTGATGTTGATGAAGAGTGAACAACCATGAAAGCTCCACCTCCTATTCCGCTAGCCATTGGATTGACAACCCCTAGGCACAGCGCAGTTGCGACAGCAGCATCAACAGCATGCCCACCTTTTCCAAGTATTGACACTCCAATTTCAGAACAACGGCCATCATCAGCTGCAACAACTGCTTGCTTAGACTCGACAATCCCAGAATTTGCATCCTCTAGTCTCTCATTAGATTTGATTTCATCTCTCACAACCCAAAAACTCAAATTGCCTCGTAGTATCAGGCCAACACCTACATGCACACAGAGAAGCTAACAGTGAAACATTCGAACATGCAGAACACTAAAAAAACAGTAACCATGATGCATATAACTCAGGATAGTGTTGTAAAATCAATGGATATACAAAAAGAATTGTACATCTGCAGCAAAAAAATCTATCAATTCCAGAATAGATACAGGAGCTATGCATGTGAAAAGCTGAAATTCCTAATTCTAATGCCACTAATATTTGTCAATTAGATTTTTCCACCTATACTAAAACACATTCTTGATCACGCAATTACTTCATCTGATCACATAACCCCTCTTCTTCAATAGAATAGTCTTGCTAAATAATTGAATATAAGCCTAAGATCACTCGAAAAAGGGCTTTTATTATGTGGCAAAAACAATTGAATATTAGCCTTTTCTTTTATCAGATGAAGATTTTAACAGTATCCATTGTTCCAGAAACCAGCCAAGAAACTCCAGAATTAAGCTTTCAAGAAAAAGTCAATTCAATCCAAGGAAAACAGTAGCATCAAAATAAAATCTGAGAGAATCTTAACTCACATGTTAAGGCAATAATGGCCAGTAAAAAGGGCAGAATTGTTCTCCAATATCTCTATCTCTCCTGCTGGAATTTCCATATCCCACCAAAAATGGAGTTTCCAGGCTGTTTTGCTGCTGCTGCCGCCTCATTTTCTTTTTGTTTTCCCTTCGCAGGTAAAGCAAAAGAGAGAGTAAAAACACGTCGCTTTACCATTATACGTAATATTGTGTGGAATGGGGTGGGGTGGGGTGGGGGGATGCGGGGGTTGAGGAAGCCGACTTGGCAAGACACTGTCAAATGTTGTCTTGAAGTAGTGAACGATGGAATAATAGGAAATACGAATCTGTCTCGGCTCCAACTATAGTTGATAGTGAATCTGTAAAATATCTTCCATCATTATATACTTTTACGTGCGCCGCAGGGCCGTGCTCTGGGTTGGGATGGATTAGGCCCAACCCAAGGTCGAACTTTTAACCCAACAAAGCCCTGACTTTTTGACCCATGATATCACGGGAGCATTTAAAGTACAACGGTATAATAATAATAATTGTGTTTGGATCAATACATTTAAAAAAAAATAATTGAAATCGGTTCATTCATTTTTTAGGGAGATTTGTAAGGTTGAAATAGGTGAATTTCAAATTTACCTATATTAAAAAGTGTGAAATGAAGGATTTCAAATAACTTTATAATTTGAGTGGATTTGAAATTCATCCATTTTATTTTCATAAATACCTTTAACAAATGGGTAGATTACAATTTTTTTTCCAAATTTATCGATTAAAATACAATATAATGGGATTATAGAATTTTCTCAGATTTTATACCAAAAAAATCATTTTTTCATACAACTTTTAGTGTTTGAATGAACAAATGAAAATCTTTTGAAAACGATTTTTTGATGTTTTCATCTTACATTTTATAAATATGGCTCCGTTTGGACAGCTATTATTCTTATTTTAAAAAGTACCATAACAACTTTTTTAATAGAATATATACGAGGTAAGAAGGCAGTTGAAAAAACGTGTATTAAATTATTGCAGAATATTATTTGAAAGATTATAATGGCTTCCAAACAAAAAAAAAAAAAAAAAAAATCGAGATTATGCATATAATTAGTCAAATGGATTTTTCTAATCAAAATTTGAAACGTTCGCTCACGGGACGTACTATATTTTGAAATATGTTAAAATGTTAAAGCAAGAAAATTATGCATAGCTGGATCTGGACCATCATCTTTTTCTTCTTTTTCTTTTGGGTGGCCTAGACATCTTCTTCCAATGATCAATCAAACGAAAATGACGACTTTGGATTCTCAACCTTTGCAAATGTTCGTCTACTTACAAAGAAGCAAGGCAAAGTTATTTTTGTGTTTGATAAAAACAACTAGCTAGGAGTTGGTCCAAAATGATGCATTGACATTCACGCATTATAATTCTTTCAAAAAAATAATTTACAAAATCATATATAAAAAATTACTTATCAAAACTATCACATAAATCATAGTAAATTATTAATTATTCATTTTAAATATTCGATCAAATTTCGTTCTTTATTTTTTTTTCAAATATAATAACACTTCAATAATTTTATTATTTTATAATTTTATATAAAGCTTTATACACTGAATTCTTTCCTTTCATCTTTTTTTCTTTTTTGGGTGTGACATTGAGCAATCTTTGTTCGGTTTATTTTGCTTTCAAGTTTTGGTCGTAACTCATGACGTAAATATTGCCTCCTCTAAGTAAGTCGGTGTTTGCAAATATGATCAAACCTAACCAATTATAAGTAGAATCAAATTTTGCAATGTTGTGTGATATTGTTTTGACTTTCATATTCAAATGATAAACTTCTTAAATTGGTTTTGATTTGGACAAGGTGATTGTGATTTATAGATAAATGAATGAAATTAAAAAAAAATCGTATTAGGTGCTATGTTCTTCTCATGCTCTCTCCTTCTATTTCCTTTGTATATATACTAGAAAATTCTTCCCGTGCCAATAATATGATAGTTGTGATTTTAAAAGATTCTTAACACTTGTTAAAATCAAATCATTGCTCAACTATTTTTTTTTTTTACCAGAAAAAAAAAATAATAATAACAGTATTATTTAGACAGCCATTATTTTATTATTTTTTTTTTGTAAAAGTATTATAACAACTTTTTTGATGGTATATATATGATATAAAAAGGTAAACGTGTGTGAAATGATTACAAAATATTATTTGAAGAAAAGTAAAAATTATTGACTTATACATGTAACAACAGGTGTATATATAAATTAATATTTTCTTATAGATAATGGTTGAGCATATATTATAGATGTACAAGTAATTAACTAAGGCGCACAAGAATTTGATATAAATTTCTTGACATATTAATTTGATATAAATGAATTATCTTCTGAAATAGGCAGAGTTTTGTTTGAACTGTATAGATATTGTTTAGAATGTGTATTTTCTAACATACCTTAATTTGGCCGCGGTTACCGGAGAAGACTGGCCTGGCATTTATCTAAAATTTTCCAGATGCAACAAATCCGTGGCCGTGGATCCAAAACCTGAAAATCACCTCCAAACGAACATAGAAGGCTAGAATACTTTGAACAGAAATTTTTGTTGGGTTAATTTCACACAATTTTACTCTCTTAACGTTTAGGGTTATTGTCACTTCAATTCCTAACACACTTAACTCCTTGGACTAACGGTAAAAGTTAATGGTGTTAGATTTTTTACTTGAAATGACATTTCTATCTTCTTTCCCATGATACTTAAAATATTTTATTTTCTTTCCATAAATAGAGTTTGAAAAAATTTAACATGGTGATAAATGATAAAAAAAAATTATCAAATTATGTCAACAAAATAGAAGAGAGGAAAAAAATGAATCTTGTAAAAATTAAAATTAAAAAAAAGAAGAGACAATAAGGATATTTTATCAAAAGGAGAATGAATATTGAATTGAATTTAATGGAAGGATTTAAATACTTAAAAAATAACGTTAAGAACTAAAGTGGTAATGATTATAAACGCCTATTTTTTGTGTGTGTTTGCTTGAGGGTTTAAATGTAGAAAACTCCTTGAACTTATATTCTAATTACAGTTTACTTCCTTCAACTAATTAATAGACACTTAACTCCCTTTTATGACTTTGGAACAAAATTACATATATTATTTTAATTATTATTAATTTTCTTTTTTCTTTTTCTTTTTCCCTTCTATTTATTTTCTCTCTTGTTTTTCTTTTATTTTTTCACCATTCTCCCTTGCTATACCACTAAACAATTATAATAATACTTTTAATAATGTGATTAAAATTATAACTTTTCACATAAATAATTTAATTTATAAATTAATCATACTTTAATACAAGCAATATAACTTATTGTAATATAAAGTTTGTAATTAACTATTAATAACAAGATTAACAAATAAACACACTATATTTAAAATTTTCAGCTAAAGGAAAGTAAAGTTTTTAAATTAGAAATAAAATTATAGAGTGAAAAATTGTATACAACTTTATATTATTAGCATTACAATGGCAAAATATAGTAAAAAAAATATTACAGTTGTCTAATATAAAGATTTTCAGAGTTATAGTAAATTCAACTAAACTATGACACGCTAATGATCTGACACAAAAACTTTTGTGAATTTGCATACTTATAATAAATATTTTTACTAATTTATTCATTCATTTTAGATTGTTTATTTGTTAATTATAGTATTAATAATTATTTACAAAATTCATAGTATACTAATAAAATATAATTTCTTGTATTAAAAATTTATTTATTCTATGTACATCATTTTGACACATGTACAAAAATTTGAGGTTCTAAATAATCAATTATTAATATTTTAATAGTATAATAGTAACAAAAAATAATAAATTGAAAGAAAAAATATAAGAGAGAAACTAAAAAATAAAAAAAATAAAAATAAGAAAGATAATTTACTCCAAAACATAAAAGACGGGATAAAGTATTTATTAAATAAATTAATTAATAAAAGACAAACAGTAGGTGTTTTCGGCATTTAACGTCAATATCACCCTTGCTTGTGTGAAGCAAAGGCATACTACTAAGTCAATATCATATGTCACAATCTCCATTGTAACATTCGGGCAAAGTCAAACGGCCCACTTGTGCTAAATTCGATCACGTGATTCCACTGCTTACCAGCCCAGAAATCTCTCTACCCTCCTCCTCCTCCTCCTCCTCCTCCTCCATTGCCCCTTTACCCTCATTCCCCTGCAAAACTATTTTTTGTAGCCCTCGCTGTCTTTCTCCTTAGAATTAATTAAAAAGTTTCTGATTTACCCAAAAAAAAAAAAAAAAAAAAAAAAAGGCTGCTAATAAATAATCTAAAATAATTGGATACCTTCTTTAAGTGACACACGATCCATCAGCTTTCATAGATAAGTAAAACGTGAAAATACAAACTTTTTCCTTTTTTTTCTTGAATTTTTGGGCTAAAGAGTAAAAAGCAATAATTTTTTCCATAATGTTACTTTTATTGATATCGGAAAAAGTTAAGGGAGGCACTGGAGGGAACAGAGAAGGCTTCTGAGAGTGTGGCGGCGGAGCAAATGAATTCAAAAGCTTATCTGACTCCGGCAGGGGAGGGAGGAGAAAGGAGTCCGCCCAGAGGTAGTAGTCGAAGTACGACGCTGGAGATGGGGAATTGGAACTGGGTGGGAAGTGATGACGGAATTTGTAATGATGGGTTATTTAGACGTTAAATGAAAATTTGCTGTGGCTTTAAGATTATTGCTGTGGTAATATCATTTGCCCCAACTAATTAATGTTATGCTTTTACGAAGTGAATGGAATAACTGGAGAAACAAGTGAACCGAGTGTCAATGGGTCGGATTATCATGTTATTATATGATATCAGATATGATTTATTTTTTGTTATATCGTATTCGTGTCGTATCATGCGATACTCGTTTCTTATCGTATCTTCTTTGTGTTTGCCTTGTTCGGATTATGTATGTCGTGTTGACCTGTTTACTATTGATAGAGAGTATTAGTTTATTTAACAAATTATATAACTTGCGATACGTTTGATTTAAAATATCAAATTTAATTATTCAATGACTTAAATAATTATTAATATTAAATTTGTTATCAAAGTATTTTAAAATACATAATTAAAATTATTCAAAAATTTTAATGATAATATTTAAAATAATTATTATGTTTGATTTAATAATCTAATATTAAATTTATTATTTACAATTTTAAAGTATACTATATTAAATTATAATAAATTAAAATTTTCAGCAAAATTTGTTCATGCGGTAACTTAACGGATTTCGTGTCAATTCATGGATTGATCAAATCCAACCCGTTTAATTTTGTGTCACAAATGGATTGATCCAATAATAACCTGATAAATTTCAGATCGTATCATAACCTATTGTATCAAATTTGTGTCGTGTTATCGAATCATGTCAAAAATTGCCGGCCTTACCTAAAATTAAGAACCATCATTAATTAAAAACAAAAGCTATTCAACTAATTAATGTACTTTTTTTGTCATTCAAGGCAAACTAAGGCGGCCATGACTTCAAGAATTGAATAGAAAGAAACGTTAATTGTTTTTAATGATAATTAAACTATAGGAATGGGGTTGGAGGAAAATATGTAGATAGATTCGTTTTTAAATATTATTAGTAAAAGGAATTTTATAATGTAGATTAAAATTTTTAAAATTTTATTTACATCAGATGATATCATTTATTTTATGTAATTTAATTCATATCACATGACGTACAAATAAGACTTCTATTTTTCCAAGTGAAAATATGTTTGGTCACTACGTTTATAACAAGTTTTCATTTTAAAGAAAGAAAAGTATAGCACCACACTGTATGTTTTGCATGATCGATTTATCTCGAAATAATTTATACACAACCGTCCATCTAATCAGTTCTGATGTTAGATTACTTGATAATTGATAATTGCGAGAAAATTTTTAAATACACCACTATGTCCTGAATTTTATGATTCACATTAATATATATTACTCATGTGAGTGATATATATACACAACACTAATGTTTTAGATAGACTCCAATCAATAATGGCCCGATAATTGAGAAGCCACTATTTTCTAAAGGAAAAATAATATTAGTCCCTCACATTTTATGTTTGTATATTTTTAATCATTCACATTTAAAATGATATATTTTAATCCCTCACAAATTCAAAATATATCATTTTGATTCCTTAACACAATTATCAGCATATTTTACCTTGAAATATTCACATATATTTCGAATATTACATTTTTTATAGGCAAAATTGACAATATATAAATTTAAATATTAAAAGATACTATCTAAAACTTTCATTACTACCACCCCAAAATTCTCACATATCATCACCACCCCTATTCCCCTCTGTCACGGCTTTTTCTCTGCTAACTCTATTTCAACAACTCCAATCCTCTTCTTTTTGGATAATTTATTGTTTAAGGTTATGCATTGTCAATTTTGCACTTAAATATGTTACATTTTATACATAGATAAATATTTCAAACTAAAATATACATATAATTGCGTCAAGAGACCAAAATGATGCGTTTTAAATTTATGAGGAATTAAAATGTATTATTTTAAATGTAAAAAACTAAAAAAATATAAAAGTGAAATATAAAAAACTATTAAGATCATCTTCCCTTTTATAAATCGAATAAAGATTTGTAAAGCTGCAAAAAAGTAAAGAAACTATCGACCCTTGCAACAATAAAGTTACTTACAGTTGAAGGGCATTTTTATTTTTGAGGGGAACATAGGAAGGGAACTTCTTTTTGTTGAAGGATAATGTAAGCTATTACGTATGGCTAAATCACATGCAACTTGGGAAAAAGCGGTTTCAAATGTACAGCAAACACTATGGCTGCATGATTTGATTTCTCAGCATTGAAAAGCTTTACAAATTGAACAACTGAAACTTTACTAAGTCCAATTCTTTACAAATTGTTCAAGTCCAAACCTATGATTTGACATGTACTGAATTACATAAAATTCCACATCTTGATCCAAATTACGGGATTTTGGTAATCAAAAAATAAAACTCTAATTCTAGTAAAAAATTAAGCTGCCTGAGGGAAATAAAGCAATTTCTTGTTGATTTTAACTACTAATTCACATTGAATGTGCAGCACTATTCTGGTCAAATAAAAGACGTAGGTTCGACGTTTCCCATGCGGGGTATAATATATATATATTTTTTTTAAAAAAAATCCATCTCCTAGACTCTTTCCCTACTTTCTCGTATTTTGAATTTATGATTAATAGATTATAAATGAGGAATCTTACTTTCAAGATACATAAATATTAATATATGGTAGGTAGATCTACGATTGATGTAATTATCATACTTGTTTTTTTAAACCTGTCTCTTGATTATCTTATTAATCTGATTGTCTTGATTATCAAGATTTATCATGTATTTGATTGTCTTTATTAACATGTCCTACCATATTTATATAATTTAATATCTTATAAACCTATATAAAGGTACTTTGTGTACTAGTTGTATTGAAATCTGATTTATGCATATTGTATATACTCTTATATTCTCTGACATCGTATTAAAGTCTCCACCAGTAAATATATTATGAATTTCCATTTATTTGAACGCTTGTAAATATATTTTGCTTCTATTCTCGCTTATTTGAATATTTGTAAATATATTTTGCTCAACAATTTTGCACTGATTCTTAATTTTCAACCTTCGACTTCTCCTAATTTTAACATTCAGATCTCCTGATTTTCAATTTTCGATTATTCCGGTTTCAAATTTTGGGTTTTCTAGTTTCAAATTTCGGGTTTTCTCAATTTTCGATTTTCAAGTTTATTCGATTATGAACTTTCAAATTCTCTCCTTCGATTTTTAGATTTTGAATTCTCTCGATTAGAACTTTCGAGTTTTCTTCAATTTTCAACTTTCGAATTCTCTTGGTTTTGAACTTCGGATTTGTTTAGTTTTCAACATTTAGATTATCTCGATTTTAAATTTTTGGATTCTTTCGATTTTCGACTCTCGGATTCTCATGATTTTTGGCTTTCGGGTTTTTTTTTTCCTTCTAATTTTTTAAATTTTGTTTTAAACTCAATTTGACTTTCCATAACCATATTAAGTCTGAGGGGATGTCAAGATATATAAATATCAATATATGGTATATAAATAAATAATTAATGTAATTATCACACTAATTGTTCCTCTAAATTAAGTGATTACTTTATCAGTCTGATTGTCTTGATTAACAATGCTTATTATATATTTGATTGTCTTGATTAACAATATTTACTATATTTATATAATTTAGAATAGTATTTTATAAGTCTATATAAAAGCATCATGTGTACCAATTGTATTCAAATCTAATTTATACATATTATACATATTTTCATGTTATCTAACACTTATCACCAAAGTTATATTTCGTTGTTACCTAAGAATATATATATATATATATTTTTGCTCTCGACCATTTGCTGGAAATGAAAAGTATGTACGTTAAAATCTTATAAAGATGTCCACCGGGAAATTTTACCCCTTGTACTAGCATTCATGCATGATGGGCATCAAGACCGAAAAAATAATCAAGATTCAGGAAAATTAGAACAACCTAAAGACTAGCTCGATAAGACCATTTTTTTTTTTTTTTTTTTTGAAGAACGTGTACACATACATTTCTTTTTACACTAAATTCATAAAAATGATTACAGCACATATAATCAAGGGTCTAATTATACGGGAAAATCGCCAAAATAGTCCCTCAACTTTTGTACTTTAGCCAGAATAGTCCCTCAACTTTCTTTTTAGCCAGAATAGTCCTTCAATTTTTTTTTTAGCCAGAATAGTTCTTTAACTTTTATTTTTTAGCCAAAAAAGTCCTTTTATGGTGTAGTCACCATAAATTTTTTTATTTTTTATTTTTATTTTATTTTTTTTTTATAAATTTCACATGAAAGGACTATCTTGGCTAAAAAATAAAAGTTGGAGGACCATTCTGGCTACAAAAAAAGTTGAGGGACTATTTTGGCTAAAGTAAAAAAGTTTAAGGACTATTTCAGCGATTTTCCCTAATTATACTTTGGGAAAGACTCAGGTAGACTTAGGAGGTATTTGGTTCACATTCGGGAATCGGAATGGGAATCATAAATCCCACTATTGGTATGGGTTTATATCATTCCCCCTTACTTGTTTGGTTTAACATAGGAATGAGTTTCATTGTATTAATAAGTTTACTCAACTTGAAACCCATGTCACAAGTGGGGAATGAAAGTGGGTATTTTCTAACACTTTCATTCCCATAGAATGATTCTCATAGTGTTCAACCAAACACCATCTATGGGTATCATTAACTTTGATTCCCATTCCCCCCCTCTCATACCCATAAACCAAACACCTCCTAAGTATTTGACCCACTTGTAAACATTGTGGGGTGGATTAAATGTTATGAAATCTATGACATAAGCTGATGTAAGCAAGATTTTATAAAATTTAATTTTGACCGCATAATCTACAGGTGAAGTCAAAAACCGGATTTATATAAGTTTTTTCCTTATACTTTACTTTCTTAAACTTACACTATAGTTACACTTTGTTCACTGAACTCTAATAATATATAATTTACCATCGCTTAAAAGATTCTATCATATTATAAAAAGAAGATGTGAATATTTATTTTGACAAAAATATTCTCTAACAATTTATATTCAAAATTATTCTATTTTTAATTAATTTCTAATGATCTTGCACACATTCTTTTTATTTATCTATTTATTTTTTATTTTGAAACTATAAGAGAATTTTATGAATTGTCAAATTTCTTTAATCAACTTATATATTATTTTGTTCATTTATAAAACTAAATACAAAAAAGAGATTTTTACAACTATTTTGTGTTCATTTTTATTTTGCATGAACTAAACATGTTAAATGTAAATTACTAAATATATATTTTTTTAATTTAAAAGATATCTTATATAAGAATATAATTTCCATTCCATAATTAATAATAAGGTGCAAGAAAAATTATCTTATAACTAAATAAGTACATTTTTTTTGTACAATATCAAAACACATGCAAAAATTTTTATTTTTTAAAAATTTTATTTTTTTACAACATTTTTTATTAAGTATAAAATGTATAAAAATAAAATCATTTATATAAATAAAAAAATCTACTTACTTATTTTATTTTTAACATGTTTAAATTTTGCAAAAAAAAATTGAAAAAAAAAGTATTGTAAAAGTTCATTTTATTATAGTATTAATTTTAGAAATGAAGAAAAATAATATATAATTTTATTAAGGAAAATGTGATAACAAATTTTATTATTCTTACGAAATAAAAATATATTATATGGAATCATTGAAAATGAAATAAAAAGAATATAACTTGTCTACAAATGTTTGAAGAGTAATAATATCAAAGTAAATGTTCACATAATTTTTTTTGTAATAATATATACGATGGAATTTTTTAGGGAGAGTAAAGTATATATTTTTAGAGTTCCGGTAAAGTATAACTAACCCATCCACTAATTCGGTTTTTCTTTTGCTTCCCCTGCACTTTCGTTTCGCAATTTCTGTTCAAACGTCCATATCTCATCGCAACGATTTGCTAGCGTTTTAGTCTTTTCAATAAGACATTTTCGTGGCCAAATACAATACGAAACGAACATGGACGTATTTAAGTGATATAGGAAGGTCGTTTTTGCATTTGTCCTCCATTCCTACTCAAGTTAAAAGTAACGATATTTCAAATTTCATGAAAATTAGAGAAAATTACCTTCCTGTATTTTCCGAAAATTATTTGTCCTATTTATATTTGGCTACAAATATTGAACACGTGTATTGTAAAAACAGGATTTTCAACCAGATGGGCCAGCAAGTTACACTTTATACCTCAAGAAGCAGGATTCACATCCCATTTCTCCATTCCAATAACTGATTTCTATTCTCCCCCATGTCTTCTCAAACAAAGACGACAATATTCAAATACCTGGAACCGAGACAATAATGCAGTATAACTCGTCAATTCAAGAATACGTTTCTCTAGAATACTTACTTCTGAATTTAATTTGTCTGAAGAAAAAGGAAGGGTCACAAAAATTATGAAAGCAAGAAAAGAAATCCTTATCAGCAAACTAAATCATGAAAAAAAAAAAAAAAGGGTCAGGAAAACAGGCAAAGAAACAATAATTAACAACACCTTGAACTATGGAATTTAGCCTTCTGTTCAGTAGCCAACTGTTTTTGGGTAATAAGACAACATGAATCAGGCAAAGATACCATGACAAAGCCAACGGCAATGCTAGGATCATCATATTAGGATTTGGTAATGCTACCTAGCCAGCTTCTCATGTGTTCCAGAGTGCCAATGTGTAAAAAAAAAAAAAAAACTAGATTTAGGTCTGCAATTGCCTTGTGCCAAAACAGGCAGAATCAGAGTAGTGAAAAGAAATAGCTGCACGTTTCAAAAATGCTATATATTCCATTTCTTTTGTATGTGGATGAACGAACCAATTTATGTACATTGGTAAAACTTGCAAACCAACTACAGAACATTCAGAAACCAACTTCCCCTTTTGTGCACACGGAAAAATTGATGCACATTTTCATTACCTATCCAATAACTACCTAAAAGTACCCCATCCCCCTGCAGTCCTGTACATTACTGGCAAATCTACCACATCGCTGTAATGAAGGATATGAAAAAAAAAGAAAACAAATTAGGACTGGGGGAAGATATGTTGGGCAGTTAGCTCTGAGATACTGGTTCAGATGAGATGACCGCCAGAATGTGTCAGGGTCATTATTGTACAATGTTCGATCTTGGACCTCAAGGTTTGCCACATGATAATTAATCAGCCGTGCCTGGAATATTTTACATAGGAGCAGTCCAGAAGGAAGCATCCACCATCCACTTTCATCCCTGCTACAGATATCACCACAAAGGTCAAATTCTTCTAAACACAGGCATAATGGAAAAGTGCCATTCAACTGCTAATTGCAACTTCAGATATTTGAGATCCTTACAAGGCAAAATTCCAGGATTGAAAATTCCAATGCTTTTTATTTGATGAGGATTGAGTCTTAAAATGGACAAACCCGCATAAAAATGCAACCACCTGATACAAATTATTCAATCACAAAACAGACAAAAAGGACCACAATTCAAGATCATAGACAAGTGCAACATACATAAAAGAGCAAAATACATTTGACACAAGAAAAGCATGCAAAAGGAGAAGTGTGCATTTCTCATAGTCCCAATGAACGAACAAAAGGAGAGAAGTGCGGATTTCTTTCAAGAAGATAGTGGAGAAGCCAAACTGCAGGTCTCAGTATAAGTGTAAGTTTCATTCAGCATCTCCAAAGGTAATCATTTAGGGAAAATATCCATTTTAAATTATGCAAGGTGAATTTAGAAAATGATGATGACTACCAAGCAGAAAGAAATATTTGCAGACTTCTCTTGCTTAAACCTTTACTTATTTCAGATTAGTTTAGAAGTTAAAAAAAAAAAAAAAAACAGTTGAAAGGACTTTGTTTATTTATTTACTTTTGTGGGAACCCCTATCTTCTTACATCAGATATGTATTAGAATTAGTCAAAGGTGTTTTAAGTTAATATTTTATATTGTTGTGTATTCCAGATATCGGAATTCCAGAAAACATGGCATGCTACCAAGGGAAAGAAGGTAGTGTAGTTCTTTTCTTGAGTGAGGGTGGGGAGGCAATGAGTACGATGCTACTTACAACATTTATCACTGATAATATTCCATAATGCAACCTGTTATATATCCACGCATGAAACCTGCTGACCGCCTAGGTCCATGACTGAATAATGCATTGATTCCCGCTGGGAATGGAAGAAGAATGCCAAGAGGAAGAATAAACAAGACCAAAAAGAAGTCCAATGGTGAACTTGAGTATAGCTGAAGCAAAGTAAGCAAAACTAAGCTAACATCTCCTAGAAGCAGCGCTGATATTACCAAACCAACGAGATCCTGCAATAATTCAACCAAATAAGAGAAAGACAAACAGAAATTCCCATGTATGAGAGAGAGAGAGAGTTTCAAAATCAGCAGACTTTCACAGAAGACGATCTGGACGGTAAAAACATACCTGATGCCCTATGGGTTTTGTATTACGAATTATAAAGTAGAAAGGGAAACTAATAGTCATCTTCTCCTTCAGCATATGAAGGTTCTTGGTGTTCAAAATTTCCCCTGATATCCTTTTCTGTGACATTGTATGTTCATTGATTCTCACCAGATCCAGAGCTTTCCTCCAACGAGTACTAGATGACAGGCAAGCTGCATATTGAACCAAAAGAAAACTTAGGGATCTCGATTTCAGGTGTCTACGAGCTTAGAATATAAAAGTACAGAGTATGTTACCGTGACTGTTTCTCAATTAAGTGTTTATCTGGCCTCTCAACTGCTGGTCTCAAAGCTTCATCCTCAATAGCGCATACAACAAGTCCAAACTGGCAATAACCAGAAGCTGAAGGTTGGAAACAAGTGAGATCAACTCGCAAACCATGACATTTCAATGTGGGATTTGCATGTGTCTCAAGCCAGCAGATAACTGGATAAAAAGTGGCCCTCAAATGCCCACGTCGAACTAGACGCAGCTGGGCATTTAGACCAGCCACTAGTCGATACCATTTAGTGGGTGGAACTGACTGCAATGAAGTGCCAAGAACAGTCAGTGAGCCTTCAACAGAAAACCACAAGCAAAAGTGAAAGAGATAACAATTGGACTCAACAAGAATCCTAATCTCAATAATGGTAATCAGCAGTACAATAGAGGAAACCTGGCTCATTAGGCACGTAAGGATGTTATCGCTCTGAAGAGAGAAAGGAGCCATATAAGATCCATCTCCCCCAAAAACAATAGACATTGGAAATCTTTGATGAAGACGAGGAGGGAGGTCATCTCTTTTTTCATCACCACCAAGGAAAAAATCCACATGCGCAAGCATTAGATCAGAAGTTGCAGCAACCTATAACAAAAGAAACTTATCACCAAGTCCTCAAGATAAGATATGGGCTTTAAGAGAAAGGAAATTATAAATAACGAACATAAATGATGTTAAAATGCGGTTTATACTATCGATATTGGAATTATAGATTTTGAGGGAAAACATTGACATCTAGTGAGGCTACATTACTGTGATTATTTCTTGCCACAGAAGGGTATGGGCTCAAGTACACAGCCAGGGACAGATTAACGTGACCATTTGGTTGATCGGAAGAGAAGTCATTCTCAACTAAACAAAATGATTTGAAACTGAACTGCTAACCATATTGTATAAACCTGGTCGTAATATGGCTGTGCATAACTAAATAATCAAATGGACTACAGAAAGCATTTGCAAGAAGAAAAGAGTAAATTTTCGATTTTCTCTGATGAGCAAAAGGTAAAAAAAGAATTTTGATACCCAGACATGCAATAAAGCAGCTTGGAAATAAGTAAAAGCTAACATGTCTACAAAATAGATGTGCCAAAATTTTTTTTAAAAAAAAAGGAGGAATTAATTTCACTGTGGTTATTCTAAATAGTAGCCTGAAAAAATAGAAAGAAAATATAACCATTTCTTCATGCATGTTCCATACCCCCTTCTTCCCTGCTTCCTCTTTCACCCCTCTCCTTCTGTTAAAAAAAGATCAAATGTTTTCCAGCTACATACAGAAATAAATTTGAAGTATCTACTGATTCTTTTCAAACTGCTTCTCCTTAAAAGGTTGGAAAGTAAATCCTCAATCCATACAGAGAGAGAGAGAGAGAGAGAGAGAGAGAGAGAGAGAGAGAATAAGATTGGAAGCAGTAAATCCTTCCCCAGCTGCTGCAGAATTTTCAAAGCTGGAATTCAATGAGGATACAATAACATTACTCTTGCTTAAGAATAAGAATGAAATCCTTCATCAAGGACACCCATGCAACCCCCATCTTTGATGCACATATTGAGCAGTGAAAGACACTTTCTATTAGTTTCATTTCATTTAGAACCATTGTAACTGCAATCTGAAATCCAATGCAAGGTCCTAGTCTAATAAGCAAATTTTTATATTTGGAAAACAAACAATGAGGAAGAAGTGGTTCAAATGAACCTTCAATCCTTCATACAAAGCACGTGAACGGCAAGAGCGCAAGCAAGCATGATCATATTCGGATCGAACAAATTCACGTAGTTGTTGTATCTTTTTCTTTCGGCAGAACTGCAGCCATGACCAGGCAAGTGGGTACACAAAAACAGAAAATATGCTATATACTGAACCTTCCCACCAATGGTAATTAGCTAAACTATTGATTTCATCCACAAATCTTGTTGAAAGCATCCTCATGTCTGCAAAGTAGAAGTTATTAGAAAGGAATAGAATCCATCCTGACAAGTCAAAAAAAGAATACATTCAGACTATTCAGTTCCGACTATCTATATAAGTCGGCAAAACTTTCCAGCTTGGAGGGATTTGCACGGAAACAGAAAAGAGGAAAAAGGATACATGGCATCTAGATTCCGGAGGAGGAATGATAGAAAACTTACACAATTTCTTTTACTTCCTTTGGTGGGGAATGATGAAGATGCCAAGGTTCCCAAAAAGTGTTGGCTCCCATGAAATACATTCTGTGCACATGACTTTGTGACTCCTCAGTTCGATTGGTTTCCAACACCTGAAACAACACATAGTTGTCATGCTTAGGATACACAAGTGATGAAGATAGAAAAGTAAGTACAAGTTACTTTAGATTGGATGTGAAACAGAAGAAGCATTTGAAATAGGACAGAAATAGTAAAGCAAGCTCACCTCATTCAGCGACTCTAGGAAGAGGAAATGAGCGATCAATTGGTGAGGCCCGGCGAGTAGGCACACGGCCTGGTAGTTCATCTACGCTTACAAATTTCATCCTAGCTACGCTTAAAACGAGAGCTAACAGAACAAGGAGAATTAGGAGGATAAAACCGAATAACCATGGTCCACCAAAAGCATAGATCAACTCTTCAAGTGCTGTATAACAGTGTGGCATGTGATATCTATCAGAGACACACTTGTATGGGCAAGGCGTGTCAGTAACACCTCCTGTATAAAAGTGTAAATCATAAGAAGTATGTACAGCTCTATAAGAAAGTACATACACGAGTTCACTAACACATGAAAGTCTTAATATGTTTCTGTATTTACTTTGTACAACTAAAAGTTATAAAAACAACAACTTATATGTGATTACACATCTTCAAATAAACCAAAGCAGACAGGGCAGGTATCTTCAGTTGAAGGAGGAGAAAGGGAAGAAAGGTTGCATCATTACATCACAAGCAAATGGAACACCGTAGATAATTATACTACCTCGAACAGATATGTGCATAGCACGTCGTGGAAGCTCATGAGATGGGCAATTATGACATAGGGTTTGATCAGATCCACTTACATTCTTGTATGTTCCAATTGGGCATTCCTGTATCATTAAAAAAAAAAAAAAATTGAAAATGCAGCTATAAAGTATAAGTCAAAAGAAAAACCATTGGAAGCAAAAAGTATGATGAGATATTTCCCCGACATTCAAAACCAATAAAAGACAAATACATCAAGGGATGGATTAGAAGATGCGGTATATGTCTATAACTACATGACAAGACATAAGTGGACAAACATGGGATTTAGGACTTCTCAAGTTTTGGAGACAAAAGGAAATAATGGAAAAGCGACTTGATTATGAACTGGATAACGCCAAAAGGATGAGCATCTTGATGCTTTAGATAAAACTGAGCCACAAGATGTGAAAAACAATTCCAAACTGCAAGTGTCAAAAGCTCATGATGAATCATCTAGAGAATGTGTTCCTAACTTGTGTTTTGATTGAAAGAGTCCCTTATTAAAGTTGAAAGTGTACTATGTGCACAATCTAATTTTATGTGTTCGCAATATTCATTGTTCTCCAAGCACCCAACAAATCCAAGTTTATCAAAAGCAGCACCAAACCTGACAAAATATCCCATAAAGGCCTTTTGGGCATGCTTTTCCGCTGACAGTTCCATTTTCTCCATTGTTACCCATACCTCGACCAAATCCTCCTCTGCAGTGAGAACTCTGGTATTTAGAACTTAGGAAAAAAAAATTTTCTAGAGATCTTTTACAAAAGCTTATATTGAAAAGAATATTTAGATTTGAATTTCTGAGACTAATTTATAAAAGATTTGAATTGCTTTCATAAATCCCTCAAATTCAAATTCATGCAAAAAGAACACACGATACTGGAAAATCAATAATCATAGTAGCATGAAAGGTTCAAAACAAACCCAACACTGATGGTTCCTTTTATGACAGCTGTAGGCAGATATTCATCATTGTCCAGTGGAAATGTCTGACCAATGAAAGTGAACCCTTCCACCACCTCCACCTCCACCATTAGTACTGCCCAATCCCCCAACAGCTGAGATGGCAGAGGAATCACCAAGGGCCAAAGTATGAAGAAATAGAAGAATGGTTCCACCAGAACCACCCCCAGCACCTGTTTCTGAAATAGCCCCACCTTCTACGTCTCTAATGAATTTTGGCTTGTTCTCTCCATCAGCTAGAACTGAACCATAGATGGATAGATGTGACAAAGAATGCTCCAGTGAACCCATAACTGATGCAGGAAACAGAGCATCATATAACAATAATTTTGAAATCCATGTAAGAGGAGGATTATCAAAATGTGTGCAATATAAGCCAAAACGTTAAATTAAAGGAGTAAAAGAGTACTTTTGGCTAAGTAAACTGAGGATGTCACATCTTGACGGCAAGTATTCTACATCAACTTGCAAGAATAACAAAAGCTTATTATATACGAATACTATCAAACAGCCATCTTAACTAGGGGTGACAAAAATCCACTCGCGGTCTTCTTAACAAATCTATTTAACCAAACAAAGGCAGCAAGGCACTGCATCAAGACATCAAGATGGAAAAGAAAAAGACTGATTTTGAAAGGGCAACCAATTACAGCACATTACAATTCTTTACAAATTACAAACGAGTGATAAAGTTTTGATTACATAACACATACTATTCTGAACTAAACAAGGAAAATCCAAAGGCAATTAGCACAGGGAGAGAGAGAGAGAGAATGAGGAGGTACAACTGGACCTTTCTCTAGTACATCTCAATTCAAAAAATGCAAATAGGAAAATTTTATAGTTTGAAGGTATAAGCGTGTAAATGTACATCTGTTGATGAATTACAAAGGGCATTATGAAGATCTCTATTAAAGAACTTGGGTTTCCATCTCAAAACCAATTGGCAATGAGTAGAGTGGCCCATCAAACTTATTAATTAGTGTAGGATCTCTTGGCTAACCAATGTGATATATATATTATATATATATATATATATATTCAACACCCCCTCTCACGTGTGACTTGACTTGGTTGAGTGTCCGGAGCTAGAGAGAACCTAGAGAACTCGTGACTTGGGTTGGTTGAGCTCCTGGGGAATTGAGTACCCGGGACTAGAAAGAGAACGTGTGACTTGGGTTGTTGACCACCCGGGGTAGAGAGAACCGTTTGGACTGGGATAGAGAGAACCCAAGATGTGTGGATCAAGGAAAACTTGAGACTAGCCGGGACTAGAAAGAGAACGTGTGACTTGGGTTGTTGACCAACCGGGGTAGAGAGAACCCGTTGGACTGGGATAGAGAAAACCCAAGACATGTGGATCAAGGAAAACTTGAGAATAGCTCTGATACCATGTTAAAGAACATGGATATCCATCTCAAAATCAATTGTCAATGAGTGGAGTGACCCATAAACTTATTCACCAATGTGAGATATATGTATATTCAACAATCTCATATATGGTTTCAGCCACAGATCCGTATCTACTCAGGTTCTGTAACTGACAGAATGGAAGTAAACAGTAACAACATTAAGATCCTATAAATTTCAAGCCAAGAAGCAAGTTTTTTCATCTAATCATTTTTAGACCTCTATATCCGAGCTAGATGTAAAGTTTGATCCTGGTATCCTAATAAAGCCTTGTTCTGAAAGTATTATGACACAACTTCAGTATTTTAAATAAGGTAAACTACAGTTTGCCCCCTCAATCGCCCAACTGAACTATTCAATCCAATCAAACTACTCTCCATAATGTGGTCTTGATTAAAAATATCACGTAATCAAACATCACCCAAAACTTGCATACAATTTGAAATGTGATAAGTGTACTTAATTTTGTTAAAGAGCCGTTGAGTGCATCAGTGCATGCCCATTTAGGTACATTTCAATTAGAACTCACTTGACTCAATGTAACTGTTTAAGGGGGTAATATAAGTAATTAATCGTTCAAAGGAGCAAATTGAAATAAGGGCATAGTTCAAGTGGTACACTGTAAGATCCTTATATTTACCCTCTAAATATCTTCAAAATGTTAAGTTCTTTCCAAAAGCTTACCAATGATACCACCACCAGCAGCAGCAGCATCAGGTAAACTGCTATTTCCACTTCCACTACCAAGTTCACAAGGCAAATCAGCATCACCATAAACACCACCGCCAGCAATATAACTGCCATTGTAATATGTATCCCCGCCCTTCCCACCGTGTCCTGCTCCGCTGCTTAAACCATTAGGTAATACTTCACCTCTACCCAACCCACCAATGCAGCCTGCATATGCCAATCAAACTTTCAGAATTTACAGTCAACCATTAGTTTTAATTTTTTGATTTATAGTGTAAGTTGTGCAGCCAAACTAGGGAAAATTCTTCATACAATTCCACCATACAGCACTAGCTGCTTCTTGTAAGAATCTTGTAATTCATGACAAAAACCATGAAGAAGAACTTCAAGCAGAGACAATGATGATAAGTAAAGAGACAGACTGGCAGACAAGGCATACCCAACCCTAGTGCAGATGCACTGATTTCTCCAGCAGGTTTTATAATTACTTTTCTGACCCAGTGAAAATGAACAATGGATCCTTCTACAAGGCCTTCAACAATTACATCTTCAACACGACATATCTGCATGAGAAAATTACTTGAACCCTTAGTTCGAAAATTGGCAGAAAGCATACAAGTCTCCGCACCACCCTAGTCCAAGCAAATAGAAACTTCTAATCCAGAACTCATTCAAGTAATATTTTCTCTACTTCAACATAAACTCTCTTTTTGAATGTTGAATCTTTTGAATACCTGCAGAGTGAAGGACAATGAAGCATTCACATTGCAATCCTCAGGTGGATGAAGCAGTTCAACAGGGCAATCCCGGAGATGACATTGAAGCCTTGAAGCCCTGGCATCAAATTAAAAATTACCTCAAAACCTTACAGAATATCTGTATTGAGAAGAGAAGATTATAAAATAGAGGGAGGGGTGTAGAGAGAGACACAGAGAGAGAGATAGGAGGCACCAATTTGATAGTACAATGAAATCAGAACTTACATAACACTCCTACTTGCATTTTGTAAGGGGCCTCTAAGAACAGATCCAGGCCCAACCTTCATGTAATAAAAGCAAAGTTACATTTGACTACATCAGTACAACAAAGGATATTCTGAAGAATCAAATTCTCTTTTTAAAAACTACAATAACACCTGTAGCACAAACTCATCAAAATATATAATATTTGTCAACAAATAAGAGGCACAAAAAAAAGGAGCCTTTACTTTGACACTTGCTAATACTGAATGATGCTACATTCCTAAAGAGAGATGAAAGAAATGCCTTGACCTACATGTACTGATCCCTTCTGCTTCCTGAACTAAGATGCTTACCACACTAGGTTTCAATACTTTCCAGCTCCCATGCCCTTTTCATGAATACAAAAAGACGAACAATAAAACCTTGAAGGTCCAACCACGATTGAACATGTCCAATTTGACTTGGTTCTTCTTACTTTAGGCCTCCTATACTCTCATTTACCAAAAATTTGTCATTATTTTAAATCCTTTGAAGACAAAGTTAAAGTTTCCTTTTATGAAATATTGCTCTTAGCATTCTATGGCAAACAACTAGTAATTTTCTCAATTTCAAGTTTTGTAGACCTGGAAATGTTGTAACATGGGGAAAACAAAATTTGCTTCCAAGAAGGGTCTACCATGTTCCTTTTACAAAGTCTTCCAATTCTATTGTTTTTTGTCAGAGTCCTGCATAGTACCAACAATATTTTGGAGAAAAAGTTCAAACTCCTTTCTATCAACAAGTGGAAGAAAGTGTCAGAAATGACAAGGGGATGTTCAAAAACTTTTGCATAAGCGTAAGAATAACTTGCCCAGAAACTTCAAGAAGCCTTTGGGATATGCTTTTTGCCCATAAGAAAGCTGCCAATTTGGATTAACTTTTGGGCCAATGAATAGAAAGCAGAATGTGTGTTCTCAAGTCAAATGCATGATAAAACATCTTTCCACAAAGCCAGTTCTTTGAAACACGATTGAAAATGTACCCAGTATTTATGTTATATATGAAAATATATTGAAATCAAATGGTAACAAAACCACCGTATATATACTGCATGTTGAAATAATCTTCAAAACAAAAGTTCACCCTATATTTAAGTAAATATTTCAGAATATATAGAAATTATAAGGTAACATAACCATCGTATGCATGCTACAAACAGAAATAAATTCCCATTGTTTTATTTTATAGAAAATGGAGACAAAAAGAACAAAAAATTGGAGAAGGATTCTAAGTTCCATAAAAGGACATATTCCTCATGACAAAATATGAGAAAAAAAAGATACAAACAAGACAAATAATTTTGATTAGCGAGTTATCCCTCATAAGCATGTTAGCTTTTGCTCATTTGACAATCTTGAAGCATGACAAGGTGCACAACTACAGAGGTGGAAGTCAAATAAAACATTTATCTAATAAATAGTTAGAAACTAAATGAAAACAGTAGCAGCTTAGGTCAATTTATAGTGAACGATAACAGATATATATCAATTTTACATTTCTTGATTCATGAGGATTAGCCAACATTGACCTAAATACAAACTTGAACAGAAAAAGAAACATGATGCGTCAAGAGAATGGTTCATAACATTATTTACTGAAACAAAGTCAAACCAAGTAACATAGAACGGATTCAGAATCCAGATGAGATGTAATCTTTCAAGAAGAATATGATAACATATCAAGATCCTTACACTTATGCTGTAAAACAGTGACAAAACCAAATGTTGGGCTTCAATAAGATCTCCTGGTCCAGTTAAATTCAATGAACCTTGTCCATGGACTCCCAAATTTGCATTTGAATGTATTATAGATGATCCCTGTTAATTGACAAGTTCAATTAAACACAAGAATTGAAAGATGAAAATAAACAATTGGCTGATTTCTTTTGATATGTAAAATAACAGTTGGCAAAAAATTTACCTTAAGAACCAATAAATTGCTGGCTTCAAGCAAAGATGTTGCAACAATTGCATCTCCATCACATGGAGATGACCATCTATAAGCATTTTGGAGTTCAACATCAAGTGGATTTTGACAGACATTCGCAAAGCCCCATAGATCTAATAAGAATAACCAAAAGTGTTATAATGATAAAATTCTCGGCACATAGTGTAGGGTAATAAGTAATAAATAAATATTACAATTGCACCTGTGGCATCTGAAAATATAAGTGAAAAGTTGTCAATTTCAAGACACTTGTCTATTTAGATAAATAGTGCTCTGCAGATAGTCATAGTTGTTTATAATTTTGGATACTGCATAGATCTGCATAATCAATACTGTATGTGGGTGAAATTGCAATTAATATGAATAGTCTCTTAAAAAGTAATCATAATTTAGTCAGAATACTCCAGAAATATTTGGTGGAAATTATCATAAACTAATAATTTAATTAAGTTCACCCCAATTATGGATAATTTTCTATGCTACATGAGTGATTGTTTGATTTTTTTTCCTTATTAATAATCAGATCACTGGAAATTGGAAAAAAAATGCGCTAGAAAATCAGGAAAGCATGTCCAAAAGCCCCAAAAATTGTAAAATTATAGCAAAAATTTAATCAGCTCAGAGGACTACTAGAAATAGCCTGTTAGACATCATACTTTACCTTGAGATGTCATTTGGATATATGGAAACATGAAAGATAAGACATAGGGCTTAAGAAAAATTAACAAAATACACCTAAAAAGATATAAATAGCAAATCACCCGTAGATTGTATAAAATTCTAATATATATCAAGAAAGACTATACATATTTCCAACCACTGACAGTGTACTAAGCAGTTCTACATTGCAGATTATTTCGGGATATTGTTCCAGGGCAAGGCTTGTCTTTGACAGTTGAATGCTCGATATTTTATCCAAGAAAACTTGAAATTTCTAAAGTTTGCTTTTCACCTTTGCAAATAAAGGCCAAACATCACTTCTCCTCACTATGTTATCCAGGATTAAACTATAGAAGAAAGTGAAAGTGGCAAATTTAGGTGGTTGGTCTAAGACAGAGGACAAAAATGTATATGCCTATAAATGGAGAAACATATAAGCTATAGTTTTAACCTTTTCGGCTGGTATGTAGAATCACTCTGTTAACATTGTTTGGGAGCCATGCATAAATGGACTGGTTGAAATTGTTGTCTTGCTGGATCAAAGTGCATAGAAGCTTCAATTGCCTTCAAATCATTTTGCAACAAATTGAGCCATAGCTAGAGCTAGGCAGATGCTCAAAAAAAAAAAAAAAAAAAAAACCATAGCTAGAGCAGACGTTCAACTTAACCTTCAACTGAAGGTTGGGCTCTGTCTGTAGGTTATGACAACATATGCATACACATACATGGAAGAACTAAAGTTGTGTTCCCTGAAAAGAGGTACCTTTCCATCCTTGATTGGGCTAGGTATGTTGGTCACCATAACAAATGCATACACATAGACAACTTAAGTGGCAAGTTCTCAAAAGTGGTAACTTGGAGTTGTATGACTAAGATTTACTCATGCACGATATAGAGTGTTTCAGTCCTATAATGGCCATTAAGTTGCATCAGTAAAATGCCTGAACTGGCAACATAAATGGATGAATTTCACCATCCGAGCACCAATTAACTCATGCACAACATAGAAAGTCCTGTAAGACCATTAAATTACACCAGCAAAATGCCTGAACTGGCAACATAAATGGGTGAATTTCACGAGCTAAAAGCTGAGCACTACATCTTGAGCATGAAGTAAGATGATACTTCACTGAGGCCCTAAAAGCAAAATAATTTCCAAAACATTTTGCAAAATCCTACACTTTCCTCTAAGGAAGAAAGAGGAATGAAAAAGAATCATGTTATATGTCACAGGCTTAGAAAACTTGTGTTAGATTATGCATGCAAGTAGATACTATGAGTACTCTGAAATTCGATGAGTAACCACAATTTATTATTTGTCAGGTCTTCAATCTTGTAGGCATAAAAATAGTAGTCAAGTCATAGGGTAGGAAATAGTACAATCACCTGCACTGCCAATAATCAAAGGGGCAATTACTTCTACTCAACCAGAAGAATAAAACCTTAGCAGAAGCAACCGTGCCACATCAGTGCAACCTTGACTCTTTTCAGTTAATAATAAACTCATGTTGATGGATGAAAGAATAAAGTATTTGCATATACATTACTGACCTAGCTATTTGAAACCTCAACCAAAAAAGAACTACAAATTTCATGCTTCAAGTATTGTCAGAATACTCCCAATAATATCTGAGTTCAGGAGAAGAAAATAATGACTTCACTAACCTTAACCACCGAATCACTCATTAAAAGTTCCTCTGCCATCAACTCAAATTCTGACAACGCATAATGTACGAGCCCAAAGGTTAAAACTGCACCACATGACAAACTAAGTTGTCCTTGAACCTACACAAAAGCATACAATCTTAAACAATGTGCATATAAGTAAAACACTGCGTAACAGATATAATTTCTTAATAGAAATAGTCTTAACATAACATTCAAATGCAGCAAGAACAAGCAATGGTTAGCTACCAAGTAAATGATTTCAGGTAAAAGTCAAATTTATGGGTGATTATATCAAGAGAAAATATAATGAATAAGTCATTACTCCACAAGAGAAATTTACTAATTCTAACTTAAAAGGGCAAATTACCTTTTGCACCTCTAAAGTTGAGCATTCCAATTTCCAGCCCATTACTTACGGTTCAAAAGACTAACTTTCACTGAATAATTGTTTGAATTAAAGAATATCATCGTATTTCCTGTCAATGATCTCGCTTCCTCGCTTATTTGATTGACCAACTAATCTGGTTGTCCCTCTGAAAGCCCCAAAGATAACCTACTCTAAAGCCTCCAGCTCACCACTCAAATCCACAACACAAGAGTTCGTGGCATTAATGGCAGGTTGGATATGGATGCCAGCATCGCCGATGGTTTTGTGCTATTGCTCATGGAGTGCCCATGTGTCAATTAATGTCTAACACTATGACATGAGTTGCTCCTTCGTGGCACATTTTGATGTGCATAAGCTCAGGATTGTCAGCAAATTTAGGTTTTATTTAACATATGGGCAAGGGCAAGGGCAACGGCTTGGTAGGGGTGACAATGGAACTCTCCTGATAAAAATTGGTGCAATTCGAGGTCTTAGATTGATCAAAACGAATATGAAAAGTTACAAAGTTGTCTCCATATCTGGCTTTAGATATTTTTCTTCTACCACAACACAATTTAGCAAATAGAAAGGTGGTGTAATGGCTGTCAAATATGATGTCATTGAGCTTTTCATTATGTAGTGTACTATGGATTGGCCTTAGATGAAGATGGCATTATCTAGTGTACTATGGACTGGCCTTAGATGAAGATGGCATGTCAAAACGAGGATGGATTGACTAAACAAGCATATTAGGGAACAACAGGAAAAGAAAGAAAAAACAAAAACAACTTGAGTGTAAATTCTATGCCACAACTGCTCTTGGCTTCAGACCAGGAAAAGCTTCCAAATATCTTTTTATGGACAATCTCAAACCATTTAATTCATATCTAAAATGTAAAACCTGAATCCTTAAACCACAACTTTGCGACTCCAAATTTCGCCTTGAGATTAAGGCAACCAATTGTGTCCAGCATTCTCCTCTCATTAACTTAAAAGAGCAAGAAACTTTACCAAGGATTGTCCAAAAATTTTAGCAAACCACAAAAAGTTCTTCATACAACAGATTACTCAAGGCAAGTACATCTATAAATATCTAAATAAACCCTCGCAATGTACATATACATCAGTTTATTAAGCATTTCTATCCAGTATTTTGAAGTTTCACTCATGAACTTGAAGATCTGACATAAATAAAGTTAGGCTTCCTATGAAGTTTCAAAAACAATGAGCTGTCGGACAAGGAAGGAGTATACAATCCAGAAACGAGTACACAAATGTATTAAATAATCATTCATCACCTAAGTTACCCAGACTCGGACACGGGTGTCAGGTACGGGTACAAGTCTAGCTGTCGGATTCGTTAATTTCATAAATTGAGGATATGGGGATACTCTAAAAGAGTTGGATATGGGTGCGGGGGTGCGTCTTGTATACTTGTATATGTTAGTATAGTTAGTGGAGTAGTAATGCAATTTGATGACATAAAGCAATTTAACATTATTTTATGACTCATTTTTCAAAAAATAAATTTGTTTATGTGTAGTATTAAAGAATAGTGGTGTACTGAGAAAAAGAAGATATTAGAAGGATATAACTATAATAAGATTTAGTGATTTGATATACAATTCTCATACGTTTCTCCCTCATATTTAATCTTCCTCCCTATCTTATCGGTCCTCTCATGTGATGAAGTCACAATCATATTGAAGTCAATATAATTTTTGTCTTGGTAAAAAAGTCAAAGTACCCAATTGAAAGTTGACCATACGGACACGGATCCCACACCCATACCCATGTCGACACGGCAGGACACGGGTACTCTGGGGGTGAGAGAAGAGTCCATGTAACATAGTTCATCACAGAGAAGAATGCAAAGAACAGGAAAGAGATTATGTGATGATGCAAAAGAACAATTGACTACTCAATAACCTGTACACGACTCCAAAGCAAAGGAACTGTAGCCCGAGCACAATTGAGAATATAAACATTTGTCCAAAGTGGCTGATTTGGAAATGCTAAAAGAAGTGTCTCAGTATCCGTTGACATGTTATGATTGTTTATCATCAGTCTTCGGGGGACAGCATCATAAAATGTCCCAGCAGCGCCGGAGTTTGTAGGACAGCCGAAACTTCTCCCCCCTGCAAAAATGAGAGAGATTGTGATAAAATAATCTACGTTTAAGTTTATAATCTCAGAAATTCTGTATTGGTCTATTCTACAAACACTGAAACTAGCCACCAAGTGCCACATTTTAAAAGGTTCCAGTATGATGCACAAAGCAAGACCCATTAACAATTATGCCCATTGTAACATGATAAGCTTAATAGTCGAATGTTTTTATTTTGACAAATAATACTGTGACAACCTAAGAAATGAGCAAATTTGACTTATCCGGAAGTCTTAAAAGAGAACAAAGAAAGACAGAACATCAACAGGTTAACCTCAAGGATAATTTTGTCCAATTTTTTCGTTGCTATGACATTTTTCTCCAAAAAAGTAGCAATTAGAAATATTAAAAAAACATGAGTTTCCATCTCAAAATCAATTGGCAATGAGTGGAGTGGCCCATGAACCTTATAATTTAGTCCAGGATCTTTAGGCTAGCCGATATGGGATATTTATATTTAACACTCCCTCTCACAAGTGACTTGGGCCTGTTGAGCACCGGGGGTTGGAGAGGACCCGTGATTTGGGTTGGTTGAGTTCCCGGGGCTAGAGAGAACTTGTGACTTGGGTTGGTTGAGCTCCCGAGGAATTGAGCGAGCCCGTTAGAATGTGTTGGAGAGAACACAAGACACGTGTCGATGAGAGGGAAAACTAGCATTGATACCATGTTAAAGAGCATGACCTTCTATCTAAAAACTAATTGGCAATTGGCAACGAGTGGAGTGGCCCATGAACCATATTACATATTAGTCCAAGATCTTTAAGCTAACCAATATAGGATATTTTATATTTAACACCCCCTCTCACACGTGACTTGGGTTGGTTGAGCGCCTAGGGCTAGAGAGAACCCGTGACTTGGGCTGGTTGAGATCCGGGAAATTGAGCACCTGGGGTTAGAGAAAGAACAAGTGACTTGGTTGGTTGAGCAAGCCAGTTAGAATAGGTTGGAGAGAATATAAGACACGTGTGGATGAGGGAAAACTTGAAGCTAGCTCTAATACTATGTTAAAGAACATGGGCTTCCATCTCAAAACCAATTAGCAATGAATGGAGTGGCCCATGAACCAATGTGGGATATTTTATATTTAGAAGTAATATGCTATCTGCAAATGATGCAAGTCAGACAGTAGGCTTTAGCATAGAAGAAATATCAGACTTACTTGAAACATACTTGGTAGAAGTAAACACATGGTTAATAAATTGTGAAGGTTGATGACAAGACTTCTTGTATGCAAGACATTTAGGGTATAACAAGACTCGATTACTAGCAAAAAGATGGGAGGTTATGCGACTCCCAGAATTAAATAGACAGGTCCAAGCAGATAAGTGACCAATATCAGGATTTCTCTATCACGTTGAGTATAGACCATCTTTGGCCTTATTGGGTAGATAAAAGGTCTAGTAGAAGTATACATGAATACCCAAGAAAAAATCATTGATACCTGTAGCTCAGTTAAAGAAATCCAATATCCTATTTAACACTGAGACACTTTAGGAAAGGTAAAAGATGAAAACAACAACGATACACTACTCAACCCAAAATATAAATTCAGGGTTTTATAATGTTGTATCGATCTTTTCAACAAGCTTATGTTATTATTAGGAAACATGCATTATATGTTTCATAAAAGAAATTTCTAATCACATTATGCTTTCAATGAAATATCTGTTGTCAAAACGCTTTATGCTTAAGACATCTGTGCAAAACTGTAGGTTCACATTTTGCTTCTTCAAATCCTAATTAGACCAGCTCTCAAATACACATTTTGGTATAAAAATTGTCCATTGAATGATGTAATAAATGTCATAGCACAAGAAAAGGTAATGAGATGGCTTATTGGTAAACCAAGACAAATAAAGTTATTAGATGAAAACACATTCCAAAATAATCAGGAAAAGTAAACCACAACAACCAAGATAAAACAGATTAGGATAATTTGGAGGAATTTAATGGACAGTTGGCACTTTATTGGATGAGCAGAAAGAAACATTCAAATACATTCCCTTATTCCCAAGTATAGAATAGTTGTTTAACCACCATTTGAACCCATAGCATGGAGGATTAAAGTACAGCCATTATAAGCAAGACATACCACTCAAGTGATCAGTAGATTGTCCCACTAAGCAATTAAGCAGTGCTTACCATGAACCAGGAATGTAGGGCCATCATGCCGGCTAAAAGCATCGACGGAAACTCTTCCCCCACCTCCCCCAGCAAACCCATTACCTCCAGAAGCACTTATTCTCCCACTTCCTGTCCTGGCTCTTCACAGTAAACAGTTAGACTCATAACATATTCTGAGCAATTACATCAACAAACCACCATTTAAATCATGCACAGATTACAGAAACAAAGGTTCGAGAGTTCCCCTCCATGAAGCTTTTCCAACTGTGATAACAATCAAGGTTAAGGACTCAACAAAACTAATTCACAATTTTTTGGACAATTTTAAACAAAATTCATTAAATTTCTTCTGTCAAAGACTCAAAAAGTATGGTTTACTTTTAGAAGATTGTGCAGTTCAATGTTTTCAAGCTAGATTTTCAGTAGTTAAGTGGATGATGCAACCAATTTGGCCCACTCACAATTCCCAGTAACCATAAGAAGTGGATCTAAAATGGCGTGGTCCATTTATATATGGCAGCATTTCATCGTGCTCTCCGGTTGCAACTAATGTAGATACAGGACATAAAATTATTCAAAACATATAAATGTTTGCCCTTTCTTGTTCTCATACTTTCTCAAAACAAAACAGTGGAATGTAAGAATGCTCTTTGGAAACAAGCCCGGGCTTAATCATCTTAATGGCAGGAACGAATTTGAACAATAATAAAGCACAAAGCATGTCATGCACTAGTAATCTTGTAATCCTTCTTTTTCTTTTCTGATAAAAGCATGAAACGTAAGCAAAGAATATAAATACTATTATAAGAACATAAATCTACTTAGACATGGCAAGTCATAAGTTAACTAGCAATTTACCGAAAGGAAATATCACCATCTATGCACAATCACGAAGAAGAAATACATTAGCTATCACCAAAATGACGAAGAAGAATTACATTACATTTTCTGCGTCTTGATGTAAATGCTACCACCAGAACCTCCTCCTCCTTTAATCCCACCATCGCCTCCATCAGCCAGTAGAACTCCGCCAAGATCCACATTATCCTTCACCTCCAACCAAATTCTCCCGCCACCTTTCCCTCCATAATCATCCTCCTTATTGGTAGTACCTCCTTTACTCCCATAACTCCACGGCTGCCCCAACGACTCCCCACACCCATAAGCATCCCCTCCCCAAACATCCTCGGGGAGCTTCTTATTATCCATCACACAACTCGCCCCTCTTCCTCCATATCCCCCACCGCCACCCTGGGCCTCAGCCGGAGTCCCTGAGCTTATAGGCGGCTCACCTCCCAATGCGGTGGAATTAATCGCCGATTTACTAAATAAAGTAACATTTCCGGCCACAATATAAACCGAACCAGCTACAATCTCAGCGCTAGGGTTTAATTTAAATTCACCGGTTATATTAATCACAACAGAGCAACCGGAGCTAGGGCAAGCAAAAACAACCCCTTGGAGAACGAATAAATTACCAAATCCATGAATATATACATCATTTGTGAAGTTCAAGCTGTAATTGAGCTGGCAGGTGGTGTTAAGCAAGCCGATTCCTTTGAGGTCTTCGCACGAGAGCGGCGGAGGTTGAGGCGGCGGAGACGGAGGTGGCGGCGCCGGTGGGGAGTAATCTCGGTGAAATAACTCGGAAACGGCGCTCGTCATAATCGATAATTGAGAAATCGGAGGGTGACGCTGCGGTGAGAGGAGAGCTAGGGTTCGTAAATGCGAGGTGAAAAATTAGGGAAAAAATTAGTCGGAAAAGAAACGACGCCGGCATTTCTACAAATCATCAGAAAAAAATAAAATAAAAGATAAGCAGTAAAAAGAGATTTGTGATAATAAATACGAATGTTTATACATCTATATATATAGATGTTATATGTATATGCATGTATTCGAAGATTGTGTTAATAAGGTAAGAGGGTGGCCTGGGTGGGGGTGGGGGGGGTATTGAGGTGGTGGAGAATATGAATGGGAAAGAAAGGATGACAGGTGGAGAGAAGGCGTCGAGTTCGGGCCTTCGGACAGCGGCAGTTCATTTTTTGTTTTAATTTCTTTTGGTTCCTAGAGTTTGCCATATCAGCATAAAAGTGAGAAATGCGGACCCACATTTTAGATCATGGGCTCAATTTGGCATGATTTTTACTAGATTACAATTGTGCATAAAGATTACAAGGAGTTGTTTGTTTCTGGAAATTCTACTATTTCGATTAATGTATTATAGCGTAATATGTAGTATTTGAGTTTTGTACGTTTATGTTTTGTCCATATATCACACTGATGTAGTAATGTGAATGTAAAATAATTCGTTTTCCTTTTTTAAGTTTATTAGTATTACTAACGGTAAGTCAAAATTTTTGGAAATTAGTATTGCAAAACAATATTGACAAACATAATTACTTTAAGACGATTGATAAGTAGAGTAACTCCGCAATAAAAGGTGAATTTGACAGTCAGATGAGTGAAAAACAAATATGTCACTTTAATTTTTAATCATTTAATGGTCTGTAATACTCATTTTGCAAGTTAATTTTCTCTCAAATACACTTCTATCTAATTTTCTCCAACGATTTATTATATTTAAACAATTAAAATTCATAAAAATTATCAAATTACATCAATAATTTTGCTTCACTAAGTAGATCAACATATTTTAAAACTAAATTTATTTGAATACGTAAATGCTTTATCATTCAATTGGCATCAAATATTTAAACGGTGTAAAATGGATCAAAATCAAGATAAAAATTGAAATGTTTAATCAAACGAAAAAAATTAATTAATTTATTTTCAAATTTTATATATAGCAAGTATATGTAATAAATTATATTATGAATAGATATGATTTTTAAAAAATATTTTTTAATATTATTTTTATAAGTGTATTGGAGGAAATTTTCTTCAATTACTTGATAGAAGTCTAGCAACTTATTCCGCAATGTGAAGTGAGAAACAAAGAATTATTCTGAAAAGTAATAAGACTCCCTTATTTTATAATCATATCAACGGTTGTCATACTATTCCACATTATGGAAGGAGTAGGTAAGACTTACACTGACAAACAAGTATATGCAATGCTTTATATGAATGCTATGTAGGGGTGATCATGGGTTGTATTTTCGATTTTTTTGGGTTAAGAATTTAAAAACTCAAACCAACAAAATTAATATAGAAACTCAATTAACCTGTACCCAATCAAGTATACAAGGGTTTTTGGGTTTATTTGGATTAAAATTTTAAAAATTAAAAAATTATAGAATATATTAGGTGAATATTATGTCAAGAATAAAAAGGCAAAGGATTATAAGTTAGATGAAATAATAAGAAAAAATAATACAAAAGAAAATTTATAAGTGAATTATGTTAGATTATCAGATTATTGGAACTCAACCCAATAACATGATAACCCAATGTAATTCACTTCTATTGTGTTTGGATTGATATATTTGGAAAAGAATTTAAAATCCGGGATTTGTAAAGTCAAAATAGAAGAATTTCAAATTCACCGAAATTAGAAAATTATTTGAAATCCTTCATTCACATTTTTTAATTTAGGTAGATTTGAAATTCATTCATTTCAACTTTACAAATCACTATAAAAAATGAATTAATTTCAAATTATTTCTCAAATCTATCGATCCAAATACAATCTTATAATCAACGCAACAAGATTCGAGTAACGCCAATCCAAATATCCAGATCTCGAAATCGATAACCCAACTTTTTTTAGTTACAAATTTATTTAAATTGTGTTGGGTTTTCGGAATTAGATTTAAACACCCTACTAGCATGTTAAGAAGGGCAAAGTATTGCTTAGGCAAAAATGCACAGTACATTGTGAATCATTATACACAAATTTTATGTGAGCCTAACGTGGAATTTACATTTCTATATCTTGTGTATATCAGCCGCAGCTCATGTAAGAACTTGTCCATAAGAAGTCATTGATAATTATACCCGCCCCCCCCAACCCCCAAAACCCCATCTAATCAGCCAATTATGTTGGTGATGTAACAAATAAAAGTTTAATTCTCCTTGCTTATGAATTCATCAACACACCAAAGAAGTACGAGGTTGGTAATGTGACCTAGAAAAGAATCAGACCTCCTCCCTCACTTCAACTTAATAAGGTCAATTATAATTAAAAAAATTAACTATTTTTATTTGAATGGCATATTTTATATGTGATTATATGTAGTAGCAAATAGTGTGAAATATGATATTGTATAATTTATAGAATATTAAATTGAATTTGCTAGTTTAAATAAATTATATAAAACTAAATTACAACATCTACAAAAGCATAAGCAAACTTAAACTGGTCCAAACTGAGCGATGGCCATCTCGATTAATAAAATGAGTAAAGAGTGGGCTTAATATTTGTGAGTTTCGTGGGTTAAATTTGATTAGTAATATCTCAAAATTTTAAATAATCTGTGATCACCAACTAATTCGCTAAATGCTCAAGAGTTGATGCTTAAGAATTATATAAATGGTAAATTGAATCAATTTCATTAATTATTGCTGAAAATACAATATTGCAAGTTGCGAGTTGTGCTACAAATTAGAAATGGAAGTATAACGCTAACGCCTCTGCACATCATCTCTATACAATCCAATCAGAGAGATGGAGAACCTTCAACTCTACCATCCAATCTCCTTCTTCCACTATTTTCTTTTTTGTTCATACATGTCACAGCATATGTTCACCATCTGAGTTTTGCTGGGAAGTACTGCATATAATAAAAAAAAATTTCCGAAATTTAGACAGCGGAAGTTTAAGCACAAAAATAATCAGCTAACGGATGGATGATTTATGATTTATCATTCACTCACCTTTTCAACGAGGGAGAGGTAATATGGTTTCACCTTTTCCACATCAATCCGGACTTTGCTTTTGCTGTAAAGGTCATATTTGCTGCACATAGTTGTATAAAAGATAGCAAATGAGATTATGGTTTTTGTTGCTATGAAATTTGTAAGAAAAAATCAAGATTTGATAAAAGGGTAAAAAAAAAAAACATAAATAGTGGTGAATTAGGATATTTACTTGAAAACTTTGAGCCACTTCAAGCTCTCATTATCCTCCTCATTCATCAAGTGTGTATATGCTCCTGCCTTGTGTAATGCTGTAGAACAAAACTAGTCAAAATTCAATTAGGTAATGTTCTCCACATCTTGATCAAATCTTTATGTACCCAAACAAAGAAAAAAAAAAAAAGTGGAAAATTTTTCACTATAAAATGAAATGACTGCTTACGGTAAAAAGAGTGATAGCGGATGATAAAAAGTGCAGCTGGTGGCAAAGTTGTTCCATTTTCCTTAGCCACCTGTAATCATAAATTCCGTTTTTGCATATATGTTTAGAGATTTAATAAAGGGTATAAATATCTTAAAAGGAAGTTTTACAGTTTTTTTGAGAGATGTATTTCGTTGATTTTAAAGATTTATACAGTACAAATTATTAAAATATATAATAGTATTCTAAACAAGTATTTAAAATACAACAGAATAATTTCTTAAAAAACAATATAATTTTCCAATCTTATATCAAGCAGATCATTTGATTAAGCATACCAAATACATGTAGTCATCGTGCCCCCAAGACATAACCACATTTTCTAGTCCACATCCTTCTTCATAAATCCCATTCTTGGTGCTGTAAGAAGGGTTGTTGTAATCTGGATTGTTCTTGAAATACAGACATTGTGCAAACAAGAAAAAGGAGAAGAAGAAAAAAATCAATGTCGGTCTACAACCTGTTTTATGGTGAGCTATAGAAAAAATACTTATTCTACACTTCGTGAATACCAAAACTTCGTCTTCAGGAACAGTACCTTGTGGTGGACAATCGATTCATCAAAAGCACAACCAAGAGGAAACGTGTCACCTGTAAAATATCAATGCAAATAAATTTAGTATTTGTTATATAAACAAAGAATCGAAAATTTCCACTACACTTTAAAGTTTGAAGTATTGATGATGATGATCGTGTTAAGTAAGATGACACTCACCAACAACAGCCCATTGGGGGAGCCCTCCAAAAGTAGGATGAAGAAGAACTTTTCCTAGATCTGTTGCCCGATCAAAGAAAAAAAAAAAATCATTTATTATTATCCAATGATAAAATAAAGAAAGAAAAAAAATATGGTAACAAATTATGTAATACTATTCATTGTTTAATTGATTCGATTTACCGTATTAATATAATGCATAGATATGATAAATATGAATCAAGATATCTATAATTTAGAGTGACTAATTTGTTACAAAACCCGACTCACAAAATTCGATTAACAATCCTATAATTATGTATTTTTTTCCCATAGGACAAATTAAGAATTAGGCCCCCAATTTTGACTTGTGAAAGAATCAGAGGTATATTGAGTAGGGATATACCGTGAATAAGGCCAGTCAAATGCAACCAATCCTCATTTGGGTAATCTTTCCTAATAGCCTCAGCTGTCTGCAGCAAATGTTCAATTTGAGGTTCATCCAAGTCAGGATCGCTATCGTCCACAACATCATTGAGAAGTTCACAGCACTCCCAAATGCTCATTTCCGCCTTATCCAACTTCGTATACCCTTCCCTCATCCTCTTCACCTGCCACATTTGCAATTTTGCATGCAAATTAAGTTTATTTCCCTTAATACATCTCCCAATTCCCAACTTGATTTTTCCTTAATTAGTTAATATGGAGTGCTTACAAAGTCGTATGTTTGATGGTTAATGTGGTTTACGCGGTAGAATTCCTCCACGATTTTCTGTCTTTCACTTTCTGCAATATAGTCCCTGCAATAATTGTTTTTTTTTTTTCAGAAAAAAATCAAAATTTTTTATAAGAAAATCAATTTGCTATTTGAAAAACAAATAATTGAAATTTAAATATGTGAGGACTATAAAGGAGTAATGTTTTTGGTCTTTTAACAAATAATAAAATGCAAATTCTACCATTTTCAAAACCATGCTTGGAAGGTTTGTGCGTTACTATTACAAACCATCAAACATATAGTGTTGTACTAATACAGTATGATTCTGTCATGAAATTGTAAAATTTTTTCTAAAGTATTGTAATTGTCCACAATTAATATTAAAGAAGAGAGAGGGGAAGCAAACCTAAAGGAGTGACCAAATGAGTTGATTTCTGGAGCTTCAAATGCATCTGATATCGTTTTGGGCATAACAAATCCACCATCCAATACAAGTTCATTGGTATCATTAGGGATATAACTCTAATATTATATAATTAATTAAGGATGTAAAAAAGCAAATGCAAAAAAGCCTTCAATAATTGTAATATTAGAAAGAGATTCGTTATAATACCTTGGTCAGTCTGCTGGTCGATGAGGATAGTCATTTTCCCACTAAAAATTGAATATTGTGAGCAAAATTATAACAAGAATAAAAGAAATAAAAATTGAGAGTAATGGAAATCAATGGATTGCATTATGGTATTTATAGTCGGATAAAAATGTCCATGATTGGCAATTTGAATGTTTGGAGTCCTTAACTGAAAAATCTCACCGAGTCCTTATCTGGAAATTTTTGTTGCTCCAGCTATTTCATGGGTTTCTATCCCCACCAAATCGTTCAAAAGAAGGAAAAGCGTGAGTTATATCCTACAACCTCACTAGGCGCGTGATGAATGCTGGCTTTCAGCAATGTTTTTCAAACCGGAGTGGGGGTCGAACCGGTTATGTAAGGTAACCAGCTCGACGGCTAGTCAGAGGGTCACTTAAATTTTGGGTAAACAGAACTTTTAGTCTCCAAAGTTTGATTCAATGATAGTTTTGTTTTTTAAAATTTTATAAAAAATAAATCATGGGAATTCACATTTTAAATTTCTATTAGATTAAGATAATTGACAGAAAAATATCATGATTTTTTGTTAAAATTTATGAGAAAGAGCAATTTTTATTGATTTAGTCAAAATAAAATAAAGATAGAGGATAATTTTTTAGCATTTATCAAATAAAGAATTAAATATTTATTTGAGTAGAGACATATAAATCGAAACTTTGAATATTAAAAGTATTTTTAACCCTTGAATTTAAAAATGAAAATAAACTTTACTAAAAAAATATATACTATAATTGAAGTTAAAATAAAAAATAAATTCGAAAATATAAAACGTGAAACATATTTGTAAAAAATCAAAATCAAACCAAAGATTGATTTTAATTCTATCGATCAACCGCTATTACGACTTCAAAAGACATAAATTTTTTTACTTTGAAACTTCAATCAAATGAAAATATAAACTAATTAATAACGAATTTCCTTCCTAACTACTATAATAAAAATTCAAAAGATCAACACGAATGGATTATGGATCTGCTACATGAATAAGTTATTTGACCGGAAGTCGGAAGTATTGGGGGTTGCAACCACGCTCTTGTGATGAAGTGATGAAAATATCTAGTAATTTTCTTAGATGACTCAGCTTGGCGTGGACATTAAATCTAAATTATCTAATTACTGCAAATACGGGGCTTCTTACTGACGCGGAACCAAGTCATATCCTACGACGTTCGGACTAGTTTATTGGTGGCCAATGGAAATGCCAACTCTTCGCTTGTGTGAGCTGGGAAACTTCAAGTTGGTGGAATCTAATCTTACATTAACATTTTGACCAAAAGTAAGAATTATCGACGTCCGTAAGCATGACACGTCATTACTCGACTGATCCAAACGTATTAATAAGTCCTGCAAACTGCATTATTTAATGCAGCCGGCAACAGAGTATCTATCTTAATTTAATAATCGACACCTTTACCTTGAGGTATTGACAAAGTTACCAACCAATATTTCTGCAATTTATGGGAAGATTTGTTAATTGCCAAATTATTTTCGTGCACCCACACTCCCCTTTTGGTGTAAGATCTATTGTCTAATTTCTTGTGTGAATCTCTTATATATATTTGAAAGGCACGTGATTTTCTATCTTACATCTTATGTTACTTTCTGTCACAACACGTAATCAACCGTCAATAGTTTGTAAAGTAATTTTAATGAAATACATCCTTAGCCTATCTAACCGTATGATAATATTTATGAGTTAGGGTACATGTATTAAGCATTCAATAATTGAGATATGAGATTAATATAAAAGTGAGGCAAAAGATTATAAATAATTTCAACTGGTGAATTAAAAATACAAAATAGAAAAACCATTTGTTAGGAGAGCTACTTAAGGAGATAATTCAAAGATTATGTGAATGATAACAAAAAAGACCAATTTAGTTTCTTATCAAGNTTTTTTAATTTGTTCCCTTATCTAGCATGGTAGATCAATTTAATCCTTATCTTTAAAAATATTAACCAATTTAAAGCCTAATGATGGAATTAAAGGACTAATCGATGTGATAATTACGTGGCCGTCATCATGTACAAAATTAAAGGACTAATCGATGTGATAATTATGTGGCCGTTAAGTAGTAGATGCCGTGTCAATGACTGTGCTAATTTGTCTAATTTTATGTGGCCGTTAAGTAGTAGATGCCGTGTCAATGACTGTGCTAATTTGTCTAATTTTGGACGCAAGCCTTAAATTAGTTAATTTTTTGGGTTAATAACACTTTGCCCCCTGATCTTGGGGGAAATTACATTTTGCCCCAAAACTAAAATAATATACATTTTGCCCCCAAATGATACTATTCATCTATTACAATTTTAAAATCATCAAGATAATATAGTTAAATGACTAAAATACCCTTGGTAGTATATTTTATTTTTTTTATGCATTTAAATTTTGATAATGTGTGTATAATTATTTTTAAAAAAATAAAAAATAAACTATATAATATTTCAACATAATCCATATCAATATATTTCTTGGTCAAAGTTTTAAAATTTTTCGATTTTATTTTATATTATTTTGAATTTGAATGTTTAACTATAATAGTAAAATAATTCTCAAATGGACTTCTTTTTTATTAAAAATTTTCTTATAAACTATTGTGTGACAATATATTTTCTATAAAAGTTTGTGATTTTTTTTTTTACGTCTCTTACTATTTCACACTTTTAATATTTGGTTTAACCTACAATTGCAATATCATATATAATATAATTCAATATTTTCTCACATTTTTACTTCCTAAAGTTAAAGATATCAATTTGTTATTGTGTTTTATTTTTTTCTAATTCTTTTATAATTATCGAATATCAAAATTAAAAACATGCCAATCAAAATATACAATAAGGGTATTTTAGTTATTTAACTAGATTTTTTTTGACATCTTAAAATTTTTAAAGGATAAATAATGTGAATACACAGGGGCAAAGTGTATATTTTTTTTGGTTCAGAGAGGCAAGTGTAATTATTCATATAATTTAAGGGGCAAAGTGTTATTAATCCCTCATTTTTTAAGAATGTGAGAGTAAATTAATCTTTGTGATAGATAAGAGATTAAATTAGTTGATAACTAAAGATAAAGAATCAAATTAATTTTTTATCCTAGAATAATTGAAAATTATCTTTTTTCTTTACATAGTAAATGCAATTGCATCTTGTAGGAAAAGTATTTTCAAGACGTGAGAGGCTTTTTACCTTGGGAAAATTCAAATACGCTAATTCATTTTAAAATCACACATTTTACAAATCTTCACATTCCCTTCGCTAAGGATCCTTTGCCTTGCTTTATATCCCACTCTCTATTCTACTGTCTAATGTAAGAACAAGATTCCTTCATTGAAAATTTTGATTATATTTAAAAGGAATATTAACTGTTCATTTAGTAATAGAATAGAGAGTGGAATAAGAAGTGAAATATAAAATTGTGAAGAGTCGCGATTTCTCTTTTGCGCAATTGAGTTGGACCAAAGTGGTAACAAGTTTTGACATAGTACAAGTTATTAATGCAGTAAAGTGTCAATTGAGGATAATGAAGGCCTTTTTTATAAAAAAAAATTAAAAAAGGGTAAAAACACCTTTAGTATCTAATGTTTGCTCTATTGACATTTTTAATTTTCATAAAAAATAAATCATGAATAATCTTCTAAATTTCTACTCAATTAGAAAAATTGATATAAAAATAGCATAATATAAGTATACATATTGCCTCTATAGTACAAATCTAGATGTTAAGAGACAGTATGTCTCTTATACCTGAAAAATTACCTACTATCTTTTACTTTCTCTTACCTAAACTAACAAAAATAGGTTTTTCTCATAAATTTTAACCAAAAAAATATGTCATTTTTTCTATCACTTGTCTTATTTTAGTAGAAATTTAAAAGATGAGGGATATAATTTATTTTTTGTGAAATTTTAAGAATAAAAAATGTCAACAAACCAAACTTTACGGTTAGATAGTGGAGATTAAAAGTGTTTTTACCCTAAAAAAAAGAAGGTAAAGTGGAGAGTACGTTAATCCAAATCTTTTACTTTTAATGTTTACTTACAGTAAGATAACAAAAATCCTGTGAACTTATTGGACGTTAGGATACCACTTATTTATAAGCTTGCTTTATATATATTAATAGGAAGAGCACACTTAATGTGTGTGCAATACAAAAGAAAAGTATATCAATAAAAAATGTAGAAATTAAGAAGTGAAAAATTAAATGAGATAGTGATTTAATGATAGTTAACTCTAGTAATAGTTTTTTTTTTTTTTTTCTAATTTTTAATCTCCTTAAAATTAAGAAAGAATTTAAAGAGAGAGATCACCATACCAAGTTAGTTCTCCCGATATATATATTGTAGTGGAGTGCTATTACCTCATTAGATATTTTCTTCCCATAGCATTTAAGAAAATTCTTTGTTATTCATCCTGCAATGCGGAGTTACGGAGTGAATATTGTAAATTGTTGATGATTGATATAAAGTGGTAGGATCACCTTACTTTTCAGTAATTTCAACGACTGTTATATCCACTCCACGTTACGGGATGAATAGTCAAGAACTACTCTAGTATCTAGTAGGTTTTGAAATGTTTGCTTAGCTACAAAAATGAGGCAAAAGATTGGCCGTATTAATGAAACCATTTTTCAACTCGGTCATATGTCATGGTTGATTTTTATGTTATCTATCTCGGTGCAAATCTTATTCTCCACAAAAACCAATGCTACAAGTCATTATGCAATTAACTTGTAAAAGTGAACTATTTATCAAAGAAAACCAGCACTCTTAGAGTTAACAGAAAATTGAACGGTCTTATTAATATATTCGTAGTCTCTTTCCTCAATTGAGAGCCAATGTATGAATGTCACATTTTTAACAATAATAAGGGTTTCTGTTATATAATCCAATGTATGATTGTCACATTATTTAACAATAATAAGGGTTTCTATTATACTCAATATAATCCAATGATCAAAAACTCTTGAATTATTATATATTAAACTTTATTGTTAAAGGACAAAATGTTCACAAGAATTTCTAAACTAATTAATAAAATTTATGTGTCACTTTACGCATAACTAATTAATTTTAAGATGGAAGTTCATATTATTTAACACGGTATTAGAACGGAGTCCTGAATTTTACTCACAAAAACTTCACAATTTTACATGTATCTTGGATTCTTTCTAACCTATTTTAACTCTTGGACTCTCTGCTAGCCCAAGACTGTCAACCAATTCAATCAACTTATATTATGGGTCCTCTACTAGTCCAAATCATGTGAAACAATGAGTGTTAAAAAGGACAAAATGTCCCATAACGATTCCTAAACTAATTAACAGAACTTATGGATTACTCCACTTATAGCCGAATTGATTTTGAGATAAAAACCTTATTCTTTAACATATATATATATATATATATATATATATATATTTATATTTAACCAACAGTATAACATATACCCAAGAAGAAATTGTAGCATCAATGTAATATTTTGATTCCATAGTGTAAACCAGAAGACGATACAACAATAAAATAATACTAGTATTCTTCAATTTCTCGTTTTAGTACTTTCTCCAATCTCCAGTTCAGCTTTTTTGAATATTTGCTAAAGCATATACCGAGTGAATCAAATAAAAAATATACTGAGTGAACCAAATGAAAGTAAATATTCACCGAACGGAAATAAAACAGCAATTTGAATAAATCGAAAAAGATGATGGATAACTGCCCTTCAGCAGCTTTTAACAGTTTCCTTTCTTCCAAGGCACACATATACTCCTATTCACCATCTGACTTTGCCGGCGAATACTGCCTTTTCAATGAGGGAGAGGTAGTATGATTTAACCTTTTCGACGTCAATCCGAACTTTGCTTTTACAGAAAATATAACCTGCACAATATGTTATTTTTACAAATTTCTTTCTCACTCATAGATGAATAAAAGAATTAAGGAGTTGTTTCATTCATATTCTGGAATTTAAATCAGAATAAGAATTATAAGATTCTACTATCAAAATAGATTTGTCTAATTTTCCCGTGCTTGTTTGGTTTGAACGGAAATGTATTTCACTATATTAATAAATTAATCAATTTAAATTATAAGTCATGAATGAAAATAAAAATTTTCTAACCCTATTTCATAGTGCTTAACAAAATGACTTATGGATATCATTAATTTTAATACATATTCCTCCTCTTATACTCTCAACCCAAAAATACCTTCTAAATTGGAAAGGCAAAGAAAACATTTTTTTAACCCACAAAAATAATACTTCTGCAACATCTATTTAAAGATTTAAAGATATAAATAAATAATTTTATGTAATAATGTCTATATCTTAATACATACCTAAAATATTAAACGTTTGATACATACTTAAACACTATCAAGACGGTGTCTTTCAATGATTAGATTGCATATTTGTAAAATATGCTTTTCTTTTGATACGTATGCATATGTGTGATAGTTTATTGAAGTATTTAATTATGAAAATCTACTTTATCAACAAAATATTTAAATATTTTAAACTGTTAGTACTCATTTCATCAATGTAAGTCTTAGAGCATTCAACTTTTACACGTATAATATGAGAAAGATCTGATTTCTTCAATATAATGCCTAAGTTAAATTTGATTGATATTCTATTGATATAACTTGATAAAGATCTTATATAATCTATATAATTTAGTTACCTTTGAAATCATTCAATATTTATCTACGGACCAAAAAGTATAAAAAGGATTTTGATATTTTTTTGCTATTTATATGCCAATATAAACATTGAATCAATATTCAAGGTACCTATGGTCATAGAAAAAAATTAGAACTCCAAAGCCAAACGAAAGATGATTCTAAATAAGCTGTATGAAAACATATATCACAATTAAATGATTTTATGAGATAACGTATTCACATATTTGGTCAAAATTATGTAGATTAAAATATTTTTAGATTAAATTTTCTCTCTATTCTCATTGAAACATTTTGTTTTTTTGTTTTTTTTAATCTGACATAATGCTTTATAATTTGAACAAAATCTTAATAATTGAGAAAACCCTAGGATTTTGTATAGAGATATGTCTAAAATAACTGAACAAATGAAAATTTTCTCTTGAGAAAGAGTATTTAATATTCTAATAGTATATGAGTTTTTCTAAAAACATAAATTAAACATTTTAGTCATGGGCATGAGTGCCTACTATTAGAAATTAAATACTCTCACTTTTTACTAAAAACAATGGCATATGGATATGGTATATATATATTAAAAAAAAAGAGTGAAAAAATCTTTCTTTTTCTCAAAATATGCTCAAGAAAGGTAAATTTACATAATACAAAACTAAGACAAATTATAATGTGAACTTTTTTTTTAGATAGTTGGAGGGCGGGACTGGATTTAGAATGGTTAGGTGAAAAAACAAAAGGAAAAGAAACATTGATTATTTCTTCACCATCTATATTGATATGCATGAATATAGTCTTGGGCTGAATGAGAGACGATATACTAATGAAATGACTACACAGAAAGTAATAAAATTTTAGGAATTTAGTGGACTCTTTGAAGAAATACATAGATGAGTTAATTGGTAAAATATAATTTTGTAAATGATTTCGAGTCAATTTTGATTGTTTTTCTTCGCTTGATAAATATTCGTATTTAACCGAAAATGAGATGTGCCTAAATAGGTTTGGCTAAAGTTGGATTTTATTTTTTTTTATGTAAAAGTTAAATATATGTATTTAAGTTGAAATTTAAATTTTGATAAGTCGCCAATTCAAATAAATACTAGACAAACCATACATCTTAATTAAGTTGTAAATTTTCTTATGTATAGTAAAATGACTACTTTAGTGATGAACCTTATAAAAGGAATTTATACATGAAATATCTAGTCATAAAATTTATAAGATCCTAATTTAACTATTAACTAGATAATGCACCGCAAGTGTATGGCCTCAATAATATATAGCGAAAATAGGGGTTGAATCCACAAGATTTGGTTTAGCAATTACCGGTTATTTGATTCTTAAACGCTATTTGAAAAAATCATTATGGAAGAGATTTGACTAAATTAATCTAAAAACTAAAATTATAATTAATCTACGAAAGCAAATAAACTAGTCTAATCATTAATCTATGAAAGCAAGTAAAGAAGGCATTAAATTTGAAAGTAAGGAAAAATATGTAACTCTAGAAAGCATTAAACGATAAAAGAACCATAAAATGAGAACTAAATACATAAGGAAACTTTAAAAGCTTTAAGAATGCTTCTCTAATGAAAAATCGCAAACTTTTGATTCAAGGTTGTCAATCTTGAATCTCCTCTTCAATTCTTTTTAAAAATAAAAAAAACCCTAGTCTAATCTAATGAATTTCTATTCTAATGTCTAATTTAACTAATAGGTGATTTATCTCTCTTTAAATCCCCTCATAATGGGGTATTTATGGGTGTTTTTAGGTTTTGGGGATCCAGGATGATAAGTACACGATTTCTCACGCAAACGGGTCCACGAGAGGACTTTTCTTGCAACCTGATATGATATGCAAGCCCATGCAACCTATCCGGTGCCTAGGCACTGTACTTTTGCAGTGCTTGGGCACGCTGTCCAGAATGTCAATTAAACTTACTGGAATTGGCGCCTAGGTGCTGCAATTTTGCAGTGCCTGGGCACTGATTCCAACACCTGCTTCAAATTTCTCCTCGATTTTGACTATAATGCGGGCTGAATTTGGAAAAACTCAAAATATAAAAGTTGTAGCTCTATATCTTATTTTTCCAAAACATCTTGAATCACTTCAATTGAAATTCAGACAAGAAAGTTATGCTCAATCTACCAAATTGTGTCAGATCACTCTTCGCCGGTGCACGAAAATTTTAATTTTGTAATTTTCCTCTACTTTTGCGATCAATTTGGATTCTTTCTTCACTCAAATCATCCAAACTCAAAATAAATATTATTAGCTCATAATTACTCAATTCTTGCTCAAATTATATTAAAATAGAAGTAAATGACACATAAAATATACTACATTTACGAGCATGGATTAATTAGGAATATAATATTTAGTGATGATTTTAAATGTTCAATAACATAAGTAAGGACAAAAGCGTTGGTAAAAGTAAAGTTTAAAGACGTAAAATATAATTAACCATGGTGCATATATGTTATTTGCAGTAACATAATTAAATAGATTTTTATTTTTCTTATTAAAATTAAAAAAAATTTCTCTTTTATGAGAATAGTGTATCGTGCTCATCTTATTTTTGAAAATTGTGGATCTCTAAATAGTAATTCTGAAATCAAAGCATGATGGCAGCACACAATATCTCAAAATGCTTTAAGAGGGGTCTTTGTAAATGGACTTAAATTAGAAAAAAGTTAGCTAAATTGACCCTATCATAAAAATTGATGAATAACTTAATTAAATTAATAACTGTAGTAAATGTCACTAATTACACTACAAAAAAATTGCAAATTTCATGCGGATTTTTGCTGCGGATTTTTTCCCCAGGAATTATATACGGATTTTACTGCAAATTTTAGTTTTCTAGGTTTGGATAAGATATACAAATGTTCTTATGTGTATTAAAAGATGTGTATTCATCATCCGCATATAACATCCCCTCCATAAAGCCTGTATTCTTTTCAAAAATTACGCAACAAAGATCTCTTAAATAAAAATGTCTCTGTATAGCAAATTTGCTGCGGAAAAATAAATCCACAGCATATCTGTGCGGAAATATGTGCTGCAGCAAATTTCTGAAATTAATTCGACATAGTTCTGGAAATTCTGCGGAAATTTCCGAGAAATTTCAATTTACAGTGCAGAAACCCAGCACATTTTGGACAGATCTAATCGGGAAAAAATCACTTTTCCTCTCCATTTCCTGCACTACAAGCCACCATTCACCCTCCACCTTTCTTCCAACTACCATCCACTATTTCCAAACCTAAATTTCATCCCTTCTTCCTCATTTCTTTCTCTCCTCAAGCCATTTTGCTCCATCCTTCCTCTTGAAGAAGCCGCGTGAACTTGGTGTTCATCTTGGATTCGATTTGTCCAGAGACAGTCCTAGCTGCAACTGTCTCTCCTCAACCATTTCCAAGGTGATTGATTGATCTACCATTTCAATTTTTGTTCTTTTATCTACTTTTTTTTTTAATTCTTGTGGGTGTGAAGGTCTGGACGAATAACCCTTCATGGTCCTACCTAAAGAACCAATTTTTTTGCAGCTATTTGTTGTCAATAAATTGTGTAGGATTTTGCTATGTTATTTTCATTTTTTGCTATCCCTAATTTCTGTAGGATTTTTGCTATAATTTTTGCAGTTTTATTTTTATTTTATTTTTATTTTTATTTTGTTTGTTATCGTATAGATTTTTGCTATGTTATTTTATTTTATTTTATCCCTAATTGCTGTAGGATTTTTGCTATAATTTTTGCATTTTTATTTTTATTTTATTTTTATTATTTTTATTTTGTTTGTTATCGTATAGATTTTTGTTGTGTTATTTACATTTTTTTTTGTATAAGAGACATCCACCACCATACTATTTTATGGTTTGAATGAGGGATTTGTTTATGTTTTTATTTTTCCAATATTGCTTACATTGGTGCCATGTGAATTTGTCTTGCATATTCATGTAATTTTTCAAGAATCCTTATATTATTGCTATGTGATTTTGTATTTGAATTAATCAATATCTTACTTGGTTTCATTGGTTGTTGTAGATGGCTGATGCAGGAGATCAAGGAGGAGAAAAACCAAAAAGATAGGGAAAAAACAAATGAGGGAGTGTGACGACGGGCGTGTCACCCAAGTTCCTCCACCGATGGTGTATAAGAGACAGGGATAATACACGAATAATGTGATTGCTCTGAGCTTGATTTGCACGGGATATTTTTGAGCCATGTGTCATGCTAGTCCATCCACATCTCAACAAAATCCTCAAGCTCAACAAATCCCTCAACCTCTCCTTCATCAAGATTAAGCAATCCCTTATTCGTATCCTCTCCTGGTGGCCTTCATACAGTGCCTTCTAGTGCCGTTGGAACACATGCTAGATGACACATTGATTTGGATAGAGCCCGATGTGTTGGAGATGGGTTAATATTATTCATAATAAATATAACATATGTGATTTAATTGCTTACCCTAAGATAACGTGTTGTATTAATCTTGTTTGCTTGCAAACTAGGTTTTGGCCTCACAAACCAGCAATTGAGGGCATCGCTGCATGCATAAAGACCAAGTTTGAAGAAGGCAAACCCTCGTGGAAGAAGTTTTCTACGGCCACAAGAGACATGTGGTTTGAGAAATTTCAGGTATTATGGTCTATATTACGTTTCAACGTATTAATTGACTACGTAATTATATGTTTCATATGGTTATATAAAAACTTACTTTGAGTGAGAGAGAATTTCGAGAAGAGAGGGGCAGGTAGGCTGGCACAGATGCTACAAAAAGTTCGAAAAGATGGTAGAAAACCATCTTGGATGGGGGATAGTTCATGGGCAGACCTGAATAAATATTGGCAGTCCCAAGAGTTCAAACAAAAATCCGACCAAAATAAGAAGAACCGGGATTCCAATGCAGGTGCAACCTGTCTCACTGCATACATGCGGTTTTATACCACACAGAGTGCATTTCAAGAAAATGGTAATGCTAATTAATTTCTTGTACTTTTAATACTTCATTATATTATAAATGACTTTGTTATTGATGACTTGAAAATATTTATTTCTTTTAATTACAGAAGAGGTTAGATAACTAACCCGCCATTCTCGATTTCTATTTCCGTACCCATAAGAAGCTGTCTCTTATACACATCTAGAAGACATATTAATCAAATTTTCCCAAGCTGCTTATGTAAGTTATTAAGGCTTTATTACAATCTTTTATGATTTGTCCTTTAATATTCTTGTTTCCATAAAGTTGATCTTTGTTATATGACTTTTTTAGGACAACTTTGAGAAGAAAAAGGCTGAAATATCTTCTCAAAGTACTGTTGAGAATGATAATATGTCTTCTGATGGTTCTCAACACTCACAACATCTGCCATCTGATTTGGATATATGGTATGACGCCGTGGGAGGAAAAAGAAAGGCGAGTTTCGGGTTTGGTTCTTTAGGTAGGACCATGAAGGGTTATTCGTCCGGACCTTCATACCCATACGACCTACCCGAGGATGTTGATGAGAGGATTAGGAGCACAGTCCACTCCTTAGTGCCGAACTACAAGCCCAAGCTGGAAAGGAGAGATTGGAAAAGGAAGAAATGAGCACGATACCTGTCTCTTATACACATCTAACTATCTCAAACAAGAAACCAGATTGCATACTTTGATGGAGCGATTAGGCGTTCTTCTGGATTAATTCTGTCGGGTGAGGAACGCCTGTCTCTTATAAATTTCTGACGAGGAAGGATTGTAGCTCGGATACAAATAGACTGTAAGCATCCTGTCTCTTAGATAACTAAATGTTATATATGTATTGTATTTGAATTTGTTTCGTATTATATTTCTTTCAATACGAATTGTTTTTGAGATAAAATTGCTCGAATGTGACATGATGATCAATGCGAATTGTTTTTGTGATGAAATTGCTGGAATGTGGCATGATGGTACAGGGAGAAAAACCAAACAATACTAACAAAAATTTTCGTGAAAATTATTTGGGGATTTTTCTTTAGAAAATATATAGAGATTTTGGGGATATTATATGGGAATTTGGGGATATTTGCTAGGGATTTTGCTGTGAAAATTATATGGAGAATTTGCTGGGGATATTTGCTAGGGATTTTGCTGCGAAAATTTACACAGGGATAATTTCCGCAGCAAAATCCCCATCAAAAACCCTTGTAAACATGTTTTTATGACGAAATTTTGATGCGGAATTACCAGCGCAAAATATCCGCATGTATATTTTCGTAGCAAAATCCCCATCAAATTTAGCTGCGGATTTTATAATCCGCAGCAAATTAGTATCCACGGCCTTTTTACCCGCGGATTATTTTTGGCACCCAAATCCGCAGAAAGTCAAAATTGCTGCGAATTTTTCATTATAATCCGCAGCAAAATATGCAGGTAATTAATAATTTTTTAGTAGTGTTATAAATGTATCCTCATATTGTGCTTGTGGCAGTTATCTTAATAACTAATAACTAACAACTGAATATACTCCAAATCCATAGATATATTAATTCAAGAGTCGTGTTATATCTTGAATATGCTTAACAAGTAGGCAGTTATTGGAGTTCGTACATTTTTCAAATAAATGCACATAGTTATCTATCCAACTTATTCATAATTTTAAGTAAATATTTTTAGATGATAATGGTTGGACATCTTACATGAAGATTTTTTTTATTATTTATAAATGTGTTTAGCTGAATTTTATAGTGTTATAAGGCAAATGAATGATTAAGATCATAGTTAATCTAATAATTAACATCATCCTTTATTTCCCTTAATTATTTTCTTTCCTATGACACTTCATTGAAATAGAGTTAACAGTTACGAGTTAGATAATCAGACTCTTTTTTGGTTGTTTTATAAAACATTGTTGCTTCTACAGTATTTTGATTGATCACGTACATTTGTTCTTCTTACAAATTGATGTTTTTGTGTTTTAAGATTAATGTATTATGAACAACTAAGTTTGCGATTAATAATTTTATTAGTTGGTCATCAATAATCATTGTAGACAAGTTAAACTTTTGATCCTTCAAAAGTGTTAGTAGTGTTGATGGCTCCTTTACCTTTTCTAATAAAATTATCCTATTGCTTTATCTAATTAAAATTGCCTATTACTTAATCATGTATTTGGTTACTTATTATCTACAATTATCTTGGAAAAAAGTATAAAATTTTGCCTTTCTAGTAATATGATTAATCATGTATTTATTTTTGTCACAAAATTAAGTTGTGCATTAGGACCAATCATATTAGTGAAATTTATAATAAATAATTTATTTAATTGGTCATTAACAATAATTGCAAATAAGCTAAACTATTGGTCTTTCAAATGCATCTGTGTTAATTACTTATTTTTCTTTTCCAATGCTTACATATTATCGATAGAATCCAAATACGACAATGTTCTCATAAAATAGAAAATTTGTTTAATTTTTTTGAGAAGAAATAGATTTTTTTTTAATAATATACTGAATAGGTTATACACGCGATGATTATGAAAAAATTAAAAAATGAAAGGTGAAAGTAATTACAAAACCAAAAGATATTGAGTAGACATTTCATGTATATATTTTTTGCATAAAAAAATCAATAGATAAAATTTGTACACTTAGTAGTCTTTGTTATCATTTAGTGATCACTTATGTATTTTTTAAAAAAATTAAAAATTTCAACAGGTCAAAAGTGTTACACGTGTGTTACTCGTGCAACGTTTAGATTTGTTAGTCTTTTTTTTTTTTGGGAAATGGAACTTACAAAAGTCCAAAAGAAGATAAGAATGGGTTGATTTTTCCTCATCTTGTGAACATTTTTGGAAAGAAAAAGGGATTCTTTTATTGGGAAAAAAAATTTACTACTAAACCTAATTGTTGGTCCATATTCCCTCATTTGTCATTATTGAGAATTTTTTTTTTTTTAAATCCATATTAATATAAGTTAAATAAGATTTTAGTTATCTAACCTCTTCTTTTACATAGATTTATAACAAGTAACAATGAATAATATATTGCATCATTTAGTGTGAACTTTGTCATAACGTATTTTACGTGATAGTAACGCACTTCTTTATGTGATCGTAACGCATTTCTATGTGCATGGTCATAATGAATTTCTATACATCATTGTACACATTTCTACATAGTCGTAATGCATTTCTATGTTACCACGTAAACGCAGTATTCTGAACGACTTGAAATTACTATAAAAATAAATGGCTTCATTTTGTTTACTATCTCAACTCACGAATTTTCTCTCTTATTATCACCTAAAAGAGTAGCTCAGGTTTCATTCTAAACGACTTGAAATTACTACAGAAACAAACGGCTTCATTTTGTTTACTATCTCAACTCACAAACTTTCTTTCTTATTATCACCTAAAAGAGCATCTCAGGTTTCCATAATCAGCTCCTTAACGTCTCATCGACTAGAATTTTGCTTCATTTTCGTATTTTAAAGATAAGTACAATTTTGTTTATCAATTTAGTTGTAGCCTGTAATATTGGTTTATTGTATGATTTTGCACTTAATTTTTTTTTTAAAAAAAAAGAATAATGTGTGATTAATTGGTTATTTTAGATTATTCAATTTATCATCCATTCTATATAAATTTTGCTAATTTACCCTTATCCGTATAATCTACTGGTATCGAATTCACAGGGAAATGTTTTAAATTTTTCGAATGAAAACTATATTGGTTCATTAAATTTCCAATTTCATGTCTTTTCTTCAAGTCGCTTGTTTTTGTTTTTTTTCTTGGAATATGTACTCGGAGGTGTTTGGTTTATGGGTATGAGAGGGGGGAATGGGAATCAAAGTTAATGATACCCATAGATGGTGTTTGGTTAAACACTATGAGAATCATTCTATGGGAATGAAAGTGTTAGAAAATACCCACTTTCATTCCCCACTTGTGACATGGGTTTCAAGTTGAGTAACTTATTAATATAATGAAACCTATTCCTATGTTAAACTAAACAAATAAGGGGGTTACTAATGATATAAACCCATACCAATAGTGGGGTTTATGATTCCCATTCCGATTCCGATTCCCGAATGTGAACCAAACACCTAGTTAATTTATTAGATCAAGATTTGCAAATGTTAATTAGGAAATACAGTAAATTTTGGTCGATTGTGTCTTCATTTTTTTCTTTTTCTTTTCATTGTATGTATAAGTTTGTTTTAGCAAGTCATCTTGTAAAATTTGTCTCTGTCTTCTATTCAGAGATTTATTTTTGTGACTATAATTAAGTTAAGACATTGTATGTGTTAAAGTCAAGTCCTAGACTCTATTCGTGGGCTTTTTTTTTTGGGTTGGGACCTAAAAGAAGACATGGATGCTCGAGGCCACGAATATTACCTTTGTAATATACATAATCGTCGTCATCTTTTTTTTGCTAATTTAATTTTTTCCCACAAATTTCTTTTGTAGCATACTTACAAAAATTCTAACGATTTTATTTGTTAAAAGAAAAGAAGTCATGATAACTTGATTTATTCCTTTCCTAATTTTGTTATGTAAAATAACTTGGTTTTCTCTAATTTTTTTTCACCAAATATTTTTTTTCGCTGGTCATATTTAATTCCACATAAACATAAGTGAAAAATCCACAAATAGTTAAGATGTACTAGCATACCGTGCATTATAAAAAATTAGGCACTACCAAAGTTAGTAAGGTAGTTGTTTACCTCATTTCTGTAGGAGCTCTAAATTATATCATCACAAACGGGAAACTATCTAATAAATAATGGAATTGTATATCTCTTCTTTACACTTAGGGTGTGTTCGTTTGGATTGAAAATATTTTTAGGAAAATATTTTTCAGAATTTTTTTTGGTGCCAAATACCGGAAAATATTTTTCGATGTAAAATATTTTCCAATTTTCCTTTCACTGGCTGAAAATAACGTATTGAATTTTTGAGTGTAAGTTATTTTCTGAATAATTCAAGAGTGATATTAAACCTCAAATATTTACTTTTAGAATTTCGTTTGCTAAACTTATTTTCGTTATATATCAATTCTTTTTCATTTGTTTTTCTCTCAATCATGGGTCCCACACTAATATAACTATCATTATGCATATTTACTTCTATATTGTACTATCATTTAATTTTGAACAAAATCAATATTTTATTAATCAGAATTACTTGTAAGGTATTTATTACCATTGTTATAAGTTTTTTTAACTTGTATTCATAAAATTAAAAATAAAACCGTTAAAATTTTTTATTTCAAAATATTTTCATTTTGTCAACTGAACACCGAAAAATTGTATGGAAAATGGACATTTTCATGTAAAATATTTTCCAAGGAAAATATTTTCAATCCAAACGAACACACCCTTGAGATCTTCCTTTTTCTTCCTATATTTTTCATATTACATTTTGATAACATTAGCTCCATGCATCTATTTTTCATACTAACTTTTAATTTTTAAGTAAATATATCAGTGGCACTCTTTTAAACATTATGCTACATTTATTTTTTTTTTCTTTTTGAGTTATTGTGCTGTCTTGTGCACTGACTTTTTTTGTCATCTTTCTTACTTGTGCAATAGGATTTTTACAATAAAGTGAATTTGTCAAGCTGTAAAGATTATAATGACAAATGCAAATTGTATACTTTTACAAAGAAAGATGTCATATGTGTTAATAGTAAACAATTTTCTTCTCGATTATTTTTTTCGAGGAAACTATTCTTCAATCGCCTCTCAAGTACAATGTAAGGTATATGGACTGCACGTATGTTTTTAAGTCATCCTTGAGTGTGACCATCTAAAATAATAAATTGGAAAATAAAATCAATAACTAAATGCTATTAGAGGGATACAGAAATTTTTTTTTTCTTTAGTTACAATTTCAGTACACAAAATATTATACTACAGATGACAACATTTTGTATGTTAGATATGCAATACACATAGTTTATGAAGTTTTTAGAAAACGTGTCTAAAATATGATGTCGTGAGATATAGAGATGCACTGTTACGTACTTTAAGAAACTTGTCTAAAATAAGATGTGTTTTTCTTAAAACGTGTCTAAAATATGATGTGGTGAGATATAGAGATGCACTGTTACGTACTTTAAGAAACTTGTCTAAAATAAGATATGGCGAAATATAAAGGTGCATTGTTAGTTACACATTTCGTGAGAAGTATTATCACATGAAGATATTGGACACTTTAGGACAACAACGAATTTGCATACGTAATTAGAAATTATCTTTTTTGATTTTTTTTTTATTGAGCAATGTATATCTTTTCGAGGAAGATCAAAGCAAGAAATTGACAAAGCAATTGTAAACAGGTTATTGATAAAGAAAATAGCAAAATTTGTTTTGTCAACAAAATTAAGGAGGTAGAAAACGAATGTCTTCTGTCCATTAGGGTTATGTAACAAGAAGTTACTGAAGATGGGACATTGTAGCAAACAAATGAGCAAATAATAACAACCTTAATTAGTTGTATTTTTAATGCTTGGATTAATTTTTCTAGAGTAGATTGTCAGGTGTTACAATATATTGGGCTAAACTGTTTAATTTATTTGAAAGGTCTGTTACCTCCTTCATTACTTTGTTGCGAAATTGATAAATAACGTTCATTTATTATCTTCTTAATTATCTATCTCTATCGGTGTCATATATTCAGTTTAAACAAGAGAGAAATGGGTGACGTATTTGTTTGACTGTAAGTGTGTAATTTGTACGACATAATTGCAACTGTGCCAACAATGCACTTGTTGGGGCCATCTTTGGGTGAAATCGATCCATGACATTATAAGTATGTACATATCTTGACATTCTACTTGTGCAGCTTTTTTTAAAGCTTAGAGTTATAGGCTAACAATTTGGGAAAATTTTAAAATGAACTCGCTTTTTAATACTATGGCATGAATTTTGTGGTTCAGATTTACAATATTATTCACATGAGAAAGGTTATTTGAATTACGAGTGATTTAATCTGAATCACAAATTCACGACATAGTATCATAACTTGAGTCCATTTAAAAAAATTTATATTGTTAAAATGCTTGCTTCGCAAATTAGGCCTCTAATCTTTGAGAATGGGTTGATAGAGGGTCAAGAAACGTCCGCACTTATGATGCCCAACAGGCCTTTTTTTGGGTGCCAGGATTTGTTGCTATTCCAAAGAGAAACGGCTATACTTTACGAAGAACTCTGTACATAAATAAAGATAAAGGTGATGTACTAAATTTTGTTGTCAAGCTTCTTGGGCTGCATGTTGACAGGAAATCAACATGACAGTTCTAACCATTTGCGTTGGTGTTTATTTGGAGATTGGAGTCACGTAGAAGTTTATGGTGGACATCATGCCACACAATATATATAGATAGGATACACAAATTATCCTGCAATTTTTGTTCATATGAAAGTCCATATATTGCATTGATCTTCTGAACTACATGATAAAGCTGATGGTGTCACATGTTAAGGCCAATATCTTTTGGTACTTTAACATTAAATCCAACAGGCAATAGAGTGAGAAAAAAATGTGTAAAACACGTGGCAGGGGCAGCAAAATCATAAAGTACATAAGGTTTCAGATTGGCTTCACATAGCCTTCAGTCTCTTTTTGATGGCGATATGTAATTATTACGGTAAGACGCATGTCTCCGAAAAAAAAAGATAAATCCTCCTCCTAAATTTTTATTACACAAACACGCACACAAATCTAGCATATACACGATTCAACTCACAATTTTTATGGTAATTTGAATAATGGTAACATAAAAAACACCGTTATTTTGAAAGTCACATGCATCTAAATGCACAATACTCGTCTGATAGTGCTCAGAATATTATATGAGCGATTACAAAGTATGGGGTGATTATTTAATTTCTAAATTTAGGAAGGAGAAATGGTGTGAGTGACGGCTTATTGGGGAGTCTAAGCGATATAAATTATTAGATCAATATTGAGAAGTGACGGTGAAATTACACAATGTGAACTTCATGTTATCTTTCAGGATGTCAAAGTATGAAAACTATCTCTTCAACTCAAGACACTGGTGAGAAAACTTGGGTCCTTTTTCGTGAATATATACTACGCGTATTTATTTATTTTTTGTATTGGCAATGCTGGTAATTTGAACATGTTACATGTCCTCAATCCGAATTCTTAACCAGTTCGTACCTACCCCATCATCCTTCCCAGCTTATGTTAGTGTATGCCCTAAAATCAATTAATTTTAAGGATAAATTACACTTTTATATTTATGTATATTTTGTAATATGGTATTTAACGAATAAAATATTTATACATAAAATCATAAGGAGTTATGATGTAATTATATTTTATTCGTGTGTATCCCTAATCGTAGTGTATGACACTAGTAGATTAGCACATAAGAGTATGTGGATGCTTATTAAGAATAAGTGCATCGGATTGATCCGCTAAGAGTATTCCACACGGATTATTATTTAAATGCCAGTGGATTAATCTCTTTGTGATAGTAGTGTAATGGTCCTTTGACTTGAGGTCATGAGTTTATCTTAACTGTGGATTATTAATCTTTGGCTCTATTAGTCGTTACTCTAAGTTAATAAGTCGCACATACTGTAGAGTTCGGGTATAATATGAATCATGAGAAGATAAGATATGACCAATAGAGGATTCACCACTCCTTATAATAGGGGAGTATATCCCAATATAGCCACTTCTTGAAATACGATTCGGAAATCTTTGCGCAAAGTGGAAATAGATTTAAGAGTGTCTTAAAATCTATTTCAAGTGAGTTGTATTTTGGAAAGAAGTAAAATTTGATTAATTCGATAAGAGTTGGCATTACATCTGTATTCACTTCTTGTTTAAATAGGTTTTAGACAGTCATACTCCTGTACAGGAGAACTAGTCACGGATGGGTGATGTCGAACCACTTGACACATCTCAACACTTGGGTGGTCATGATGCTTTGCTAGAAGCCAATCTTGATCTATAAGTGTAAATTAATTAATTGGAGAATTAATGATAAATTAAAAGTGTTAAATTTATCTAATCCTAATTAATTTAGGATTATAATTTATACTTATTACCAACGTGATGTGGGAACCTAAAGGGTCACACACTTAAGGATAATTAATTCAGGATTAAAATGATTTGATAAGTATGAGATACTTATGGGTTAATTTATGAGATAAATTAACTTTTGGGTTTAATTATAATAAGTTATAAATATTAGAAGTTAATATATAAGACATATTAAGAGTTCTAATGATTTTATAATTATTGATATACCCATGATCCAAACTGATTAAAATTTTTAATTTCCTAAATCCAATTTGATTGGGATTATATATTATTATACACATCTATATATATATATATGATATATTATAATATATATATATATAAAAAGGAAGTAGTACTAGAAAAGGACTAGTACATTAATGGTTTGGTAAAAAAGGCAATAGAAAAAGATATGCTAGTACTAGTACTTACGTTTTTTAGAAGGAAAAAAGCCAACAAATATTCCTTTTTAAATCGTGAGAGTCACGATTGAGAAATAAGGGAAAAATAATTTCTTTTTCTATTGCCTTTTTGGGTCAATGAACTGTCTCTTCTTGTGAAGATTCTTGATTTAATTATCTGTGTGGATACCATTAGAGGCCGGACACCTGTGCGGCTTGTGGATCGACGTCCCAAACATATTGGAGATTTTACTGCAATTTTAAGGTATGACCTCTATGCTTTTCTTGTACTACATATAAATTAATCAAGGTGATCCGTAATAGGAAAGTAAAAAATTTTAAATTCCGCTGCGTTATATCTGATTTACTTTCTTACAGCTTATAGTTAGAGTGCTCTAGCTGATCATGAGAATCGAACCATCATCACAATTATTCACAAAACCCATTGCCATTTACCATTCCAAAGTCTTCTTCCGGTACTCTATTTTTCCACCGTGAATTTGATTCTTCCTGGTAGAGTTTTCGTATTCTTTCCATTAATTTTATATAATGCTGTAAAATACTACTTTTTCTGGTAATTTTTATTTTTATTTTTATTTTTATTTTTTTGTATTTACCAAATATCTAATTTAATTTATTTTTGTTTTGATTATTAGTTGCATAATTTTTGGTCTCGTCAGTTATTTGGTATCTTTTATTATATGATCAACCAGCTAATTTCAACGTGCTAAAGGTCTTTTTTTTTTTTCTTTTTTTTTTTTGTGGATAATTAATTAATTTGGCAAGAACAAGAAAGTGGAGTACGGAAAGTTGAACAAGGCTATGATGAGCATATGGGAATGTTGTGAACTTCAGAACCAGTCTGTGGATGAAAGCGATCCGGACCTTGATGAGCCACAAATTGAACATCTCCTACAAAGTGCTGAAGCTATAAGGAAGGATTATTCCAACGAAGATTGGCTTCATCTCACTGCATTTATTCATGGTTAATTATATATATTCTATTACATGTAGAGTAATATATGATGTAACCTTATTCCCATGCATGCACGTACGGCCATGCATGTCGTCATGGGTGGGTCTGTGTTAGGCAGGATCGGTCCAATTCTCTACGAGTTAACAAACTTTTGTGGACCATCGGATGGTCCTAACTCCAACAGGGTAAGACTCGTCCACCATTATTATCATTTTTATTCCCAACACAAAAATGGCGCAGATCTGGGTGAGGTTTTATTGCATCCAATGTTTGGAGGTGAGCCTCAATGGTGTGTGTTGTAGGTAGGTCTCATTTCTCCATAATTTCTCATTTGATTTGCGATTGCTGCTATTGAATTGTGCAATTTCAAGACTAATAATTTGATTTATTACTTTTCAGGTGATACATTTCCGCTTGAATGTACTTTTAGTGAGGTTATTGTTCACCACAAAGTGATAATTCTGATAATTCAATTCAAGCATCCTTGTTTTATCTAATAAATTTTTTTTCAAAAGAAATAATCAATTTGAAATCGCGATTTTCAATCAGTTCTTTGAGAAAAATCCTGATTACAAGAACCCCAATTTCAACACTAAGTTAGGAATCTACGCTGAGAACTGTGGACTGGACAATATCATTGTGTCATGGGGTCACGATGAATACTTGTACTTGCTAAGCCACACGTACTTAGATCAGTTCTTAATTATACTATGACTTATTAATAATTTGCTTTTTTAAGTATTTCATTAATCAAATTTATTGGATTGATTACATACAGGTTGCAAAGGGGAACAATTCCACTTTACCACCAACTGCCCTCTTCATCATAAGATTCCATTCTTTCTATGCACTTCGTACTGTGGAGATTATGGTTAATGAATGACGAAGATAAAAGAGATGCTGAAATGGCTGCATGTGTTCAACAAGTATGATCTTTCTTTATAGCAAGAGCAAAGTGAAGATTAATCTAGAAGAGGTCAAGCCTTATTATGTCTCCCTCATTGAAAAGGTTTGTCATCTTTTCCACAAATTCCTAGCTAATTAGTATTCCCCACCAAATTAATAGAATTGGGCAAACATCTTAAAGTTTTGATTTTTTTTTTTTTTTAATTTGCAGTACTTTCCAGCTAAGCTCAAGTGGTGAAGGATAAGCTCAAGATGGGTTCGAGAGAGATTTTAAGAAAATATGGCTTTATGCCACAGTGTATCTTATTTGGCTTTTAATGATGAATTTTGGAATTTCTATTAAGGTTGTGCTTGGTTCCATAGCATTGGCATTGGATTAGAATCGCAATTTTCAATATTTGAAAATCTATGAATTGTAATGTTAAATTATTAGAATTCCATTATTTGATTTCGATAACATGTAAAATTGACATTGAATTCATTTGGAATACCAAAGTCTTTATTTGGATGCAAAAAATATATTGAGAATTAGAATTGCTTATATTTGGAATTGTTATTTCCATTCAAACATCAAAATCTTAATCCTACATTTTTGTTTGAAAATGAAAATTTGACTAAATCTATGCAAAAATTTTAATTACTGCAATGAAAATAAATGTACTCATTGTCTTCTTTTTAACTTTTTTAGATTTGCATTATTGCATTTTATCAGAATGTTATTTCCATTAACATCAATACTTTTACTATACTTTGACTACAATTCAAAATTTAAACTTGCTATGCAATTTCTAGTAATGATCTTACCAACTGCCTAATACCCTAATCACTACAATTGTTATTTTAATTAAGATAAAATTTTTAAATGTTACAAACTAATAGAATCTCATTCATAGAACTAGAGAAATTCCATTGAAAAGGAAATATATATAAAATCTGTCATCTCAAAGTTTTATTCATAAATTAAATTTACATATAAATGTGTAATTTCAAGTTCTCAACTTCAAAAGAGATAATCTTATATATTAAATGCTTTACAACCCTAAAAAAATTATATACTCATCGGTGCAATATTTGAATTGTGATTCAGCAATGCCTTCGAAGGTAAATCTCTATAAAGATTATCATACAAATTTGTGCATGTCACTCGACTCCAGCAATGCAGAGGCTGCAACACTGTACAGTACTTCTTCATCAATAATATTTGGGATTCTAATTGTAGCAATTTCTTCTGTAAAAGTTCTGCTCCTCTACTAAAGTTGGTATAAAATCTATGGCAGTTCTATAAATTACAGAAGGGCTCTGAGCATCACTAAGTTGTAGGTTAATTCGTTACAGTGCATTAGCAGTCCTGAGTAGAAAAACTAATCTATTAGAATAAGGAACTTCAACTATGTGGAAAGAAGAACAAAAGGAAAAAAGAAATTCTAGGGAAAATCATATAAATAATCCTTCAAATATTAATAAAATATTTTAGTCTCTCGAACATAAAGTAATAATTTTTGGACCCTCAAAAATATTAACGTATATTTTTGACCCCAAAACACAATTTTGATAATATTTTAGCCGAAAAGACCACATACTTATCACATATCTATATTTTCAAAGATAAATTTAAAAAATTGCTTCATATCTACACAAATAAGCCATATGAAAATCATAGATAAGTTGATTAAGAAGGAAGGATCAAATACCTGACCCTCATAGATGTCCTGATTAAGAAGGAAGGAACAAATATCCGCCATTTGCGAATTGCATTGAAGCAATTCTTGGTTGTAGACGGGTCAAAGGGTTCTGTGCCGGCAAGGATAAAAATGATATCTACTTTACCTTGGGTAAGAGTCCCTCAGATTTAATCAATGCGAGGACATAGCTTCCTCCAAAGTAATATTTCTGAAACTTAAGGCATTAGGTAAGTCTAAAATCTAATCAAACGAGCCAGTTATAAAATTTTCTTCTCCTTACTATAGCTAACACATTCTAATAGGTAAAAAGAACAAATGAACTTTCATGAACTTGGCATGAGTGAACTTGATGACTGTAATAGTTGTATATTGTTACCATGATAACAAATGCTTATATTTTCATGATCACAATATGTTTGAGAGTCTTGGTTACTTTTTCTTTTCTTTTTTCTTTTTTTTTTTCTTTTTCTTTTTGAGAAATGGAACTGGCAAAAAAAAAATTAAAAAACAAAAGGAGATAAAATTAGGATGATTTTTCTTCGTCTTGAATATTTTTTTAAAGAAAAAGGGATTCTTTTATTTGCAAAACAAAAATTTACTACTCAACCTAATTGTTGGTCCATATTCCATTTTGAGAACTAATTGCCAAGCTAGCAAATACTCCCACATTGTAATGATTAAGAATTGTCTATAAACCATGTCAACACTAGTTAAATTATATTTTAGTTTAGGAAAAAATGCAATCTTAGTCCGTTTGGGTCATGATCCATCTTGATCCTCAAAATTTTAGATAAAGTACATTTAGCCTCAAATTTCTCAATTTCTGCCAATTTAAAACAAATTTGAAAATTTCATCATTTAAACATGAAAATGTCACGTGCAATGCACGTGATTTTTAAATCTCAAGTTCCAAACATAGAAAAAAAAAAAATGTAATTTTAACCCTCAAAGTTGGAGTTGTAGTCCATCTTAGCTCCCAAAATTTTAGACAAAACGAATTTAATGCTCAAAATTTTCAATTTCTATCTATTTAGGACAGATTTTAAAATTCAGCCAATTACAGATGTAATAAGTCATGTGCATTGCATGAGATTGTTAAATTTAACATAGATTATAACACTTTTCAACCGATTTCAACTCATTTAACTTGGTGTTAGAAAAATTTATATCATAAAAAGATAATAATAACACAAGAATAATTCATTAATAAATTAAAGCAAGAATTTAATTCAATGAGTAGAAAAACATGTTTATAGTCGAGACACATTAATTAGTATTCCCCTTAGGGTTGATACATCCATTATGGAACTAGATTGATATGGTGTACCTTCCCTAATATGCAATGACCCCGATACATCCACTCTTATTATTACAATCACGACATTAAATTACACTCTACTAAACTATATATCTAAATAATTGTTTATATCAAACTTAGTATAGGTCATTGTATCTTAGGAAAAAACATCACATTAACTTAGTAAAGTAAAAAACGTATCACTTCTAAGGGAGCACTAATTTATGTGTCTTGACCATAAACAAATTTTTCTAATTCTTGAATTAAATTATTGTTTTAACTTATTAGTGAATTATTATTGTATTATTATTATCCTTTCTTTGAATATAACTTTTCCAACAAAAGGTTAAATGAGTTAAAATTGGATGGGAATACAGGTGTTACAAAGTTTATAAAAATCATGTGCAATGCACATGACTTTTAACCGTCACGTGCATTGTATATGACTTTTTCGTCTGTAATTGACGAAAATTTTAAAATTGTCCTATATTGGTAGAAAATATAAAGTTTGAGAACTAATATGTCTTGTCTGAAAATTTGAAGACCAAGACGGACTACAATCCAAACTTTGTGGGCTAAAACTACATTTTTTTTTCATTTAATTTATCTAACATCTTCTTTTAATAAATTTATAACAAGTAACCATAAATAATATATTACGTCAATTATTGTGAACTTTGTCGCAAGTCGTAACACATTTTTACGTGGTCATAACGCAATTCTACGTAGAGCATTCTGAACGAATCGAAAGTACTATAAAAACGAATGGCATCACTTTGTTTACTATCAAAACTCACAAATTTTGTTTCTTTATCACCTAAAAGAGCAGCTTCAGTTTTTCCTAATTAGCTCCTTAATTTCTGGTTTCAACAAGCAATTATTGGCCTCTCAAAAAGGAAAGGACATGTACCAACTGTACGATAGCAAAAATCGGAAACAGAAGAAACGAAAGTGCCTAATTCAACCGCCAACCTTGTGATACTTATGATTGGAAGAGGAATTTTTCTTCATTCTCATAATTTAAAGATAAGTATAATTTTATTTTTCAATTTAGTTGTAGCGTGTAATATTGGTTTATTATATATTTTTGCACTTAATTACGCTTTTCTTTTAGGAAAATAATGTTTGATTGAATGGTTATTTTATTCAATTTATCTTCCATTTTTGTATAAATTTGCTAATTTAAGTTTATCCACATTATCTATGAGTATCGAGTTCACATGGAAATATTTAACAAATTCTCAACCAAAATCTATATTTTGTATGTTGGTTCGTGAAATCTCCGATTTCTTCTTTTTTTCTTGAAGTCTCTTGTTTTTCTTCTTGGAATATCTAATTCTTAATTTATTGTATTTACATTTGCCGATATTAATTAGGAAATACAATCAAATTTTATTCCTTGTTTTAGGTATAATTCTAGTCGGTTGTTTCTTCCCTTTTTTTTTTCTTTCTTTTTGTTGTGGGAACTATAAGTTTATTTTATTAAGTCATCTTCTAAATTTTATCCATGTCTTTTTTTTTGCTTTATGTTGTACTATAAGTAAAGACATATTTTATGTGTTATCAGTGAAGTCCTAGTCTTGTTTTTCTTTTTTTGGGTAAATCAAGTCCTAGTCCTTAATAGATAGCAGCAAGGATAGATACCCGAGACCTAAAATAAGTTAATAATTGATTCTCAAGGAAAAAATGTTACCATTGTGCTAAATATAATGGTTGTCATCTTTTTTTTTGCTAATGTAAATTTTTTACCGCAAATTTCTTTTGTAGCAAAAATTACCTAAAAAAAACCCTAATGAGTTATTTGTTAATTAAAGGAAAAAAAAATATGATAACTTGATTTATTCTCCATAGATTTTTATTATATAAAAGAACTTGGCTTTGTCTAAATTTCTTCACCTAATTCATTTTGTTGTTGTTTATATTTAATTCCACATAAAATATAAGTGAAAAATCCACAAACAGTTAAGATATACTAGTTTTCCGTGTATTAATTAAATTTTTTTTTATCAATTATCAGGTTAATATAATTTGTGATTATAAATCAATTTTCTACATTTTCTATTGTGCCCAGTAAAAATTTACATTTGTTAATAAAACAAAATGAAAACAATAAACTCACACTAGATAGGCACTACGAAGTTAGCAACATAGTTGTTTTTACCTCATTTCTTTGGGAGCTTTTAGTTATATCATCACAAACGGAAACTGATCTAATAAACACTGAAATTGTTGATCTCTTCTTTACACTTTAAAATCTGAGAAATTTTTCCTATATTTAAAAAACGACCCTTTGATAACATTAGTTCCATGGATCATATATCAGTTCTACTAACTTTTAATTGTTAAGTAAATGGATCATTGATAGCAACATTATTTGAAACATCCTGCCACTTCTCAAACCCCCATCTGGATGGTCAATCTTTCTTCACTTGTGTAATATGATTTTTAAATAAAGCGAATTTGTCAAGCTGGAACGATTATCATGAGAAATACAACTCGTCTACCAGTACAAATAAAGATGTTATATGTGTTAATGGTAAACTATTTTCTTCTCGTTTGTTTAATTTTTTTTTTTTCAAATAAACTATTCTTCAATGGTATACAGACTGCACTTCTTATGTTCTTAAGTCGTGCTTTAGTTGTGACCAGCTAAAACACTAAAATTAATAAATTAAACTAAATGCTATTACAGGGATGCATAAAGATAGATTTCTTTAATTACATATTTAATACACAAATTTACCACACTATAGATGACAACATTTCATGTGTTAGATATGCATTACACGTGGTTTATGAAGATTTAAGAAAACGTGTATAATAAGATGCAGCGAGATATAAAAGTTTACCGTTACACATTTTATAATATGTGTCTATGATTTGATGCTATAAGAGATAAAGGTGCACACCACTATGTTACACATTTCATAATATGTGTCTATGATTTGATGTGATAAGAGATAAAGGTGCACTGCTAAATACTTCATGAGAAACATTATCATGTGAAAATGTTGGACACTTTAACCTAACGCGACTTTTCTTATGTCATTATATACCATATTTTTTGAATTTTTCTATCTAGCAATATTTATATCTTGTTTAGGAAGATCAAAGGAAGCAATCGTCAAAGAAAATGTAAAAGGATTTTGGTGGTGAGAATAGCAAAATTTGTTTTGTCAACAAAATTAAGAAGGTAGGAAGTGAATGTTCTTTGTCCATTCGGATTGTTTAACACGAAGTTACTGAAGATGGACATTGTAGAAAACAAAAAAGAAAATGGTAAAATTTTAGTTGGATATAGTAGTGTTGATTGCCGAGTGTTATGTGGGAAATTTACAGGTGGATCGACTTCGTTGGAAATATCATATACCCCCTTAGATCATAATTACCTAGGTTAAATGTAGAAAATCCCCTGACCTGCGATTCACAGCTAAGTTGTAGTTTGTCCAACTAAACTCATTTAATAAGCACTTTACCTCCTTATACTTTGTTTCTTTATGTTTTGGGACAAAATTATCATTACTATTTTAATAATTTTGTTTTTCTTTTTTTCCCTTCTTACCAATTCATTTATTTTCTCTCTCATTTTTTTTCTTTTGTCTTCTTATCCATTCTTTCTTGTTACTACTAAACTATTATATTCCTAGTAATTGGTTAGTTAAAAGTTCTAGTTTTTTTTTTTTTTTACATGTATATACATAATTTATAGAATAATTAAAATTTTAATACATGAAACATATATTTTAATAGTATAATAAGGATTTTGTGAGTTTTACTAATGCAATAATTAACAAATAAACAAACCATAAAAAGATAAAACAAATATCAATAAAATTAAAAGATATATTCTAATGTAGATAAATTTTTTTTATGCCATGTCATTCACATGTCATATTATGGATGAATGTACCGTAATTCCAAAAATTCTTATATAATTTTAAGCAGCCGCAATATTTTCTTACTATATTTTTCTGATATTACACTAGAAATAAAAGGTTGTACATGTTTTTTCATTCTATAATTTTATTTGTATACTAAAATAAAATTTTAATTTCCTCTAGTTCAAAATTTTTATTTTTTATTTATTAATCTTATTATTAATAGTTAATCACAAACTTTATATTACAACAAGGTATATTTATTATATTAAGGTATGATTAATCTATAAATTAAATTATTTAGACAGATGTGAAAAGTTAAAATTTTAGTTAATTAATTATTAGACGTAATGTAATTGTTTATTAGCACTAGCAAGAAAGAATAGTAAAAAAGAAGGAAAAAGAAAAATGAGAAAATAAATAAAAGAGAAAAGAACAAAAAGAAGAAAATAATAATTAAAATAATAGGGATAATTTTGTCGTAAAATATAAAAGAAAGGGTAAAGCACATATTAAATAAGTTGAGGGGGGCAAACTACAACTGAGATATAAGTTCAAGGTACTTTTTGCGTAATTTAATCCTAATTACCCACATCACTTCAAATTATTAAAATAAGACTTTTCATGATAATGTGGATTATTATAGTCCAAAGAGTTAATGACATTTACTATGGATCTATTCCACTTAAGAATTTCCCATCACATAAAAATAAAAAAATATATATAGTGTGTAATTACGTAATTAAATTTGTAATTTGAGTTGAGGTTGTAGCAACGATTTTTCGCAATGTGTTCGTTGCCTCCTTCATTACTTCGTTGCGAAACAAGTTGATAAATAGAATTCATTTACTATTTTCTTGATTGTCATCTCTTTCGGTGTCGAAATACATTAGCATTCAAGTTTAAACAAGAGAGAAATGGCTGACGTAGTTTTATTGACCGTAAGTTCGTAATTTGTATGACATAATTCAACAATACCAACAATGCACTTCTTGTCGGCACCATCTTTACGTGGAAGCGATCTACGATATTATAAGATTGAATATCTCCTCATAAGATTACTTATCTAAGAAACGCATCTTAGGAAAAAAAGTTATTTAATGAAGTCAATTTACGATATTATGTCGTGAATCTCATATTTTAAATTGAATCATATCACTCACATGAGAAAGATTATTTGAATCACTAAATGGTTAAATCAGAATCATGAATTCACGATATAATAACATGAATTTAGTCCATTTTATGGTTTTCGTGTTGTTGAAATACTTATTTAGATGAGCAATTTAGGCCTCCAATCTTTGAGAATGGTTGCACAGAAGGTCAAAATATGTCCACACTTGTGATGCCTCACCAACCCTTTTTTGGTGCTAGATATTTGTCGCTATTCGAAAGAGAAACAATTATATGTTATGAAGAACTCTATGCATAAATCATCTGGATGATATAATAAAATTTTGGTGCCAAGCTTCTAGAGTTGGAGTTGCTTGTTGATAGGAAATCAATGTGCAATTCTTTTTTAAAAAAATACACCTCTCCCTCTTATCAATTTGTTATATATATATATATATATATATATTATATATATATATATATATATATATATATATGTATCTGTATCTTGATCAAACATGACCAATATACTATAGAGAAAATATTTTATCAACATAAATAGATAGAGCATAGAGGAGTTTCACCTAGCCTCTCATTTTCCACCAAAATTTTAAGGATAAAATGGATAAAAATATGTATATTCTATGAGGATAGATTTGGAAATTCAGGGCTTAGGGTTCATTGCCAGTTTTTTCATATTTCATTTCTCATTTCCTCATTCATAATCTGCGCCGCTCTCTTTCCTTTTGTTCTACCCTCGCTTCCTCTCTCTATTGACTCATCAGTTCAACAACGACTCTTCTTGTCAGCTCCATCCATAGAAACCCCCAACTTACCTTATTTTCTCTCTATTTTTCCTTTTTATTTTCTCTCCCTCCTAGGTTATTTATGTCTCGATCTGATCTGATCTTTATTTTCCTTTTTTTTTCCTCTCTATTTTTTTTCTTGGCATTCTGAGTATGAGCATTACTAGATTTGTCTCACTCTTCGAGTTGATCTCCTGTGTTAACTCAACTTCGATCGAGGATTTATTTTCTTTCTTTTTTGCATTTTTTTCTTAGATTTTTTCCTTTTAGAAATTACATGTTGGCGTAAACTCCTGATATCCTTGGTGACCATCAGTCCGGCTAGGACGTCACTTTCTTTTTATTTCTATTGTCATCTCTCTCTCTTTTTGTAAATATATTTGAATATTATGAATATAAAATTTATATTTTTTTGACTGTGATGACTTTTAGAAATAGTCAGTGAGGGGATGTCAAGCATCGGTTAATATTGTTAAATCTTCTCTTGTACCTGTTGGATTCGATAAGTTTCTTTTTTCTTTTTTAAAAAAAAATATTTTTTCTAAATTATTATGTATTTTGTGTAATTTTTCTATTGAATTCAAAAAGATTCTAGAGCACTATAAAATAAATGCTCTAGCCATAAAATTCAATTCAGACGGTAAAATGTAAACGATATAAGAGACAAGCCACCTTGAAAATGATGTGACTAAACAAGTTTAGAGTTTTTAATTCTGATTTTAAATATACTTAATCCTTATGCAATGTAAACCTTCTTATGTATTTTCTAACAGCAGATTTAAACATGGACAAATCATGGTTGAGTAATCGTAGAAATAGATTTCTTGAGTTAATTAACTACTTCTTCTATAGGAAAATACCTTAGCATATACAATAGCCAGACAAATATTGTGGAGCGAGAGGTTTCTTTGATTGTCTATGTGTTTTTTTTTTTTTTTGGTTAACATCGGTTTTCTATTAACTACCTTGCACAAATGAAGGGTTGATTGACTTCTTAAATATGATCCTTATTCCGGCAAATGACAAAGTTTGAAGATAAATTTTTTTGCTATATTTTTATTAGTAATCCACGTAAAGATATTGTTCTCCCTTTGGATGATCTTTTGTAATTTTAAATTATTTGTTTACTGAGTTCAGACTTCTTTTCCTAATTATTTATTATATTATAAATGCCTTCTTTTTTGCTCTGGTGGAGCATCAACGAAAACTTGTAAAGGGTTAGGTGAATTTGCAACCTCTAAATTCTTGTGCTTAAAGGTAAGAAACTTTGTAGATATCTTGCTTTTTCTTATTAAACCCATTAAAATTTATGAACTCTTCTAGAAAGATATTCTTAGTTATTTTTGAGATTCAATATAGGATAATACATACTTTCGGAAGAACTAACTATTGTATTCCAAATTTAATATAAAGTGCTCTAGAAATGTGCAGAAAAAGTGTTATTTGCTGCGTTTGAATTTGTTGTGGAAGTCTTTCCAAGGTGCAATATTAATATAGCAATTAATGGAACTATTGCAAAACCTGCTCTTGCAACATCTGTTGAACAAGTTTAATTTTTTATTTTTTTTTTGAAATTTCCTGTTCATTAGCTGCAGGAAGTTTAAGAGTAATTAGATCCTACCATTTTGCTTGATGTAAATAATGCTTTTGCCTGCTGGGAATTTGGATGATTCTATTACATGTCGTGCACTTATATATCTAAAACATTTTTAAGCCCCTTAAATGTCTTAATGATACATTGTTTAATTAATTTTCATGATACAATAACGACAGAAACTTGAATTTCTTTGTCCCTTTGCAAGCTTCCTAGGATGATTGAAAAAGATAATTGCTTTGCGATTTTACAATCGTTTGTTAGTTATTGAAATACACCGATTACATGTCAAGTTGTACTCCAATTTGGTTGTGCAGGGGTCCAAATTCTTTTTAAAATTATAGTGAAAAATGCTTAAAAAATGCAAAGGTTTGAAAAGCATATGAGGGATTGATACATTATTATTTGATTTGGATACCATGGTTGAATTGTTTCGTAAGCATTGCAATTCTTCCTCTGTACCTTGAACTCTATGTACTCCATTTGCAAATATGATAGTAGAAACAAATTATGAAAATAGATACTAAAGCAAAAAGAGAAAATTTCACCTATCAAACTAAATAAAAGAAAGCTCCCATGGATGATCCTTTCATAGTCTATTTTGTGCCAATCATATTTGCATGAATGAGCTACTGTTGATTTTAGATTATGGTTTTACATCCAAAAGATGCTTAATTGGTTTTTGTTTTTAGTTTTCCCATTATGGAGGTATGTCTGTTATCTGGTTTATACAATGATAAATGCATTTTGTTAGGACCATCATTAATGATATGGTGACATTATAGATTGACTCGAGCCTTTATGTTGACTTGGACTACTCTTATGATTTTGATGTCTGTGCATTTGTTCATATATTATGGATATTCTTGCTACTGCTTGAAGGTTGAATAGTCTGACTTTCCAAGGTGCAACTGTTTTGTAACTTTGAGTCTTAGAAGCAAGAGTAACAATTAGATTATTTTCCTTTAGATAGTAGATTTGTATACTTTACAAAGACTTGAGTGATATTGCAAATATAATTACGTCAATAAGATTTAATATCACTATTAGTAACTTTTGGAATGTACGCTATGAGTCAAATTACCCATAAGCTTTGCCAATCTTCAAAAATGGGTGCAACCTTACCAATCTATACTCATCCAAAAACACTGGTATTTTAGATGTTTTATGGGATAATAAATTTTGAATTTTTTGATCTGTTTTTGTGGTTTATTGGTAGAGCATTTTTAAGCTACTATTAAGTGAATAATCTTCTGAAAATCAGTGAAGGTTTGTCAAGTGAGCTTGTCTATTTTAATTTTTCAAGCCATATTCCTAATTAATTTAGATATTTTGCCATGTTGGGTCAATTTGAGCTCTAATTATTACTTAATTTTTTATAAAATATTTATTTGTAATTTTAGGATGTTAGTAACCGATTTATCCTTGTTTGTTTTAATAGTGATATGTTAGATTTGCGATGTGACAAGTATTGGGTTGAAGACAACATCAACCTTGGTAAGTTTTGCGGATGTTATATATTTTCTGTTAGTGTAATATTTGAGAAGAGCAGTGTATTCTAAAATGCATCTTGTGATTTGCTTCAATTTTTTTCAATATTCTTTCTTATTACCAGATTTGAGATATTGAGAGTTTTAATATTTATCTATATCTAACACTACATGATTTTGATGTTATGTTTTTACACTTTGGAAAAGTTTATGTTTCTTGAGTTACCTTATGTTATGGCTTCTAATTTGTAGTATACAAATTACTATTGTCAAAATTACTAAGTTTCTCTGGAAGTATTAAATAAGGGAACAGATAAATCTTTTTTGAGCTTATTTAGATGCCTACCTCCTATAATTCACCATGTAAAAGTAAAAATTCTGCAAAGCCATTTTGTTTTCCTCCTGGATCATAAGAAAGCATTTGTTGTATGCATCTGTCATGTATGCTTTAAATAAATTTTACCTTACATATTGAAGATGATTGATTCTACTTCGCAATATTCAGATTTTATGAATGTGATGTTGGTTCTTTTAATCCTGTTAAAAAAATTACAAGGTTGGTTAGACTGACTGCATCTTTGCTTCAGAGCTTTTATTCTCTGTTTAATAATTCTATTTACTTAGTTTGCCCAGTCACTTCTGTTTTGCTAATATGTTTCGTACAAAGCTGTTACATGGTGGTTTTAGAACAAGGCTATAACAACTCTATTAAATGTTTCGTATAGGTTGGCTTATGTTTTGTCCCATGAATTTATATAGAGTAGCAAACGTCTAGTTCCTCTATATGTAACCGTTGTCATGTCCTATGAACAAGTTATGTGTAATAGCAAATGTCTAGTACAAAGAATGATGTCATATGTGTTAATGGTAAACTATTTTCTTCCCGATTGTTTTTTTTTTTTTTTTTTTCAAATAATCCATTCTTTAATGGTATACAGATTGCACTTCTTATGTTTTTAAGTCATACTTGAGTATGACTATCTAAAGTAGAATTAAAAAAAAGGGGGCTAAATTAAATGCTATTACAGGGATACATAAAGACAGATTTTCTTTAGTTACTAATTTAATACACAAAATTACTAATAGATTACTACATTTCATGCATTAATTATGCATTATATGTGGTTTATGAAATCTAATTTTAGGAAATGTGTATAAGATGTATAAAGGTCCATCATTATGATATGTGTCTATAATATGATGCGACGAGATATAAAAGTGCATCGCTGGCTACGCGTTTCATGAGAAATATTATCAAGTGAAAATGTTGGACACTTTAATCTGACACAAATTTTCATATGTATTTATACACTATCTTTTTTGGATTTTTCTATTATGCAATATGTACATCTTGTTTAGGAAGATCAAAGGAAGCAATTGTCAAAGCAAATGTAAAAGGCTTTTGATGGTGACAATAGCAAAATTTATTTTGTCAACAAAATTAAGAAGGTAGGAAGTGAATGTTCTTTGTCCATTAGGATTGTTTAACAAGAAGTTACTGAAGATGGGACAATGTAGAAAACAAAAGAGCAAATAGTAAAACCTTAGTTGGATACTTTAGTGTAAATTACCAAGTGTTATGTGAGAAATTTATAGGTGGATCGGATTCATAGGAGGTGTCATGTATTCCTTATATTCTAATAATTACTCATATCAGTTCAAATTATTAAAATAAACCTTCTCATGATGATGTGGATTATTATGATTTAAGAAATTTATTACACTTACTATAAATTTGATCCAATTAAAAATTTCCCACAACAAAAAAATTCCAAAAAAATGAGATAGTATATAATTACATATGTAAATTCGTAATTTGAGTTAAGGTTGTAGTAGAGGCTTTTTGCAATGTAAATTCGTAATTTGAGTTAAGGTTGTAGTAAAGGCTTTTTGCAATGTGTTTGTTGCATCCTTCATTACTTCGTTGCGAAAAATTCTCTTGTATAGATCTAATTTATAGTATAATATTATAGATCTTTTAATTTAAAAATTCTATTTTATTAAATGATTTGAAATTATATAAAAAATTTTAAACTAAAAAATATATAATATTTTATTATAAATTCGATACATATAAAAAAAATTTTCGCCAAACAAGTTGATAAATAGCATTTATTTACGATCTTCTTAATTGTCATCTTTGTCGGGGTTGTGACCACACCACAGAGAAATGGGTGATGTGGGATATGATATTGCCACAGCAAATATGCCACATCACATTCTTCCTAAAGGACAAAATTACCCCTCAAATTATCTACTGAACCCTAGCCTTTCGTTCTCGTCCCTTGCATCTGACCACACCACACAGAGGCCCTCCTCCTTCTGCTCCATGGACCTTACCCCATTTCTGCCACCCAGCCAACGGATCCATCATCCTCTTACTTGTATAGTTGAAGAGTACAATCAAGTGGATCAATACATCTTGTAATTCTTAAAGCTTCTTAATCCTCTTCTTCTTACCTAAAATTATGGGCTCATTTAAGCCATAATCCTTCTTAGACAATAAGGGAGCATCGAAAGGGTAATTTTGTCTTTTAGACAAAATGTGTTGTGGCAATATCATTGCTCGGCTGACGTAGGGGTTCGGCTATAAGTTCGAATGACGCAACTACAGCAGCGCCGACAATGAACTGCTTGTTGGCCTCATCTTTATGCGTGGATGCGAGCCATCGCAAAGTTTGTATATATCCTGGTCATCTATCTATTATCCTTTTTCAAAGATTTTTTATCATAGCAATTACTTTATAAAATTTTAAAATATACGGTATTATATCGTTAATTTTATATTTTAAATTTAATTATATTACTCACATAAAAAAATTTATTTGAATCACTTAATGGTTAAATTGGAATTACGAATTCACAGCGAATTTAGTCCATTTTAGGATTTTCATGTTATTGAAATGCTTGCTTAGACTAGCAATTTAGGCCTCTAATCTATGAGAATTGTTGCATAGAAGGTCAAGATATATTCACACTTTGTGAGTCTCACAAACTTTTTTTTGGTGCTAGATATGGAAAAGATTTAAATAGATTTGATTTTTTATCTTATTTGTAAACTTTGTAGTGTGAATTAAATGTTATAGAATTTATAACATAAGTTGATGTAAATAAAATTTTATAAGATTTAATTTTGACTATAAGTATACAGATAAGATCAAAATTTACAAAATCAGATTTATGTAAATTTTTTCCAGCAGATCTTTGTTGCCATTCTAAAGATAAACGGCTATCCGAAGCACTCTGGACACGAATGATTAAAATGATGTAATAAAATTTTGCTGTCAAGCTTCTAGAGTTGGAGCTGCACGTCAACAGGAAATGAACGTGGCAATTCTTTTAAAATAATATATATATATAGAGAGAAAATTATTTCTTTGAATTTAATGTCTTGTACAGTACAATATTATGTGTTTAAAAATTTGTACAGTATAAGTCATTAAAGTCAAAAGAATAATTTATTAATAAAATTATAAAATTTTCCTATATTATATATATATATATATATATATTTGATTAAACATGACTATATATTATAAAAATATATATATATATTTTACGACTTATAAATTACACTTGATTGTCTTATCTGGCAATTCTAACCATTTGCATTGGTCTATCACGTGGCAGCCGAGATTGTTTGCAATTACGCTAAAGTAGACAGTAACTAGGTGTAAAAAAATCTAAACACAAATGGTTGGAATTCTTAGCTAATAATGCACTTAAATGATAGCATACTAGGTGTTCCACCATTAAAACATGAAAACTTTACAGCTTATGCCACATAATATAATATAGATTTGATATATAGATTACCGCTAAAAAAAATTTATTTTATTTGTTATTTTACCTCCTATCTCTCTATTGAATGAAGTTTAAAATTTTTTTACTAAAAATTATAATTATATTTTTAAAAAAATAATAATTTATTTGATAATAAGATAAAAAGTCAAATAAGACTTCACATGTTAATGTCAACATCTTCTAGTACTTTAAAATTAAACCCAAGGCAATAGAGTGAAAAAAAATGTATAAAACTTGTACCCAGTAATCAGACCATCAAAATATCTCAAATTCATATTCTCACTGGATTCAGTAATCAATTTGTAAATACTATTATAAAGTACATGGGCCCAAAAGAGAAAAAAATATAACTATCCTTCTCCTATAATTTTTATTACATTGGAAAAACGAAAACACAACCATATCTAGCAAATATATGATACAACTCTCAATGTTACGTAATCTAGAATGTCGTCAAGGTGAAAACTCTCTCTTCAACTCAAAACATTGATGAAAAACCTTTAGGTGAAAAACTTGGGTCCTTTTTCGTCAATGCAATGTGTCCTCAACTATAAATTTTTTTTTTTTTTTTTGGGGAGGGGTTGGCAATGCTGGTAATTTGAACATGCTAAAGGTCCTCAAATCTGAATTCTTGAATAGTTTCCAGTTTATAAATAAAGCCCTCCGGCATATCATGGACTCACCACTATCATCGTAAAATCCATTGCCATTTGCCACTCAAATCAAATCCACTCTCATCTTTCCACCATGAATTTGATTCTTGCTGGTAGACTTTCCCTATTCCTTCCATTAATTTTATATATCGCTATAAAATACTACTTTTCTGGTAACTTTTTTGTATTTACCAAAAATCTAATTTAATTTATATTTGTTTGATTATCAGTAGGTGCATGGTATTTCGTCTCCTCAATTATTTGGTATCTTTTGTTATCTGATCAACCAGCTGCTTACCACAATCGGGACGGTGCCAACTACACAAGCACCGGGACAATCTTGATGCCCGAAGGTGCTTTTACCGTCCCGGATAACAATGCTTTCGGTCATTCCTTCAGGTTTTTATTTTTTTTTGGTACATCGTTAATTTTGTTAAAAAAAAAATGCTAATCATAATAATAATCAATTTTTGTGAATGAATTTCAGGGACTTCGAGAAAGAAAATCTGAGGAAGGCCATGGAGAAGGACTTCTACAAAAAAAACCACATCCATCAGACTTATGAATTTGTAAACAAATTAATCAAATTAAAGTTCATTAAATTGACATGTCACATGCAATATCCACTTAAAAATTAATCTTGCTAAAGGGTTTTTTTTTTTTTTTTTGGTGGATAATTAATTAATTTGGCAAGAACAAGAAAGTGGAGTATGGAAAGTTGAACAAGGCTATGATGAGCAGTAATATGGGAATGTTGTGAACTCCTGAACCAGTATGTGGACGAGAGCGATCCGGACCTTGACAAGCCACAGATTGAACATCTCCTCCAAAGTGCTGAAGCCATAAGGAAGGACTATGCCAACGAAGATCGGCTTCATCTCACTGCATCTTTTCATGGTTAATTATATCCTATTTACACGTACAGTATATATATGATGTTTTGTCCCATGCCTGTCATTGTGCGAGTCCCTGCTAGGAAGGGTCGTGCCACGGTCCACAAAAAATAGTTTGTGTACCATCAGATGATCGTATTAGGGACATCGTTATTATTTTTATTTCTAACACATAAAAATGGCACAGATCTAGGTAAGGTTCTGCTGCATCCAACATTTGGAGGTGAGCCTCAATGGTGTGTTGTGGGTAGGCTCATTTCTCCCTTCTCATTTGATAAATTTGAGTATATATGTGGATTATTGAATTAATTATATAATTTCAAGACCCCTAATTGATTTTGTTACTTTCCAGGTAAGACATGACACATTTCCGATTGGATGTACTTTCAGTGAGATTATTGTTCACTACAAGGTGATAATTTCCAATAATTCAATTCAAGCTTCCTTGTTTTATTTATTTAATAATTTTTTCAAAAAAATTAATCAATTTAAAATCACAATTTTCTTTCACTCAGTTTTTCAAGGAAAATCCTGATTACAAGAATCCCAATTTCAACACTAAATTGGGGATCTACACTGAAAACTGTGGACTGGACAATGTCACTATATCATGGGATCATGATGAATACATGTACTTGGTAAGCCACGTGTACTTAGTTCTTAATTATATGACCAATTAATAATTTGCTTTTATGAGGTATCCCATTAATCAAATTTTATTTGATTATTTAACTTACAGGTTGCAAAGGGGAATAACTCAACTCTACCACCAACTGCCCTTTTCATTATCAGATTCCATTCTTTCTATGCACTTCATACCGGTGGAGATATGGTTATCTGATGAATGATGAGGACAAAGAGATGCTAAAATGGCTGCATAAGCTGCATGTATTCAACAAATATGATCTTTATAGCAACAGCAAGGTGAAGATTAACCTGGAAGAGCTCAAGCCTTATTACCTCTCCTTGATTGAAAAGAATTGTCACCTTTTTCCACAATTTCCTAATTAATTAATATTTTTAACAAATTAATAGAATTGGACAAACATCTTAAACTTCTGAGTTTTTTAATATGCAGTACTTTCCAGCTCAGCTCAATTGGTGAAGGATAAAAGCTCAAGTGGTGAAGGATAAGCCCAAGTAAACGAGGCTTTGTCCCAAATTTGACTTTCAGTAGTAAAGATTGGGATTTCTGTTCTAAGTATTTGGCTTGTAGATTAAATTGTTTTTGTTTGTTATGCATGCAATGTAAAACTAGTGCTTTGTGAATAAAAATGTTAACCTTAATGCTTTCAAGTGTGATTTTTTTTTTTTTTTTTTTGGGGGACTCCAAAAACAATATTTTATTGATATGAATAAGAAAAGTAGTTACACATTTTGGGCAAACAAGCCCGCATATCAGATCATAGTTATTGAACCTGATTCGACTCGGTCCAACAATTCAATCGGTGAATTGGTATTGAAATCGGGGTGGGTTCTTCTAATGACCGAACAAGGAAGGAATCCGTCAGGTAGCACGGTTTAACCAGTAAACCAAGAAATCCGACCAGGTTTGGAAAAACACAACGGATTGTTTCTTTGAGGATAAAACCAAATTGTAATTGTCAAGTTTTGAACCAAAGATCTCTTAAATAGTAATAAAAGACCTTACCACCTAACCATGTAAGTTTTTTGTTATTATATACCTCTTTTTTATTTATATACTCTCCAAATTCAATTCTATGCATTAACTCTTTTTTAACTCTTCATGTGAAAAGGCTGTGTAAATATTAAAAAGTTACATTTATACTTAAAATTTTTTAATAAAATATATTTTTATCAATATTTTCACTATATATCTTGTATTTAATAATTTACAAATATTGTATATTAATAAAAAAATATATATTTAAGTGAACCCACCGGTTGAACCAGTAACTTATTGATCCATCTTCCTTGCCAAATTCCTTCCCGGGCCGAGTATAATAACTATGTATCAAACTATGCTTGCATTTGCAGTCATAAGGAGAAACTATGTTCCTACTTCACATCATTTAAATGAAACTCAGAAAAGTTTGCAACTTTATGACTTAGTTCATTTCCTTCTCTTTTTAGCATAAGTCAAATGACAAAGTAAGTTCAAAAATATCCATAAAAAACAAACCTAATCAACCATTCAAAAAATTTCTGTTGTTAATGTTATCAATCAAGCTTTTGGAATTAGATTGAAATTCAACTTTCTTCCAACCTTGTTGAATTGCATAGAGCAAAGCTTGCCTAAGAGCCAAAGTTTCTTCAACTTCAGCATCACTATTTCTATTCCGAGTAAAACCCCAAACAGCTAGCACTTCTCCTTTCTAGTTTCTAGCAACAATACCCTATCTAGTTTTGATCATCTTGTTGTCTATGGCAGCATCACAGTTAAGTTTTAATGCATCTCTCAAGTGGAATAGTCCAATAGTAGCAGTTGTTGGTGTCTTGGCTAGAAGCTAAACCCCTATGAAATTTGTTTCGGTTGGCACCCCCAAACTCCAGTCACTTCCCTAATGCCCACCAATGATCTGTTTTGGTTCTAGTTGAGTATTCTCAAATATAAACTTGTTCCTACACTCCAAATTTGCCAGATCACATTAGCAGTTAGCTGGATATACTTCCAACCATTTTATCTTAAAGATGTTTTTGTCATTGCCTTCCAACAACTCCAAATTCTATGTCTTTTATCGGTTCCTTCCCACTATATTGATGCAAAATCCCAGGCTCTTTGTGCATTAAAGCAGAAAAATACCATATGTTCTAGAGTTTTCTCAACATTTTCACAACATTTGCAGATCATGTCTCCCTTCCCAATCTTTCTGTATATAAGCTCATTGGTTGGTACAGCTTCATTTAAGCATTTCCAAATAAAATGCTTGATTTTGTGCTTTAACTCTAGAATGCCCATAAACATTTCTAGACTGTATATAAGCTCATTGGTTGGTATACCTTCATTTAAGCATTTCCAGATAAAATGCTTGATTCTGTGCTTTAACTTGAGTGCCCATAAACATTTCCAGACTGTTCTTCTCCCGGATTCTTCACTAGATTCGGCCTCCTTCTGAGCAGTTGCTACCTCTTTTTCTCCTCTTCCTTAGCTCTTCTATAGACTGATTTCACTGTATATTTACCAGTGTGAGAGTCTGTATATTCTTCTATCCTTTCTGGGCAAGCAGCTCAATAGAATGCCCATGATCAAATCCCCCATATCTCTGGTAAAAGTATTGAATATATTGCCCTTATCTTATTTGCCACCACAAATAAGTTTACAAACTTTCTCAGAATGCAGCCTTCTGGTTTACTAACTATTTTCTAACGCTTCTTGCCATCTACAGTCCATTTCTCATTCCAAATATTAATATCATTCTCATATCCTACTCTCCATCCTAAATTATTCCTTAATAATGTTCTGTAGCAGATAATATACATTTCCATATTCAAGAGACAGATGAAGGATCTTACAATATAGGATATTGGAATCTTTGTAATATTTGGCTTTAATCACCTTGCTAACTAGTAGATTAGACTCCATTATATACGACCAAATTTGTTTGGCTAGCAAGGCAGAATTGAAGCAACTAAGAACCCTAAAACCCAGCCCACCTTTTCCCTTCACTTCTATTATTCTTTCCCAACTCAACCAATGCATTTTATCCCCATTTTCTCTTGAACCTTACCAAAATCTTGCCATTTTCTATAGCATAGGTAGGCATGGCCATGAGAACTGCTTTCAATAAGATCTCCTTACCAACTTGACTCAGAATCTTGCACTTCCAATTGAGCAGTTTTTGATCAATTCTTTCTCTAATAAAGCTAAAAATCTTATTCTTAGATCTACCAATCACCATTGATAGTCCCAAGTATTTACCATTACTAGATTTCTTCATACCCCCTTATTCTCTTTGGTTGTTTCTATCTTACAATTTTTGCTAAAAAAAAACTAATGACTTAGTGTAATTCACTAGTTGACCAGATGCTAATTGATATTTTTTGAGGATTTCCATCACAACTTTAGTTTCCCTCTTATGAACCTTGCAAAAAATCAATGAATCATCAACAATGTGACACTACTAGTCATTCTCTGCAAATCTGCATACCAGTCATCTACTTCTTATCTAAAGCGTGATTAAACAAGTTGGTTAATCCTTCAGCACAAACAAGAAACAAGGGGAGAGAGGATCTTCCTATCTAACGCCCCTACTAGGTTTGATAAAACCTATCCTTTACTGACAAAGCAAATACAAGCCATTATCCATTTGACAAAAATTGGACAAAAGCCCATCTTCATCATCATTCTCCTTAAAAATTGCCATTCCAATCTGTTGTAAGCTTTAACCATATCTAATTTAAAGCCATAAAACTTGTATTAGCTCTCTTTTTATTTTTTTAGATAGTGGATATATTCATGTGTAATTACAACATTGTCCTATAATTTGTGTCAGCCATTGACAAAAGCTGATTGATAAGGACTGATATAAACATCCAAAACCTTTCTCGTTCTCTTAGCAAGAATGTTTGCAATGATCTAATACAAGACATGGCAAAGGCTTATAGGTCTAAAAAGAGTGAGATTGGTAGGGTCATCAACTTTAGGAATCAAGGTAATAAGAGTATCATTAATGGACTTCACAATATTATATGGGTGGAAGAAACTTTTGATAGCTAAAATAGTGTCATTTTTAATGATGTACCAAAACTTTTGAAAACAAGTGGGATGTCATGCCATTGGTACCAGGTTCTTTGTTGGGATTCATTGAAAAAAGTTAATTTTTAATTTCAATTTCATCTAATGAAGCTCTTTGTACTCACAATCTCAGTAGCTATATCTCCTTGAATTCACACCAGTCCCCATTTCTCTTTTGAAGCTTAGTAATACCATTTCTTCTTCTCCTATTGATAACAAAGGCATGAAAAAAGTTAGCATTTTGATCTCTTGTCTAGCAGTCATTTGATCCTAAATTTTTGATGTCAAAACACACATTCTTCACTGCAAGCCAAACTCATGCCCATTTTCAACCTTTCCAATTGATCCTTCTTATCATGGTGGTTAGATTGCCACAACTGTTTAATCTAATCCTTTTCCTGTTTGATCTTCTGTGCAAAATTGTGTCTGATATAGTTGTTCCACCATAACAATTTTATGTGAAAAACAAAATCCATGAACCCATGGTATTAAGTAAGCCCCAATATTACAGTACTAGTTTTCCAAAGCCACAAGTCATTAGTTTGGATTAATAGGTAATTAAGTATTATAAAGAGGTTAATTGTTAAATATTAAAAGTTGAGAATTAATATATATACTTAGAGTTAAACAAGAATACGATATATTATATTGAGAGTTAGGGTTACCGTCATTTTAGGAAGAAAAGAAAAAAAAAAACTATAGCCTATTTCCGTACATGGATTTGAGATTTGGCAGTAAGCGTTGGCCTACTACCAACAGCAACAGTTAATGAATTGGATGGTTGCATGAACAGAATATGGTCCAAGAATTAATTGAAGATGTGGCCATAGTTACGTTATCAAGGGTTATAGGTAAGGATTTGCAAGTTTCAGATTATCCAAGTTTAACTTACGTGCTTTGGGTTATTGGAATGTAAGTGGTTCTAACCACTTTTATGTTTTAAAAAGTTTTTTATGAAAATTATATTTTTGCAAAATATTAGGTTACATACAAAATTGAAATCGAGAATGGTTAATTTAATGTTTCTTAATATGAATCTAGTAAGTGACACTTTGATTGAATACAATGACGGTATGATGTATGATATCTTATTTTGATATGAAAAATTACCTGGCTCTTGGAATAACTTTGGTAAGCTCGGTGACAGCTAGCTTCCTATCGCTCCACCAAGTGGAGGGTAACTGGTCTATGTTTGACTCCACCTAGCGAAAGGTAATTGGTTAATGTCTGGCCCTTGTCTAACGGATATAAAATTAGTACTGGAGAGTATCTAGGTAGTCGATCAAACCTCAAAAAACCCCTGAAGCCAATGTTATAAGTATGTACGATGAATATGTGTTGTTATTTTTTGATTTTTCTCTGTATTACGAATATGAAATATTCATTTTTTTTTCCATTTACATATATGTAATTATTTGAAACTTGTAATTTTTATAAAATTGTAAACATATATACACGCACACGTACACACACGCTCTAACGCATAACGTACTCAATCTGGTGAAAGAGAATTTGGACTACTTACTAGAAAAGTATTTGTTCAGCCCATTATATAATATTATTTTGGAGGTGTTCATAGTACTTTAAGGCAAATGATTGGATATTTGAACTTTTGAGCCTAGTGTCCTCATAGAAATTGATCTTGGGAATTTCTTGTTCTTAGATGGCCAAGAAGTGGGTGGAGATCATGACGCAATAATAGGTAACATTTTAGTAAATTTTGTATCAATTTAGTGATTGGTTTGTGTTATTACTCTTAGAGGATTGTACGAAAAGACAAAATAATAAGTGGGTTTGGCCTTTGAATCAATTGAAGCCATAGTGAAAATTGGAAGATGTGTAAGGTGTGGCAAGTTTTGAGAACAAAACTTACCTTAATAGGAGTAGAATGTGAAAACCCAACATGAACCCATGGTATTAATTAAGGTCCAATGTTAGAAGTTTTTCAAACCCACAAGTTATTAGTTTGGATTAATATGCAATTAAGTATTACAAAGGTACTAATTATTAATTATTAAAAATTGAGAATTAATATATATATATATAGAGAGAGAGAGAGAGTTAAACAAGCATATGACATATTATATTGAGAATTAGGGTTACCGTTATTTTAGGGAGAAAGGAAAAAAATTAGAACCCAAGGCTGCATTGTAGTAACCTGTTTCTATCCATGGATTTTGAGATTTGGCACTAAGCATTGGTCTGCTGCCAAATTTTGCTCTTTTTTTTTTTTAAAAAAAAGGAAAACAAAAAATTTGTGAATTGGATGGCTGCATGGACAGAATAAGGTGATCCAAGAATTAATCGGAGCATGTGGCCACAGTTACGTCATCAAGGGTCATAGGCAAGGATTTGCGAGTTTTGGATTATCTAAAATTAACTCATATGCTTCGGGTTATCAAAATGTAAGTGGTTCTAACATCTTTCATGTTTTAAAAAGTCTTTTTATGAAAATTACATTTTTTTTCAAAATATTATGTTACATACAAAATTCGGATTGAGTATGATTAATTTAATATTTTTTAATATGAATTTAGTAAGTGACACTTTGATTGAATACGGTGATAGTGTGATGTATGATTTCTTATTTTGATATGAAAAATTACTTGCCTCTTGGAATAACTTGGAGATATCAATGGGAGCTAGTTTCTTATTACTCCACCTAACAGAGGGTAGTTGGCCTATGTTTGACTCTACCCAGTAGAGAATAGTTGGCCTATGACTGACCTTGTCTAAACAGGTATAACAGTTAGCGTTGGATATCCAAGCAGCCGATTAAACTTTAGAAAATCCTTGAATTTCTAATGTTATGAGTATGTGCGATGAACACGTATTGTTATTATTCGATTTTATTTTATGTTACGAATATAAAATATTCATTTTTTGCCACTTACAGATATACAATTATTTAGAACTTGTGATTTTTACAAAATTTTGTGTGTGTGTGTGTATATATATATATATATATATTTATACGTGTATATATATAAATATATATATGTGTGCATGCTCTAATGTGTGATCAAACGCGATTTTTAAAATTATATTTATGTAAATCTTCTAATACGGTGAAAGGCGATTTGGTGTACTTAGTGGGAAAATGTTTGCTCATCCCATTATATAATATTATTTTGTAGGTGTTCATAGTACTTTGCAAGTGATTGGATATTTGAACTTCTAAGTCTGGTGTCCTCATGGAAATATGAGGGCACGGCGTGTTGCAAACCCTGATTTTGAGGCGTGACAAATTTGACCCTGCAATTCCTAATTTTCCTAGTGACTTTAAACATCCTAGAGCCCTTATTATTGATTTGCCTCCCAAGCTTCATATACGATTTTAGTCATCCCTTCTTGAGAAGACTATCTTTTATCAAAATAAAATCTTTGCTTTCTTCTCATTTTCCCAGGATTAGTGTCAATCACAAGAACATTGTGATCAGATGCCTGTTGCTCAATATGCTTACACATAACTCTATCATGTGCTCTGATCCAATAACCAGTACTATCCCACAAATTGCTCTAAGTGCAGGGGACCCCTTTCATAACCTATATCCACCATATTATTCATTTGAATGAAACTTCTGAACTCCTGGGAACTTCTCTCAGATCTCATCCTACTTACCCATTTCCCCTCATTAGAAACTACATCATTGAAATCGCCAACTATCAACAAGTTGTTCCACCAAATGGTTCTCCAACTATCAATCTTCCTCCACTGTTCTTTCCTCATTGCCTCTATAGTACTCAAATACAGAACAATGGACCACTACGTATTTTCACCATTATCTTCCTAATTTGGGCTTCAATAGTAAAAATGAAGAAGTAGGTAGAATAGTTTTCACTCTTGAATCGTTATTCCAGACTAAGGCCATTCCACCAGCCTTGCCAACTGAGTCAACAAAAACTCCTTGATCACATTTTATTTTCTTTTTAATAGAAAGCATAAAATTTTTGTTATTTTGTCTCAAAAAGGAAAATAATTTTAGGGGAATGGAGCCTCATTGTCTTCTTGAGGTGGGAAATTGTCAAGGAGCTCCCTGCCCTTCAACAATTCCACACTAAAACTCTCATTGGATATAAGGAGGCTTATAAGTCTGGCCTATTTTATTTGATTTGTTATGGTTATGGTCATTTGATTTAGTTGTAATAAAAAGAATAATGAATAGAAAAGAATAATGGCTTGAGTCGCGCATCTACAGCTAATTTACGGTAGAGCCGAAGGTTCCATCGGAACAATTTTATATTTAAGTTCGGGGTTCCTCGTCTCTTTTTTTTTTTTTTTTGAAAAAGGGGCCTCCCTCAGACATGGTGAAATTTGCCTTATAACGGTTACTTCTGCATTTTTCTAAGTTGAACATCTAACTCAGCCTCCTCAATTTTCCCTTCCCCCAAATTTCTTGATAGCTTGCTCCTTTTGCCTAAAACATTGTTGTCACTGATATTTCCATCTATTTCCTAAAATGGAACTCTGCTTCTTGTGTTCCTTTCAATAATCCTTATACCCCCATTGTTTGGCTGAACTGGTTTCTTCGATTATCTGCTAAAAGCATCAAGGTCTACATACATTTTACTTCCTACCTAATTATCCATAGGGATTTGGTTCTAGTTTGTACTCACAGCATTTCTTAATTCTACAGTTGTATCCTTCCCGTCTTTTCCTTCATTTAAGAAATCCCCAATCTAAGTATGATACTCCTTGGTCTATTCCTCACTCACTTTCTTTGAACTTCCCCAATCTTGTTTTAGAGTTCTCCAACCAAAACACCCTAACTAAAATACTCTGGTCACCTTCACCAATTGGTCCAGGCACCTCCATGTTGTTTCTTTCTTCCATGAGACAAACCTGGGAAGTAATGACATTTGACTTATTAGTAGATTTTATGGAGCCTAAAAGCCTTTCCTAAAGGGCCCGGTGATCTTTGGTTAATGCTATTGTTCGTTCTTCCTCCTCATTACCTTTGTTATGATTTCCTCCTCCTTTCTTCAGGGAATTGTCTCTTAATCCTTCGGCTATTAACCATGCCCCGAACTGGTTGTTAGTCGGGCACCTCACCTCTTTATCCACCTTACTACAATTTCTGTCTATATGACCTATGATCCCACAAGCATAGCAAAAATCCGAATATCTTTCATACTTGAAGTCTATCCATTGTCTTTCTCCGTTCATTCTCATAGTACCTCTACATAAAGGTTGAGTAGAATCAAGATCTACCAATATTTTTAGCTACTTCCCTTCTTTACTTCCTGATTTAGGAATTAGAACCTTCTTGACATCTTGAAAGATTTCACCTGTTTCAAAACCAACTTCCTTACTTATCCAGTGCATAGGAAGACCCCAGATTTGAGATCCACATGAGTATGATGTTAAATGTAACTTTATCATTCTCAATTCTAGTCTTCCATTTCTGAATCAAATCTGGTTATCAATAATCCATGGACCACCTTCCAAAACTCTGAGTAAATCAATTTCTCTTTCAAACCTAAATTGGAACAAGTTCACTCCAATTTTAGTTACACTAAGATTCTTGGTGCAACTCCAGTCCTGAGTGACAAAATTCTTTACCCCAAGAAAATGCACAACCGTCTCCCCTATAATTTTCCCAACCAGGCTCAACTTACATAACTTAATGCATCTTTCAACTTCATTCAGACTTATTTTTATCCTCTATTTTTTTCCTTCCCAGAGAGGACAAAATTTTTAAAAGCTACCAAAACCTCCTCCTCCATGAGACTAAGGTACTAATAAAGAATACCTTATTCTACTAAAAGAGTTAGACTTGAACCAGTAGATGAAAATTCAATTAAAATTTTTAACAGTGGAACCCCAAACAAAAATCAACAAAAGAGGCATCTAAAACAAACAGAAGGAACAAAATAAATGGTTGAAGAAACAAGGAAAAACAAAGTTAAGGTTTTTAAAGAAGTTCAAATCTAGGAAGATCTAGTTATAATTGCACATAAATATTAATAACATGAGAGGAACACATAATTTTAGGTATTAAAATCAGAGTTTACCTCCTTAATTGTCAGATCTACTTGTGTTAAGAGACATAAATGACTCCCAGCATCCTCTGATTCATCTTTAAATTTTAGATCTACTTCTCTCACATCTATAAATGACTTCCAGCATCCTCACCAAGTCAAAATGAATAAAAAAAAAAAAAGATATTACGGCTTCTAAAAGTGAATCGTGTTGGGATGAAAAAATCAGGAAAGAAAGGCATAAGTTTAGGGATTTAACAAATTTTTCGGGTTAGGAATAAGTGCTTTTTAGGCTCTCACAGTGAAGGAAAGAGTCTCTAAAATTAGAAAGAGAAGCTCTCATCTAGAGAGAGAACATATCAATTTTTTTCTAATGGTTTAGAACTACTAGTGTCAAAGCCTTCTACATTGTGTGCTTTTTTCCTATTAATTACTTGTAAATAATGAATTTTGGACAGGAAGTGTAATCAATAGCCTCCAAAAACAATTCAGTTGTAAGGGTCCACAAGAGGCAGGCCAGCAATATCTTTACGATGGACTTTTGGGCCAAAATTGAAAAGACGTTATTTATAAGTTTTCTGGGCTAAAGCCCAAAAAATTTAAATCAAATCAATAGTCAAATATTTTTTGGATGTAAACTTTCCCAAAAAGAACCCAAACACCTTTAAATCAATTAATGATTTTACAGCCGAAAATAAAAAAGAAATATACATAAAAGAGAAAAGAAACTAAAACCTATTGTCATATTCGTCTTCCATAATCAGATACATGGATGATGAGAAAATATATAGTATTGATACTATTTATGATGTAAAATACAACCGTTTTGAAAGCCCAGCTAAAAATAAAAATTAAAAAGCAGCTAAATTACCCAAACATTCCCCACAGTAGAAGACACTTCTATCCTCTATGATTAGGCCCTGAACCGCTAAACCTCAACTGGGCATTGTTCAGGCAAAAAGCGCTATGCATATTATTTGGGCTTGAGCCCACTTCTTCTTTTGTTATGTTCTTTCTTTTCTTCTTCTGAATGGAGGACTAGTTTCAACTTTCAAGAAATTTGAAGTGTTTTACTTGATCAAATGTTCAAGACTTAGTAAAAGAAGTTAGGTCTATTGATGAGGGAAAATTCTATCATCAAATATTTATTTGGTTTTAGAATAAACAATTTGTAGATGACAAAATAACAATATATAATTCTTAGGTTTATCTTTTGTACACTGTCAGTGTAGAAAATTTTTTATACCATTAAGCGTAAATAGATATCACATATGCAGAAATGACATTTGAAATTTACCAAAGTATATGTGGCATACTTTCATGTTCAATAATATAAATTTTTTTTTACAACGACAGTACATGAAAGATTAATCCTAATGCTTAATGCTGCGCGAAATCTTTAGAAGACATATTAATTTCATGTCACAAATAGAAATTTGGAAAGAGATAAGTTAGGCTACAGGTAAAATTGTTCATAAAAAATTTCGCAATGTTGGACTACAAAGTGATGTGACGACTTAAAGAATTATGAAATATCTCACCTACGCCACTTCAATTTGTTTGCAACAGATGCAATTTCATTATAGGCCGGAGAAGTTCTTCCGTCCATGGTAATGAAGTGTTGATTGTCCCCTCGTGAAAAATAGTAGTACTTGAAATGGATAAATATCCAGTTTTTTATTTTACTTGTAGATCTTATGGTGTAAATTAAATTTAACAAAATTTAGGATATGAGCTGATGTATATAAGATTTTTTAAAATTTAATCATGGCCACAAAATTTATAATTGAGACTAAAAATCAGATCTATCTAACTATTTTTCCTTGAAATGTGTTGATTGTGACCTCGTGAAAAATAGATGATGCATTAGCTTCTGTGTCGTAGGAACCAAATGTTGCCTTCACTTTTTCCCAGCTGTAAGAAGATCGCTACCACAGTTGAATGAAAGTCCCCCAAAATTGCCCCCGTCACCAGGCACAAAACTAGGGTAGTGGAACGTAGTACCGATAACTTTTTTTTTTCTTATTTTTTTTTTTAGTAAAAGAAAAAAATTAGAAGGAATGAAGGTTATTTTTATTTTTTGTTTCAAAGCCAAGGTAGGTCAGTTTTCCATGGAGAAAATATTACCATAAATCCGATTTTTGACTCCACGTGTAGACCTTGCAGTCAAAATTAAATCTTGTTTACATCAACTTATATCATAGATTCCATAACATTTAATTCACAGCACAAGATCTACAAGTGATGTATTAAAAATCAGGTCTACCTAAATCTATCCCTTTCCATGATATTTACATATGGCTACCAAACAAGAAATTAAGAGGCATGGGAGTCAATTTGATCTTTTTAATCATTTAAACGTCCTGTTTATTACTTGAGTCAATTCTTGTTAATTATCAATAATTCATACTTACCATCTAAATCAATTCTTAATGAGTTAATCTACCGATAATTCATATTTACTATTTGAATCAACTCTATTAACTATTAATAACCTCTATAGCACATTACAGGAATCAAATAATACTACATTTGAGTGTGACATTCAACGGTGCCACTTACATATCTTATCATTGTCACTTGCTTCTGTCACATTTTTTTTTTTTTATTTAGTTTATGAAAATATGTCCTACAACAGCGGCAACTTGAAAAAGTGGATGATCTTCATCCAATCTAATTAATCCTTGAACCATTATCATCTATTCTAATTACTGTTAATAATAGAATCCATCGTTACTGAATCTAATGGGGTCTTTTTAGACGAAAATTATTCACAAGTGTTGAACTCTAATATCCTAAGCTTGCTTGCTTAGATTTTCTTTCCATATTCTATTGTCAGTAGGTTATGTTCGGATACCTTTGGTATTACATAGAAAGTTGACATCTCTTTTAATTTATCAGACATCCATACACTTATCACAAGATCATATAAATTGTACTAAATTAGTACAGGTTATACTTGTATGGTTCAGTTTGTTTGATAATATATATATATATTGAATGTGTGGCATGGAGAATAAGGTGGGCATAAGTAGGTAAGAAAAAGAAAGGCTATACATAGATATGTCCAAATGTTTGAATATCAGTAGCTAATTTTTCTATAATTACTAAAGATCCCAGCTGCCGACATGCATGGATTGTTTTGATAGTGATAATTATTGATTTTTTATATGAGATGTGATCGAAAACCATAGAGCACAACTTCCCCCACACCCTGTTAAGCTAAAATAAATTATCTATTTAGGTTGTAGGATTGAGTTCAAGGAGATGACAATGATAATCAAATTAAAGGTAGTGAATAAAAAATAGGAGGCCCAAATCCAACTCAAATTCCAAGCAATCAAAATGATACCCCAACGAAGGCCCTTAAGAAAAGGCACCTTGACTTGTGTAACTGTGCCCAAAACATTTAAGAGAAGTGGTAAGTAATTTGTAAATAATAAATATAAATGTAGTATTAAAAATCGTATTGATTGTACTATTTTTTAAAGAATTTTTCTTTGCGAGAGACCTAATTTAAGAGATTAGGCTTTCTTGCGTGACATTTTAATATTACCGACCTGAATTTTACATTACAATCCTACAGACAAAAATAAAAGTTCTTTTTCTACCGAAGGTAAGTTCAATTAGAGAATCTAGACCCAGTCTAGGGTAAAAATTTCTTCGGAATCTTCGTCATAATTGATCTAGCCACATAGAAAAGAGCCTGACATTATAACACATGCTTTTGTATCCACATCATGGACTACATTATTTCCGAAGCCCATTATTAGTCCCATATTACCTCAAACAAAAACTAGAAATCGCTCCTAAACTTGGAAATAGTGTAGGAGTGAAAATGACAATAGATTACTGGCCTTTACTTGCATTCAACGAGATTTTCCAAATCTCATTAAAATTGACACATCCAAATTTCAGATGTTACTTCTCCGGTAGGACAAATATTTAAGTAGACGTCTAATTCAGATTTTTTGTTCCACTCATAGATCTTGTAGTTTGGATTAAATTTTAGAGAATTTATAACATCAGTTGATGTTAGCAAAAAATTTTAAGATTTAATTCCGACCACAAAATTTATAAATGAAATCAAACACCAAATCTACTTAAGTATATTCGCTCCGATAGAAGATAGAATTATCAGGGCAAGGTTAGGAATACCGATCAACCCGAAGCATGATTAGCCATAATCCCCATTCCCCACCAAACATACCCCAGGCCTCATTACCACATGCAATAGGCTTTATCAGTTCTCAATTCTTTCATTTTCATGACAAGAAAGCTTTCCACTAAGAATTTCCAAAAGTAAGTCCAAATTTCACAATTTTTTAAACATTCTTCAATCTTGTTGATAACAAGAAATTTTTTAGTCTTTCTGCAAGAGTTCTTGGCTAGATGTCGTTATACTAACAACTTATCGATCCCCTTGTCCTACAAATGAAAATTGAGAAAATTGAAATGTGAAAAAAAAATAGTTGTTGAACTAATGGTTTGTAATAATTACGTCTTACTTCACTTGCATCTCTTAATTTATACTCATTTCTCACTTTATATCTTCAATTTTCAAAATTCACGTTATTTCAATCAAAATTTTAATTCGTTATCAAAATTTATTAATATTTTAATTGTGCACACCACGTACTTGAAGCGGACTATCCATGAAATTTCTTGACGCTAATAAAAATTACTCCAAAGTAAGGTGGATCTGATAGTTCAAGAAGCAGTGCATCCAAAACTTAAAATTGAGATTATAAATTGAGAATGTCACAAGTTATGGAATGCAAATTAAAATTAATTTAACTATTATTACAGATTTTAGATATTTTGTTAAATTTTATTCTTTTTTTCATAAATTTAGTGATAGTATATAAACTTTTCAAGTAATATTAAATATGTAATCATCCAAATGTACTATTGGTTTGAACGGTGGAGTCGAAGTTGATGCAAATCTTGATGGGAAGGAAAAAGAGAAGACGACAGAAAAAAATAGACCACGTTTAATGAACCGGGCCTCATGGAGTTTAGACCGTTAGCGTACCATTTACTCGGATAGGCAATAGCGGCCAGAGGTTGTGCCTGTTACACATCTACAACTTGGTCGGTTAGCTATCAAATGCTGAAAGAAATTCGAGTTCGAAATTGATTATGATTAATTTTGCATTTGGTTGAGCATGTGTAAAAATTACTCTAATTTGCTGAAAATAAGTTGTTAGTACATATTAATACTGGAGTGAGGAATAAATCTATATCCTTCAAAGCTATTTTCTTAACAAATAAACAAACCAGGCAAGTTATAGTAGAATTACATTATTCTCTCCATTCTATTTATTTGTCACGGTTGACTTTTAAAATTCAATCTTGTTTGAATTTTTAATATATCTATAGTTTTAAGTTTCAATGTGGTTATGTTTGTATAAATTTTATTCGTTTTAAATAATTTCTTAAGAAAATCAAATAAATATATATACATTATTTGTTATAAATATCTCATTGATTTGTTTAAAAAAAATTAATTGTAGCAAATAAATACTCTTATATTTTGAAATAACTGTCACCTTTAGTTGGTGCATATAAATTAAAAAATTTATTAAATTATATCAATTTTATAAAAAAATAATTTAAAAATAATTAAATTATAATTTTATATTAATATTCTAATATATTATCTTTCCCTCATTAACGTGTCATTAAAAATAAAAATTAAAAAAATTTATTTAATAATTTTTTAAAATAACAAATAATATAATATAAAATAAATTATCTAAAACATCAATTATTTTTAATACGAATTGACTACGATGGAGGATCCTAGGCCCCCAAAAAAAAAAAAAAATTGAGATCTGTCTCTTATGTAAAGTGCGAGGACGCGTGTGCATAAAAATGGGAAGTAGTCACATGCGTAGTAGGACAGATGGATAGAAATATACACAGGACGTCTCATATCAATGCCTCGTACGGCGAACTGAGAATTAGATTTTGTCGGATAGTGGAGGATTGGCATGAGGGACGTGATGTGTCCAATTGTCCCCAATGTGGTGGCGCCCTTCTATTTACTCCTCGTGGATCCCTCACGTGATACTGCCCCACCCAGAAATTTTTAATAAATAAAAATCATGAATATTTGGTTCACAATTATCTATATTACTTTAAACTATTCAAATAAATTAATTTATTTTTGAGTTAATATTTATATATTTATATATCAAAATATAAATATATAATACATATATAAAAATAAAATTTAAAATTCAAACAATTTACGTACAATATATATATATATATATATATATCTAGATATATATAAGATATATTATATCCTTATATTTATGTGGGTGTTGGGTTTACGCACTCATCCATTAAAAAGTCCTCGTTATTGATTGATTATTCCTCCCTCGTCCTTTCTTTTTCTAACCAAGGAAAAACTCCCCATTCCCTAAATCTTGGGTTGCGTATTTCTTTTGTGGATATTCCTCAACTCCAAGAAATAACCATTTGTGGGGTGTTGGCGTTGCCCAACTTATTTTAGTCTTTCCTTCTTTTAGTGACAAATCACCCTCATTGATGAAATGGGTGTTTTTTTAATAAAAATTTTAAAAAAGGTATTATTGTTTATTTATTTAAAAGAGTCCATCTATATTCCTTAAAGAATTTTAGACTAAAATTATAATAACACTTTATTAAAAAAAAGCACATGTGTAATGAAAATGTGTTGAACATTTTGATTAAAGGATTTTGTAAATTTTTTTTGAAAACAATAAGAGCAAACAAATTTCTAAAAAAAGAAAAAAAAAAAAAAAAAGGTGCTGTCAACATGAATTCACTCTACAAGACAAGAGCCATGCAGCTTGTTATAGGCTGTTAATTCAAAATTTAAGCAGTTACTCCAACTATTAATTAAGTAAGCCCACAGAGTGGGTTATTATATTTGTACCTTTTAAGCTTATTAGCTAGGCATACATTTCTTTCAAAATGCTGTATTTATTAGGCATACATTGAACTGATTTACCGTCTCAAGCAGTTCAGTGTATTAGAATTAGTATTACAACTTCTTTGATCAAGAAGAAGGAAAATTCTAATTTCTGTGACGAAATTATTTTGTTGTACATTAAAATTTAGTATAATATAATATCACATACTTTAGAAAAAAATATATATATATAATTTCTTTTAAAAAATTATTCTTTTATACTTTACATATTTGTACAGTATAACAATATATGTTTTAAAAACTTATACTGTACAAGTTTTTAAAACCAAATGAATGATTTTTTAAATAGAATTGTAGAATTTTCTAAAAATTTATATTGTATAAGCGTTTAAAATTAATGGGATGGTTTCCTCAACGGACTGCGGAATTACCCTAAGAAGAATGTCATTTTAACCTTATATAAATTTGAGTTTTTTTTTTTTCTCCAAATCCTCGACAAAAAAAGATTTGTGACCAAATATTTTAAAGTATTTGTATTTTAACACTCACATTTTTTAAGTGTATGAATTAATGAATTAAATATTGTACTCCCAGTCAAAAAAATTCTCTACTAGCTTACCATGCCCAACAGTGCATAGCAATTCTTACTGCGTACATGCGACCCTTCAGAGTACGTAATATAATTTAGAGTAACAAAATTGTATCAAACGATTTACAATTCTGAATGTATAGTTTCTCATTATAAAAGCGGTAAAGATTATGAAGCCGATGAAATAAAATAAGATAAGAAAAAAAATAAAAATAAAAATAAAACCTTTGTTGTTAAGTAAATATCATGCCATATTTTATTAAAGTAACTAAGGACTTGTCTCAAAAGCTCCCAAAGAACCTGGACGGACGTATTGAGTACAAAGGAAAAAGAGATGGCTTGAGGACAAAGACCGAGTACTTAATAATTTGAGATAAAGATAAACAAAATAAGAAAAAATTAATGAATATAAGATAAAGACAAACAAAATAAAAATTAAACTTAAGCCACAAATAATATTTTGCATCATTACCTAAATAAATTTCTCAATCATTTTTTCTCACATACATTTTAATTCAAAAAATTGTTACAACTATTTATTTTTAAAAATAGCTAAAATAATAACTGTCTAACTAGGTCATATTAGACTCATTACTTGCTCATTCTTTCACGAAATGACTAGAAGTCAGCTGATAATTGTATCGCAAGTCATGAAGTATTGAAGTACTGTTTCTTTCTCAAAATTTTGAATTTCGGAAGAAAACATTTTTGAGACTTTTGGAAATGACTACTCAGTGGTGCAATTTCTTTTCGTGCAAGTCACCAAACTTATATACTTGATGTCATTGCTACTGTACTCATAATAAAGAGCAAGGAAAAATAGAATGGTTAGAAAAAGTTAGGCTCACTAAAACAGTACAAGTTTTGCAAGAAAATTAATAATAATAAAAAAAAGATGTTCAGAATTTTGCTTTTTGTGCCTTTATTTAGTAAGGGATTATTGTAAAATTAACAAAAGTTGATAAAGTTTAGGTGCTAATCTGTACTTGTAAGATTTCGAGCACATGGCTTCCTTAATGCCATATGAAACACTTGTATAGTATGGGTACAGCTGCGTGTCCTTTTTATTCGCATTTTGGTCTACATAAACGGAATACAAATTAGTATTTTTTATTCTAAGACTCAATTATTGATTGTTATAGATTTTTTTTATTTTTTAAAATTCACTTCTCTCCCCATGATCATAAGTAATTATACGGAAAGTGTATTACTATTTAAATTGTATTTCGTCATCAAAATTATTATACTAGCAAATAACGAATATGGTACTAATGGACACCATAAAACTTGACAACCCGTATAAAGAAAAAAAAAAAAAAGGATTGGACAGAGATTATCTGTTGATGAAGAATCATACATCACAATTTCATAGGACTAGGATACACGTACAAGTGGAAACACAAAAAACCCATCTAAAGTAAGGCTAGAGGAATTAAATGCTGGTTCAAAGAAAATTTGACGAGATTTTATATCATCTTAACATAGAATATAAATTAAAAAACATAATTTAAACAGTCAAGTATAGTTGAAGATAGAACTAAAAAAAGTGGATGAGGACATACTAGTTAAATTTCTTTATTCAATTACATGGAAGAAGGAGACTAGTGAATAGAGCCCATTAGGATTAACTTAAATGTTAAGTAGACTAATTTGTTCTAATAAAAGTTAAAAGTTCAATTTTTACTATTTTTAATCTTTTATTAATGAATAATCTGTAAATACTAGTATAACTTACAAAATATGTTGATCATTTCTCTTACCCAATGAGGTATATGTGCCTACCCTCCATCTAAAGAGAGAGACACTAGTGAATAGTGAAGTCATGTGTAGCATGGTAACCTTAGCTATTTCTAATTTGACAAATTTTTACTACTTCAATTTTGGGTTATTTTTGGAACGATATTTAAGTACGAAAGACAAAGTTAAAATGTTCCATTAATTTTAAAGCGAAAATTCTTGAGGATTTTGTAATTTGGTCAAAAGTTGTCTTTCTATTTTTATTTTTTTTTGGGAGAGGTTGAATTGTATTTTGATTTAGTATATTAGTGGAAGATTTTGTTGTTGTTAAGTCCTTATAGTCATCGGGCTACAATCACGCCAGGCCTATCTCTTTGATCACGGAAAAATAAGATCAACATCATACCTCGTCATGGCATTTTTTCCATTACTTTGAATATTTTTTAGGTCTTTGAGAATTGAAACTCCAACTATTTGAGGAGCACGATGACGATTTACTACCTTATTGGGCAACCAAGAGATTTACAGGACTGGTTACATACTTACATTTGCCCCTTACACACTATCGACAATGGGACAGTGGAGAGGACGAATTAATCCATTATATGTCATTCCACATCCCTTCAGACAGTCTTTAAAGAAGAGAAAATGATTTTAGTATTCTCTTATATTTGATATTTGTATTTGTTTTAATCTCTTATATTTAAAAAATAATATATTTTAATCTCTCACAAACTCAAAACATACTATAATAATTTTCTGGCACAATTATAAATATATTTCTGTCTTAAATAATCACATATATATCACATGTAATATTTTTTAAGGGTAAAATTGTCGACATGTAAACTTAAATACTAATTATCTTAAAAAGAAGAGGGTTGGAGTAACTGGAATAGGATGTGGCAGAAGGAAACAATAAGGAAGGGGAATAGGGGTAGTGGTGATAGTAGGTGAAAATTTTGAAATGGTAGGTGGAAGAGAGGTTTTAGGTAATATTATTTAGTATATAGAATTTATGTGTTAGTAATTTTATCTATGAAAAATATAACTTATGATATGCAAATGAATATTACAAGCTAAAATATGTCTAAAATTGTATCAAGAGATCAAAATAATATATTTTATATTTGTAATAGATTAAAATGCATTATTTTAAATGTGAAAGAACTAAAAAGTATAAATATGAAATATGAACGACAATTAAGACTATATTCCTTTAAAAGAAAACAATTTGCTCTTGCAATTAAGCATATTCTGAATTTTCAATGAGCTTTTAACATCTATGCTTCCTAAATTTACTATAAATGATTTAGGTGAGAATGTCTAAAGTATTATTAAGTAGTTGATGATACAAGGAGTGATCTCTTAGTAAGAATTATTCATATGACATATATTTAGAAATCTTATAAGATAAACTTGTAAGTCATAAGACTAGTTTAGCATCCATATCAAACGTACGACTATATATTCTTTATCAAATTAAACAAGTCAATTTTCTGGGAGGGACTGATCAAGAACTACCGATCAAGGATTTGGATCTAATTCAAATACTTATAAATAAAGACTTACTCCATCATTATACATACGTCAGAAATAGCACAAAAGAGGCCACAACAAGATAATACAAAGCTATGAACTTTATACAATACAATTACATTACATCTCTTTCTATCCTCTTTTTCTGTAACATAAACTACACAACAGTAGTCTACCAAAGGTCAGAAAACAAGAAAGCTTTGGGAGAATATAACAAAGTTTTTCGAACTACATAATCCAACCTGATGCGGCCATAAAAAATTAATAGATTTTAAATTCCAAGATGGTAATCAGGTACAGTTTGGTAAATGTTTAACATGCATAATTAATCTATACTACTACAAATACGGATATACTTAGGTTAATTGTATTGTAAATTAAATAACATTAATTGATTTAATCAAGATTCTATAAGATTGTATTTAGATGAAAAAATTTAGGTGAATTTAGATTTAGAATCCAAATCCATCATATTCTATCCAAACAAATTAATTGATTTAATTAAAATTTTAAAATTCATCAACTAGTGAGAAATATGATTTTAATTGTTAAATAAATAATTTCAATTAACTCAAATTTCAAATTATTTCAAATCTATCCATTCAAACAAAATATAAAATTTAATTATAATTATAAATATATAAATGGGGTTCAAGATAGAGTGTACCGAAATATTTTCCTACAACAATTGGTTTGTGCTGTGTCCCAAATTTAACCATTCACTAGAAGGGATGGAATGGAAAGGGACCTTGCCGGGTCAAAGCCCAGCGAATTAGCACTTTTAAGGGTCGAGGCAAACCGGGTTGGGATTTGAAACCGGATTAGTCGGGCTAAGCAATATTCCTTCCGTTTTAGTTTTGTTTGTCGCATTTTAACAATTTTGGTAAAATAAAATAAGTTTGTAATTAATAATTTATATAATTTTATTTAATTTTTAATAAAATTTTCTATTCCTTATGATTATTATACTTATGACAAATTGGTCAATACCTGTGTACAAGAAGGTATAACTTTGTGTAATGAAATTAGATTAAATCAACAATTAAAAAGACAACAATTAACTGAAAAAAGACAATTAGGTCAATTTTGTAGCCAATTTGGTTTAGAAGACATATCTTCTACTCAGAAAAAATCATATCAACGACCTTCATGGCGTAAAGGTAAAAGGTTAAAACCTGTTAGATCAACAGAAAAATAAAAAGAAAAACGAGAATTTCGTAAAAAACAGAGAGAATCTCAACCTAGAAAATTTAGGAAAAAACCAATTAAATGTTATAAATGTGGCAAAAAAGGTCTTTTAGCCCCAAATTGTCAGTTAACATGAATGAAAATAAAAAAGAGAAAATTAAACAATTAGATTTAGACGATGAAATTAAAAATGAAATTTGTAATATTATAGATGCAAATACAGAAAGTAATAATAGTACTGATAGTGATAGTATTTCTATTTCTTCTGATGAATATGATTCTGATCAAATTCATATGCATGATCATAGTTCTACAGATTCTGATAATATTCAAAAGAATTGTTGTAATTCTTGTAATACTATATATGATGATAAAAATAAAGAATATTATAACATTCTTTCTCAATTCCAAGATTTTCAAATTAATATGATTTCAAGTGATAATATTATTGAATTACTTAAACAAATTCAAGATAATGATATTAGATCACAAATTTTAAATTTGGCATCTGCATCATCTTCAATGCATAAATCGCATTTGGCTGAAATTCATAATAAGCCATATACAATGTTAGAAGTTAAAAATAGAATTAGTAAATTAAATCAATCACAAGAAAATGGAATCACTTTAGCAAATTTGCATGAAAGAAATTAAAAATGTAAAAAATGAAATTTGTTTAATAAAACAAAATCATGTTTTTATAGATAATCGACTTTCTTTAGTTGAAAAATCGGTTCATAAAGGCAAAGAAATTATTCAGCCTGTTCAAATTTCTTCTACTGATATTCATTCTCATAATAATAATAATTTTTTAAATATTATGCAAATTGTGACATCTCAAAGATGGTATATCAAAATTAAATTTTTAATTGACAATGATTTCTTAACTGAATCAGTTGCCATGATTGATAGTGGTGCTGATCTTTGTTGTATTCAAGAAGGTTTGATACCTACTAAATATTATAGAAAAACAGTTCATACTTTACGTTCTGCTTCTGGTGATAAACTAGAAATAGATTATAAAATTCCATCTGCTTCTATTTGTCAAGATAATGTTTGCATTCCTCAAACATTTTTATTTATTAAAAATTTGATGAATCCTCCTATTATACTAGGAACCCCTTTTATAAATATTTTATATCCTATTAAAAATTTGGATAAAAATGATTTTACTGGAACTTATAAAAACCAGGATATTTATTTTCAGTTTATAACTGATCCTATTACTCGAGATATTAATTCTCTTATTGAATTAAAATATTCACATTTATCTTCATTAAATTCAGAAATTTATAGTGTTTCTATTTCTGATATTCTACAACAACCAAAAATTCAAGAAAAGATTAAATCTATTTCTGAACAATTTTCACAATCTATTTGTGCTGATCATCCTAGTGCTTTTTGGGATAGAAAAAAGCATGTAATTTTTCTTCAGTACGAAGATAATTTTCATGAAAAAGATATTCCTACGAAAGCCAGGCCATGTCAAATGAATTCTGAATTTCTAGAATTCTGTAAAAAAGAAATTGACATTTTACTTCAGAAAGGTTTAATAAGACCTTCTCAATCTCCTTGGTCTTGTACTGCTTTTTATGTTAATAACAAAGCTGAACAAGAACGAGGTGTTCCTCGTCTTGTTATAAATTATAAACCTTTAAATACGTTTTCTAATAAGTTTTAAAATGGATTAGGTATCCTATTCTAAATAAAAAAGATTTATTAGAAAAATTATATACGGCCAATATATTTTCTAAATTTGATTTAAAATCAAGATATTGGCAAATTCAAATTTTTGCAGACCATACTTATCGTACTGCATTTAATGTTCCCTTTGGACAATTCGAGTGGAATGTTATGCCATTTGAATTAAAAAATGCTCCTTCTGAATTTCAAAAAATAATGAATGATATTTTTATTCCTTATATGGATTTTATTATTGTTTATATTGATGACATACTTGTTTATTCAAAAACATTAGAATCACATTTTAAACATCTTGACTTATTTAAAAAGATTGTTATACAAAATGGATTAGTAATATCTAAACCAAAACTTTCTTTATTTCAAACAAAAATTAGATTTTTAGGACATTTTATTGAAAAAGGAACGCTCACACCTATTAATAGAGCAATCGAATTTGCATCTAAATTTCTTGATGAAATTATAGATAAAAAATAATTTACAACGTTTTTTAGGTAGTTTAAATTATATTTCTCCTTATTATAAAAATCTTTCAAAAGATTTAGCTCCTTTATATGATAGACTCAAACAAAATGGAATTCCTTAGAATAATAATTTAACTAATTTAGTTAAAACTATTAAATTAAAGGTAAAAACTTTACCATGTTTAACATTAGCTATTCCTAAATGGACAAAAATAATAGAAACTGATGCTTCTAATATAGGCTTTGGTGGTATTTTAAAACAAATCCATCCAGATAATAAACAAATCTATTTGATTAGATTTCATTCTGGTAAATGGACTAATAGTCATAAAAAATATGCTACTGTTGCTCATGAAATGCTAGCAATAGTTAAATGTATTCTAAAATTTCAAAATGATTTATATAATTAAAAGTTTATAATAATTACTGATTCTCATTCAGTAAAATTTATGTTTAATAAAGATTTTAAAAATGATATTTCTAAACAAATGTTTGCCAGATGGCAAGCTCAATTAACTCCTTTTGAGCCCAAGACCGTATTGGATAAAGGTATTGGCTTATCACCGTATTTTTTATCTCGAGAATTTTTACAGGTTTCATGAGACGTGGAAGTTCTCAGTCTCCTTATAGGGGACGAGGTGGAAGAACCCCAGTAATATCTAGGGGTGGAAAAATATTATATAATTCAGATATATCTGGATTATCAAGATATGGATCTTCATCCTCATCCAATATTGATTTGGGTAATATCCCAAAAGATCATCCATTATATGGATAATTGCAAAAATATTTGCTACAACAGTATAAAAGTAATACCTATGCTTCGGTTACTGAAGATGAATCTGAATCAGATTCTAAGTCTTATTATATGAGACCAGAAAAAGAAATTATATTTCTTCTCGATGAAAAAGATTGTCAATAGCAAAATCAACCTTGGAAAATTTTTCAAAGGTATTTGACTGATAAAGTCATGTTTTCCGGTGAATCATATAAGACTCGGATTTATTATGAAAAAATTCTTACTAATAGTGAAACAGCGATGATATTCAGCATTATCAGCCTCATACGGCTTCTACTATTTCTACTACTATTTATAATTTTTCAAAAATTATTATTAAAAAAGTTATTTCTTCTGAAGAATGGGGAATTTCAACCCTTACAGAAAAATAATGTTTTGTTGATAATCAACCACTTTCTTATACTTATTGGGATTATATACAAAGTTTTCATAAAATTTTTTATTATGAGAATTCTAAACACAAGCACACTTGGTTTATTAAATTGTGTTCGAATATCCTATCTCAGCATATTCCCAATTGGTTTATCCATTGGTGGACTACCCATGGACCCTCAGTAAAAATTTTACCTGAGCCTTTTCTTCAATTATATCATTCGTGGATAAAATTTTCACCCACTCTCAAAAAATTATATTCCCAGGATAATATTCCTCTACTCACAAAAATACCTACCATTTATTTCTTTCTCAAATTTTCTATTCCTTGGATTTTTAAATGGGAACCTGAATTTGGTTATACCCCTGATCATTTCCCTTGTTTATATCGAACCATTATACCAAATTTTGGGATAAACTCATCAAAATTGATCCAGAAACAAACCAATTATATGGTCAAGAATTACTCGACCAAATAAAAAAAAAATTCACAGTTATACAGACACTGCTATCCAAGCAATGGAGCCTAGTCCTTTCAGGCATATTACCAGGAAACTACAAGTGCAATCAGGCACTATGACAAAAGATGAAATTATTGCTGCTTATATGGAGTAAGTTAAAAATCAAATTAAAGAACATAATAAACAAGATTTATCTATTGATCTTGATCAAGATGATAATAAATCGAGTTCTTCAAAAGATGATCATTCTATGGACTCAAATAATTTATTTCAATTAGCTGGAGAATCACAACCGTTGGAAAAATCTGAAGAAATTCTTCAAAATGTGCTAGAGAATCTCAAGCAAAAGAAGAATTAAAGAAGATATATGTCAGCCGAATAAAAGAAGACAAGTTATATGTCAGCATCAAAGTGGATCCCACACAACAGTACCATTCACTGTTCAAGATTACTGTTTAAACAGTAAAAATCACTGTTCGGATTTTAAAATCCTACTGTACATAATTTATTTTTCATTTGAAATCCGACGCCTATATAACCCCAACTTGTATAGTCGGGGAAGGCATGCAATTTTTTACTTTTCTTTAGTTTCTCTTCACTTCTCTCCTCCTATTGTACATCTCTACAGCTTTCGTGTAAATATTTTATTTTAATAAAAGAAGAAGACCACCGAGGTATTCCTCTGCAACCTCTTCTGAGGTACCTTCTTCCCTTTCCCTTTTAATTTGTTTGGTCCTGACATAATATGTCAGGCTAATTATCATATGTTTGTTGTTATCTTATCCTAAGTGTTTGAACTATGCTTAAACTATTTTGAATTTCTTTCTTTCAAAACTTTTTAATAACCAGTTTTTCTTGGTTCGGTTCTTAAAGATTTTCAGTCATGGTGTTATTTAATTTATTTTGTTGGCTTTGAAAACTACCCGCTTAGCCGTGCACTGAGAAAGGCGTTTAGGGGAAGAATCGGCAACATAGCAAAATAAATTAAATAGTTTTCATCGACAGAAAATTTTAAAGGTAAATTAATTCCAAAAACCGGAGATTACTGATTATTAAAAATAATTTTATAAAGAAAGAATTTCACTCTAGTTTAGGTGTTTTGTGGTTAAGTGTGGCGGCCGGTCTTGGGCTAACCGCCTTCGATCTAAATTTTGGACTTAGTTTTAATACGATTTGCAAGCCAATACGGGATTCCAATACGGTGATAAGCTTATACGGGATTCCAATACGGTCTTGGGCTTCGTGTTAAGGCTACGGTCCGGGGTTTAGTGAAAATGGTATTAATAAAATTTATTTAACAAAAATAAAATTTATATTAAATATTAACATAAATAAATTTAAAATTTTTAAAAAATTAAATAAATCTTTATAAAATTAAATTATAAAAATTGAATATATTAATTAAAAAATCAAACATTAATAATTTCAATGAAATTAAGATAATAATAAATATTATTATTATTATTATTATTACTTGGTGTATATCTTTTGGAGTATGCAAAATGATTAAAGATGCTTTTTAAATTAAAAAATATTTAGGTAAGTCTAATTTTTGGTCTTATAGGTAAATTTTGTGATCAAAATTAAATTTTAAAAAAAATTTACTTACATTAATTGATGTCATAAATTTTTTAAAATTTATTTCATACCACAAAATTTATAAATGGGTCAAAGATCGAAACTTCCTAAATCTTTAGCCTTTAGATTTAGTGTGACAACAAGAAGGAAAAAGAAAAAGAAGACAGAGACCGCAAGTTTGCAACATGCAATAATGAAGATATAATGATGGAAATCTATGAAAATTAGTCACATAACTTTGTTTCATCTAAAATTGCTTATCTCTTGGTTTTCACGACGTATATTTCTCCATGAATACTAGTACAAGTTATTTTACCTTTTTTGGTTTCTTACTTTTCGAACACGCCATAAAACAAACCAATGTTTTTTTTATTTGAAAGGCGCTGCCTTTTCATTTCCAATTTGTCATTTGTCAGCAAACCGCCAAACATACGACAAATATTTAGATATATTCGATCTTGAGTTTTATTTATAAATTTTGTAATATAAATTAAATTTTAAAAAATTTATGACATCAGCTGATGTAAGTAATATTTTTTAAAATTTAATTTTGATCACAGGGTTTATAAATAGAATAAAAAATCAGATCTAGCGAAATATTTTTCCAAACATATAACTAAGGTTCCGTCTGAATTGCATTTTCTGAGAAAGTCCTTGGTAACAATTAGTACTATGGTAATTTGTTTGAAAGCATGTTTAATTAAATAGCGTATGAAAATAATCCTCTAAAAGAATTATACAAAAAGTGCTAATAAAACAAAACGCTATATTAAGTGATTATTCTTAAGTGGTGTTTGATTTATAAGTATGAGGGTAAGGAATGATAATTAAAACTAATAATAATAGTAGATATTATTTAATTAAACACTATAATAATTATTTTATGATAAATAAAAATATTAACAAATATTCATACTTTCTCTCTTTATTTATGATTTGAATTTTAAATTAATTAAATTACTAATGTAATAAAATTTATTTTTTATTTAAATTAAATAGATAAAAAAATAAAATAAACTCATATTATATTAAATATATAATTTTTATTTCGAATTTCGATTGTGAAAGAAAGAATAGTCTTTGCATCTTAAGAAAGTCTGACCTCAATAAACAATACATAATCAATAGTGTGCGAAAGAATCTTTCTGTAGTGCATTTACCATAGATCCATTGCTTATTAACATTTTTTAATGTAAATGTAATAATCTTGTTGTACTAGATTAAAATCTTAATTGAACTACATTCTTTCTCTAATCTTCATCTTGACATGTCATCCAGGTTTATCTTCCAAATTCTACCACTAATAAACGAATTATCATCACCTCTCTCATTAATTACCCCCAAAACAAAAAGAAAGGAACAAAATATTGAAAACTCTCTTAAATTATGGACTTTTCGGTTATCCTAGATATCTATAAGAAAAGGAAAGTAAGCAAAAGCAAAGACTATTAAATGGGGTGATAACATTTTTTTAATATTAATCACATACTGAGAAAACATAGTTAGATATAAGATTAAGATAAGATTAAAATACAGAAAATTTAACAATCTCGTAACGGAATCATTTTGTTGTATTTTAAAGATTTATACAATATAATGCTATATGTTTTAAAAAATTTTACCTGAAATTCTACGATTCTTTATAAAAAATTATTTCGTTGATTTTAAAATGTTGTACGGTATAAACTTTTAATATATATAATATTGTATTGTATAAATATTTAAAATATTAAAAAAATTATTTTTCAAAGAAATTATAAATTTTTTAAATTTTTATTATATAAACTTTTAATATCAAAAAAATGATTCGTTAACTAATTATAAAATTTTCTTCGGATACTTACTTGAGATCAAAATAAACGCATGGTTTCAATAAAGTCTAGGAATTCTGGAGAAACCTTTCGGATTATATAAAACTTAAGTTGTCTAATCCAATGGACACAATTTCCACCTCATAAACTTTGATGTATTATTATTTTTTATTTTAAAATAATTATTATCGTAAATAATTTATTTTATGTCATATTATACAAATTTTAGTAAATTAAAAGATTAAATAATATTTTTTTTAATTACAATTACATTAATGTAACATAAATAAAAAAAGAATGATACTACTAAAATATGTATATAAAAGATAATTTAGTAAATTTAAATTATCTTTTGTAATATTTACCAAATCTAATAACAATTATATTATATATTTAATTAAATATGACTATTATTTTGAAATAGATGAAATATTAAAAAATAAAAGCTATGTAATTACTACTATTTAAAGAATTTTATAATTTCTTTTAAAAAATTATTTTTTTAACTTTAAAAATTTATATGATATTTAAAGTATAAAAAATATATTTGTTAAAAGACCTGTAAAGTTTTTTTTACTTTAATTAGTTACTTATTATATAAATTTTTAAATTATATGACATTTAAAGTATAAAAAATATATTTGTTAAAAGACCTGTAAAATTTTTCTTACTTTAATTAGTTACTTAATTCCTCAAGCATTAATTATTAGTTTTTAACTCAGTAATGTAGTCTAATTGACACTCCACCGCCTTGGGAACTCTACGGGCCGTCAGTTTAAAAAAAGTGAACTACACCACCTCATCACACCCAGCTGTTACTCAGACCTTCGTCACAGCTAAATCACAACCAACCATTTTCACTGAGCAATCCATCTGTCTCTTATCCACCACCCCGAGCAAAAGTAACACGCGTCCAAACAACAACTCAGTCTGTCAAGCTCCGAACTCACATACTTGTAAATTTAGCAAATCCTCCATTAGTAGTAGTAGTACTTTTTTAACCGCAATCGTAATGCAGGGCGCACAGCATTTGAACCTAACCATGGTTAACCTAATCCAACCGTAGTTCAACCCCACTACTCCTGAAGTTTATATAATCCACTGCCCCATAAACAGCCAGCACTCCAAAGTAAAATATCAAAACAACTTGAAAGAAAAAAAAGAAAAGAATGATGATCGGAGAGCGAAACCATCCCAATCAAATAATCCACGTTCCTCCATGGCCGACGTCGTTTTCTGATAATCAGACGGCTGACATGTCTTTTACATGTAGCCCTAACGGCAATGGTCACTCTAGCAGTACCCCGGGCTTTGATGACTACTCGGATGCTTTAAAGGCCCTCCAACGTTATCTGCCGTCCAACGGCGTTAAAACAAACCTGAGCGACTTTGTGACGGAGGATTTGGAGTTTGGAAACGACGACGTTTTTGGGAAAGACTTGGATCTTCCGGTGGACGCCTATTCGTGCGATCATTTCCGTATGTTCGAGTTTAAAGTGAGGAAGTGCATGCGTAGCAGGTCACATGACTGGACGGAGTGTCCGTACGCTCATCCCGCAGAAAAAGCTCGCCGGAGGGACCCACGTAAGTATCATTATTCCGGCACTGCTTGCCCTAGGATTTCCGTAAAGGGAGTTGCCAGAAAGGTGATGCGTGCGAGTTCGCATATTACACGTATTTGAGTGCTGGCTACACCCTGCTCGCTATCGTACGCAGCCATGCAAAGATGGGCCTAATTGTAAGAGAAGGGTTTGTTTCTTTGCTCACTCGCCCGAGCAACTTAGGGTTCTTAGCCCACGGGCCGCCGAATCCTACGACGGGTCTCCTCGCAGGCTTGCACTCGAGGGTTGTTTTGGGAAAACACTGCAGTTCATGTCGTCGCCGGAATCGGGCTCGCCGCCGTCTGAATCTCCACCGATGTCTCCGATGACAACTTCCACCTCGATGAACTCACTGAGTCGGTCCTTGGGTTCCAACTCGGTCAATGAGATTATGGCCTCTCTGCGCCAGTTACAGCTGAATAAAGTCCAGTCCATGCCATCTTCCTGGGGCTTGCAGGCTGGCGGATCAGGATCCGGGACGCCTAGGATGGTAATGACCCGACCCGGATTCTGCAGCCTTGATAGTCGGGCCTTCCACCCCGACCCGAACGGTAGCCCGGAACGGGAAGGGATACTTTGACATCTGGGAGAACGGTGCATGCGAGGAAGAGCCGGTGATGGAGAGGGTGGAGTCAGGGAGGGATCTGAGGGCCAAGATATTTCAAAAACTGAGCAAAGAGAATCCTTTGGATCGGGTCGACCCGAACCCATCTGCAGATGCCCCAAATCCGGATGTTGGCTGGGTGTCGGATCTGATACAGTAAAAGATTTTAGAAATGATGAAGCATGTGTTATGGGGTAATCATTGATAATAATTTTATTAATTATGGGGGGTTATTTTTAAATATTTTGGTGGGCTTTTCTCTTATCCCTCCTACTATGTGATTATTTATTACTTCCTAGTATAATTAAAGAAAAATTGAGGATTATATACATAAACAAGTAATTAATAGTATTATTAAATATAGGATTAGTACAAAAAGAAGTGCTTGCTGGCATGGCTTTGCTTGTTGAATTGGGAGGGTGAAGAGTTAGAATCTCTTGTTTTGGGGAAGGAATCTTCTGGGAAACATTAAAATGAAGATTGTGTTTTGGGCCGCTCAAGATTTGGTAACAGCTGAAGAAGATAATTATGTAGTATAATATTCTTCGTGGTTAATCTTCATTATTACGTATGCTAATTAGTATTATTCTAGTAGTAATTGTTAAGGTTGTCTCAAAGCATATGTACATAATTACTATTATTCCCCATTAAATGTTGCTTTTGTATTGTAAATATTCAGAGCCTAAGCTTATGCTCTTATGTGTAATTGCTTTGATCAATTTGGTTTCATCAGTGTTCCCATCATTGTTGCTATTTTTCAGGCTTTTTTAGTCTATGGTGTATTTTTTTGGGCATATTTGGCATGGTGATGCTATCAGAGACAGTCACTGCAATCAAAGATCATCTGTAGATGGGTACAGGTGTTGGGACGTTTGGTTTGTATGATAATTGACAGGGAACGAATGTTAGTGGTTTCGGATAATTATTATTGTTTAGAATATTATTTGAAATAATATTTGTAATTTTATTTGAGACGTAATATTTGTATTTTATAAAATTGAAATCACGGAATTGGATCGACAAGAATTGTGTAAATATATATTTAGTAATTTTGTGGTAGATGATGAGCATTTGGAGTAAGTAGTCCTTCCAATGTTGTAACTAGAAATAAATGTGAGAGACATGTATGTACATAAGTAGTAAGAACATGTGAGCATGTAAGATGTCTGGATCGAAGAGACATTGATGGTGTTAGGTTTGGAAGAATAATAATGGGAGGGTCCGATGGATAGGGAAAAGGTAAAGTAGAGTTTAATAGGGGTAGGAAGGACAGTTGAGATTCTCTCTTTAGGGAAAGTCGGGGGTAAGGGATTTTGTTTTGACGCGGCCACGAAATCTGGAGAACTTTCTTCTCTTATCCATTCCATTACTGTTCACTATTGTTTTATCATTTTATGAGACCGTAAATACATGTCTAAAATAATTATAAAATATATTATTTAGAGAAAAGTTAATATTATTTTCTGTTCAAACGATACCATTATTTTATCACTTGTTTGGTTAATAAATATTTTCATGAAAACATATTATTTATTATTACAATATTTATAATTTATCGTATCCATTATTTATATCTTTTGAATTGTTCACTATTTTTTTTTTTTTCTACACCTTCTCAAATTAAGCTATATTGAGTTCTTTTTCCTATTGATTCAATTTTCTAAAGTTCTTTAATAATGAAATTAAACAATTTAACTAATCAATTATCTAAACGCTTGTGTTCGACTTAATCGCGTAAACTAATGATAATGTAGAATATTAGCCTTTTAAATCCCCAAAAAAAACTTAAATTACAATAGAGTATGTCAAGCTACAAAATTGTGGTAATGTTTGGATTATCGAATGGTCCAAACTATGTCATAGGTCAAGAAACTAAACTGTGGTCCAATGTCAATTTTCTAATATACTTTAAACAAAATGAATATTTAATGTTTAGTACGTATTTTTACTTCAGAATATTATTGCGTATCCTAATGGTTTATTAAAATAATAATTATTCATTATTTGCAATCTAAATAATTATTTTAAATATAATTCCGTATTGAAATAAGTATTTTATTATTTTAAAAGTCAACATTAATTCTTAAAAATTACAAAAAACAATTTGAGCAAAATATCATTCATTAAATAATATTTCATTATTTTCAATCCAAATAAATTATTAAGATTCAAGGTTAATTAGTCACTAATGGGAAACGCACACCTTATAGGTGTGCAGTTTTATAAAAAAGACAAATTCAAGAGAAAAATAGAAATAATAGAAATCTAAAACAATAAAATAAAAATATAACACAATTCTACAGTCACTTTTAAGGAATAATTTCCTTGGCTTTAAGAACTTATATGGTACAAATTTTTAAAACATATAATGTTATACTGTACAAACACTTAAAGTACAAATGAATGGTTCTCTAAAATGGATCGTAGAATTTTCAAAAAATATAAGTAATTCTCCTCTTGTGAAGGTGGATAAGAGAGAAGCTAGTGAGTGGTTTTAACTTACATTCCTCCTCCCTCTCGTGCATATTACAGTTACTATTTTCTTTCTTTATATAAGGGTATAATTAGAAGTTGATAAGATGATAGACACCAAAATAAAGTTGAGATTTTATATATAATTAGTTATATTGGCACACTCTATATGTGTATAATTGTAAAAAAAGTATAAAAAATAATTTTTAAATTAATAGTAGTTGTGAGAAGTTAATGAATTAAAGAGAAATTATGACAATTATGAGTATGAATTATTTTTTTAAAAAAAATTACACAATAAATTATAATTATACTAAAAATTCATTACATTATATAAAGTAATAATATAGATACTATTGAAACATTTTTTGGCTAATAAATCATTAAAAGATTAAGATTTGACTTTGTTTGGGAGTTGAATAAAATCATCGAGTTTCAGTTTCAGTCTTGACCCGAAACTTTAACAGAGAAAAAGGTGGGGACTACCACTTACCTAATTTCAATGAAGGGTAACCTGCCTAGCACGCAATCCGGGTAAAGACCGGTCTTCTTTTATTTATTTTTGTATTGCTTTGTGAGGAGAGAAGTCTGAATTTCTACGGCAGGGTCATGTTATATATGATGAAATTTGCATCCACTTCTTGTCATAAATCAAGAAGTCCCCTTCACACAGTAATCATGTGGTGTTTTAACCTTTTGCATCGAAGATAAAAATAAATAAATAAATAAAAATTGAAAAATAAAGAGCATTAGAAATATGGCTAATTACTGATAAATTTTACAGTTTCGTTAAAGAAATCAAAACTTTAAAAACTTGTACAGTATAAATTTTTAAATCACATAGTATTGTACTGTACAAGTTCTTAAAGTATAAACGAATGGTTCCTTAAAAAAAATTGTAGAATTTTCCTTACACTTTATCGTTTTATCGTTTAGGTAACTATTACTGTAATCTTGAACATTAGTTTTCGGGAAATTCTATGATTCCTTTTAGGTAACCGTTCAATACTTTGTGCTTTGAATGCTTGTACAGTACAACACTATTTGTTTAAAAAACTTGTACTATACAAGCTCTTAAAACTAAGGGAATTGTTCTCTAAAATGGACTGTCGAATTATCCTTAGTTTTCAAGCATTTAAATTTCCATACAAACGGTCAAAATTAACAGTATTAAAATTTTTTTTTTGACTAAAATGACATTTTTATTCTCAAATGAGATATGTGGACAAATTTTTTAATGAAATTCAATATATCTTATTTTCTTTTAATAAAATTTAAAATATGGTGATAAATGAAAAAAAAAAAAAAAAAGAATTGTTGAATCATGTGAACAAAATGAGAGAGAGAAAAAAATGAATCAAATAAAAATGAGAAAAAAAGGAGAGAAAATAAGGGTATTTTTGTTAAAAAAAATAATGAATATTAAGTTAGATTTAACGGATGAATTTAAATACATAAAAAATAATATTCGAGATTAAAGTTAGAGTAATTCTAAATATTGAGAGGTAAAAGTGATGTTTACCCACTAGAAACATCGGTTATATGTACGTCATGTTAGAAAAAACTTTTTCCAAAATATTTAATTATTTATTTTTTGGATAAATTCCCAAAATCTTCTTAAAGTCAAATTTGCTAGGTGAGGATCCGATGTTGTTGTCAATCCAAATGCCAGCACAAGATATCTGGGATGCAACATTCCTAGCACAGGTTGCACAACATGATTCCTCAAAGTCATTTTTTTTAGTATTAAATCATAGAAGGATTCTATAATTTTTTTTAAAAATTTATACAATTTTTAATTTTAAAAATTTATACAATTTTTAATTTTAAAAATTTATACAATCTATAATATTATACTATACAAATATTTAAAATATAAGAGAATAATTTTGTAAACAAATCGTAAAATTTTTCTAAATCATATGTGAATATATGTAAATTACTAAACACATAAAATGTGAATTTTATATGGTTTTATGTCCGACCCACATGTGAGGCCCACGTTTTACACGCCATGAGTAATAAAGAGTGTTATACCATGGTCTAACATTTGCAAATCTAGTCTCGTATTAATGAATTAGATATTGGGTTAATCGTGTTTTTTAATGCTTAAGAAACCAATTTTTTTGGTCCAAGAAATAAGCAATTTGTCGTGCAATTTCCCAGCAGCACATTGAGGTTTGGTTATCGTCAAGTGGTCAACCCAGCCAAAGAGACAAGTCGGCCTAAATTATATCCTTATCGAGCTTATCTCTGTCGTTTGCTGCTAATAGTTTTGTGATTAAAAATTAGGTATACCTACTTCATACATGGACGTGTAAATACTACTTCACCTTTGGATTTATTTAAGCAGCTTCGACATATTTATCTGTAATTGAAAGATTGATAAATGACTCTGACATGTTGACATTGTACTTTCCTTAATCTTTTGATGTTCTTTGTGATATTGTAAGAGGAATAAAAAGAGTTTCCCCTAAATTACCATACCAATCAATAAGGATTATTGATGCCAAAAAAAAAAAAAAAAAAAGAAAGATTAGTGATCGGATACACAGGTGACGTGTCCATCCAGCATTATACATTACGTCAAGGATTTCATATCTCACTTTCTATATGACAGCATAGTCTTATTTAATTATTAACGTGCGTTTTTTTTTTTTTAAATAAAAATAAAAAATCTCCAGCTGTATAACTGGATGGATTTTATATAAGAAAACCGCAATTCCTTCAAAGGACTAGCAATCGTGAGAAGGGTAAAGTTTCCTTGTTCCTTATGTTCAGCCAAATGATTAAAAGAAAGTCTACAATTGTTGGAATTGAACAATGAAAGGGATGAAGAATTACTAAATTTTCTGTATAATCGTGTTTCGAATTTTATTAGAAACTTTTACTATTTTCATTTTGGACTTTGTAGGCTAACGTACACTTAGAAAATCCATAAATATCAAACACCACAGAATTTTCTGTCTCATATCTTATTCCACCTCAGAAGGACTATCAAAATTCTGTACAGTAATTTTAGTTGAGTAGTTTTGACAATTTATTTAACAGTATGCTAAAGAGAATAAAACAGGTGTGAGACAAAAGATTCTTACCGATATCATACGGTAATAGGATTATACACAATTACCCCTCTTTAATCTCTTTTTTGATATAGTTCGGCAAATTCACCAATGAGTTGATATGGGAGGTTAGCAACTGGTCTTGGTCCTCTAGGAGGATTGTACAAATGGCCTCAACTAGCGGCCCAAATAAGGTTACAAAGTCCAGGATCGAACGTACGAATAAAAGACTGAAATTCAAGGTGTCAACAACCTATGCAACTTCTAAGTCGTGTCCATTTGCTTTAGGCCGGCAGCCGGCTTAAACTAAAATTGAAGCAAGACAAAAACATGGGTTCTTTCGTACGTCAAGTGTTTAAGTTTATGGATGAACTGTTTTGGGCTGTGCCATGTCCCAAACTGGTTTTATCTCTCTTTTGGGCCATTATGTGCAATATGCAATATGCATTATGTGTTGTTTGGAGGCTTGATGCCCGATTCTTTTTTATTTAAAATCTCGATTGAAGCTCCATTCCTAAAAACATACTACAATGGTTTATACCTATAAAACATTGTTAGTGTAAAATTGTTTTTACTCGAACAAAAGTCATAATTAAGACTAAATGACGGATAAAAAGTTTATAAAATTTTCTTGTAATTATATGTTAAACAGATTTCTAGATTGTACGAAAATTTAAATGGAGCTGCTACTAGTGAACCTCAATTAGGCGTTACATGAAATTGAGGATAATTTTATAATCTGATTGAAAAAATTATATTTCATATTAAAAATTTATACGGTATAATCCTTAATCGCATTTGGTATTGTACTATTGGACTAGGGAACTATTATGAGAGTAAATAAACATAAATAGGTCGAACACTCTAGTGTTCAAGATTGTTTAAATGTTTTAACTAGTTTGAAATTTTATTTAAGATTGACTTGTTTATGTTATGATCCAACTCAAATGAACTTTTATCGAGTCAAACTTGAATCGAGCTCAAGTAGTTCAAAATTTTTACATATCCAAAAATTTAAAATTTTTAATTTATCAAATAGAGTTCAAACGAATACAAAAAATTAACAAACGTTTAAGTAGATTTAACTTGATTATTGATAAATTAAACTCAAACGAGTTCTTACTGAACCGAATTATAATTCAAGTTTTAAGTAGATTATATTTATTTATAACCTTGGGAAACATGCATGTACAATGTCGAAGATTTGGGTAGTTCATTCCTTTAAAAAGATGTAGTATTGTACCATGGGATTAGGAACCATATCACAGACACAGTTTTGAAGATTTTTATATTGTATAATTTTCAAAACATGTGACATTACTATATATAGGATTATGGAAATTTTCAAAACCTAAAAAGGAGACGAGGGCCTCATTTGTTTATGTTGACAAGAAGTGATTTCGAAAACAAAATTTCCGGATATTAACAATGGTTGTATAAATGCAATATTTTTAAAAGTTGAAAATGAGTTTAATAGTCCCTCATATTTCACATTTATACCTTTTTTAGTCCCTCATGTTATTTTAGTCCTTCATAAATTCAAAACGTACCATTTTAATCTTTTGACACAATTACGAGTATATTTTAGCTTAAAATACTTACATTTGTATTGAATGTAACATATTTAAGTGTAACATTGACAATTATAACTTTAAACACTAAATTGTCCTAAAAAGAAATAAGATAGGGTTGTTGGAGTAGGGGCGGGGGCACCAGAGGAAAAGCAGCGAGGGAGGGAAGTAAAGATAGTGATGGTAGGTAAAAATTTTGGAATTGTAGAGTTCGTTCGGTTGGAAGTGAAATATTTTTTATGGAAAATATCTTCCCGAAAAAAATATTTTCAATGAAAATCACGATTTTCTATTTTATTTTCCTGCGTTTGGTTGACTTTAATGAAAATTTTTCCTAAAGCCTTTGCTCTTGTGGACTCGATTTTTCCCTTCTAATAGCCATAAAGCAGTCGGTTCCTAACTACGATTGAAGGTTAAGTTATATTAATGTCTCTTACGTCTCAATTAGATGGATAGTGTGCTAGCTGTGGGAAAATCAACTTTCCCAACTTTCTTATGGAAGTTGTTTTACATCACTTGCTGTAAAATGTTTCCAGCCAGAATTTTTTTTTTTTCCATTATTTTTGCATCCAAATACTAGAAATTGTGGAAAATCTTTTCCAGAAAATATTTTACACCCAAAGGAACAGACCCGTAGTGGAGGAGATTTTAGGTAGTATCGTTTAATATTTAAAATTTGTGTGTTACTAATTTTGCTCATGAAAAATATAATATTCTATATCCACGTGAATATTTCAAACTAAAATATACCCATAATTGTTTCGAGAGACCAAACTGGTGTGTTTTGAATTTGTGAAGGATTAAAATATATTATTCTAAATATGAAGAAATAAAAAGTATAAATATAAAATATAAGGGACTATTAAAATTATTTTTCCTTTTAAATAACCAAAAGTTGTATGTAGTACTATCTTCAGGCTTCCTGGGAATCACCTTGATCAATTGAATATATACTATAAAGTTGTGATTGGATAAGTGGATTTGAATTGTAAGAAAAAATTTTAAAAATAGATTTAAATTGGGAGAATTTAAAATGACATGACATTTGAATGAATTTGAATTCATTTATTTAATCACTAAAATACACTATCACTTATTAATGAATTTCAAATTCATACTAAATCAATTAATTTATTTAAATAATTTATAACAAATTTTAATTTCAAATCCAATTAAATCCCTTCATCAGTCTATCAGAATTCTAAGAAACAAAAGATAATATGTATGTGAGCTGAACTTTTTTTTAAAACATATTCATACAACTTACTCTATAAAAACTATAACTAGAACTGATCCAAAAGCAAGACCAATATGATCCAAAGTTTTTCTTTTACACTAAAATAAAAATAAAAAAAAATCCACGTAGCCTATTGGGACTTTGGCATGGAAGAACAGTTAAAAGTTTTTGCTCTTGACTGACACAAATGGTTCCTAGTTGAAACTTGAAACGGTCATAATGAGGAGAAGGTGTAGTGTTAGAGATTTTGCAATGTTGAGTTGATAGTAAAAAATCATAGAAAATATTTAAATAGATCTGGTTTTTGACCCCACTTGTAAATCTTGTGGTCAGGATTAAAATTTAAAGAATCTTACTTAAATCAACTGATGTCATATATTTTCTAAAGTTTAATTCACACCACAGGGTCTATACGTGGAGTAAAAAATCAGGTTTACTTAAATATTTGCCAAAAATCATTGAATCCCTTAATAAAAGTACGAGACTCATTTTGTAAGATATTGATCATCTCAGGGGCGGATTCAGAAGTTAAATTTTAGAAGGGCAAAAATTATAAAAACATATTTTTGGAGAGGCAATTTCATATTTTTTACAAAATTTTACGGGGTAAAGTCTAATTTTTTAAAAGAATTATTGAAATTTTTAAAAGATATCAAGAAAAATAAAATATTTTTGAAATTCTTGGGATTGTATAAATATATACATAAGAAACATTTTTTTATATTATGTAAAATTTTGGGGGATAAAGTCTAATACTTTTTATAATAATATAATAATAATTTTAAAAATTTTAAAAATATATATATAATTTTAAAATTTTTAAAAATGACGCCTGCCTCTCCGACCACTATGATCCGCCACCTGGATGATCTAACAATGTTGACTAGAACAATGCATTGCGAAATCTCAAAGTTAGAACTCTTCATATTGTGAGTAAATAATCATTTACCGTGGTAGTAAAATTTTGGTTTGAATAAAAAGAAAAGCTTCGAATTTACTCAGAAGGTATACTTTCTACTCGTACTTTGGAAGATTTCTAACTTCTAATTTGGACAAAGCAAGTACTTGGAAGAGTTCTACTTTGATGAAAGCTTTGCTCTAAGTTGTTCGCCAAAGAAAAATAAATAAAAAAATACACCTATACAAAATGATGAAGAAAAATTATTAACGTGACATTAAATACGAAAAAAAAGAAAATTTAAAATTAGAAGATTGAACATTTAATAGAATTTTGATACGTAGTGTTATTTTGGAAAATAATGCAGCGAAATTAGAAATATGGCTTTGTAGAATATTTTTTCAAAAAAAAAAAAAAAAAAAAAACCGCTGCTCTAGCCTATAAGTCGTCGAGCACGAGTCTGGCCAGACGTGTTGACGTGTTGTTGATAGCGAACTGTGAGAAAAAAAAAAAAAAAAAAAAAATCCATTCCACACTTATTAGGGGCTTCCGCGCTAATTGCCGTCACCAAGTTCATGTACAATTTTTACCCATGAGAATAATTTCATTTTCCTTTTAACACATATCAAAAAGGTGAAAAAAATAGTGATAAATTTACATTACTACACTATTTGTTTAATTATTAACACTTTTGATGAGCTTTTTTCTTGGATATTACCATTAGTACAATAAAGTTCAATTTAACTTGCAAACAAAGATAATTAAACCTGAAGCAATATATTTCTTGCGAGGAAATAATACACCATTCAAGCAAAAAGACAAATGTGATGGTCGATCTTATAGTCTATGAGATATTATATTATGTATGGTGGCTAATCAGTAAAAATAAGCGAGATTTTTTGTTATACAATTATACTTTTTATACAAATTTTTTATTTATCATATAAATACTTGATATTTGTTGTCAATAATAATAACGTAATACATATTAGTCAAAGCACAATCGACAAATATTCAAATACTGAAATAATAAGTTGATACAAGATTTGTGATAAAGAATTAAATCATGGTTTTAATTTTTCATGTGTGATAGCAAAGGTTGTAGGGTATGTATGTTTGACAATGGTGTACCATCTAAGTCCTGATGAAACCTAAATTGACTGAGTTACTCCATTAATTTTACCCAACAAGGGACCCACAAAAAAAAGAAGAAAAACATAGATAAACCTTGCATTGGTAGAGTAAAGAAACTTTCAATTGAAGTTTTACGTAGTCAATGCTCAAAGATCACTAAAGCTTGTCTGTAGCTCTTCATAGTCAATTTAAAACCATATGGCATTATTATGAGCCCCTTATTTTTTCTTCTCATCTCACTAGCTAGCTATCTTAGTCGAGTTATCAATTTGTCTAACGTCCTTTTTTTTTTTATTATTCTTTTTGGTCTATCAATACTAATTCGTTGGGAAATGGGAAGAGCTCCATGTTGTGACAAAACTAAAGTTAAGAGAGGACCATGGTCTCCTGAAGAGGACACAATCCTCAAAAATTATCTTGAAAAATATGGCACTGGTGGCAATTGGATTGCTTTACCTCACAAAGCAGGTTGTTTAATTTCCATGCATTTCTCAACTCCCATCAATTTAGGGTTTTTTTTTTTTTCTTGCTTTTATTTTTATTAATTATACCTTTCAAATATTTCGTATAATGTGAAATCCCGACTTTTTTTCTTTTTTTTTTAAATGTGATTAAGGCCTGAATCGTTGTGGCAAGAGTTGCCGACTCAGGTGGCTGAATTATCTTAGGCCGGACCTCAAGCATGGAGATTTTACTGATGAAGAAGACAATATAATCTTGACACTCTACACTAACATAGGAAGCAGGCTAGTCCCTCCTAATTAATTAAACTCCTTGGCACAATAATTTTGTTAATTTCTTGGTTTCTTTTGTTTTTTAATAATTAATTCTCCAATCCCTTTTGGCCTTGCTTGCATCTCTCAGATTTTGATGAAGTAATTAATCAAAATTTTTTTACAGATGGTCCGTCATAGCTTCACATCTTCCGGGAAGGACAGATAATGATGTGAAGAATTACTGGAATACCAAGTTAAAGAAGAGGCTATTATTGGCAACTTCAGGGGCAAAAAGAGATCATCAAGTCAGTAATGCAATCAATCCCACCACCCTAATTCACACAAACAGCAGCATTTCTCATGATTTTTCAAGCAATCCCTCGGATTTCAGCTTTTGTTATGGAAATTCAAGTTATAATAATCCAATTATGGTGAGTTCAGATACACTAGTACAATATTCATCAGTGGATATGATCCAACAAGGCTACTATCCTGCTGCTCCTGATATGTTCCCACTTCCACGACTCTTGGAAGTTGAAGAAAATAATGGTTTCACAACTTCATCATCATTATCAAGAAATTTCGAGTCTTTCACCTTCGTATTCTCTGGCGAAGAGCTACGCTTCTTGGAATGATAATGGAGTTGGAGAAGAAGTTGGATTATTCAGGGAATTGGAGTCTAAATCATTTAATTATGATGTTCATCAAATCACACAACAACAAGAGGAAGTCACTGAAGTTGATCCGTGGTTCCAGTTTAATTGACTGTTCTTATCTTGAAGCTAGATTTTTTTTTAGCCAACGTTTCTGACAATATTGCGCGCTCCATCAAAATTAAGGGCTCCATCAGAAGAACTTTCCAATTCTTTGAATAGGAAAAGGACTCAAGAAATGTCAAATTAAGAACTAATTAAGATGTACTATTATTATTTAATGCTTTAGAAGTATTGCACTATATATATGTAGAAGTATTGCATATATAAATATATATATTATACTTATATATGGTGGCGCGTGTTTATATATTATTAGGTATTAACCTTGTAGAAGTTTCAATTATTATATATGCATACCAACATGTATAAACCATGTTGAGGTTTTTTTTTTTAAAGGGCTATGTTCTTTTTTCTTTTTTTCAAGTTATTCTTTTTGATCATTTATGGCCATGTTGAATAAAGGGCTTCAGTTTCTATATACAGAATGGAGACGTGATCTTAGTCTTTAGTCACAGTTAATTCTTGAGCAAAATGTTCAAGAATGCTAAGGTCAGCAAATGTTGTCACCTCAGACTAGTCAGTAGTCACAAAAATTGCATGCAATGGCTTTTCAAGGTTAAGCCAAAAATTACAAATATGTTTTTTTTTTTTAAAGTATGGTTGTGATCTATTAATAATCAGTTTTTAATCTGCTAAATGTATGAGACTCACTAAACAGTTCGGGATTTTGCACTATGTTGGTATAAATTAGTGTATATAAAGCGTATAATATTTTGTACATCATTATGAATTAAATTTTCAATGAATTTGCGTGAGTTCTTGTTTTGTATCCATGAATCTTGATTGTGTTGGTTATTATTCGATTCGGATCCTGTCTATCTTATTATTTATTCTATTTTTATCCGACTACCCCACCTCCTAAATATTAATCATATATACTCTGATTTACTAATAATAATCATATTAGAGCGTAAGCGATAAGTATTAAAGGATGGGATATATAGAATATCATGTGGTGTACTAATGATTTATGAGATCTTCTAGCCGATTCCGCTCTTTGATCTTTGGCACTCAAATTAGAATATGGTTTATTAATTAATTATCTTTCCCATAGCTTTTGGCAACATAAATTAATTAGCTATACATATATGAAGGCCTACTTGGGTCATGCAATCTTAATACTTTCATTTGCTTGAGAAATTGAAGAAACATTCTAACAAACAAAAGGGATGCTTGCGTCTGCATGCACATGCACATCTGAATTTCTTATTGTAAACTAAGACGTTGAAAGGACTACTTCAATACACGGTAAATTTAAAAGACTGCCAACTTACGTTGTCTTGCAATCTCTAGTAATTTCTTAGTTACTTCCTCTAGTGGACAATTACCGGATGTGGATAGCAACATTTGAGCATTTATACTTAATTATTCGAATTGATGAAGTCCATTAATATAATTTTTTTTAATGTCTTTAGTTAATTACGCAATAACACATAGTCAAATGCTAAATTTAAGCTTAGTTCGATCTATAGCATTAGTTATGTGAATTTGTTTCGATTTATTCCAAATGTCGAACAACCATATATACAGCTAATGAAACCATAACAAATGTCGAGTAATGGCTAAATTACGTATAATTGTACTTGCAAAAGAGAAGACAAGTTGAATTACATACAATTGTAATAAAAGAAAGATAGAAAAAGACAGCCATTTATTTTTTTCTCAGGCCAGAGTTGATTATTACTGGTTTTAACATCGAAATTTTCCCATTCTCTATGAAAATATATATTAACCGGTCTATAAAGCGGATAGGACTAATCAAGATCTAGATAATTAATGATTTTCTTAGAAGGTAATTCTAAGGTCATTGCTGTCTGAGAACTACTTCAGAGTAACATGCAATGATAGAACTAGTATAAGTACTACTGTACTACTCCATCGATCCTAATAAATGTATTATGTTTTTCATTTTTATATGTTCAAATTATTTATTATGTCCATAAAGTGAAAAGCATAACATATACTACATCTTTTTATTATTATTCTTTGTCTTTTTTAGACAACTATGATACACTAGTCAAATTTTGAATGTTTGAAGGTAAAAATAGAAAAATATAAATAACTATCAATACCAATACACTATACGTTAAATTCCGGCAAAAAATATGGGACGGAGAGATTAGTTTATAGGTTTATATGCTTTATACGGAAGAACTTAAGGCGTGGACGTTGAGTTGTTGACTTGTTGAAGGTAAGTTGTGGAATTATTTTCCCCTTCTTAATTAATATTAGTAGGAAAGGCATATTTTATAGGTGTGCAATTTTTTTAAAAAAATTGCCCTTCTAATTAATATTAGTAGGAAAGGCATACTTTATAGATGTGCTAATTTAAAAAATAAATTGTACAATTTAAAAAAAAAGAAAAAAAAAAGAGTAGTTAGTGGAAATTCCTTGAATAGTGTTTTGATCCTAATTCTAGCTAGTCATCATCCAAAGTTGAGGCATTAAATATGAAAATAAGAGGTTCTGTTCATAAAATCTATGAAAAATATCAACTAATCCGTAGGCGGGGATGAATTAATCTGAGTCTTCATTGAAATAAAACTTATGTTCAAAGAAAACATAAAAGAAAGACTTTAAGGAGAGAGTCTTCATAGAGAGTTTTGCTTGGGAGTCTCGTGATATGCCGGACCATGATAAGTTAACAAAAAATTAAAAGAATAATATAAGGATTGAAGAGTGAATTGTAGGAAGGAAGTTATGGAAAGTTATGAATAATTAATTTAAGAGATAACAAAAAAGTGAAGAGCATAAAATTGACAAATCAAAAAGTGACAGATATTAAGATCTCTCTTCTCCTTTTATATATAATATATACATAGATACTTGGATAACCGCAGTTGGTCTCGTAGATGGTATTTAGATGCTATGAGATCGGGGATTTGGGGTTGTATATTGGCTTATTGCTCATTGCAATTTTTTAATGCATCATCCGATTCAATAATTGGTTTTGCGGATCGTTATACATTTGATTAAGTAGAAGTTGGGAAAAATATTAGGGATAATTTCATAAATTTTTTCTGAGGTTAGTATCTCTGAACTTTTAATAATATCACTTACTTTTTTTTCTTGTCAATGCGTTTCTTTATAGTACTAAAATGCATGAAATGATATTTATACCTCATATATTTTAGTCATATTACAAAAGGGTAGTTTCAAAAATCACCCCTAAAATTTTTGATAATTTGCACTTGACACCATTTTAGTTTCTAATAATTTTTTTATCTACTTATTTAAAACAAACATGTGCATATATTAATTTGATTACTTCTATATGTTTTAATAAAAATCTTCACCATGTAAAAACACATAATTAATATTTTGTTTGGGAATCACAAACACGTATATGCATAAAAAAAATATTCTCTTGATAATTTTTTTGGCCAGTAAATTTATGAAAATATTGCACATATTAATATATTTTTGGGTATCGATTTGAATAAAAATTTTGAATATGTAAAACACATCATATGATATAATAAATAAATATAACTAGTACTATTTTGTTTTTAAATCAAAACTCGAAATTGAAATATGTATTTTTCAAAAAAAATTAATAAATTTATTTACAAAAAAAATATGGATATGTAATGTGCTAGTGTGTTGATTCGAAGAAAAATTTGAAAGCATAAAAAAATTACCATATATTATAAAAAACAAATATGATTCGAATTTATTTGGGAAATCACAAACACTTAAAAAGTTAAATGAATTTTTTGATAAATTTTTTAGCTAACTTATTTACTAATAATTAGGAACATATTAACGTGTTTGTATGTGTCATTTTGAACAAAAATTTAGAATACATTAGTATACATAATATATAACAAAAAAATTATTATTGGTATTTTATTTTAGAAATCATTAACAATTGTAAAATAAAACATAATTAAAATATATTTTTTGACATTAATTGGTGAAGGATATGAAAAGTTACAACCTGTTGTTATTTGTTAATAATTATTTTATACCTATTTTTTTTAATTCCGCCCATTTTAATCAATGAGAGCTTTGAACTAGGGGTAAAATTGAGAGGAAAATAGTCTCTCTATTTAAATTAATTTTTTAAAAGAATTGGTTGAAAATGTTACAAAAAGTTTGAAATAAGGGAGGTAAGTAATATTTTTAAAGTCCAAGGGTATTAAGTGAAATTAGCTTAAACATCAGGGAAGGTTTCTAAAATTATCCCAAAATTTTATATTATTCAATTTGTAATGTGGAGTGAGTATTTGTGATAGATTAAAAAATAATAAAACTCTCTAATTTTTTAACCATTTCAACGATTGTCATATCTTCTGTACATTGCTGAGTGAGAAGCCTGAGGTTTGATCAAAAGTTACTGGATGATCTATGATCTACAACACTACATGCGTATAGCCTCAAGAATCACAATGCCATTAAAGCCCTTAAACATCTATAATTTAGGAGCTTGCGTTCTCCTTGCAAATTTCTTTATTCTAATGAGATTCTTCAATAATTCCCAGTTTAATTTAGTACTGTACTATTTGATCATATGAGAAATTTAAATAAAAAAAAAAACCTTCCCCAGGATTTGACATTTTAAAATTAAATTGCTATCTTCTCCTTTTGATATCTGCCTGTATTCAAGGAGTGCTCATCTCAAAGTTGTTTAGTGAGTTCTTGTATTTTTTTCATTCAACTATTGAAATATAGATAATTGTGCTTTGAAGCAGGTAAGGTATAAGCATTCAAAATACATAATATTGTACTGTATAAGTTTTAAAATTTTTATATTTTTTTATAATTGTCCTCTTAAATTTCTTTAAATTGATTTTTTTTCTAAACACTTACCCCTAAAAAGTTAAAATATGTTTAATTTCCCCTTTATCACAAAACAATAATAAATATTTCATATACGAAATATGTTCCAATTATAAATTGATCATGAAAATATATTCATAATACATTATTACTATCCCTCTTCGTTCTTGGAAGAATTGTCCATACCGTGAATAGAAGTGAAAGTTGGTGTGGATGAAATAGAGGTTTAAGTGGAAAGAAAGCTTTCACAAAACCCATATCTATTAATCTACGGTTATTGATTTCTGTGACAAGAGAAAAAAGTATACTTTTTGTCACCTCTTGTCACTTAAAAGTAAAGAAAATTAAGAACTTTGGAATCTAAATTTGTTGGGATTGAGGATGGAATCGAATAGCAAATGCACTTGCGGTTAAGATAAGTAATCCACGCCGTACTTCCGAGAAAAGCTCGAAGGATTGTAAACAAAAAAGTACCTGTACCCGAAACCAACACAGGAATCAGGAGAAAGAACTTTATTTAAAAAAATAAATTTTGGCCAAACGAATTATTCTTTTCCTTCAGTTTGTCAGTCGAAGCCCAATATTTAGTTCCTTCCTCCATTCACCGTTATAACCTGTGAATCCTTTACCATAAATTTATTTAAGTTCTAATTATTTGAATTTATCATTTATATTTTTTTATTATTAAAATAATTTTTGTCTTACTATACGTAAAATTTTTTTTTTACCCCCAATAACCTTGGGGTCCTGGATTCATTCCTGGGGAAATACATACTTATCTATGGTAATCAAGCTTATCATACTTTTACACGTGATAATTGTTATATTGAAAATTTCAACCTTTTTTTTTTAATGCTGTCCAGTTAATACTAGACTTAATTTAATGTTGTCCAGTTAATACTAGACTTGGGTAAGCTGGTAAAATATTATTCAAACTGTGTGTATACACATTTTAATTCAATTTTCCACCCCTTAATAAATATAGATTTCACAAAATAATAAATAATCTATTCTCTTTACATGTATTTCAAGTCAATTAAACAGAGAAATATATATTCTAATCCGCTCCGTTGAAGTTTCAAGCCAATGAAATGCTACGATATGTTAATGGAATCCATTTATCCTGCCGACAAAAGTTGAATTTTCAAAAATTAACAATAATTATCCGTCAAATCAATGTTTTATTTTTTTTGGCACTTATCCATCAAATCAAACATACATTAATGAAACTTGCACAACTTGCTAATGCATCATTTATTTATGATTTATGTGTTACCTTTTGCATACCACGACTCTGATGAACTCAGTTACTTGCTATAAGTAATTAGCTACATCTTGACAATCCTATATGTTGATCATTAGTGGTAATATTTCTATATTTTTCAGCAACTAGTTTTGAACTATTTATTAAATAATGTCAAATTCAATATGTTTCACACGTAGTTTTGATTCGTGTGGAAGCATAATCGTATTTTTTTTGGTCAGTATTTATGGCAATATTAAAATGGTTTTTGAAATTTTTCCATCCCTACAATTATCCAACATCAACCTTTCTTTCAAGCAACCGATATCTTATTTGCGGGAGAGTTACTACTCCTTTTGAACTACCGGATGAATTCAAGCTTTTCAGCTACATTAATTGGGTAAAACCGGGTGATTTTAGTCTTGGTCAAAAATGGTTGATCAGTTGATAACAATTCTTCTTTTGTCTCATTTTATGTATTACTTTTATTTTATTTCAATTTATAGTGTTAAATATTTTTTTTCTAAAAGCATGTTGCACCCCTATCATGTCTCTAACTTATCATCTTCTCGTATTTCTTAGTTACTTTAAGATAAACAAGATTGGTGTGGTTGGCGAGAGGAAAAATATTAATAAATTGAAGACCAAAACTCATCATTTTATATTTGAGAGATTGAAAAAATATTTTTTTAAATATTCGAGACACTATTTATATAATTTTTCTAATTATTTTTATCTAAAAATTTAGTTAATTAAGTAGTTGTGTTAATCCTCGTGAACAAACTTTAGACCACAAATAAAATGAGAGGTACGGACTGGGGAGTTGAAACAAGTAATAAAAGCTGTCCATTGTTTCAGCAGTTGGGCATTGATGTCCGGCCTTCTTCCCGATAGGCTCCATGAATATACCATTACGTGAAAATATTTTCGTAGTATTTGGGCTTTGCTTTTATCGATTTTTAGAAGCTGAAATTTGATGAACAAGGAGCATTTCATTTCTAAATGTTTATTGCACTTTATAAAGGACTCTTGAATTTATTTATATTTAAATGGACCAACAAAAGCTTTTGAACTTCTATTTTTTTATGCCAAGTACAAATAATGTATGATTAGTGATTGATGACACACAAAAGCAAACTTATTAAATTCTGGTACATATATTTTTAATATAAAGAGCCTTTATTTGAATTCAACATTTTTCGCAAAAATAAGCACGTTGGGACGACTTTCTTGCATTTAGCCTTGACATTCTTGCAGCTAATTTAGATTCGTGGAAGTAGACTGTTGACTATGAAGTAAGTTTGAGAAAAGTAAGAATAGAATAATGGCAGTATAGATTGTATTATTTGAAATATTATTTTGTCATATTATTCGAGTGACGTAGTAAATAACAAAAAAATATGAATAATTTAAGTAAGTGTCTGGATTGTGAATAGTGTAAATAATTTTTTATAAATAAGTGTTTGAATAGTATTTTTTGCATTAAAAGATAAAAAATATATGCGAAAGTCGAACGAAATTACTAATATCAAAATATATAATTTCGTTCACTTTGTTTTTCATATCATCAAATCAAGTATTAAAAATATATATTTTTCTCTCTATTGACACTATTTATCTATTACTGATATTAAAATTATTAAGATAATATAATTAAAGGGAAAATTGCTGAAATAGTCCTTCAACTTTTTTACTTTAGCCGAAATAATCCCTCAACTTTTTTTGTAGCCAAAATAGTTCTTCAACTTTCATTTTTTAGCCAAATAGTCCTTTTATGTGAAATTTATCAAAAAAAAAAAGAAAAAAGTTTTTATGGTGGCTCCACCATAAAAGGACTTTCTTGGCTAAAAAATAAAAGTTGAAGGACTATTCTGGCTAAAAAAAAAAGGTTGAGAGACTATTTTAGCTAAAGTAAAAAAGTTGACCCAAGGTACTTTTTTGGCCATTTTCCCCTAATTAAATGACTAAAATACCCTTAGTACTATATTTTGATTTTTATGTATTTAAATTTTGATAGTGATGTGATAATTATTTAAAAATAAGTAAAAATAAACTATATAATATTTTAACGTAATCTATATCAATATATTTTTTGATCAAATTTTAAAAAATTTTACATTTTATTTTATATTATTTTGAATTTGAATGTTTAACTATAGTGGTAGAACAATTTTTAAATGGGCTTGTTTTCTATGAAAAATTTTCTATAAAGGTATTGTATGAAAATTTAAATTCTATAAAACTTTGTGATTTTTTCGATGTCTCTTAATATTTTGCACTTTTAATATTTGGCTTAATATATACAAATTGTGATATCGGATATAATATAATTCAACAGTCCCTCACATTTTCATTCCCTCAAGTCAAAGATATCAATGTGTTATTATATTATTTTTTTCTCTAATTCTTTTATAACTATCGAAAATCAATTAAATACAAATAAACATAAAAAATCAATATATGATACTAAGGGTATTTTAGTCATCTAACTAAATTTTCTTAATATTTTAAAAATTTTTGAAGTATCAATAATGTGAACGGGGACAAAGTGTATATTTCTATAATTAAGAAGGCAAAGTATAATTACCCATATAGTTCAGGGAGCAAAGTGTTATTAACCCTTTTAATATTGGTAATAGTTGAATAGTATTGATGGGGAAAAGTGTATATTTCTATAGTTTAGGGTAGAAAAGTGTAATTACCACCTAAATTAGGGAGGCAAAGTGTTATTAACCTGAAAATTTATTTCCCGCCAAGATGGGGGCGAAACACACCATCAGAGTGTGTGTGCAACGCTTAAATCGTCTTCCGTTCCAGAGACTTCTTCTACACACTTCCGTACCCTGATTTGCTCTCTGCAGAATCCTCCGAATTATTTTGCTGAAAATGGTACGTAAAAGCAGGTTTTAAAGCTTTAATTTCTGCATTTAGATTCGTTTAGTTTTGTCGAAGTAATCGTCATCGGAATCATCTCTGGATCGAAATTTAGGGTTTCGATTATGATGAAATGAAATCTAATTGAATTTCTGGATAGTTACGGATTCTAATGAATTAAATTGCTAAAAATTTGGTTTATTTCTTCTCAATTGAAGATTTGATTATGTATTAATATGTAAATTGTGTTTTATTATTGATTATACATGCTTATTATAATTTTTTTTTTTTTAAATTTGATGGTGGATGCAGTCTAAGAAAAGAGGTCTTTCGTTAGATGAAAAGCGCGAGAAAATGCTACAAATCTTTTACGAATCACAGGATTTCTTCCTTGTAAGTATATACTTAATCCTTTTATCAATTTCAATTTTAGGATTTAATATTTGTTCTTCTGGTCTTTTACGAGGTTCGGATGAATTAAAGCACATTCTATAATTGTGTTTATTTATGCATTTGGTAATTTGGTTGCAGATGATTCAAGTTTGAATGGATTTTAATGTTTCTGTCCTGTTATTAGCAGTTATTATGCAACAATTAATGTTGATAATGAATTGTAGTTGCTCATTAGAGAAAAAGCATTTTTATTGATTTTAGTTGTTTTTGCTTCCGTTTGGTGTTCAATGGGAGAAAATTTGCAAATGTCTCCTGTGGATAGTTTAAATTACCAGCTTAGAATAGATCTGAAATACTTTTGGTGCATCTGTTCATTCTTTCCCCCAAGGCTGGCTTATCCCTTTTCAGGTTTGTCATAAATGTTCGTGTTGTTATAGTGTGGAGGACAATTTGGGGTATCTTCTCTGCTTTCATGTTGGTTGATCACTTTCTGAAGATTAATGAATGCTAACCAAAAATCTCGTAGCAGAAAAATTTGTTTACTGAATCTTTTCTTGTTTTTGATTCTGTGCCTTCAAAATTTTCCTCCTGTGGTTGCTCGATGAATTCTAATTAGATGACCTTCACTCTGAAACAAAAGATTTAGGAAAGGTGGTTATGTTTTGTTGTCAGCATGTTCTGGTACTAGTATTATTCTGTCTCTTAGTCTCTCGTGATGTTGCTCTAACCAAAGACATTATTGAGTAAAGTTATTACGGTACTAGTCTCGCATGCTATTGCTCTAACCAAAGGATTTATTTATGTTTTTCTTTCTCTGTGGTTTATTTATCCATTGCAGAATCTGCTGCTTAATTAGGTGATAACTAACTTAGTCTGTTATATTTCAAGAGAATGCAAGCGTTGTTACTTGCTCATCTATTCTTTTCATCTTCTGGAAAATACTTTTGATGTCTTAAAAGCTGGGACCACCATCTGTATTGCTCCTTTATAAATGATTTCTTCCCAATGTTCCTTCGCTTTTCTACCTCTCAGATTCTGAATTTTGCTCATGAGTTTCAGCTCAAGGAATTGGAGAAGTTGGGTCCAAAGAAGGGTGTGATCAGCCAATCTGTGAAGGATGTTGTCCAGAGTTTAGTAGACGATGACCTTGTTTTGAAAGATAAGATAGGGACTTCTGTGAGTAAACTTGTCCTTATGGAGTTAGGTAAATGTAATTCATATATGAAACTCTGTAATGTGCAGTGAGCATTACACAGTTTTTGTTGGTTATACTATTTACAGACCTTGTTGTCTGCTTCTTGAAATTCCAGGTTTACTTTTGGAGCCTACCAAGCTGTGCTGGAAATCAGGTAATATTATTTTCAGTTAACACTTTTAAAAACTTGACCTTTGTCCATTTGAATTATCCTGAATCTATCCTAAATATATAACAGCTGAGAAATGTGCATCAAAAGCTTGAATCTGATCTCCAGAGTGGTAAGAAGCGGCTTGCAGAACTTGAAGAACAATGTCATGCTTTGAAGAAGGGACGAGAGGAATCTGTAAGCACATTTCTAAGGGATTTGGTGTATTCCTATTTGCCTCAGTCAATCCTTGCAGGAAGTAAGATCATAAATGCAGCCTTTCCTGTATCTAATGTGTGTGGTTTTCTAGGATGAGCGAGAGAAGGCATTGGATGAGCTGAAAGCCATTGAAGAGAAACACAACTGAGCTAAAGGTTGAAACATGTCTCCTCTCTCAGGCATTGAACATATAATTATATACCTATTTAGCCTTTGCTTCGTTTTCCAGGATGAAACGGGGCAATATGCAGACAATGATCCAGCTACTTTTGAGGCAATGAGTAAGGGCATCTCCACTTTCTTTCCACGCTACAGCTTTAGTATTTTATATGTGCTCTTTTGGTTTACTTCTTTCAAAAATTAGTGACTCTAAAGTTCTCTGATGTCTATAAACCCTGTGACAGAGAAAGCTATTGAAGTAGCTCATGCAGCAGCTAACAGATGGACAGGTTAACTCCTTGCAACTACTCAATTACTTTATTTGTTTATTGATGAAAGAAACAGTTAGATTTTCAGATTTCCAACAATCAAGTGCAACAATTTGCAGATAACATCTTCACACTGCAACAATGGTGTTCAAATAATTTTCCACAGGCCAAAGAACAACTTGATCACCTTTACAATGAGGTACCTGTATCCAATGCTAAATGAACAGTTTTGCCTAATTGGAAATGAAGCACACAATTGTATTGTCCTATGTTCTCCAATATTTCCAGACATAAAACACCAAGGAGAGAGAGGACTTGAAATGTGCTTCATTTACAAAAAACCAGATTTTAATATTTTCCTATATCTTTTCATGCCTAAAACAGGTTGGAGTTACAGATGACTTTGACTATTTGGAGTTAGCTGCAGTTGTTCCCGTTGGCCCCGGAGTGCAGACACTAGAAACCTTCAACTAGGCTGTAGAGACTGTAATATGACTTGAAAGCTGTGACGGCAACTATATAAGTTGTAGCACTAAAGATTCGGTTGTTCGATTAAATACCATTAACTGGCATGTTTTATGATTCTGGGATCTTGTCACATTCTCTTTTAGACCAACATTCGTCTAGAAACTGTACATTCATTCAATCTTAAATTCTGAAACCGGACAACCTTTGAAGGAGGAATTGAAAAACAGAGTGAAGATTTGAATAAAATGTTTCAGAGATTCCCTTCAGATATGCATTGACTTTGGACAGGTGTCCAAACTCTGTATATTAATGCCTCTCTTAGCTGTGGCAAGGCGGAAATTAATCTAGCATTGGCTTGACGGAAAGTCATGTGGATTAGTGAATATTAGTTCTGATATCATGTTAAAAAATATAAATTTTTATCTCAAAATCAATTAACAGTGAGCCAATTAGCCTATGAACATTCTTTAGGTCCCGTTTAGGATTGTACTGACTTATTATAAAACATTTAACTTAGTAGAGTTTTAAAGAAAATATTTAATAAGTGTTTAATTTTTGTTATTTGGATGTAAACTTATAAAAGTAATTTTTTAATATTTAGTAATGTATAATTTTAAATTTTAAAAATATTCTATTTTTATTCCATTATAAATTTATGGTACAATGGCTAAAATTTATCTTTAACGATTTTAAAAAGAAAAGCTAATCCAAAAGCACCAATTTTTAACTTGTGTTGAAAGTATTTTTGAGACAAGAAACTCTACTTCTAAATTTAAAGACAATAATCACCAAACACTCAAAAAAATATTTTTACAATTTAAAAACATATTTTAAGCAAAAACACCGCAACTCCAAACGGGCCTTATTGGTTCAAGATTTCTTTATTAACTAATGTCAGACGATGCCAGAACATTATTTATTAGTCCAGCATTCTAAAGATTTCAATAATGATGCCAGAGATGTAGCTATGAAGGTTTTTTTTTTTTTAACAGTCAACGAGGGTAGAAATGTATACAAAGTCAATTTTTTTCCCCTTCTAAAATTCAACGACGAAATTAATAATCAATGAAGAAAGGAAATGACCGAAACACTATGAAGGTTACATATCAGTTTCCAGAACTGACAGAAGTACGAGTCATTTATAATAAAGGAACAACTATAGTGTCCAAAGAAGCTAGCTCCAATTTCTACCACACCACATGTACACAGATTTTCGTTACCAGAAAACATGCAGAAATATGCTCATCCAAACCTACTACTCTCCATTGACTCGTACTTCAAAGATACAGTATATCTCCAAACAATCACCGCAGAACAATACCTGCAGAAAACTCAGGTATCACGATAATAGAACAATATACTTCAATGGATCGATTACAAAGAAATTCTGTTATTTAATATATTTCCAAAATAAGTAATCACTGGCCCCTATCAATATGCACTGAAAATAATTGAACCATAGAGGTCCAAATGATTCCGAGGAGTGCTACATCTCGTCAATAGTTGACCAACCAGGAAGATAGATAACGCCTCATACACAAATATAGTTATACAGCCAACCTATAAAACTAAAGAAGGGAGCTGCTCAAAGTGCCAATTCTGCTTGCAAGTCAGCAATTTCTTCCTCAGCTGTACGCTTCTGAGGCGCAGGCCGAACTGGCTGCCTGGCTGCTGGTGTAGGAACATGCACTGGTGCAGCAGGAGCAGCAGTTGCAGGCTGAAGAAGCTCCTCTTCCAGCTCAAAACTTTCCAATTCTTCAAGTTCTGCCTCCAATTCATACTAAATCTCCCTGCAATTAACGACCAATTGGCTTTAGAAAGATCAGAAATAGATTCACATACATTTACAGTTGGGAGTTAGAAATAGGCCAGTAACCTCATCAAAATCAGCTGCTGCACCAACAGGCGTAGCCAAAGCTTCCTGTATCTGTTTCATATTCTCTGTCTGCTCATTTATTTCATCCATTGTCTTATCAACATCATCAATAAGACTGCAAAAAGAAATTGCATTTCCCAGTAACTTGTCAGTTTGGAACATGTTTAGATCAAGGAAGCGAACCACTTTAAAAACATAGACGACAATACTTCATTCAAGCAATCTTAAGAAGGAACAACAGAAATAAAGCACCAAAATTTGTCAACCCTTGAAAAGAGACCAATACCAGTCAACAGTAATGACATTGCTAAGAACTTTCCAAATAAAAACTAGATCAATTTCCCACTTACGTTTCTTTCTGCATTGATTTCATTGCAGCTGCCCCAGTTCTCAAAGCATCAACTGTTTCTGTTGATATAGCTTTTGCAGCTTCCAGCATGATCATCTAAACATCAACAAACTTCATGAGTTAGTAACATGTAGGATGCCAAGGAACTGAATACAAATCAGAGCGCACACAGAGAGAGAGACCTGATCGTGGATGCGCAACTGGAAATTACCAAGCTGCTCAATTTGCTGCTCGTAGAGCCTTTTCCTCTTTAAACACTGGATGGCCGCTGCAGTTTTTGGGACACCACTTTTAATACTCAACTAGCCAAGAAGTTGATGCCATTTTGTGGCACAGGATTATATAGAAACTCAAACTGGTGCATCTAGACAGAATTTAATGCATACCCCTCTTGTTCTTTGCTTTCGTGAATTCCTTAGCCCTTTCAACCTCTGCAGATGCCTTCTTTTGAAGTACTTTCTCCTTCTTTTCTAGCATCTCTAGAGTCTACACAAGGAAGACAGTTGAATATTACACTCAGTTAGACTATCATGCAGGCAAAACAAACATCCAGGGCATGTGGCACATCATTAGAGACATCCAACAAAGAAAGGACAAATTATTCAGTACATGTCACAAACTTTGTACCAAAAGCTGTCAATTTAGTGCACATTGTATACAGTTCTGACTACAAGTTCTGCATCCATTTATTCCAATAAAAAGGTGTAAATATCTCTGAGAGGACTAACTTAGCAGATGTTAGCCAAGTAAAAATTCTGTTTTTAGTTTTCCAACTAATCTTCCAAGTGATACTAAAATTATTGGAAATAGTAATTTCCAAATTAGAAGTTCTTCATCAGTCATTTTGCATCGACTTTCTCTTCAAATTTAAGATCCATGTTGGAAATAGAAGTAATAAAAAAGCTCCAAAACCACATGAATCAAAATGCCAGCCATAAAATCCAGTATAAAACACATCACAGCAATAAAAATAAAAGAGAGATAGAGAGAGACGAAATTCTTATCATTCTCATGAATAGAAAATACCACTTTTAATTGCTTACTTATAACCAAGTAACAACTCTTCTGTCCAAACTAACCAATGCTAATTAAAAATAGCTTGATTTTTCAAGCTTGTTAGTGTAATTCAAAACTGGTCTTTTTAGTTGGAAATTTTTTTAAAAAAAACAAATCCAAAATCCTTTGTTTTATACATGATTAGCGACACAAAAGATGATAAGAACCAGTATCGTTAATCAAAAGCACACACCAGATAAAAATAGCACCACCATGGGCCAGGGCCACCTGATCAATCGTGTTTAACAGCCAAATAACTTGACAAAATTTCCAAACTACGTCTCCATAAAATTCTCAAACTCAATTACCATAATTACAAAAAAAAAAAAAAAAAAAAATTCCCTAAGTCGGTCATGGAACAACGAAGCAATTCATAATATTGGCTTATCAATAATACATAGATTTAAGAAAAAAAAAATTACCTCATTTAGTTTATCTAAAGTAGAGACAGCATTCGTCTCCTGCTTTGGCTTGCCGAATATTCTAGTAAACATCCTGCCGATTCGCTTTCGATTCAATCTATATACGAACAACAACTATTCTTGGTGTCCTCCGATCTCCTCCCTGAAACACAAATAACTTCAACAAATTCAGGCCACTAACAATTCAAATTCCGATCAATTTCACCGATTCCGGAAAGTTCCGACTTTTATCACCGACAAAATAAATATTCATTTAGCTCACTGCTTACCTTGTGAATGAGTCAACGATCGATGGAACCGACGACGAAGACGACGTCGAAATTGACAAAAGTCAGGGAATTGTTAAAATTAGGGCTGAAAATATAGGGAAGAAAGATTGGGGGTTTGATAGGGTGTGCGTCGGTCTTTCTCAACCTGATGGATTGCTTTTTCCTTAATCGTGTTGGATTGGAATTGGTTTCCGAGTTAAAGTACAAAACCGGGTAAATGGAGTCTACACGGCAGCGTGGCGTGTGGTTCGGTTTGTGTTTACAAAAATTTATCCCTTCATTGGGCCTAGTTTGGGTTTCCATACTACATAATATAAACGCTATTGTTGGGCTTGGTTTGGGATTTTAGGTGATGACGATCAAATGTGTAAAATAACCACAATACTTGCAGTTTGAAAACTCCAAAAAATTTTAGCGAGTTGACTTGAGTCGATATAATTATAGGCGACGTTATGACGCAATAAAAAATAAGATGAAAATTGAGTTTTAGATTTAATTTGATAAATTTATCGAGTAATTACAAATTTTTGTTTGAGTCGATTTTGTTTAATAGTACTAAAAAGTAGATAAATTGTCAACAAAGTTTTTGACACTTATTTGTGCATTAATAATGCATAATATGAAAAATAATTATTAAGAAATCTAATCTTTAAATATTAAATTTAATTGTTAGCATAATTTTATTCATTCACATGACTTAGTGTTTTGAATTTTGAATTTCTAATTCAATAAAAGTCAAATGAATTTTTAAATATACCCTATTCAATAACTTTTTAGAAGTTTGAGTTTTGAATTCCGAATATTGTTGAGGGTAATAACATTCAACCTAAACTTTAGTGTGTGATTTATACTACTAGTACTAGCTCCTCATGGTTCGAATTAATAGTCTAATATTATAAACTTTTAGTTTTTAATTTATATCGAGTCGCATTAATCGCTTAAATAATGTGAGATGATATTAAGTAATATAATTTAATATAAACTATCTATAATACCACCACATTATAAATCAAATTCACGTAAAAATCCACCAAGACAGACCACCACTCATTTGGATTAAAACACCAAAAAACCAAAACGGCAATGTGGGTCTCAGCTTTGACCCGCATCTTGTGAGCTGGGCCCAATTCCAGTACGAAAACAGTACTCTTTAATCGACTTTATAGATTCCCCTGAATAGGATTCCAACACCATTTTTTTAGCAGAAAAGTCCACATTTCAAGTTTCTAATCACTCCAACTCATCATGGGTTTCTCCAAAATCCTTCCATCTCTGATTTTCTGCCTTTTTATGTCCTCTGTGAAGTCCACTCCTGCAGAATCTTCTATCTTGACCGAAGAAGGGTGGGCTGAAATTCCTATGAAGTACCTAGAAATATGGCTAAAAGACCAGAAGTTTTTGATTGGATGGTGAATATTAGGAGGGCTGTGCATGAAACCCCAGAACTTGGTTTTGAGGAATTTGAGACCAGTAAACTTATCAGAACTGAGCTTGATAAAATGGGCATACCCTATAAGCATCCAGTGGCTGTTACTGGTGTTGTTGGTTATGTTGGGACTGGCAAACCGCCTTTTGTTGCAATCAGAGCAGATATGGATGCTCTACCTATGCAGGTAATTTCTTGCCAAGAAAATACTTAGATCTGTTGGGTATATCGTCACTCTTATGAGTAATGTAATATCAAATGAAATAACATGCCACACATAATTAATATCATCTAATATCATATATAGCATACTTATGTACACATTAGTCCACTGTATTTTTTTTATATTAATGACGTCATTTTTCGTTATATCTGTTCGGTTTATTTTGTCACTTTTTGCCAGTTTTGCGGTCAACTTTGCCAATTTACGGAATTTCACTTTTTATATGTTTTTAATATTTTTTAAAATTTTAATTTTTTTTTTTTGCAGTCGTTGGTGAGAACTTTTAAGATTGTTCAATTACATTTTAAATAAACTAAATCAATCATAGTAAGTGGTTAATTATAAAATATTTTAGTTTGATAAAAAAACTGACAAAGGTGACAAAAATAATGGAAGCCCTCTTTTTTCGTGTCCTATATTTTTTGTTTTGATTAAATTTGGTGGAGTAGTAGGATTGGAGTTATTGAGTTTTTGGCTGCGCAATTTGGCTTTGATTCTTTTGAATGTTACAGGAAGGTGTGGAATGGGAACACAAAAGTAAAATTCCAGGGAAGATGCATGCTTGTGGACATGATGCTCATGTTGCCTTGCTTCAGACATTTGGTGCTGCTAAGATACTTCAAAATAATCGAAATGATTTGCAGGTTCCTTGCCTCTTTTTCTCCTTTAATTAAGCATTTGAATTCTATTCAGTTTTATTTTTGAAGAGTTGGGATAGTCAAAAGTTAATTCTAACTGAAATTGCATCATACTGACATATCACGCTCAGCAGTAAGTGTTGCAATTATCATATGTAAAGGATTTCAAAACTGAAATCGATGAAGAGTGCTATTTACAATGTTAGCCGGTGACATCAGTTCACTTAATTAGAACTTCTCTGGATACACTTTAGTGTGAGAATGATTAATAAAGCAAATACATGCATGGTTAAATTCTTTGGGAACTCCTTTTCTGCTTCCAAATATTGACCAAAGTGTCTAATCGATCTGACGTCTTTTGAATATGCCTTTCTGATTTCTTATTTTGTTCCTTGTAAGTTGCTGCTGGTGATCTGTGTTTTACGTTCTGCTTTCTATTCCCTCCCCCACTGTTCCTTTCGAGAGAAAGACCGACATCACCCCCTGCTATGGATAATAAAGTCATCACCAGCATTTCAAAGTAGTATAAGGGGTGACAATGCACAATGTGCAAATGATATTTGGTATGACTTGCCATGCTTTATTCTGCTTGAAGTAAAAGCTAATCATCTAATAACAGAAATTTGGAATGTCTTCAAGAACTTGAAATTTTACATATTTGCTTCATTATACCTCTGTTTTTTAACTATTTCTAACTTATCACCTTTTTCCATATGTTGTCACAGTTAGTCAGTTACTGTTGATGAGATATAGTACATGATTTTATTTTGATCCGGGACATTTCTCTAACTGGAGAGTTTAATTAGTTTTTCTGTGTCTCAGTAGAAGGGTTCTGGAAGTTGTAACTCTAAAGACTAAAGTTTCTCCATCAGTGCTCAAGGAAAAATTCGGATTTGAGAGTAGGATTGAGGATAAATCCTTTTTTCTCTTAAGAGGAGCAATTAGATAATTAAAACTGATAAATGATGACATTTTAATTACTTCAATCAATTCCAAAACCATGAAAATTGAAGCCAAGGTAAAGAATTCTCATTTGCAATTTTTTTGTTTAAAGAGTAATAGTTATTGACGGAGTCAAACAATATTGTTGAAAAGAATATTGCTATTTCTCTTGCCCTATTCAGGGAACTGTCGTTCTTGTTTTTCAACCGGCTGAAGAAGGAGGTGGGGGAGCAAAGAAAATGCTAGATACTGGGATATTAGAGAATGTTGAAGCCATCTTTGCACTGCACATCTCTAGCAAGTATCCAATTGGCACAGTTGCTGCCAGACCTGGGCCTATATTGGCTGCAAGTGGTTTCTTTGATGCTATAATTAACGGAAAAGGTGGACACGCAGCTATTCCCCAGACCTCAATAGACCCAATCTTGGCAGCTTCCAATGTTATTGTTAGTCTGCAACATCTTATTTCGCGTGAAGCTGATCCATTGGATTCACAGGTAGTATCCCTCAGTTGGAGTCATGGTTATGTCATGGGAACAAATGCTTTGAGTTTGCTGTGTTTGCAAAATCTCAAGTCTAATTTACTGAATTTTTGGAAACTTCTAGAATTTTGAATGATGACTTCTGTCATCTTGTTCTTTTTGAAGAGCATGGCGAGACTTGCTTTCTGGACGTGTTTTGTGCCATGGCATAGCTTTATGCTGTTTTTTTATTATTATTTTTTAATTTTTTTGTTCCTCCTTCAGAATACACAAGTATCGTCTGCAATACCCACGGTAGTTTCTTTACTAACTTTGTTCTGAAAACGTAGTATTTGGTCCTAGGAAAATACTTAGGTAGACCTGGTCTGATCTCACTTATGGACTTTGTGGTCAGTATTTAATATTATAGAATTTTGTTTACATCAGTTGAGATTCATAACTGGCTAGGGCTTTCGAATCAAAGCATGGGCATTTGCTATTAAGAGGAAGCAGTAGATCGTCGATTGAAGAGCCAGATCAGTAGGGTCTACAAGTGGGGTAAAAAATCAGGTTTACCTAAATATTTGCCTTTGGTCCAATCAACATGTCATGTATGATAATTACTAATGGCATGATATTATTCTGTTCATATTAACTAAATTATTTGCCTTTGGTCCTATCATGTCATGTATGATAATTACTATTGGCATGATATTATTCTTCTATAAACTGCTCATATTAAGTAAATTACTACGGCATCAAATTGCCCATGCTCGTACTGAACTAACATCATTCTCTTTATTCTCGTCTGTCTTCATCTTTGAACAAGATCTTCCGAGATTCATCTTTACTTCTACATCTGATAGTGTCTTTATTGATATGAAAACCACACCTTTAATCTTTTGATTATATTCTAATTTCGGGGAAAAGATTCAACCAAAAGGCATGCCCTTGCAGGTAATAACCATTGGGAAATTCCAAGGTGGTGCTGCATTCAATGTGATTCCTGATTCAGTTACAATAGGTGGAACCTTCAGGGCATTCTCAAAAGACAGTTTCACGCAACTTAAACAAAGAATTGAAGAGGTAAGTTCTTCGTAGGCATCGCTCTGAAACTGAATACCTTGCGCTCCTACTTTTGTTGCTTGGCAATACTTTGCCTCTTTCAAGTTTGCAATGGTAGGCATTAGCATTAGATTTACCAATATTGATTATTCCACAATAAGACACCACGTCCTACTTTAAATATTGCTTTTTAAAACATATGCAACTTACAGGTAATCGTTAGACAAGCTGCCGTACAGAGATGCAATGCAACTGTTGACTTCCACGAAGATGATAGACCCTTTTACCCAGTAACTGTAAATGACAAACATTTGCATGATCACTTCCGAAATGTAGCTGAGCAAATGCTGGGTGCTGAGAACATTATAGAAAAGAAACCAAGCATGGGAGCGGAAGACTTTGCCTTTTTTGCTGAAGCAATTCCTGGGTACTTTTACAGTGTAGGGATGCAGAATGACACTGAGGGACCTCCTGTATTTGCACACTCTCCTTACTTCAAAGTAAACGAAGATGTGCTCCAATATGGTGCTGCTTTACATGCATCATGACTAATGTGGCGGTTACGTACCTCCTTGATGGTCATGCTAAGCTATCTGTACGTGAGGATAGTTTGCCTGATGAGCTCTAAGGTGCTTAGAAGTACGAACTTGGAAAGTTTTGCTAAAAGATTGCGCAACTATTGGGCAACGGAATTGAGCAGTAAGTGCAGTAGTTTGTATCTAGGGGACATTTGGACAACGGAATTGAGCAGCAAGTGCAGTAGTTTGTATCTAGGGGACTTCTTTCCCCTAAATTCAATGGGCATCAGCTTAGACAATATGTCTGTGCAATCTGTGGCAGACTACATGCATTTTATAATCCAACTTGCTGTGGTATTCCTATTGTTAGAAGGCATCCAAAATCACGTTGAATTCTCATACAAATTATTCGAATTGTTACCACTTAGAAATATTTGCTAATTAGTTTACAACCTAAGATTACTCTCACCTAAACAATGTAAGTTCTGGGAGTAGTTAGCATCAGTCAATTCAAGACAGTTCGAACATCAATTGTTTAGAGACCCAGCTTGAAGGAAAATAGCATTAGAGTAAATATTGAATGACTGAGGGATACTATCAAAGAGTAAATTTTATGATTTTTATCCCTTATATTTGCAAGATGTTTGATGGAAAATTGAGAAGAGCTAATAGAACAGGGGACATTATCCTTTGAGAAAGTACGAAGTGACCAACTGCCGAATATTTGCTAAGCTTACGGTTAACGGCATTATTTCTCTTTTGTGGCCTTTTTTATTGTTTTCACTGTTGTATGAAAATGGCAAAATGGATCATTTAAGTTTTTTACAAGACTTTGGCAATCACACTTGCAGGTAGTGGGAAAACCTAAAGTTGGCCATATACATTAAGATTAGAGTGACCAAACAAAGAACCATACTCTCTGTACTAGAAGTCATATTATATACATGCTGGAGCCTGTACTCCTAATCCCTTTGGAATATGGTGCTGCTTCACCCAGCAACTTTCCAGCCAAATACGGAAATTAATGAATAAGAAACTTGAATATACATAATATGTCTCAGCTGAGGAAGCTGTTGTGCTTCAAGCATAAAATAACAGTATGAAGTCTAATTTTGCACCAGAACACGCATTCCAGACTCCTTGAATCTATCTTTTTCAAAACACTAAATTAGAGGCTATTGCATGAAGAAAAGCTATCTGACTACACACACAAGCATTTGGACAACACGAGAGTAAAGACAGTTCCACCTGAAATCCATGCCATAACATTCAGATGCCCATTGCAGCTCACTGTTTTACTCACGATATATGAAAAGAAATCCACAGCTGATTGCTAAAAACTTGTATGGCATTTGCCCCCCGTGGAACAAGAGAGTTCACAATAATTTGTGTTCTAAAAAGTTTTAAAGTCATCCCAAGTGATCCAAGTGCAACAGAACAAAATAGTGATGGAGAACTAATACCAATTTGTGCATCCATTCCATGAAGCAATAAGCAACACAATGATAGACGATCACAGAAAATGTAACCCAAATTAACTTTACTTCAAGTCTCTCATTTCATAACAAATATCCGTTTACAAAATGAAAAGCAAATAATCTCACATTTGAAATGAGCTGAAATAAAGTCTTTAATAGTAAGTGAACTCGAGTGATTAAACAGCTAGTATAATAACATGAGCAGAATAACAATTCACCAAGTCAAAAACAGAACTTGAAAACCTACTAAAACTACCATTGCCTTAATCCTCATGTTTACTTCTCTGATGAGTTTGGCCCCCTCTTCTTTCCAAATCCAACAACTGCAAGCAATTATAAAAATTTACACAATACTTAGTATGCACTTCCAACGAAATAACAAACAGTTCAGCAAGAATATTAAATTATACCCATTATTATGTTTCCCTAACAAACAAAAAGCACAGATTTTTTATTTATTTATTTTTTTGTAAAAAAAATCTTTTAGAAGCATAAAACAGTAAGCAATCAAATGGAAAAAGAAAAAACATTGGCTACATTTGGACAATCCCCACTATTATTTACCCTCCAATAGGCATCAGTAGGAAAAACACCAATTTCATCCCTCATCTTTTAAGCAATTGACCAATTTGGTGTGTATCTATACAAATGACAACTTGCTCGATCATCCTTTAAAAAATTAACTAGAAATTGTGAACAAGCTAATGGAGTGATTAACAACATATCTCCTCCTACATGTTAATAGCCACATGATAATCACGTGACTTGCTCAGTTAGTTTGTCCGCGATGTTGGTTAGGTTTTTTAAAGATTAGATACCAAATTAGTCTGTTGTTAAGTTGGACGATACTTTTGTATTTTTTCCATCGAAACAATACTTTGCAACCATTTACTAAGACGTTTCCTAACCACAATTTAATCTCACACATCTCCTATCCTGATACCAAATAACACATCTCCTATCCTGATACCAAATAACACATCTCCTATCCTGATACCAAATAACACATCTCCTATCCTGATACCAAATAACACATCTCCTATCCTTATACCAAATAATATTCTGAACTGAATAATATCAATCCAATCACGGAACCATTGTCTTACAACTATGAAAACATTTACATAAAATTCGATATAATCTATGGTAGTATAAAAAGAAGAGAAGATTAAAGATACCGGCAGTGACGAAACGGCGGTTGTATTGCATACGCTTGTGGGCACGGCCACGGGGCTTCTTCTTCTTATCCTGCTTTGCGACCTTTGGGGTTTGGCCTCTCACCTTACCCGCACGCGCTAATGAACCGTGTACCTTACCTGAAATTTATTCATTTATTAATAATCCGGAAAAAACCAAGCAAGCAAAAATCCCTAATAAATAATAAATTGGAAGGTTGAGATTACCCATGGTGTTTAGTTATGGAGTTTGAGCTGCTGGGAGATCTGCTGAGACTGCAAAGACGAATCGTGAGAGGAAAGTGAGAATGAGAGATCGAAGATTAGGGTTTTAATTTTCTTATTAGTCGATAGAGTCGGTCGAGCCGAGTGGGCAAGAAGGCTTGACACTACAATAGGTTGGGCCGTTCGAAGAGAAATTGGGCCTTTTTCCCCGCTCTGAGATTATTGTTGTCAAACTATTGGTTAAAATTGTTCAGTGGTTTTGGGCCCCTCATCTAATAGTACCCTCGTGGAAAAAATTATTTGCTACTCACCTTGCATTGTAAGGGAGTATTACATATTTTTTGGACAATTAAAAAAATAACAAGACTCACTTACTTTTTATTCATCTCAATAACTGTCATACTTGTGAAGTGAGTATCGAAAACTTATCCCTCATGATTTGTGGTTGATATTAAATGCAACCAACATCCCACGTTCATAAAAAATGATATACTACTAAGAAGGAAAGATCCGATCTTTTACTTTACTTATAGACTATATAAAATGAATTAAATTGCAGACAATAAATAAAATTAATTAATATAATTTTTTTTTATAAAATTTAATTATCTGTATAAAATCTACAAATAGATTTCAAAACTGTATTTACTTAAATAAAGCCATATTTTTTAGTAGTAGTTGTAGCTTCGAACTTAAATAAATTGGTTACTTCTCAGACAAAGAAAGATATAAAAGGGGAGAAAATGCAAGTTCGTCTCTAAGAAACGCGAAGGAGCCATTAGATTTTTTTACTTTACTCTCGCTGTATCAATCTTTTATTACACCTTCACCTTCATCTAAACTTCGTAGTTCATTTCCTCACCTTCACCCTCATCTAAATTTTCTACTTCAGTTTCCATACATAAATAGTTGGATCCTAAGATAGAGATCGGGTTAAGAAGTGCGAGGAAAGGTAGAGAAGATTTTTAGATGAATCAAATTCATACAATAGTGTTAGATTATTTAGTTCTGAATTAATCACATCATTTATTTGAGTCATAAAACTTCAATTCTAATCTTACTTAATTAATAATTGTGTCGTATTATTTATGACTCGTTTATCTTGTTTACTATTAATAGTACTAAATTAACCCAACAAAAAAATTAATGATATATACCAATGACTATACAAGTACAAATAATTTTTTCTTTAATATTGTAAGCCAGTTATAGTGATCTTAAATACCTATAATTTATATAATTTCATATAAAAATGTAGTATTACGTTTATAATGTGTATTTTTTACTCCGAAATCAATCTTAAAAGTTTTCCATAATAGAGAATTTAATGTAAATAAATAATAGAAAGCAAATTATACATGAAGGTTAAAAAGTTACAATATAATTAGAGAAATATACTAACATATATATAAATATAATTGCATACAGCACAATAAATGAGTCAATCGTATCGTATCGACTCATTTATTTTGGTGCCATAAACGTATCGTGTCATAATCGTATTCGTATCATAAAATTTCAATTCTATCGCGTTAAATATCTTAAATTTCTATCATATTTGTATGATATTATTGTATTATGTCAAAAATTGACACCTCTAATTAATCGGGACGATCTAACAATTTTAAGAAAGTTTGGAATGAAGAAATAATTGTATTAAGATTCTGCGGCAGCTGACACGCGGAATGCTTCCATTGGCTGAAAAACCAAACATTAGCAAATGTAGCTTTGCTTTCTTCATGGAATCTCATTCACAGTCAAGACCCGGATTCGCAGGCTGGAAAAACTTCTTTCTTTCTGACCCCATTACAAAAATACATAAAAACGAGTCAAAAACTCTCAAATGCAATGTATTATATAAAAGGGAAATCTTCAAAAAAAAAACCACACATACTTTTCATTAGGGTATATCACTCACAAACTAAAAACGCCACCTCATTTCTCTCTCTTCCTCACTTACACGGCACTAAAAATGTCGGTCGACCCCACCTCCACGCCGCCAATAGACCAGCTTTCCCTAAACGGTGCCGTCGAGAAGGCCCAATTCTCGCAGCGGGTCCTGATCCGTTCTATTCTGGGCCGGCCAGATGGCGGGGCGGGACTAGCGGGTCAAGTCGTTCAAATCGGAGGATGGGTCAAAACCGGCCGAGAGCAGGGCAAAGGCTCCTTTGCGTTTCTCGAGATCAACGACGGCTCTTGTCCGGCGAATCTTCAGGTTGATGGTGGACTCCGATGTTCACAAATCGCCGATTTGGTCCCCACCGGCACGTGCGTACACGATGGAGGGACAGCTCAAGGAGCCTCCCGAAGGGACTAAGCAGAAAATTGAGCTTAGGGTTCAGAAGGTTCTGGATGTCGGGACTGTTGATGCTGCCAAGTATCCGTTGCCCAAAACCAAGCTTACGCTTGAGTTTCTTAGGGATGTTGTTCATCTTCGCTCGCGAACCAATACGGTAATTTTCTAATTGCTCTGCATTTAACTTCATTTTTCTTGTTTGTTTTTTTTTTTTTTAGATTACGGGGTGGAAATAGTGGAAAGATTCTAAATTTGTACGAGGAGGATGTATTTTTTATTTTCGAATTTTATGTAAATTTTTTGCTAATTTATGTGAAAGAAATAATGATTGATTTGGTAATTCTCGCAAGTACAATGTGAAAATTAGGTGGAAAAGCTTGCTTATTATCAATGGAAACAGAAAGGAAAGGAATAAAATGTAGTAAATATTTTTTTTTATATAGTGTGAACTAGTAAGCAAATTGTACGAGGAAATAGCAAGAGTAGTGGCCCCTTAAGATTTATTTAGGCCACTTTTGCATTTCTTATTCACAATTTAATTGCATGCATTGAGAAAGTTATCCCATTTATTTGAAATATCTGCATCGATTATATTTTCCTGTGCTATTGCATCAGCATTTTGGATTCGATAATTTCTTGATTTTTCTTACATGGAAAAAGTTTGTCTACAAGGATGAAGGATCAAATTTGCTGACTTCTTCTGTTCATATATCCTCATAAAACTTACATTATATCTGCACCACGTGTGTACTGGAGGATTGTTGTTTCAAGTGCATTAATAGTTGTTTGTTGGTTGTATTAATATATGATGCTCTTACTGCACATGCTCATTTGTGTTTGTTACTGACAATAGAATTTTAAATTGCTTTCTAGATTTCTGCAGTTGCTCGAATCCGTAATGCACTGGCTTATGCCACCCATACATTTTTCTGGTTGTGACTTACAGAAGCATGGGTTTCTCTATGTCCACACTCCTATCATAACGACCAGTGACTGTGAGGGTGCTGGTGAGATGTTTCAAGTCACAACCTTAATTAGCGACGCTGAAAAATTGGAGAAGGACCTCAAAGAGAATCCTGCTCCTTCAGAAGCCGATGTAAAAGCTGCTGAGCTCCTTGTTAAGGAGAAGGGAGATGCTGTTGCACAATTGAAATCTGCTAAAACAAGCAAGGCGGAAATTAGTGCTGCTGTTGCTGTGCTCACTAAGGCTAAAGAGAATCTTGCCAAGGTGCAAGAGAGATTTAGGTTGGGAGAGAGATGTAGGCTTGGTGCTGGTTTACCAAAAAAGGATGGGAAAATAGATTATTCTGAAGATTTCTTTGCCCGCCAAGCATTTTTGACTGTTTCTGGGCAACTTCAGGTTGAAACATATGCCTGTGCACTCAGCAGTGTCTATACATTTGGACCAACTTTTCGAGCTGAACAGTCACATACTTCAAGGCATACTAACTTGCTGAGTTTTGGATGGTGGAGCCTGAAATTGCATTTGCTGATCTCCAGGTAATTAATATTTCAGAAGATGCGCAGAAAATTGTTTCCAAAGTCTTAAAAGCAACAAACAAACATAATCAAAGAGTGGTGCCTGAAAGACAATGACAGTTGTTAGTGCTACCGACTATTTTGCATTTCATAAACACACTTCTTTTATAAATTGTTTTAAACCTTATTTAGCCGGGAGTTTGGGTGGTTATCCTGTTGGTTTTCTTTAGTCGGGCTGTTCCGGTAGATGGCTGAGTTTGAATGTCTTTTGTAGGACGATATGAACTCGAAGTGCAGAAGCATATGTGAAATTTCTTTGCCAGTGGTTACTTGATTATTGCTTCGATGATATGGAGTTTATGGCAAAGTTTATTGACAAAACTTGCATTGATAGACTTAGGATGGTTGCCTCAAGCAACTTCTACAGGATATCTTACACAGAAGCCGTATCAATTCTTGAGGAGGCATCTAAAGTATTTCCAGAGGAAATTTGACAATAAAGTAGAATGGGGGATAGACCTGGCATCTGAACATGAGAGGTGAGACATTTAATTATTTGCCAGATTGATTTGCCTAATGCCTTTGTGGGGTTCTGATTCTTGATTTGCTCCATCACTAGATACTTGACTGAAGAGAAATTCAAAGCACCTGTCATTGTTTACAACTACCCCAAAGGAATTAAAGCCTTCTATATGAAGCTCAATGAAGACAAGAAGACAGTTGCAGCTATGGATGTCCTTGTACCAAAGGTAGGTTCTTGGTCTTGGCTGCCATGCCAGTAGGCTTGGGTACATATATGGTATTTAAACAAATATTTTAGTCTCTGTCTGTCACACACACATGCACGCATGACTGCACATCTTTCACATAGTAACTGGAACCATTTTGACTATGTAAGTGCAAGGTATTAGTCTGATAATTAGTTGTGTCTTCTTTCAGGTGGGTGAATTGGTGGGAGGAAGCCAAAGAGAGGAGAATTATAAGAGATTCTTAGGTCAAGGTATGCAACTGTTTATATTATATTTATTTTGATAAAACACTAGTCACTCAACTAGGCTTTCTTCTCCATTTATTCCATTTACTTTGTTGTTCCTGATGATTGTTTTTCAAGAATTCATCACGATTGACAAGTGACAACATGCTTATATTCTAAAAACCATGCTAATACTTTTGTTGCTGCCTGATGGACTGCTGTTGATGAGACACTGTTGTATTTACTTTGTTGTTCCTGATGCTTGATTTTTCAAGAATTCATCACGATTTACAAGTGGCAACATTCTAAAATCCACGCTAATGCTTGTGTTGCTGTCTAATGGACTGCTGTTGATGAGACACTGTTGTTTTATTGCAGGATACTGGAGATGGATCTGCCCCTTGAGCCATACGAGTATACCTTGATCTCCGGCGCTATGGGACCGTTAAGCATAGTGGATTTGGTTTAGGGTTTGAAAGGATGATTCTTTTTTCTACGGGGATTGAGAACAATTTATTAGAGACGTCATTCCATTCCCCAGGTATCCTGGAAGAGCAGATCTTTGAAATTAGAAACCTAGGGAAATTCAATGTTGGTTGAATTTTTGAAGTTATTAATAGCCTTTTTAACCTTGTAATTCTTATTATTGCAAACGCTTACGAACACTCAAAAGCCTCAAATACAGAAAACTTGATGGTGATTTTTTGTTGTTCCATCATATGTAGATCGATGAGATTTTGTTATGGCAGGGATTTTAGGTGACGCATTCTGCTGTGCCTCAGTTCCTTATCTTATGACTGATTTCTACTTTTAAGGCTATTGAAAGATTTCATGGGCCGTGAGCTAATCCCCGTTTAAAGCCCCGAAGGGAAATTAGATCACAATCACAACAGATCTTTCTTTAGGATCTATGTACTTTATCACAATCCCATCGCATTTAAAGTTGGGAAAACCGCCGCCGCCGCCGCCCACCCAACCCCTCCCACCCCCAAATGTAAAAAAAAAAAACCCAGATTCCCCTTTTACTGTCGGTGGAAGCCAATAATTAACTTTAACAGTAGTACAACTTCGGAAGCTACAAATACAAAAAGAAGTAGAAACCTCACTTCGTCTTATTATCTGTTCTACAATACTAAAACACATCAAGAATAGTAAAATTATTATACAATCCAATATCCAAAATACATTAAGATCCCTGGTCTTTCACCAAACTCGAGCTCAGGAATCTCTATGATACATTGCACAATCTGCAATTTAACTATCCTATTCCTATATACTATATTTATTGATGATGCTCAACGATTTCCACGTCATATCTAATATTCCTGGTTATTGATCAACCCAATGTATCTCATAACACAATAATCCAGAACTTATCTGCAGTATAAACCGAAATTCCAGATTTCAATCATCTCTACAAGATATTGAAGTGCTCTTCAAGATTAGTTCTTTTTCATTAATATAGCTTACAGCTTATGTGAAGAAGCAATCCAATTCGTAGTCCAGTTGAAGTTCCAAATGAGATGTACTATCCCTATGGGATATCTAAGTGCACTTCGTGAGTACCTCCATAAACTGAGACCCACTACTGTCAAGCCAGCAATGCTGGCCAAAAACTGCAACAAGGAGAAAGTAATCTAAAGTCATTATTTGTAGCTTCCTGGACATAATGGGAGAAATGCAAAATGAAACTGTAACACAAAAAGAAGTTCAGCAGCAGTTCTTTAGAATAAAATAACAATGATAAGGAGTTGCAGAAAATTCTGAAGTTAGAGATGATGTAAAATCTCAAATTTAGAGCATTTTCCATCATATCTTAGAAAAGATAAAATTATATGGAACAAGAAATGGTCACAAACAGCATGCATGCAGAATAAGAGATCCATCGATGTCACTGTTATATCTAGTGCTCAAATGCCAAAAACTGTATTTTGTGAAAATAAAAAGTCGATCACTAATAATTAGATAAAATGACTAACCTTTGCATCACTACAATAATGGTTTCTGCCAGACTTGATGAATGACTTTAGCCTCTTCAAACGACCCACAGATGCCTGAGGCATTAGAATCACAACCGTGTATTGCTTGGTGCAAGGAAAAGGTAAAGTCCTTCGCAATGCTAGCTGTGTTGTTAACGGCGTCAACAACTTTCTTACTTTGGAACGTCCTTCATCTTGAACCTAGACAGGAAATTTTACTCAAAAATACATCTTTCTAACAAATCCTTCACAGGGTTCACAGACAACAATTTTGGAGAGTGATACAAGTGAAAATAAAAAAATTCAGCAGCCTTTAATAATGAATGATATGCTCCTGGTGACTTTTAGAGTTTGCTTAAAGCAGTGAGCTCCTTTGAATCTAAAGATTCTAGACTATGATATCGACTGCTAACCCTCAAAGTTCAAAACCACAATGTGTTCAAGTTGTTCACTGTAACGATGCAACAACTGAATACCAGATGACTATCTTTTACAAAGAAAGCATAACAGAATAACTTCAATTCTGCAAGCAGTCATTACACATAAACTGGAAAAATACCTCAAATCCGAACTAAATCACAAGGAAAAATTTGCATCACTGAAAGAGAAAGTGTTTCAATCCTTCTAGCCTTTTTTGCTTCAATCCAACAAGGTCAAAATGGCAATAAAATTCACAGAAACTTTTCTGATAGATTCCTTTCTCATGCAAGTGATATGCCCACAAAAGCAAAACATGAAAAATCACTTTACTGAGATGGAAATAGACCATACGACACTGATGACACCAACCTGGAAAGAAACACCAACATCACCTGAATATATCCTTGACTGGTAGCTGCGCAAAATTCTATCCAGCCAGTAGAAATTCTCCTGAATAAGAAAGCAGCTAAGTAATCAGCAATGGTCCAAGGGACCACGTGTAGTTAATCTTGACTGTTAAAGCCATTACATTGAACAGGTATTTATCGTGTTTATTAGGTTGAAAAGGATAGGATATTCAATGTTTCTTTCTACCATTATTAGCCAAAAAAAAAAAAAAAAAATCAGGATTATTTGATTCTCATAAATTTGACCTGCACATCCATTTTCATGAGCCCTTTGTTCAATTTCAAGAATGGCTAGGACATCATCATCTGAAGGGCCTTCCTCTTGAAGACGATGTATCTCATCCAAAGCAAGGTCCACCTGTGCAAAACAGAGCAAAAATAAGTTTTGCTTAATCACAAAAACTAGCCAAATCTGCAAGGGAAGTAACCACTTACCAAAGTTGACGAGATTTCTGGGTCACAAGAGAAATTTATACTAATGTCACCACGAACATTACCAATTCTCGAGGGTTTATTACCACCAAGGAAGACAGAAACTCCAACAGAGTAAATCTGGTTATAAATAATTTATAACAATATTTAGGCCATAGACAAGGCACTCTGCAGATAATAAAGCAAAGAACAACCGTGTTACCTGTCCATGCTTAAAGCGGAGGACTTGTAATATCTTTGTTTCCAGAAGCTTGCTCAGAAAGCCAACAAAGTGGACATCTTCCATCTTCCATGTCGGGGATAGAATACAATTGGAAAATCATATTAAAGAAATAAGAATTTCAAAATAACTAGTACAACCAAGTGCATTACGAAAGAAGAAAGCGCTTACAATATTTTCATTCTTCAGCTCAACAGGAAAGCATAGCTGGACCGAACACTGTGCTTCGACCATGGGGCTGTGAACAACTTCTCTACAACCAAATGCAACATTTAAATAAGCTTTTGGTTTTGAAAGCAATATGTACATACAATTCATGTGTAAAGATAAAGTGATTACACGTCATGCACAATTTAACAGCAAAACAGCGTAAGCCAGCAATCCATTGCGCCACCACCAAAACCCCTCACCCCAAAAAAAAAAAAAAAAAAAAACACTGCAAAACATTATATTCTTTAACTATGTGCAAACATAATTAAAAACTACATATACCTAATTACAGTTGAAGGGAAAGTGAATGGCAATCCTTTGAGTTCGTCGCGATTGAAACTTAGAATGGGTTCAAGAGGCCTTGGAATCCCTCCCTGCGCAAGGAAATGGAACCTTAATACCTTAGAGATGCTTGTTTTTCCAAAGTCATATATCATTTGAAAAGGAATGTGACTTACCAAATATTGCAATATCAGGGGGCATGCAATAGCAGGGTCAATATTCCCAACAATTACCACCGTAAAAGTAGATGGATCCTTGAAACAATTGTTAAAAAATTGACATGCTTTAAATGGATCAACTTTTTGAAGGTCACTGATTTTTATCGGCTGCATGGAAAATTTTCACCCTATCAGGCTGATAAATGGGGCAAAATGCTAAAGATCCAAAACCAGAAGATCCATACTTACTCTAAAGAAGTAAGAGTTCCCATAATTGAGTTCCCTGACACGGTTTGCAAATGCAGTATAAGGGTCTCTCTCTTGAGCACGTACTGCTTCTTCTGCCATTTGCATCACAATGTTAACATCTTCATCCCCTGGTTCCAGGTTTGTTGTAAAAAGTTGATACACAAGCTGGAAAGAGTGTAAACAGAAAAGATTAAAGGAGGATATAATATTACAACAAACTCAAACATTAAATGGCAAAATATTTGACCCACACCCACAGCTAAAAAATAATGAATTAAATAGAAAGGGACACTGAAGTTAATCATACAACAAAACACACGACTTGGATCTGGAATTCCAGATTAGCAATATGTTGCATTCTCTGAAGCTTACATAGCCCTATAAAAGCATTCCACTTACTGCTTTCTACCCCAAACAAAATAAAACTACTCAAAAACGATGCTCATTGTCCTTAGAACATCAAGTTTGGATTACATCAAAAGAAGGAAAGAAAAGTTATTGAAAAGTGAATAACAGAACTCTTTAACTACAAAAAAACATGTATGCTTTTGCATGGTGAGCTGACCATTACGATTACACTAAACATCATTACAACAAAAAGGGGAGGAAAAAAAAAAACCTGCAAGGCAGTTTCCAAATCTGTAGGTGAACAATCACCAGAAAAGGTTCTCATATATGCTCCAAGCTTTGTACCAACTTCAGCTCTTTTGCCAGCAAGCATATCCACATAAGCACTGAAGGCCTATAACCAAAAACACCAATCTCTCCAGCAATCGTTGGACCCATTGAACATGAGAAGTACTCGCTTTCAGGAAGCTCAGATAAGCCCCCATAAGAGAACCCTGTGAACAAAACCTATTTAAACAAATAGTTAATGATAACAACATGCTCACAGCATTTTGACCTGTAATCAGTTAACTTAGAGTAACTCTTAGAAATGAATCTTTTTAGTAAGAATTAAGAAATAAATCAAATACTTCTTCGGAAGAGTCCAATCAATTAATACAGCAAGAATACGAACCATTTTGATTCATTACATGAAAATTATATTTGCCTAAAGCAAGCTACAAGTGTCCTAAATCAAGCTTCTTATCAAAAGTTATTATCAAGTAACAATTACACGCTTTCCTTGGGAACCATGCTCGACACCAAATTACGCATAAATGTTACTCCCCAATCCCATTCTTTCTTTCCATGTCTTTGTTTTGGGCAAAGAGGCCCAGTGCCAAGGGGATAATGTGAGATGAGGTATCAACTCTCCATATACATCTACACTTCTAGAAATTGAAGAAAGATATGCACCCGTTTTAATAGAAGTTAATTATCCCATTAAAAGTATTCCAAACATCAGCTTTAAGCTACAACTGATTTTCTGAACTTCTTTAAAACTTTGGCTGTTCTTCACTCCACAGAGATCCCAAAATTTATACAATGGAATGTCTGGGACTACAATCTTAGATATCACCTTAAACTCAAAATTACACATACAGAAACTTTTGGTTATTCAATTCCAAACCATGTCAATTAGAAAATAATATCTGAACTTGACAAATTTGCCTATGGCTCGTATTGCAATCAGTAACATGCATTATGCAGATAGGATGAGAATCTCAACCACAGAATGGAGTTTCAAATTAAACAATTTTATCTCATATTGGTGTCATCAAACTTAATAGTACCTGGTCGTCAAGAAATTCGGTGCATTTATAGCAAACTCGCATGCCATTTGATAAAATGAACAGTTGTCAGTAGCCGAAATATTGGAATGTTCGAACTGCTGCACTATGGACCTGAAACACATAGGCAGTATGAGTAGAAAAGATATAGGCAGTATGACCTCACGCCCTGCAATCGACAATCTAAAACTGGTTGATAAGGAGAAAAACAAAACCAAGAAAAAACAAGACATTGATTCCTAAAACGATGTACTCATTCATAGAATATATCATAGTTAGAAAGGTAAATGTACCCTGGATTTGGCATTGTACTAACAATTTCTTCAGGAATGTGTTCATCATCCCAAGGAGAAATGCCACTTTCTTCCTCAAGAGAATTGATCTTCATAACAATAGCTTTCAAATCATCCACTGTTGCAGTTGCATGAGGCTCAATTAGCTTTATGACACAGCTACGTGATGTGATGAAATTCTCTGAATATCTGGATACTTCAGATGCCGTAATATCTAGTCAATGCAAAAGAAGTCAGCAATTAGTTTCAAGCTCGGTTTCTTGTTATCTACTTAAAGAAGAAACACTTGGCAATACTCACAGGGTAGAAGAGTTTTGTGAAGTTGGGCCTCATACTCAATTCCAACAACAGGTTCATTTCGAAGAAAATGCTGAAAGTAAAGCGAAGGCATATGATTAAACAAGATGTACTTCAGAACCATTGAGATTTACCTGTAACAAAAGAGTAAACCCAGCCCCCCCCGGGTCCTATGTTTGCACATGGGGGGGTGGGTAGAGGAGAAATTAACTAACTATTACCTGCAAGTATTCATCTCGCAAGCTGGTTGATTGCATCTGATCTCGCTCCAGATATGCAGACTCAATCTCTGACATCAATAAAGCATGACAACAGCTATTTCACGCTCGGAGAACCCATGCATACGAACTCTAGCAACCTGCAAAGGAAGGTATCAGTGAAATGTATAAAGAGGACTTAGATAAGGTCACATGAGAGGCATACCTCAGTGAGCATTGATTGCAGTGCCTCAATGGTCCCCTTCTCTTTACAGGATGAAGTCATTATATATGCCTTGTGTAAATTGGACGAACAAGGACATCTGCAGCAGCTGAGCATGAAAAATACGGTGGATCCTTCTTACGAGATAATTTAAAAAATCTCTGGTTTAAAGCATGAAAAAACATGGACTCTGCAAGCAAATCTCGGTAATCCTTCACCGTTTTAAGCTCTTCGGCAGGAATCTTACAGCTAATCATCACTGCTGACTGTTAACAAGCCATTGAAAAATACAATTACTATGCATTATCAATCCATGCGAGTCGATACACAAAATAATTTGCAGGTGCACAGTGTCTTCATGTTGTAGGAAGAGAGGAAATTAATAAGCATATGCTCAAATAGATGAAGGCCTGAGAAAAGCTGACCCCAGCTGCTTCAGATTCCACAAAACATGAAAAGCGCGGCTCTTCATGAGATGGAACAGGGAAGGATGGTATAACTGGAGGGTTGGAAGCTGAAAATTTATGTCCAAAATGAGCTTTTATCAAATCAACAACAGCCTGCAATGAAAAGAGAATAGAGGAGAGAGAACAAAAGTCAATATACCTTAATTGCAATAATTTCATGTTGAAAACATAGAATTAAATGTCAGAAAATGTTCAAACCTGTGTATCAAGAAAATCTCCAACAGCAATCACACACATGTTCTGCAAATCATACCATTTTCTGTAGAACTGCTTCACTATTTCAGGTGAAACTGTTCTTATTACCTTTTCCAGTCCAATAGGTAAGCGCTCAGCATACTACAGTCAAAGAAGAAGCACTAATCAACAAAGTGATATAACTAAGTCAGCAATGGAAAACAAAGCATCATGCAAAGCCTGAATCTCGATTCCAAAATAAACAGAAGAAAGAAGCATCCAATAATTATCAGACTATGAAATCATTGCCCTTTTAGTTTAGTGAACAAGTTGATGTTCTCATTAATGACCAACATAGTTAGTAAACTGCACACATCTGCTTTACCTTCTCTTTTTCTTTAATCAGTGGTTTAAACTATTGCCTCCCCTCCAATAACTGAAAAGAATGTGTGCACATGAGAACTAGTCCAGTTCCTAGCTAAATCAATTAAAAAACAAAAGAGGAAGAAGAAAAGGAAAAGGAAAAGGAAATGGTGGTTTTTAATTTTTCAACTTCATCATTTACTTTCTGCCTTTTCTTGAAAGTCTTACTAATCGGTTTGATTGTACAACTGAAGAAGCGACAGAGGCAAAGATGACTGCTAAGCATCAAGCATCAGAATGTAGCAGGAAAAAGATTGTGCTGGATGCTAAATCATGTTATAGACCCTCCATAAACTATATACATCCCTATATAGTAAGAATTGGAGCAGGATCAAACACAACCTTTGAACCTTCCATCATGAGAATCCAATGTGCATCCTGCATCCTTCCATTAGCATTTCTATTTATTCTATACTCTTCCATGACTGCTCCTCTTTCTTTTTCCAAGTCATCCATTGACACAAGGACCTGTATAACAATTAGCAGAAGCAAAGAAAGCTGGAAATTACAACCACAAAATTAAGGGAATATCCACTTTGAGCAAAATTCTAGAAATATAAGAACATTATTGGCACCTCTGTACTGAATTCTGCCAAGACTGAAATAGCTTGAGACAATAGTTCAGGCTTGTCAATGGGAACAAACAGCTCATAAACAGTTTCATCAGCTGATGTCACAGCATTTTGACAGGCACCGAATTCTGCCCCAATGCTTTCAAGAAATTTGACAATATCATGATTCGTGTAATTTGTAGTGGCACTGAAAGCAAGATGCTCAACAATATGAGCAACTCCACGCTCTTCCTCTTCTTCCAAAACTGAGCTGCCATGAATTAGAAACTGAGCTCGCCAACCATCAAAATTATTCCATAAGATATGAACATCATTGGAAACATGTTACTAGTTCAATGAGCTAAAGACATTGCCAGCATAACATAACAGAATTATTACAAATTCAACAGAAGTAAGGAAGCAATAAAGACACACAGTTACACGTACATATATTGCACCATCTTTATTTTACAAGCTGTCTATGTTTTCTTCTTAACAATGTCACTGAATGAAATACATACAAGGTCATGGCATAGGCTTGTGTTTATACATAATCCTTGTTCATCCACCTTTCTCCCTCTTTCTTCCACAAAACTGGCTTTGACTTAACACATAGGGATGCATATACAAGAAAATATAGCATTTCAAAACGCACACACGAAGACAAACAAGAGCACACAAGTACATATGTTACACCATCTTTCTTTATTTAATAGATATAGCTCTGTAAAACATATACAAGGTCTCAGCATAGGCTTGCAATCATAGTTACCAGAAAACTTTCCCACCACTATGAATTGTGCTCCAATTCATGTGTATCGAAACACGATTCATTTGCATCCTAAAACGCGATGATTCACGTTTCAAAACGACAAAGGTAGCGAATCCTTATTAGGATAAGAATGCTCTTTTTTTTTTTGGTTAGAAATTACTCTCCAAATTTACCTAATTAGAATTAATTAGTATTAGATTTTGTTTTTTTATTAAGTATGTTAAAGCGGATAATGGTTCTTAAAACTTGACCATTCCCTTTTTATAGTTACTAAAAATTCAACATTTACTAGAAATTTAATATTATCTAACTACCAACTACCACTTTCTCCCTATAATTTAGCCATTTTTCTTTAATTTTTAATTTTTTTTTAACAAAAAAAGTTTTACCTAATACACATGCTTTCTATGGAAATCATAAGCATTTATTTATTTTTTAGTTGTTTAAACAACATTTAATTCATACTCACAAATCCATGTGAATATGACTATATATATATATGTGTGTGTGTGTGTGTGTGTGGTTATACCACGACTCCAAGTGGAGCGTACTGTGACATACCAACTAAGCTTACCCGTATGTATCCAATACTTTAAGAAATGGTGAATTGTGTCCCTATACCTGTACCGCATTTCCTAATGAATCGCATTTCTGGTAACTATGCTTGTAATAATCTATTTATTAGATGGTGATCCAAGTAAAATTGCTAACAAGCACCCAAACTAAGTACATATCGCCGCAGAACAACATTTTTTGTGCACCTCTTACCGTTCTCACTCGGTGCTTCAATTATCTGCGAAAGTTTCTCCCGTTTTTTCTTTACAATTGTTCTCTACTAATTGCAAATGGATGCATACGGTACAAAAGATAGCATTTTGACACATACATAACCACATACTTACTTACAAGTAGGCATATTACACAATCTTTCTTTTACAAATTTCTACATATTTAATGCATTATAGCCCTATGAAAGATATTCCTCCCCTCTTTCATCATATATGTACTATTTGTTATATAAGATATCATTTTGACAAGCACACACACTCACTTACCTCCACTCACAGACACATAAACATCAGAATGTTGTAAAACTTGAAGAATGTATATGTTGTAAAAGATAGACACACAAAACAAATTTAGGGTTACACCCCAAAACAAAAAACTAAATAAATAAAGCCACCTCATCCAACACATACACACAATCACACAGGCGTACAAATTCAACGGTAGAAATTTGTACAAAAAATAATTATAAAAAAAAATAAAATCCAAATCAAGTAAGAAAATTGCACAAGTAACCCATTATACCAAAAAAAAAAAAAAAATAGAATCAGACATTGAACTCTACAAACACACAAACCCAAAAAATCACAATATATATATATGGTGAATTCTATAATCCTTCAGGAACCATTCCGTTAACATTAAAAGATACTGTAGAATTTTCTGATATATACATCAAGAACCCAATGTGCACAAATTCTTCTACCAAAAATACTTCCTGGTCCTAGCTTAAAAAAAAAAAAAAAAAAAAGGAGAAACCCAGTCATATAAATTGCACTTGAATTAAAATGCAAGTGTAGAAGAAATATAGATAATAGGAGAAGAATACAAACCCGGCCTTGACAGCGAGGGCAAGAGCGGCTCTCATTCTGGGCTTTGGATTAGATCGGACATAATAAGTTAGCCCATTCTCTAGTCTTCCATAGTCCACTCCGAAGGGCTCTTCCGGTAGAACATCGTCCATATCCACGTTGACTAGTTTCAACGACCGAAACCCACTCTTCCTCTGTTTCTTCACCATCTCCGATGAAACTGCCTCCGCCGCCGCCGGTAACAAATCCATCTTTCTTACTGCTTTCTAAGTGTATTATTTTTTTTTTCCTGTTCTTTTCTAGTTTTTTGGAGTAGCCCAAAAAATGCCCAATTATGGCCTAGTGACGGTGTTTTTTAATTTTGCTTATTTTGTTGTCGGGGGACGGAGGTTGATGGCTGCCCCGCGGGCCCACAGGAAGAAGGAAAAAGGGTTGGGGGCAATGGGGTGTGAACAGAATATCTTCTCTGTGTGGCGGTATCCACAGCAATATGCTGTGGTATAGAATTATATTGGTAAAAAATATTATTAAAGGGCAATGATATTGCCATAGCAATAATCTTATTGCCACAGCAAATTATGACAAAATATCAAAATTGCCCTCCCTAAACTAATAATTCATTCCCATCAATTCATGTGTGGGTCCCAAAAAAAGTTAACTACCAAATTTAATTGATCAGGAGGAGGAATTAATTGTTGGTAAAAGCGAGGGATGGGGAGTAGATGCATGAGCGTAAACGGTGTTCGTTTCAATGATATTGGTAGGGGTCTGTTGTAGTAGTGAAGTAGAGGTTGAAGAAGTAATGATGTTGTTGGAGATATTTTTAAGTAATTTTTTAAGTGATGATACTGTTGGAGACATTTCTAAAGTAATTTTTTACTTTTTACTGTTTGAAAAAAATTACAAAAATTTCTAGACTGCAGCTCCGGCGAAGATTCCAAAATGAAAGGGGGGCCGGGACCGGGAGGAGAGGAGAGGGGCGTCAGACGGCTGCTTTCTTTTTGTGGAACCCATGAAGCGATTGATGTGGGAAGATGCAAGAATCTGTAAGGGCAATTTTGGTATTTTGTCAAAATTTGCTGTGGCAATAAGATTATTGCTGTGACAATATCATTGCCCATTATTAAAATATATTTTTTTTATAAAAATTAATTTATAAATTTACAATGTGCACATTCTATCACTTTGGAACTTGGTGTTGAAGCGAAATGGAATACACCATTATTGGTTTTATTTTATTTTTTTTTTTTTTGTGAGAGTTATTATATTGAATCACTGATCTTAATTTTTTTTTGTTGTTAAATTTAAAGATTCATTTGTGTTTATGATATACTTTTATTTTTTTTCCTTTTTAACATCGAAATCTAAGGGATGAAAATTGAAAAGTTAATAACCACGATGCGTTAAATTTTCATGTATGGATTAAATATTTCGTGAACTTTGTACTATGGTAAAAATAGATTAGATGATGAATATTTGTCCACTAAAAAAAGAAAAGATTCACCGTGAATATTTTTATTCTTTTTTTGGTAACTTAGAAAAAAAAAAAATTGAGATAAATTACAATTAACTCTATTGTGATGAGTTAATATTCACATTATATTTAATTTTTTTAAACTTACATTCCTTCCCTAAATGGATAAAGAATTAAAAATTTATCAAATTTATGTAAAATATCAAAAATATCCATGTACGCTTTAACTTAAATATCTCTCCATCACCCAAAAAAACCCTAGAGGGTTGTATTTTATATTATTAAAATACATAATTAACTTTAATTAGAAATTTTAAATTACTAAAACAATCCTTTAAATAAAAAAAATTAGTTTTCTAATGATCAATTAACAAAATATTTAACAATTTCACTCTATTCCAAACTATAAGACATAAATTGTAGACTTAAAATAGACAACTAAATGACTAAAAAGAAAAAAGACACTCTAAACCAGATAATGACATTTTAACACCAATCTAAATTTTTATAGGATTTGAGAATTAAATATCAAATCTCTAAAAATGATTTACAAGGCATCTCTTAGCTAGTCTACTTTTAGGGGAGATGGTTACCCAAAGTAGTTGTTGATGGCTTGAGAAGTTCTTATACTAGTTACTCCTGAATGCAAAGCTCAATCTCTTGCCAAGATAGAACCTTCCATCAAAAACCCAATGTTTATCTTAAACCCTTTCAGTTGCACCGCTTTTCTGTATCAGGTACCTCACCTTTCACCCCCAATATTACCCAAGAAATCCTATCACCACCCACCATTTCTAACCTTTGCACTTCCAATTCAAGCTCATTTACATAAGCAGAATTTCACTTTTACAGCTAAAGCCACCCAAAAATTTAAGCTAACAACTGAAAATCTGCAAAAGAAGGATGTAGAGGACTATTATGACAGTAATCATGAGGAGGAGGAAAATGAAGAGGAAGAGGGAAAAGAGGAGGGTGAGAGAGAGTTTTCGCGGCGGAGAGGGTTCAGAGGGAGAGAAGAGGAGAAGGATTATGATAAAGACCCCGAGTTTGCTGAGATTCTTGGGGGTTTTTTTGATAACCCAGATAAAGCTAGGTCCAAAGTAAGTTCTTTTTATTGTTATAAAATTCTTTGATTTTGTTTTCTGGGTAAAAGGGTCTCGTCTTTTTCCCCCCCTCTTTTTTCTTGTCTGTTGAAGGTTTATTGCCGTTTGCCTGCCCTGTTTATTTGTGTATTTATGTGCCACAAAGAGACAGAGAAGAATTGGAATTATAATTGCTGATTGTGAATTTTGTTGACTGAAATGTCAGATGGAGGAGAGATTGAAAAAGAAAAGAAACAGGATATTACATACAAAAACTGGTTCAGCAGCCCCCATGAAAGTAGCGTTCAACAAGTAAGTTCACAGGCATCATTATCAAATGTTACGCATTTTGCATATAACACTCGTGTGTGTGCTAGAACTTGGTAGCAAGCCAATCAACACTAGGCTTTGATTGTGTCTAATGAAAGAACTTCCAATAGAAAATGAGTAGGAGTCTTGTAATGCTATTGAAGACAGAAGTTTTCCTGTTCCACTTTTATCTTGAAGAACTGAACTATGTCCTGACAACGGAATTGTTTAGGAAAATTTGATTGCAAAGTCTGGATATTCATTTCACTACGCTGGTTTTGCACATTGATTATTTTCTGATGTTATCTCATCTTATCACTGAACTTCCCTATATTATAGTGAGTGAGCAGGCTTCACTGAAATCTCATGGAGGAAGGGAAACAACATACAAATAGCATTGGTTTTTACTTTTTAGATGTTTGTTCATATGGAAATTTTGCACATATGTATTGGAGAATCTGAATTGTGTATAATTGGAAAAGGAAAACCTTTTACGAGTCCAACAGGAAAGGCTACTAGATATCGGTATAGAAGATCCTAAGTCATGATCAGCAACGTGCTAGAACACTTAAATTCGGAATGCTGTATTTCCATCTTTCACAAAATAGAATGCATTATCATTAGACTTCTTAGGGTGGTGTGGTGGAGTGAACGGTTTATTCAAGAGATTCAGTTTGTGTAATTCTACATGTAACTTCATTAGGATTCGCTTTGCAACCAATTAAGAATGCTTATTCAAGTTCATGCTTTGAACCTTGTTTTCTTATATCTTTTCATTCTGAGTGATTCTATTTTGAAAGGATATTTTCAGAAATTGTACATTTTCATGAGTTAAAAATTTTATTCCATTCAAATCACCCCAGATTTGACTTCTCAAATTCATACATATGGTTTGAGTTCTATAATGCCCCTCTGGAGAAAGATGTTTCCTTGATTTGTGACGTAAGTGTTATTCCCTGAATTCTGGTCAATCATTTCTTTTTACTGCTAGTATTATTATATAGCTAGCTGGATTAATCTGCAGGCAATTCGTTCATGGCACATTGTTGGACGACTTGGAGGATGCAATTCGATGAATATGCAAGTAAGTGCCAGTAAAACATCCCTTCTGCAGTGCACATTCAAAGTGGAGAAAACTTATGTTTAAAGCTCTGCATTTCAACGGTCTAAGAACCGGAAAAGAGCTTTATCCTTGAGTCATTCTTTTGAGTAGCAACATTGTCTCTGTTTCCAAAGTTGTAAATTAGTCTTGTGGTTAGGTCACTGTTTAAAATTCTATTAAAAACTTGTCCTTATCCTTACAGTTGTCACAATCTCCTTTGGATAAAAGGCCAAGTTATGATGCCATTCAGGGAGCAATTGTAATGTCACACCAACTACATTCTATAATATTGGGGATCTTGAGATTCAAGATAACTTAGCTCGTATATGGTGAAGATTTCAGCTTAAAAATTTCAGTCCGTGGCTCTGATCTGCTAGTCATACATGTAAAATGATGCTTATTGCTCATTGAGTTTAATTTACTTGTGACAGGGTGGATATTGGGACTAGGGAACCATTACTTCTGGATGTTTTGATTAATGCGTTGACACAAATAAGCTCCGAGTAAGCTTTACCTTATGTTGTGTTTGAATGTTCTTTGTTTCTCTAACTGAATGTCTACTCTCCATCATTCATATCTCAGCTATAATGACATGTTTCTACTTCGTGGAGCCATCTCCCCACCCCCACCCCCACCCCCCCTCTACTGCTTCAAGTTCACGTAAAGTACAAGTTTCTGCATTTTTTTCATAAAAATTCAGGTCTAGTACTGCCTTCTTATCCCAGATGGTTAGTAAATAACACCTGTATCTTTTCAAACAGCTGCTGCAGGTCGGTATCAAGCAAGTGGTGTTTGGTGGATCTGAATTTGAGAATTGGAGAGAAAACTTGACATCAGAGGATGCAGGTTTCAGCGTTCGCAAAATTTAAGCAGCTCAGACACTCTTGCCTTCTACCATTCCCCATATTTCTCAACTAATGAAGAAATGAATGGGGGGCCCGAGTGGTTTGCTAGATTTGAGATTGCGTTTGAAGGATATGTTCCAGCTGAACTGAATACAAGGAATACAAGAAGTGGATTTCAACGCAATGATGAGAGTAAGGTCACATAATAGGCATTTGTGTGTCAGCTTTGGTTATGGAAAATGAAGAAAAAATTACTAGAATCCACAAATAGAAAGCTTTGATGCAACTATTTTTCTTTTAAGAACATGTGTTCTTTTCGTGATAATTATCACATGTAATGAAGTCGTTTCTTTTGAAGTCTAAGCACTAGCCCAGACCCACCAAGATAGAAGCTTAAGACGTCTCAAATTTATACAGTAATCCTACTCGTAATTAACTGCGGCCCTTGCCAATGAGTTGGTGGATTGGGCATCTTGGCTTACAAACTGTTTTTTCCAAGTACAAAAACAAAAACAAAAGCATGGATTTGATATCAAAAGTACAAAAACAAAAGCTGAGCAACATAATTTAACTTGGATCAGATGTTAGAAAGTACAAAAGAGTGCCAAAATCTCAATCAATTGAATAAACAATTACGGTATATCTGAAGAAGTACAAATGGTCTAGACTTTAAAATATTATGTTTTATTAACAGGTTTCTTTCACCGAGATGCGTTTGGTCTAGTGGTATGATTCTCGCTTTGGGTGCGAGAGGTCCCGAGTTCGATTCTCGGAACGCCCCTTGTTTAATTCATAAGTGTTCGATCAAAAGTTTGATTTGATTTCAAATTGATCCATCAAAAATTTGATTCGACGAGTCAATTTTGTTTAGCTAGGATAATCTTTTAATTTTTATTTTTTAGTCAAGATAATTCTTTTATGGTGGAACCACCCACAAAAATCACTTTTTTTTTTAGATAAATTTCACATACAACCTCCATGGTTTAGTTGTTTTCCACATTAGTCTAATTTAAAATTTTACAAAAAATTATGGCCAACTTTTAAAAAAGAAAACCTAGTGGTTGACTAAAAGGATCTGACGATAGGACGAGTGCGTAGCGATTGGTGTTTGGTGGGTGGGGAGGCGCTTGAGTGGTTAAAGGAGTTTAGTTTTGGAGATGGATGGGTAACAGTTTCGACGGGAAGAAGAGGAAAAGGGAAGGTTAAGATTTTAATATTTTTTTTGTAGAAAATAAATGTTTCATATTTTTTTTTGAAAATTGTTGTGAAGTTTTTTTTTTTTCCTTTTCACCCATTCAAATTAATTTCGTACTTATTTTTTCCATTTTAAACTATATGGAAGTTATGTGAAAAATAAGTAAACCTCAAGGAGGTGTATGTGGAATTTATCCAAAAAAAAAAGATTTTGTGGTGGTTCCACCTTAAAAGGACTGTTTTGGCTAAAAAATAAAAGTTAGCAAAAGGATTGTTCTGACTACAATAAAGTTGAGAGACTATTTTGATTAAAGTAAAAAAGTTGAGAAACTATTTAGTCGATTTTCCCTATTATATATAAAATTAGTAAAATATATCTTATTACATCTTTATCTTTGAAATAGCAGTATTATTAAAATTCAAGTTTATTTTACTTATATTTAAGAATTCTAATTAAATTTAAAATTTATCAACTTTTTATCAAAATCCAACTTTATTTTTAAAAATTCATTGGAATTCAAGACACACAAAAAAATTTCAAAACTTGAGTAAAACTCTATTTCTATTCAACTTTAACTCATTTGCAAGTTTATTAATCTTGACTAAACATCTTTTATCCCACATTAAATTCATATTCCATTAACATTTGTTACTTGTTCCCATATTTTATTAAAATTCGTAATTGATCCCATCTTGTTAACGAATTTTTCCACCTTGTAGCAGAATGCTATTGGTCTCCTACTCCATTTATGCTTAACAAAGAATCATTCCATGCTTAATCTGAATTCCCTTTCTTGTATTCTTCAATTACAGGCTTACGCTATTCTTAGCACTTAGCAGTGATAACTAAAACCACCAGATAAAAAGATTGGCGGAAGCCATGAATGACGGCGGCCACGGCGGCAACCCGTTGGAATCCGCCCGTTTAGCAGCGTTTAAGGAATCAGAAACCCTCGACGGCACTTGTCCAAAAATCGAGGGCTATGATTTCAACAAAGGCGTCAACTATCGGGAGCTTCTCAACTCGATGGTCTCCACCGGCTTTCAAGCCTCCAATCTCGGCGACGCCATTAACGTTGTTAATCAAATGGTACTGTACTCTGTACTATATGTGTATATATATAGATATATATTCAATTTATATTCAAATGCAAACACACTTCCGTGTTTTATATTGAATTTACTTGTTAACCTTAAGAGCCTCGAAAGTGTTTTCCTTTTTTTAATCACTATTTGATGAAGTATTTAGGTGGATAGATATGTATAGTGATTTAACAAAATGGGCTCATGTTAATATTAATTTTATGTAGTTTTTAAGGAATTTGAAGTTGGGCTGTGTTTGTTTTTTTGGTATAATGGGTTGAAGCTAGATTGGAGGCTTTCGGATGAGTGTCTGACAGAGGATTGCAGTGAAGAGGAGAGAGATCCAGCTTTTAGAGAATCAGTGAGGTGTAAAGTGTTCCTTGGATTCACTTCAAATCTTGTGTCGTCTGGAGTTCGGGACATGATTCGGTATCTCGTTCAGCATCACATGGTGAGCAGCATGTGTATAAATCACCTCTGAGTGTGCTCTTGTCAATTTTGCAATCAACTACCTCTCTTTGTCTGTGATAATATGAATACTAAGTTGGCAAATGAAGCTTATTAGAAGTTGGAAATAAGACTAGCTAAGGCTAGCTTTGAACTTGATACATAATTGCTGGAATCATATGGTAATCTACTAATGCAATAAAGAACACTTGACATCTCTGGCTCTGGAACTAACTTTTTAGTACCTTATTGGTCACTTAAGAAGGGTTTTTTGTCATTCATATATTAGTCATGTTGATTGTGGCTATTCATCTTAGTCACAATTACCAGTTTATAAGTAGATGGACAATATAAATTTAACTTTGTTGAAATTTTCCATTTTCAAAAGTCACATAAGGTGGATAATTTATGTTATCATAATATTGTTCATCTTGATTTTATGTATTCATCTAGTAGATGGATAATAAAAATTCAACTTTGGTGAAATGTTCCATTTTCAAAGTCACATAAGTTGGAATAATTTATGTTATCCTAGAAGGGCATGTTATACATTAGTTGATGGGTGAACGAAGATTGTTTGTGCAATAAGGCACTAGAATATTTGTTAGTTGAAGTATTGTTTTCTTCTCTTGCTTCATTTACATTTAATGTTCAGAAGTTGGCTATTAAGCTGAGGTAAATGCAGATTGATGTAGTGGTTACTACAGCTGGTGGTGTGGAAGAGGATCTTATCAAGATGCCTAGCACCCACATATAAAGGCGACTTTTCTTTGCCTGGAGCTGCTTTACGCTCAAAAGGATTGAACCGTATTGGTAATTTGTTGGTTCCTAATAACAACTATTGCAAATTTGAGGACTGGATTATTCCAATTTTTGACCAGATGTTGGAAGAGCAGGTATCAAAGGTATCCTTGCATGTCCATATTTTGTTTTTCCTTTGCCATTTTGGTATTGCTTTAGGAGAATTCTTGCCTCAAAATTGATTTGGATCCTTATTCCTGTCACTGGCTTTGGACTAGTGGGTTCCAAGTCCATTTGAATATTGACTAGTTAGTATTCTGGTATGTTTATGGAGTTATGTGGGCATGCAGTTCTTTTGTTTGTAATGGATGCTGTGGATGATATTCATTAATCCTTTCCACAGCCCCAGTCTCCTGGAAATGTTGCTTGCTAAACTCTCCAAGGATCAACTTTGCTAGCCAGTACACAATCTTCTGGATGCATCATTTTGGTATCAGTAATGTCATTGTTACTGATTTGCTTATGCAACTGGAGTCTATGCCATAAATAAGCTGCTAGGAGATCTTAACACTTTTGGTGTGATGCTCTTAGATGTCTTGATTATGAAATTTCTGATTCTGTTTGAGATACCCTTCTGTATCAAAATCTTAATTGGGCTCATATTTCAGTTTTCTTTTCTTCTGTTTTCCTTCTCTTCTGGGAGAGCTAACAATTCATTGATAGGAAAAGTAGTACATATTGCATAATGATCTTTCCTTGCTGCGTTGCAGAATATGCTGTGGACGCCATCTGAAGTGATCTCTCGCCTTGGAAAAGAAATTAATGATGAGAGTTCATATTTGTATTGGGCCTACAAGGTAGGGGTTCGATCTGACATCTTACATGACCTACCATAAAATTTCTATTCTTTGCTTGCTTGGAGGTTTCAGTCACATACTGCATACTTTTTGGCGTTAACGCTTCTTACTTTGGGTTGTAGCACTTTGATCCCTGTTTGGTCTGGTCTTCCACTTCGTTGCTATGAACTTGTAGTCTAGCTTGTCCATTTCTGATAAGGAACTTGAAAAAAAGTTATAAAAATCGATAAAGACAAAAGAACTTTCTGTTTATTGATGACGTGAATAGTTTTATCCACATTCTGTCTTTACCAATTTATGGATCTTTGTGTTTGTAATCATGGACTTCTATGATGAGCAATATCCTTTTAACTCGGGGAAAGAAAACAGCAATATGACTACCGTATCTGCTTACTGATTTTAATATCTATCATTCCTTTTCAGAACAATATTCCTGTCTTTTGTCCTGGCTTAACAGATGGCTCATTGGGTGACATGCTATATTTCCATTCTTTCCGCAATCCTGGTCTGATTATTGACATTGTGCAGGGTAATCATATATTATTCTCATATTGTGCCAATGTATATTACTTCCAGAAACAATTTGATAAAATATCATAATTGCAAGCAGATATTAGGAACATGAATGGGGAGGCTGTCCATGTCTGGTTGTAGGAAGACAGGAATGATAATTCTTGGAGGGGGACTACCAAAGCATCATATTTGTAATGCAAATATGATGCGCAATGGTGCAGATTTTGCTGTTTTCATTAACACAGCACAAGAGTACGATGGAAGCGATTCTGGTGCCCGTCCAGATGAAGCTGTATCATGGGGAAAAATAAGAGGTTCTGCAAAGACTGTGAAGGTTAATTCTTTCGGATTTGTATATTTCCTTTGCTTTTGTCTAAATTTTTCAGCATCAAAATTTCTTATCTCGTTCAAAACAGAAGTTCTCAGGCTTCCTTTTAGTTATTGCTTGTTTGATCCAGATATGCAGAAGTAGAAAATTATTCTCTTTACCTTTTTGTTGCAATTAACATTTGTTTCTTTAAGCAGGTTCACTGTGATGCAACCATTGCCTTTCCTCTCCTTGTAGCACAAACATTTGCTACGAAAGCCAAATAACATTTCTGAGAGTCTTAAAATGGATTCCATCTGAATGCATGTAATTGTGCTGTGGTAACTAGCCAATGATTAGTACTGTTATATTTGATGATACTATTTAGCACTTCAAATTCCACTTGTCGTTTCGAAGCATCTATATTTAGAGTTCAAGGTTGTTTTCTTAGTGTCTGATGATAAATGGCATTTGGGTTGATGACACATTAGAATGGAATTACAATGCCAGCAACAAGTGCTCTTATTAAGTAGTAATTTTTTTCCTTCCCTTAGATTTGAGGCTGAAGAACAACATCTATGTGCTGTATATTATTCCATTTTTTCTGTTGCATCTGAATGACAATAGGAGTCCATTAACCTCACATTCTGGTGAATTAGACCCATCTTAATTTTATATTTTGGCAAGGACAGTTTTTGGTTGCCAACTTATTAGTTCAGATAAATCAAAAGTAATGTACCCCAAATTGTACTTCCCTTAATCTTTTTATTTGTTTATTACATCTGTTAGGGAATGGAAGAATATTTGAAATGTCTTGGGCCACATACTTTTTATCATCGAATCCATGATTGCTCATGTCTTTGAGAAGCTACTCATTTTTGTTACACCTTCAAGAAACATATTTGCAATATTTTCAACTTTGTATCTGTACTATATATGAAAGTATGAAGAATTTAATGTTTTTGACATTTTTTTTCTAAAAATACCCCTAATTTAGATACTCTACAATCATTTAAAGAAAGGGCATTAAAGAAAAATTAAAGAAATAAAATTAAATTCAACTTAATTATAAGAAATAAATATCTAATCCCATAAAAAATTATTCTAAACAAAAAATTAATATTCTGATAAAATTTTAGCAATACTCCAACAAATACTATCAAAAAAACAAAAAAAAAAAAGAAAAGAGAATATCGAAAAAAAATTTGTATCACTGAGTATCAAATTCCTATACATGTGACAATCATCTTAATAGTATTTATTAAATTCAAGATCTATATATATATTATATATAAAAGTACCAACTAATTTATTGTTTTTGATATTTTTCATTAATAAAATACCTTTTCAAGATTTAGTACTTCAAGCATCATAAAATGAGGGATATTTAGGAAATTTTTAAAAAATAACAATTAACTGCAAAATGAATTCAATTAACTACAAAATGGAGACTAATTAAATAATTCTCTAATTAATGAACACTAAGAAAATGAACAACCACCTAAAAAAAAGAAAAGAAAATGAGCCGTCAAAAAATTAGGGGTGTTCTTCCTGACCCAAAAAATTTGCCGAATCGATTCGATCCGAACTAGAAAAAGAGGGTACTCGAACTGCATTTTGAAAGCAGGTCTCTTAGAGGGTCGGGCTACTCAGGTTAAGGATCGGGTAGCGGGTCACATTTTTGTGACCTGCCGGGTACTTAACCCGGTCCATTTTAAGGATAATTTTATAAATTTAATTAATAAGGTTTCATTAGAAATAAATACTTACTAGGGTTATTGACAGCTTCTCACATCTTCTTTTTCAATTCCTTGTTTTCCCTTCCTCTTCCTTCTGAATCATCTCTTCTATTCCTCTTTCTCATATCCTCATTCCTCACACTTGCGTCTGTTGAGATGTATTTTGTGATTTAATTATTGTTGTTATTGGCCTATTGCTACTTGTTAGTTTGTTGCTATTGATATGTAATATTGGGATATATTTTATAACTTAGATTTAATTGTTATTGACTTAATTGTGAAACTAACTTGCTTAACTATCATTATTTAAATTTGTATGCTTTGTTACTAGTGAGGGTTGGGTACCCGGTCGACAATCCCAGATGTGATAATCATGTTTTGATGATGACCAAATCATATTAATGGTTTGCAATCAAGTGTGCAGAAAGCAGGATAATTCGGACGCAAGGGAGCATTCGACAAAGAAAGGGTTCGAACGCAAAGGAGAGTCCGATAGAAAAGAATCTGAAGCATCCTCGGACGCTGAAGACCATCCGACAAATTGTACCCAAGAAGAACGGACGACACAAAGAACCTGAAGCCTCGGACGAAGAATAGCGTCTGATCATACTTCCAGAAGACATTGCATGGATCGGATGTGCATTCTCGGACGTTTGAACAAAAAACCTCAGAGAACGGACGCAGCATCGGACGTCCGAACGGTCCAACAGCTAGTTCGTTTGAATGCATACTTACTCTATAGGCCGTCCGAAAGACCAAATGGCTAGTTTCTCAAGAAACAGAAAATAGCCGTTAGAGAGCTGTTGGAAGCAATTCTTAGGCTTCTATAAATACCCTCAAATCTGTAAATGTAAAAAATAGAGAGTAGAACTATTGCATTCAATACAAACACTTGTAAGAGTTATTTGGAAATAAATAGGCTAAAATAGAGTGGGTTGTATTAGTTTAGGTAGTGTGGTTCTCTTGGCTCAACTAGAGAGAATAAGTGTGAGTAAGAGTAGACTAGTGAGTGATCTTCAAGTACATGAGTGGAGGGATAGCAATGTACAAAAGTGAGGTTGTTGTGTAAAATCCTTTGGTTCAACTAAAGAGATTTAGTTGGTGCAAGGGTGAGCCTACTTTGTGTACAAGAAGGTTATTGCCCTCACCTTCTTTGAAGAGGCATTACTATTGGTTATACTCCAAAGTTGAGAAATTTGGGAGTTTGGTTTGACATTCTTTATCTCAATTATCTTTATATTTGTTCTTTGAGTTTTAATTATTGAATATCTTTTGTATTCATTTGTGGTTAAGTGTTTATTTTGTTGCATAAAGTTTGCATTCTCATTAAACACATTAAAATATTTGTTTTTAGAAATAACCTAATTCACCCCCTCTTAGATTACTTTTTGGACCAACAATTGATATTCGAGTTTGGTCACAAATATTGAGTTTAACCGCTTTTGAGTAAAGATCATGGCAACCAATAATATATTTTTTTTTGAGGGGCATTCTATTTCTAGACCTCTCATGTTTAATGGAATTAATTTTGTTTATTGGAGGGATAGAATGAGAATTTTTGTTCAATCTATTGACATTGAGTTGTGGTATATTATTTATAAAGGTCCTTTTGAGTCTAATATTCTTGATGAAAATACTCATTGATTAAGCAGTCTAAGACTAGATTTGAATTAAATGTACAAGATAAAGTAAATTTATCTTTAAATGCTAAAGTCAAAAATATTTTGTATAATGTTTTGGAAGCAGATGAGTTTTCTAAAGTGAAAGGTTACAAATCGGCCAAGGAGATATGAGATAAATTGAAAGAAATTCATGAAGAAAGTGAAGATATAAGAGAATAAAAGAAGTTACTTGTTGCTAAATATGAATCCTGTAAAATGGACAGGTCACGAGAACATTAACAAGATGTATTGTAGGTTTAATGATATGGTAAAAGATTTGAAAGATCAAACCTTTTAATATTTCTTAGGTGAGAAGAATCAAATTTTTGAATATTTTACATAAGGGATGGAAACCTAAATCCATTTTCATAGAGGAGTCTAATAATTTAAAGATGTATGCCTAAGAGACAGTTTTTGATTAATTTTCTAACCTCCTTTAAATTGAAGATGAAATATAAGGTACAAAATAAGAAGGCAAAAGGAAAAAGAAACATTAGCATTTAAAGTTTCATCAAAAAGGAGAACAGACTCAAAGAAGCTTCACTTCAACAATTTCTAAATCACTTGGGATGATTACAATTCGAATAGAGAGGTTGAAGAAGAGTATGAGGAGGCTCAAATGGCTTTTATGACTCTTAATAATAATGAGGTATCCTCTAGTTGTATTCTTGTGATGATTAATGTGATAATGATGATGATGTTGAATTATTTATTTTAAAATGTATGAATATTTGAAAGAATCATATGTTAAGAACAAAGAGTTAAAAATTAAAGTTAATGCTTTATTGAGTGCCAACTCAAAACTTGTGTATGAAAATAATTCTTTGACAAAAGAAAATGATGTTTTGAAAGAAAAATTTGTTGAAAAAACCAAGATCATGGAAGAACAAGTTTCATTGAAGAAGAAATTAGATGATCTTGATGATATTTTGAAAAAGAAGAAAGAAAATATTTTTGAAAATAAAAGAACTAGAAATATGTTTTTGAACAAAAATTTTATCACCTTTAAAAAGGATGATTTATACTTTGTAAAATCTAAATTTTTTTTTATGGTAATAAGAATATTATTTGTAATTATTGTCATTAATATGGCCATGTAAAGAAAATTTGTTATGTTAAAAGAAATGAAAAATTGGGAATAAATTCTATTTGGGTGATTAAGTACGTTACTAACCCAATTGAATCCCAGAAAATTTAGGTACTAAAAGTTATTGTTTAACTTTGCATGTAGGTATGCTTGGAGAGCACCAAGAAATTCAAAATAGATTATCAATGGAGGGTGTTCAAAGCATATGAATTAAGATGACATTGAAATGGGTAACATTTAAAATTTTTATCAAAATCGTGCTTTCACTTGCTAATGTGAACTATGATCTTTTAAACGTTTTTTAGCTATGTGTTTAAATTCTTTTAGAATGCTTGGGTACAAGTATTCCCTATTTTTTGTTTATAACAAGTCATTATTTACAAAAGTAAGGGGGAGCATTCTCTTTGTATTCACTTTGAATTATACTTTTTAAGGGGGAGAATAAACTCAGGGGAGCTTAAATGACTTCAATTTTATTATGTTTTGATGATGCCAAAAGGGGGAGAATATTGAACAATGGACAAATTCTCTTGTCTTGTACTTTATATTTTATGGTTGTCTTTTTGAATTGTCCATATGATTTGTCATCATCAAAAAGGGGAGATTGTTGAACCCCAGTTGTGATCTCATATTTTGATGATGACCAAATCATATTAATGGTTTGCAATCAAGTGTGTTGCGTCTAACAAAGAAAGGGTTTGGACGCAAAGGAACATTCAACGAAAAAGAATTTGAAGCAGCCTCGGACGCTAAAAATTGTCCTACAGATTGTACCCAAGAAGAACGGACGATGCAGACTGTCCGACACAAAGAACCTGAAGCCTCGGACGAAGAATAGCGTCCGATCATACTTCCAGAAGACATTGCATGGACCAGACTTAGGTTTGGACGCATTCTCGGACGTCCGAATGAAAACTCTCAGAAAACGAACGCTCTTGAGGAACATCGAACGCTCAGCTTTGCATCAGATGTTCGAACAGTCCAACGGCTAGTTCGTTCGGACGCACATTTACTCTATTGGCCGTCCAAAACTCCAAACGGTTAGTTTCTCAAGAAACAGAAAATAGCTGTTAGAGAGCTATTGGAAGCAATTCTTGAGCTTCTATAAATACCTCCAAGTCTTTAAATGTAAAAAATAGAGAGTAGAACTACTGCATTCAATACAAACACTTGTAAGAGCTATTTGAGAATAAATAGGCTAAAATAGATTGGGTTGTATTAGTTTAGGTAGTGTGGTTCTCTTGGCTCAACTAGAGAGAATAAGTGTGAGTAAGAGTAGACTAGTGAGTGATCTTCAAGTACAAGAGTGGAGGGATAGCAATGTACAAAAGTGAGGTTGTTGTGTAAAATCCTTTGGTTCAACTAAAGAGATTTAGTTGGTGCAAGGGTGAGCCTACTTTGTGTACAAGAAGGTTATTGCCTCACCTTCTTTGAAGATGCACTACACAACTCACTAGTGGTTATACTTTAAGGTTGAGAAATTTTAGAGTTTGGTTTGATACTCTCTATCTCAATCATCTTTATATTTGTTCTTTGAATTTCAATTATTGAATATCTTTTGTATTCATTTGTGGTTAAGTGTTTATTTTGTTGCATAAAGTTTGCATTCTTATTAAGCATATTAAAAGGTTTGTTTTTAAAATAACCTAATTCACCCCCCTCTTAGGTTATTTTTTGGGCCAATAGACCCGACCCTCTTTTGCATCGGGTACCTGCTTTGTATGGATCGGGTAGAGGGTCAGAAGTTTCTTGACTCAGTCAGTGAGGGTCGGGTACTTTTTTTAATTCATGGACTGGGTACCCGGTTCATAAACACCCCTACAAAAAACTAACTAAAAAATGAATAATCACCGGAAAAAATTGAGATGTCAAAAAACTATTTCTTTTAAAGTAAAAACAACTTTTAATTCCTAAAACAAAATAACAATTATCTTTAAAATGAATACTAATTAAATAATTTTCAATAATTAATGAACACTAAGAAAAATGAACAGTTGCCTAAAAAAAAGAAAAAGAAAATAAACCGTCAAAAAACTACTTATTTCTTTTAAAGCAAAAATACCCCTTAATTTTTAAAACAAAATAACAATTAACTACACAATGAATACAATTAACTGTGATATGAATACTAATTAAATAATTATCTAATTAATGAATACTAAAAAAATGAACAGTTACCTAAAAAGGAAATGAACTGTCAAAATACTATTTCTTTTGATCTTAACAACGCCCCTTAATTCCTAAAATGCACATTAGTTTAGTATTCTAAATATCACAAAATGGGGGGCATTTAGGACATTTTAAAAAATTAATAATTAAGTGAAAAATGAATTCTAATAAAATTATTTTCTAATTAAGGAATACTAATTCCTAACTACGTCTAGAGAATAAGCTTATTATTTGTGACATTTTGAAATCATACCCTTTAATTTAGTTTTTTCAAGTATCTCTAAAAAAAAGAAGAAGTTAATTAGTAATTTTCTACTTTAAAAAGTTAACAATTAAATGGAAAATGAATACTAAGAAAATGATAGTCAAAGAACTAATTCTTTTAAAGCAAAAACAACTTTCCATCATTCTCTAAATTAATGAATACTAATTTTGCAATATTGAAATTCGATATAAATAAATCCCTATATTACATAATGACAATGTATACTAATAGAAACTACCACTATACATCATAACAACCATAATACTTGAGAATGATGATGATATCCAACCACCACAAAATTATAGAGAACTTCTTATCACTGTTTTCACTAAACAATTACTTTTACATCTGCCTTATAAGTAACCCACCATGAAATTGAAACTAATACATTATTTATTCAATTTTACAATTTACAATATATCACAACTCTCAATGGTGAAAGAGGAAGAGCAAGCATATATATAATGTTCATTTTATTGTAACATTTCAATTATTTTATTTTAATTTACAAATTCACTACCAATTCTTAAAACTAAATTTATCTTTCCCGATATTTATATATTTCAGATCAAGTTAGTTAATCTCATTATCAACATCAAGAAATTTTGTTTTAGGAATTATTGTTTGATTTCTAATATAATTTTACAAATTTAGCCCAACTTTATACGTATATTTGGGAAAAAAAAGACAAATATTACTCAAATGCAATAATAATAAATTTGAAACTTATTACTACCTCCATCTTATTTATTTTGTCATAAATGATTTTTAAGATCAACACATCAAGTTTACAAAACTCAAGTTTGTATAAAATTTTATATGTTTATAATTTTTCATGAATACTAAGTTTATTAAACACTAAAAAAGAGAAATAAATATACATACAATTAAAATAATTTTTAATATATTCTCATCAATTACGTACAGAGCACTGTGTGTAATTTCTAGTAATTAGAAAAGTGTTAAAAAGATACTAGTACCTAGATGGAATTTTAGTTATTAACTCTTACTATTCATCACTGGCTGTTCTCAACTCTTAAGAGATCATATTTGTGATGGAATGCTAAGACTGAAGAATCACAATGGATTTAGTAAGGAGTTGCCAGACTGTTTCAAGGACCCTAAAAGAGGCTAAGAATTTCCTATTATGCCTTATAACTTACTTATAAAACTTAACAAACGAAGTATAATTTAGATAGTAATACGTTTTATTTATGATTTATTGTTTATGAATTCAAATTATTAAGAGTAAAGAGGAAAAAAAAGAAAGAAAAAAAAATCATATATATAGAACAAACAGTCAAATAAAAACAGTAGTACAATACGATAATAGACTCGGAAAACTCCCAAGTTTCCAGTCTTCACCAAATACATATATAGGAAACCAAAACAAGAAAACGGAGAATTTATTCATATATGGGCACCGCTGGGTGCTGTGAAAGGACTTCCAATGGTTCAAATTTATTTCAACATGGCGATGGTTTTGAACTGAGAAAGTCAGCATAGACGCCTGCAAATGGTCATCCCATCCCCTGCAGGAATGTGACAAATCTGGACACGAGCATCTAAAGTCAGCTGCAAGGAATTTGTTGAACTCTTTTACGGCAGGCAGGTATTCCCTGAGTATCTCATATACGCTTTCTTCTTCTTCAACTACAGTCCCCAGCCACAGTGTGTTATCATACACAATTATCCCGCCAACCTTAACCAATTTCAGCATCTTCTCATGATATTTTTCATAATTAATTTTGTCGGCGTCAACGAAAGCAAAATCGAAGCTATCATGTTCATTAGCCTGCAGCAATCACAACCCAAAAAAAAATAAAAATAATAATCAATTAATGTTTGAATATTATTATTGTTGGGCTTTATCGACCATGTAGATATTCTAAATGTTAGTTACATATAGTATCCCGTATTAATTGGACAAGTTACCGTATAAATATATTAATTTCGTCCAATATATTTGTTACATTTGATTATTTTTAGTCAACGAGTTAAATTTTCAAGTCACAATCTTTTGTTAATTTCGTAATTTTTTTTATGAGTTTTAAGTTTATGTCATAATACTTTATACATTTTTTAATAAATTTTACTTTTGTTACAAAAATTTTATAAAAAATCAAATAAATTTATATGAATTATGAATTACAAAATTGATTTAGTTGACTAGAAAAGTTAAACTGTGATAAAATCAATGGACGGAGGGAGTATTTGATAATTAATGGGATTTTAGATAATATTGGGAGAAGGGTAGGAGATATATTATTTTAGTATAAAAAAATGATTAATTATAGGTTGTAGTACTACTTATATAACATATTGAAAGAAATAGTTGATCGTTTATGTCCCAATTAAACATAGCAAATATTACTATTCTCACATCTTCCAGGAGTTTATCCAGCACAGGATGAGCCTTAGAGTTGATGAAATTGATCTTGTGTTCAATCTTAGCTTTTTTGATAAATGGTAGTCCAATGTTATACGCCTCGTGATCCGGGTCAATGGCTATAATCTAAACAAAAAATAAAAAAATAATAATAATAATCATGTCGTGATAATTTATTGAAACATTTTTAATTAGAGATTTAGAATCGAATATGAGTTAAGTATTAAGTCAAATAATGCCGTCGCAAAACCTTGCCATCCTTGGGAATGTCAAGGGCAGTGAGGATTAGGGAGTATCCAGTAAAAACGCCAATTTCAATAGTTTTTTTTGCGTTTATCATCCGTAATAGCAAAGACAGCATCTGACCCGCATCAGCATCGGTTTCCATGATTGCCCTGGAAAATTGTAGTACTAGAAGTAAGTAGTATTACAACAAAACTCGATTCTTGAATTTCTGAGTTTGTTTCCCGTCATTGACGTACGTACGATGAGACTCTATCTTTATTCTCGTTCGATTAATCAATTCTTAAAAAAATTTATCTAATCATAGAGTGAATTAATTAGTCATGATAGTTTACATTATATATTAGTTTTTAAATAATATTTTACAATCAATTATTCAATATGTTTTCAATTATCTTTTGTGACAGACATCAAAAAATTGCTAGTAATATTTGTTCTGATAATATTATAAATAATATCTTAAGCCACAATTATTGTTTAAACTTAAATATTGTTACTACTCACATTGGATGAGTTGCAGTGGCAGCCCTTAACTCCTTGAGTATCTCTGGTTCCCGTGGATATACACTAGTTTCCAGTAAATACTTTACACCAGAAAACCAATAAGAAAATATTAAACATAGATAATATATTTGTCTAATAGTATTAAAATGAAATGAAAGATAATATATTTGTCTAATAGTATTAAAATGAAAAAAAAAAAAAAAAAAAAAAAACTGTAATTGGGGTCAGTTAATGAAAGAGAAAATATTAGTAAAGATGTAATTTAGGACTGCGTAATAATCCCTCAGTTCCCATTTTTCTTCAGAGTCCTTTGCTCTTCACAGACTAGGAAGCTATTATGTCTTTGGTTGCTCTAGTTGGCAAGTATTTATAAGGGAAATCCTTATCCGGTGCCGGTTTTTAGGCTCAATTAGTAAATCTTGTAAAATTGATGATATTAGTTATTTTAAGTAAAATTACATAGAAAATTTTTAATATAGTATTTCCATCCTAATAGTATTGTTACAATTTTATTTTTTTTTGTCAAATGATAAAGTTTTCAAGTTTAATCTTGTAAAAATTTCTTTATTTAAAAAAAAAATTATGTTTACATGTATTAATATTAAATGTCATTGAAGACATTTTAATAAAAACAAATAAAAAAATTTATATGAATTTTTTTATTACAGAATTAGTCTATTTAATTGTAAAAGTTAAATTATAACAAAATGAATAAAATAAATGGAGTACATAACTAGTCCTAAAACTACCAAGCTGCCCCCACATCACTTCCACTTTTTCATAGTGTGATTTTATAGAATTATTGTCTTATTTTCCCCATCATTATTTCTTACATTGAGTATTGTACCTCCGTGTTAGAATTAGTTACTTAGTTTCACTCGCCTTGAATCGAAGAGTAACTTGTTTACCAATTTTATCACGATAGCTTGTCTTTGAACTTGTAATTCAGAAATCAAGTTTACTTGTTTTTTTCCTTTTAATGGATCTAGGTTACTTGTTTTTCTTCCCTGTATACACATCCGAAAGAGACATAAATTGTCACTTATGAGTTCATACTTTTCTATGGAATGATGTGAGAGTCGAAGAGTATTTCATTTTTTTTTAATTTTGAAATAGCAAAATACAAAATTATTGTAAAAATACTTACACGAATATAATATTTGACTTCACTTGTAAATTTATAATATCAATTAATTTTACATAATAAATTATAGCATCGATTATAAATAATAAATTACATCAATTAATATAAATAAAATTTTAACAAATATGATTCAAAATCCGATCATTTTTCAAACCCAAAATATCGATTCTGTCGCCTGTTACATATTTATTGTTAATGAACAATTTCATGGATACTTTTTGTCACTTTTCTTCATGTATAGATGGTCAAAGATGAAACACTTTACATCTGCATGGTCAAAAATACTATGCCCCACGTGTCTCTTCTTGGTTCGGCAGCGTCCCACCACCCCGGAAAATCACTTTGTACGTTTTTTCAATCTTCTGTGCAGCGTTAATTAATTATTGCGCGACTATTAGCGTTAAAAACACGTAACTAAACATAAATTTATTTAACATATATAAAATATGTGAAAGAAAATAAGGAATTATAAAATAATGTACATTAGATTTTTATATTGAAATTCGTATAAATTTACGGCATAATAGTCTTACCATTATGTTAGAATCTCTCTATTTTAAATTTTCTCAATTCAATTCTTCTCAATTGAATAAATTAAACAAATCATCTATTTATACGGTAATAAATTTAACTACTAAAAAACCTAAAAACCTAATTAATTTAGGAAATAACAACTCTAAATATAATTATATTATAAAACTAAATTATTTAAATAATAAAATTATCAAAAATTAATAATAATATATTTCTTAATAGATAAAAAATTTAATTTAATTGTACCATCAATCTATTCAAATCAATACATTGTTTAGAAACAGTACAAATAAGACTGCAAAATTAGTCAATTACGCCAGTGAGTACGCAATGCGACTATGATTAACCAGAAGTCTATTACGACTGAATGGAGGTACGGATAAGAACCTATTCTTTCAATAATCAAATATAAAATAATTCATTATTAAATATTTTTTTAATCATTCAAATATAAAGTGATGAGTTTTAATTTCTTAAAAAATTTAAATATATATTTTTGGTTTCTTATCAAATTTCGGTATATTTTTTTTAACAAAATACTATCAGAATTATGATATGAGACTAAAAATATATGTTAAATTTTTTGAAAGATTAAAATTAATCATTTCATATTAGAAGAACGAAATTTTTTTTCTAATATTTAAGAAATTATTTATACGATTTTTTCAATAAAATATTTATTATTAGACTGTCCAACAAAAACAAAAAAAAAACCGGAATTTAATACTTTTGACAAGTTGGTTCCCCCTCTTTTTTTTTTTTTTTTTGTGGAGATTTCAATAATTAATATCTAGTCATACTTCCCCTGATATGACAATGAGGCGACGCGACAATTATTTGACGAGGCTGTAACGTCGGTCTCAAATTAAAAGTGGGAAGGTAGTATTGGATGTAAAACATTGAATTTTGGGTTAATAATAAATTGATATAAGTATTTTGGTTCAGTAAATTAAGTTAAAAGTTATTAATTAAGTTTAAATTTGAGGTGGTAGAGTCGATATCAAAGTATACATTATGTGTTTGAGATGAAATTGATATTGTGATATTGGGCAGTCTATAATGATATTAGATCTCGACATTATAAAGATACAAATTCTGTGGTTAAGTGTAATATTCGGTCTCATTATTTTTTACATCAAAAATAAGAGGAGAAATAATATTATGTATAATAATGAATTTACAAATTTAGAATTATTTATTAAAATTGCTTTCCATAGTAATATCATACCGAATCATCATTTTTAATTTTAAATATTTAATTAATTTTTATTTTTTATTTTTAAATTTAATAACATATCAATAATTTTATCACTTTAAAAATATATCGAATCACGAATAACTGTCCAATATTTTGATTCGGTGGACAAATCAAATTCATCTAGAATGGCGTATGTTAATGAATTTAGTTTGTAAATAATATTGTATATGTCGTAGGTAAGAAACCACGGCAGCTGAACCAATAATACATTTAAATTTCAAAGAAACTTACGGATGTTTGTGCACTAAAATCAACTCATGTTTTATAAGTCCAACTTGTAAAATAATTTAGACAACTTTCATCTAAAATTATTAAACAAATTTTCAAAGATTCTAGAGGTCACTCTGTAGTAACTTAAATTCCAAAGGAAAGTAGTTGAATTGATATAATCAACAAATAAAGATTATTTTATTGGGTAAGAGTTTGAAGGATACATCTTTTTATTTATTTTGTCCTGATTTTCCAGTTGACAATTAGAATTTTCTGCACAAATTCTAATAATTTATGTCACACATTCTATAGGAAGTAATATACTACTATGAACCAAGAATGTACAATTAGAATTAATTTATTCATTTAACTTTATTTGTTTGATTATTTTACTAACAGTAGATTTCACCTGATTTTCAAGTATTAACCTTTAACAGATGGAAAACAAAATAAATAAGGGTATATGTCATTCAGAATTTGTAATTGTGTAACTGGGGGGAAAATGTAATTTTTTTGAATTAATTCTAACTTTTTTTTATAGTGGCGTAAGGTTAAATTTAAAATGTCCCCTCTAACTATTACTTTAGTTGTAAAATACTTCCTAAATAATTTTAATAGACATTTTGCACTCTTGACATGTGGTCAATTATTTAAAATATTATTTTTATTAAAAATTGACCGTTATACCCCCAAGACATTAGTTAAGTGAAATGTCATTTTCTTTTTTTCTTTATTTATTTTCTCTCTCTTGTTTTTATTTTGTTTTTTTAATCATTTTTCTCATTGTTAAAAAATTATATTACTTTTAATATTTTTTTAACTATAACATCTAATTTTACATGCGTCTTATGATTTAATTTTTACTTTTTTAGCTATAAAGGCTAATTATGTTTTATATGGATATGACAGAGAAATAAATTGTCACTTGTGAGTTCATAAATTCCATGGAATGATGTGACAGTCAAAGAGTATTTCATTTTTTTTTTAATTCTCTAAACAAATTTAATTCACAGTGGGACACGAGATTGTTGAGATTGTTAAGTGTGGAAATACTTATACAGATATTGATAGTATTTCACCCTTGGAAGTTTAAGATGTAGAATAACTTCATACAATATAATTCAAAATCCAATCTACCTACAATGAACTATACAATAGAAAATTTTTATACACAGATGATTCATAATAGATAGAATGAAAATTTTCATTTACGTCATTATAATTTATTAAAATAAATTTATTCACTGTAATATACAAATATACATAAATATAAATTAAAAAAATTTATTTATTATAAATCGAATCTATATAAAAATTTTCATAATAAATTATTAATGGACGTTCGCTTACATATTCATTGTTAATAAACAATTCCATCCGATAGTAAAATTCTATACATAATACAACAGGGAAATGTGCGTTTTATTGAAGCAACAAAGAAAAAGTTCCACTAAATGACAAATAGCTGCACAAAGGAGACCAATGATGACATGGATTTTTTTGGTTTTACCTACAACCAGGGCTGCCGGTTGTGTTCTTTGTGGGACCGGTAATAATTTTATGGAAAATTCTAGAATACAATGTGCAAATACGATTTGCTTTCAATAAAGTGAAAATTCTTGTATGAATCAAAATGTATAGTAAAATTATGTATTTTATAGTTTATATTTATTAATTTATTAATTTTTTTAAAAAAATTAGTAAATATAGAATTGTATGAACAATAAGTATACAGTTTTACTGATCCACATATTAAAAAGAAAAAAAGGCTGGAAAAAGGGCACCAAAATTGACAAAGCTGAAACCTAAGAATGTGGCCCAATGGCATGTCGCTACGTATTGAAGAGTTTCTTGTATCTGTTTTACCATTGCAGCCGGTTTGTGTGAGTTGCTAGCCCGTTCCTAATTTTATTTATTTTTTTAAATATTGCTGTAATTATTATTTTTGTTTGTGGTAGGTAAGAGTTAATTAGTTTTGTTTGTTTTTGTAATTATATTATACTTGTATAAATTATGCACTTGTGTTCATTTAAGCTGCTTAATTTTTTTTAAAAATATTACTCTAAATAATATTTTTATTTGAGGCGTCTAGACGCTAATAATTAGTTTAGTTTGGTTCTGTACATACCATCAAAAACAAAACAAGGTCAAACAATTATGTATAACATCAATTACATTAAAAATTTTGAAATAACGATTTAACATAAATGAATAAAAATATACTATTTGTAGCCAGGTTGGGTCAAATGATATTAAGTCGAACTATTTGAATTAAAAATTTAATATAATGATTAAAAAGGTCGGACTCTCTATTTTTGTTGTATAAAGCTATAAACTTTTTGTGTCATGAGCACATATTATCAAATCTTCTCCAATTTGAAATGTGTTTAAAGAATTAAATATCATAATAAGAATATTTAATAATTCTATTAGATTAATTATATTGGAGTCTTGAACTTTTATTATGTAAATCTACTTAACTTCTTAAATTTTTGGATTTACGAGCACTATTTTCAAGAACCCCCTTAACCTTAGATTGAGTGGGAGGTTTATTGTCAAGAGTTGTAAAGATAGTTTTTTTTTTTTTAAGTGAAACATTAACGAAATATTATCTATCAATCTAGAATGTACGTGATCAGATTGTTAGGAAATATATAAAATGAGTAAAAAATGATTAAATAATTGATCTTTAGGTAACGAAATTAATTTATCCGTAAAATGATTGTTGTGTAAGCTAATGAAAATTATCTTCCAAGCAGTTTGTGTGAATATGTATTTTGTATATAAAAATGAGAGAATAACAAAAAATATATTCTTGATTGTGACGACAGTTGTAGAATAATTTATGATTTTTCATTGTTTGATACATAAATTTATGAAATGTGAATGCGCTTAAAGCACAGAAAAAATAAGATTAGTTGGGTTATCGATGAACAACAATAATTGATACTTTAAATACTTTTTTTTGTATAGATCGTGAATATAAAATAATAGTTTTTTTATGATTAATTAAAGTGAACTTAGAAACTCTTAATAAAATGATAATGAGGTAATGCACTCATTTGTTTTTTTAAAATTAAAGCGGTTTGACATAATTAAAACTTTTTTATAAGCTGATTGTGGGAATATATGTATAATGTTAGAAAAAGTGAGAGAATAAGAGCTAATATATTCATGATTAGAGTAATTGTTGAATGTAAAGTCATGGTTGGTGAAGATTACAAAAAAATAAATAAATAAAAGAAAAATAAAAAATCTAGTTCAATGAACAAATTTTAATATGTGATACGTAAAAATTTAAAAGTTGAATGTTATAAAAGCGTAAAAGAAGTAATCAGGATAATGATGAACAACAACAATCATGACTTTAAACATTATTTGTAACATTATGTAATACAATGTAAATGATATCTATCGATCATTATGTTATAGTTGGTGTACACCTATTGATATGCTAAAATTATAGTAATACTATTGAATTTGCATAGAAATGGAGTAACACCTATAAAAGTTGATCTGGATTAGAATAACGAACCAAAAATCACAATTTATGTGTGATTTTTTATTAAAAATTTATAAAGTAGATCAAATTTAAAAGATATAGTAATTAAAAGAAATTTAGGAGGATTATTTGAATGTGTGTTAAGAGAAGTTATTTAGTTGTGAGTTATAAGAAGTGAGTCAAGGAAGTTAGGAGAGAAAAATATTTTAAAAAAATATATTAATTTAATTAATAATTACATCAAAATTAAACTAAAGGTTGAGGAGTGATTAAAACTAGTTACAAAACTACATCCTACATGTATGTGTAATTTTGTAGTGGTTAATGGAAGCTCCAGTAGTGAGTAAAGGAGGGTTATTTATTGATAGGTAATTTGGTTATAGGTTGATGGGAAGTTATTTGGTAGTTGCTTAAAGGGTGTTATGATACTTAAATTACACAAAAAATGCTCTTACATTATTAAAGTAATAATAAAACTAGGCCTAAGGACACACCCTATATGTGTAATTTTGGAAAAAAAAGTTAATAAAAAATAAAATTAAAAAATAATAGTTACTTAAAAGGGAGGTTTACCGTTTAAGTAAGTTAAAACTTTACAAAATCCCCTTGTGCTTCGCATTCAAGTGTCCAATGGACATAAAATAGTAGTTAAAAGAAGACAAGAAAGATTATTTGAATGTGTGTTGAATGAAGTTATTTGATTATGTATTGTGGGAATTGTGTCAAGGAAGTTAGGAGAGAAAATTAATAAAAAAATCTATTAATTTAATTAATAATTACACCATAATTACACGGTAAGTTATGGAGTTAATAAAACTAGTCATATTTTTACACCCTACATGTATGTGTAATTTTGAAGTAGTTAATGATATTTACTAATTGATGTGCTTAAATCATAGTAGTACTATTGAATTTGTGTAGTAATGGAATGACAACTATGAAAAAGTTAGTCCACATTCGATAAACGAATTCAATATAAAGTACTAGAATCATGCATATTACAAGCAAATTCATACTAATCCTAGTCCAAATGATCATTTCAAATAATTATTTACACATTTATTATTATGACATAGGTACCAACTAATATTAGATCCAAAAATTATAATTCTTAGTTTATACTATGTGTTAATATTTGATATAACTTTCACTTTTGTTGAAGAAATTTTAGTAAAAACAAAATAAATCTATATGAATGTTTCATTACAAAATCGATCTATTTGAGTTTGAAAGACAAACTGTGACATAATAAATGAGACGAAGGTTCATTACATTACATTAGGGTCAAAATATAACTAAACAAAATTTTGAGGCCAAAATGAAAAATAATTATCTTCCTCTGCTTTTCCAACAAGCTTCAACCACCCCTTGCACCATCTACCACTAGCCACTATCCTCAACCACCAATTCTAACCCCTTTTCCACCCCTTTCCCTTCATGAACTAGTTCCAACCCATCCTTACACCACCTCTATTCCCACCACCGCTACCCCCCACTTTTCCACCTAATTTGCAACTTGCACCCAATCCCCGCCATTCCTAACCCTCACCCCAATTCCCTCCACCCAATCCTTATCCCATCCAATCTGCTTTTCCAACAAGCCTCAACCACCCCTAGCACCATCTACCACTAGCCACTATCCTCAACCACCAATTCTAACCCCTTCCCCTTCATGCTAGTTCCAACCAATCCTTACACCACCTCTATTCCCACCACCGCTACCTCCCACTTTTCCACCTAATTTGCAACTTGCACCCAATCCCCGCCATTCCTAACCCTCACCCCAATTCCCGCCACCCGATCCTTTCCCATCCAATTTGTCCCCTGACCTCGTCACCATCCATCTCCTAGTCTCACCACCTTTGTACCCCAGACTCCAATATGCTTCTCCTACCACCATACGTCTCCATCCCCAATCTTCTCTCTCCCACCTTGATCTTCTATCCACCTCTCTCAAACCTCCCATTTCCCAATCTGCTTCCTGCCTCCCTTAAACCCTAATCTATTCCTGCCATCCCGACCCTGATCTATCCTCTCCTAGGTCCCTAACCTCTCATCCTTTATCCCAATCTATTCTCATATCTAATCTCTACGTCATAATTTTTTTTTTGTAATTTTTTGAATTTTTTCTAATACAATTTCTACAATTCTTCTTTTTGGCCATTTTTAAAATTTTTTTATTCATATTTTTTCATTTTAAAAAAAGTACAGGAGTAAATTAAAAAGACAACTAAAAATTGGGAAGGGTCAAGATAATAAACAAATAAAAATTAAGGGACTAAAGTTGAAAATGAATCAACAGGTAGAAGCAGATAACCAGAAAATATAGTCCAATCATATCCCCTTCCATACAATCCCCAATGTGTCAGATTTTGTACAAAAGATCTATTGTCTCAATGTAGCGAAATTTATATTGTATTGAAGAGGCTTCCATGTTTTGTTTTTAAACTTAGATTTTATTTACCTTTTTTTTTCGTAGGAGTTAATAGGAAAAAAATAAATTATAATAACAAATTGATATTTTTCACTTTATGGAATGAAAATGTGAAAAATATTAGAATTAAATTTTATTCGATATTACAATTTGTACAGATAAAACTAAATGTTAAAAGTGTAAAATACTAATAGACATTAAAAAGTCACAAAAGTTTTATAAAAAAAATATATTGTCACACAATATCTGTAAAGAAATTTTTTTAATAGAATTAAGCCCATTTAGTGTTGAACAATTTGACTTTTAAATTTGGTGGTATAGAGTATTTGGTGTCAATATATTGTTAAATTAAATATTCCAAAATAAAATAAAAAATCATTGGTATAGACAAAAAATGTGTTCAAGTGTTAAACAATTTAATATAGTTCTAATGATGATGTTGGGAATAGGGATGTGTAATGTTATAGTGACTTGGTATGTTATTTATTCATATATTGACTGACTTTACTACAACCCTTATGTTCAACAACGTAAGGAGCTAATTATCATATTTAACTATAGTTACGTCATAAATAAAAGGTTCCATATAAATTCCCGTGATGTAAATTTATTTATATACTTAACATAAACTTTTTAGTTTTGCTTGACTTATTTAAAAGTCTAACAATTGGCTAATTATGCTTTAACTAATTTAATTAAACACATTGTAACATTTTTAACATAAGAACCCTTAGAAACTTTTTAAATAAATTAGAGTGCTCAAATAAAAAACACAACTAAAAATTACGTATACATACACACACATCTATATATATATAAATGATAGTTGGGAAATACAGTTGGTTGATTGTAAATGTGTTTTTGGGTTTCAACTGAAGACTATATTTCAAGATTTATGTGTATAAATTTGTATTTGGTAGATATTAAAACGAGACAAACGGAAAATTGTTTTCTCGATCTTGATGAATGTTGTGTCAAACTGAATGGTCTTGTGTATTAAAAAAAATAAGAAGTGAAAAGTATTTATATTCATAGTGACTAATTACATTTTTTAATTTTATTAATAACTATGTGAGTTTTGATTTTTTTAAATAATAGGAGAAGTTAGTACGATATTGACCAAAACAGTAATCAAAATTTTAGATTCTTTTTTTGTTTCAATTGGAAAGTAAGTATTACATTCCAATTGGATGGAGAACGGTGTTGCACCAAAATTTGTTAAGCATTATAAAAGTGAGAATAAAATGAAATGGAACAACTACATGATTTATATTTTTCTGTAGTAAAAACTTATATTAGGTTGATATTGCACGAGGTGATAGATCGGAATACAAAATGGCTATTTTTGTTCTGATTGACAAAAATATAACCCAAAAACTTCCGATTAGGTGTATGCATAATAAGACCTGAAGATATTTTAAACATTTTTAACTTTGTCAAGGTTTTTTATTGTTTATACATTTGTAGGTTGAATGGTAATGGCAAGACCTGTTAAATGTTTATTATAAGTTTGTGTAGGAATATATGTGTAATATTCAAAAAAAAAAGTGAGAGAATAAGACCTAGATATGTATTCATGGTTGTGATGATTGTTGAAGTTAAAATAGTGGTTTGTAAAGATTACCAAAAAACTCGTTTTGATGAACAAATTTTTTTAATGTGTGATACATAAATCTCTGAAAGGTGACGTACTAAAAACGTAAAAGAAGTAACTGAGTTAATGATGAACAACTACAATCGTGACTTATAATTGTTAATAAATTGATGTGTTGTTCTTGTTTACTTTTTTAGGTTGGAGTACTGCTAGGGATTATAAATTTGTATTGATTTGAATGGAAATTTAGAATTTGAGAAGGATAATTTTTCAAACAGTAGTAAGAGTTTTGCATCAAGAATCGCAATTTTGCCTTTCTTTTTTTTTTTCTTTTTTTTTTGAATTTTTTCAAAATTTTATATTTATATGTATTAATATTTGATGTAAATCTCACTTTTGTTGAAGTAATAATGTCGGATACTTTAAGTTTCAATAACAAACGTAACAAAATGGAAGTCAAATAGTATAATCATCATATATGTAGACAACAAGAAAAACTATCAATAAAAATGAACTAATTAGTTGTGCTTAGAAAAGTTTGTGTGATATTAAGTAAATAATACCTACCTATCATTATGTACAATTCAATATATATTGATTGATGTGCTTAAATCATAGTAGTATTGTTGAATTTGTATAGTAATGGAATGACAACTACGAAATAGTTAGTCCACATTCGAAAAATGAATTCCATATAAAATGCTAGGTTCATACATAGTACAGGCAAATTCATATTATTCCTTGTCCAAATAATTATTTACACATTTATTATTTTAATATAAATACGGACTAACATTAGATCTGAAAATTATAATGCTTAGTTCACATGTGTTAATATTTTGATATAAATTTTAATTTTGTTGAAAAATTTTCAATAAAAATCAAATAAATCCATATGAATTTTTTGTTACACAATTGATCTGTTTGACCATGAAACCCAAATTATGAAAAAATAAATAGGACAGAGGTTCATTAAATTACATACGCAGATAGGGGACAAAATAAATGGGATGGGTGTTTATTAAATTACTTTAGGGGTCAAAATATAATTAAACAAAATATTGAGATCAAAACAAAAAAAACTTTCATCTTTCTCCCCTTTCCCAACATGCCTCTACTACCACCTGCCACTAGCCTCCATCCCCAGCCACTAACTCCAACCTTCTTTCATTCAGCCCTTTCCCGCCAATGCTAGACCTGCCATCTCCATCCTACCTCTATTTCTACCATCCCTATCCCTACCCATTTTCACCTCATTTAATCACCGTCTTTCTCAACCCTCTATCCCAATCTTGCCACCCAAAGCCCTTCTCCCCCGCGCAACCTTGCCCTCTGACTCGCCACCACCTATCTCCAATCTTGTTACCCCCATCCCAAGACTCTGTCTACTGCTCCTGCCACCCTAGAACGCCGTCTCCAATTTCTTTCCTCCATCTCGATTTCCCATCCCTTAGACCCCGAAACACCCGATTTTCCCTTCTCCAGAAAATTTAGCGGTGAAGGACAAAATTCATCGCTAATTAGCGACGAAGTTAGCAACGAATTTACTATATATTGCTACTTCATCACTGAATTCGTTTCTAACCGATAACAAAAAATTTTGACACTGTTTTCATCACAAATTTCCTCACAAGTTATAGCGTTCAAGGGCGTGAACTTTGGCAACGGGTTATCATCGCTATTTTTGTCGCTAAATTAGTGATGAAAATGCCCTTGTCGCTAACTACGTTGCTATGGTTGGAATACTGTCTGTCGCTAATCTTTATCCCGCCTAAACAATTATTGAGCGATAGAGTTAAAAAGTTTTGTTGCTTAATTTGTCGCTAATCTTTTTTCATCGCTAACAACTATATATACTGGCATACAACTAGCACGCAATAGTCTGTTCGTCCCTAATTTCGTCGCTAATTAGAGACAAAGCCATCTCGTCGCTAAAATCATCGCTATTTTTTGACCTTTTAATCTTCTGGCATTTCTTCTTCTTCTTTTTCTCATTTCACTCATTATCTCTGTTCCTCGCCTCCTCTAACAGTTGTAATCTCACATCTCTCTATCCTTTTCCTTTCTAGCTACACGCTCTTTATTTGTCAAAATCTCACTCATTTCTCTACCTTTTTCTTTCCTCTCACACACAAATTCACCCACTCTTACTCCATTTCACCTCCATCACCACTAAACCTCAGCCCCAGTCACCACTACGAGCTACCACCAATTACTCCTCTCTCGTGGTTGTAAGTGAATTTTATCCATTTCATTCTTATTTAATTGCTATTATAATATAAATTAGGGTTCTAAATTCCATAAATTCTTATCATGTTCATGCTTGTTGCCTCTAAATTGTTGGATTTTGGGTTATTTAATTATATGTGAAATTTTATTTTTAGGATTAAATTTATTTGTAATTTAGCTCTTATGAAAAGTTAATTTAAATTTAATTTTGGGGTTAACTTATTTTTCATGCTTATAATTATTATTTTTAGTATAATTAAAAAAATCCATTTAATTTATAGAATAAGTTTACATACACATTTTAAATGAAACATAGAAATAAGACAACATTGATGGACTCAATATAATAGTCTTACAAGAGAAAAATCAAGAAATGTCTATATATTGATATATTGTTTTAGTTGTTTAAAGATATATATTGATAATAAGTCTAAATATTTAACTATGTTAGGATTGTTGAAATTAGCATCTAGTAATTAAAAGCTAATTTAATGCTCAGTCAAACGAATATTTAAGTGCTACTCATTTTTCTTTTTACATTCAGTATTAGTTCACTTCTAATTGTTAGGCTTTGTTATCTAAGTATGTCTCTCCTTTATAATATTTTGATTGTTAAAAACTTGTGACCTATAAGACAATTATAGATTACACAATGGTTGTATGGCGTAATGTAAATAATGAATTGAACCGTATAAACTATAACAAGAAAGTTTAATTAGGTTTAATTTTATGCAAGCACGTTCATAATAGATGCACCATAACACATGCTGAATTTGTGTTCAATTAGAGTTAGTATACCTTATTGAAAATGGATTGCTTGTGAATGCTAAGGGTCAAAGGTGTCATCATTTATCACTTTCAATATGACAGTTTGTTGTCACTATATTTTTGTGATATTATAATTGCTTTTCCAAGTTAGTTGTATAATTACTTTTCCAACTTTAGTTGATGCCAGTTTATGTATTCGATGTAAGTAATTATGTGTTAGTTGAGGATAATTTAGTGAACTTTGCTCAAATTAGTTTATTTTGGTTGTTGATTAGTTCTAAAAATTTGGAAAAACAGTCAAAATATAGGGAAGACTTTGCCAAAATTTTTATAAATATTTGGCATTAATAAATAAGTTTATATTAAGGTTTAATTAAGGTATAGATTAAATAAGTTTGTAATTTATTAGTTTTAGTGAACACTTTTAGCATTAATTTTATTCTTCACGCTCTAGTAAACATTATGTTTATTAAACAATTTTAGTAGACAGTTTTATTATTTTTTAAGGTTTTATAATGTACAAAGATATTACTTAATATTGTACTACTATTTTTAAAATCACTAGTAATAATTTACAACACCTGTCAAGTGTAGTACTATTTTTTAAGGGAATAATACTGATGTTTTACTTTTTTTTTAGTAATACAATTTTAAAGGCACTAGTTTTATACTACTTTAATTATATTTTCCTTGTGTAATTTTATTTTTATGAGGTTTTAGTACTATTTTATAGATTATTTACATTAATCTTAATGGTATTATTAGTATACTATAACTTAAAACAACTAATACATCATCTAGTTACCTACTAAGCAAATAGAGATCGAGATGCTAAGGTGCATCGACTTATGGAAGAGCTCCATCTCAAGGAAGAAACCATGCATGTCATGACCCAGAGGTTAGATGGACTCATCAAGGCATCTGATGCTCTTCGGATGGAAAACACCAAATTACGAGGTCAAAATTAGTCTAATTATTTATTGGTGCAGCGGATTCCTAGATTTAGGCTTTTTGTTTTTTTAAATATTTCATGTACTATGAAGATACAATCTTTAGTATATTACAATTGCGTTTAATTTGTTATGTATTTTAATTTTTAATTTCATTTCTTTCATTTGTTGCTATTTTTTTTTAAATAAATACTAAATTTGTCACTAAATTCGTTGCTAAACCTAATTTTTTAGAAAAATCAAATATCAAAATTCATTGCTAAAATTGTCACTCACTTTTTATTAATAAAAAAATCATTAAGTTTTAGTTACTATTGTAGTCGCAAAACTCGTTGCTAATGTTGCATTGCTAAATTCGTCGCAATTATTTTTGCAAGCTGCATTGCACATTTCTTTGCAAAATTAGTGATGATTTCCTTTTTTCATCACAAAGTGATTTACGACAACTAAAAAATCGACATCCCATGTTTCGTCGTGAAATCCGTCACTCAGATAGTTAGCGACAAAAAATGCATTAATTTTCGTCATTAAATTTGTAGCTAAAGGTGTATTTTTTTGTAGCTCTAACTCCTGATCTGCTTCCCCGTTACCTTCTAACTCCTATTCCAACGTCGTCGCTAATTAGACATCTCCCCTTGTCCTGGTCCTAAATTTTCTCCCCTAAGAGCCAACCCAATCCCCATCCCCACCCCCACCCCCACCTCCATCCCCACCCACCCATACCCAAACCCAAACCCAAACCCATTCCTATCTCAACTTGACAATTTTTTTTTTTAATTTTTTGAATTTTCTAATAAAATTTTTGTAATTCTTTTTTTTGTGCCATTTTAAAAAAAAAATTATTCACATTTTTTAGTTTTTCAAATGAAGTATTGCGGTCAATTAAGAAGACAATTAAAAATTAGGAAAGGACCAAGATAAAAATATAACTAAAAATTAAGAGATTAAAGTTGCAAATGAATCAACAGGTAGCAACAGGTAAGAGGTCAATGTATCAATGCAACAAAAATTCTATTGTATTTATGAGACTTCCATGAAACGGTGTATTAGTTAATAGGAATCTGGAATTAATTCACCTACTCAAGGTTTTGTCCACGCGATGGCTGAAATATTCAAATGCACAGACATTGCAAAATTTAGTCAATTAGTCGGTGAATATACAATACCACTATTATTAACGAAAAAGTCTATAATAAATGAATGGTGGTGTGGATAATGACCATTTATATACTATTTTATAAAATTTTTAATAAATATAAAATATCTAAACAATTTCAGTAAAATTGTTATAAAAGGTGTACTGAAAGATTCAATCCTCATTGAGGATCACAATCCCAACAATATTACTCATATAAGAGAAGACTATAAATATGGGTTAAATACAGTAAACCTCTTAAGGTTTGGACTGTTTCGCACTAAACTCTCTAACGTTATTTTTTTCTCACTTTATCCTTTTGACTAGCGTCAAATGTAACTTCACCATTAGTTTTTTTGAAAAGACAAATTTACTCCTAAAAGTCAATTATGGTAGACCTTTTAAGGTTTAAGTGAGATTTCACTTTACACCCTTATATAGGTTTTGTATTATTTAATACGTTGGAAAAAAATAAAATTCAATAATTTACTGGTATCAATATTGTTAAAAATATAAATAGGCTCCAAATTAATTAATATTTTAATTCTCGGATTATACTTTCTTCAATAATTAATTTTAAAAATATAGTGAAATAATTAATTTTAAATTTTTTTCATGAATTATTAAAGATATTTCATCTAAATTATTTTAATTTGAGTTTTTATTTATATGATACATTTACGTCGTGTAATATAAGTGTTAGTTAAATTAGATTAACAAAGGGAAAAAAAAAGTAAGAAGGAAATCATTTTAAGTAAACATAAAGAAAAGCAAAATGAAAATAGACTGCAATAACTTTAATAGATAATTTTGAATCTTGTACATTTAAAAATTTATTTTTACATGAAAATAAAATATAATGAAAAGATAGAAAAATATCGATCGTGTTAGGGAATTTTTATATTTAAATTTTTTCACAACTATTTTTAAAGAACCATTAGTGTTGGTAGGCATCATTTTTAACAATATTTTTTTATGTTGATTAATGACTAAAGTATGTGTAATTAACAAAAAATTAGAATTAGGGACTAAAATGATAAATATAATAAATTTTAATGGGTTAATTTATATTTTCTTGTAGTGCTTGGGGTAAAAATATCTTTTTTGACTTTTTAATAATCAAATTGCTAATATGTATTAACAGAAGGGCCAAAGTGAGAAAAAAATAACGTTAAGGCATTTAGTGCAAAATAGTTCAAATATTAAGAGCTGTATTTAGCCCTAAAAATATTTTGTGAATGTTTGAGAAACTATTTGTATGATTTTTTTTTGATAAAATATGTATCACAAGACTGTCCAATAAAAGGACTAAATTTAATACTTTTAACCATAGTTATTGAACTCGACCCGGTCTGGCGGTTCCACTAGGGACCTTGAGACCGGGTTGGGTTCCTCCAATGACCACACAAGGAAGGAACATGACGGGTTTCATGCAACCCGACGATTCAACCGGTAAACCCAAACCAAACTCGGCAGGTTTGTTTCTTTGAGGAAAAAATTAAATTATTATTTCCTCTCAAGGTGAAATTTTGAAGCAAAGACCTCCTGATCTTACTACCTAATCATGTAAATTTTTTGTTATTATATGTTTATCTTTTTATTTATATACTCTCCAAACTCTACTCTATATATTAATTCCTTTTTAACTTTTCATATAAAAAGGTTATACAAATATTGAAAAGTTATACATATACATAAAAATTTTAATAAAATGTCTTTATCAATATTTACCATATATCTTGTATTTAATAATTTACAGATATTATATATTAATGAAACAGATATTATATATTAATAAAAAAAATTTTAAACGACTTATCGATAAAATTAGTTACTTGTTAATCTATTTCTGTCTCGAATACTCTCCCACCGGATTTAATAACTATACTTTTGACTAATCGGTTGCAGTTTTATTATAAAAGGACTGAATTTAAAACTTTTGACGGTTGCAGTCTTCCAATAAAATGCAGTTTTGGTCCTTATTGTTTGGGACCTGTTTAAAACTAGTCCTCAACGTATGGAGTTAAATCATTAACATATTTAGTCTCCAATATTCCATATTTCAGCAAACGTAAAACAGTTGATGGAAATTGAGCCTTTTTAATAAAAAAGTATCAAGTATTGGTCACACGTTCATTGACTAAAACGAAAAATCAAAGCAAAAGTTTGCTTTAATAAACACAGGGTTTATGAAAAGTAAAACAAAAAATCAAAGCAAAATTTAGGATTAAATTTATTTGTAATTTAGCTCTTATGAAAAGTTAATTTAAGTTTAATTTTAGGGTTTATTTATTTTTCATTCCTATAATATTTTTTTGTTTTAGTATAATTAAAAAAAATCCATTTATTTTATAGAATAAGACATTTTAAATGAAACAAAAAAAAAAAGACAATATTGATGGACTCAATATAATAGTCTTACAAGAGAAAAATCAAGAAATGTCTTACAATAGAAAATTCAAGAAATGTCTATATATTGATATATTGTTTTAGTTGTTTAAAGATATATATTAATAATAACTCTAAATATTTAACTATCTTAGGATAATTGTTGAAATTAGAATCTTGGAATTAAAAGGTAATTTAATGCTCAGTCAAACTAATATTTAGGTGCTACTCATTTTTCTTTTTACATCCAGTATTAGTTCACTTCTAATTGTTAGGCTTTATTATCTAAGTATGTCTCTCATTTTTAATGTTTTGATTGTTAAAAACTTGTGATCTATAAGACAATTATAGATTGCACAATGGTTGTATGGCGTAATGTAAATAATGGATCGAACCATATAAACTACAGCAAGAAAGTTTAATTAGGTTCAATTTTATGCAAGCATGTTCATAATAGATGCACCCATAACACGTGCTGAATTTGTGTTCAATTAGAGTTAGTATATCTTATTGAAAATGGATTGCTTATGAATGCTAAGAGTCAAAGGTGTCATCATTTGTCACGTTCAATGTGACAGTTTGTTATCACTATATTTTTATGATATTATAATTTCTTTTCCACGTTAGTTGTATAATTGCTTTTCCAACTTTAGCTGATGCCAGATTTATGTATTCGATGTAAGTAATTATGTGTTAGTTGAGGATAATTTAGTGAACTTTGCTTAAATTAGATAATGAAAAGTAGTATTATTTGGTGTTATGTTCTTTATAGTATTTGTTTTGTTCATATGGTTGGGTATTTTGGTTGTTGGTTAGTTCTAAAAATTTGGAAAAACAATCAAAATATAGGAGAGACTCTGCCAAATTTTTTATAAATATGTGGCATTAATAAATAAGATTATATTAAGGTTTAATTAAGGTATAGATTAAATAAGTTTGCAATTTATTAGTTTTAGTAGACACTTCTAGCATTAATTTTATTCTTAATGCTCTAATAAACATTATATTTGTTTAACATTTTCAGAGATGCTTTTATTATTTTTTAAGGTTTTAGTATGTACAAAGATATTATTAATATTGTACTACTATTTTTAAAACCACTAGTAATAATTTACAACATCTGTCAAGTGTAGTACTAATTTTTAAGGGAATAATACTGATGTTATAGCACCTTTTTGTATTATTTTTTAGTAATACAATTTTAAAGGCACTAGTTTTACACTACTTTAATACTATTTTCCTTGTGTAATTTCATTTTTATGAGGTTTTAGTACTATTTTATAGATTATTTACATTAATCTTAGTGGTATTATTAGTGTACTATAACTTAAAACAACAAATACATCCTCTCGTACCTACATAGAGACCGAGATGCTGAGGTGCATTGACTTAAGGAAGAGCTCTATTTCAAGGAAGAAACCATGCATATCATGACCCAGAGGTTAGATGGAATCATCGAGGTATTTGATGTTCTTTTTATTCAAACAGCTCTAGATGTGTATAAGAGACAGGTCTAATTATTCTATTGACTTACGAAATATGGGATTCACTAGATTTAGGAATTTGTATAATAATTATATATATATTTCATGTACTATGAACAATCTTTTGTATATTACAATTGCGTTTAATTTGTTATGTATTTTAATTTTTAATTTCATTTCTTTCATTTGTTGCTAGTTTTTTTTTAAAAAAGGATAAAAAATAAATTTGTCACTAAATTCATTGCTAAACGTATTTTTTTAGAAAAATTAAATATCAAAATTCATCGCTAAAACTGTCGCTCACTTTTTATTAATAAAAAAACCATTAAATTTTCGTTGCTGTTGTCATCACAAAACTCGTTGCTAATGTTGCATTGCTAAATTTGTCGCAATTATTTTCGCATGCTGCATTGCACTTTCGTCGCAAAATTAGTGACGATTTCCTTTTTTCATCGCTAAATGATTTGCGACAACCCAAAAAGTGACATCCCATGTTTCGTCGCTCAATTCGTCGCTTAGACAGTTAGCAATAAAAAATGCTTTAATTTTCGTCGTTAAATTTGTCACTAAAGGCATATTTTTTTTGTAGCCCCAACTCTCCCCGCCACCCCTAGCACCGCCACCCCCATCCATACCCATTCCTATCTCACCCTGACAATTTTGTTTTTTAATTTTTTGAATTTTCTATTAAAATTTCTGTATTTCTTTTTTTGTGCCTTTTTTATATAGGAAATTTTTTTATTCATGTTTTTTAGTTTTTCAAATGAAGTGCTGTGGTCAATTAAGAAGACAATTAAAAATTAGAGAAGGGCCAAGATAGAAAATAATTAAAAATTAAGAGATTAAAGTTGCAAATGAATCAACAGGTAGCACCAGGTAGCACCAGGTAGCACCAGGTAGCAGGTCAATGTGGTCCACTCGTGTTCCTTTCAACACAATCTCAACATCTAGTCGTATCAATACAACAAAAATTCTATTGTATTTACTATACTTCCATGAGACGGTGTAATAGTTAATGGGAATCTGGAATTAATTCACCTACTGAAGGTTTTGTCCATGCGATGGCCCAAATATTCAAGTCAGATTGCAAAATTTAGTCAATTAGTCAGTGAATATACAATACGACTATTATTAACGAAAAAGTCTATTATGAATGAATGGTGGTATGGATAATAATTTTTTTAATAAATATAAAATATCTAAACAATTTCAGTAAAATTGTTATAAAAGGTGTAACTGAAAGAATCAATCCTCATTGAGGATCACAATCCCAACAATATTACTCATATAAGAGAAGAATAAAAATATGGGCTAAATACAGTAAACCCCTTAAGATTTGAATTGTTCGCACTAAATTCTTTAACGTTTTTTTTTTTCTCACTTTATCCTTTTGACTAGCGTCAAATGTAACTTCGCCATTAGTTTTTTTGAAAAGACAAATTTACTCCTAAAAGTCAATTGCGGTAAACCCTTTAAGTGAGATTTCACTTTACACTCTTGTGTAAGTTTTGTATTATTTAATACGTTAGAAAAAAATAAAATTCTATAATATTATCAATATTTTTAAAAATATAAATATGCTCCAAATTAATTAATATTTTAATTCTCAAATTATACTTTCTTCAATAATTAATTTTAAAAATATAATAAAATAATTAATTTTAAATTTTTTCATGAATTATTAAAGGTATTTCATCTAAACTATTTTAATCTGAGTTTTTATTTATATGATAAAGTTACTGGTCGTATAATTTAAGTGTTAGTTAAATTATATTAACATTGGAAAAAAAAAAGTAAGAAGGAAAGCATTTTAAGTAAATATAAAGAAAAGCAAAATGAAAATAGACTGAAATAACTTTAATGTTATATTTACAGTCCCGTATATTTAAAAATTTATTTTTACATGAAAATAAAATATAATGAAAAGATAAAAAAATATCGATAGTGTTAGAAAATTTTTATATTTAATTTTTTTTCACAAGTATTTTAAAGAACCATTAGTGTTGGTAGGTATCATTATATTTTTAGTTGTTTTGACAATATTTTTTTATATTGATTAATGACTAAAGTAGGTTAATTAACACAAAACTAGAATTCGGGACTAAAATGACAAATGTAATAAACTTTAAGGGGTTAATTTATATTTTCTTGTAGTGCCTGGGTAAACATATCTTTTTTGACTTTTTAATAGTCAAATTGCTAATGTGTATTAACAGAAGAGGCAATAGATAAAAAAAATAACGTTAGGATATTTAGTGTAAAACAATTCAAATTTTAAAAGAGTTTACTGAATTTAGCCCTAAAAATATTTTGTGAATGTTTGAGAAACTATTCGTACGATTTTTTTAATAAAATATCTATCACTAGACTATCCAATAAAAGGACTGAATTTAATACTTTTAACCATAGTTATTGAACCCGTCCCAGTCTGGCGGTTCAATCAGGGGCATTGAGATTGGGTTGGGTTCCTCCAAAGACCAGACAAGGAAAGAATTCATGCAATCCGGTGATTCAACCAGTAAACCCGAACCAAACCGGACTTTTCTTTGAGAAAAAAATCAAATTGTTATTTCTAAGTTTTGAACCAAAGACTTCTTAAATAAAAACAAAATGCCTTACTACCTAATTATGTAAGTTTTTTGTTATTATGTGCCTATTTTTTTTATTTATATACTTTCCAAACTTTACTCTATACATTAATTTCTTTTTAACTCTTCATATAAAAAGGCTATATAAATATTGAAAAGTTATATTTATACACTAATAAAATTTTTTAATAAAATGTCTTTATCAATATTTTAACCATATATATTATATTTAATAATTTATAGATATTATAGTTAATAAAAAAATATTTAAACGATACACATCTTGATGTCATAAGAGACAGATGTACTTCTATTACTATTCCTCCTATACAGGATTTAATAACTATGCTTTTGACTACTCGGTTGCGGCCTTCCAATAAAAGGACTGAATTTATTACTTTTGCCGGTTGCAGTCTTCCAATAAAATGCAGTTTTGGTCTTTACTGTTTGGGACTTGTTTAAAACTAGTCCTCAAAGTATGGAGTTAAACATATTTAGTCTCTAATATTCCATATTTCAGCAAAAGTAAGACAGTTGATGGAAATAGAGCTTTTTGAATAAAAAAGTATCATGTGTTAGTAGGACTGTCAATTGGATTTTGTGAGTCAGGTTTTGCAAAATCCAAGGTCGACTCACAAATTTATTTGGATTTCGAGTATTAATCGGGTCGAACCAAACGGTCACAAAGGTTGAAGCTCATACTCGCTCACAAAATTATTCGAGTTTTGGGTTTTAATCGAGTTGGTCCAAACTCACATTATCCAATAAAATTTTTTATAGTTTTTTTGTTAAAAGTTTTTTTTTTGCACCTATCAACATAATATGAAATAGTATGTACTACTTAGGTAAATAAACAACTATTAAATATAAATTGACTAATGATGTTAAATTATTATTTTTAATTATTCGAATTTAAGTAAGTTAACAGAATACTAGAATTATTAACCATTATCCCCATAAAATTAAGTAGTATTATTTAATGTAGGATGAAATTAGTATTTTATATATATATATATATGAGCCAGATTTTAATCGGATCGAATTTAATAAAACCCAAATTCGACTCACAATTTAATCGGGCTTAAATTTAAGTCCAAATTCAACTCAACTCACTTTAACATAAATCTGTCCCTTTATTTTTTGAACCGAACGGGCCGAGTTCGGGCTAACCCAACCCAATTGACAGGCCCCTTGTATGTGTTGGTCACATGTTCATTGACTAAAACGAAAAATCGAAGCAAAAGTTTGCTTTAATAAACAGGGCCTAACTGAATTTTATAAAAATTACAGGGTACTTTTTTATGAAAAAATTTTCTCAAAAAAATCAGCCCCCCTTTCCCCTTTACCAAGCCCTCTCCCTCTCCCTCCCCTACCCCCTACCCCCTCAGCCCCATCAGCCCCAAGAGTTCAAGGTCCGCGGCTATGCCTGCTGGGACAGGCGGCAGACGACAGCGCCTCCTTGAACCACCGGAGAATTTTTTTCTCAGCAAGCTTTTTGGGTTAAAGTTATATCTATGAGCTCCATTTTTCATTTAGAACATGATTATGAGGTCAAAATTAAGCGAAAACCGATAAAATTGGGCCAAATAGGGGCAACAGCCAAGGGTTTCTAAGGGGCTTAAGTTTCACATTTTATAGTACCAAATCTCATTTTAATGGCTCAAAACTATTCTCGTCATCTCTAGGAGCCTTTTGGAACTATTGATGGACCAAAAAAATAATAAGAACTCCATCCAAAATTCACTTTCTCATCTGATTTCATGGGGACATTTCACGAAAGTTTCCATTCTTGACAACAATTTTATCAAACACATCTCCTACACTTATTCCAAACAATATTTTAAACTGAATAATATCAATCCAAACAGAACCATTGTCTTACAACTTTGACAACATTTACATAAGATCCAATAATCTGCAGTCATATGTATGGTTGTATAAAAAGAAGAGAAGATTAAAGATACCGACAGTGACGAAATGGCGGTTACGTTGCATATGCTTGTGGGCACGGCCACGGGCTGTAGCAGTTTCACCGTGGGGGATGGGGTCAAATTTCTTCGAGAGAATTTTTAGCAAAAAAAAGACCCTAGTAATTTTTTAAAAAATCAGTTAGGCCCTGTGATTATTAAAGCAAACTCTGGTTTTGATTTTCATTTTCACATGACCAGCACGCGGTACTTTTCTATTTAAAAATTTCAATTTCCATCTGGAATTTTCCTACTTCTGCTAAAATTATTTAAAATTAAGGACTAAATGTATTTAATTAATACTTTGAGGACTAGTTTTAATCAAGTCTAAAACTATGGGGACCAAAACTGTATTTTTCCTGTCTCTTATACACATCTGATGTGTATAAGGACACGCGAAGACCGTAAAACGTCTCAAATCAAAATTGGGTGTAGGGTACTGTATGTGGAAAATACTTAAATTTGATTTTTAAATCTATTTGTAAATTTTGTAAAAATTCATGACTTCAATTAATATACATAAAATTATATAAAATTTAATTTTGACATTAAAATCTATAAATGAGGTCGAAAATTAAATTTATGATAATATTTTCTTTATGTATAATACATTTAGTTATAAGTTATTAATAATTGACATGATTACTTTGAGGTCAAAAGTTATTGAGTCTGTTTAAACTCGGGGTATTATAACCAACATCAAAGCATATGTATAAGCGCTAGATGAAAGTGAAACTGAACTACAAGTATTGGATTTCCATTATGATATTGAACTCCAACTCTTACCCATTCATCGCTAATTGTTCTTAGCTCTTAACATATCATATATGTGATGGAAGTGAAGACTGAAGGATCGCAATGGATTTAGCGAAGAGTAGAGCGACTGTTTCCAGGATCACCTGCTAAGGATTTCCTATTATGATTTATGACTTTTAATGGGTAGAAAATTTGTAGCATAAATTAGTCGATAATTTTTTTTTTTTTATAATTTATTAATTATAGATTCGAGATATTAAGGAGTAAAGAAAGGAATGATTTTTTTTATAAAAAAAAAAAGAAAAAGAAAAAAAAAGACAAAATTCATAGCTAGAGAACAAACAGCCAAATAAAACCAGTAGTACAATACCGTAATAGACTTGAAAAACTCCCAAGTTTTCAGTCTTCTCTTCCCCCAATACATATATAGGAAACAAAAACAAGAAAACAGAGAAACGGCACCGATGGGTCCTGTGAAAGGACTACCAATTATCCAGAGTATAAATTTATTCAAGAAAACAGAGAAACGGCAGTGATGGGTCCTGTGAAAGTCAGCATAGACGCCTGCAAATGGTCAGCCCGTCCCCTGTAGGAAGGTGACAAATCTGGACACGAGCATCAGCAGCAACCAATTTGTTGAACTCTTTTACGGCGGGCAGGTGTTCCCTGAGTATCTCAGGGACGCTTTCTTCTTCTTCAACTACAGTCCCCAGCCACAGTGTGTTATCATACACAATTATCCCACCAACCTTAACCAATTTCAGCATCTTCTCATGATATTTTGGATAATTAATTTTGTCCGCGTCAACGAAAGCAAAATCGAAGGTTTCGTGTTCATTAACCTGCAGCAATCACAACCCAAATAATAATAATCAATTATGGTACGCAGTGTTGTGTTGGAGTGTTATTATTGGTGGATTTTGTTGACCACACAAACATTCTAAATATGAACTAATTTTATTTTACATTTCTTAACTTACTATTATCATTTTATACATTTAATTTTAGTTTTAAACACTTTATATTTTAAATTTTTAAATTCGTTCAATTTTATTCTTGGTTTTTTTTTTAACATTATTTTAAAAATTAACAGAATTTTTTATATATGACAAATTTAGCAATATGTTAATAATATTTTTGATACAAAAATAAAAATTTTGTTAATTTTTTTAATAGGATTAAATAAGGGACTAAAGTGAAACAAATATGAGTGTTGGGAATGTAAAGTATCTAAAATTGAAGTTTCAAATGTAAAGAAAGATTTGAGTATAAATTAAAGGTACAAAATAGAATTAATACTCTAAATATTAATTACATGTATTATTCCTTATTAATTGGTCAAGTTAATATATATTTGATAATAAATGGAATTTTATCTATTATTTTAGTATAAAAAAATGATTAATTATAGGTTGTAGTACTACTTATAGCATATTGAAAGAAGTAGTTGATCATTTATGTCCCAATTATTACTATTCTCACATCTTCCAGGAGTTTATCCAGCACAGGATACAAAGAGCCTTGGAGTTGATGAAATTGATCTTGTGTTCAACTCCAGCTTTTTTGATAAATGGTAGCCCAATGTTATACGCCTCGTGATCCGGGTCGACGGCTATAATCTACCAAAAATAATAATAATAATTAAAACATTTTGAACCAGTAATTTAGAACCGAATATAAATTGAATATGAGCTAAGGATTAAGTCAAATAATGCCACCCATAAATGATCGCAAACCTTGCCGTCCTTGGGAATGTTAAGGGCAGTGAGAATTAGGGAGTATCCAGTAAAAACGCCAATTTCAATTGTTTTTTTTGCGTTTATCATCCCTAATAGCAAAGACAGCATCTGACCCGCATCAGCGTCGGTTTCCATGATTGCCCTGCAAATTTGTATTACTAGAAGTAAGTAGTATTACAACAAAACTCAATTCTTGAATTTTATTCCATAGCTGCCTGAGTTTCTTTGCCGTCATTGACATGTAGGATGAGCTTCTATCTTTATTGTCATCTTATTGAAAAACATCTATCGTAGTTATAGGGTGAATTAATTAAATATATTGTGCATCAAAAAATTGCTAGCAATACTTGTTCGAATAATATTACGAATAATATCTTAAATAATAATTATTTAAATACAAATATTGTTACTACTCACATTGGATGAGTTGCAGTGACAGCCCTTAGCTCTTTGAGTATCTCAGGTTCCCGTGGATATACGCTAGTTTCTAGTAGATACTTTACATCAAAAAACCAATAAGAAAATATTAAAATAGATAATATATTTGGCTAATAGTATTAAAATGAAATGAAAAATAATTAGTCTGTTATTAAAAATCAAAAAAAAAAAACTGTAATTAGGGTCAGTTAATGAAAGAGAAAATATTAGTACTTGACGTAATTTAGGACTGCGTAACAATCCCTCGCTTCCCATTTTTCTTCTGAGTCCTTTGTTCTTCACAGACTCAGAAGCTATGATGTCTTTGGTTGCTCTGGTTGGCAAGTATTTATAAGGAAACCCGTATGCGGTGCCAGTCTAATTAGGTTCAATCAATGGGAAATTATAGTCTATTTTAAGAGAATTATTCTCTTAATTTTAAGAATTTGTACAGTATAAATTTTTAAAATATATAATATTATATTGTACAAATATTTAAATTATAAGAGAATAATTTTCTAAAAAAAAATTATATAATTTTTCTCAATTTGATTAAATCTTATAAAGAATTAATTGATTTAAATAAAATTGTATAAATTTTAATATAGGGAAAATCGCTGAAATAGTCCCTCAACTCTTGCACTTTAGCCAAAATAATCTCTCAACTTTTTTTATAGCCAGAATGGTCCTCCAACTTTTATTTTTTAGCCAAGATAGTCCTTTCATGTGAAATTTATAAAAATAAAAAAAAAATTTATGGTGACTACACCATAAAAGGACTTTTTTGGCTAAAAAAAAAAAGTTAAAGGATTATTCTGGCTAAAAAAAAAAAGTTAAAGGACTATTTTGGTTAAAAAAAAGGTTAAGGGACTATTCTGACTAAAGTATAAAAGTTGAGGTGTTAAGATTATTTTGACCATTTTTCCTGTAATATACTATTACTGTCTTAGTTATATTGTTACAATTGACTTTTCTATTCAACTGATCAAATTTCAAATGGAGTACGTAACTAGTCCGTAACAAGTCCAAAAGATTGGCCTGAAATGATGTGACAGTCAAAGAGTATTTCATTTTTTTTTTAATTTCTCTAAACAAAGTGGGACACGGGATTGTTAAGTGTGGAAATACTTATACAGATATAGATAGTATTTCACCCTTGGAAGTTTAAGATGTAGATTAACTTTATACAATAAATTACATGATTTGATGTTAACAATGATCTATATCAATTAATGTAATTCTACCAATATAATTCAAAATTCAATCTACCTACATTTTCCAAACTCGAAATATCCTAGTATGGCTTAGATTTCAATCTCTCAATTAGAAAATTTTTATATATAATTAATTTATAATAAATGGAACGAAATTTTTTATTTATATTTATTTACGTCACTCTAATTTATTAATTAATAAATTTATTTATTATAATAAAATAAATATAAATTAAAAATCTCAACTATCATAAATTAAACTTATATAAAAATTTCTCATTTCAAATTATTCTTCTACGTCGGCTGTTACGTATTCATTGTTAATAAACAATTCCATCCGATAGAAAAATTCTATAATACAACAGGCAAATGTGCATTGTATTGAAGCAACAAAGAAAAAGTTCCACTAAATGACAAAATAGCTGGACAAAGGAGACCAATGATGACATGGATTTTTTGGTTTTAGCTACAAACAAGGCTGCCGGTTGTGTTCTTTGTGGGACCGGTAATAATTTTTATGGAATATTCTAGAATACAATGTGCAAATGCGAGTTGCTTTCAACGCAACATATTAAAAGAAATTTTTTTTTTTGTATAAATCAAGATATATAATAAAATTATATATTTATTATTATAGAGATTTTATGTCTCTATATAGTCTTATTGTACATTTGGATTTATATATAAAAAAATTCACTGTCGTAAAGAAAAAAAAACTGGAAAAAGGGCACAAAAATTGAAAAAGCTGAAACCTATCAATGTGGCCCAATGGCATGTCGCTACGTATTGAAGAGTTTGTTGTATCTGTTTTACCATTGCTGCCTGTTTGTGTGAGTTGCTAGCCGGTTAATTTTTTTTTTTTAAATATTGCTGTAATTATTATTTTTGTTTGTGGTAGGTAGGGGTTAATTAGTTTTGTTTGTTTTTGTAATTATATTATACTTGTATAAATTATGCATTTGTGTTAATTTAAGCGGTTTAATTTTTTTTTTTTAAATATTACTCTAAATAATATTTTTATTTGTGGAGTCTAGACGCTAATAATTAATTTTGTTTGGGGAAAAGACTTAGGTAGATCTGATTTTTGATCTCACTTGTAAATCTTGTAGCGTGAATTAAATATTATGAAATTTATGACATAAGTTGATGTATAAGTAAGATTTTATAAGATTTAATTTTGACCGTAGAATCTACAGGTAGAATAAAAAACTAATGTATCTAAAGTAAATATTTACCTTTGTTTGGTTCGCTACATGCCATCATTTAACAAAACAAGGTCAAACAATTATATATAACATCAATTACGTTTAAAATTTTGAAATAACGATTTAACATAAATGAATAAAAATAGACTATTTGTAGCCAGGTTGGGTCAAATGATATTAAGTCGAACTATTTAAATTAAAAATTTAATATAATGAATAAAAAAATCGGACTCTTTATTTTTATTGTATAAAGCTATAAACTTTTTATGTAATGAGCACATATTATCAAATCTTCTCCAATTTGAAATGTGTTTAAAGAATTAAATATCATTAAGAATATTTGATAATTCTATTTGATTAATTATATTGGAGTCTTGAACTTTTATTAAATAAATCTACTTTACTTATTGAAATTTTGAATTCATATACTCCGTTTTCAAGAACCCTCTTAACCTTAGGTTGAGTTGGTGTTTTATTGTCAAGAATTGTAAAGATAGTTTTTTTTTTTTTTTAAAGTGAAACTTGTATTAACGAAATATTATTTATCAGTCCAGAATGTATGTGATCAGATTGTTAGGAAATATATAAAGTGGGTAAAAAAATGATTAAATAATTGATCTTTAGGTAACGAAATTAGTTTATCCGTAAAATGATTGTTGTGTAAGCTAATAAAAATTATCTTCCAAGCAGTTTGTGTGAATATATGTATTTTGTATATAAGAATGAGAGAATAACAAAAAATATATTCTTGATTATGACGACAGTTGTAGGATAATTTATGATGTTTCATTGTTTGATACATAAATTTATGAAATGTGAATGAGTTTAAAGTGCTGAAGAAGTAAGTGGGTTATCGATGAACAACAATAATCGATACTTTAAATACTTTTTTTTTGTACAGATCGTGAATATAAAATAATAGTTTTTTTATGATTAATTAAAGTGAACATAGAAACTCTTAATAAAATGATAATGAGGTAATGCACTCATTTGTTTTTTTAAAATTAAAGTGATTTGACATAATTAAAACTTTTTTCTTACATAAGCTGGTTGTGGGAATATATGTATAATGTTAGAAAAAGTGAGAGAATAAGAGGTAATATATTCACGATCAGAGTAATTGTTGAATGTAAAGTCATGGTTGGTGAAGATTACAACAATAAAATAAAATAAAATAAAATCTAGTTTCAATGAACAAATTTTAATATGTGATACATAAAAATCTAAAAGGTGAATGTTATAAAAGCGTAAAAGAATAAATCAGGATAATGATGAACAACAACAATCATGACTTTAAACATTATTTGTAACGTTATGTAATACAATGTATACGATATCTATCGATCATTATGTATTATTGGTGTACACCGATTGATATGCTAAAATTATGATAATACTATTGAATTTGCGTAGAAATGGAGTAACACCTATAAAAAGTTGATACGGATTAGAATAACGAATTCCATATTAACTACACTAGTCCAAAAATCACAATTTATGTGTGTGATTTTTTATTAAAAAATTATAAAGTGGATCAACTTTAAAATAGATATAGTAGTTAAAAGAAATTAAAGATGATTATTTGAATGTGTGTTAAGAGAAGTTATTTAGTTGTGAGTTATAAGAAGTGAGTCAAGGAAGTTAGGAGAGAAAAATATTTAAAAATATCTATTAATTTAATTAATAATTACATCAAAATTACACTAAAGGTTGAGGAGTGATTAAAACTAGTTACCAAAGTACATCCTACGTGTATGTGTAATTTTGTAGTGGTTAATGGAAGCTCTAGGAGTGAGTAAAGGAAGGTTATTTATTGATGGGTAATTTGGTTATAGGTTGATGGGAAGTTATTTGGTAGTTGCTTAAAGGGTGTTATGATAATTACATCAAAAATACTCTTACATTATTAAAGTAATAATAAAACTAGGCCTAAGGGCACACCCTATATGTGTGTAATTTTGGAAAAAAGTTAATACAAATAAAATTAAAAAATAATAGTTACTTAAAAGGGTGGTTTGCTGTTTAAGTAAGTTAAAAATCTACAAAAATGTGTATTACCCCTTATGCTTCGCATTCAAGTGTCCAATGGACATAAAATAGTAGTTAACAAAAGTTAAGGAGGATTATTTGAATGGGTGTTAAGTGAAGTTATTTGATTATGTATTGTGGGAATTGTGTCAAGGAAGTTAGGAGAGAAAATTAACAAAAAATCTATTAATTTAATTAATAATTACACCATAATTACACTGAAGGTTATGGAGTTAATAAAACTAGTCATATTTTTACACCCTATATGTATGTGTTTTTTTGTAGCAGTTAATGATATTTACTGATTGATGTGCTTAAATCATAGTAGTACTATTCAATTTATGTAGTAATGGAATGACAACTATGAAAAAGTTAGTCCACATTCGATAAACGAATTCAATATAAAGTACTAGAATCATACATATTATTACAAGCAAATTCATACTAATCCTAGTCCAAATGATCATGTCAAATAATTATTTACACATTTATTATTATGACATAGGTACCAACTAATATTAGATCCAAAAATATATAATATAATTATAATGCTTAGTTTATACTATGTGTTAATATTTGATATAACTTTCACTTTTGTTGAAGAAATTTCAGTAAAAACAAAATAAATCTATATGAATTTTTCATTACAAAATTTATCTATTTGAGTTATAAAAGACAAACTATGACATAATAAATGAGACGAAGGTTCATTAAATTACATTGGGGTCAAAATATAACTAAACAAAAATTTTGAGGCCAAAATGAAAAATAATCATCTTCCTCTGCTTTTCCAACAAACCTCCACCACCCCATGCACCATCTACCACTAGCCACTATTCTCAACCACCAATTCTGACCCCTTTTCCACCCCTTCCCCTTCAGGCTAGTCCCAAGCCATCCTTACACCACCTCTATTCCCGCCACCACTACCCCTCACTTTTCCACCTAATTTGCAACCTGCACTCAATCCATGCCATTCCTAACCCTTATCCCAATTCCCGCCACTCGATCCTTTCCCACCCAATCTGTCCCCTGACCCCGTCACCACCCCAGTCTCCTAGTCTCACCACCTTCTTTCCCCAGACTCCAATATGCTACTGCTGCCACCATACGCCTCCATCCCCAATCTTCCCTCCCCCACCTTGATCTTCTATCCCTCAGACCTCCCATTCCCCAATCTGCTTCCCTCCTCCCTCAACAGCTGACCTATCCCTGCCACCCAACCCTTGATCTCTTCTCTCCCAGGTCCCTAACCTCTCATCCTTTATCCCAATCTATCATCATCTCTTATCTCTTCTTCATAATTTTTGTAATTTTTTGAATTTTTTCTAATACAATTTCTGCAATTCTTCTTTTTGGCCATTTTTAAAATTTTTTTATTCATATTTTTTCTTTTTCAAAAAAGTACAGGAGTCAATTAAAAAGACAACTAAAAATTGGGAAGGGTCAAGATAATAAACAAATAAAAATTAAGGGACTAAAGTTGAAAATGAATCAACAGGTAGAAGCAGATAACTAGTCAATATAGTCCAATCATATCCCCTTCCATACAATCCCCAATGACATTAGTGTCAGATTTTGTACAAAAGATCTATTGTATCAATGTAGCGAAATTTATATTGTATTGAAGAGGCTTCCATGTTTTGTTTTTAAACTTAGATTTTAACCCTTTTTTTTCATAAGAGTTAATAGGAAAAGAATAAATTATAATAACAAATTGATATTTTTGACTCTATGGAATGAAAATGTGAAAAATATTAGAATTAAATTTTATCCGACATTACAATTTGTACAAATAAAACTAAATGTTAAAAGTGTAAAATACTAATAGACGTTAAAAAGTCACAAAAGTTTTATAAAAAAATATATTGTCACACAATACCTGTAAAGAAAATTTTTTAATAGAATTAAGCCCATTTAGTGTTGAACAATTTAACTTTTAATTTTGGTGGTATAGAGTATTTGGTGTCAATATATTGTTAAATTAAATATTCCAAAATAAAATAAAAAATCATTGGTATAGACAAAAAATGTGTTCAAGTGTTAAACAATTTAATATAGTTCTAATGATGATGCCACCTTATTGGGAATAGGGATGTGTAATGGTATAAAGACTTGGTATGTTATTTATTCATATATTGACTGACTTTACTATAACCTTATGTTCAACAACGTAATAATTTATCATATTTTACTATAGTTATGTCATAAATAAAAGGTTCCATATAAATTCCCATGATGTAAATTTATTTATATACTTAACATAAAATTTGTAGTTTCGCTTGACTTATTTAAAAGTCTAACAATTGGCTAATTATGCTTTAACTAATATTAATTAAACACATTGTAACATTTTTAACATAAGAACCCACTTAGAAACTTTTTAAATAAATTAGAGTGCTCAAATAAAAAACACAACTAAAAATTACATATGCATACACACATCTATATATATGTATATATATAAATGATAGTTGGGAAATACAGTTGGTTGATTGTAAATGTGTTTTTGGGTTTTCAACTGAAGACTATATTTGAAGATTTATGTGTATAAATTTGTATTTGGTAGATATTAAAACGAGACTTTAAAGGGAAAATTGTTTTCTTGATCTTGATGAATGTTGTGTGAAACTGAATGGTCTTGTGTATTAAAAAAAATAAGAAGTGAAAAGTATTTATATTTCATAGTGACTAATTAATAACTATGTGAGTTTTGATTTTTTTAAATAGCAAGAGAAGTTAGTACGATATTGACAAGAACAGTAATCAAAATTTTAGATTCTTTTTTTGTTTCAATGGGAAAGTAAGCATTACATATAGTGGACGGAAAATGGTGTTGCACCAAAATTTGTTAAGCATTATAAATGTGTGAATAAAATGAAATGGAACAACTACATGATTTATATTTTTCTGTAGTAAAAACTTATATTAGGTTGATATTGCATGAGATAATCTTATTCGGAATACAAAATGGGTATTTTTGTTCTGATTGATAAAATATAACACAAAAACTTCTAATTAGGTGTGTGCATAATAAGACCTGAAGATATTTTAAAACATTTTTGGCTTTTTCAAGGTTTTTTATTGTTTATATGCATCATTTGTAGGTTGAATGGTAATGGTAAGGCATGTTAAATGTTTATTATAAGTGTGTGTAGGAAGATATGTGTAATATTCAAAAAAGTGAGAGAATAATACCTAATGTATTCATGGTTGTGACGATTGTTGAAGTTAAAATCATGGTTTGTAAAGATTACCAAAAAACTGGTTTTGAAGAACAAAGTTTTTTAATGTGTGATACATAAATCTCTGAAAGGTGGCGTACTAAAAACGTAAAAGAAGTAACTGAGTTAATGATGAACAACTACAATCGTGACTTATAATTGTTAATAAATTGATGTGTTGGTCTTGTTTACTTTTTTAGGTTGGAGTACTGCAAGGGATTAGAAATTTGTATTGATTTGAATGGAAATTTAGAATTTGAGAAGGATAATTTTTCAAACAATAGTAAGAGTTTTGCATCAAGAAACTCAATTTTGCCTTTTTTTTTTTATAGAATTTTTTCAAAATTTTATATTTATATGTTTTAATATTTGATGTAAATTTCAGTACTTTTGTTGAAGTAATAATGTCGTATATTTTATGTTTCAATAACAAACGTAACAAAATGGAAGTCAAATAGTATAATCATCATATATGTGAAAACAAGAAAAACAGTCAGTAAATATGAACTAATCAGTTGTGCTTAGAAAAGTTTGTGTGATATTAAGTAAATAATACCTACCTATCATTATGTACAATTCAATATATACTGATTGATGTGCTTAAATCATAGTTGTATTGTTGAATTTGTATGGTAATGGAATGACAACTGCGAAATAGTTAGTCCACTTCCGAAAAACGAATTCCATATAAAATGCTAGGTTCATACATAGTACAGGCAAATTCATATTATTTCTTGTCCAAATAATTATTTACACATTTATTATTTTAATATAAATACGGACCAACATTAGATCTGAAAATTATATTGCTTAGTTCACATGTGTTAATATTTTGATATAAATTTTACTTTTGTTGAAAAAATTTCAATAAAAACCAAATAAATCCATATGCCTATTAACTTTTCGTTACAAAATTGATCTGTTTGACCATGAAACACAAATTATGAAAAAATAAATAGGACGGAGGTTCATTAAATTACTTTAGGGGACAAAATAAATGGGATGGGTGTTTATTAAACTACTTTAGGGGTCAAAATATCATTAAACAAAATATTGAGACCAAAATAAAAAATTGTTCATCTTCCTCCCCTTTCCCAACAAGCCTCTACTACCACCTGCCACTAACCTCCATCCTCAGCCACCAACTCTAACCTCCTTTCATTCACCTCTTTTCCGCCAATGCTAGACCTGCCATCTCTATCCTACCTCTATTTCTACCACCCCTATCCCTACCCATTTTTCACCTCATTTAATCACCGTCTTTCTCAACCCTCTATCCCAATCTTGCCACCCGAAGCCCTTCTCCCCCGCGCAATCTGCCTCTGACCTCGCCACCACCCATATCCAATCTTGTTACCCTCATCCCAAGACTCTGTCTATTACTCCTGCCACCCTACAACCCCTGATAAATATCCCCAATTTCTTTCCCCCACCTCGATTTCCCATCCCTTAGACCCTGAAACACTCGATTTTCTCCTCTCTAGAAAATTTACCGATGGACAAAATTCGTTGCTAATTAGCGACGAGAATTTAGCAACGGATTTACTATATATTGCTACTTCATCGTTGAATTCGTTTCTAACCGATAACAAAAAAAATTTATGATGTTTTCATCACAAGTTATAGCGCTCAAGGGGCGTGAACTTTAGCAACGGGTTATCATCACTATTTTTGTCGCAAAATTTGTGATGAAAACGCCCTTGTCACTAATTATGTTGCTATGGTTGGAATACAGTCTGTCGCTAATCTTTATCCCGCCTAAACAATTATTGAGCGATAAAGTTAAAAAGTTTTGTCACTTAATTCGTCGCTAACAACTGTATATACTGGCATACAACTAGCATGCAATAGTTTGTTCATCCCTAATTTCGTTGCTAATTAGAGACAAAGCCATCTGGTCGCTAAAATCATCGCTATTAATCTTTTGACCTTTTAATCTTCTGGCATTTCTTCTTCTTCTTTTTCTCATTTCACTCATTCTTTCTCTCTCCACCTCTAACAACTATAATCTCACATCTCTTATCTCTATCCTTTTCCTTTCTAGCTACACACTCTTTATTTGTCAAAATCTCTCTCATTTCTGTACCTTTTTCTTTCATCTCACACACAAATTCACCCACTCTTACTCCATTTCACCTCTACCACCACTAAACCTCAGCCCCAGTCACCACTACGAGCTACCACCAATTACCCCTCTCTCATGGTTGTAAGTGAATTTTATCTATTTCATTCTTATTTAATTGCTATTATAATATAAATTAGGGTTCTAAATTCCATAAAATTTTATGATTTTCATGCTTGTTGCCATTAAATGAATTTTGGGTTATTTAATTATATGTGAAATTTTATTTTTAGGATTAAATTTATTTGTAATTTAACTCTTATGAAAAGTTAATTTAAGTTTAATTTTAGGGTTTATTTATTTTTCAGTTCCCTATAATATTTTTTTTTTTGTTTTAGTATAATTAAAAAAATCTATTTAATTTATAGAATAAGACATTTTAAATGAAATGAAGAAATAAGACAATATTGATGGACTCAATATAATAGTCTTACAAGAGAAAAATCAAGAAATGTCTATAAATTGATATATTGTTTTAGTTGTTTAAAGATATATATTGATAATAACTCTAAATATTTAATTATGTTAGGATTGTTGAAATTAGCATCTAGGAATTCAAAGGTAATTTAATGCTCAGTCAAACGAATATTTAAGTGCTACTCATTTTTCTTTTTACATTCAGTATTAGTTCACTTCTAATTGTTAGGCTTTGTTATCTGAGTATGTCTCTCCTTTTTAATGTTTTGATTGTAAAAACCTTGTGACCTATAAGACAATTATAGATTGCACAATGGTTGTATGGTGTAATGTAAATAATGAATTGAACCATATAAACTATACAAGAAAGTTTAATTAGGTTCAATTTTATACAAGCCATGTTTATAATAGATGCACCCATAACACATGCTGAATTTGTATTCAATTAGAGTTAGTATATCTTACTGAAAATGGATTGCTTGTGAATGCTAAGAGCCAAAGGTGTCATCATTTATCACTTTCAATAGGACAGTTTGTTGTCACTATATTTTTATGATATTATAAATGCTTTTCCAAGTTAGTTGTATAATTACTTTTCCAACTTTAGTTGATGCTAGTTTATGTATTCGATGTAAGTAATTATGTGTTAGTTGAGGTTAATTTAGTGAACTTTGCTTAAATTAGTTAATGAAAAGTAGTATTATTTGGTGTTATGTTCTTTATAGTATTTGTTTTGTTCATATGGTTGGGTATTTTGGTTGTTGATTAGTTCTAAAAATTTGGAAAAACAGTCAAAATATAGGGAAGACGCTGCCAAATTTTTTATAAATATTTGGCGTTAATAAATAAGTTTATATTAAGGTTTAATTAAGGTATAGATTAAATAAGTTTGTAATTTATTTAGTTTTAGTAGACACTTTTGGCATTAATTTTATTCTTAACGCTCTAATAAACATTATTAAACATTTTTAGTAGACAGTTTTATTATTTTTAAGGTTTTAGTATATACAAAGATATTACTAATATTGTACTTATATTTTTAAAACCACTAATAATAATTTACAACATCTGTCAAGTGTAGTACTATTTTTTAGGGGAATAATACTGATGTTATACTTTTTGTATTATTTTTTAGTAATACAATTTTAAAGGCACAAGTTTTATACTACTTTAATACTATTTTCCTTGTGTAGTTTCATTTTTATGAAGTTTTAGTACTATTTTATAGATTATTTACATTAATCTTTGTGGTATTATTATTGTACTATAACTTAAAACAACTAATACATCCTCTAGTTACCTACTGAGCAAACCGAGATGCTAAGGTGCATCGACTTAGGGAAGAGTTCTATCTCAAGAAAAAAAATCATGCATATTATGACTCAGAGGTTAGATGGACTCATCGAGGCTCAGTAATTTGATGCTCTTTGGAAGGAAAACACCAAATTACGAGGTTAAAATTAGTCAAATTATTCTATTGGTGCAGCAGATTCCTAGATTTAGGCTTTTTTTTTTTATTTAATATTTCATGTACTATGAACAGTCTTTTGTATATTACAATTACGTTTAATTTGTTATGTATTTCAATTTTAAATTTCAATTCTTTCACTTGTTGCTAGTTTTTTTTTTTTAAAATAAAAAATAAATTTGTCACTAAATTCGTTGCTAAATGTATTTTTTTAGAAAAATCAAATATCAAAATTCATCGCTAAAACTGTCGCTCACTTTTTATTAATCATTAAGTTTTAGTTGCTATTGTCGTCGCAAAACTTGTTGCTATGTTGCATTGCTAAATGCGTCGCAATTTTTTTCGCAAGCTGCATTGCACATTTCGTCGCAAAATTAGTGACGATTTCCTTTTTTCCTCTCAAAGTGGTTTGCGACAACTAAAAAAACGACATCCCATGTTTCGTCGCTAAATCCGTCACAGGGTCAGACAGTTAGCGACAAAAAATGCATTAATTTTCGTCATTAAATTTGTCGCTTAAGAAAGGTGTATTTTTTTGTATCTCTAACTCCTAATCTGCTTCCCTCGCAACCCCTAACCCCAATCTCCCCTCCCCTGGTCCCAAAACTTCCCACCCCCAGTTAGAGACCCACCCATACCCATACCCATTCCTATCACAACTTGACATATTTTTTTTTTAATTTTTTGAATTTTCTAATAAAATTTCGGCAATTCTTTTTTTGTGCCATTTTTTAAAATTTTTTATTCGCATTTTTTAGTTGTTCAAATGAAGTATTGCGGTCAATTAAGAAGACACTTAAAAATTAGGCAAGGACCAAGAAAAAAATATAACTAAAAATTAAGAGATTAAAGTTGCAAATGAATCGACAGGTAGCAACAGGTAAGGGGTCAATGTAGTCCACCCGTGCTCCTTCCAACACAATCTCAACATCTAGGTGTATCAATACAACAAAAATTGTGTTGTATTTATGAGACTTATCCATAAAAAGGTGTATTAATTAATGGGAATCTGGAATTGATTCACCTACTCAAGGTTTTGTCCATGCGATGGCTCAAATATTCAAATCAGATTGCAAAATTTAGTCAATTAGTCAGTGAATATACAATACGGCTATTATTAACGAAAAAGTCTATTATGAATGAATGGTGGTATGGATAATGACCGATTCTTTATATACTATTTTATAAATTTTTAAATAAATATAATCTATCTAAACAATTTCAGTAATTAAAAGGTGTACTGAAAGAATCAATCCTCATTGAGGACCACAATCCCAACAATATTACTCATATAAGAGAAGATTATAAATATGGGTTAAATACAATAAACCCCCTTAAGGTTTGGACGGTTTAGCACTAAACTCTCTAACGTTATTTTTTTCTCACTTTACCCCTTTGACTAACGTCAAATGTAACTCTGCCATTAATTTTTTGGAAAAGACAAATTTACTCCTAAAAATCAATTAAGGTAGACCCTTTTAAGGTTATATCTAAGTGAGATTTCACTTTACACTCTTATGTAGGCTTTGTATTATTTAATACGTTGGGAAAAAATAAAATTTAACAATGTTATCAATATTGCTAAAAATATAAATATGCTCCAAATTAATTAATATTTCAATTCTTGGATTATACTTTCTTCAATAATTAATTTTAAAAATATAGTGAAATAATTAATTTTAAAATTTTTCATGAATTATTAAAGGTATTTCATCTAAATTATTTTAATTTGAGTTTTTATTTATATTATAAAGTTACTTCATATAATTTAAGTGTTAGTTAAATTATATTAACAAAGGAAAAAAAAGTAAGAAGGAAATCATTTTAAGTAAACATAAAGAAAAGCAAAATGAAAATAGACTGAAATAACCTTAATAGATTATTTTGAGTCTTGTATATTTAAAAATTTATTTTTACATGAAAATAAAATATAATGAAAAGATAGAAAAATATCGATAGTGTAAGGGAATTTTTATATTTAAATTTTTTTTACAATGTATTTTTAAAGAACCATTAGTGTTGGTAGGCATCATTATATTTTTAGTTGTTTTAACAATATTTTTTTATGTTGATTAATGACTAAAGTAGGTTAATTAACACAAAACTAGAATTAGGGAATAAAATGATAAATATTTTAACCATATATCTTGTATTTAATAATTTATAGATATGTATAATATTAATAAAAATATATTTAAAAGACCTACTAGTTGAACCAGTAATTCCTTAATCCACTTCTCTCACCGGTTCATCTCCGACCGGATTTAATAACTATACTTTTGACTAGTTGGGTGCAGTCTTCCAATAAAAGGACTGAATTTAATACTTTTGACGGTTGCAGTCTTCCAATAAAATGCAGTTTTGGTCCTTATTGTTTGGGACCTGTTTAAAACTAGTCCTCAACGTATGGAGATAAACATATTTAGCATCTAATATTCCATATTTCAGCAAACGCAAGACAGTTGATGGAAATTGAGCTTTTTTAATAAAAAAGTATCACAGTATTGGTCACATGCTTATTAACTAAAACAAAAAATCAAAGCAAAAGTTTGCTTTAATAAACACAGGGCGTAACTGAATTTTATAAAAATTACAGGGTCCGTTTTTGCGAAAAAATTTTCACAAAATAATCAAACCCCCTTTCCCTCCCTACCAATCCCTCTCGCTCTACCTCCCCCGTCAGCCCCATCAGCCCCAAGAGTTCAAGGTCCTCGGCTATGACTGCTCGGACAGGCGGCAGACGACAGAGCCGCTTTGAAGCACCGGAGAATTTTTTTTTTCAGCAATCTTTTTGGGTAAAAGTTATGTCTATGAGCTCCAATTTTCATTTAGAACATGATTATGAGGTCAAAATTAAGCGAAAACCGATAAAATTGGGCCAAATAGGGGCAAAAGCCAAGGGTTTCTAAGGGGCTTAAGTTTCACATTTTATAGTACCAAATCTCATTTTAATGGCTCAAAACCATTCTCGTCATCTCTAGGAGCCTTTTGGAACTATTAATGGACACAAAAAAATAATAAGAATTCCATCAAAAATTCACTTCCTCATCTGATTTCATGGGGACACTTCATCGAACACATGATATGCAACTACGAAAATTTCCATTCTTAACAACAATTTTATCTCACACATCTCCTACACACTTATTCCAAACAATATTTTAAACTGAATAATATCAATCCAAACAGAACCATTGTCTTACAACTTTGACAACATTTACATAAGATCCAATAATCTGCAGTCATATGTATGGTTGTATAAAAAGAAGAGAAGATTAAAGATACCGACAGTGACGAAACGGCGGTTACATTGCATTAGCTTGTGGGCACGGCCACGGGCTGTAGCAGTTTGACGGTGGGGGATGGGGTCAAATTTCTTCGAGAGAATTTTTTAGGAAAAAAAAGACCCTAGTAATTTTTTAAAAAATCAGTTAGGCCCTGTGATTATTAAAGCAAACTCTGGTTTTGATTTTCCTTTTTAGTTAACGATCTAAAAAGTTCAATTTCAGTCAATTGAATTCTACTTCTGCTAAAATTATGAAAATTGAGGACTAAATATATTTAATTTAATACTTTGAGAACTAGTTTTAATCAAGGCCAAAACTATGGGGACCAAAACTGTATTTTTCCTTGAAGGTAATTCCCCTTGATATGGATTGGAGGTGGCGCGAAGACTGTAAACCGTCTCAAATCAAAATTGGAAGGATGGTAATTTACATAGGAAAATACTTAGATTTGATTTTTAATTCTATTTGTAAATTTTGTAAAAATTTATTACATTAACTAATATAAATAGAATTATATAAGATTTAGGAAAAACTATTATATTAGTCCTTGACATTACCTATTTGTATTTATTTAGTCATTCACTTTTAAAATAATGATTTTTAGTTCCTTACATTACCCATTTGTATTTATTTAGTCCCTCACTTTAAAATGATGATTTTTAGTCCCTCACAAATATAAAATGTCAAATTTCGGTACCTAAACTAAATCTCAAGCACTTTTTGATCTGAAATCATCTATCGAGTCACCATCACTAATTTTAAATACTGACAATTGAAGAATTTTCTGCACAATTCTAGTAATTTATGTCACACATTATACGAGGAAGTAATATACTAGTATGAACCAAGAATGTACATCTAGAATGAATTTATTCATTTAACTTTTGTTTCGTTATTTGACTAACAGCAGATTTCACCTGATGTTCAAGTAGTAACCTTCCATAGATGAAAAACAAAACAAATAAGGTTATATGTCATTTAGCTTTGCTAGTGATAAGGACACAATTTGTACTTGTGTAATTGGGGGGAAAATGTTTTTTTTTTTTTTGAATTAATTCTAACTTTTTTTTATATATATATTGGCACAAAATTTATAATAAATAGAATTTTTGTTATTTAAGTTTAAGTTTATATAAAAATTTATATTGGGCGTATCACGTGTTAAAAGAGCGTACTAACTAAATCTATTTCTGCATATCATAATTTTGAAAAGTGATATACTATATTTCTCGTATCAGTGCCATATATCATAAAAGTACCCTAAATCTGATAAGTATGGTTTTTATTCTGGTATGGTTTTCAAGTTGTGTGGACATGCAATTTTTTTGTTTGTGATTAATGGATACTGCGGATGATAGTCATTAATCCTTTCCTCTTTCCTCTGCCACAGTCTCCTAGAAATGTTGCTTGCTAAACTCTCCAAGAATCAACTTTGCTAGGCAGTGTAAAGTGTTCTGGAAACTCATTTTGGTATCATAATGTCATTGCTGGGAGATCTTAACGTTTTTGGGGTGATATTCTTAGATGTCTTGAATACCATATTTCTGACTCCGTTTGATATATCCTTCTGTATCAATCTTAATTGGGCTCGTAATTCAATTTTCTTTACTTCTCTTTTCCTTACTCTAATAATTCATTGATAAGAAAAGTAGTACATATCTGTGTTACTTAATCTGTCTTTTCTTTTTTCGATTTTCGTAGTAGTAATTGTGTTTCGAAATACAATATATTTATGTAATGATACCGTCATAATCAAATATTTAGAAATTTTATTACTGAAAAGTAAAAATTTAAAACTCAAATTTTAATATGATTAAATAATAACTTATTTGTATACATAATATATATATATCCAAATTTGTCAAAGACAACTATACTGCTACTGTACTATAAACGTACATACTAATTAAGTTTACTCCGATATTACAAATTATAAAATGATCGTATCTAATTTTTGTACCCGTACCACATGCCGCTACTAACTGTGTCTTATGCAACACTGTTACATATCATATAATGACCTTTCATTGTTGCCTTGCAGATTATGCTGTTGGCGCCATCTAAAGTGATCCGTTGCCTCCGAAAAGAAATCAGTGATGAGAGTTCATATTTGTACTGGGGCTACAAGGTAGTTTTACTGTTTTACCCATTCAGTCTTTTCCAATTTATGGATCTTTGTGTTTGCAATCATGGATTTCTGTGATGAACAATATCCTTATAAATCGGGGAAAGAAAACAGTTCTTTGTGTTTGTAAAGTACATCATGGACTTGGGTGTTGAACAATAACCTTATAAATCGGGGAAAGAAAACAGTTGTTGGCTTTTGTAATCACGGACTTCAGTGATGAACAATATCCTCATAATTCGGGGAAAGAAAACAGCAATATGACTGTCATAACTGCTTACTGATTTTAATGTCTATCATTCCTTTTCAGAAAAATAATAATATTCCTGTCTTTTGTCCTGCCTTAACAGGTGGCTGATTGGGTGAAATGCGCAATGCAGGGTAATTATGTATTGTTCTCATATTGTGCCAACGTATAATACTTCCGGAAACAATTTGATGAAATAATATCATAATTGCAAGCAGATGTTAGGAACATGAATGGAGAGGCTGTCCATGTTGGTCTTAGGAAGACAGGAACGATAATTCTTGGAGGGGACTACCCAAGCATCATATTTGTAATGATGAAAATATGATTGCAGATTTTGCTGTTTTTATTAATACTGCACAAGAGTACGATGGATGCAATTCTGGTGCAACCGTCCAGATGATGCTGTATCATGTGGGAAAAAATACGAGTTTCTACGAAGACTCTGAAGTTTCATTCTTTCGAATTCGTATATTTTTTAATCCTTCGCTTTTGTCTAAATTTATCAGATGTCTTGAGGCTCGCTATCGGCTGAGTTTTGAGATCAAGTGTTCTCAGGCTTCCTTCTAGATATGCAGCGGAAGAATGTAATTATCATTACCTTTTTGTTACCATTAATATTTGTTTCTTTAAGCTGGTTCCCTGTGATACAACCATTGCCTTTCCTCTCCTCGTAGCAGAAACATTTACTACGAAAGCCATATAACAATTCTGAGAGAGCGTCTTAAAATGAATTCCATCTGGATGCAGCTGTGGTTATTAGCCAGTGATTGATACTGATATACTTGATGATACTATTTACCACTTCAAAGGACTGTAGAATTTTCCTAATATAGTATATATGCTTGCAATAATTTAATATCCCATTCTACTTGAATTTAGAGAATCACAATAACAAACTTAATTAGTTTGGATTAAGGATATATCTCTGTAAGTATAAAATTTTTAGGAGTTCTAATATATTACACATTAATCTTTAAGATTTATAACTTGTTACAATTAAGTTCAAAAAATTAATTTATCTCATAAATTAACTTATAAGTATTCCATACTTATCAAATAATTAATTTAATTCTGAATTAATCATCTTTAATTGTGTGACCCTTTAGGTTCTCAATTACATTAGCAATAAGTATAAATTATAATTTTAAATTAATTAAAATTAGATAAATTAAACACTTATAATTTATCATTAATTAATTAATTAATTTGTTTATTTACACTTATAAATCAACATTAGCTTCTAACAAAGTATCATGACTGTCCAAGTATTAGATATGTCAAGTGGTTCGACATCACCTATTTATGATTTAGTTCCCGTGTAATTATTATGTTTCACCACAATATACCCCGATTAATTGAAAAGTATAAATATAAACTCTTATTGAATTAATCAATTAGATGGATATAAGTATTTCTTTTTAAAATACAACTCATTTAAAATAAAATTTAAAACACTTTTAATTCTATTTTCAGCTTGTGCAAAAATTTTCGAATTATATTTCAAGAAATGGTTATATTGGGATATATCTCACATTATAAGGAGTGGAGAAACTTATATTAGTCATATGATTCACACTTCATCTGAACTTTATAGTATGTACGACTGCTTAAAAATAACAACTAATAGAGTCAAAGAATAGTAATTCATAATCAAGATAAACTCATATAACCTTAAAAGTAACAATTAATAGAGTCAAAGAATAGTAATTCATAATCAAGATAAACTCATATATCCTTAAAAGTAACAACTAATAGAGTCAAAACAAATAGAGTCAAAGTATAGTAATCTATAGTCAAGATAAACTCATGACTTCAAATCCAATGATCATTACACAACTATTACAAAGAAATTAATCTAGTGGTATTCGATTAATAATCCGTGTGCAATACTCTTAATAGGTAAATTCGATGACCACTTATTCTCAATAAGCGTACTAATACAATTATATGATAATATACCCGTATCAAACACTATGATTAAGAATCTTTACAAATAAAATATAATTATATGATAATTATTTATGATTTTACATATATATATTTTATTCAAAAAATACCATATTACAAAATATACGTAAATATAAAAATATAATTTATCTCTAAAACAAATTAGTTTTAAATCATACACTAACACTTTCCCTAATCTTTTTGTTTGTATAGTACATCTGTTAGGGAATGGAAGAATATTTGAAATTTGTTGGGCCGATTCTTTTTATCATCATCCACGATTGCTTCTGTCATTGAGAAACTATTCATTTTTTGTTACACCTTCAAGAAACATATTTGCAATATCTTCACCTTAGTATAATTGGAAAAGTGCTAAAAAGGTACTAATAACTAGAAGGAATTTTAGTTATGAACTCTTGCCCATTCATCGCTAATTGTTCTTAGCTCTTAACATATCATATATGTGATGGCAAGTGAAGACTGAAGGATCGCAATGGATTTAGCGAAGAGTAGACCGACTGTTTCCAGGATCACCTGTTAACGATTTCTTATTATACTTTTTAATGAGTAGAAAATTTGAAGTGTAAATTAGTTGGTAAATTTTTAAATTTTTTTTATTTATAATTTATTAGTTATGGATTCGAGTTATTAAGAGGTAGATAAATGAATGATTAAACTAAAAAAAAAAAAAAACGAAAGAAAAAAAATCATTGATAAGAACTAACAGCCAAATAAAACCAGTAGTACAATACCATAATAGACTTGAAAAACTCCCAAGTTTTCAGTCTTCTCTTCACCCAATACATATATGGAGAACAAAAACAAGAAACAGAGACACGGCACCGATGGGTCCTGTGAAAGGACTACCAATTATCCAGATTTATTCAAGAAAACAGAGAAACGGCACTGATGGGTCCTGTGAAAGTCAGCATAGACGCCTGCAAATGGTCATCCCATCCCCTGTAGGAAGGTGACAAAGGTCTGGACACGAGCATCAGCAGCAACCAATTTGTTGAACTCTTTTACGGCAGGCAGGTGTTCCCTGAGTATCTCAGGGACGCTTTCTTCTTCTTCAACTACAGTCCCCAGCCACAGTGTGTTATCATACACAATTATCCCACCAACCTTAACCAATTTCAGCATCTTCTCATGATATTTTGGATAATTAATTTTGTCGGCGTCAACGAAAGCAAAATCGAAGGTTTCATGTTCATTAACCTGCAGCAATCAAAACCCAAATAATAATAATCAATTATGGTACGCAGTGTTGTGTTGGAGTATTATTATTGGTGGATTTTGTTGACCACACACATTTTAAATATGCACTAATTTTATTTTATATTTCTTAACTTACTATTATCATTTTATACATTAAATTTTAGTTTTAAACACTTTATATTCTAAATTTTCAAATTCGTTCAATTTTATTCTTCTTTTTTTAATATCATTTTAAAAATGAACGTAATTTTTTTATATACGTCAAGAAATTTAACCGTATGTACAATAATATTTTTGGGTGCAGATTCCGTTAACTTTTTTAGTAGGGTTAAATAAGGGACTAAAGTGAAACAAATATGAGTGTTGGGAATGTAAAGTATCCAAAATTGAAGTTCGGAATGTAAGGAGAGAATTGAGTATAAATTAAAGAGTACAAAATAGAATTAAATATTAATTACATATATCATTCCTTATTAATTGGACAAGTTACTATATATTTGATAATAAATGAAATTTTATCTATTATATTTAGTATAAAAAAATGATTAATTATAGGTTGTAGTACTACTTGTAGCATATTGAAAGAAGTAGTTGATCATTTATGTCCCAATAATTACTACTCTCACATCTTCCAGGAGTTTATCCAGCACAGGATGAGCCTTGGAGTTGATGAAATTGATCTTGTGTTCAACTCCAGCTTTTTTGATAAATGGTAGCCCAATGTTATACGCCTCCTGATCCGGGTCAATGGCTATAATCTAAACTAATAATACATTAAAACATTTTGAACCAGGAATTTAGAACCGAATATAAATTGCATATGAGCTAAGGATTAAGTCAAATATTGCCACCCATAAATGATCGCAAACCTTGCCGTCCTTGGGAATGTTAAGGGCAGTGAGAATTAGGGAGTATCCAGTAAAAACGCCAATTTCAATTGTTTTTTTTGCGTTTATCATCCCTAATAGCAAAGACAGCATCTGACCCGCATCAGCATCGGTTTCCATGATTGCCCTGGAAAATTGTATTACTAGAAGTAAGTAGTATTACAAGAAAACTCGATTCTTGAATTTTATTCTATAGCTGCCTGAGTTTCTTTCTTTCTTTATTGTCATCTTCTTGAAAACACCTATCTAGTTATAGGGTGAATTAATTAAATATACTGCGTATCAAAAAATTGCAAGCAATACTTGTTTGAATAATATTACAAATAATATTTTAAATAATAATTGTTTGAATACAAATATTGTTACTACTCACATTGGATGACTTGCAGATTACTGACAGCCCTTAGTTCTTTGAGTATCTCAGGTTCCCGTGGATATACGCTAGTTTCTAGTAGATACTTCACATCAAAAAACCAAAAAGAAAATATTAAACATAGATAATATATTTGGCTAATAGCACTAAAATGAAATGAAAAACTAGGGAGGAAAAAAAAAAAAAAACTGTAATTAGGGTCAGTTAATGAAAGAGAAAATATTAGTACTTGACGTAATTTAGGACTGCGTAACAATCCCTCGCTCCCCATTTTTCTTCTGAGTCCTTTGTTTTTGACAGACTAAGAAGCTATGATGTCTTTGATTGCTCTAGTTGGCAAGTATTTATAAGAGAAACCCGTATGCGGTGCCAGTCTTTAGGTTCAATCAATGGGAAATTATAGTCTTTTTTTAAGAATTATTCTCTTAATTTTGAGAGTTTATACAGTACAAATTTTAAAAATAAGTAATATTATATTGTATAAATATTTAAATTACAAGAAAATAATTCTCTAAAAAAAATTATATAAAAATTTTCCTTAATTTTATTAAATCTTATAAAAAATTAATTGATTTAAATAAAATTGTATAAAATTTGATATACTATTGCTGTCTTAGTTGTATTGTTACAATTGGCTTTTCTATTCAACTGATCAAATTTTCAAATGGAGTACGTAACAAGTCCGTAACAAGTCCAAAAGATTGGCCTGAAACCAATTTTACATATTTTTTTTCGAGAAATATTTAGGTATATCTTATTTATGATTTTACTTATAAATTTTGTGATATAAATTAAATATTATTTATGATTTTACTAATAAATTTTATGATATAAATTAAATATTAAAAAATCTGTAATATCAATAAAATTTAATTTTAATCAACAGATAGTAGAACTTAAAATCGAGTTTATGGTAATTTTTTTTTCCCATATACAAACATCCGACAGAGAAATAAATTGTCACTTGTGAGTTCATAAATTCCATGGAATGATGTGACAGTCAAAGAGTATTTCATTTTTTTTTTTAATTCTCTAAATCAAATTTAATTCACAATGGGACACGAGATTATTAAGTGTGGAAATACTTATACAGATATATATCACACTTGGAAGTTTAAGATGTAGATTAACTTTATACAATAAATTACATGATTTGATGTTAACAATGAAACACATCTTATATCAATTAATGTAATTCTACTAATATAATTCAAAATTGGATCTACCTACATTTTCCAAACTCGAGATTAATGTATGGCTTAGATTCCAGTCTCTCAAATAGAAAATTTTTATATACAGTTGATTCATAATAATTGGGATGAAATTCTTCATTCACGTTATTTTAATTTATTAAAATAAATTTATTTTATGTAATGTAAATAAATATAAATTAAAAATTTTATCTACTATAAATCGAATCTATATAAAACTTTCTAATGGCAAATTATTATTCTACGTTGGCTGTTACATATTCATTGTTAATAAACAATTCCATCCGATAGAAAAATTCTATAATATAACAGGCAAATGTGCGTTGTATCGAAGGCAACGGAGAAAGAAAAAGTTCCACTAAATGACAAATAGCTGGACAAAGGAGACCAATGATGCACATGGATTTTTTTGGTTTTAGCTACAACCAAGGCTGCCGGTTGTGTTCTTTGTGGGACCGGTAATAATTTTTATGGAAAATTCTAGAATACAATGTGCAAATGCGAGTTGCTTTCAATGAAGTGAAAACTTTTTATTTGAATCCCAATGTACAGTAGAATTATATATTTTATAGTTTATATTTATTAATTTATTAATTTTTTTAAAATAAATTAATAAATATAAAATTGTATGAACAACAAATATACAATTTTACTTTACGCCTTGATTCATATATTAAAAAGAATAAAAGGCTGGAAAAAGGCACAAAAATTGAAAAAGCTGAAAGCTAACAATGTGGCCCAATGGCATGTCGCTACGTATTGAAGAGTTTTTTGTATCTGTTTTACCATTGCTGCCGGTTTGTGTGAGTTGCTAGCCGGTTAATTTTATTTTTTTTAAATAGGTTTGCTGTAATTATTATTTTTGTGGGAAATTCGCCAAAATAGTCCCTCAACTTTTTTACTTTAGTCAAAATAGTCCCTCAACTTTTTTTTAGCCAGAATGGTCCTCCAACTTTTTTTTTTTAACCAAGATAGTCCTTTCATGTGAAATTTATAAAAAATAAAATAAAATATGGTGACTACACCATAAAAGGACTTTTTTGGCTAAAAAATAAAAGTTAAAGGACTATTCTGGCTAAAAAATAAAAGTTAAAGGACTATTCTGGCTTAAAAAAAAGTTGAAGGACTATTCTGGCTACAAAAAAAGTTGAGGGACTATTTTGGCGATTTTCCCTATTTTTGTTTGTGGTAGGTAGGAGTTGATTAGTTTTGTTTGTTTTTGTAATTATATTATACTTGTATAAATTATGCATTTGTGTTCATTTAAGCGGCTTAATTTTTTTTTTTTGATATTACTCTAAATAATATTTTTATTTGTGGCGTCTAAACGCCAATAATTAGTTTTGTTTGGTTATGTACATAACATCATTTAACAAAACAAGGTCAAACAATTATATATAACATCAATTACACTAAAAATTTTGAAATAATGATTTAACATAAATGAATAAAAATATACTATTTGTAGCCAGGTTGGGTCAAATGATATTAAGTCGAACTATTTGAATTAAAAATTTAATATAATGAATAAAAAAGTCGGACTCTCTATTTTTATTGTATAAAGCTATAAACTTTTTATGTAATGAGCATATATTATCAAACCTTCTCCGATTTGAAATGTGTTTAAAGAATTAAATATCATTAAGAATATTTAATAATTCTATTTGATTAATTATATTGGAGTCTTGAACTTTTATTATGTAAATCTACTTTACTTCTTAAAATTTTGGATTTACATACTCTGTTTTCAAGAACCCCCCTTAGCCTTAGGTTGAGTTGGTGTTTTATTGTCAATAATTGTAAAGATAGTTTTTTTTTTTTTAAGTGAAACATTAACGAAATATTATCTATTAGTCCAGAATGTATGTTTGATTAGATTGTTAGGAAATATATAAAGTGAGTAAAAAATGATTAAATAATTGATCTTTAGGTAACAAATTAGTTGATCCGTAAAATGATTGTTGTGTAAACTAATGAAAATTATCTTCCAAGCAGTTTGTGTGATGTATTTTGTATATAAAAATGAGAGAATAACAAAAAATATATTCTTGATTGTGACGATAGTTATAGGATAATTTATGATCTTTCATTGTTTGATACAAAAATTTATGAAATGTGAATGCGCTTAAAGCACAGAAGAAGTAAGTGGATTATCGATGAACAACAATAATTGATACTTTAAATACTTTTTTTGTACAGATCATGAGTATAAAATAATTGTTTTTTATGATTAATTAAAGTGAACATAGAAACTCTTAATAAAATGATAATGAGGTAATGCACTCATTTGTTTTTTTAAAATTAAAGCGATTTGACATAATTAAAACTTTTTTATAAGCTGATTGTGGGAATATATGTATACTGTTAGAAAAATAAGAGGGTTTTGAATAAGAGCTAATATATTCACGATAAGAGCAATTGTTGAATGTAAAATCATGGTTGGTGAAGATTACAAAAAAAAAAAAAAAAAAAAAAAAATTAAAAGAGCTAGTTTTAATGAACAAATTTTAGTATGGGATACGTAAAAATCTAAACGGTGAATATTATAAAAGCGCAAAAGAAGTAATCAGGATAATGATAAACAACAACAATCATGACTTTAAATATTATTTGTAACGTCATGTAATACAATGTAAACGATATCTATCGATCATTATGTATAGTTGGTGTACACCGATTGATATGCTAAAATTATAGTAATACTATTGAATTTGCGTAGAAATGGAGTAACACCTATAAAAAGTTGATCTGGATTAGAATAACGAATTCCATATCAACTACACTATTCCAAAAATAACAATTAATGTGTGTGATTTTTTATTAAAAATTTATAAAGTAGATCAAATTTAAAAGATATAGTAGTTAAAAGAAATTAAGGAGGATTGTTTGAATGTGCTTATGTTGAGAGAAGTTATTTAGTTGTGAGTTATAAGAAGTGAGTCAAGAAAGTTAGGAGAGAAAAATATTTTTAAAAAATCTATTAATTTATAATAATTACATCAAAATTACACTAAAGGTTGAGGAGTGATTAAAACTAGTTACAAAAGTACTTCCTACGTGTATGTGTAATTTTGTAGTGGTTAACGAAAGCTCCAGTTGTGAGTAAAGGAAGGTTATTTATTGATGGGTAATTTGGTCGTAGATTAATGGGAAGTTTTTTGGTAGTTGCTTAAAGGGTGTTATGATAATTACACAAAAAATGCTCTTACATTATTAAAGTAATAATAAAACTAGGCCTAAGGACACATCCTATATGTGTGTAATTTTGGAAAAAAGTTAATAAAAAATAAAATTAAAAAATAATATTTACTTAAAACGGAGGTTTGCTGTTTAAGTAAGTTAAAAATCTACAAAAATCTTCTTGTGCTTCGTGTACAAGTGTCCAACGGACATAAAATGGTAGTTATGTTAAAGAAGTTAAGGAGGATTATTTGAATGTGTGTTGAGTGAAGTTATTTGATTCTGTAGCGTGGGAATTGTGTCAAGGAAGTTAGGAGAGAAAATTAATAAAAAATCTATTCATTTAATTAATAATTACACGGAAGGTTATGGAGTTAATAAAACTAGTCATATTTTTACACCCTATATGTATGTGTAATTTTGTAGCAATTAATGATAGTTACTGATTGATGTGCTTAAATCATAGTAGTACTTTTGAATTTGTGTAGTAATGAAATGACAACTACGAAAAAGTTTGTCCACATTCGAAAAACGAATTCAATATAAAGTACTAGAATCATACATATTACAAGCAAACTCATACTAATCCTAGTCCAAATGATCATTTCAAATAATTATTTACACATTTATTATTATGACATATGTATCAACTAATATTAGATCCAAAAATTATAATGCATAGTTTATACTATGTGTTAATATTTGATATAACTTTCACTTTTGTTGAAGAAACCTTTCAATAAAAACAAAATAAATCTATATGAATTTTTCATTACAAAATTGATCTGTTTGAATTTGAAAGATAAACTATGAAATAATAAATGAGACGAGGTTCATTAAATTACATTGGGGTCAAAATATAACTAAACAAAATTTTGAGGCCAAAATGAAAAATAATCATCTTCCTCCGCTTTTCCAACAAACCTCCACCACCCCTTGCACCACCTACCACTAGCCACCAATTCTAACCTCTTTTCCACCCCTTCCTCTTCATGCTATTCCCAAGCCATCCTTATACCACCTCTATTCCCACTACTGCTATCCCCCACTTTTCCACCTAATTTGCAACCTGCACCCAATCCCCGCCATTCCTAACCCTTACCCCAATTTCCGCCACCTGATCCTTTCCCACCCAATCTGTCGCCTGACCCCGTCGCCACCCATCTCCTGGTCTCACCACCCTCTTACCCCAGACTCCAATATGCTACTCTTGCCACTATACGCTTCCATCCCCAATCTTTCCTCCCCCACCTCGATCTTCTATCCCTCAGACCTCCCATTCCCCAATCTGCTTCCTGCCTCCCTCAACCCCTGATCTATCCCCTGCTACCCCAACCCTGATCTCTCATCTTCCAGGTCCCTAACCTCTCATCCTCTATCCCAATCTATCCTCATCTCCAATCTCTCCTTCATAATTTTTTTTGAATTTTTTTTAATACAATTTTTACAATTATTCTTTTTGGCCATTTTTTAAATTTTTTTATTCATATTTTTTTTTTTCAAAAAAAGTATAGGAGTCAATTAAAAAGACAACTAAAAATTAGGAAGGGTCAAGATAAAAAAAATAAAAATTAAGGGACTAAAGTTGCAAATGAATCAACAGGAAGAAGTAGGTAACCAGTCAATATAGTCCAATCATATCCCCTTCCATACAATCCCCAATGTGTCAGATTTTGTACAAAAGATCTGTTGTATCAATTTAACGAAATTTATATTGTATTGAAGAGGCTTCCAATTTTAAAGTTAGATATTTTAACTCTTTTTTTTCGTAGGAGTTAATAGGAAAAAAAATTATAATAAAAAATTGATATTTTTGACTTTATGGAATGAAAATGTAAAAAATATTAGAATTAAATTTTATCCGACATTATAATTTGTACAGATAAAATCAAATGTTAAAAGTGTAAAATACTAATAGACATTAAAAAGTCACAAAAGTTTCATAAAAAATATATTATCACACATACCTGTAAAGAAATTTTTTTAATAGAATTAAGCCCATTTAGTGTTGAACAATCTAACTTTTAATTCTAGTGTAGAGTATTTGGTGTCAATACATTGTTAAATTAAATATTCCGAAATAAAATAAAAAATTATTGGTATTGACAAAAAATGTGTTCAAGTGTGAAACAATTTAATGTAGTTCCAATGATGATATAGGGAAGAGGGATGTGTAATATTATAGTGACTTGGTATGTTATTTATTCATATATTGACTAACTTTATTATAACCCTTATGTTCAACAACGTAATAATATATATATATGAATAACATATTTTACTATAGTTACGTCATAAATAAAAGGTTCCATATAAATTCCCATGATGTAAATTTATTTATATACTTAACATAGACTTTTTAGTTTAGCTTGACTTATTTAAAAGTCTAACAATTGGCTAATTATGGCTTAACTAATATTAATTAAACACACTGTAACATTTTTAACATAAGAAGCCACTTAGAAACTTTTTAAATAAATTAGAGTGCTCAAATAAAAAACACAACTAAAAATTACATATACATATATACATATAATCGCAATGATAGTTGGGAAATAGAGTTGGTTGATTGTAAATGTGTTTATGGGTTTTCAACTGAAGACTATATTTGAAGATTTATGTGTATAAATTTGTATTTGGTAGATATTAAATCAAGACAAAGGGAAAATTGTTTTCTCGATCTTGATGAATGTTGTGTGAAACTGAATGGTCTTGTGTATTAAAAAAAATAAGAAGTGAAAAGTATTTATATTTCATAGTGACTAATTAATAACTAGGTGTGAATTTTGATTTTTTTTCAATAACAGGAGAAGTTAGTACGATATTGACAAAAACAGTAATCGAAATTTAGATTCTTTTTTTTTTTTTTTTGTTCAATTGGAAAGTAAGTATTATATATAGTGGACAAAAACAGTGTTGCACCAAAATTTGTTAAGCATTATAAATGTGTGAATAAAATGAAATGGAACAACTACATTATTTATATTTTTCTCTAGTAAAAACTTATATCGATCAAACATTACTTGAAAACGGCTCTTCTGCTCATAAACAAAATGTTCCAAATCTTCCTGGTTTTGTCCTGATTGATAAAAATATAACACAAAAACATCCGATTAGGTGTGTGCATAATAAGACCTGAAGATACTTTAAAACATTTTTGGCCTTTTCAAGGTTTCTTATTGTTTATACATTTGTAGGCTGAATGGTAATGGTAAGATATGTTAAATGTTTATTATAAGTCTGTGTAGGAATATATGTGTAATATTCGAAAAAGCGACAGAATCATTAAGACCTAATATATTCATGGTTGTGACGATTGTTGAAGTTAAAATCATGGTTTGTAAAGATTACCAAAAAACTGGTTTTGATGAACAAATTTTTTTAATGTGTGATACATAAATCTCTGAAAGGTGATGTACTAAAAACGTAAAAGAAGTAACTGAGTTAATGATGAACAACTACAATCGTGACTTATAATTGTTAATAAATTGATGTGTTGCTCTTGTTTACTTTTTTAGGTTGGAGTACTACAAGGGATTAGGAATTTGTATTGATTTGAATGAAAATTTAGAATTTGAGAAGGATAATTTTTCAAACAATACTAAGAGTTTAGCATCAAGAAACTCAATTTTGCTTTTTTTTAAAATTTTATATTTATATGTATTAATATTTGATGTAAATCTCACTTTTGTTTATGTAATAATGTCGGATACTTTATGTTTCAGTAACAAACGTAACAAGATGGAAGTCAAATACTATAATCATCATATATGTGAAAACAAGAAAACAGAACATATTAGTAAATATGAACTAATCAGTTGTGCTTAGAAAAGTTTGTGTGATATTAAGTAAATAATACCTACCTATCATTATGTACAGTTCAATATATACTAATTGATATGCTTAAATCATAGTAGTATTGTTAAATTTGTAAAGTAATGGAATGACAACTACGAAATAGTTAGTCCACGTTCGAAAAACGAATTCCATATAAAATGCTAGGTTCATACATAGTAAAGGCAAATTCATATTATTCCTTGTCCAAATAATCATTTCAAATAATTATTTACACAGTTATTATGTTAACATAAATACGGACCAACATTAGATCTGAAAATTAAAATGCTTAGTTCACATGTGTTAATATTTTAATATAAATTTCACTTTTGTTGAAAAAATTTCAATAAAAATCAAATAAATCCATATGAATTCTTTGTCACAAAATTGATCTGTTTGACCATGAAACACAAATTATGAAAAAATAAATAGGACGGCGGTTCATTAAATTACTTTAGGAGACACGAAATAGAAGGGATGGGTGTTTATTAAATTACTTTATGGGTCAAAATATAATAAAACAAAATGTTGAGACCAAAATACAAAATTGTTCATCTTTCTCCCTTTTCCCAACAAACCTCTACCACCACCTGCCACTAGCCTCCATCCTCAGCCACCAACTCTAACCTCTTTTTATTCACCCATTTCCCGCCAATGTTAGCCCTGCCATCCCCATCCTACCTCTATTTCTACCATTCCTACCCCTACCCAATTTTCATCTCATTTAATCACCATCTTTCTCAACCCCTTATCCCAATCTTGCTACCCAAAGCCCTTCTTCCCTACGCAATCTTGCCCTCTGACCTCGCCACCACCAATCTCCAATCTTGTTACCCTCATCCCAAGACTTTGTCTACTACTCTTGCCACCCTACAACCCCATCCCCAATTTCCTTCCCCCATCTCGATCTCCCTTCCCTTAGACCCCGAAACACCCAATATGTTCCCTTCCAGAAAATTTAGCGACGGACCAAAATTCGTCGCTAATTAGCAACAAATTTACTATATATTGCTACTTCATCGCTGAATTCGTTTTTAACCGATAACAAAAAAATTTGACGCTGTTGTCATGACAAATTTCATCTCAAGCTATAGCGCTGAAGGGTGTGAACTTTGGCAACGGGTTATCATCGCTATTTTTGTCATTAAATTAGTGATGAAAACGCCCTTGTCGCTAACTACATTGCTATGGTTGGAATAGAGTGTGTCGCTAATCTTTATCCCGCCTAAACAATTATTGAGCGATAAAGTTAAAAAATTTTGTAGCTTAATTCGTCGCTAACAACTGTATACAACTAGCACGCAATAGTTTGTTCGCCGCTAAGGACGTCACTAATTTCGTCGCTAATTAGAGACAAAGCCATCTCGTCGCTTAAATCGTCTCAATGTTTTGACCTTTTAATCGTCTGCCATTTTTCTTCTTTTTTTTCTCATTTCACTCATTCTTTCTCGCTTTCTTCTTCTTTTTCTCATTTCACTCAATTCTTTCTCGCTCTACCTTTAACAGCTATAATCTCACATCTCTCTACATATTTCATTTCTAGCTACACACTCTTTATTTGTCAAAATCTCACTCCTTTCTCTACCTTTTTCTTTCCTCTCACACACAAATTCACCCACTCTTACTCCATTTCGCCTCCACGACCACTAGGACCACCCGCCACTTCTAGCACAAACCTGAGCCTCAGTAACCACTGCGAGCTACCATCAATCACCCCTCTCTCATGGTTGTAAGTGAATTTTATCCATTTCATTCTTATTTAATTGCTATAATATAAATTAGGGTTCCAAATTCCACAAATTTTTTATGATTTTCATGGTTGTTGCCTTTAAATTGTTGGATTTTGGGTTTTTTAATTATATGTGGAATTTTATTTTTAGGATTAAATTTATTTGTAATTTAGCTCTTATGAAAAGTTAATTTAAGTTTAATTTTAGGGTTTATTTATTTTTCATGCCTATAATATTTTTTTGTTTTAGTATAATATAATAAAAAAAAATCCATTTATTTTAAATGAAACAAAAAAAATAAGACAATATTGATGGACTCAATATAATAGTCTTACAAGAGAAAAATCAAGAAATGTCTTACAATAGAAAAATCAAGAAATGTCTATATATTGATATATTGTTTTAGTTGTTTAAAGATATATATTAATAATAACTCTAAATATTTAACTATGTTAGGATTGTTGAAATTAGCATCTAGGAATTAAAAGGTAATTTAATGCTCAGTCAAACTAATATTTAGGTGCTGCTCATTTTTCTTGTGTAGCCTACAAATTAGTTCACTTCTAATTGTTAGGCTTTATTATCTAAGTATGTCTCTCCTTTTTAATGTTTTGATTGTTAAAAACTTGTGATCTATAAGACAATTATAGATTGCACAATGGTTGTATGGCGTAATGTAAATAATGGATCGAACCATATAAACTACAACAAGAAAGTTTAATTAGGTTCAATTTTATGCAAGCATGTTCAAATAGATGCACCCATGTAACACGTGCTGAATTTGTGTTCAATTAGAGTTAGTATATCTTATTGAAAATGGATTGCTTATGAATGCTAAGAGTCAAAGGTGTGATCATTTGTCACGTTCAATGTGACAGTTTGTTATCACTATATTTTTATGATATTATAACTTCTTTTCGACGTTAGTTGTATAATTGCTTTTCCAACTTTAGCTGATGCCGGTTTATGTATTCGATGTAAGTAACTATGTGTTAGTTAAGGACAATTTAGTGAACTTTGCTTAAATTAGATAATGAAAAGTAGTATTATTTGGTGTTATGTTCTTTATAGTATTTGTTTTGTTCATATGGTTGGGTATTTTGGTTGTTGGTTAGTTCTAAAAATTTGGAAAAACAATCAAAATATAGGAGAGACTCTGCCAAATTTTTTATAAATATGTGGCATTAATAAATAAGATTATATTAAGGTTTAATTAAGGTATAGATTAAATAAGTTTGCAATTTATTAGTTTTAGTAGACACTTCTAGCATATTAATTTTATTCTTAATGCTCTAATAAACATTATATTTGTTAAACATTTTCAGTAGATAGTTTTATTATTTTTTAAGGTTTTAGTATGTACAAAGATATTATTAATATTGTACTACTATTTTTAAAACCACTAGTAATAATTTACAACATCTGTCAAGTGTAGTACTATTTTTTAAGGGAATAATACTAATGTTATACTTTTTGTATTATTTTTTAGTAATACAATTTTAAAGGCACTAGTTTTACACTACTTTAATACTATTTTCCTTGTGTAATTTCATTTTTATGAGGTTTTAGTACTATTTTATATATTATTTACATTAATCTTAGTGGTATTATTAGTGTACTATAACTTAAAACAACTAATACATCCTCTAGTACCTACATAGAGACCGAGATGCTGAGGTGCATTGACTTAAGGAAGAGCTCTATTTCAAGGAAGAAACCATGCATATCATGACCCAGAGGTTAGATGGAATCATCGAGGTATTTGATGTTCTTCGGGATGAAAAAACACCAAATTACTAGGTTAAAATTAGTCTAATTATTCTATTGGTGCAGTTGATTCCTAGATTTAGGTTTTTTTTTTTATATATATATATTTCATGTACTATGAACAATCTTTTGTATATTACAATTGCGTTTAATTTGTTATGTATTTTAATTTTTAATTTCATTTCTTTCATTTGTTGCTAGTTTTTTTTTTAAAAAAATAAAAAATAAATTAGTCACTAAATTCATTGCTAAACGTATTTTTTTAGAAAAATTAAATATCAAAATTCATCGCTAAAACTGTCGCTCATTTTTTATTAATAAAAAAAATCATCAAGTTTTCGTTGCTGTTGTCATCACAAAACTCGTTGCTAATGTTGCATTGCTAAATTTGTCGCAATTATTTTCGCATGCTGCATTGCACTTTCGTCGCAAAATTAGTGACGATTTCCTTTTTCATTTAAATGATTTGCGACAACCCAAAAAGTGACATCCCATGTTTCGTCGCTACATTCGTCGCTTAGACAGATTAGCAATAAAAAATACTTTAATTTTCGTCGTTAAATTTGTTACTAAAGGCATATTTTTTTGTAGCCCCAACTCTCCAAAATGGGTAAAACCCCCATCCATAAATTCCTATCTCACCCTGACAATTTTTTTTTTTAATTTTTTGAATTTTCTATTAAAATTTCTGTATTTCTTTTTTTGTGCCTTTTTTATAAATTTTTTATTCATGTTTTTTAGTTTTTCAAATGAAGTGCTGTGGTCAATTAAGAAGACAATTAAAAATTAGAGAAGGGCCAAGATAGAAAATAATTAAAAATTAAGAGATTAAAGTTGCAAATGAATCAACAGGTAGCACCAGGTAGCACCAGGTAGCAGGTCAATGTGGTCCACTCGTGTTCCTTTCAACACAATCTCAACATCCAGTCGTATCAATACAACAAAAATTTTATTGTATTTACTATACTTCCATGAGACGGTGTAATAGTTAATGGGAATCTGGAATTAATTCACCTACTGAAGGCTTATTTTGTCCATGCGATGGCCCAAATATTCAAGTCAGATTGCAAAATTTAGTCAATTAGTCAGTGAATATACAATACGACTATTATTAACGAAAAAGTCTATTATGAATGAATGGTGGTATGGATAATAATTTTTTTAATAAATATAAAATATCTAAACAATTTCAGTAAAATTGTTATAAAAGGTGTACTGAAAGAATCAATCCTCATTGAGGATCACAATCCCAACAATATTACTCATATAAGAGAAGAATAAAAATATGGGCTAAATACAGTAAACCCCTTAAGATTTGAATTGTTCGTACTAAATTATTCTTTAACGTTATTTTTTTTTTCGCTTTATCCTTTTGACTAGCGTCAAATGTAACTTCGCCATTAGTTTTTTTGAAAAGACAAATTTACTCCTAAAAGTCAATTGCGGTAAACCCTTTAAGTGAGATTTCACTTTACACTCTTGTGTAAGTTTTGTATTATTTAATACGTTAGAAAAAAATAAAATTCAATAATATCTTATCAATATTTTTAAAAATATAAATATTGTCCAAATTAATTAATATTTTAATTCTCAAATTATACTTTCTTCAATAATTAATTTTAAAAATATAATGAAATAATTAATTTTAAATTTTTTCATGAATTATTAAAGGTATTTCATCTAAACTATTTTAATCTGAGTTTTTATTTATATGATAAAGTTACTTCGTATAATTTAAGTGTTAGTTAAATTATGTTAACAATGGAAAAAACATCTAGAAGGAAATCATTTTAAGTAAATATAAAGAAAAGCAAAATGAAAATAGACTGAAATAACTTTAAAAGATGATTTTGAGTCCCGTATATTTAAAAATTTATTTTTACATGAAAATAAAATATAATGAAAAGATAAAAAAATATCGATAGTGTCAGAAAATTTTTATATTTAATTTTTTTTCACAAGTATTTTTAAAGAGCCATTAGTGTTGGTAGGTATCATTATATTTTTAGTTGTTTTAACAATAATTTTTTTATATTGATTAATGATGATGTCTAAAGTAGGTTAATTAACACAAAACTAGAATTAGGGACTCACTAAATGACAAATATAATAAACTTTAAGGGGTTAATTTATATTTTCTTGTAGTGCATGGGTAAACATGTCTTTTTTTACTTTTTAATAGTCAAATTGCTAATGTGTATTTAACAGAAGAGGCAAAGGGAGAAAAAAAATAACGTTAGAATATTTAGTGTAAAACAATTCAAATCTTAAGAGGGTTTACTGAATTTAGCCCTAAAAATATTTTGTGAATGTTTAAGAAACTATTCGTACGATTTTTTTAATAAAATATCTATCACTAGACTGTCCAATAAAAGGACTGAATTTAATACTTTTAACCATAGTTATTGAACCCGTCCCAGTCTGGCGATTCAATCAGGGGCCTTGAGACTGGGTTGGGTTCCTCCAAAAACCAGATAAGGAAAGAATTCATGCAATCAGGCTATTCAACCAGTAAACCCGAACCAAACCGGACGGGTTTTTCTTTGAGAAAAAATCAAATTGGTTTATTTCTAAGTTTTGAACCAAAGACTTCTTAAATAAAAATAAAATGCCTTACTACCTAACCATGTAAGTTTTTTGTTATTATGTGTCTATTTTTTTATTTATATACTTTCCAAACTTTACTCTATGCATTAATTTCTTTTTAACTCTTCATATAAAAAGGCTATATAAATATTGAAAAGTTATATTTATACATAAATTTTTTTAATAAAATGTCTTTATCAATATTTTAACCATATATATTGTATTTAATAATTTATAGATATTATATATAAATAAAAAAATATTTAAACGAACTATTGATTGAATCAGTAACTCGTTGATCTACTTCTCTTACTATTCCTCTTTGACAGGATTTAATAACTATGCTTTTGACTAGTCGGTTGCGGCCTTCCAATAAAAGGACTGAATTTAATACTTTTGCCGGTTGCAGTCTTCCAATAAAATACAGTTTTGGACCTTACTGTTTGGGACTTGTTTAAAACTAGTCCTCAAAGTATGGAGTTACTTTAAACATATTTAGTCTCTAATATTCCATATTTCAGCAAAAGTAAGACGGTTGATGGAAATTGAGCTTTTTTTAATAAAAAAGTATCGTGTGGTAGTAGGACTGTCAATTGGATTTTGTGAGTCAGGTTTTGCAAAATCTAAGGTCGACTCACAAATTTATTTGGGTTTCGAGTATTAATCGGGTCGAGCTAAGCTCACAAAGGTGAAGCTCATACTCGGCTCACAAAATTATTTAGATTTTGGGTTTTAATCGGATTGGTCCAAACTCACATTATCCAATAAAATTTTTTATAGTTTTTTTGTTAAAAATTTATTTTTTGCACCCAATCAACATAATATGAAATAGTATGTACTACTTAGGTCAATAAACAACTATTAAATATATCATTGAATCACAATATTTCAACTAAATTGACTAATGATGTTAAATTATTATTTTTAATTATCCGAATTTAAGTAAGTTAATAGAATATTAGAATTATTAACCATTATTCACATAAAATTAAGTAGTATTATTTAATGTAGGATGAAATTAGTATTTTATATATATATATATATATATATGTATATATATATATATATACATATATATATGTATATATATATATGTATGTATATATATGTATGTATATATATGTATGTATATATATGTATGTATATATATGTATATATATATGGGCTAGATTTTAATCAGACCGAATCTAATAAAGCCCAAATTCGTCTCACAATTTAATTAGGCCTAATATTTAAGTCCAAATTCAACCCAACTCACTTTAACACAGATCCATTCTTTATTTTTTGAACCGAACGAGCCGAGTTCGGGCCAACCCAACCCAATTGACAGTCTTATGTGTAGGGTCACATGTTCATTGACTAAAACGAAAAATCAAAGCAAAAGTTTGCTTTAATAAACACAGGGCCTAACTGAATTTTATAAAAATTACAGGGTCCTTTTTTATGAAAAAATTTTCTCAAAAAACACAACCCCCTCTCCCCTCCTTACCAAGCCCTCTCCCCCTCCCTCTCCCTCTCCCTCCCCCTCGCCGCCCTCCCCCATCAGATGGGTATCAGCCCCAAGAGTTCAAGGTCCGCGGCTATGACTGCTCGGACAGGCGGCAGACGACAGCGCCTCCTTGAACCACCGGAGAATTTTTTTTACAGCAAGCTTTTTGTTTGGCTTAAAGTTATATCTATGAGCTTCATTTTTCATTTAGAACATGATTATGAGGTGTCTCTAAGCGAAAACCGATAAAATTGGGCCAAATAGGGGCAAAAGCCAAGGGTTTCTAAGGGGCTTAAGTTTCACATTTTATAGTACCAAATCTCATTTTAATGGCTCAAAACCATTCTCGTCATCTCTAGGAGCCTTTTGGAACTATTGATGGACCAAAAAAATAATAAGAACATCAAAAATTCACTTTCTCATCTGATTTCATGGGGACATTTCACGAAAATTTCCGTTCTTGACAACAATTTTATCTCACACATCTCCTACACTTATTCCAAACAATATTTTAAACTGAATAATATACTGTCTCAATCCAAACAGAACCATTGTCTTACAACTTTGACAACATTTACATAAGATCCAATAATCTGCAGTCATATGTATGGTTGTATAAAAAGAAGAGAAGATTAAAGATACCGACAGTGACGAAACGGCGGTTACGTTGCATATGCTTGTGGGCACGGCCACGGGCTGTAGCAGTTTGACGGTGGGGGATGGGGTCAAATTTCTTCGAGAGAATTTTTAGCAAAAAAAAGACCCTAGTAATTTTTTAAAAAATCAGTTAGGCCCTGTGATTATTAAAGCAAACTCTGGTTTTGATTTTCATTTTCACATGACCAGCACGCGGTACTTTTCTATTTAAAAATTTCAATTTCCATCAATTTTCCTACTTCTGCTAAAATTATGAAAAATTAAGGACTAAATGTATTTAATTAATACTTTGAGGACTAGTTTTAATCAAGTCTAAAACTATGGGGACCAAAACTGTATTTTTCCTTGAAGGTAATTCCCCTTGATATGGATTGAAGGTAGACGCGAAGACCGTAAAACGTCTCAAATCAAAATTGGGTGTAGGGTACTGTATGTGGAAAATACTTAAATTTGATTTTTAAATCTATTTGTAAATTTTGTAAAAATTCATGACTTCAATTAATATACATAAAATTATATAAAATTTAATTTTGACATTAAAATCTATAAATGAGGTCGAAAATTAAATTTATGATAATATTTTCTTTATGTATAATACATTTAGTTATAAGTTATTAATAATTGACATGATTACTTTGAGGTCAAAAGTTATTGAGTCTGTTTAAACTCGGGGTATTATAACCAACATCAAAGCATATGTATAAGCGCTAGATGAAAGTGAAACTGAACTACAAGTATTGGATTTCCATTATGATATTGAATCCTAAAAGACGCAAATGTTGTAAGAAGGTAAATGTAACACCTTGTTTTCACTGTATCTCACATGGAGAGCGGAAGACATAATGATATTATGTATAAGGATAAATTCATAAATTTAGAACCTGTCTTATTTGTTAAAATAACTTTACATGTTGGGATCATCTCGAGTCACCACCACTAATTTTAAATATTGAATTGAATTTCGTTCACTTTTTTTTAAATTTAAATATAAAAGTGACTACGACTAACATTTTGATTCGGTGGAAAAAATCAAATTCGTCTCTAATGGCGTGCGTTCTAGGTTAGAAGCCGCCGCAATTAAACCAATAATCCATTAAATTTTCAAAGAAACTAGAACAACTAAATTGACTCAAATACTATATTGGATGTTTGTAGACTAAAACAACACGTGTTTGATAAGTCCAGGAACTTGCATAATAATTTTGCCAATTTTCATTTGAAAATACGAATTTTCAAAGATTCTAGAAGGTCCAAAGAAAGAAAGTGATTGGATTGACATAATCAACAAAAAAAGATTATTTTATTACATAAATTGTACGCAATACATTTTTTATAGTATTTTGTTCTGATCTTAAGAATTTTCTGCACAAAGTTCGAGTAATTTATGTCACTCATATAAACATTCTACGAGGCGAGAATTAATTTATTCAGCAACTTTTGTTTCATTAATTGACTAATAGCAGATTTCACCTGATTTTCAAGTTTTAACCTTCCACAGATTACCTAATGCGGGCCATGCCAAAACACGTTGTAATGAATCACAATGCAATTATAGAGGTCTAGAGGAGATTAAAAACAAAATAAATATAAGGGTGTATGTCATTTAACTCTGCTAGTGAAAAGGGCACATTTTGTGCTTGTGTTTTTTTTTTTTTTGGGGATATATTATGTTTTTGAATGGAAAATACTTAGGCATATTTGGTTTTTGACCTCACTTATAAACCATATAGTTTAAATTAAACCTTAAAGAATTTATGACATCAGTTGATGTAAGCAATATTCTTTAAGATTTAATTTTGATCATAAGGTCTACAGGTGAGATCAAAAACCGGATCTACCTAAATATTTTCCTTTCTGAATTAATTCTAACTTTTTACTTTAGCATAAAATTTAAAATAGTTGCTTTTGTTATTTACTAGTTTAAGTTTATATAAAATTTATATTGAGCGTAACAATTAAATTAATTATGCATATTATGTATCGAAAGAGTATACTAATTAAACCTATTTTTGTGTGCTATAATTTTGAAAAGTGATATGTTACATATCTTGTATCCGTGTCATATATCGAAAAGTGCCGTGAATCAATCAGGTAACTATGATTAGTGTTTTGGCATGGTTTTGGAGTTGTGTGGACATGCAGTTTTTTGTTTGTAATTAATGGATACTGTGGATGATATTCATTAATCCTTTCCTCCTCCAGAGTCTCCAGGAAATGTTGCTTGCAAAACTATCCAAGGATCAACATTGCTAGGCTGTATAAAGTGTTCTGGAAGCATCATATTGGTATCATAATGTCATGGTTGTTGATTTGCTTATAAAAAAGGTGCTGGGAGATCTTAACGTTTTTGGTGTGATATTCTTAGATGTCTTGAATACAATATTTCTGATTCTGTTTGATATATCCTTCTGTATCAATCTTCTCTTAATTGGGCTTGTAATTCAATTTTCTTTTCTTCTATGTTCCTTCTCTACTGGGAGAGCTAACAATTCTTTGACGGGAAAAGTAGTACATATCATATAACAACCTTTCCTTGTTACCTTGCAGATTATGCTGTGGACGCCATCTAAAGAGATATATTGCCTCCGAAAAGAAATTAATGATGAGAGTTCATATTTGTAGTGGGGCTACAAGGTAGTTTTACCCATTCAGTCTTTACCAATTTATGAATCTTTATCTTTGTAATCATGGACTTCTGTGATGAACAATATCATTGTAGTTCTTTGTGTTTGTAATCATGGACTTCTGTGATGAACAATATCCTTATAATTCGGGGAAAGATGAACAATATCGTCATAACTCGGGGAAAGAAAACAGTTCTTTGTGTTTGTAATCATGGACTTTGTGATGAACAATCTCTTTATAATTCGGGGAAAGAAAACAGCAATATGACTGCCAGATCTGCTTACTGATTTTAATGTCCATATCATTCCTTTGCAGAACAATACAGATGGCTCATTGGATGAAAAGCTATATTTCATTCTTTCCACAATCCTGGTATGGTTATTGACATTGTGCTGGGTAATCATATATTGTTCTCATATTGTGCCAACGTATAATACTTCCAGAAACAATTTGATGAAATATCATAATTTCAAGCAGATATTAGGAACATGAATGGGGAGGCTGTTCATGTTGGTCTTAGTAAGACGGAATGATAATTCTTGGAGGGGACTACCCAAGCATCATATTTGTAATGATGCAAATATGATTGCAGATTTTGCTGTTTCTGTTAAACACAGCACAAGAGTACTATGGAACCGATTGTGGTGCCCTTGCACATTTAGATGCTACTACCGTACTATCAAGAGGATTAACTGTCAAAAGTATCTATCCACCGGTAGTCTTTTATATTCAACATCAACCATGCTTCAACTGCGACGAAGCTAGGGGTATTTATGGATTGGGTTTTTGGTTAGGAAAGTTGGAGTTTGGTTTGGATTTTTGAATTAAAAAAATAAACTTAATCTAACCCAATTAATATAACAATATAAGTAAATCCAACTCAAGTATTAGTTGAACCGGTTACTCGGGTTTTCGGGTTATTTGAGTTAAAAATCTAAATTAATAAAAAATTTAAAAAAATCTAAGATTGCAAGATTATCTATAAAAAATATATGTTTAGCTAAAAATAAAATAATTAGGTCAATAATTAAAAGGAAAAAATATATAATATGATAAATTAGATGTTATTTCAAGAATAGAAAAGAAAAATATATAAATTAGATGAAATAATTAAGACAAAAATAAAAATTAAAAAAATATATAATTAAATTTTATTGAGTTATCAGGTTGGATTGGATTTTAAAAAATAAAACCCAACCCAACCCAAAATAACTCAAAATCTGATAACCCAATCCAATTAACTCAGACTGGATTGGATTGGATTTGACATGGGGAAGAATACAGAGGTTACGCAAAGACCGTGAAGGTTAATGTGTTTTTCGACTTCGTATAGTTTTTAATCCTTTACTTCTGTCTAAATTTCTCAGATGTCTTGAGGCTTGCTATCAGCTGAGTTTTGAGATCTAGATCAAAATTTCTTATCTTGTTCAAAACAAAAGTTCTCAAGCTTCCTTTTGGTTATTGCTTGTTTGATCAGGATATGTAGAGGTAAAAAGAAATTCTCTTTACCTTTTTGTTACAATTATCTTTTGTTTCTTAAGCAGGTTCACAGTAATGCAACCATTGCCTTTCCTTCCCTTGTAGCAGAAACATTAGCTACAAAAGCCAAATAATATTTTTGAGAGAGTTTTAAAATGAATTCTGATGATATGTAATTATATATTTGAACACGTGACTTGATTGTCAATTAATTTTGAGGGTATATCAGTCATTTTGGTGTAAATAGCTCCCATAAAATATTTACTTCAAGTCTTTATGGATTTGGTAAAAATATCAAAACCTATTGACTACAAGAGCCCAGTTATTACTACTATCAACGGAACCAATTCACAAGGTTAGTTGATACTTACATTTCTACAATTCATTTCACAATCACAATCACAATTCATTTCCACAATCACAATTCATTTCTAGCTTTTATTTGCTAATTTTCTTTGTTATACAACTAATAACTTGAGCGTTGGAACTTTCCCCGAGGACACAATCCCCATCCTTACATTTTGTTCCTCAGGTATTTTTTTTCGTGAGTTCGGCACGTGATGTTACCCTAGTTTTGGAATATTTTCAGTGATTGAACAAACTTGGACCTAGAATTTAGACTTGGATTTTAAGACCTTGATGCTATAATTTTTATGCGTTAACATTTGCCCCGTTTGTGAGAAATTGAACAAGAAGCCATCCTAAGTCATCTTCGGCTATGGCTCTCAGCACGCGCAACACTTATTATAAAAATCAGGATAGAGGAAAGGAGATTACCTCCCAACATCAGTCGAATCGATTAATCAGAGTAGTCAATTGACTGGGGGGCAACCTAGTGATCTCAATCAGATCCTATCCCCTAAGCTAATGATAGAGATATTGAGATTCAATTGTTAAGGGAACAGGATGCAATGCGGAAGGATTTACTTATGAAACATCAGCTTGATCAACAAGTTGAGGTAGGAGAAGGAGAACCTCCGCATAACTCTGGTGGTAACCTTTGGGTTGTCCATTCTGCACATCAATGCCCTATGGAAAAGAGACATTCTCATGCAATCAATAAGGATAATCAAAGGATTAGGAAAGTAATTCCAATCGGATCCGTCCAACAGGAGCATAAAGGCCAGATGGAGGAGTCTAAATGAGGAGGTTTCAGTAGCAAGCGAGGGGGGAAGGCCTCGAGATAGGGAACATACCTTTGAACACATACCCAAGCGAGAAGAAGGACTAAGGAGAAAGTTGAAAGAGTTCCAAGCTCGGGTAGATAGGATGTATGACAAGAAAGGGATGGCTACAAGATACAAGTACTTTTTGCTATTCACCGATGAGATAATGCAAGAACCCCTCCTAAGATGTTGACAAACTCCTAAGATCATTTTGACTCTTATAATAGGAGCTCAGATCTTATGTGAACATCTTGATGTTTATTGATCCAAGATGTGTCTATAAGGTACCTCAGATGCTATCTTATGCTGAGGGTTCCCCAAAATCCTCATAGGCACAACCTTGGATTGGTTTAAAGAGTACAAAAAAAGATATATAAGAAGTTTTGATCAATTTGCACACCTCTTTTTGAACAAATTTGAAAACCAAAAGAGAATCCTAACGACAAGAACTCACTTGCTGACTCTCAAACAAAGACTAAAAGAATCCCTTCTTGACTATGTGGATAGGTTTAAGAGGGAGACTATTGGGATTCATGGGGCTATGGATGACAGACAAATCCTAGATTGACTATGTGGATAGGTTTAAGAGGGAGACTATTGGGATTCATGGGGCTATAGATGACAGACAAATCCTAGATTTCCAAAGTGGAGTCAAGCCTAGAATGTTCTCATTTGATCTTAACTTGAGGTCATCCACCCTAAATGAACTCTTTATGATGCGTATCGTAGAGACAAAGAATTCGCTCAAGCCGCTGAATAGGAAAGGTGAAAGAGAGAGTTTAGATGTGAAAATGGAAAGAAGAGGAAAGCTAGTGGAGGGACTAGTGGGGCAGAACCTCTAAAAAAAACCAATGTAAGGGATAGGTTATTTGTAACCGTCCTTTATACGAGGAGTCTCGACTCTCATAAAGTTTATATCCCAATCAGTGCTCAACTTTCACGCATTTTGGCTATAATTGATAAGGAATCTATGTCAAATGGCCTGGGCCCATAAGGAGTGACTCGAACTGGCGCAATAAAAAGTGAGAACAAGTGGTGCTACTTTCACTAGAATCATGGACATGTGACCAATGATTACGTTTTCCTAAAAAAATTAATTGAAGATTTGTTAAGAAGGGATTACTTTAAATAATTCTTCCAAGGGTTAGATAAGGGAAGGTCATCTCAACCCCAAACTCAGAACTTGGACAAAGCAGACTGAGGTTCGCCTCGAGGAGAAAGAGTATCAGGGGTGGGAAACCAAGTGAGAATCATCATTCATTTTATCTCTGGTAGAGCAACAAATGATGACTCTGCGTCATCCACAAGTCCTATGCTTGTCAAATCAACTTGGTCCAATCTAACATGAAGAGACTTAGGTTGTGTCAAAACATAATTCACACCGCGGATAAGGTGAAACAAGTAATTCACACTCATAATGATCCTTGTTAGCAGCCTTACCTGTTACAAATTGTAATGTGAATAGAACTTTGATTGATAATGAAAGTTCATTAGATATTCTTTTAAAACCCATGACTTCACCCTTGGCCAGTTTTTTTCGAAAAGTGGTTGAACCACTTGGATACATTACCTTTTCTGTCATGTTTGGAACATCTCCTCAAGATATTCAACTCATTGTCGACTTTGCAGTCACCAAAGCCTCTTCACCTTACAATGCCATTATTGGCCGACCTACTATTGAAACACTTGGTATTGTCCCTCTCATCATATAAAAATGAAGTTTCTAATAGAGAACGGCATGGGAGAGATAAAATGAGATCAAGTAGTGGCAAGACAATGCTACATAGTTTCATTGAAATTAAAAGGAAAGGAAGTCGTTCCAAGTTACAATGCTCAACTCTTAGAAGAAAAAGAGGAGCTCAACCAAAAGGGTAAACCAGTCGAGAAACTTGAAGAAGTACTCTTAGATGAAAATGACCTTAACAAAGTAGTAAAAGTAGAAAAGTCCATCCCGGGGGACATAAAAAAAAACCTCATCTCTTTACTTAGGAAATTCAAAAATCTTTTTGCGTGGGATCCTTAGACATGATGGGAATTGATCCAGATATGGTTGTGCATTCCCTTGATGTAGACCCTAGGTTCAATCAAACCCATCATCCAAAAGAAAATGAATTTTAGAAAGGAAAGAAGCCAAGCAGTGAAGATGGAAGTAAACAAGTTCTTGGAAGCTAAAAAAATAGAAGAGATCTAATATCCCAAATGTCTTGGTAATATAGTCATGGTGCCGAAACTTGGAACTAAGTTTAGAGAATATGTGTAAATTTCACTAGTTTGAACAAGACTTGCCCTAAGAATTGCTATCCTATGCCTCACATGAATACCATAGTAAATTCAACCTTCAGGTTTGAGATTATGTCTTTTTTGGATATATACAAATGATATTATCAAATCTTTTTGAATTACAAAAATCAAGCTAAGACCACCTTCATCACGGATCCGGCACTTATTGCTTTTGAGTAATACAATTTGGTTTAAAAAATACCAGAACCACTTACCGAAGGATAGTGGATAAAATGTTTGCAAATCAATTTGGGAGGAATCTAGAGGCTTACATAGATGATATGTTTGTTTAAAGTAAGTTGAAAGAAGACCATATAGAGGACATTCGGAAAACCTTCACTACTATACGGAAGTTCAAAATGAGGCTTAACCCAAAGAATTGTGCTTCGAAGTTTGTAGAGAAAAGTTTTTGGGTTACATGGCAACTCAAAGAGGGATTGAAACTAGCCTCAAAAAAATCAAAGCCATTCAGCTAAACATGGAACCTCACAAGAAGGTAAAAGATATTCAAAGGCTAACGGGGCGTCTTGCTACTTTAAACCATTTTTTATCCAAATGCAGTGATCGGAATTTGCATTTCTTCAAGATCTAAGAAGTTTCAAGAATTTTCAATGAACAGAAGAGTGCTGGAAAACTTTTGAGGAGTTGAAGTAATATTTGACTTCTCCTCCACTTCTAATTAAACCGAACCTAGAGAAACTCTTTACTTATATTTGGCTTGTTCGTCGACTACGATGAACGTCGTTCTCATCAAAGAAGTGGACAAGGTCCAAAAACTGGCATACTATGTGAGTAAAGTATTAAGTGACTCGGAAACTCGGCATCCTACCACTAAAAAATTGACCTTAGCTTTAGTGATGGGGGCAAAAAAGGTTAGACCTTACTTCCTAAGTCAGCCTATTGTGGTTCTTACAAACCATCAACTCAAGTTTGTCCTCTTGAAACCTGAGGTCTCAATAAGGTTAGTAAAATGGGCAATACCTTGAACTCAGCGAGTATGACATCCGATTTAAACCTTGAGTAGCATTAAAGCACAAACTTTAGTTGATTAATCCTAGAAGGGGTAGAAAAAGAGAGCGTAGAAGAAGCAAGTAAGGAGAAAATTCAAGAGGTGTCTACCCTCTTTCGAGAGGCAAGTCATAAGCTTACCTCTATAAAAAATGCATTTGGTGGAGCAAGCAATGCCGAAGGGTATGGCGCAGGCATTGTTCTTACCTCTCCGGAGGGATTCAAGACAAGCTATGCTATAAGGTTTGAATTTCAAGTAAGTAACAACGAGGTCGAGTATGAAACCTTAGTCTCTGGACTTAGGCTAGCTTAAGAGTTGAAGGTCAAAAACTTGTTAGTAAACATAGACTCGAATTTTGCGATTCAACAAATCAAGAGAGACTATGAAATAAGATAGCCATCCCTACAGTTTTACTTAAGAAAGGTGAAAGACTTGATTTCAAACTTGAAAAAATTTGACATAGTACATGTGACTCGACTTCGGAGGAAACAAGTGCAAGATTAGTGCACTCCAAAGTATTAAAAAAAGTGTTCTTGGAGGTTCTAAAGAAAAGAAGCATCGATCATTGGAAAGTCACAGATATCAATTCTACTCCAAATTGGATGACCTAGATCATTCAATACTTGAGAGAAGGAAGATTACCCGAAAATAAGATTAAAGCTCAAAGGATAGAAAGAAGGTCGGTAAAATACTTGATCAATGAAAAAACTTTGTATTGAAGGTCTTACTCAATGTCTTATTTCCGATGTTTAAGTTCATATGAAGCTCAATATGCTTTGGCTGAGGTGCATAAGGGGATTTGGGGACATCATGTTAGAGGAAGAGCACTTACTCAAAAGGTGCAAAGACAAGGGTACCATTGGCTAATAATGTTAGAGAATGCTATGGATTATATGTGAAAATATGATAAATTTCAATTCCACTCCAATCAATCTTGCCATTCGGCAGAACAATTTACTCCAATTCTTACCGCTTGTTCCTTTGCTATGCAGTGGGGCATAGATATCTCGGGTCATTTTCCAATAGCTCCGGCAAAGAAGAAATTTATGGTAGTAACCATTGACCATTTTACCAAATGGGTTGAGGCCGAGGCCTTGGCAAGCATTACTCATCAATAAATCATAAAATTCTTTGGAAAGAATGTTATATGTCGTTTCAGAATACCCAAGGCACTTGTTTTGGACAACGGCTCGTAATTCTAATGAACACCATTCAAAAAGTTTTGCTAAGACCTGGGCATAGAGCAATGCTTCTCTTCAGTGAGCCATCCCCAAAATAATGGTTTAGTAGAAGTAATTAATCGCACTATTCTTGAAGGAATCAAGAAAAGACTTGATGATGCTAAGGGAAAATGGGTTGAAGAGCTTCTAAATGTTTTGTTGTCATACTACACTACCTACAAGAATGCTACTAAAGATATTCTTTTCAACTTCACTTATAGGACCGAAGTGCTCATAACCGTTGAAATTGGTATGCCTGGTTTCCATGTATACTAAGATAAGTAACTTCAATTTAGAGATAAATGAAGAAGGGTTTAGATCTAATCTTGACTTACTCAAGAAAAAAAGGGATAAGTTATATTTCAAAATGTAATCAAATAAGCAAAGGGTTACTCGCTACTACGATCAATAAGCCTGAGGTAAAAGGTTCTGAGTAGGAGATTAGGTTATAAGGAAAACGGAGGTGAGCCAACCGCAAACTTGTGGAAAGCTCTAGACAAATTGGAAATGTCCTTATGAAGTAGTTGAAGCATATCTAATGGAGCTTACAAACTAAAAGCCAAAGATAGGAAGATTTTTTTCTCCCATTTGGAATGCTTAGAATTTGAAGAAGTTCTATTTTTAACCTTTCTTTGTTTTGTTTAAGTTTTTTGATATGTCCTAAGCCAAGTAACGCCTTCCGAGGTGAAACAAATTTAGATAACTTGTAAATATTCCCTTTTGCTTTCAATGAAAGTTTCAAAGTCTTTTGCCCATGTAATTGCATAGTAACATATGTGGAATAACTCTCCTATCCACTCACCCAACCCTTAGGTATGACGCATCCTCTGGGATACAACGATCCTTCGGGGTTACTTACTTTCTCCGGGGAACAAAATCAAATGCCATTCTCCGAAGTCAGCGTAACCCTCTCGAGGGAAAATGACAAAGTCTTCCTATGGGTAAGGCTTGCATCATTTACCTAGGAGAGTTGTGCCTAAAGTAAGATTGGTATCAAGATTAAAACCTTACCTAGGTGATTTGGGCCGGTATTACCCCTCTGGGGGTGAAATAAGTTTTTCCTTAGAGAAGAACTTTCTTGGTTAAGTATGCTCAAATGAGCAACCATAACCCTTCCAGGGGTGAAAACTATAATTTGCCTAGGAGATTTGTGCCTATAATAACCTTAGTCCCAAGACTAAGGCCTTACTCTTAGGAGACTTGCGCCTAGTTTTACCCTTTTAGGGGAGTTGAAAATAAGGTTTTCTTTGGAAAAGAATTTTCTTAGTTATGTTCAAAAAAGTTACCATAGCCCCCTTCTAGGGATGAAAACAAAACATATCTAGGAGATAAGTGCCTATGGTAACTTTATGCCCAAAATTAAGGTAAACATAAGAGAATTGCGCCTAAACTAACCTTGGTACCAAGACAAAGCTTACCCCTCTAAGGAAAAAAAAAATAATTTGTACCTAGGTTGATCTTGGCACCAAGATTGAGACTTATCCTTCCAGAGGCAAAAAAATTACACTTAGGTGTGTTTGGTGAGCTATAAATTATTTTCGTTGGGAAAATATTGTACATGAAAAAAAATTTCAAGAAAAACACATCATTTTTCCAATATTTTCAAGTGTTTGGTTTGATTAGTGGTTTAAAATCTTTTTCTGGATCCTGATAACCATAACCATTAAAAAATATGTTTCAAATAACTTATGGCTTCTTTCTATCACTACCTCCGCCTTCTCGAATCCCGCCACTACACCGTCACTAGCACTACCATAACCGCCATCACTGTCATCGCCACAACCACCACCACCACCACCATCCACCACCACCACCCCCACCATCCTTCCAACCTTGTTCCATAACTCCTTGTGCATCTCAAATGAAAAATCTAAAGAAGCATCCTCCAACAAAATCTCCTAAATTTAGCCCTTTCTCCTCCACATCAATTTCTTAATATAATTGTTGGAATTATCGCCAGAATCAATATAATCGATGGTGCTGAGGAAGACATCAGAATCTATGGTGCCGATGGAGACAAGCTTCGAGTGATGTTGTCAGAATCAATAGAATCAATAGTGTATAAGGAGACACCGGAAACGATGGTGCAAATTAAGCGAGCTTCAAGTGAAGTTCAGGACCACCGAGAATAATTTTGAGCTTTCGATTTCTTCATGGAGGTTCACGCTGTAGTCGATAGTCATTGTAGTAGCGGTTTTAAATTTGGCAGTATGATTAAGATGTGCGCTTCATTAATTGGTAAATAACTTCAATAACTTTTTATTGGAATTCAATTTACACCATATGATGCAAAATGTTTTCTAAAGTGGAAAAAAATTTCGATCATTTTTGGAAGCCAAACATCTAAAATGTTGGAAAATGTTTTCTGGAAAATGACTTCAGTCGAGACAAACAGACCCTTAGTGTAAATTTGGTATTAACCCTAAGGCTTACTCTTTGGGGGCGAGAAAATTTTACTTGAACATGAAGACACTGACTCGATGAAACAAGTTAGTCACTTGAACGATGTTCAAGTATGTAAGGGAACAAAGGCGTATGGAAGAACATTTGAAGCCAGACAAAAGCACAAAGTAGCAAAGGAAAGAAGCAATATCATATATAGATGGAAAGTATAATATAGGTAGAGTTGGTATAAGGAAAATTCCCAACTCAAAGCCCAATAACAAGTGGAACTAAAAAAAGGAGATAACATAATACTATCCGAAAGTAGGAACTCATACATATAAGAAATTCGAGTTCTAAGGTATCCAAAAAGAGAGAATAGCTAAGCTAAGTTGGTAGTATGGCGGAAGTGCTCATTTAATCTCTCCATCTCTCCTCGACAACTTCTGAAATAGTATAGCTCGTATTTAGTGATGTCCACGGTTCCGGAACTGTAGGTTCTAGTTACGAGAAAAGGTGGAATTGGAACCAGCAATTCTGGACGGTTCCCTGGTTTCGTCCAGTTCCCCGGTTTCGGTCCCAATTCTGATTTCGAATTTTTAAAAATAAAAAATTAGAAATTATAATACTAAAAAAATCAATACAAGTTAATTTAAACAAAAACTTATATTTTATTTATATGTCGATTGTAGATTTTGTTTTTAGAAAAAAAAAAAAAAGTATTCTATTACATTATTTATTGAACTATTAAAAATTGAAGTAAAGATACATTTTGACTAATCTATAACTAAAAGATAATTTAAAGAAAAATTAAATGTATCAGTTACATTGGCCTATAAGACTATAATATGCTAAGGTCATTAAGAATTTCTTCAACGTCCAAGTTTGTTCTACTTGAAAAAACAACTATAGTACTCTTATCACTCTCGTTCATATCTGCAGATTCAGTTTTAATCTCGATCTCCTGATCCTTTATACTCGCATCGTACCAATTTGCTAATAATGCTAGAATCTTCAAATGGTTGGAGCTCAATTGAGACCGTTTCTCATCCAAAATGCTTCCACCTGCACTGAAAGTTTGTTCGACCGCTACAGTTGATGCTGGTGTTGCTAAAATCTACTTTGAAATAAGAGAAATGATAGGGTAAACTTTTGACTTATTACCCCTCCATTCCAGTACCGAAAATTCTTTGCCTTCTACTAAGTCCTGGCTATCATCATCTTAGAATTCAAAAGAAGTAGTTAGATAAATATCAAATTCCGTACTATTAGCGCCACCCTTTGACCTTTTCAAAGTATGTAATATTTTGTTAGATGGGGGAATATTTATAGTACTAGTAGTACTAGTAGTATTCTGTGGACTACTACTAGCACTATTATCACTACTACCTGCACGAGTGGAACTTGAACTTGATAATCACTATAAAATGTACGAATACACTTTTGGTATAGCAAGTATAGAGTCATTTCAACAACTTTAATTGGATCTACTACATTGTCTTTAAAAATAATATATTCTGACATTTTATTTATTATAGTATAATATGCTTCCAAATATTGCATCAAACCATTAATTTTAACATGAGGATCTAAAACAGAAACAATGAAATAAATAGGTGGAATATGATAATAATAATAATTAAGTCATTTTTGTAACATATCAATAACAACACTTTGCAAATAATATCATTTACACTATCTTCTAAAATACTAACTATATCATATGCTTGGGGTATAAATAAATGAGACGTAGAAAAATAAACACGAGATAAAGTACAAGTGGCAGTTTTAAAAACATGCAAAACTTCTACCATTTTTCTACAAGTTTCTCATAGACTAGGATGTAAGTCAAAATTACTAGGATATCTATTTCTAAAAAATTCGTATAATAAATCATTATATTTTAAAGAATTATTAAATAAATTATAAGTTGACTTCCAACGATTAGGAACATCATGAATAAATTCTATTTTTTTAGGTTTCCTTCATTTCTCAATACAAAATTTAGCCCATTCTTTCATATTTTTGAATGACCAATTAGGTAGTAATTGCATCCTTAATAGGTTCAATCGAAACATTAAGTATTCTCAAATCATCTTGAACACTTAAATTTAAATTGTGACGTACGCACCTAATATGAAAAAAATTTACCACCTACTTGTGGCTCACAATAATTTTTTAAATCTCTAATTGATACAATATTATTAGTAGCATTACCAAAATTGATTGAAACAATTTTATTTACCAAACCATATCCGTCTAAATTCTCTTTAATCATATTATTTATATTTATAGCTGTGTGACTTTCATTAAATATATGAAAAGCAATTATCTTTTTTGCATAATCTAATTATCATCAATCTAATGAGCAGTTACACCCATATAAGAATTTCTATTCCAATGATCACTCCAAATATCACTTCAAATTGAAATACGACCTTTTAATTTTGAAAAAATATCTACCAAAATCTTTTTTTAGTTCTTTATAATATTTTAAAATTTCACGTGTAAAAGTTGTTCTAGGCATACGTTTAACTTGTGGATTCACATACGTTTGTTGAAAATGTACATTTCTTTTTTTCACCAAAACTAAATGGTAAATGTTCTCCACAAACAAAATTAATTAATCCAATTTTATATTGTTGATCAAAAAATATAAATATAGGATTAGAGGATGAAAATGCGTACCCGGGTATTTAAAATTGCATCTTGTCAATGCCAAATTCCATCAGATATTTTTTCATCAAGGGCTTCGCTAGTGTTCCGTATCCGCTCCCTTTTTTCCAACCATAGCTATCCTTGTAATAATTACACACTCCATTGGTAGGATCCTTCATTATCTAATTTTTTTATCAAATGTTTCGTAAACATTTCAGTCTTTGGAGCCTTAGAAATAGGAGATTTTGCTGATTTACTTCCACAACCGAGAGTTATTTCAACATCATCTCTAAGATTAATAAAATTTTTATTAGAATTTTGACTATCACATTAGAAAATAGTAATTTGAACTTTTGAAAAAAATTATTATAAAAAATAACTAATAGAATTTATGAAAATTAGAGAAAATATATGACACTTGAAAATAGTATAATAAGAAAGAAATTGAAATTATAAATATATAGACAATATTAGAGATTATGAAAATTTTGAGAGTATGTGAGACAATGAGAGGGATTGAGTTGAGAGTATTGTGTGTTGAAAATAGTAGGAAGAAGGGGTATTTATAGATAAATTTTGAAAATTAAAAAAAAAAGAAAAAAAGAGGGAAAGCATCTTATGATCGTTTCCAATGTCCATAAGCCATAAGTGAAGGCTGCCAAGCATACCAACAGTCAAGGGACCGTTGGTGTGTCAGCTATGGCAATAGTCACACACCAACTGTCACGCCCCCAAAACGGGACAATGACACGCCGCACCTCGGGATCACCCCAAGCATGCAAGGCATAGTACAAGAGCAATATACAAACCATAATACCTGTCATTAGACCTCAAAACTCTCCATCAATACAAGACCACAAAATATATTCAACAGCCATATCCATAACAATCCACAATAACCAAATCACAGTCATATACAAACAATAAACCACAATCCCACAATAGTCAGAAATTCAATCACAAGAAGAATCTAACAAGTCCATAGGCACACAGGCCTAAGTATAAAAACCAACCTCACACTAGGATGATAAACAGGAAAACACTATCTCCAATAACTGGGGTCTGTACTATAATCCCCTCCCTGATCAGCACTCGACTCAGGACCTGCTAACGTCTCCTGTTGGTCCTCAACTGTAAACATAGGAGAAAATAATAACGGATTAAGCACATCGTGTCTAGTAAATAACATCTAAACCTAATTATAGATAACAAGTACAACAATCAGTACAGGGAACAATATACGAAACATTATCATTCTTTAAAATGCAAATGTCAGCCAATGAGCTCATGGTTCACAAAAGTCTTCCCAGCACTGGATCCAGGTCTACCTATTATCCGCCCGAGTAGACGTAAGGAATAACGGAGTGTCTATCACTTGTCTTCCCGATAGACTAGGTATAACATTTACGAAGCAGAGTACTCAGTATATCATTTCATTCACTCACTCATAGCCAAGTCCACTAAAGTGACCCATTGAACTCTTCACAGAAATCATTCATTAACACATAGTACAATAATGAACAATTGATACATTACAGAACAAACATAAAATTTATGAACGTACTTACCTTATAAATATTAATCGAAATAAATATACTTACCTTAATATGAATTATTCTATGATTACAATACCAATCATATACAGGGTATCGATAAAAAAGTGTAAACGTTACTTACCTCGAAAATCGATTTCGTAGATGTATCCTAATTTCGACGATCTAAAACTCTAATCTCAAATCACCTAAATCAGGAGAGTGTTATACCATTAGGATAAAAATTGAGATAGGGATTTACTTTTGAGCATCACCCAAAATCTCAAATTAGTCATTAATTGAACATAAAAGAGTAATGATTGACTGTAATTAAATTTGTGAAAATAAGATAAAAATCTAAGAATTAGGGTTTATAATTTTAAATATCTCACTAGGTTAAGAATTGTCAAAACCCTAATTCAAATCTCACAAAAACAATAGTTAAAAATTCATTTCAAATCATAAATCCAGTCCCAATAGCTTATAAACATATTTGGTAATCAAATCAATTCATAAACAACAAAATTAAACAAATTAATTTCCTGAGGAACTTGAAATTTAATATAAAAATCATACAGATCTGGAAGTAAAACTTACTTTTGAATTTGGATTAAAGGTCTACGAGAATTCCTGAATCACCAATTTGATTTGGGAGTAAATTTTCAAAACTAATAATGGATTTTGAAGATTTGGTAAAAAAGGATTTAGAAAGTTTGGTTTCTGGAGCTTTTGCTAAAGTTTGGAAGACAAAGGATAAATGAATCAAGATTCCTCACAGGTAAGTTTTAATAACTTTTGCGAATTTGTACTTTAGTCCCTCAAATTTTGTAAAATCTATACTTTGACCCAAAAATTTTAGAAAATGTTTAAAAAGGGTAAAATGAGTATTTAATATTTAAAAGGGATATTAATGAGTATTTAAAAGTATAAAATCAAATGCAAAAATGTGTAAAATGATTAGAAAAGTCGGGTATTACACCAACAGTCATTTTAACCCTTCTTAGGTTTTTTTTTTTTTTTAATTCACCTGGTTCTAGTTCCAGAATTGCCGGTTCTGATTCTAATTTTGGTTCCAAAAAATAGTGAACTAGAACTAGAACCTTGTATGCGATTTTGGTTCCGATTCCTAGAACCGGATTGGACGTTTCTGGTTTCGATTCTGAAACCGTCGATTTTTATAACCAGAACCCGTGGTCATCCTTACTCGTATTAATTCCAATGAACATTACTCCATCCTTAGTCGGAGCCCCTAATATACTAGGGTGAAAGTGGTAGGAAAAGTTATGCCTTGAAGCAAGTCATTAATATATAAGTTTGGATATTTTTTCTTCACATAAGATAAGACAATTAGACGATCATAACCCTTGTCGAAGAATCTAATGTTACTATCGTCCACCAAACCTTAAAACTCAAGGTTGGCCGGTAGTCTACCAAGTGCCTCTTCAAGCAATCTCAGTAGCCCTGCGAGTCAAAGAGTCAAATATCGTCACATCTTTGTTCTTCTTCTCCATAATTCTAAGTTCTTCTTTGTGTGAAAATTGAAGCTATTTCTTCTCTCCCTTATGAGATTCTTGAATCTTTTTTATCTCATCCTTCAACTTGGTGATTTCTTCAATATGCTTCTTGTTATACTCGAAAGAAGCACACAAAGCCTTGAAATGCTTATTTTTTGTTATTATCGCCTCTTTAAGCTTGATCACATAATCCGAAAATTTTGCTAGATGATGCTCTTGGGCTTGATGCAAATGGTTTAAAATTGGAGTTAAAATGTTTTCCACCGGGAATTTTTTGAATTTTGAATTTTTGGCTCTGGTCAAAAATTCACCGGCTCTAACAAAAGTACTAATAAAAAATCACTACTGCTATATTTATACTCTTAACCTTGCAAAACGCAACTGAGAGTAAGAGACAAATGATGATACGTAATTATATGAACCTATGATACATGGACACGTAGCTTGATAGTCAATTAATCCCAAGGGAGTATCAGTCATTTTGGTGTAAGAGTGCATTTATATAAAGTGACAAATACAAAGTGACAAATAAAAGCCACTGATGTCTCACAAAATCTAAAAAAGAAGGAAAGAAATTCGACTGAGAATCTAAAATTAGAGGTATCGTGATTTGATAAGATCTGGCCAGATGAAGTGGTTTTGATAAAGTGGCTAAAATTTGTGACTTTGTAAATAATTGTTCCTAGTATAAGGGTGCATTTATACGAAGTGACAAATACAAAGTGACAAATAAAAGCCATTGATATGTCACTAGATCCGAAAAAAGAAGAAAAGAAATCTGACCAAAGATCTAAAATCAGAGGGGTCGTGATTTGATAAGATCTTGCTACATGAAGTGGTTTGACAAGTGACTATGAATTATTTTATGTGACTTTGTAAATAATTATCCTTGGTGTAAGAGTACGTTTATACAAAGTGACAAATAAAAACCACTGATGTGTCATTAGATCCGAAAAAGAAGGAAAGAAATCTAGCCGATGATCTAAAATTAGAGGAATCGTGATTTGATAAGATTTTGTCACATGAAGTGGCTTTGATAAGTTGTTATGAATTTGTGACTTTGTAAATGATTTTTCTTGGTGTAAGAGTGCATTTATACAAAGTGATAAATAAAATCTACTAAAGTGTCACTAGATCCAAAAAATAAGAAAAGAAATTCGATCGAAAATCTAAAATCAGGGAGTAAAAATTACTACTACTATAAATGACCAATTCTCAAGGTTAGTTGACACTTACATTTTCACAATCACAATTCATTTCTAGCTTTCATTTATTAATTTTCTCTTGTTATACAACTATTGATCTGAGTGTCGAAACTTCCCTCTGAAGACTTCCCTCCCTCATATTTTGTTCTTCACGTATTTTTCTCGTGATGTTTAAGTTCAGTGCATGACGTCAACCTAACTTTAGAGTATTTTCAGTAATTGGACAAAATTTAAACTATACTTTAGACTTAGAATTTAAGACCTTGATGCTATAATTTTTACGCATCAACAAATTCCATCTGAATGCAAGCTGTGGTAATTAGCCAATGATTGGCACTGATATTTTTTATGATACTATTTAGCACTCCAAATTTCACTCGTCGAAGCATCTCTATTTTAGAGTTCAAGGTATTAAGTAATTATTTGGTTGCCTCAGATTTGAGGCTGAAGAACAACACACATGTGCTATTATGGCTTATGACTGAAGAATCAGTGGATTTAGCAAGGAGTTGACAGACTGTTTCAAGGACTACGAAAGAGGCCAACAATTTCCTATTATGACTTGCGACTTATGATAGATGGAGAATTTGACAATGAAATATAATTTAGGCGCAATCAAATATTTCACTTATGGTTTATTGGTCATAAATTAAAGTCATTATGTATAGTGAGAGGTGGTGGGATTAAAGACCAATAATATATATATATATATATATATATATATATATCATAGATAGAGAACCAACTGTCAAATAAAAATGGTAGTACAATGCAATAATGCAATAATAGACTTGAAAGACTCCAAAGTTTTCAGTCTTCGCCAAATACATACATAGGAAAGAAAAACAAAAAACAGAGAAATGGCATAGATGGGTCCTGTGAAAGGACATCCAATTGTCCAAAATTACTCATGGTGGATATTAAACTAAGAAATTCTTATAAACGCCTGCAAATGGTCATCCCATCGCCGGAAGCAAGTTGACAAATCTGGACATCTAGCATGTCTAGCAAGCAATTAATTAAACTCTTTTATGTAAGGCAGGGATTCCTTCACTATCTCACGAACGGATTCTTCTGCTTCAACTACAGATCCCTGCCACAGTGTGTTATCATACACAATTATCCCACCAACCTTCACCAATTTCAACATCTGCTCATGATATTTTGCATAATTCACCATACTCTTTGTCAGCGTCAACGAAAGCGAAATCAAAGCTATCATGTTCATTAGCCTGCACCATTCACAACCCAAAAGAAATCAAAACCATACAGAGAAGATTAGCACTGATTCCTGCACAAGAATGACAGGCAGAAATCGAAAAATGGTTCTAACTATGATCGATTATAGCATATAGCATAACATAGTGAATAAATATTTGATCATTTGTGTGCAATTAAACATAGCAAATATTGTTATGCTCACATCTTCCAGGAGTTTATCCAGCACTGGATGAGCCACAGAGTTGATGAAATTGATTTTGTGTTCAACTCCAGCTTTTTTGATAAATGGTAGTCCGATGTTATACGCCTCGTGATCCGTGTCAATGGCTATAATCTAAAATTAATAATAATAATCATGTCGTGATAACTTATTTAAGTATTTTGAATCAGTAATTTAAGATCAAATAGGAGTTAAGTATTAAGTCAAATAGTGCCACCAATAAATGATCGCAAACCTTGCTTTATCATCGTTGGGAATGGTAAGGGCAGTGAGGATTAGGGAGTATCCAGTAAAAACGCCAATTTCAATAGTCTTTTTTGCGTTTGTTATCTCTAATAGCAAGGACAGCATCTGACCCGCATCAGGGTCGGTTCCTATGAATTCCCTGAAAAATTGGACTAGTATTAGAAAGTACTCCGTATGGATAGTGTGTGTTATTCACTATTTTTTAAATAAATTTTAAACACGAATAATTTTTTATATCTCATATATGAATTTTTCAAAAAAAAAATTTATTGCAATTGTTAATTAAATAATATTTTAAATATATACTAAATAATGACATCACTCACAATGGATGAGTTGCAGTGGCAGCCCTTAGTTCTTTGAGTATTTCTGGTTCGCGTGGTATAATTTAGCAAACCTGGTATAATTTAGGACTGCGTAACAATCCCTTATTTCTCATTTTGTTCTTCACAGAGACCGAGAAGCTATATATTATGTCTTGGTTGCATTGCACTAGCTAGGAGGTAGATGTATTGTATATATAAGCTGTTTTAAACCCAAAGAAAGAAAAAAAGAATTAAAATGGTATGGAAATATAAGCTGCAGATGGGAAATAATTTATGACTATAGTCAAAGAAATAATTTCTTTTATATATTTTTCTTAGAACAAATTTAATTGTGATGAGTATGTTTTTGCTAATAAACAATGGGTACTGTTATTGTCAGAGCATATTCTATTCTGTTAGAGCAATTTTTCTCTAACTGACAATACTACCCCATTATTTACTTCAATTACTTAAAACGTTCATCAGCCGCCTCCCTTTTCTGATTGATTGACTTCCTTGATGGATTTCTAAATCCATGGTTAAAACCTCAGATTTTTGTGAGCTAAAACGTAAATGGTGGTTGTATACTTCTAAATTGTATTCGTCTACATATCCATCTTAGGTTGTCAAAAGAATGGTAAATGTTGTTGTATTATCGCCTACATGAAAGTTTTTAGGTAGTTAAACAACAAATGTCGATGAGAATCTGTGTTGTACTTGAAGAGAAAGAGATGCAGAGAGGTTGAGCTGTTGACGAGGGAAGAAGGGAAGAAAGAGAAGAAAAATGTGGATTTTACATTAAGGGTAATTTTGTCAGTTAAATCAAAATTACTCTGGCAATAACAGCGCCCATAAACAATTTCATTTGAAGAGATGTTTGTTCGGTTTCTTTTCTTTATATATAGATGATCAAAGATCTTAACACAGTAACAGTTTATTAATTTATGGAAATCTCGAATTAATTCAATTTTATATATGGGTTGCCTCAAATATATTCAAATCAGTAAATTGTTGAGAAACAGTACAAATCAGATTGCAAAATTTAGTCAATTAGCCAGCGAATATGCAATACGTATTATGAATGAATGATGGTATTGGGTCAGAACTAATTCTTTAAATAATATTTTTTTAAACACGCTTAGTAACTGTATTTTTGAAAATTTAATAAAATATTATTTTAAATTATATCTCATGACCTTGCACAAGGTTAGCCAAACAATTTCAGTAATTGTTATAAGGAAAATACTACCATAGACCCGATTTTTGACTCCACCTGTAAATTCTGCGGTCAAAATTAAATTTTATAGAATCTTGCTTACATCAGCTTATGTCATAAATTTCATAATATTTAATTCACACCACAAGATCTATAAATGTGGCCAAAAATTAGGCCTACCTGTATTTCCCTTATTATAAAGATGTACTCAAAGAATCAACCCTCCAAGGATCATAATCCCAACAATATTACTCATATAAGAGAAGAATAAAATATTAGAGAATTCTACAGTCCCTCTTAGAAAACCATTTCTTTAATTTAAGAACTTGTACAGTACAAGCTTTTTAAACAGATGATGTTGTACTGTATAAGCATTCAAAGTATAAGGGAATGGTTCCCTAAAAGAGACCATAAAATTTTCCTAAAAGGGACTATAAAATTTTCCTAAAATATTTGTCATTAGACTGTCCAATAATAATAATAAATAAATAAAAAAGACTGAATTTAATACTTTTGAGTTTTGACAAGTTGGTTTCCGAGGAATTTTTTTTTTTTTCAAGAATTCAATAATTAATATCTAGTCATACCCTCGTATGAAGGAAATTCCCCTTGATATAAATAGGAGGTAACGTGACTCAAATCAAAAGAAGCTGGATGGTATCAAAGCATGAGTATTTTGACTCAATAGATTAGAGTAAAAAATTATTGAGTCAAATTCACATTTAAAAATGTTACATTAGTTATTAAAACAAATTTTGTGTGGTCTAATGCACGGATGAGATGAAATTGAGTTAGTGATATTAAACCATGCTTGTTGATATTGGATCTCGATTTTGTAATGATGCAAATCCTACAATAGGATAAATGTAATTCTTCGTTCCGTTCCCTCCCACATCCAGAGTAGGAGGAAAAATTTATCTATCTATCTACCTAACTATTATTTATTTATACTATTATATATATGTGAGTTATTTCTCTTTATTTTTATTTTTTTAAACTTTTGTTTCTCCCCTCAAACTATAAGTTTCTTCCCTTTTTTGTATTGACTAAAATATCCGCCCTTAATAAAATATAATTTCTAATTCTCAATACAAAACATATGTAAATGTTTCTTCCCTTTTTTGTAATGTCTAAATGTCCACCCTTAATGAAAGATTATTTCCAAATTTCAATTTCAAATAGGAAAGTATATTTAAGTGTTTCCCTACTTTTTTTTGTAATACCTAAAATCCTCACCCTTAATGAAATATAATTTTCAATTCCCAATAGAAAAATATAATTAAATTACTCATCATCTATTCTACCTATTTTTAGAATATAACTATTATTTTGGCATAAATACATAATAAGATGAAAGATTTTTATTCGTATCTCTTAAATATATATTTCAATTAAAATTTCAAAAAATAGAAAAAATGAATTATATTTATTAATAAAGATTGTATAATTTATTATAAAAATTATAATTAAAATCACATTTATTATAAAAATATTATTATAATTTCCAATTCCCAGTAGGAAAATACAATTAAATTACACATATCTGTCATCTATTCTACCTATTTTTTAGGATACAAACACTTATTACGACATAAATATATAATAAGACGGAAGTTTTAATTTGTATAAAAATATTTATTATAATTAAAATTTCAAAAAATAAAAATGAATCTAATTAAAATGTAAAGATTAAATTAATCAAACAAAAATTATATCTTATGTATAAAAAATTAAACATATTAAACTAATATATTCTTCATATTACATATAGGTATCACATAGTATATTAAATTCATTATAAAGAATCAAAATAATAATTTGTTTTTTTGTCTTGTTTTAAAATGCATCGAGTACTCATGAAAACTTCCTTTATCTTACTCTAAAATGCACGAAATGCTAATGAAATAAATTGTTTCTTACTTAATTTATTATGAAATTCTTGCATAAATACATAATAAGATGTATATAATTTTAGAGTAGAAAAATCGTTTATATTTAAGCAAAAATAAAATAAAAATATTGATATTTAATTTGTAACTGTTATAGCTTAATAATATATTTTCAAATTGTATTTATACTTTATTCATAATAAAAACAATCTTTTATAACTATTATAAATATTTCAAGTTCACTACAATTATTTTCTTTTCTCTAATTATTCATTCAAGTACGCTCAACCTGAAAAATTTAATTAGATCATTCTCCTCACATACTTTGTATATCGGGTTAATTACATTTTACTCCTTTTTAGTTTCATTGATAATTTAACACCTAACATTATCCTTTGACCAATAAAGTCATGTTATGTCAATTAAACATGTTGACCATTTTACCCCTTATTATATTTTAATTTTTTGTGATCAATTTTGTTTAATAAATAAACTTTTTATAAAGAGAATATTTAATTCATGTAGAATTTGATGAAAAGATACATTGAAGTTGAATTTGGCATTTTTGCTAACCTTTTTGGCTGGGATTAACTTAGTAGAATATATAACACTATTTTCTTATTTCTTTTAAGTCCGTATTACGCTTAATTTAAATTTGTTTTTCTCTGTCCTTCTATATGAAGAATAGAGAATTAACCAAGCAATGAAAGTAAAGTTTAGGAACAAAATAGAAAACTGACAATCTTAAAATATTTGTTAATTTGTATCTCTTTAATAAATTTTAATTACTAAATCTTTATCTTTAATAACATTATTTTATAAAATATTAGTTTAGAGGAACTATTAATGAGTTAGAAACAATATCACTCCATGATACACTGCATATGCTCAAAATATTCTAAAATAATATTCGTGTTTATATGTCAAATACTAAAATTATAACACCAGTTGTTATAGTGTATAACAAAACATTAAAGAAATATTGGTATAGAGTAACTATTGATAAGGTAAAAACAGTTCAACCAAATTGTATGGTTCATGCCCAAAATAGTCTAGAACAATTATTGCAAAACTAACAAGCATACTACATATAAATTTTAGGAATGATAAGATAGAAAAAAATAAGCAAGTAAATACTGCAAAAGACAACAAATTATTGAAATATAATCATACTATTAAGGATAAATACTCTAAAATAATTGCAAATATAGATTGATTTTACATGTTGATTTTGGAAATTACAATGCAATTCTTTACTATTTAGCAAAACAATTAAAATGTAGATTAAATGTTTTGGAAAATAATAAAATGAATTAATAAAAAAAGTATGAAAAATGAAAAAATAAATCCATACACTATTATTATTCTTCATTTTGTTTATATATTTAATAAATGCAAATTTAATTTCATACTAAAATACTATATCAAAATACAATTTTGGAATTAACCACATCAATACTATTCAGGATGAATGGCAAACTTTAGAACATCAATATTATCATAAGGTTAAGAAACATGAAAAATACCAATATATTCTCTATCTGGATACATAATTACTTTACACAATATGTTAAAAATAATTAGAATAGAAATTATAGAAATTACATGTTATTTTGTATGTCTTTAGAATTAAATGTTTTTCATTCGAGTTGTGTGTATTTTAGAGTAATATAGAGGGTTTTTTTTAAGAAGAAAAACTCAAAGTAAGGTAAAAGAAAAAAGTTTTATTTTTACCTTTTGTTTATGGTCTTAATAAATTGTGTGATACATATCTATATTATACGGAACATATTAGTTTAATTTGTTAGTTTTATTATACAAGAAACATAATTTTTATTTGATATCTTTGTTCTTTATACTTAGGTTTATTCTTTCTTATTTTTTGAAATTTTAATTAATCGTTTTTATAATTATCACTATATTATTTAATCTCTTATAAATATTTTCATTAATAAAAGAATTTTGACATGCTTCATCTATTAAATGATACTTGATACTACTTGATAGTGATTTTATCCTTTATGAATGATGAAAAATATATAGATATATCTAAAAAAGCTTCAATATTATGGAAAAAGTCTTCATCTATAATTAATCAAGTTATTGGTGGTGTTGTTATAAAAAATTATAACTTAGGAACTTAAAAGAAAAATAAAAACTATTTTAAATTGGAGTTAACTATATTTTATGCCACCGATAAAGATGAATAAAGAGTTTAGAATTTGGTGGTGACATGTAATTATTAATATTTTGAACTCTTCCATTCATCCTAAATAGTATTGATTGTAATTAATTCCAAAATTATATTTTGATATAGTATTTTAGTATGATATTAAATTTGCATTTATTAAATATATAACAAAATGAAGGTTAATAACAATGTATAGATTTATTTATTTTTTTCATTTTCCATACTTTTTTGATTATTTCATTTTATTATTTACCAAAATATTTAATCTGCATCTAAATTATTTTGCTAAATAGTAAAGAATTAGAAAATAGATGTGTTAATAAATTTATAATTTTTATATATCAGAATTTATTTGATCATTAAATTCAATAAAACTTCTTTTTAATATCAAAATTTTGTTTCAATTTAAATTACAGGACTAATAATCATACATATACAAATTTTATAAGAAAATACAATTATCATACGTTGTTCTCATAAAAGAGAAAATTGATTTAATTTTTGAAGAAAAATAAAATAATTTATTAATGGTCTAACAAATAACAATGTTGAAAATAATAATAATAAAAAAAAAGATAGGTGAAAATAATTACAATGAAAGAGAAAAGATATTAAAAATATATTTAAAATATATAAATCTTGTATAAAAAACTCAACAGGCAAAATTTTTATAGTTGATTATCATTCACTTACTATTCATTTATTTTTTAGAAAATGAATATTTTCAATAAATATATAGAAGTGTTGCACGTGCAAAGCACATGTAATTTTCTAGTTACCTATATATAATGCGAGTTGTTTCTTCCTTCTTTTGTTTCTCCCCTTTTTTGTAATGCCTAAATTACCCACATCTTAATGAAATATAATTCATTAAAAAACATAAATAAATTATCTATCTTATAATCTAACTACTATTTTTTAGAAAACCATCATCTATTTTTAGTCATACAATCATACTTGAGATATATAATTTTTTATTTTTTTTTATTTTTTTGTCCTACATATATACCCTTAATTAAATAGTTATATCTAGGTATATGTCCTTCATGAAGTATAATTAGCCTATCTAAAATATTCTCTATTTAATATAATAAAATTATCTATCTTTTATAATACTACTATTATTTATTATATATATTTTAAATTGTTAAAACATAATTCTTTAGATTTATATGAAAATTTGGGCATAAATGTTTTAAGATGGTAAAAATTATATTTGTATAAAAAAATTTATATTTCATCAAAAATAAAATAAAAGTAGTTTTTATAACTATTATGTATATTCAAATTTTTCTTCCTTACATTAGTACGAAATTTTGGCGTAAATGCATAATAAGAAGGTATAAATTTTTAAGAGTATAAAATTTATTTATACATGAGCAAAAAATAAATAAAAATATTATTTTACAACTCTTATATATATTCAATTATTTATTTTTTTATTTCTAATAAAAACATTCTATTATAAGTATTTTATATATTATTAATTCACAAATAATTATTTTCTTTTCTCCAACTGTTTATTCAAGTATGCTCTTCATCCTGTGTGTAAGCCAATCATTCTAAATTTATATATTTCCATGTGGCAAAAACATTTATAACTATTTTGAGTAAAAATATAAATTTTTTTACTCTATTATAATGTGATTAATCATATATTTATTTTAGTTACAACATTAAATTGTTGCGGTTCAGGATCTATGTATAATAATTAATTTGTTGTTTATCGTAGCAGATAAGTTAAATTGTTGGATCGACTTTCAAATTTATTAGTGTTAGTAGATTCTTTCACTTTAAGTTTACCTTTGCCTTTTTAATATCAAAGTTTTCCTCCATCTTAAAAATCACAAAACTAATAAACGTACAAATAAAAATTTAGTATTTATAAAAGTAAAAAAAAAAAAAAGAAAGTAGAGTATATAACACTATTTTCTTATCTCATTTAAATTTTTTTGTTACGATTAATTTAAAATTATTTTTTCCTTCCCTACATGAAGAAAAAAAAAATTAACCAAGCAATGAAACTAAAGCTCGGTGTGAAATAGAAAACTCAATAACAATTTTTAATTAAGATAAAAGTATTTGTTAATTATATATATATATATATATATAATAGTAATATTTGATTACAAAATCCTTGTCTTTAAGAATATCATTTTGTAAAATATTGGTTTAAGTAACTATTAATGAGATAAAAAATAAATTCAACCCATGATACGATGTAATGCCTAAAATATTTCAAAATAATCATTGTAATACATAAAAAAATTCTACACATAATTTGTGATGCTAATATAGAAACTTAAATAAGTAAGTAATATAGAAATAATACATATTGTGCAAATAAATCATAGTATTAACTACTCTAAGTATTTACTGGTATATATTGAGTTTAAATGTTAATTTTGGAAACTACAATACTAATTGTTGCAGTATTTGATAAAATAATATTGGTTTATATTCGTTATTGATGAGGTAAAAAAGTTCAACAAATAGTACGATGCAATACCAAAACAGTCTAGAATAATCATTGTAAGACCTATAAAAATATTACCCATAAAAAATTATTGGAATGATATACAGAAAAAAATAAGTAGGTAAGTAATATAAAACACAACATAAATTATGAAAATAAAATCATAATATTAAATATTAAAAAAAAATGCAGATATACATTACGTTACACGTCAACTTTGGAAAGTACAATGCAATTTTTACACTATTTAACAAAACAATAAAAATGCAAATTACATATCTTAGTAAACAATACAAGAAATTAATTGAAAAAAAATACATAAAACATAAAAATAAAATTCATAAACTTTTGTTAGTTTTAATTTTTTATATATTTCATAAATATAAATTTTAATTTCATAATAAAATACTATATCAAAATATAATTTTGGAACTAACCACGTTTGATAGCATTCAAGACGAAGGGAAGAGTTTAGAATATCAATGAAATCTTGAAATAAATGTTATCACAAAATTAAGAAACATGGAACAACACCAATATATTTTATTTTTTGATACATATTTACACAATATGTTAAAAAATTAATTGCAATAGAGTTTATTATATAAAAATTACGTGTTATTTTAGATATATTTAAAAACTACGTGTTTTTCAGTGCAGTGTATTTAGAGTAAGATAAAAAAAAAATTCATTAATGTTTTCTACATTTAAAGTAAGATAAAAGAATAATATTTTATTTTTATCTTTATCTTTTGATAATGATTTTAATAAATTACTTGATACTCATCCATATTATAGAGAATATATTATTTTAATCTATTTAGTTTAGTTTGATGTCTTTGTTATTTACATTTTACTTAGGTTCATTTTTTTCTTATTTTTTGAAATTTTAATTAATCATTTGGTTGTGATTACCATATATATTTGATAACATATAAATATTTCCCTAATAAAAGAATTTTAACACGTTTTATCTATAAAATGATGTTTGATACTTGACAATGATTTTATCTTTTAATAATAATAAAGAATATATAGTTACATCTAAAAAGTTCAATATTATAGAAAAAAATTCTTTATTTTTAAATGATCAAGTCATTGGCGGTGTCATTATAACAAATTATAATTTGGGAATTTAAACGAGAAATATAAATTTTTTTGGACCAAAATTAACCACATTTTATGTCATCAATATGAATGAAGAGATCAGATTTCAAAGTTTCAATAGAAAAATAAAACAAATGTTATCACAAGTTTAAAAATATAAAAAAATACTAATATATTCACTATATGTATTCACATTTACACAATATGTTAATTAATTGTAATAGAGATTTATATAACAATCCAATTAAAATAACATATAATATCTTTAGAACTATATATTTTTTTTATTAGCAGAATGAGCACCCATGTAAAGGTTTTTATAATTATTTTAATATACTATGTGAACCTCTCAATAATATGCAGAATATATTAATTTAATTACATTTTAAATTTTTATAATAAATTTTTTGATGTATTTGTTCTTTACATTTTAATCAAATTATTTTTTGTAATTATTATCTATATATAATTTGATTTCATGTAAATATTTTTCGATAATCAGAAACAATATCAATATTTCATTTATAAAATAATATTTGGTACTTAATAGTGATTTTGTCTTTTAGTAATGACAAAGCATATCAAGTAATTGGTGATGCCACTACAAGAAATCATTTTCTAAGCGTATAGAAGAGAAATAAAAATAAGATGCAAATAGTGTTGTATATTGTAAAGATGAATGACATTAAACAAATAACAAACAATAGTGAAAAAAACTAAAAAAGAAAGGTCAAAATAATTACGAAAAAAAGGAGCAAAGATATTAAATATATTTTTTAAAAATATATACCTTTTGTATAAAAAAATTCAATAAATAAAATGTTTATGTTTTGCACTCTATGTTAACATTCACTGATTATTTATTTATTTTTTAAAAAATAAAAATTTTCAACAAATTAGGAGTATTACACGTGTGACGTACATGTTTTTTTATAGTAATATTATATATAACAATATATGTTTATAAAGTGATAAAACCACTAATGTGTCGCAGATTCATAAAAGAACTGAACAAAATCTAGTTAAACATCTAAAATTAAGAAATTGATAATTCGATATGATCTTGTTATATATAGTAACTTTGGTGATGAATTACTAACATTTTGATTCGGTGGACAAATCAAATTCATATATAATGTTAATGAATTTCGTGCGTACATAATACTACATAGCCGCAAATAAACCATTTAAATTTTTAAAGAAACTTAAACAACCAAATTGACTCGACTACTATCTACTATATTGGATGTTTGTGGACTATAACATACATGTTTGATAAGTCCAGGGACTTGTATAATAATTTAGCCAATTTTCATCTGAAAATACTAAAACAGATTCTCAAAGATTCCACAGGTTACTGTATAGCAACTTAATTTCCAAAGAAAGACAGTTATTGAATTCATATAACTAATAAAAAAAGGTCAGTTTATAGCGTCAAAGTTTGAATATTACCTACTCGTGATTGTATCCAATGCATTTTCTAGAGTTTTTTTTAAATGATCGTCCATTACCAGTGTATCCGACTAACAATTAAAGAATTTTGTACACAAATTTCTAGTAATCTATGTCACATAGACTAGGAGGAAATATTATTTATGAATCAACTAGAATTAATATATTCAATCGCTATTGTTTCATTATTTGATTAATAGTAGATTTCACCTAATTTTCGGGTTTCAACATTCCAGAGACGACTCTGTTCCATTACCCGTGCTAAAACACGCAGTAATGTATCAAATCAATGCAATTATGCAGGTCCAGAGAAGATTAAAATAAAAGAAATATAAGGGTATAGGTCATTTATCTGTGCTACTGAAAAAAGGCACAATCTGTACTTGTGTAATTTGAGAAAAAAATAGAGTAATGAAAAGATGAGAGGAAGTTAAATGTTAGGTAATAAGAAATTACGGGTATTAATTAAAAATGAAAAAAAAAAATGTATTGGATATGCACTTTGAAAGACCATGGTTCCATGGCTAGTGATTTCAATAGCAAAATATCATCTATCAACAGATTGTTGTGATTTCAGTAGCATAATAGCAACAGATAAAGAGATTAAAAAATCATCTTCTATGATTAAATGCCAACAACAATAACATGCCAAACAAAGATTACTTTGTTCATAAGACAAATTCTCAAGTATGCAGCCTTCTATAAAACCACAAATCAATGTATTAAACAAATTCAGTAAAACTTGAATGTACAGCGATCAAAACTATGCCTTTTGAGATGAATGAATCAACGTACTTCCTTATTATGTGAATCTATTTACTAAACAATCCCGTCATATTTAGAATTCTCTTCAAAAAAACAAGCTCCAGAAGCATATGAGAGCCAGATACTATAAATGCAATGTACAAAAGAATCAAACAATAAGAAACAATATATTTTCACTGATGATTCATCCGAAGAGCCTGAATTCTGGCGGCCAGAGTGTCGTAATCTGGAAGCTTTGGATGAACATGACTAGCTTTCTTCAAGCTATCCTCTCTACTAACCGCACTCCCACTTTTTGTCTTTTGATTGCCAATGCTATCAGATGTTTCCTTCTTTCGCCCAGAGCTGGGCTGATGTTCTACAGCAGATGACTTTTGGTTTTCCTCCGGCAATGAGTTTTTAGACACTGAACTTGGATTAGATTCTACTTTTGATGTGATGGTCTGTTGAGGATTTATCCGCTGATCTGAGTTCCTAGTTCGGGATCGAGATGTTTCCATATTTTGCAAAGAGCTGGGTAGTGGTTCTACTCCAGATAACTTCTGGGTTTCCTTTGGCAATGTTATCTTAGACACAGAACTTGGGTTAGATGCTACTTTGGCTGATCTAGGCTGCTCAGAATTTGGCTGCTGATCTGAGTTCCTATTCCGGGACTGAGATTGCTGAGGTGTTTTGGCAGCATAAAATCTTGTATTTGGATTTCTTTCCACACCAGAATCAGAATTTACATGCACCCGAGAGCTTAAGCCACTCTTTGAGTTAGAAACTGAGGTAGAGCTTGATGGAGAAGCTTTTGTCCTCTTATCTAGAGAATCCACTTCCCAGATCATTTCTGCTAGTGAAAACTTGTTCTGCAGAATCATCCTCCGAGTCACTACTCTCTGAATCAAAATATGTTACTGAACCTCTCAAGCTTGACTTCTTTTTATCTTCCTTGCCTGCATGTTGAATATTTGGGTCTTGTCTGCGATTTGCTCGCTCTTTTCTAAATTCCTCAACAGAACTGTCACTATCTGAATCAGAATGGTAATTTGGCAGTCTAGAGCTACCGCTAACAACACCTTTATTATTTCCCGTATTAGCAAAGCTTTCAAAAGTAGAATAAGCAGCAGACTCCTGAATTGTATTTGGACTCTCATCAGAAACTCTTTTAGATGAAGATGAAGTATCTTTCACTTGACTCCTTGTGTAAGGAAGATGCATAAAACCCTTCTGCCGAAAGCCACCTGTCAACTTATTGAAGTTCAACTCCCTGCCCTCATCTGAACTTTCATCATCCATCTGCCTCCCATGTAAATGTGATAAGCTTACATTGTCCTTAACTTCATGGACTGATGAAACCTTTGATGCCTCATCCACTGTACTGTAAAAGCTAGACTCGCTGCCTGCATTATTGGACCCTTGGCGAGACTTTCCAAGTCTGAAAGATGATTTACTGGCAGGTGAATCACCAAAACCAAAATTTTCTGACTCAACATTTTCTGTTCTGTAACTGTCATTCCTATGCATTTCAGTATCTGAAAACCCATGACTTATATTTTGTCTAGTCCAAAAATCACTAGAACCCACGGTCCCATGGTGACCAGAATGAAGCATATCAGTCTCACTCTTGAAATTTGCACCATCTGAATCATCAAAGGTTACAGGTCCAAAACTATCTGCTTGTGAGCCATCCGCAGGTGCTTGTAACCTTTCAGAGAGTGCAGGAGAGGAGTGCTTGGTGGTGGAAAATTCTGATATAGAACTTTCTGGCGATTTGCCAGTTTTAATTTTAAGGCTTTCATTCCCTCTATTATTAGGAAAATGAGAAGAGGAGGTGAGTTCCTTCCTGGTGATGCAAAGTGAAAATTAGATTCCTCATTATGCCGGAAACCTGTATCAACCCCAATCTCATCAACATCTGAACCGGAATCATCAAAAATCACAGGAGCTGCACTAGCATGATAGCCGGGTGGCGAAGTGTCTCTGGCATTGTGCTCTTGATCAATACCAACAGATGTTGTCCTTCTCAGCACCAAAGCCAAAGATGTTGTGGCCAGAATTTGAGTATCTGTCATCACTGCTATAGATGCTTGAACGGGAACCGGAAGAGCGGACACTGGATTGTTTTCTAATCCTTTCTTCTCCAGAATTATCAAAATTTTCAGAACTATAACCCTCTTGCAGGTGATTCATACCTTCAATCTCAGATTTACCAGGTTGTTTTTGCTTACTGATTTCAACTTTGTTTTCCTCTTTTGATAAGCTTTTCTGTAACTTACTATCTGGTGGTATTTGGAAACTATGGGCAGAAGTATCACCCTGAAATGAATGACTTTGGAATTTGAGGAAGCAAAATGGCCATATCTTTTTCCATTATCATGGCCATCAAGGTAAGAGTTCTCAACTAATCTATAGTCATCCTGTTCAATCCTATCTAGTGGCTTGTCCTGAAACCTAGGTTGTCTGTCTGAAAAGGAGCGGTTAGATGGATCTTTTGGAATGTAATCGCTCTTGTATTTTGAGCTCACATGTTTTTCAGTTCTTTTGTCTCTCAGAGCATCACCCAAGGAGTTGCGCACTTCTGAGGAATATTGCGGTTGAGTTGCAACCCTACCACGGCTTGAAAGTTCTGCAGCAGCTCTAGCAGCCATACTTGCTCGTTCAGCAGATTCAGCAGCTGCCTGTGCTGCAGAGGTAGCGTCCTTAAATTCCATGTCCCATCTTTGCCTAGTGAAAGAAGTATTCCTCTCTCCCTGAAAAGATCGCCCGACTTCTCCCCTCTCTACCCCAATTCCTGATAAACAGAAAAGCAAAACATGAGAAATGGTAAAGTATCATACATCTAGAATATAAACACTTTTTATTTCCAGAATATTATACCTGAAGGCCTCATTTGGACTTGAGGAATGGAAGATACTCTGTTGCTGCCTGTACTATTGTGGTTAGAATCAAGATTCTGGGTTCCTTGTGATGATCTCAATCTCTGTTCAGAGAAATTTACAGGTTGATAATCCATCATGTGATGACTAGTTGGAGCCTGGACATCTGGAGTCACATGAGCAGCTTCAGCGTGCACTGTACTGGACTTCTCAAAGGTACTTGGTCCATTCTGATCATTAAATAGAATAATTCAGTAATTAAGCTCGAAAACTTCTCATGTATACTTAACTTCAAAGTTATCATCATGCTTCACTACAGAGAGATGTATAGCATTCAAGCAATTCAGTTATACCAGCAAGTCATCAGGAAGTAATATGTCACTCTGTCCAAATGATTTTGGATCCCATTTGATATTATGTTCCTCCGCTATCGCTGTCAGAGCTTTGATTTTGGTCCAGAATTTGCCCATCTGGTGCGTTTGCAGATAACTTTTCAACCAACTGCGAAATAAGGAGCAAAAGGTGACGGTTAAAGACATGGGCCCTTAACTTCCATAACGAGCATTTTGTTGACTTTAACATTTCAATTAATATACAAGTAAATGCATCAGCTGTTTTAGTTTTATAAACATACCAATCTGCTTACACCACAATTTGGGCGTAACTCAAGGGCGGCAGATATGAAGTCTTTTCCATATTTTGCAGTAAAATGCTTCCTTGCATCTAGAAGTTCAGGTATATCTCCGCATCTTGGTGATGCAAATACGACGCTCGTAATTGCTTCCTTCAGGTCAATGGGGCAGTTCCTGTTGAAAGAATCAAAGTAAACCATGAACCTAGAACACTCAAGAACAAAGTACCGGTGTCACCCTGATGCGCATGTCTGTAAGAAAAAAGCCAATTTGTGCTCCAACATGGTTATGGACCAGACAACATCTTTAAGACAATTAAATTCCCATGTCAACCATATGGTATTATAATTTGTCTACAGACATTCAAGCCAGGTGGTTCATAAGCTTTTATGCGAAGTATCTTTGTATACCTTGAGTACCATCAAAATTGAAAAGTCACCACAGTTGTTTATCCCCCAAAAAAATTATTCCCGTAAACTCTAGCAAGCTCAGATGTGGTTGTGCATTCTTCCCCCCTCCTCCTCTAATTTTAAAATTTACAAATACCGCAAATTACCACTATCAAAGGCATAATATTACTCAAAAGCCTAAAATCCAAGAGGAAGACTCGTGGGAGAAGTATAACAACTAAGAAATCAACAACATAATTGGTAGATATAATCAAAACGCAGAATTTTCCAAGTAGAGATGAATAGTCATCCCAATCTACATATTTATACTTACTTCTGAGACTCAATGATTGGCAAGCGTGCTACAATGAGTTCACAGTATATGTCAATAAGGTCATATGCTGCCATCATCTTCTCTTCCCTGATTACATGCTCAACCTGAAATTACGAAGAGAAGGATGAAAAAAATTAAATCATCTTCTCCATTAGAAAATACTTAAACAATCAACAACAAAGTTTATATTTTTGGATGAAATACAACATATTCCAACAAGAGCTTGTCAAGGTAGAGGTTATGAGAAGAAAATGTAAAAGAAATTCATCAAAAGATACACTATCTGAAATAAAAAGTAATGAGCCAAAATAACTTGGTGCACTGGAATCAATGTGATAGCTAAAATATCCTCCTAGTGAGGTAAATTCACAAACCTCCCCTATGTTTGTCATAATTGTAGACACTAAAATACAGTAAAAAGGGAATTCTACGTTCTCATAAGGAAATCATTCCTATGAGCTTTGAATACTTATACTACACAAGTATGTAAAGCATCTACCGTATAAGTACTCAGAGCACAAGCATGTGGTTTTGTAGAATTTTCCTAAAATATAAGCCGAATTATTTTTACTTTCCTAACAACTTATCCCCACAACAAATTTTCTTTACCAATCATAGTCATATTAAAAAGAAAATGCCAATGAATTTACCAACTGCTACTTTCTTCAACACGCATAGACATCAAATTACACTTAAATGATACAACTGTGTAATAAACCAAAAAAAAAATGATCTTTAGATCATTTAATAGCACGCACTGTTACATAATTTTCGTATCAAAATTACGATAATAATTATAGCAAAAAAGAGAGAGAGAAAGAAGTAATACTCGAATCCTGGCGGTTTGATCCTGACCGGAATCGAGCAACTGCGCCAATTCTCTCTTCATCTGCTTAACTTGTACTTGTTTCTTATTCTTCATTAGCTTCATTCTCGACGCCGATAACTTCAACGCCGTCTTGCTGCATCATTTTATTAATTACTATATAATAATCACAAAAAATAATAAAAATAAAAATAACGAATCATTAAATTCAAAAAATAAAAAAATAAATAAATAAAGAGAGACTGACCATTTTGCAGGATTAAAACTCTTGGAGAGCATGTCTTTAGGATTATGCAGAAAACTTAAGAGATTTCTTCATTATGAATTAAAGCTTTAGAGCAATAATACTAATTGATTTTGATTGATTTTGATTTGATTTGATTTGATTTGATTTTAGTGTGGGATTTGCAAAGGCGATGAATTCAATTACTGCGTTAATTTTGGGATTGAAATTACGGAAGTTGAAGAATGGATTGGGAGAGGCGTGAAAAGAACGCTTGTGGACTTTATATTCTCCCCTGGGAAAATAAATAAATATATTAGAAATGAAAAGTCATGCGACTGTTGCTAGGACTCGGAGATTTGAAGACCTGCGCGTCCATTAACGTGATTTTGACATGTTATACATAGACCAAATTGCCCTGCAATTCATTATCGGATCTTCTATAACTATATTTTTTGTATTATCTTTGACTATCAAACTTTTCTACATCGATTGTCTATTATATTTGTACCCGTTTTGTAGTAATATTTCTAGATCAGAACATACACTCTATATTAATTAATTTTGTATCGTATTTATATGTTTTTAAATTGTAAATAATAATATAAATTACTACAAAACACAATATATTCTATTGTAAAACTTTCTTTTATATTTTATAATGCTTGTATTTGATTATTAACTTTTTTTTTCTTTGTAAGCGTAATACTTGTCAGACTAATGTTCCATTACATTTTTGTCTTGTGTTTGTTAAAGTAATGTTCCATTCGTTTTACCCTGTTTTAAGGAAATTAATTCCCAATCATTTCTATGTTCGTCAGAGTAATGTTCCATCAATTTTTTTTTTTTGTTTCTTTTGTTTTTATGGTAATTCTCTTATTTTCGGAGCAATTAATATTGTTCTTTTTTAGTGTGTATATTCTCAAGGAAAATAGTTAGACATATCTAATTTTTAACCTCATTTGTACATCATGTGGTGTGGATCAAATATTATGAAATTTATGACATAAATTGATGTAAATAAGATTTTATAAAATTTAATCTTGACCGTAGATCTATAAATGAAATAAAAAATTGAATTTGTGATAATATTTTCCATTCTCATAAATAAGTGAGTCCCTTTTACGTTCTAGTAGTAGTAATAAATTGCATGGCGACTCTAGAAGATGTGTCCAAAAAGGTTACTAATTATCAAAAGCAAAACAATGGATCTTCTTTGTAGTTGTAACTTGAGTGGTCATTTAGTAAATTCCAGTAATAGAGTTTTTTTTTTGTTAAATCCATATATTTCATATTTTTTAATAACTCAAATTTAAATTCAAAATCATAATCAATAAATTATAAAAAAAAAAAATTATCATTTAAATTATATTTTCTTTTCGACAATGAAAATGTTTTTTCTAACCTATCCTTAGCGTGGTGCGCACAACGTGAGGGTCGAGCAATTTAACGAGGAACATGCACATGTTTACGTCAAAATTGTCAAATTGCTAATGGACGTGACATCTTATATTTCTGCTAATCTTTTTGCATAATTTGTTTGGGGCATCTTTGTAATTGCGTGTAGATAGAGAAGACGGCAAACTAAACTTTATTCTTTTATCACTGAAAGTGCACTAAAAGAACGCACGATATGAATGTCGTTTACGAAACTTCATAGAAGATACAACCTAACCTTAAGATTCCCGCTCCTAAATAATTGCCAAAAAGTCTTGTTAATTAAACTCCCATAAAGTCTTTATATATTAGTACTATTAACTTAAAAAAACAATCCCATGAAGTCAAGTCGTTTTAAATTACTGATTACATCCTTCATTGCGATTCCACCATGTACTTTTTCTTTACTTTCTCTACTTTTTGTCATCACATTTTTTGAAAAAATTCTTTACTAGAACACTATAATCCGAAATTCCTAGTAATAATTACAGAATAGACTAAAAAATAGACAAAATTTTTAATTTTAATTCATCTAATAGTCTAACTACTTATTCCAATTACTTCATTTTCTGGTATTTCAACTTTTAAGCCGTCAAATGTGACGGGCTTCATCGGTCTGTCAATTGGTTTCTAGAGACTCAACCTTTTATTGTCAAAGTTTGTCATCTTTTTTATCTCTTAAGGTGATGAGTTTCTTTTGCATTTCCTAACTCATTGAAAAGTAAAGGTGGGGGATCATAGTCTTCCTAATACATTTCAATCATATATAGATTTCTTCTGGCGGCCTATCCAGAATAACGTTAAATTTTCTTAACAAAGAAACGATCGGATCTGTATATGCTGAAGATTGTACATGATAGAAATTTGACCGCAACACAAAGGAAAAGTAAAGTAGCATATATTACACATCCAAAGTACTTTCCCCATCTTCGTTAAAATCTTGTACAAGGAATTATAGTATTTTGCCCCCCTAAAAAAAATAGAGAATTACAGTTTTCTGTCACTGATGCTTCATCCGTCATTGGAACACATTCAGTACAATGATTCCAGATAAAACCCATGCTCAAAAAATTTTCAAGTGATATTCTATTGCACCAACGAAAGGGAAAAGGACCTTTCACGGGCGAGATTAACAAATAGGAAAGCATTCTGAAGAGATCTCCCTAAAGGTACTACCACACTGCAAATATTACAAAAAGGTCTAGATTGTTCGAATTCTTTTTTGCACAAATGAATTTTTTTTTTTTTTTTGGTATATATTCTTTCAATGGAAAGAATACCTATAGGATTCGTCTAATGCAGCAAATCAGAGCTCAAGCTTTGAGTTGCCAAACTGACTAAACATGATTGCTAGGTCCATACCCTGCACCATTGTAGGAACAGCTGTATCATATGGGCAGTCTCTAGAAAAACCAACCTTCCCAGATTTCTGTACTTTTTTAATGCACTTCTTGAACTTCTCGTGGCATTTAATATCAGTTAGACCTGAAAATCCAAAATTACATGTTAGAATTTGCGTACACTATTGATTCCTATCATTACTTTGCAAAAGAAGATTTTGTCCATGGGCTACAAAGAAATTCTTAGGATGTCACCATGACAGATGTACAAAACCTCTCAAGCTTTAGAAATAATCATCACATTTATCATTGAGATGTTTTCTCAAAAAGCAGCAACTAAAGTCAACAAAAAAAGGAGTATATAGACAGATACGTATCTCTGAATGAGAAATCAACTAAAAACTCAATCTTACAACCAGAACTATCATCGTCTGTTTGTTCAGCTGACACAACAAGCCATTCCATTAAAATGACACACATGCTTATGCAGACTAATACAGGTACAAGTATCCATTTATATATATGTCCAGCAGCTTGAAATTTAAAGAAATCAACAAATACCAGAATGTACTTTGTACAGCTCATATTAATATAAAGCTATCAGTATTTCTGAAGATATTTAGTGCAAAATTCTAAATCACGAAATCGATCAAATCCATATCCTAGACCACTCAATGATTAAAGCAAACAAGGGATTTAGGGAGATTCATTTAAACTTATATAGAAATCTAAAATTTATGCCATGTTTCTTAAAATATGATCCCAGTCATTAGATAAAAACATGAGTAGTATTATCACACAAGTATTTCATTACTCAAGGACATAATAAATGAGTTTATTCTTCCTCCCTTCCCCCTTGTTGGTCATGGTCTATTACCAGGCTACTATTTGCACTTTGAGAGCCAAATTAGCAAGCCAATGAAGTATTTTTCTACATCAAATTGCATAAAGAGAAGTAAACATTCTTCTTAAAGGAAGACACTAGTAACAAAGAGGTAAAATCTCCGTATGAAACCAAAGTTGATACGATGGTGACAATCCAATTGTTATACGCTATAACTAACAAGGAAAGCACAGTAAAAGTGGAAGGAAATTATGCTACCAAAGGTTTACAACTCAAAAAGAGAAAGTACACCAGTTTCCAAGTGGCTAGTAAATTCCTCATGCTGGTATGTGAATTCCGAAGTAAGTTTTTAGTTAAGGCCATAAACCAATTATGTAAAATACCTATGCACCACATGCAAAAAACCATAAGATTTACATTGGAAACAGCAATGTGTTATGTTAAGGACCACTTACAACCATAAGAACTTCAAATATTATGTCCAAGACTAGTCTGAAAACTCTCACAAAGGTCCAAATCTTTACTATGCAACAGGACTTTGTAACTTGAAAAAAGTAGTTCAGTGGCTGGAGGAGGGTATAAGTAGTTAGGAAAATTGGAAACCATCCAGCATAAGATCTTTCACATCCAAATGCAAAACCTAATCCCTCCAAATGACAGTAGGAAAAAAGACAAATTTCCTCATAAATCAATAAATAATCAACCTTGCATGAAACTTGAGTTATTTCAATTAGATGTAAAAATTTGAAAAGGCTTTAGGGAAATAAGCAAGTTCCCTCTGCCTATTACTCGGGACAATAAGTGCTACTATATTCAAATCGAACTCGCTTATTTGGAACAATAAGGGTTCGCTTTATAGTCAAATATACCCAATATGCATTTTTGCTATAATACAAACACAACACAATCAATTAAAAAGCCCCTACATACATATCATCGAATTAATAACATACAGTAGTATAAAAGTATTCGATGAGAAGCAAGTGAAGGAAAATTACCCTTATTCTCTACACATTCGTCATGGATCTTGCAACAAGCATCTTATGCTCCAGATCATCGCAAGGTTTCTCTCCTGAACATCCACTCCACCCTACTCCACAATACTTCCCGTATCTAATCCCAATTGCTGTTTCCAACATTTATTTTTAAACAAATTAAAAAAAAAAATCAATCGAAGTACATAGAAACGAGAAAAATAATTCGGGAAAAAAAGAAAAAGAAAACAGAGATTGGAATATATTTACAGTTGCAGTTCTCTGCAACACAGGTTTTGCTGCATCCAACCTGTCCATAACAAAAAAAAAAAAAAACAATTTTAAAGCCACAAAATTCATTTAAAAATTGAAATTATGGATGGAGGAGAATGTAATCGTCTATTATCGGATCCATACCTGAGAATTGTTGGAGGATTCAGCGATAAAGAGGAAAGAACAGATGCTTGTAAAAGCCAATACAGCAGCGACACGCGTCCGAATGGAAACACTGCTGCCCCGCCGCATTGTTTTCTCAGCTTCCTCTTCCTCTTTCTTCTTCTCCCTCGTTTTGTGCGGATTTTGTTTTGTTTCCTCGTTGTTTTTGTCGAAGAGGAGAGGAGAAAAGAGAACAGAGATCTGATGACAAAATAGAATGGCCCTCCGGAAGCTTCGGAATATCTACGTAGCGGAGGCTTTCCTGATTGGCTGATTGACGTATGTCCAATTTTTTCTATATTCTGATTGGTTAGGAACTTAGGGGTTGTTACACAAGTGCTGGTCACATAACTAGCCGGAAAAAAAAGAAAAAAAAGTGGTACGGTCAAATACGAAATTTAAAAGAAAATGTTGTATGAAAATTAGAAAATATTTGATATATCCAGTTTTATTTTTTAAACACCATCACATCTTGTGTTAATGATTAAGGAAAATATTTAAATAGATTCGGTACTGAACTCTATTATTGTCAAAATTAAATTTTATGAAATTTTTTTTATTATTAGTTAATATCATTTAATCCATATTATAAAATTTACGTAAAAAATTAAGTCTACTAAATATTTTTTAATAATTAAATTTTATGAAATGCTTGAGTAGAACCTCCATTGATGTGTCATTTATTCATACATAAGTATTTCTCAAGAAAATTACCTCCGCTTTTGGTTGTTCTTTGGAATATATATTTATGTCATGTTCTTCAAAGCTAAGCAATATATATATATATATATATATATATATATATATATATATATGTAAAATTTCCTGTCTTCAACAGTTTAGGAGACAAGACAGTTATGGTGTTTTCCAGTGGAACAAACGAGAAATTTTCCAATGATTTTGCTTCACAGTTTTAGATGGAGAATTAATTAATTGTTACCATACAATGAACTTCGTGGGGTAACGGGGTTGGTTCTACCATGTTACCTAAGCTGTGAGGGTAACAGAGGAAGTCCCTCATCGATTGTTCGACTAAAAGAGCACTTGTAAATGTTGCATAGATGACCAAATTGCATCCCCCCACATCCACAGTATATTCAAAACTTCTTTGCATATTCGCTCATGCAATGCAATATCTACAGGTATTTCCCACACGTTGAAGAAGTCATATTACTTTCATGGAGCTTCGTAGGTTTCATTGGCAAATAAGCAGCATTAATTTTTTTGTCAAAACTACATTCATCACAAGTAGCAGTCGCTTCCACTGAAAAAAACACAAGCAGCTCTATAACAAATTTTACCACTCTATGCCACTCAACTGGAGAGGGAACTAAAGTATCAATTTCACAGATTATTGAGGCAATAAATTTGACCACTGATTTCTCAGCTTCAAAACTTTTTGCAGGAAACAAAAATCTTGCATGTAAAATACCAGTGGCTCAATTCAAGGATGACATAGGGCTCACAGAGTCAACTCCGTGAATTAATGTTTACCCATCTTGTGGTTTTCAGACATAGTAACCAGTGAATGTAAAACCCCTTCCCACAATCTCACCAGCGCAATACCACGCAAAGCACTCAAGGCCAAACAGTGCAGCAATGCCAGCATCCTCAACCTTCAGTTCATGCCTGTTCTTCCACATATGCTTGACATAATCAACTTCTCTTCCAGAAAGATTCATAGCGACCAGGGATGCTGTAAGAAAAAAATGATTTTAGTACAGCTATTCAGCATATTGAACAAGTAAAACTTCAATAACATTATGCAACTAAACATGCAAATCATCCAGCTCTCATCATTACAATAAATAAACATTCCTTCTAAAGAAACAACTGATTAAATTGAAATCTACACTTTAAGTAAAAGCCAATATTACACTTATCCGGATATCTCTTCACAAAAGCTACCAAACTCATAATTTCTAGCCAAATCATTTCAAATAACCAAAAATGCTCAACTCTTTCCATCACCACATGGAACAATACACATAAAAGAAAATAAAACAACTGATGCGCCAATTATCCACAAAATGAGAGTGAGTCTTGGTTGTTCTGCACAGAAACTAACAAGATTCAGATAGTAGACGAAGACAACAAATTAATCACAAGCATCAGTTCCAGAACACTCAACAAGGGCCTTCCTTTGGAAAAACATTGTCCCCACTCTACCCAGAACCCCCAAAGGCATTTTCAACCCTCAAATATGTTGTTGTACATCTTTTCACTTTGCGGGATTGACAACTCATGTTACATCCAATTCCAGATGCAAACTGTTGGAAACATCCACTAATTGCCTAATTGTCCTTAATTTTCTCACATACTGTATCCCATGTCTTCACACTAAGATGTTGGGATTTTCAATATTTTATAGACATTCTGAGAGAAGACTGTGAATCATACAACTTTTCTACCAAGCCATCCACAAAGGCAAAAGCCTCACACATCACACAAGTAATACTGGAAATTTTGTCGATAGCAAACCTTCTCAAAGAATAAGAGATTTATTTTCCACAGATGTGCAGACATAAGTAGATGTGTACCACACATGTAAAATGCTATCAACTTTATACGATGTCAAACTATAACAACTTGTATAATTCTGTCATTCACAGACCTACACTGAATTCATAGTTGCAACTTCCAAATAGCCTCAAACTTTTAACTTACCTTTTTATGGATGGTTTCTAACTATAAATTCCAGGAAATCAAGCACCAGATACAAACAATTGCCTCAAAGCAAGCATGCAGGCAGGATGCACAATCATGCATAACATGGTATAAATGGTTAGAAATAAGAATGATAACTTAGCAGTATTAATTGATACCAGTAAGTTAAAAACGGTTGGGAAGGGGGGTTGCTTGCTATCTCCATTAGAAGAGTGAATTTCAATAGAATCAACAACTTCACTTGTCACATTGAAACAGGTACCAGGATAACTTGTGACAAGGTGAAAATCAAAGTTCCAAGGAGAAATGATGGGATTAAAAAAAATTTAAAAAATAAAAAAAAAAAAAAAAAAGTTTCTCATAAAACAGAGCAGTCAAGGGTAGCGATCCAACTAAAACCAAATAGGTGGATAAAAGCCGAAAGCATCAAGTAGCCAGGGGCATAAACCTTGCAAGACGAGTGTAGAATAGCTGCTTGGATAATTCATTGCACTTCTCCACAGTGGGTGGTACATCTGCTGAATGTACTGCTTGTTCTGCTCTACCAATTGCTTGTAGTAAGCAGAGCCGTGCTTGGACACAAATTGTGTAGCTTGGCATGCCTTGGACTGTAATTGTTTCAACCTTGCTGCCATCTAGTCCAAATTAAACTATCAAATATCTCATATGTAGCCAAGTAAAAGAAAGTAACATCCGTCTCAATGATTAATGATATAAAAATAAATATATTTTGGACAATTTGCATGATGCAATTATGCACTTATGAAAGAGTATAGTACAACTCAACATATCTCTGGACAATTTGCATAAGGCATTACTGTACTGAGAAACAATATTACTCCGAAACAAATCCTAATTTATGCCCATAATGTACAGGTATTTCATTCATTCATATTGGACCACGTGCAAAATGCTTTACACAGTGATTGGAACACTCATTTGGAAGCAAATCATCACATTCAAGAGAGAGATAAAAATTCACAGCATCATCTTTTTCCACAAAATAAAAACTGCCACTTAGAGACTGCTCACCAAAAAGCATAAGAATGTCCACTCATAACTATCCAACAAAGTTTCTTGTTGCACTACAACCATCTATGCACGAGGAACCTGGTGGGTCAGCCCAATACCCATCACGTAATGAAAACTATAATTGCAATAAAAAAGCCATAACCGTTATAGCATTTTCCACTATTTCGAATTGCACTGTCACTAATTAAACCAGCATCTTAATCAATTTATCCCACTGGTGGTCCACATTTCCACCAGATGAAATTGCACATTAGCTATGGATAACATAATCCCAAATGATTAAATAGTTTTGAGTCGCGAATAACACGGGGTCAGGAAGGAGGCAGCCAAGTAAGCAAGTGACTTTCATTTCTTAGATGCATTAAAAGAACATGAAATAAAATATTAAAAAATGTAATTTCTAAGGCATATTTCCTTAATTTTCTTATTAAACAACATTCTTCAAGCAGTTTCCATCCACAATAATAACAATATAAAAGAAGTCTTAAATCCTCCTCCATAATCTAGATTATACAAAATAATCAGCAATGAAACATATAATCAGAGTCAAACATTAAACCACAAGTAAACTAAACCCTAAGATAGATACAAACAATTATACCCCGATCGATTCACACACTAAATAAACATACATACACAAGACCTATATGGAACAAAACAAGGAGATCTACGAGAGATTGACTCGAAACCCTAGAATATGAATCGCCGGAGCGAAGACATCAAAATCGGAAAATCGAAAATACCATAAAAAAATCAAAATTGGGAATGAGGATGGATTAATTTTACCTGCGAAAGAAAAGGTAAAAGAAGCTTTGGGAGGGGGTGAGGCGGCGAGGATTGTCTGGCCTCGGCGGCAGCTGTGTGTTTTTTTGCGAAGGACTACACTGCTACTGTGTGTTTGTGAGCGTGACTGCTGAGGGAGGTGGAGAGGAACTGAGAATTACGAATATCGCGGTTGATATTTTAACGTAAGCTACATTTTTACCGCGGTTTAATGATGTTTTACTCTGGTTCAGACTTTTGCTTTGACTTGGGTGAAAATTTTCCTTCAGATAAGTCACAATCACCCCTTCTTATGTATTTTGTTTAATTTTCTGGATATTATTTAGAAGAAACACTCAGCCACTTTTGGATGTGATGTAGTATTTGAGAGAAAAAGGTAATTAATATATGTATTATAAAATTATTATATAATATTATTTGAAAAATTATGAATGTAGAATAATCCAAACAAAGCTAAATTATATATATATATATATATTTTTTTTAGAAAAATTGAAAATTATTTTTGAAAGCAACCTAAAACTTATTTTTTTTCTTCAATAATATATATATATATATATATATGTATCCATGTATATATATTTACTAAACTATTTTCGTAGTTCGCTTATGGAGAGGAGGTATGACAGCTGTTGAGATGACTGAAAAGTAAGCGGATCCCACCACATTTCAATCATCCAACGACTTGCAATACTCATCCCGCATTACAGACTGAATAGTAAAAAATTTTCTCGTCTTATGACCACTCAATTATATTTGATTTTAAATTATTTTTTGAATTCCACTTCTAATAACTCAACTATTTTTTATTTCAAAATACCCATCGAACTTTTAAAATAGTATATTAATAGCCAATATACATATTATATTTGATTATCCTAATGGCCAATAGTATTCCTTCTTAAAACTTTAGTGGTAAAAAGAAATTGTGTGACCACAAGCGAAAACAAAAAATAGTTCAATGATATTAAGTGAAATATAAGAATAGTTTAGTGATTATATGAGTAATTTTAAAAGACTACTATTATTTTATCATAAGTTGTGAAGAACAAACCTTATGGGTGTGGTTTCTTTTTTGAGCAAATATGTTTAGGTATTCATACAACAAAAAAATTATGGAGTGGTTAAGTCAGTCATATTGCCTTTTCTTTTAGAAAACGAAATTCGATCTAGTTATTCTTGGAAATAAACCACCAAAATTGATGAATTCAATTAAAAGAAAATTACTACGTAAACATGTTGTAGGGCAAAACATGGCATATTGGGGAGGAAGAGCAATAGGGGACTCTTTAGTCTTTAGAAGTTTCTTATTGTATTATATTATTGAAATCAAACAAATTCATAGTTCAAAAAAAAAAAAAAAAACTTTCGGCTTTCGATAGAAATGGCAGGCCTGCTTGCTTAGTAAAAGCTTGGACTCCACCTAGCATCTAAACATGGACCATTGTCCATCTTTAGAAACAAAACAATTCACAAAGAGGTGCCCAACTTTTGAGTAGGCTGGTCGTCCAAGCCCATTTTTAAACTTTTTGAGTAGGTTGGTCGTCCAAGCCCATAATTGCTTGGTAGGAAAACGAGATGATTAAATATTTCATGTATTATCGGCGTACAAAAATTTTTACATCATCCTATTTAAATGCATGTTATATGTGTATTATTTAAATTTTAAAATTTATTTTTATACATGTAGCATACACCTAAATCTGGAGTAGTTTTTATTTTTTGTTTATAATTTATAACTAAAAATTGAGGATTTTGAGTTTAATCATCTTGTTTTATCAGTTATTATAGGCCTGTCTCTTATACACATCTAGATGTGTATAAGAAACAGCTCTAAATTTGATGGTATAAAAATTTTTATACACCAATAATCCATAAAAAATTTACTCAAAAGAAATAGCATAAATTAAACAATATTCATTACAGTCGTCCTAAGAGTTAACTCCCCTAATGTCATAAGTAAGGATATTCTTAACAAAGTAAGCAGATTCATTGTACAAAGCAAAAGACTGCTGATTTAATGATGCTCCATGCTTAGCCATTCGATCCGCTGCTCGGTTGGCTTCTCTAACAACATGGTTGAAGCTCACGTAGGGGATTCTCATGTTTAATGCTCTACATCTTGATGATTTTCATGTACTACGATATATTCATTGTGTGAAATTGCTATAGTAAATGGTTCTAGACAACAGGAGGTCGGACACTCTGGTTCTTTGAGGAATTGAATCCTTTTATCCTGATTTTCATTTTCTTTTCAGATTTTTTTTTTTTTTTTTTTTTTTTAAAAATGTTCCGGAGCATTCTACATCGTAATAAATTTAATTTTCCAATTTAAACATGTAATAGCATACCCAACGGGTAATTCAGAAGGTAAGTAAAGCGATCAAATCATATGAAAAGTTTTAAATTCGACTCTCTATGTCTTCAATCTCTTGTTGGTGATCAATCTATAAGAACTATTATAAATCGTTAAAATATGCGTCGATAGCTTGTTCTAATTTTGAAAAAAGAAGGATAACATAATATCCTCTTAAAATTTCTCTTACCCAAAAAAAAAAAAAAAAAAAAATTTGAAACACAGCGTGCGAGAAACATTAATTTACACATGGGGAGAACTACTTATAATTTGATGGTACTGAAAATATTACCCAATAATCCCCGAAACGTACAAAATAGTTAACCAATTATAAAGACATATTGGTAATTTTGACTAAATTTCAAACTCTATTTAACCTATCTCAACTAGGCTTTATAGGTCAAGTAATTATTTCTAAATCCATTAATAAATCAAATCCATCTGGCTAGCTACTTAATATAGATAGCTAGCAAGATTCATAAGCTCATTATATATGTTGTCATTAAAAAACTCATTTAGCATTTATTTGCTCTCAAATATTCTATTTTGTTAAAAATATCTGATTTAAATGTCGAAATTTTCTCACGGGATACAAGCCCCCCTCATCGTTATTGTCTAAGGTCTACATACACGAGTTCGGTGGCAATAATTTACCTTTTGCATTGGAGGAATATTTCAATCTTGAACTACTTAGCACTCAAACCAGGGGCGGATTTAGGGGGACGGGAGAGGGTCACCGCCCTAAAATTCTAAAAATTATAAATTTACCTTTTAAAATTTTAAAAATTTAATTTTTATTTTTATAAAATTTATATTTCGTCTCTCTAAATTTTTGAGAGAAATATAAATTAATTTTAATAAATATGCGGCTATTAAATCTTACCCCCACAAGGTACAATTCCTACGTCCGCCCCTAACTCAAACCTAAGCGTTTGATATTTTTAACATTAAAAAAATAAATCTTGGTCATGTAAGATATTGCTACACATGCTAGTGGTACAAAAACGAATAAAATTGATTGAAAAGAGAAACTGAATTCTTTTTCAGTGTTAAAAAAAATAAGCAAAAAGAGATTAATTTGAAATACATGCAGTAGGTTATTCAATTTGTTCTGCACCAAATTAATTGGATTATGAGCAGGTAGATCTTTTCTGAAATCTGGCTCCTTAACTGAAACTAGAAGTATAATAGACGTTTCCACATCTATTTTATTTATTCTTAATTAGTTTTTGTACAGCAGTAATGTAATAATATTTATTAGATTTAGTAAAGAGTTAATAATTGCCTCTCGTGCAACCCAAGGGCATAAATTTACAACAAATTGGAAATCAAATACACCTGTCAATGGACCAAAACTATCACTCTTCCTCTGCTAGCCACCAAGAAAGAAAGAAAGAAAAATCAAATGCCGCCAAAGGACAGACAGATGTTTTTACGTCCAGACAATGGTCAACATCCCAAATGCTAAAGATTTTCCTACTAATTTTAAGTAGTTGATGATGAGGTTCTTTATGGATCATAACTTCATGCAACAACCTTTTATCAACATTATTTGTATATATTTTTGCTTGGGTGGTTCTTGGGGGGGGGGAACATTAGATTGCGACGGTAATAATAATGTTCAGGATTTTTTATCCACTTTTTGTACCAATATTTATTACATATACTTAATTTACAAGTATTTATTATATCAGAGTACATGTAACACAATAGAAATCATTTAGATTTTCTATCTCATACTTTCTCACAATTTCAATCACACCCTATAAATAACTTTTAACTTACGAGTGTTAATCAAACAAGAGTAAATATGATGAAAATTCAGCTAGTGAGATAAGATATTAACACAAAAAATAAGATAAAATTTTTTTTTAACCCAATCGTTAAGTATAATGTGCGTGACAAGTTTGATATTGAGTGCGGGACAGAAGATGACATGACCAGTAATAAGATTGTTTTGTAATGAAACATGGTCCCATGGAATCAAGATGAAATGGTCCATGCAAGGCAGCGAATATCACGGCAAGGCCGATGCCAAAAAGCATTGCAAGAGTCGCTCAAGACCTGAATCAGTATTAGCATGTGGGTAGACCATAGACTACTACTAATGCGACGACGAAATTATTTCAAACCCAGTTAATCAATTAGTTGTTGATAGATAAGTTTTTCTTAATATTAATTAATATATGGCTTGTCATGTGCAAAGAAAAGCATGATTGAACTCATGAAGCACATGGATTAGCAGTCAACTCCGTCTGCTCTTCAACTTCTAACCATGGATAGTACAAATTGATGAATAAAAAAAGCAACCGTCATATGAAAATTAATCTTATAATCTTATAAATGTTATGTATCAAAAAAATAATAATAAGAGTAGCAGTCATCACATACTATGGTTTAAAAAGTTAAAAATATTTAAATAAATGTTAATTATAATTCTTTTAGATGAATTTTAAGTTCAACAGTAAAATATGAAAACAAAAAGATAAGGCTAACATTCAAATAAATTCTAATTATAAATCTCTTAAATGAATTTTAAATTCAATGGTAAAATGTCTAAAAATAAGGAAGAGAATTTATGAGATATAAGTATATCAGATTACAAACTGTTGTAATATTCCTATTCCTATTTCCCAAATGGAAAATACTATACGTGACATTTTATACGCATGGCTAGTGCGTTTGTTGAACTTACACGGTTCAAAATTTTGACATTCAGTTCACTTCAACACAATTTTATTTTGTTGCTTTTTTAATTAGAATTACTTACTATAACTTCTATAAACGAATTATTCACACCAAAACGTGTGGGATCAGTTGCTTCGTTTTTTAACTTCTATGACGGGTATGCCTGTACAAACTGCTCCTTCTTAATGAAATGTTTGCTGTTTTTGTACCTCCCCCCCGGGCCCCTCCAAAAAAAATGAAGAATAACTTACTACAACCATTCATTTAGACTATAATCTCACTAATTCTTAGTCCAAAACACTTTGTACATCTAGATGTGTAAATATATATTGTACTCGATAAAGTTACTTAAGAGTCTATTTTGCTAGACTTGGTCTAACTTGCGGAATTTTTTGACTTTGTGCTGTGTAGGAATTGGCTCATCGCTGTGTCGGCAGTTACCTTGCGCCCGAAGGAAAGCTAATAATTGTACACTTAATAATTCTCTATCTTTTCTATGCATTGGTTTGTGTTGTCATTACGTAAGATATTGTTTTTAATCCAAACAACACCTTTTTCCTTTTTCTTTCTTTCTTTTTCATTTATAATCAAATTTAGTCTAAACTACAAATTTTGGGTTCTGTTTGGGTTTTGCCTTTATGATGGAAATTAAACTGATAGAGTTTCACTTTTTAGTTGCATGGCAAATATTATTGTCGCAACAGCACGCACTTGTTAATGCCATATAAAAGGTGATGAAATGACCAAAATATTCTTCTTCTTATGAAGGAAGGTCAAGAGACAAGGATAATTTGGTCATTTCATTTTAATTTTTTCCTTTTTGCAGCGGTGACATCAACAAATGCAACCGTGACAATAACATTTACCAAAATAAAACCATAATTTCTGGATAAATGATAGGCCAAACAGCGCTTTCTGTATGACCTTGATTGCATGAGCAACAAATATTTACGTATGAATTTAAAGTCAAATGCAATATATAACTTCACGGTGACAAGAAAACGCCACATCTCCGACTCTAGAACTACTCTGATGAAGACTTTTTGTCTGATGACAAAAATATCTTCAACACCTCAGGTAGACAATTTAGAAATTAATTGATTGATTAGTTTCATTTTTGCCTTTTGATGAGATTAAATTAAGAGTTTAATAGGGAAGTCAAATAATATTGTTGGTTAATTAAGAGATAAAATGAGAAAGTAAACTCTTTTATCACTATTTTTTTTTTTTTTTGTTTCTTTAAAAGGAGAAATGACGTTAACTAATGAATGTAATATTTATAATTACTAAAGTAACTAAACACTTGTCATGTTTTTCTAGTTAAAATCCAAGCATCTTAAGCAAAATAGTCAAAGGATGAAAAATGGATTAAATAACAGTAGACATCCTTTCGAATCTCATATCCTAGTTAAAGCAATTATAGAGAATACACCCGAATTTGGTAATTAAGCCTAACGGTTCTCAAGTTGTTATCATCTATAAATATTATGAGATAATCATTTATTTATATTATGATTTGTTTTTGACTTTAGGGAGCTTATAAAATCATAAATTTAGAACTACTTATCAAACTCAATTTGTGTAAGAAAATCTTTTTTAATTACCAAAACTTGATTTTAAATATTTAACCGAATTTTATTACTTCTTCTGTAAATCTAGTGATATATAATTAATTTTATTACTTTTTTCCTTTGTATAAATACTCTGTTTACAAGTACATACAAAAGTTCAAACAAATATATGTGTTCGAGTTGTTTAATCAGTTGATGACTTATCTCAAATGATTGAAAGCATGATCTTGCGAACATAGGAATTTTCGCCTTTTGGTTTTAATTTTTTGGTGTTATACTTATATTATATTACGTGATGAGATGATATGTGTATTTTTAATACGAAAAAAATATTAAATAAGAAATAAGTATCACTCCATTATATAGTATAATATAAATGTAAAACTAAAATTGTAAAAAATGACCTAATACCAGAATTTTCACATGACAAAGTGCAATTAGACATTTTGGATTTTCTCTATTTTAATTCTTGAAGCATGGTGTCATATAATTAACCGTTAATTAATTAACGTACACATCTTAATCAAGTGGAGTTTTGTATGGATGGATCATGACAAGGCCATGAGGCCCATGACATTATCATCAGCTCTAATGTCAAAGGTTAATTAGGGGTTTTGCTTTCTAATCTTGATATTTGCGAAGTGAGGACTTTAATTAATAGTTTTGACCCCATCTGAATTAAACTATTAGAAACGCCGTTCTGAAATATAACATATTAATTATTTGATTTGAAGTCAATCATATCAAAGAAAATCAATTCTCTGACATAACTAACTGACTTTATTGTAACCAAAAAAAAAAAGAAAAAAAGGATAATATATAGTACCTCTCTAATTGATTTATATATATTCAAATATCCTTACACCTGAATTATTGATTATGCATTGAAATCTTGTGCATCATATACAACATGATTGCTGTAAGGTGCTGGCGCTGAACGATTTTTGGCTTTAGTGTGAGACTGTTGAGATATTGATGAAACGTACAAAACAAGTAACCAATAATCAAAAAGAAAAAAAAAATCAAGAACTCGTGTGGGATGTTTAAAGCGTGTTCGCTATGCTTATCACGATTTTCTTTTTTCTTTTTTCTTTTTTGTTCTTTGTAAACAAAATTTATAGGATGCTCTTATGTGTTGTACGAATTATACAATTTTTTTTAATTGACAATAACATTATCTTTCTCTTATCTATCTACTACTAAGTAGGTAAAGGGAAGACCCAACTAGGCAAAAAGGGTTAGAGAAACGTAATTATGTCTCTAAACTACACGAATCCAATATTACCGTACCAGTTAGGTTTTAAGTCAAAAATAATTTTGATAATGCAAAGTTCTTGAACCTCTATATGTCTCTAGACCGAACGAGTATACTACCATACTAGTTTGGTTTTAAGTCAAAAATAATTTTGATAATGCAAAGTTGGGGGCTTGAACCTTTGACCTCACATCCAAACAGATTGTTTGATGGTCAATTCACTTAACGCAAGTTGGTTATATGCAAAACACAATTCGATGGACATACATGTGTCCTTCATCTTTACTTGAAATTAGATTTATTTTAGATAATTACTAACGTTTAAAAAAAAGATATATGTCTACGTATTAACGTGTGTAACTGAAATTATAACATAATAGGATAATAGAATTCTCAGAAATCCTTCCTATGTGGCCACTACTAGTGAACCATTAATGCTGTTTAAATGTGTTATATAACTTTCAAAAGATTTTAGAGAAATAACTATGACAAGATTTATATGGTGAATTTGAATTGAGAATATCAAGAATTTAAAATATTATTATATTTGAGTGAATTTAAAATTCACTCATTCTAACTATTGAAATTTTATTTTTATTTATGGACAAACTTCAATTTTCTAACTAATTCTTTAATTTGCTTAGATAATGAAGAATGTATTTTGGATTTCAAATCCGAATCTACTCAAATCTCTTTATCCAAACATAACCTTAGAGAACTTACAAGAGCCGTTTAAGGTATTTTCTAAACTTGGAATAAGGTAGTTTTCTAAACTTGGAGTTCTTTTCCTCGCAAAAGTTCCATTTGGAAAGGTAGATTTCTAAACTTGGAGTTGTTTTCCTCGCAAAAGAACCATGATTTGAAATATTAAAACATTGTCGTTTAATTGTGAAACTATCCAAATATGCCTTAAAGTTTCATTTTAGTGCCACCTATTGTGAACGCATGCATTTTGACGTTCAATATAAAAGCAAGGTCTGTTGTTTGGTGGAACAAAACTTCAAGTGTTTGGTAAGACGGAAACAAAGCGGCATTGACAATTGATATTATTCATGCTCTATAAGATGCAACTCCAGAAATCTTTTTCTTTTTCTTTCTTTTTTTTTTTTAAACAGCTTGAAGCTCTACAAAATCTAAACGAGTAAGAGAAGGCATGCATGGTGGATCAAACGAAAAAGAAAAGAATATTTGACATATTCAATTATTGACTTTGCATTTGGGAATTATTTGGCGTTATATATTGAGTCCCAAAATCATAAATATAATTTGCAATTGACGTCATCAGTATGGGAAATCATTTTATTATTATTATTTTGAAAATTATGGTCTTTGCCCATAAATATATCTCTTCTGTTGGTGATGGTGACTCAGTTTGTTGTTCGAACTGGCAATAAAATTATTAAATTTAATTTTAGACAAATCAATTTGAAAATAGACATTATTTATCATTCAGGAGTTCCATATCTAATCATCTCAAGCCTCAAGCCATATATAGCTTAAAAACTTTATATATATATATAAAATTACCCCCTACTGTTCTTTTTAGGAAACTATTCCCTTATATTTTAAATACTTGTACTGTACAGTAAATTTTTTAATTAAGGTCAAGGAAAAGGGTACAATAGAATTCCCCTATATATATATGAATATATATATTATATATATATATATAATTGAAGGACTTGGTCAATGTTCTTGATCAAATTATTCCATTTTTTCTACCCATTAATTATTCTAACTCCAATTATAGAACCCTCCAGGAAAGAAAATTACCTCAATACGCCAAAACTTTAAACAAAATTTGATCTCAGTAAATCTCATGATTTACAGTATTTCGTGACAAAACCAGTTTTTGAAAATGGTTTTGACATCTAAAGAATCCAAAAAAAAAAAAAAAAAAAAAAAAATGAATATATCAAGAATGAGAAATTAAGGAAAAATTACATGGTATCCCTTCTTTCCATGAAATCATGTATTCTTTGGAGTGCAATTTCCAATGTCCTTTCACTCATATTGGCAAAACAAACTCTAAACCAACCTGGCTCCGAACAATGGAGCAAGAAGATCCTGGCGAAATATTTAATTTCACTTCGTATAAAATCGATTTCCAAAGGGCCAATTCACTTTCCCTTGTGGGTTTTTCCAATAAGGGACTTAAATTCATCCAACAAAATAGCCCAGCATTTCCTTGTAAGCACTCAATTCCAGCATTTCTCAACCCATCAATTATCATATGATATCTCCTCTTGAGCCTTTTTCGATTAGTCCTTATGTAGTTTTCAGTGAAACTTTTGTCGGATAACATGGACGCCAAAAGTTGTTGTGTTTGTGAGGAAATTAAGGTGAAACTCGACATTCTTCTTGCTGTTGTAACAACTTTGTCATTGTATGAATATATTGTTCCAACTCGAAATCCCGGTAGCCCGAGATCTTTCGAAAGACTATAAACAATGTGTACTCTTTCGGAATCTTTGTAGTTTCTTGATTCAAGAACTTCGGCAATGCTGACGAATTCGTCGGAAAAGAATGCTGATCCTGAATAGATTTCGTCAGAGACATAGATGGATATTTTTGCGTGTAACGAAATCGAGAATGTCTTCGAGGATGGATTTTTGAATTGTTGCGCCCAATGGGTTTGAAGGGTTTGTGATTAGGACTCCTTTAACTTTGATGTTTCTTGATTGTGCATCAGCATATGCTGATTCTAATGCTAGTGTACTAATTTGGAAATTGTTTGAACTGTCACAGTGGACTGGAATAATTTGTACTCCTGTTCTCCACCTCAAGTCTCTATCGAATCTGTATGGATGAAATGGGCGCCAGTTATTATTTGGGATATTAATTAAAATAATTATTGTTTTGTAACCTTTTTTGAGTTTTGAGATATGTGAGATGAAAAAGTAATTGAAAAACGAACGTTTGAAGTAATTGAAACATACCCTGGATAGTAGGGAGTTGGAACTAATAAAGCATCCCCGGGATCGGCCAGAATGAAGGTTAAAAGTTCATTAGCAGCTGTTGCACCGGCAGTTATGACAATTCTATCAGGATTAAATTTTGCTCTTCCACCTCGTATTTGTTCCATGAAGCTTGCCTTTGCCTGATAATGGATGCAAATTAAATATGTTAATTAATTAATTAGGGTGTTTTGTACTTTGACATTCATGCAATCTTGGAGAATTGAGTATTAGTAATTTGTTACTAAAGACATATTATGCTAAGTACCTTTCTAAAAGATAGCAGTCCATGATAATCCTGAAATAGTGCATTTTCTCTGAAGCTAGAAATTTTGTTTCCGAAATTAGCTGCTTCAGAATGCTTTTCCAAGTATTCTTCAAGCAAATCAAATGAAACCTGCACACAAGAAACAATTACAAGCAATCTTAATTAGAATCATATTATATGAGAAAATCTTAATTTGGACTAGATTATCTTAATTAATAGCTCTTTGATCTTTTGTCCAATTAATGGGTGAAACTTACTTGATTTTCGGCCAATCCCATCTGTATAACTCCATCTGGATTACATGATTCATCATAGGGGTCCTCATCATATGCTTTTATTTTAATGGACAGCTATACCCCATCCAGCAAAATAAGGTGAATCTTCTCCATGAGTATCCGAAACCGCGACTTTCGACAATCCAACAGAAGGGTTTTGCTCAATCTCTACTGCCATTAGTTATAAGTTTAATTTTAATAAGTAGTTTCAACTTGCAAGACTTTCTTGAATTGATCAGGAAGAGGAGAAAAGAGAAGAGACTTATTAGTTGTTGTATGAACTATGAAGGCTAATTTGTCAAAGGCCCTTTATATAGAGTAATTGTTGGACTAAAAAGAGGGCCCTCAATTTATATGTAAGAGATGATACAATCTCCTAAAAAAAGCAAAAGAACCAATCATTGATTCTGCAAAGTAAGCAAGATCAAACTTCACCTTTCACAAATATAGTTTTCTTCACTGGTGACAACTGTTAGCTTCTGTCATCTTTTCAAACCTTTCTATATCTCAATCTCCACATGATCCAAAGCAAATACGGTGGTTGAATGGGGTGGTTAATTAATTGTTTATCTTAAAACTTCCACTCCGTTTCTTAATAAAATAAATACTACTTACTACAAATTTTGTTTTAATTTCAAAAAGCATCTAATTATGCTTTTTTTTTTCTCCTCTCACACACATATATATACTAGTTGACATTTTATAGCTAGTTGCCTTCTTTACTACCACATCTTTAAATCATTTTATAAAAAGATGGTTAATACTGGAGTGCATATAAATTAATTAACTTGATAATGGAGTAGGCAAAAGTTGTTTTAAGTAAATTAATGTCATAGGTGAGGACCTAAGTTGTAGCATAATTGCCCCACTCTCCCTATATATAAGTAGGAGACTAGGAGTCATGTAATGAAATGTTTTATGCAGAAAATGTGGAATATCTCCTTAAAACTTTTGTTTTTGTTAGCAAAATAAAAGCCTTCTCTTTTTTTTTTTTCTAAGTTCGTAATTTACACATCTTTTTATAGAATCATAAATATATATTAGACAAAAGAAGAGGATAGCTAGTTCACATCAAATTAAGCAAGGTCAAATACGGGATCACAAAATCCAAAATTACCTAGCTAGGACTATAAAACAAAAACATGCGATGATATGTGAAGTTAAGTTCTTTAAATAGACTCGATTTATAATAATCATATATTTTTTGAATCATAATATGTTACAACACGTTAAATAATGTCGCTAATTCTGATCTAAAATATACACATTACGTTACAAACTTGTGATATCGTGAATCGGGTCATAAAAATTTTAAGTGTGCATTGCTAATTGATGAGGAGCATTGAAACTCCCTCGAGAATAAAGGCAAAACTACAAGTGTTAAATGCTGCTCATAGCACGTTTTAGAGTAGGCATATATTTGAGATGATCTAGGAGTAGTTAAGTCTTTGCTGACCAGACAAAGATACTTGAATAAGATCATGAAGATTCTGATTTGCATACAGAAACCGGACAAAATAGAGGCTGCGAGAAGATATGTTGGCCCCACTCTTTTAATCAACAGAATGTACGTATAACTTCGAGTTCTTAAGGATAGCTAATAATCATGGATATTAAGGTAACTTCTACCTTCTAATCATTTTCAAGTTATATGTATATAATTAATCTTCCATCAACCGCTAAATCTCGTTAATAAGGTGTTAATTAACTAATTATTATTGCTTGCTCGCCTCCTCAATTAGTTTTCTAAACATTAAGGTTCTTTCTTTAGCTGTGAATTAATGCCATATTTGAAAACGTGATGAAGTACTCGGTCCAATCTTCATAGATATGTATGCGCATGCACGTTAATTACATGTATTTCTACGTTGTATATGCAAAAGATATGTATTCTCTCATGAGATTATGTTGTTCTGAAACTGGAATAAACAAGATGGAAAAGAAATACGTAGAACTTAGGAGGTATTTGGTTTATGAATATAGGAGAAAAAATAGAATCAAAATTAATAAAACTTATAGATGTTTAGTTAATAACTATAGGAATAAAAGTGATAAAAAGTATTAACTTTTATTCTTCATTTGTAATTTAAATTTCAAAATTGATTAATTTATAAACACGTACCGATAATAAAATTTATGATTCTCATTTCGTTTCTAATTGTTTAATACAAATCAAACATCTCCATAGATGACAAGAAAGGTGTCCTAATATAGTTAATGGTCGTAGGACATGAAGATCATGAAAATATCCGCCTGCAGGACATTCAAAGATTTGCTTTAATTGATCGTGATATGGAGTAAAATGGAGAATAATGAGTTGAGAGGAGTAATAATAGATGATGATATAGGTAAGAGATTTAATTAGGTTAGTTAATAGTCTTGTGCATTTTTGTAATAGCAGTTCCCCTACCGTCCTTCGTCCTGTGTTCTCTTATTACATATTGGTCGGGTTTATTCTTTAAGAGAAGCAGTACTTCATATATGCTAATTGTCGTGAATTTCAATTCTGTTGTTGCAACTAACCCAAATAAAGATAGTATACATAATTTTTTCACTATACATGTTAACTTAAACGGTAAGGAATATGATTAAAGTGACTAAAAAATTCAATATTTTTATTATTTAATGAATTATTAAAATATATGTCGATAATCTGATCTGACCTTAAGAAAAATAGGATTAACCTACTCTCCTCTCAATTTTTTTCTTGCAAAAAAATAGCTCTTATTTGAAAAAAAATAGAACGTTATGCATATCCCTTATTCCCGAGGAATAACTTTTTTCACGAGTGACTAAGAATATTATTGGGGATTTGGTAAATCGAGTGACCAGCATTGTTATCAGTGTTTGTTTACAATAATCACTACACATCTGCCAACTGGGCTACCAAAAACCATGAAAAGAAAATAAACATCACCATATTAATTCTTGTTTGTGTGTGAAATGTGAATTATCTGGCAAGGTTCCTTTTAAAATAACATTATCAAGTAATTTTAGAAGATTGTTAAAGGATTAATTGTCTTCATCTTTATAGTGGAATACAACTGAGAGGCATCTTTTTATGCATATATGGCGAATCAACCCCATAAGTGGAGTACTTCTCTATACGTGGGATGCAACACCAAATTAAGAAATAATTAATTAACTGGAATAATTACTAGCTGATATAAAGAAAAGAAACACAAGTGGCCTAGTACTTATGGAGTGATTCAACAACAAAAATCCATAGTTAATACTCTATTCGTTTCAAAATAACTATTATTATTTTAGATAATTTATTTAGTACCATATTATCTGTCACTTTAAAAAATTAATTATTAAATGATGTTTAATGAAGGAAGAATTATGGAATTGGGATATTAATGCAAAAGGATAATTTAGTTACTTTAAAATATCCTTTTATAATTGATGCAATACACCTTCCTTAATCCGCGTGTACCAACTAAAGATGAAAGTTACTTTAAAACAGAAGGAGTAACTCAAATTATGTCTCAATTAGCTTAATTAGAAACACAAAGGCAATTAAGATTACTTTTAACAGCTCACTTTGTCGGTGAATTTGTAATAAAAGGACAAGAAGGATCATCTTATGTTGTACATACATAGTGCAAAGAGACAATCCCTATTAATGCCTCAATTTTAGTTCGAATCCAGCAGGCATAGTAATAGTTGTTCAAAGATTCTTAATACACTTGCTGTTAATTATGGATTTGTCTCCAAAGAAGGGATCATTAGAGCAACAGTACAATCAGCATATGGAATTAATTACCAATTGAGGAGAAAATATTCTTGCAGGCAGGCACAGTACTGGCTTCAACTAATTCCATCCCTTCAATAGATAAAAATGGTACATGTTTTATTTAATTTTTCGTCATGCAAAATTGGCAATGTTTTTCCTAGACCCTTTTCATCATTCATGTAATCAGGATGATTACTCCAACTTTTTTAAGAGAACTATATATCTAACTTTTTTTCAATTTAATGATTTTATGCTAAACAAATTAAATATGCATTAGAAGATTATTTGAGAATCTTTACAACACGTGTGAATATACAACACTAAAGAGACTGTAGAATTTTTTCGAATTTTAGAATACGTACAACGGGATAGTTCTCCAAGACTTAGAATTTTTCGAGTTTATATTGTCACCTAATGAGAGCATTGGTCACTAATGGTTTGCAAAAGTAAGCAGTGATCAAACACATAATCATGCATTTTTTTTTATCTTTATTTGCACTTTAGTAATCACTCTTTGAAATTTTGAGGTGACATGATCAACTACGAAAATATGGTCTTGGCCAAACTTTTGTCTCAATATTGTTTCCATTTCGAACTAACACAAATCTTTTGCTTACGCAAGTTTGATTAGCTTTTGCAATAAATAACAGTACACATTAATTAATATGTACTATTCTAATTGAAATTTTATATTCTTAACTCATTACAACGGAAAATATACTACTGAAAGCCATAAATATATATAGCATTAAGAAACAACTCCACTAAACTACTCAACCATTGAGAAATAAATTTTATCTATAATATTACGTATGTCTAAATTTCGATGATTTGATCAACAATTTTTATTTTTTTTTTACGTATCGAGTGTAAAGTTGTGACTTAAAAGAGGTTTAAAAAAAAAAAAAAAAAAGATGTCAAAAATTTCAAATACATGTTGATCGAGGAAGAAATTAGGAATGGCTAGTTGGGAAATTGATGACGGACTGAACTCACCTAACCGACCAAGTGAGATAAGGAATAAAACTCGAATTTTGGAATATAGGAATATAGTTGGGGAATTTCTTCACATCTTCTGTAAATAATTTATATGCATAAATCAGATGCCGTGAATCTTCGTAGAAGATACACTGCCAGTAATGATGTGCCACGTAGAAATTTATTAAAGATCACTGCAATATTATATCACAAAAAAAAAAAAAAAAAAAAATAGGACGAAATTTATAATGCTGAGTTTGTGGACCTGGTCTCCTATAGATTTCTTTTCCTCTTTGATTCGATCTCTTTCATATCCATATCCATATCCATATTTATATGCATATTTGTTACTAATAGTGTTTCTACTTAACTTAGCAATTCATGCAAAATCAAACTCAAGAAAAATGCTCATCGTTATTTTGTTTTTGGATAACGCTTTGAAAAATAATTTCCAGATATTATTTGAATAATAATAAAAATAAAAATTTAGAAAGAGAGTAAAATATGAATTAAGGCATGCTCTTAGCACATTTATAATTGTTTATAGTGGTTGTTATGAATGGATGGTTCCATTAAGTAGAGACTACTTGAGTTTGGCAATGAGATTCAAACATAAATTTTTATGAGGCAAACACGATTTGTTTGACATTTGTGTCATCCCAAGTGATAAACATAATAATAATATGTGTGACTAAATTAAATTTTATATTATGTATACTCTTAAACAATATTATATACATAAACACTAAATTATTGAAAAAAGAACAACAATTGCACATTTTTTACCACTAAATTTTAGAACTCATACACTAATCGCACATGAATTCAAAGGAGACAAGAAGTTGTACAAGGGAAAAGTTACAAGAAAAACATGGTTTTTCTTACTTGTAATTTTTTTTTTTTTTTATGTTTATAAAAGAACACAAATATTTATTTTTTATGACTTAAAAAAATTATAATCTAACATCACAAACCATGATGTAACTTTCATTTTCAAGTCATCACAACCCGTGTTTGTGACTTTGTAAATGGTAATGATCCCTATTTGAGAGTCACACAATCTACTTGTAATAGCATTCTAGTTTTAATGGTCACCATGTAAAAAATTACAAACACTAATTATGACTTGAAAATGAAAATTATACCATTATTTATGAATTAAAACTATAATTTTATAGGTTCCAAAAAATTTATCTTTGTGATCATCAAAAAATTACAAGTCAAAAAAAATCATGTTCTTCAATATTTACCGCAACTCATATGTTACACCTCGTTTAAACTTTAACCCGTGCATTTATTTGACGAGGGTCAATGAATTTTTAGAAAAGGAAAAAGATAAATTTCATCTATTATTTTTGAAATATGAATTAATTTAATCCCTTATTTATTACAGCAGACTAATTTGATCTCTTATCTTTAAAAAAATTAAATGCTAATTTAAGGGTTATGATGGAAATCATTGACAAATTAATGAATCAAATCATGTGATAATCACATGGCTGTGATAATCTACAAATTTTGCTATAAAACTTAAATTAGTTAATTTTTTCAGGATAAAAGACCAAATTAATCTTTTTGATAGATAAGGAACAAAATTAGTCAATAACTTAAAGAAAAGAGACCAAATTAGTCTTTTTCAAATGGGTAAATTATAAGAAACTCCCTTGTAGTTTGGCTAATGTTCATATTTATTTCTTTATAATTTTCAAACCTACAATCTGACCCCTTGTGATTTGAGAAGTAAAGTGAAACCGTTAAATATTCCATTAAGTGATCGTTAAAAGGTTAAAAAAAATTAATTTTAAGGGTTATTTTAGTCATTCAAAGTTTCTAATTAAAGTTAGTTACATATCTATCTAATATAAAACACAATCATTTCCTTCTGACAAATAAATTTTTTAAGCAGTAGAGTGGTATTAGACTTACGGGTATTTTGACTAACGACATTTCACACAAAATCGTTAGTTTTTTAATTTTCTATTTATTTTACAAAAAAATCCAAACTATAAAACATAAGATTGTAAGTTTGAAAATTATAAAAAAATTACGTGAATATTAACTAAACTATAAAAAATTCATTATATTTTACCCTTTTCAAATCTAGGGCATCAACCATTTTCTATGGGGAAATGACAGCATTGTTGAGACTTGAGACCCTCAATCCGCTTAATTTTATTCCCTCGCTTACCATTTCAAAGAAAGAGGGAAAAAAAAGAGTAAACAATTACTTGTGAAACGAAAAATGTGATTGGAAGGATTCCACATCAGTTCGTTACATTTATCTGGTCTATAAATTTCATTACAACTTATTTTGCTTCCAGTTGTATTTGTTTTGTTTTAGCCTAAACTATATACTATATATTTTTTTCGGTGAAATTATGAATCCTATGTCGCTATTGTAATTATTAATTCCAACTAGGGCTTTAACATAAATTTTTTTTTATATAGATTAAGGTGCACAGTGGGATCGTACACCTTATAGTCTATATTGTTTTACATCCATTAACTTGTTAATTTTTTTTTTTTAAAAATTAATAAATATAGAACAATATAAATCATAAGATGTACGACTCCACCGTACACCTTAATCCATGCAATAATTTTCCCTTGAACATGCGCCAAAAGTAGCCTTTTTAGCCACTTATTATCAAATATTTGTGTACTCCATTCAATCATGCATTTAGAAGCAACACATGACTACGTGTATGTCTTACTATTCATTCATCAATATTTGTTGCTATATTTATTAATATAGAAAAAGAATTTTTTTATTTACTATACCGCCAAAACTTGAAAAGAAATCAAAAAATTAGAGTAGACACCTTGTTCACACATCATTTTACTAATAATTAATCATGAATAGTTATCCTCACTACATAATTATCTAAAGCTACAAATTAAGTTCAATTTCATTACTATACCTGCATTATAGACTCATACAATATGCCAGCTCTCATCTCATTCAACGAAGCAAAAACATATGCAGCTCAAGAGCACAAGAGTCAACAAAAAAAGAAAAGGTTGCCTTGGAAATCATCAACTTTGTTTATTTATAGTCGTAATTAGTTGTTTATATGGTAGTATCAGTTATCAGTGGCACAATTTACCTCGAAAATTAAAACACATGCATGCTTTGTTTGATTGATATTTGACACTTATCAAGTCATGATCATGTTGGTGCTCGGTTACTAACTCCTGCCATGCAATCTTCTACGTATTTAATTACCAAGAGATGAATTATAGTTTTGTTAATTCTACCAAATCATTTTTACTCTAAAAAAAACTAATAACACTTTGAATCTCAGTTAAGCGTTATTCTCAACTCTGTATGAAAAGTTATGAATTATTCTTTTAAAACTAAAAGAAAAAATATTGTTAGAAAAACATGTGCAAATTGAATTGCTTTTTTTTCTTTAAATAAAAAAAGCTTTAAACTTATCTAAATATCAAAAACAAAAGTATTTTTACAAAATATCAAATTTTGTCCACAATTCTTTAACAAAATAAATTTTTAATTAATGACTTTTATAAATTGTTGAGATTAAGATAGTGTGAAGTTAGTCAAAATGACGATGCCACAGCAAAATCTCTTATGCCACAGCAAAATTAAAGTAAAATTATCAAAATACTCTTATATGTAAGATAATGAAGGTAATGAATGATAGAATAAGAGTACTAGGATATTTTGGTAATTTTATATCATTTTTGTTGAGGTAATACAATTTCTGCTATAGCATTAGGGGTAGTAATTCCGGGCACAATATGACAACATGACACGAAACTAACTAGGTCTAGGCACGATGTTAATTTAATTGGGTTATTATCGGGTCGTCCCATTAATAACCCGAAGTTAAATGGGTCATATTGTGTCAACCCATAGGTTGACCCGAGAATTCGTTATCTTATCGAATAACCCGACACAACATATTTAACCCGTTAGGATATCAGGTAATCTGAATGACCCGTTAGTTAATTAGGACATCCTTTATAAGAATTTGACGTAATAATACACCATTTAATTGCATATCGTGTCATTCGGGTCAACAGGTTAACTATGAGTTATCGTGTCATCCGGGTAAATTAAGTAACTTTCGTATTAGTATAAAACGTTTAACAGGCTAATAGGTCGTATCAGGTCAAACTATATTAATTAACGAGTCACGACATGACACGACACGACACGAATGCTTAATGGGTTGTGTTCGGATTCAAGTTTTCTAACACGAATCCAATAAGAATTCGACATGATCCGACACGACCTATTGACACCCCTAGTAACATTATCATTTGCCATGAAGTTTGTAATATAAGACTTGCAATGTAAAACTTACTTTATATGTTACCCACATAATAATTGGTAATTTTACTTAATTGATTGATATCCCACATTAGGGGCAGATGCAAGAATGACATATTGAGATGGCTAGACTTAATAAATACGTATTTATTGAGATTAATTTATATCTCTAAAAAATTTACGGGAGTGAAATATATAAATTAAATTTTATAAGGATAAAAATTAAATATTCAAATTTTTAAGGATGAAATTTACAATATCTAGAATCTGGGGGAGAGGCGCACACCTTCCTTTAAAATCGTCCTTGTCCCACATTTGATATAATTGAATAATATCTTCAATCAAATATTACAAAATCATGAAAAATATCATTTCGTAATATCTCCTATATATGTTTATGATAATTTTCTTAATGGAACGAAGTATTAGAGATTTCTTATCTTTCAAGTAAAGGTTCCAAATCTAACTTGGATAAATAAACATGTGATATTATATCTATTTGCATGATATTTTTTATTAGACATATGTTAATAGATCTTTACAATTATACAATTATATTATTATTCACGAAACTCGTATTGTTATTGAATTCTTGAGACAAACACATATTAATTCATGAAACCAACATATGTTCATAAGACAAATGTAAGCAAGCATACATTGACTAATCGCGTAAGAAATCATCATACTGGAAGTAATCATATTTACGTAGATTTCATTATTTGACATATATTCATATGTATTATTATGGTATCGTGCAATTTATGTGCTCAAAACTTACAAATCATTAGATAATGTCTATATCAATTATAGAGATCTCAATTATAGAGTTCAGACAAAGGGGTACGAGGGCTATAGATTGACAAGACTCTTAATTAGAATTTAGTAGTCTCATGTAATCTCCTAGCCCTTGTAAATTGTAACATATGCTTATGACCAATGACGGGCTCACTACATTTAACCCCGATAGGTCCATCTATGTGTCATCGCAATCTTGTTCGAGACCAAATACAAGTACTCAAGAGATTGAGAAGGACAGAGTAGAAAACATAAAAATAATTAGTGGTTCATAAGAAATTAAAGCTTTTTCCTCCCAAAGGAAGATATGTTCAAGTTCAACTCTCCTCACATGCCTCAATCATTGCCATAGAAATTAAATAAGCAAAATCAAAATGAAAATCTCAGGTCTAATCTACAATTTGTCCTCTTAAAATATAATAAACACATTCAGAGGACTAAAACTCAAGGCTAATCCACAATTTACCCGCTCAAACAGAATAAGCACTAAAAGAGCTAATTAGTTGCCACCCAAATATTTAGAATTACAAGCAAAATAAGCTAAAGGCATACCGTAACCAAATATGTGTAATTTTATAGCATGAGGAACTTTTCCAAACTTGAGAAATAGATTGGTTGTAAAAAAAAGGAAACGGTCATGTCCTTTTCTATGAGAATTTCCAAAACCAATAATGAAAAAACTAAAAGAAAAAAAAAAAAAAAAACTCACGAAATTTTTTTTCATATATAAAACAAAATACAATATTAGATTAAAGAAACATGAAAAATTAACTCCTAATCCAAATTATAACTATAACATATATTCAACACAAGTGTTTTCTAACATTATAATCAATTACGTTATTTACATGATAATGCATTTAAAAGATGACATAGTTATAACTATGATAATATCAATTACATTACTTACATGATAATGCGTTCATTTAAATACATTAAGAGAGGTTTAGCCTATTCCACAATGTCTCAATTGGGTTATATGATACTAGCTCTAGGTATGGGGTCTTATCGAAGTGCTTTATTTCATTTGATTACTCATGCTTATTCCAAAGCATTATTATTTTTAGGATCCGATCCGTTATTCATTCAATGGAAACAATTGTTGGATATTCTACTCATAAAAGCCAGAATATGGCTCTTATGGGGGGTTTAACAAAACATGTACCAATCACCAAAAACACTTTTTTATTAGGTACACTTTCTCTTTGCGGTATTCCGCCTTTGGCTTGTTTTTGGTCCAAAGATGAAATTCTTAATGATAGTTGGTTGTATTCAACTATTTTCGCAATAATAGCTTGGGCTACCGCGGGATTAACTGCATTTTATATGTTTCGGATCTACTTACTTACTTTTGAAGGGCATTTAAATGTTCATTTTCAAAATTACATTGGTATTGGTAAACAAAAACCCCCCTTCTATTCAATATCTCTATGCATGGGTAAAGGAGCTTCCAAAAGAATTAACAAGAATTTGCCTTTATTAACAATGAATAATAATGAAATTTCTTCTTCTTTTTTTTCAAAAATCTAGATATCCAATTGATGACAATGTTACAAATGTGACACGACCCTTTATTACTATTGCTTATTTTGAAAATAAAAAGTTTTTAATCTATCTCTACGAATCGGACAATACTATGGTATTCCCTTTACTTGTATTGGGTCTATTTACTTTGTTCGTTGGGTCTATAGGAATTCCCTTCAATCAAGAAGAGGTATATTTAGATATATTATCTAAATGGTTAACTCCATCTATAAATCTTTTTCATCAAAAGTTGAACAATTCGGTGGATTGGTACAAATTTTGGAAAGGTGCAGTTTTTTCAGTTATAGCATCCTTTTTATATAAACCCCCCTATTCCTCTTTACTAAATTTTGATTTAATTGAGTTCTTAAAAAAGGACCTAAGAGAATTCTTTGGGACAAAATTGTATAATTAAAGTGAAAGTGGAATTCATCCTTTGTTTTTTCCTTTCCATTCACTCGGATTTCTTCCGTTTCATCGATTTTGTCCGGATCAGTCTCCTCTTTTTCTTCCGAAAAAGGGTAAGAAGAAGGATATTCTTCGATGGATCCCTCTTGTTCATGTTTAGTCCCCTTCATTTCGGAAGTTGTTTCTATTTCTACATCTATTTCTTCCTCACTTTCCACCATTTCTTCCGTTTTTGAGGTTTCTTTCAGTTTCTTATAAGAATGTAGATGTGTATAAGCCTAGATAGCGACACAGGTAATAAATAAGATAATACTAAAGATCCGAACCATAAAATTTCTCAATTTTGACACCATCGTACGTTGTATTCGATCCTGGGCTTGCAATATCGTTTGCATGGTACGAGTTTCAGTTGTTAAGGAGTTAAAACATAAAAACAATTCCCACAATCAAGAATGTAAAAGGTAGAATCTCTTATACACATCTAGATGTGTCAATTATCTTGTTCTTTCCAAAACATGATTTTTGGAAGTTAATTACCCGGGGAGGGGAGGGCGGATGGGGTGTTTTCTGTTCCTTTTGTCTACAAAGTGCAGTGACTTGTTTTACCATACTAATCAAGAATAGAATTTCATACAAATTATCACATATAAACCACGTTACAAAAGTAACTAACGATACTGGAGTACCATGTAGATCCTTGTATATGAACTCATAGACAATGCCATTTGACCAAACCAAGCAAGCCTCACAATGCCAAGGTACTTATTAGATCGAATGTACTTATTCGATCTAATAGAATGATTTTGCCGTATCCAGACTAATACCAATCCAAGCCATCTCATGAATAAAATGTGACCAATTAACCAACCAACAAAACTACTTGTTACAAATAACATCTTGTTGTTGCATCGAAACATATAAATGTTGACTAATCTGGCTAACATTGAACTTGGTAAAATGAAATAGTTGAATAATTGAAAAATGAGATTATTTAGGAATACACATTGAATGCTGAGATTACGCATTAAATTTCGGGTAGTCGATCCATAATGAAAAAAGTGTTTGTGATTGATCCAGAAGAAATGAAACAAAAGATATGGTAGAGCTAGGATAGTTATTGTATGAGGTCTACTCAATGATGCATAAGGATATAGAGTTCACAAAGAAGTTAACAAGAATCTACTTAAAATCTTAAAACTTATCTACCAAAACTCAATTATAAGTGCATTCACCCAAAACAAAACCAACCTATAGCGTATCCAACAACTATGCATTACATTTGCTGAAATTTTTTATATTGGTTCTTGGGTTCGGTGATAACATCTATGTCTTACACAATTTTCACCATAATACAAATATAGTTGTAAGATCCTCCCCTAGTTTATTTAGCATGGTTTGATCACCATAATACAAGTATAGTTGTAAGATCCTCCCCTACTTTATTTAGCACGGGTTGAGATTCTCTTGAAATTCTTTATATCGAACAACTCTAATGTCTCGTGTACACTTTTCTACTACTTTCCTTTCTTAGACTTGCGGATTGAATGGAGCATGTCTCCAGTGGGAAGTAGATTGAAATCTTTAAATTATCTTATCATATCTCCGCTCATGCCCGCCTTATCTATCATCCTAGTGGTAGGGAAGGGTTTGTTTATGAGCGAATTAGGTGTAGGGTTTGTTTATGAGCGAATTAGGTGTAGGGGAGAGGCTATGGTTTGTGAGGGTATTAAGAGTTCCATATTTGTGTTTGTAAGGAAAGCTTTATTTATGAACTAATTAGATGCAGGGGAGAGGCTATGGTTTGTGAGATTATTAAGTGTTTTATATTTGTGTATTTAATAAAGGAATGAATTATTTGGATAATAATATTTTTAATATATAGTTTACTAGTTATATGTTCGTGCTGCTATTCACCACTTACAAATGTGGAGTTTGTTGTTATGTACTAGAAGTATATTATTAATAATATTTAATATTACATATTACAATACATTAAATTTTGTTGTATGTATAGATTATGATATGTGAAAAGTATGGGAGATAAATAATATGAGAATGAAGTTTAACGTGTCATAATTTATTAAATGAAACTTATATTAGAGGATGTGTAGAAACAACTCATATATTATGTAAAATATATTTAAAAATTAAATCACACGTGGAATTCTATGATTAAACTAAAATAAGTTTTGATACATTATGAAATTTTTTTGATTTTTTTCTTACATGTAAAATTTGATATTCTTTTATAGAAAAAATTAAATAGAATTTAATTCATTAGATATTTTGATAAAGTTTAGTTAGGACCTCCTACAAGAGGTATTTATAATTTTGCTAATATATCAACAATGAATAAATAAATAAATAAGTAAATAAATAAATAAAGAAGAAATTAATTTAAGTAACTAACACCCAACTTGAGAACAAGCCTCGGGAATCTTGTTAGATAATCTCAAAGGCTACATTTGCATCTATGGGCTTGGAAAGTGATTTGAAATTCACTATTTTGTTGGAGTAATATTTAGAGTTAAAACTAATAAATTTTAAATTTATCAAATTAAAAAGTATGCAATGAAGAATTTCAAATAATTTCTAACTTTGTAAATTTGAAACTCATTCATTTTAACTTTACAAATTCCTCCAACTTAAATTTTAAATCTTTTCCAAATCTATCTATTCAAAAGTAAACTAAAAGAATTGGACACCGTAGAAGTAAGATACCGTCCATTAAAAAGTTTATCAAAGTTTCAAGATATTTATTTCTATATTAAGAAGATATGATACCAACAATAGGATCGAGTCAATTCTACTTACATTCCCAACTTCTTGCACTATTTGTCACATTGTATGTTTTTTTTTTAACCACTTTATGCCCTAATTATTTTTTCAAGGTACAACTGTTAAAAGATTGTATCAATCGAGTGAATTCCATTAACGAGTTGGATTAAAGTCGCAAAGAAAAAAATTAAGGTGAAAATGGTCAAAAAAAATATTCCCGGTGCAGTGCGACAATGGTAACACTTCATTTATAAAATTTGTTTTCTCATTAAAAAAACAAGTGATCAATGCACACTCAATGTGTGCAACAGAAAAATTAAGTTATTTAGAAATTATTTTATATATATAAAATTTGACACTATTTTGACAATAATAAACAAATTTTGATCATTTTCAAAATCAAATTGTTAATAGATGAGAAGTTATTTAGGTAGTTACCAATAGTACAAAATTATATTTTTTAAAGATTTTCAAACAAATAAATTAATAAACATTGGTAGTTATAAAAAAAAATTAAAATTAAAATAAATAAATTTAAAAAGAGTAAAAAAAAGATAAATTACTATACCAAGGCTCTCCCTTTATATATAGTGAGAGAAAAAAAATACTATTTTTAAAAGATTTTCGAATAAATAAATTAAAAAATATTGGTAGTTAAAAGAATTAATGAATTCAAATAAATAAATTTAAAAAGAGTCAAAGACTAACATACCAGGCTATATAATAAGATAAGATAAGAAAAAAGACTATTTTTTAAAGATTTTCAAAGAAATAAATTAAAAAACATTGGTAGTTAAAAAAACTAAAATTCAAATAAATAAAATTTAAAAAAATCCAAAAAGGGAGACTACCATTCCAAGGCTCTCCCTTTACATATAGTAAGATAAGATAATCTATACAAAAGGTGTGGGAAGGTTTTTGTGTCTGTCACTTTGTGATATACCAAATTTACCCTCCTCATTCACTCTATTATCTTTTAATTAATTACCTATAACTTCTTCTCATAATCCCTTCCCACATTTCATTTTTCACCCCTAAATTATTCTTTTAGTTTTTTTATACGATTTTCATAACCTATTCTATTTTCTTTTTAAAATTGTGAGCGAATTTAAAAAAAAAAAATAAAAATGCACGCACACATGTGCCTTCCCTACTAGTAATAATAATTTGTCAGCCTGACTCTTAAATACCAGGAAATGTATCCACTATACAGTTATTTGTAGCCCATTTCTGTGTGTCGTCTAATGTGGGTGCCTCAACCTAATTACATTTTTCTGAAACAAGTTTGGGCAATCCAGTTCGGGCTACAAACTGGACTCTGCTGCAACCCCGAGGCCCAGAACCCGCTTTACTATATTCAAAGGCCCCGGCGGAAGACACAGATGTATGAGTAAAACCCCACCTCTTGCCTGGGCAATGGCTTCTTCCCTCTCTCCACCGGAAGTTCCAATGGAGCTTCACAGACTCAATAGAGAGAAGCTCTTAAACTCTCTGCGCGACCACCTCTCCGCTCTTCCTCGCGGCCCCTCGACGGCGTCGTCTTTCTCCAGGTAAGCTCCGAAACATTACAAACTCGAGGAATCGCCCGTCTTCATATTATATTCGCTCTTTATTTTTATTTTAAGTGGATTTTATTGAATTTAATTGTTCAATTATATTTTAAGTGGTTTTTATTGAATTTAATTGTTAAGATAATTAGGGCGGCGAGGAGAAAACTAGATATTGCACCGACCACACCGAACTCTTCAGGTATTTGGTCAATATCAATGATAATCTGCTTGCTATGCCTTATTTTAACTCAAATTTCATGGTATTGATTGTATATGAAGGCGTAATATTGAAATGAATCATTTGCTCTGTTTTAGTGTTTTTGCATTATATAATCGATTAAAATCAACTGATTTTTTTTCCGTCTGGTGTTTTTGATGAAGTAAATGAAATAATCGAAGAATTGTGTGAAGCTAATGGTTAGCTATCTTGATTTCGTTTCCTGAAAAGTGGATAAAAGAAAATATTTCCTTTTTCTTTTTCTTGTTGTTAGTTGAAGTGTTGAACTATTGAACTGCTAGCTTGTGTTATTTTCGTTGTGACGAAAGGATTATTGGATAATTGAGTAATTGATTTGTGGACCTGATTTTTAGACAGGAGAGTTATTTTGCTTACTTGTTTGGAGTTCGGGAACCTGGGTTCTATGGAGAGCTCTTGTAAGTTCACGTTTTCTGAATCTTTTGAAGTCTATTTTATAACATGGTTGTTGAAGATAGAAAAAGTGCAACAGTTGAAAATGCACACTTACTTGCATAACTAAGTGATGGTTACTGAACTTGCTCAAGAAAAGAAAAAAGGGCCAAGGGCGGTGTTCACGCTTCACAGTGCTTCTCATTACATTTAAGAATGCTAAGGCATAGAGAAATAAAATAATGAGGTTTAGTACCTTATTATATTGAGGAAATAAATGGTTAAAATCACTTCAGAACCTGTCGGAAAGGATCCAGTTCTTTGCCGAAATTTTATTCTCAAGGGAGAGCTTCTGATTATTCTCATTCTTCTTCTTTTATTGTTTAATTTCTTTAACTGGAAGACCATTTCTTTCTCATAAATAGCAGGTTACGTTTCGTCACACAACTTTATTGCTTTAGATTAACTTGTCTGGAAGAAAATTTATCTCTGAACCGGCTTCCCTTGCCCTTTAGTAACATGTTGTGCGTGCGTAATGTTATATCATTAATGACGTTATTTCTAATGTATGAAGGATGTAGAAAGTGGAAAATCCATTCTATTTGCTCCCAGATTGCCTGCAGATTATGCTGTCTGGTTGGGAGAAATAAAGCCTTTGTCCTACTTCAAGGTGAGTGACTCTTTATGCTTAGGCTAGATAGGATTAAATTGAAATGGCATGTGTCAACTAAAGTTGTTTCATCTTTTGCAGGAAAGATACATGGTAAGCATGGTGTACTATACTGATGAAATTACAAAGGTTTTGCATGATCAATACCAAGGAAAAGGAAGAAAACCCTTGCTATATCTCCTGCATGGGCTCAACACGGATAGCAACAATTATTCAAAACCAGCAGAATTCGAGGTCTGCACAACTACCCTTTCTTAGAAAACTCGAACTGGTGAACTGTTCTTGCTGAAAATTAAAAAAATGGAATCAAGAGAACGTTACTCAGAAAATTCATAAGTTTCAGGAGATGATGAGTGTACTGAATCTTCTTGCATTATATTTTCATTTTATGTGTCATATATGTAAATATTTTATTTGACTTATGCTGCTGTATTATTTTGTTTGGATATCTACTTTGTCCATGGTATTTCTTTTTCCTTTTAACCTTTGCCTACTAGGTGCTGACATACATGTACAGGGTTAAATTGGATTTTAATGATATTATAGGTTGTTGATAAGACCTTTGGACTAGAGATGTACTGTTTTGACTACCAATCTTGGAATGGAATTGTGTATTAATTTTCCTTTGTGTTGGTAAATGCATAAGAAGTGCGACAAAATTATAGGAAATGTAAAATCATCTTAAATTTTAGGTTGTTTGCTTTAGAAAATTTATCATCACCTTTTGATGCAAGATAGTTTTTGTAAACTTCAAACTGAAATTGCCCACAAGTCAGGTGCTGTTCTTAATGTTCACAAACTCGCCAAATATGATTAGGTAAGTTAATTCTGTTCATAACTTTGATGTTAAAATTAGAGACCAAAGCATAAGAGACAGGTAGTACTAGCTGTAAAAGGCAGTGAACAACTTCATAGGACCAAGCATAGTTATAAAGGGCGCAAGGCACATCTAGGTGCCAATGTCCCCTGGAGCCTAGGCCCCAGGAGTAGGCACGGGCTTTTTCACATAAGGCGTACAGAACTAGACGTAACAAAATATGCATTTGTAACATAGAGAATTCAGTATTAATGTGCAAATTCAAAATTCAAATTGTCAAAGGCTCAAAGTAAATTAACAAGAGAGTTTTAAACACGAGTGCAAGTATAGTTCATGTAATATTAACTCATTAGTTGCTGAAATTAAGAACTTTTCAGAAGTAAGAAAGCAGAATAAATAGAAAGAAAATAACAGAAAACTGGAAAAGGTCTGAATAAAAAATAACAGAAAAAAACAGTGAAAAAAGCTGAATTTTTTTTAAAAAAACTGAAAAAAGGTCTGAAAAAAATAACAGGAAAAAAAAAATGAAAAAAGGGTAAAAAAGAAAAGAAAAGTGAGTGTAAGAGAAACAGAGAAAAGAAAGGAAGCAAGAGAAAGACGTGTTCTCAAACAGCTTGACCGAAAAGGGAAGAGAAAAAAAGTACTGAAAATAGAAGGAAAAAAGAAAAAAAAAAAAAAAAAATAGGGAGAGGGAGAGACAAGGAAGAGAGCAATTCAGAGGGGGGGCGGGGAAGGAGAGAAGGAAAGACTTACCTAACTTGTTGCAGAGAGCAGAAGATGGAACACACTAACGAGGAGTGAAGACAACCTAGAAGATGACGGCTTGGCCTTGGAGATTAGGTTTTGAGATTTCAAGTTATCAGTTAATGCCTTTTCTTTATTTATGGTCAGCCAGTAACAAGGTTCTCGCCTTGGAGCTCTAGAGCCTTGCGCCTAGTCGAGAAAAGCCCGCCCTTTCTTGCTGGAGCCTAGATGCACACCAACTAGGCACGAAGGTTGGGCCTCGCTGCGCCTTAGAGCCTAGGCGTGCGCCTTGAGCACCTTTAACAACTATGGGACTAAGATATTTAGGTAATTAGAAGGAGAATGAGAGAGAATTATTTAGTAGTCTGCTGGTTTCCTTCTGAATAAGCTTCAGATAGGGCTTCAAAATCTCGCATTATTCAAGATATGGAATATCTGTTAGAAGTCTATTCATAACAATTAACTAGAAAATTGATCTAAGTTGATGACAATACTGGAATGAGTAATGTGACCTCCAATAAGCTATTATAACCCAAGTTTCTGAAAATTCTGGACCTTCTAAAGTAGCATAAAAATTCTTAAAGTACTTAAGAAATAATAGAGCTTAAAAACCAAGATAATTTTTTCACTCACACTCTTAACACATAATAACTTGATATGAATGGAAAAATCTATGAAAAGTTTTAAGGTAATTAGAAGGAGAATGAGAGAGAATTATTTAGTAGTCTGCTGGTTTCCTTGTGAATAAGCTTCAGATAGGGCTTCAAAATCTCGCATTATTCAAGATATGGAATATCTGTTAGAAGTCTATTCATAACAATTAACTAGAAAATTGATCTAAGTATGATGACAATACTGGAATGAGTAATGTGACCTCCAATAAGCTATTATAACCCAAGTTTCTGAAAATTCTGGACCTTCTAAAGTAGCATAAAAATTCTTAAAGTACTTAAGAAATAATAGAGCTTAAAAACCAAGATAATTTTTTCACTCACACCGACAACGATAATAACTTGATATGAATGGAAAAATCTATGAAAAGTTTTAAGCTGATGCACCAAGTTGTGATTCTTTTTAAGTTTCTTTTTTTGAGCTACTTATTGACTGCCTTGCCTCTAAACCACAGGCACATTTGTTATACTAGAAAATAAAAGTCTTTAATTGTGACTTCTCTTTCTAAGGTTAACTGTGGTTCACTGTAATTCTTAGCCATTTTGTGAAACCCAGTATGTAGGATCTTACATAATTCCTATAAGAAAATAGCTGCTATCCCCTCTAAACTTAAAGTTTCATCTTATGGTGGGGCTTGGCAAATTTTATAATGCGCTTGGTATGGATAAAATAAGTTTATGTGACTAATCTTTTCAGTGGTTGAGCATCTTTTAGTTGTAAATCAATTTATATTTCTTGCTACTTATCCAGTAAAGCAACAAGGAGTATTTTCTTTATTATTGAATGGGGAAATAAGGTCCATGGATATGTATTTTTGAACGAATCCTCTAGGGTATTGATGAAATTTTAAATTGCATACTATTTGAATGGCAATTCATACAGTCTTTAACATGTCTGTTTAGGGGATTGAGAAGTTTGAGACAGATCTGAGCACCTTGCATCCTATTTTGACGGAATGCCGTGTCTTAAAGTCTGACCTGGAGCTTGATCTTATCCAGTTTGCCAATGATATTAGCTCAGAAGCCCATGTGGAGGTCAGTACTTTCTCGTTTAGAATTTTTTGTGAAAGGGAAACATACGCCCTATTGAATGTCCATAATTTATGTATGCAAACAACCTATGATAGTCTAACATATGTTGTATAAATCCAAGGAAAGGTTTTAATATGCAATGAAGACCTGTGCCGTAATGTTTTAAAGGAACCTTCTGTGATCCTTGAGGTCATAGACTACACCTTTGCTTGGCAATCCAGAAAAGGTAAAAATTTGCCATCTGAAATGATTTGATTAGGATCTCATGAGTGCTACAATTTTCTACCCTTCTATGCAAAGTGATGCATGTGATGAGCTGATTTATCATGAAAAAGAAGAATCAAGCGATCACGTAGTTGCTAAGCTCTACCACTTAATACCAACAATCACATTTCAGAGGTTTTATCAATCATATTTAAAGTAAAGAAAACTAATATGTTTGATCGACTTACAAAGAAATGACTACAATTTCTCGTACAATTGTTTTCTGTTGTATGAAATACTAGAAGCCTTAGGAATCAAGTGTTATGTGTTACATAGTATATAAGTTGGGGTAAGTCATTAAACCAAAATTTAGTTATTCTCGTTCATGATCTTTCTCAATATTCTTCTGTAGTTTCTTTGTTCTATAAAATGAGTTCAGAGCTCTACAAATACAATTGAACATATACTATTTTTCTCTAAAATAATATTGATCTTGTCCATTATGTGCATCAGTGTTCTAGATGGTATGGGTATTCACTGCAGATTGTGTCTTATTGGATAGGTTATGAGAAATATCAAAGTGGGCATGAAAGAGTATCAGTTAGAAAGCATATTTCTTCATCACACCTACATGTTTGGTGGCTGTAGACATTGTTCGTACACATGTATATGTGCTACAGGTGACAACAGGTTTGTTTCATGTCTTCTTCATTCTTTTCCCCATTTTACCATGTCCTTCCTCTCTTATTCTTGTTGTTCTTGATTTAACTTCTAAAAATTTTACATAGCAAAATGAACAACTTCATCTTGGAAAGTAGAGTAACAAGACTAACAGTAAAAGTATAAAAGTCGTGGTGGTCTCAGTGGCACTGAAGTTAACGGCTGCTGGTAATTCTAATAAAAGTTGAGATGAGGAACAGATTGAAAGCAATCAGAGGGATGAAAAACTTAACAGAGAGGATTTATGTGATTCGGCCTCGAGGGATTTACTGAAAAGTTGTCAAACTTAATTGAAAACTGGAATTAGAGATTTTTTTGTATAAACTTGAGTGCTAGTAATTACGTATAATTAAGGTTTTTTTTTTTTTTTTTAATAGTTAAAGTTTAGTTTTGTTTTTTTTTTGTTTTTTTTTTAAAACTATTTAGGGATTTGCTTAGGCTTTATTTGTTTCATTACTTCTTTTCATGTATAGCAATTATAAGCTGAACTGTTTTCTTTTGGGTATTACTAGATGACTGGTTTTGAATTTGTTGCATAACCAATAAATGTCTGCTGTGACATAAAAGTCTAAGGATCAAATCTTAACCTTGGGAGTTGCTACTGGGTCTTCTCCCCCATTGAGTAAGCATATCGCTCAGGGAAGTAAGTGTGTCAAGCAAAGAATATGGCTTCATACTGGAAACTTGGGGCACTGTGTGGGCTCTCTTTCTAAAAGGGCACAAGCTAATGGAGATTTTCTTATACTTCTCTTACCAAAATCGGAACCAAGTGGCATATGTTTTCTCAAAGTATCTTTCCTGCCAACGAGTCAGTCCGAAGCTTTCCCGAAGCTTCCTTTTCAATTCGAATTCTATTCTTTCTGGGGTCAGCAGTTGCTCCCAACAATTCTGCCTCCCTTACGCCTTTTGGGTTCACAAGAGGTAGCTTGGAGTCTGCTTTTGACCGACCATAACTGCAATAACTCATTCGGGGCCCTGCAGGCCCATTAAGAAAAAGATGTGCATCTTGTTCAATATATTTAGCAAATAAAGTAATTTTAGATATCAACTTGGACGATGCTAACATAAAGTAGTGAAAATTAGGTCTTTTTTTTTTTACTGTTAGATTTAGTATCATGATTTATTTGTAGTTTTATTTTCAATTATTGATGTCACTATTTGGACTATTTGTGGTTTTATTAGAAATAGATTTGTGATGTTTCAGTAATAGGTCGGATATTTAATTCATTGTTAAAACTGTTAGTTGATAGTCTTATTTAATGTCTTCATTTTCAGTGCTGTTCTCCACTATGGTCATGCTGCAGCCCCAAATGACAGGGTAGGTTACTTTCATACTTCTGATATATCGGAAATCAAAGAAGTATAAATACTTGCTCATATATGTGAACTTGCAAATCAAGCATTTGATTAACTTTAGTTGGTCCTTTAGTTCCACTGTTGTATGTTAATGCTAAAGAAGTGTTCTACAGATTTCTGTTTATGTTCCCTTGAAATATTCTACCAAGGGCAAGAAATTATCTGATTTCTTAATTGGGCAAGAAGAGGAATTCCTAATTCTGTTGGTCGTAGTGTAAACTCTACTTTAGTCTATGCCCCAATAATAGCATAAGCAAGTTGTCAAGGACAAGAATTATGTACTGTCTTCTTGGAATTTGCAAAAGGAAATGACAGACAATTGTCTACAGTCTACTAACTAATGCATTTGATTAAAAATAATGGAGAAATTCACTGGAAAGGTGTGCAAGAATATCCTTATAGTAATTTATCACTGTATCAGAATATTCTTAGCTATCATTGTATCGGCATGTATACTAAGTTCTAATGTGTCTTAACTGTTTCTGAAATGAAAATCATCCATACTTTAACTTGAAGAATTTTCTTTAGGCACTCTAACTTGAAGAGTTATTCTCTAGCTAAGATAATTTTATCACTTAAGTCCCATTTAAGTTGTTTGATTTTTATCGGGGGCCTTCTGATGCACCTTTGTGGTCCAAAAGTGTTGCTAACTCCAATTTTGTGTGTGTTGGTATGTATACTCAATTTACTTGTATCAGATTTTTTTAAGGATTCTGGTATAATCAGTTCCATTTGTAGTTTATTATGCTGTGATGAACCTTGAGATTCCCAACAAAGATGCCTACAGCTTTTATTAAGATTGGTGTATCATGGTACCTGTTCTTTGATCTATGTATTGCCGGGTTCTTAGTATGCCTTTTTGTTGATAAATTTTGTAGGCTGCCCGGTCACTTGATTGCATTAAATTACGTTTTCCTCTAGAGTGGAGAAGTCCAAAAAATTTTATGTTATGCATTGTATTTGTGTATCTTTTGTTGCAGACTCTCCAAGATGGAGATATGGCACTGTTCGATATGGGAGCTGAATTCCAATTTTATGGTTCTGATATAACTTGTTCCTTCCCGGTGAGTTTCCCACAAACTACTGACTACACCAGCAGCTAATATTATTCTCCATTTAGTGTTTATTCTTTCATCTCTAGATTTTTTTACTTTAGCTACTAGCCTTGCATAGATATTCAGATGAAGAGGTAATTTAACACTTTTTCTTCCAGCTTGTCTGATAAATTTTACAACGTCTGGTTTCTCTTTGGAATCCTTGTGCCTCTGGATGTGAACTTGTTGTGTGGCTTACAAAGAACATGTGTTTGAATGAATGTATCGTTTTGTGGTTTTGATAGTTAATGAGCACCTATAGATGTGGGTATAATTTATGTACCTATCCTTGAATAAGCTTCAAAAGGGATAAGAAGCATTATGGTCTATCTCCATCTTGAAATGACAAGCACTTGATTAGTAGTAAGCAACAAGTTTGATCGGGATTTTGATAATAATGAGCATCTAATTTATGTATCTGACCTCTCAATAAGGAGTTGGTCTACCTCCATCCTAAATATATTGCTTATAACAAGCACCCGATTAGTAGTAAGCATTCAAGCATGATAACCAATGATTTTTCATGTGCTTGGTATGTACAGATTTGCTGTTTGTTGTCTTTTTTACTCTGAAAAGCCTTTTTTTATTCCGTGATACATTTCAAAGTGCAAGAATGGTATTACTTTACCAAGACATTCTAGAAGTACTTGTATGTGGTTTCCACTTTCCTCTATTATTCATTTCTTTCCCTTGTGAATACCACATTGTTTTCTGCCAAATATTCCGTGTTTCTCTTGATGATATGTGTTTATGCATGCAGGTGAATGGAAAATTCACTCCTGATCAGTCCCTTATATACAATGTGAGTTTTGCCTTCCTAAACAACAAATCAGTTATTCCAAGGACCTTAGTAAATTTGGTTTTGTAACTACTACCTTTTTGGGAAGGCTGGATTTTTGAGGTCTTTTTTCCATCTCATTTTATCTATTACATTGTGATCACCAATGCTTAGGTTGTAGAACTTTGTTTCCTGGTGAATGTTAATTAACTCATAAATCCGTCTTCTTTAACATTTGCATAGAATTTTCAAATTGATTAAGTAGATACAACTAAAGATTTTCCGTCCTTGTCCTCTTTCCATGGTAAATCAGTTTTCATTTTTTAAAGCATCTAGCAAAGAAAACAACTGTCGATAAAAGATCCCGTAATTCTCAAGTCATTCAGAGACACATTTGGACTATTTAGAAGACTTCCCTCCCATGTTAAAACAGAAATCTCCTTATAGGACTGAGAATTGGCTTTGGAGATTACTGTAAGCGTCAAAACCATAGCCAAGTAAGTGTTATACTGTTATGAGGTCTACTGGATGTAAACTGAAAATTTTAAGTGACTTACTGCCCCTAACTTATAATAGTTTATGTGCTTTTGTGACATGCATACTATTATGGGACAATTCATCTCAAGCTTTATAGAGTTTATCTGTTATTTTGCTACTTCTGCAGGCTGTTCTTGATGCTCATAATGCTGTTATATCCTCAATGAAACCTGGAGTATGCTGGGTTGATATGCACAAGTAAGATCTGGCCTTGAATAAAAGTAAATAGTTGTTGTGCCACTCCTTTGACGCAAACTGTTGGAGTCATGTGTTTTTGTCATGGTTCTAGCTCATGTAAAAATTGGGAAAATCACTCGAGATGCTCCTTACAGTGGAATTGAACTCTAATTTGGTTGAGTTGTTGAGTTGTCATCAAAATTTCTCTCTCTGATCACAGAGCTTATAATAGAACGAAAAATAAGATAAAAACACAGCTTGTTTAAAGCTAAAAACTATGCATAAGAGATGTTGGTTGTAAAGATAACACTCAAAAGTTAAAAATAGCTGTTGCTTCAATTTCAAAATTAAAATGTCTTAGCAGCCATGTGTGTTTAAAAGAATAAAAGTTTACAGTGTTAGGTTCATGCTTGTGTTGAAAGAACTGTATTGAGCAATTTTTTGTCTTTCATCCATACTTCAACTTTCACTTGTTAATATGCACAATGATTTCCCTGTGCTAAAGAATTATTATTTATGATTGTGATACTTTTCCATCAATCAGATTAGCAGAAAAGATTATACTGGAGGCATTGAAAAAACAGGGGCCTTCTTATTGGGTATTTTTCCTAATCTTGATTCAGTGTTCTATTTACCTTTTGCAATCTAATTAGGTGACGTAGGATATCTGTTGTTCTCTATTTGATTGAAAATTTTGGCTTCAGTGATATTAATGCCATGATTTCTGTTCGATTGGGTGCTATTTTCATGCCTCATGGCCTTGGGCACCTCCTAGGAATTGATACCCATGATCCTGGAGGTTATTTGAAGGTTTTGTCGTTTTCCTATATTTTGTTGATTTTGAATTTGCATAGAAGGGGATTCTTTCTTGCTCATAAATGACAAATACTTTTTTGATGTGGTTATAGGGAGCTAAGAGACCCAAAGAACCTGGATTAAAGTCTTTGCGTACAAGTAGAGAACTCTTAGAAGGAATGGTCCGTACTTTTCCTTTTCTTAAATGCATTTTTATAGAATTTCTTGCTATTACATAAGATAAAATTTTCATTTTTTGCTTTATATTGTTGTCATATTTATTTGTTGTGAGTTAAATTCTCATATTTGTGAACTCTTCGTACTGTTTAGCTGTTATTTTTCCTAAAATTGTATTTTCAAGTAATGAAGTACCTCTTGGTGAGTCTTAAATCTTTTAACATATTGGCGGAGGTACATTCACATTTTTGCATTTCATCTTTATGGAAAAGAGTGATTTGAACTAACATGTTTCAATGTCTTGTTTTTGTTGTTTGGGTGATGTAGGAACTGTAAAACATTTTTATTTTGAAGCAATAGTTATTTCTTCTTATTTTAGCTGTAACACCTTAAATGCATATGGACATTAAATATATGATTAGAAATATTGTGAAGTTTGAGTTTGTCGCAGGTGATAACTGTGGAGCCTGGGTGCTACTTCATTGATGCTGTGTTAGTTCCAGCCATGGAAAACTCAAATACGTCAAGCTTCTTCATTCATGAGCAGATTAGCAGATTTAGAGGCTTTGGTGGGGTTCGAATTGAAAGTGATGTGGTATTACTATTGTTGAACTTTCCTTTAATATGTGAATCTAAAATTATATCTTTGTATTTTGCATTAGAAGTCTTAATCATACAATCAACTATACTGCAACATGCATTACTTCATTGGTTCAGCATTTTGCTTGTCTTGTTTGATTGTGCAATAGTTTTGGAAACATTTCTTCTAGAAGTGATTTAAACAGCTGCTATCTTGTTCTAAGAATTTGTGGCATGAAAGAAAAAACGTAGAATGTGGCAGAATACTGATCAAAGCAACAAAGCACCCATCAGAATTGAGGTTCTGGAGACCAAGTTTCATTTAAAAAAAATGTATTCAGTTGACATGGCCGTGACCTGCGAGCATTACAAGCCAAATGCTTGGTTTTCTTGGGGTATCATTAACAAAGAAAAATCTTGTTTTCCACATTTACCTTTTCAAGTGCAGAGATGAATTTGTTGAATCCGAAATATGTTGTATATTTGTAGTTCTAACTGATTGTTGTGTTCTATTTCCTCCTCTTTCCAGTATGTTACTTCCAATGGATGTGTGAACATGACCAAGTGTCCTCGTGAGATTAAAGACATTGAGGCTGTTATGGCAGGCGCAGCTTGGCCTATCAAAAGGACATCTATTCCTACTGAAAATGGGGATAGTTAATAAATGTCAGTGCTGTTAATGCTCATTACTGGTAACACAAATGGCAGAATGATCAATAAATGACCATGATAGTAATGATCTTTTGCTGGTATCGTTTTTATGTCATTGGAGTTGATCATTTTCTCATACTTATTGATCTTCTATTTATCCGAGACAGAGACACAAAAGATTGGTTATGAAGTTATGTACATGTATCAGAAAATTATTTTCGTATTTAAATTTATTTTGTCATTTGCATGGTCTACTGAAGCATTTGCTATAGGGAGTTGAGGATATGGTCCAGTAATTATCATTAGTCCTCAAATCACTGGAGGGATCCTTTCCATCTTTCTCTAAGTTGTGAAATTAGTAGCAACCAGCAAGTATTGCAAATTCAAAATTTGGATAAATTGTTAATCTGTATATATATTCTCTTTTTTCCATCGTATATTACAGCTTGCATAACTAATACCAAAAACTATTCAGGTCAGTATGGAGGACAGAGAGAACCCCACCCATGACATACTTGAATGAGTAATGTGTTCCAGAACTTTCAGTTAATTTTCATGTGAACTAGATCTCAGTTATTGAGTAAACTGAAATACAAATGAAAGATGGGTAAATTCCATTCTATAGTGTTGCGATTATAGGTACTGATGATAAGAATCTGCAAAAACTTTGCTTGGTAGCTGAATCATATTTGTAAAAATTGATACAATTAGTGGGGTTGATTTAATATTTTATGCAGTAGAAAATTTATTGTGCAACTGCTTGTTGCACTAGTTCATACTTCATAGAGACAGAGTTAACCCATGAATTGCACCAAACCTTGTCTACTCCCATCCCTACGATTTTAAAATAAAGCCGCTAATGGGAGTTGGATCCGGATCAACCAGAGAGAAGAGTTCAGACTTTGGATACGAATTTCACAGCCATGCCAGAAGTTTCAGAAGTTCTATTATTGAAAAATCATATTCTAATAGAAAAATTCAAAGTTACTTTCTAATGTCACATAAGTATCTATTTCTCTAAATTTTGAATTTAAGTCTTCCAACAAATTTAGTTATATGTCACTTAATAGTCTTAATACCTAATAGATATATTGACATATTTGAGTATTTAAATTGAACTTACTGATTTTTTTGTTGAAAAATTTTATAATTTTGTTAATGGAATTATTTCATTAATTTTAAATGTTTAAATAATATAAATTTTTTTATGAAAATTTTTAAAACACAATAAAATGTTAGAATTTTTCTTTTTTTTTTTTAAATTCCTTTTATTGTTTATTTAAAAAAGCAACAGTGCCGCAATATTTTCAAAAAATCTATGATAACCAACGGTCTATAAATTATTCATCCCATCATCCCTTCCTCCAAAAACCCTAACGAAACCAAAGCCACACATTCCCATTCTTACTCTGCAAAACCCTAAAAATCCCCTTTAAAAAAAAATAAATTGAATAACCCAGCAATGAGAATCAGAACGCCACAAGCACCAGCAGCAATAATCCAAGTAAAAGACCGCGGCCAAAAATCAGATTCGAATATGACGACAACGACGACGACAGAGTCCAAGACGAAGAAACTGCCACCGACACTTCCAACCTCGACGATGATTTGGCTATGTCCGAACCCGACCCGAATCCAGATGACACCGACGTAATCGGATCCGACAAGACTAGCGCCGATTACTACTTCGATTCTAGCTTACTCTCACTTTGGTATCCCAGCTCCTTCTATTTCCTTCATATCAACTCTCTAATTAATTAATTAATTAGGATGTAATTAGTTGTTTTTTAGCTATTAAAGATGTAATTAGTTGTTTTTTAGCTATTAAAGATGATCTTTTTTTTTTTTTTTTGGGTTAAATATTGTTTAAAGTAATATGTTAGATTTGTTGAGTAATGTTTCAACTGGGCTTTTAAAGATGGTATTTTTAATTCAATTTTGGGTTTAAAGCACTCAGCTTTTTCTTGGGAAATCCTCAATTATTGTATTTTAATTGTAATTTATTCTTCTTTTGATCTCAAAAGCTTCTTTTTGGGAGCGGGGAGTTCTTTACTATGGGTATTTACTTTAAACAATTTGGATGGTTAAAAGTTGTGTATTGAGAATTGCTGTCGTGTTTCTTGTTCCTTCCTTTGAGATGTCCAGTCGAAGAACCTAATTTTTCTACTTTCTTTTTTTGTTTTCTGTGTTTGCAGGGATTCATGACAGAAGTACGTATTTAACAGACGTGTTTATCTCTGGCTATTTTAACTGGCCTTGTTTTTACAGTTTCTGTTAGTTTATACAATTGTCCAAATTATGAATTAGTTATATTATTGCAAATATTGCTTTCCTTGCTTGAGGTGGTGAATGCATCAGGTTGGGTGTTTAATTTAATGAGCTCTGCTACATGGAGAGGCTGACCACTTTTAATTTACATGTTAATTCGGACTTAATATGTTATGGATTGTTTGATGTCCTGTATTCATGCTTTTTGCATTTTTGCCGCATTATAGTATAATGTCATATTTTTTTTATATAAGAGGCATACCCATCTGCCTTGTATACTTTTGAAGTCTTTTGAATATCATGTATTTCTAGATTACCTTCTGTATTTAGATACTTTATATGTCCACCAGATCATTGCACCCGGCCTAGTTGTTTTGTGCTTTGGGTGGGGTGACAGAGTGGTCAAGAGCTTTGCAGCCTTTTCATGTCATTTCTTCCCCCAAGTTGAAATGGCATCCTCCATACTGTCATTGAGTTCTTCTCTTTGATTTAGTGACCTTTCAACTTTTTTAAGAACTAGAATTCCGTTTATTAATGTGTCTAACACCAACGAATTTCAATAAATCTCCCGTGAATGTTGGGTTTTTGGCATACATGTTGTGTATAGTGCTTCTGAAAGCTTTTCAGTGTATTCATCCATGTTTTTTGGCATTGCAGGAAATGTTGAAGGATGTAGTAAGAACTAGAACATACCAAAATGTCATCTATAAAAATAGCTTTCTTTTTAAAGATAAAGTAGTTCTGGATGTGGGTGCTGGGACCGGAATCCTCTCACTGTTTTGTGCAAAAGTTGGGGCAAAACATGTCTATGCAGTAACTCTCTCTCTCCCCCCCCCCCCCCCCCCTTCCTTTTAAACATATTATCAAAATGAGTTGCTTTATTGTCCACGCAAAGGTTGCAGTTACCCACATAACACGTTATCTGTCTTCTGTTGTTCATTAAAGGTTCAGTTTCACAGCACTGTCTCTCTATTATCTGTTTTATTTTTCTAATGACAATGCAACCTAAAATTGTCAGATTGAATGCTCCAGCATGGCTGATACGGCGCAAGAGATTGTGAAACTTAATGGATTTTCAAATGGTGAGGTTAACAATAGAACCCAATTGATTGGATCATTTTGGTGTCATTTTCTGGTCTCATGTCTCATCTGATGACTTTACTCTGTCCTGTCATTTCTATCTATATTCTCAGTTATAACAGTTCTTAAGGGAAAGGTTGAGGAGCTTGAGCTTCCAGTTGCTCAAGTTATGTAATTATTTCTGAGTGGATGGGATACTTTTTACTCTATGAAAACATGCTGGACACTGTCCTGTATGCTCGTAATAAGTGGCTAGTAAGTTGTGTTTCTATTTATTATTTCTTCGTGAATGGCGTGTGAAACTTGTGAACATAAATTGGTTTAAACTTTTTCTTTATATCACGAGGATGCACTCCTTGAAAAGTTTGAAGTCTCAAGTCGTCTCTTCTTTTATGTTTTTTCTTATTAACTTCCATGAATTTCGTACGCTGCTTCACATTTGTGCAGGTTGAAGATGGACTTGTATTGCCTGATAAAGCTGCTCTCTATCTGACAGCAATAGAGGATGCAGATTACAAGGAAGACAAGATTGAATGTGAGCTTATTCATCTCCTGCATGGGTTTTGATGAATATTAACTTGCTTCTCTATTGACCGTTCTCATTCCTGTGCATGGGTCTGTTCAAGTTCTAACTGGCATAAATACGTCACTTTTGACTTTGTTGGAGTTGCATGTTACCATACTTAAGTTTTTTGGAGTTGTGCTCATTTTGGTCTTATCATGTAATTGCAGTTTGGAAGAATGTGTATGGCTTTGATATGAGCTGCATCAGGAAGCAATCCATCATGGAACCACTTGTTGACACAGTGGATCAGAATCAGATTGTTACAAATTGCCAGTTACTTAAGGTGGGAGACTTCAGACTTATCATCCTTTTCTCATGATGTCTAGAATTTAGTCATGACCGCCATCTCTCGACTATGTTTTGTCTATTAACTTGGTGCTGTATACAAGCACCTAAACATTTGGTTATTAATATATTTGTGCAGACAATGGACATCTCCAAGATGGCTGCAGGCGATGCCTCTTTCACAGCTCCTTTCAAGCTTGTCGCAGAACGTGATGACTACATCCATGCTCTTGTTGCTTATTTTGATGTGTCATTTACGAAGTGCCATAAATTGATGGGCTTTTCAACAGGTTCTTCTGTGCTTTAGTTTGTTTTGTTTATTCTGTTGCTTGAACAAATATTAGTGGCTTCTGTTTTTTCTGAGCTTGAGCATGTTATTGTGTGGAATCACTTGATCAAGACAGTAAGAACTGGTTAAACATATCTTGATATCAATTTTTCCTGACCTTGAAAATTTTGTATGTACAGGGCCAAAATCACGAGCCACACACTGGAAACAAACCGTTCTATACCTTGAAGATGTGCTGACCATTTGCGAAGAAGGAGAATCCATAGTGGGTAGCATGACAGTGGCCCCTAACAAGAAGAATCCCCGTGATGTGGATATAATGCTCAAGTATTGTGTAAATGGTCGACGCTGTCGGGTTTCAAGAACTCAGTGTTATCGGATGCGTTAATAGTTTTGCCGCTCGGATACTCAATTGTTTCTCATTCTTTGTTGAGATGCATGGATTATTTACAGTGCGTTATGTCACTGTGGAGCAGCATGCTCTGATACTTGAACAGCCTACTATTACGTGTGAAGTAGGCATATTTGTGATTGTAGCCGAGATTTCCTGTATTCTTATTCTTTGGAATTTGGAAAAATTCATTATGTTATTTGTGCATGGTGTGCTCATTCTATCCTGTTAGGATTTTCTCCTGGTGTGAACCAAAATTTTGAAGGAAATAGTTGAAACAGCAGTCCCCGAAGGTGGTTTTAGTGAGAAATTTAAAAAACTGTGAAATCGTTCTTTTTTTATGTCAATTGGAATCGGAGTTTCCGACAGGGAGGAACTCGCATTCAGCAAATGCAAGTTCAGTGAATTCGCATTTACTGAATGCGAGTTCAGTGAATTTGCATTTACTGAATGCGAGTTCGCATATACTAAATGCGAGCTCAAGGGAAATTAAAATTGTCAAAATTTAAAAAAAAAATAAAAATTCATGACCTTGCATTCACTGAGTGAGAGGTCTAACATTTTTTATTTTTTTTTTAAATGTCGACTGTGGTTCGCGCTGCCTGTGGTACTTGCAGGTTCAATTGTCCCCCCTAAGACGACTAAATTCTCAAGGAGTTCAGGTTCGTGCTGCCTGTGGTTCTTGCTGGTCTAATTGTCGCCATTAAGATGACTTCATCCGCTTCCACATCGCAGCAGAGAGGGACGAGCTTTATTCTTCAATTTTTTTATAAAAAAAAACATGTTAGACCTCGCATTCAGTTAATGCGAGGTCGTGGAATTTTTTATTTTTTATTTTTTTAAATTTGACAATTTTAATTTCCCTTCTATGCTGCATGCGAGTTTCTTCTTTGTCGGAAATTCCAATTTCAATCAACATCGAAAAAGTACGATTTTTAAATAAGCACAGTTTCAGAAATCCTTCTGGTTTTAGTTCTTTGGGTTTTCTTTCGGTATTCTAATACCTCATTGAATTGTCTTGCCAACAAATTCGTGTAAAGATGTTAGACCATTTTATGTTTGACGTGTGCTTTGAGTTGTGAGGTAGGAGAGGAATATCGTCCTTGGGATTTTGAATGACAACCTGCTTATTTCCATGTTGAAAGTGGCAAAAGAAATGGGGAATGAGAAGCGTTCAACATTATATCAAATTAGCCTCGAGTCATCCTCTCTTGAGTATCATATCACCAAACTGAGTCTAAACACCAAGAATGGAGGTGTATTGAACTTAAAAACAGTATAAATCTTCTCCACACTAATCCAATGGAATTGGAAAAAGGCATGAGAGAAAGCATGATTGCTAGTACCAGCCTACAAGGTGACATTTATCCTTTTTTGGGTGCGTGCATGTGTGAGAAGTAGAAAAATGGATGGGCTTCAGTATCAGCATAATGTTAAAAAGAGCACAGACAAAATTGCTGACAAAAATACATCAGTTGCTGAGGATGGCATCTATAGGTATTTAAGATTATACAATGAAGAAAAGGTCAAGGGACAAAAAGAAAAAGGTTTAGGAATTGCTCTTTGTTAAAACGTGTTCTAGGAACTAAAGCTCTGACTTCTTGGCATTTGTACTCTTCTTCTTCAATACAGCCTTCTTTGTTTTCCACCACTGCCTAATCCGGTGGGAGACTTTGTTTGCATGATTCTTGACCGTCTCCCCAGCATCTAGGATTCCTTTTGTGATCCTTTGTTTCCAATCACTCTTCTTATTTTCTTTTTCCCTCAAGACCTTTCCCTGCAGCAATATTTCAAGTTAGCATGGGAATCACTTAAAAATATACCCAGAGAAAATTTAAGGAAAAAAAATTGGTTCTTGTTGGCTACCAAATTTGAAGGAAATTGTGTATCATCTTCATCCTCTTCCTCGTCTGCATCTTCATCTCCAAAGTTTTTCATGTTCATTAAATCTTCCCTCGAGTACATCTTCATACCAGGAGCTCCTGGCATCCCCTGAAGAAAAAAAAGTAAGATACAGAATTAAGGGTGAGAGTAAAAAGTAAAAGAAGGATGTCACTCTCATATCTTAAATAATCACCTCCATAGATTTTAATATCTTATCCATTTCAGCCTCCTTTGAGGACTTGGAAACAAAAGGCTCTCCTGGAGTCCTATCCTGAGAAGGCAATGAAAGAATCACAAGGCTGATGATTCAGCAGAATATACTGATAAACTGAACAGGAAAGTGTGACAACCAATCAAAAGAAATGCATATAACAATTTTTTCTTGCTATCTAAGCATTCATCCATATTTATCCGTTTGATAGAGCAAATTGCGTAAATGGAGGTATTAGCTGTATTCTCTGATCTTTGTAAACCTTTTATACTCAAAGTGCAGTTGTATAGATTTACCTTGCACTTGACAATTAAACTAGTCATACTCATTTTATGATCTCTTGGACTAATTATAGAATGCAAAAGAATTAAAATGTAGTTGCAAAATACTTGAATGAACATGGTAGAACAAGGATGAAATGAACAGGAGACTCACACAAGTCAAGATGAGTTAAGATCTAAAAGGAAATAAAATGTCTGATATCTTTGAATGATACTACTGAACCCTTTGACGGCTTAAGAAAAAGTGACTTTAAGAAAACAGAAAAGGGCTAACCTAATGACTGAGATAAAGATAATAGAAGAATAACAAGTAACTGATAAAAGACATTAACAAAGAAAGAGCGAAATGGAAGTCCAGCTCATTCAGTGGGCCCAATAGCCTATAGTTGAATTGAGATAGGACTGGTTAAAATTAAGGTTGCTCCATTGTTGTATGAGGATGAGCACAAAGAAACAAGGTGCCCATACACCAGAAAGATCTAGAACCTCTAAAAGTTGGGGGCAGAGGGGAGAGGTTGATATTTAACTCTGGGAATGGATAAAATGTATGCGCTAAAAAACACCTTGATTGATGGTTGTGGACGACACAGTTGATTATATGAAGCAGGCTTGAGGTGCTTTTTGAACACAACTTGGAATTTTAAACTTTCAAGTAAAATATCCCCTTAACTTTTAAAATTGCTTTTTTTTTTTAAAAAAAAAAAACTTTCTTCTGAAGTGGGTTTAGACAAATTGAAGCACGAGAACAGATCCTACATAACTTCAAATGAGTACTTTGAAACATCATGGGAACCCATACAGCAATTTACCCATGTTTTAAAGAAAAATTTGCTTCTTAACATGTTTTTGTTGCTTGGACAATACTCAATAATCACTCCTAACAAATTTGAACCCTCATGTCACCATTTAGTCTAAGGACTTGAATTGCTGAGGCTTCGGAATTCTTACTTCTTTGGTTAGTTCTACTTTGGCTTCTCTTGAAATTTTGAGCTTCTTCAAATGATTTTAAGTTTCTGATTTTTGGGGAACCCCATGTAGCATTTACACATGATTAAAAGAAATTTTTTTTCTTAACATCCTTTTGTTGCTTGGACAATACTCAATAATCGCCCCTATCAAATTTGAACCCATCATGTCATCATTTAGTCTACCCCCCCCCCCCCCAAAGAAAAAAAAATTTTCCACAAAGGGCTACAGAATACATGTTGTTACACCTGGTTTTGGCTAGTTGGTATACATCTATAACTTACTCCTAAGGGCATTACATCAAATGTTTATTGAAACAGAAAACTTTATCTACAGGATTGGTATCCAGCTTCTTGCTACAAGAGAATGTTGCGAAGGAATAAAAAAGCATTAGAAGAGCTATGTGGATTGCCTTGTGAAATAATATATGGTGATCTAGAGTTCTGCACACCTTTTAACTAAGAAACCAGCCAGTATAATTACCTTGGGAACTTTTGGCGGATTTTTACTGCACGCTCCGGTGAGGTCCTTACAGAGAAATTTCACTAGAGAATCAACCTGAGGTTTGTTCTTGTACAGGTATTCTGCTCACATCAGTATCTGAATACCCCATAACCTGCAAAATCCTGGAGTTATTAATATCTGGGTACAGTTATGCATCTCGGGCACTGAAGAGGTCAAGAAATGGTAGCAGCAAATTTCAAAAAGATGCGCAGAAATCTAAAACGGGCTGCCAGTCAAGTAAGTTAATATGGAGTTGCAAGGAAACTACTTTGGTAATAGTTGTAGCAATAGGTTCCTCACTCTGACTCCCCTGTACAGTTACAGGATATTGATTTTTACTTAACATTAGTCTTAATACAAAGAATGTCTGTATATGCATCATCTTGAAGTTTTGACTAGTGGAAGTATACATTGCAGCAACTAGTAAAACTCTAGTAAAGAATGTGATCTTGAAATATCACCTCTTGACAAGCTCGCTCAATTGTTTTACATTCTGAATTGCACTGTCCTTCAGAGTCTTGTTCAACAAGCTGCACCCAAGAAAAGTAAAAGCAATAAATATGAGGAAGGATGAAACACAGAAACATGAAATTGACATCAGACTATATATTTCTCTGCAGCAACTTCAAGCAAGCAACACCTCTTTTTGGGATCTATCCCTGAAGACAAGTTTATTGCAAATCACCTTTGCCTTAAAGTGATTTTTTTTTCATTCTCTCGTTTTTCTAAATTTTTGAATAAGCAGCTTTGGTTTTTTTTTTTTCTCTATCTCTGATACGTTTTGCAATCCAAAAATAAATTGAGAAAATAAAGAATTACAGCAATCCTGACACCAAAAAAAAAAAAAAAAATGAGAATTCTTACCTCCAACCTATCTCCTTGTTCTACAATATCAATCTTAAGGATCCAATCAGCTTCCTGTTTCTTCAGATTGCACACATTCTCCGAAATTTCAATAATTTGATACTCTGAAATCTGCCCAATGTTTTATCATGAACATGAGTCAGAAGCAAGCAAAAACAAAAATGCAAAATTTCAACCAACTATTCTACCATTCCAGTACTCAAATAAACAAAATCCTTTTTACCAAAAACAATGTAAAACAGAACCCAAAAAGCACAAAGCAAATTCATAACTTCAAAACACAAACTACTAACTTCTCTAAGATTACATATTTCAAATAACATTCAACATTGCAATAAATTTAAAATAAAAAAAATAAAAAAAGAAGAAGCTGCGGCCAATAAAATTGATCAAGAAATAGAAAACCAATAACCAAATTCCTGAATTAACATAAAGAAAAGTTTAGAGGCCAACCCTCTTGAAAAATTTACCTTCTTGGGGGAGATCTCAGCTTGTTTGGCCTGAACTTGCTGGAAAACCTGAGAAGCCAATTTTTCACAAACCTGACATTTTATGTATGGAATGTCCTCTTTTCTTGCCACCCCAACTGGCTTTTTCGAGCATTCTGAGATTTGTAATATTACAAATATTAATAAAATTAATAGAATTATTGTTTTATTGAATTTTTTCATTGTGAATAATTAATCCCACTGCTCAATCAAGATTGGAGAGTGATGAAGGTTTTAATCTGAATTTGAGCCATCCAAGTGTTTTTTTGGCTGTGGAACAGACCGTCTTAAATGAATAAACAAGTTCAGTTGTTGTTGTATTATTATTACGTGTTGTGCTGTTTCTGATTGGTTGATTTGGAATCCACGTGGGGTGATTTTGTGTGTGACCCAATAGGAGTGAAGCACAGATACGTGGCTTGGAGGACTGGTTGTATAGGATTGGGGCCGGTACACCGGGGCAATTACTTGACGGTGAATTTACACTTTAGAGTACTAATTCTTGAATATTACTACTTTGTATCGTCTTCCTATTTCGGAAGGTAGAAATTACTACTTTTATTATCGAAAATTTCAACTCGCCAATTAAAAATTTTCTTTGATGCTAGCAACCATATTCATCATGACCTAAAGAATTTCTCAAATTCATATACTATTACAAACATAAGCTATATTTTTTAGATGCTAGCGACCATATTAATCGTGACCTAAAGAATTTCTCAAATTTATATACTATTACAAACATAAGCTATATTATTGAATTTAAGTAATAGGCTAATCATAGTATTCATTCTGAAAAAAATTATTTTATCTTTACTATATTCAAATATTACAACTATACCGTATTAAAATACTAAATACTCCATTAAGCTAAGCTCAATCATATCCTAAATAATTAAATTTGGGCTAAAAAATAATTGAAAGTACTAGTTGAACTATTGAGATAAAAATAAAAAATATATACTTTTGTCAAATTACTAAAGAGTCGACAAGATTCATCTTAGTCAAAGTATTAAAATACAATAATATTGAGATAATCAAGACATAAAATATATATTTTTTGTTATCTTTAAACTTTTTCTATGAGTTTATAATTATATATATTAAAATCAGGGTTTGTCTAATGACGGTAATTAATTTACGTAAAACTTTTTAGTCTTAGATTTTTAAAAGAATAAGATTAGATCATAAAAACTTTATAAATATTAAAATGTTTATTTTAACAAATGTCCTAGGAGTGTGATATTATGTTATGTTATGCATCACGATTTCTGTAGTACATTTCGTGTAGAAACTAGAGTGATTTTCTTCAAAAATAAATAAAGAAAAAGGAATTAGGGGATGTTTGTGTTATTATGCCAAACCTTAGGGAAACTAGACTGATTTACTCTAAATTAAAGGAGTAAACGGTGGACCGCTTTCTACATACATCCCACGTCGGGCTTCTAAAACCCTAATCTCCTCCCCCACAGGGTTTTAGGCCATCCTCCTCCTCCTTTCATCAAATCCCTTAAACCTGAAATTCAGCTCCCATAAACATGGATTCCATCCCAGATGAAACCCAAATCACTCACAAGTTTACACATCTCATTGGCCAAAACTATGAAATTGCACTCGACCAATCACTCCAGACCCTATTAGACTACGCCCTTCATGATACCAATTTTGAAAAAATCTCACTTTTCACTGCAGATTTCAACAAATTATTGCAATGTAAAGCCAACCCACCTCTTGAAACCATCTGGGTTTACTCTGCTTTAGCCTTTCATGGCCTTATTTCACTTATGACTTCAAAAGATGAGTCTTTGAATCATCAATTTACAGCCATAAAAGAGTTGTTTCAGCTCATAGTTTCTTGTTCTGTTAGTTGTGATTCTTTGAAAAGCATTATTTTGATAGCCCCTGTTGTTTATCATTTGCATAGAATTAGTGTTGATTTGAAGGGTTATGAGTTGAGGTCCAAGAAAGAAAAGAAATTGATGAAAGAGATTAAGGGATTTGTGGATTCAATTCTTGGTTATTTGAATGTGTGTTGTGAAGGTTTGGAGGGTGATTTTGATAGTTTAGAAGGGTTGATTAGGCCATTGGAGGATTTAGTTAGTGTGTGGATTTGGGATGTAAAGGAAAAAAGTGGAGAAGGTAAAGTGAGACTGAGGCAGTTTTTTCAGCTTTTGGGGGATGGATTAGTTGAAAGGATTAGTGTTGGAGGGTGTGGATTGAGTGAATTAGCTGGTTATGTGATTGGTGAGGTGTTCCTTTTGAACCTTTGTTTGGCGTTTCGTGGTAAGGTTATTCAGGAAAGGAGTTGCAGAATGAGCTGAGGACTTGGATAGTTGGATCCATTACCGGACTTCGGAATTCTTACTTCTTTGGTTAGTTTCTACCTTGGCTTCTCTTGAAATTTTGAACTTCTTCAAGTGATTTGAAGTTTCTGTGTTTTTGTGGAAATTTTAGCGGTCTTATTGTTATTTCAAATGTAACTCAGATTCCTTGCTTAGGATGCTGCTTGAACCATCTTTGCTAGTGACTTCCCTATTGGTGAGTTATTTTCTTTCAATGGTTCTATGCGATTGTACCTTTTGGCCCTAAAACCAGGAGGAATTAGTAGTTTGGTACTTTAGTTAGCATTTCTTTTTGGGTTGACCATTTTGTTGATTCTTGCATGAAACTTTCCATGTAATTGATGTATCTTTGACTGCGCAACATTATTTCCCTATTTGGTACATGACTTGTCCTATTTCAATTGTGGTTTTATGTTTATCAGAAAAATTGATGGATCTTTTGAGGAGGCTCCTTTAGGATGCTATAGATGTGTACCTCAACTATTTTAGTTTGATTACTGAAACATTCATGCTTTTTTGGTGGTTTCTGCAGACTTCTGAAGATCGGATAACATTGAGGATAGTTTTGTATGAAACTATAATATTAGTTGAATATTCTTTCCTTAATCCAGAAAGACTGGCTCGTCTGTCAGCCAGTCATGTAAAAGGTATTGCACTGGCAAGATTAATGGTTACCCATGAAGCAGTGGAATTCTTCAGGTAGGAAGAGGTGATTGTTTTGGCAGAAATTTTCCACTGGAAGGATATTTTAGAATCTCATTGGTATTTACCTTGCTTCAGGAAACATGGGGACCAGACAAAAGCACTTTCTTGTATGAATGCATTCTCTAGTTCTAGCTTAACATCCCAAGTAATAAGATGGGTCAGAAGCGAGATAGATGTCAAAGACAACAATTATGGACCAAATGGTTCTTCACCAAAAGCATTTCTAAGTAAGTAGTTTTTTACTTTCTTTAATCCCACACACAATATAGTTACAAAATGGATTAGGTGTTTGGAGCTAATTTTACTTTGCGTCTTAATTGCTGTGGGTATAACCATCCAGGATGGTTACTTAACATAGAGAATCAGGGGATACAAGTATTTGACAATGACATGTCAAGTTATCGTGCCAAATTGGTGCTGGATATATCAGAAGAAGACTCCAAGCTGTCTGCTTCCAAGGAGAATAAGAAATCAGTGGCAGATCTTCTCTTTTACATTGATAACAAGGGAGAACCTGAAGATGAAATTGAGAAAGATGAACAGATGACTGAAGCTGCCAGCGCTGCTTTTGTGGCTGCTGCGCATTCACTGCAGTCAGCTGAACGTGGAGGGACGAAACGGAAAGCTGGAAATATTCGAAAGAAAAATCGGCTAAAATTCCTCAAGTATAACCTTTGTGAAGAGTCTGCTCCCCCTGCAGAAAAGCCCACAGTAGTTGAAAATAATGGTTTGAGTAGTGGAAGCGATGTTGAAAACCCATCCGCTGTTATGAAGAAGATAACTAGTAACACAATAAGGACTCCCGGACGAAGGATTCCAGAGAATGCTGGAAGAACAGTCCATTACCCTGTTTCTAAGTGGGGAGGTTTTGTGTTGTGCAGATTGATTGGCATCATTGATAAAGCTGAAACTTGTAAGAATGCAGAATGCTGGATGAATCCTTATTGTACTTTCCATCTCGCAGTAGGCATTCTGCTTGGATTGTATTATTATCAATTAATTCTTGCAATCATTTTCTTAACACGTTATTCAATTATTTTTTTTACCATTATTATAGATAGTATCTATTGCAAATAATATTCAACAGTATATATTGCAAATAATATTCAATTATGTTTTTTTTTTATCGTTTGAATTTTGCCATGGTTAAACGGTTAGCAACATCTGATGGCACATGTCCTGAAAAATGATGTTTGTGATGGAGTCATTTGGTGTACAGATTTTATGGCAAGTAACACAGGAATTTCAAACTGAATACAGCAAATAGCAAAATCGTCTTCGATTAGCCAACCAGGAGCCATACAAGAAACACATTTAAAAATTGGAAATAATAGAGTAAAGACGAGTAAGAGAAGGAAAAGCAAAAATGAACAAGCAAACTCCATATGCCGGCAGCTTCACTTTTTGGACTTCAGGGTAAGATCTTCAACTGCTGTCCAGCCATAATGGACTTCTCTGCAATGAATTCTCCACCAACTACCACCCTGTTCCAGCTCCAGAGGAAAGATTGTAAAGAGAAAAAACAGAAACAAGAAAAGGCACAGATGGCTGAGATCGTCCTCACAGCAGTCATTAACAAGGCAATTGAAGTAATTAGCAATTTGATCACTGAAGGAAGCTCTAGATTGAAATGGCTGGAAGAGGACATTAGATGGATTCAAAAAGAGAGACGAGGCACGTTCAGGCTTACCTGGATGAAGCTGAGGCCAGGCAAGATGAAAGTTATCTGGTACATAATTTGATCAAGGATATTGAAGATCTTGCTCAAGACATTGAGTCTGGACATCCTGGACATACTTCTTCCTTGGGTGGCATCACACAAGAGCAAAGGGTACCTCAGTTATCTTAGTGGTGCAAAATGTATCTTTGCCTGTGGGGATGATACGACACAATACTTTGCTGGAGAGATTGAAAAGATCAAGAAAAGGGTTGAAGATATTGATCGGCTCAGGACAACATATGGCATCATGGATAGAGGTGGAAGTTGTGGCGGAGGCACTTGGGATCCAAGAAGATCATTTCTATATGCTTGATGAAACAGGGGTTGTTGGTCTTGACCAAGATTCTGAGAAACTAAAGGCCAGACTTCTTGACTCAGATTTGGAGAATGGCGTAATCTCAATTGTTGGCATGCCCGGAATAGGGAAGACCACCCTTGGAAAAGAAATTTACAGGCGTGTGCAGCATCGGTTTGAATGTTCAGCTCTAGTCTATGTATCACAGGAGCCAAGTATTCGAGAGCTTTTGCTTGACATTGCTAAACAAGTAGGACTACAGAAGAAGATTGGAAAATTCAAGGATCCCATTGAGGCCAACCTTATTGCGTATTTAAGAGGAAAAAGGTATCTAGTTTTCTTGGATGACATTTGGTATACTAAAACTTGGGATGCTATAAAATTTGGTTTCCCTAGCAATCCAAAAATTGGGAGCAGGATAGTTATCACATCAAGAAATACCAGTGTAGGGAGATATTGGTTGATGCCCACCCACATCAAGAAATACCATACCCAAGGTATGTAGAACTTGATCACTATGCACAAGCCTAATTGGCTCCGATTTCGATTTCCACAAAACAAAAAAGGCCTATTTCGATTTCCACAAAACAAAAAAGGCCTATTTCGATTTCCACAAAACAAAAAAGGCCTTTTTTTTCAATATTCAAACTCCTTACCTTATTAGTTATGAGCAAGGAATTGACTAAAGCCTAATTGGCAGAAAATCAATACCTGGTGTTGTCCTAGTCTAGACAAGACTAAAGAGAAATCTAAAATTCTAATTCACTCGTATGAGAGGAAAAAGAAAAACTATGAAATCTTATTGCCAAAATTCATTCATTCAATTGTGTACAAGACCCCTCTATTTATAGTTGAGGGTGGAGGATTCTAGGACTAATTTATTCAATGTGGGATAGCTAGTTTTAATAGTCTAGATTGTATCTTACAGCCCATTAGCCTTTAAACCCAATTTTTGTACACTTAACTAATGGCCGAAATACATGGCCCAAAAACAAATAATTATTTTGAAACCCAATTAAACACACTAACACTTAAAACAATTGGGCTCAAAATAAAATACTAGAACAGGCTAAATAAAAGAATATTCCATGGCCAAAATAATGAGGCTAAATTTCGGCCCTTTAGCTTCTCATCCTAAGCTTGATCTTCAATGACTTGGACGTCCATTACTAAGAACATCTTAGACTCTTTAGTGGACTTCATCTCCAAAAGATTTGTGAGCTCTTCTTGATCTTCAACAACTTCAACTAAGCCCAACATAGCTTTATTGAGATTCTTAGCTCTTGATCTCGTAATTCAGAGGACCTTGTGGAACTTGAAGTGCGGATTCCGTGAGCCTATATTGAGCCTTTGTGGACAATTGATCACCATCAAGTCCTTGGGATGTATCATCTCCCTGCCATAGTAGTTTAAGAAATCTTGCAGGAGTTCTTATAAAAGTAAATGTCGTAACCGAAGACATAAGAACTGGTTCAAACGATAAAAAAAAAACATAATTGAATATTATCGCATTAACGACACGCATGTAAGCGTCTGTCTCTTATACGACATCTAGATGTGTATAAGAGACACGTGAATCTAGCGAAGATTTTCTCTTGTTGGGAAGATTGTCTCCTTGGCCAATGAGAGATTTCCCAATCTCCGAGTTCAAAGACGACCTTCTTGCGACCCTTGTTTCGCACCTCGGCTATCTTAGCATTTGCTTCCTCAATGCGCTTGCGGCCTTCTCGTGCAACTTCTTGACTATTTCAGCCTTCTTTTGTCCATCTACATTGACAGCAGAAGAAACTGGTAGTGGCAGTAAATCCAAAGGAGCAGTGAGATTAAAACCATACACTAATTCAAATGGTGAAAACTTAGTGGATGAATGCATAGCATGGTTATAAGTAAATTCAACAATTGGCAAACAATCTTCTCAAGTTTTCAAATTCCTTTTCAAAACAGCACGCAATAAGGTGCCTAGGGTACGATTGACAACCTCAGTTTGACAGTCTGTTTGTGGATGGTAAGCACATTAGTTAACTTTTCAGTTTTCTTACTGCGTCTTTATTCTTCTACACGCCAAAAATGTGACAAGAATTTAACATCCCTATCAGAAACAATGGTATGTGGGATGCCTTGCAAACGCACAATCTCCTTAAAGAACACAGATGCTATATGAGATGCATCATCAGATTTTGTACAGGGGATAAAATGTGTCATCTTGCTAAACCTATCTACAACCACAAAAATGTTATCCTTGCCAGACTTAGATCTTGGGAGACCTAACACAAAATTCATGGAAATATCAGTCCAAGGATGACTCGGTACAAGCAGTGGCATATAAAGACCATGAACCGGCTTCAATTTGGACTTGGCACGTTGGCAGACAATGCATTTAAGCACAGATTCACAACATCAGACTTCATGTGGGGCCAATGAAAATGCTCTTGAAGTGTGTGCATGTCTTTTCGATGCCAAAATGTCCCATCAACCTCCCCCATGTGATTCCCTAACAAGAACTTCACATAAAGAACAGCAGAATACACACTTAGTCTCATAAAAATGTAACCTTCGTGAAGATAGAACTTTCCAAATTTCCCATTTAGACATGCGGTATAAGTATCAGAAAAATCATGATCAGAAACATACAAAGATTTAATATGCTCAAATCCAAAGAAATTAGCATGCAATGTAGTGATCAAGGTGTACCTACGGGACAAAGCATCCGCTACAATGTTATCCTTCCCACTCTTATATTGAACCACATAAGGAAATGACTCAATGAACTCACTCCACCTAGCATGTCTACGACTCAATTTGTTTTGGCCCTTTAAGAGCTTTAGGGACTCATGATCAGAGTGCCTTGGCATTAGTCTTTGTTTTAAATAATGACTCAATTTTCCAAAGCACGTACTAAGGCATAAAGTTCTTTGTCATAGGTGGAATAATTTAAAGAAGCATTTTAATCCCTTCTCTTCCCTAAATATGCAATAGGTTGCTTCTTTTGTAACAATACAGCTCCTATACCTATGCCAGATGCGTCACATTCAATCTCAAAAGGAGTATCAAAATCTGGCAAAAGTAAAAGAGAGGCAGAGGTTAACTTAACTTTGAGCGTGACAAACGCCTTTTGTTGAGCTTCTCCCCATCTAAAGCTGACGTTCTTCTTGATAACCTTAGTTAGCGGGGCTGCTATGGTGCTAAAGTCCTTCACTAACCTCCGGTAGAAACTCGCAAGCCCATGGAAGCTACGCACTTCAGAAACACTCTTGGGGGTCGGCCAGTCCTTGATAGCAGCAACCTTGGACTCGTCCACTTGGATACCCCTAGAGGAAACAACAAACCCAAGAAACACAACACTTTCCAAACAAAAGTGGCATTTCTTAAAGTTAGCATACAACTTTTCTTGTCTTAAAACAAGCAAAACAGCACGAACATGTTCAATATGCTCATTAAAGCTTTTACTGTAAATCAAAATATCATCAAAATAGACAACGACAAATTTACCAATGAAAGCTCTAAGAACATGATTCATAAGCCTCATGAATGTGCTGGGTACATTAGTGAGACCAAACGGCATGACTAACCACTCATATAAACCATGTTTGGTTTTGAAAGCAGTTTTTCATTCATCACCTTCTCTCATCCTAATCTGCCAGTATCCACTTTTTAAATCTATCTTAGTGTAAATGCTGGATCCATGTAACTCATCAAGCATGTCATCAAGACGGGGAATAGGATGGCGATACTTTACCGTGATTTTATTAACGGCGCGGCTATCCATGCACATCCTTCATGAACCATCAGGTTTAGGTACTAGTATTGTAGGCACAGCACACGGACTCATACTTTCTCTTACACGGCTTTGACTAACCAAGTTCTTTGACTTGCTGTTGAATCTCCTTAGTCTCCTCAGGACTAGTTCTATAAACATTACGATTGGGGATCACGGCTCCAGGCACTAAGTCGATTTGATGCTCTATGCCTCGACAACGCATACAAGCTGGAGGGTACCCTGTCTTCAGGAAAGACATCACTAAACTCCTGCAAGAGAGTTTTAAACATACTTGGCAGAGAATCATCTAGGTCAGTGGTAGAGAAATAAACATCCTTATACACAAGCAAGACCATAGACAAATTACACTTCTGTACTTCTTTAACTTGCAGGGTTAATTTTCCATCTTCTTTCACTTTAGACTTAGCAAACTCCCTTTCATTAGTCTTCTTTGACCTAAGTTCGGCCAAAGCCTTGTTATGCTCATCAACATTCTTTTTAATTTGATTTTACTCTTGAAGGACTTGTTGGGGAAGTAGAGGATGCAACACAATAGTTTTACCATCCTTTTCAAATCTAAGACAATTAGTATGACCATCATGCAGTGTTTTTCCTATCAAATTGCCAAGGGCATCCAAAAAGTAAATGACTTGCATTCATAGGGACGATATCACACAACACTTTGTCATTAATTTGCTGTCTCTAATACACATCTAGCACTTGTATTAGTTACAGTTTTAGTCCACAACTGCTCGATTTCGGCTCATGCGGAATGTGTATAGCTTCACAGGTACTTGGCAAATTAGCTCAAATCTTTGGATGTATTGTGACTACCTATGTTCACGCAACTGTCAATTATCAACAATTAAACCACAAGTCTTACCCTGGACATGGAATTTGGTGTAGAATATGTTCTCATGTTGTACCTTAGTAGGGTCGTCAGTGGCTTGAGCCTACAAATTTCTTAGTACGACCAGTACTTGTCCATCCATGCCAGTCTCATGGTATTCATTGTCTTCATCACTCAAATCAGGTCCTTCTAATGGTGGCATCTCATCTTCACTTTCACTCGTCCAATTGCCATCAGGGTGAGTGTATAAGACTTTCTTATTCGGGCATTGGGAAGATGAAATGTGTCCTCTTCCACCACATCTGAAACACTAAATGTCCCTTGAGCGGTTAGGGGCCGAGATATTACATTGGCTGGTTTGGGCCTTTGGCTTTGCAGGAATAGGGTTCTTCTTGAGTTTCTCCATTCTCTTGCTCTGTTCAGGGTTAGTTCGAGAAAATCTCCAATTTGAACCGGAAGTAAAGCTAGACTTGAATTTACCTCGGAGAGCCTTTTCTACCTTGTTTGCCCTTTGTAACAACTCTTTATAGTCCAAGTACTCGTGAAGATCAACCACGTCAGCAATCTCTTTGTTGAGGCCGTTGATGAATCTCTCCATGGTGGTCTCTTCATCTTCATACAAGTGAACTTTGCTCATTGCCATCTCCATCTCTCGAGCATACTCCTCCTGTCTCAGATTCCCTTGTCGGAGAGATTGGAGCTTTCTTAGCTGTTCCCTGTGATAATGAGCAGGTACAAACCTTTTTCGAAGAAGGGGTTTGAGGTTAGTCTAACGAGTTATATAGGGTAATCACCTATTCTACATCGTTCTTTTATTTTAGATACCCACCAAGTCATAGCATAGTCAGAAAAGTGGATAGAGACCAACTTATATTTCTTTTGTAAAGAATCTGAAGTCATAACAATCAAACAAAAAGTCTACCTTTTGTTCCCAATTCAAGTATTCTTCAGGATCGGCTTTACCTTGGAACGTGGATATGTTTGGTTTGAGAGAGCCAATTTGCGTGTCCCCTCCCCCTGGGTGGTGAATTCCCTCCCTTGGTTCTCGTCGAGAGTTATGCCTTGGAACTTGCTCTCTTCTTTGGATTTGTCGTGGACCACGCCTCCTATCAAAAGACTTTTTGGTTAATTCATCATAATGAAATCATAATCAGACTCTCATTTGTCTTCTAGAGTATTGGTTTTGCGTGTGGTCTCTCGATTTGGAGTAGTTGAAGTAGATGCTTGTGGTTTGCCTCGAAGTTGTTGAATTTCAAGACTCATAGTGGCAAACTTCTCATCAAAGTCCTCCATCTTATTTAAGATCCTTGCCATTACACTTTGCATAGCAGTTTCTTGCATCTCCTTGTTCCTTTGTTGCACGTCCTTTTCCTGTGCCATAGTCACAAAACAAAAACTAAAGAGAAGGGATAAAAAAGGTTAGTGATAATCAATAAGATCCCTGTCTCTTTGGGGAGTAATGCACTCAAGTCCTCACTTTGGGTTTTATCACTCTTAATGATCTCATGATCTCACCTTACTCTTTGAAAATCTCACTTCACTCAAAGATTCTCTTATGAAGCCTTGTAAAAACTATGAAAATAGCCAAAGGGTTCCAAAAGTTGATCCTCAAAACAACCAATCGTATTGATTAGAAATAATATCCAAAAGGATCTCGGATCAATATAGTTTGAAAATTTAGGCTTAACCTTTCGGATATGAGTCAAGGCAAAAATCCGAAAGCAAAAGGACAAAAGAAAAGCACAAAAAGAACAATAAGATCACAAAATTTAGTAAAGAGAGTTTACTAAATTAGAGAAGATAATTTCAAAATAAAAAAAAGAAAGTAATTTTTTTTTTTTTGGTTTTTTTCAATAAACGATCGATAAACGATAGCGATGAAGCGATCGGTGAGCAGATGATGAAGGACCGGTGAACGATGCGATGATCAGTCCGGTGACCAGTATATGAACAGTGTGATGAACTTACAATTTGAGTTTGACCAAAATTCTAGTCTTGCTCTGATACCACGATGATACGGGTTGATGCCTAGGGTATGTAGAACTTGATCACAAATGCTAAAGATCCCAACTTTATGATCGAAAAAGGACGGCCTAGGGTTTATATGCACAAGCGAAAAGTAGTTGTTAATAGACCTCCTTGATTAGCCACAAGGCAATCTTTTAACTATGAGCAAGGAATTGATCCAAAGCCTAATTGACAGAAAATTAATACCTGGTGTTGGTTATAACCTCAAGTGCTCAATCTTGAAGCCCCAACTAGATTCCTGGTTATAACCTCAAGTGCTCAATCTTGAAACCCCAACTACTAGATTCCTGGTTATAACCTCAAGTGCTCAATCTTGAAACCCCAACTAGATTCCTAATCTAGACAAGACTAAAGAGAAATCTAAAATTCTAATTCACTCGTATGAGAGGAAAAAGAAAAACTGAAATCTTATTTCCGAAATTCATTCCTTCAATTGTGTACAAGACCCCTCTATTTATAGTTGAGGGTGGAGGATTCTAGGACTAATTTATTCAATGTGGGAAGCTAGTTTTAAGAGTTGAGCACTTGAGGTTATAACCCATTGTCTCTTAAACCCACATTGAATAAATTAGTCCTAGAGGTCCACCCTCACAAATAAATAGAGGCTGTCTCTTATACACATCTAATGTAAATACACTAACACTTAAAACAATTGGGTTCAAAATAAAAGACTAAAACAACTAAATAAAAGAATATTTCATGGCCGAAATAATGAGGCTAAATTTCGGCCCTTTAGCTTCTCATCCTAGGCTTGATCTTCAATGATTTGGACGTCCATTACTAAGAGCCACTACATCTTAGAGATCTTTAGTGGACTTCATCTCCAAAAGGTTTGTGAGCTCTTCTTAATCTTCAACAATTTCAACTAAGCCCAACATAGCTTTATTGAGGTTCTTAGCTCTTGATCTCGTAATTGGACCTTGTGGAACTTGAAGTGCGGATTCCGTGAGCCTATATCGAGCCTTTGTGGACAATTGATCACCATCAAGTCCTTGGGATGTATCAAGAAAGCTCACTTCCCCTGCTGCAACCATTGAATCAGGAAAATAGTTGGAAACTCTTTTCTAAAATGGTCATGACAAGTGAAGGAAACACTATGGACTTGTTACAAGAATTGGAATACTTGGGTAAACAGATAGTTGAAAAATGTGGTGGCATACCATTAGCTATTGTTGTAACAGCAGGTATGTTACGGGAGAGAGAACCAAGTGTACAAGCTTGGAGTTTGGTATTCGAGCATTGGCCAAGAAGAAAAACACGACGAATTTTCAAAGGTGTTGGCTATGAGTTACAACATATTCTACAGGACTTACCTAGTACATTAAAGCCTTGTTTTCTGTACTTTGGACTTTTTCCTGAGGACCATGAAATTCCTGCATTTCAGCTGACCAATATGTGGGTAGCTGAGAAGTTCATAGCTGTTGCAAGTGGAGAAAGAGAGGTTGAAGATGTCGCAGAGGACTATCTAAACAATCTGGTTGCAAGGAACTTAATTCAAGTAGCTAGCAGGAGATTTGATGGAAGGATAAAAAGCTGCCGCATCCATGATATTCTCCACAATCTTTCCGTTTCACTGGCAAAGGAGACTAACTTCTTTCACAGCATTTCCGGTAAGAAAAAACATTCTGATATTGGTTCTACTTCTTCAAGGGGCCGTAGAATTGCTTATTATCGTAGTAGTCTTCATGAGCCTGGCCAAGCTGCTGCAAATTATGAAATGCACAAAGTTAGAGCCATGCTATGCTTTGACACAAACAAATATGTTCATAAAGAGAACTTTGCAGTTACTGTTAAACTTGGGGGCCTCATGATTCCTCAGAGCTCTATCTGTTGAAACTCACTCCTTTCTATCATCTGTTCCAGATGAAATCGGAAAGCTACACCTCCTGAGCTACCTTCGATTAAGAGGATATTATCATGGAAGCCTGCCATCCAATATAAAAAATCTCAAAAATTTAATCACATTAGATCTCAGAGAATGCAGAGGCATCTGCCTTCCTACTTGCCTTTGGACAATGAAGAAGTTGAAGCTTTTCCTCCTCCATGAATCTGCTACATTTACCTTATCTAGACCCTCCAAGAATGAAGTTTCATTACCCTCTCTGAGAATACTGGATGTGGTGAATTGTCAACATTTGGAACCTCATTGGTTGCACAAGTTTACCAATTTAAGAAAACTTGGAATAAGGTATCCCTCGACGAAAATTAGTGAGGTTTTATCAGATGCAAGGCCGATATTGTTTAAGCTCACAAACCTGCGTTTGAAAGGGTCTTATCCTCCAACCGGAAAACTAAACCTGTGTCGTTATGAAGAATCTTCTTAAGCTGCATTTGGGGATAGTAATAGAGAAGCTGCCTGATGTCGAAGAATTTCCTCCAAACCTCACCAAGCTTACACTTCGTTCCACAGAACTGGAGGATGACCCCTTGAACACATTACAGAGACTGCCCAAATTAGAGATCCTTAAACTGGGATATCGTTCATATACTGCAAGGGAAATAGTTTGCTCTGGAGCTGACAGCTTTCCCCAACTTCAAGTACTTAAACTTCAACAATTATATGATCTGGAGTATCTGCATGCAGAGGATGAGTCAATGCCCAAACTCAAAACAATAATCATCAAAGATTGTTGGAAATTAAAAGTATCAAAGAGGCTCCTGAGCAGAAGTACCATAGAACGTTAGAACAAATCGTGAGGTCAATCATTTTTTTTCCTGTGTGTTTTTGTATCTTAGAACACTTTCTCCTTCTTCTTCTTCTTCTTCTTCTTCTTCCTATTCTGAAAAGGGAATAGGTTAGCTTGGTTAGTACACCTTTGTCATACATCTGAGTTACCATATCTTATTTGCATGCATATCACACAAAGGGTAGTAAAAAATTTTGCCTTTCTTCCTGATTGTGTGGAATAACAAGTACCAGTGATTTGGTGTTTTAACCAAAACAAAAACTCAAGTACTAATAACTTGCCTTTGTAATGAACGAGCTTGTTCTGATAGCTTTGCACATTGAGATGACTTTTGCATTACATCAACCATCACAAATGGCTCAGCAACCTCAGCTTTATTTATTTATTTTTTTTTTTTGCAAATGTGTCAACCACAGGGTATCCTAAGAGGAATAGCAGCCTGATGCAGTCATTCTTAAGCCACTTATAATTAACTTGGTTATTAGAGCATCAATCATAATTAGTGTACCAAACATATTTTTTTCACAGGTTAAACTTTTTATCGCAAGAAGATACTTGGAAGAATTCCTATTGAATGAACGGTGAAAACTCCTAAAGAATTCCTCTTGCCTTCAGGGTCATCTCAAATAGCCCGGAACAAACAGATGCTGTAAGCTTGACTGAATTCCACTATCAGTACTCCGACAAAATAAAAAAGCTCCAGAGACATGATAGTGCTGGAAATGGTAGGGACCTTGTTCTGCATTTTCTCAGCTCTGGTTGCCTGAAACTGAATAATGGTGGAGTTTAAATCCAAGATCAAGAAAAAGGACTACTTCTTAGAGTTGCAAAAGAATCAGTTTGCAGATGCTTCCATCCATAACAGAATGGTTACCAGTATTTGACGGCCTGAAGGAAGAATTTCTTCCTCTTTTGCAATTTCATTGGAATGAAAGAGGTGGTCTAATGTATTAGAGTGAACTGCAATGATGTTGTCAGATGCAGTTAGTTACAAGTTAGCTCTAACCATCTTTTGTATTGTATGTACCAAGCACATGTGTAATATTGAAAGAAAAAAGCTCAGCAATTTGGAAAGTTGTTGCCTACAGCAAATAATCAAGTGTTTGGGAAAAACACACACACTAAAAGATAATTCGAGCTAACATGGATCCCATTTAATCAGAAATGACACAATCACATCTTCAACATAAAAAATATGACAATATCCTATATTGTTGAGCTGAATGATCTTCTCTCATAAAACAAAGGAAAGCATGGGAATATAAACAACGAAACAAAACACAACATAAGGATATAAGAGAGCTTTCAATTAAAGATTGATCAATGGAGTAAAACAAGAATAGAAGGAATCACAATTATAGTAAGTGAACTCCTACAGCTGAGGGCATGAGATGAACTCAACAAACATTCTGTGCCATGGCCATTGCATGTAACTGACCTGCCATGCCATGTGTGACATCAATCGATATTGCTGAGATCAATTCATAAAGATCAAAGCAGGATACGAGCTATAAACACAAAATCTTAGCCAGGTAATTTATAATAACTTCAACACCATAAACCAAGCAAGTATATCCAAAGTGAGAAGACCTGTTACAAGAACAAGTTTTTTTTTCTTTTTTTCTTTTTTTTAGGAGGTAGCAAGTCATCTCAGGCATGGTAACAAAAAGAATCGATCATATAAATCCCACGTACTTTGCCAATGACAAGAGTAGAAGTATGAAAAAATTACAAAAAAATAACTGTTGACAAATAACATCTTACATGCAAAGTCAATGAATCATTATCAATAAGGAAATAATGCTAAATTCAACATACAGATTATGATCAGGTCAGATAGTAATACACATCAGCAATATTTATGGTACTTCCATAAATATGGCACATTCATAATAGTGAATACATGTACAAAGTTTGTGCACAAGCACAGGCAAATGGAGTCGACATACCTTAGACAAAACAAGTGTAGACCAAACATCAATACATACAGTGAAAAAGTGCGGAACTATGAAAGAAGATACCTGAACTGCCAATCAAACAAGAGAAGGTGTAATATGTTTCAGCCTTTGGGTTGTGCTTGAAATCAGAATTGTTCCTTTCAACTACTTAAACTCTGGATCTTTCCGCACTACATCATCACTTGATTGCTATCATATAAAAATCCACCAATGGTCCTTACAAGAGCACATTCCATTACGAAAATGGTGGAAGTGATTAATGTCACGGATAACAATTTCATTGTTTGTAATATCTGAAACACCCTTCATGAACTCATGGCAGTCTCCACATATTCGGAGATTTTTAAAGATTCTAACTTTTCCACCAGTAGTATTACTTACAAGAGCAAGAGCCAAAGCTAACCTCTCACTATGATGAAAAAGGTTTTCTTTCTTCTCCATATCTGGTACGTTATGAAGTGCATAATTGACATTTGGAACATAACCTACTGAAAAAAGCCTTTGATGCAGCTCGTCCAACTTTTGATAAATATCACTTAACCGCGGATGTGAAGTATCTTGAGACAAGAAGACATGAGTTTGAGCATCAACTTCAACCCAGCTACAACCAGGTTCCTTCTTCACACCTCGACTCGACATCAATACTCTAATTCTTGAGACATCATTCCACCTAGCTTTGGCTGCATATATGTTAGACAACAATATGCCATAATTTGAATCCCTTTGAGGTTCAAATTCAAAAAGTTTTTGAGCAGCTTTTTCACCCAACTCTACATTTCCATGAATTTTACAAGCCCCAAGAACAGTCTCCCAGATCAACGCATTTGGAGTGATTGTCATATGTTCAATGAAGTTTTCCACCTCTCTAAATCTGCCAGCTTGGCCAAGGATATCAACCATACAAGCATGGTGATCAACTGAAGGAGTAATCCCATACAAATCACTCATCGAGTGAAAATGCTTCCATCCTTCTTCAACAAAACCCATGTGGCTGCACGCAGAAAGGACACCAATAAATGTAACCCCGTCAGGCTGCACATCTTTGTTCAACATGGTTCTATAATACTGAAGAGCTTGTTCATTCTGCCCATGTTTGGAGTGTCCACATATCATTGTGTTCCACAGCACTGTATCAACTGAGTCTGTGCTCTTAAATATCATTTCAGCATCATCCATGCACCCACATTTCCCATACATATCAACCAGTGCACTGCACTGGCCACATATACATCACAAATATGTCCAGACTTAATTGCCCAGGAGTGCAGCTGCCATCCATTTGTAAGGCTTGCTATCCCCGAGCAAGCCCTCAGACAGCTGGCAAGAGTAAATTCATTGGCCTTAACTCCTCCCCTCTGCATCTGATTGAAGCAGCTGATGGCCTTCTCTCCTTGATTGTCAGTCTGAGCATAACCAGAAATGATCACTGTCCATGTAAAGATGTCCCTTTCACTCAATCGGTTAAAAATCAATTCTACATCATCCGGGCATCTGCATTTGAAGTACATGTCAATGAGAGCAGTGCCTACATAATCATTAGTATTGAGGTTATTCTTAAATATATGGGCTTGCACTTGCTTCCCAAAACTAACATTTAAATGCGTGGCACAAGACCTCAAAATGCTTATAAATGTATACTGGTTTGGTTTTAGGCCTTCTGTTAGCATCTTCTTAAAAATTAATGGTCCTTGATCAGAACTTTCACCATCATGAAATGTTTTAATCCAGACAAAAGTGCATTCCATGAAACCACATCCTTCTGAGCCATTGCAGAAAAAATTTGGAAACCATCATAAACTAATCCAAGTTTCATGTACATGGTGATAAGAGCATTGCTGACCAACATATCAGATTCAAAACAAAATTTGCAAATGAAGGCATGAATGCTTCTACAAAAGTTTGGATCACCCAAATCGGTCGCAGTGCTAACAATAGTCGAGAGTGAAAATTGGTTAGGCCTCAAACCTGAATGCATCATCAAACTAAACAAATCAACAGCTTCAAGTTTCTGTCCTTGTTGATCAAGGCCACTGATCATCGTGCTCCAAGTCACAACATCAGGTTTCTTGACTGTCTTAAATATCCGAAGGGCATCATTTGCCAGGTCACATTTAGAATACATATCAACTAGACTACAACTAATAAAATCATCAAACACGGTCCCAATTTTAATTGCCACTGAATGAACAACCTGGCCAGCTCTCAAACTTCGCGAACTTGCACATCCCCTTTAGAACAGTAGACAAGGTATAGTTACTGAACATCATCTCCGACTCTGTCATTTTACAAAACAAATCCAAAACTTTATGCCCATCACCTAGTTGGGCATATCCATTAAGCAAAGCATTCCATGATACAGCATTCTGCTTCGGCATGACAAAGAACACCTTATCTGCATATCCCATTTCACCACATTTAGCGTAAAGGTCAACTAAAGCAGAACCAACATATACATCTGCAAAGGTCTCGCCTTTAACCACCTCAGCATGCAACTGTTTCCCAAATTCTAAATCAGAAACCATTGAACAACCCTTTAAAACTGTTGCCAACGTGAACTCATTCGGTCTTACGCCTTCCCTCCTCATCTCACAGAATAACTCAACACCTTCTCGGCCATTCCCTTCAGCTACAAACCCTGAAATCAGCACAGTCCACGACACTACATCTTTCTCAGGCATCTCATCAAACACTCTACGTGCAAAATCCAAAGCCCCACATTTTGCATAAAAATTAATTAACGAAACAAATAAATGATTGTCTGGGTCAATCCCATTCTTTATAAAATTCGCATGATGAGCTTTACCCTCATCCAGGCACAAATTTACAGCACAGTTTCGAAACCTTTCCGAGTACCATTTAAGCACCCTTTCTCTATCCAATTTTACAACGCCACCCACCCCACCTATATACTCCCCTCTAGTTCTCCTTTTAGTTCCTCTATCCATCGAAAGCTCCAAACTACGAGAACTGACAGTTCTGGGCACTTTTTTGGATCCATTTGGAAGCTGAAATATTTGGTTTTTTACATTTTTGAATTGATAATCCTTCGCTATGTTATTGTATTCAATGGTTCCGAGAGCAGCAGAAGAGAAAGAGAGCGACCGCACTGAAAATAAAGGAGGTCTGGGAAAGGGAAGTTGGTTTTGGTTGGGGAAAAACATCAAACAGGTTCTGGGCATATGATAAATAGTACAAAATAAACCTCCGATTAAAGGGGAAGGCCGGAGACGCATTAGGGGAACGTCAAAATTTGCATTTCATTTAAGAAGTCAGTTCAGTGGCTTCAGTGTAGCTGCAGAAGATGAAGTTTGTGTCTCATTCTAATTTCTTCAAATATCATCACATTTGGAAAAAAAAAAAATCTCCAATTTGGGACTGTTTGCCTATTTCCTTTCTTAAATTATGCCACATCCTTTTTTTACTGTTTATTTATTTATTTTTTATTGTAATGTTCATTTTTTGCTTTCTTAATAGAATGCTCTTTGTTGGGCAGTGTAGTATCTAACTAATTTATTTTTATTTTTTATAAATTAATTCAAAAAAATATGTAATTAAGATTTGACAAATAGTTTGATAAAAGTAGGCCAATTATTTTGACACTTCAAATTAGCTTTCAACATTCTATCATACTTTTTATCAATCAAAATTATTTAAATGTCTATATAAAGCTTTACCTTTACAAGATTGTTCTTTAAATTCTAAAATCTTTCACTTGTATAAAATTAATGCTATTTTCATAATGTTATTTTTTCCTTAACTCATAATTATTTAGATATAATGGAATGAATAAAGAAATAGATAGATCCAAATATTTGTCATCATATGTTGGAACTATTTAATCCAAGCCATTTAGAATTCTATTAATGTGCATTAGAGTTGATTTTGTTGTTGACCCTTGAAGAGATTTATTCACCTGATTTCACAGTCTTGGATGTTTGTGTTCCTGCTGGAAGGTTATTTCGAGTAACTTTACAAAAAATTTATTATAGCACTTTTGTAACTAATATGTAAGTGAAATAAAAGAAAATTTTACGATCCTATAACGGAATTATCCCATTATGCTTTATACATTACAAAATTATGTGCATTAAAAATTTATATTGTATAAACTTTTAAATCTAATAAAAATAATTCCTTCAATATGAATGTCAAATTCCTCGAAATAAAATAGTAACTAAAAAAAGCTTATTAGAAGTTTTTTTTTTTTTTCTTTAAAAAAAATTGAGAATTTGACAAATTTCTAAATCATCTTCAGTTCATAATTCGGATAAGGAATGCTTAACGAGGTATTCTATAAATGTATTACGTGCTTAAACTTAATTTATACAATAGTTTTTGTATTAAGTGTGTTTGATGACGAAATTTTTCTATATTTGAATACATTAAGTGTGTGTGTGTGTGTTTTTTTTTTCCTAACTGCAATAGTTTGACTTATTTCTATCTTTAAAAATAAAAAAAAGCATTAAGTGTCACATAATTTGTATAAAATTTTAAGTGAAAAGTCTATCAATTAATTTGTATTTTTTTTATTTGTATAGAAAAACTTACTAAATTTTTCTTTATTTTATATTCATACACTCTTTTACGCATATTTGCACACATCATATTCATTCTCTCACACATAAACACCATTTACACATACTATATTCATTTTCTTTCATATATACACATTATATTCATTCTCTCACATATAACACACACTTGAATACATTATATTCCTTCTTTCTCACATATAGATACACAGTTACACAAATAATATCCTCCTTCTCTCTCGCACATAAACACACACTTACAAACACTATATTCCTTCTCTCACATATAACACACACTTGAATACATTATATTCCTTCTTTCTCACATATAGATACACAGTTACACAAATAATATTCCTTCTCTCTCGCACATAAACACATACTTGAACACACTATATTCCTTATTTCTCACACGTAAACACACATTATATTTATTATCTCTCACACATAAACGCACACTTGCACACTACCTTATCTCTCACACATAATACATAGTTACACATTATATTTCTTTTCCCTCACACAAAATCACACGCTTGCACATATTATATTTCTTTTTTCTAACACATAAAGATACACTTGCACACATTATATTCGTTATTTCTCACATATAAACACATACTTGTACATAGTATTTCTCTCACATACACATATTCTATATTAATAAATTATTTATTTATATTAAAAATATAATAATTAAAAATTAACCTACTATAAAAATATATAATATTCAATAGATCATCGAACTATATAATATACACAGGGTAAATATTTTAATTCAATATTCAAGTCTAACTGATTATCAAACAGATACAACTTTATGAAATCAACAAATTAATACTTTAACACTTAATTTTCAGTATTTAGATATGAATTTTATCAAAGGCACCTTAATTTATAAGAGAACATCTTTTGCCCAGTCTTTAACAGAATTATTTTTCTTAAAAAAAAAGTGTGCATTTATTTATCTTTAGAATTGTTTCTTTCCAAAATGAGACGATTTGGAAGTCATTAATTGCTTATATTGAGTGATGATCCCAAAATAATAAACCCAATAATAATATTACACGTGACTCTGGACCCAAGTTTACTAGGGGTATTTTAGTAATTTTATCCAAGTGGTTCAAATAGGCCCAAATGGGTCCAATATTAAATATTCGACCCACAGATCGATCCGAACTATCGATTTCAAGTATAAATATCAAAGTGACAGGTCAGATTTAAAAATAATACTTTCCTAATTGGGATGTTCAAAATCTGAATTATTATTGAATTTTACTCTCTAGTCTAAATACTGACTTGAGCGTCGCAGTCCACACTAGGGGACACAGTCCCGCTCTTTTAATTTCAGGTGATCCGAACGTGGATACTACGCACGGTGCTAATCTTATTTTGGACGATATTGCATACGAGCTAATCCTAACTTAAATTTTTTGTACCAACATTTGGCGCTGTCTATGAAAAAACTGAACTACAAGTCATTACTAAGACATAACACTTAATACGCATAACACTCACAGGAGTAACGCTAGCAAGGGAAAAGAAATTTCAACTCAACATTACTCCGGTCGATCCCACAAGGAAATGGATTGGCAGGAGGAACACGAAGGGGATTCTGGTTCCCGGGTTGTGGCAAGGATGAAGAAATTCACAAGTTGAGACAGCAAAATTCTGTTGGTTTATGTACTAAAGGCAACAGTGTTGGAATTAGAAATTATACTTATTGCCAACGTTAAATGAACCTAAAGGGTCACACACTAAGAGTAAGCATTGGGTTAAGTTAATTGTTGACTAAGTTCGTTGAATAAGAATTTGTGTCTAGATTCAATGAACGAGAATTATTTACTAATTACATTGGCCTCTTTGGATTGTCCAGTTAAATAGTAATTATAATAATTCGTAAGGAACTATATCTGGTTACTATCATACGCGTTTATATACCTAATACGTGTGATAGAAGAATTCTAATCAAAGAAGAGTTCTTTGAATTTAGGTTAACCGCTATATATAGAATATGATTCTTTAGGGTTCGAGGGTCTGACATGCGACTCATTAGTAACACCCAGTCGGACGAAAAACCCTACGAAATAGTTCCGAAAGACTACTCTAGCAAGCAACATTTTAATTTTCAAAGCTCTTGAACCCACGGTCCAGAGGCGTTCGTTCAATCCAGAGGCGCCTAAGGTCCGACCACGAACTATTCGTTGAACACGTCAGACCCTGTCTCTTATACACATCTACAGATTTTCAACAGTATGTATTGAGAATGTAACTATTGAACAGATACAGATAGTATAAAGACAGTACATACAACACATGTAGTGCAACAAGGATTACTGCGGATATCAACTCTTATTTAGTAAATATCTCCGAACTCATCCCTTTAAAAAGGTAACCACAGCCGATGACTTGCTACTGTCATGGGGCATTATGATATATGTATTTTTAATTATGCATATACATACGTATATATGATTCTGTCGAATGATACACATATATGATGTGCTATGTGTATGATCTGTTCGATGGATTTGGCATCGCATCATGAAAAATTATGACAGCACACTGCTAAATGAGTTACGATTACTCTTTATTGTGGGCGCGCCTCGACCCACTGGGCTCTGCCTGGACCCGCGAGGGCGCTGCCTCGACCCCGCCCGCTAACCGGCTAGCGGGACCGCCGTACTACGTAGTGGCTTAAAATCGTTTTGGTTATAACGTCGGATAAATAATAGTATGTTTTCTGTTTTATGATGTGTTCATATGCATGGTGCATAGCATGGCCCTTTTGACCTACTAGAATAGTAATTTATTTCTATTTTGGGGTGTAATTATATAAATACGGCCTGCGTGTCGTTTTTCTTTTTTTGTAATTTTAAAGTTTTGTATTATTGTATTACAAAGCTTGTAAAGAAGGCAAGAGGAGCAACTTGGCGTCAATCAACAACAAGGTGTATTCCATGAAGATGGAAGAAATTTTGAAGTTGTAATTTGACCCTAGGATTGACCTTGCTGTAAAGGATAAGTAATGGTGCTACTTATATGTTTAATTTGGCCAATAAATATTGGGCTATCAAAACGGTTTTGGGCCCATAGGCATAAGATGAGATTAAACATGCCGGTACATGTGATGTATTGATCTCATAATTGTTTTAAGAGTTACATATGATGTAATTGGTAAAGAGTTACCTACCTAAATAACTTAATTTTAATTGTCATTAGCGGCCATAAATCTACAACAGTTCTGTATTATATGGGTTAAGATCTAAATACAAACTGTTGTGTATTCATTTATGAGGGTAATTGATTTAGTGGGAATTTTATATTAATATCGAAATATTGTACTTTGCATAATTGTTGTAGATCGATGGCCGCTAATAACACTTCAACACTATCTTTGCGATCTATCCTTGAGAAGGACAAGCTGAATAGGACCAACTTCCTTGATCGGTTCGGAGGTTTGAGAATTGTTCTCAAACAAGAAAGGAAGGCTGTATGTTCGGACAATCCTATCCCCGACTGACTGCACCAATGCTCCAAGAGCGAGAGAGATGCTTACGAAGCAAACTTAAGGGGGTGTTACTGTATTCAACCCCTGTGCTTGCTACCATGAGCCCAGACCTTGAAGGACTTGGAGCACTTGGAAGCTTTCGAGATGGTCAATCATCTCAAGGAAATGTTCCAACAAACAAGCACGGCAGAAAGGTTTGATACGACCAAAGCTTTACATTCCCGCAAAATGGTGAAGGAGCGCTGTTCTAGATAAGTAACCAGAGGCATCTCCATGTGTTTGTCACTTTTGCAATTTAGATGGTCATTGGTTTGAAATTGCAAACTCTATTTGGAAGATCAAATCTAGAAGACTTATAAGAGACCTTCTACTACTTCAGGTAAACATTGATTCGTTCAGTAGTAATCTTACTACTTCTATTTCCTCTGTCATCTTTACACATCTATCCCAGCACCTCCATTTAAACAGAACACATATCCTCTTCTTTGATCTAAAATCATCTCTGTCACACGGAAACTAGATATGTGTAACCGCTTACAACAAGCTCCATTCACCGTGAAGACGTGTTTTATGGAAATGCTGATTTGTATAATGGTCTTTACGTTCTAAACATTGAAAAGCCCAATCCAGAGATTGTTTATAACATAAATACAAAGAAACCTAGATTGGATGATTCAAATCAAACTTTCTTATGGCATTGTCGCCTTTGTCACATAAATGAGAAGCGCATATCAAAACTCCATAAAGATGGGCTTTTGAATCAATTTGATCTTAAATCTTATGATATCTGCGAATCTTGTTTGTTGGGAAAGATGACTAAAGCTCCTTTTACTGGACACAGTGAACGAGCCAATGATTTATTGGGCCTAATACATACAGATGTATGTGGTCCATTAAATACTGTTGCCAGAGGAGGTTACCGATTTCATTACTTTCTCGGATGATTTCAGGTAGATATGGTTATGTCTATCTAATGAAACATAAATCGAGTCTTTTGAAATGTTCAAAAGTTTTCGATGAAGTCTGAATCATGGTGGCAAGACAATTAAATCACTGTATTCCTGATCGAGGTGGTGAATATCTGAGTCAAGAATTTTATGACCATCTTAGAAATTGTGGAATTGTTTCACAATTAACTCCACCTGGAACACCACAATGGAATGGTGTATCTGAAAGAAGGAATCGAACCCTATTAGATATGGTTCGATCCATGATGAGTCATACAGATCTCCCTTTATCCTTTTGGGGTTATGCTTTACAAACAGCTGCATTCACATTGAATCGTGTTCCAACTAAATTAACTGTAGAAAAGACATTATATCCATGTAGATCCATAAATTACTATGATTAGTAGGTCTGATACCACTGTTGGGATTTCCTAGCCATAATATATTAATAACCTGTCTCTTATACACATCTGTGTAATAAGAAATCCATATCTTGTGGGGTATCCTAAAGAAACTAAAGGATACTACTTCTACAATCCCTCCGAAAACAAAGTGTTTGTTGCCGAAATGGGATATTTTGGAAAAGAGTTTCTTTCCAAAAGAACTAGTGGGAGTAGAGTACATCTTGAAGAATTTCAAGATCCACAAGACAACACTCTTACTTCTGTGCAATCTCATCCCTTAAACACAATTAGATGTTGGTCATAAGAGACAAGATCAATTGTCAATCCTAGGGAATGACTCACAATCGGTTGTTGAGCTTCCACATGAAACACAAGGACTCCGTAGATCCGGTAGAGCTAGAAATATGCCCGAGTAAGATAATCTAGATCTAGCATAACACATACAAATGATTATGTGATCATGGATCACCATGAGCCCACTAGCTACCAAGATGCTATGACTAGTCCAGACTCTGAGGAATGGCAAAGTGCCATGAAATCTGAGATGCAATCCATGTTTGACAATCAAGTTTGGACTTTGATTGATCCACCGGATGGTATAAAAACTATTGGGTGTAAATGGGTTTTCAAGAAGAAAACTGACATGGATGGCAATCTACATACCTTCAAAGCACGATTGGTTGCAAAAGGTTTCAAACAAACTCATGGTATAGACTATGATGAAACCTTTTCACCAGTTGCTATGCTTAAATCCATAAGGATTCTTATTGCCATTGCAGCATACTATGATTATGAGATATGGCAAATGGATGTCAAAACAGCGTTTCTTAATGGAAACTTACTCGAGGATGTGTATATGACACAACCTGAGGGTTTTGTACAAGCCGAGAATTCGAAAAGGTATGTAAGCTTCAAATAGAGTTTGCAATTTCTTTTCCAATGACCAGGCTCATTGCAAAAGTGACAAACTCAGCGAGTCAAAGGCTTAGGCTTCATCTGGTTCTTTAATCGACTACTTGTGTTCAGATCTTTTTCTTATAAGCCTTATGTGACCTCCCATCCAGTATCTTGCTTTTGCTCAATTTAAATGACATTCCTACCTTGCAGAAAGTCAAGTCTTGGTTAGGAAAGTGTTTCTCAAAACACCACAAGGAGGACAGCACTTATATCCTTGGTATCAAGATCTATAGAGATAGATCTCAAAAGCTCATTGGCTCGAGTCAAAGTACTTATATAGATAAAGTACTAAAGAGGTTTAGTATGCAAGATTCTAAAAGAGGATTCTTGCCAATGTCGCATGGCATCGGTCTTGGAAAGGCTCGGTGTCTGCGACACAAGATGAGCGAAATCGCATGAGTGAGATTCCATATGCATCAGCTATAGGATCCATCATGTATGCGATGTTATGTCTAATACCCATGACGAGGAAATAGAAGTAGTACTGTCTCTTATACAGAGTCATCGGACAGATCAAGAATATCCTTAAGTACTTGAGAAGAACTAAAGATGTTTTCTTGGTTTATGGAGGACTGGAAAAGAGCTTGTTGTAAGTGGTTACACAGATGCAAGTTTCATCGACAGAGATGATTTTAGATCACAATGGGATATGTGTTCTGTTTAAATGGAGGTCTTGTTAGTGGAAGAGTTCAAAGCAAGCGACCATAGCATTCTACAACGGAAGAATATATAGCGGCATCGATGCGGCTAAGGAAGCGATTTGGATTAGGAAATTTATCACCGAATTAGGTGTTGTTCCTAGCATCACTAATCCAGTTGATATCTATTGTGATAATAATGGGGCTATTGCACAAGCCAAAGAGCCTAGATCGCATCAACGATCCAAACACATCCAAAGACGTTATCATCTCATTCGTGAGATCATTGAGAGAGGAGACGTCAAAATATGCAAAGTACCAACTGATGACAACATTGCTGATCCATTAACTAAACCACTAGCCACAACCAAAACATGATCGCCATGTTCGGTCAATAGGTCTTAGACATATGTATGATTGGACCTAATTGTTTAATTGGGAGACTTTTAATGGATAATTTTTAAAACGAATATTGTCATCATGATATTTATAAAGAGATTTATTATTGCATGTTTTAATATTAGTTTTCAAAAATTTATTATTCTAAATGTCCCTAGTTATTCAATATAGTGGGAACTGTGTTGATTTAAGACTAGTATGATTTTGATTGATAATCATATGATGATTATGGATATATGGATATAATAAAAAATCATGGGTATTTGTTGGCGAACAAAGTACTGGATTGACCCGTTCCCAGAATACAACATGGTTTTATGTCATTGGTAATTCTCATTATGAACATGTTGTTCATCCTTAGACCTGAGATCACCATAGTTTCCTACATAAGAACTTATGTGTTTTGACACAATCAAACGTTGTCTTTAACCGGATGATTATAAAGATTGTGATTGAACATGGTAGAAATTATGCGGAGGAAAATGAGTGATTAAGATGGAATTTGTCCCTCTTATTATGAGAGAGATGTCTTTGGGCCCCTCGATTAGTAGGAATGTAAAATGCATGGCCGTGCTCAAATGGATTGATAAGGTGATCAAATTCATTTGTTTTATCATTCTACTTCGAGATCGAGAAATCAAATAGTTGGACACAAATAGAGATGACATTGTCCATGCTCTATGTCCAACTAAGACATCGTGAGACAAAGGATTATGACATGAGTTATTTGATCGTGTTATGTCGATCAATGATCTTCATTTAACTTGGGTGGTCATGATGCCTTGCTAGAGGCCAATCTTGATCTATGAGTATAATCTGTAATGATAAATTAAAGGTGTTTAATTTATTCAATTCCAAAACTTCCGGCTAACAGGTGTTGTCTTGGCAATCTTGAATGTCTTATTGGTTTATGTACTAAAGTGCAACAGTGTTGGAATTAGAAATTATACTTATTGCCAACGTTAAACCATGAACCTAAAGGGTCACACACTAAGAGTAAGCATTGGGTTAAGTTAATTGTTGACTAAGTTCGTTGAATAAGAATTTGTGTCTAGATTCAATGAACGAGAATTATTTACTAATTACATTGGATTTCCTGGCTTGTCCAGTTAAATAGTAATTATAATAATTGTAAGGAACTGCTATCACACGTATCAACTATCATACGCGTTTATATACCTAGATACGTGTGATAGAAGAATTCTAATCAAAGAAGATATTCTACATATAGCGGTAACTTTATATACATCTATATGATTCTTTAGACAGGTTCGAGGATCTATTCATATAACTATTAGTAAACAAGAGTTCGAGATGAATGACCCTACGATTTAGTTCCGAAACACTCGCTCTAGCAAGCAACACCCTAAAATCGGAAAAGCTACTCGTGTGGATACCGTAGAGGGCGTTCGTTCAATCGAGCAGCGCCTAAGGTCCGACGTGTTCAACGAATGAACTGAGAATTTATATATATAGGTAATTAATCGATGTGTTCATTAATTTTGTATATGGTGAAGGTAGGAATTCATGCAAGTCAGGGTTTTGCTATCGAGCATCTAAAGGTATATATATCTAAACCCTAGACGATTTAATCGGAACGCATGGATCCTCTTATAGGGATTTCCGGTGTTTTTCCGCTGCGTTATTTTTATATTATGGCTAGGAAATTCCAACAAATTCTCAGTTGAAAGAAATGCTCATTAGGTAGCAATTGGAGCAACACCTCTCTCTATGCGAACAACACCCTCACCGTTCGGGTGGCAATCCCCGGATTGATCACCCCCAACTTCGTGTTGGCGAGAGAGAAATGGAAACTCAAGGAGAGAGGAACAGAGGACCAGGAAACTAACTCCTGTGGGGTCCGTTCGGCAGGAACACCCTCATCAGTCTACCAAGTAAGAATGAACTGGCCGAACTGCTAGGCCAGAATCCAGAAGATCGGCCTCATCAAGGTACTAGGGAAAGGAGCCCAGGTGAAGCAGCATCTGTAGCTCATGAGAGAAGACGACCACTAAGAGAAGGATAACTTATTAGTGACCCATTAGTGATAACTTTACCCGTGGCAAACTATGATGTAAGGAGGAACTTATTGACAATGGCAGCTCTACTAATATACTATTCTATTTTGCTTTCAAAGAGATAAAATTGGAAAAAAAATATCCCAAACCTATGACCACACCCTTGATAGACTTCGCTAGAGAAACGGTCATTCCGCTTAGGTACATCACTCTTTCTGTGATGTTTGGTACAGTTCCGCAGAACGCCCAAGTAATGGTGGATTTTGTAGTGACTAAAGCATCATCTTCTTACAATGTCATAATTGGCCGACCAACCATAGGGGCATTTTGTTGGGTATGCCTTGATATTTTGTTTTGTCCCACATTGGTTTGGGAAGAGTATTTCTCTCCCACCCAATGTTATAAATTAAGGGCCTTAATTAATGTTTTAAGCCACACCAAGCCAAGAGAGTTTTTAGTGGGCTTTCAGGGCCTTTATGGCCATCTAGCCTTTTGTCTAAACTGTGCTATTTGGGCTCTCTTGTGCTTTTGTTATAATGGTGCCTATAGCCCATTTTGTGGAGGTCTCTCCAAATTTGTAATCCTCTTTGATTAGTGGATGTTTTCCCTTCGCCCGTGGATGTAGGTCTTTTGACCGAACCACGTAAATCTTTGTGTCCCTTTTATTGTTATATTTTTCTTTATTTATATTCCTTATTATCTTCAAGGGCTTATTAAGTGATTTCCGCAAATACTCGGGGTTCCAATCCTAACAAATTGGTATCAGAGCTTCTAGGAAAGTTTTGAGACATTATGACGATAACAAAAACCCATGTAGAGAAATTTGACCGGAGTGTCAACTTCGGAATGTGGCAGCTCAAGATGGAGGCTATCCTGATCCAAGATGGTGTGGACATAGCGCTTCATGGAGTGGAGAAAAAGCCAGAGAAGATGTCGGTGGAGGATTTTGAGGACCTTGATAAAAAGGCCAGATCAGGTATTATCCTCTGTCTCTCTGATGAGGTTTTGAGGGAGGTGGCTACTGAGACGACAGCCAAAGGTATGTGGGATAAACTGAAAACTTTGTATATGAAGAAAACAAGTGAGAATCGACTCTATTTAAAGCAAACCCTTTACATGCTTCGGATGACTGAAGGTACATCTATACTCTCACATAAGAGACATTTGATTCCATCACAAAAATTGGGGAATGATAGATGTAAAAATTGATGATGAGGATCAAGCCCTTTGTTGTTATGTTTCCTTCCCCTATCATTTAAACACTTTCGTGATACTATGATTTATGGTAAAGAAACAATCTCGTATCGTGAAATTAAGTCTGCTTTAAAATCTAAAGAGCAAATTGATAGGGATATAATCGGGAAATAGGTGGAAATCAAGCTGAAGGCTTGGTTGCCAGGGGTAGATCTGAAAGGAGAGACTTTGACAGTAATAAATCAAAATTTAGATCTAAATCCAGATATAGAAATATGGTATGCCCAATTGTCGTAAAAAGGGGCACATTAAACTTTAGGTTCATTTCACGTTGGCTCTTAGTAGTAAATTTCTAAAACAAATTAAGACAATAGTACCGCTTACTCTTAGTGTACAATATTTCCCATCTATTGAACATGATGAGAGTGATGATACATATAGATGTTTCTCGAACTGATGACAGAACAAGGTCTATAAATGAGTGGATTTTAGATTTGGGGTGCTCTTATCACATGTGTCCCAATAGAGATTTCTTTTTACTTATGAATCTTGTAATGGTGGAATTGTTTTATGGGAAATAATGCCATTATACACATGTTGTTGGTAAGGGTACAGTCCGAATTAAAATGCATGATGGTATTGTGAGGACACTCACTAATGTTAGACATGTTCTGATTTGAAGTAAACCTGTCTCTTGGGCACCTTAGAATCTCTTGGGTGCAAATATGCAGTTGAATGTGGAGTTATGAAAGTTTGTAAGGGTGCTCTTGTTATTATGAAAGCTTGCAGGTCTGGTACTTTGTATATTTTGCAGGGTTCTACTGTCACAGGTTCCGCAGCAGTCTCTTCATCATACTTTGTCTAATTCTGACATCACTAAATTATGGCATATGCGTTTGGGGCACATGAGCGAGAAAGGCTTGACTATGTTGAGCAAAAAAGGACTTCTTTGTGGGCAGAGTACCGGGGCGATGGATTTTTGTGAACATTGTATTTTTGGGAAGCAGAAGAGAGTCAGCTTCAGTTCACCAGCTATCCACCGGACAAAAGGTACTTTAGATTATATCCATTCTGATCTTTGGGGGCCAACTCGTGTTCCATCTAAGGGTGGTGCCAAATATATGTTAACTTTCATTGATGATTATTCAAGAAAAGTTTGGGTTTACTTTTTGAAATATAAAAATGATGTTTACCTAACTTTCAAGCAATGGAAAGTTTTGTTTGAGAAACAGACAGGTAAACAGATCAAGCGGCTTAGAACAAATAATGGCATGGAATTTTGTGAAGGCGAATTCAATGAATTTTGCAAAAATGAAGGAATTGTCCGGCACCATACAGTTAGGATGACGCCTCAGCAAAATGGTGTGGCCGCATAGAATCGTATGAACAGAACTCTTTTGGAGAGAGCCCGTTGTATGATCTCTAATGCAGGGTTGACAAAGGACTTTTGGGCAGAGGCGATCTCTACAGCTTGTCATATTGTGAACCGAGCTCCTTCTGCAGCTATTGATTTCAAGACTCCTGAAGAAGTTTGGTCAGGTACTCCTGCTAATTACTCTGATTTGAAAGTTTTGGGTGTCCAGCATATATGCACGTAAATGATGGAAAATTAGAGCCTAGAGCTAAAAAGTGCATTTTTCTTGGTTATGCTTCTGGGGTGAAAGGCTACAGATTATGGTGTCTTGATCCCAAATCCCCAAAATTTATAATTAGTAGAGATGTTACATTTGATGAACTTTCTATGATATCTTCCAAAAATGAGCCTTCTAGTTCTTGTGATTCAGATACAGATGATAATACGCAGAAGCAGGTGGAGCTAGAGTTTGGTAGTTCTGATCCTTCTCAGTTAGCCTTTTCCAGTCAGAAAAATTTAGTAGATGAATCAGAGTCTATTTCTGAAGAAGAACCAGAGGAGGAGGAACATTCCATTGCCAAGGATAGATCAAGGAGGGAGATTCGACCACCGCAGCGATATGCAAATTTAGTTGCATATGCTTTGTCCGTCGCTGAATCAACTAAATGGAATTGGTGAGCCTTCCACCTACTTTGAAGCAGTTTCTTGTGATAATTCAGCTAAGTGGTTGGTCGCAATGAATGAAGAAATTGAGTCTCTTTATAAAAATAAAACTTGGGTTCTTGTGAAGCCGCCTTTAGGTAAGAAAATTGTTGATTGCAAATGGGTCTTTAAGAAGAAGGAAATCATTGTCTTTGAAGATACAAGAGACAGCTCTAGGGTTCATCGATTATTGTCATAGTCGGTACACGGTATTGATTTCAATTTTATTTTTATAAAGAGACTAAACATTCTTCTATTCGTGTTTTGCTTGCCTTAGTTGCCATGTATGATTTGGAATTGGAGCAACTTGACGTCAAGACAGCTTTCCTACATGGTGAACTTGAAGTAACAAATTTATATGAGACAACCTCAGGGATTTGAAATTGAAAGAAAAGAAGACCATTCAGTCTTGCTAAAGAAATCCTTAACGGTATTGAAGCAGTCTCCAAGACAGGTCATATAAGAGGTTTGAACTTTATGTTTAATCATAAATTATTCAAACCTCTTATGACAATTGTGTTATTTTCGAATATGTAAATGAAACATTATAGTTCACTAGATCTTACTTTATGAGACAGTACTTTGCTGCTTACAAGAATAGCAGTAGAAATTCACATTTTGAAAGCACAGTTGAGTAGTGAATTTGAGATGAAAAATTTGGGAGCAGCTAAGAAGATTCTTGGCATGGAAATCAAGAGAGATCGAGGAGCTATGAAATTGTTCTTGACCCAAAAACATTACCTTGAGAAAGTTTTGGAGAAATTTAGCATGAAAAATGCTAAACCAAGAGACAGACTCATACCTCCATGTTTTTATGTGACACGAATTTCATATTCTAGTGCAGTCGGCTCTATCATGTATGCGATGGTTTGTACACGTCCAGACATTGTACAAGCAATTAGTGTGGTTAGCAGGTATATGTCTTGTCCTGGAAAAGAACATTGGCAAGCTGTGAAATGGATTCTCAGATACTTGAAAGGTACTTCAAACGCTTGTTTGGAGTTTGGGAAAAATAGTGACACTTTGATTGGTTTTGTGAATTCTGATTACGCCAGGATCTTGACAAAAGAAGATCACTTACTGGTTATGTATTTTGCGTTGCACTTTGTGCAGTCAGTTGGAAAGCTACTTTACAACCTATTGTGGCATTGTCTACTTATAAGCAGAATATATGGCCGTGACCGAGGCAATCAAAGAAGCCTTGTGGTTGAGAGGTTTGTTTGGCGAGTTGAGTCTGCATCACGGTGATGTACAGAATATTGATCTAGTCAAAGTGCAATTCACTTGACTAAAGATCAGATGTATCATATTTTGAGAGGACTAAGCACAGCCCTGTCTGTGAAATTTCACTTTGTTCGGGATACTATTGCTGAGGGGAAAGTTCTTGTTCAAAAGATTAGTACCAAAGATAATCCTGCGAACATGTTTACGAAACCTCTTCCAGTTTACAAGTTCAAGCAATGCTTGGATTTGGTTGGCATTCGTTGTTGTTGATTAAGCCCATTGAGGCTTATGTGGAGAAGGTGGAGCAAGTTTGCTATTTTACTATTTTGTGGATGTGGGCACACGCCAAGGTGGAGATTTGTTATGTGGCTTTTGTCCCACATTGATTATTTTATGGAGAGTTATGTAGCCTTGGTCTTATAAATATAGACCTTAGGATTTGGGCTTTATACACCAAGCACTAAACATAAGAAAGCTTAGTGGGCTATTGGGCCTTATTGGTCATTAAGCCTTTTGTCTTTATTTTGGCTTTTCTTGTGTTTTTGTACTAGTGCTTTTGTGGGCTTAGGAGCACTCTCCTAAAGCTTTTGTATCCTCTTCTCATATAGTAAATTTTTTTTGCTCGCCTTCGCCCGTGGACGTAGGTCTTTCAACCGAACCATGTAAATCTGGTGTCTCTTTTATTTTCTCTATCTATTATTTTGTTATCGTTTGTTTCGAATTGGTCTCGAACATTTGTCAATTTCTTGGGACACTTCCTAACACATTTGGTGCAGTCCCATCTTCCCACCATATAAAGATGAAGTCCCTATAGAGAATAGAGTAGGGGAGATTAAAGGAGATCAAGCAATAGCCAAGAAATGCTACATTGTCTTATTGAAATTAAAGGGGAAGGAAGTTGTCCCTACGTACAACATCAATACAGTGGACGAGGTAGAGAACTACCCGCATAAAGGAAAATTGACCGAAGAGTTAGATGATGTTATCTTAGATGAACGTGAATCTAATAAAGTGGTAAAGATTGGAAAGTCTCTTTCGGGAGAATTGAATAAAAAAATCATCTCCCCATTTAGGGAATTTAAAGACCTCTTCGCTTGGAATCTCATCAGACATGCCGGGAATTAACCCCAGATGGCCATGCACTCCCTAGATGTGGATCCTAGATACAAGACAATAATTTAGAAGAAAAGAAAATTTGGCAGGGAGAGGGTGCAAGCAGTAAAGGTAGAAGTAAAGAAATTACTAGAAGCCGAGGCTATAGAAAAAATTCAGTACCCGGAGTGGCTTAGCAATGTTGTAATGGTGCCCAAGCCTGGGGCCAAGTGGAGAATGTGTGTTGACTTCACTACCTTGAATAAGGCTTGTCCAAAGAATTATTACCCTATCTCCCGTATTGACCAAGTAATAGATTCAACCTCCGGGTTTGAGGTCTTGTCTTTCTTAGATGTCTATAAGGAGTATTCTTAAATTTGGCTAAATTTTAAGGATTGGGCCAAGACAACTTTTGTCACTGATTCTGGCACTTACTATTTCAAAGTGATGTTCTTTGGACTTAAGAATGGTGGAGCGACTTATCAGCGAATGGTAGATAAAATGTTTGCCAATCAGTTGGGGGACAAGAACATAACATGGAAGGTTATATTGATGACATGCTTGTCAAGAGAAAAAAGAATGTTGATCATGTGGAGGACCTGTGGGAAACCTTCACCACCATGAGAAAATTCAAGATGAAACTTAACCCGGAAAAGTGTGCCTTCAGAGTGACAAGGGGCAAGTTCTTGGGATTCATGGTGACTCAACGAGGAATTGAGGCAAACCCAACTAAAATAAAAGCAATTAAAGACATAGAACCTCCTAAAGGAGTAAAGGACGTGAAAAGATTGATCGATCGCCTTGCAGCCTGATTCAACCACGGCAGTGAGTGCAGTCCTTATAAAGAAGGGAAACAAAGTTCAGAAATTGGTGTATTATGTTTGTAAGACACTGAGTGATCCTAAGACCAGATATCCCATTATTGAAAGGTTGGCTTTGGCCCTAGTGACGCCTGCAAGAAAACTCAAACCGTATTTTTTAAGTCATCCTATAGTGGTATTGACTAACCATCAACTTAAGACTGTTCTCATGAAGCCAGAAGGTTTCAGGGAGGTTGGTTAAGTGGTCTATTAAACTAAGTGAGTATGACATCTACTTCTAGCCGAGGACAGCAATCAGGCTCAAGCCTTAGCAGATTTCATCATTGAAGGAGTAGAGGAAGAAGAACAACAATGGAAGACTACCTCTCCAGGACAGCAAGTCAAGGAATCTTGTCAGTGGATTATGCATGTAAACGGGGTAAGAAATACTGAAGGTTGTGGTGCAGGCATAATTCTTATACCTCTTGAGGGATTTAAGACAAGCTATGCCCTAAAATTTGAGTTTCATGCAAGTAACATTAAAGCAAAATATGAGGCATTGGTCTCCAGATTTAGGTTAGCCAAAGAGTTAGGAGTGAAGAACTTAGTAGTGAATATGAACTCCAATTTGGTAATGCAACAAGTTAAAGGAGAATTTGAGGCGAGAGAATCCTTACTGCAATTTTACTTAACTAAGGTGAAGAGTTTAATCTCACATTTTGATAAATTTGAGATAACTCACATACTCTCCTCTCAACCTTTAAAACTAGGAAAAAAAAGGGAGGCAGATGCCCTGTCCAAAATAGCCAACTCAGTCCACTCCAATGTCTTAAAGGAAATTTTTCTTAAAGTGCTAAAGGAGAAGAGTGTTGAACAGGCAGATGTCATGGACATGGACACAGCTCAGAATTGGATGACCCCGGTCATTCAATATCTTAAGGAAGACAAACTGCCGGAGGACAAGGTAGAAGCTCAAAGGGTTGAGAGGAGGTCATCAAAATACTTGATCTTTGGAGAGACTCTATACCGAAGGTCTTATTCAATGTCTTATATCTGGTGCTTAAGTCCGAATGAAGCCAAATATGTCCTAGAGAAAGTGTATGAAGGAGTTTGCAGACACTAAGTTGGCAGCAGAGTACTTGCTCAGAAAGTATAGAGGCAAGCTACTACTGGCCAAAGATACTTCATGGACTATGTGCGAAAGTGTAGAAAATGTCAACTCTATTCCAATTAACTCCGAGTCCCAACTGAGTAGCTTGTCTCTATCCTTACCTCCTCTTGGCCTTTTGCCGAGTGAGGTATTGACATCTTGGAACCTTTTTCATTAGCTTTAGCTAAGAAAAAATTTGTAGTGGTTACAATTTGTTATTTTATCAAGTGGGTTGAAGCGGAAGCTTTAACAACAATCACTCCTCAGTAAATCATTAACTTTTTTTTTGAAAAAATGTGATATGATGTTTTGGCATTCCCAAGGCACTTACCTCAGACAATGAATTGCAATTTCAGGCAAAAATTTTCAAAAAGTTTGGTAGAGGTTTGGGGATAGAGCAGTCATTCACTTCAGTAGGTCTCCTCAAAGTAATGGTTTGGCAGAAGTCACCAGTCGCTCTATATTAGAAGAAATCAAGAAAATGTTAGACGGTGTTAAAGGAAATTGGATAAAGGAACTCCCCAATATACTTTGGTCATACCACATCACATATAAGAATGCAACTGGAGAGACCCCTTTCAATCTTACTTATGGTACTGAGGCACTTATGCTAGTAGAAGTCGGAATGCCAAGGACCTTCTCTTTCAAGTCTACAACTTTGACTTAGAAAATAATGACGAAACCTTGGGCTCTAACCTCGATCTCCTTGAGGAGAAAAAGGATAAAGTGTTCTTCAGAATGCAGGTAAACAAGTGCGAGTAGTTCGGTACTACAATCGGCAAGTCACGAGTAGAAGGTTCAAATGAGGTAATTGGATTACCAAGAAAGCGGAGATCAGTCTGCCTCAATCTGGAGGAAAGCTTTCACCAAATTGGGAAAGACCCTATAAAATCATTTAAGCATCTACTATGGGGCTTACAAACTCAGAACCAAGGACGGAAAAATTCTGTCTCGCACTTGAAATGTTCAAAATCTCAAAAAAATTCATTTTTAAGTTCACTATATTTAGTTTTAGTTCTTCAGTTGTAATTCCTAAACTCAAGTATCATCTTTCGTAGTGAAGTAAAACTTGTGCAGTTTGTAATTTTTTCAATTTCATTGAATAAAATTTTCTATGGGTTGGGAACATACAGTCAAGTAGTTAATTGTTTGTTTCCAAGAACAACACCTTCTAGCCGAGTTTAGACTATACCAAAGTTCTTTGAGACTCTACTGCCCTCCAGGGTCAACTATACCCTTTAGGAGAAAGCACTAATGCCTACTCTCCAGAGTAGGAATAACCCTTCTGAGGGCCAAAAAAAAAATTCTAAGTCTTCTAACACCAAGACTAACCCCTCTGGAGGCAATACTAAGGTCTTTTAAGAGTGAATTACCTACACCATATCTACTCCTCGGAATAGGACTTATCCCTCTAAAGGCAATTCTAGGGACTCCCTAATATGAACTACCTAGACCATACCTACTCCCTGGAGTAGGACTTACCCCTTCGGAGACTGTTCCAAGAACTTCCAAAAGTGAAGTATTTATTCTATACTTACTTCTCGGAATAGGACTTAGCCCTCTGAGAATAATGTCAAAGTCTCATCAATGTGAAGTACGTAGGTCATACCTACTCACTGGAGTGGGATATACCCCTATGGGGGCAATGCGTGACTTACCAAAATGAAGCCTACCCATACTACACCTACTCTCCAAAGTAGGACATACCCCTCTGGGGGCAAAGTTAAGGTTTTCCTAACGTGAAGTACCTAGGTCGTACCTACTCCTCGGAATAGGACTTGCTAAAAAAAGTAAAGTTTAAGTCTACTAAGATCAATAATAACACTTAGTCACTTCAGCTGAAGCTAAATGACTAGGAGGCAGGAAGACTACAAAGTTCTAAATTTAATATACTGCGAACAAGTGGTAAAAAGAAATGCACACTACCATAGAAAGATAGAAAATACGATGTCCGAGAAGTTAGTACAGGGAGAGGCCCCAACTCAAATCCTGACCAGGCATGGTAATGACAATTATTAGAAAAAGATAATATAAAAAAAAAATGCATAACAAAGTTCAAGAGCTCATACAAAAGGAAGACCCTGAGCTCTACGGCCGCGAAAGCAAACAACTAAGAAACTATGTGCTAGTCTAAATTAGTAAATCAACTGAAATGAATGCCTAATCTACTCATATTCTTCTAGTAGTTCTCGAAACTATGTCTTTGGCACCATCACCTAATGCACATCCATCAGTCAGAGCATCTAATGTACTAGGATGAGTGGGGGTAGTCGAAGTGTTACCCCGGATCAAATTTTTAAGGTTTAGGTGGGGATGAACTTTCTTCACGACCCGCAATACATCAATGTACACCTCATTGTAGTAGTTAGAATTCGATCAATCACTAGTTCATCGAACTCCTTACTAGCACGATAATCTTCCAAGTGTTTCTGCAAGCGATCCTAGTAGTCTTGGGAATCAAGAAATTCAAGTACTACTTGTTGTTTGCTCTTCTTCTGTATGGATGTGAGCTCCTCCTTATGGCATCTACCATTTTCTTTTCCTTAACTCTCAGTTGGGACAATTCTGCGATCTTCTGTGTTACTTCTCTGCATTTCTGATTAGAGCCTCGTTGCGCTTCTTGGTTTCTTTTTCATACAGCTTGGTTGTCCGGTTGAGTTTGTCATCAAGTTTAGAAATACAAGAGAAATGTGAAAAGTCCTTAGCTTACTTTAGGTAGTAATAGAAAGAATCAATATAAAGAGGAGCACGATCCCGAACTACTTCCTAGACAGTTAGCACCAAAGTCTCGGACACTTGACCCGGTGGTTCTGTAGCAGGAGCTGACTCAGTAGGTTCCTCAGCAGGAGACCTATGAAGTAGAGTAGCGGTCGGATGAATCATGATTTTCTTTACTCCAACATGTACTGGTGGGAGAGGCGGAAAATATCCCTTTTTTTTCTTCCCTGTGTCACGAGTTTCTTCCATGAGGTCAAGGATGTCAAGATCCATGTCCTTTCTTCGGGTCAGTGCTTGTTCTCGGACAGTATCTGATCTGGTAGTCACTGCATACAAGAAAGAAAAACTAATTTATTTTTCAAAATAATCAATAAATAAATGTAGGATAGATAAAGAAAAAATGCAGCGTGATGAAAGAAATTTTTTCCAAGGATAACCTATGGGACTAAGATGGTCAAGAGGAGCAAGGCTCAACCCCGCAGAAGCCAATGCTCTGAAAAATTGGTCATTACTTACTACTTTTCAAAGGACTTTTTCTGCATCCCTAAGGGTCTCAATGGCTTTTCGATCATGGTCGCTCAATTTGACTAACTTGTTTAACCTCGAAGCGCCTACTTCAAAATTCTAATTTGGAAATTTCTAGTTCGGACTCTTCTCTAATAAGAAGTATTTTTTCCTCCCTATCTTCTTTTGGGGTTGTGAACCCTCAAGTAAACTCATTTTAGATCTGAAACTAAAGATGATACCAAGTACAGTACACGAAATCCGAAAGTAATGATTAAATAAGGGTAAGAAAGAGATTACTCCTCAATTCCAACAGGTGAGGATAAATGCATTAATGTATCCAAAAGATTTAACAAAAATCTGTCTGAACCTGACTTGGTAATGATTCAAGACTTCCAAAGGAAGGGGTGTAAGGGAAACCTCAACCCTGCCTCCAATTGAACCAGATATACAGATATGTAATTCTTGTAATTCAAATAAGGTCTATGCTTTGGTCCCGGTGCCTGCAGAGTATCTGACCTTCATGTCATCGGGAATATGATATTGTTCAAACCATTTCTCAATCGAATCTAAATCAACGTCGGCCGCAGGTAGCTGAAAGTAAATGTCTTGTCTTCATTCGGAGCCCCTTTAATTTTTCCTTGGGAAGAGGAGAGGCATCACCCTCACTTGATTCACCACACTCTACTTCCGTCTCAATTACTATATTAGAATTATGGTGTGGCTGTTTCCTGCTACGACTTGGGTATGAGGGCAAAGGTGACATACCTTCACAGAGGTAGTGGTACTATAGAAGTTCACTCTAGGTCTATGCGGTGGAGAACCACACCCCTTGGATGTATACGATGGAAAACCACGTCCCTTGCTTTTATATGGTGGAAGAGCTCGGACACTCCCGTGCATAGGTTGTTGAGCCTCGTCAAACTCAGGGACACTTCCTGCATAAAATATGCTTTTTCACTATCCCAACCGGTTCCGTCATCGTAGTTAAAAAAATCTAGGGCATCAATGGTTTCGAGTCCAAGCAGACTATTGTTAATATCCAGGTCATCATTGGTCGTCATCAATTTTCGCATGGTCATCCTTGACGTCATTATCGGAACCAAGGATGACTGGAAAAGCAGAGGTACACATGTATGAAAAAGAACCATGGTCGCAAGGAAATTCATGATTTACTTTGAATGTTGGGAAGTTGGGGTTTGTTATGGTAAAATTTTTCATGGTGTTTTACTCTTCTCCGTGGTGGTGTTTTAAACCTAAGGATTAATTGATCGAGTTGGGGTTGGTTATGTTCAAGTTGGAGCCATGGAGGGGTTTTGCTGTCTACGTAGATTGTGAGAATAACTTTCCTAGGTTCTATTTAGAATTGGTTAAAAAAAAAAAAGGATTCAACGCATGCAGTTGCGTAAACCCGCAACTGTAGATGCATAAAGTGATCTAAGTCCACAAGACTTTGAAAAGCAAAGAAACCAAGCATTACTATGTATTACAATGTGGCATGGCATGGATCAAAGTCTCACATTAAGCCTTGCTCTTGGCAATTGTCAAAGCATGAAATATTTAATCATCAAGTAAGTTAGTAAGTAGAGAATTTACTTGGGCAGCCTTACGTAAGGCGTGGAAGTGGAGATGCGGTCGAAGACTTCTATTCCAAGCAACTTCTTACTCAGATAATATTTGATGGATAATTCAAGTGGAGTTGTAGCAGTATTGGGATAGTTCAAAATCCTAATTACGTGGTTCAAGCAAATCCTAAAACCGTGCAACAAAGAGTATAGCAATAGGGAATTATATAGCACTACTCCACAACAGTAAAGAGTTTCATAATAGTTGAGAGTTTCACAACACTACCCCATAGCAATTAGGGCTGTAAACGGGTCGGATCTGGCATATCCAGACCCGGATCCGTTTAATATTACTAGTTTCGGATTCGGATTCGGATTCGGATCCGGATCCGGACGGGTCTCCAAAAAGTATATCCGAATCCGAATCCGTCGGGTCTTGATGTGATCCGGATCCGGGTCCGGGTCTTAATAATTTTTTTACAAAAATTATATGTAAAACTATTACAATTTATTAAATTTTCTCTTTTTTTTTAATTATACAAAAGTATTGAGTTCACAATTAATATTTATGCATGTATTTTATATTAAATATAAATCACATGGGCAATTTACACAACATATATGTATATATACATATAAAATAATACTAATATACAATAATTTTATTATATATTAAATATTTTAATCGGATCCGGGTCTAAATCGGATCGGAACACCAAGATCCGATCCACCCGCTTATTATAATAGCTAAACGGGTTCGGATCGGATCCGGGTAATCGAAATTTGTCATAGATCCAGACCTGGAAAACGGATCCGGATGGATTTATCCAGGTCTAGACCTGACCCATTGACAGGCCTAATAGCAATAAGGAATTTTACAGTGCTACTCTACAGCGATATTAGTACCCATAACAGAGAAATTGCAAGGTTGTTTTACGCCTTAGGAAAAATTTTATACAACATTTTAATCCTTGTCTCAAGTACACTGGATGTAATTAAAATTTTATTTTATTTTATTTTTTCTACTCCGGTAGATAAATTTTTTAAAATAATTCTCAAATAAATATTAAATTTTTTTTTTTTTTGGAAAAGTAATTTCGAAGTCATGAAATTGGCTCCGGTTAATATTACGGCTCCAGCCGGGTATGAACACAGCATCAAATGCTCTGCATTCTCAATCCGAAAAATTTCGACTTGAGACCGGGGAGCAAATGATGATGCCAAAATAATAAATCCAATAATAATATTACACGTAGCTCCGGGCCCGAGTTCACTAAGGGCATTTTAATAATTTTATCCTTGTGGTTCAAATAGGCCCAAATGGGTCAAGTATTATATATTCGACTCAGAGATCGATCCGACACATCAATTTCAGGATAAATATCAAAGTGACAGGTTAGATTAAAAAATATTACTTTCCTAATTATTCAAATTCTAAATTATTATTGAATTTTACTCTCTAGATAAGTAATGGCTTGAGTGTCGGAGCCCACACCGGGAGACACAAGTACTGGCTTGAGTATCGGATCCCACACCGGGAGACACATCCCCGCCTTTTTTATTTTCAAGTGATCCGGACATGGGTACTATGCACGGTACTCAATCTTATTTTGGACGATATTGCACACAAATTAATCTCAGCTTAAATTTTTCGTACCAAAATTAAAATTTCTTTAGGTATAATGAGTTTATTTTTCAAAAATAAAGAGTCCAATAATTCCCAAAAAAAAAAAAAAAAACTAACCCACCCCTTCCAAATTACCGCAGGTGATTAAGGGAAATGAAATTCAAACAGTAAAAAACCTGGCATTGGCGCGAGTGTTCTACTTTGCTTTACAGCCTAACCTCGCGGACAATCCGGGTAGCTTCTGGGCCCACAATAATCCATACGCGCGTATAATGATGAGTTCGGCAAGCTGTCGGTCGTCTTTAACTGCGGTTAGATTTTGACTACACCCAAAAATTTTAAAAAATAAAATTAAAAATTAAAATAACTGTCGGTGGAGCTTAACCGCAGACATCATTTTCTGTTTTGCAGGACAGCCATAGATTCAGGGAACGTGAAAAAAGAAAAAACAAAATAAATAAATAAAAAAGAAAATGGAGAGAGAGAATCGCTTGGTATATAAGCCATTAAAGCTGAAGCCAAGGCCTCTGTATCTGTCAATATATATTTAATATAATTGATAGATACAGAGAGAAGAAGATTAAGAATCGAGCTTTCTTTGGTTTTCAGAAACGGAAAATTCGGAGCCACCGGCGATGGCGGATTCTACCGATTCCGTCTCCGTCGACGTCGAGACTATTTATCTTGGCGGAAAGGTTTCATCATTTATCTTTCTCTTTCACATTTGAATTCATTATTTTTTTTCCTTTGAATTCGTTAATTTTGTTTGTTTTTGAAAGAAAGGTTTTTTTGATTGAGGATATGATCTTTTATGGTAATTCGTTAGTTTATTGCTCAATGTGGTGAGTTTCTTGGAAATTTGTGATTTTTTTTTATTGATTTTCAATTAATAGATCTCTTACCTAGAGTAGTAATCCCGCAGGTGGAATTTATGATATTGAAAAGAAAGTTGGAAAAAATTATATTTTTTTAGCTAAATTTTCCATTTTTTATGGTTCGAAAGGTGTTAGAATCTTTTCGTTTCTTTATTAAAATGGCTTGTTGAAGAATATGAAAACCGTTATTTTAGTTTCTTGGAAACTTGCTTAAATTGTCGTGGTTAAAATTTTGGCTTTTAACAAGTTATTTTGGTTTGGGAGAAAAAGGAGTTAGAGAATGGATTTTGACTTGTATTATTTTTATTATTATTATTATTATTTTTGAATTATATTGTAAAATTAAATTCGACGTGTGGTTCTATGTTCTGTCAAATATGGCAAGTGCCGTTTGAAGCTGGTAGATTATCTTGACTTTTGTCTGATATTTTACTTGGTTTTTTATTTGAAGTGGGTAAGAGAAATGATCTGTTCTTATCCTTTCTAGTTTGTTGGTTTTTGATTCTTGAACACCATTGGTTAATGTATTTTTGCCGAATGATGTAAACTTTCCTGTGACACTTGTCATATTCTCTTCAGTTATTTAAACAAACACCACCGTGTCAGTTACTCTGAGCATCTTTCATTTATTTTTATTTTTGGCTTTGTCTGTGTGTTTATTTTTTTCTAACTGGTTAGATGTTGTAATCATCACTTGATTATTCCATTTGTTATGGTTGCATTATTTGCATTTGGTCCCACACTTTTCTTTTAAGCTGGGTTTTCTTTTGAAGAGTCCAATTGTTGAAAAGCTTAAAAGCTAATTTTTGTCTGACCTTTTTTTCTTGCCAGAAGAAGAGTGCACTTGAATAACTACCAGATAATAAGAATTGCTCTTCTATTTGAGTTGTGTTCACAGATGAGCAAAAATTTTCCTTAGTTGTGTTGTTTTTGTCTAACAGATTTTAATGGTAAGGAATATGTTTGTTCTGTTTTGACAATTCCCTGGAATTTGGAGTCATCATGTGGTTGGTTCTCTGTTACAAATAGAATTTTAGAATTGTATTGGATACAAGTCCAATTCCAGTCAAACTCCAATGTTTTAAAAAAACCTCACACAACCTTGATACTTTCGTCTTTGGTTTGCAAGTGTCTCTGCCTCATGGAAGTTAAGTTATGTTTTAACATTATAGAGTTAACCTCAATGCAGGAACATATTGTAAGGACTGGCCGTGGTTCTGTTTCTGTTATAGTATATGGAGACCAAGACAAGCCTGCACTTGTCACTTATCCTGATTTAGCTCTAAATCGTAAGTAATATGTTTGTTCTTTACAATTTAGATGCTCGAACTTTTGTTATTCCTTGACCATGTTGTTCTCAATTTTTTATTTTTTTATTTTTTTAAATGGATTTCTACAATTTGATTAGTGCTTTTTTAACTGTTTGTTGCAGATGTGTCCTGTTTTCAAGGATTATTCTTCTGTCCAGAAGCAGCTTCATTGCTGCTACATAATTTCTGCATCTACCACATTAGTCCTCCTGGGCATGAGGTCAGTATGTTAAGTCTTACTTATTGTCTTTGTATTTAAATATTTTGCTTTTTCTTGGCAGTTTTTTTTTTTTGGGTGCCTTAAACATTGTGTATTTTCTTTATAATGCTTCTACTCACATACTGCTTTTTTGGGGACTTCCCCAAGAGTTCCTGCAGTTGGGAGCTGCTGCAATTTGTCCTGATGATCCAGTACCGTCTGTTGATGATTTAACTGATCAAATACTTGAGATTCTAAATTATTTTCGGTAATTTCTCTGCTACAAGTTACATGAATGAAATATTTCTTTTACACTGGTGTCCTCCAATCGTCGTTTCTTTTAATTTTCTCATGATTTCCTAGTATATCCCATTCATTCACTTGTTCCTGATAATAAAGTGTGATTTGATGTAGGCTAGGCGCAGTGATGTGCATGGGAGTGACTGCTGGAGCTTACATCCTCTCCATGTTTGCTGTATGTTCAACATCATGATAATGCTGCAAGAATGTTGTTAAATGGTGCATGGTTTCATTAGTGATTGACATTGGTTTCTGTTGCAGATGAAGTATCGGGAGCGGGTCCTGGGTTTGATCCTTGTTTCTCCTCTATGCAGACCACCCTCATGGACTGAATGGTTTTGTAATAAGGTTTAATTTTTTTTCACCTATCTGTAACTTGTAGCTGGTTTGAAGGAACTTTCTTAAATTAAGCTAAAACTTTTTGTAATCTATAGGTGATGTCAAATTTGCTATACTTTTATGGCATGTGTACTCTGCTGAAGGAGTGCTTACTTTACCGGTTCTTCAGCAAGGTATCCTCATAGTTTGCTCTTTCAGCCAGCCCTTTTCCATCCAGCCCTGTGTTCTGTTACCTCTTTTTCCCTTTCTATCTTTATTAAGGAAATTAATTGAATTTATATCAGGAAGTTCGTGGTAGTGCAGAAATTCCAGAATCAGATATAGTCCAAGCTTGCAGAAGAGTTTGTGCCTCATTCTTCTCGCTCTTTTTTTGGCTTTAACCATACATAGTCATACCGCTGTTATTTCTGGTCAGATGCTTAATTCTTGATGTTCATGTTTTCTATATAAATTTCTTCCAGTTACTGGATGAGAGGCAGAGCATAAATGTCTTTCAGTTTCTTCAAGCTATTGATAGGTAAACGAATTTGATCATTAAAAGGCTTCTAGGCTTGTGAACTTTCTTATTGAAATTAATCTTAAATTGCATCCCTTTGCAAATGAACAGGAGACCTGATATTACTGAAGGCTTGAAGACCCTGAAATGTCGAACATTAATATTTGTTGGGGAGAATTCTCCTTTCTATGATGAAACTCTCCACATGACAGCCAAAATAGATAGAAGATACTGTGCTTTAGTTGAGGTATGCTGTGAATGACATCATTCTACGTCGTGTTGTCTTTGGACTGCATGTTAGACTCGTTGCCTTATTGTCAAATGAAAGCCAAAATGGTCCTCATACACCGTTTGGCTTTTAGAAAAGGTTCTTGACCATAAACAATTTCTTATATTTGTCGAACTCAGTATGAGATAATGTGATGCAGATATATTAAAGAAATCATCCAAGGAGTACTCAAGTTACCAGTAGAATTTAGTAATGGCTAGTATTCCTTTTTGATTGCTGAGATCTGAATTCACTGTACGAGGCAATAATGATGGGATTTGTGTTCAATCAGTTGATTATTTTATTTTGCCTGAGGAGACAAATCAAAATCAGTTTAGGGAAACAAATGAAAATTTTCAAATGCAATATTTAGTTATGAGAACCGTGAACTTTTACAGGTCCAGGCTTGTGGATCAATGGTGACGGAAGAGCAGCCTCATGCAATGTTGATACCCTTGGAGTACTTCCTTATGGGGTATGGAATGTACCGACCAAGCCAGCTTACTGGCAGTCCGAGGAGCCCACTAAGCCCAACTTGCATAGCACCGGAGCTTCTCTCCCCAGAAAGCATGGGATTGAAACTAAAACCAATCAAAACTCGGATCTGAAATCAGTGTCCCGAACATACCAAGATAATGTTGTGATTCATATTATATGGAGTACATTGGTCGTCCACACTGTTTTTTGTATCCTTTTGTAATTTTGTTCAATTGTTCGTGATGGGGTAGATATGGTTGTAGATATAGGATGAAATTCTTTAATGGACATAGTGGTAGGGAGATTTGAATTCATTCAATTGTAGTCAGTAGACTCAGTACAGTCATAAAAAGTCTCTTTTGAGTTGTAGATGTTCTTGATGGAGACATTAGTATATAAAATTAACAGTGAAAAGAGATTTATAATTCATAGCCTGTTGAGGACTTGATTCTTAATTAATATTCATCTCTCTCAAAGTTGCCGTGCTGAAATCTACTTCTTCCCTTGCAGAATGAATTATCTTCAATTTCTTTTGCTAAGGTGGCTTAAGGAATTGCTAGCATCCTGGGCTGCTTGGCACGTGTGAGCAACAACCCACTAAGATAGGGGTGGGCATCAATTGTCTTCTCGAATATTTGCGTGCGCTGGGTACTGGGAAGATTTAGGATGATAGATGCTTTGGTTTGTGAATATTAATGGGTAGGATGGAAATGGCACATTAGAACAGTATATTTATACAAAATATTTGATAAAAGTTATCAAGATGTAAAAAATGAATAAAATTCCACTGAGTATCATAAATTTAGAAAATAAAATAAAATTGGTTCAAATATTTCTAATCAAAAATTAATAATTTAATAAAATTTCATCATGTAAAATAAATTTTAAAAATAATTATAAATTTATGAATTTTTAAATTATTTTTGCGCTGGAGTTTACCTAAAATATAAACGTCTGCATCATCATGGGGTTGTCTTGAGTTGTCAAAGTCCACACCCATAAACAGATAAGAAATACCGAATAAAATACCAAACCTCATTCTGCAAGCCATCTTTTTATGATTCTATTCTCCCAATATATTTTTACGTACGCTTCTCTTCTCAATGTTTATATCTTATTTTTATATTTTAAATTAATTTTACTTTTAATTTATAAACATTCATTTATTTCAAATAAAAAAAATTAAAATTCTTTTTTAAGAATTATAATAATTATTTTGAATATTATAATATTCATAATACTATTAGTACTTTTATTTATCAATAAAAAATAAAAAATGCTGTGCTATTACTCCTCTTTACCAATGGAAAATAGACCAATAACAGATTCCATATTACGCAGACATCTCTTTGTCTTCCATTTTCTCTTGTTTGTCAACTATTTCTTGAAACAACAACATTAATAACGCTCTAGTCATATATACGCAAGTAGAAGTATAACAACCGAGAGAGGCACCCCTCACCGTTTTCTCTCTCCTTTTTCCCTTGTTCTTGAGGGGTCTTTTTCTTGTTGATTTTCTGCTGTAAAAGTAGATGGAAAAGACTATGATTTTGGATGGAATTATAGAGGGGATGCCTTTGTTTGCAAAAGAGTTGATTGCTGGGGGTGTGGCTGGTGGCATTGCCAAGACTGCTGTTGCCCCTCTTGAACGTATCAAGATCTTGTTTCTAGGTACTGTTTGGTTTGTTTGTATACATACAATTTGTTGAATTTCAACTACTAATTCTGATTTGTCCCAAAGCTGTTTGTTGATTCTGGGAATTCTTGGATTTTTAACAAGATTGGCAGTTATACTCGTGTTTGAATTTGGTGCTGCTTTGTTGATTTTCAAAGTGATTATAGTCATGTAGCAATATTTGGCTTCTAAATCCCTTTTGATTGTTTATTGTACGACTTTCTAGCTCAATTGTACTCATGGAGGAAGGAGTTTTAAGTGATCACATTGTTCATAGATTGAACCAAACACGACCTTCAGTATTACAAGTCATACTTGACTGTGGAATCCCATTTTTGACCGTTAAATTGATTATAGGTCCCATTTTATTGTCAATGTCAATCACAAGATTAGCAAATGTGGAGTGACTAGTAAAGTATTTTTCTAAATATTAGTCGTTGAGCATACTCCAATTTATATCCCACATCTTTATTACTTTTTAAAGAATTCAACTCGAAGAACCAAAAAATTCTTGCAAATTTTGATTTAACTTGTACGATGACTCCATTTTGAAGAGCCACCAGCTTATGAATCCAAGCATAAATAGATTCAGAAGCAATTAATAGAGAGAGGAAACTAAACATAACAAAGATTTGGTTTTAAAAAAAGGAAAAAAAAAAAAGAACTGATATTTTGGTGTTCATTTGTTTTTCCTAGACCAGACAAGCTGAATTTCATAGTATAGGTCTTCTTGGATCCTTTTCAAAGATAGCAAAAACAGAAGGGTTGCCGGGCTTTTACAGGTGAAACCCGAATTAATCTAAATATCATTATTAATCATGCCCTCTTTTTGTTTACATGGTTTCTTCTTCTCAAATTCCTCTTCATCTTATGCGTGCATTTGTTGGTTCTTTAGGGGTAATGGAGCTAGTGTTGCTCGCATTGTACCCTATGCAGCACTACATTACATGACCTATGAAGAATACAGGCGATGGATCATTCTTGGCATACCCGGCATCAACAAGAGGTCCTGTTCTGGATCTCATTGCAGGATCATTTGCAGGAGCGACTGCTGTGCTTTGCACTTACCCACTTGATTTAGTCAGGACAAAATTAGCCTATCAGGTATCTACAAGAATGGCTTAGGAATTTGCATTTCAAACTGATTTTTATAATTTTTATAATTCTAGTGTCTCCGCTAAATGAAACTAGTGTTGACTTTATTTCACGATCCACAAATCATATGACTGATTCCTCTCTTGATAGTAAAGGTTGTTGAATCTCCAAAGTTGAATGTTAAAGGGCTTCTTCCTAGCGAACAAGTTTATAAAGGGATTCTGGATTGCTTCTCCAAGACTTACAGGGAAGCTGGAGCTAGAGGCCTTTACCGAGGAGTTGGTAAGTTACAGTGATGCCAAGCTTGTATGGTTCTATTTAAATTTCTGTCGAACTCTTCATTTGAAACGTGATTCGCATTGTCAGCTCCATCACTATATGGAATTTTTCCTTATGCTGGTCTGAAAGTTCTATTTTTATGAGGAAATGAAAAGCCATGTCCCTAAAGAGCACAAGAAAGATATTACAGTAAAACTTGCATGCGGATCTTTAGCAGGTTTATTGGGTCAGACTTTTACTTATCCTCTTGATGTAGTCAGGAGGCAAATGCAGGTAAATATTCTTGTGTCCAAATGGAGTGGAATATGTCTTAGTTTTTGGACTCCATCTTTGAACAGTTCAAAGAAAATTTCAACCGTGCTGGCAGGTCCAGCGACTTTCAGCATCTAACAGCGCTGATATGAAAGGAACCATAGATACACTTATTACGATTGTCCAAAGGCATGGATGGAAACAACTATTTTCAGGGCTTAGCCTCAACTACCTGAAGGTAAGAATGCATTCTTTCTTAGCTCACAGGCAGAGTTCTTTAGTTCTTCCATCTGTTGCAGAACATAATATGTACCTGCCTCTTCAAACTTAGGTCGTACCATCTGTTGCAATTGGATTTACTATATATGATGTCATGACTACCCAATCATTGCTGAGGGTTCCTTCACGAGATGAAGATGTTATAGAAGTTACTACCAATCAAAGAAATAGCCCAACATCGTCTCTGCCCTCTTAATCTAACTGCATCTAGATTCTAGACTCACTACAGGCATTTTTAAGTCAATTAGTTCATGTTAATGAGCTCTACCTTGCCTTCTATAATTGTTGAAGGCTGGCCTCGTTATGTTTCAGGATCATTTAGGTTGGTTTCTATCATTCTTTTGGAGTACTGTAAATAGGTGATTCTTTTGGGGTACTGTAAATAGGTGACTAGATTAAACTGTGGTGGTTCCTCACAATATTAGATAAGAGGAGCCAAGCAGTTTGTACATAATAGAAATGCAAAATTACTTGATTTTATGTACTCTTATGAAGTCTCTAGTCTAATTTGACCTGCTATATAGCTCGTGCCGTGCCATATACTACACTCATCACTGCTGCTATTTCAGAAGACAAAGTACGATCTGGACATTGTTATATGATGCTCTGTTGGGAAGATATTTTGTTCAAATTCGTATTCTTTTGTCTTCTAGGGAGATACTTGACTGAGGAGGATCATTACATTTCCTCCAATTTAACGATGTATTTAGACGAATAAGCATGAACACTCCTCAGGTAAGTATCTAAAAGAAATGACCTAAAACAATTTGAGTGTAAGAAGAACTGTAACAGAGAATCCGAAATCTCTACCCTTGCTTTCAGGTCAAATGTAACATCATTAAATTAGAAAAAATTGCTCATGCACTCTAGTGCCTTCCATTCGATAAGGCAGCCATATCATGCTTTCCTTTTTTCTCTCTAGTGCGAGGAAGGCGATTAATGAGCAGACCAATTGTACAGTCAAGAATTTCATAAGCTCTCCTGCCTAAAGGCCCTCCAAAAAATAATTTTATTCCTCGAGTACATGCAACTTTTAAAATTTGCAGATACACATAAAAGATGATGGGGTTAGTAGGACTATCTAAATGAAGCAAAGGCAATGACGACAATTCTAACATGGTAGATGCTACTTCTATGCATACCCATTTAGGCCTCTACTGGTTGAGTCTTACATCCTATATTACATATCAGAAAGTGTTGGGTTGGGACGCTTCCAACCTAAATAGATGGTAACAACACCAAGACACACAAAATCTCATGTTGTTGATACTATGTTACAATAATATCAAAATTAAATGACATAATCAGACCATTCGGAAATAAAAGAAGTATGATCCATAGACTCTCCAGGCACTTCATCGTGCTTTCTTGGCTGATTTTTCCCTCCCACCAACCTCGCCGGGTTCCCAACAGCCGTCGTCTTTGGTGGAACGTCTATCAAGACTACTGACCCAGCACCAATCTTGGCCCCCTCTCCAATCTGCACATTGCCTAATATGGTCGCTCCAGCACCAATAAGAACTCCATCACCAATTTTAGGGTGTCTATCACCCCCAGCCTTCCCCGTCCCACCTAGAGTTACGTGGTGGAGAATTGAAACATTGTTCCCAATCACTCGCAGTCTCACCAACTACCACTCCAGTTGCATGATCAAATAAGATTCCTTTGCCAATTTTAGATGCCGGGTGGATGTCAACAGCAAAGACGTCAGAAATCCGTGATTGGAGAGCCAGAGCAAGTGGCCTCCGAGATTGACTCCAGAGCTTGTGAGCTACTCGGTGAGCCTGACAAATACAACTATGTTCCTGGTAAACAAGCTTTTTCCATAATGTCATTAAGATACAAATCTCCTAACCTCAAAGAATCATAAATCCAAGCACGTTTTGTTTCCTAGCGATCCAATGGTCGTGTCTTAAATCACAACTAGTTTTTCAGCTAAATAGCAGAAGATGATGACAAGAAGTCATGTAAGAATCCGATTAAAACCCCTGTTTTCCCAAAATCAACTCCTCAGTCCTCACAAGAATGAAAACCCCAATTCCGAATATCACCATAAGCCCCCGACACACGCATGATCTATCACTATAAATGTTTACATTTTCTTTTTATATTCAATAGTATCAAACAAATTCCAAAGCTCAATCTACTGCTCAAATCCATCATTCATTATACTGTTTAAGTATTTTGCATTACTCTTCCTAATATTTATGGTATCGACCGTAATTATTTTAAATAATATTCTAAATAATAATAGTTGTCGTTTTCCAAGCCAATATTAAAATTTAGCCTCTAAAACATTCTCCCACCTTCAAAAGTGCCATCTTTTTTCCTACTCACACACTAGTACTAATATTCAATTCACACTAACCATAAATAATAGCAGCTTCAGAAAATATACCACCAAAATTTTCCTCAAGTGAAAATCAAGAAGTTAAAAAAAATATATATATATCTCAAATACTACTAACATGCAATTAAATAAATAAAGTCAAAAACTTTTATCATTAAAATTAAGAAGAGAAAATAACAAAATCACCTGACAAGCAAGGAACCCTTTATAATTTAGAAGACAGTGAGAGAACGAAACGCAGGCCGGGTCCCGGTACCGGGCAGCGATGAGGTCACATGGGCGACGGTGGCTAACCGGAGATTGGGGTCATTGGAGAAAGTGTTGAGGAAGAGATCATAAAGGAGAGTAGAGAGAAGAGTGGAAGAACAGAGCTTATTCCCCAAGTGGAAGGATAAAGAACGTTCTAGAGAAGGGTGAGAAAGAATTGTCGAGTACAAGTAGCTGGCTAATGCCGGCTCGGCTTCTGCATCGCGCCGAGCCTCCGTTTTTATCTGAGTCCACAACCAGGCTTCGCCGCCGTCATTTGCTAGGTCTATGGGGGACGGTGGTTGTTGGGTTTGTTGTGGCGCCGGCGGTGAAGAAGCTGAACGGAGTTCTTCTCCTGGCATTACGGAATCTGTTTTTTTTTTTTTTTATTTATGTTTTTACTTTTTTTGGACGTTTTTCAGGTTATAAAAAATGAGGAGTTGTTCGGTGGGTGGCTAAATTGATGTTTACGGGAGTGCCACGTGGAGATGCTTTTGACCTTTGAGTTTGCGTAATCCGATTAAAAAAAGATCCCCTTCATAATAATGGGGATTTGGTGGTGGCTCAGACGGTTTTGATTCAGGCAAATTTTTTCTTGCACAATGGAGTTCTATAGTAGGATATACAATATGGTCCATATTAGCTTCACATTTTTATTTTTTTACACAAGAAATTACCTTAGATTAAGGAGAAAATAATTACATAAACTCGATTTTTGGACTTTACGTATAAATTTTATGGTATAGATTTAACTTTTTAAAATTTTATTTACATTAGGTGAAGTCGTATATTTTATAAAATTTAATTTACACTACAAGACTTACAAATAAAATAAAAAATCAAATGTACTTAAATATTTACCTAGATTAAGGGGCATGATCATAAAATTCTTGCTTGATTCCCGTCTATACTATGGTGTATGAATCTCTTAATTTTAAAGAGGTTATATCCTCATGTTTTCAGAATTAAGGGGTTAATAATACAAGTCAGAGACTTGATTCAGGTAAGAATTTTTCAGCAAAGTTAATGAACAACAAATTGGAGTTGACATGATTTTGTAATTGTTGCTGCTATTGGTTTGTTGCTACTTGTTAGTTTTTTGCTGTTGGGATGTATTTTGTGAGAAAGACTTAATTGTTGTTGACTTAATTGTAAAATTAATTACCTAGTTATCCTTATTTAAAATTTTTATGTTTTATTGCTAGTGAAAGTCAGGTATCCGATTAATCCGACCATTTTTTGCGAATACCCAATTATATGGATTAGGTAAAGATCAAAATTTTCTGGATTTGAATAATAAAAATCAAATATATATATTTTTTAACTTATGAATCACTTCTGGTGCGCATTATGTGATTTGCAAACATCAGTTTGTGGCTTTGTGTCCAACTATCCCCGTTTAATGTTCAAAAGAAACAAAAAAGAAGAAGAAAGAAATAAAAAAAAAAAAATAGGGAGTTTATGGGTTTGTGCTATATGAATCTAACCCAAATTGATGAGGCCCAAATCAAGCCCACGCATGGGTTTGACAAAATAGTTATTCATGCAGCTATTCCTCTCAGCAGATTTACTTAATCGTGTAAACTGTTCGGAATCTTACATGCATCATTGAAGATGTAACTGAGTTGTTATTTTTAAGCAATTATGTATTCGGAAATTAAAATTATAATTGAAATTAAAATTAGAATAATAAAATATATTAGCTATGTTATTTTTTTATATTTGTTTAGTTTGAATAAAGAATAAATTTTATTAGATTGATAAGATAAACAATTTGAATTTCAAATAACAAGTAACGAATGAAAATGAACATTTTCTAATATTTTCACTTTTATAAAATAATTTCATAATAATTAACCAATATGTATAGTATTATTAATCCTAACTTCATAAAGAATAGATATTTATCCTTGCATTGGAGTAATTAAGAATATTATCAAGTAAAATTTTCACAGATTCCAGTATAGATGATGGACTCGTGACAATGTCGTACGAGTTTATTAACGTTTGCTCGGTTGGGACTTGTTTGATTCCAACAATTTGGCAAGTATTACTCGATGTGATGCAACAGATAATTCTACTGTCAAAGATTCTTCGGCGGCAATTGTCTTAGTATTTGTTCTTTTGCACTTCCATTATTTTTTGGCTCTTTGATTTGAGAGATTATTTAGTTCTGATATTAAAATTGGCCTCTCAATTAGAAAGGGGAAGAAGTCCGATGATCCCATGAAAATATATCGCAGTGCTATTGATAATAACGGAACAGCGTTTATTGGCCGGCATTCTTTCTTGTGATATAATGTATTTAAGATACAAAAACTTCTGTGATTTGGCTCTTTTACCTTTGTTTTGCTTAGTACCATGGATTGTATGAAATTTTGTAATTATTTCCTAAACAGTTTTTTCATCACTTTTTTTTTATATCAAATACATTATATCCCAAAAAGTTATTATAATACTTATTTTAAATAAATTTTGAATAGTATAGCAAATAATGAGTATCCAAATCGTTCATTTTGTTGATTATCTTCTTGAATGACTTAATTACATGCTATTGTATTTGCATTTCAACTATATTATTTCCAGCCACATATGATATTAGAAAAATTATCTTCGTCACATTAGAAAAAAAAAATTGATTGTCTTTTACTACGTCAAGCTATAGTAATAATTTAATTTAAACATTTTGAGGTAAAATTTGACTATAACTTATGAGCATCACATGATAAATCTTTGACTTAAATAAAAATGTCAATATCCTTATAATTACACAATCATTGTTATTCAAGCAATTAATCATTATTTTACAAGTATTTCCGCTGAATTTTAGGTGACTAAAAAATGGGAAAAAATCAATTTATTTAATATGCATACTAAAAAAAGATGACTTTCTTTAAGTCAAATATCTTTAGCATCCTTACTCAATATCAATTTTCACTTTAGTCCCTGACATGTAAAAGTGGACTTGGAAGTAGTACAATCATTTTTCCACTAAATTAAATACATCAGCAAAAAATGCATTCCTCAGCATAATGTTTCTTAGTACCTGGTACTGGTAGTAGTACCATCTTTGTTCATTACCTACATGCTACGTTATATTCATTCTTCTTGTAGTGAATAATATGTAAATATTATTATAGGCATCTAAAAAGCCTAAAATATAAGGTAACCTCTCAAACTTTTTATTACCCAAAAAAAAATACTACATTGTATTTGTTTCTCCAAAAGAAGTTTCATACAACAAATTATTATTTACCGTTAAGTTTACTGGGCATATATGGAAAAATTCTTACATGGATTTGATCTACCGTAAGTGGGATGGATTTTTTAGTCTACATTCATCAACATCACTCTAACTCATTACAACTAAATTTTTTCAAAGTAATGTGAATGAATATGGATCAAAAAATCTATCTCACCTATCATGAATCATATTCGTATAAAACTTTTCCCATACATGATATACCTTCGTCCGACTAGTCTTGAATACTTCCAAACAAACATGGCAAGCAAATCAGATCCTGCTTGCCAATTATTCGGTGCAAATTTATGTGTGACGTCAATAATGAGTTGACACGGATAAGTATTCGATAACTAACTCATACCTAATACATAAAAATTAGAGTGAATTAGTTATAATTTTAAATTTATACATAACATAGTGATAATATTGAAAAAATTGGATATGATTATAATTTTGAATTCTTGCGCTAATAAATAGTAACACAATATTGGGGACATAGAGAATTTTTTACTGATCCTATTTGCAAGCAAAGAAACCACAAGGTAGAGTAAATTAAAATAATTTTGCTACTCAATGCATTTTATAAATCGTTAAATAATTACAAAGAGAAAATTATTCTATTAGTCATTCACATTATCCATTTGTATTTATTTAATCTCTTATTTTTAAAATGATAATTTTTAGTCCCTTACATTACTCATTTATATTTATTTAGTCCCTCACAAATGTAAAATGTCGAATTTTGGTACCTAAACTAAATCCTGAGCACTTTTTGGTCTGAATTAATAATCATATATTGTTCACATAACGCATTTTTTGAGTAGAATTTAGGAACTCGTTTTTCCTTTCCATCACAAAACTCGAGCATCGGATTGGATTATAAATTTTGGAAAAAAAAATACCACAAGTCAGATATTGAAATAATTTTAAATACAAATAAATTGTTAATCAATCACTTACTTCATATCTTTCGCACTCATAAAACATTCTACTCAGATGTATTTATAAATTTGTCCTCGAAAAATATGTCATGTGAATAATACATGACAAATTTAGGCAAAAAATACTCGAGATTTGATTCATGTACCAAAACTCAACGTTTTATATATATGAGGGACATGACAAATTTAGGTCAAAATGCTTGGGATTTGATTCAAGGACCAAAATTCAACATTTTACATTTGTCAGGGATTAAAAATCATCATTTTAAAAGTGAATGACTGAATAAATACAAATGTATAATGTAAGAGACTAAAAATTATCATTTTAAAAGTGAAGAACTAAATAAATATAAATGGTTAATATGAAGGACTAATATAGTGATTTTCCCAATTAAAAAATTATGAAATTCATTTACTTTTTTATCATTTCAAATAAAATATTATTATATCCATTTTTTAGAAAATGAGTAGCCAAAAACTTATCCGCACTAAATATTCTTTCCTCTTGGAGTCACGCTTTCTTTTTTGGATTTCGTCCTTGCATATAAAAATAATTTGCTAAAAATCCATTTGATTGAAGTCTATGAAGTAGATGATGAGTGATTGAAGGAAAAAGGATGTGAAAATGAGATGAGATTAGATTAGAATGAGAAAGCTTCCAATTCCATGACGTTGTATTATTAACTGTTGTTCTGACTTGTTGAGGCATGTGGTTGTGGGGCAGTCAGAGTAACGTCCTTTGTGTCAGAGCAATGTTCGCTCATGGTTGTTAATCTTTCGCTTTCTTCATTGCTGTTTTCATTTATGCCTTTTCAGTTCCCTTCTTTTTTTCTGTTTGGCTCTTAATTTTTGTTTGTTTATTGCAGTATTTGAATTATGGAAATTGAAAGAGCCCCACAATTTAGAAGAGAAAAATAAGCGTTATTAATAGAAAAATAAGCATCTGCAAGTGCAGGCCTTTGCTGACATTTGTCAACTCTTCAGAAACCTTTTAAGTTCACACTTTCCACATGAATACTGAAATTGTTGACAAAGTTTGTTTCCTTTAATCAAGTGATTTCCAGCTGATTTTGGGCTAATAAAAAAAAAAAAAACTTAAAAAAGATTCTGTCTTTTTGGGTCAGACATTCTTCCTTGTTATCTTAAGTTGTTGTTAGCCATTGGAAACCTGTTGTTATTCACTACATTTTATGGCCGGTTACACTTGAAAAATGGACCCTTTTTGGGAGGGAAGATTTTGATGTTGTTGAGTTGAGCTTTGTTTTGGAGTAGAAAAGTGAAGTTGCTAAGTTTGTTTTGTGGAATTTGATGGTTAGAAATCATTTTCTGATAAAGGGTTGGTGCCATTTGGATTTTTGAGATGAATCTGAAGCAAAAGAGTGCTAAAGACAGAGTCTTGAAAAGTGTTTCAGAGAGAGTTGTGCTTGTTGCCGTTAAATTTTCTTTCCATAGATATCCAAAGAAATGCTTTGGTTTGGGCTTTAACTCATGTGGCTCAAGCTGGGGATTGTGTTAAGCTGCTGGTGGTCATTTCTCCTCATGGTTCAAGTAATGTTTCTTGCTTCTATTGATGTTATCAGCCTATGATTTTTTCTTTCTTTTGTCGTCAATGTTGTTTAAATGTGTGATTGTTAGTGCTTATACCGCTTGATTCAATCATTGTGGTTTTGATCTCAACTCCTGTCTGGTTGTTAATTTATGGCTTGGTCTTAAACTAAATTGCTGCTTGATATGTTTAGTTGTTAATTTAAAACCATTTTTTTGCTTAATATTGTTATAGAATTCATCGAGTTGCATGAAACATACATATAGTGACCAAGGGACTTGTTTAGTTTTGGTGTACACTCGGTGGCTTTCTACCTTTTCAGAATTTCCTTGATGAGTTTCTAATGTCGTGTTAGTTTTCTGAAGCTTGACTCAGAGAAGCTTTACAACGTCTTTTCTTTTTGCACTGTTAGCACATCAAGTTTTTTGAAATTTCGCCCTGTTGAGTTTGTCAACAGATATGTCAAATTTAGGTCGTGCAATGCTAACATTTTCATGTAACCTTGTGAATTCTTGACTTGTGGAGCCACATTTGGTTTAGTCTATTCTCCTGCCTCTGCGTATAACCCACGTTATCTTGTAGATCTATGGCTCATGTTGTTGGCAGCAACTTGCTTAAAGTTTTAACTATGCCAAATATAGTACTCAATCATGCCTGTGCGAGTTATGTAGCAATTGGTGTACTAGAAGAGTTGAAATGGAAGATGCAAGATCATGCCTTTTCAAATATTTTTAATGCTCGTTCTGTTTCTGCTATTTCTGAATACTTATTTGTGTATTGCTAATCTAAGTGAATGACTTTACTTTTCAGGTAAGAAGTTATGGAGTTTTCCAAGGTTCCATAGTGATTGTAATGTTGGTCATGGTCATGGTATTCTTGGAACAAGTTTGGATCAGAAAGATTATATTACAGATCTTCATGCACCCAAATGATGCTTGAACTCCATCAATATTATGATCCAGATAGAGTATGTCCACATATCCGTTTTAATGAAAATTGAATTCTTTTTACTTGTTTTCCAACTTCTTTGATATTCTTCACAGTTAAAGGTGAAGGTAAAAGTAGTTTCTGGGTCCCAATGTGGAGTAGTGGCATCTGAAGCGAAGAGAGCACAAACTCATTGGGTTATATTGGATAAGTAAGTTGAACTGTTTGAATATTTTGTCTCAGGATACATTTCATCAATTGAGATGATCTGGTTTCTGAATTCACAAGAGCTTTTAGCTTATATTTTTCTTCACGTCAGTTATTTTCTCCCTGGTTCTTACTTTTATTTGTTAGCAGAGGAGTAAAGAAGGAAGCCAAATACTGCATGGAACAGCTTGATTGCAATGTCGTGGTGATGAAGAAGTCTCGCCCAAAGGTGCTTCGCCTGAATTTAATTGGAACACCTAACATTCAAAGTATTGGCATCCCTGCTGCTTTGAAGCATATCAAATGCAAGTTGAAAAATACTCTGATAGGTGGAATGCCACTCAGGTGCCAAATGTGACTCCTGTGAGTAGTCCAGAGCACACATCATTCACTGGTACTGATCGTGGGACATCATCAATTTCAAGCTTAGACCTTGGCAGCTCACCGAAGTTTCTCTCTGAAATTGACTGGAATCTAAAGAAGGATAAGCTTTCCTATCACAAAGAATATGATGATGTTGTGGAATCAGATTCTGATACTGATACTGAGATATTGAGTTCTCCTTCCACAAGTGTGAGTTCACACCAATGGGTGGCAGATATTCTTAGTTCAGCGCATGAATCCCAGGGTTTCAATAGAATGCTGAATCCCATGTTTGAGACCTTAGATAGGAAAATTTCTGTCCCTGGTCAAAAAGCCAAAGTTGGAGTTCTAAAATATAGGCCAGATGTAGAATTGAGCACAAATGTGAGAGATGTGGTTTCACTAACCACAAAATCACCTCTGAGACCCTCCTCCACTTTGTTCAGTATGTCAGCACAAAGCACCTATGTTTGGAAAACCTCCGAGATGGTTCACTTATGCTGAGCTTGAACACGCTACAGGTGGATTCTCACAAGCTAATTTTTTGGCCGAGGGTGGATATGGTTCTGTACACCGTGGAGTCTTACCGGATGGGCAAGTAATAGCTGTGAAGCAACATAAAATGGCCAGTTCTCAAGGTGACCTTGAATTTTGCTCAGAAGTAGAGGTCTTGAGCTGCGCACAGCATCGTAATGTTGTAATGCTGATTGGATTTTGTGTGGAAGGTGGAAGAAGGTTGCTTGTTTATGAATGTATCTGCAATGGTTCTTTGGATGCTCATCTGTATGGTATATTCTTTTGAACTCATACTTTTATACTGACTTTCATTATTCAACATTCTCATTTGTACTTATCAGCACTAATAGAAGAACTGATAAGCATCAATTTATTTTTTTGACCCCTTGTGCTTGCCACATTTTTCATCTTCTAGAGGAAGTTAACTTCACCCTTTTTTGTTGCAGTGTAGTTTTATAATCCTAAAAATTTGTAACGGAATCTGTTTTTCATTTCATCAAATATTAGGACAAACATTTCATATACGCTCTGTTGATGTAAAAAAGATTTGGGAATAAGATACTATTTGAGAATATAGTTGATTTCTACAAGTGATTTTTAACTGTTACCATTATTTGCAGGTCGTAAACCTACTCCATTAGACTGGTCTGCACGTCAAAAAATTCTCATGAATGGGGCTGCAAGAGGATTGAGATATCTTCATGAAGAGTGCAGAGTGGGCTGTATCATCCATCGTGACCTTATACCAAATAATATTCTTCTCACTCACGATTTTGAGCCACTAGTATGTCATTCTATTTTCCCTTCACTTCTTTTCGAAATCCATTTTTCCTTTATTATAATTATTGACCTTTCTTGAAAGGTAGATGATTAAGATAACTGTACGAATGCAAACTAAGGAATGACACCTGTTCGGGAAAAGAACTGTCTTCTTAATCTGGCTCAAACAGTCCTATAAGCAAACTTGATAGGAAAATCTTGGATGATTCGGGACGACAAACCTTATATAGTAACTGGATTTGCACCAATGAAAATTATCGGCACATTAAAGGAAATGCAGCCTCTGTAAACAAAAGATCTTTTGTTTCAGTCTTATTCAAGCTGAGATGATGTTTATAGGCAGTTGCCATTTAAGCAAGCTGCCTATGCTCATGCGGCCTTTTTGTTTTTACTACATTATCACTTCAATTTTTGCAATTGATTTTTATCTTATCCATAACTTTCATGGAGATGCAAATTTGAAATTTAGATGCAAACCCCTTGCCAAGAATCAGACCAGGTCCTGCTAATCCCCTCCTGGAGCCCTTTCAGCTAGATACAATACCTTTATCTTCTATTAAGGCCTTTATTTTGTGAAGATGCATTTAGAGCCTGGTTTTTCGTGGTGTGTCTCATTTCATGGTCAGTTCTTGAGTTCTGACTTCCTTGCTATGTCTTATTTATTCTTGTTCTCTTCTTTTGTTTCCATTTGCTTTATCCTTGAACAAAAGGTTGGAGACTTTGGATTAGCACGGTGGCAGCCTAATGGGGAGATGGGCTATGAAACAAGAATAATTGGAACATTTGGGTAAGTATGAAGATGGCATTTCGATTCTCAGGAACACTGTTTGTGTGACATGTATATAACTTGGAATCTTTCTTAATGTAGGTACTTGTCTCCAGAATATGCTCAGAGCGGCCAAATCACTGAAAAAGCCGATGTATATGCCTTTGGTGTAGTACTGATAGAGCTGGTCACAGGAAGGAAGGCTATGGATATAAATCGGCCCAAGGGTCAACAATACCTCACTGAGTGGGTATGTGCGATAAACTCCCTTTACACTATGTTCATCAATGTACTCTAGAAAAGCTAGCTGTAAGCGATAATCCAAGGATCTTCCGAGATGTCACAATATTGAAAATTCAGATGGACCATATTTCCTAATAGCTCATATGGACAACAAAATCTTAAATCTGTTCTCATTGAAATAAAAAGGCCTTAATTCTTTGTTCTATAGTGGTTGCTCGGCTTCTCATATTTGCATGTAAAACAGGCACGCCCTCTGCTGGAAGAGTATGCTATCGCGGAGCTAATTGACCCCATTCTGAGGAACTGCTATTCAGAACAAGAGGTTAAATGCATGCTGCGTTGCGCTTTCTTGTGCATACAACGAGACCCTCATTCAAGGCTTCGCATGTCTCAGGTATATTACTCGATGTTTGCAAAATCTTGACATTGATGGAAAATGCAATATACTTGTTTCAACCTTCTATCCATGAAATCTTTTTTAGCTACTTTCTGATCATCAGTCAAGACAACTTTAGGGAGCTCTTCTGAATGACTAAACCAATTTAAAACTCCTAGTTGTTGGTGCTTGTTTGCTTAATATTTTTTGTTTGTTTTTTGCACTTCCTTTGCTTTTCAACAGGTGCTTCGGATGCTGGAAGGCGACGATCCACGCCTATTGACATTTGTATTTAGTTTATTGTTTTATTATTCTTTTTAGTCTCTGATTAAGAGCATGGAGTTTCAAGGTTTAGGAAAAATGGCAATGTAAGACTGTAGCACATGTTTTATTTTATTATTATTTTTTTTTGGTCTTAAATTTTGAGTTTTTAAAATATTTCTGCTGTGCATTTTCTGTGTCCATTTTAGCATTACGACGAAATTATGAATTGTGTATTATCTGAAGGCGTGGTTTTTTTTTTAGTATGTGTTTAGGTTCACGACTTCAAGGACGAGGCAAGGCTTGAATTTTTTATGTTTGTATTGTACAAATGGGATGGTTTCCTTGTTAGGATCGGAATACAAATGGGATGGTTTCCTTGTTAGGATCGGAATCTTGAGAATTTGGAAAAAAAGATATAGATTTATGTGATTCGATCGAAAAACTTATAATTACAAGTGAAGAAGATAAATTCACTAATTTAACAACAGGATTATAATTTTGGAGAAATCTTCACAAAGAACTACACTGTCACAAAAAAGCCCAAACAAAACACCCAAAAAGTTAAGAGAGCGATAATAGACTCTTAAAAGACCTAATTCGCTCTCACCAAAAGGTATATACAAATAAGACAATATGGGCTCTAGTCACCATTATAACAAAAGTACATGAGAGTCCAAGATATGTCAAAAGGTTGGATGGCTATAAAGGTCTTGAAAATTTACTAAAATTCTCTTGGTTTGGTGCGCTTAAAACCTTAACTAAAACTCTTAATTTATAACTTTAAGTGGAAAAGTAAAACTCTTACTAATGTGAGGTAAAACAAAATATATAAGGCACACTCAACGTTCTTAAAAGGACAGTAAAATTTACCTTTGATTTATGATACATAGTGTAGTGTTCTTCAGTGTGTGATATAGTAAAGGACCCGATGACAAATGATTTTCTTTTGAAAAGGAAAAAATTGGGTATTGCTATAATGCTATTCTTGTACAAATATAAATTAGGGTTAACCGTACTTTGCATCTTTAATTTTTTTACTTTTTGTACTTTGTATCTAAAATTATCAATTTTGGTAATTAATTACTTCTAACTTTTAAATTTTTGCACATTGCACTAATTATTTAATGGTGAATAAAAAATGACCCATGTATATTCTTACAATCTTGTTCAACTGCAATTCTTTCTTGTGATTTTAAAGAGGTGAAGGAAATTTAGAAATCGGAAGTTGAGATGCAATGATATTAATTTTGGCGATTATTTATTAGATAATGACTTGACATTGTCTATGGAGAACTTGGTTCTTCCTCGGGCGAAACCAGTCAGAAATGTAAATGAACAACCGATAAATTAAACGGTTTTCACAAGCCATTTTACTTCTATAGTAAGAACTATAGTTTAACTATCCCAAAACCTATAAGTTTCATTAACCCAAATTTGAACCTGAATTTGGATTTGGATTCGTTTCAGAAAATCCAAAACTAATTGTCTCTTACTGGTATCTAGTGTATGGCTGAAGAAGGGATATTTTTGAAAGTTGGAAAAATTGATAGCAGGAGTACATGAGTCATTTTATTATTTATCTTTCAGTAATTGGTGCAATATTGAAAAATTTAAAAGTTGAAAGTGATTAATTGCCAAAATTTGTAGTTTAGGGTGTAAAATACAAAAATAGAATAATTTAATAATGCAAAGTGCAATTAACCCTATAAATTAATTGATAGTCGATTTGATCATAACTCTCTCAACAAAATTTTATGCTTTCAGTATGTTACTGATAAAGTGCATCATTTTAAATAAGGTAAATTACAATAAACCCTCATGTGATATATCTATATAATCCATAACTCTATGTGTTTTAAAAATATACCTTAAACCCACGTGTAGTTTGGATTAAATAGTAAAGTAAAGAAAAAAAAAATTTAACAGATATTGAAATACATTCTCCGTCAGCGAGAGTGTTTATCGTTTTTCCTCCAAAAAAATTATATTTTATGACAAAAATGCCCCTTATTTTTCCACCTTTCAACAAAAACAACCACCACCAATTTCAACCATACATGCAGCCACTATTAACACCAAAGTTGCAACCTCTCCTCTTGCCATAGCCTGCAGCCATTTCCTCTCCTTCTCATTCTCCTCTTCGTTCTCCTTCTCCTTCTTGTCCTTCTCTTTTCTCGTCGCCCATCCCCTCGCAGCCTCCCCCTCCTCCTCCCTCTATTTTCCTATCCCTCGTAGCCCCTTCCCCTCTCATCCTCTTCCTCCTCCTATCTCTCTTTCCCCCTCCCCTTCTTCTTCTTCTTCTTCCTATCCCTCCTTCTCTTTCTTCTCCTTATTGAACGGTGTGATAGATATGATGGATCTTGTGGCCTTTTCGAGGTAGTCACCGAGGTAGCTTTAGCAATAGAGAAGTAGGTAATGGAGAACGACCACGTTGGGTGTTTGAACGTCATAGTGGAAAGGGGTTTCTGCCACCATTGAATTTGTGGCCACTTGCTCTACTCCAACAGGGGCCACTAACTCGATGTTGTCGTTTCTTGGTTTTATGATCCGGGACGAGAAAATAGAGTCATATTTGGTCAAAATTAATAACTTTTATTTGTTTATTTAGGGGGGGTGAGATGATGTGGATGGTGGAGGCTGTGGCATTTGGTTGAGCGGTGTTTGTGGTTTTAATGAAATGAAAATGTAAATGGTAGTTGGATTGATGTTGGTTGTGTGCAGGTAGTGATGTTGTTGTTATTGTGGATAATAGGAGGGTATAGAGGGAGTTGAGGTTTCTAATTTTGTGTTAGTAGCAGTGGGTGATGGAGGTGGAATGTGGAGCTAGGGTGGTTAGGGTTGGATTATTGGCATGGGTATCAATAGGTTGAGTTATCAGGTTATCGTGTCGTGTCAAGTGTGACCCATTTCTTATCGTTATCGTGTCGTGTGGGGTCCATTTTTTATCGTATTGTGTTCGTGTCTGACCCGTTTACTATTGACAGAGAGTATCAGCCTATTTAACAATTACATAACTTGCGATCTATTTGAGTTAAAATCTCAAAATTTGATTATTTAATAACTCAAACAATTATTAATACTAACATACTTATTATTATATAATTTAAAACACGTAATTAAATTTATTGAAATTTTTTAGATAATATTTAAAATAATTATTATGTTTGATTTAATAATTTAATACTAAATCTATTATTTATAATCTTAAAATATACTATATTAAATTATAATAAAATAAAATTTTCAGCAAAATCTGTTCATACAATAATTTAATGGGTTATCGTGTCAACCCATGGGTTGACCCAACCCAACCCGTTTAATTTTGTGTTATAAACGGGTTGACCCAATAAGGACCCGATAAAATTCGGGTCGTGTTATAACCTGTTAATTTCGTGTCGTGTTATCGGGTCATGTCAGAAATTGTCAACCCTAATTATTGGCGGCAATGGCTGATAGGTTAATGGGTCAAAAAACCCATCCAACTAATAACGCGATTAGGGGAACATATGATGTAATTTTAGTAAAATACGTTAAATTGGATGGTTTTCATCCATATTTCCTTTTAATTTAAATCATATACGGTTTAAGATATTTTTTTTCAAAATATATAGATGTTAAAGGTTAGATAGCTATATCATATGGGGATTTGCAGTAATTTACTCTTTTAAATATAAATGGTTATATTTTAAAATTTTAAAAAAGCTCAATGTGCACCCTTTGGACTTGATTTGAATTTTGCGATCTAAATTATCAATTATGTAATAATTTAGAACTATAATACCAGTAGATTTTTTTTGATGAAATGACTTTAGTGCCAATAAATAGATAATGGCATTTCAAAAAATAGATTTAATTTAGAAATGCTAAAGTATTTTAATTTCAAGGAATATAATACAAATTGATAATATTACTGGAATGTTAATGGATATCGTTGGGGTAAAAAAAGAAAATTAGTATAATTTAGGGGTGCATATTATAATTAACCCTAAAATTTAATATGAAAATCAAATTTGGTGCTGTTTGGATAGCAAATTTTTTTTACTTCTTTTTAAATAATATTTTGTAATCATTTCACACACGTTTTTCAATTACCTTTTTGTCTCTACATACATCCCATAAAAAAGTTATTACAGTACTTTTATAAAAAAAATTCAAAAATAATGACTGTCTAAACAATATTAACTAAATTTAAAGATAAAAAATACTTTTAATTCCTAAAGTTGGCCCCTTGACATTTTTAGTCCCCAAAATTTCATAAACAACAAATCATGTCCCACATCTTCTAAATTTCTACTCAATTAGGACAACTAACATAAAAATAATATAATTTTGATTTCTATGCTTCTACCCCGACAAAAAGTTACCTTCAATCTTTTACTTCTTTTGTCTAAACTAACAAAAATAGCTCTTTCTTATCATTTGTAACAAAAACGTATGTTATTTTTCCATCAATTGCACTAACTCAGTTGAAATTTGGAAGACGAGGGATGTCATTTATTTATTGTTAAACTTTAAGTACTAAAAATGTCAATAGGCCAAACTTTAAGGACTAAAAATGTTTTTTACCCTAAATTTAAACCGAAAAACAAATACTAGCATAGATTCCTCACGTAGTATTACAGACGCGGCGGCATGCCTTTAGTTCCCGGCTTCATCTTCCGGCGGCCGCTTTCTATAGCTCTCAGAGGACTCACTCTCCGGCGATTCTCCTCCTCCAGTTCACTCCCCTGTAATATCTCCCCCTCTTTCTCTATATGTTTATAAGTTCCATTCATTTATAGTACCTTAAATTTATGAGCTTTGCTTGCAATTCTTGGTAGTTTTTTTTTTGGTGATTTTTTTGTTTGTTTTGCAGGTTTTCCTGAGGAAGATAAACAAAATGGTACAGAAAAAAGAGATCCATCTCATCATAATAGACCAAGCTTCATTCATCCATCTGCGATCGTTCATCCTAATGCCATTTTAGGCCAAGTACTTTTTTTTTTTTACCTTAATTTCCTCTTGGGCTGCTTAAGTTGTAGTACTTTTAAGTTCAAATGATGATTATTCTTTGAAAACCTGACATGGGATTATGCCAGAAATTAGCAATTTGATTTTGATCCCTTTCTCTCTTTATTTCAGCACAGAGAACATACCTTTTTTCTTTCTCTTTAAGTTGCTGGCATGAATGTTGACTGACTGATTAGCCAATCCGCTTAGGCCATCTTGCTTACAAAAATTGTGGGATGAGGAATTGAGGATCAAGTTTGAATTTTTAAGTTACGGGTTCTGTTGTTGATATTCATATTGGTTATGTCTACGGAATGGAAATGGGTTAGCAAATGATCGGATGGGTAAACAATTACTGGAATTTTGAGTTGGATATGAAACTTTCTTTTGAAGCTTTGGTGCTAGTCAGTCAGAGTTTTGCGCTAGAAGACTATATTTAGCAGATAGATATATGAAAACAAGCTTAAAGCTTGAATCCTAGTTGTGTGGATTTGGATTGCTGTGGCAATAGTTGTCATGGTCTAATCTCAAGTATCTAAAGCTTGATCTTTTATTTAGGCGGCTAATGCACTTCATTTTTGATATTTACAACTTTGAATCAAGTTAGGAAATAAATTTTCTTAACAAGACCTTGTGAGAATAATCCTAAAGCAATTGAGTTCCATTTGGGAGACGCAGAAGTTTTACTTTAGTTTTGGGGTTGCCTTAGTGGCAATAATGTTCTCAGTGCTCCTTTAGGTTGGGGATCCTAATCTCATTTCCAGTCAATATGGCTTTCAACTAAAGTGTTTTGGTAGATGATTTTGTGGATTCTTCTGGAAGACTAGAAAGTGGTGATTCTAAGAAAATAAAGGAACACCCAGAGTAGGAACAATGAAGTTTCGCATGATTTTCCATTTCAAGTCATCTGAAGGCTGAGGACCGATGCTAATGTATATTCTTTTTGTACAAGACTGAAATCAATTGTAGTCAATTGGATTTTTCTTGGCTAGCTCCTAAAGTGTTTGTCTTTCCTTCAGTATGGCTTGTATCTTGTGCTTGTAGTTCACATTGTGTAATGTTGACTGTGTATCGAATTATACTTTTGGTGATCTTGCAATCTTGCTGGGAATTTTCCCCTTTGTTAGATTTGAATTTTGTAANCTCATCCAAATCATAGGACAGGTTTATTTTATATCTATTTCTTTATTACAGAGATTTAGTAAACGAGCACCGCAACGAATGCACCATTTTGATAATGCTTTATAGTGGGTAATATTCTAGCAGATTAAGTTGCCAAATTCTGCTAAAGTTATCATTTTGGTAGCTTCTGTTTCATTCACGGAACTGTTGGAGTTCATGCCAAGATACCTACCAGTTCAAATTGGCAGTTGTGATTAAGAAAAGAAAAATTTAGGATTTGAGTGGGAGAAATAATGGCATGCTTCTGTCTCCCTTCTCCAAGTCTTTGTAGCATGTTAGTTGCATTATTTATGCTTATCTGGTGTATTATGACAACTGTGATTTACACTAAAAAAAAATAATAAATAAAAATAAAAATGACTGACTGTGGTGGTTTAGATGTGCTGAATAATCTTTCCCCTTATAATCTAAGAAAAGGAATTTTGTTGATCCTGTTCTTGACGTCCATGTTATATGCTGTTTATGGTATTGGACTATCACATCTAATGGTGATAGTGATGGTCTCGATTTAATCCGTGGTTTGATTTTGAAGTAGTTTCTTGGAAATGATAAAACATTTGATATGGATAGGGTGTTTCTATTGGTCCCTTCTGTACCATTGGACCTTCAGTGAAGTTGGGGAATGCTTGTCAGCTATACCCTGGGAGCCATGTCTTTGGAAATACAGAATTTGGTGATAACTGTATTTTGATGATGTGAGTTGAAAATTCTCTTGTATCTCTTTATTTTTCTAATATAATTGACATACAGTTCATATTTACTTGTTCCGACTCCTCCCCCCCCCAAAAAAAAAAAAAAAACTACGATAACTGATGGCCAGTATACATGTTGGTATCTAGCAGTGGTGCTGTAGTTGGAGATGATCTTCCTGGTCATACGGTCATTGGATGCAATAACACTATAGGGCACCATGCCGTGATTGGTACTAAATGCCAAGATATGAAATACAAGGTGAGTCTTCTAGATATCTGGGTAATGCTTAAAATTTCTGCATTGATGGTGGTTGAAAATCAGTGCTGGCAACTTAACAAGGAATCATAAAACGAGGATGACTTGAAGCAATCCATTAATGCCTCTGTACAAGTCATGTCATCATTTCTGATTATTGTTGGTTGATTTTGAGAGCTATTGACTTTTTCTAATTTTGTTAGCCATGATATCTTGTTCTTTTCTCATGGGTTATTCCTTGATTGGTACCTCAACTTCAACTTACTCTTAGAATGTGGACCCTATTTTTGTATCTTAGTGCCCACATATTGCAACATGGTTAACTGTGCTTTGGTTTTGAATAATGTTCATTGTTGTGCACTTTTTACCTGTTTGACTGCTTTTTGTTTGATGACATGAATGTGGTTCGTTTTTCAACTCCATGAAAATCTAGACAGTCGGTCTGGGAAACCTGATTACTTACTGAGGTCTCTTTCTGACAAGGTTGAGCCGTGTGTTCCTTCTTTCTCCTTTGCATGTCCAAGTGATAGCTTCAAAATTTTACACCCAAGTCTAGTGGATGGTATTATGTCCCTCCATGTGTCATGTACAACTGCTCCATTTTTTTTTTCTCTTCAAAATGCTTTTGCTGATTTTTCTTCTTGCTGGAACATGTCTTACAATGTTTTCAGTTTTCTTCCTCTGAACATAGTGATCATAATAACCATCTCTTGGTTGTTTTAGCCAGGGACCGAATGCTTCCTTGAGATAGGCGCCAACAATGAGATTAGAGAGCACACATCTATCCATCGATCTTCGAAGCCAAGTGAAATAACTGTATGAAATATACTTGCTATTTTTTGTCATTCTTAAATCCAGAAAAACTGAATATAGTTCATCAGGTCATTGGTGACAGCAATCTTATACTGGGATCGTGTCATATTGCCCATGACTGCAAAGTGGGTAACAACAATATTTTTGCCAATAATACTCTTCTAGCAGGTCATGTTGTGGTGGAAGTGAGTCACAATATCTGTTATAGTCTTCTTTTGAAACATTAATCTAGATAAGTCTGTGCTTGCTGTCCGTACTAAATTGTGGTTGATGTGTTGTGCTTGTAGGACTATGTACACACTGCAGGAGCCATTGTTGTTCATCAATTTTGTCATATTGGTTCATTTTCTTTCTTAGGTGGTGGTTCAGTGGTAAGATAATCAGAAGCTAAGCATAAGTTCATGTTGTATTTATCATAGTTGCAACAATGTGTGTTAGATCTACAAAATAAAGCTATTCTACACAGATGACACCCGTCAGAAGTTGTCCACTTCAGATCTTATTTGAGTTAATGCTGCTATATTAGCTATTAGCAAATACTTCACTGCTTCCTGAAAGACGTTCACAATCATGATGGACTGCCATAAACACAAGATCATTTTCAAGAATGATAATCATTTGTCTTTTGAAGGTCTCACAAGATGTCCCCAAGTACATGATGGTGTCTGGGGAAAGGGCTGAGCTGCGGGGTTTAAATCTGGAAGGTCTGCGGCGTCGTGGATTCCCGGTCACAGAGGTCGGTTTTTGGTTGAAATCAGTCCTTGATTGGTTTTCGAATTGGTTCTTGAGATTGTGGAAACTCGTACTTATCTCAGCAATTGATAACCATTCTGATTGGCCAAGGATCAAGTAACATCAGGGCAGAGTTTTATAGCAATAGTTCCATTAATTTGCATTCTAAGCCAAAAGAATTGACTAATTGACTATCCCATATTTGGTATAGAATTGTTCCTTGGAATCTGTATGCCAATAATAATCTCTTGCTAACCTTACAAGTTTGGAAATAGAATAGATGATTGCATTCCGTGTTTTATTTTTTTGGGTTAACATTGTGGTGTTTTATGCCTGGGGTTTTACAATGTGTCATAAGTTTTGTTTTATGGGCCACGCTAGTGACTATGATGGAACATATGGATTCTACTGCTTTCCTTTACTGATTTTCAGTTTCCAATGTGTTATATTTACCTAGCAATTTGTGACTCTTTCTTTGTCTGAGTAACAATGATTTGTGTTTAACCTCTTTCAATTATTGCTTTATTGCTAATTAACTTTCTCGAGTATTTGATCTGATGGCCATGTCCCTGTTTTGCTGCAATGATTCAGATCAGAAGCCTGAGGGCAGCTTATAGAAAAATATTTATGCCCAGCAATGCTAATTCTGGGAGCATTGAAGACCGTCTGGATCAAGTGGTATTAACTACTGAAAATTTTTAAAAATTTTAATCATTAATCTGCAAGACATAAATCTGAGAATACCTTGGATTTTCAGGAGCAGGATGAAGAACTGGTTCTTGTCCCTGCTGTCCGTTCAATGCTAGAATCCATACGTGATTGTTTTGCAGAAGATCGACGTGGAATTTGTAAATTTAGATCATGGATGGGAACTTAGAGTGCACTCCAGTAAGTCCACATTCATTGATCGATCTTCACAGAATTTTTGTTATGCTGCATGTTAGAAGTTCGCACTGCAAGTTTCATTAGTAGAAAAGTGATACTGTATTACGTTCTTTCAGGCTCCGATATTCAAGAGGCACGTGGAAGTTTAGTGTCATAACTCATAAGATTGTCTATGAATCCCCAAGTAAAGTGCTTTTTTTGTCTCAGTTTAGATAACCAGGCTTAACACCTGCCCAATCGTTTCTTGTATTTTCAAGATTCAAGTGTAAAAGTTGTACGAGTGTATACTAGGTAGTTTTCATGAAAGATTGCCTACAAAACCTCCAAAATTCCATGTACTGCAGAAAGATTTCACCTATAACAAACCATGCAGGCATTCTTCAAACTTTTGTCCATATTACCGATGATAATAATTTGATCAATTTTTTTAGTCATCTTTTTTCTTCGTTTTCAAGTATTGTGTACGACTTAGTTGAGCAACTTTCTTTTTCATGGTATTTTTTGATGTTCTGCATATGTTTTAAAATGGCTATAAATAATTTTTTTTTTTTTTCCTGCTAAGAATGATTCTTTCTTTTTAGATGTTTTACATTTGTATTTCCACAATATGACCGATGCTTCGTGAATGTGCCCATACCCTTTCTTCCAAGTTAGAGAGGCAGGTTTCCTGGTAACACTTTATTGAATCATCATTGGTTAATTTTTGTTAATTACCAAGTTCTTGTGGTCCTCCTATTTGACACTATATGGCCTCGGAGATATCACTGCTCTATATTCCCCCTCTCCGAGACAATACTGGTTGGATTCGATTCACAATATTATACCTTATACCTCTTAATCTAAAATTCAACACATCAAGTTTATGGGTTGTGGATGTGTCTTGTATCTCTTGATATAAAATTCGACACATCAAGTCCATTGATAATGGATGCAAGGAGGAAATTCTAAAAAGAACCGGGCTCTCGATACTGTTTTATGAGTTCTGAAATTAGACATATCATCCCCCTATGAATATATATCTAATTTTAGATTAAAAGATCAACGACGTCTCTCCACACTACCAATAGGCAAGACAAAAAGCTGGGGACTGTCAAGCAAACTCCCTATCCCCTCGGAATTGGATGAATGAAGACAAAATAAAAAAAGGTGACATTGATAAGTGATAACAAACAAGTGAGATCTTGCAAATGACGTGGATGATCAGATTTTTTCTTTCTTAATTTTCCCATATGAGGAACTCAGTCAAACCTTCACTGATTGTGGACAGATTTTTTTCTTTTTTAATGGACAGAAGCTCGGCTATATCGAATCTTCTTATCTTCGCTTCTTTAGCGTCCAATATTAAGACTATTTCCGACCGTCTTGAAAACGATATGACATTTTTTTTTGAAGTAATATCCTCTTAGCTTGTGGATTTTCAAATAATTACATGCACTAATCGATCGACTGACGAATGAAAAACACTTACTCGACAAATGTTTGGACAACGACCATTATTCATTATTCTCTAAATAATATTTCGTAATCATTTCGTTACACGTTTTTTTAAGTAATTTTTTTTATCTTACATATATCACATTTGAAAATATTATTACAATAATTATTTTAAATAATATTCGAATAATAATTATGTTTTTTTCTCTCACTCATATATATCACATCTTATTAAATTATGTTTTTCAAATAATTAGATGCACTAACTGATAAAGTGACGAATGAAAAAAACTTGGTTGACAAATGTTTGATAATAAGATAAAGCCAAGGAAGATTAGGAAAAGTCCGTACGTTTTCTTTATCTTTATTATTCTTGATAGGAGATTCCTTCATGACAATGCCATATGGGACATATATATAACTGAAATCATCAAATGGAAATGTTGGTTAAAGTTGGATTAAGATAACCCTACTTAATTACTAAAAAAAATCTCATAGTTGGAGTATATTAGAGCTAGTTGCTATGTGTTAATTTATCAATAACTAGCTAGCTAAATTATTTTAGTAGATACCACTGAAAAAAGAACCTGGCTGAGGAAGATTTATCTCCAATATTAAATTATTAACATAAGCTCAATCAACATCAGATATTAACAAATATAAGAAGATAAAACATGTTCAGTGCACCATTCCAATCAATACGAGGGAAAGTGAATTGTAGTCAACTTCTTTATATTTTATTCTGTCCATAATAATAATGGTAACTTATTAATAATAGTTGATTCAAATGATAAATAAGATAATCTGTCTTAATAAAGATCACAAGTTCAATTCTCTGATAAAATAAAAATCAAAATTTCAATTCTGATTGTTCTCAATCTTCTGTTCATAGACGATCTATAAGTACGAGTATAAGCCACCCTCCTAACTATTTCCTTAAACACCTATCCCCTCCCCAAAAAAAAAAAAAAAAACTCATCAAAGGTAATGGCTACCAGTCACAGTAAAGAATATTTTTGTTGGGTAGATTTGTTTTTCATGGTAACGGAAAATTAGACACAAATTAAAATGAATAAAAACACAGTAATCATCCAAAAGACATGATAGTAAAACTTAAAATTGAAAATTTGTGTGAGCTTAATTTCAATCTTCTCTCTAGACTTTTTCATACTAGGGTAGTTGTGGTTGTCGAGTGTTATACTTCGTCAAGACTCAAGACTCGAACAATGGTCATCATTCTAATTTTGTTGGACGTTGAAATTGGGCATCGAACTTGGAACTCTTCGCATATATGCGAAGTATTTTTGTTTATTTTTGATATCCAAAGATTTAACTTAGCTTAGAGAATGAAATTCAATATTAAAACCCGTAAAACTCATAGAATCTACTAGGTATAACAAAAGAAAGCAAGAATGAGAGGGTGGAATATTGGTAGTGACATTTCTTTCTGAAATCAAATATTTTAGTTCAATTTTTACACATTCTTTGCCTAGTTTTTTTTTTTTGAAAAAAATTTAAAAAAGAAAAAAGAAAAGAAAGCCAAGAAAAAAAAAATAAAGAACGAGAAGAAGTTATAAACAGTTTTTAAATAAACAAGACAACGAAGAGCATTTCATACGTTAAAACTACGGCTTCTTTATGAAATAGGTCATGAGTTCAAATGGGTAGGTGAAGAAATTCTCTTAAAAAAACCGACATTCTTTTCCGTCTGAATTATTTTGTGTGCATGTTAATTTTCGCATTAATTTAAATCAACGAAAATAGTACAGCATTGATTTGAAAAAAAAAACAAGGGCTAGCTCTTTTAAGTTGCACTTTGGTTCATTGAATTTGAACATAATATGCAAATTCGTCTCCACTTCTCCAAATACTGACTTGCCAATTATTTTACAGAAAAACAAAAGAAATTGAACCATTCAAAAATTACACGTTTTACTTAATTTCCTGGTGACCAATAAAATTTCGCTGACTTCCCCCTTATTCTTTTCAACATAAAATACTATTACCATTAAGAATTCAAATGGACACTTTGATTACGGTGAATTTCCTGTGGAAATGTGTAACTTAGCTGATCAACGTCAGTTTTCAAAGAAATATTTTCTTTTTCTTTGTTTTTTAGTATTTCTTAAAGATGGTCTTTTTTTCTGTTAGGTCTGCGTGTTTATACTTATGTCCCTCAACACTATGATTGGTCTCACTTGTCAAATGTACACTAACTTCCACTAATCTTCCTTTTCCTTGGAACAGTTTCGTCTATACTTTATATAGTATTAATCGCTTTGAGTTTTACATTACATTTTTCGTGTTACACTTAATGTTACAGTGTCAATTAACAGGGTGACAAGAGTCTTCTTATCATGAATAAATATTAAATGAGAAATACACATCACTTTCTTAATTGATGTAACATCATTGTAATACCAAAAAATATAAACGAAAATCCAAAACGCCTATTTGTAGCTATTTTTTTCACTGATAACGAAATGTAGTTTAAGTAATAAAATACTTCCCCATGATTGATTAGTCATAGAATGCCCATGTTGTGGCAATTCCACCTAGAAGGTAATGGGTTACTCCTACGGCACGTCCTTGTACAATGCTCAAGGCTCTCGGCTAAGTAACATGAGCAACTTTTAATTTATTATGAGCCCAAACGATGGATTCAATAAATTCTTGCCAATAACCACGTCCACTGAATAGAAACATTAAACTAAAAGTCCATACAAAATGTTTGAGTTATTTGAGGATAAGTATTACTGAGGAGAGGTGGTTTTTTTAGGAAAAAAAAAACCTATCTTCTTGCACCAACCATGTTATTGTGTGAGTTTGTGTGGTTGTTTGTGGACTTTCTATTTTTATAAGCAACATGCAAGTATACATATGATTTGGTTTTGATGGTAGTGAAGGATTGGATCAGTTTAGTTGACGGAGTCAGTCAAGGGCTTACCAAGTAGTCTATGCATATTAATATAGGAGAAGAGTTTAATCTAAACTTCAAGTGAGTACCATTTTGTTTGTTAGTTGATGTTTATATTCTTCATGGCTAACATGGAAAAAAAAGAAAGCATATTTCAATGGACCCTCTCAGCACCGAAATGGTAAACAGATATATCTTATCTAAGATAAGCCTTGGTTTTTCCTACATAGTATATGAAATGTCTCCCCATTTTTGTTAAAAAAGTAAAAGAGATAGAATTATTGCTTTCTTAGGTAAGAACCCAAGTTGAAAAAAATATCCAACAAAAAATAAAACATAATGTCTATCCATATCCAATCATCTACTCTTGGTGTGCATCCATTTTCCTAAACCCCACCTCTCACAATACATCATTATGTCCTGGGAAAACGACCAAAAACATCCTCAAAATTGCGAAGAAAAAAAAAAATTCTTTTTTTTTCATCCCTAACATTTTAAACGATACAAATTCGTGATTCATATTTTTAAAATATATCAATTTCATCCCTCACATTTAAACTATACCAACTTCGTCCATCACATTTTAAAAATGTTTTGATTCCCTCCCTCATATTTTCAAAATATATCAATTTCGTCCCAGAATAAAATTAAATTTCGATACTTTTTTAGATGTAAAATTATTATTGCCAAAAAAGTTTTAAAATAACTTAGATTTGTCAAAAAAGCAATAAAATCTCCTTTCACGTATGAATTCTTATGAAATCCAAGTTATAAATTTATATTGGAGTGCATATATAGACATTTAAAATACCTAAATAAGTAAAGAAATTAACAAAAAAAATAAAGAATTTTCTGACCCTAGAAATATAAAAAACTTTACTTTGAAAACTTCAAATCTTTAGTTGTAATTGTAGTTAAATAGCAAAAATATGTTCCTTAGAGTGTGAACGAACTATTTCGACAAATTTTTAGAAAAAAAAAAATCAAAATTTCGATGATTTGTCGGTCATAAATTTGATCGGGATTTGGTATTGGATGAGATTAGCACATTCTGAAAATGAGAGATGAAAAAAAACATGTTTTATAAAGATGAGGGATGAAAATAGTACATTTTGAAAATATTAGGGATGAATCTGCATCATTTAAAATGTGTGGGATGAAAAAAAGATTTTTCTAAAATGTGAGAGATGTATTTAGTCATTTTTCCTTTCACGTCTTTATATATATATATATATATTCACCTGCATAGTTGTAAAGAGCCCTCTCTCTTTCTTTTTCTAATTTCTCTAAAGGGTGCATTTTGTCTGGGTGAAAATGGGGAGAAAGTGCTCACATTGTGGGAACGTAGGCCATAATTCAAGGACTTGTACTACCTTACATGAGAGGCACTACTACTAGTAGTGTTAATATGGCTGGTGGCCTAAGGCTCTTTGGGGTACAACTTCATGATGTCTCTTCTTCTTCTAATACTTCTTCTTCAATTTCCATTCACATGAAGAAAAGTTTCAGCTTGGATTGCTTGTCTTCATCATCTCCTTCACCATCATCTTCACTCTCTAATTCATCAAGACTTTCCATCACTGAAAATTCTGACAAGTTGTCTATTGGTTATCTCTCTGATGGTCTGTTAGGTAGTAGACCACAAGAAAGAAAGAAAGGTTTGTTAATGAATTAATTCTCTTATTCTTCTCATGTTATATAATATTGGTTGTTTTCTTGATTTCAATTTCTGTATATTCTTTCTTTGGAAACATTTTAAAGAATACCCCCTTAAATTTTCAATAACCTCTCTAAAATTTTCTGCTAAAAAATGTTCAACTTTTCATAGCCTTTTTTGACTACCATGCATGTTTCTTTCTATTATTGGAAATCAGACTGTGCAAACAATTAAATTACTTATTCAGAAAAAATATTGATACCTCAAGCAGCAATGTGAATCCATGTATCCTTTTCAATTACATGGAATACTTTTGTTTACTATCTTAATTTTATGTATTAACAACATTCCCATTTTCAACTTTCTCAAAGATATATAGTAAATATGTCCCTTAATTATTCTGAAAAGCTATTTAATTAAATATGCTCAGATGTGGCCTATATCATTGATGCTTTTTTAAATGTCTCATATCTCGAGTATGACTATTTGGACTATTATGGATTATTTAAAAGCTCAAACCTTATTATTGAGCTTCTTTTAAATCATAGTATCAGCATCCACATTATTGTAAATAATTAAGCCCTTATTTCAAAAGTGACAATAAATAAATAAAATGCAAAACACTTAACAATTTAATTTGTTCTATTAATGTGGAATGATTAGGGGTTCCTTGGACAGAAGAAGAACACAGATCTTTCTTAATAGGACTTGAAAAGTTAGGAAAAGGAGAGAACTGGAGGGGAATTTCAAGAAACTTTGTGACCACAAGGACACCAACCCAAGTTGCTAGTCATGCTCAAAAGTATTTTCTTCGACAAGCCTGTCTCAACAAGAAGAAGAGACGTTCCAGCCTATTTGACATGGTACTTTTATTACTTTATATCGTCCTAATTTTTCACTTCATATGAATTTCAAATGAATTCTTTCCCATCAACTACTCATAACTAAATTGTTTTTATTTATTTTAAACTCACTTGATCTCTCATTATTTATTAGTCGAACCTATAATTTATGAATTCTAAAAAAAAATATCTTATCGTTTAAACTGTGTTTTACTGTCCAACTAAATTGATTAATTTCTGTCAACACAAACAACAGATTGGGATCAAGAACATAGACAATCATCATCAGATTTTCAACTCGAGTTTCGAGACAAATAATATTAATGATGATGCAACTACAACAACTTTGCTAGACTTAAATTCATTTGGTGTGGATATTGGTACTTCCAAAAAATTGTCCAAGATTGCATGAAATCTCAAGAGGGTTCTTCATCAAATCAAGATTCCATATCCATATGGCCAGCTGCATATGGATTTTTAAGCTCTCAGCTTTCCATTTCTTCCAGCACAAGTAGTGGAGCTCCTCCTGATCTGGAGCTCACACTAGCCGGCCCGGAAAACTGTGGGTCAAAACAACCCGCCCCAAGAAGCTTTCATCCTAGTTATGAGACCAATCAGTGTTACCTGACTTGCATATGAAGAAACAGCAAGAATTAAAGATACCCTTTTGGTATTATATCCATATATATATATATAGATCAATGACATTGATGTATTTTTCGTTAATGTTATATTATTATCAGTAGTAGTAGTATATGCTGATTTAGCACTGAATAGAATAAGATGCAAGATTAATTAATTCTTCGTCCCTAGCTTTGACATTATAAAGATGTTTGGTTTGTATTCGGGAATTAGAATCAGAATGAAATTATAAATTTCATAATTGGTATAAGTTTATGGGAATATCATCTCTTTGTTTGGTTTTAACAAGAAATATATTTTATTATGTTGATAAATTAATTAATTTAAAATTTAAGTTATAAGTAGATAATGAAAGTGAATATTTTTTAACATTTTTATTTCTATAAAATAATTTTCATAATAATTAACTAAATAATATCTATAAATATCATTAATATTAATTCCTATCATTTCTCTTCAAACCTATAAACCAACACCCCTTAAATTCTCATGCAACTTTGCAAAGGACTGACCTTAAAGCGGGTGGGTTGTTATTAAATTATTTAATTAAGGACAGAGGTGTTAGTGTATTGTCTTTAAAAAGACCTTTATGGAGTCAATAAAGGGGCAATTTAAGAAATGACGTTGCAATTTTGACAACCCGAGCTATTTATTAGTGTACATTACGGCATTGGATTATGTGTTATATTTTTTAATATTATATTATGAGATAAAATAATATTTGTGACTTAATATTTTATTATATTAAAAATATATATATATCATTTCTATCACGTGATTTAACGGAAATATAACAGCATATATAATATTTTCTTGTGATTAACGTTGCTTAATTTTCACATAGAAGGAGCGTGAAATTCAATGAACAATTGCTCTAAAAATATCAGAAATTAAGTACTAATAAGATTATTCAAAGCTCGTGTTTTAAATATGATTGCAGACTTTTAGAATGGATTTGTACACAAGTACACATTAAATTAAATGGTCAAGAGGAGCCAGCTGTAAGTTTTTGAGAAAAGTGAAGGTAAATAGGAGAAGTATCTAACTCAAAGGGATGCAACAAATTAAGGGGATGTTTTATTTATGGATACGAAAGGTAAGAAAAAAGAATCAAAGATAATAGTAATTCTTGTATATGTTGTTTGGTTGAATAATATGTGAATAAAATTATTTAAAAAAATTTATTTTTATTTTTAATTTGTAATTTGAATTTTAAATTATTAACTAATTAGTATAATAAAATTCATAATTTTTAAATTAAACAAATATACACATCTAAAAATAATAATATAAATACATACTATAATAATGGGAATTGCGATTCCATTACCAAATACGAACCAAACCGCTACTGAAGTAAATGTGCACATTCGAATGATAGATTGATTGTACATTTTTACTGATCAATACTCATTAGGCACCTGTTAATTAGTAACATCCTTTTAAATTTTAATGCTTCATTAAATGGACTTAATTGGAAGAACATTTTAAGCTTAAATTAATCGAAGCATAGTTTTTAGTGGGAGAAATATTTAGATAGATTTGATTTTTGATTTCACTTATAAATTCTGTGATATAGATTAAATGTTATACAATCACCAATATAAGAAAGATTTTATAAAATTTAATTTTGACCTTAAAATTTATAAATAAAATAAAAAATTAAATTTATATAAATATTTTCGTTTTAGTGGTCTATCTTGTCTTGCTCTCTGTAGTTTGTCTCTTGTGATCTATTTTGCTGTTCTATGGTCCACTTGGATTTGAAGCTGAAGTCCCAAATAAATTTTCTAATCAGTAAATTGCAAATACAGTATTATGACCTGAAACTCCCAAATTATTAATATTTTATATGGCAACCAGACCCAGAAAGCTACGGTCAATCTCAACTCTTGCCCCTTTGTTGTCTATTTGAACTAATTCAGTTGAAAAAATGGGAACCAAAGAAGGTAACAATAAATAAATAAAAAATCACTTCTTAATGGGCCATTAAAAAAAAGGACCTCAACTAATTAAATATTAGTAGGAAAGACACACATATAGGTGTACAATTAAACAAACATACAAATTTTTTCTAAAAAAAAAGGAAGATAGCGGAAATTATAAAATAAAAAAAACTATTCCAAAAATTAGAAGGATAATATATGTAGTTGGGAGGGAGGGAAAGACGTGATGAATATTTATAAAGATATATTTGATAATTTAAAAGACATCAAATCTAATACTTATACTTTATGTATAGTATAAATTACTGTGGAAGTCGTTAATTAAAAGTCAAATAAAACTCCAAAATACAATTACAACTAGCTCGAAGAAGTTCTAAATTTTTTTAATAATACATCGATCTGTCTTTGGATTATTTCTGCCGAAATGGAATTTTGTCAAAACAATCACCATACCACTTAATTTTGATACCAAAACTACGTAATTTTGTTTTTCTTGTAATTGAATATCTAATGAAAATAAATAAGTATCACCTAATGATATTTTAATAAAAAACTCTGACCAATCATTAATTTCAAACAAGATTTTTGCCGAATATACTTGAAGGAAATGCACTAGATGATTAAAAAGAGTAATATTTTAAAGAGATAAGAAACTTATAAGTTTGAAATTAATTAATCCATTCAAAACAATGGTGTAATTAAGAGTTGTTGGTAATCTTCCACGATTAATCATTTCTGCACTGCTTCAGTTATCCACTATTTGAAGTCGATACCTATTTGAGATTTTATGCTAATTAATACAACCTTTTTATTCTACCTTAATTTGTTCTTCTCTATGCAACTCTTAATAAAAATTATCAAGCAAATTGTTACCGGAAAGAACAAAACAACAAAATCACCATATAAAGGGACTAATTTTATTTTGTACCCCTCAACTTATATGGATTTCTTACTTTGCACTCTAAATTTTAATTTTGAACACTTTGCACTCCAATTTTTCAAAGTCGTCCCACTTCAATCCTTTTCTAAGACCGTCTAAAAAATTAACAGAATTTTTCTGTATACAACAAATTATGCAGGATGTATAACAATATTTTTAGATGCAAAAACAAAAATTTCGTTAATTTTTTTTGACGATGTTAAAAAGAGGACTAAAGTGAGATAAATTTAAAAATTAAAAATATAAAACAAAAATTAAATATAAGTTAAGGGGTTACAAAATGAAATTAATCCTTAAAAAAAATGCATGCCGACAAAAGTTATTATTCACGTCTCTAAAATTCGTACAAATATACAGACAATTCCAGGCAACATTTGGCAGACAATAACAACACGTACAACAATGGACCCCAACAGTTGCTTTCTTAAAGTTTGGTTCATGATTTTTTTTACAAAAAAAACAAAGGATCGTTGCTATTGATGCCAATTGCCAATAAGCCAAGCATATTGGAAGTTCATTCTTTTAAATTATAATAGACTGTAAATTAATCTCAATTGACACATTAATTAGCTTAAACAAGAAATTTGGAGAAAAATATGTTTTTTAATTAAAAATTAAGCTTTCGACTCCAAATAGGAACATATAAGTGCATCTTGGAAAAAAATCAAGTTCGTAGATACCATTGAATTAGAGACAAGAAGAAGAATCCAAGTCTTATTTATAACATGTAAGGAACTCTGTGTATTGTATAAAAAAAAAAAAAAAAAAAAAAAAAAGGGAATTTGTAGCAGATTGCATGGGAATGCAGATTCCATAAAACAGAAATATATGTATATATCTTGACTAAGTCAGAGACATGGAGGTCTATAAAAAACAATGGAGATATATTCTTCTTGTTGATTTTTTGTTGATGGAAAAAATGACAAACAAATTGAAAAAAACTTCTTTCATATGTTAAACATGTATTCATATCTTTCCTAGACCTTAATATTCCATCAAGTAGTCATAACATTTGAAAAGTCGTAGGTGACCTCAGTGAAGAAATGGTCCGAATATCTTTGCATTTGATGTCATTAGGTCTGGGAAAAATTCTTTGACACGGAGTACCAGTCACACCTATAAGATAAAATGAAAAATAGGTGGAGTCCTCTATTTTTAGTCTATTTAACAATTTAACTATTTACTTTAGATTATTTATAATAAGTAGTCAACACTTACCGTATTTGAATTATGTGTTAATTGTAATTTTTTTTTTATTATTGGTTTTTAATATGTAATTGATGCATTTCTATCCAATTGTATTCCAATCCATCTTATTACTCTGTCCGTTTCAAAATAAATATATCTTGTACCATATTATTTATCACTTTAAAAAAATATTAAAATAATATATTTTTTTTCAACTTTTACTCTTAATGTCACATTAATAAAAAAAAGATTATGTTGATGTATTAAGATATTAATACAAAAAAAAATTGAGTAATTTTAATTTTAATTTTTTTCATAAAATTGATATAATTTAATAATTTTTTATTTTTGTATATATCAATTAGGATCATCAAATCCTCGTACAGTTTGTAGGTGAGTGATCCCACAGAACACAATGGTACAACCATAATAATGTCAAAGATTTCTTCTACAGTCGGAGCTAGATTAGATAGGTACAAAATATGCATGGACCATCCAATGCAGCTTGACATTGATTTGAGCTTACAAGTATGCATGCAGTCCCTCTTTTTAAATACTCATCATGTAGTACTGACCGACTGTAGAGGAGTACTCAAACTGTAAATCATATGCTAATGGAAATAAATTTTGGTTATTTAATTCGCAGCCACGTGATATAATATCAGATACTAAGTTACCAGTTGACAAACCCTTTGAAGCTATACATTGCTGCTAATTGTTCAAAAGGTTTATATATGTAAATTTAGGACAGATGTTTTGTTCGTAATTAGAAAATCGGAATTAAAATGAGAATCATACACTTTATTATCGGTATAAATTTACATCGTTCTCCCAAATTTGTTTAATTTAAATAAAAATAAATTAATTAATTTTGAAACTCAAATCATTAGTAAAAATAAAAATAAAAGGGTTTGTCCAGAACCTCTCTATTTTCTGTGGCTTGCAATTGTCAGTTTAGTTTTGAGATATAGATAGTGACAAAATTAGCACCCATGACATGTCTTGTACAATAATTGTAACCATTTAAATAGCAACGTGCCGCATATATAGAATCACAATCAATGATCTTTCTGGAGGAAAGGGAGAGTAACCTTGTCTTGTGTACTAGTATTCGGACAAGGGATTTATTTCTCACAGTTTTGTGCATGTGGGCATGCTTTAATTTTCCCAGAGAGCCTGCACATTCTGATGCTTTAATAAAGTTGGTTCAAACAAGTAAATCCATCGGATCATATAAAAGGATTCACGTTCGATTTTAACTGTTTTCAATGACCTCTTTCTTTGATGGACTATTTATAATAATTATTATAAATTATTGAAACATTCATTAATAATCCACTAAAAATTTGAAAAAAACAAAGTAACACGTCCTCCTAAACTTTTGATTTTACCAAAAAATAAAAAAGGCACATTATTTCTGGAGCCATCTATAAATCTACATTGTCCAATAAGGTCATAATCACAATTGTCCTTGCCTTATCCCAATCATTTCATCAATTCTTTTCGGAACCAAAATGGATGAATCATCTCAACTGGCTATGTCTTTGAATAGATCATGATGTTTTGGTTATAATGGTTCATCCAATTATACAGTAGTCGTATGTTTAGTCTGTTGTCAGCAACCAATTTCTGGCACACAAACACTAGTTGCAATTTGGTGACAACTTTATCATTATGAAAATTATGAATTTTCTCTAATGCAAGCAAAAACTCATGAATTGTCTTTGTCGTTACCCCTATGACAAGCTTCCTTTTTCCTTATCTTCATTTCTTTCTGAGTAAAAGAAATTGTGAGCCTCCCCCTTATTAGACACAAGATAACAAATCAGGATTTTTTTTTTACTTCTTTTTTCTTTTTATCTAAACTTATTTCAGTATCCTTATAATTGACTATTGAGTGGTCTCTCGTACTGTTATTCCTTGGTTTATTTCAACGACTAGGGCTATTGTTTGTTTCTAAGACTACCTTATAACATTTTCTTGAAATACTTTGACTGAAGTATATGATAGGAACTAATTTCTTATTTCACATATAATTAGATATCACTTTATAGTATTTTACTTTACAATTGCCTTGATCTATTCGGGGTTCAGTCGTAATTACGTCTTAATTATGCAATATATATAATAACTAACCTCCTTTTTAAAATACAAGTGGGATGAACGTCACATTCCATACCTAGTGAAATATCTCTTTTACGAAGCTAAAACACCTTCAAATAAACTATAGTGGCTTTATTTCAAATTTTATATCGTGTTCTATTTATTGTTTTGAAATTCTTGATAAAATGAAAACAGTAGTTTGCTAATAACTGTCACAATTAAGAAGGGAGGTCATTGAGTCAAAATAATTTGGTATTAACATGGTAAACAACTAACTTGAAATAGCTAATGGAGGAAGCAACTTGCATATTTTGACCTTTATTTATTCATTTTATATTTTATTTTGGGCACTCTTTCCAAATAGTTACTATTAGTATGAAAAATTCTACAATATCTTTAAATTTTAAGGAATCGTTCTGTTACATTTTATAAGTGTTAAATCACAACAAGATAATTAGTGTAAAATTTCCACTAGTTACTCCGCATTTCTTTTGATAGAGACGGTATTTTTTTCTTTTTGGTAACTGAAAATACTGCATTCCTCGAAAACCATCCTTTAAACCACCACTTTCATTGTTTGTCCTATTATAATACCACTAATATAGTAGTAGGAATACACCATATAAGATGTTTTTGGACAATAATTATGCCGACAGGCGACAGCTATAGAATACGTGTTATCTTTTCTGCTTACTCAGAAACATACGAATTGATGAATTCTTTGTGGATAATATAGAATGACGAATTGGATCAAGGAATACGAGAGAGCAATAGGGACATATTATGATGATGATGATGAAGATATATCAGAATTTTCAAATACGATCCAAAATCAAACACGTTTTGAAGTTCGATACCGTTTGACAGTTGACAGTGAGGGCGTTGTCGCCAAAATGGTCCAGCCACAATTTGGCTTTCCCGCCTGTGAAATGGTCCAGAGACGTTATATAATTCACGGAACTATATTTTACAACAACAACAAAAGACAAGACAATTTTGCTGTGTTAAATTCACAGTTTTCATAAAACAGATTCTGAAAATAAAGACAAACTTTTAACTAATAGCGACATTCGAGTACTATTCCTGCTCACTTTTATTATCACTCTCTCCATGCTTCTAGGAAAATTAAAGGAAAATTGTCTAAAAACAAGCTAAGATACTAATAAACCTTCGAGCTTCAACCTGCTTTTGTAGAAGGTAGCCAGATCAGAAGAATTTATGAGGGATACCAAATAGGCAGTGCCATTTTGTTGTAATTGGATCATTTCCAGAAATTTAACTTCATTATAATAATCCTCATTCTATTTAACAAACATGCCCTTCATTAGGGACCAAAGATAAAACATCATCTAGCATTTACTTGGGGCCAACAAATGAGAATTACAAAATTCGCAAGACTTACCGATATTTCCTAATACTTCTCGAGGCTTGGGAAGTTCAATGGAGATTCGTGCAGACAATTAACTGGAGCCTACTTTCTGCATTGAATCTCACAGGACAACCTCATAAATATTACTAGGGACAGGGTTAATCAAACGAGGGACCAGGAGGAATAGTTAGTTCTAGACTTGAATAACAATATTAACATCCGTGAACCTTTTTTCTGGAAATACATTGACAAAAATGAAATAAGTAGACAACAACAGTAACTACCTTTTCATATGCGTATATGCTAGCAGTGCAATCTGTTAGCAACCAGTATCCATACCCTAACAACGAACAGATACCAGTGCCAGATTAATGATCCACTTTAAGCAAATAAAACATCTTTATATATATAGACTTGTCCAATGGTACTTGTTAATGCACACAACTTAACATGTAGACAAACAGACGCACACAATTATTATCTCGCTTGCACTTTCCCGATTTATTTATTTATTTAGTTTGTAAAACTTGACGTATAGTATGTAGATGTGCGACTAAGAAGCTGACACACCTCAATACTAAAGACCTTTTCTTCTTGATTGAGCTGCTGTGGTTCTAGCCTTTTCCCATCAATAATACTACTACCAGCTAGTTGCTAGATGTAACAGAAAAATAATAAATAAATAAAACAAAAGGTTGTCCTTTCTTCTTCAGAGGCAGCAAAGAGAAAACCAAGAGGACCTCCCCTTGTGTCTGTAGCTATGTGCCAACATCAATGCCCATCCAATTCAAGCTTGTCTGTAAAGTGTATTTTCATTCCTACAGTCATAGTAGTGGGGACGCTAGTGACCGGAAACAACATAACATCTTATTTTTTGAGAACACACAAATCCCACCAAAAACTAACTACAACCATTGAGCAAGAATGAGTGAGACACAATGCATAAAAATTTAGGCAATAATTCCTTCCATCAGACTATCACACACAGGACATTGAAAATTTCGGATGATGCAGATCCTTACTCCCAGTCCATGACGTATATCTTGTGCCTGACTTTCACAATGAATCACCATTGCTTTTTGTGCTTACTATGCAAAATTCTTATCGAGACTAATAAGAAAGATCTTATGTTCAATTACGACATTTACTCTTAGTGTTATGCATTCTCTAACAGTATGTCATTGTGTCAAAAAAATTTATACAGACTTCATGATGATAGATACCACATACCATCCACAATGCAGCATTTAATCATGCTAAAATTTATTGGCATTGCCAGATAAAATTCATTATCTACAAAATAAAGAATAAATTCCTCCTCATGCCAATAAAGGGAAAAAAATGACATATCCCCTCTCAAACTTGTCTACTTGTGCTTGGAATACAAAAATTAATACAAGACGATCTTGAACATGGAAAACCCAGGTCAAACATAAGTAAAAGTAAACATGGTAAACCATCAAGGTTTAAATGTAGAGAACAGGACAATCTCGAAATTTTTACTGCAAGCAACACTTTAATATCGCTTTACTTCAAATAGTTTTCAAAAAGACCTACTTTCATCATTTAGTCATTCAAAGCTTCAAGAAACTTGATGCACTCCGTTAGTAGGAATCTACATCAGGAATAATAAAAGACTACCATGAATATCCTAATTCATATTCCTGAGAATTGTAAGTCCAGAGAACAATGGCAGAAAACCTTTGATTAATAGTTCCTAGGCAAATAGTCAACAATACTCTTATCAATTGCAACAGGTGCTAATCTAAGATGGTATACTTGCATGGAAAATGTGGAAGGATACATCTGACTCTGAGTAAGCAGAAATCATACCCAGTTAGTTACAATACTGCGAAAATCACTTGCGAAGAAAATATTGTGTAGAGAAGGGGAAAAAGAATGAACAAATTGCATAACTGTCGAAGAGGATCATTACAAGAAAGGCACTGCTAGAACAGTTATACGACTTCATTTTACATACAAAAAAATATGGCAGCAAAATAGATCTACAGTACTCAGCATGTCAGGATGCTAGTTGGCGCATCAGCTCCCACGGTGTTGGAGATATGAGATTATGTTCATAATGAAATCCATCACGAACGGTGTTGATATCGTGGGAAGCTCTTATAACCAAGTGCAATTTTTTGACTCAATCGACCTCCTTTGTACTCTTAGGAACCCTATCCCTATAGAGCATACGACTCTCATCAGGTAAATCTGATATTTGATTAGTTCGTTTCATGTTTTTATTGTTATCATGAATCATGAGATCCTTCGACCATCAGAGTAAATACGCCTAGCACTGTCAGCACGCAGGATACCACCTTTAATTCCAATCTGGGATAAAAACATTGGTTCAATATCCGAGACAGCTCAAAACTCTTGAAGCAAGCGCAGATTAGGGAAAACCATTACCAAAGTCTTCTAAAATCTTAAGAGGATCAGGTAATAGTCTAACATTCAAAAACATTACCTCATTTGAAATATCAGGAGAAAACCATCCCAATAGAACTCCAAGGTGTACAACGGCAGGAATCAGTTTGAAAAGCAATGGCGTAGTCACCTGCATGCTAGCTTCATGAGCATATTTGAAAGCACATTCAGGAACTCAAGATAAGTGTCTGTATATAATGAACACTAGTAAACTTATGCAAAACTCATACAATAAGTTTGAGAAGTACAAAGGTCACAAAAGACGTATATTCATGGGAAATATTCAACTGATATGAAATCATTTTACTTTCATCAGAATTAAACAACTGGATGGCATTATTAACCATGCAACATAATTAGAGCAAACATGCGACATCAGTGAACAATAGCAACAAGAATCACAAATGAAACCCACACAGCTATCTACCATATGATATGTCATTTTCCTCATGCAAACAAACCCTAGATAAACATCCATTCAGGAATAAACATTGAGCAGTGCATGGATTGTCACAAAGCTTTCTTCCTTTCTATTTTGGTCAAAACTCACAATGGTTAACAGAATACAGTTTCCTGGGCTAAGGTCTTGAGGTTCAAAAGTACATAATTAAGCTAGAATTCTTGTGCGAAGGTAAAAATGAATCTGATATACATAATTGATATTCAGCAGAAACCCTGTACATACTCAAACTCTTGCTATGCAGTAACTTGGGTCCTTAGCACAACAAAGGTGTGGTTGTCTGGGAGTTTATACCAGGTTCAAACATTATATCCGTTTATACCAAGTTCAAACATTATCAGACACTGCTCACATGCCAAAAGAATATGAATCACAGATACTTTCCCCAGTAACTGGATCACAAAATAGACATCTAAGGGCCCCTCATAAAAACAGAAAGGCACTCATGAAACTAATCTAGCATGCTTCATAAGATAATGATAGAAAAGGTTAACACACCAGGCTGAGAGCTGTTGTGCCAAGAAGTAGCATGTACAGTGTACCCTGTAATAGTGAAAAATTTATGTTAATAGCTAACTAGTTAAGCAAATGGGACAGCAGCATAGCAGGGAAATTTAAAACAGTAATTAAGGGGATGTGCATCTAAAATTAATGTAAAATCAAGATCTCTTTTTCCTGAAAATTCTACCTCAAGGGAGAACAGCTTGAACTACTTTCTTGAAAATGAATTTGTATTTGATAGAATGAAACCAACAAAAGGTATGCTTCCACTTAGAAAACCACCTCAATCAGATGAAGGTTTGAAGCACGACTTAGAAGAAGAAAAGCAAATTCTCCTATCTGAGACAAGGACATTCCAACCTACAGATCAGAATAAGGTATAATTACGACCCCATCAATAAATTTGAACTAAAAAACAAGTTTAAAAATGATGACTATAAATAAAGTTAGCAAGCACTTACAAGAAGTGATGTCTTACGCAACCATAGCCGAATCCCTTAACCACTACTGCAACCACAATGGTTTTAAACACAATAACCAATATAACAGCAGCCACCAAAATATCAATATGATTCCACAGGAATTGGACATGAATAAGCATTCCAATGCTGGCAAGAAAAAGAGCAGCAAAGAAGTTTCGGATGGGCTCAACCTACAAGAAACGACATGAATTAGGAGTAAACCAGCACTAAATGTTCATATAAGAAAGTAAAGAAAGCTACACAGATTAATAAGTCACCAAAGCAACTTCACAAATTTTTTTGGAAAGGAGCAAGCACCTCTGTCTCACTTAAAGATAAGCAAGGTTCAAACGCAATGTTTTAGTAATGCTCCTTTCATGTGTCAATTCGAAAGCTGCAGGACTAATAGAGTTCATAAAATTTAATTCATAAAGAAAAATAAAAAGAAAAAGTGTAGCAAAGAATAACAATTTAAGAAGGTAATACTATGCAGATAAAAACTGAAACTCTGTTTATCAACATCACAAGAAACTATGTTTGCAACCTCTTATATACCTAATTTCAAGAAATAGATTGCAGACATCAGGAAAACAGTTGAAACTGAAAAGTTTAATCATAAACATGTGTGGAAAATTAATCATAGCAGATTAGATTGAATGCGGCAGGCGAAAAAATTTAAAAATTTGAAGAAAATTGTCCTTCACAAAAATAATATACGGAAAGATAGCAAATAGATGAGGAAACGAACAACATGTGGCTGACAATCAGAAGTAAACAGGAAAATCTTGAAAGCAATCATAATAGAGGATGAACCATCATTATAGCATAGCACAGTGGCAGCGCAAGAAAATAAAACAAAAGTGCCTGCTTATACATGAATACTTCTAAAAGATGAGATGTAACAACATCATTTGTCTGTTGAATTGAACTAATTAAGTATAACTATATACTAACGCCAAATGCATATTCAACATATATAAGGATCACTAGTCCGCAAAAAGGAAATCTAGAAATAGAAATAAAGCAGTAAAACTCGATAGAGACTCTAAAGCACACTGATCATCTGTAAGCTTAAGTTCTAAGCAATCATCAAACAACATTATCTTTCAGAAATTTCTTATTCAGAGGCTGGGTGAAAAAGTTTCTGAAAAAAACACTTGCTCAGTTAAGCATGGAGCTCTCATTGAATGGAAAAAAGACCACTTCATACTGCAAAAAGCCAAGTTACTTCGGTAAAACTTCTGAAAAATTGTACTTGCTATTATGGCTTAGCATCCATTTTTATTTCCTTTTATTATCTTTTAGTACATAATACTCCGATCACATATATCTCCTTCAACCAATATCTGGAAACCATAAGTTTATTTCTTTTTAGACAGTTGAAGAGAGAAAACTTCATTGTAGAAAAAACAAACTACCAAATGGATGATTTTTAGGAAACCCAATACAGCATAAACAACCTTCAAAACTTACCTGTTCAAGAGTGTGCTGACCAAGATCAGTTGTTGATATCATCACTCCAGCAGCAAAGGAACTCCAATTCAAAGCTTAAACCCAGCTTATCGCTAAACTGATACAACACAATAACATAAATTATTCCGGATGTAGGCGACAAATTTCTTAAGAATACAATCAATTATTCTTCAAATAGCACTTAATTAAACAAGTAAAGGACACGCAAAGTAAAAGCTTCTCTAGAAGTTAATACATTTCGAGGTTCCAATTAACATTCTCGTAAAAAAAACTATAGTCACAGTTAAAGCTAGGCAACAAAGTCACAAAGCTAGGTTGGCATACTTAACTCATCTGTTTTAACTGTTTGAAAGCATAAAAGTGGCTAGGAAAGAAGATCAAATGTTGGTAATATATCAAACAACGGTGCTTTCATTTTTCATATAACTATTAAAGCAATGTATCCTGTCCTAGGAGGGTTGAAACTAGTGACAGCACAAAATAAAGAAAGACATCAAATGAAAGCAAAAAATAAAAAAATAAAAAATAAAAATAAGAACATTACAAGCACTACTTAATGGAATGGTTTTCTAATTCAGGAACTGAGAGATGAGACAAACCCAAGCAACAAGCAAGCAGAAAGCCGCCGATGCCAATTGATAAAGCTCATTAGTCTGCGAGATTTAAGTTGAAGAAAATCAAACAAGGGATCCATCAAAAAGTGGCAATGTACAATTCAGTCAGACCCAAATCACCTGTGACGAGAGGCTTATCATCAGCTTTAAAAACAGAGGAATACACGTACGTGCTAGTATCACCAAAATGGTCAAGAATGCTACTAGAACCACAAACCTAGAAGAGGAAAAGATGGTAAAATAAAACATGTTTTAATAATGTTTATATAATGATGACTGAGATTAAGTAGTGAAACCCTACTTCCAGATTCTCAACTAGAATCAACTTTTTTTAACACAGCACTTAAATTAAACAGATAGATTGAAACTTGAAAACAGAACACCAGTTATACTGCAAGCGCAAATCAAAAAGATTAAACAAGGAATTTCCAAAAAAATTCAAAAATACCATTAGTATTCAGTGTCACATGGATACCTCGCTATTATACAAGGCCTAATCTTAATAGGCTATTCCTGCTTTTCTTTTCTTTCTTTGCTTTGATTGCTTGTCTCTACCTTTTCTTTTATGTACTATGGAGGTGGAAGGGGCCATCACTTGAGGTCACAGATACCTTTCAGCAATGAGTCAAAGGAGTATGAATTAGACTGAATACTGAAGCCACTAAATCAAGCTATGAACGTGCATTTGATTGCTTCAGTTTTATAAAACTGCTTAAAAGATGTGATTCCTAGGAAAGCTTAAGAAAAGCGGAATGTATATTATTTCTGAAAGTTTTTGAAATAGAAGGCTGTTAGCAGTGGCGTAGTTAGAAATTTCTTTTAGTGGGAGTAAATTTTTCTCAATAATATGTTTCGATTATTTAATACTGTATTAACAAGTATATAATGAATCAGTTCTTAAATTTTTCTCAATAATATGTTTCGATTATTTAATACTGTATTAACAAGTATATAATGAATCAGTCCTGTCTCTTTCTCCATGCATAGTTACTGGATTCACTGGGTAACCCTCCATATCGCGTACTAATTCGATAACTATGTCTCCACAGTGGTTATTTATCAATATTTTATTAATATGAACACGCAATCACATGTGTCAATTTTTTTTTTTTTTTTTTTTTTTCTAGTTTCTAATTGTACCTCCAAATAGTTTTCATAGATTATCATTCAAATATCAAACAAGTTTTGGACATAAAAGTTAGTCAGGTCTTTCTTTTTGTTGACTAATCAAATTGATTAGGCCCTGATTCTCAAGGATATGAATAAAGCTGATTTTCAGGGATAGGAATAAGGCTGATTTTCAGGGATATGAATTAGGACAAATTGTATATTTCCTTACTTATACTTTCCTAGTTAGGTTGTAATTTGTATATAAATACTGCCTTGTACATTGTTTGTAAACATACAAGAAAGAGAAGGAATAAAATTTTTCATCTTCTCCTAAAATTCTTCATGGTGTCAGAGCCTATACTCTGATAAACTATCTTTTAGAGAAATCCTAGGCCTGAAAAGATCCAAGAGCCCTTCAACCTCACCATCACTTCCAAAAGGCCTCTTCACTGGTGATCAGTTCAATAGGTGCTGACACTTTGGGCAGTTCCGGTTGCTGAATTTTTTGGCACTTCGGTTGTTTGTTCCATTTGCCATTGTCCAAGATGTCAGACGAGAAAAAGATAGTTACTCCTCTTTCTGATAACCCTTCACTGCAAATCAGCCCCGTAAAGCTTGATGGAACTAATTATCTTGCATGGTCAAGATCTTGTCTGTTATTCATCAAAGCTAGAGGATTGCAGGGTCATGTTACCGGAGATAAACGGAAACCAAATAACACTAATCCCACTTATAATCAGTGGGAATCAGAGAATTCTCTAGTTATGTCATGGCTCATCAACTCCATGCAACCACAAATTGCTAGAGCATATTTATTGCTTGATACTGCAGCAAAAATATGGAATGCAGCATCTCTAACCTACTCACAAATGGGTAAATTATGATGCCCAGATTTATGAACTTCGGAACAATGTGCATGGCACAAAGCAAGGTGAGATGACCATTTCCCAATACTTTTCTGAACTATGTGGCCTGTGGAGCTTGATTATTATCAAGACTTCCAAGCAGACTGTGGTGGGGATGCAGTCAAGTTTCAAAAACTGGTAGAAAAGGAACGGATCTATGATTTTCTTGCTGGTTTAAACAACGAATATGACCAGATAAGGGTTCAAGTTCTTGGTAAAGATCCTTTTCCTTCCTTGAAACAATCATACTCTTATGTCCAACAAGAAGAGAGTAGGCAAAATGCCATGCTTTACATAGCACCAGTTGAAAAAGCTGGGTTGACTGCTAATTTGTTGCATGAGCAAATAAAGGCCACCAATCCTACTTCTGATAAAGACCATCTGCACTGTGACTATTTTGGAAGGCCACGAAACACCAAGGAGACTTGCTGGAAATTACATGGTCGGCCTACTAGAGGTCGTGGAGGAAAACAGGTAACCTACTCAACAAGGGCCCGATCAAATTTGTCAGAGGCAATGGAGCCATCATCCAAGGAGACAATTTCCACAAGAATCCTTTCTAATGACGTAATACAGAATCTCAGGCGTCTTTTGTCTCAACTAAACTCTTCCTCCGCTACAGTCGCAACTTCCAACTTTGTGGAATCAGGTAATGCTGCCCATCTTGACAATAATTCTTGGATTATAGATTCTGGAGCAAATAGACACATGACAGGCTCTTCTAAAAGTTTTCTTACCTACCCTCCATGCCTAAATGAAGACAATGTTCGAATAGCAGATGGCTCATTTACCTCTATATCTGGAACATGTTCTATTGATTGTACTCCCAATATTAAGCTATCCTCAATACTTCATGTTCCTCGTTTTCCTGTTAATCTTTTATCTATCAGTTCCATTACCAAAGCTTTTAACTGTAAAGCTGAATTTTTTTCCCTTTGGTATCCCAATCATTGTGTCTTTCAGGGCCTTTAAACGGGGAAGAGGATACAAGGTTATGACTTCCTTGGCACTGGTAGACTGCAAGATGGCTTATACATTTTGGAAGGAAGTCATAACCTTGTTTCTAGTACGGGTCAAGCTTTTTTTAGTGAAAACAATAATGCCAACCAAGAAATAATTCAGTGGCATAGACGGTTAGGACATCCATCCTTTTTTGTTTTAGAAAAATTATATCCAAATTTGTTTACAAAAACTCAGTTTGATTCTCTGTGTTGTGATACCTGTGAGTATGCTAAGCATACTAAAAACTCCTATCCTTTGAGTAATAATAAGAGTATGATTCCTTTCACGACTATCCATTTTGATGTGTGGGGGCCTACTCAGAATTGTTCGTTATATGGTAATCGATGGTTTGTCACTTTTATTGATTGTTGTACCAGATTAACTTGGGTTTATTTGATGAAAGCAAAGAGTGATGTGTTTTCTTGCTTTCAATCCTTTCATAAAATGATAAATACTCAATTTGATGCTAAGGTTAAAATTCTGAGAACAGATAATGGAACAGAATACTTATGGATGGTGGGTTTCGTACTTATCTGGAGTTCAATGGAATAATACATCAAACTAATTGTCCTTACACTAGCGCACAAAATATTGTTGCTGAGAGAAAAAATAGGCATCTGTTAGAAGTTGCTCGATTCCTTGTGTTTACCATGAATCTCCCAAAACCTTACTGGGGAGATGCAGTTCTTGCCGCGGCTTATCTCATTAACAAAATGCCTCTCAAAGCCCTCAACTTTAAAACTCCTTCAGATGTATTGCAAGGTAAAAATTCCAACACCATTCCTCCAAAGATGTTTGGGTGTGCCTGTTTTGTCCATACTAGGAATGCTGGAAAGTTGGAACCTAAGGCCCTTAAATGTGTGTTTGTGGGGTATTCTCCGACTCAAAAGGGTTGCAAGTGTTACCATCCTTCTTCCAAGAAATACTTTGTTAGTATGGATGTTACCTTTAGAGAAACTGAGCCTTATTTCAGTACATTCCAATCACCTCTTCAGGGGGAGAATAATAAGAAACAGAAGAGGTGATACCTACTGTAACTCTTGAGAGTCCTATTCAGGGAGAGAGTCCTACCTAGGGGAAGAGTTCTATTCAGGGGGAGAATATTGGACGATTGGATAGACCGGATTTAAAAAAATATTCAAGGAAAGAAAAGACAGAAAAAGCCATCATGCAGTCTACTCTGTCAAGAATCTTCCTCATCTGGTGAGTTGTCCTTAACTCTTGATTCAACTGATGATTTGGATAAACCTATTACTCAGAGGAAAGGTGTCAGGTCTTGTACCAAACACCCTATATCTAACTTTGTTTCTTATGACTCCATGTCTCCCTCCTATAGAGCCTTTGTCTTATCTGTTTCCTCTATGTCTATTCCACAAGATTGGAGAGAAGCCTCCAAGTGGAAAGAAGCAATGGTTGAAGAGATGAAAGCTCTGGCTAAAAATGAAACTTGGGATCTTGTCACTCCTCCACTGGGATAGAAATTGGTAGGCTACAAGTGGGTGTTCACTGTGAAACACAAACGTGCTGATGGTTCGATTGAAAGATACAAAGCTAGATTAGTGGCTAAAGGGTTCACTCAAACCTATGGAGTGGACTATCAAGAGACATTTGCTCCTGTTGCTAAGATGAACACAATCAAAATCCTGCTTTCCTGTGCAACCAACCTTGATTGGGACCTATAGCAGTTTGATGTTAAAAATGCCTTCTTGCACGGAGATTTGGAAGAGGAGGTGTACATGGAGATTCCTCCGGGTTTTGATGATAAGAAGACTAAAGGAAAGATGTGTAGGTTAAAAAAGGTCTTATACAGGTTGAAGCAGTCTCCTAGGGCCTGGTTTGACAGATTCAGTAAAGCCATGCCTTCTTTTGGATACCAATAGAGTAATGCTAATCATGCCTTGTTTATCAAACACTGTAAAGGTAAGATCACACTACTCATAGTCTATGTTGATGATATTGTGGTGACTGGAGATGACAAAAAAGAGATGGCTCAGTTGAAAAGGCTCCTTGCTCAAGAGTTTGAAATCTGCATTATACAAAGATCTAGGAAAATTACAATATTTTTTGGGAATTGAAGTTGAAAGATCAGAAAAGGGAATCTTTATTTCTCAAAAAAAATATATCTTGGATCTCTTGGAGGAAACCAGTATGTTGGGTTGCAAGCCTGCAGAATCTCCTATAAAAAGCAATCATAAGTTGCAAGTAGGAAATGGTACATCAGTTGACTTGGAAAGATATCAGAGATTGGTAGGGAGATTGGTAGGGAGATTGATCTATCTCTCACACACTAGGCCAAACATTGCATATGTGGTCAGCTTGGTAAGCCAATATATGCATGATCCTCGTGAACCTCATTTGAAGGCTGTTTTTCGCATTTTGCGGTATTTGAAGTCTACACCAAGGAAAGGTATTCTTTTCTCCAAGAACGGTCACCTTCAAATAGAAGCCTTTACAGATGCAGATTGGGCTGGTTCTCCAGATGACAGGAGATCAACCACTGGTTATTGCATGCTTGTGGGAGGAAACTTAGTCACTTGGATCAATCTATACAGAAGCAAAAAACAAAGTGTAGTTGCCCGATCAAGTGCTGAAGCAGAATATAGAGCTATGGCATAGGGAGTTTGTGAGCTACTATGGCTGTGAAAATTATTAAAAGAATTGAAGTTATTGGGAAAGGGTAATTTATCTTTATTCTGTGACAATAAAACTGCCATCAGTATTGCTCATAATCCAGTTCAACATGACAGGACAAAGCACATTGAGATTGATCGACATTTCATTAAGGAAAAGCTAACAGATGGTTCCTTGAGCATATTTCATATGACTTCTAAAGAACAGCTAGCTGATGTGTTTACTAAAGGGCTTAACAACAGGACCTTCCATACCTTAGTCTGCAAGTTGGGCATATTTGATATTTATGCACCAACTTGAGGGGGAGTGTTGACTAATCAAATTGATTAGGCCCTGATTTTCAAGGATATGAATAAAGCTGATTTTCAGGGATAGGAATAAGGCTGGTTTTCAAGGATATGAATTAGGACAAATTGTATATGTTCCTTACCTATACTTTCCTAGTTAGGTTCCAATTTTTGTGTATAAATACTGCCTTGTACATTTTTTGTAAACATACAAGAAAGAGAAGGAATAAAGTTTTTCATCTTCTCCTAAAATTCTTCACTTTTAAATTTATTTATTATTTGAGTCAAAATTTTTCACTGCATAAATTCCAATTAATTACATTAATAACAACATATGATTGCATAAATTTGTCATATATATCAAACCAAATATGAGAAAGGGCAAATCAATAAAAATGAGAGGAATAGAGACAATTAATAAGATATTTCACATAGTTATAAAAAATTATTAGAACAAAAAGGATGATTATATTTTCATCAAGTCATATATTTCATCTTTAAAAAAATTAGTGGGGGCAGTAAGAAAAATTACGTATATTTTTAAACGAGTAAATACAAATATAAAAGGGCTGGCTGGAGGTCAGTGGGGGCAACTGCCCCCACTGCTATCTCCACCGCTGGCTGCCAGGCAAAAGCACCTTCATGGGGCTTTTCAAGAGTCAACACGTTTAAGTGCCCAAAAAAAGGGCTAAAAGCATATATCAAAACCAAATGGAAGCACTCAAAATAACATTTATCTAAAGAAAACTAGAATCAACTGATCTTAAGCAAGGAAAACAGCAACTACATAACATACCACGTTAAAATAGATAAAACTTCACATATTACTTTTAGGTGCAAAGTGTTGGACATACATTATTGCAACAAGTCTAGTTAATATAAGCACTTCAAGAGGTATGACTCACAATTTTGTAATGGAAATTATTCCCACAAGAACACCGGATGTACCACCCAGAATAGGAAGCAATGCAAAAAGCAGACCCACAGCACAATCCTGGTAGATAGAGGGGATTAATATTTTGAGCAAATATTCTAGGTTGAAGGCAACATAAGAAAATTCTACAAAAGATAAAACAGTGGTTTGCTGTTAATCCATAAGTTTTTTTTTTAATTTTTTATTTTTTAAAGAGGATCTACATTGGATCTTTTCCATCCACCTACCCCCTTAGTGACTCGAACTCATTATCTAGGTCACAGGCCAGTGTAGTCTTACTATCTGGGCTACACTTCGTAGTCAAAAGCAAGAAAGCGTCATAATTAGTCATTTGTGATAAATAAGCCAGGATCACAGTAACAAAGTTAAGTTGAAGTGGATACACACCTAGAGAATTAGGGTCCCAACAGTGACCTGACCTTGAAGCGTCGTAATACTCTTTCTTTCCATCAAAAATTTTAAAACCTGTGATCAGGTATTGTTTCAGAACTGAATGAGGAGCTACGAAAATCACACCATATTTTCTAAATAAAAAATATTCAATCCATTTAAAGTTATATGCAAAAAAAAATTATCAATTCAATGAATCAATTGTGTTAACTTTTTTTCTCATTAATAGAAGAACTATACCTAGTGGATAAGAAGACAGAAACTTGTGATAGTCAATTTGGATACTTTCCTTGTTAATTAGAATAAAAAATTATCAATTCAATTGTGTTAACAACATCTTTTGCTTGTTAATTAGAAGAACTATACGTAGTGGATAAGATGACAGAAACTCGTGATAGTCTCTGGATACTTTCCTTTTTTCCCTTTAAGGGAACACATTAAAAGCGATTTGGGTGTGGAAGCAAGAACTCTTTGATCCTAGCTTTCGGTTGTTCAACAGAATGAGATACTACTTCACAAACAAACAAACCAAGCCTTAATCCCACTACTTCAATGGAAAAAAGATACCATTCCAAATCTACAGGAGAAAAAGAATTCTTATGCTCCTGTTCCTAAAGAAAAACCAAAATAAATAGGGTGGAGACTGATTTCCAACTGCCTATGTGGAGTAGCACAGACAAATGCGGGCTGAAACCCAACTACCCAAAGAGCTCTCAACCATCCAGAGACAGTTTGTTTCAGGAATGTAAAATAAAAAGCTACTTTCAGCTAGAAAAAGACGAACTCATGAATCTGAAGTACAGAAACATTTCTCGTCGGCAGCAGATACCATCTTCAGGGACATCATAATAAGGCAGAGTTGTCAAAAAAAAAGAGTTGTGCCTTGCTTATTTTAGTTCAGTTAATACAATGCACTATAAGTTTGAAAATCATTGCAAATACCATATGCAATACGACAAAAACCATAACCATAGGGCACATGATACACATACAATCTAAATCCATTAGCAAATTTAGTTCCAAGATGTCAACTTAAATCTGAAGTAGATCTTAAGGGGCTGGCAACACTTCTAAGGTTTATTCTGAGAAAAAAAAAAAAAAAAAACATTAGCCCAATATAAAGGGAACATACCACAGCTGTCGAAGACATTGACAAGAACACACCAACAAAAACCCCTTCAGATGTTTCACCCCCGCAGAGCTGCAAAACCATGCAGCACGACATATCAGCGAAAAGAGAAAGGACTAGGGGAGAGCTAGGCAGTATTAGTGTTTAAAAGAATAAGAAACAAGAAGCTAGAGGGGTCTTGGATTCTAGAGCATAGTTCATCTAACGCGAGTGTAATATTGGATGGGAACTATTCCTATATGCAAAAATAAAATGCAGTAGCTTATTACACAAAACTATGCGCTATAGTAATATATAAAGAGAAATAACTCACAAAGGCTGTTATACCGCACAAACACATGAAAAGAAATATCTGCATCAGGCCTCCTACCACAGCAACTGCTTGAACAACACGAAGCTGCAAGCAGAGCTTAGGTTATTTGGAACTTCCAGAACATTGGTTACAACAAATTGACAACATTCAGAATTTAGGTGGAGAAATGTAAACCTTAGCTGTTGAGAACTCCAAGCCCAACGCAAAAAGGAGAAAAATGACACCAAATTGTGCTACAGATTCAACCTTCATGCATGAATGATTTTAAACTTTAGAAGTTTGAAACGTATTCGAACAATTGTTAAATGCGTAATCACAATAAAAGTTATCAAAAAGACAATGACACTGAAAACCAAGATAAAAATGCAATCATCCTCGTCTAGAAGAAACACTATAAAACATTAAATCGAGTGCTATAACTGTTACAGGAGGAACTTCTATCATTACCCTAATTATTCACGAATTCATAGCAGCAAAAGAGACGTCTTCCACCATAGAGAACAGATAAAATGTGAGTCCTACAGTAAGCGTTAACAAGTAACTTTCATTGATCATTAACAACTTAACTTGAGTTAGAACATTCATTTATGTTCAAAGAAGACATGCTATAACAGCCAGTGGCGTATTGCAGCTTAACATGTTTGCTAATTGCCCCAAATGCACAAATCAGAAGAAAGAAAATTAATGAGCACTGAAAAGATAATTAGAAAAAGACAAGAAGTTTCTCAGATATCATTTAAGGTGTGGTTGAATTCACAAGTCCACCTGGAATAGGAGGTCTTACAGACAATTGAGAACATCAAAATTTTGACAGACAGTAGCAGTGATTCCTTAAAAAGGCTATCAAAGTAGCATACTTGCACCATTTCGCTGACGATACTTAACCACCCCGGTCCAATGACAGATCCTGACAGCAGATACCCCGTCTCTATTACCTGAAACATTTATACAGGTGGAAGAAACTTCGTTTAGACATGAGGTATAAGCCAAGTTGTCAAAGCTCAGAAAGCATCATATATATTGCATGTAAAAGATAATAAGACATAACTAAACTAATTCCATTCCATCAATGATCAACAGTAATCTCACCGGTTGTCCAGCACAAGCAAAAGCAATGCCACCAAAAGTTGCAGATACAATCACAACTACAAGATCTGATATTAATCTGCCAAACAGAAATCAAACATTTTGAATCAGCTAATCCTTGCCATCTGCTATAGGTATGTGCTTGAGAAAGAGAGAGAACCTTATGTCTAACTGCAGTATGGGAATTTTTGACTTGGAATTGGACAGAGTGAACACATAGCCCTAATATTCCATAAAGGAGTCAGATTCTAATCATCGTAAACATGAAAAATGCTGAAGAGTTGTGCCTAAAGTATAGTGCATTAACCACCGGTACTGGGGTAAAAGCAAGATGAATATATTGAAACAGAACAGAACATGAAAGGAAAAACTACTTAGTTGGATAAGGAGAGGGTACCTTTTTGTCTATCAATTTCGGCATATCTTCAGTTCTGTTTTCATTATGAAAGTAGAAAATGTCATGTAACTGAAATAGTCCTTAAGAACAAAAGCCTAAAGGTTCATTTTTCAAGTTTTTACACTTCCACTAGGAAATTTAGTAATCATTTCTGCTACCAGATACTAAAAACAAAAGAGATATTTTAGTGGTACATTAACCAAGTGAACTGGAAACGAAAACATACTCTTCCTTTGTATCATTTTTCTTGGTTGTGACTCTTGCAACAGTTTCGAAAACTGCCTACAAAGTCAAAATGCCAGAATAATCATAGTGTATAAGCACAAAATGAGTTCAAATAGACTAAAAAAAAAAGGAACTAAATTGAAGCATAGATGCTTCAACTGGCAACTTCTCTTAAGATTTAGGAGCTACAATATTCACACTCATGAGCCATATAAATGCAATTATTAGGATTTTTTGAATCCAAAAGTTAGATGCAAAAAACCAGAATTAGCAACCATTTCAAGCATTAAGCCTGCATTGCCTTTTTATGCAGGTATGAACCTGAACAAAAATGAGCTAGGTGGCAATCTTCAGTAGTTAATGTAATCTTTTTTAACATATGTGCTCTAACTTTCTCTAAAACACTCAAGAAATGACCATTGTAAAACAATCTGATACTGAATCTAACTTCTGTATCTTCCATACATTTTTTTTACTGTTGCATTTAGTATACAATTAGGGATATGGTCTGTGACAGAGCGCAAGGGCGTAGTAGGATTCATGCAACCGACCCTATTTAGTGGGAATAAGGCTTGGTTTTTTTGTTTGTTTGTTTGCACTTAGTATACAATTGCAGAACTGCAATATTTGTGCAAATGGAAATTAGTTTCTATAAAATCAAAGAAAAAAGGTATTGCAACCAAAGAGCTGTTAACTCAGTAGGAATAGTTAAACAGAAGATTCATCCAATACAGAATGCTGCTTGGTTTCTATCAGATGCAGCCTTATTTTCCAAAGTCTATTATTCTTTTCAAACAAAAAGCAGCACCACCAAATGTTACACTGCTTGCTCCTCTAAATACCTGCCTTCTAAAGCAGGAGACATCTGGTAACGAAAATATATAAATCTTGCCACAAGTTTAACTTAAGGACCTGTTCTCTGTTGCTTCACCTTTGTATAAACTGATTATGAAGAAGTGGGTATTAAACCTGTTGAAAATTTTGAAAGCATGTTTTCAATGAAAAACTTATAGAAAGCTAAAAGTTGTAGCGTAAAAGGATCCCCAAGCTGCTTCTAAAAAGCAGTTTTTTAAAGCTTAAAACAAGCTAAAAGCAGAAGTCAAAATCAAATTAGAAACCTCAAGACAGTTTTTACCTCAAAGGAAAAAAAAAAAGAAAATCAATTAATTATAAAAAAAAACTGAGAAAAAGTCTTAAATCATTTATGTTCTCAAGTAAAACACCACAAAAAAAATAAATAATAAAACAAATCTATATCCAAGAAACAGCATATAAAATGTCTCAATCCCCAAATAGAGCATATTTTCAGACTCCTGCATATACACTATAAACCTTACAGCTTCACATCTAATCACTACGCGCATCCATTTCTAGAACGCTCTTAAATCAAACATTTAAGATCAGCAATTCACAATAAATTGCACCGAACAACAAGCCATCCAAGTAATAAAACTCCAACAGTATTGGAGAATCAAACTACGTACCTGCTTTTCCGCCACGCTGTTGTTGAAGCTCCCATAATCAATTTCTATAATAACAATGACAACAAAAATAAATAACCAAAACAGCCAAAAAAAAAATTCGAAAAAACACAACTTATACAACATACATTATCAAGCATTACTTGCCAACGGAAAACCTTTTCTACACGAATTTATCAAAAATTACAATAAAAATTAATGTGAGTAGAGATTCCGCTTAACTAACCATCGGATTGTTCATTAGTATCATTAAACTCCTTTTCCAAAGCTCTATTTACGCATCATGTCAGCGATGCATCCTCCTTGGGCTTCGACCGGCGAAGAAGAGTCTGTTTCGACGGGCGTGGCATTGCGGGAGTTGTCTTCCCATCGGGCATCGCCGAGAGTTAGATAGCCGGCGAAGGAGAAGCAGAGAATGAATAGAGAGAGAATTTTTGGATTTTGATCATGCATTTTTTTGGAATTTTCTAGAGAGGAAATGAGCGAAGAGAGAGAAGGGGAATGGGTTTTGAAGAGAGCTACAGGGAAAACCAGAAAAGGGCCCGGGTGGGGGGATGTGGAGTGAAATTACGGGAAGGACCTTGAGATACGGGGATTGGGTAATGAATCGGTGCCAGGTGGCGAGGAGTGAAATGGAAGAAAAGGAGGAATGTTGGGGTGCGAGTTTGAGAGAGTGATTATGACGCGCTGTCTAACTGATAGTTTAATGAATGATCAGGTGGATAATGGGGGGATGCGCAGGTCAAATGAAGTCAGAATAGGGTCAAAATTGCTTTTTAAGGTCAATCAAATATTGCAATTCAATTTTCTTTTATTATTATTATGTACAAAGTGAGAGATTTGGTGTAATTTTTTTTTTCTTTTTTTAAAAAATAACTACCTTCCATATTATGTTTTTTTTCTTTACAAACTATAAATATTTTGGAGTAATTTTTGTTTTTTCCACTAATAAAATCAAATAACTACATTTTAACATTTTTTTCCCTTTCAAATCGTTACTTATTGTCTAACTAAAAATAATTTCTAAAACTTTTATTTTTTTGAGTCAGTTTAATTTTATCATAGTGCACACACTTAGGGTGTGCCTATATCTGTAGTTATTATTTACTTTTGAAATGAATTTTAATAGGCAACTCTCATCAATTTTTACTTTTTGAAGAAAGAAGTACTAATATATTTTAGGCATATTTTTTCCAAATTATAAACTATTAAAATATTAGGCATATTTCACCTTCTTATTTTGAGTGGTTTATGTTGTAAATTTAGAGATTTATATGGACAAAAAAAAAATCACAATATTTTTCCATTAGAGTTCTTTCGAGTCTCAGGATCTAAAATACTACTAAAATTGAGAAAAATTAATCTAAAACTCGATCATTACAAGGAAAAAAAATAAAAGGGGCTATGAAGTGGAACTGAAAATTTGAAAACTTTTTAGATCCTTGAAGGCCCAAAGGGCCATCTGGAGTCTGGACTTTATTGGACATTTTAATTCATTGATCAGTGGATCCATCTTAGTGAGTATTGAAAATGATTCCCCCGTATATTTCAAAAATAGTTAGGTACATCTGATTTTTAATTATATTTATAAATTTTGTGATTCGGATTAAATTTTATAAAATTTTACTTACATTAGTTGATGTTATAGATTTCATACAATTGCATTTGGATCGATAGATTTACAGTTGGATTTGAAATCTATCCATGTTTTGGAGTAATTTTTAGAGATAAAATCAATAAATTTTAAATTTATCCGAATTAGAAAGTGTAGGAGGAAGTATTACAAATAACTTGTAATTTGGGTGAATCTTAAAATTCATCTATTTTAAATTTATAAATCTTTCCAAAAAAAAAGAAGATGAATTGCCAAATCAAACTATTAATTCAAACACAATATAAAATTTAATTCATATTACAAAATCTATAAATAAAGTCAAAAACTCAATCTATTTAAATATTTCTCTTTTAATAAATTTAGAAGGCAATGTGTATACTGTGATCCTGTAGAACTACAGGATCTTCTGTCTTAATTCTTTTGAAACTCTTAACCGGAAACAAATTAAGATTAGCGAGACGACTATTGCATTTCTTTATCTAAGGTTAACATGCTTTTTGTTGAAAATGTATTTCGTCAAAGTTAAACTAATGGGTAAAATATGCAACTTTACTTTAGAGCTTTTGAGAGAAATTGTAGATAAATAAATCTAATTAGATTATAGAGTCTTATCACTTTTTTCTTTTCCTTTCCGTCGACTGAACAGACACCCATATTGGCAAAGTAACGTTAGGACATGTGACATGTTGTCGTATTGTTCGGGTTCTTTGGGTTCTTCAAGGCATGGGAAAGGTCAATTTTTTTTTATTTTTGGCCATGACGTAAAAGAATTTTTAAAAAAATAAAATGAATAAGAAAAAAGGTTTTCAATAGGAGAAGTTAGTATTTTGGTTATGAAAAACAAATTGAAACTTAAAAAGTGGTAAACAATAAAAGAAGACCATGTTGTGTCAATAAAATAAAATAAAATAAAATAAAATAAAAGAAGACCATGTACTTTACTTAACTTTCCCGCATCACCGATGGCATACCTAAGAATGTAAGAATTGTAGCGAAATTAACAAAGTTTTAATTATATTTTTATAAAAAATTATATTTTTCCATCTGATAATATATATAAATTCATAAAATTGTCCCATTATTATATGATTGCATAAATCTTGTTCCGTCAAAATTTATAAAATTATAAATAATTCTATATAACATGACTACTTATAAAAGTCTTATCTCTCAAATTCTAATTCGTGCATATAAGAGTAAAATTCATAGTTTGATTTAATCGAACAAATTAACTGAACTAAATTAATTTAGTTTTTGATATTCGAATAATCGGTGTTCAAATAAACCAAATAAGAAAATTGATTATATAGTTCGAATTTGGTGATTAAAAATTAATAATCAAATTTTTAATTTTTTTAGTAACCAATTTCACATTTCCATTCACTAAACATTTTGATATTATTTTTTCATTATTATTTTTTAGTTTTATAAGGTTTGTATTTAATTTTATAGTTGATTTTTCAATTAGCCGATGAATTTCGATAAATTGAAATTGAAAGCATGAAATGATTTGATTAACCACCTGATCGCGTAAATATTTAATTTAATTTTCTTACACCGAAAACTTAAAAAATAAAACTTTTTAAGTGAATAACACTAAATATATGCCTACATATACACCTTTACATCAAACATCTTCAATTCATTTCCACACCAAATTTCCCAAACAAAAGAACGTCAGATGTACTCTTCAGTTTTCATACCAAAAAAAGACTCTCAAAGTAGTAGCAAATTAAACTCGAGAAACACAAGACCGACCCCATAAATCACTTCAACTTCCTCATCACCTCATATAGTATATTAATTTGTAGCCAGATTAATCCCCACCCACCTTCTAATTAAAACCTTTCCAAACAGTTACTAACAAAGTCATGGCTGTAAGCAACAACATCACAGCGTTCCTCAACTTCCTCGCACTTATGTGCTCCATTCCGATCATATCCTCCGGAATATGGCTGGCTTCGAAGCAAGACAACGAGTGCATCCACTGGCTCCGTTGGCCGGTCGTTTTCTTAGGAATGGCAGTTCTATTGGTTTCGTTAACCGGCTTCGTCGGCGCTTACTGGAAAAAAGAAGGGCTTCTTGGGGTTTACCTCGTATGCATGGCCATCCTCATAGTACTTCTCTTGGTTTTCCTCGTACTGGCGTTTGTTGTTTCGCGCCCCAGCGGCGCGTATTCTGTCCCCGGAAGGGTTTCTAAGGAGTGATAGGCTTGGAGGGTTCTCTTCTTGGCTGAGGGATCATATTACGAACGCTGATAACTGGGGGAAGATAAGGGCTTGTTTGGCTAATTCCGGGAGTTGTGCTAGGCTTAATCAGGAGTATATGACTGCTGACCAGTTCTTTAATGGTCATCTCTCTCCTATTCAGGTCATTTTTTATTTATTTATTTTTTTGCCTTTTTTTATAATTTATCTTTCCTCTAACTTGTGTTTCGAACTGATGATCAATTTATGGTAAAAAAAAAAAAAAACCGTTTTATCACTAAATTTCCTACCCAGAAATAGCAATTTTATGAGTCATGTATTGTTTTTTTTCCCCTTTTTGGAAAATATTGCTAAGATTTTATATTTATTTTTTCTATACTCTAATAATCTCAAAATCTCATATATCTATTAGATTTTCTAGGCTATTCTTTTCTCCAATTCCTTTTCTCTATTTTCCATTCTTTTTATTTGAAGAGAAAAAAAATTAGAAAAACCATTAATTTCGAAATTAGAATGAAATTTAAAAGTATTACTATTTTATTTTTTTCAATGGCATAAGAAAAAGTTAAAAGAGCCTGGTGCTTATTATTATTATTATTATTTAATTCTAAGAACTTTACATTATTGGAATCCTAGTCGGCGTGGTTTGTACGAGTGTGGATTGGACAGGAGAACATGAGCGAAGTTTTTCTTCATTGGAGATGTCTAGAAAATTTTATACTCCACAGTGCTCGCATTAACGTTTAACAGCTGCACTTGCAATCATATTATACAAGAAAAAGGAAATATTGTTGGACCTACCATTAAACTTTGTTCAAACAATAGTCAACTTGTTTGATAATTGCATGACATAATCCAAATCTATTTAGTGCGTCATTAATCATACATTTATGTGAGTTTGAAAATGCTTTGATATTAAATGGGGTGGACCACTTTTAATACAAGGTGAAAAGTCGTTGTTGCTTTATAATTATATTATCTTAGAGTTCAAAATTGTTATTTAAGTATTTACACCTTGTTTATTTAAAAATAAATAAATGTATTTTCAATCGTTACTCCATAGATTACATAGACGATATTAGATCTATCAATACACTTTTAATAAATATATATGTTACACCATCTAAATATTTATTTATTTATCTCATCACAAATAAATAAATAAATATTAGATGAGATAGATATATATCTTACCGTCTTATCACGGATAAATATTAGATGAGAGGATTGACTCAGTATAATCATTATCAAGTGGGATGGGGTCCAAGACTTGCATGCATTCTTTTGATTGAACCACGTTGGTATGAAAATCAGAAAATTGAAGTTTGACATAATAACAAGCTTTGACGTGACTTCAATTACTACTGATTATTACTTCTCTTATTTCACGATGATGCAGTCAGGGTGTTGTAAGCCTCCAACTCTTTGTGGATACCAATTCGTAAACCCGGTAATGTGGGTCAACCCGGCAAACCCAGTGGCGGATGCTGATTGCTCCATCTGGAATAATGACCAACACTAGCCAACTTTGCTATTATTGTGATTCTTGCAAAGCTGGTTTATTGGGTAATCTACGAAGAGAATGGAGAAGTGCTAATATTATTCTCATAATTACTGTTGTGGTTTTAATTTGGATTTACCTTATAGCCTGCAGTGCTTATAGAAATGCCCAAACTGAAAAATTATTCAAATAGGGATGGGCAAAGAAAAGTAATAGTATTTGCTAAATGGTCATTAAATTAACTATATATTTTCTCCACCTTTTTGGGACTAATGAATTTGGTCTCTTTGTAACTTTACTTTAATGTGTGTGTGTGTTTTTTTTTTTTGAGGGGGTCTTCTTATTGCAGCTTTCTTTATGAATTGAGGGGTACAGCTGTATATATTCTTTTATACTATTAGATCAAGATCTTATGGACTAGTAGCTAGTAAGACTGGTGGGTTGAATTTTGATTCCTTGCTTTTGTTTGTTCCACAATTTTTGAAGAAAAAGAATGGGAATCGAATCCAAAGAACAACCTATTTAATTTAATTGCTGCTTTTGTTGTTCCTTTGTTTTGTCTTTCGTATCATATTCATTTGTTAGCGAGTTAGTTAGAGAATGCATATTGGGTTCGAATATTTTGATAGGTCTAATTCTTATAAAATTACAGGAAAATGATATTCACTTTTATTTTTTCTGATTAAATGACAAAATTGCCCATTGAAATTTGACCACAACCAAAAAAATAAAAAATAAATTCATTTAGATCAGTTCATAGATTATTCAAAATACCGTGTTTCTTACTTTCTTTATTTCAAAATAACCATCACTTTTAATTGATGCACACAAATTAAAAAAATTATTAAATTACATAAATTTTACAAAAAAAATAATTTAAAATGATTAATTACCTGTTTACATTAATATCTAACTACGAAATTCTTCTTTTATTAATAAGTAAAAATTAAAAATTATTAAAATGTTTAGTACTTCTTTATTTTTTTAAAATAATAAATAATTTGACAGAAGACGATAGTAATGTTGATCAACTAACAAAGATTTTTTATTTCATTTATAGACTCTATAATGTGGATTAAACTTTAGAGAATCTATGACATCAGTTAATGTAAGAAAGATTTTTTAAAATTTAATCCTGACTACATGGTCTACAAGTAAGATAAAAAATCGAGTATTTTCCATATGATTCTTATTCCTTTTCCAAGAAGCATGTTTGACAAAGTTTCACGCGAAATTTGAACACTACACACACTTCTTGCCGTGGTGTTTGGGAAAATTGAATCCGTACACAAAATTCATGGACAAAGCCACCGACCTTGCCCACTTGGTTCGGGTGGTTGCAAATATTTATTCATTACATCTTCATTTCTATCTGAGCTATGAAATGGAACAATGACCAATGTGTTCAAAATTCAAATAAGTCCGCATTGGTAGTTCCCTATCAAACCATCCTTCCCCAACCCCATGGCCCTAAATAGAACAATAATGCAATTGACCCCTTAACGAGTAATCAAGCTTAAGAATTCAGAAATTGGGTTCCCAAGCAAATCTTTATTTATTTTTTTCCCCCACAAATGTAGTTTACATAAATACTCGCAAGAAAAACCGTGTAAATATATTTAACTTATAAAATAAAATAATGTTAGTAAAATTATGATGATGACGTACAATTTTTAATAATTAAATCAAATAAACTAAATAAAATTAACAATATTTGTAATAAATATAGATATTATAAATTTTTACACTATTTAGTTTTTATTTATATAAATAATATAATTAATAATTGATTTCATGATATCTACTATTGTTGATATAAGTAAGTAAACTAAAAGTTGCATATGATTTATCCATATGTGTTAAATAGAAATGAGTTTTTCTTATCATTTTTGAATTAAATGCTCGGATTGGATGATTAATTAAAAATTGTTAAATTATTTAATTGATTAATAAGTTTGTTACCTCATATAATTAGTATAATCATCTAATCTTACTGAATGATTTTGGCCAAAATTTAAGTTTTGTAATTTTTTTGTTCTAAAAGCTTATACATTTTTTTATTCATTTTAGTGAATTGTGGTACTTTTATAAAATGTGATTATTGAACTTAAAATTTATAAGCTAAGTTGACATTATCATACTTTTTCTTATTATTTTTGTTAATCAATGATTATTTAGCAGTTATAATGATAAAATACTCAAATAATGTGTATCGATCAATTTTTCTTATTTAAAGATTACTTGATAATATGAAGATAAATTCAAAAGTATCGAGTTAGTAATGTACTTTATTGTAGTAATTTTTTACTACGTAAAGGAAGATGAATATTAAAATTTTAATTTTTTAATATAATAATTTAAAAACATGTGCTACACAAGGAAAGATAAACAAAAATATCTATATACATGTATACCATTTTATTTTAACAGTGTACATCTGTGAGTAATTTTTATAAAAATAATTTTAGTGAAATAATAATGATGGCATAAAACTTTTAGTAATTAAATTAAATAAAAATAAGTAACAATATCAAAAAAATTTACAATAATGCCAGAAATTAAAAGAAAGAACATGATTGGGGACCATTACTATTAAATTTTATTATAATCTTTATGTTTCTTTCCTTTAAATAATTATTAAAATTATTTTAAAAGGTAATTATGTTTTGAAAATTAGATATGTGTATGATAGTAATAATTTAGAAATAAATGAACTTAATAGTGCATACATAAATAGTCAAAAAAAAAAAGATATCAAAACCTATAGTTTGTTAGCGATCGACAGGAAAAAAGAAAAGAAAAGAAAAACTAAAAATAATGTTACCTACAATATTTTTCTATAACTTCTAACAAAGTATGGCAGTTTGCTTTAGTATTTTATTTACTATAAACAATATTCAACCTGTGATATTTACGTTATTATTTTATTCATAGAATAGTCTTTTAAAAATTATATAGTTTCTCAAAATAATTTGTGAATATCACACAATAAAAAGAAAGTTGGAGTTATTTTCTAGATCAACAAATTAAAATGACACTTATAGCAATCTTTTTAAAAACATACTTGTAAATGGAGAACACAAACTATTAAAGTTACTTTTAAATGTAATATAATTGCATCGTCATTTAAAAATGACGTTAAAAGTATGTAAAGAATAATGATTTTAAAACTTTGTTATCTTTTGGTACTTGAAAATAGAGAAGACAAACTATTGAAGTTACTTTTAAATGTAATATAATTACATCATCATTTAAAAATGACATTGAAAGCATCTAAAAATAATGATTTTAAAACTTTGTTACCTTTTTGCAATATAGTATATTATTAAGTTTTTGATAAAATTATTCCTTCTTGATTGTAATATGATTTTAAGGATGATATTACTGAAACATAATTAGATTTCTATGTTCGTATTTAATAAAAGTTATTTGTGATAACCCTTAACATATTATAAGTTTAAAGATTTTCAAATTTAGAAATATATATGTTTACATGTTATTATAAATAACATCATTTTAACTTGCTATTTAATATTCGTAATTATAAGAGATATATGTCATTGCACAAATTAACCATTTTGAATAAGTAAAAGTAGATAAAGAAAAGATTTAGGTGAGTAATTTGAATTTGCATAGTTAATTAGTTAAATTATTTAATAATTATAAGAGGTATATATGCACAAATTAACTATTTTGATTAAATAAAAGTAGTTAAAGAAAAGATTTAAGTGAGTAATTTAATTTGCATAGTTAATTAATTAAATCATTTTTCTTTTACCCCCATTATTTACCAAGATTTGTTATATCTTCACCCTGCCACTTGTCATCCTCTAGTTATTTCTCACAAACACCCCTTTTGCTTTAATATATATATGTAAATTATTCATAGTTAGGCTAAATATCTTCTTACTTTTATGAAAGTTCTCTTATTTAAATATGTATATCCAAAATTAATTTATTAACCATTATATATAAATAAAAATTTTGAATAATTAATAAATATCTTAACTTATAGTTAATAATTGATGTGTATATGAGAATTTATAATACGTGTTTAATTTTTATAACATTTTTTAAAAAAAATATTTAATTATAAGAAGTGTGCATAATTGAAAGTTTAAAAAAAAAAATAAACGTAGCTCTATTTGAATTTCATTGTTAATTAATTAAGTAGTTCATTTTTTAGCTTTATTATTTGTCATGTAAATTCTTTTTCCTAATAAAAAACTATTTGAAGATAAAATTAAAATTTTAATATTTCAAATTATACTTATTTTTTTTACTTAGTAACTAAAAATGACTAATAAATAATGCCACTTGCAGTAGTTTTTCAGTAAGCATCCACTTTGTTATTACTCTTTATATATATATATTGTAATAGGGGTTTACATCTTAACCTGTCGACACAAAAAATTTGATGAAACGAGCTATTTCAAACCGTAAAAATAGAATACACAAACTGATTAATAAAATCGGATCAGGCAGCGGGTTAGGTATTACTCTTACTATGTTAGCTAGCGGGTCAAAAAATTTGTTACTTGGCAGGTGCCCGACCTGATCCACAAACTTTGTAATTTTGCATATTATGACCTAATATTAATGAATTTTTTTCTTTTCCCCTGTATATGTGTAATTAATAGTCATTTTTTAAAAATGTGTTGATATTAAAAAAATACAATATTAAACCAGATCGAGTACCCAATCATCCAACCTCTTTGACCAACTATCATATACATATGAACTGAGTACTGGGTCACTTTTTTCTCAACCTGATATAATCGGGTTAGGTCAAATAATTAACATTGAATAATTAATTATTAATAAATATAAAGTTTCAAAAAGATGCAACTATGAAATTGATCTAAACACCTTTTTTTTTTTAATCTTTTTGTGATATAATAAATTATTGTTCTTTTTTATAATTACTAATTAAATGTAATCATGTTATGTAAATTAATTTACTAACAATGATATATAGATTCAAATTTTGCATAATTAATAAATATTTATTTTATCAACTTATAATTAATACTTGATACTTATATTATGATTTATAATGCACGTTTAATTTGACAGATATTATATTTTTGGAAATAAAAATTGTGCATAAATTGAGATTTTAAAAAATAAGGATAGTTAAATATAAGATTAGGTAACTATTTAAGTAATTTATCTTTTATCTCTATTATTTACCAAATAATTTTTTTTATCTAATGTGCCACATGTCAGCTTGTTATAGCTCCTCACTAAAAGAAGTTTTACCATAACATATATATAGATATTATTCAGGGTAATTATAACACTTTTGAAGGCTTGTACAAAGCATGTGGCACAGTTTTGGGACTATAAAATTTTCTACTAAGGATTTTCTGTCCCGTATTTTGTGTCATTTTCAGTCACACCACTTAATAAATCGTCGAAATTATTCCACTAAAATATCTTCACAGAATCTTGATGATTCATTAAACGGTGTAATAAGAAGTGACATGAGTCGAAATTATTCCACTAAAATTATTTTACAGAATCTTGAAGATTCATTAAATGGTGTAATAAGAAGTGACGTAAGACAGAAGATCCTGTGCCAAAATTTTCTTAATGAGAAAGTCATTCATTTCGGATATGTGTCAGTGTACCACATTCATAAAAAAATGGGTCATTTTCACTTTTAATAAACAGTAATTTCTAAACACAAACAGCTACTAACAAGGTTTTATGTACGTACATAATTATCTGCACATACTTTTTCACAGAAGAAACTAGGGTATACATCTTCTCTGTGTATGCACAATCGAAATGTCTCCCTATGACAATAATATCTTCGCGGGGTTGAATTATTGGAAAGCTCATTCGTAGAAGAAAAAGAATGAGCTGAATCAAGAATTACCTTTTTATATGTCAGATATCGCCAGCTGCCTTTCAAGCTGTAGCTAGCTTTCTTGAGTACACGACATACATGGGATCAGAACGTCCGGGGTTTGGAGATATATCCACAGCCTAAAGCAAAATTCCACAAAAAGATGAGAACTAAGAATAGACGAGTTATTCTCCTGAATCTGACAAAATACTAAATTTAGAATGTTAAAGAATATAAGATTCTATTTCAAAACACCAATTGCCAATGAGTACAGTGGCTTATGAACTTTATTTAATTAGTTCAGGATTTTGTATACTAACCAATGTGGGATATTTTGTCCTTTAACACCCCTTCTCACGTGGGTTAGATGTGAATTAGAACCTGTTACGTACGTGAGAAAGCCCGTTTACTCACTAGATAGAAACCAAGGCACGTGTGGATGTAAGAAAAACTGAGACTAGCTCTAATACCATGTTAAAAAACATGGACTTCCATCTCCAAACCAATTGGCAATGACTGTAGTAGGTTATGAACTTTATTAATTAGTTCAGAATCTTGTGACTAACATTTTGTCTCTTTGACATGGAAAAAACGATAATCATCACCAACGATCTTCATTTCGAATAAACTGTGAAAAGAGGCATAGACATGGAGAATATGGAATCTTATAACTTAGTATTTGGTATTTGGATGGCCTAGAAATTCAGTGAATGAATGATACTTAATAAATCCTGTTTCAGATTAAGTTATGATGATGACACCCATTATTAACTTGTTTCTCTACAAGCTAAAATGGCACAATTACTTCATACTTTTTGTTAAAAGAAGCTTCAAGGCAGGCTAAAAGGTTTTAGATGTATTGAATTTAGAACCTGAGGTGGTTCAAATCCTCCAGCATAATGGAAGTAGGATCCGACAATCATAACATGATCAGCATCCCCAGTTGATGTCCAAATAGAGATTGCTTTTGTCCAGAAACAGCGGTTGGAAAAGCTGTTACACAAGCAGAATTCAAGAAATTAAGATCCATGTGCAGAAGATGGTAAGAATGGAGCCAATTTTCAGATTGTATCTAACAAAATAGTTTAGCTTTAGCGAGGTAACATGGACCTCACAACTTGGATCTAACACTGCAAAGATTGGATTGCCTAGATAGTCAAAAGTTAAAACATATCAAAATCTAGTAGTAATAAACATACGTTTAATTTGAGCCATCCTCACCTCATTATAGCAAGTCCACCTGGTTTAAGGATGCGAGACATCATCTCCTTGAAAACCTCAATAGGCTTGGTGAGGTAGTCAACACTAACCTGCAAGATATAAAATACAGAGAGTACTTTCACAACAGCAAGCTAAAAATGACCAGGCTCTTACTTAGTATGGGTAAACCTTATAGACTCGTACATTATGAACATAAAATTATACGGGATCGAAATCTATTGGTTAGGGTGTTCAGCATGCAAGTGCTTAGTTCATTCTGAAGAGTTATTAAACAAGCTTAGTCAGAAGTGAAGTCATGCATGAGAGAAAATATGCAAAAGCAACCCGTAGAGACATGCATGCGAGCACAGACATGGCGTGCACATGCGCACGCACACAGAGATAAACCAAAAAGTGACAGAACATTAAACTGATGATACTAGCTTAGTATACAATGAGTTTTAATTTTTAATTATAAACAGAAAAATGAGAAGTTTATCTCTATTTCTCATCTACAAAATTCAGCATAAAGATAAAAAAACTTGAGTGGTGAAAGTTGAATGTCCAAATAATCAAGGTTGTAATACTGCTAATCCAGATGGAGAAGAGACAGATATGCACATAAGATGTTACAAATTAATATAACAGGGAACCTGCAAGAATGTTTGGAAAAACAATTTAGAGCGTCTGGCTCTTAGTGATGGCCAAGATAAAGAACTTGGAACATGGAAGAAAGTACGTACCACGTTTGTGATAACATCGAATGAATTGTCTTCAAATGGAAGTTTTGGGTTAACATTCAAGTCTTGCACAATATACTCTGTCAAAACCTACAGTGAAATAAGTCAAAATCGCAACTTCTTCCTCTCATCAGAGGGTAGAGAGCCGTAAGACAACATTTAATTTACATATCTCAGCAATGAGAAAATCATAACTGAATTTTGCACTGTCTGTCACGTCATATCCACTCTCTGAAAGCCATACCTCAAGGGGCAGAATGCTCTCTCTCCCAGAAGAATAACCAAGTGAAACGAGGTGAATGGATATGAAAAGAAGTTAAAGTCATATGTTAACATCATTCTAACTAGTAGACCATCCCTTTGAACACAGTGAAACAACTGGGCCAAACTGAAGTTTTGCTAACAAATTAATAACGAACTCACAGGATTCCGCTTTAGCTCTCCCTCATTCATACCCATCCCTACGATGCGGTCTTGTTTATACCCTTTAGGGTAATGGCTGACCTACATAAAATATAAGATCCAGAGTTATGCCCAGCAATCAAGCTCAACAAAATCAGTCTAGGATGGTAAGAATTGTCTCACCCAGCTGCTACACATGTCCAGGACGGCTACTCCAGTAGTATTACTAGGAGGCAAAGCTTCAGAGTAGTATTTAGTAAGTTCAGCAATAGCTGGGTCATCTATATGTGTCACAAAGCGTGGCGTTTCATAGAAATCTGAATCTGATGACCTGAAAATTTCAATTTAATACAGAAGTATGAGTAAAAACGTTGTCCAAAACATGCAGTCATGGCATCATTCTGAACCACATCCTTAAATAAGCTTACATCAGGATTTATAGCTGCTAGAGAGTCAATCATGCTCATTTAGAACTGCTTTTCCCTTAGTTTGTTTGCTATTGTTTTCAGACATTATCAACCAAAATCAGGCATGTTTTAAAGGTCATTTGGGCTGAGAATTAACTATAACACAATAGCCTCAAAGCAAATAAAAGAAGTTGTAAAGAATTTACTCATCAAAGCGCTGAAAGTCCTCTTCTTTAAAGGGAAATTGCTCTGGCCAATCCACATTCTTTAGTACCTAAATGTTGAAAGCAAGGAGAGAAAACATGCTTCAGATTTTTTTTATTTATTTTATTTATTTCTTTATTTATTTTTAAACAAAAGAGTGAATTGATCGGTCTGCAAAGGGAAACATAAAGTTCTGGCTCTAGAGGCATATTTCATACCAAAATGTTGTCTAACATAATAAGCACATAACTTAACAGGATATATATATATATGAGGAATCCTTAATGATTCTGCTTGTATGACTACTCAAACGCTAAGCTTAGCATCAAATCCTTGATAGATAAGAATGCCTTCCCAAAACTTCTCTAATAAGTTATCAGAAAGGTGTGTTGATGGATAAGATCCTTTTTCTTTCTGATTATGTTGTTTTAAAGTGACTGCAAAAGCAGAATGAAAATACGACAGGAATGGGCATTCACGCAGCACACAGTAATGCTTTTCCTTGTAGACATCTGATCGATGGAATACTACAAGAAGTTCTGCAAATAGATACATATCTTACAAATATTGGTCATCAACCAGGTAACTGTATCCTAGCTTCTGAAACTCGAAGAATCGCAAGTCTTTCTAAGTTGCTTCTTTTGTGGAAACAATTCTATTGTATTAAGCATTAAAACAATATGCAACATAGGATGTTAGATATGGAAGCACAAACCTAGGATTTCTAAGTAACCATCTCCACTGGAGAAATTTTCACCCTCCTACTATATGGGGCCTGGTTTCAACTTTAAATTCCAGTCCACCTCGCGTCTGCTACTAAGAGCGGAGTTGCTTGGTATATAAATTCAATCTCAAATCAAGAGGCATTAGAAAACTTACAGTTTAGGGTATTTTAAACTACATTAAGTACTTATAACCATTTCTCTGAAGCTATAAACATCTAACAAATTTCTTAAACCCAATACAAAATAGTTTGGCCTAACACTAAACTTCCCAGTTACAGTTTAGCATAATTAAACAATGCAAGCTATCCCAAACAAAAGCCAACCACAGACGAGACAACTACGAAAAACAATCTGAACAACCAGAAAGAACAAAACTTTCTCAAATTCAAATCGAACCCTTTTGCCTCAAAGTTCAAGAGAGCCTCCACAAATCAAATTTTTGAAAAAAAAAAATATATATATATATATACCAAAATGGCCAACAATTCAATCAAGAAATAAACATAATTCGACATTTAAATGCAACCCTTCTCCAACATGTAAAAAATTCAAGAATGAGTCTTTTTACCTCCTCAATGACACCTTTTTGCCTAGCAGAAGCTAAGAGGATCAAAGCTTTATTGCCAAGATTTCCAGCCATACTCATCATCCACTGTGACCAAAATGACACTCCTATTCCCAAAACTACCCTCCTCTGTAATCTACTTCTGTAGCTAATTTTTCTTCCTCTTCTATCACTTCTTAAAAGTTGAGGAACACAACTGGCTTGAAAAGAGTAAGCAGCAGCCAAATTTGGTATTCTGTGTTGTAATTTGATGCCAAAATTATTAGCCATTTTTTGCTTTTCTTTTGCCACTCTAACGAAATCAGCCACTCGTATAGTGTTATGGGCCTAAGATTGTTATTCGTTATGGTAAATTGATGGGCCTCTTTTTGTACTTTGCTCGGTTGAAGGACTCTATTCTTGGTTTTGTGACGAATGTTTGCTTTACGTGGTTATTTTCTCTCTGTGTGGTCCGCATTTATTATCTTTTGCTCTTTTTTTCCTTTAAAAGAAATTAAAAAATTATTATTCTAATCAATAAACTCGACACGCTTAAAAATGTTAAAGAAGATTTTTAAAGTTGATTTCACAACCTCTTTTAATGTTTAGAGATTTATTCGTTTAAATTTTTGTATAATTTATATCGTACTGTTTAATTATACCATAATAATAATAATAATATATTGAACTATTGAATTCATGACAATGATATGTTATTTAAAAAAAGAAAAAAAACTAATAATATAACGTGTCCAACATTTTATCCCAATTAAACTAAAAAGTCCATATTATAAGCAACTAACATAGTACTACTACATTAAAATGCTTGCAAGCTTGCACCAACTAAAAACTACAGTAAAATGCAAGTCAAGTGAGAATTAGGTTCTTTTGTACAGTTGCATAGTTAGAAAAATTCCTATATCAATCAAAGTTAACACATTTATAATATATAAAATTTATGATTCACATATAAATGATTCTTAAAAATTTTATATTTTGTGTATGCATGGATTTCAAACTAGACAAGAATTTATTCACCATCTTATGGTGATTACTTGCAAAGCATAAAGTCTTATCATATACAACGAAAATAATTCTCTTCTTCTGGAAGGTAGTTTAAAAAAGAAAAAAGAAGTAAAGAACATAAGAAACTAGTTGACAAACAATTAATGTTTTCGAATAGCAAGTTTTACATCAAACTGGTCAATATCATTAGGAGGAGAAGTAAGAGTTGCAGTGGCTGACTAAGATGGAATGTAACTGTAATAATTGATAATTGAATATCTGACTTGATAAATATAGAATTAATTTCTGATTTTGCCCAAGTTGATATTCGATGGTACACGGAAGAGTCACGTATTAGTATGCGTCCGTATAATGAGTAGTTTTTAGTTATTTATTTCGCAATATAATAAGTATGACAGTCGTTAATATGATTGTTAATATGATTTTTAATCATATCAATGACTGTTATATTTATATCACAAATATAAAATGTATAATAAAAAATATAATATTTATTTTATACTTCATTAAAAGTAATATTGTAAAATTACTTGATAAGACATCTTTTTATAGTAGAGGGGATATTTTCAGTTAAGGACAACCAACACGAATTTGTGGCATAAAAGAAAAAAAAAATACACCACTTAATTTGTTGCATCACCCTCTATGCTTATTTTGGATCTACAAATTAAAAAGACAGCAACTTTGTCGAACTCCAATCTGATGTTATGTTTTGTTTAAAATAAAATCTAGCAATTTTCTAGCTGTCATGCAAGTTTCACGAACCTAAATACTTCTCTATCATCAGCTTAACAAAATAAAATAAAAACAATTTCTCCCCTATGCGAAGCCGCATTAGGGCGGGCACTTGAAAACCCCCTTCTATCTCTTCAAATTTTGAAAAATTACAAATTAGTCTAATAATTTTTTTGATTTTTAAATTTTATCTCACATTTGCTCCCTTAATTTTTTTTTTAATTTTCTTTATATTCTTTAAAATTCTCTTTATCCTTTACATTACTAATAGAGAAATTAATTTTTTTTTACTATCATTCTATATAAAAATTGAAAAAAAATTGCTATAGGAATGTGAGAAAATTTGAGAGGTTGTGAATTAAATTTAAGAAAAAATTTTTACATTATTGATCATCTACACATATCAAAGTGGTTGTCGCTCCTTGTTCCTCATCTACTATTGTCCCAAACTCATAATCAATATATCATAAAAAAAATATCTCACTACCCAAGTTGATTTATTAGCTTAAATTGTGGTTAATTAAATGATTGTTTGAAGATTGGTTTAATCCTAAATTTGTTGCATTTACGTAAAGTAACAAAGTTGACTTCAAATTTGTATCATTTGGCTTGGTTATTGTAAGTTTATTTATTTATTTATTTTAAATGAAAACTTTGTGACTAATGTCCAATGTGCAGGTCTCCCAGGTCATTCGGGTCGAACAACTTTTGTTTGTTTCTTGCAAGCTTTGGTACCACTACCAGCATCATCATATTTGAGTGTATACAAAATCATTAATGGAACAAAAAAAAAAGTTCAACCTATAATTTAAAATTACAAAAATCGTACTTTAATAAGATTTATACGTGAATTGAATTTGACAAATTATTATAAATTTATATTTGGTAAATGATTTTCCATCACATTTTTATACTCGTTTTTAATTGCTGCCCATTTTCGCCAAAATTGTACGTTTGTACTTCTCAAACCTAATAATTGAGCGCAAGTACTACCGGTATAAAGCATCCAGCTAAATTTCAATGTCGTTTTCCGGTATCAATAATGTGAACCCAATTTGCGATTTCTGCAGAAAATGGATTGCAATTTACAAAAATTTTTATTCGGGTAAATTACAATGAATCCTTGTGTTTTAGGTAATGTTGACGTTAAAGTGAAATTATTAGATATAGCATTAAGTGATCGTTAAGTGACTAAAATTTTTTTTATTTAAAAGATCATTTTAATTATTTTAAACTTTTAATTAACGTTAGTTATATATTTTAAAATAAAACGCACCACCTCCTCCTTGTGGAGAGTGTTTTCTTGCAAGAATACTAGATTTAGGAGCACCTTTCACTATTTTGTGCAAAACTGTCAGATTTTTAACTTTCTATTCATGGAAAATATTCGAACCGATTTTTTATCCCGATAGATTCTGCAATCAAAATTAAATTTTATAAAATCTTACTTACATCAACATATGCATAATATTTAATACACATCACAAAATTTACAAATAAAATCAAAAATTAGATCTATCTAAATATTTGCCTTCTATTCATATTATCAAAATACTCAAACCTCAAGAGAATAGGAGAAAATTTTAAACGTTAAAGGGTGTTTCCTTGTAATTTACCTTTCTTACTCCCCTAAAATTTTCTATGACACGATTAAGTTAGGGAAAATTCCCGTTCATTGCCTTCAAACATCTTTCAGAATCTACAGCTCAGACAAGATAAGATAATTGCAATTTGCACAGAATCCAAGAATTTTTTATGCAGAAATTAACAACTAGTCTAGTCATACTATTTGATTGATTCTACAACTAATCACTCCAAAATACCAACTCTAATACTGTATTAGTATTATTAATAAAGAAATCAAAATTAAGAACTTATAAACAACTCTATAAATACCCCCTTCATCCATTCCAAATTTCCCTCCCCCTCCCCCTCCCTCCTCCTTACTCTTATTGCGTTCTTCAATCAATAAACAATCATCCATTTCTCCGCCCAAGTTATTCCTCCCTCAATCAAACACACACAAATACACCCATTTCCTCACACATTCACCCCCTTCTCTCACGCTTTTGTCCCAGAAAAATTTAACACAATAAAATCAAGAAAATAAATTAGTTCCAAAAAAAAAAAAAAAGAAATGGATCGGCCCAAATTTGTATTATCAGCCAGTGAGGCTGAATCGATGGCCCAATCATTAGGCCTCCCCTCCGTCCTCCACCTCCTCCCCGCCTTAGTTCAACCGGCCCAGAACCTTGCTCGTCCTCCCATCTCCAACTACCACGTTGGCGCCGTCGGCCTCGGTTCCGACGGCCGCGTTTTTGTAGGTGTCAATCTCGAGTTCCCGGGTCTTCCCTTACAGAAACCAATCTGTACACGCCGAGCAGTTTCTTCTCAACAACCTCGCCGTCCACTGCTGCCCCCGTCTACTTGCTCTTGCCGTATCCGCCGCCCCTTGTGGCCACTGCCGCCAGTTCTTTCAAGAACTCCGGCAACCTTCATCTCTCCAAATCCTCATCACCTCCGAGCACCCACATCAGAATCTTCCTTTTAAGCCCTTATCGGAATTCTTAAGCAACCCATTTGGTCCCTTTGATCTGTTGGATAAAGAATCTCCCCTCCTCCTTGAACCCCATAATAATAACTTATATTTAAAATCCCAAAAAAATCATGAAAATTTACGCAATGGGTATCCAAAAAAATCCGATCTTGATGAGGACTTGGAAAATTCAAGAAATGGGTTCTGCGAAGAATTGGGAAAAAATGAGGCCCTTCTGAGGAAAGAAGCATTGGAAGCTGCCAACAATTCGCACGCACCATATAGCGGGTGCCCATCAGGGGTGGCAGTGATGGATTGTGAAGGGAAATGTATACAGGGGATCATATGTTGAATCTGCTGCTTATAACCCGAGTTTAGGCCCGGTTCAGGCTGCATTGGCGGCGTATATAGCCGGTGGAGGTGGTGGATATGAGAAGATTGTAGCGGCAGCTCTGGTGGAGAAGGAAGGTGCTGAAGTTAGTCAGGAGGATACTGCCAGGTTGCTGATCAAAAAGGTATCACCTAAGTGTGAATTTTGGGTGTTTCATTGTTGTGCTAATGAAAATGGATATAAAAAGTCATCCAATTTTGTGTGAGTTAATACGTTTAAAAAAAGTGTAATTAGTGTGATTGAATTGCCTGCAATTGTAGATTTTGTGCCTAGAAACAAACAATCAGTTAATAATTTAATGAAGTTGTTCATAGTTCGTTGTTCTAGTTTCTTCTGCCTCTGTCCGGTTTCTACTGTATCCGAAATTATAGTCTAGTTTTGATTATTGTATTAATACAAATTGACAACGTCATAAAGCTACATGTGTTACTTAGTTAGCCAAAAAGGAATGAAAATTCGATAAATATTTAAAATTAGGAGTTCGCGATATAATATATTTTACATATGAATTGATTTTGACAAATGATTCTGAATTCGTGGTATTGTAATACATTGTCCAGTTTTGATTGCCTTCTGATCTCTCGAGTTCATTCCTTTTCTTTGTGCTTATGGAAGTTTGAAACCAGTTGTCAAAATAGTTTGAAGGAGATTAAGATATAGAGTTTTGGAGATTTGGATCGTAAAAATGTATGCATCTTTTGGTGCAGATAGGTATTAGGTACAAGTAAAACATGAGTTGTCATTGTGGTATACTGACTAGTTAATTGTCTTGATCAAATTTTCTTCTACATTTTGTTAGTATCTGTGTCTATGCCTAACTTGTTTTTTCCCTAATCAAAAGATAGTTGTTATAATCAACTCCCAGAATAAATTTAGAATAAAGCGTTGCGTGGTAAATGGTTGGTGATAGATCATCTGAGTTGGAACTCCATTATATGAACTTTTTTTGAGAGTTTAACTCATTGTGGCAAGCTGAAGCAGCAAAGCCACCACTTTTTGTATGATAAACTGCATATTCCTTTCACTTTACACCAACACATTATTTTCAACCAAGTAGAATGGAAGGTACAAGGAAGAAACAGGAAGAGCTAATGGATAACTCATTGACTTTATTTTTTAGTCCTTTCAACTTAAGGAAGCAGCAGAAAGGATTAGTGGGTAGAAGAAATTTGCATAAATGATTGTTTTGGAGTTAGGATCATAGGAACTTTGGAAGTGGATGCTGAACAAATGGATTGATCAAAGGGATATCAATGGTGTAGAGTTAGCTGGATTGGGCACCTTGAATTTTAAGTGTAAAGAACTTAATGGTTTTTGGACATTTTTATATTAAAAATGCTCAATATCCCTGCGGTCAATTTGATTATAGTCTTAAAAACTTATATTATAAAAATCTTCAATTAACAAAACAGTTCCTTCATTGAGATTGTAGATTTCTACCCTATTATATTTCATGATAATACAAACACATAAATATATATCTTATGCTGGCGGAGTTTATTAACAAAATTTACACTTTGACTCAATTTGAAATCGAGTCTAAACCTTAAAACCCAAATTCACAATAAGCTCGATCATTTCTAATTGACCCACCGACTAAACCCAATTTACAGTCCCACTCTAGAGGCTATGCCAATCAAAATATAGATTGGAAAGTATTTTGATAAATCTCAATTCTCGAATGGCTATGAAGAGTTTCAAGGAGACAAAACTAGCTCTTTTATTCAATAATTGAGTTGAATAATATTATAATATTTTGCTCTTTCTTTTTTTCGATCTATTAGAGTAGTTTTGATTGATATTGCGATTTTGCTTGAATTTTCTTTTTCTTAGGTAGTCTCTGGAGTAATTTGGACCATGTTATCTTCGTCAACATGAAGAAGAACACGGTTGCAACAAAAATCATTGGAAAAAATTTAGATAAATTCGGTCTTTGATCCCATTTGCCAATAAACCCTACGATCAAGATTAAATTTTATAAAATCTTGCTTACATCAACTTATGTCATAGATTTCATAACATTTAATTCACACCACAAGATCTATAACTGAAATAAAAAATCAGATCTATCTAAATCTTTCCCAAAATCAAATTGCGGAGGGTCCCTTCGTGCAAAACCACAACATTCAGCTCTGAACTCTGTCTCTCTGGCAGATTCTCCATCCTTTCCTACCAATTCAGGCCACTCATACTTTGATGCTGCATTAAAATAATTATTTTAGAATTAAAAGGAAAATATATAATTTAAACAGTTACATTTCTTCACAAAATGGATTTTTACATATATATTTAAAAAAAAAAAAAACCATTCATTCTCCTAACCTCTAATGACTCGAACTCATGACTAATAAGTTATAGAAAAAATATTTTATCACTTAAATTATATTTCATTATCGGATTTTTAGATACGTATGAATATCATAATAAACATTAGTCTAAATAAATATCAAAGGATTTACTAACTTCGAGTTGTTTTTTTTCCCTATTATTGTTCTTCATTTTTTTTAGTGTTATGGGTTTGAATTGTTAGACGATAGAGAAAAAGGTAATTTTTTTGGGGAAAAAATCACTTACCACAGCAGTTAGCTTGTGCACAACCGCCATCATGAAAGGTGTTAAAAAATCAATCAAATCGAATTATTGAGTTTAGTCAAGTCGAACTATCGAGTCTAAGTCAAAAAAAAAATTTAACTTAAATTGTTCGATTTTCGATAAAATTAACTAAGTAACTTTTCGATTCGAGTTTGACTTCAACTTCAAGTCAAACTATTAGTCAAATATCGAACTACAGATTGACTAGTTTACCGGTCGAACAAGTCGTTCAACTTTGTTGGTCAAATACCATCGATATATATATATATATATATATATGTGTGTACAATTATAATAATATATTAATATATTTGGGTATATAATATTTTAGCCATAGTATTTTTAATTATTAATAATTAAATATGTTAATAGTTGATAATATTATTTTTTCAATTTAGTATTTAAATGTCTTTTCTTGTATAATTTTTGGTATTATGTACAATTTATGTACTTATACATTAATATACGCATACAATTTATTAATGTAATACTTTAAATTCAATTTATTAACTGTCTGAATTATATACTAATTTTGTATAAGATACATGTAGATACTAAAGTTAAATAATTGTATATACTTAAATATTTATTAAAATATCTATATATAATGATGTTATTATACACAAATTATGTATTTTTTTATTATTCACGAAGTGTATTTTGAATTTGTGGAACTTGTATTATTAGACATTTATATTGTGGGATATTTCAAATTGTGTATTGATATAAAATTTGTGGAATAATATACTAAATTTTGATATTAGAATATGAAATGAAAGAAGATTAAATGTTCGACTTGTTCGATTTACAAGTCGAATTTAAACGACTTAACTTTAATCAACTTTAAATTTATATAACTTGACTTTAATTTTAAAATTTTAAGTCGAAAATCAAATAAATTTTTTCAAATCGAAAAATCGAACATCAATCAAATAAATACCCCTAGTCATCATTGCAAGGTGGATATGAATTTCTGTTGAGCATTTTCTCTTTCTAATGTTGAGTTGTTATTGTTGCAATGATAATTGAGGGACATATACACATTCTTATATAGATTCTTGATACTACAGTTGAAGGGAGAATTTTTATATGGATCAAATTTATAGCATAGTACTATATTGTTATGGATTTTTTGGTTTATATTTTTCTACATCACCTATATCATTTTAATGGTGTGATGTGGAGAAATATGGATAAAGGATTCCATGACACTATACCATAAATCCGATTTAGGTAAGAATTTTCCTAGTTGAAGTGTGAAAATAATCTAGATTGTGAAAATTGAATATTTTGTTTTTAATACTCATTTGTTTCTTGTGAATTTGAGATGTCTTAATTTTCTTACCAAATAAAGGCTTTTGGTGGTTTAAGAATTAAAGTAGATTTGTCGTGAATATAGAAAGGAATAGCCAAACTACCAAATCAACCATGTAATTTGTCTAAATTACGAATAGTCCTTAACAGTTATCAATGTTAAATCTAAAAAAGTGAACCTAAAATGACCAAATACCCACTTCTTCTTCTTCTTCTTCTTCTTTTTTCTTCTTTCTTACACTGCCCTCCTCAAACCTATTTCCTTTTACGGTTCAACGGACTTAAAGCTTCTAAAATGTGAAGTTATTTGTCTGAACCCAAATGATCTTATTGAATTTTGTGCGAGCTTGAAGCATATAATGAATTTTTGTAGTTAAAAGTTAAAACTGCTGTGTTTTGTTTGATGCTTTAATGACTAGGGTAATGGTGTTGGTGGTGGTTGTTGGCAGTGGAAGGGATTAGCTAGATTGCTGTGCAGGAAGGGTATATTGTGTTAGTTCGGGAAATTTTTGTATAAATCGAATCTATGATATAGGGTCATGAATCTCTTGATTCATATTTTTCTACATTACTTTATTAGAGTGATATAGATGAAAATGTAGAGAAATATAGAGCAAGAGATCCATAACACTATATTATATCCGGTCCATGTATAAATTTTCCGTATTGGCCCTATAAGTAGGCATGATCATAGTTCCAGAACCGCCGATTCCGGTTCTATGAAGAGCTGGAACCTGAACTTTGGGAGCCGGTTCCGGTTATGGAACCGGCGGTTCTAGCCAATTTTTCGATTCCTGTCATGGTTCCAATTTTGAATTTTTTTAAAGTAAATATATATTTTGGATAATACTAAAAAATTTAATAAAAGTTAAGATGAGAAACAAAAAATAAATATTATTTATATTTTAATTATAAACTTTGTTTTTGAAAAAATATATATTATTACATCATTTATTGAACCATTAATTATTAAAGTAAAGATACAATTCAGATAATCCATACTAAAGATAATCTAAAGAAAAATTAAATACATCAATTACATTGGTATATATATATATATATATATATTTATATATATATATATATTAAAAAATTAGCTGAATGTTGTGGTTTTGCACGAAGGGACCATTTTATTTATATTTTAATTATAGACTTTATTTTTGGAAAAAGTAGACTATTACATCAGTTATTGAACCATTAAAAATTAAAGTAAAGATACATTTTAAATAATCCATACTAAAAGATAATCTAAAAAAAAATTAAATGCATCAATTACATTAATATATATTCTTTTTTTTTTACCCGATTCCGGAATTGCCGGTTCTCGATTTCGATTCCAAAAAATGTAAAACCAGAACCTTGTCCTCGATTTCGAATCCGAAACTTCTGATTTTTTTCATTTCGATTCTAACGGTTCCGATTTCGAAACCGGAACCGTGGCCATCCCTACCTATAAGGGCATTTTGGGCATTGTACTGAACTTCGACTTTGTTATTGGGCCGCCTTACGCGGTAAATATGACATGGTACTGGGTTTCGATTTTGACTTTAGGCTTTGTATCTAAAGAAAGGGTATCTAAAGAAATGATAGATTGTGAAGTCTAAAGAAATGTTGATTATGACTTTTTGTCCTACAATAATGGAAAGGAATATAATATTTTGATATTGTATATAATATCTTGAATTGTAAATTATTAATAATTTAACATATGACTTGATCACTCAAAAGTTATTGAATCATGTTTAATCTCCCGTGACAATTGTTTTGGTTATTTAATACACGAGAAGTCAATATGAAGTAGGAATTCCTGAATCTCTTATTCTCCTTTCTCTGAACTAAATTCATCCGCCAAACCTTGTTCTCATGAAACAATTATGATCTTTATGGGTCAGATATTCATCATTTGCACCTTTTTTTGTGTGGCTAATTTCATTATTTGCAATTGATCCAGAGTGATTACGTTTTCCGGTGCCTTTAATCTGAAAAGAATCCCTATAGCCTATATCGATCTTAATTAATTTGAAGCATAGCATCTCAAGATGCTATCGAAATCAAAATGCAGATTGGAAAGTAATTCGATAAATCTCAATTGCTTTGAAGAGTTTCAAGGAGACAAAACTGGCTCTATTATTCAATAATAATATATTTGGATAATATTATTAATATTTTCTCATATATTTGGATCATTTGGGGTAGTTTTGACATTTCCATTTTGCTTGATTTTTCTCGTCCTTAACCAATCGTTGGAGTACGTTCGAACTTGTCATTTTCGTCAACCGGGACAAATACACGGTTGCAATAAAAATTAAATATTCGATGCTTACATACATAATCTTAACAGTCACCTCTTGATTCTAATAATATTACATGCAAAAATGTAATATTATTAGAATCATAATTATCATTAGTCTAAACTAATATCACAGGATTTGACGTCATTTTTCTCAAATTGGCATAATTAAGTTTTGTTCAACAACTTCAAAATCTTACATGCAAAAAAATAAAAAAATAAAAATAAATAAATAAATAAATATATATATATATATATATATATATATATAAATATAAATGTGGGTGTCTTTTCGTCACAATCGCCACTATAACAAGGTGCATATGGATGTAACTCCATACAAAAATATTAGACATTTTTCCTTTCAAATGTTATTTGTTGCAATGGAAATTGAGGGACACGTACGGATCCTTACATAGAGTTTTGATTTAGGAAAATTTTATAGTCTCTGTTAGAGAATTATTTTCTTATATTTTAAATATTTGTACAGTATAAAATCATGTGCTTTAAATATTTGTACTGTACAAATTTTTAAAATTAAGAGAATGATTTCGTAGAAGGGAGTGTAGAATTCCCACTTGATTTATTATACTTGGAAGTGTGAACATAATCTGGGTAGTTAGCGAAATTGGATGTTTTGTTTTTAATATTCACTTCTTTCTTTGTTGTGAATTTAAGATGTCTTTCTTAATTTTCTTACCAAATTAAGGCCTTAGGCGGTTTAAGAATTAAAGTTAATTTGTCGTGAAATAGTAGTCATTGGTGTTTGGTTTATAATATCGTTTGGTTTTTAATTCTCTACCTCCTTTCATCTCATTTATTTTATCATAGTTTGACTTTGAAAGTTAAACAAGCATTAATTTTCTAATGATGAATTCATGTAGAATTATTTGACTTTTAATGAAATTTTTTCAATAAAAGTAAAATTTATGTCAAAAATTAGCATATGTCAACTTAAAATTTTGAAAAAGGTGAAAAAATCTATACAAAATTGAGTTTGAAAACCTAATGTGCGGACTAAAAAGTCAAATGGTGACAATGACAATGTAAATGAGATGGAGATAGTATTAATTTTGTTACCAAATGAAGGGCTTCATCATTAATCCACGATTTGGTTAATATTTAGCTTGCCCCCTAAAATTTGTAAATTTATAATCAGTTTCTTTTGTGGTGGTTTTTATTTATTTATTTTTTTTTTTTAAATTACATAAAATGGATGAAAAGTTATAAAGCTAATAAATTTGTACAAAAAGTCAAAAATACTCTAAACTTAGTATTCTTTTATTTCCTCTTCCACAGGATTTTTATGTTAAAATATATAACTAGCCTTTAAGGTTATAAATGACTAAAATAACCCTGTAAATGGTTTTTTCAACCTACTAACGATCACTTAATGAAATATTTAAGACTTTTACTTTAACCCAAACCATAAGAAATCAAGTTGTAGATTTACAACTATAAAGGTAACCTAATCATTAGCTAAACAAGGGATTAAGTGTTTACCCCACATTAACTAATATCTTTCCTTTTTTGTTTTCATTTCCATTGTCCTTCCTTTTTCTTCTTTCTTTCCATTTTCTCTTGGTAATCATAACATTTGTTTTTCTTTCCATTTAGTTGGTTCTCTCCTTTGTAACTTGTAAGGAAGTATATTTGTTTATTGTTTTTCATTATAAATTATTGATTGATCATTAATATAACTTCATTTAGACCTATTTAGTAAGTTAGTTTAGTACATAAAATATACTTTAAAATATATACAATGCTATAAGTTTTATATTTTTTATTCAACCCTTATCAATTATAAATTTATAGGTAACGGATATACTATATTCAAAGAATGTAGTAAGATACTTTATTTCTTCCTATCCAGAAAATATTTTGATCTGTTTTATTTTTAAGAAACTATTTTGACTACCGTTGTAAATAGGCATAAAAAGAGGTTTGAAAACATGAATTAAGGAGATGTTTGGTTTGTATCAGAAATCGAAATGAGAATAGAAATCATAAACCCACTATTGGTATAAGTGTATGTAATTCTCCCTTACTTAGCTTGTTTGGTTTGCACCAGAATGAATTTTATTATATTAATAGATTAATTAATTTAAAATTCAAAACACAAATAAAAAATGAAAGTTAATATTTTTTAATACTTTCGTTCACATTTAATGGTTCCCATAATTCTCAAACAAACAACATTCATGAGTTTCAATTAATTATAATTTTCATTCCTTATTTCGTATTCATAAATTCATAAATCAAATACCTCCAAAATAACACAATCAGCATAAGCGCAAAATGTTGTAGGATGCCTAATCTCTTGCCTGGAGGATGTCAATTGTTTAGTTTACTTTATACACCGGAAATAAAATAAAGTTGTAGGATTGTATGAATTCCAAAATCTCTTACCCATTGGACTAAATTCATCCTAACCTTATTCTCATGCAATGATGCAACAACTATGATTTTTTTTTTTTTTTGGGGGGGGGGGGTGGTTGGGGGTTTGGTTGATTTCATCATTTGCAATTTTTTTGACTAATTTCATCATTTGCAATTGATCAAGACTGATTACATCTTTCATATGCTTTCCAATTGCCAAAGAATCATTATAGTCCATATCTGGCTTAGCCAATTTGAAACATAGCATCTCAAGAGGCCATCGAGATTTAAAATAATAATAATTAATAATACAGATAAATCTCAATTCTCAAGTGTTATAAAGAGTTTCAAGGAACCACATGAATTCTTTATTCAATAATTGAGTTGGAAAACATCAATAATATTTTGTTTGTATTTTATTTTCAATATTCTTTTGGAGTAATTTCGACATTTCTCATCCATTTTGCTTGATTTTTCTTTTTTTCTTAACCAATCGTTGGAGTATCTCTAACCTGGTTTTCTTTGTCAACATAAACAAAAACACGATTGCAACAAAAATCACATTTTCCATAATTCCCTGGACTCAAAATCACAACCGTCACAACTGGAGTTTCTTTCTCAATTATTCCCTTGGCTTCTTCTCCGTTCCTTCCTACCAATTCAGGCCACTCGAACTTGAATGCTGCATTAAAATAATTTTTTTTTAGAATTAGAAAAAACAAAAAAAAAAACCCAAGCATGTCATTTAAAGGTTACATTACATAACTTTACATAGATATGAATATAACAATAAACATTTGTGTAACTTAATATGACAACTAAGTATAATTTAGATAGTGAGACGGTTTTACAACCCCAACGATCATATAAAGGGATTTGACTTCACACTACTCTATTGGCATAATTAAGGTTTTGTACAACAACTTTTAAATATAACACAAAAAAAAAAAATGTGTTAGTACTCGATGATTTTTTTCCCCCTACTACTTTTCTTCCTTTTTTTCAGTGTTTAATCACTTACCACAGCATCGAGGTTTTGTGCAACTACTATTATAACAAGGTGGATATGGACGTTTCGTAGGCATTTTTCCTTTCAAATGTTTGAGTTGTTATTGTTGCAATGCGAATTGAGGGACATGTAAGCAATCTTATATAGATTCTTGAGTTGTTATACTTGAAGTGTGAACATAATCTGGATAGATACAGAAATTGGATGTTTTGTTAATATTCATTTGTTTGTTGAATTTGAGATGTCTTTTTAATTTTCTTACCAAATAAAGGCCTTAGGCGGTTCAAGAATTAATGTTATTTTGTCATGAATACAGAAATGGGTATTTTAATTGTAGTATTTAATATTTATTTGTCTGTTGTGACTTTTCAATGTCTTATTAATTTTCTTACCAAATAAAGGGCTTCCACAGTTCCACAGTTTAAGAATTAAAGTTAATTTGTTGTGAAGGGATTAAAGCTCCTCCTATACATTGGCCACCTACTCTAATTTGCGTAAACATTTTTTTTTTCCAAAAAAATTGAGGCTATGTACTATTTGTTGGTTTGTTAATCTTTAAGTATAATTACTTTCTCACACACACACACAAAAAGACTCTTTAAGTAATTTTTCTACAGTCTAATACCGTGTATTTCAAAATTTGTATTATATAAACCTCTCAAAAACAATGAAATGATTCCTAAAAAAAAATTATAGATAAACTATATGATACTAGCTCTGCTCTATAGCTTATAGTTATAGTCACCATGAGTTTTACCGTGGACCTTATGGTTGATGTCCAAATTAATAGTGAGAGATTAATAGCATATTCATTTTTGCTAATAAATCTGCATTGCGGTGTCAAATGATGGTGGCCATAGCCCGGCAATATGATGGTGGCAATATAATTAACAAATGATCTTTCGGTGTCAAATCTGCATTCCCTAATGATATTTTAAACTGGGATTTATTTTAAAAGCAGTAAAAAAGATAATTAAATTCATCATATTGCAACCTAATTATAAATCCTTATTTCAATTATTTTTTATGATCTTTGAATTGAGAACAAAGAACATAGTAATCAACCCATGATTAACAACAGAATGCTGAGCAAAGTCAATACTACTACGTGCAGGACTGCTGTTAGTAATTAACATCCACTATTTTCTCTTCATTACCACGGCAGAACCTCAACTACATGCAATCTAAATGGTAGCATGGAAGTTTACCTTTTTCATTCAATAAAGTAGAGAATCAATATTGATGGTCTCCAATGTACTATTTTCCTATACATTTTCTTCCCAACTGATAAGAATTGAGGTTGATATAAAACAGATAGGAAATTCTAAAATGGATCGAATGCATGATGCTATACCATAGATCTTTTGATTCAAAATTAATCACGTGACCCACCTACCATGAAACCCTTGATTTATGATACTACATGATAGACTCGGTTTACCCAATTTCTGGTAAAATTATTTGATCCAACTTTCTTAAGAATGCTAAATTACAATTTCATTATGCATGCATTGTATACAACTTTTATTCATAAGATGAAGAAAAAGAAACAGCAGCAGTCTCCATTAAATCCAGACTCGTAGGCCCTTCAACCCCTCGCGTCTCGTACACATTCAAATCATCAGTCATCCTAAACGCCCCATGGACCACCACCATGGCGATCCCAACCGAAACCCCTGCCACCACATTCATAAGGTGGCACGAACCACCAACACAACCACCGTAGAAATGGACAGAAGGGTCAGCACCACGCGTTCATCCACAGCATAACCGCAAATAACAATGGGGTCATCACGGAGAAAATAAAGGAAGAGCCAAGCAACCATCATGACAATGAAGACGATGAGCGAAACAGGGTGCCATAACAAGCTGAGGAAAAGCAGAAAAAGAACAATCATGGCATAATTCATGTGGAAATATGCAGCATTTGTGCTGATACGTGAAAGGGAGGGTTTGAAGCCATCAGGGAAAGAGAAAGATAACATCAACTGAGAGAGCATTTCTTTCCATGGGCGTCTTTTGCCAAGATCTGATGATCTGATTCTGTTCAATTGGACGTCTGCATGGAAGTCTGATGTGGGGATTGTACCGTACATTGTTGTCATTTTCTTGAGAAGATTAATTGGGATAGAAACTTTGGAAAGGGGGAAAAAATGAGAAAAAGGGTAATTAGAGTTGGCAATGGAAGGAATTGCAGGTTGATGACATTAATTTCAGGAGGGGAGAAGGAAAAAAAATATAGGAAAGATAATTATCAAACTTCATGAACGGTAAATTATGCATCAAATATTTGTACCACAAGCATAAAATGTACATTCTAGAAGGATACATACATTAAATGTACAAAATGATAATAATATAAGCTTTTAATGCATTTTCTATGACAGATCAGGTCTAACTAAAACTTTTAAACCCTCCAAAAATGTACTCTAGTCTTGCGGACTTTGTATACATAAATTGTTGACTGGAGGTACTTTAGTCTTGCGGAGTTTGAAGCAATATACTATATGCAGTGTCAATTTAAAGAAGTTTAACGTTGCAGGAGACTCTCTGATTGCCAGTGTATACCTATCTTTTCAAATCTCCTTAAAAGATCCGTTGCACCCTTTTCCTACGAAACATGTCCTGTTAGGGAAGTTTAATGATGTAGGAGATAATCTGACTAAAAACTTCAAAGCCTAAGTGAGCATAGAAGGACGCAACAGAAAGTATCACATCAACAATTATCTGATTTCATATAAGGAGATATCCATCTGCTATCTTCAACCCAAAAATAAGTAAAATTTGTGAACAATCTGATATATTGGACCTTTCAACGCACCAAGAACTAGATGGTGGACAAATATATGATATTGGGAATATTTCAAAAACTATCATCATCTGGCAATACATTAGACAGAAAACTTATATAGAAGTTTTTTACAGTAGAGTCATTGCTTAAGTCTGCTTGATTGATGGTGGTACTTTCCTCTCATCACTCTCCAAGGGCCACCATAGAACTTCATAGGTTTCATCAGAGGAACTGCTTCTCCTGGGTGATCTTCCCAATATTTCTCCTGAGTGACAAGAATGTGCACAATTGTCAAACTAGAGAAGAGGTTCAATTACAATGACAAACTACACACAAAAACACTGAATTTAATACAGAATCTGGAAAAATGGATAAGTAAAAAAGAGAAAATCTGGTATAAAAAATTAATGGGAGTAGGCCTTCAGTCTATCTAAGTTAGTAAGATAGCCACTTTCATGCCTCTAAAATTTCCCAATAAACATTATAATCCATGAAAAAGGCATAACAGATTGAGAATTACACGAGCAAACAACATAAGGTGTGCTCCTAAGCCGGTGTTATGGGTTGTAAAGCAAAATTTAGCTAGCAGGTTCTGTTTCACATTCCTTGTGGAAAATTCTCCAACCCATCTATGACTTTGTATGAGGGTAAAGTGTTCAACAATGTAATTAAGTGCTTAATTCTCCTTAGGAGAGTCCACAAAGTACACAAATGTGCATGAAGAAAGTCCATTATTAGAAACGTGAAAGCATCACCATATAACTTTCATAATGATAAGTGTCAAAAAGCAACACTTTGAGAAGGGAAGCACAGGAAGACAAATGTGAACCCTACAAGAGTTGATACTATGCATTAAGAATACCTTGTAGAGTTTCTCAGTAATAGCTGATCCAATAACTCCAGTGTAAAAGGCAAAAATGTAGATTGTGACGAGGGGAGTGAATGATTTGGGACACCTATATTGCTCAAGCATGTCCCAGAGAATCGTTTTTTTCCCACTTGTAACACAAATAATCTGCATATTTTCTCCACAAATAGCTTGCCATCCTCAAAATATCCTTTCTACCACCTCTCTCTCCCCTATCAAGTGGCAACACAAAGTAAAAAGACTGTCAATGAGAAAACCAATAACAAGAAAAATGATTCGGAGACGTTGGTGAGGAAAGGCAAGCCTAGTGCACAAGGGTCTAGTCATCGGGGATTAGGGAAGGGAAAAAATTAATGTTGTCATCAATCTTATCCTTCCAAGCAAAGCCAGCTATCATTTTGTTGAACTATTAGATTGATTACATTCATCATGTTCTTGTTTTAACTATTCATTACACAATTAACAATAGTTTCCTTGTCATTCAAGAAACGTAAATTGATACTAAGGAAGACCCATGAAATGAAACAATGCTAGGACACATTTTCTGTTGTCAAGACATTCTGATTAAAGAAAAGAAAACAAAAATTCTTTTCCACCATTCAGCCTCAGAAATGAAGATAGCTATACACAAACAACTCGAGACACATTTTGGAGTGCCTTAAAAGTTTAAAAGAACAGAAAATGAATAATTTTGTTCAAAGATTGAGACTTGAGAGCCTTTGACATGTAGTAAAGTTAATTTAAATTGTTACCCTTCTTTCAGGCAATTTGACAAACATTTGGTCTGCATAGAAATACAGCAAATAATTGTTTAAGCAACATACATATACACGCATGAAGAAGATAGTACAACAGAAACACTGTAATCTCTCAGCTAATTAGTTAACAATAGTTAATGGGTCACCGCAATTATATATAATGCAATCTCTTCTTGCATAAAAAAGGCAAAAATTGATACATTTTGCCAGACAGAAAATGGGGAACAGTTAAATTACAGAAAAATCCAACAATTCTGATGAAATTATTGAAAAAGCTGAAGAAATTGTAGCTTCTTTGTCTCAGTTTTATTTCAAAAACTAAGAACAAAAAAAATTAAATAAATAAAGAGTTTAAGGTGTTGGGTGACGGAGCTAACAGCTGAGAGTCAGCTGCAGCTGCTTCAGTCAAAACGTCAGTGGAGTCGGGTCGGTGGAAGCCCAACATTTGGGCCAGGCAATGAATCCTTTTGAGATTGAGTTATGTGCCTGTGTCAAATTGAATGCTAAGCTAAAGCCCATTTCTGAAATGGGTTTGAACAAGAATCATGACAAGCCCGGCCGAACAACTCATGATTTGTTTTTTATTAGTTTTTGGTGGTAAAAAATACTTATCTACAAGTTAAATTGGGTAGCCAGATCAAGGTATGTAAAATTGTTTTTGAAGGTTATATGATCGTAAGAAAATATAAGTATATAATTTTTATTTATTTTTAAAATTAATATTTAATAAAAACTTATATAAATAAATACAAAATTTTAATAATCATCACAAACTAAGTTTCATTAACTTAAATTTAAATACACATCTAGACATTATATACTCACAAAATTAAAAAGTTCTGTGTAATTATAAATTTAATATTATTTTTCAATTAAAAATTGAAAAATAATATGAATAATCTAAACGCATGAAATATAACATTTAAATGAAAAATTATTAAAATACTATCTAATGTTATTTTTCAATTAAAAATTAAGAAAAATAATATGAATAGTCTAAATTCATGAAATATAACATTTAAACGAAAAATTATTAAAATAATAACTTAATTTAGTAAATATAGACATAAATTATAAGATTCAAACGGTCCAACTAACGTTTATATATCAATCCTCTTATCTCTAGAATTTGGATCCAAATTTGAATCCTAAAATCATAAAATATTAATGTTAGGGTTGAAAAATAAATATTATAAAATGAGTATTATATTTTACAGTACGAAAAAATAGATGATATTCATCACTTGTCAATCATTCATCCACCATAACAAAATATTTTTTCTTATACTCAGCTTTGCAAAAGTCCAAACGGGTGAATCTCCTTCTTCGAGTAGAATAGGTTACAAGTAGGATAGATATTTGACATTTGGGGAAAAAATCCCTAGCCGGATAGGCTAATTGATTTGATGGTTGCATTTAGTAACATTCATGAGCCACTCTATGTATCTCCTTACATTCATTGATTTTTGAAGATGTACATATTAAATTTATGGCAAATAATTAGATAGATTTAATCTTTAATTTTATTTATAAACACTGTAGTTAGAAAATCTATGACATTGACATCAACTAATATGAGACCTAAAATCGAATCTACCTAAATTTAAACGTATATTGGATTTAGTTCTCCGCGTACAAAAAGTTATAAGTTACTTTTTTTAAATTGAAAAAAAAAAAAAACACTTTCAAAAAAGTCAAGTTACTTTTGAAAATAACTTTTAATTTATCTAAACATAAAAAGTAAATATACATATTTTTTTTATAATTTTTGTCCACAAATTCTTTTAAAAAAAGTGAATTATCAATTTCAGAAAAATTATAAACAGCTTTCAATAAACTGTTGAGAACAATACTAACATGACAAATTTGTGCATGACCCTGTAGAAGAACCGCAAGTGAATTAACTGTCCAAAACCAACTTGACCCGAGTTGAATTAATGAATTATATCGTGCTCAAAACTACAATAACAAGAAATGCAGCTTGAATACTGCACTTTTTACCAACTCTTAGAGCAATATACAGAAATAATTAACTACATATTGACACCTATGAGGGTTACTTGGTGGCCAATAAACATGTGGATGCACAACAAATACATAGCACTTAACAAAAAAAAATAAAAAATGCAACTTCTGTGGTATTACGTTGAAGATCCAGCGAGTTTGTCCTTTGTTGCAGAAAGGGTTTCAAGATTAAGATCTCCGACACCTTTAGGAGGACCAATGCTGCAGCGAGCCGTGTTATGCAGCTCAATGGCATCCTTTATTTTCTGAAACTGCAAGTGTTGTTCAAACGATTACAAATTACTTTCTGCTAAGTATACAACAAAACTAGAGCAAATCAGCCTGTTCTAAAATCATTCTTATCTGCTTGATTAAGTTAATACCCTAATTCAACAACGTAATAAGAATGTGATACGCAACAAACATGTGTACCAAGTTAATAGCCTAATCCAAATCAGGGAACCAACAAAGAAAATTCATCTGGTAACTTTACTCACTTTGGCAAGTGAACAAGAGAAGGATTCCAGCAATCCATCAGCTCCACGATAGCAGTGGAAATAAGGGAGAACCTTTACATTCAGACTCTTGCACATGGGCTTATTTTCATCAAAATTAACTTTAAGGAACAAAATATCAGGATGTTCCTCGGCAGTCCTGCAGAGCTGATTACCAATATGAACAAATCAAACAATAATTATTTGAAAAGAAAAATTATATAATAAAATGGAAACAGATGAAGGAACAATAATTTCCTTTAATTTCCACGAGGAACCCACATTGGGTAAAATCATTTCCGCTAACCATTCACAAAACAGGAAGTACTTTATATTCATAATACCAATGATTCTCTGAACTGAATGCTCACTGATTCGGCAAATTCTCCAAGACGAGAACCAAAAGTTGGGTAACTCCAATACTTGGAGCTGTCACCCCTAGGAGTATGCCCCTGGTTCTCAAGCTTGCCATGACTACATGTATTTTCATGTAGTAATGTAAAACCCAGGCTAATAACGCAGAAATGGTGCTCCAGCAAAGCTAAGGAAAAGGTATACTTCTGTGGAACAGAGACAGAAAATATGGATTGGACATAATTGTTTCATTTGTTGGCTTTTTGGTGCGAGAATGAATGAATTTCAGGGGTCTACCCTACAGTGAAGGAGCAGAGAATTAAAAGAAAAAGAAGTTTTATGAGATATTGTCATAACTAATAATCCCATCAATTTCTCTACTTTCATCACACTTTTATGAGGACAATGTGGTTTCCCAAATCCAATTGATGTTTCCCTACTATTTCATCTTCTTTTTTTTTCCTAGGAATTTAAAACAAAATAAATTAGTTTCACATGTATTTGTTTCCTTTAATGTGCAAAAATCCTAGATCCAAACAGGACCTAAGCACTTTGGTCTATTCAAGATTACCAGAGAAAAACTCATGCTCCAGGTACCAATAATCTGATGAAAGCAGCGGGAAAGAAAACAATTAAATGCATATCTGAAGATAATGAGATCACTGAATTCAAAATTCCATCAGTGAATGACAACTTGACTCACCCTGGGAAATAGTGCTCTGCAAGAAGCACACCATGTTCCATAAAATTCAACAATGACTAGCCCATCTCCAGCCTGACTTAAAGCAGTTTATCAAGAACTCTTGTGTGGAATGAATGTCAATCATATTTGGTCCAGCATTTCTTTCCCACCACTTTGGCTGCTCTGTTTCAGTAACAGCAGCCTGTACCTGAAGTAAAGAATTCAATAAAAGGAAAGAGCTTTAAAAAAAAGTGATCCGCATATGGTCAATATACAACGGATCACAACCTATAAGGCAGGATGGTGTCCAGAGATTAAAACATATTCTTCCAAGAAGTTAAAATTCCATTATGAGGTCAAGTCACAAATTATTTAACTCGGAATGTGAATAACAGAGGAATAGACACGAAATCAAATCAATTTTGCGGTTCAGGAACAGAAATAGTGTGATAAGCATAACGTCAAATCTCATTCTCCTTTCCTTTCTCTTTAATTCTTTTGAGGCGGCAACCTCACATTCCTACTAGTGACAGTAGACTCTAACAAAATTCAACATAAAAAGCTAAACTGTAAACTCAATCCACAAAGAACAATTGGCAGGAAAACCCCCAGATTAGCACTCAAATGCATGTGAAAAGCTATAAGATATCTTCTTTGAGCGATCCACATAAAAGACAACAACTTCATCGAGAGAAGAGAACAGCAACTATACACAGCTACTGAGACATGAAATTCCAGGTCCAACTCAATCTATGTCTTAAAGCCAACAGGAAACAGCAACTATACACAACTCCTGAGATATGAAATTCCAGGTCCAACTCAATCTATGTCTTAAAGCTAACAGCAAACAGCTCACATTGCAAATCTGGAAACTTCAGTGGAACTAATAATCTCTGTTGTTATCTCAATTCTATACCACCCATCAAGCAAATTATATGGTTTTGGAAATTACTAATTGCACGGTCATTAGGGAACTCATGCACGTCTCATATCAATCAGTCTGTCAGAAGGTAGATTTCTTTCAACTAAAAACAGGAAGAAACCAAGTTATTTTTTCAGAAAATTAAGGAAAAACTAGATATCAAGTGAAAGGCAACAAGGAACATTTGCAACAGAAAAGTTCTTACAGAATAGTCCTGCAAATACCAAGCTACAACCGCAACAAAGAACAAGAATAATAACAGAACAAGCACATCAGGGCTTATCTGATACTCAACTATCAAGAATTCAAAGCAATTCGGACAATTATATTCTTTAAGGGAAAAGAAGAAAGTTTTATATTTTACTTTGTTTTCTCAGCCCATAAACAGGATAACTTTTCCGAAAACTAAAGCAACCCATGTCAAAAAATAAAGAAAAACTCAATAAAGTTGCAGTCTTTACCTTAAAAGATGTGAAAAGCTTTCGAGGTCCAAAGCCAATTGGCCAAAAAAAATCTCCAGTAAGTGGTGAAGACGCTGAAAATGAGATGACCCTTCTGCAAAATCTCTGATGGGGTGGTGATGGTGGTGCAAGAATTGGCTGTGAAGAACAACTCAAAGATGAGGAAGACAAACCAAATAAATTCCCAGAAAGCCTAATCCCATCAGCCATGGAACAGAAAAAGCAAGAATTATACAGTATTGTTATTAACTAGTATTTTTCTTTTTATTTCCTTTTCTTTATCTGGGCCGTTTTCAAATTTTACTGAGATATTTGTATGTGTATAATGTTGGGGGTCACATCAACGGAAAAGAATGGAAAATGGAAATCATTGTTGGGGAAGGAAAAGAGTGGAATTTGATATTTTGTTTCGCAGTTTGTTTCTGGGTTGGGGAGAAAAGTTTGTAAAAATGAGACTTGTACCAAACCTTTTAGTAGTGTAATATTTGTGTGAACCAGAATGTACTCGAAAAGGTATACTTTTCACTTGTCGTTTAAGTTTTTTTCGTTACGGCTGTCACTTCGGATTAAGTGTTGATTATTTAATTATAATGTCTGAGTAAATTTGATATTAATTGAAATAATTAAAAAATAAAAAAAATTATATTATTTTTTAATTATTTAACAGTTAAGAATATAAAGAGTGAGTAACAAAAAATTTTTTGTGTATAAAAGATTGTGTTTGATTTTGGACTGTATATAGTAATTTGCATTAACCACACATATGGCCCAACAGCTGAAGTTGAAGGTAGAGGATAAATTTTATATAGGTTAGAAATAATTATTAGATATGTCTAGTAATTATTGGAGCTTCCCTAATGCTTATATTTATGAAAAATAGAGGATCCAACCTATTCGGCACAATAGACCCTGTATTATAAATGACGATTTTTTTATTAGTCGAGGAGTAATTATTGAAAATGTCTAAGAGTTATTTTTAATCAAAATAAAAATTTCTAAAAGTAGAGCGCAAATTATTTTTAGAATATTATTTAAAAAAAATATTGTATTAACTTTTTGTGATGATATGTATATGAGATAAAAAGATAATTTAAAAGTGCATTAAAAAATTATTACAGAATATGATTCGTACAATAACTAATAATTGCTCTGTCCAAACCGATTTTTTTCTCACATACATACCATCACAAAAAATCACATACATACCATCACAAAAAATTACGACAATATTAAAAAAAAATAATAATATTCCAAAATAATCACCATCTACAAGCAGTGGTTAGATAAATAATTGAAGTTGGAATTGGCAACACTATAGAGTGAGAGGCTAACAGCCGCAGAAATTTATCTGGACAATGAATGTTAGTAAATGTTTACTTCTCCATGACAATAAGTCATCAAGGAGCTAGGTTCCCAGTCAAATAGCCTTGTTTGTTGAATCTGCAAGATGGCAACTTGGATACCATGTATTCCACAGTAAGACAGTGAAAGCTATCTACCAAAGAAACAGAAGGAATAGGCAAAATTAGCTCATAAATTCTTGCTTGCAGTGGCTAGCAACCAAAGGCTGAAAGTCTTTATCATATATGGACCTGTTGAGACTTCTCCAGAGCTGAAACTCAGTAAAGATCACATTATGAGAGACCTGGATTTGGCACCTGATAAAGCAGCTATAATTACAAATAAGATGACTGAGGGGCCTTCTTAAGTATCTACTTCCTTTACTTAAATTGCACATTTTCCCTTGTATAATCTTCTGGATAGATAGTTCTTACCATATTAGTAAACAGTTCTATAACTATAGATTGCAGTTATTCCGAGGATAAGAGATCCAATAGCTTCTTTTACCAGAGAAGCCGGCTTTGCAATTCAGTGATGAGACTGCAGAAGGAAAAATGATTTTCTGAGACAGCAACACAAATCTATTTTTCACTCACTACCCAATAGAGATTATGACAAATAGAGAGGTTTGAAAAGATGATCATTTTATGTTCCTGGGGAACAGGCGGAATTGTAGCAATCTCTTGTATACACGATATTTTAACTACTTCCGAGGTTGCTCAAAATCAAATAGAATGAAAACTAGCACCTGTGATTCAAAACTAGAACCTTATGCAGGTGTCACTGCAATTACAAAACAAGATTCAAGATGCTATAACAGAAAGTTCACCGAAGTACCAAGGTTGAACCTGTAATGGAAAGGCTAGAAGACGTCACATTTAACAATAGCATATTAATTTTAGTTTGTAATCCAGGTTTTTAAGTACATCTCAAACAAACAGAATATCCCCAGCTCCATCGTTTTCAGAATCCTTGCTCAATTGGAACATGGGAAGAATCTTCCTTTTTGTGACCAAGCACCAAAGAAAGCAGTGTCTGAATGTTGAAAAGCATCAATTCAGATCTGACTCCACAATATATTCAAATTATTAAGAGTCACGCACTTTAGCGCTTAGCTGGAGTTACTTTCTGGGGTTACAGCAGATATGCTAGAAAGATGAACATTTCCCTGTCGTATGATGCATTTTACACCATGAAATCTTGAGATGGGAGCTCTCAAAATTTTATAGAAAAATTAAACAGTTCAATTTTCGACTCCAAGTGGAGTAGTTTTTCTTTCTTCCACTTTTACATTAATGGCTACTGGATCCAAATTTATTTCAGCGAATCCATCTGCCAATTATATTGACTTTTATTGAAATGACCAATAATAATGCATATGAGAATTGTTTATCAAATCACTAAATCTTATTATAGGAGTTATTCATAACGTCTTTATATCATCAAATTGCATTACTATATATATAATTCAAATCAATAAAAAAATGAAATTAACGAATCCGCACTGTGAACAAATTATTTAAAAGCGAATCCATCTGCCAATATAATAATGCTCATAACACGTTGCATAATTTCTCTGCATATAAACTGCAAGCAAAACGGCATATACAATTTCTAGCCAGATACTAAGTCAATTCTTTTACATGCAACACGTAACGCATCATATATTGGAAAAGAATAGCAAGAGACCGACAGAACGCCTACCATGCATTATCAAGAGTGAGGCTGTTGGAGCCTGAGTTTGAGCATCAATACAATTACCTCCATATAAAGGCCCTGCATTCAGCCATCATGACCTACTAGCCATTATATCAATAAGAAAATAGATACTGCTGGAACAATATCCAGCTCCTGCTTGACACTACATGTTGGTAAGTCACCTAAATACGATTCAGTGGCTAGGCAAAATAATTGTCTTTGGAAATGATGATGAGTAACCATTATTCGGAGCCCCTTGTATGTTGAGAATTGTTGTAACCAAGTTGTAGATTTGAACGTTCTCAAAAGATGGAACTTTACGGCCCCTTGCAAACTGAGGTCCATGGGCGATAAAAATAGTCCTCATAGAGAAAATTGCATTATCATAACCATGTGCTCCTCCACATTCTTGTTTTCTCAATTTTGTCTGCTCCACCTTAAACCCTTCCTCGATTAACCCAATTATAGGTGGAATTCTATCACTGTCGGAGTAATGCAGCCTACCAGGCAACTCCTCCTTGAGATAAACTTTCAATCTGTTCCCATTCCCAACCTTATCAGACAGCAACCCCTCATTCATCTTAGCCACAACATCTTTGGGGGAAATTCCCGATGGTGGACGAATTGCTAGCAGTGGACTATACGACTGAACCCACTCTTTCGGAATTTCAATCCAAGAAGCTAAATCATCTAAAAATATCAACTTTTTATCGCAAGTACCAACCATACCATGATCACCCATGCCATTATAATACTCACATCCTCAAACACCCCTCTTTTTTCCAAACCATCAATCAACCTCCCAATCAACTTATCAATCCTAGCAACAGCTTCAGTAATTTCGGGATCATCAGGGCCAACCTTATGACCCTGATGATCAGGATCCTCAAAATACAATGTCATAAACACAGGCATATCATCACTAGGCAAATCAAAGTAGCTTAAAATAGTATCAACTCTATCTTCAAAAGGCACAGAACCATCATATTGCATACAATAATTAGCAGGACAATTCCAAGAACCTTTAAGTACCTCAGAACCAGGCCAAAAATAAGTTGCAGCTTTCAATCCATGATTTGCCAGAGTCTCCCACAAAGGCTCCCCAAGCCACCACTTGGGCTCATGGCTCCTCATACTGAAAAACTCACCAGTTTTAGGATCAGTAAAATAATTATTGACAATCCCATGATAAGCTGGGTACAAACCTGTGACAATCGAGTAATGATTCGGAAAAGTTAACGTTGGTTTTCCGATTCAAAAACTGGGATCAGACCCAATTCAGCTTCAGTCCCATTGTTTATCAATCTGTGAATGTTTGGTGTATTGGTCTTGAATTGATATCCAAACCGAAACCCGTCTGAGGAAATCAAGAGAACAACTGGTTTCTTGAGTTTATTGAGGGGGCGGGAGACTTCAAAATCTTGAGGGGATGATGATGATGATGAATGGGAGGCGGAAAAGAAGAGGAAAGCAAAGGCTACTGCAGCAGAGAGAGCTATACAAGTTGTGAGGATGAGAGAGACGAAGATGATTGTTTTAGCTGAGGCTTTTGAGGATTTGGGAGAAGAAGAATCTGTGCTGAAAGAGAGCAGAGCGGTGGTTGAAATATTCTGGTCTTCTTCTACTTTTCCGGATGCAATTTGGGTGGAAATTTTGCCCGGAGGTAATAGAGATAAAGACTCTCTATCCATATTCTGAATTTCAATTGAATGGATCACGAAAAAAACAAGATTTTGTGATCTCGGTTGTGTTTAGTTTCAGCTAAAAATTGAAACTTTGTGGAAGGTTTTTATCCGGGATTTCAAGATTCTGATGAATTTAGCTTGGAAAGCTCTGATACTCCTCTCCCCCTCTGCTAGTGTACGAGGATGGGGAGGGGAAAGGGGGGAGGGGGGGTTGTATGTGTGTGGAAAGTACTAGGAATAGAGTGGGAATGAAGGGAAGTTGTTGAACATGGTGGGGGATTGGTTGAAAGAGAGCCGTCGGAGGAGGAATGGGATGCTGACAGACAGACGCTGGTTTTCCAAGGTTAGTGGTGGACTTGTGAACCATTCCTAATTGGATTATTTGTTTGTTTGTTTGTACACCAAGTTAAGGTTGTTTTAGAATTTGATGGTGGAGAAAACTATGTCCGAAAAGGTTAAGGTAATGGGCTATTGCTAGGTCAGCCTGCGTGCACAACAGTTGGAAGTTTGGATTTGGGGGCCTTGGCCTGTTTTTAATGACGCATCACTTCACCTGCCCAAAGACTGCAAGGGGGAAAAAAAAAATCCGTTAAATTCTTCCGCGGATCACACAAGATACAAAATCTAATCTGAGTTCTATTGCAAGACTCGTGTACAGGCTGTAAACCAACCGAGTTCGGTCAAAAATTCGAACTCCAGTTCAAAATTCTTGACGAGCCGATAATTAGCCGATCTCGAGCATATATACTACAGTGTTCGTATGCCCATACTTTTTAAAAAAAGTTACATTTTTTACCAACAAAAAAGTCGTCGAACTACTCGAATTCGAACTCGTTTTTCTTATTTTCAAGCGAGCTCGAACTACGTCAAATTTTTCGAGCTCGAACTCAAATTTTGAAGCTCGTTCGAGCTCGAGCTCAAGTTCGAATATTAAAAAAAATTTCGAGTTCGATTTTAAATAAAGCACAATTCGTGTTCGATTCAACTCGTTTACACCCCTACTAGTGTAAGACTCAGAATTTATATTTGTAATGAATAAAACTTGGTCCATGTCGGACAGTAGGAATTTTCCCACCAAGTAATCAGCCAAGCCAATATATTGCCAGGCTTGATCATCCAGAAGAACACTACCAGCCTCAGAAGATTTTAGTAAAATAATCACATCAGACACCTTTATTAAGCTATTGATTCAATTTCTCATAATTTTAGTAGCACAATAAATTAGCAAGATGTTCCAAGTCCAAAGTCTTTCCTACTACAGCCACAATTACATAGATATTGAGCCAAAATTGATGCAATTTACAAAATCTAAGGAAACACAAAAGATAAAACACATTACTCCAGAATAACAGGCACAAGTTTGCAAGGGATTCAATCAATGTATCATCCCAATGCCTTTCAAACCATCCCTATGATGCTTGGTGACGCCTCCAGAATGTAATCAATGAAATCTACCAATTTTCAAGCATTATTTGCAGGAAGTGAACTTTCGATGTTTGATGGCATTAATACATTAAAACCATCTGCAGCAGTAGAGATGAGCATTCCTGGAATCTGGGTATGCCAGTGAAGTTCTTTCAAGATTGTCTTTCTGGCCCTGTACAAGTTAAAATTGAAATTTAGCATTTGAAAAAGCAATACCTATTATCCCGGATAGTAGTCAAAGATATAACCTGATGAACAAACATTAGTTGATGAGGCAAATTAGCAGGGGCATCTACTTGCTCCTGTGTCTTAGCTTTAAATTCAGCCTCCTCTTCCTCATCTCTTTCCAAAGCAAAGTCCCATATCCTGACCAGGATAGACAAAATAGAAGGGTCAAACAACTCACACATACAAATGTAACATGATCCCACAGAGAGAGAGAGAGAGGAGATTTCTTACGTCAACTGATTGTCAGATGATGAAACCGCCAAGGTAGACGCTTCATGCGGACTCCACTCAATGGATGTAATGGGATGCTTGTGATAATCATAAGTTCCCAAATCAGAATCACCATCCTGCAAAGAGGGTGGGAGAGAGACTTCAAAATTAACAACAAAGACAACTGTCATGTACTATACATGAAAGTATGAAAAATGCTATGCTAGCATCTATGTCTATTGTCCATTTTAGGTGAAAGCCTGGGCATTTTTATGCCGGATTGGTAAGTTGGTAAAACTGGTCCCATATAATACACGTTCATAGGTTTCATTCAAGAGAAGTCCTGTATTCAGTACATTTTCTGAACCTAATAAAAAGTACACATATTCTTGCACTAGGTTTACAAACAAATAAATAAATTATTCCCCTCAGAATCTTACTTCCGTTCCAGATGATTTTTAATTATTAGTGTCATACAGTTGTGACCTACAAGCTAAGTACAATACATAATCTAGTTTTATCATATTTCTCCATTATTTATCCTTCAAATCCACTGATGTCATCAAAATTTAACAATAAAAGGAAGTAGTTCTACCTACCTTTTACTACTAGGAAACAGACAAAAGACTTCAGTTTGTGTCCCCTAGTTGACATTAAGATAATGTTTACATAAAGAGCACTCTTATAAAGTACCCTGTTAAAAATTTCCAGCAATTTGTGCATCTGTAAAGTAACACTTTTAGAAAGAAAATCTATACCTTCAACATTCTAAGGTCTCGAGTGGAAAATTTCCCATCATCACTTCCAGAGGCCAGCAAACAACTTGCAAGCCTAGTTAACAACATATGAGCACATAAGCAAACCAATTTGGAAAAATGTTATACGACCCTGTGGAGTGAAAAGAAATTTTTGCACCTGTTCCATGAGATTACATTGACATCTGCATCATGTGCTTTTATTGATAATGCTGGAGACTTCCCTAAACGAGTATCCCATATTGCAATCTTCTTATCCACAGAGCAAGAGGCAAATACATATGGTTCTGCAGGACTCCACTGTAAAAAATAAGTGCCAAAACAGTTTATTCAGATTAATTAACGTTCAACCACAAAATAAAAATAACTTTTGCCAGTTTTGCAATTGTTGGACCAAAAAAGATTAAAACTGTTGGAGATGGAAATTCAGATTGACAAATTTTATTTGTACCTGTAAATCTTCAACACTTGCGGAGTATGTCCAACAAAGGGGGTAGCATCCACATTCCAAGTCGAACTGGACGTAGGTTCCCACAGATGAATACAATTCTTGCAGTCCCCTATGGCAATCAACGAACTGTCAAACTTGGGGAGACTATTATCAAAAACAATATTTAGAGCCGCTGAAATTGAATGCATGAAACAATAAATATGATGCACTATACCTGAGATAAGCCTTCCAGGGACAAGAGGACTCCAGTCTATGGCATAGCCTTCATCTTTATGCCCAAACTTGACTACAGGAGATTGATTAATGACTGCAGAACCTCCACGGCTGGTATCAGTTTCCGATTCTGCCAAAGCATTTAAATGAGAGCTGAAGTCCCAAATCTGCAAAGCCATCAGAGCATTCAGCATACCAGATAAGAAATTAAAAGAAACAATGTCTGCAGAGTATCTTTAACATTTCCAATTAACAAAATCCTAAAACCAATAATACATTTTGTTAACTCATAAATTGCTTGGATTAAACAAAGGTCAGTCCCAGGAAACACATTGATTGTCAATTCTATTAACGTAAGTACTCCTGGACCCACTTTCACTACCAAAAAAGGCAATCTTTGACACCAAGGCCCTTGACATGTTGCAACAATTAAAAGTAGTACTAACTTAGTTTCAGGAACCCATGACATTTCCATCTATATCCTTACAACGCAACCATAAGGAGATTGAAAATAAACATCTCATCTCTCATTTGGTTAGTATAGAAAATATCAAGATAGAATTTATTTTCTGTGACCTGCCAATTAGATGATAGAGGTACCATAGACTTCTCTAATGGTTTTCGTTCTCATCTCCAATTTAAGAGACTGTTAAAGCAATTTTCTTTGGACCAGTTTTTACCAGTGCATCAGGAATTTTTGAGCTTACACATAGTTCATATACCCTGGAATTGAAGATAAATCCAGAATACAGCAAGTAATTCACCAAAAGCACACTAGCAAGAAACTGACCTGAACATGACCAGAATCCGCCCAAGAAGCGCATATATGGGGGTTTTGTGTCATTGCACGTATTCTGTTAACACATCCTTCATGAAACACCTTGCGAAGCTGTTCGATTCACTGTTTATTAGGCAGAAAAAAACCACATGCTAGCAAAAAAAAATCAACTGGATTTCAGATCTACAATTCTCATAATTAAAGGAACTATCAAATCACCTGCAAAACAGGCATCCCAGACCCACTGCCCCCCTCTTCATCATCCTCGTCACTGTCATCACTACTATCACCGTCCATTTCCGAGCCATCAGCATTTACTTTGTTTGGAACCAGGTCCCGTCTCTTGCCAGAAATGTTAGATATTTTAAAAATTCCAATAGAGTTCCAGGAAGCTTTCTCTGCCTACGAAAAAATGAAAGGAGAAAGAATCAAAACAGTAGCCCACGTCAGCAAAAACAAACAAAAGATCCTGTTCAGTCAAGAATAGATGCAGTAATTTTCCATGCTCCAAATTCACCAGGAAAGTGAAGATGAAAAGGAACCAGTGAGTGAAGACTATATCAGAGATTAAAATACATTGCGAAACCAACTTATACAACAAGAAAATTGATTTCTTGTGTGTATACCAAATCTCAATTTTACAGAAGCATCTATTCCTATAAGCCTCATTGATTGTCCAACCAAATTAAGTTATGAAGTTATCTATCCATAAACTTGTGGGTTACTGGTTAGTTTCAATCACACAGAAGAGAACCCAATAAGCTCACCTGAGTACCTGCAACACAATACACAGTATGAGGGAACTCCGTGCGCACTAATCCCAACGAGTCGTGAAGAATATCGAAACTGTTCAATACCAAAGAAAGTAAACATATAAAAACACTTCCATTGAGAAAACCACTCCTCCCATCCCCACTTCCATCCAAGATATCAAAACACCAAAACATAACGCGGACAAAACTTCAGAATGATAGTTGACAGCACACAAGCACATACATATATAGCTAAACCAAGAAGGCTGGCCTTCATTTAATCCTCAAACAGGGAAAAAAACCCACCAACAAAATTCAATTAAAAAATTTAATAACTCAAAAAACTAACAAAAAACAAAAACAAGCCTTAAATCCTGCTACGTAGATGGGGTCGTCAGTATGAATCCTCAAATCCTGGTACTCTGTCTCGAACCATATCGAACTTGAAAACTAACAATAAAAACGAATAATTTGGATATTATTAGTTGTAGGAGTACCTCAAACAAGGCCAACCAAGGTGACAAGCATGGAGAGAATTGTAAGCAGTGGGGTCACATTCAAGCTCTTCTCCTTCCTCCAACTTATCCACTCCTGGCTGCCATACTTTTGCTGCCACTTCCGGAGCTGAATTTGATGACGACCCTTCTCCTTTTTTTGCTCCCTGATAATGAATTTTACATCAAAATTCAAACGTCAATTGATGATTAAAAAAAAAAAACGAAAGTTTGGATTTTTTTTTTTTTTTTTTTGTAGAGTAAAAAAGATTGGACCTTGTTCTTGCGCTTGGCCTTTTTGGGATTTTTGAGGCTTCGAACCATTTTCAGTTAATAATAAAAAGAGGAGAAAGGTGAGAGGCGGAGGCGGCGGCGGAGGCGGAGGCGGAGGAAGAAGGAGGATTTGTGGAAGAGAGAAGGCTGATGAACCGTTTCAGAGGTTTAGGGCTTTAGGTATTAGGAATTAATAATCCTAGAATATGGGCCCGGGCTGGGCCGGGATGGGCCGGGCCGGGCTATACTGTTTTCAGGTGGGGGAAAAAATTTTCATTTTTATGAAAGTTTATTTCCATATTGTTTCATTTGTTTGGCTAATGTGTCTAAATTTTCTTAGTATCACACTGCAACCATAATTTTAATTTTTAAATACAAAAATATATTAGCATTATGATTTTTTTTTTTGGAGCAATTTATGCGTGTAGTTAATTGAAATAAAATGTTTATGTGAAAGTATTATTATTTTCATCTAGTAAAGGTCGTGATAACGTTTGTGAGATACTTCTTTGTTGGTAATGTTTCATGTGTTGTACCTGTATAGGATTTACTCCTTTACTGTGAGGATAAACTTTTGCTTTAGGTATACTACAAGGATAACATTAGTGTTTAGAGAACAAGAAAAATATGTATAACACCAAGATTTAGAAAATTTAAAAGAAAATTTGTACCATGTATCACAGAAAATAACAAATATCTAAATTTTTTCATAAAAACTTTATATAAAACTTCAAAGAGAAAATATAATTTTCAAACTCTTGGGAGAGGCCACTATTAATTCCCCTCCACTCCGTCCGCCCATGCATGAGATAAATATCAGTTAGGTGATTTATAAAACAGAATCGTTAGTATTCCGTCTTATATGTTGGATATAAATTCAATATAATTATAATGAACATAAGAAATAGTATAAATGTAAGGTATCAATGATTAGTCAACTTTGAAGAACTTGCAACTCTTCCTCTGCTCCCTCAAGATTGTTTCTTGAAGACTGGTTATTGTAAAACAAACTATGTTTCTGTCATCTTAGAAGAAAAGATTGCACAGTTGCAGCTGGCAATCTGTGGATCATCTGAATCTCTCCCTATTTGTTTCCCATTCACACATTTCATGCTTTTACAACAAACAGCACAACAAAAAAAAATCAGACATTTCAAGCTTAGGAACCAAAAGGCAAAATTGCTTTCCTAGTGAATTAATACATAAACGCGAAATAGGGACATAAAATTCATGCATGTGTGAGATAATTTACACGATCTTAGTTTATCTACCCCTGCACTCGTCAAAAAAGGCTTCAGATTTGCACAAGATATGGAGAAACACATTGTTCTTGAGATATAAGTGCTTATGCAGATGCAGCCTCCTTTGGTTTTGTTTGCAGCAAGGGAGCCAAGCAAAAGATATGATATGCACCATTTTTTGTAGCCATCAAGTTAGTTTGGCATTTCTCTAGCAAAAATATCCTTAGTCTGCTGTCAGTTCACTTGTTCAGCAGCAGTTGTTTGTTCATCTATGTAATCTGAAGTTGCAAAGAAGAGCTCATTTGTGTCTCTGTTTGCTTTTTCTGTCCCAAAAGAAGAAAATATTTAGTTAGCGACATGAAGAAAAATGTGGTGCCAACTGGACAAAACACATTTGATTGATAATATTCAACAAGCCTAGGAATTTCCCAATCTAAACATTTTAGTCCTATGAGATTTTGCTGCATTCTCTCCTCAGATGGACCTGTTCCGCAGGCTTACCAGTTGCAGGTAAAGCATTATCTAAGAAATTCATATTCCTTTCTTAGCAAAGAAAATTTCTTAAAGATATCGCAATGCATACTGTCCTTGGATGGCGCAACAAATCAGAGATTTTACTCGAATACTAATCTATATACATATCCAAGAAAATCTTTTGAAAATGTGATGACACACTTTGTTGTTGACAGGCTTTACATATGAATGCTTCATGCTATTCGAAGTTAAAAACAACAAAAGAAGAGTTAATCTCAAACATAAGTTGCTCACAGACCTGGGCTCCCGTTGTCTAGTAAAGAATACAAGTACTCCAAAACCCACGATGATTGCAATCTTTATCACCTGAGAAGAAAAATGGTGATAAATATTAGCTGCTTTTATCTGATTCTTCTGCACGAGTATTGATGCCCAGCATTTAAGCAAAAATACTGACACCATGTTATGAAGATGTCAAAATCCAGAAACTTTTTGACTGTCAGATTGATGAATCATGAATGTATGTTGGACCATCTAAACGATCAGATAATAGAAAAATTTTCAGAGAGAAAACTTCTAGCAGAATTATGGACATGCTCATGAAAAAGTGAGTCATAACAGAAACATTTTCCTACTAAATGAATCATATACACCATAGACTCAGCCATGTTAGTCTGCTAAATTAAGGAAAGGACAGTTTAACTTAACCCGTCCAACAAATCCACCAGAGGCGTCATCTGATGAGCTCTCCGATCTTGATTTTCCAGGAGTATGAGATTCTTTTTGATGCCTTTGATACTCAGATCCTTGCTGTATAAAATTTCTGGAACTAGTTAGCATCTCTAAATAACAACTCATAATTGATAGCTTAATCAAGCAGAAGAAATTACATTTGGCATGTGCAATCTATGTTTGATCGAAGCATTCCTATATTACACATGTAAAGTATTTAAAATTAAATTTTCAGTTTGCCAAATCTTGTTATTGGGGTCAATAAATTGAAACCGATGATGGATTTTCAGACAAACCAAGACATAATGATTCTCAATTTGAGGTTATCAAGTAGATAGAGACCAGTGGAAGCATCTAACAGCATGTTTTGTAAGTGATAGAATGTTAATGCAATTTCAGAAAAACAAGAAAAGTTAGATACCTTCCTCATATCTCCCGATGAAGATGAACACTTCTTGTTTTTATTAGATTTGGCTTCAGTGGGAACATTTCCTAACAAATTAATTACCCTCTTACCCGCAGTTGTGATACACAAGTGTTTTGTGTTATTCGGGAATATCCACATGCCAGAATTTTCAGAATAAAAATGCTCCTCCTCGCTATATTCCAATGACTATGACTTTGATTTATCATAAGAAGCCACTTGAATATCAATTTTAGAAGAATCATCTCTTCCTTTTCCTCCTACATATGAAGGCCCACCAAAGGACCGCTTCTCAGAAAACAACTTAAAGGAATAAGCTCTTTTGGGTTGTTCACCATGCATTCTACCGGATGTAGTTGCTTGTTCAGTAGTTGAGGATCTCTCCAACTTTTCAGGTGATTCCATCCATTCCCTTGTACCTAATGCTTTTTCTACTGATCTAATGGCTGCTAATGATAACTGCTCCGATGACTTCCTCTCCTCGTTTGATATGCTGCCAACTGCACTTTTAGCAGAACCAATATTCACTCCTCTTCTGCTGGAGGTTTCTAGGGCAGGTTTCAAGTCCCCTGCAACAAATGGATTCTTAAGCCTTCCTGAACTTGGTTCTACTGGAGCAATGACATCCTTTGGATCAGAGTCCTTCTGATGATCTCCCTTTTGAACTTTCTTTGGTTCAGATCCAACAATGGGTATCCAAGACTTCTACAGCTGCTTTCACACCCTGCTGGAATCCAAGCAGATCACATCTTGAATTTTCCATGAACAAAATATGTACAACTTGAAAAACCATATGCAGCAAGATGGTAGTGCTAAACACACTGGAAATACCTTAGCTTGACTACTTTCAAAAGCACTAACTAATTTCCTCACATTGCTAGGAGATTTCTCCAACAGACCTTGTGGCTGAGACTTATCAGAGTGATCATCATCCAGCCTTACAGAAGCCGAACTTCTCTTTTCAGCAACATCTGATCCTGATGTTATGGAATCAGATGCATGTTTTTTGCCAGAAACCAGATTCATGTCAAGCTTAGGCCGTGATGACTGGGTTTCAAGCTTCTCTTCAAATGCAATCTGGTGAGCTTCAGTTCCGTGGATTGTAGGAGCAGATAATGTCACTTCTCTTCTATCCGTATCCTTCTAAAAGAGTCACTTGACTGTTAGGAATAGCTAACTGATATAAAGTACTTTTCCGGAAAACAACAAACATTATCAAGCAACATTTTTTATACTTAACTGGGATTCCTTGTTTGAGGATACTTCCTTCTTCACTTCCATAATTAGATTGCAAACCAGCGGAGGAAACATCAGGATTTGGTAATAAACTGGCTAGCATGACAACATTATCAAGACTCGCTACTCTGAGAACAGTTCTTGCTTGCGAATCTTGAGCAGAAATAGTAGTCATAAAATTATCAAAAATCTCTTCAAAAAAGGTGGGATCAGTTACATGTACAACTGATGTTGTAACTTGTTCTTTCAATTTCTTTTGCTGCCAAAAGTTTGTGTGTACTGTAATTCATTTTGAAGTTCAAGTGAGAACTAACCTGATACCTTCTGCTCAACCTGTGGGGATGAAGCGACAGAACTACCAACCGAACTAGCAATTTCTGGATATTTGTGGCTAATAACGGGGATACTTTCTTCAAGTCCTGTGGAGATGAAGTTCTTTCAATTCCTTTTGCTGCCAATAGTTTCTATGCTCTCTTGTCATTCGTTGTGAATTTAAGTGAGAACTAACCTGATACCTTCTGTTCAGCCTGTGGGGATGAAGCGACAGAACTACCAACCGAACTAGCAATTTCTGGATATTTGTGGCTAATATTGGAGAAACTTTCTTGTTTTTTCTTTACAGCTGCTTCTCTCTGCAACAGGAATCGGGCGTGTAATTTTTAACAATCTATCATCAATGTCTTACGATCAAGCATGGAATGGCATAAATTGGAGCTATTAAACTTGACGTATTATGTGCAACCAAAACCAACTGTTTGTTATCCTTTTCTTTTCACTTTTGACGTACAGATTTTAAAATCTGATTCCCCTATGGACATGCCCTCTGGGAAACTCTAAATTTCTTATCTCCAATGCAGCTTGATCCTATGAAAGCAGGCCTCAGATGATATGATAATTGCACAAGTTCTGCTTTAGTGAGTAAGAATGAAGGGAAAGAAAGGTGCTGTTGCAGTCAAGATGGATCGGGAAAGGACCTGCTTATGACAGGTTCTAATGGATATCATCAAGTTGACTATTACAGCCTTCATTTATTAATAGAATGAAGAAAAGCATAACATCATCCATTTACACAACTTGGTTTTATGAACAAAAATGATTATGAGGCTTACAAGCATAAATTAAAACAAAGCAGAGTTGGACAATACCTTTAAGCGAATCCTGTTTCGTTCTTCTTCATTGAGGATGAACCGTAACTTCAAGTGCACGTGCCCAACTCCATCAAGGGGAAATATTTCATCCCACGAAACCTTCTCAACAATCGACATTGTCTGAATGCCTGCCATGCTTGAAAGAATCCTTATCAGGCTCCTTATACGAGTAAAAAAACAATAGGTTTTTCTTCAAGTAATTCAGCTACAAACATATATGTAAAACCTGTAAGAGCTATTTCACTTCCCTCTGCATCCAGAAGCCTAACGACTAAATTGTCACGAAGAGTTGTCAATGGGCTGCAAGGTGTCAACATATTAAGTGTCCATCATCTTTCCTGAAGTTAACAAAATAAGAGGAAGAACAATGCACTTTGAAACTTAAATTGGGTCCATTACAATGAGAATTCTCCTTTATCTGAAGTTTGATACTCTATTTTTCCCAGGGAAACTGCATTACAAGGTGTAAAACATCCATCAAGTACATTCTCCAGTAAAAGCAAGGCTGCTGAGGTATTGGGTCAATAAGCTACTAAAAAAGAAAAAGGAAGGATGAGACTTTTAACTACTTACCTTTCAAGAATGTTGAAGAAGTTGATGTTGGTGAAAAGCCTTTGAATTCCATAACTACAGTGCATCAACAGAAATAATTTTTTTGAAGACGTTAAAGGAATTTTAAGTCGGAACAACAAATACTAATTATAGTGAGACTCTCTCAGTACCTGAAACTTGAATAGTTCCTGGCATCAGGATTCTGAAATGGAAATTGGACTAAATGAGCCAAAATGAAGAAGAAGATGAATCAGAGATTATTTGTACAACAAACAAATCCCAGTTTTGAAGTTTGTAAATATATGTGAAATCCAGTAGACTCTTTGGACAGTTTGGATTTCCCAGGGAAAACTGGAATTTGGAATGGATGAAATCATGGAATCTAGCAGATGTGGTTGGACTGAGGAAAGGAAAAAATCATGATGGGGTCCATTATTTTCCCAGTTATTCATTAACCACCTCAAAAAGGCTAAAACTAAATCTCTGGTTTTGTCTTTCCTTGACAAATCAGCTTTGGCTCTTTAGATTAAATAATCAAATAATCTGGTTAAATGATAAATCAATGGTATAGGATGTACCAGTATGCAAGAAATGGAAGATACTGATTTCTTAGATTTGCAGTCTAATTCTGCTGGATAAATGAGTTGCTTAAAAACTCGAAGGACAGAGAATTCTTGATTTTATTCGTAGGGGAAGCCTGGGGGTGTAAAAAAACCTGGTCAAAGGGTCCCTCAGTATTACAAATTTGTGGATGTCCTGCAGACACTAATAAATGCAGATACAACTACTAGTACACTAGAACTCCATAACTTTCTTGAGGTTGAGATCCAAATATCACTAAAGAAATCACAGCATCACCTTGAATTATCTCAATCATTGCCCATCTTCTTTGTCCAATCTACAAAATCAATTAACTATACCACCTAAAGGAAATAATCAGAAAGGCCCAAAAGTTTAATGGCATTATCACCTAAGAAATATTGGACCTGGGCAACACAAGCCCATCAGCAAGATTACCATGGCCATGCCTCTGCTTTTAACATAGACACACAAACTTACAAAGGTTCTGGCTCTCAGGAACGTGTTTGTTACGACAGGAAATCCAAATTAGATACAATCATGGTTGAAACATGCATGACTTTTAACTTAATAGATGATTGCTGACAATGATGGATATAACCGAATTTTAGAGAAACAAAGATTAAATATGCATTCAAAGCATTCCAGAAGAAAGCAAAAACAATCAAGTATTGATTCCACCACTATCAACTATTACAATCACAGTTCCCAGAAGAGCAGCAATCATCTTGCTTTCCTTGTAAGTATTTATCGTCTACAACAAATTCCAGAACTAGGGTATCTGTTGTCGATGTTAAAGTCAGTTCCTTGTCTTAAAAGACTAAATACCAAACTGGTATTTGACAGCATCAATGTACATAAAATGTGAGTAATTGAACTTCAATCAAGGATGAGCTAAATCAAATCTGTCCTGAGAATGGGTCAGTAGAAAAATAAACCAAAAAACTTCAGATACTTGGGATGGACTCCTTGTGAATGAACTGCTTCAGAATAGTTTTCTCTTCATTGATATGCTTCTTCTCCTTGCGGTTCTGGGGTTTCACCTTTCTTTTCTCTTCAAGCATCCACTTGAATAGTTCTCGTTGTTTGTCTTCAGGGATAGGCTCTTGCACCTTCACCAGCTCTGGTGGGGGAGGAACAAAGATAGGTTCATCATGCACTGGAGCGGTTGTCTCAACTGGAGGAGGGGCTACTTCTACTACAGCTTTGCTGCTCTTCTTCCTTAATCTGTTTCTGTTTTGGCATGATGAACAGATAGGCTGCAAAAACACCCATTGAAGATTAGTTATTGTCTGATATAAGAGTTTAGAGGGTTTTTTCGGTCACAGAAATAAGAGGTCAATGCAATATGTTCCAACTCAAAATGATCTGAAGTTGAAAAGCCAAATGCTACTCACGAAGCAAGAAATAATTGCATCATTTTTTCTCAACATCAAAACTCTCACTCCTACGTGCCATAAACTAGCATGCTGCAATTTCAAATTGTTGCCAAGCTTTGAAGTTTTATGTGTCAAAGGTCCCAAATTAACCAAATGCAACATTGTTTCCTGAACTTTTACAGGTTGTGAGAAGGATATTGCATAGAAAAGTTCAAGAAAAAATTTATCAGGCCATTTGATCCTGCCACAAGCTGAGATGGCAACTACATCCATTGGCAGTATGCCTGGACATTACTCATTCACTTCTGCTTATAGCTTTTCCGAGCTCTAAAATACTTGCGCAACACGCATGTTGACAAGCATCCATCCTACTGTGGACGAACTTTCCCATATGCTTAGCAAGTAGGAAAACTGTGGATTTTGTAATAATCATAAACATCCCTCTGATTTTCAGGATTTAAGATTAATTTAACCAGCATCCTACTTCTCACCTCAACAGAAAGACAACATAAATACCAGAAAAATCAAAAACTTCAATGAACAAAACATAATGGCGACAACTTAGACTAGGTTTTGATTTACACTTGGAAAGATCACACCCTTGGGTTGAGTTCAACTATTCTTATACCAATGGTTTTCATCAAGGCAACATAGAAAAGTGATCTAAGCATTGATGGTGAGATTCTATAGTTAAACAGCCACATACTAGTGTAAGAGCCAAGCAAGCGTGATCAATGTAAATAATAACAGATCCATTCTGGCTATATATTCTCAAAATGAATTACTTTCTTATCCATTTACAGAACATTGATAAAGAATAGTAACCCATTCATTTTGTTAGTCTACAACTGCATACGATACAACAGAGGTATAGACAAATGACTAAATCAGTAGCTAATCAAGATTTCATAACATAGTAGTGTTTTGCCAACATGGTCAAAATTAAAAAGCCCAAATGAAACGTCAAAGCTTCGCCTTATCAATTCATGGGGCAAAAACTTCAATTACTTCCCTGAGAACCAAATTTAAGAGGATACAGTTAAGCACATGCGCAAGGTTGGACAACAACGTGCAAAAGGACATAATTGACTATAACATCTTTCATCATTATCCCTACAATGCCTAATCACTCAACGTTGGACAATTAGCATCCTAATTTTCAGTTGGTCATTAAATCAAACAGAATATAGGCAACTAATCCACCACCATAAACATCACTTCCAGAGGCGAAAAGGCACATTGCTTAAAACCCCATTAACAAACGATCATCCGAAAACACACTAATCTCCAGAGAAAAAGCAAACACAAATTACATTGACGTACAGAAAATGCAAATACCGTCACAGCTGGCAGAAGAAGAAACCCACCAAAATAGCAACTCAAGAATGCCGAAAAAAAAAAAACAAAAAAAGAAACAAAACCCATGAAAGGGCTTTAGTTGTTGAACACATCAAACACAAGAATAGCTTTACAAGTAGTAATAGATTGCAAGTAAAAGAGGTGGTGGTGGGTGACGGCTGACCTCCAAGAGCAAAGTTGGTGATCAAAGCAGCACGCCAAAGGAGTTTCATGCGTCCGATTTGCTGAGCAGTCGGAAGCTGAGGTGCTGACAACGGAGGAGGACTTGGATTGGAACCACCCGCCTCCATCTCTTTTTTCTGCGTTTTCTCTTCTTTCGTTTATGTTTTCATCAAAATGTGTTTTGGTCCCTACGGATACAGACTCGAGTGGAGAGTCGTTTTAGCGGATTGGCGAAGGCGAGGTTTGTTTTGTTTTGGTGAACAATTTAATTAAATTATAGGAGTAGATGAGAATAACAAAAATATTTAGGAGATTTTTGATTTGCATTCAATCTGAAATCGAACTTGTAATTATAAATTAATATAAATTTATGTTATTTTTTATTTATTTATTTAGTTTGAATAATAAATTAATTAATTTTAAATTTTAAATCACAAGTAAAAAAATAAAAATTTTATTTTTAAAAATAATTTTCATAATAATTAATCAAATAATATTTATAAATATTATTAACTTTTTTTTTTTTGTCGTACCGTGCTTATTCTTCACTTTGTATTTTTAATTTAAAACATTAAAATACTATGAAATTATATACACAAAACAAAAAATGCTAAAATTTAGAGTGCATGTTTACAATGTATTAAAATTTGTTAATTCAGTCACTAAAAGTAATCAAAAGCATCACATTTTGACTTTATCACTTGATCGGATAGAATTTATGACTGGCTCTTGACTGAATTGATTAAACCTGTCAATCTAATTCAAAATTTAGAATAATACTTTCAGATGTGGGATTGTGTTTTACAAGATTTCAGAATATATATATATATAAAGATATATTATATATATATATATATATATATATATTGTTGTTAAAAAAATAAGTTAGTGCAAATCAGTGATTTTTAATTTGGGCATATATTTGCTGCAAACTTTCACGTGCTTTTAGAATTATTCTGGGTAGAAAATTATACTTTAATCAATAATTTGGATTAATTAGTGAGAGGTGGGATTGAGAATATGCGTGTGATAAAGGATTCGAAGTGCAATTGCACAATGCTCCTCTAAGTATTTCCTTAATTTTTTATTTAAGCTCATTAGGATTAATTAAGGTGATCACACAGTATCAATAATGAAGTACATTTTAGATGATAATACGCTTTCTTTATGACATATTATTTATGAATTCGAATCACTGGAGAATAAAGAGAATCAATGAGAGTAAAAAAAAAAACACAATTCACAATACCGTGTATTCAAGTCCTTGTGTGAATATTGTTATAGCTGATATGGACTTTTGAAGCCTATTCTAATTAGGGAAAAACTTAGGTAGCCTAGATCTGATCTTTGACTCCACTTGTAGATCTTGTGGTGTAAATTAAATGTTATAGAATCTATGACATAAGTTGATGTAAGTAAGATGGGTTTATAGGTGGGTCAAAAATCGAGTTTATGATAATATTTTCCTTCCAATTATTCTAATTAATGAGTATACGGTACCGACACTACTAAACGTTTTAATTGTAGCTATTTTGGCTATTCATCAACTTATTGTTTAGCCAAATTTGTCACTAAAACTTATCAAAACATCGATTTTTGGTCATTTTATCTTAATTAGTTGTCAAACCCCATAAAAGTTAGGCATGTGATTTGCACAAGCACTCTCAAAAAGGTCAAAATGTCTATCCTCAACCAACTTTTGCCAAATTAAACCGTGCATACTTCTTGTATAGAAGTAGTTTGAGCAAAAAATCTAATAGATTTAGCTTTCAATTCCAAAGATGTTGGTTGTAGTTGAAATGCAAGAAAGTTTTAAAAGAAAACAAAATCATTAGCAAACATTCAGCCTCTCAGATCTCCTATTATTTTAATATTAAATCTGCGGATATGGTTAATTGAGATGATAAGTAAGTGTATTTATGAATCGGATACCCAATCTATGAGTCTGTAGAGTGATTTAAATTGGTCTTACTAGTTCGCTAATTTTTTTTGAATCATATCTGATCTACACATTTCAAGTAACTAGGTGACCGGTTACCTGATTGAAACGATCTGAGACTCGCGGATACCTGATCTGGTGTAACAAAAAAAAATCCCCACAAATCCCAAAAATTAAAGATTTGTACCAAGTCAATTAATGTACTTATAAAATAAAATAAAATATGTTTTCCAATTATAGGCAATTTATCACAAGAAAATACAACTAACTAAAATAAAATTACCAATTTTATAAAATCTCTTTTCCAAACTGAAAATTATAATTTTAGACAAATATCATTTTTTCCTTAAATTATCAAATATCCCTTTAAACAAAAAAATATATATATAACTCAGTCATACATATGAATATAAAAGGAAAAAGAAAAATTTACTATCAAAATAAATTATCAAATACAAAATAAATCAATAATTTAGGAACATATGAATAGAAAAATTTAACCATATTAGGTGAAATTACACAATTGTCCCTGATTATGAATCGGTTCGAGTAACCAGTAGTTCATCAAAGAGTGAATCGATACCCGAACCTGTCTATTTGTAGGCTGGTTCAGTATTCGAACCAGTTGTTGATCGGGTTCGGATACCCTTCTTTTATGGTTTGGAATGAACTAGTTCCATTGATTTTTTAGATCAACAGGTTAGGTTATTTTGAACACTCTTAATAACAAGTAAAATAATTAAATCATCAAAAGATTTAAAATTTGACTCTCATTATTTTCAATCTCTTATTGGAGGGCCTTGTTTCAGCTAGGGAAAATACTACCATAAACCCGGTGTTAGACTCCACCTGTAGACCTCGCCGTCAAGATTAAATTTTATAGAATCTTACTTACATTAGCTGATGTCACATATTCCATAACATTTCATATTACACCACAGAATTTACAAGTGAAGCGATAAATCAGATTTACCTAAATCTTTCCCTTCAGCTAGAATACTCAATCACAAAACTACAATATATCCTATATTAGACTTCTCAAAAAGCTGCGGCAGATTGTGAATCATCGTCGTCACGATATGGCTTCCTTCTCCCATGCACCCAACTCGATCAGACCCACCCCATAAAGGAAATTTTTCTTTTTAGGAGGATGTGAATGAAGCAAATTTTAACTCCTCATCCTGTATTACGTAATGAATATGACAAGCGTTAAAATTATTAAAAATAAAAAATTATATTACTTTTCAATCATCTAATAATAAGAATAGCAAAGAAAAAAAATATTACTTTTCAATCATCTAATAATAAGAATAACAAAGAATTTTTCTTACGAATGATCACAATCATGGCTGAACGAGCCAGTCTAAAAAGTGAATGGTTAATTTTCCCTTTTTTCTGCTTTCTTATGTCAACTCTCTCTTTTCTTCGTTATTCTCAATGCTTTTTTTTTTTTTTTTTTTGACATGCAATGCAGTCGTATTTGGGCGTTGTGGTGACTACACAGGCTACACCTGCTCAAGAGTGTGGCTGCTTTTTTCTTTTGTTTTGGACCATCTAAATGGTAATTTATTTTGTCATCTAATGACGTAAATTTTTAAGTATTTATTAGTATGTACACTTTCACGGTCTGTATAAATAAAATAAATAAAAATCACGTAAATTTGCTGCAGCAAAAAAATCACTTTAGTGAGTTGTTCTGGGATAATGCGGAATATCTTGTTTTCACAGCGCATATTTGTGTCAATCAAATGGTGGAAAGAAGGGCTTTGCTACGAGATGCGGAAGAGTACTTTTTTGCTACTTACCTGTTATGCAGAGAAATAGCACAGTTCTATCATTTCTAAAATTTGAGGCCAATTTAAAAAATATGAAGTCTCTTACTTTTGTAAATAATCCGATAATTATTACCATAACGTGACTGGACTAATAAAGAATTTTTCGAAATGTTGAAGTGCCTAACGAGAATGCAGCAACAGTTTAGTAGGCCCTGATTCCTATCAGCGCGACGATGATCTACCTACACTGCCGACTACCATAACATCCTTTATGGGATTTCATGTTTTAAGTTTCTTTTTTGTTACTGAATTAATTAACTGGCCATGAGGTTGATTCTTAAAAAAAATCTTCAAGATTAACATGGTGTAATTAAAGATTCCAACATGTACATCTATTATGAACAGAAGACCTTGTTACATCTAGATACAGTTGATTACACTGAAACCAAGACTTCTGACCCCCAAAAAAAAAACAACTTAAAACAAAATAGTTAATAATGAGAGAAGAGAATTAAAAAAAAAAAAAAAAGAAGATGCAATTGTAAAAGCAAGCTAGAAAAGAGAAAGTGAAACCATTTCTTGACGATATTCCAAAATATATTAGAATGCTTCATTAATATTGATAGCACACATAAGTACGTAGATAGATCAAGAACAAGAGACCCACATTTTGGTTATCAACCTGTTCAAATCTATCATAAGAGATTACAAAAATAAATCATCACACAAATTTATTATCATCCTTAAATGTGATTATTAGTAGCTAGCTAGGTTATAATTATAACTTTCTCACTCACTCACATTCTTATTCTTCTGCTCATCATCAAAACACTAATCACTATCACACGTTCATGATTTGGATCCTATGGCATTGGGCAAATAAAACAACAAACAATTAAACCTAGATAATGATGGGGACCACACCATGATCAACTTATTCTCAGATAGCTAGCCATGAACAAGACCACAAGACAGAGCCATTAGAAGGATAGCAGCTTCTTTCTCATCTTGTGGAAACACACGATGAAAGGCTAAATTCTTGCTTAAATTGAATAAGAAGTCCTCGAAACCATTCTTCTTTTGTACTGCATGCAGATTTTGAGATGATTCAGCAGTACTGATAGTAGTAGTATTAGTGTGGAGTTTGCACCTCTTCTTGAACTGATGACCATTGTGGGACTGCTCTTTAACTTGTCTTTGTTTTGCACCTTGATCTTCAGTGGTGCTGTAGTTTCGTAGGTTGGGGTTGTGCCGTTTGCGGCAGCCGCAGCAGCTGCAGCCATGGCCCTTCTGGCCTTTCTTTGCCTGATCCCACATGCGTTGCAAAGCGACTGAAAGAATGAAAAAAAATCTTATTGTTAACCACGAGAGTATTTCTGAACAATTCATCTACACTGTTAGAGGAATGAAATATGCCGACATGAGTGTACTGCGTGAGATATATCTAAATTCACGGAAGATTGAATAAAGGGGCATGGTAAATTGACACATGTGTGGTGCTAGCAAGTGATGAGTTTATGGCAAAGGATGTGATTTCTACTTCTAAAATAATCCTCCGGTCATCTAGTTATCATGTACTGAACAAGATCATGTGAAGTTTAATTAACAAATATAATATATACCTTGGGGCCTTTTGGTCCACTCCTCCAAAGTGGGGTCTTGGTTGTGTTACAATCAGCGCTAAACCCTAATAGGAGTGTTGCTATTGTTTGAGGAACTGTTGCTGCTGAAATGATCAGCTTCAGGAGAGGAGACAGCTTGTTTCTGATCCTCAAATTTCATAGGGGTGTTGGTGGTGCTTGTTATTTCCTTGAGATGATCAGACTTCTTCATCTTCTGCATCAACTTCACCTTTGAAGACATCCAGTTGTTAACTGGATTCTTCTGCTGCTGCTGCTGCTGATGATGATGATCAGCTTGACTTTCATTATTGTTCTTCCAAGGAGAAATCTTTAAGCCTTTGTTAGCCTTCTTTTCTGGATCATGTGATCCGGTGCACGGAGCATGATTTTCCGCCTGAGAGATCATATAAAATTATAATTTTCATCATGGTTAGAACATAATAGTACTAAAAGATAATTTGAGAGCGAACAACAAGAGTAAAGAAGATGATTTTAATTTGTAACAACTCGAGTTTGGACTAGACCGACGAAATAACTTTTGAGCGTAAAAATAAAATCAATAAATAGTAACTCGCGGCACAGTAAATTATATTATATACAATACAATTTTTTCTCACATATTTGATATGGAACGAGGTTTCAGAACAACGATCTCACAATACATATAGCAAGAACCCTTGTGAGAATATAAAAGATGTGTATACATACCTCTTGTTGATGCTGCTGCTGATGTATTTCAGTATGATAATATTCCGTTTGATTCTGAGCAGAACTGAAGAAAACAGAATAAGAAGCTGAAGATGATGAAGCAGCTGTTTGATAATTTGGAAGGAAGAGCTGATGATGATGATGATGATGATCATGACCTTGATGAATGGGATCATGAACAGGAAAAGGAGAAGGTGATGATGCTGAGCTAAGGTAGTTTGGAATCATTGGGAAGAAAAGATGGAAAGGCAAATTAAGGCAAAGAAAGAGGACTATTCTTATATTACTTGCTGTTACTTCAAAGATTAGTAGGGAGTTGAAAGACAGAAGTTTTGAGAGTTGTGTGATCTATCTCAACTAGCAGAGAAAGAGATGGTAGTAGCTGAAGGGGATCGATCTAAAAGGGCCTAATGAGAAGAGTTGGAAAAGGGATTTAAAGAGGGGGCAGGCGAGGAGAGAAGCAAGCAAGGCGGAGGCAGCGGGTGGCCTAGCAAGACATTCACGTGACTTCATGGCAACCAAACAAACAAGTAAAAAGGAGACAAACTAAAAGGAGAAGAGTAGAATGCTACCACACGACCATTTTTCACACAACCCTATCTTCAAAAGTTGCCATCCATCCCATCTGAATTACTGTAATCTTACTTGAAAATTATTTAAATCAGTATACATATTTATTGTACTAGCAGAGAAGATAATAATATCTTAGCCACACATACGACGCGTCCTCTCACTTGATCAACCAAAATCATTTTCTATAATTTTCTTTATTCCTTAACCTTAACTTGTTCTTCATTCTACTTGGATATTCATACAGGCGTAACTCCACTTTGTATTTCTAATCTTATATACGATGCTTTTACTTTATACTCTATATATATATATTTTATATAAATATTTTGTACTCAGAATTATCTAATTCTTTCTACTTTAGTTCAAAATCTATTTTCCTCAACAAAACTAACGGTTTTAGGGCATGTAAACAACACGGCGCATGTTGTTCATGTATCCTAAAATTGTTAGCTTTGTTAATGAAATTAAATTTTGGATTGAAGTAGAAAAAATTAGATAGTTCGGGTACAAAGTGTCCAAAAAAATATATAATACAAAGTAAAAATTGTGTACAAATTTGGAAATACAAAGTGCAGTTAAGACTATTCATACATGTAAAAAAATAGGTTGCGAATTTTCTGTCTCATTTTTTGTATCAATCCACAATCTCACCCTTAGATGCTTGACAAGTGTGCTTTGACTCGTAAAAATTATTATAACAAAGTTTACATACAAAACATGTACGGTATGCAATAACATATTGGTACAGAAAGTGTAACAGAAGATTCTGTAGAAGGAAATATTAGACTAATCTAGAAGGTGATGCAAATCAAACTGCATTCTGTTAGATATATTAAAGTGCAAAGAATAACCATTAGCCCTGGTCTCAAAATCACCTTCTTAAATTCTAGAGTATAAATTAAGTGAGAGGGATGATGAAGCCTCTCATTTCCAAAAACTGTTGCTGAATGAAAGTATAGGCAACATGTTCTGATGACCCAAGATATCTGAAGATGGTACCCACATTATCAGTAAATGGTACTACTAAGCTTTCAAGATCTTCAGCATTACAATATACCTCTTCATATGGCAATTAATGATTTTCGGATTTTCCAGAGGAATATTAGGGCATGTTGGGAGTTGATGACTGGGAAATGGGCTAAGATCTGCATGGCTGCATATTCTCATCACCTTAAGTATTGCCAAAACTCATTGAATGCAGTGCAGGCATAGGACAGAAACAGACAGCTCGCCACCTTTCCCCACACCCATACTATCATCCTACTACCTTTTTTTTCCCCCTATATCTTGCTTTCCTCTCAAGTTTTCCAATTTCCTCTTTTATCTATTGTTCAATGCTTTTTTACTCTCTAGTTAAAATTTACAAGACGTCCATCGTATGATTAACTAATTCACTATGTAAGCTTACGAATTACGTTACTACGTACCACGTATTTGGCGTATGCATACTTTATATTTTTTTTAGCAATATAATATATTAAGTACTTATAGTCATATACCAGATAATATTGAGTATTCAATAACTATGTTTCATCATTTTCTTGAGCTTTGGTTTCGCCATTCAAAGCCATAAAAGTTACTTCTACTTAATTTTCTTAGAGTATATATTGTGAATGCAAAATGAATTCATTATCATCTTTATTATTCTCTTTACCTGTTTTTGGAAAATTTTAAAACCTTGGAACTTAGGCTAGAAATATTTTAAAATGAATCAAAAGAAACAAATATATAGAGAGATTATTATATAGATTTGGTTAAATTAAGCCATATATAAAATTGACCATATCTAGTAAACCTTACAGCAAGACGGTGCAAAAGATCCACCAAAAACGGCGAAGTACTAAATTTTATCCTCTGAAAAAATCTGAAAGCAACTTCCAGTCTGCTCTGCAAGTAGTTCACATGAGCTAGCAATCATTTCTACTAAAACTTTGTGTATATCTTATGAAACTAGCAGCTGTGTCTGGTAGAACGGTGCATTGGGATAAAAACTGGGAACAACTATTTTAGTTGGAGTTGGAAATTTTACTATAGGCCAAAAAGATTGTTGACCGACTTGTTTTGCAACAACAGTGAATTTTTGGGGTAATACAGTAAATTTGATCACTAAGAATCTTTTATCTCACTTCTTGTTTCACTCTTTTTTTCATATTATTAAATGAACTATTAAGATTAATACACATAATCTTGATAGTTAATTAAGTAATGAGACAGGAGATGGAATAAAACATCCTGTGCCAAATTTGATTGATCCTTTAAATCAAGGGGCTTGAGAATGTGAGTTCAAGGAGTTGGCGAACTTGTGCCATTTTTCTTTTAAGGGTCATTTTTTTTAGCTAAGTCTTCTGTTACATGTTTTGATGTTATACAATATAATAGAGTGATATGTATATTTCTAATATAAAAAAAATTAAACGAGGGAAAATATCACTACACACATAGTATAACACTGAGTGTAATACTAAAAAGTGTAACAAAAGATCCAATATCCATTTTTTATTAGATGACTTTTTTGGGTTAATTGCATAAAGAGAACTTTTTAGAAAAAAATTTATGAGTAATTCCACTTTACCCTCTAAATTATTATTATTTTTTACATTACACTCCGAATTTTTTTGACGACTTTGCAGACTATTGTTTTTTATCTTACCACTTCAATTCAATCGCTAAAAGATCCAGCCAATTCAGTAGCTTTCATCAATGGTTGCACTAGTGACCACAAAACAAAGTATGAGAGTGCAAAGTGGGCAAAATAATATTTAGGATGCAATTGAAAAATGATAACAAGTTCGGATTCAAAGATAAATTAATCCAAAAAAAAATCAAAAAAAGATCGAATCTCAATGTAGAGAAACAAGTTGATTGGATAAGGAAGAACTTCGAGACCATATATTGGAGTTACATCAAGGTAATAAGACTTAATCTAGTTGAAATTCATGGTTTAGATTAGAATGAGGGATAATGAGAATTTAGTGAGAGAACTATGCATGCAAATGATCTTCGAAATTCAATCTTGTGTAAATACTGTTTGCATGTATTGTTTAAATCTTTTAAATAACGTAGAATGTTTAATCTATACTAGAAATGTTATTTTTGTTGTTTAATGCGTAATTGATGATTGGAATGAAGGGAAAAAAAAATGAAATTTTAATAAATTGTTACAATTTCTCATTGCCCCAACCTTTCTTGACAATTTACAACTTAATATTACTTTTACTTGTCACTTCAGTTCAACATTAATTGATGACACTAAGTTGACTAAAATTTTTAACGGTTATATTGAAGTGGTAAGAAAATAAAATATTAGAGTAAAAAGTAATCAAACACACAAAATTTCGGGTGCAATACGGAAAATTAATGATAATAATTTTGAGCACATATAGAACTGATTGAATGAATTGATAACGGCATAAAATTATCAAATATCGTAGGGATTGAAATTTGAGAACATATATACCCTTTTGTGGTGTTGATTGAGCAGTGAATAACCAACCTGAATGAAACATATATATATACAGTAGTATATAAAACAAGAAGGCAAAATATATGAACTTTTTGTCTCCATTTAGATGCAACATGATATTATCGGATTGAGTATAATATTAATTATATAGAGAAAGGAAAAGAAAGGAAAATTACACTTTTTTATGATGAAAAAATTGGCTACGTATGTAGTATAGGAGTCACAGCTGCAAATAGTTAAGAGTTGGAGACAGCGATGGAGACCTAAGTGTAAAATTATCATGTTCGCTGTCAGTAATATAGAGTTGGTCCAAATGCAGGTAGTTTTCATAGTGGTGCTTGAAAATCTGAAGGGCCATGGGGTTTTTAGCTTTGCTACATGACACTTTTATCAGTGTCAAAAAGCTCCCAATATATTTTTTTTTTCACTCTATATAATTTTCTCTCTTTCTCTTTCTCTGTCTGAATTTTTCTAGCTAGATGAGATCAAATAACGGTTGAAGCCAATTGATGGGCAACGATAGATCATGTAGTACGTAGAGAACAAAGATATGTATTATGGGTATAATTAATGCCCGTGGCCATGCGTAAAGATAATGTTTATATATACTATGCAATATGCATGAACAAATGAGTATATATAATGATAGGAAGTTCTAATGTCTCCTGCTAGCAAGTTAGCCTGGTATGGTTTAAGCTAGTAATGTATAAGTTTTGAAAGTACATATCGGATACGATTTAAGATAAAATTTAAAATTTATTATTATTTTTGTTTCATTAAAATTATCAATGTTTAACTTTTTTGGTTAATACGTTAAGTTTTCATAACTTAATTTTGTATAGATTTCTTTAATTTTTTTTTAAAAATTTAAAATTTAAAATTTGTATGTGTTAATATTTGATATAAATTTTAATTTTTTAAATAAATTTTATTAAAAATCAAAAAAAAATTATATAAATTATTAATTATAAAATTGCTCAATTTGATTAAAAAAAGTCAAACCATAACAAAAAAATTAAGACAGGGAAAGTATTTTAGAAGGTATAGTGTGTTTGATGAAGCAGCATATGGTATGGCGAGACAGTAGCATTCTTGAAGTTCTAAGATTTTCTCTCTGTCACCTAGAAGGAAAAAAAAAAGAAGAAGATTTGTTCTATCATCTCCCCAAGAATCTACATATATCCAACCTTACTTATGATTTATCCAACCAAAAAAAAAAAAAGAGAGAGAAAACATGTTGATTAAGATCATTGAGTTGTAGTCTTGTTGATGTATATTGATTCTATTCTTTGTGAGTTACTTATAATTCTGTTGAGTTGTAATATATTAATATGACTATTCTGGGTTAGTTGTAGTCTTATCCAAAAAAAAAAAAAATCATTATTGGTATTACCAAAACATATTGAAAATTTGAAAAATTCTTACTTTGTACAGTGCATTGATTCCTTGGTTCTATTACTCGCATGGAATAAGTTTTGGTTACTCACTTCATAATACAGAATGTATGACAGTCGTTGAAAAACTGAAAAACAAATAAGCAAGTGAATTTCATAATTTTTTAATTATTCAATAGTTTGTAATACTTATTCTGTCTTACAGAGTGAATAGCAACAAATTTTTAACTTGCATGATGATATAATTTTTTTTTTTTCAGAATCAAAAGGTTCATAACACAAAGTTAAAAATCAGCCGATCCGAACAAGAATTTTTTGAAATTCCCAAACCCCCATCCAAAAACAAAACTAAATCTTGAATTTAAATGATCGACTATTTATATGGCCAACTAGTTACGTACTTGACCACCACACCCTCTGATCAGCATAACATGTCCTATCACGTCAAAGTACGTTAATTTATTGGTGCCAAAACAATTGAAATCCCAATTGAAAATCGATTTCAATCCATTACAAAAACCATGGAAATCCCAATTGAAAATCGATTTCAATCCATTACAAAAACAATTGAAATCCCAATTGAAAATCGATTTCAATCCATTACAACCTTAAAAATTATGACCACTATCATCTAAACCTATACAGATACATGCAGGATGGGATGTCCAAACCTTCAAAGTTGGACCAATCCTCAAGTACACTGTCCCAGGCTTCTTGGTGGAGAGTCCTATCGTTTTGAGTAAGGCTATGATTAATTATGGGTATTTTTGATACCTTGTAATGTATGATCATTAATACGTGAATAATACATATATATATATCAGTGAAAACAATTTATCGAATAATATTATTATTATTTTAAATTTGTTCTACAAGTATATTTATTTCGATTTTTAATGCCGATCGAGTAAATGGATCGTTATTTGTATGTTAGAAATGGGAAATTTTGACTTACATGGTTCTAGATCTCGGTTCAAATCAATAATTTGGTAAAAAAAAAAAAATTATTGTACACAAAAGTTTCTGCCTTACCAATACTAATATATGCTTGGGAAAAGAAGTGAGGAACCGTTTGGTTAGAAAGATTTAGTCATTTAGCGAATGGTTTGAAATTTACCAATTTATTAGAGTAGTTTTTATGAATAATTTATAATTTTGAGTGTACTGAAAATTTATCTATTTTAATTTTATTAATTTTATCAATAAATAAGAGAATTTCAAATCATTTTTTAAATTCGTTGATCTAAACGCAACTTTAAAGAGTTTTACCCTTACTCTATACAAAAATTTATGGGATTTAATTATAATAATTTTTTATTAAATTTTATGATACATATAAACGAAACTCTACGCGGGTAGTGTTGTTTATTTATTGAGCAATCAATCTGTTTTTGAACTAATGAATCTCAAGTTGCAGAAGAATCAAAAATACGTTTAAACCCCAGAAATGTGCAGACTGCACATCAGTGCAGAGTGCTAAAGCCTGAAGTAGGTGGTTTGACTGACAAAATGAATAAAAAAAATTTGGAACAATGAGAGACATCCGATCTAAGCCCCCACAGGACGGCCACTCAAGAGTTTCAATATTTTATTTTTTTATCCTAATAAATGTATAAAATAATAAGCTTTGTAAAATTTTTGAAGAATGAAAAACTTACCATAGCACATATTAAAATCTTAAAAAATAATTTTAAAAAAAAAAACTTAAAATTTTCTAAAAATTTTATCCCCATTACTTTAAAGCCAAGGTAAAATATGAAAATAAACACCACCCATCGAAATCAATTGTACCTTTAAGCGTCTGGCTTCGTAATGTCGTTTCATCTATTTGCGAACCATTATATAGAAACTATTCCTCAAATCAGTTAAAAATGTAAATTTTAATGAAAAGACTGATGTTTTTAATTATTTTAAACATTGTGCCTCACATTGATAGTATAAGATATTGAGAGTGCCAAAATTAATAATTTAGAGTGCATAAAAGTACATATTGCAATTAATCTTGTATATTTACGAAAAACTTAGACTCAATCGTTTAAATTATATAGAATATTTGTCTTTCAATTTATATAATTTCATTTAGGCTATAGAGATCCATGCAAGTACCAATTTGACATGTATTTTGCATTTACTTTTACATTCTCTTTGATAAGTCATTTTCATGTACCCAACGGTAATTTGGTTTTAACTTTAAACTACAAAAGGAGAAGGGCTGGCTTGTGGGTTGTGGGGGACACTAGTGTTCTTTCACTTTCAATCCTCCTAGTATATTCCAAAAGTCTACTGTACCTTCTGGACGCATAAATTATTTACCCACTGAAAATGACCACCATCGCTTCTGTCAATCCGAATCATTACCTCCCAGCCCAAGGTCGTCTCTATTATCTTGGAGAAGAAACTCACGAGGATGACACGCATTTTGATTTGATAGAGAGATTTGGATGAATTTAATTTGAAATTTAAATTTATAAATAATTTATTTAAATTAATTAATTAATTTAAGTGTGAATTTAAAAATTTTTAACAAGTGAAAGTGTAATTTTAATGGTTAAATGAATAGATTTAAATAAATTCACTTAAATTTTATGTCGTTTTAAATTCACCAAATTCAAATTGATGCATTTCAAATTATTCCTTCAATTCAAATCTACTCATCCAAACACAACCATAGTGTAATTGTAATTAACGCATACAAAAAATACCCTACTCGTATATTTCAGTTGTCAATTGGAGAATTAAGGAAAAAGATTGGAAATATCACTTTATCAAAATCAATTCACGTGGTAAAATTATATTCAATTATCAATCACTGATTTTACATATTTGATTGAATTTCGTTCTTTCTTTTAGAAATATAGTGATATATTATTAATTTTTTTCACTTTATTATTTTGTATAAATAAAGTAATTAGTATTAGTACTCATGCATTACTGTAAATTTTGCATAGAGCAAATTTGGCCCTACAAATTGAGGAAAAATCTCAATATGGCACTCCAAACTGATAAAAGTATTTTGATATAACCCTTTAAACTAAACATGCCTTAATTTGACCTTCTAAATAAATAAAATAAGTCTTCAAATGTGGCCCTTGAAACTAATAGTGTCTCAACTTGGTCATCCAAACTAAAAATTTATTCTAATACGACCCTCCGTCTTTAAAAAACTTGTTAGAATCTTTATATTTTTCAACTCTAAATATTTTTATAAAGCTTGAATAATTTTAGGAAATATATAATAGGCAAAATACATAATAGGGGTGTCCAAGAATATTTTTTAAATGTGTAAATATTATTCCCCATATTTCTATTTTATAAAGTGTACAACTAAAAAATAAGGATTTAGATTTTTGATAAATAAAAAAATTACACACACACATATATTGTATGTATGTATATGTATGAAGAATTTTTAAAAAATCAACTAATATTAATCAAAAAAATAAAATAGAGGACCATATACAAAACAAAAACCGAGGACCATATACAAACAATTTTCCTATTTGAAGAGTCAAATTAGGATCTTTCATTTTCACATTGGAATACTTATTTTAATTTAGAAGGCCAGAAACAAGACATGTTCTGTTTAGATGGCTATGTCAAAAACTTTCGCCAATTTAGAGGGCCATATCGAATTTTTTTAATTTAAAGAACCATATTAAGATTTTTTTTCTCAATTTGAAGGGCCAAAATGGAATTAACCCTTTTGCATAACATGTGAACAATGTAACTTAACCATTTTATTTCATTTATTTGGTTAAACTCAATCCCACTGAAACAAGCACATTATAAAATCACTAGGAAAATGGTTCTTGAATTAGGTGTTGTATCAGCTGGTGAAGTACAATGGAAATTTCTTACGTGAACTAATTATAGTAGGTGTTATAAATTTTTGAATTTAAAATCATCTATATTATTCTAAATTAATTAAACCTTCCATAACCTTACCATGATAATGTGGATAATTTTATACTAAAGTATTTCTCATATCGGTCCATTAAAAAAAATTCGTAATATGTGTATCAAAATATGGCAGAAACCAGCAGAATAGAGTGCTTGGGCCATCGAATGATGGGGAATGGCCATTCATTTTGGGCTCATGCAGCGCGATATGGACTATATGTAATAAGAAATGCAGATGCAGAAAAGGGTTCAACTTTCAGAAGAATCCATTCTGATCCAACTAGAGTTTTGATGATTTCAGATGGCTTCCATTATAACCGGACAATCCTATTTGAACTCTATAGCTCTTCCACCATCAACCGAATTTCATTTGGGTTCTATATAACGAATTTATAGTCCATGGTCCAATATAGACCAGCAACATATTTTTGGAAAATAGTTAGATATATTTATTCTACGAATTCATTATAAATTTTGTGTCAATTGAAGATGTCATGTTGCTATGTTATTTCGGGTCACTTCATTTATGTTGATACGTTCATGTTATATACACCTTCAGTCTCATTTTATTTCGTTATAATTTGATTTTTAAGGTCAATTTGATCAATTTTATAATAAATAATTCATATAAATTTATTTAATTTTTAATAAAATTTCTTCAATAAAGGTTAAGATAATATAACATTTATATCATATATAACTTAAAAAGTCAAAAAAAAAAAAATCTACAAAATTGAGTTTTAAAAATTTGATACGCAATAACTACATAAATGAGACGAAAATAATACTTCACTGTATCTTTTGGAAAGACGCGGACATTATATGCCAACTTGCCAAGGGTGCGATATACACAAAGAAAAAATGTATTGATTCCTGAACAGTTATACCGTTATCATCCATCAGGTTGGGGATAATATTCATGTTCTTAACTTCAAATCAAAGGCCATGCAATCTGCTTTATTGCTATACTAGTTAAGTATTCTGTGTTACGTACGAAAGAATAAATATTTAAATTTATACGACAGAAAGAATATTTAAATTTAATTTTTACAATAACTGTTTCAACAGTGTTTAATATATGTAATTCCAGAAAATATAACATTTAAAGTAAGATTAGAATTTAGAAACACAATCAAAAAAATATAGATATATATATATATATATTGTCAAAAATTGTTTTTAGGATACTAGTCAGGTACATCATTTTGGATGACCTGGAATTTAGTGTCTTTCTTGTTTATCATCCAAACCAATAGTAGTTTTAGATTGGTATTGGAATAAAATCAAATTGAACACAGACATTTGTAATGGACTAAAATTAGTGCTAGTTTGCTTCATATAATTCTGTAAATAAAAATTGCTATATTAAAATTTAATATGTCTGCATTAGGCAGCAGAGATTGTTGAAATTTCTACCATGCAATTACTTCACTGCCCCAAATTTGACATTTTATTAACAATTTTAAAACCCATGCTATTCTAGTTTGACCCGCAGTAGTATGATTGCACTATCGATGTTGGATCTCATCCTGGTTCAATGTAACGTCATTAAAAATATTTAGATAAATCTATTTATAAATTTTATAATTAAAATTAAATTTTATATAATGATTAATTTATAAATTAAATTAAATATCGAATTTATCAAACTATTTTCCTAATTTTAGCCAAACCTAGGCAGTCATGTGACAAGTTGAAAATGCAATACTATAAACATAACTTGATAACATACTATCGAACTTCATAAATTTACAAAGTAGAAGGAATTGTTCAAGAATCTCTCTAATTCGTTCATAGCATACGATCCCAAGTGTGCTTTCCTATTAATTTTAGATTTATTACGGTTATTCACAAAAAAATTAATAAGACTATATAATTACCTTTGCACGTTTCAATGCCCAACATGACATAGGGTCTCAGTAAATAGTACTCTCTCTCTTGTAAAATTACTGTCACTTTAAATAATTTATCTTGTATCATAATATCTGTCAATTTAAAAAATCAACAAGTATTAAATAATATTTTTCTATCCCCTCCGTTTCAACATAATTGTTAGTTTGATTAATATGCACAAATTAAGAAAGTCATTAAATTGTATCAATTTTATAAAAAAATAGTTAAAAGTGACTAAAATACCCTTTTACATTAATATCTTAATTACATAATTATCTTTTTCTTAATGTGGCACTAAAGATAAAAGTAATAAAAAAAATATCATTTAATACTTTTTTGATTTCCTAACGAGACAGATAATTTGAAACAAAACAAATTGCCTAACGTGATAGTTATTTTGAAACAGATGGAATAACGTTTACCCTTAATGACACATTAATGAAGAGAGGATTATGTAATTGGAAACTGAAATATTAATGCAAAAGGATAATTTAGTCACTTTGAACTATTTTTTTCTAAAATTAATATAATTTAATAGTTTGCTTAATTCGTGTACACTAACAAAATGTGACAGTTATTTTGAAGCGGGGAGTAAGAATACACAAAAAGTCATGCACGGATTAATTACGGTAATTAAGAAGGTTGGTCAATTTCAACTTATGGTTGTTCTATTGGCTCTATCTCCACGACTCCTCAACAAGATGCTTGGCTTACTTAAATGGTCCGAAATCTACCAAAAGAATTTCAGGTATATTGATATTGGGATTCGTTAAGAGATTTGATCAACTTCTCTTCATTGAAAAAATCGACTTTGAAAGGTAGGTACGGAACTCCAACAAAATGCACTAAATTTGATCAGAAACTTTGAAAAAAAAAACCTCCCAAATTATGGTGTGTGAACTTGTTAAAGAAATGCTACAGTTGGTGGTGGTTGAGCGAATGGATAATGCAACGTTTTCAACTTTCAATTCCAGAGTAGTTATGCCCTTTGACACATAATTACCTCAAAAGAACATAACAAATTATTACCTCTGTTTCCAATTAAGTATCACTTTAACCTTCAACACGAATATTAAGAATACTATTAAATAACTTAAATTTTAGATAAAATTAATCTTATATGACTAAATTGTCCTTTAAACGGTAATAAATGAAAACGGTCCCAATATTAATTTCCTTTCTCACAATAACTAATAGAGTTGGAAAGAGATAAGAGTAAAATTGGTAAGAAAAAAAAGTAATATTTCATTGGACTTCTAAAGTGAAAAGTGAAACAAAAAAAAAATAAAAAAATTCTAAAGTAACACTTAAAAAGGAACGAAGGCAGATATACATAATACTCTATTCATTTCAAAATAATTATCGTTTTAGATAATTTGTTTTTTGTCACATTATCTGTTACTTTAAAAAATTAAGTATTAAAAAATATTTTTTTGACCCTTTACCCTTAGTACCATATTAATATTAATAAAGGGAGATTTATATAATTGAGATATTAATATAAAAGATAATTAAGTCATTTTGAACCATCTTTTTATAAAATTGATATAATATAATAAATTTTTTAATTCACGTATACCAACCAAATACGACAATTATTTTGAAATAAAAAGAAGTAGTCTACAGGTACTATATTATCGTGTTGAATTCTCAAAATCAAGAAGAAGCTTAGGAATTGGTTAATGTCAAAACTTAATTGCGTACATTAGTTGGACCTAATGCAGCAAGTCTACTAGTTAAGTCAAATGATTAAGTCATACATTAACTAGCTAGTATACTAAGGATGATCGTGATTAGCGAACAGAAATCCAATCTAATTTTTTTCATAATCCTACAGCTGTAAGTTCCAAATCGCCACAAAATTAAGCATTTTCTGCAATTTGATTTAAGTTGAAATTGGACTATTATTAACGGAGATAAGAGAAGGAAGTTAGACCAGCTTAACTACTGGAAAAGGACATTGGACTGCTGCTGTTGAGTGTTGGCTTCCTCATTGCCATGATCAGTTTCAAAATCAAGATCCCAATCGTCACACTAATTTTGAATTTCTAAAGAATTGTTTGGTTTATGGGTATAAGGGGAAAGATTAGGAATCAAGATTAATTATACTCATAAATATTATTTGATTAATTATTATGAGAATCATTCAGCAATGAAAATGTTAGAAAATATACATTTTTATTTCTTACTTGTGACGTGGGTTTCAAGTTTATTAATTTATCAATATAATAAAAATATTTCTTTTTCAAACTAAATAAGTAAAAGAAAACGATATAAACCCATATCGATTAGTGAAGTTAATGATTTCCGTTCGGATTCTAATTTTCAAATGCAGGCCAAACACTGTACTACCTCCTAAACGTTTTTCACTTCTAACTGGCTAGTATTTTTTTTTTCTACTCTACCTACTTTACTCCTAATCTACTTCTACCTAGTACTAGCTTGCAGTTTGAGTTTTTTTAATTATTTTTTATTTTCCCTCTTTGCTAATTCTTGATGCTTTGATTGTAGTTTTAGAACTTGATTTCTGAATCTCTAACTTTAAAAGTGACTTAAGATGCTCTAATTGCCAACAACATTGGCCTATTGATTACTTCTAGCTAGCTAGTTGGGAGGCCATCCAATATAAAATTGAGAAAATTTCTTTTTTTTTTTAAAAAAAAAAAAATGGACGGGGGATACAACCAATTATTTTTATTTTTAATGGTACGCAACGAGTTATGCACAAAACGTGAGATTTTATTTTATTTATTTATTTATTTTGGTGGGTGGGATTGCTTGTCAATACAAATTTTCCATTTCTTTTGAAGCTGATAATGACATTTGGATATACTTCCTGAAAATGAATATGAATTTGCATTCTTGCACGTCATGAAATTTTAAAGTAAAGACGATATATATCTACTATAAAATGAAGTGATTACCTTGGACTAAAAGAGTCATTGTGATATTATTTTCTACATAAAATAAAATTATTAGCTTTTGGGGCTTACACTCAAAAGAGTCATGGTGACTAAAATTGAGATCATGCGGTCCGCATAACACTGTTATTTAGGATTAATTTAATTTTTATACATTAAAAAAAGGATTAAATTTAATTTTTGATCATAGAATAAATCATATCTGAGCTCAAATCTTGATAATTGATAATTGGGGGAGACTATATTTCCTAATATATACAGCAGAATACAAAACAATTATTTCCGGTTTGTATGGAGTTGACTACCGTAATTGTAAAATATTATCATAACCTAAACTGAGATTGACAAGAAGATACGGGCGCATGCAAAAAAACATATATTTTAGGGGAATTTTACAGTTCTCTTGAGGAAATTATTTCCTTAATTTTAAAAGTTTATACTGTACAAGTTTTTAAAGCACATAATGTTGTACTGTACAATCATTTAAAACACAAGGGAATGGTTTCTTAAAATGGACGGTAGAATTTTCTAATATTTTATCCGTTTTTAAAGTTTCGCAATTATTGTTTCTTTATTTTAAGGAATGAAAAAAAATATATCAATTTGATCTCTTATCCATTAAAATGATTAATTTAGTCTCATCCTCAAAAAAAAAGGTTAATTAATCTAAGCCTTTTGACGAAAACTATGGATAAACTAACGAAATCATTAACAACACATCTACTGCATCTTAACGGTCACGTAATTATCACGTATATTGATATATTAATTTGTTTATGATTTCCATCATAGACCTTATATTATTTAATATTTTTAAAGATAAGAGATCAAATTGATATGTTGGGATAGTCTTTATCCCAAAAATAAGGCTCTAATTAATTAACAAATCTTAGTTTACCTTGATTGAATTCAGTTTAAAAAAAGAAAAAATCTTGGTTTATACTAAAACAATTGATGCAAGGATAATAGGAATATTTCAATTCACTAATTATTAGTAGCAAAGACAATTAATCCCTTCTATATTAAATTCGTAACGGAAGAATGTTACATCAGATTGCAATTTCGAACTGCAACATCTATAACAAACACGGATTGCGTATTAATGTATGAAAGCTTTGTTTGATTGAAATTTTTATTATTATTTCCAAGTGACAAGAAATTAGATGAGGAGCTACCACCAACCACTAATTCTTTCCTTGCTTGATCAGAACTCTTTGTGGTATCCTAGTCATGCATGCATGGATGGATGTGAAATTGATTCATCACATTTAATGCAAGAAGTTGTCCCAAAACGACCCAAGTTTTCTCGTGGGATAATATAAATTTTCTAAAACGACATTTAACAAACAACTCAGAGAATAAATCAACTTATATCTAGATGCTTCCAAGTTTAAGGAATTCAAATATACATCTTATTAATAAGAGTCGATGCATAACATGTGGTATTGCAACATCTGTCCATACAATAAAATTGGGAAAATTCTATCTTAAGAAGTGAACGTTGCATACTGCTTAGGTAGCATTATTTTAGTCGCTAATTTTCTCAAAGAAAGGAAAAGGACACACGATAATGTAGTAAGCCCATCTAATTATTTGAAAAAAATTAGTGACTGAGAAAAAATTCCATTTAAATATTAGTCAGTCATATCTCACACCCTAAGATATAATTTCCCATAAAATATTTGATTTTTATAACAATTAATGAAGCATTTGCATATACAAACCTAACAAATTTAAGATGTAATTGATTAGATAGTATCAGAAAAATTCTCATGCGGTCTCACATAACAAAATAGCGGTACAAATTTGAAGTTTTTCCAAGTTAGGACATGCATAACTAAAACGAATGGGTGTTAGATGATTATTATGTGGCAATCTAATCCATTCAACAAAGACATTTTGATTTTGCTTTTTAAGGTATCAGAAAAGGTCACAAACCGGCCAATCTTCTTATCCTTGATAAGATTACTAGCATTTTGAAGTACTAAACATAAATACTAGTATGAATTAGTTTAAAGTCACGTTGCATGAAAGCAATTAAAGATTGTCTCTTTTGTTGATGGAATTGAAAAATGAACAACGTAGGTCCGGCCGCCCCCCCAACCCCCGTGGCATCTTCATCTTGCCTTTCTTCTCTACAATTGTAGTTTCCCCTGTGAAATGGATGATACACAAGGTTCAAAAACTTTTTGGCAAAAAAACGAGGCACTGGTAATTTGAAATTGACGGATGAATTATGGAATTTGTTACAATGACTTCTGTCTTTACCTAAATTTTCACTTTTTGTCAAAGTGTGGTAGGTGACTAAATTTCTGTGTAAACCCCTAACTTCTTCGGTGATGGATAATCAGACCACCTTTATTATTGTTTTTAGGGATATAAGTCGAGTTTATTCGAGCTCAAATCCCCCAAATATATGTATATTTTGCTCGAGTACTTGTTGAATTTTTCGAACACATATATAATTTTTTAATTTTTTATTACATGAAATTAAAAAATGCTTATATTTTTTTTTCAAAAAAATTACATCTTTTACCTACAAAAAAGTTTACGCGCGAATTCGAATTCGAGTTTATTTTACTCATTTTTCGAACGAACTTGAATCGAACTCGAGTTTCATCAAATTTTTCGACCTCGAACTCGAACCATTTGCACCTCTAATTATTTATCTAGCTAATCAAAAAGTGTAATTTTTTAAAAATTATGCTGGGCGGTATTTTATAGCAATAATTTAAAAAATCAGAAAACATTTTGAGATTCTTAACATACTATTACCAAGGTGAGGGGAAAAAAAAAAAAGATTTCTTGACATGCACAAATCCAAATTGCCCTTGGTCACGCAAGCTATATATGAAGGAAGGAATTATTAATCCAGTGTAAAGCATAACGTAGAAAGTTAATTTCTAACTTTCGATATGTGTTGGTACAAGAATCAAGATTAAACGGTTTCTTGCGAAATTTAATAATTGTACTTTAATTGTTGTCTTGTCAATTACAAGGAATTTAAATTTCTATTCATACCACCTTAATTTTGAATCCTTTTAAGTTCCGTGTCTAAGCATCAACCATAGCTTTTCTAATTAAACAAAAAGTGATCGACGAAGGATACTTAAAGAAATTAAGGCAACGTAAAGATACGCCCAATTTTATTTACTTATCTAACCCTTTCCCGTTTCATTAGTTTAAATAGTTGGCACTGAATATATGATTACTCGAAATAAAAGTAGAATAAATAGATGGTAAATATTTGTTCGTATAAAGATACATGATGATCTCATTAATATTTTTTACTCAAAATAAAAGTAAGATGAGTAAATGGTATATATTCGTTCGTGTAAAAATACACAGTATAAGAATTTGCCTAAGTCCATTTTCTTGTTTGGCAGTTTTTTTTTTTTTTTTTTTCATCTTTTAATTTCTCTTTTCTTCTTTGGTTTGGTTGTCACTTCGCTTTACTGAAATCAGAAATGGTGGGTAGTCTATAACAGACAAATTGAAGCCGTAGCAGATACGAATTTTAAATAAAAAGTGAAAACGAGGCAACCCTTTTGGGGACCCTTATTTTACCTCTTTGGTTTCAGTATGATAGATCTGAAAGGGTTCGGCCTATTCGTGTCTATCAATCTCTTGTACGCTTTGTTTTCAAAGAAACCAAATGAAAACTACTTGTGTATATTTGGTGTATCCTCTTGGATGACTTTTTCTTTCAAACCAAGTATCATGACATAATTAGTTAACAACAAAAAGAAACAAACAAACAAACAGATGTATTTGAAGATTTGAATACACTCAAAGAAGATGAAAACAGAAAAAGAGAGGAAAGATTGAAAGAATGTGTGTCGTGACATAATTTTTAGGAACTTCTTAATTGGGCAGTTTTTTCGTATGAGAACTCGATTAGTTAAAAAGGGAGTCGAATTTCATGTGAATCTTTGCGTGTAATGAATCTAATTTTTTTGTAAAAGAGATCGTTCAAGTAATATGCTGATCGAGAAAAGGTCGCATGAAATATCTTTAATGTATGATGCATGTGGATGTATTGAGAGGAAAGACCGTAATAGAATTATTACAAATAGGTTCTTTTTTATTTTAGGTACGTACAACTGCAAATAGTTACTACTTCTTGTTCTATTTTATATATTTTACCTGTTATTTTAGATAATTTATTTTGTTATAAATTATTTATTAGTTTAAGAAATTAAGTATTAAATGATATTTTTTTTAAAATTTTACTATTAGAACAAAAGTTAATATATTCTACCCTCTTAATCACTAAGCCTTTTTCTCTCTCTCTTTTAGTTATTATAGACTTATAGCCAACTTGTTATAATTCTAATACAATAGTAATTTAGTCACTTTGAACTAGTATTGTTTTAATAAAATTGAAACAATTTAATAATTTTTTTAATTTTTGTACACCAATTCAAAATGACAGATTCATGAAGTCATTGAAAGGAACTTGGTAATATTTATTGAAAAAGCTATGAATACCCAAGAAAAAAGTAAGAAGTTTATAATTCTTATTTTTTAATTCTACATCTCGGAAAGAAAAAAGAACAAAATAGCAAGAATAATAAATTCAATTTCTTGACTGAAATTATTTCATTAGGGTAGTTTAGATCACGAGATGAGTTGCTGATTAGTCCAATAGAATAGAGTGGATCAAATGCAATGTCAAGAAGTAGAGAGACCAAAGTTCAAAGCTGATTAGGATTTGATGACTTTTATGCATGAGAGATTTGGAATGCCATCCACATTCAATTGGAAATTAGATTATTTAACACGTTCATTGATGAGTCATGAATTGTGTACTGAAAAATAAGGACAAATTTCTGAAATTTTAGCCACCGTTTCTGAAAGTTTAGTAAAATATTTCCTTGCCTATTTAATTGTAACCTTTCTATTTTCCTCACCCATTTGTAAAGCATCATAAACTATTTTGACATTTCATTTTCGTTTCGTTTCTTTTCTTCGATGATTACCATACTAGTTCGACACGGGTACAAGTCTTCGTTCTTTCCACATCCATTAAAAAAAAAAAAAAAAATTGTAACCAACAAAACGACCAAAGTATCCTTTCCTTATCCTGAATGGGATATATATTATAGTCTTCTTAAAGGCAAGAAAGATTTAAAGATAATCTGAAATGTTTGAAGATAGTCTGAAATTACACACACACATATTATTGTTAATTCTCTCCTCATAAAGATTAAAAAATTTATTAAATTATGTTAATTTTTTAAAAAAAAAATTCAAAAAATTAACATTTTATATTAATATATTAACTATATAATACGTCATCTACCAACTAATACGATAATAAAAGTAAATTTAAAAAAAATATCATTTAATTCCTTGATTTTCTAAAACACCAAACAAACAAATTTGGCACAAAATAACTTGACTAACACAACAGATAAAAATAAATAAAATTGAGAAAATAATGCTTATCACCATTGCGAGTACCTTAATCAATATACTTAGTTGGATTTGGGTGAATTTCGAAGCATAAAAATGGCGATCCCAGCCACCCAAGCCCCTCATAGCATATATATATAGATGGCCCACTTCCCTACAGTCTTTACTTATTTAAGTAACCATTAACAGTGCCACCCTTTTCGCTATAAAAATGCCATATACATCTCCAAATATACTACAAAAAATAAACATTCCTTCTCAAAAGAATTACTACCAAAAAAAAAAAAAGAGACGAGACATACAAAGCCTCCTTGTTCTTTCCCTCTATTTTATCAGTTCCTTCTTCTGTTTTTGTTCTTTTCTTATCTTTTATATAGTGGAAAATTAAAAAAAAAAAAAAAAAAACACACGCACACACACAGAAAAAAAAAAGAATCCCATTTGGCTTTGAGAAATGTTGAGAATCAAGAATTTGTTGTTGATCATAGTTTTGGTATCATTTGTTAGTTGTACAGTGAGAGCCAATGTTTCATATGATGGAAGGTCATTTATCATTAATGGCCAAAGAAAGATTCTTATTTCTGGTTCCATTCATTATCACCAGAAGCACTCCTGAGGTACTATCAATATATTATTATTATTATTTTTTTTTTTTGTTTCTGATAAAATTGTTTCTGATGATTTTTTTTTTTTTTTTTTGGTGTTTATTTGGGGTGGATATATTATACAGATGTGGCCTGATCTTATACAGAAGGCAAAAGATGGAGGATTGGATGTAATACAAACTTATGTATTTTGGAATGTGCATGAGCCATCTCCTGGAAATGTATTAATTCTAGATTTTCCACTATATTTTGTTTTTCTTTATCAATGTGATCATTTCTTTTCAGAAAATTTGGAGGGTCCTTGTTATAATCTTTTTTTCATTTTTTTTTTTCATTTTCTTTTGGTTTCAGTATAATTTTGAGGGCAGGGGCGATATTGTTAAATTCCTCAAGCTTGTAAAAGCAGCTGGTCTTTATGTTCATCTTCGCATTGGCCCCTATATTTGTGCTGAATGGAACTTCGGGTAATGAAAGAGAAAACAATATTTACTCATGTTTCATTTTATAATGTCAACTATGTATTTATTTGAGTTTTTTTTTTATAATTATTTTTAGTGTCATATTGAAAGATAAGATAATTATTATTTTTGTTACAAGACGATTATGTGAGAATATTAATATAAAAGGCTAAATTTTTATTTAAAATTAATATAATTTAATAACTTTCATAATTTTGCAAAACTCACAAGACGATAGTTAAAATGAAATGATGGAAATACATTCATGTGGTCACATGCATCCTAAATTTCTTTTACTTTTTTTTCTTTAAGATAGTAGGCATGCATTGACTTCCTCTGTTTTAATGATGCAGGGGATTCCCTGTTTGGTTAAAATACGTGCCCGGTATAGAATTTAGATCAGATAATGGGCCTTTTAAGGTAATTTATTTTGATTACTTAAAGGGTCCGTTTTAACTGCACCAATTTTGTATTCTTGGTTTATTTTTAGTTTGACTCTGAAAATTTTACTACTTTTTTTTTACTTATATGTAGGCAGCGATGCAAGGATTTGTTATCCAACAAAAATTGTCAACTTGATGAAGTCAGAAAATTTGTTTGAGCCTCAAGGAGGACCAATTATTATGTCCCAGGTTGGAAATACTATGATCTTTTATTTGTTTTTTTGTCTTTTACTGTGTTTCTAGAAATGGGTTGAATTTTATTTGGTTTTTCTTGAGATTTACTAGGATTATATTTCCATGTTTCAGATAGAAAATGAATATGGCCCAGTTGAGTGGGAGATTGGAGCTCCAGGTAAAGCATATACAAAATGGGCAGCACAAATGGCTGTTGCTCAAAACACTGGTGTTCCATGGGTCATGTGCAAGCAACAAGATGCTCCTGATCCTACTGTAAGCAATTCTTGATTTCTTTCCACTACCTTTTTATTTAATTTGCTTTTTTTTTTTTGGGTTCTTAAAAGCTAGTAATATTAGTTTATTTAGAGTGATATGTGTGGGTCCCACATGGCTGCTAAGTTAATCATCTTCAATTGGTAAAGTTTGGATTTTTGGGTGTTTTCAACAGAAACTTGATGTTTGATTCGTTAGGTCTTACTGATGGAAACAAATTAATGGGTAAAAATATATGGGATAAACTTAATTGATCTGACAAGAATTTTGTGTTCAGCTATTCAAGTCAAGCGCTTTTGTTCCACCACCAACTCTTTTCTTGAAGCTGGATCAGAAAAGGTCTTCCATTTTCTGTTCTGAAGTTTGTCATACTTCTGTTGATTAAATTACAGATAGATGCTTGCAATGGTTTCTACTGCGAAGGTTATGTTCCAAACAAGCCCTACAAGCCAAAGATGTTTACTGAAATTTGGACTGGCTGGTGAGTTATGTGAAGCTATTAGTTCCTTATTCCTGTTCTATTCTTCATTTGATTTAGGTTTAGGGTTAAATTGGCCGTCCAGCTAATAGATGATAAGGAAATTCCTCAACTCAGGTCTTTGATCTCTATTCTTAATAAATCTTAGGTATACACAATATGGTGGGCCAACTCCTATCAGACCAGCAGAAGACTTGGCGTTTGCAGTTGCGAGGTTTATTCACAATAATGGTTCATTCTTTAACTACTATATGGTTAGTGAATTCATCCTTCCATTATTATAAACAAATTCAAGTGCCATTTTTTTTTTATGATTTGGGTAAATGTACTTATTTGTTTTGAAATGTCTGTTTCTCGTGCTTTTACATTGGTGGCTGCAGTATCATGGAGGAACAAATTTTGGCCGGTCTGCTTCTGGTCTTTTTGTTGCAACTAGCTATGATTATGATGCACCAATTGATGAATACGGTAGGTTTCAATATCAAACCAATACAAAATCTTCTGTGTTTTGTCATTTGCATGCAACATCAGTTATCTCTAGTAGTAAATTTGCAGTACTCTAATCTTTCCTTACTTATTGCGGTGGGCAAATCTATGATTGACTAGGCCTACTGAATGAACCAAAATATGGGCACTTGAGAGATCTGCATAAAGCCATCAAGCAATGCGAACCAGCTTTGGTTTCAACATATCCCACAGTTATGTGGAAAATCTGGCTTGGGAAGAATCAAGAGGTAAATTTGATTCCAGTTGCTCGAGGACATCTGTGATTTTATATTGCTGTTATTACTTTCTGAATATGACTTTGCCTCCATAAACATTTTGTAGGCTCATGTGTTTAAATCAAAATCTGGAGCTTGTGCGGCATTCCTTTCTAACTATGATCCAACATATCAAGTGAGAGTGAGCTTCCAAAATCTGCCATATGACCTGCCACCCTGGTCTATCAGCATTCTTCCCGACTGCAAGACCGTGGTTTACAATACTGCAAAAGTGAGGAAAATGCTCCATACTGTAACCAGCAATTGTTTTCTCCCTTTAGTCATATTGTAGATTTGTTATATGTGAATTGCTTGCCTATTTAGTACTGCTGATATTCATTTCCCTATGTTATGTCAAAAATAAACCTTTTGCTTTACAGTTAAACATAGTAGTTTAGGCATTAACTACTTCCAAGCAACCGTTTTCACCACATTAAAGACGTCCATTTGCCATCCAATTAGGTTAATACCCCAAGCACACAGGCAAAGATGACACCTGTAGGTGGTCAATTGTCATGGCAGTCATACATTGATGAAACACCCTCCGCTGACGACAGGGACACACTTGCGATGAATGGATTGTGGGAGCAAATAAATGTAACCAGAGATTCCTCAGACTATTTGTGGTACCTGACAGAGTGAGTATATATCATCTGATAGCTTCTCTAAAGCATTTTCTAATTCCTGTATCTAAACCTAAGGACTGGTTACAGCCTTTTTTTTGTTTTTAACATAGTTACAGCCTTCTTTTTAATCCATCCCTATTTGCCTGTTTTGATTGCTTTCTCCAGTGTAAATATTGCATCCAATGAAGGATTCCTGAAGAGTGGACAGAACCCCCTTCTCACTGTTATGTCAGCTGGCCATGCCTTGCATGTTTTCGTCAATGGTCAACTTTCAGGTTGTAAGATTTGCAAAGTATCTACAAACTAGCCAAGTTCTGCCCTAACCTTCTGTATATGCATCTCTATTTAGTAGTACTCTTTTCAATGTTCTTAAACTGATACTTAACCGGTCGATTTTTAGGGACGGTGTATGGGTCATTGGATAATCCAAGACTCACATACAGTAGCAATGTGAAACTGTGGGCTGGTGTCAACAAGATTGCTTTGCTTAGTGTTGCAGTGGGATTAGCGGTTAGTTTGCAATTGATATGTCCTTATGCTTACACAATTTTACAAATACCTGGATTCGTCCAAGACTTCTTAAAGCACACTAATTAAATTTATGGTCATATTTCAGAATGTTGGAGTGCATTTTGAAACCTGGAATGCTGGTGTTCTCGGTCCAGTAACCTTGAAGGGCCTAAATGAGGGGACAAGAGACCTCACAAGGCAGACATGGTCTTACAAGGTTCGTTTGTAATTGCTTTTGTTTTTACTCTACTTTTATCTTTTAAATTGTGAGTTACCAAAAGAGGAAGTAACAGTCCTAAAACAATGAAAAATGATGAGCTTTCATGGGAAAACAAAAAGAAGAAACTTAAGCAGAAACATGAAAGACATAATATCATAGTAATGCAAAAATATTAAATTCACGAAGGTCTGTATTAGGTTAAACTATCATTGATTTGCACGCATTTCCAGTGTCAAGTCTTTCGAATGGCTATTTCTTTCACGAGACAGCCACCATGCTAGCTTATGGAGTAATATTTATTTGGCTGTTCATTATCAGGTTGGTTTAAAAGGGGAGTCTCGAGGACTCAATACCATCACTGGAAGTGCCTCTGTCGAATGGGCTCAAGGATCATTGTTGGCTAAAAAACAGCCTCTGACGTGGTACAAGGTAATTTTTCTTGTTTTAGTTTTTAATGGTCCGAATGGCACCAGTTAAATGTGTTCTGATGCCAGACTAATCACTTCCTCAAAATCATAATCGAGAAATGTATACTTTTTATTCAGACTACTTTCAGCACACCTCAAGGCAATGATCCAATAGCTATAGATATGGGTAGTATGGGGAAAGGAGAGGTGTTTGTGGGTAAATGGACAAAGCATTGGAAGGCACTGGCCTGCTTATATCGCAAAGGGCAGCTGCAGAAAGTGTAACTATGCTGGGACTTACTCAGAGACGAAATGCCAGAGCAATTGTGGACAACCTTCTCAGAGATGGTAACTAATAACAACTTCAGCAAATTAGATTAAATTTGTATAAGCAATTTGATAATTTCTGATAAAACTCTAAATTTTAGGTACCATATTCCTCGTTCTTGGCTGAATCCAAGCGGAAACTTTTTGGTTGTGTTGGAAGAAGGGGGTGGCGATGTAAATGGGATATCTTTGGTTAGACGGACAAGGTGAAGAAATCAAATCCTAGGAAATAAAAAGGCCACATTTGGTCTCAAAAAGGGTGAAGAGAATTGTATAGTCATCATTCATTGTAAATAATATATACCATTCTGGAGGTAACTGCAAATATGCTACAATCTGCAAAGCATAGCTAATAGCATGGTTAGTTTTCAGAATGGGAGGGAATATATACTTCTCCTGTATACTTATCTTCTTTTAGTTTTTTGAAATGGAGAAAATCCTGTATACGCATCTCATTAGCAAGTTTGATTGCCTTGTGACTGTAAAATGCAATAATATGAATGTAGCTGATTACACTGATAAATAAGCCTTTTAGTGATTTTGTTGAATATCTGCAACTTACCAGAAATGAAAGTTGGTTAGTTTGCTCTGAAGACCCTTGCATTTGCCAGAAAAAATGTATGATCCAAGTTTCTTGGAAAAATTCATTGCAGAATGCAATTAAAACCAGTTTATAAAGTTAATTCTTAGCCAGAATCCTTCATTTCAGAGAAATGATCAGAAAACAAAATAATATTTCCACCATGTGTTTTTGGGACCAACTGGAAGTAGGGAAATGCTTATATAGTCTTGGTTTATGGGTCCAACAGTAGGTCTTACGGTTATTTAATCAGCCTTGTGTGCAATAAGTTGTCATGCAACTTCACTCATATGAAATATGTTGATATCAGAGTTTAATATCACATGATCTATGTGATTTCTTTAATAATCACAAATTCTACACATCTGTTTATAGGCCGAGCCTAACTAAGTACTACCTTCGTTCCTTTTCAAGCGTCGATTTAGTAAAAAAATTTTGTTTCATTTTAAATCTCGCTTTAAAAATTTAATGAAACATTAATTATTTTTTTGCTAATTTTGCCCTTATCTCTTTTCAACTCCATTCATTACTCAATTTGTAATTAATATTGAAACGCTTTTAATTTATTACTAGTTAAAAAGGCAACGCCCTAAAATTTAGACTATTTATAGTAATTTTAATCTTTGTGTTAAAGACTAAAGTGACACTTAAAAAGAGAAAGGCCATAATATTTTCAGTCAGTAGATTTTGAAAAGGTTGGAAAATGAAATTCAAGATGTAATTCAAGAAAATACTGGGAATAACTATTTGTACTAAAATATTGTGCAATATATCTGCAGCAATAACTTTTGTTTATATACATATATGCTATACACTATAAATTAAAATTATTCTCCAATTAGGCCTATATACGCTTCCCTTTTAATTCTGAGAGAGGAAATTTTCTTCGCCTTTACCAAATCTCGTTGGAAGGAAGCTGATGCAGTAAGAGAATGATTCAGATGGTGAGATTTTCATCATCTTCAATCCTGGCCGTTGGAACTAGGGCTTATGATAAATTCAGATGCTCTGGGGATGAAAGTTTTCCCGCCAAAAAGCATACTGGAAATATTGGGCCTGGGCTTCACGCCCTTTAAGATATGGCAAGCTGCTTTGGGCTTTCAAGAATTGTAAAAGGAATCCACCAAGAGAAAAAAAATGAATTTTTTGCGATTTTTATTTATTTTTTATTTTTTAAAATTTCATTCTTTTTCTTCATATTTGTTTGGTCTACATAATAATGTTCGAACCTCTTTTGTTGTTTTGATTTGATATTTGTTATTAACTACGGAATGAATTAAATGTAAAGAAATTTAGCTATGAGATCAAAATAAATAAATAAAAAATGATTAAACTAATACTATAACAAATACCCCAAACTTGAAGTTGGAAGCATAGTGCAGGATCTAATTTCAAACATATGAATGCTGCCTTTTAAATAAGACAAATATTTATTAAAATAAAATGAAAAATTTTAAGAAAAGCCATTACACTAATAGCAATCAACAATGCAACACATGTTTTTTTAAATTTTTTAAATAACAAATAAATTCTTTGTCCAAAGGGGTCTCACCAATTTTACATTAAAGTGGTTAAGAAGGGAAAAGAAAAGGCACCAAAATTAATTAAAGCCTATTATTATTTTTTGTACCCCATCATCATTTTACCTTTGAGATTCCTTCCTATATTTTACTAGTAATTTTTGTGCCCCTTTTCGTCCTTGCCTACCAAAAGTTAGGCTCGATACCAAGATGATAACATTCTTTAATTATTAACATATGTTCTCTTTGTAGATAGGATCAGTTAAATAAATGTCATTGGTTTATCTGTCTTGGAAAAGTTTTCCCTTGGTTTATCTTTGTAAGAATAAAGCTATGGTACCCCTCATATATGCTGAGGCTAATCTAAGATTTGCAAATCAGAATCATGGGTCAATAGCTAATACTTATTATGAGAACAATGGATAGCATAGATTTTTTATTTTAGAATTTCAACGAAAAGAAACAAGGCAGATATTTATTTTTTATTTTATGCACAATTCTGTTGAGAGAATCATACTTGTATACTTTAAAATTATAGTATAATATAATATAGTATTTTGAAGTACAGTCATTTAATAGTACAATATAATTTTCTCAGGAGTACTATAGAATTAATTATTTAATAATATTGGTAATTCTTAAGTAAACTAAATTTCACGAGGGTTTCAGCAAAATAAAAAGAAAATCCTTATAATGTTAAAAGTTTTTCTTTTAGAAAAGGCATCAAACACGTTCACTTTAAATACAATGTATTACTTAATTATTCATGAAAATCAAAATGGGGAAAAATGAGGATTTGTTCAGTTTGAGTTAACTGATTGACAACTTTTACTAATGTCCAAATGTCGTTTTAGCTCTCTTAGTTTGACTCTTTGAAACAGGATTCCGTCAAAGCACATCTTACAACATTATTGACAAAGATGAAAGGCTGGAGTATAGCCGCCGGGGCGGCGGTTTGAGGGGCACCCACCCTCAAGATATTTAAATTTATGTTTTTTTTTTTTTAATTTTTTTTAATTATTTTTATATTATTATGAAAATTAAACTTTGTCTTTTTTAAAATTTTAAAGAATATAAAAATTATTTCCAATATACGTATTTATATAATATTATTTTTCAAGAGTTTTGAAAATATGTTATTTTTTGTAATATTTTTTAAAAAATTCAATAAAAATATTAAAAAATTAGACTTTATCTCCAAAAATTTTAAAAAAATTATAAAACTGTCTCTATAATGATATGTATATATAATTTTTTGTCCAACAAAATTTAAGTTTTAAATTCGCCCGTAAAAGTACATCTAATATAATTTGTGTGCGTTGGGACATTTATACATGAATCGATACTATGTTATCAACCTATTGGTCATAAAGGGCCATTCAAGAATTTAGCGTGTGCTTAATATAAACTTGTCTTCTGATGCCCAATATTTGTTTGTAATTTGCCTGATTTATTAGAGTATTGAAGAGATTAGGCACAATAATGCTGACAACAAAAGCAAGAGGCCATTACGTGTTACCAAAACTTTGGTTACTTGAAACTTAAATCTTTCTGAGATCTAAAACAAAGAAAAAATGACAATAATTATTTGGCTAACAAACGAATGGGTTAATTATTGTTAGCAATTAAAAGGGCCCTCAAATTAATTAAAACGTCTACAGCCTCAATAAGTAGGGACTGGAGAATTCACCTAAGGAGCATTATCATTAATAAACATGTTAATAATGATGATTAAAAAGAAAAGAAGAATCGAGCTTTTTTTTTTATAAAAAAAAATCATGTTTGGTTTGCCATTTAGGAAGTAATTAGGAATAGGTTGAAGAAATAGGAGATTCTCATTTGTTTGGTTATTTTATGAATTATGATAAAATTGGTGAATCAAAACAAAAGTATGGGGCGGCAAATTGGTCTATGATATGCACCAAAATTTTTTATACGAGCTCGATTTATGATATGATATTATAAATTTTTTGATTTAAAAATTTTTACATCATTCACTTATATTGCCGTGGCCAATGTTTTGAAAACCGGACAGGCCATTGAACCGGTGGCCTGTCCGGTTCGCGGTTCAACCGGTCGATTCACTAATTATGGTTTTTTTTTTATATATCAAAGTGTGATATAATTTAAAATGACCTAAAATATATTTACATAAAATCTAAAATATAAATGAAAATACTATTTTTGGATAATTACAGTCCTAATACCCAAAATTACTAATCAAATTTCTAATAAGAAAAGTGAAATTTATACAAAAATAAGTATAAAAAGATGAAAAAAATAAAGTGTTCAATGTTTTGCTATTTTGGAGTTTATTTCACAATTTTTTAATTTTTTTCTTTATTTAAATCATTTTTTATTCAATAAATTTAAAAAATCAATTTTTTACCGGTTTCTGATTTTTACCGATTTCTGATTTTTTACCGGTTCTGTCCGATTTTTTGGACAAACCGGATAGATAGTTGGACCGGACCGGTGGTTCTTCCGGTTCGCCGTCCGGCCGGTTCGGACCGACTTTCAAAACACTGGCCGTGGCTACGTGAGCTGATTTAAAATAATATAAAAAATTTTAAATTAAAAAATTTATAACACTATACTATAAACTGAGTCGACGTATGAATTTTCCCCATGCTCAATCATCAAAGAGTGATTGAAAGTTGAAACCCATATGAAGGCAAAAAAACACATCAAGTGGGGCATTCCAGTTATTTCGGGGAGAGCCTGGGAATGGGATATCTTACTCGCCCACAATAATAGAGTCTTGATGAACAGAACCATCGATTTGACCAATCTATCTGCACAAACACTCGTACAATTTTCTTCCAAATTTCCAGACACCCAAAAAAAATCTTTCCAGTTTTATTTTCATGACCTACTACCCTTAAGGGGAGATTTTTTTACTCCAATATTTCTTACGAGTTTCACTCGTTGAATTTATATTTAAAAGTACAATTTACAGCATAAGTCGGGCTATTAGGATTGATCACTAATTTGACTCAATCTTACTCTTTCTGTTGTAAAATAGTTGTAGCTTTTGATTAGCACTCAGGGATTAAATAACTTATTAAATTGTATTAATTTTATAAAAAAATAATTTAAAATAAAAATTTTCTTTTAAATTAATATTCTAATTACATAATCATCATTCCATTAATATGACAATGAGAGTAAAAGTTTAAAAAATATCAATTAATACTTTTAGGATTTTCTAAAGTGACAAACAATTTGTCACAAGACAATTTACTTAAAAGACAGTTATTTTAAAATGGAGAGAGTATTTTGTCTTTTTTTTCGGCACTATACCATAAGGAAAACTGAATATGGGTAGTATGATGCAAATCAGATATTCCGTGCGAATTCGATGACACCAATAATTTTGATGATGCACAGAATGTTAAATAACTCTAAAGGTATTCAAAAATCAGTCAAGTCGAACAGTCAAATCGAGTCAAGTTAAAAAAAATTTGACTTGACTTGCTCGACTTTTGACTCAAAATCAAATTAAATAAGCGATTTTCTTAACTCGATTTTGATTTCAACTTTCAAGTCAAATTATTGGTAGAATATCGATCAATAGATTGGCTAGTTTACCGGTAAAACAAGTCGTTTGACTTTGTTAGTTAAATACCAGTCAAATAAGTCGAATAAATGTACATACACACATATATGTTTATGAGGACCTACAGTTATAATAATATATTAATGTATTTATGTACATAATATTTTAGTCATAAAATTCTTAATTGTTAATAATTAAATATGTTAATAACTGATAATATTATGTGTTTCTTAATACTTAAACATCTTTTCTTTGTATAGTTGTTGGTGTCATGTATAATTTATGTAATTATACATTAATATAAGTGTACAATTATTAATTTAACACTTTTGTTTCAATGATTGGCGAATTAAATGAATTATTAATTTCCTTTTAATACATATATATACTAGAGTTAAGTAATTATATATACTTAAATATTTATTGAAATATCTATATATATCTAGATATACATGTCCTTATATTCATATATGAAAACTTGTAAACTTATAAATATAATAAAAATATATTTTGCATAACGTCTAATTTATATATTTATATAAATATACTACATAACTTATTAGTACAACTATTTTACTGTCAACAAGTATATTAACTTCATTACTAACTAACTATTAGTATAGATAGAGTTAGGTAATCATATATATTCCTATATATTTATAGAATATAACTTAACAGGGGTTAGTAATTCAATAAAATCTTTTTATATGAATTGATTTTGTTAAATAGTTTTGAATTTGTAATTTTGTAAATCGATTTTAATGTCTATATATAATATGTACACCAATGCACATTCATATATTAAGATTTATAACTTTTGTGTATGTGTGTAAATTTATACATATAATATATTTGAAACTTATATATATATAATATATATTATAAATTATATTTTTATACACACATTATCTGAAGATGATAATGTGAAAATTGGAATAATTAAAACAAAAGTGTTACATTAATAAGTTGTATATTTATAATTTTTGTACACTTTTGTGGACTAATATGAAATTTATGAGATAATATACTAAATTTTAGAATTAGAATATGAAAATGAAGAAAATTAAATATTCAACATATTCGACTTTTTCAACTTATCGATGGAATAAGTCAAATTTAGATGACTCGACTTTAATCGACTTTGAATTTATATAACTTGATTTTGATTTTTAAAATTTTAAATTGAAAGTCAAATAAATTAAGTCGAACAAATCAAAAAATTAAATGCTTGTCAAATGACCACCCCTAAATAATAATGCCAATAAAGGATTCTAAAGATAGAGTGTGATTATATAATATTACATGACAGTTTTTTTTTTTTTTTTTTATTTAGTGACATTGAATTGAGACATGTCTCTTATAAAATTTGACGCAAAATATCTGATTTGAATATGGTGTTAATGCCATTAATTAATGATGCTGATACCAAGTACCAACAAATTACCAATTGGGTTGGGAAAACTGATGGTGCTTAGTAAGGCCATCTGTCCCAATGAGTGTCTCCATTTGCATGGAATGGGACCTATCAACGTTGTAGTAGTGGGTCTAAAACCTAAGAAGACCACCCTTCTCAAAAACATTACAAAATCATCAGATCTCATTCACCATCTCTTCCATCTTTACTTGCTGTCTCTTTATAAAGGACGTTTTGGAAACAATTCTGACTTAGTTTTGTTTGGGCCATATGAGCTGAGTTGTGGGAGTGATGGTACAGGAAATGGAACCATTCATGGTATTATTATGTCTTGAACCGAGTTTATTAAAAAAAAAATTTCAACAAATGAACCCTATAATTTTGTTTCAATTTATTTATAATCTTCTTGTGAATTTAAAGAAATTATTTATAAAATTATAAATTTAATATACTTATTTATTTATCAAAATCAATTCACTTAACAAAATTATATTGAATTATCAATCTTTTTAGATATATGATTGAATTTCATTCTTCTTTTTTTGCAGATATTATTAATTTTTGTCACTTTTTATAAATGTATTAGTGAACTTAAACTCCTGTTTTCATCCATCTCAACAAAATTGTCATTTGTCCCCAACTCACCACTTGTGCTTAATTAATTGGCATTGCATGATAATTTTTCCTTGGGCCACTCTTCTAATGGTTTAATTAATTTATAGGCATTGCATGATAATTTTTCCTGGGCCACTCTTCTAATAGTTTAATCAAATCAAGGGATAGATATTCCTACGCCTCCTTTCATCTCTCAAAGAACGAATAAAGGAGGGATGCCTTTATTTTATTTTTTATTTATTTTTAGTTGGAATAAGAGGGAAAAAAAAAAAAGAACCAATATTATATAGAAGATGAAGAGGAGGGAGAAAGAAAATACTATAAAACAAATTTCATTTGCATGAATATTCGCCGGGTATCTCGGATCCTGTCCTGTGAAGCAATGAGTCAATGACCAAACCAAAAGGGACTCCATAAGATGGACCAAAGATGAGATCCAAAGCCCCCTTCTTTTTTTTTTTTGTTTAAAAAAAAAAAAAATCTTTTACTACTTTTATTTGTTTCTTTTAAAATATTAGAAGCCAAACAAAACAAAACAAAAAAGGTTTACAGTTTTATCCTCGAATCATATTTATATACTTTTAAAATTTTATAAAATACATTATCATATATTTTGAACAACATAATTTTTGATAGGACACTAGTATTCTCCATCGTCATTTAAGTTGGCTTTGAAGATCAAGACTTCACCGCCAATCAAAATTTGCAAAAGAAGGCCACTACTTGCAAACAAAGAAAAACAATAGAAAATTTAAAAGAAGTTTCTTTAATTCATTCACTACATCATAAAATATCCCCATCTCTCCCTTTCATTCTCCCCCTATCTCTAACATAATAGGTCACCACAGACCCTATGGAGAAAAAGAGAGGAGAATAACAAGGACTTTCCAAATCAATATTGAAGAAAAATAGTAAATGAAAATAGGTATTCCCAAAAATATAAAAACCTGACTAAATTCAAAAATTAAAGTGCAACAAACTTTCATATGTCACTAAAACTTATAGTGTTGAAGAAGCCTATTGGCCTCTCTAAGGCCACTAAAATATGCACCATGTGTAGTTGAATAATGGGTTCTATGTGTTGCTTCCCCAGCAAACAGAATTTGAAGTGGAGATGAATTGCTAGGCTTAGGCAATGGCTCAGCCATTGTGTCCAAATCATCACCACTTGAACCAACAGCCACATAACTATATGACCCCAAGAATAGTGGATCATTCCCCCATTTGCTCCTCAAAATCTTGGCAAATTCTAAGCATTTTGCACTGGATTTTTCCACAGAATTTGCATCCCCATTGTACAATTGGTTGGAATGTGATAAGAAATTGGAGATTGTTGTTGAAACACCATTGAGAATATCTAACAATCATCATTAAGGGATTCGAGCTCTAGAGCCTCTTTACCAGCAAACCAGGATAATAGAACCCGAGACTTGCTATAGATTGGACCAAGTGAAGCTGTCCTTCTCATCCACCAAGGGATGTTTGGATGCCTAAATTTATCGTCCGATTGATGGAAAACCATTTGCAGGTTCGGGAACTCGATGCAATTCTTGATTTCTTGATCATGTATTGAACTTAATTGCAAAAACAGCTTGTTAACAACTCCAAAACCAAGTTTTGAAATTGCTTCAGTCTTGAAACAAGGAAGTGGAGGACTGAACAACATTCCGGCATCTCCGCAAACTCCCTGTTTAAGAACACCTAGAGAAACTGTAACAATGACATGATCAGCTGACATGGTCGATCCATCTTGAAAATGTAGCTTCACTGGCCTAATACAATGACCATTTTCGACAGCTGCCGGTGAATGGCCATCAGGGTGCCACTCAATTTTGGTAACCTTTCGGCCTAATTGAATCAAACCAGAAGAATGGAGGTAACACGGAAGCCAATGACTCAATAATGCTCAAGTAACCTTTAGCAATGGTTATTTCTTCACCAGGAAACATAATATACTCGCTTTCGGCGCTGTAATCCAGAGTCTGCAAATCACCAGCAGAAGTATATGTCCTCTGTATGTTTTCGTGCATTGCGAAAATGGCCTCTTGGAGTCCCTTTTTGCTCCAATTACCGAGCGTTTTGGCGAGCTTCTCCTCTTCCTTGTGATTCATTGAACTCCAGTAAACTTCCAAGCCTTTTCGAAGAAAAGAACTCAGACTGATGTTTCCAGGGCCGCAAGATTTAGCTACAAGCTTAAGAGAATCTTCAACAACTTTTCCCTGAGAAAAATCCATCAGTTTCTTGAAAAGACTAGAAAGAGGCTCAACAAGAGATGGATTCAACTCATATCCACCTTCAGCTATAGTCACTGACTCTTCCAAAAAGCCATCCATACACTCCCAAGGCTGTTCAGATTCCAATGAGTTGATTTCTTGAGCAATTTTGTGAATTGGACTGCCTTTAATGCCATGGATCCATGTAGCTCCCATCTCAATCCTGTCACCACAGAATTCTGAGGTATTAATCCTCCCACCAATTCTTGTTCCCCCTTCCACAACACAAAGCTCAAACAAATCTTTGGAGCCAGCAGATTTGTAAAGCTTGTTAGCAGCTGTTATACCAGCCATTCCAGCTCCAATTATCACAATTCTTGGCTTCTTGGTTGGCATTTTTCTTTAGTAACTATATATCTCTTGCACTTTCTCTAGCACACAAAACAAAACTACAAAAAACAGAGGCACTAGAGAGTGAAATTGTAAGGTGAGAAATATATTGTAAAGAGGGAATATATATGTATAAGGAGTGCATATAAATATATAATACATTGCCTCAAGAGGGCTACCTTTTCCTACCCATTTCTTGTTTTATTTATTTATTTATTTATCTCACATTGTTTATTTCTCTCTAATAAAAACAGGGCTTTACTTTTCTTGAACATTATCCTAAGTATCTGAATCTGATACCCCATTGAAGCAATAACACAAATAAAAACATCTTTTTAGTCTCCCACATCTTTCACAATCCTGCTGGATATGTATATCTATCCACCATCCATGCATATCATGTAGTACTACTCTACTTGCATAAAATATCAAGCTGTACATGTGTGTGTTAGAAATAGAATATATATTGATACAAACACCAATAATAGGTTGATGATGCCTTTCACCAACCTCACATGTGAATAAGGTTAGCAACGGCCCACCAATACAACACCTTTAATGGTGCTGATTCTTTTCCATTTATCGACAAACTAATTATAAAAACAGAGCTCGATTTGAACTCAATTTCGATCTAATAATGTATTTACGTTACATATTATCTTGTCGGATGTAACATAAGTATCAGTAGATTTTGTTAGATTAGTATAATCATTTTTTTTTTCTCTTAAACGTTATCCTGAAATCGAAATCCCTTTCAAAGGACAACATCTGAATTTGTATTAGTATCCCTTTAGATTTTGCAAGACATTCTTGTGTGTTTAGCATGCATGCCCCATATGTCTTGGAGCTATATGACGCATTTTGGAGTCAAACATCATCAGAATATTAATATAACTGAATCTTTTGCAGCACAAAACATAGATAATGTATTGGTACAAGTATTCTTATTCTAGGACCTAAAAAGGGTTAGTCAAGATTACGATGCTTTCCACCAAATCATATGTCTTCCACGCTCAAAAATCTTTTTCAGCATCGTTAGCTTTTGTAAAGTATAGAAACTTTAAAATTAGGGTTAATTACACTTACCTGCCATGATGTTTGACCAAATTACAAATCAAGCCCTGACATTTGACAAAATTACATGATATCCCTTCACATATTTAAGCCAACTAATAGAAGCAATTAATTGAACAGAAGAACCCTTTTGTGTGACTAGATTAAAAACCCAAAAAAATGTTAAAAAATGGAGTTTTTTTTTTTTTTTTTTTTTAATCATAAAAGAAAATCTCAATCCTTCAACAAAGTTTTCATAAAAGGCTGTGTATATATGTAACCATCGTTGATTGATTAACAAAGAAGGAAACGAGGGGGGGCAGCTTAAAGAAGATTATGTCTCAAAGGTGATTCTTGAAAAGATTAATTATGACTATTTCCCTTTTTGGTCGGTCCATGGTTTTTCTCCGCAGTCCTAATTATCATTCATCATTTTCTTAAAAAAATTCGAACTAATCGAGTGATTTATCTGACTAAACTTTTCACACTTTGCTAGCGAAACTGTGCATAATTATATTGAAGAAATTGCACATTTACATACAAATCCCAACTCATTAACATACTGTTGAAGTTGATAAAGCATTAATAATTTGATTAACTGACCAAAGAATACTCTAATAGCAGTGTACTTGCATTCATTATTATATACTAGTTCTAGTTTGAATCCAACAGCACATCATTAATTTGTGTACTATAGAGTACTTAATACTATGATTTAAGGTAATGCATCATTATCAATACCTAATGAAGAAGTCAAAGCAACCCTCGAGTTCCTGATACTACATATAATCTTCTTCTTGAGCACCAAAACAGACCCTTAAAGCATATAGAAAAATAAAATTTACAACCCCTATAAATGCTTTGAAGGCTATGTTTAAAAGATAGGGAAAATCGCTGAAATAGTCCCTCGACTTTTGCACTTTAGCCAGAATAGTCTCTCAACTTTTTTTGTAGCCAAAATGGTCCTCCAACTTTTATTTTTTAGCCAAAATAGTCCTTTCATGTGAAATTTATAAATAATGTCTCTTGACTACACTATAAAAGGACTTTTTGGTGCTTAAAAGAAGTATTAAGTGACACTATCTCTTAAAAAAAGTTGAAGGACTATTCTGGCTAAAAAGAAAGTTGAGGGACTATTCTGGCTAAAGTGCAAAAGTTGAGGGACTATTTTGGCGATTTTCCCTAAAAGATATCAGCAAGTCACTAGGTTTGTGAAAAAATGAACTCACTTAGTTACTTGACTAAATATTAGACAGAATTAATGATTGAATATAATTTTGTTATGTAAATTAATTTTGATAGATAATTCTGAATTTGTAATTCTGTAAATAGTTTTCCGTGAACGGGATCACATCAATTTCATAAGCAAACAAATAACATATATTTTCACAATAATTTGGATGCCGTATAAACAATTCCAAGTATTTATCTCACTGTGTTAGTTTATTCCATTTTTCTTATGAAAAATATTTAAATAGATTCGATTTTGAGTCTCATTTGTAAATTTTATGATTTAAATTAAATTTTACAAAATCTTATTCACATTAACTGTGACGTCTCCTCTCACATCTAAAGTGGGAGAGGATAATAAATTACTAATAAGTTAACTTCAATATTTTGTATCCGTTTATTTCCACTCAGAAATTATGTGTATATAAACATTTTCCTTTTCTCATATTTTTTTGGGGTCACTAAACAAAGGTAAGAGAGCCAAGGTTTGAAAAATTGAAGAACGTATACATACAAGTACATATAAAATTAATGTTTGGCAACAATATATGTTGTTGGCCTATGTAGGGATGTTTACTAATTGGTGATGGTAGGTCTGTCCATCTACTCATCTGCCATAAACATATAAATAAGGAACACAAAAATATTGTGGATTGTTGATAGTTGATGATGGTCCGTATGGATGAGACTAGCAAATTTTGCTTTTATATGTTCGATTTGGAACAATCGAAATGAAAATGATGGGATTGGGAGGTGCAAATTAAATCAGTGATGGGTGTTGTCGTCTTTTTCACCGTCTCTTCGTTTCTTTCCCTTTCACTATTTGAGGTTTGTGTCTACGTCACCCGCTCCTTTCTTCTTATGTACTCTCTTATTTTTTATTTTTTGTATTGAAAATGTATTAAAGGAGGATTATCACTCTTTCTTTAAAGTAAGAAAGATTCATTTAAATATATTTCGACAATTTACAATTTTTTTCTGTATGACGTCAAAAAGAAAATTTATATACTATCATTATTGTGATTTACATACTCTTAATTGATTGTATTTGACAAGCATTTGCAACTAAAAACAATTAATAAATAGGTACACATCTAACAAATTCATAAAAAAATACAAATTTCTTTAGGCAAGTATTTGCAACCAAAACTTATTATACTAATATATAGGTAAACATCCCAACTAATTACCAAAAAATATAAACTTGTAACTTGTTGGAACTAGTAACTAATACTACCATGAAGTACTAGAGAAGTTCATATAAGCAACCTAAACAAATTTTACTTTATACATAAAAATTATGGCACACTTCATATTTGGACCATTTGGTTGCCATCCAATAAATGTACCAGTACAACTACAATTTTTCATATGCATGCCCTTTTTGTTTTGATTTTTTCTTTTTCAAATTAGTAACCAACATTATATATATATATATAAATAAATATATATATATATATATACACACGAGAGAATTCTACCGTCCCTTTTAAGGAATTGTTCTCTTGGTTTTGAAAGTTTGTACAGTACAAGTTATTAAATTACACATAGTGTTGTATTGTACAAATATCTAAAGTACAAGAGAATGGTTCCTAAAAATAAATGTAAAAGTTTCCTATATATGGATTGGCCATGTAATTGCATCTTCACGAATGAGTAAAATTTTTAGTATTACTAAGTTTCGATTTTGTATCATGTGAAAGTATTTTTAGAATAATTACCGTAATAAAATTTAGACAATTATTATTTGAGATATTATTATTAAGATATTTTTTTTTAGAATAATTACTAAGCTTGGATTGGCCATGTATTATTTGAAATATTATTTAAAATAACTACTATAACAAAATTTTTGAAATCTGAAATCTGAATACCTAAAATAAAAATAATAATAACTAAAAATATATATATAATAATTATAAAATATTATTTACAAAACAATGAATAATTTTCGTTGTCCAAATAGAACAATAAATTTAGTTTGCTAGTAGTACTACTAGTTTATAAACGTGCCCATTACTGATGCATGCTCGAATGTGATCGTCGGCCAAGATTGAAGTATCAATCTGGCAATCGTTTATGGAGCCGGAGCCGGGGCCGGCGCCGGGAGCCCAACGGAGTGCCACGTCTTCCCTCCAGTGAGTCCACGTGTTAGATACTTAGATTGCTAACTAACAACCATCACACAATTTCGTAATCCATAAGATTTTAGTGTCAATCCAATTGAAAAGAGATGTTTATTCATTTTTAGGTATTTGAAAACAATCTTCCACACCAACTAAAATGTACATTCCCTTTCTTTCTTTCTTTCTTTCTTTCGTTTTGGGTAATTTCCAGTAAATTTTAATTCTGCCTTGTTTTTCGGTTGGAAACCAATACAAAGACATGGAATTAAAGCTCACTTTTCTTAATTGCTTCATAGTTGACAAACATTTCTAAATTTTCTTTCTCTTTTTTTTTTTTTTTTAGGGCAAAATACAAATTAGCCTTGTGAAATTGTGGACCAGATTGATATTATAGTATTATAGACCCTTTAATTTATATTGATCCACATCCACCTAATTGGGTGATGTGAAGTAATGTTTGTTGATGAAAATTAAGGAAAATTCTATGATCCCTTTTAGGGAATTATTCATTTGTACTTTGAATGCTTGTACAGTGTAATACTATGTATTTAAAAAATTTGTACTATACAAGCTCTTAAAGCTAAGAGAATTGTTCCTTAAAAGAGATTGTAGAATTTTCCAAAAATTAATATGAACCAATAATTTCATAACAGTAAGTATGCTATAAATTGGATTCATATAAAAATTTTCTCATATTGACTACCCCACGTGAAGTTTAAACTAGCATATCCACAGTTCAAAACAATTGAAATACCCATACTATAAGAAAAAAACTATCAAAACCAAACGGATCGCTACTATAAAAGTTCGAAGCATTGGTTAATTTTGTGGCTGGCCTCTTCCTTGTTCAACCTTCACTATCATCCATAATTAATTGTGTAGATCTTTAGCAACAAACCAAATAATTACCTGCCCAACAAAGATATCACTATGAATTAAATATTTTTAGTTTATTACTTTAATCAAGTACAATTAGCTTCAATTAAACTAACCATTAAAAAGTGAGGCTAACTAAATATTGATACGGATTTTTTGTGATATAAAAGAAAAGAAAATATATTATTACACAAGTAGAGAAATGAATTAGCAAAACTGAGAAGAAGTGTATGTAATCGAAGCAGCCCAAATTTACGTTCGACAACTTGGGCTACAAGTTCCTCAAAAAAGCCCGTCCCAAGACTAAAAGATTGGGTCGCAAACATTCATATATACATATATGGAATGGGTTCTGAATTCTGAAGCTGATTTGGGGTTTCAAAGTGGATAACAACGAAATGGAAGATGGCACTTCAGCAATTGCATGGAGTTCAAGATGGTATATTTTTATACTCGTTAACTTGGTCAAGACTTAGAGTAATATACATTTTTGGATGATACTTACGTTACACGGTAACAATTCTCATTCTGTATTATAGAATTTATTCGTCATTTTTTCGTCATTACATGAATATCGGTACTTATTTACTTTTACTAATTTGCTTGGATAATTAGTCTTAAATTAGAATAGGTTGACATTATTATAAGAACTATTATTTTTCAGCTAGAGCAAATTTTTTTATACAACACAATTACCCTTACAATAGTCAACACTGAACTTCCAAATATTCTTAAATTATTTTGGTTCCAAATGACTAGAATTTTCTTGCCATTGCTTCGATGGATATCATTACCTTTGGCATTACTGAAGGTGATTCGATCTGGTGCTTGATTGTTGTTTTGCAAATTGAGAGAGAGATAATTTCTCTTTTTTTTTTGGAGAGAGAGTGATAAAGAATACAGTGATCAGACAACGAAGGATTGATTATGGTAGTGTGTTGACTATTGTATGAGTAATTTTGTCATATAAAAAACACTTACTCTGTCTGAAAAATAATTACTCTGACAATAACACTAGCCATTAGAATTTTCCGAATCCGCCTGCGTTAATGTTTAGTACAATAAAGGTTGGTATAAACATTTAAATTTGTCATTAACAGGTAAGAATTTCCATAAACACACTCAATTCAGACAGTTCTATTTTTCACATTCTCTCAAATTTCCACACAAATCCAAATATAATTACCAAGTCTTTTGTGTCTGCCAACTGCCAACAACCATGAAGAGTTTAATTATCAATTGGGAATGCAGAAAAGTTTGATAGAATTCACTTTGCTGAATGTAATAACATTGAAAACTAATAGCTTTCATTTCTTTTTTTTTTTAGTTCTCCTATTAGTGCATTTTGGGATTAGAAACTATACCTCACCAGCAAATTCATCACTAGACAGATTAAATCCCTAACAAAACCCTAACCATTCATCACCCCTAATTACATTTTTACCCTCCAAAGTCATATCTCTCCATCTATTTTGTTGCCTTCCACAGTAAAAATCCAAAAACCTACTCCTACAGCTGTTCCTAAATTTTCACAGAGCCTTTTTTTTTTTTTTTAACTATGCTCCATCGAATACAAATCCTCACCCAGAAAATTCACCCACATTTCATCACCGTCACCGTTCTCATTCTCATAGTTATAACAACCAGACGAAGAGCGAGGAGGAGTCCCAAACAAGTCACTACAACTGCTTAGTGATTTTACAAAAATACCCTCAACATAATCACTCTCCTCCACCCATCCACTCACCACCACCAGCTCCTCAGCATCAGCATCAGCATTTAGATCAGCAGCAGCGTCTGAAACCCACGCTCCACCACCACCACCATCATTATACACATTCAGCTCCCTAGCCAACGCACCCCGAACGCTTCCCATGTCGACGCTCGCCATCACCGTCGAGTCCGAGTCCGAGAACGACGACCCGCACGACTCCTCGTTCACGTTGATGGTGACGTAGGCCGACGACGACTGAAAAATCACCGGCGCCATGCAGGGGTCCTCGATGAACTTCACCTTGAAGTTTAACTGCTGCGGTGACGAAAACGACGACGGAGCCGCCTCCAGCGAGTCCAACATCAGCTCCGAGACGGTATCGTCGTCGAGTGTTAACCACGCCATCACGTCTTGTTCTACTTTCTCTTCGACTTCATTCTTTGCAGGAGTTGTGGGCTTTTTGGAGGCTAAGGGATTAACGACGTCGCATTCGCATTCAGATTCAGTCCATTGCCTCTTTCGGCTTCCTTCTTCTACTTCCATTTTCTTCGAGAGGATATGAAAATGGGTATCGTATTTGTGGGATTGGGGGAGAGGGGTTCCGAAGATTTATTGAGGATGAGGAGGTTGCATATTTTCACACATTATGGGTGGGGTGTGTGTGGGGTAATGAAAATGTGATAACACACGTTGTGACGAAGACGTACGTTCCTATTATATATTTTATAATTCATATTTATTCTTATAACATTTGCTTGAGTAATGTAAGTGTGAAATATTTTTGTGTTGTTTGGACAGTTAATAATAAAGTATTATTTCGTAAATAATATTTATTTTTTAACTTTAGTGATTTTTAAAAATAATAGCGTATATTATTTTTTGAAAAAATAAAATAATTATTTGAATATAAAATAATATTTTAAAATAATCATTTAAATTAGAAATAAAGAATACCTATTATTTGTTGAATCTATTTAAAAATAAAATAATTACACAACTAATTAAATAACTATGAATGATTTTTTTTTTAAGATTTATTGATTTCTCTATCTACGATGGTTGAGTTTTTATTTTTTTATTAAATTTTGAGTAATTCAATTTGCCAAACAAATTATATATTTTGAATTATGATTGTCAAACGTTTCCACTCATCTATTCAATTTGTCTGCTATTTTAATATTAAATTGTATTTAAGAACGGAGTGTCAATCTTTAAAACATATTCCAAAAAAATGACATTGTTTGACATTTTAAAATTAAATTTAAACCTACAAAATATAGCCTAATTTGTGAGCAATTAGAGATAGGCCCGTAAATAAATCGCGTCTAGACCCGTTTCATGAATTATTTATTTGGATATAGATTAATGTGTAAATCTGATTATCTCTCGGATTCGATTTGAATTTGTTTAGTTATTGTATAATAAACCAATCGGATATGGATATGGTTGTTTTAATCCGATTATTTATTTATATATTTATTTCTAATATAGTTTTTACTCTAATGTAAAATACATGTTTAAATATGAATATGAGTTAAGTATTATTTTTTCACAATTAAAAAAATTCTATAAAAATTTGAATTTTTTGTATATAAATTTTCAAATTTATAAAATAATATCAAAACTTAGATTCGACAAGGTCCAACGAATTCAGATATGGATCTCCTTTTGTAGAGTTAGAAAAAATCTAAATTCAGATCTAAGTCCGATAATAATAAACGTATTTAGGTATGAATTTGCAATATTTGGTCTGAATCTGACCCGTTTACATGTCTAATTGGAGCTCCACTTCGGTTATTATAAAAAATTTTAAAGACAACAATGCAATAGGCTTGTCAATGGGTCGAGTCTAAACCCGGACCCGACCCGTTTATCTGGGTTTGAATTTATGATATAAAAATTCAATTACCTAAATACGATCCGGACCCGTTTAACTATTTTAATAAATGGGTCGGATTTGAATCTTGGTGTTACTACCCGATTAAAATATTTAATATATAATAAAATTATTTTATATTTAGTATTATTTTATATGTATATATTCATATATATTGTGTAAATTGCCCATATAATTTGTATTTAATGTAAAATATATGTATAAATATTAATTATGAACTAAATATTTTTTTATAATTAAAAAAATAGAAAATTCGATAAATTGTAATAGTTTTATATATAATTTTAAAAGTTATAAAAGAATATTAAGACCCAGATCCGAATCCAGATCCGACAAGACCGGATGGATTAGGGTATGGATCTACTTTTATAAACCCATTGGAGCTTCGGATCTGAATCCAAATCCAATTATATTAATCAAATCCGAGTTTCGATATGCTAGATTCGACCTGGATCCATCAATGTAAATAAAAAAGTGATAATTGTAAATATTTTTCAGTTAGTCTCCCCACACTATATTTGACGAAAACACATTGTTTAAAATTATTTACGTAATTATTAATTGAATATTTTTTTTAAAAATATAAATAATGAATATTAATGAATGGTGCAAATAATGAATTGTGTGAATAATGAATAAGACAAAATATAAATATTGTAAAATATTATTTAAAAAAATGCTTTGTTAACCGAACAGAAATTATTGTTGATCAAATATTATATGACAAATAATAATTATTTTATGCCCTTGATTTTTATTTCTACGACTTGTACTAACGTCTATTAAACTATATAAAAGTAAATTACATCAAGTATAAAATTGTAAATTATATGGCATAAGATTTAATAGTGACTATAAAATTTGTAATTAGGATATAATATCTAGGTTAACAATTATTTTTTAATTAAAATTATTGAAAATTGAGAAAGATATATATATAGACACACGTTAATTATAAGATAATATGTAAATAAAATTAATCTATAAATTTACTCATAAACCTTCTAATAATTCAACCAATATTACATGAGCCATCTGATTCAAATGACATCGCTTGCTCATGCCATTAAACCGTTTTAGTAACAAGGTGATATGCAAGTGTATTTGTAAATCAAGCATTCTGAGTTAACTTATAAACCAATCATATTAGGGAAATATTTAAATAGATCTGATATTTGATCTCACTTGTAAATTTTATAGTGTATATTAAATGTTATAAAATCTATAATATCAGTTGATGTAAGAAAAATTTTATAAAATTTAATTTTGATTACAATATCTATAAATAAGATAAAAAATAGAAACTATGTAAGTATTTTTCATCATCCTATAGTCTTTACTGTGGTTAACTCCTTTATTTATTATTTTTTAAAATAATATTTTATAATTATTACTTTAACATATTTTTAATAAATTTTATCTCACATCAATCACAGTCCAAATCAAGACATGAAATCAGAAACAGTTTAGGAAAAAATTTTGGTATTCACTCTTAAATGCGGGGAGTTAATATTTATAAAGTTCTAATTACTGATGATTGAAAAGTAATTTTTATTTTTTTTTTGTATTTTAGTTATTTTAGTAATTATTATATTCACTTTACATTACTAATTAAATAGTTAAAACTTACTCTAATTTGAGTGAAGGAGGTGATAGGGTGGACTTAGTAGAGGAAAAATTCTTTTGTGAATAGCAAGTTCACAATATTAGTACACTGAGTACACTCACATGGTAAATACTTAGATAAATTTAATTTTTTATTTTATTTGTAAATTTTATGGTGTGAATTAAATTTTAGAGAATTTATGACATCAGTTAATGTAAGTAATATTTTTTAAAATTTAATTTTAACTACAAAATTCACAGGTGATACCAAAAAACATATTTACTTAAGTATTTTCCCACTCACGTTAAGTGCACTGTCTACTTTTTCTGAAAACCATCTGTGCTAATATAGAAGAATTTTTCAAAGTCGTGAATGATTTACCAGAAAAGAAAAAAAAAATTTAAATATTAGTTGAAAGTTGTTTTTTTTTTTTTTTTTGATGGATCAAGATTCATGTATATTAAGATAAAAAAAAATGTGAATCTAGATGTGAGATAATGGCCCGTTTGGATTATTTTTTTGGCTTATTATTTATTACTTTTTACTTTATTATTTATACTTCTATGAAATATTTGTTTGGTCAGTAAAAATTTTTTTGATCAACTTTTTTTGACTGTTTAAAAAAAAAATACTATTCATTATTTATATAATTCAAACTTTTTTCACTATTCATTCTTATACAATTCAAATTTTTCTTTCACTATTCATTACTATTTAATCAATTATTTTACTATTCGTCTATACGCGTATTATACTATTCACATATATGAAAATTCTACAGTCCCGTTGAAAAAACCATTCATTTGGCTTTAAGGACTTGTACAGTGTAAATTTTTAAAATACATAGTGTTGTACTGTACAAGCCCTTAAAGCACAAGAGAATAGTTCCCTAAAACGAACCGTAAAATTTCCCTCACATATATTAACATTACATTTTTTTATACTATCCATTATACTATTTATTGGTCTGAATTTTTGTGGGCAAAGAAAAAATAGAAATGTAAATTCAGACTTTCAAACCTAGATTTGGGAGTTCGAAGTATAGGTGAGAAAATAGAGTTTAAAATAGTATATAAGGTTCAGGGGTCCGAAATATAGGAAAAAAATAAAGTTTAAAATAGTATATACGGTTCGAACTTTCAAACTTATGTTGGAGAATCCGAATTATGAGTAGAAAAGTGTATATATTTAGCATACGTATATGGACATATTTTATTTTTTAAAATTCGGATTTCAAACGACGAACCTGTAACTACCTTTGTATCATTGTATGCGATTTTTAATACTTGATTTGATAATATATATAAAAAAAAATGAACGAAATTATATATTATGATATTAATAATTTTATTCAAATTTTGTCTACGTATTTTGTCTTTTAGTGCACAAAAAATTAAGTAATTTTTAAATTATATTTTTTATTTTATATTAAATAAATACATGTTAGCATACATGTATGAGTATAAAATCTTGTTTTTTAATATTCAGATTTCAAACGACGAGAAGACAACTACGTTTGTGTGTGATTTTTAGTACTTGATTTGATGGTGTAAAAAAGAAAATGAACGGAATTATATATTTTAATATTAGTAATTTCGTTTAATTTTCGCGTACGTTTTTTATCTTTTAGTGTAAAAAATACTATCCAAACACTTATTTGCAAAAAACTATTTACACTATTTATAATCCAAACACTTAATCAAATTATTCACATTTTTTGTTATTATTTACCACATCACTCAAATAAATTTTTGAATAATATACTAAAATAATATAATCTATACGGAGCCAATATTTTTTTTTATCTTAATATACATATATCTTAGTTTATAAAAAAATACATTTATGTAAGAAGTATACATAAAACTAAACACATAAATTATGAGTTTACGTTGAGTTTCACATGGAATGGAACCCATATTTTATGCACGTAGGAATTTAATGTGCTTTCCTTTCCTGGGAAAGCAGGCTTTTCTTTCCTATTGGGAAAGCAGGCTTTTCTTTAGGTGGTTTAAACAAGAAATAAAAAAAAGTTTCTGAGGTCTTTTGGTCCATTTGAATTTGAATTTGAATTTGAATTTGAATTTGAATTTGAATTTGAATTTGAATTTGAATTTGAATTTGAATTGGTGGTGTCAGCTTTTTTACTGTTTTATGCTTTTGTCCTTTTTATCCATGGTGTTGCTGTACCGTACTGGGCCTATAACTCTCTAGTCTAGTCTGCTACTGACGGCTACTACTGGAGGGAGACTTAATTTTTCAAGATTTTTGGCGTGCAAACCACACGACCCCAGAGAGAAAAAGGGTAAAAGGGCAAATTTTTTATTTTTTTTAAAAAAAGTCTTCAGTACACAAGGACAATCTGGACAAGGTTTTCCATTCATATGGAGTGTTTTTCATGTATTTAAATATATATATATATATATATTTAAGTAAATTCGATCTTAGTCTTGTACGTAAATTTTGTGATATAATTAAATATTATAAAATATTTATTTACTTATATTAATTAATTTTATTTGTTTCATAAAGTTTAATCTAATTCACAGTATAAGTTCAACAATTAAGCTAAAAATCTGGAGTATATAAATATTTTAACTTTAGGGAAAATGACACATTTGTACTTTTTTTTTTAGTCCCTCACATTTTGAAATAATGCGTTCTAATTCTTCACAAATTCAAAACGTATTATTTTGGTTTCTCGATACAAGTACATGTATATTTTGGCATAAAATATTCATATTCATATTAAATGTAATATATTTAAATGTAAAATTGACAATCCATAATACTACATTTTCTCAAAAAGAAGAGGATTAGAGCTTTTGGAGTAGGGGCAATGGAGGAAAAAAACAACGAGGGAAGGGAATATGGGTAGTGATGGTAAATGAGAATTTTGAGGTGGTGGTGGAGGATATTTTAGGTAGTATCGTTTAGTATTTAAAATTTATATATTATCAATTTTGTCTATTAAAAATGTAAAATATGATATGCATATGAGTGGCATTTCAAGTCAAAATATATCCGTAATTATATGGAGGGACCAAATAGTGCGTTTTGAATTTGTAAGGGATTAAAATCCATCATTTTGAATGTAAGAGACTAAAAAAATACAAATATAAAATATGAGAGACTATTAAAATTGTTTCCCTTTTTAACTTTAAATACAATTAGAATAATGGAGATAGTTATTTTAGTTCTTTTCAAATTTTGGTATCATGTTAAGCTAACAAATTTTATATGTTTATATATCCAAATTGAACACAATATGATGTATGATAGAACGCAATAACATAATAGGATTCATACAGCTTACCCTACTTAGTGGGAATAAAAATTATTATTATTTTTATAATCAAATTTCATTAATTGAAAAAACAGTCATTACAACTGATTAAAATATCGCATAATAAACGAATACATCAAATCTACATATTACAAGAAGATGTAAAAAAATACCCCAATAAATCTAAAAAGCTAAATTTACACAAATCTAAAAATTTAGATCTAACGTGTAATTCAAAGGGTTGGACAAATTTTATACCAGATCGACCAGTTTTAGACATGCCACTAAACTTCTAATGTAAAACACAATAACAAATCTGGTTAGCTAGATCTATTTTGACTGAATCTTTCATTTTCATCAACAACAAAAAATAAAAAAAAATTTCACTTATTCAAAAAGAGAGAAAAAACTCTCACTTATTCAAGATGAGACTAAAAATCTCACTTATTTAAGGGAAACAAAATTCCTAATGAGCATATCTCACGGGAAAAAAGGAAAAAATGGTACCGCTAGCCGCGATTTGCATTGAAAAATCAACTGTGAATTATATCGGAAAAGTTTTTAGAAAGAAGGAAGAGGAAAAGGCTAGAGAGAGAAAGGGTTTAATACTTTACTTGATTTATTTGTTTGTTTATATATCCAAATTACATTTAAATTGGTTAGGAAAAATTATTAATTTTATGGTCAAATTTAAATTTTAAAAATCTTACTTATATCAACTAATATTTATTCTATAAAATCTTAATACACAGCACAAATCTAAGTTGACCAAATACCTAATCTACCTAAATATTACCCTTTAAAGAATGGTAGTGACTTAAACAATTAGAGAATATTTCTTATGTCATCCTCTATATACTTGCCATGTGTTCTACAAGTAAGTAATTAATTAATGGAAAAGACACTCAATGTGTGTACCAATTTAAGAAAAAAATATTTTAAAAAAAATACAAAGTTGAAGTTATTAAAATTTATAAAGGGTTAATGGTTTGTCATGAAAAACACTCAACAAGCATAATAATAAAAAATACAAAATATAACATAAACCAAAAGTCCCCTCTCCCTGCATAGAATAGATATAGATACTTCCAAGTCAGAACAAAAGCAGAATGAAAGAAAATTAGTACTACAAAAAATGGGCCGAAAGTAGCAGAAATAATCCGTGCAAAACTACAAAGAGCAGATTCAATATTAAAATTCCCCAACCGCAACCAAACTATACGGCTGCAGTTGAGAAGCAAAATACCACTTGAAAATACTCGACTACTAAAACTTCTCCTCAAAGGACGTAAAACCTTTTCTCTCTGGCAGTTTGCACTTAGAACCAGTAATTTACCAGGCATTCGGGAATCAAAGAATAAACGGCAGAGAATACTGACCATATGCTTAATACACATCTCAGCTCAAATATGCATTAACATAACTACCACAAACTTGAAAAATCAAGTCAAACACAAATACCAAAGTTCTACAGGGCAGAAACTACTGCCTATCTATTTCCAGTTCTTCTACCCAAGTAAAACAAAATGAAATATCCCTAGGGTCGAGTCATACACTTTTTAGATACAGAACAGTTTTCACCAGTTCAGCAATCACAATGAACTACTACTATTAACCTTATCAAGCCTTGGAAGTGCATTCAATTACGTGATCTTTGAAATGTTGGAGCTCAGCTAAAACCTCCTCCTCAGGCCTGTATAATAAGTCGGTCATCCGCCATATCTGCAAAGACAACCACCAGTAGCAAAATTGTAGATAAAAACCATCAAGCCAGACAAACACCATGGCTGCAAGACAATACCAACCCCAGAAAGGCACGAAATATCTCATACCTGTAGTGTGCCTCCACCACCGCTACTTTCACCATCATCAGAAACACTTACCACTGTCCATGGATCAGAGGCATTCCAGTGAAAGTCGACAACTTTATCCCTGGAGAACAAATAGAGAAACTTTGCACCATCAGAATGTCAACAAGCATGCAAATGAGAACCTTTTTTCATCATCATATTACCAGGAGTAGGGTCGATCGAACGTGCAATACAGTTTTGATTTGACAGAAGCAGAGAGCAAGTTTAAACTTTTAATTTTGTCTTCCTAGGAATAATTCACCAGAGTCCACCCTTTTGATGTGATACACATATTGTGATTAGACCGAACTAGAAGCAGATGACATAAACACCAGATATTTCCTAGCCAATTTTGACACATGCAACCATGCATAAATGGAATATCTCAAGGCATCCAGGTGTAAGATGATGTCTACAAGTCCAAAATATAACTTCAGCAATATTAAGACAGCATAATGCTTTGCAAATAAATAAATAAATCGACCCCTGCCAGGGAATCAAACATGGATTTAATAGACATGATCTGTCAGCAATGAATTACTGCATAGTGCTTACCTGTGCCCAGCATGTTGGAAAAATAACCCAGGAGGATTACTTGGAGATCTTGTCCCAGTTTCTATCTTTTTACCAACCTACAGGACGAGCAAGGAAAGAAATCAGTTTCTTAGTTATCAGATGGCATACAAGTAGCACATATCAGTTCATATGTTAAGGCAAGTGGCTGATACAAGTTGACACGTCACATTCACATCCACATATGACAGCAGAATTGAAAATTTTTCCACTGAAATTTCAAACCCAACCCTCTACAGAAGAGAGGTTAGCAAGCCCTTGTATAACACAGAGAGAGAGAGAGAGAGAGAGAGAGAGAGAGAGACTTCAATACCTTCTCATAATCCCAGATGATGGTATTCTCATATTCAATAAGCCATCCTCTGCAGAGCTTCCAAAGACAGTGGACTTGTCAGGAGACCACTGGATTAGAAAGAATTGCTTAGCTACCAGAAGGATTAATAAATTACAAGTAACTTCCACAATTCAAAAACAAATTGATCACCTGAACACACAGAACAGCGGCTGTATGACCTTCAAACTTATGTACTAGTGACTCAACACCATCAGCAGTTAGTTTTCGGCGATCAAACAAGCGAACAGAGTGATCTGCAGACCTGAAATAACAATACGATTAAACAGAAGTACCTAAACCTTTTGTTAAATCAACCTGAATAGATCTATGAACACGACATGTTGGACCACCTCGCATACAAAGTCCCTCACATATGTCTTTGGCACTTGCCTTCCAACATCCGCTTTCTTTTTACCTCTGTTTTAATGACAAATCCAGCACTTTTCATCCTGGTAATCCCCAAACCTCCAAGTGATACCCATCAATTATGTCTTTAACAATTTCTTTTTTGAGTTATTGCTCAAGCTTTCATGAACTCTCTTATTCGCTTGCCTCCTACTTATTCCTTTGATTTCAACTTCTAGCCATGTCTATGGCATACCACAATATCAGACACCATCCCTGGACAAAATCATTGTCGAAGTTTTAAAACATATGAACTGGTTCTGCTGTACCAGAAGCCTTCCACCATATCACAAGTGGTTTTAAGACCAACATTGTACTCTACAACTACTATTACACTCATGAATCTACTTGAAGTCCAAACAGATTTTTTGAATTCTAGCTCCAAAAGGAAGCTGAAAATCTGGGGTATAGACAATACTTAATTTGATACAAAAACAAAAATACTGAGAAACTGAGAATAGGGCAACACTAATTAAGTTGCTTCTTTGATAACTAAGAACCCTGAATCAATTGGATTGGAAGAGATGATAACAGACAGAATGCAGAATTTGCTACACCAACAAATTAATATAACTGAGCTTCTTTTAGATTAATTGATCAACAGAAGGATTTGTCGTCTCTTAATGCTTTCGAGCATTACAGAGTAGAAATCAGGAAACTTGTTAGAAAACACAGCAAAAGAGAGGGCATCAAAACAAAAATGTCATTCACATCAGTATACATATCCACATGGCAATATATATACTGCTAGAAGTTAAAGTTGGAGAGTATCAGTATTCAGCAGCCATAGCTCTAACAAAATGAATAGTTTTAACTTTTAAGAAAATGAACTTCGCGAAGCTTTATAGTTAAGAGCATACCCTGTGAGAATCAGGTTTTGATCATGAGGATTCCAGTCAACGCAGTGGAGATCAGCATTATGTGCCTTTTCAACCTATTCGAGCAGTAAACAAGACAACACCAGATTAGTTGAAACAACAAATTTCTACAGAACTACAGATGTTTTATAAAGAAATTATATTGAAAGAGAAGAAACAAAAGCATTAAAATAATCCAACAAAGTAAACTAACATGATTAAAAAAATTGATATACACACAACTAAAAGAGTTTTTCTGAGAATACTCAGACATAAGCATTATCAAATGGACTCGATAAAAACTACAGAACTGATGATAGGAATTTCACATGCGTATGACAAAATAAGGAAAACTCCCACAGCACATGAAACCACCAAGGCCAATCTCTAAACGTATGACAACTACTTAAGCTCAGAAAAGTTACATCTTTTTTAACCCAAATAAGTGTAAAAAGAATTCAAATAACAAAATTTTGTAGGCATCAGACACTAAAACGCATACTTGAACCTGATATGAGTAACACAGGATGAAAGAATGAAGGAAAGAGATCCAAATATTTCTAAATTATTTTGTAATCTGATCAGTCAAATTCTAAGTCCTAATGTAGTTCCCCAGTAATAAGCGAAAACTTTAGCCATCTATTAATCTGGAAGGAACTCAAGAATACACAATATCAACAGAAGACAATACGACTAATTCTTGGAACATCTAAGGTGCGAAACATATGACTAGTTGCAAGAACATTTATATTATACTTTGTAGTACCATTCATGAGTTTCAAATGTTAACCAGGAAACTGCAAACTTTGCTGCCAACAAAATATGGCAGATATAAACTATGTTGCTAAAAAAGCAGAGGTCGTGGACTTTATCATTCTCCAACAAAATATGATAAACTATAGGTTTGTTAAATCATGAACCAATAGCACGTACAATTGTAGATGTAAAAAGTGGCTAAATCTTTTACAGATCATGAGCTACGTAGGGCAATGGGATCCGCAGCTAGAAACAGAGAGTGAGTTCCTGACTATCAGGACATAAAGGAAAGACCAACTCACCTTCAAAATTGGATTATTTCCAACCCGTGCATCCCATAATATTAGGCAAGAATCATCCCCAACACTACAAAACTCCTCTGAACTGCATAAATTTGGAGGATTATTAGTTTCAAACGACTGCATAAAAACCTAATGAAAATAAGATTATCAGGAAAAAAATCATTGAAGTTGGTATCCATGTTCCCCAGTTCATTTAATGAAACAATTTTGAGTGAAAGTGCTAGGCGTAGGAGATCAGGTACAAAGATCACTACTAAAATCCAGAAGCATATTGCTTCAAGGTAGTAAAATATTTGTCAATATCCATTCCAAAAGCCTTTAAGGTGCAACCCCACTCGTAAAGGGCAAATGCTTGTAACTAGTCCACACCAGATAAAAAACAAATGGCCTTCCCCAATTTAAAAAAAAAAAAAAAAAATAGCCCGGTTTGCTTCCTAGAACCAGCCTTCAATTTGTTTCCTTTCACATAAGTTGGGTCCTGGGAATCCTCATGGCAGGTTGGACCAACATATAGCAAGAGAGGACAATCATGAGAAACAACATCAGTAAACCAGAGAACCTTGTCAATTTGTGTATATGTTGAAATCACCAAATAAATTTAATATACAAGAAAAAGTAACCTTGATGGGCAGAACTGCACATCTTCAACGGTATCATCATGCCCCTGAAAGACACCTCGTGGTCCAACAGGAGTATTATCAGCAGTTTTCACTATTGACCCAGCAGAACATATATGCGATCAGTCGCCTTTGATGCATCTGTCGCTGATGCAGATATGTGGTCATGAATACTCCAGAGGACCACAGACTTGTCCTTTCCTGTGCAAACGTCCATCAGTTGTTAAATACTCTTGAAATTCTAAACCAACAATCAATCCATTAAACAACATGACAAAGAAAACAATAGAAGTTCGAGCGAGTCCTTTCAAGAGCACAGCATAAAGCTAAGACATCCTTTCAGGGTGATGGTAAAAGAACATCCCACAATTTTTATCAGGGTGATGGTACTCAAAAGATTTTCTTAAACTTTTTTTTCTGCATATTATTATTATTATTATAATTATTAATAATATATATATATATATATATATATATATATATATATTTTGCGTTCTGTCAAAGTGTTGGCGGTGGGGTGCTGGAGGAGAAATAAACTACCAGCCAGCTTATCTGAAGCAGAAAATTTAACGCCACTTTACACAAGGAAATATCTGAAGCAGAACTATCTGGAAGACTATAACCATTTTTTAAACAAGAACTTATTTCCAAAAATTACAGGAAAGCACCACAATAACATTATTCCAACCTCCAGAGAGCACAAATGGCTCAGTTGGACACATAGCAAGAGCAAATTCAGCATTATCTTTGTGCCCTGCCAATATCTGCAAAAGGAAAAAGGAAAAAATGAAATTATCTTACATTGTGTTTGGATGGAGGGATTTGGGTGAATTTGATTTGAAATTCTAATCTATAATAAGTTATCCAAACAAGGTAATTGTTAGTTGTGGATTTGAAATCCACTAACAAATGGGAGTATGATTTTAATGGTTAAATGAGTGGATTTGAAATTCACCCAAATTTCATGTCATTTGAAATCTACCTAATTCAAATTCATGCATTTCAAATCCTTTCTTCAAATCAAATCCACCCATCCAAACACAATGTTAGATTGTCCATAAAAAAGCATGTTACTTACAAACGAAGTCCTGAAACATAGTGGAAAATTTCCACAAGAAACCATAGAAACACAACATTTATTGATCTACTCCATAGAACAAAGTAACTTTCTACACAACAAACAAAACCAAAAAGGAGGGGGCGGAGGGAGAATAAAGAGCAACAGAAGCACTTAAGATTCACCATCCTTCTATCTCCAGAACTTTGAAATACTCTCATAGAAAAAATTTCTAAATCTTCATTATAGATTTATAGCCACCATAAATCTGTAAGTTACCCGCCTTCTGATACCAATTTCTTTTGCAGTCATTTTCTATTCAGTTAACTGTAATGGGAATACAAAAAACTACAATTAACCACCCAAGGTTCCTGATCCCCTCACAGATTTGGAAGGAAAGAAAACAATAGATCAAAGTACACAGCAAGCCAACTCACTAACTAGTTCTTTTTACCAAATACTAGCATTATTGAGTATCTCACCACAAAGCACATAATTTACAACAAAGGACATAAAAACTGACATACTCAACTATTAATGGCACAAACAACACGCAAAGAAAATTAAGATCTTTCCCCCCCCCCCACACTTTTCATGATGTTGAATTGAGCAGGATATGACTCGTTATGTGCAGGCCCAGGCAGTTGCAACTTATAAGGTCACTTGCACCAAAAAAAAAAAAAATGAAACTAGCAAACAATAAGAGTATTCAAATATAACATTTGACGGCTCGATAAAAAATTCATACCAAATCAGGATGAGACTCCACAGCTCCTAGAACAGCATGCCTATTTGGTTGGGCTTCAATATCCCAAATGAGGACCTAATTTGGTAATTATTAAACTATGTAAAAAATTTACAAATTCTCCAGATATAAGCATAATCTAGTAGAGCCACTTACTTCAGGGCAATCAGTATGCGTTGCAACAATGTTTTTATTCAGAGGAAGTTCCCTGATTCTGTTCACCTGCAATGTGATTGTGCGTTACCACAATATAAGCAAAACTCTCTTGGACCATGGAAGTCTATATCAAAGTCTTAAAGAGATCACACATTTATGCAGCAAGAACAACTCCAGACTATAATGCTGATGTACAGTCAAATTTAGCAAGAAATCTGATAAGCCAGGATGTCCAATTAGTAAGGCAAGAGTTAAAATTCAAATTCTACTAATGGCAGTTTGACGCGTTTGGTTGCTGAAAACATTTGATTCACCTCTTCACAATTTGTGTTCCAAGGCACCATCGCAAACAAAATCATTAACATTACAAAGGCGTATGCTTGCAGGTATTATGTAAAGATCTCCATACACAGGTAAAAAGAAAATGAAAGTGTCTAATAAGGATAAAATTTACAACAGAAAATGTTACTCGTTGATACCTCTCCAGGATGTATGATAGTCTTGTACTTTTTAACAAAGGGCGACCTTGCTTCTTCATTGAACTACCAAATTATTCAATAACAAAATCAGTAGAATTTCTTGCAAGTCATCACAAAATGAAAATTAAACATGTTAACATAAAGTAGGATTACATTTGCTATGTGATTTTCTGCAGCCACCCGAGGCTTGACGACATCACAGTTTGCTATAATCATAGTGTATAATGTATTTGGTACTGTATGATCAGTCTGAAGGGAAAAGAAGTTAAGGGTGAACATGAGAAGATATCAGTAGAAAACCAGTAAAATCCCACATTCCAAAACAACCCAATAACAAAGAAACTAATAATATTGCACATCCTATGTGTGTGCTTCATAAAGATATATTTATTTTTATAATCTTCTCTTATATTTATCATAAATATTAAATTAATAAAAGAATTTTAAGATTATTTTTAAAGAAACTTTTGAGAGAATCATCTTGAGAAGAAAATGCGGATGGGGAAAGTTTTAAAACTAAGAAAGGTATAATATGAATAACATAAAGTGACATCAAATTAAAGATGGGCTGTTGTTATAAAATATGATACCAAAGCACTAAACACCTATGCTAAGCAATAAAATTCTATCATACTCTCTATCTCATCATTTGTACCAGACGTGTGAAACCACATAATCCAGAAAAAGCCCAAAATTGAAGTTTAAAGGTCTATCATCCCTCCAGTAACCACCCAAGTCTGGCTGTCATAGAGTGGGTGCATACATAGAAATATTTCACTCCTATTTTTATCCAACTCTAAACAAATCTTGAGCTGAGAGAAATAAAATAATAATAAATCAAAATAAAAAGTCGCTACTACCAGTTTACTATCTAATTTCATCTTATCTAAAACATCATATATATGCCAAGTAACATGCCTCATCAAAAAGACCATTTGCTCCAGTTGTTAATGGTTTTGAAAGAGGGGAAAGAATCTGCAGACTCATATACAGCATGTTTACAGAGAGAATGCCATTCCAGGATTAGCCAATAAGATAACTTAGTTGTCCCATTTCAAAAGAAAAAAGCTGTATACTTTAGGGCATAAAGTACTTTGAATGGCATACAGCAGAAATAATGTAAAATCGCCAGAGGTAGTATACAGAAACGTGAAAGGCAAATTATAGAACTTATCATAATGAATATCTGGTGATACCAATTAAAAACATGAACTTCAGAGCTTTCAATATCTTGCCTAAATTGTAAAGACAATAGCAGAAAATACAAGCGGTTAAAAATTATCTGCAAGAAACAAAAAGGAACAGGATAGATGTTAATTGTTAACTTAAGTCAGTGAAAAACCAGAAATGAAATAAGAAAGATAGAAAAGAAAAAAAAGAAAAGAAAAGAAAAAGAAAAAAGGATGTATAATAGCATTCCTCCAGAAGTTTGAAAACTCATGACTTTTGGTGGTGCAAAATATACTAATGACTGCTTCATAACATCCAGAAATGAAAGTGAAAGTCACTTCATAAATTTTAGATAAGCATTGTGCAGATACATACTTGCTCAGAAAGGTAAAGACGTTGCCGATTCTTGAAGTTTCCCTGCTCAAGCAGAGGGCCCCACCTGTCATGAAGTTTAGCAACAGAAGATGAACAATAATTCCAAATACGTGCTCAAACAAATCAGTTAAAAAGTATCCTATAAATCAGAAAGTATGCCAACGGAATAGATACACTGAAGCAAACCAAAAAATAGCTTTTTGATCACTACAATGATGATAATGCACTGATGAACATGAATGGCGTTTGCCTATGAAAGGGAAACTTAAGCACAATATTAAAATCAGTTCACACCACTTAAGTGCACAACTATGGTCATTAGACAAATCCGCAAAAACACACATCACTAGACACATAAAATCCTTCCATACACCTATAACTGAAGTTGACAACAAATAATTAGTGCTAGATTTTGAAGTTCAATGTTTCCTCAAACTTTAGCCAAGGAAAAAAAAAATCTTTTTTCGGAATTGGGAGCCTATTATCATAATCCATACCATCAACACCACTAAATCCTTACATTTAAGCAGTAACACATAAAATATTGATATAAAAGCATAAAATCTATATTTAAAAGGAAAAAAAAAAGGTACACTACTTTTCAACAAAGCAATTTAAAACCCTAACGCTCGTTACTCTCCATAAACCCTAAACAAAAACACCTACATTGTCCACAGACTGAAACAAAGCAACGAGAAAACCGAAAAATAGATATGTACCGGCAAGAGAGAGAGGGCCAGACGAGGTTATGATTAGCCAACCAGTCGTAGAGGACGGGGACGAGAGATTTCCACTGCGAATACTTCTCGTCAGTGGGGGAGCTGCGTTTGTCGGCGCCTCTCATCCTGGGGACGCCGGTGGTAGGAGTAGCGGCGCCTTCTCGGTCAGTGTCGGCTTTGGGTTTAGTGGAGGAGCCCTTAGGTCGACCTCTCTTCTTCGGCTGGCTCGGCGGAGGAGAAACCGTCTCCATTTGCAAGGTTTTTGAAAGCTTGAGTACTAATAATTTAAATTTATTTAAAAAAAAAAAAAAAAGGTTTGAGAAAAGACGCTCTCTCTGTCTCAGTCAATCAGAGGGGTGAAGTGATGGAGATGGACCTACACACATAGTAAAGGTGTAATTTTCCACCTAAATAAGTAGCAACTGTAGACTGATGTGATGTCGAGAGGAAGAGTTTAGTATTTTTTTTTTTTTTTTTATATATAGATAAAATGAAATGTTGAATGGGAGGGTAAATTATTATTAGGCTAAATTACCGTTTGTCTTTTGTAATATTTGATTTTATTTTATAAATAATTTATTATTCAAAAATAATAATTTTTTCATTCAACACTATTAAAAAAAAAATTATTTTTCAATATTAATTGTATGAATTAATTTATAATTTTAATATTTTTTTTCACGTTCATTTTATTTTGTTTTACTCTTGAGTTTATATACTAAAATCTCCCATGAAACGAAGTAAGAAAATCAATTTTGTATTGTGTATTGTGGCTTGCACAAGTAGGACCCAGGGGTGAGTTCTCTACAGTCCTCAACAGGATCTCCATATCCATGGAATAAGATGCTCTCCAAATTTGTTTAGTAGCATAAAGAATGATACAAAGGGCTCCCTTCACTGGCCTCTCAGCTTCCAATTTTTGTCAAGAGATCAGTGTTCCAGAACAAAATCATCTCCACGACTTCAAGAAAATCGTTGATCTTGGGGTTTCACCCATATTACAGGACTATGCGTAGACGAGCAAAACAAGAATAATTAAATTAATACTTAAACCAGGTTCTAGCAATTCCATTTTAACTGATAATGCCCAACTTCTAACAATGTCAAAAAACATAATCGTCCAAGTAAGCTCATTTGTTTAACAAGGTTTTAACCCATATAACATGAAGAACTCAAACATAAACCCCAGAAGCAAGTAGCAAGAACAAAGATCCAAAGCCCTGCACCATGTGAAGGTAAGGGAATTTCATTAGAGACATAAAAGACATGAAGACATGAAAAGTTTTTAAGTTACAAAGTCTAAAGGTTGTTGATCATGTACCAAGAAGACGGATGCCACTGCCCCAGTAGTGAGCTCCTTAGCAAGACCACGATTCTTCTTTGAAGAGGTAGCTTCATAGCTGCATAGACAATCACTACTTGTTAGAATATCAAAAACAAAACAGCAGACTTTGGGCCCATGGAGACCTCAGAAAGACCTAACTTAGGGAGGTGCGCAATTGGAAAACCAAACCCTGGTAAACAACTTGTAAAAAGGCCTGAAAATGATGTCTGCAACATGTAAGTGTTGCAGCCAGCCTCTAATCTTTAATGATTTGTGACTCAAAATATCAACCCAATTACAAAAGAAGTTACCCTCATTCACCATATTAAGGTAAAGTTGAATCGACAAGATTATTATTATATAATAGTTGCCAATAAATAAGTTTCAAGAATGGGTTACATATTGTTAACAATAGAGATACCAGTAATACAGTTAGATTTCATCCTCAGTAGCCCAATAGAAATTTCAGCAACAAGCCATGCAAAAGCAGCCAGAGAGCTGTACAAAACTAGCTCATTACTAGGTGTGGATGATTTTAAAGAATTGGAGAGGAGCAACCCATTAAACCAAATTTCGATTTCAACCTCATACTGCAAGGTACACAAATAGAACAACATTTCCGGCCACCTAAAGATTTGTATTTTTGCTTATGACTGTTGTCCCATGTGACATCAACATTTCACTCCGGGAATACAAGAAGCAGAAACCCTGCAGTACTCTTCTTAGATAACAATTACTAAGATGAAGCTAACTTAAGTTTGGCATTCTAGATTGAAAGGAAAACATAAAATGCTGCAGAGGAAAAGGTAAAACGAAGACAGAAGACACTTAATGTATCCACAGAGCAACAGCCCCAGCAGTCAGGTAAAACAAAATTTTGTTCACAACACATAACATCCCATTTTAGTGAGAAAGATCAGGAAGCAGAATCACAATGGCAGCACATCAACCTAGAAGATAAGATACGGTGCTTTAAGAATGCAAAATCTGTAACTTCTCTATTCAACTTTGTTCCACCTACATTGACCCCAGAAAGATAGTACTAAATAAAAAGGTCAATCTTCACAAACACTTGCAGGTATTTGGATACTACACTCTACTTATCAAATGCAAAAAACTGACGAAAGAGGCCGAAACGGAGCACGATTTCATGGTCTATTGGCTAGCAATAATAAGCATAGTCTTTTTTACGAGTGACGTTTCTTAAATTAATCTTCTTTTTACTTCATCTACAATTCCTGGTTCCGTTCCAAAGTCAATACATATATCACGTAAATGTATGCCATATAGGGTCAGCTTCCACCAAACTAAGAAAAATCTAATCACTTGCAGACCAATAAATAAATTTGAGTGAAGTTCAAGAATTTTAAAAATCCCACATTAATAAGAAACATTGTAAGGCATTTGCCTATCTGACTAATGAGAGAAGATGATTGGGATAAACGGAAAATTCTAAAATGTAACACACACGACACTATGCCGTGAATCCAGATTTAACCACATGAGTGAATGCCGTGGTTAAATCTGGGACGTGGACGGTTCACCTAAGAATGTCCCGAGGTAAACTAACAAAGAAAGATGAAAATGGGCAATTGGGCATTTCCATATGAGATTAAATTAGCAAAAATAAATAAATAAATAAAAAATAACCTCAATGAATTACATTCAACATTCAAAAGTTAAAAAATCAAATAAATTAACTCCAATTAAAAAAATAATTACAGCAATTCGCAACAATTTTTTCACTAGATTAAGGATCTTACATAAAGAAAGAAGCAGTGACGATGAGGCCGACGGCGAGCATTAGCACGGCCAGGGTTGGATACCACGGCTCGGGAACTGGGCTCGAGATCGGCTTCACTGACTGAGCCTTCTCGGAAAAAAAACAAAAAAATCGAAAATTATATTTTAAAAAAAAAAATTGCTAAGTAAATATTTTGGGTGTGATGTGGGTGAAATAGCAGAAGGAGAAGGGATTTGAAACTTACCATATTTTAGATTGTCGCCCTGATCTCTATCTGGATTCTTAGGTTTTGAGTCTCCGGGGATGACTTCACCAATAAACAGCGTTTGGGTTTAGAGTCTACTACCAGAAACTAGTCTATTTATTTTTAGTTGGTTTAAAAAAAAATAAAAAATATTTTATAAAATTTATTTATAAAATTAATATTATATATTTACATAAATATCGATTTAAAATTTAATTTAAATTTATCTAAATCTACATTTTCTAAATACATTTTTTAAACAATTAGAGTAAAAACACTAAAGCTTAAAAGTTGTACGTGTTGATAAACGCATCCTTACGCAAATAAAAATGGTGAAATGACAATTAAAACATGTACCTGTCATGCTAAAATTAATTGGGAGCTAAAAACATGTATGTTTAAAAGTAGGAGAGCGAAAATGAAACAAATAATAGTTTGTGGGTCAAAATGATATAGGACCACTCTGATTTTTCACCCAAGTAATTATTATTTTCTTATAAGTAGAGTTTTTTATTTTTTTATAATAAATTTTACTCTTCTATAATTCAAGATACATGCAAAGTGCAGTAAAATTTTGAGGACCTGGCTTTTATTTTGTTTATAACATAAATGATAGAAAAAAATTTTATTTTGGAAAGTCATGGTTGTCTTCTTTTTATTTATTGAAGAAATTTTATTCACACATCACTTTATTTGTTTATCGCTCACGCGTTTCACTATTTATTAGTTATGGCCCAAAAGATAATCAAAAAAAAAAATTTCACTATTTATTAGCACAAAACTTTTTCATTTAAATTTGTGTATGAAGCTAAAATAGATATCTAAATAATGTTTCTTTTTTATTACTATCATTTTCATATTTATTTTGGTGCTATCTAACGTCTAAACTGTGCTTAATAAAAGAGAAAAGATTGTCAATAGAGAATTAATTGGAGTACAAAAAATCCATCAAATAATCTCCTACAACTGCAGCAATATTTAGTTAAACAACATAAACTTCTCCATAAATCAACTCATTTTGAAGTTTAAAAACTAGATTGAAAGTCCTAAAAAATTTTGAGACTCTTTTTTCCTTTTCTAGTCTAGGAAAAAGAGCATGGTAAAATTAATAATACAGGCTGCAACTACAAGTCTTATCACGTGGGTAAATTTTGACTACTCATTTTACAAATATAAAATGAATATAACAATCGTTAATATGACTAAAAAGTAAAATGATCACATTACTTTTCAATCATCTAGGTGTATTCGGAGTTTGTATTGATAATATTTTACATGAAAAAATCTATTTTCTATACAATTTTTTAATGTTCAGTTGACAAAATAAAAATATTTTGAAATAAATTTTTTTAACAGTTTCATATTTAATTTTATGAATACAAGTTAAAAAAAAACTTTTAACAATGGTAATAAATATCTTAAAAATAATTATGGTTAAAAAAAATTGATTTTGTTTAAAATTAAATGATAGTATAATGTAGTAGTAAAATATATATAATGATGGTTATATTACTGTTGGTTCCATAATTAAAAGAAAAACGAATGAACAAGAATTGAAAATAAAAATAAATTTAAAAAATAAAATTTTAAAAGTAAGTATTTAAAATTTAATAACATTTTAAAATTAATCTAAAAATAACTTACATTAAAAAATTTTATAACTTATTTTTAACCAGAATAAAAAAATATTTTACATTAAAAAATATTTTTTAATATTTAACACTAAAATTTTTTTAAAAATATTTTCAATCTCACCGAACACACCGTATTAATATTACATATTAGTAGAAAATTTTCCAACAATTCACCCATCCACCCCAACTGCCGAACCGGCCGCCGACTTCCTCCTCAAGGTTTGCCAGATTTGCTCATTCTGTCGACTGCAATGTCGTTTCTTCTTCATACAAAACTGAAACATCTCTCCCTCTCACTCTCCACCAAACAAATACCAAGACTTCTTCTGGGCATACTCCAAAAAGATGGAGCAGCCACCAAACTTTTCTCCTCCCAAACTTCAACAATCAGCTCATCCGACACGCGAAAGCAAGAAAAAGCCTCGCTCGTCAAAACCCTCTTCAAGAACTACGGATTCAGCGAAACCCACATCTCAAAATTCTCCAGAGTAGCCCCATTACTCTTCGCAGTCGACCCGGATAAAATCCTCCTCCCAAAAATCGAATTCCTTCGCACCATAGGCGTTCCGGATGCTGACCTTCCCAAAATCTTGACAACTCACAGCGTATTATTATCATCCAGCCTAACCAAAAAACAAAATAGGTCATCCCGAACTATAACTTCCTCAAAGACCTCCTCCTCTCCGACGAGCTCGCTCTCAAATCGTTCCACCGCTGTCCGAGAATTCTCTCCTGCGACGTGAAAAGGGTCGTCTCGCCCAACATTCAGCTTTTGAAAGAAATTGGAGTACCCCAGCGATTTCTTGCCTATTTGGTGCGTATTAGCCCCGACTCTGTATTCAGAGATCATCACAAGTTTAAAGGGTCCGTGGACGAGGCGATCAAAATGGGATTTAATGCTAAAAAGTTGACTTTCGTTCTAGCAGTCCGGGTGTTCTGTAAAAAGCCTCAAAGAATTCGGGATCAGAAAATGGAGGTTTATAGGAGGTTTGGCTTATCGGATGAGGATATATGGGCTTTATTTAGACTGAGGCCTACTTGTATGGATCATTCTGAGAAGAAAATTGTGGGGATTATGAATTTCTTAGTCAATGAGATGAAACTGCCGCCAAGTGTTGTTGTTCATTGCCCAGCTGTTTTTACTGCTGGATTTGGAGAAAAGGGTTATTCCTAGATGTCGTGTGATTCAACTTCTGATTGATAAGAATTTGATTAAAAAGGAGTTTTCTTTGGGCTCTGTTTTACTCCCAGCTGAGGATAATTTCTTGAACAAGTTTGTCATTAATTATGAGAATGAGTTGCCTGAATTAATGAAGATCTACAAAGGGTGATTCTTCTTTTAGGATTCAAATGAATAGGATGATGGTCCATTAATAGGAGCATCAATTTTGTAGTACTATCTATTTTGAACTATAATCTAGTTATGATTTCATTGCTTCATTTTGTTTTCTTGTTAAAATGTTAGTAAAAAGGGATATATTTGCATTTCACAAGATGGAATTACAACATATATATTCTGTACATTTTACCAGCAAAGTTACAATTTTTATCGAGAACTATCTTCTGATTATAAAAAATGGCCGAAATCCGGAAGCCTTTCTCTGCAAAGTAGTTCACAAAAATGCTCAAAATCTATTGCATTTAATGTGACTTGCCCAAAAGTTTCCACTCAACCATCCATTGTCGAAGAAACAATATGTTATCCCTCCCTTCTCTTTCCTTTATTTTGAAGTTACACAACAATTGGTCATCCTGTTAGCGAGATCCATGCCATGACTTGAACACTAAACCATGCTCACTTACCGTACCTCCAGATAACCGCCTCATCTTTTCCCATAGCCATAGCCGTCTTGCTTTTCCCATTCTTAAAGGCCCTGAACCCGAGTGCCTCGCAAGTGAACCGGAATCTTGCATTGCATATCTCGTTGATGAGCTCAATAAATCTGATACCGAAAGTCTCCTCTCAACATCTACGTCACAATCGTAATTAGAGACTGGGGACTGACCTTGTAAAGGAACTCCCAAATGTTCTAAAGTGGTGTTAGTCCTGGCATCCACGTCTAAAGATAGATCTCCCTCACTACAACTTCTGGACCTTGTTTCTTTTGTTTCATCGCACTCATTGCATATCAATTTCAATGCCTGAACAACCAATTCACCCATGAAAGGTCTGTTCGACACCTCCGGTTGAACACACATTGAAGCAATAGCAGCTACCTTAGATATACTATCGAAAGGTAAGTCAGGTCCCAAAGTTGTGTCTATAATGGATTCTATACCTTCTTTACTTGTAAGCAGTGGGCGGGCCCAAGAAACCAAATTCTCTTGACCAGGTGGTTGAGACATGTCTACTGGTTTTCTACCGGTTAGGAGCTCAAGAAGCACTACCCCATAGCTGTAAACATCACTCTTTACAAGAAGATGACCGGTCATTGCGTACTCTGGAGCTACATACCTGGTATGATAAATAAAACCAAAACTCAGGTGCATGCCACAAAATGAAGTAAGAACAGAAGTGTAAAAACACCAGAGGAGATGTGGGTGACTGAGTTGCTACTACTGCTGCATCTATGTGAGATTTTAGAAGAGCTACAAATCTGAGTTTTGGAAGTCATTATGACCAAAATCAGTGGAATGGGACAGAAAATGGATTCACACATCTAGCAGAGCCCTTTGGCACCGAGGGACATGGAAACAACCATGCTGCCACATGATTACTGAGCAATTCCCAAAAATTTTGTACCAATATTCAGAGGATTGGAAACTTCATTACCAAGGACAGTTACTAAAAGATAATGTAAGGGATGAGTTATACCCAAAAGTTCCCATCACTCGTGTTGAAATGTGTTTGTTTTCCTCATCCAATGCAGTTCGAGCCAAACCAAAATCAGAGACTTTAGGTGTAAAATCATGTTCCAATAAGATGTTACTGGACTTGAAGTCCCTGTGTATGACTCGTGGACTGGAATCTTCATGCAGATAGGCCAGACCTCGAGCCGCACCAAGAGCTATCTTAATCCGAGCACCCCAATCAAGAGGGGAAGATTCCTTGTGAACTCCTGAGAGCAAGCAAAAGAGCACCTAAGTATAGCCAGGAAAATAAGGTTGCAACTTACTTGGACAAAGAGTAAACACTACCATGCAGATGAGATTCCACACTGCTATTGGGTGATGGTATGAGTTCATAGATTAAGCAGCGAGTTCGCTCCTCTGTACATATACCAATCAACTTGACCAAGTTTCTGTGATGAAGGCGACTAAGCATCTCCACTTCAGCTAAGAATTCACGACTGCCCTGCTGATCAGCACGCTTTAGTATTTTTACAGCCACTTGTGTCCCATCTTCGAGCACACCACTATAAACACGACCAAAGCCCCCTTCACCAAGTATTCTGGTTTCACTGAAGTTATCTGTTGCTTTCTCTATATCACTTGAACTAAAAGATTTTGCAGAACCAGCATATGCCCCAATGCTAGAACCATAAGACAAAGAACTAGGCCCACTTCCAATCATTGAGGTGGGGATCCCTATATTAGACACAGCAAAATTTGAGTTTTAAGCTAGTTTTATGCATCAAAAGGGTCAATTGTGATGTACTCTTTTTTATTCACTTTAGCTTCTCCATATGACCTTGGTGTGTTGTAATGACATGCTCATTTTATGAAAAACATATTTGTATTATGTATTGCCTAGGAGAACTAGTTAGACTCATTAATTTATCGGACTTTATGGAATGTTTAACTTTCACTTTTAAGCTCGTGGTTATATTAAAATGCACTAGTATTTATGCAGTATCTAGAAGAAACAATTAATCCTGATGCTCTACAACTGACCACCGTATGCATTTAACTGGTGAGATTTTCTCAAGTTTTTATCTTAAAGATGGGAATTACTGAAGTAAAACTCTTAAATAGCATATCCAATCGCTTTTATAGAAGATTCTTCCTTGAGATGATAAAAGTGCATATCAAGATGGACTCAACTTAGAGTAGATTGCACCTAGTTATAGTGGAAATGGACTTAGAGTGGAAATGAAGATTTTGCAATAGAGATCAAGATAGTACCTGAAGATTTCGCGAGGGAAGGTATAGTGACCGGTGGAGTAGAGTCTGGTTGGCAAAGCTGCTCTCTATGTTTTAAGACCAAAATCCATGCAATAGCGCAGCACAAAATCCAACACCACAGAGGCAGACAAAACTATAATTGCAATTACACTTCCACTTAGCCCACCTCTTTGATGCTGTCTTCTCACATCAACCCCGAGTGGCTTTACAGCTGCTCCATTGTTGCTGCGACTTGCATATGGGTCAGCATTTATAATACCGATATCAGAAGGTGCTGAAGGCGGAGAGGGGGGAAGACCTACAAGTTTAGAATCATACATTAATATTAAGATCACACCACAAACATGAAAGTTAGACTTCAAGAGGCCAGAAAACTGACATCATTACCTGGATACCGCACATAAAGCACTTCATAATCTCCAAACAATGAAGTTTGTATAACAACTTCTTTGAGCCAGAATCTTCGAAATGTCAGATACGCTGTGGTGTTATCAAACGTTTCTCCCAGGGGTACCAAGTCAGTCAGGACAATGGTCTTTTCTGGATCCTGGCTGGCAGCATTTGCCCCCATAATACGAACTTGACTTAGCTTCAAAAACACACCACTAGCACACATTTCTGCAGCGAACTCTGAAACTAGAGGGAAGAAATTGTACAATGCAACACTTAGCTGCAGTCCAACTTGCATAGGCAAGACACAAACACAAGGAGATCCAGGAGGACCATTTGTCAATGGCTCTGAGCATGTCAATGATGTGCAATCTACATAATTAAACTGAGTTCAGAAATTTCTGGTACCAACTATATGGATAGAACAGTAAAGCCTAGGAATAACATAGGGAATCAGGGGGCAAATGAAGTACCTTCATTAGGAGGTGGAGGCGGTAATGCTTGAAATGGGGGATGGAGAGGCATCTTTGGCATCCTTGGTGAAGATTCAGAAGGAGAAATTTTAGGGGAATGAATTGGCACTGCAGTCACAAAGATTATCGTTGATAAGCATAAAAAATAACAAAGCTCAATATCAAACTAAGCCCACATTCCTTCCACAACAGTGAAAACATGAGATAGCCTTACACTTACTTTGTCCGGATGGAGATGCAGGATGTGGTGATGGTTTTGAATACGAGTCGTGGCTTTTTGGTGAATGAAAAGGGAAAAGAGATGGGGGTATCGAGGATCCTATCCACAGGTCGTTAGACATCAGAGGAAAGAAACAAAAACGAAATGAGATTTTAGATTATGTAGCATAGCTAATGCAATACCTGAATTTAAGGGTGGAGGAGCATGGAGCTTAAGGTCTGTCTTTGGGTATTTCCTTGAATTATTTGGAGGAGCTAGTTTTATGGACCAACATTCACAACACATTTGGGTGAGAAACAACTAGATGACGGTACTATCTAGGAGCTAATTATCAGGGCTCGAGACTTTTATGGAGTAAAATATTATACCTTCTATAGAAGAAGCAGGAGCCATATATACTGATGGAGCAGGAGTTCTGTTATAATTCCTTCCATGATAATCCCTTTGAAATGAGGAAGAAGGTTGAGATGCAGGGGAATGAAACCTTGAAACCACAGGAGCCTTGCGCAATGGAAGAGGAGAAGGAGCACTATAAGAATGTCCTCCCAGTGGCTTCATGAGCAGATGGAGCTAAGAAAAGTAAAATTATTTAATCAACATCTATAGAATTTATGGCTACTTATCAGCACATTTCACAAAGAAATCACAAGCTTTATATTCACCTTTTCCTGGTGAAGGGTTCACAGGTGACTGCTGAGTGCTTGTTCCATTTGGTGGTGCAGCAACGGGCATGCCAGCTCCTTTGCCCCTGATGCTTGACTGAGGAGGTGGTGCAGGAGCTGCATTAGGCTCTGCACGTGGTGAGGACGAATATGGAGACACCAATTAGGTCAAAGCGAGCTACTTTCTATGTTGAAAATATTCATTTAAAATGTAAACCTTGATGAGATGATCATTCCCAATCCTGTGTTATTTAAAAAATATGCAAGCACTGCATAAAAGAATGAACCGATTCTCATGTTAGCATCTAATCTACCATTTCAGCTCCAAGAAGATACCAGACTGCATAGAACGAGAACACTATCCCAATTATCTGCAGATACCTGCAGTCATAATTTTCAACACAATATTAACCCGTCGTATGCAGCATCTGCATATTTAGTCATGACATCTACAACCAGGGCTATGACACAAGTTTTATACAAGAAATTGTGCAGCTCCAAAAGGCATTTTGTTTTTATTTTTTCTTGGTTATGACAAAAGTTTCATAGAAGAAAATGGGCATGCTCTTCACAGAACTAAAACAGATGACACTTCCACAAATTTGAAAAACATAGCTCAGTTTTGGGGTTTTCTATTTTTCATCTTTTATTTATTTTTAATTTAAACAAGCTGGTTATGCACTATTACAGGTAAATGTTCAATAGTATTTGCGTAAATTGCATAAATAATATCTTAATCAAGAAAATGATAAGAGAGGCATATGCATCCATATAGCAGGAAGTAACAAGCATTTGAATATTTTAAACATTTAATATGCATTAACTCAAGTATCACCTGATGAACTAGAAGGAGGTTCTTCAGGTAATGCAGGTGGAATGGGTGGCAGATTCCCTAGATGGCGGTGAATTTCCTGGAGATGATCCGACTGGCATTGCATCAACCACACCAGTAATGATCACCTAATATTCATCTCGAAAAGAAGATAGCAGAAAAAGGAAGGTAGCTAGGAGTACCAGGAACAATGGATGGTGATATCCTGGGGGATGGTGGATTTTGCGGCATTCTCTTTCGTTCAGGTGCAGTGGATACTTTATTTTGAAACAAAAACAAGTGCAGGAATTACAAATTAATTTCAACAAAAAAAATATTGATGGCAGGGAAAAAAAAACTCAGTCTCATCTACCTGGGGCTGTTGGCATAAGTGGAGCTTCTGGAGCTTTACTTTGATCAGATTTTGGAGGGAGGGATCCCGATACAAATGGGGGGCTAGTTGGTGGACTTTGAGGAGATATTCTTGATGGAGATGCAAGTGGTGCTGCATCTTCAAGAGAAAAACCAATTACAACCAGTGATATAATGATGTCACAGGATAAACTTTGTTAACAAATACCTGAGGCTTCTGGATAATCTTGGTGGCATGGCTGGGACAGTGCCATTGGGAAATACTGGGAGGGGAAATGAATTATTTGGTGGAAAAGATGGTATATGATCTATCACATTTTGGGGTGCTGAAGCAGAACTGAGAGGCGGCAATAAATGTGGAGGCTCCACAAATGTCCCTGAATGGAAACCAAAATATGAAGGAAATGAAGTTCAAAATCAAGGCTATTTCAATGTTAAAGGAAGGCATAAAATCTTACCATTTGGGAGAGATGCTGGGGAAGGTGTTGTAACTGTTGCATTCACACCAGGAGAAGAAACTGGAGATGTAGATGGAGCTGGAGATAAGCTGTACACTGAAACATGAGGTAGTGTAAGCAGACCGTTCAAAAGGATTTTTGAAAATTATATATGTGATAATAACAATTACAGCTGCGAACTTGGAAAGAGTTGTCTAAGTAAAGCTTGAAAGCTCTAACAAACTAGCAACCTTTTAATATTATGACAGAAAAACATACATGGCTTTTGACCTTGACAACAAATAGGGTACTGAGAAAATAGGATGGAGGTAGCAGCATAGAATTCTGTAAAATGTTATAATTCACAATGGAAGGAAGTTTTAACAGACATTGTGATGCAAGGGGCAAAGAAACCAGTTCCACATTGTCCCTTAGAATACAAACGACGTAGTGTTTATCCTGGATAACAGAAGGCAGAGAAGAAAGCAGAAGAAGATTATAATGCCTTTCCACATGGCCAAATGATTACATCTTGGGGAAAACTGAACATAGGTCAGCCTAAGAGTATGAAAAAGGAGAAGCTAGGTCACAAACGTGAGTCGAATTAGAGACCACATTAATGGCTTTGCCTGCAAATTACTGAGATTTGGTGGAACTACATGTATAGACAAAAACAAAGAATTAGGAAAGAAAATAAAGTTTGACTGTGATCAGATGAAGATGTATTAGAAAGGATTCTAAGCTGAGAAGTGATTTAATAGTGAAATTAGTGGAACTGATTCAAGTCTATAGACTGTTTAAAGAATTGTGCTTCTCCAATTCAGGATCCCAAAAGCTTCTATCTTTCTTTGTATGACTGTTACATCTACAATATCTTACATGCAGAGAATAGCATTGTTCAGATTAACAACTTTTGAGATCAAATACATAAGCACTCTTCAATGATATGGATCAATCCAATAAGCTTCTCAATTAATTGCTTACAGAAGAGGAAAAAATACATCCAAATTCCCAACTTCAGACAAAACATTTCCAAGAATCATTAATTCCGTAAACTCAAATACCAAAACCTTTTTACCAACTAAACAATGCAATTCTAGCAGGACAAAATTCATAAAGAATTACCAGAAGATGCTTGAAACACCAAGAAAGCAGCCAAGGCAGTGACTTTCAGCACCAAGAAAACAACGTTCAGCACCACCGCTCCCATCCCATAAAACAAAATCAACCAAAAAATCAATTCCTCTCCAATCCCACCAAAATTTTGATACAGAATCCAAACATGAAACAAATAGATTATGATCAACTGATAACTTAAAAAGGGATAAAAGAAGAGGAGAAGTTAGATTAGATGAAAGCAAGAACTGGCAAAAATAGACCCCCCCACAAGGCCTATAGTGAGAAGAAAGCAAGCAGAGGAGAGTCAGTCACAGGTTTTGAAAAGCCCAAAATAGGGATTTTTGATAAGAAGCAAAGCAAGTAGTTTGTGAGAGTGTGAGCCAAACAACCATGACACAAAAAACTCAAAAAGAGACCGAATTCTTGCAGAGTTTGGAGGTTGCCATGTTACTTACAACCGTTTTTACAGACATGTGAGCAATTAAAAAGTACTAGTAACAATAAAGTAAAAAAATTGTCAGTGACCAGCAAAATTATATATATAGAAAACATTTATTAATTTCCTCCTTCATCCTAATTTTGTTGATAAAGGAAATTTTCTCAGCTATAAGAGGATAGATTGGTTTCTAAATTCATAGACTATTAATTAATGCAATAAATAAGTGAGGTCAGAGGTGACACTTGACAAGGGGTGGCGGAAAAATTTACTAAATGCTACTATTTCTTTTCATCTTAAATTGGATGTTACAATTTTCTCTTGTGGAACACGTGAAAATTCTTTGTTGTAATACTATTTGATGGGAAACGTATAGATGCGGTGGATTAATATTATGAAATCTGTGATATCAATTCATGTAAGTAAAATTTTATAAAATTTAATTTTAATTACAAGATTTATAAATAAGATCTAAATTCAAATTTATATTAATATTTTTCAAATTTAATAGCATGATCCAATAAAATGAATTGGAAGATTCTGCAAAAGGGAAAAGTTAGAAGGATTCTCAAGACAGATAGTGTGTATAATGTGTATTAATTAATAATAGAAAATTTTATTGTCTATTTTAGGCAATTATTTTTTTATACTTTAAAAATTTGTACAGTATAATATTATGTATTTTAAAACTAAGGAAATAATTTTATCAACGAAATTGTAAAATTTCCCATCAATAATAAACCAACTTGGGTTAGGGCTGGAACTGAAATGGTGATGGTGGTGGTGGGAGTTGAAATTCTTGGGAATTGTTTGCTGGGTTTTGCTTGGACTGCGGTTTTTTTTGGTAATAGAAAATTTAAAAGAATGATAGGTTTTTTTTTTATATATATTTATTTATAGTGTTTGGTAGGCTACAAATTTATATTATTTCAATACCTTAATGCGGTACTAATAAGGAAAATAATTAGGTAGACTTCATCTTTAATTTTACCCGTAGATCTTATGGTCAGGATTAAATCTTAAAAAATCTTGCTTACATCAGTTGATGTCATAAATTCTCTAAGGTTTAATCCATACCACATGATCTACAAGTAGGATCAAAAACTAAATTTACCTAAATCTTTGCCTACTAATAATTATTGATTGTCCACCAAACAAAGAAATGAAATTAACGATAATTGAATTTGTATTCTTTAAATAGCTAGTCATCTTATTCACCGTTAAGCCAACCTCTATTGGCCTTGGACGGATTTACTTGCCAGACATTTTCATTCATTTTTCTGTTGCTCAGATTTATTTTAAGGTAAATTATAATGAAACCTTTGTAATTTAGATAATGTTCATATTACTCCAGTGGTTTGTAAATTTAGAGTTCGCTTTCCTATAGTCTTGAAGTTTAGTCAGATCGTTAAATATTTAGTTCTCTATAACAGTTAGAAGGTCGAAATTTTTTATTCAAAGTTTATTTAGTCATTGTAAACCTCTAATCAAAATTAGTTATATATTTTAATATAAAGACAATTCTCTTTTTCGATAGAAGATATTTTTAAACGGTGAAAGAATATAAATTTAGAATATTTTTAACTTATTACAAACACATATTAAGTTTTTAAAGCTCCATATAATTTATAAGAGAAGTAAAGAAAAGCCTGCATTCACAAAAGGGCGAATTATGTACAAAACTTAATATTAATCACATTACAAGAGGCTGTTTATAATTTACCGCTATTTTACCACACGAGGTTTTGAAAGAGAGATTTAAATGCTGAGTGATAGGAACTGGCTGTGGGGCATGTGACAAAATGTTTTTGACACCTCACCATCACGTACCTTAAACTCTTAATTAACTTTTTTTTTATAATTAAAATCTTTATTAACCATCTAACAAAATTAATAAGGTTGTACAAATGATACCAACCAGTTAGAAAATATTACTATAGATTCGATCTTGACCCTCACCTGTAAACTCTACGTTCAAGATTAAATTTTATAAAATTTTATTTATATTAACTTATATCATAGATTTCATAATATTTAATTTACACTATACGGTCTACAAATAACACCGTAAACCAAATCTAGATAAATATTCCCCAACCAGCCAATCTAATTTGGCGGGTGGCCACGAGGATCTATATATGTAGCACCTGTCTAGGAAGTAGTGGAAGTAGTGGAAGTAGCGAAATTGAAATGGAAAGTCAACCATTAGATGCACTTTTAACTTTACAAGTCAAAAAATTCTTCACCAACAACCCATTGTTTGAAAATAGTAATATGAATAAATTTAGTTTTAAATTTTATTTGTAAATTTTGTAATCAAAATTAAATATTATAAAATTTTATTTATATCAATTGATATCATAAATTATATAATATTTAATTTACATAACATAATTTATAAGTAAAATAAAAAATCAAATTTATTTAAATATTTCAGGATATTATTTATCTTCCTTCTACTTTTTGCTCCCACATTGACACATGAAAATTGGTTCTTTACTTCCATGACAATTCTTAAAGAACTACCTATTCGGACATGAGCAAAAGTAGAATAACCTTTGCCTTTACTTTACATGAAAATAATTTTGTGGTTTCAATTATATCGTAGTGCTTTAAAAATTTTTATAATATAATATAATGTATTTAAAAAATTCTCATGGTACACATCCTTAAAATTCAACGATATGACTCCTTAACAAATATAAATATATGTAGAATTCCTTATCTTAAAACATTGAGTTTTTTTTTTTATAATTAAAATGTTACAAGATTGGTTGTTAATCGGTTATTTGATGAATTAGGTGGTACATCAATTTAGCATTAATTATTTTTAATCAATGCCAAATCAATATACTTATTACTATTTTCGTTCCCTTTTAAGTATCACTTTAACAAAAAAATTTAATTCCATTTTAAGTGTCACTTTAGAAATCCAATAAAGTATTAATTATTTTTTATTAATGTTGCCCTTATCTCTTTCTAACTCTATTAATTATTCAACTTGTAATTAATGTTGGAATTCTTTTAATTTATTATTAGTCAAAATAACAATTTATTCATATAGGATCAACTAATATCAATCTTAATCTATGTGTTAAAACTTAAAGTGACACTTAAAAATAGAACGAAGATAATATTAAAAAAAATGATGTTTGGATACTAAATATTATTCTTTAAATAATATTATGCAATCATTTTATACATATTTTTTAATTAATTTTTTTTTATATATATATATATATAGTCAAAAAAATTACAATAATAATTATATATATAATATTTTAAGAATAATAATTAATACTTAAACGTAGTTGTATCATCACTCTATCATAGCCCCTCTTTATCCAGTGGACAGAAAAGAATTTAACTAAATTTGCGTTTAGTCAAAGTTTGTAATTTAACTCTTCATTGACTTTGAGCCACATTGCCACAGCACTACATTACTACACTTTTGTCCAAAATGGAATAAAAATGAATGAATGAATGGGGAATTGTCAGATTCACACAAATAAAAATAAAAATAAAAATAAAAATAAAAATAAAAATAAAAATAAAAATAAAAATAAAAATAAAAATAAAAATAAAAATAAAAATAAAATCCGTCCCGTTGAAAAAGACACGACGACAACATGTGGCTGTAATATGGGAACAGCACAAAGCTCAAAAAATAAATAAATAAATTCGTACGATATGATAAATTAGAGCAAAGAGCTGTCTCTTTGGATAATTAATTGGTACTATAGGATTGGAAAATTTTTACATGAATCGATCTATATTAAGTGAGATTGATCCTTAATTTTAATATTTATTTACATTATTTTAAAAAAATTTATTTTAATGAGTTAAAGTGATGTGAATAAATATAAATCAAATATTTATCTCACCTATTATAAATTAGATCCATATAAGAATTTCCCCAATAAGGTTAATTATCCTAATATTTACAATGATTGCGGTTAATTATCCTAATATTTACAATGATTGCATAATTCGTGAACTATATTTATTTTCCAAAAAAAATAATATTAGGGATTTAGATCATCTCTATTTAATTTTCCTCCATTTATTTATATTTAAATAAATAAAAATTAAAAAATAATCTTAACATACTATCAGTTTTATCTCATCGAATAGATTATTATATCTAAAAATCAATTCATTTGAAAAAAATTTACAGTTGAATTATATGTTATATTTGAACGGTGCAAAAATTTCAAATTTTGATGAAATATAAAGTAACTTGGTTAAAATGTAAAATATAATTATTTTTTCTAATTTTATTTTATATGGAATATGATTTAAATGGTATAATGGTTTTGATTTTTGAAAGCATTTTAAAAATTTTTTTTTTTTTTAAAGGTAAATAAAAGCTCCTCTATTTGTTCAAATAGTGAGAATCCTTGCCCAAAAACTAGGACTCCATAAGCACCTAAAAGTAAAGTGATTATATTTGCTAATTAATCTTTAGTGCCAAGACCCAAGATAGTAATTTCAATCGGAAGAATTTTTGCTACGATATTATAATAAAGATCTAATGTGTAAATTAATCAAATTCATCGCGGTAACTTTTACCATACGTACCCAAATACTTCGATTTTCCTCCTATATAACATACAAAAAAATATCCAACCATATATAACACACACACACTCATATATATATATATATATATATATATATATAAACAAATTAGGTTGTGTTTGGAGGGTTAATTTGAATTGGTGGAAGGATTTGAAATAAATTGATTTTAATTAGATTGATTTGAAATGACATGAAATTTGAATCAATTTCAAATCTACTTATTTAATTCCTTAATATATTAAAATAACACTCTTACATATTGATTGATTTTTAATTTTACAGCTAAATCAATTAATTTGTTTGAATAATTTATTATAAATTTAAATTTCAAATCCAATTCATCCAAATTCCTCCATCCAAGTACAATGTTAGTGTAATATCAAATTTTGTATTATTTCTAAAATATCCTTTTAAAATATGAAATACAATGAATAACTTTACGAATACTCAAATTTTATCCTACTATTTCCTTTTTATTTTCTATAATAATATGAATTTCAAGAAACTAAACACGATTGTATCTTAAATAAATATATGTAATTTATACTGAAGTACTACATTCTTAAAATGTGCAAATGAAAAATAGTTTGTTTGTGGGAATAAAATAAACATGACTTAATTAATTTAGGAAAGCTTTAATATTTCATTTTTGTTGTCCCAATCCAAGTCACCATCTCTAGATCTAGAAGCCATGACGATCACTGCTCCATTCCCACGTGTGCAAGTCTTCTGATGAATGGTACTGTCCTTTGGAATCCACCACCCAAACATGGGATCTTATCCAACAAGGGACCAAAATGAACCGATAATAATTGGATATGTATAGGCCAAATTATTTATTATATAAATATTATATATATATATATATATATATATATATATCCATTAGCAAAAAAAAGAAAAATTGTAAAAATTGTTACTTTTGAAAAGGTTTTCCATATAGATAGGCAAAAAAAATTTGTTTCAGTGAATACCAAAATAAAATTTTTCCCATGCATTTATTGGTATTTTTTACGTACATTCATTAGTATTATTATCAATGTATGGAAAACTTGTCATGCCATCATGCAAATGTACGTAGATTAACATACACTACCTATTACCCTTTAAAAAAAAAAAAAACCATTTACTATTACATGATTATTTACAAGTACCTCATTTGCACTTTATATTTCGAAGTACATTTTTCTTTTAAGGAGAAAAAAAAATAATGGCGTAATACGAAGAAAAAAGGCAATTACCATCAAAGAAAAAGAGGGAAAAAAACCAATTTGGTCTTTTGTCTTTTGAATATCGATTAATTTGATATTTTATCTATCAAAATGACTAATTTGGTTCTTTATTTAATAAAAAAAAATTAATTAATTTAAGACTTATGACAAAATTTATGAATAAACTAACCAAGTCATTCACAATATATCTACTACAGATTCACGGCCATATGATTATCACTTGACTTGGTTCATTAATTTTTCTATGATTTTCATTATAGACTTTAAATTGGTTTTTTTTTTTAAATAGGGGATCAAATTGGTCTGCGTGATTAATAAGAAACCAGATTAATCGATATTCTAAAGATAAAAGATTAAATTAGTCTTTTTTCCCAAAGAAAAAATGTAAAGAAAAGAAAAGTATAGGTAATAAGACTCTTTTTCTTTAACCTATTTGTTATGAGTTCGTATTACTAACATATACGAGGAAATGTGAGTTTAAAAAAAATAAATAAATAAAAGAGAAGAAAAGCCTAGGTGTTGGTGACCACTAGACTCCTTATTACTCACTCTTGTCCCCCCTTAAAAGGGGATGGTGCCCCTGCTCTCCATCTGGTTCTTGATTGTGCCTTCCAATCCAAAATTGCATTCAATAATTCAACCAACTTACTTTGATAATGAATAAGGTATCATCATCATCCATTGCTATTGCAGCAACGTGCAATTGTTCTTTGAGCAGCTTTACTAAATTAGCATATACTGTTGCAAATTGACAACTCGATTCATTTTTTTGGGAAGAAAAGAAATGTTGTATTTTTCTTGTTTTGCAAAAAGGGATAAACAAAAATTTACCAGGACTAGAAGTTAACAAAAGCTTATAAATAATTTGTGATATCCCTAACCACCATGTGCAGCTTCCATCTTCATTTTTTGCATTAATTAATATTGCCTTCACTCTCAATCTAATTCTAATATATATATATATATATATATATATATATATATATATATATTTTGCCTTTTTCTTAAGGCTGAAAAGAGGTGTTCTTTTTTTATTTTTTTATTTTTTTACTTTTCCATTTTTATTAGGAACATTTCTTACGCAATTGGAGGCTCCAAACCCCACCTCTCAAGGATACCTTTTTTTTTTTTTATCTTGCGTTCATTAGTTGTAAGATGGAACATCATATCTCACAAATCATAAGTTAATACCTTACTATATAATTTCTGCTGGTCCCTGAACATAAAAAAGAAAATCAAATTGATCAATCAACTTTTTCTTTTTTTTTTGCCTTTCTTATTTATGGATTTTGAATCTCCCCAGACCATTCTTTTCTCACAACATAGATCTGTAGTTGTATTTTTTAAAAAAAAGATAAAAAAATTAAGCCAATAGTGCCGACATTTCGTGTATTAGTCTCTGTCTGAAATATTTTTCTATCATGGACGGGGATATATTTAATAGTCCGTACAAGTGGAGTTTGGATGATTCTTTGTAGAGGTAGAGTTTGGTGACCCCTCCTCAATTGCACAAGGAATGGGGACTCAACCTACCAACCCTAGTTGGTGGTGAGAGAAATTTAACTGAAGCACAATTAGGTAAGTACATTTAAGTTTTCTCCTCTACATTCTATAATCAATATCTATTACAGCCCTGAGCACACTGCAATAGATAGAAGATGATAACAAGCCAGGAAAAGGACCCACATAAATGCCTTCGGCAATACTTTATAGTTAATACAGCTTCTTGCGACAAGAAACACGTCACAAGATACTAAACTAATCTGTTTCAAGTTACAGTGAGCAGAGAAAAAATAAGAGTTGAGACCGGGTATCTTAAGATACACTTCATATTACGATCAATAGCTTAGCCATCCCACATTTTCTCTACACAGTACACACTTCATGCTGGAGGTGGATCAAGTGTCATTTCTACCACCTGATTTGGATAATCCGAAGGAGGTGCTTGGCAGATGTTCATGGATTGTGACAACTTGAGACCAGCCAATGTAGTTTGGCTCATCCCTCCCAAGGATCAGACCAGTGCAGGCATAACCGTATAAGATTGAAGTTCGAATGCTGTAACAATCTGTATGTTAATGCCATTTCAAAAGTAGAGAAGACCTGCACAGTGAGTTCAAGCCTCAAGTTTAAGTTGAAATTAAACAAAATCTCAACAGTAAAGAATACTATGCAATACCACAATGGACGAGTGCACTTGCAATGGCACCATTAATATATGAAATGATAAGTAGAAGACTCGTGATCCTAGATTCCATACCATTTGTTATAGGAATCACCGATTTGGATCATATGCTTCAAATTGCTTCTTGAAACTTTCTGCCAATTTTGTTTCTTCTTCCTTGCTGAGCTTGCAATTCTTCCAATCAGCTCTATCTGCCGTGTTCAATAAGCCCGCCAAGACCTACAAAAGCAAGCACAATATTATGGGCCCATCATATAGTCGTCACTGTATTGCAACGCAGCTATATGCTTGTAAATCAGATTAACTAAAATGTCAAGGCACAAAGCGCAACCTGCAGATAATATAGTTTTTCAATCTATTTCCCACAATAGAAGCAGTAACATTTGCACAGTCTGCAGATTAGCATCTTACCTCACGACCAAATTGGCTTGGAAATCTTTCATTTTCTTCAACAACATGAGTCAAAATCACACCATCAGGAAGTTCAGCATAGAACAAACTGCAACTTCTATCAAACTGTGTCCGCAACAATCTTCGCACTTCCAAAGCATTAGTACCTGCAACAAACAGGAATCACAGAAAGGTGGGACACTCCATGTTGAAACTTCTTGAAAACAAACTAACGCACACATGTGGGAATGAGCTTGCTTTTGATGCTTAGTCTATTATCACGATGTTCTACACATTTCAATTGCAAAATATCCTTCTCTATTAAGAATCTCGATTCTAAATTAAAACTAAACACTTTCTTCAGTGTGTAGATATGATCAAAAACATTAAAAAGAGAAAAGAATAGCCAGAAGGTGGGGCATGGGCATAACTGCATTTAAAATAAGTTTATTTGAGGTAAGCATGTTCAGACTCTCATCCAAGCATGCACTGATGTCTGTATGGTGGATAACCATTGTGAAGGAACTAAGTGGGTTTTCTATCTCATATTGCAGATAAATTATGTATCTTTTCATCATTGAGGCGGATCTTCATATAACTTCTATAATAGCATCACGTTTCAAAAGCTATCCCTCCATTATCTATTCTCTTCTCCCCTCCTACCTCTCTCCCCTCTCCCTCCACCCTCTCTCTCTCCCCCTCCTCCACTTCCTAACTTGAATGGAACTATCCCAACTATCTACAAAAGAGCCAATGTTGATAGAAAGCTATTTAAACTCAAAAGGTGCCAAGAGGGAAGGTGAAACAGCCGACCAACCAAAGGGAGTTAGAAATAACATATGTCAACATCATTAGGGAGGGGAACGAACAGTTGCAGCACATCTAATGCATGGTTTGCCTGCTTTTACACTTAAAAATTTATAGTTCAATATTTATTTATAAGGCCAAGAAAGCTTCTAAATGGGCACAATGGGCACCAATTTATGCAGTAATTACTGGAAATTGCAACACTTTCAATTCCTTACATTCAATTGTCCTGAACTTGAACCCCAATTTTTCGGCAGCTAAGTTGAAGATATCTCGAATACCAGATGCCCTTGAAGATGAAACAGGAACTACCTGAAAATAACAAACAGCAGGGATATTCATAATAGCTTCTAAACAACGACAGTTTTTTAAATCCGATAGAGACATTAACATGTACTTCACAATCAACTGAAGTGAAAACACAAGAAAGACAAAGGGTTTCCTGCTCAATATCAGTTATATTTTTGCCTTTTCCTATTACCAGAGTTGGTAATTTGGTTCCTTTCCGGGATCAGGGGGGAAGGGGATAAGGAGGCCAGGGATGTGTTACCATAAGATTTTAATTTTAAAAGAATGGGGTTAGAAGAAGTGAGACCTCATTTCATTTCATTTCATTAGGCTAATACTTCGAATCTGAAGAGAAAATTAGCAATCACAGTAGTAAATAGAATAAGTTTCAAATCCTTTACACAACAAAACAAACACCTACTTTCTAAACTGCTGCAGGTTTGGATTAGTATGATTTACCATTTGATTTTATGTTGTGTTATTCATTTTTGATTTAATTGTTCAGAATTATATACAACATAACTGGTACTAGGATATGAGTTGGCTCATGTAACAGAGCTGATTGACTTGAGAGAGAGAGAGAGGCCCGGGGGGGTTAGACTTCAATTTGTATTGTCCCAACGAAATTTAATTTTTGTTTTGGGGTACTTTTTGTTGCATAGGTCTTTCTAAAGTTGTTGCGGACAAGAAATGTTCTAAGGCAGTTGTTTGAGAAATGAAAAAGACAAGAAAAAAAAGTGAACAAGAATCAAATAATACAAAGAATAATTTTATCAGTACCAATCTGCCAGAAAATGCAAAAATAAATAAATAAAATAAAATAAAACTGTAAGCAATCTTCTATACTCGTTGAACATAAGACAAAGACAACATACCTGAAGATTGGCATGAGTTCCTCGCTTAAAGACCCATTCAAAGAAAATCACTTGCTTTTTCCTTGGTTTTTAAAGTAAGCTTTTAGACTGTTCTGAAATCTATTCAACTCAGTTTCGCAATCTTCTGGCATAGAAAGGGTGTTAGGCAAGTGCTCAACAGGCATTATTAGCACATGATCTTCTACTAATGGACCTTTAGCAAGTGCAGAGTAGTAATGTTCTCCTATGCTAGTGATAAGATGTGACTCCACATTGGGGCTTGACAAACAAAACCAGCATTCTTTGGACCTGAAGTAGAAAATGTGCCAAGACATTTGTCAGTTTCTATCATATTGAAATCTGAAGAATTACTCATATTCAAGTTGCTGGTAATTAAAATAGTTTGAGCCACAATAACAAGCAAAAAGAAAGGCAAATTAATTGACAACAAAAAACAATTAGACCTGGGGGTCCCAAAAGATCTCCTGCTGGAAGAACTTTCATTTTCTTCCTGTAAACTATGCTTAAAGTTGCAATCTGGACCTCTTTCACATTTTCCTTTGTTAAGAAAATCAAAACACCTTATAAAGACACCCCTGATTGACTGTTGCCTTGCATCTTCATCATGACGAAAGTGGCACTTATCCCCATATACAAGACCCAGAAGATGTAAATTTAGAGCACAGCTTTTCACTGTCACCAGATCCTTGTTTCTGCCTTTTTTGGGAGACATCATACCGCCAATATTGTGAATCAGACCCGCTTTCACCCGGTCTCTTTGCTTTAGCCTCAGAAGGAGTTGCCTTCTCGGCCATTGTATAGGGAGATAAAGTTGTATTTGGTGGTTTTGCACAAATTTCGGCACTGGACATTGTAGATGCTGGAGTGGGAGAAATTGCATGAATAAATTTCTGGAACAGGAGACCAAAGTGTTAGTAAATGCCAAAAATGCAAGGTAGTCTAACAAATTGTGTTTCCTAGAATCATTGACCAAGACCGTTCTGTCGCTGAACAGATCAGCATAAATTTTGTGGGATAAAATCTTCAGATTTATATGCAAGCACAGAGGCAAGAACAGCATAAAAGGCCAAGATCATAACTGATGCAATATACACAAAACTAATACAAAAGTGGTTTTCCAATTATAAAGTATCAGTAAACAATATCACAATGTTAACCCAGCACATGCTTTTTTAAGTGAACATAGGAAAATAAGTCGCACGCAAGAATCTTGAATACTAAAAAACTAGAAAAGTAAATACAAATCAGAGAAGGAACAAGACCTGTTTATCTTTGTTTCCGACTGGAGCTAAACCCATAAAACGAGTTACATGAACAGCATCCACATTTGCATATGGTTCGCGAGCATAGAACACACCCATAGTTCCTGCAACATGGTAGCTACAACAAAAAGAACTCTCAACACAGAACAACTTATGCATAAAGTTGTTCACATAGATAGCCATTCATAAAAATAATAACGGTTGCAGTCACAAAAGATGGTAGCTAAACCCATACAACAAGTTACATAAGTAGCATCTATACTTGCTAATGTTCGCGAGCATAGAGCACGCCCATAATTAGCCCATAATTCATTACCCTGCAACATGACAGCTACGACAAAAAGAACTCAGGCAGATACATAAAGTTGTTCACATAGAAGGTCATACATAAATATATATACACACACACACATAAATAACTGTTGCTGTCACAAAAATGGTAGGATGGGGGTGCACCATCCCATACTGATATGAATGTGTTTGGGTGTAAACTATCATTTATAAATGGTTTGTCTTCAGTTGATTGTCATCATCAAAAGACGTTAGGGATGGGAGGTACAGTCATCATCAAACAACATTTAGGATGGAGATGCCACAAAAATGGGACCTTGTTACAGAACATTATTCATAACAAATGATGATGTGTTTGGACATAAACTATCACTTACCGGGGTTTAATCTCTGCTACTAACTCTGATATGGTGGAATCATCACCAGCTGAATCCGAGACTCCTGAAGGAACATCAGCTGTAGAAGCTCTATTGGTGACTCCGATAGGCCATTCATTAGTGAAATCTAATTAAAGAATTCTTCAAGGCTAGAAAAGAAGAGAACCCCTTAACTTGTAAAAATTCAAAAGAAGATATATTTTTTACTTCTTCAAGAAAATGAGGGGCAAAAGAGAAGGTCATATTAAACAATGCAAAGGATATGTCAGAAATATGTCTACAATTCCTGGTTCCTCGGCCAATGCCCTCAAAGCATCAACGTCATCTTCACTGTATGTGCCAAATTGCAGGCCACTTGCAGATTGCCGACCAGATAGGTAAACAACAGATAAACCTGGATAGATACACCATACATCAGCTACCATACAATAAAAGTTAATGACTGGCATGTTTCCTAAAATTCAAACGTTAGTTGTATTACAAAAACAATACATTCCATGTCAAATTTATGTGCCTTATACCAGTAAATTAGGAGCTTATTCAAAGTTGTAGGACTTCCGAAAAGCGAATTAATATAGATGCAGCAGGAATTCCGAGATCATTCGGGGATTTAGCAAAATGAATAACATACATTTATAAACTCACTGATTCATATCAGCTAAGTTAACTGTACTCAATAAATTATCAAAGTGTATATGAACTACAGGAAAAGAGAGAGAGAGAGAGATTTTTTAAATCATGTACCATGGAGACTGAACTTTCCACTGCCTTTCAACCAGTAGAGATTTCCACAAACCTTAAGTCCATCCATCTTGAACCCTTGGTTTGCAGATTCCTTCGAAGCCGCCGATAGAATCTTCGCAGCTCCGACACCGTAATCGCCGATGAAGTAAGTCGGAATGGGGAATTTGGACCGGCCTTCAATATAGTCATTGAACTCCTCGAGAAGCTCCGGCGAATCAGGAAAGAACTGGCCCACGCAAAGAAGCGCGTCAAACGGACCCGCCGACTTGTTCACCTGAAACGGCAATCTACCATTAATAATTTTTTTTTTTTTTACTACTATACAAAACCCTAGAGAGAGAGCGGTGTGAGAGAGACAGAGGAGCGGAGGGAGGAGATACAGAAGAGACGCGTTTGCAGAGCTGGTTGAGGCGGCCCTTATCGAGGACGTCGCCGCAGAGGAGGATTCGAGGAGGCGGAGACATGTGTGTGCTTGTGTGTGAGAGAGAAAATGAGGTGGCGCCGCCCGGAAGGAGAGGCGGGAGAGGACAGCCGGAGGGAATGGGCTGTGAACTTTCTATCTGGCGGGCTAAATGATAACCCACTAAGTTGTAGTAGTACTTACTATGTACTTTGGGCTAAAGTCATATTTTAGCCCTTCAAAACTATTGGGCCTTCTTGGTTTTGTGGAAGCTTTATGACCCAACCAAAACAAGAAATTTTTTTTTTTTTTCTTTTCTTGAAAAATGAAAATCAAAATTGGATTTTTGCTGTTTTAAAAGGATTGGAAATACTTAGATAAATGTTATGAAATTTATGACATCAACTGATATAAGTAATATTTTATAAAATTTAATTTTGATCGTAAAATTTATAAATAAGGCCCAAAACTGAGTTTATGTTCGTATTTTCCTAAAAGAAAAAAGCCAAATAGTAGAACTTTGCATTCTCTTAACATCTGTCATCGTCCCTTAAGTATTGCCATATTAGACACATATCCTTTAGGTTAAGTTTGGATGGAAGGAAATAGAAGGAAGAGAAGAGAAAGGAAGGAGAAATTAACTCTTTTCTTTTGTTTGGGAGTTTTTAATGAATGGAAAAGAAGGAAAAATAAGTGATAAAAGTTAAAAAAAAATTTCCTTCCATAAGTGGGAGGAAATGGAAGGAAAAATTATATTACCATATAACTAATTATAAAATGTTATATTTGTTTTAAAACATAATACAAAAATAACAAAAGATGAAAAATTTAGTAAAATATTAATATTAATGACATTTTCCTTTTAAAACTCTCAAACAACTCAAAGGAAACTTTCCTTCCTTTCTCTTCCTTCCTCGTTAAAAACTTTTTTCTTCTTTTCTCTTTCTTCCTAAACTCCCAAACTCAACCTTAATGATTTTTATGAATCATTAAACGAGAGTGTATTTGAAATAACTTAAAATTTGGGTAAATTTGAAGGGGTCAATACACATTGTTTCACTAGTAAAATGCCACCCTCCTTTCCTTTCCTGGTGTATTTCAAATAGAGAAATAATTAAGTAGACTTGATTTACAGTTCCACTTGTACACCCTATAATGTGGTTTAAAATTTACTTCCTCTATCTCTATTTTATTTGGCATGGTAAGACTTGCATACGATTAAGAAAAAGTTGATATTTAACCAACTAGCAAAATATTTTTTTCATAATTGTCCTTCAATTTAAATTTAAATTTTATTAGTTAATTCTAGAGTTTTAAATTTGAAATGTTTTGTGAGAATAATTAATGATGAAATATAAATTTAATACAATTGTTTTGGGACTTATATAAAAGATACAACAGCTAAAATGACCTTTATATATTTATTATTTTAAGGAATGACAATTAATTTTAGACAAACTAAAATAGAATGAGTGATATATAAAATAGAATGGAGAGAGTATAAAATAAATGACATTAGTTAATATAAGTAAGATTTCTTACGATTTAAATCTTGACCATAGGGTCTAGTAGGGCCGAAAACCAGATTTTTTAAAATCTTTTCTTTTAACCAACCTCCCCTCCTACCCTCCGATAATTACTCGAACCGATTATATCTAAATATTTTTTAAAAATATGTTATTAAATCTCTTAATTTATTTGAATAAATTATAATTAAAAAAATTAGCAAAATTCCTTCATCCAAACGCAATATAATATATTGTACCATATTGATCATAGAAACTTCCTCTATCTTTCTTATCGGATATCCCCGAAGGGACTCAGAGAAATTTCCTTGTCATAGAGTAAAACTCGTTTTGACTTGGTCAAAAATTTCCTTTTGTTTCTTCATTGATTTTGAATGATTAGTCAAAAATTAGCAAAGGTGGAGCAGTGAAATAATCATTACCACTGAGAAGAATGATAAAAAGAAAAGTAAAATTACGTGCCAATTGGTCTTAACTCTCAAGTGGTAGAATGATGGAGTCTAATAGATTATGCTAATGGTTATGATTTACTCACAATGTGCAAATCCAATGGATTAGACAATTTTATTTGTTTCCTGACTAAGCTAGTGTATTTATCCTCTATGTTGATCGTACGTGGCTCCAATGCAAAAGCAACAGATCCATTGAACAAGGAAAACAAAACAACGCATAGGAAATCCTTGACTGTAAAATTCTTTATAATGTGTCAAAACACATAAAAGAAAATTTAAAGAAAATAATACAATAGCATAAGATATTTTAACTTGAAAAATATTATCTTAGACCTGATTTTTGATTCTAGTAGTCAAGATTAAATTTTATAAAATATTATTTACATCAACTTAGGTCATAAATTTCATAACATTTAATTCACACCATAAAATTTACAAGTAAAATAAAAAATCAGATATGTTTAAGTATTTTCCCTTTTAACTTAGCCAGGTTCCAAGAAATTCCCTGTCCCAACATCTTGACTGGAATTTTTCGTAGTATTACACAGTATTATATCTTTAGTACTTAAATAAACCTAGGGGCGAATTATAGTAGTAGTATTACACAAATATTCAGACTTTCTTAGTATTTGGGCTTTCAGCCCCAATACTTGCCACGTCTGGTAAAAGAAAAACGTAGTATACTATACAAATATGATTTAAAATTATATTTTTCTGCTACTTAAATCATAAATTTGAATCACTAAGAATAAATAAAAATTCAATAAATCCTTTTTAAGGAAAAAAAAACATATTATAATCTTTGTCCGATATTGGAAGATAATTACTAGGTCTAAGTTGTATTTAGCTGGAAAGCTTATGAAAGAGCAACTAATTGCTGCTCTATTTTCTAAAAGATTAGATTGGAATCATTCATGAAAACCATGTACACATTTTTTTTTTTCTTTTAATCCATTGTAAATTGTAAAGGATAACACTAATAATCATGCAAACAAAAACTGTCCACAATTATATTAAAGACTACTGCATTGTAGTCTTGAATACATGCAAAGTTATAAATTTTGTTACTCTCTCCATTTTAAAATAATCATTTTATGACAAGTTATTTTATTTTATATTATCTGTCACTTTAAAAAATTGAAAAAGTATTAAATGACATTTTTTTAACTTTTACCTTTAGTGTAATATTAATGAAGGGAAGATTATGAAGTTGGGATATTAATGCAAAAGGGTAATTTGATTATTTTGAACTATTTTTTTGTAAAATTGATGCAAATTAACAATTTTCTTAATCTGTGTGTGCCAACTAAATGTGATAGTTATTTTAAAATAGTAAGAATATTTAATTGTAACAGTAGCATCTATTTACCTCTTATCCTATTTTCGAAGTAATTTTTTAACGTATACTATATAAGAATACTATACTAGACTACTGCTAGTCTATCAATTTTAAAGTTATCGAAACTTGGGACATCCCTTTCACAATTCCATCACAAAAAAAGCTACATTAATTGTTAAGAATAAAGAAATTATTAGTCAAATTGGCATACAAAAGAGACGAGTTTAAGTTGGAGTTAGAACACACTTTGCTAATTAAAACCAAAAGATTCTAATATGACAACATCATTTTAGTGAAGCAAGTCAACTTAATTATAGAATAATGTGTATACTTACATAAATTTGATTTTTGTGCTCTTAAACTCTGTCGTCAAAATTAAATTTTATAAAATTTTGCTTACCTCAGTTTATGGCATAGATTCTATAATATTTAATCCACACCACAAAATTTACAAGTGAAACTAAAGACCAGATCTACCTAAATATTTTTCAAAAATAATATGTCAAGTCAACTTAATTATAGAATAATATGTCAATATTATTATTAAATCACGCAATGTTCTTTGCCTTCGATATAATTCCCATGTGTTATGTTTGCCTTGGAAAAAGTGCAAAAACTTGAAAGTCTTGGACTGTTTCGTTTAAGCCAAAAGTCGTTCAGACTTCACAGTTCAGTTCACTCAAACTTTTTTTCTAAAATATTTGCAAGTTAACCTTATTTAAAAAAAAAAGAAAGTGTTTTGTCCGTTAATTAAGTCAGAAAAAATTAATCACCTCCTAGTCCTGGTTCCTAATTGATGCAACTAGAATCCTATCTGACTAACGTGAGTAAATGAATACAATTAATTGGAGGATAATTGTACTTTGCCCCTATACTTTATTGAATTAGAAGATTGACCTCAATGCTTTCAGTTACACCATCCAATTATAATTAACTTATTAGTTAGCCATCATGGAATGCTAAATTTAGATCAGAAAATTTGGGCGGAAGTTTTTTTTTTTTTTTTTTTGTGTTAGGACCCATTGACTTGGGAAGGATTTGAAATCCATCCATTTGTTAGAGAGATTTGTAAATTCAAAATGAATATATTTCAAATTCACTCAAATTAAAAAATATTTAAAATTCTTCATTTCACATTTTTTTTAATTTGAGTGAATTTGAAATATATTCATTTCAATCTTACAAATCCCTCAAAATATAAGTGAATTGCAAATCATTTTCCACATCCAACGATCCAATCACAACCTTTATGTTTTGATGGATTAGAATCGATGGAGGGGATGAAACACAAGGGTATGTTTGTGGAGAGAAAAGAATCGAATTCGCATTCCAAAATAACGTTCAATAGACCTATTTTTAAAAATAAATAAATAAATAACAAAAACCTTTTTAGAAGGTTTTTTTTTTCGAACAAAATGTATAGAATGACCTTCGATAATTTCTTAAGCAACAATTATAAGAATATAAGATAGATGAAAAGCCTCGAGGCAATTTGGAACTTTAAATATTTAAAGAGTTAATTTATAATTTTAGCTTCTTTATCCACAACATTATCATGATTCCTTTTAATTATATATCAAACAAAAGAAAGTTCAAGATAATTATGTGAATCAACTAAAACTTTAGGGGAAAAAACATACAATTGGCAGTTAATTAATAATATAGTTAAGTTTTCCAAATTAACACAAAAAGAAAATTTTCGTTTATTATTTTAATTCGAAATGACCTAGACAAACTGGGTCTCATGCATGAGATGTAGTACCAAACCAGTCCCATGTGGAAACTTATTTTAATTTTATATGGATTGAGGTCACAATATTTTATGTGAAGTTGTGATTAAAATAAGAACTATAGTAATGCATGTTAATATACTAAAAAAAAAATAACTTTTGTTTTAATTACAAATTTCACGTAATTGGATCGTAAATTAGGTGCGTATAATAATTTTTGTGTATATATGTATATAAAATCTTTATTATTTATTTTTATATTTTAGATCGTTGAATAATTAAAAAAATAATAAATTTATTTTTTATTCTTTTAACTATTGTCAACCTATTATAATATTTACCTTAGACTACTGCGAGGTGAACTTCGCAGTAGTTCAGTGTTGAGACTTTAGACTTAGCTCTATATATATACATTCTCCTAATGGCTAAAGTTCAAACATAACAGGCTAGCATTTACTAGTATTATTTTCCCTGTGGCCTCTACGAGCTGTGAAACGACGCCGAATCACAGCCATGAACGTAGCTGAACCTCTGTTGACTACCATATCTAGTTTATTCACACCTACCAGATTACAGCTGTTCTTTTCTGTATTATGAACCTCATGATAGGGACCATCTTCATCACCTCACGACTAAAATCTCACAAGAAACCATCAGACCCGGTGAACTCACCCCCTCCCAATCATCTCGTCCGACTCCCTTCTTTTCTCGACCGAGTCAAGTCATTCAACTTCTCCTCATCGGAACAGCCCGACCCATTTCACTCCTCGACCCGAAACGCCAACCCGTTGGAAGAGCGAGAACAGAAAACTGAAGCAGAAGAAGGAGAAGTTTTGTTGGAGAGTCATGATGATGTCCGGATTATGAGAAGCAAGTCTGATACGACTTCGTCGGTGGCGGCGAAGGGTGGTCCGGCGATGAGGATGAAGAAATCAGTAAGTGAGAAGGCGGTTTTAGTGGAGGACCAAGAGGAGGAGGTGAATCGGCTGCGGCCAGCGAAGGAGAGGTTGAGCGGAAATGAAACGGTGACGTTTAGGGAGGAGGATGAGGCTGTTGATAAGAAAGCGGATGACTTTATCAGGATCGGTTTAGGCAGCAGTTGAAACTGCAAAGGTTGGATTCCATTTTAAGGTACAAGGAAATGTTAAGCAGAGGTGTCGGGGTTGGGAGCTGATGCAGGAAATTTTATCATTTCGTAAGCGTATTATACTGTTATTATTTTAAAGTTTGTATTCAGAAAATTTTGTAATCTTTTTAGATATCATATTATTGTTTTTTAAATATTTATACTATATAATATTATGTGTTTTAAATATTTGTATAATATAAATTTTAAAATATAAGACTATAAAATTTCTTTAAATTATATTTGTTGACTTTATCTAAATTATGTTGGGTGAGATTTGCAAAATTTGTCTATGCTTGATGAGATCTAATAATTACATTAAATTGCCTGTTTCGAGTGATGTTGTTTAGGTTTTTTATTATAAGAAAATTTTACGGTATTATAATAGAACTATGTTATTGTATTTTAAATATTTATATATTAATAATATTATTTGTATGGTATAAAATTTATATACTAGAGTATAAATCGACATAACGGAATTTGCTTAACAAAACAATAGAATATCTCTTTTTATATGCTGTATCATGTGGCATAATAAGGAAGAAAAACTGAAAGGAATGGAACTCTGATTTGTGAAAAAGTACGAGTAAACCGGGCTTTCCTATTGCTAGAATTAAATATGGACAGTTTCATAAGGAAATGAATACTATAGTATTTAGAAAGATGTTTGCTTTATATTCGAAAATCATAATTACAATGAGAATTATAAGCCCTATTATTAGTATAGTTTTATATTATTTCTTCTTGTTTGTTTGATTTGAACAAAAAATGAATTTCATTATATTGTAAATTAATCAATTCGAAATTCAAGTCGAAATCCAAGTCGTGGGTGGGGATGAAAGTAGGAATTTTCTAATCCTTTCATTCTCACAGAATGATTACCATAACGATTAATCAAATAACATCTATTGATATCATTAATCTTAATTCTCATTTCTTTCCCTCACACCCATAAATCAAACTGATTTTCTTTGACCTCCATAATATTCCCACTTTATTATTCTAAATACTCATCAAAGTAGAAAGTATATATTAGTAGATCCAAACAAGGTTTACATATCTTTTCCTGGTTTGTTAATTATCTGGCGATTATATTTCCGGACATAGCAAAACGAAAAAAATTTCTCTAAATTTATGGAAAAAATCTAAAAAGAAGACAAAATAGAATTGAAAGGAATGACATTATTGTCTTGCTCCCAATTAGGGCTTCAAATCGCCAGAAAGTTAAATTGTGATAACGTATGCAGTATTTTCTTAGTGCGGGATATTCTTATATACATATGGACCATGGTCATATTTTGTGGATCTCAGTAGTGGAGTTCAGATTCAGGGATAAGGGTGCTAAGTGTAAGTTTACAAAAATTTTAGGGGGGTAAATAAATATTTTTAATTTTATTAGGTAAAATTTACTAATTTTCAAAATGTTAGGTAAGGTCGCCATTATCCATCAACTAGTGGCGGACCTTGTAATATAATATTAACAAGAGGCATATACACCGGAAAGGCACATCTCATATGAGTGTGTAATTTAATAAAATTGTTTTCAAATTTATAAAAATATATACATATGTGTAGTGGATTTAGGGGAGGAAATAAAGAGTTGTGAGTGGTTTAATAACAGAGATTAGGGGTTAGTGAGTTATTTTTTCAAAATGAAATTATACCAAAATAAAATTACGAAAAATTTCACAATTCTATTGAACGATACATTCGTTGTAGTTTAAAAATTTACACAATATAATATTACGTATTTTAAAAAATTATACCCTACATAATTCTTCAACAAAACTCTAAAATTACATCAAAATTCCTCCCCTGTCGTATAAGTAGTAATAACGGGATGTAGAAGTGGCAATGGACACTTATCCAATTGGGCCTTTGGCATCTCTTCTTGCTTGTGGATTTCTGTTTACCTTTTCCAAAAAGTGAGCTTATTTTCGGCGAGTTTTTGATTTGGGCCTCAAGTTGATGTTTCACTGCTTCAAAACACTACTATAAACTGGACTGTCCCTCCCAAATTTGGCCTCCATGTTGAGAGTCTCGGCAGTTTTTTGATTTTCTCACATTGTACACACCTAAAAGCTTGCGAACATAGATAGGTCATAAATCATTGCTACTCCGTAACATTGTGTTTGAATAGGGCGATTTTGGTGGATTTGATTTAAAATATTAATTTATATGATTAATAATATTTTATTTTTTTAAATTATATGGATAATTATATTTTACCTCATAAACTATAAAAATATATACTTTATCCCCGTTCACAATATTCATTTTTTAAAGATTTTAAAATATCAAGAAAATTTAGTTAGATGACTAAAATACTCTTGATACTATATTTTGATTTTTATTTATTTAAATTTTGATAGTGATGTGATAATTATTTAAAAATAAGTACAAATAAACTATATAATATTTCAATATAATCTATATCTATATATTTCTTGGTTAAAATTTTAAAATTTTTAATTTCATTTCATATTAGCTATTTCGAATTTGAATATTTAACTGTACTGGTAGAATATTTCTAAATGAGTTTGTTTTCTATGAAATTTTTTTCTGTAAAGGTGTTGTATGAAAATATAGTTTCTATAAAATTTTGTAATTTTTTCAATACCTTTTAGTATTTTATAATTTTAATATTTGACTTAATCTGTGCAAATTGCGATGTCAGATATAATATAATTCAACAATTTCTCACATTTTTATTCGCTAAAGTCCAAGATATCAATGTGCTATTATATTTTATTTTTCTATAATTCTTTTATAACTGTCGAAAATCAATCAAATATATGAAAAATCAAAATATGAAACGAAGGGTATTTTAGTTCTTTAATTAAATTTTCTTGATATTTTAAAATTTTGAAATGATGAATAATGTGAATGGGGGCAAAGTGTATATTTTTATAGTTTAGGGGGATAAAGTATAATTACCCATATAGTTTAGGGGAGCAAAGTGTTATTAATCGTAATTTATATAAAATTATCTAAACAAGTAAATTGTTAATTAATTTAATTATAAATTTGAATTCACCAATAAGTGCGAGTGTAATTTTAATTGTTAAATGAATAAATTTAAAATTCACCCAAATTTCATGTAATTTCAAATCCATTTCTTCAGTTCAAATCCACCTATCTAGACACAATAATACATCGTGAATTCTAATTCACAATATATAGTCCACAAGAGACCATTTATAGTATTTTTTTCTGGTAAATACTAAAATATAATGTCATAGAAAAAAATCTAGAATATCTAATCCTCATTTTAAATATATATATATATATATATATATATATATATATATAAGCATATTATGGGGTGATTTTATAGTATTCTATTAAACACCTTACAATACGAGTCGTATCAAAGTATGAATACATTTGGAGATATTTATAATTTGATTTAATTAAATAAATTAGTTGGAACTAATCTAGATAATTGGTGTTCGAGTAAATTGAACAAAGAAATTATTTATATAACTTGAATTTAGCTATTGAAAATCATGGAAATAATCGAATAATCAAATCTTTTATTTTATTAGCTTAGTTTTTTAATAATCAATTCCATATTTCCATTCATTCAACATTTATGATTTATTTTTTTGTTAATTTTAATTTGTAATTTTAATTTATTAATTTTATTAGTTTTGTATTTAATTTTATATTTAATTTTTTAATTAACTAGTAAATTTTGATTAATCAAATAAATTAAAAAATTTAATTAAACAACCAATCGAAAAAAATCTGATCTAAATTTAATTTTAATTTGCTTACACCAAAAATAGAAAAAATTAAAAAAATTTAACCAAATTATCAAAAACTAATCAATAAATACCAAAATACATTGCCCAAAACGGACCTCGTTTCTTTCCATTATCTCTAGAATCTTTTTCCCGAAAGACAGCGTTTTAGTGAAGTTTTGAAACTCGAACAAAGAAAGAAAGCTAAACTTTACTCTCTGATAAAATAGAGAATAATAAAAGAATAATAATGGCTACCGAGAAGCCACAACATCGGTTCAGGTAGTTTATTGTGGAGTTTGCGGGTTGCCGCCGGAGTACTGTGAATTCGGGTCGGATTTTGAGAAATGCAAACCCTGGTTGATCCAAAACGCCCCCGATCTCTATCCTGATCTCCTCAAAGGTTCCATTTCTTCTATTTAATCCCCCAACCCCAACAAAACCCTAATCTCTAATTGTAATTTAATTATGTTTATTTGTTTAAATTTTGGTTTTTCAGAGGCGGAGGCGAAGGAAGCTGATAAAGTCTCGGGTCAATTTCAGTCCACCTCAATTTCTGATGGTATAACAATTATTTTCCAAATTTTCAGTTATTTATTTATTTATTATTTATTGTGACATAGGACATAATTATCATGTATGCATATTCTTGCTTCAATTTTATGTGATCTATGTGTTTGTCTTTTATTTCGATGTTTTATTTGCTAGAAATCCGAAATTAAGATGGTTGATGATGGTGTTAAAATGTGGTTAATTTTACTTACATTTTCTCAATTGTGATACATTTTTCAACCATTTTTATGCTACATATTTCTTATAGTTTTCTTCATATAAAACGAATAGATTAGAAAGGCATGCATTCATTATTTGTAAAAGTTTTCATTGTTTGTCAAATTTATAATTCAATTTGACCTCCGCATCGATAGCATGTGAATGATAAATTATCCTTGCGGTTTTAAAAAGTGTAGCGTTTACAGTTGGGTGTGTGAGAGGTGTCCGTCTTAACCAAAATTCAGAATTTGGTAGCTGGATTAGCATAATTAGCTACTTTTATTCGCAATATGATTTTTAGTTAGAGAATCTTTGCTCATGATACCACTCTGTCTTTTCTTTTACTAATTAACAGTTGCACTTCTTGGAGCCAACATGTTTAAAAGCCATTATCTTGACAATATCTCTCGCATGTTTTCAAGATCAGATGTCGTTTTTGTTTTAGCTGTTAAACTTGAGAGAGCCATAAATCTCGCCTCCACTTTCTTCAGTTGATATAGCATTCGGGACTAGTTCATGTCGTGCTTTAATTGGTTTTAGGATTTTAATAACCGAATGTCTATTGAACACAATACTAGCGGTGAACTTCAACTTAGGTAAATGCTTAAGCAAAACCAACTAGTTTTGCTATTACCATCTCTACAACTGACTTTGGGTTGTGATCAATCTCTTTTGATGTTGCCATATATCTTATGCAGTGTTTTTAGAAATTTTCCTGTTGTAACAAGCATTATTTGGTTCCCCTCTCATGCTTTAAATTATGGCTGCAGGATTTGAACAAAAGTTAGTTTTTAAATCAATACATGTGCATTCTATCTAATCTCATGTCTTTTCTTGTTGACTCCAAAATTTGCTTTGATTTTTATGGTCTAATTATTTTATCTTTTTCCTTTCTTCCTTTGGTTGCTGCAGGTTCTTCAACCTCTAAGCCTGAAGAAGTGAAACGTCTTCCTGGCGGAAAAGTAAAAAAGAAAGTAAGAACATCTGAAGACTCTGTTGTGATTAGTATGATATATATTAATCTTCTTGGAATAATAAACTACATCGATTTAGATGTTTGGGGCTGTTACGTTATGATTGTAGAAGCATCTTTATGTTTCTGTTTCTATATATAATACTTCCATGCATTTCATTAAGAGCATGAGGGCTAAAAAGAAGATTAGGCTTATTCATTTTGTTTGAGTAACTTTTTGTGGGCAGAACATAATGGAATTACATATATAAAACATCACAGTGGCTGCAGGTAGCCTGCATGTCACTAGCTCAACGGATAGAATAGACTACCTTACCCCTGCATGGATATAATAATTCACAAAAATCCTAGATTGCAATTGTCTGAACACCGGATTCACATCCAACCATTTGTCAGATATTTAGTATTTGCATTTTTGTTACCTCTTCCTCTCTTTAGTCTTCCGCCCCTCTGCCAACCTGATCATCCGTTATCCCCATTGACATTCATTACGTCAAACCTTACTGCTCACTTGGACTACTCTCTGCTTTTCCTGCCTCCAGCAACCTCTCCTCTTCCTCTTTTGCCAACCACCACAGAAACAAGGACCATTTGCGCTAGGAAATTTTTATCATTTATGGTTGTAGCCTAAGTTACCTGAACTCGGATGCGGGTATTGGGTACGGGTACTTGTCTAGGTGTCGGATTTCTCAATTTATGAAATTGAGGATACGGGGACACTCTAAAAGAGTCAAATATGGGTACGGGGATGCGTCTTTTATGCTTGTATATGTTACTATAGTTAATGTAGTAGTACTGCAATTGGATGACATAAATCCATTTTATCTTTTCGGTTCTTTCATGTAATGAAGTCACAACCATGTTGAAGTCAATATAATTTTTAGCTTGGTAAAAAAGTCAAAGTACCCAATTGAAAGTTGACCACAGGGACACGGATCTCACACCTACACCCATGTAGACACAGCAAGACAAGGGTACTCTGGGGTGAGAGGAGAGTCCATGTAACATAGGTTGCCTACTTTTTCTCTAAATAGGCATGGACATCTGGTTGCCTTCTGGAATTAGTTGACGATGTTATTTCTCATTGTGGTTGGCGAGAATGTAAGCATAGTGCATGTCGCCTCTCTCTCTCTCTCTTCCCCTCCTCCCCCGCTTTCTATCTGTCTCTCCAATGGTACCGGTTTGGTATTGATTTTGGTGGATATGGGAGAGGAGTAGGGTTGGGGTATGCTGTTGATGCAGGAGGCTGCGAGGAGGGTGAGATGCTAAGTTGGTAGGAGTCAGCAATTTGAGAAGCTTGTGTTGCAGAATGGAATGTTCTTTTTGGACCTGTTCGACTTGTCTAAGACTGTTGAACTCATAATTGGAAGGACATGGTTTCATACAATTGTCATTTCTTAGCCTCCTAGCTAGTTGGGGTGAGTTCATGTTTGCGCCCGCTCAAGAGAAGCTCATCCGGTGTCATGAGTTAACAATATTTTTTACTTTTACATGGCTGGAGTGATGAGATGGGGCGTTATAGAAGGGGATTGTAGTTGTGCCACTTTATTACAATCTCTCCACATAAACTTCAGACTCCATTTATGCAATTTTGGGTGTGTGACGACCCCTGGACTTGCAAGTTAAAAGTTCCAATTGATAAGAAGCCCGTGTTTGAAAGGACTTGTTGAGATGTGTTCCACTTATTACGTTAATGCAAGTTCTTGCCACAAGTGTTCTGAAATCAAAGCTTGCTATAGGTTTCTATTTTCTTGAGACGCTGAGATGTGATTGTAATTTCTTAGCCTCCTAGCTAGTTGGGGCGAGTCTATGTTTGTGCCTGCTCAACAGAAGCTCGTTTAGTGTGATGAGTTAACAATATTTTTTATTATTACATGGCTGGAGTGATGAGATGGGGCATTACAGAAGGGGGTTGTAGTTGTGCCACTTTATTACAATCTACATAAAATTCACGGACTCCATTTATGCAGTTTTGGGTGTGTGACGACCCCTGGACTTGTAAGTTAGAAGTTCCAATTGATAAGAAGCCCATGTTTGAAAGGACTTGTTGAGATGTTCCACTTATCATGTACGTTAACGCAAGTTCTTGCCACGAGTCTTCTGAAATCAAAGCTTGCTTTAGGTTTCTATTTTCTGGAGATGCTGAGATGTGATTGTTTAAGAAAGTGGCTCTAGTTTATATGTTCTATTGATAATCGATTTGAACTCTCAAACTTGGGAAACGTTCTTTTTAATTGTTTTCAGGAGAAGCAGGAAATTATAATTGAAAAAGTAACGCGTAACAAGAGAAAATGTATCACCACTGTGAAGGGCCTGGAGCTTTTTGGTGAGTGATGGCTGCATCTATTCCTGAACTCTATTTTGGTGCATTATTTGGTTTGTTTATACTTTATAATGGCAACTGGATTTCGTTACTGCACAACATTGCAGGTGTTAAATTAAGTGATGCTTCAAAGAAGCTTGGTAAAAAGTTTGCTACTGGTGCTTCTGTAGTTAAGGTATGCCTCTGTGACTTTACAAAATCATTTATATGCACCTTTCTACATTCTTATTGAAGGTTTCTGATGGATTTTTGTTTAGGGGCCAACTGAGAAGGAGCAGATTGACGTTCAAGGAGACATAGCCTATGACATCGTGGACTTTATTACAGAGACCTGGCCTGATGTAACCTCTTTTTTACATGGCAATTGCTTTAAATAGACAATGAAGAGTTATACTTCTAAGTCTTGTCTTTTTTGTTTTGGGGTTGTTGGGGGGTTGCGCTTCTAAACAATATCTCGAGATGTCTTCTGAAATCGACCAACTTAAAAAGACATTATTTTTCCTGAAACCCGCTGAGATGTCTTGTCTTGGTGACTTTGTTTCTTGCATTTTACATTCACAATAGACTTAAAATTGATTTGCATTCAATGACTTGACGACTTTCAGGTTCCAGAAGCAGCAATTTTCTTCATTGAGGAGGGGAAGAAGGTTCCTGCTGTTTGATCTTTGATGTGTGTTCTTCCTCTGCAAGATATCTCGTGGCAAGAAAATGTATACTCAAGTCATTCTCTATTTAGAGTTAGTTAAGTCATTCTAAATACAGAATATCCTCCCTCGTATTCTCCTGGTATTTTGACGATAAATGTAGTAGTATTATGCATTTGGAGTAAAAGCATGGCTGCAAGAACAAGAAGTTCCATATTTGTATTGTTGCTATGATGCTTCTTGCTTCTTTATCTAAATCTGTGCCTGAAATAGAAAGTTTTGACTACACTCCTGGATTTACTTATAGTTTTGATGGTTTTCTTGTTTTGGTGTGTTTTAGGGTTTTGGCCGAGTCTAGAATGAAGTGTCATCGTGAGTGAGGCTTGGAACAAGACCATAATCGCTTAGATTAACTATGTATACTGAGAAGTTTGTTAATAATTAATAGCAACGAAGCATTAATTGTCTCCAGGACCAGCAATTCATAAAAACTAGTAATATAAATGAGTTAGAAAATAAGAAAAGTTGGAACTATTATGTGAAGGTAGAAGTTCAACAATATGACGTGAATTTTGGAAGTAATTGTGCCTCAAATTGTTGAAACTTGAAAGAACCAGATTCCATAGATGAGAAAAAAGACTCAAATTAAGAAAAGCAAAACTCCAACAAATAAAATCACTATTGTTGTCTCATAACTTGGTGGAATTTTATAGTTCCGTTGAGAAAATAATCTCGTTGATTCTAAAAATTTATGAAGTACAAGTTTTTAAGTACGTGATGTTATACTATACAAAATTTTAATATACAACGAAAAAATAATCTCGTTAACTCTAAAAATTTATACAGTATAAATTTTTAACTACATAATATTATATTATACAAAATTTTAATATATAACGAAATAATTTCGTTAGTATAATTTTCTTGTAACTTATTAGTGAGATTCTACTAAGGAGACAGAATTTGATTGTCCAGCTATCAATTGGTACACGGCCAAACTCGAAGCTTGAATTTAAGCTTTAGTATGAAATGACTGACTATCCAATACATGTATCTGGCCCTCTGTCTTTCTTGGTTGCTTACAATGTTGACATTATCACTCCCCATGAACAGCTAGCCAAATATAGCCTGGTCCAACCTCCAGAAGCAAGCAGCCCCCACCATCTTCATCTTCATCTTCATCTTCATCTTCATCTTCATCTTCATTTCACGTGTTTAGAATATTCTTCCACTATAGTGTGAACTGCTTGCTCATCACCATTAATGGGGGACAAATTTGCTAGGTTTCATATACAGTAAGTTTTTAAGACCCATTTGGTCTCAAAAGGAGCTCATATTCGGCAAAAAAGAAAAGAAAAAAAAAAAAAGTAACCCAAAAAGAGTAACACCTTGTTCTTGTCTTGATTTACATAAACAATGTATAATGATTCGTGAAAAAAGAAATAAAATTCAATCAAATATTTAAAATTTTGGTGATTTAATATGAGTTTATTAGGTGATTAAATTTGACAAGTGATATAATATTTGTGATCTTATAAATCATTTTTGTTAGATAAATGTCACTCTATAAATTAATTAGGTTTACCTTCGAGCAAACAAAGAGTATTTTGCAATAATGATGATTTCTAAACCTTAGCGCATGCTTGCATAGCAAAAGATTAATGGGAACAAAATCATTCGTGCTATTGCCGTGAAATTTCTATAACCTGTAACTTGCCAATTGATTAGGAGCATGATTAGTGTAATCTAAACTTTTCTTTGAATCTTCAAACAGAGATAATTAATTGTCTACTGCAAATGTCATGTCATTTTTTTCTGAACAATTTACAGCTAAGGTTGTGGCATAAATAGAAGCTATACAGCATAAAGATCTGGTAAGGATATTTCATGGTCGTGGTAAGTGTGCGAATGGGGGTTGGTTCGTATAATTAGTAAGTTCATATGAAAGGTTCTAAATTTGACTCTTGATATTTTTAGTTTTTATTGGTGATGATCTGTAAGAATTACTGTAAACAATTAAAATATGCGTTGAGAGCCTATCTAAATCTTGGAGAAAAAGAATAACTTATTTTCCTTCTAAACTTTTAATTACTACCTAATTACACGACTAGCTAGGGAACTCTTTATAGCTCCAACATAATCAATGAAATATATAGACTACAATTTTTTTATTTTTTTTTAAAGCTAAGCAACAGTATCAGTATTTCATTATCCTAGTTGCGAATTGTTTAATTGAGTAGGAATTAAAACTTAATTGTCTCATGCAATAAAAAGCACAAATTCAATTTCTCGTTCATTAAATATCTTTCATTAATTTGATTTGCCTCTGAACTTTATGTATACGTCCAAATAATCCCACGGACACTGATTTTTATATCATTCGGGGTCAGTAAAATGCTACTATAAGTTCTAGGAATTGGAAAGAATTATAGTGAGAAATTATTTTGCATATAATTCAGAATTCACCACTTGTTAAGATGTGAAAAAGGAATTTTTTTCTAATAATAATCTAAAACTGATATTGCACCAAAACAATTTACGTTAAATGCATACCACCTTTCAGAAGTCAAGAAATAATGAAACTTTTTAATCACATATGGGATAGATAAGAATCGAAATGTAATCAATTATAAATCACTAGTATATATAGTATTTATTGTATGCGATATTATTTCGTGAATTGTTTCATTTTAGAATTTTTCGATTGCTTTTGATTAGTGGGATAATTCCTCCGACAAGATCAAATTAAGATACCCTTCCGCTTAGATTCAACAGTTAATTAAAGACTGTACTGTGTAATCTAGAACAAAATCTGGAAGACAATTTGTCCAAGATTCATCATGTACGTGTCATGCAGAATACTAAACGAACTGAAGAGACTGACAGAGTGACAGGCTTGCATGCATGGTTTGATTTTGTTGTCGTCTCTAATGAAGAGAAACAACAAAATTTCCTAGTACAGTAACACGTAAGATTGTTTAAGGAAATGATGAAGAAATTAAAGACCCAATCTGAAAATCAAGAAAGCTGATTGAAATTTTTTGATGACCATAATCATAATACATTCCTATGAGCCGACCGATTTGATTGACTGATTGATCTTGCTAGATCTTTACCCAATTTTGCGAGAAGGATACAACCCTACTTTTATCTTTTGTCCACAATTTAAAATATTCTGTAGCTAAAGTGATTGGTAGCTATTGTTGACAATGCATGTGAGCTAACCACGGAAATGAACGTACTTAGAAGTGTAAACGAGTTGATTAGAATACTAACTTGAATTCGGATTTCTTTTAATTATTACTATATAGCAAGTTCGAGTCGAGCCCGAACTTACCTAGGTTGAATATTAAGAATGGAAGATTTTAACAAGTTTAATTAATCAAACTGTAAATTTAAGAATCCTCCTTAACCCGAGTAATGTATCTCTATCACCACTTTCTGATCGCACAGACCATGTCTACTTCCCAACTTGTGAGATGTAAGATGTGATGTGAAAGTAGCAAGTTGCATAAGGTGGTGTTGTTTTGTTAAAAATTCCAAGTTTCTGGGCTGGTACGTACAACTGTATGATCCTAATAAATTCCCAAGAACAGATGTCAAGAGGGTTATTTAATAAGTATTCAGATTCGCAACATTTCTGAATAACTGATACTCCATGAATTGATGGTCCTTGGATGGTAGTTTTAATTATAAGTGTACCCCATTACTTTGGCTACATGTTGTAGAACATAGACAGTTCATTTAAACGATTCAATTTTGGACTGCTCTAGTGTGCATGGTTGTATAACTGAGGTGATTTTTTTTATTTTTTTTTGGGTGTTTCGTTTGGACCATCTAAATTCTTGTTAATTGTTTTTGTTGTGTAGTGTTATAAATACTTACTTTGTGTGATTTATAACATAGTTTATTGTAATCACTTTCCACGGTATGTATGAACAAAAAGCAATATGAGTTGTACAATTATTACAACGATTTCGATCGCAATTTAAAATCGTAAAAATTAATTATTTCTAGTTAATATAACGAGATACCCACATATATCATGTGTTTATTGGTGTTTAAATTACTTGTAACTCTATTGGAAAAAAAAAAAAATCAAATTTCTAATTTTTTCCATCTCCTTAGACTATCTCTGTATATATAGTTCTTAATATTTCTTGCAAGAGATTTTTTGTTCTCATTTAACCCCTTTCCCCCCCCCAAAAAAAAAAAAAAAAAAAATCAAATGAGCAAAACTTCATGGACTAAATTGCTTCATCTTAAATTAACTTACCCTAAAATGGGGTAGTGTGAAAACTTTATTGAAAATATTTTGTTGAGGTATCCTCTAACTTGTGATTGAATTGTAATTTTCACTTTCGTTTCCATGGAAATATTCACAATCATGATTGCTGTATATTAGATGACCAGTGAGAAGTGTAAATTCATTACAGTTAAAGAAAAAAAAAAAAAAAAAAAAAAAATTTGTGAGGAGTGTAAATATTTGGATAGTGGTGGGGTTGTTTGGATGGACCACTGTATCTTGTGGGCTATGTATGTTCCCTATGAAGATCTCAAGAATCTTTAATAGCCCCCACGAGGGCTTGACCCATATTCTCTTTGCACGGGCAGTTGTCTCCTGTTCCTTCATTCTCCACAGGCCCATCTGATGTATAGTTGCCAATCCCCACTTATTCTAATTCTCATCTCCTTGACAAAAGGAAAATTCTAAGATTTCGTTAGTCATATTATTATATTTTAAATTTTATACTGTATAAATATTTAATGTACATAATATTATATTATATAAATATTTAAAACACGAGATAGAATTGTCTCAATTTAAGAAAAAAAGTATAGTATGTATTAAAATATTTTACAATTTTCTGTCGTTTGAAATTCTAGTTTACCAAGATAGAAAAAGAGAATCAACATGAAACAAATAATTTCTTCTTATTAATTTTTTTTATTTTAATGAGAGTTTTAATTTTTTTAAAAGTAAGAAATTTGCGTACCCTTATTTAAGCTTTAGAAATTGAAGACTACAATTATATTGTTGAAAGAAAGGAGAATTTACACGTGCATTGCAACATCGTTTTCCAAAATCTCTTTTGTTTGGTGAAAAACCAAACTATCACACAATTTCCACATATCAAGAACAATGTTTGGCAGCATCATTTTCCTATCTCTTTCGTTTGGTAACTAAAACCAAAGTATCATTGTTTCTACATATGGAAAAAGATGTTTAGTTGTTTTCATGAAGTTTCTCGAGTTAAATGAGGGGGAAAAATAGTAACGTATCTTATGTTCAGAATTTAATATATTTATTTTTAAGAAAGTTTTAATGTTCGTTGAGATAATCATTCTCATAAATTTATATATATATTGAATATTTATAGTTCTTTCATATAATTTTTTAAAATATATGATTTTATATTGTACTATATTTAAAAATACAATAATAGGATTCCGTTAAAGGAATTAGTAGGTGTGGTGGTATTTTAAGGTTTTAAATGCCTTAGAAGGCAGGTAATTGCATGGACTCCATGCAACCAAGAAGAGATAGGCTATAGGACCCACCAACCATACATTTCCTACTTGTTTCTGCGGTGCTCTTCGAGTCAACTAGTCAAAGATCTTGAGTTGAAATGTCTTTTTTCCGAATCCAAATCTTTGGCTTGAGACTTGAGAAGACTGACTAATGCACCAAAGTATTCAAAGTGGACTTGGCTTCTAACATTTAACCACCATGAAAATTTGTTTACAAATTAGACATCCCAAATATTCTTGCATTTCCAACATGTTGAACGTGGTTAATTTCAGTGGCATGCTTTTTCTCAATTTTTACGTGTTAAAACTCTTAATTTTGGATTAATCTTTCATCTGTCAAGGGAATTATGTCACAATTTTAAAAGTTTATACGATACAAGATTATTTTTTAAGTGTATGATATTATATTTATATAAATGTTCAAAGCCAGAGGCGGCGGTGGATTTAAGGGATGGCCGGGGCAATCACCTCCAAAAATTTAAGAATTACATTTTTCTCTTGAAAATGTGTAAGTTTCAGTTATACCTTATAAAATTATATCTTATCGTCTAATTTTTATAATAAATATAAAGTTGTCCCATAATTATAATACTTATAAGTCTTCCCTTCTCAAATTCTAATTCTTGCATTTATCCCTGTTCAAACATATTGTTACTAAGTATATAATATAGATTTTTCTGTATTAAGTTGTCCTATTATTCATTCTTGTAGCCTTTGCAAATGAGTTATTCTATATTGTGAAAATCAATTTCAAGGGATTGTTAGTAATTTATTAAGGATTGAGTGCTTCAACAATATGAAATCCAATCCTCATGAATATTGACAACTAATTTGGAGTTGTGTGCCTATATATATTAATCTTTCTAGTAGAAAAGGGTAAATTCTGAATTATATATATATTAGCAAGTAGAGTTTTAATAGTTTTCCTTCGTAATCAATGAGGTCATTTTGTTATTGAGGAAATGAGTTTCGCATATTGTCATAGTTCGAATCGAATTATGGCTAATGAGACTGATTCTTTTTCTGAATCTTCAATAACAGCTCGATTTCATCGTAGAAAATTTGAGGTTTTAAACCAATTTAAAAAGGACAACACGGGCTCAGTAATTAATTAATTATGGTTAAATTTTGACTTTTCAAGTTATTATGTTGCCTTACATGCCTACACAAAAGGATCTTGCAATGAAGAGAGAAATCTTCTTGATGCTTCCTTTTCCTAACTTTCCTGCTTTTCTAGTAGTATGATTCTTGAATTTCAATGTAAAAAAATGCCTTGATACATGAACATTAAATCGAATCTGAATGATCATTTTCAAAGATTCTGTTGAAGCAGACCTAATTATGGTTGTCAGTTCATACCATAATCAAGAAAAAAAAAGACGAACCTTATCCCTGTAACTTTTGCCTAAACTTATACTTTACAAGATTGTTCATGTTTTATTTCTAGGGTTAATTATACTTTGCCCCCTTCAACTTAATATCACTAACACTTTAATCTTTAACGTTATCTTTTTAATATTAAAATTTTTGAACTAATGGTCAACTCTAATGCCGTTTGAAATTTTTTGCTAAATAGACAAATATACTCTTTGGTTAATTACACTTTACCCCCTTAAACTTTAGTCTCACTAACACTTGAGTCCTTAACAATATGTTTTGAACAATTAACCCTTCTGTTTTGGTCAACTCAACGTTTTGACCATTCTATTCTATTTGTTTTACCTTTATTTTCTCTCCATCCCTCCAATAACTACTACTACTAACAACAACAAAAATAATAATGCATTTTTTAAATAAAAATTTCCTTTTATGTTGATTGACCTAAATAATTTTAAAATAAAAATTAATTCAAAACATTTAAACTTAAGAGTTTATATTTCTATTTAGCCAAGTTTCAAGTTAAATAAATTATTCTAATCAAGAGACGTGAAACTATTATAATTGATCGTCGGTTACAAAGATATGTGCTTAAAAAATAATGTCGGTCAGATTTTATCATTTTCTTTAATTTATCTTGGCTAAGAAATCATAAAATGTCGAGTTGTACTTCTAACCATCTATTCATATCAATTTCTACATAAATTAAGTCTAATCCTTATAAAAATTTGATTCATTAAACAAAAATAAACAGAAAATAAAGATTAGAATAGAATAGGGGTAAAATGATCAAAAAATTTAGTTGGCATGGAAACGGAAGGACTAAAGTGCTCAAAAGAGAATGTTAGGGACTAAAGTGTTAGTGACGCTAAAGTTTAAGTTAGGAGTGTTCAAAAGTTAATCAAGTCGAATTGTCGAGTCAAGATGAAAAAAAAAAATTGACTTGACCTTGTTCGACTTTCGACTCGAAGTCAAATTAAGAAAGCGATTTCTCAACTTGACTTTGACTTTAACTTTCAAGTCAAACTACCGGTCAAATACCGAATTACAGTTTGACTGGTTTACCAGTCAAACAAGTCGTTTGACTGGTTTACTGGTCAAATACCGTTCAAATAAATCGAACAAATATATATATACACACACACAATTATAACAATATATTAATGTATTTGTTTACATAATATTTTAGTCGTAATATTCTTAATTCTTAATAATTAAATAAATTAATAGCTGATAATATTATTTTTTCTTCATACTTGAATATCTTTTCTTTATATAATTATTGGTGTTATGTACAATTTATGTGTTTATACGTTAATATAAGTGTCATATATAATTTATTAATGTAACACTTGTGTTTCAATGACTAATTAAATGAGTTACTACTACTTTCCTTTTAATATATATGGATACTAGAGTTAAGTAATTATATATAATTAAGTATTTATTGAAATATCTATATATAACATATATATATATATATACACACACATACATATTCTTATATTTATATACTAAGATTTGTATAACTTATAATTATAATAAAAATATATTTTACGTAACTTCTAATTTATATACTTATACAATTATGCTATATAATTTATTAGCATAACATTTTTACTATCAACAAGTATATTAAATGCATTACTAACTTATTATTAGTATAGATAAAATTAAATAATTATATATATTCCTATATATTTGAGAATATAATTTAATAGGGATTGGTGATTCAGTAAGATTTTTCTATGGGAATTGATTTTGAATTTGTGACTTTGTGAATCGATTTTAATATGTATATATAATATATACACTAATACACATTTATATAATTAAGATTTGTAAAAAATTGACCAATCACCACTCATGAAAATTGCTTTTATTGATAATGTTATTATAATTTTGTTATGTATTTTTTTATTATCTATGAATTTGTATTTTGAATTTGTGAAACTTGTATTATCTTGTATTTTATTATATGATATTTTGAATTTGTGGAATGATATGGAATTTGCGAAATAATGTACTAAATTTTGGTATTAAAAAATGGAATGGAAGAAGGTTAAATATTCAACTTTTTTGACTTGTTCGACTTACCGATCAAACAAGTCGAATTTAAACAACTCGACTTTAATTGAGTTTGGGTTTATATGACTTGATTTTGACTTTAAAATTTTCAAGTCGAAAGTCAAAAAATCGAACACCGATCGAATGAACGCCCCTAGTTTAAGTGTTAAAGTATAATTAACCCTTATTTTTATTTGTTATTTGGTAAGATAAAATTAAGAAGGAGGATGTGTTATCCCTTTATTTTGCTACCGACCCATATTTCAGTGAACTTTAGAATAATAATATAAATGACACGCCAAATGAGAGATTGAATGTTGCAAGGGTCAAATTTTAATTTTTTTAATAATTTAATTTCCTTACTTACCTTTTGAATAAACCCATTGACCATTGGGAGATTGTTCATGGTTGAAGTCACTCCAATATAGCTATTATGATCAGAGTTTAACTAAATATGAGTAGTAAAATCGTATATATTAAGGGTTTAGAATATCTTTATTTTTCTTTCCTCAACACTATAGTTTGAATCAATCTCAATTTTTTTTTTTTAATTGCGAGGGCTTTTCTTCCCATGTAACAAATTAATTTTGTATATAAGGGGTTAAATTCCCATTCATATTTAACTTGTATTCATGTTAATAATTCACACATTTTTTTTTTCCAGGCAGTTTACGAGAATATGACGAGTGGTCAATGCTCACAATTAAACATGCAAGATGGGTGCTCAGCCCAAAGTCTGATTAAGCACTCTCATCTTTACCAATCCGATCCCTTTGAGAAAACAAAAAAAACAAAAAAAAATTCACACTCATTCTTTATATCCCCCCCACCAAAAAAAAAAAAAAAAACACACACACACACACACACTAATCCATCTGATTTCACAACCTAGCTACTATGGTTGAAAGACTTGTATATTATACTTATGAATGTAAAGACATGTACAAGGTGTGGATTTAAGATACATGGGTATGGATTTATTTCTTCCTTTCGTGTGTTAAATAAAAATTAATTTTGAGATGTTTAAAACAGTATGAAGATATTATTTATTTAGTCATTTTGTTTCTCGATATATCAAATAGTGGTAGACAGTAGCTTGATGGTGGCCTAGAGAAAATTATCACTATCGTTCTCATTCAAGTCTCACCCACCATTTTCCGAATCTTGGGATGTATACAAAAATGAAAAAGTACATAATATGATAATACTGCCATATAAATGATAATGCTATGTGTCTTACATTCCTATGCTCAGAAACATCCGTAAACTATGATAGCCAAACACCTTTTTAATACCTCTACCATTCACTTTCTTCTTCTTTTAAAGCCTATAAGCCACATCACATTTTAATACTATTGACCACACTTTAATTCTATTAATTTTATTGAAAGTGATATATTTAGTTCATTCACGTAGAATATGTAAATAACATATACATTTTTTTTTCCTTGAAACTATAAAGTATACAAAAAGAAAGTAATGGAGGATAAGATTGATAATTAGTAGAGAAGGAAGTTAATTACTAAATTAATTATATATCTAATAGAGATAATTAATTTTGAAAAAAAAAACAATAAAACGACATTGAAACTTTTGTAATTTATATATATTATTCTTTTTTCTTTTGCTTGATTAGTCCCTACTCAAAGGGACAGGGTTTATGCTAACTATTGATCAAATAATAAACGTTCTGTTAGTTACTCAATAACGAAAATTCTAATTTGGGATCGATGACTGGCCACTTTTGTACTAAATAGAAAATTATAGGTGCTGTTTGAACAGTTAATAATATCACTTTTTTCAAATAATATTTTGTAATTATTTTATACACGTTTTTTAATAATCTTTTATCTCATATATATATTTCATCAAAAAAGTTACTACAATACTTTTATAAATAATAAGTGTCCAAATAACACCATATTTTTCGATTACTCGATTCCCCATTTCAAATTAGGGACTCTAATTATTGAGCAACTATGTACTATTATGTGTGGTAGTATTTACCCAATAATCTGGATAAATTTTACCAACTGGCAAGGCCCACAAGAAGCAAAAGAAACCGTGGGTGCCCTTCCGGCCTCCCAGAAAATATACCGAAACCATATGCGAGAAACAAACACAAACACATAATGTGTGAAATAATGAAACAAGTTAAAATTCTTAATTGTATGGCATGATCAATTCATGACGATGGAAACAAAAGCCAAAGCATCATTGTGTCTTGTCCTATCGTATCTTTGAAAAAATGACGCCCCCATTTTTTCAAGATTTCAAAGATTTTGTATTCATGCATAAAATATACAAACATTTTTTTCTCTACAAATACCCCTCCTAATTAGCCTTAATGACCCCTCATACCAAAAAACCTTCCTTATTAGCTTGCCAATTTTCTTTCTCTCCCTCTACCAAGAAAGAAAAAAAATAAAAATGGCCAAACCCTCTTCAATTCCTACGTGTTTCGTAGCAATGTTCATCATAAGTCGTTTGATTTGTATAATAGGAAAGTTAAGGCCATGGACGATTAATTCTCTCCCTTACCAGGTCCTTTCCGATCTTGATATTGCCACTAGGCTTCGTATCGATCAAGATTCTATTAGAACTGCCTCTTCCGACTTCGGAAAACTTGTTCAAGAAATCCCATTTGCCGTTCTTCATCCTTCATCCGTAAACGATATCGTTCGCATAGTCAACTTATCGTATAGTTCTACAGTCCCGTTTACGATCGCGGCCCGAGGCCACGGCCATTCCGTGAGAGGACAGGCCATGGCACGTAATGGGGTCGTGGTGGAAATGACTTGTAGTCTCTTTGAGTGATATTCATAGTAATAATAATGAAACCAAGAATATTAAGGTCTCGTGGAGCCCTTCCTTAGGGTATTATGCCGATGTTGGGGGCGAGCAGCTTTGGATCGATGTGTTGCGAACGACCCTTGATCATGGACTCGCACCGGTTTCTTGGACGGATTATTTGTACTTAACCGTTGGTGGAACACTGTCTAATGCGGGAATTAGCGGGCAGACCTTCAAGCATGGCCCTCAAATCAGCAATGTTCATGAACTTGATGTTATTACAGGTATATTTTCTTGGGACATTTTTGTTTAAATTTGTGCATGGTATTATATTTTGAATTCGGTTTATTTGAGAATTTTTTTTTCATTTTTTTAAATTAACTTTAGTTATCTCGTTTATACTGGTATTTTGTTTTGGGTTCCAATCATTTGGGTGGACTTGAGCTTGTAAGGTTCTTAATTGGGAGCAAAATTTGGGTTCCACGCATTGGACTCGAGCCAAGCTTCCTAATTAGCAGTTAGTAAAATTGAACTTTATTAGTATATTTTTTTCAAGTGCTTATGTATACACAACATTACAACAAGCCAACTAACATGTTCCCCCTCCATTTAACTTGTAAGTTCATTTCTAATTAATAAGCCTAGTATATGTATATATGAAAGATGCGTAATTATACAATCTCTCTGCAGAATTATATCATAACTTTGGCCAATTGTACATATTATATATGTTTTTAATGTATATAATATTGTATGATATGAGTTTTAAAAATTTACAATGTTATAATATATAAATTTTTAGTATTCTATTATGAGATTGTAAAATTTTCGGGTCTTAATACTATAACATAGCCAACTAAGCATGTGGCCCCATGATGCCTAAAAAGTATGGTTTCATAGTTCGGTGATAATGCTTCCCTTTACCTCAAACTATGATACAATTTGAAACTCATTAAACCGTTTCTCCACATCTTGCCATAAATAAAAACTCAATGGATAAAAGCACCACATCCAAGGCCTAATGTCTAGAAGAGACAGATTAAGCATTGTCATTTCTTGATACAAGGCCTAATGTCGATTAAGCATTGTCATTTCTCACTTTGTAGTCACTTTCAAGGTTAGACTTAGGAGGATATATGTTTGATTTTTCTTAGGAGAAGTTATAATAAGTTCAGCCAGGTAATTCGACAAGTAATATGATTCGGAGAATCGTTCTTGATATATTCAAGAATGTAATACATAAGTAGCGATTTTATTCAGGGCCTTTTTCATCTGGCAAGCACTGGCAAGATCTTCTAGTTCTAGGTGGGATTCCTTTAACATTAATATGAAGAGGAAAAACAAAAAGAATAATTGCATGTGTTTGGTTAAAATCTTAATCATAGGTCCTCACTAATTAAATAATTATTATTATTATTTTTTTGTTTTTTCTTGTAAACAAGAGAATCTTTAAACATTATTCACTAAGCAGTACAGTGTTTTTTTTTTTGTTTGTTTTTTTTTGCATGGCATTAATTGAGTTGGCTTAATTAATTGCTCATAAATTTTATTTCTTTTGACCTGATGACATCAAAATTTTGTTTGATTCAGGAAAAGGGGAATTCATCACTTGCTCAGAACACATAAACTCCGAGCTGTTTTATGCAGTCTTAGGTTGGACTTGGTCAATTTGGAATTATAACCAGGGCAAGGATCGTCTTGGACAAAGCTCCAACAAGAGTATGTAGATAGTGCTTACTATTTTTCAATTGATCAAATGTTTATTTATTTTTTTTAAGCCAATCAAACTTTTATTAGTATATAATTCCAAAACAAAAAAACAAAAAAAATCTCTATTACTACAAATGACTTTTAGTTATTAAAAACTTATATGTACCAAAAAAATAAATAAAAAAATTAAGGGAGTTTATATATAAGAGCAAAATACACTAATGGTCACCAAACTAAAAGTCATTGAACTATTTATTTTATAATTTGATTAGTGAACTATCTTAAATATGTGTTTAGAGTATGATAATTTTTTATGATACATCTTGTGATAATTTCTCTTTATTAGTAATGCATGCTGCAGGTAAAATGGGTGAGAATGTTGTACGATGATTTTTCCAGCTTTACAAGAGACCAAGAATATCTTATCTCAATTAATGGCCTAGACTATGTTGAAGGTTCACTTGTAATGCAACAAAACTCTCCAAATAACTGGAGATCGTCATTTTTCTCCACTTCCCACACGTCCAAAATATCTTCCTTGTTAACTGAACGAGGTATTCTCTACTGCTTGGAAGTTGTCAAGTATTTCGATGATCATACCGCTCATACTGTTGAACAGGTATTATATTACTTAATTATACACTAGTAGTAAACACTACCGATAATCATGGGAAAGTTGTATAGTCCCATTGATAGAATCATTCAATTAATTTTAAAAATTTGTACAATATAAGATTTTAAAATAAAACAATATAGTTTTGTTACGAGACTGTAGAACTTTTCAATAATAATCATCATTAATTACTGTATATTTAGTTCATTAACATGGATTTATATGCTAAACATATTTGATGCTTACTCCTACTACATGTAACAATTAATTAAGTTTAAATCATTTTTTTTAAAAAATTTCTATGTAGGAACTTGAATTATTGCTGGAGGGGTTGCATCACATTCCTGAATTCAAATTCAAGAAAGGTGATTCATTTGTGGATTTTCTCAATAGAGTAAGAAGTGGGGAGCTTAAGCTTCAATCCAAAGGATTGTGGGATGTTCCTCATCCATGGCTCAATTTATTTGTACCAAAATCTGGTATAATGGACTTCAATGCTGGTGTTTTTGTCGACATCCTACTTAAACAAAATAAGGCTACAGGACCCATTCTTGTCTACCCAACAACCAAGAAAAAGTAATCATCAGATTCTCTCACTGCTAATTATTCTCTCACTACTAATTAATTACTAATATTTTTTTTTTCTTATTTTTATAATTAAGTAGTATATTGTTTAATTAAAAGTAACTGTATTAGTAATTATAGTACTAAAACAACATTATTCTTCGCAATCATACATCCTTGGTTGTGTTGGATCGACTAGGACATTAATCATTAGTACTCCATGTTACTTATTTAAATTAGCATATACTTATGTAAATGTTTGTTTTTAATTAATTAAAACAGGTGGGACGAGAGAATGTCTGCTGTGACACCAGATGAAGATACATTTTATTGTGTTGGGCTATTGCATTCTGGTACTTTTGATCACTGGAAGGCCTTGGGTGACCAAAATAATGAAATATTAGAGTTTTGTGACAAAAATGGTATCAAAATCAAGCAATATCTACCACACTACAAATCTAGACAAGAGTGGATGAACCATTTTGGGTCCAAATGGAGCACATTTCAAGAAAGAAAAGCTCGGTTTGATCCAAAAATGATACTATCTCCGGGACAAAAAATTTTCAATTTTGTTTAGAATTAATTTGGAACATGTATAGCTGATTGATCGAGTTGAGTTAGATAGGAAATAGATTAAAGTCCTCTTGATTAATTAGTTAATGGAGTAGTTGAATTTCTTGTCTTGCAAAATTACTAAATTTTGTGTAAATAAATGCAGCATGTAGGCATCAGATTAATGCCTTTAATCAGGAAAAAAAATTAAAGAAGACATTTCTTTTCTTTTATTATTGTTTGTGGCACTTTCTTTCTGACTGCAAAACTACAAATTCATGATAACTTTGCCAAAAATAATTTATATGACAAAATTGAATCACTGACTCCTGATTAAAGACATTAATTGATAATTCAAAGAAAAGCTCGGTCTGATCCACAAAAGGTTTCTATCTCCGGGACAAAGAATTTTCAATTTTGTTTAGAATTAATTAGGGGACATATATAGCTGATTGATCGAGTTGAGTTAGATAGGAAATAGATTAAAGTCATCTTGATTAATTAGTTAAAGGAGCAGTTGAATTTCTCCTTGCTAAATTACCAAATTTTGTGTAAATAAATGCAGCATGTAGGCATCAGATTAATGCGTTTAATCAGAAAAAAAAATAAAATTAAAGAAGACATTTCGTTTCTAGATTTTACTCTTGTTTGAGGCGCTTTCTTTCTCTTTGTAAAATTATAAATTTATGATCACTTGTCAAAAATAATTGACGTGACAAAATTGAATTACTAATCCCTTATTTTATATACATTGTCGAATTTTATTCTTTATTTTTTTTTTAAATTTAATGACATATTAATAGATTTATCAGTTTCTATAAATATGTTATTCTATCATCCATGAATTGTACCGTTTTCTTTTTGCAATGGCGGACACAAGGGGCATACGGGGTGCCTGGACTCAAGAATTTAGAATTACATATTTTTCTCCCCTTAAAGCTTTTAAAATTTTTAATTTATCCTTATATAAATTTCCATAACAAGTACTATACATACAAATTAAGTTGTCCAATATATACAAGACTGTGTATAAGTCTTACCTTCTCAAGTTTCAATTTTTACATCCGTTCCTATCTTTTTTTTTTATGGGGGGCTAGAAAAGGGTATATGCTTCCTAAAGCAATTTCAATGAACTCAAGGTATTGGTGTGCTTAATTATGGATTGTAAAGTGGAGCAATTATTTTACAGTGGTTCGCACGGGGAAGTGGAGACAATCCATGATATGATGATTTTCTAGCCTTTTATATATAGCTTTTGAGGTTCCTTGGGATTTCAACAAGGGGCTGCTGCAGCCTGCCTAAAAGTGCATCATTTGTCATATATTGTGCTCTTAATTCATGAAACATTAAACAATCGCATCATTAATGTTAATGATTATGTCTACCTTATGCTTAACATAATGGTCTGCTGAAGAAACCATTCATCAATCCACTAATTAGGCGAAGACATTGGGGGCTTAAAAAACATTAAAAAATAAGGTTCTGGCACGAAATATTTGACTGAAATGAGACATGAAATTATAGGATTTATAGGTTTGTAACCCCTTCTAGAACAAATATTTTTACTATAATTTTTCTTATGATTTCCAGCGACTAATATTTTGCTCATACGAGTTCTAAATTACTTGAACAAATCTTATATGGTTTTGACCGTTGTTTACGCTTAAGACCAGTTCGAGGGATGAAGAATTTAGACACCACAAAGTCCATATTAATTTGTTTGGTACATGCATAATTACATTGCACTAAAATTTTCTATCTCACTTCTTATCCTACTCTCATTACTTAATCAACTGTCATAAATCTTTTTAATTATAGTTATGAGTTTTGGTAGAAAAATCTTAATCATTTATTAATTAATAAAATAAAAAATGAGATAAAGTATAAAATAAAAAATCCTTAACAATTACGTTGTATTCATTTGATGAATAAGTGTGTCACCTGTTTGCTTCGACGACCATTCCATGCAAATTTTTGAGGGCCCAAATGGAGAATTTTCAACATCAAAATTTTGAACTATTTTTATCTCCATTGTGTGTTAGATGATTTTGTGAACACGTTTCCGAATGAACTAATTCAAAATTTTGGAAAATTCTATAATTTTTTTAGAGAAACATCTTATTATGTTTTAAAAATTTATACGATACAAAATTATGTACTTTAAAAATTTATGTACAAACTTCTAAAGTTAACAGAATAATTTTTTAAACGAACTATAAAATTTTCTAAAATTTTAACGCCCAAATAGCCGCTCAATAAATATTCCATTATTTTCTTCATAACCCATAAGCGCCAACTAATTTCATTCGTATTTTTGTTAAACTTCATTTTGAGCCTTTTCTTGGTCTTTCGGCCATCTGGTTGAGAAATCACATTGTTATCTTGAAATCTTGTAGAATACAAATTTATGAACATATGATATAATATTATACAAGTCCTCAAACCGTGTAGATATGATTTTCTCAATTATTAATCTTATCCAGGCACTCATAATAATGGAGAATTTTACGGTATTGTTGAATGAATCATGGCTTTATGAGTTTCTACAGTATAAGTTTATAAAACACATTATATTATATTGTACAAATCTCTAAAATACAAAAAATAATTCGCTCGACGGTAGTGTAAAATTTTCACATAATAATACTAACAAATTTGGTTTGACTCCCGCTGCCAATACCCTCACAATATTTGTTTATCAACGTCGTAATTGTGAATCAAGGCAGGTGAAAATTCATGAGACAATCTTAAATCATAGATGGGCCTTTCACTTAAAAACCCATGACCACCATTACACATTATCCAAATTGTAAGCCCACCATATCTCCAAATTGTGATCGAATGTTTTACAACATAAATTTTGATATTCTATATTGGGCTCAAACTGATATTATATATTGGGCCGTTTTAACGTTGTCATCTACAAAGTCCAAGATAATCACCTAAAACACCCATGTCTATCTGGCTGCTATCATCAACATGGCAACTTCACAATCTCCATTGAATTTTCTCTCCCCGACTCCATTTCCACACCTTTCTTCTTCTTCTTCTTCTCTTCTCCACAGTCTGTCTTTCTTATTCCACAATCAGAAACCCAATATTCAAACAGCTTCAGAATTCTCAAATTAAGAATTTTTTGTTCTTCTTCTCCTCTTCATAAAGACTATTGAAACTGCGACTCAGCAAAATATCCCCATTAAGAAGAAGAGAAAGCCCAGGCCAAGCTTCCGTGAGCAAATTCAAGATAAATGGTCTCGAAAACCCACTATCTTGATTCAAAAACTCCCGTGGGAAGATGAAGAAGAAAAGTATGGAAAAATTGAAGAATTTCAAGAAGTGCAAAATGTGGGATTTTCTCAGTCAGCAAGTGAGCAGAGCTCAGAAGTGGATCAGACAGTGAGTTCTTGTTTGCCTGAAAAGGTAATTTTGCCTCCTTGGGGACATGGAAATAAGCCTAGAAAAAAACCCCTTCTTGATTTTGAAGCTAAAAACTTACAAAATAATGGTGATAATTTCAATGGCCTTAATGAGCATTCTGAAAATTATGTTATCAGGAGAAGTGTGGTTCATGGTATAAACGACAAATTGGAGGAAAGATTTGATCTTGTTGAGGAAAAATTTGATCTTGATGAGGAAAATGGGGAAAAGGGTTTCAAGAATGAGAGCACACCCCATTTGGGCTATCACAGAAAGATGAGATTTTGTCTAATGAGGATGATAAGGGTGCTGAAATTGAGGATAATGGGTTGGAAGTTTTTGAGAAATTAAGCTATGTAAAAGGTTCAAGGGATGCGAGTGAGTCAGTGAGGTTGCCATGGGAGAGTAGGAGCGATAAACAATGTGCTGAAGGAAAAGTATTAAGAAAGAGTAATACTGCTGTGGCTGAGAAAGTTGTACCGGAGCCTGTACTGAAGAGGCTCAGGAATGTTGCGTTGAGGATGGTAGAGAGAATTAAGGTTGGGGAAGCCGGTGTAACGCAGGCATTGGTGGATGCTATTCATAAGAAGTGGAAGCTGGATGAGGTGGTGAAGCTGAAATTCGAATGCCCTATTGCGATGAATATGAGACTGACACACCAGATTCTAGAGGTTAGTGTTTCTTCATTGTTTGTTGTGGATGCTTGCATTAAATGGAAATTTATGATATGGTTCTTCCTTGAATTTAAAGTGGTAATCGCCTAATTATAGCTTGATTATAGCATTTTCATTTGCTATAAGTTCATAAACTGCTTCATTATTGTGATTCACTCGAAGACATTTACTTCAAAGTTGTATGCAATCAGGCCTACTGGATGCTTATATATATATACTGTTCTATGCCTTATGTCAGAGTAGAACTGGAGGTTTGGTTATCTGGAGATCAGGCAGTTCGGTAGTGTTGTACAGAGGAATGGGTTACAAACTAAATTGTGTACAGTCATATACTAAACAAACTCAAGACAAGGAGAAAAAATATGAATCTTCAGGAGTTCAGGTGAATAATTTTGCTCGAAGCATTGGTAAAACATACTCTACTGAACCATCCAGTACTGAACCTTCACAGTACTTGAACAACCTATCTGACAAAGAACTGAAGGATCTAAGTGAGATTAACCTACTGCTAGATGAACTTGGTCCACGCTTTAAAAATTGGTCGGGACGTGAACCATTTCCTGTTGATGTGGACTTACTTCCTGCTGTCGTTCCTGCGATATAAGCCCCCATTTAGACTTCTACCTTATGGGATAAGACATGGTTTATATGACAAAGAAATGACATATTTGCGTAGGACTGCTAGAATATTGCCTCCTCATTTTGCCCTCGGTATGTGCAAACTGATATTTGTGCATTCTTTTTGTTTCTTATATTTGGAATATTACTTATCTCTGGACTGTATTTTTCTAATTATTTAGGAAGAAACAAAGAACTGCAAGGTCTGGCATTTGCAATGGTAAAGTTATGGGAAAAGAGTGCTATTGCAAAGATAGCCATCAAACGAGGTGTACAGAATACTTGCAACGAAAGAATGGCAGAAGAACTCAAGGTTGGACACAGGAATCCTTATGTTAATATTTGTATGAAAATATTGAAGTATTTGAATAGTTGCTTTCTCACATTTTTAATTTTCGATCTCTACCACTTTGTAACTCTCCACCCTTACATCTGAAGCTATGTTACCCGGACTAAGTTACGGGTGTCGGGTACAGGTACTATGTCTAGGTGTCGGATTCATCAATTTCATAAATTAAGGGGACACTATAAAAGAGTCAGATTTGGTTTTGGGGGTGTGTTTTTTATGCTTGTATAGTTAGTGCAGTAGTAATGCAATTTGATGACGTAAACCAATTTACGTTATTTTATAACTCTTTTAAAAAAAAAGAAAGAAAAATATGTTTATTTCTAGAATTAAAGAATAGTGGTGCCTTGAGAAAAAGAAGATAATAGAAGAATATATTTATAATAAGATTTAGTGATTTGATGTATAATTCTCATAGGTTTCTCGCTCCTATTTAATCTTCATCTCTATTTTGTCGGTCCTGTCATGTGATGAAGTCATAACCATGTTGAAGTCAATATAACTTTTGGCTTGGTAAAAAAGTCAAAGTACCCAATTGAAAGTAGATCATATAGACACGGATCCCACACCCACACCCACACCCACACCCATGTTAACACAGCAGGACATAGGTAGTCTAGGGGTGAGAGGAGAGTCCATAGCCTATGTCAGTAACATAGATCTGAAGCACAGAAAAATTGTTGAGCCTGGAACTAGAGTGAAAATCCACTAATTGTGTGACTTTTATCTCTTATTTGTCCTTGCATTTCAGGTTTTGGATAATCAACTTCCAAGAAATTTTTTTGCTTGGAGCTCTTAGATATTCAATCATTTAAAGAATTTTGATTTTCTTTCTTTTCTTTGTCTAACAAATGCAACATTGTTGGGCAGTGAAATCTATTTCATACTAATAACACTTCAATATGATTCTCTTAGGTATTAACAGGGGGAACACTATTATCAAGAAACAAGGAATATATTGTATTTTACAGGGGAAATGACTTTTTGCCATCTGGTATTACGCAAGTATTGGTGGAAAAAGAGAAAGAAACTGTTCTCCAACAGGATGAGGAAGAAAAAGCACGTCATAGAGCAGCAGCCCTGATTAAGTCGAATGCCAAAATTGCTAAACAACCTTTAGTTGCTGGAACACTTTCTGAGACAAAGGCAGCAAAACCTCATACTGGGCCAACCAGCCAAGTAGTGAAGATTTAGATAAGATGATGAGAGATTCAGCTGTAGCAAGGCATGCTTCTCTGGTTAAATTTCTTGAACAGAAGCTAGCTATTGTAAGTTGCAATGTATTAAAATGAGTGTTTGATTATTTGAAAATGTTGATAATACTTCAGCCCTTATGATTATTTAATTCTATTTAAACCTTTGCGAAATTTGCAGGCAAAAGGGAAGATAACAGTGGCCGAGAAGGCTTTATCGAAATTGCAGGAAAACCTGAAACCTGCTGAACTACCTATTGACTTGGAAACCTTAAATGACGAGGAAAGGTTTTTATTTCGAAAGATGGGTCTGAGTATGAAACCATATTTGCTTCTAGGTAACAATTTCTATTCCTTGAACCATACTGATTTCAGTAGGAAAACACTTTTTTAGAAACATATAAACTAGCTATACGGACAGATATATCAAATACATTTTCCCTTCTTGTGGTGTTGGGACCATAGCTTGCAATCTACAGCCACCAACCATTGCTTTCCTTGCTACTTCTATAAACCTATTTTATTTGTGCATTATTAGTCAGTTAAAAATTAGAGTGATGATTTAGCAAGTTTTGGTGTTTAGGGAGGAGAGGGATATTTGATGGTACCATAGAAAATATGCACCTGCATTGGAAGTACAGAGAGCTGGTCAAAATTATTGTGAAACGAAAAAGTTTCCCACAAGTCAAACATATTGCAATTTCTCTTGAGGCAGAGAGTGGTGGGGTGTTAGTATCGGTTGACAAAACTACCAAAGGACATGCCATTATCATTTATCGTGGAAAGAATTATCACCGTCCTAATGCATTTAGGCCCGAAAACCTTCTAACAAAGAGGCAGGCATTAGCTCGTTCTATTGAGCTTCAGAGACGTGAGGTAATGTCATGGCCAATACAAAATTTTATAACCTGTTGTCTTTTTTAATTAATTAATGTCCAGATTTACAAATCTGTTTGTTGAAATTATCACTGATCAGATGAATCTTCACTGAAACATTTCCAGGCACTAAAGCATCATGTTTCAGACTTGAGAGAAAAAATTGAGAAGCTGAAGTCTGAGCTTGTATGATTTTTCTTTGCTGAATGAAATTTGCTCTGAAACATAGGTAGGAATCAAGGAGAAAATTTCTTCTGAAATTCTATTTCTTGATGCACAGGAAGATGCAAAAACTGATGAGGAGATTGATGAGGAGTCCTTATACGCCAGGGTGGATAATGCACTAGATGATGATGAGGAATTGGAAGAAGTAAGCAATAGTCCTGTTGTTACTACTAATTTACGCATAATCAGTATTATTTAGTATTACTGAAGAATCATTTATGCACAAAACATGTTGACTGGGCTTTGTATAGGCCTTTTTTTTCCCCTTGTAGAAAACATGGATTGCTCATTTGCTATTTTTGCTCTTCACATTTTCTTTAGCCTATATTATTTTCAAATGTCTCTTTTACAACATATGCCATGCTAGTTCAGATATGTTATTTTCTGTGAATTGCTGTGAAAATCGTTTGTCAACATGCATGGCTTAGTTTCATGATTGGCTGCATCTGTGTCTTTATTCTTTTATCAAGGATGAAGGTGAAGAAGCGTATCTTGAGACGTATGACAGCAATGGTGAGGAGGAAATTTGTTGAGGCAGCTGTGGAAGGGTTACAACTTGATAACGTCCGCCAAACTTTTTGAGCTTTCAAAGAGCTGCCATATGGTGAGCGGAAGATTGATTTTTCCAGTTGACCTCTGGAGGCAAGATAAACAAGCTGCAAAGTGCACTTAATTGGATTTAAAAAGGACAGAGGTATTCAAGATCAGTGCAGGTTCTTTTGTCAGTTGGAGTTGGCATTATAGGACCGAAGACCTCCATCCCAGTTCTTGTTATGGGCAAAAAGTCAGACAATGAGTGTTGAAGTATATATATATACATAAGCCAGTGGGGCATCAAAATTCAGAGTTGCAGGGATGTAAGTATATGCAAAGCTAGAAGCATGCAGACTCGAAATTAAATTCTCGAGTCACATGAATGTATCAAGCTGCTATTAGAAATGATGTTCAAATTTGTATCATATATTCAAATAATTGGTGTTGCCTCGAGGCATTGTGCATCTTGCTTTTTGGTTTCTGCAGTACAACTGTAAATAGTTGAAAGCTAGTATTGCCAATTAAACGACTGCAAAAATATACACAAATATATTCTCTTGTGCATACTATTGTAATATCTAGTACTATTACATGTTCACAGTGATCACGTCCTCTTTTGTTGTACATCCCTTGATGAATTTAAATGTTTGAATAACAATCAACAAATTAATATCCCTCATAACTAACAAGACTAATCTGATGAGTGGGGGCTATATTCCTTATTTACACCAAGCATCGGCATATCAAATCCTTCTGCTCAATTCTCAATGACCGAATTCCGAGAAACATCAACCATGATTGAGCATATTGAGTTGACATTAAATAGTTAATATTGAATACCTGATATTAATGCAATACGAACGTTCAGACAATATTTTTTGACAACTTTATAAAGCCATACAATACAAGTATCATTTAGCATGTACCGTGGGCAAGTTCAACAAGATTCCTGTCATAGTAAAGAGTAATATAAGTCAATTATCATATCTTATCATACATACTAGCGTAAATATAAATGTAAATATTATCATGTACCTGCTGGTGGTGGAAGCCATCTTTAATAAAAGACAAAACAACCCTAGTCAATTCATTTTTGTGCTGAGTGAAACAGTGATTGGCTGATTTGATTATGTGTAATTTGTGATTTGCTATGCCCGTGTCAAATTGGGAAGCATCTTCCACAGGTGTAATTTCGTCAGCAGATCCATGGACAGTCAACACGCTGTATATAAAAATAAACTTCCAATACTTAATGCTTTAAAAAGAACAATATCAACAATAAATAATAAAAAAAATATTATTTTCTATCCACTTCGAAATAAGTGAGTATCACATATAATTGAATGATTAAAAAATAAAATGAGTAGCATTCATATACTTTTCAATTATTTCAATATTTATAATATCTACTCCTCAATCTATTAAATAAATAAATAAAAAATGTCGCATATTACTCTACCAAATTACCTGCAGTATTTGTCAATATCAAGGCATGCCGACCCATATTTATGCTCAGTCGCTCCTCCACACACTGCTCCGTGACACGATACTCGACTTTATCTATATTTTTTTTGGAGAGACTATAATGTCAAAACCATATGATTGTAATACTGGAAACGAGGGAAAAACCAAAAAAAAAAAAAAAAACCATTTTACCAGATTTATTCTTGACATCAACAATATAGCCATCCCTTTTGATTCTTTCCAAGAAATCTTCCCCAAAGCGGTCTGCAATGCCTCGTTTTAGATCAAAACGGGCAGCCACGTTGACTACTTTCGGAACGTCGTGATACTTAGATGCGTAGAGGAGCACAACATTCGCTCCTGCATTATTTGAAAGAAAGTCGATCGAGCCCATGTTTGAATACGAAATTATCCAGATGCAAGAAATTAATCGAAGGAAAAAAAGAAGGGGGAAATTTTTGTATATTTAGGAGTATTATATATTTTTTAACTAGTCGCTGAAGATCAAGTATCAATTTAGCATGCATGGTTCAAAAAAAAGTTCACGATAATTCATCAGTACAAGTATAAAAAGTTTAATTTGAGGCTAATTAACTAATGGTTGATCGACTTGAAGGAATTGTTAACAAGTTTGGTACCTTTACTATGGCCAAGAATCGCAGCTATCTTGCGGTTTCTGACGTGGGTAAAATGTTGGACAACAGCGCGTAAATCATCCACCTCGATCCAATAGTTAGCATACCGAAAATCACCCTCGCTTTCCCTGGAATTGAAGTACTTAAAAAAATCTCGTTAATTACATTAATTTACTCGAAAATACTACTAGTACTACGTAACTCTTTCGTATACATGGGATGGGAACAAAATTAAGAAGGCCTAATTACGTACCCGTTTCCAGAAAAGTCGAATCGAAATGCATGCACTGATTTTTTCTTTTCCTAAACCATTGGCCAACTTCACTATTGTAGGGCTGGCCTGCACATACCAAAAATGGTGCAAAGATAAGGGCAGTCAGTGGAAAAAGAAACGCACGAAGTATGTGCGCAAAACACACACACACACACAAAAAGTCATTAGATACTTGTTAGAGTAGTTAATGTATAATCTGCAAACAACATCAATAGCCTTCTACCAGCCTACAACAAAGGTGATTGAATTTGAATGAAATCATTTCTTCACAGACACACAAAATGGAGCATGCATGGGCCATAGAGAAGGAATCCTAAAGGAGATGTAGGCTACCATTACCAACCTTGGATGATCCAAAACCATGACACAAAACTACAACTTGTGCTGATCCAGTTTCGTGCAAAAGCCCCACAATCTTTTTACCATCCCCTTTTTGCAGGACGACTTTCTCAGGCTTAGTTACTGCAACATCATCATCATCATTGTCATATATATTACTGGATTTGGTACTTAACAACCAGAAGAAAAGAAGAAAGTTGTTTGATCTCTCTTTACCTTTTTTATGTGTGATGATCGACATGATGACGGCCCTTTTCGAACAAATCAAAGCAATCCAAAAGGAGATGTGATATAACTTGTATAAAGTTTTTATTTATTTTTTTTGGTGAAACACACCCATATATATATATATATATTGAAATGATTTATAAATTTATAAATTGAGAGTTATTTTTTGAAATTATTTTACGTGATAAAATCATAATAAATAATTAATTTTTAATTTTAAATATTCGATCAAAAAAAATGTGAGGGGACATACTAACACCTCTATTTAATTGGTGCCCCACTAAAAATAAATTTGAAAAATTTTATTGTCCTTTTTAGAAAATTATTTTTTTATTGTTTAAATAATTGTACAATATAATACTATGTACTTTAAAATTTTATATTACACAAACTTTTAAATATAAAAAAATAATTCCTTAAAAGATATTAAAATTACCCAGACACATATAAATTCTATCTCCCCCTAATGCATATAAGATGTTTCGCTTAATCTGCACGGAGCCGTGCGTTGACCGATCTGGCCCATCCCTGTTCTCCGTGTGTTGAAGGTGGCCGGCCGGGCGATCATATATAGCAAGCACAAACTGACATAAATATTGTGGAATTACGCAGTAACGGTATTACTACTATGTATTTGTCAAATTAAGCGTGCTGAGGTCTTCACTTCCCACTACAAAAACCCATTTTAGACATTTCTCCTTTTAGTTGCCCCAAAAAGAAAAGAAAAAATGTAATAGTATTGGATAAGAGAATTAACGTAGTACCAAGTCTACTTGAGGAATAGTTTTATCCTACACTAAAATTTTCATTATATTTTATTTGAGTACTATATATTAAGCACTATAGCATTTATTTAAAAAAAAAAAATCATTCTGGAAAGTAGAAACTATTCCTTTTAATTGCGTGAATATATTATCGTTTAATAATTGCTAAAAATGTTAGTAATTATTGTTTAATTTTCTTTCTTTTGTAGACTCCAATGAGAAAATTCTTGTATAGATCGTATTCATAATATAGTGTCATAACCTTTTAGTTCAAAAAACTTCACATCATCTACTTGAATAATATGAAGTGATTTGGAGATTTTTGGATCAAAAAATTTATGACACTGTATCATGGATAGTAAGAATTTTCCGACTCGAGTCCAATGCCAAAGCCCCACAAGATGTTACAGTATCATGTTTGGATACTGCAACATCATCATCAAGTGTGGATTTTTATTTTGTTTTGGTGCAACGAAATGTAATTTAAGTAGTAAGTCGCGTTTTCCCTCTAATCTAATCTATTGATCATAAATTCGAGTCATTAGAAATATGAATTTCATTATGAGAAACGGTTTGAATGGCTCTCTTTTTTTATTATTCTCTAAATAATATTTTACAATTATTATATTTACGTTGTTCAACTATTTTTTATTTCACATATACCACATCAAGAAAGTTATCACAATATTTAAAAAATATCCAAATAATATTTTAATAATAATAACTATCCAAACTATAGGTGCCATGATTTTCGATGAGGGCCCTTTTGAATAAACCAAACCAACCCAAAAGTCTACTATTATCCGAAGGAGATGTGATACTTACGTATTAAGTTTGCTTATACACTTGTCGATGCCTTCAATTACCGCGTAGAAAATCCATGTTGGTCGAAAACAAATGATACTAAATTTGTTATTTACCAACCAAACACAAGTGAAATACTTGGAAATACATAAGTAGAGCAAAATTTTGACATTATTTATAGAATCTTATATTATATATAAAATTAAAATTTATAAAACAAATAATGTCAAATTAATTTAAGTAAAATTTTATAAAATTTAAAATTGATAACAAGATATATAAATAATGCACAAAAACGGATATTTACCGAAGTTTTTTTTTTTTTTTCTTCCATGAGACAGTAGTATAGTATAAATTTATAAAGTAGTACCACAAGCCACAAGCTATGGAATAGGAGTTGTACCTTTGATCTCCTCAATGGGGCAATACTCAGCTTGACCGTAGCCATCCATATAAATATAATCTAAACACGAAGAGAAAAACAAATTAAATGAAGTATATTAATGTAAGAAAGTGGACAACAAAGTGTAATTTATATAATAAAATGTTTTTTCTATAATCTATTATTTATAGAGATTTGAGTTACTAAAAACGTAATGCCAGGGTAGTTTATTTTATTTTACTTTATTTTATTTTTTAAATGTAAGAAATAGTTTTTTTTTTTTTATTTTAAAAATTGATAAATTAGCAAGTCAAAATTAAAGACCGGCGTATATAAGAAATTTCGAAATAAATGCATTATATTTCTTTTTTATTTGACTTCGGGAATTGGCTGTAGGGCCAATCACCAATTTTGATGAACGCAGCGGCAAGGCAACTAGAAGTTGTGAAATTAAACGGTATTACTATTTACTATCTTCCAATTAAGCGTGTGGGGTCTCCACTTTCCACAGCTAATATAGCCCTTTTCTAACATCTCTTAGTTAAAAAAAAAGAAAAAAAAAAAAAAAAAAGAAGCAATTGGATAAGAATTTGGTTAGTTTACATGCCATTGGATATACAAGAATAATTGTGTCATCACAAGTGGATTAGGCTCTTCTCAATTACATTTCCCTCTAATCTATTATATTTAAACAACTAAAATTTATAAAAATTATCAAATTACTTCAATAATTTGTTTCGATGAGTAGATCAACATATCTTAAAACTAAATTCATTTTTAAATGTTTTATCATTCAATTTGCATGAAATATTTGAATGCTATACAATGGATTAAAATCAAGACAAAAATTTGAACGTTTAATCAAGCGGAAAAACTTAATCTATTTATTTTCAAATTTTATATGTCGTAAGTATATATAATAAATTACATTATGAGCGGATATGATTTTTAAAAAATATTCTTGAATTATATTTTTATAAGGTGTATTGGAGAGAAGTTCTCTCCAATAATTTGAGAGGAGTCAACTAGCCCTACCACGAGTCGTCTAGCTTTCATTCTGAAAAATCATTTACAAAGTTATAAAATCATTACCATTTGTCAAAACTACTTTACATGACAAAATCTTATCAAATTACGATCCTTATAATTTTAGATTTTCGACTAGATATCTTCCTTCCTTTCCGAAACTAGTGACACATTAGTAAATTTTATTTGCCACTTTATATTTATCATTTTATATAAACACACTCTTTCATTCTAGTGTGGAATTAAACTATACCTTTGGTTAGGTATATAGTTGTCTAGTAATAAACTCTTTTATCATATTTTCTTTTCTTCTTTTTTTTTTTTTTAAAAAAGAACCACTCATATTACTCTTTAATGACTCAAACTCATGACAAATAAGTTATAGGAAAATTCTACAATCTCTTTTAGGGAACCATTCCCTTCTGCTGTAAATATTTGTACAGTACAACACCACGTGTTTTAAAAATTTGTATTGTACAATTATTTAAAATAGAAGAAAATAGTTCTTCCCTAAAAATGACAATTCCCCTAAGTTATTAGGAAAACATCCAACCACTTAAATGCACTTCTGCTCCTACAAGAAGGTGGTGAACGATGATGACATATACAACTAACACTGTTTTTATGTACCCAAATGTTTTGATATGCATTATTTTTAAAGAAATAATAGCATCAGAGATATTGTAATTTTCAAAGTTAGACATTCTTTATAATGATGATGACATGTACAACTAACGCAATTTTTATGTATCCAAATGTTTTGACATGCATTATTTTTAGAGAAATGTAGTACTGCAGATATTGTGATTTTCAAAATTAGACACCGGTCATAATTATACAAAAAAAAGACAAGTTTAAAATTTTAAAATAAAAATAAACATTTAGACGAATTTTCAGGTACGAGCTAGGGACTTCATGGACATTAATCATCTTGAAGATTGAAACTGATAATCCAAGTGGTCACCAAAGTGTTTATAGAAATCACTCGATGGATGCATGCATGCGTGCATCCATATACGGCAGTTTTGAAGGATCGCCAATTTTCTAACGAAATAACAAATTACACGTTACAACGTGTCATCACCGAAGAAAATCAATCTGTAGATCTTGTCAAGGAATCTTGGAGTTGTTCAAAGGTCCAAGTTGTTTGTTAATGCAATATGTTTGCGGCCGGTTTGTGAAAGCCCCTATGATCAATCTATACTACTCCCTATTATGACGGGGTGACTTAGACGGACTCCAAACTATAACACTCTTATTTAAGTTGACTTAATAATTTTTAAACGAAAATAAGAAGTTTAAAATACTTAAATTAAATTATAGGTAGACTATGATTTAAATGTTATAAATAATATAATATAACTTCTTATTTTTAATGTGGGACAGAATGTCACACAAATCGTTAATTAGGATAGAGCATTTATTATTATTTCTTAAATAATATTTTTAAATAATTATTTAATATATTTTTAATTATTTTTTTATTTTACATAATATTATTTCAAAATATAAATACAGCTTAATCTATTAACACATCCGAACCAATCTGTATTTTCCATTTTTTTTTGACCCAAACATATGTACTTCTGTGTTAATTATTTTATGAGTGGATACTGGATTGTAATACTAATTTATAGAGGTCTTTACCGTGGCTAGCAAATTTCATCACTGCTGTCATCATTCTCCTCATTAATGCTGATAATATATTACTATCTTTTAATAATTGCTGAAAATGTAAATTTTGTTTTAATTTTCTTTCTTTTGTAGACTCCCACGCTTGTCATTTGCCATGGTTTAGGAATTTGATTAATCTTCTCCAATAGGAAGACAAGTTTGCTGATAACTACTGGCCTCTGGCTAGGCACCTGGCTTTCAACTAAGTGCCAGCAATGCTAGACTTGCTAGTATAATTTCAGACGTTGCTTTGCCTTGCATTTCGTTGAATGTTTCAAAGGGTTTTGGAAAACAATTGATGATGATTATGATCCTCGTACTTTCCTTATGTATCATGGATCAATAATGATATGCACAATCAATCCAAATTGAAAGCTGATGAAAGGGTTTGTTGGAATTGAGTAGGAACAATCAAAATCCTGTCTCCAAATAAAATATTATTGTATCATAATCTTATTTGTACCACGTATGGAGATATTCTTGCTAGTACCCAATCCATGCAATAGTGTATGAATTTTTAGTTACATTACTTATATAAGTGATGTGACTTATTCGAAGTTCATAATACAGATCAAGAATTCGATCCAAACAAAAAAATTTCACGTATAAATAATAAAATACTGTCTAAAATGTTAACTTTTAACTAGTTGTCTAACTTTACTCTCCCATCAATCTCTTGTACTAAGGGCAGTCTTTTTAAGCTGTATCATGAAATAATCAACTAGCTGGGAAAACCATACATACCTTCTCATCAATCTTTTGCATGGTTTTTTTGTAATCCGTCATGAAACTGAAGTGATCGGATTGCTTCATATACTTTTTTTTTATTTTTTTGGTATGTGGATTGCTTCATATTCAAATGGTCCAATTCATTCTAACTCATATTGTCACAAATATCAATAAACAAAGCACAAAAGATAACAAAGATTTAGACATCAGTTTGACTTCTTTCTAACTTTTACACTAATTTATTCATTCTTGACTTGCATAGAAGACTAAATTGGTTATTGGGATTAAAAAATTTTAACAGGCCGTCGTTTACACTAACGATAACAGTCATGTTACATTAATTTATGGAATCAAAAATGCCTTGACAAGCACACTAAATCAAGACTACAGGAGTAGTTGGTATCCTTCACTGCTTCATAACTCCTCTGTCTAGAAGCATTTCTGGAAGAACTGCTCCACATGAGGTCAAGAATCCTTGAATCTCATTACATACCCGTGGTCAGCACCTTCAACAATCTGCAACTTGTGATTTGGTATGATCTTTGCAAATTCCGACGCATCTTCCACGGGGATAATTTCATCGGCAGACCCATGGACTGTTAATACCCTGTACAAACACGACTATTTGACATCTCAACACATTATGACAACCCTACATACGAAGTTCCTTTCGTCTACCCTGTACAGACACATATATCGACAACTCAACATATTATGAACATGTACTGAGTGACTATGAATTTAAAAGTTGAGCTGATTATTAGAGGGTATCGTCTGGCTTGCTATAGGAAGTTTCTACATAAGCCCACAGAAGCACTGTTGTATGCAATTCATAGCTTTTCAAAGAAAAACAGTTTTTTTTCAACTTCGACAAAAGTTTTTCTTGACATTTTTTAATTTTTCCCACATTTCTTTTGAAATGGTCATGGAATCTCAGTCCTGCATTTCTCTTCTCCAAATATTCCATCCATTCCCGAGTGTCCCACTTTTTCTCTCTGTGTTTCAGAAGGGGCTTCATCCACAAATCATGGCAGATAAGCACAAGGATTGGAAATTTACATTTCTTCTCTTGTGGTTCCTTTTCTATCTATTATAGGGAAGGGAAAAAAGATTTCTTCGGTGATAAATTTTTCAATATTTATGAAATAAATGTTATACAAACATGTATAGAACCCTTTAATGTTTTTCTTGGCAAGTTTATGAAGAATTACTGGTGCTGTCAAAAGATACCAAATAGCAAAACTACTCGTATGATTCATAATAAGAAAATACAAATACTCCAAGGCCATTAACCATCTTCTGATCTCATGTGATTGCAGTGGGATCATTCAGACCATGTTGGTAGTAATGCTTTAAGGACTAAGGCAAGTTAAAAACAAAGGGTAATAATGCTTACAATATGCATTAGAGGATAATAATGCTTCCTAAGTACTTTTAGAACTTGCTTTTTAGTATTTTTAAAGGCTTATCAAATTTCCAAGTTATCAATGGACACTGCATGCTATCTCTCGAGAAGAAAGATGAAAATTTTGTGATGGCCCTGTCATTTCACTTATATTCACATTCCAAAAAAGAATTTTCAAATACTGAAAACAAGAACATTCACATGTCTTTTGACAAACAAAAGATGTGATCCCAGCAAAATTGTTTCTTTTTTTCCTGTTTTTTCTGGTCCTGCTAAAAGGGAATCAACTTATACATAATACACATATTACTACCATGTCATTTCTTATCTGGAGAGATTTAAAATTTCCACTGTTATATTAAGTTGTTCAAATCATTTTTCTCCCTGAACTTCCTACATGATCCACCCTCCCAAGACACCTGAAAGAATCACTTCTCCAAGAACTTAAATAGTTTTTAATCATTAGGGTGAGTTTGGGAGTTGAGATTTGGAGAGAAAAGAAGGGAAAGTGAAGTATTTCCTTTATTTGGGAGTTTTGAGTGGAAAGAAGAGAAGAGAGTTGGAAGGAAATGGGAGGATGAAAACCTTAAAAACTTTTCCCTCCAAATATGGAGTGAAATGGAAAGAAAATGAGTTTTATTAAAATACTGAACAGTATTCATAATGATAAGTAAGAACAAGGAGAATTTTTTTAGTTAACTTCATTCTTTCTGGGCAGGAAGATATGAAGGCTGTTGAGGAGATTGATGAGGAGACATTATACTCACGGGTGGATAATGCATCGAATGATGATGTGGAATTGGAAGAAGTAAGCAATAATTTAAGTTTCTGATGCATTTAACGTGTGTTTCTTTCTGTTTGTGATAGAACTTATAGCAGTGCAGGATTCTGGAATGTAGTTGTTTCAAGTATACTTATTGGAGCTGCTAAATTACCTTTCTCATTATTACTACTAAGCCTGCATTTCTTATTTCTGAAACAATATTTACTCAAAAGAATTGTTGCACAAATGTAATTTTTAACTTCCACATGGGTTAATGGCTCACATTCTCTTGTTTTGTGATTTCTCTTTCAAAGAAATGACTGGGTTAGTAGACACTTTATTAGCTCTTTTGCCTATTGAAAATTTGGATAGCTCCTTTAGTATGTTTTGGGCAAAACATATAGTCTTCTGTAGTACCATGCTAGTTCAGATGTGTTATTTTTCATGACTGGTGCGACAACCAGTTGTCAATGTGTGGCTTAATTTCATGATGGATGGCATGTTATTTTATACCCTTATCAATCTCATTAAAAGAAGAAGAGTAGTATTTAAAAAAAAATAAAAAATGGGAAAATCGCCAAAGCCCCATAGTCCCTCAACTTTTGCACTTTAGCCAGAATAGTCCCTCAACTTTCTTTTTAGCCAGAATAGTCCTTCAACTTTTTTTTTAGCCAAAATAGTCCTTTTAACTTTTATTTTTTAGCCAAAAAAGTCCTTTTATAGTGTAGTCACCATAATTTTTTTTTTTTTTTTTTATAAATTTCACATGAAAGGACTATTTTGGCTAAAAAATAAAAGTTGGAGGACCATTTTGGCTACAAAAAAAGTTGAGGGAGTATTCTGACTAAAGTGCAAAAGTTGAGGGACTATTTCAGCGATTTTCCCATAAAAAATCTATCTCTTTCTTTTACCCCTAATGACTCTAAGCAGTGACCTAATTATAGTATAACGATCTAATTGTAAATTAACTACTCCTATTTCCCAAAAATAAAAAATAAATAAATAACTACTGCAATAATTTGTTGAAGCTCCTCAATAATTATTATTATTATTATTATGGGATTTTCTCCCCCCAGCTCCATTTCCACACCTTTCTTCTTCACATTCATCATCATTTTCTTCTTAACAATCTCTCTTTCTCATTCCAAAGCCAGATACCCAATATCCAAACAGCTTCAGAATTCTCAAATTAAAATTTTTCTGTTCATCTTCTCTCCAGACTATTGAAACTACCACTCAGCAAAATATCCCCATTAAGAAGAAAAGAAAGCCCAGGCCAAGCTTCTGTGAGCAAATTCAAGATAAATGGTCTCGGAAACCCACTTTCTTGATTCAAAAACTCCCCTGGGAAGATGAAGAAGAAAAGTATGGAAAAATTGAAGAATTTCAAGAAGTGCAAAATGTGGGATTTTCTCAGTCAGCAAGTGAGCAGAGCTCAGAAGTGGATCAGACAGTGAGTTCTTGTTTACCTGCAATGGTAATTTTGCCTCCTTGGGAACATGGAAATAAGCCTAGAAAAAAATCCCTTTTGGATTATGAAGATAAAAACTCACAAAATAATGGTGATAAATTTAATGGCCTTAATGAGCATTCTGAAAATTATGTTATATCAGGAGAAGTGTGGTTCATGGTATAAACAACAAATTGGAGGAAAGATTTGATCATGATGAGGAAAATGGGGAAAAGGGTGTCAAGAATGAGGGCACCCCAATTGGCTATCACAGAAAGATGAGACTTTGTTTAATGAGGTTGATAAGGGTGCTGAAATTGAGGATAATGGATAGGAAGTTTTTGAGAAATTAAGCTATGTAAAGGGTTCAAGGGATGCTAGTGAGTCAGAGAGTTTACCATGTGAGAGTAGGAGTGATAAACAATGTGGTGAAGGAAAAGTATTAAGAAAGAGTAATACTGCGGTGGCGGAGAAAGTTGTACCGGAGCCTGAATTGAAGAGGCTCAGGAATGTCGCTTTGAGGATGGTAGAGAGAATAAAGGTTGGGAAAGCCGGCATAACGCAGGCATTGGTGGACTCTATTCATGAGAAGTGGATGCTGGATGAGGTGGTGAAGCTGAAATTCGAAGGCCCTACACACCAGATTCTAGAGGTTAGTGTGACATCTCTTCATTGTCTAGCTTTGAATGGAAATTATGATATTAGTCTTTCTTGAATTGGTAATTGCTTGTATCATGCTGGTTTGAGTTAGCTCCCCGTTCTCCAATTTTTTTTATTATAGCATTGTCATTTGCTACAAGTACACAAACTTGGTTCACCATTGCTTTAAGGCTTTGTATTTCAAAGTTGTATGCAATCAAGCCTACTGGATGCTTATATATACTGTTGTGTGCCTTCTGTCAGAGTAGAGTGGGAGGTTTGGTTATTTGGAGATCAGGCAGTTTGTTAGCGTTGTATAGAGGAATGGGATACAAACTGGACTGTGTACAGTCATAGGTTATTATGTCATATGTGACTTGTGTCTATGTTCGCCTGTTAAGAGTTTTGAAGCTGAAGAAGCTCATGAATGTATTACATAATCTGATACCAATAAAGCATTTGAATTGATACAAGATATGGCATTCGATGTAGTGCAGTTTCCAAATGAATGAATAAGCTGCTATTAGGTAATGAGCTTATGCAAATGAATGCACTTCATTAAGTGTACTTAAAGCAGGTAGTTTGGAAACACTGGAGATTACAAACATTCCAAATCCGAGAAATTTGCTGCAAACAAGACAACCGTACAAATGCACACGAAAGTGTTAAAAGCTAATAAACCACCGACATTGTTGCTTGTAAGTTCAGAGAGGCAACTGCAAATAGTCAAGTTAGCTTTGAGTTAGAAAGTTAAAAGAAATAAGTTAGTCTCACAATATACACCATCTTGGAACCTTGAAGATTTTAAAGCTGAAAATTTCAATGTACCTGCTGCAGGAAGTCGTCTTTTATGAATGACAAAACTGCAGAAGTTAACTCAACTTTATGTGCAGTATAACAATGGTTTGCTCCTTTTACAATCTCTAATTTGTGATTTGGTATGATCTCGTGAAATTGAAAAGCATCTGCCAATGGTGTAATCTCATCAGCAGACCCATGGATGGTCAGAACCCTGTTTAAACAAACATGACACCTCAACATCCTATACAAATAGCAGATTTTCCACTACAAATCATCAAGAATTCAATAATCTTGCAGTAAATACAGCCCTCATAAATCCAAAAAAAAAAAAATAATCAACTGGTTAAAAATCAGTTTAACATGTTAAGTTCCTACAAAAACTGAAAAACAACGAGTTACTATCATGGTTAACAATCACATTTTATTCTCTCTGAATACAAATTTGGCACATGTAATTACCTGCATTCTTTGTCAATCAGAAGGCATGAGTTATTCATGTTTATATTTAGGCGATCCATAATACACTGCTCTGTGACGCGATATTCAACTTTACCTATGAAATTCATTGTAGAAAAGAGATGATCATTTGATTGCAACATATGTTGAAAAGTAAAGTACAAAAAATGCAACATGCAAAAATTGATTTGGTGTTGAACTTGGAAGTTAAATGGATTACCTTTTTTGTTCTTGACATCAATGTAGCCAGCCTCACTTATACTTTCCAAGAAGCCTGCATGGACCAAAGCGATCTTCAATGCCTTGATCCAGATGGAAGCGGGCAGATACATTGATCACCTTTCTGATATCATGATATTTAGAGGCATAGAGGAGCACAACATTGCCTCCTGCGTAATTTTGAACCAACCAATTAATTAACACTCATCTTCTAGTAATTAACCACTATAAGCCAAGAAAACAAGAAAAGTCCGAACCATCACTTTAAAAAAAAAAAAAAAAAAAACAAGATTCTGTTCATAGCTTCAAGATTGAAATAGTTCAGCATTAGAAACTCATACAACATCGTTTAAATAGTTATTATTCAGGATATATTATTTTTAATAGTTATTATAGCAATTTGTTGAAATGTGATATACACAATATCCAAGGGTTGCGATTTACAAAATATTATTTGAAAAATAACGAATAATATCCATTTTCCAAACAGAACCGATCGAGATTTTAAGGCTTCTTTTTATTGTTAGAGTACAGATTGCTTTGTTGCATTTAATCTTGCAAAAGATGTAGCAGAAAATGAAATTTAACATGTTAACAAGTTTGCAGACCTTTACTATGCCCAATGATTGCAGAAATCCTGCGGTTAATCTGAGTAAAATAACCAATGACCGCACGCAGGTCCTCCACCTCTCCCCAGTAGTTGCTGTACTGAAATGTACCATCACTTTCCCTAGAAATTAGTAGTGTAACATGTATCAAAATTAGTTAAATTTAATTCATTTATGTAAAGTAACGAAATCTAACCGAATATATAAAATAAGAGTTGACGATAATAGAGAATAATTTACAAATCTACAAATTTGAGGCCACTTATCAAAATCAATCACAAATTCTTAATTTTAAATATTTAATCAAATTTCATTTTTTGTAACACATCTGATGACACATTATTTTTGTATCACTAGTCAATTAGGCGCAAAATTCTTCAATCTGTATAGGTTGATTATCGGTTGATTAAATAAAATCCCATGAGAACTTGAAAAGTACTACTACAATCTATTTATTAAAAAAAAAAAAAAAAAAAAGAGAAAGAAAGAAGGCCGACTACCCGTTTCCAGAAAAGTCAAATCGGAATGTGCTGACTCCGTTTTCTTTTAAAGCATATGCAATCTTGACTATGGTCCTGCTGTCCTGCAACAGTCTATCTATCAGGAAATCAGTCAACTAACGAAATATAATACCTAGATTTTTAAATATATTTTATTTATAAATTTTATAATATAAATTAATTTTATAAAATATATGATATCAGATAGTATTAATATAAATAAAATTTTATAAAATTCTCTAAATCTTAATCATAAGCTGTGAAATCAAAGACGAATTTTAGCTAAATATTTTTATAAATATTAATAAATATCCATTACGAAAAAATTCTACAATATGTATACACACGTGTGTACAGCTAGCCGGTTAGTTTAGAATATATTTCTCCTGATGTTTGAAAAAAAAAAGGTTAGAATATCTTTTCACTCCCTTTGACTTACCGCCGCATATCCCTCTCCCTTTCTCTTTTCAGAGAATCTTCTTCACCGTCATTTTTTTTTTTAATTCAGATATGAAAAAAAAGGCCTTATCATCTGATTGATTTGTTTTTCTTCTCTCTCCCTCCCTCTTAAAAAATTTTGATTCTTTTCTGTTTATTATTTTTGACCATTATTTTTTCTTCAGATCTAGAAAAGGACTGCATAGGAGTTGGAGATATTAAAGGCAATGAAGAATCTGAGTATTGTTTATGGAAATTGATGCCGGAAGTTACAGTTTTTTTTTTATTTTTTTATTCTCCCCAGAAGTTATTGTGTTAAAGAATATGTATTAATTGTGTTAACAAAATTTGAGATTTTTGTTGTTGTGTTATTGGATTTGAATCCGAATTTTAGGAACACGATCACTTTTGAGTTTTTCTTCTGTAATTTATTTATTTATTTTTGTCATTCTAAAGTTGATGGAAAGCTATATTTGCAATTGGGATGATAAAATTGTTGTTGCTCAAACATTGAAAACTGTTGATGTCCGATTCAGATTTGATCACGGTCAGATTCAGATATATTCTATTTGGGTTGAATCTAACATATCTAAAATATGCTTTGACGGATCCGTTTAATAGACTTATTCACAAGGAAAATTTTGGTATTTTAAATTTTTTTGACAACAATATAGATAGGATTATGTAAAATATTAGTACAACTAAAAAAGGTCCAGATCACGGATAGATAGGACTACGTAAAATATGGATGGATAGGCGAATATTCCTAGTTGAGTCTACTAAAAGAGGGACCACGACACTCTGATCCTTATTGTAGATAGCATTGCGTAAAGTATTACTACAACTAAGGACAATGACGTACAGAGATAGGATTAAGTGAAATATATTTTTTACCTGTGTCATTTTTTATCAAATTATTTAATGATGAATTGTTAAAATTTTATTTATTAAAAAGAAGTAATATAAAATATGAAATAGACGACAGGTGACATAAAATATAAGACAGGAAATGCTTAGCGCCGCATGCACCAACCTTTGAGGATCCGTAGTAAATACCGTGGCACAGAACAACAACGTCAGGCGACCCTGCTTCGTGCAACAGCCCCACAAGTTTGGACCCGTCTTCCTTTCCGAGTGTGATCTTTTGCTCAGTTTCTGCAAATTTCAAGAACAAGACGACAGGTTAGTTTTCAAAAAACATACGGCGTACGTACTAAAGAGAAAGAGATCAATCGATTATTGAATCCGACTCAAACTCAAATCCAGCAAAAGGTTTTTCTGATCGATCGAAATGCCAAAAACACCTTAGTAGATCTCTTCAGCTAACTGATACTCTACTATATATAACTTTAATTATCACTTAATTAATCATATCACAAAACAAGAAAAGAATTAATGCATATGAATTAAACACGTTATTAATTCCTCACCTGGGTTGGTTGCCATCTTTTTGGTTGTGACTATATATATATATATATATTTAGCAAGTTTTCAACCCCTACAGGAAATTAATTATGAAGAGCAAAGAAATTGTGAGAACGGGGATATCTGTTGATTCAAAAGGGGATTGATGAGAAGGGGATGTTGGAGTATTTATCCAAAATCGAACCATTGTCGAACAATGGATAGTCATAGCTAGCTACTAGCTGGCAACTACTATCAATGTTTGACTTTGTTTGCTATTTTCCTTTTATTTTTTGTATGCTATTTTCCTTTTATTTTTTGTATGAAGCGGAATTTGGATAAGTTCAATTGAAAAATAAGTGTCTGAACCACCGCTACCAAGTAAAAAAACTACGTTCAATTGGCAGATTTAAGTGCACGTACCTTCCTTTCTCGGCCGTGTTCTAGAATGTTAAAATAAAAATAAATATATACAGTATTTTTTTGGGTCGATATCTTCAGGATGATGCGCCTTCAATTTAATCGCAACTTGAAAAATGGCATGGACTTGGAATGGTTCTCATCTCACACTCCGAGTAAATTTGTACTATTACTCACCCCACAATTCAAAAAAGAGAATTATAGTCGTTGAAATATTTGAATTTTTTTTTTAATTTTCAATCATTCCAACAATTTAAAAATATCTATTACGCATTGTAAGGTGAATAATAAAGAATTTTTTCTCGCACTCAATTTCCCCCCCTCCTTATTTATAAAAAAAAATCCATCCGTCATCTTATAACTCTCTAATAACTCGAATTCATGATTAATAGATCATAATTACAATATATCTTATAACTATCTAATTGTAAATTAACTACTAAAGTAATTAGTTGAAGCTTCTCAACAATTATTAGTATCTATTACCAATATTTTTTTGTGTGACTTAAGAAAACTTCTTTTAACTTGTCATAAGTAATTGAAAATTGAAAACAACCCTAGCTAACTAATTTGGCTAAATTGTTCTCTTTTTTTAAAAAAAAAAATAGTTTGGCTAACTTTAATCTCTCACCAATTTCTATATATTAAGCTATATCATGAAACGAATCAACTAGTTTAGCTGTGGCCAACAACAATCTCCCGAGAATCTTTCTTAAAGGTGGGCAGACCATTTCTCTCCTACTATCAATCTTTTTTAAGGTTCCTAGAAAAGATTGAATTTGACATCTGTCGTCAAGCTGAAGTGTCCCTTCAATCTTACGCCATTTGTCACACCCACAAAAAATAGAAAAAAAAAAATCTAGGAACCACTTTGACCTTCTGAATTATGTTTTATTAATTATTAACATAGTATATACGTCGCATACAAATATTTGCCTATTAACATAATAGATTAAATGACCAAGAAATTTGCCAAACAAGTGTAGTATACGGTAGTCCTTGATTGTCCAGATTCGTGCTTCGGTCACTGCTTCCCTCACCTCCACATTAATAGGATTTTCTTTTCTTCTTCTTTTTTTAACTTTCTTTCTTTAATTCTTTTTTTTCCCCCCAAAACCCTACACAAAATCGCAGACCTTTTTGTTAAAATAATCCTCTTTTCAAAACATATTTCTAATGTAATTCATTCTCGAACTTTATACCAAAAGCAATGCAACTTTGTCATATAATCTTCCAATCTGTCACGTAGCTTTATGTGTTGGGTACTCTTCTTTTTTATTTTTTTAACAAACTCTTTGCATACTCTTATAAGAAAACTTTGGCTCCATTTGGATTGCAAATAATTTGCATTATTTGCCAAATACTATTTAGTCAGAATATTTATTGTTTGGTCAGCAAATAACTATTCAAATAATATTTTACGCTATTCATGTTTTATCTTATTCATTATTCACACAGTACATTATTTGCACTATTTATGTTCTATTCATTATTTACATTTTAAAAAATATTTTTATTAATAATTATGTATAAGAAGTGGAATTATTATTATTATTATTATTTGCAATCTTTACTTTCACATAGGGATGTCTTAATCTAATAACTATTACAATTGTATATTTTTATTTTAACGCGTGTTTGTTGCAATTTTTTATTAATAGTCTATAAACATTAATATTGTGGATGTAGAGATAATTCGCATTTATGTGTTTGTTTTGAACCATAAACATATATTTATTATTGGTTTAATTTGATTTATTTTGTATTTTTACTCAATTCCATTTATACACATCTATGAAATGTTTATGCGTGCGTGTGTTGGTTTTCTTAATAATGGCATAAAATAATTGGGTACGGATGTTGATTATCTTACATCATTGTTGATTTTGGTACTTTTTTTGGTTTTTGTGTGGGGTTAATTTCACTTTACCCTTTTAATGTTTAGGATCACAATCACTTTAGTTTCTGATGTTATTTTTTAGGCACTAGTCGTTGGACTAATAGTTAAAGATAACAAATAAATTTTCAACATAAATGATATTTTTAAAAAATCAAATTATTAATGTGTGAACAAATTTTCTCATAACACTCAAAATATCTTATTTTATTTCATAAATAGAGTTTGATTAAATTTAAATTATGTTGATGAATGATAAAAAATTATTAAAACATGTCAACAAAATGATAGAGAAAAAAATAAATCAAGTAAAAATGAGAAAAAAAAAATAAGAATAGGAGATAATAAAGGTATTTTTGTTAAAATGATATTGAATGTTAAGTGATAACGAAGTGTTGCCTCAATAGTGGTAAGACTACACTTTCTCTGTGACCTAAGTCATCGATTCGAGTCACCAAGGGGTTAGGTGGGATCCATTATAGGTCCTCCTAAAAAAAATATTGAATATTGAATTAGATTTAACGAAAATAGTTAAATATCTAACAAATATTGTTAGAGATTAAAGTGATTTTGAGTATAAGCATTAAGGGTGTAAAGTAAAATTAATCCTTTTTATGTATGTAGAGTTCGATGGAAATAATGGGAAAGATGCAATTTCAGGTCTTTATCAAATGTAGTGTGATGAGGTTAAGTGAAGAATATTTAAAACTGTCATTTTTTTAGTTGCATTATTTTTTTTATAAGTGGCTAGGTACTATTCATTATTTCCAATCCAAATAATTATTTCGAAATATTATTTCATATCCAAAGAATTATTCTATTATTCAAAAATTCAATATTATTACCAAAAACCACTAAAATCAACAAATAAATATTATTCACTAAATAATATTTCATTATTTGCAATCAAACGGACACCTTTATTTTTTTTTTTTCGAGGTACTATTTCGGTTCTTGGACTTTCACAGAAAAATATAAGTTGTGTTTGGATAGGAGGAGTTCAATTTATTAGTTTATTAAAGTAATTTTTATAGTTAAAATTAATCAATTTTATTTTTTTAATTAAAATGTGTAAAAGAATGAATGTCAAATATTGAATTTAAAAGGAAAATGATAGGATCACCAGATTATTAAATTTCATTATTTCCTTTTAAAATTTAGTGATACATTAATAATTTTGTTACGTTATCACATTATATATACAAATTAAATTTAAAATTCATTCATTTTAAATTTATAATCCCTTACAAATATATACATTTCAAATTCTCTAACAAATCCATCGAATGGACAAGGACGCTTGTATGTTCCATTTATAGCTCATTTAGCAGCCCACTCGAAATACTGTTCAAATTTTCTTATGCGACTCGATTTTTTTTTTTTGGGAAGTTTGAAAAAAGTTTAGAGAAAGGGTGACTCACCTATAAATACCTGCTGGTCTCTTACTCAATGTCACTATTTCAACAACTTTAGTTTATACCACTAAATAAGGGAATGAAAACAATAAAAATTGAATGTTGAATTTTTTCATAATTTAATTTCTTATCCATCATTTGAATCAACTCTTATTGATGTATGCGATTTGATTCATGATTGAATCTCTTATGTGTACTCCATCTAAAAGTCATGAACGCCTAATTCTATTACATTGTTTTTGTATAAGTAGATTTAGAGAAAAATTTAAAATTTATCTAATTATTGAAGAAATTTGTAAAGTAAAATAAATGAATTTTAAATCTAATCAAATTAAAAAGTTATTTGAAATCTTTTATTTCACATTTTTTAATTTGGATGTATTTAAAATTTATCTATTTCAACTTTACAAATCTCTCTATAAAATGGATGAATTTCAAATTTTTTTCTCAAATCTCCCAATTCAAACACAAAGACATTTAATTTGAACTAAATTTTATCCATTATTCACGAGTTTGGCGGTTCATTAATTATTTCTGTAACACCAGAACTTTTGACTCTTTCATAAGTTTGTTTCCTTTTTCCCCAACGAGGTCATCTCCTAAATCCTCACCGACAAGGCAATATGCAAATTGGAATTCCTTATTACAATTCGAGATGTGCTTCGAATGAGAAATACTTAAGTAAATTTGATCGACAAGTTCATTTATATAATTTATGGCGTAAATTAAATTATATAAAATAAATAATATTAATTAATATAAATAAAATTTTATAAAATTTAATTATAAATACAAAATTTACGGATAAAGTTTAAAACCGTACCCGTAATTATTTTCCCTTAAATGAAACTTTTTGAGTCTTGTCCTAATTAGCGCAAGTTTTATTGCCTTTTAGTTCTTTTGGGCTACCTGATGGGCTTCAAACAAGTTTTTCATTCTGCAGTCACAAATGCTAATAGTTTAATTGGGCCAAAAACTTGAGTCGAGTTGGTTACACCTCACTCGCAAGCTACCCCATTTCTATAATTCAGAAAAAATGGATTACTGTATCCATTTCAAAACTCAGACTAGCATAACAAAATATGCTTTTATTTATATATACTGGAAATGAAATTTTGGACCAAGATTGAAATGCCTAATTTTGAAAATGTTAATAAGAGCCTCATCCCAGCCTAAAAAAGGTGTATTAACATGATTTGTTTTCAGTTAATTCTTTTGTGCATTGGTTAATTGAAATATTAACGTTGCTAAGCTAATTTTAAAATAGTAGTTTACTAGTATTAAGCAAAAGGATGGGCCTAAGGACGGCTAACCAAGTGAGGAACAACAAGATTGATGTGAGACGGAGTGTCACATAAACCGTTAATTTGGATAGAGTATTTTTTATTATTTCTTAAATAATACTTTTAAATAATTATTTAAACATATTTTTTAATTATTTTTTTATTTCACATAAATCATATTTTAAAATACAAATACAATATTATTCGATATATATAACCACCCGAACGAATTCTGTATTTCCATTTTTTTGTTTTTTTTTTTACCCAAAGATATGTACTTCTGTGTTAATTATTTTATGAGTGGGACACTGAATTGTAATACCAATTTATAGAGGATTACCGTCGCAAGCAAATTTCATCACTGCAGTCTTCATTCTCCTCATTAATGCTGATAATATATTAGTATCTTTTAGTAATTGCCGAAAATGTAAATTTTGTTTTAGTTTTCTTTCTTTTGTAGACTCCCACGCTTGTCATTTGCCATGGTTTAGGAATTGATTAATCTTCTCCAATAGGAAAGACAAGTTTGCTGATAACTACTGGCCTCTGCCTAGGCACCTGGCTTTCAACTAAAATGCTAGACTTGCTAGTATAATTTCAGACGTTGCTTTGCCTTTGCATTTCGTTGAATGTTTCAAAGGGTTTTGGAAAACAACTGATGATGATGATGATCCTCGTACTTTCCTTACGTATCATGGATCAATAATGATTTGCATAATCAGTCCAAATTGAAAGCTGATGAAAGGGTTTATTGAGAAGGCAAAGATTTAGGTAGATCTGGTTTTTGATCTCACTTGTAGATCCTGTGTTGTGGATTAAATTTTAGATAATTTATGACATCAGTTGATGTAAGTAAGATTTTTTAAAATTTAATCCTGACTATAGAGTTTACAAGTAGGACTAAAGATCGGAACTACCTAAATATTTTCGTTGTTAGAATTGAGTAGGAACAATCAAAATCCTATCTCCAAATAAAATGTCATAAACTAACTTGTACCACGTACTGAGATATTCTTGTTGGAACTTAATTCATACAATAGTGTATGAATTTTTAGTTATATTACCTATATAAATAATGTGATTTTTTCGAAATTCATGACACAGGGCAAAAATTCAATTCAAATAAAAATTTTTCATGTATGAATAATAAATTAATATCTAAAATATTAACTTTTAACTAGTGGTCTAACTTTACTCTTCCATCAATTTCTTGTACTAAGGGCTGTCCTTTTAAGCTGTATCATGAAATAATCAACTAGAGTTGCTGGGAAGACCGTACATACCTTCTCATCAATCTTTTCTGAAGGTTTTTACATGGTTTTTTGTAATCCGTCGTGAAACTGAAATGATCGGATTGCTTCATATACTTTTTTTGGTAAGTGGATTGCTTCATATTCAAATGGTCCAATTCATTCTAACTCATATTGTCACAAATATCAATAAACAAAGCACAAAAGCAAACAAAGATTTAGACATCAGTTCGACTTTCTAACTTTTACACTAATTTATTTATTCTTGACTTGCATATAAGACTAAGCTAACCTGGTTATTGGGATTAAAAAAATTTAACAGGCCGTCGTTTATACTAACGATAACAGTCATGTTACATTAATTTGTGGAATAAAAAATGCCTTGAGAAGCACACTAAATCAAGACTACAGGAGTGGTTGGTATCCTTTACTGCTTCATACTCCTCTGTCTAAAAGCACCTGGAAGAACTGCTCTACGAGTCCAAGAATCCTTGATTCTCATTATAGAGCTAGTGTACTTATTATGCACAGGGAATTCCTAACGTAACAAAGTAAATAAATAAATAATGTAATAGAATTTAAAAATTTTATTTTTTATTACGAATTATTTTAATTAATTTATATACAGTACAAAAAAAGTATACAGATTATACTTTAAAATTACTGTAAAATCTCTAATATGTTTTGGATGTCGATCTAAAAATCGCCTAAATACTCGACCTATAATGGTATCCGTACCGATAATTAAACCAAAAATCTTCACAAAATTAATTGATCTAAACCAAGGAGTGTTAACTCTTAAATTATTCAAACGCGTCTTTTACATTTTTCTCAAATTTTTGCCACAGCTTTTGTTTTATATATAGGTAGTACTAGTACTACTTATATCTTTTATAATAAGTACTAGTCATATGTGTATGTATATATAATATAATAATATATATACAATAACCTAAAAATCCAATCAAATTGGGCTTAGAAATTTACAATATTTTTAATCAGTTTAGGTTAAGGGCATATGAATAGACAAATATAAAATCATTAAGACTCTAACATATATTACACATTAACTCTTAAAATTTATAACTTATTATAATTAAAACCAAAAAGTTAATTTATCTCATAAATTAATCATAAGTATCTCATACTTAATAAAAATCAATTTAATCTCAAAGTAATTATCCTTAAGTGTGTGACCCTTTAGATTCCCAATCATGTTGATAATAAGTATAAATGATAATTGTAAATTAATTAGAAATAGATAAATTAAAAGCTTTTAATTTGTCATTAATTCTCCAATTAATTTATACTTATAGATCAAGATTGGCTTCTAACAAAGTATCATGACCGCCTAAGTGCTGAGATATGTCAAAGTGATTCAACATCACCGGTCCGTGATTTAGTTCCCGTGTAATTATTATCCATTTACTAACCTATATCACGATTAATTCAAGAGTACAGATATAATACCAAACCTAATCAAATTAATCAATTTACTTCTTTTCAAAATACAACTCACTTGAAATAACACAATTTAAGACACTCTTAATTCTATTTTCACTTTGTGCAAATATTTTCAAATCGTATTTCAAGAGATAGCCATACTGGAATATACTCTCCTATTATAAGGAATAGTAAATCCTATATTGGTCATATCTTTTCCTGATTCATACTATACCTGTACTCTACCGTACATGCGACTCATTAAGAATAATTACTAATAGAGTCAAAGTATGATAATTCACAATCAAAATAAACTCATGATTTCAAGTCCAAGAACCATTACACAACTACCATAAAGAAAATAATTCATGACATTTAAATAATAATCCGTATAGAATATTCTTAACAAGTCAATCTGATTCACTTATTTTCAATACGCATCCACATACAATTATGTGTTAATCTACCAGTGTCAAATACAACGATTAAGGATATTTAAATAAAATATAATTACATCATAATTATTTATGATTTCATATAGATGTATATATATATATATATATATATATTTTATTCGAAAAGTGCTATGCATTACAAAATATATATAAAAGTGTAATTTATTCCTAAAGTAAATTAATTTTAAGGCATAAACTAACACCTAGTTAATGGTATTTTAGCTCTGTTGCAAGCCTTCGCCTTCTTAAATGAAATGCACAATGATAGAAGCTAATTTTGCTTGATGTGAAATATACCCGTGGTCAACTCCTTCAACTTGATTTGAAGTATACCTGTGGTCAGCTCCTTCAACAATGTGTAACTTTGGATTTGGTATGATCTTCGCAAATTCTAATGCATTTTCCACAGGGATAATTTCATCAGCAGACCCATGCACAAACAGAAACATTTGACATCTCAACATAGTATGACAACCCACATAGGAAGTTCTTACATAAGCCCACAGAAACTCTGTGGCATGCAATTCATAGCTTTTCAATAGAAAAATAGTTTTTTCTAACTTCAGACGAAAGTTCTTGACATTTCTAGATTTATCCCACATTTCTTGTTAAATGTGTTGTGTGGTCCTTTTCAATTTTGAGGGGCCCATAAATCACAAAATCCCAAGCCCAAAAGAAATATTTGTGTCGTGTGTGCATGTGTTGTGGCGATGGAGGTTTTTCCGTGTAATTGGGCACGGAACCTTGACTTGTGTCATGTGTAAGTTTTGAGGAAAAAATAGTCGGAATATATTTCCTCTTATTTTTGGTAGTAGGGTCCAATTTTTAGGAGAAAAAATCAACATTCGTGTTTCGATCTGATGGTGAATTTTACTCCGTTTGTAGTGAAATTTTAGTATAATATTCTTGGCGGTGTAAACTACATTTTGTATGGTTAGATCCTTTTTTTTTTTTTGTCTATTGGTTGGACTTTTATACCTGTGATTTGAGTAGTTGTGTACTGTCAAATTATTTATTTTATTTTTGATAACAAGTAGGGGGCGTGTTTGAGTTCCAAGTGTTTATTAGAGATTCATTTTGCTGTACTCATTGATTCGTTGATAGTGAAATATTTTTGAACTAGATCCCTTGATTTTTACTCTTTCACATTGAAGGGGTTTTCTATGTAAAAATCTTGTGTGTTCTGTACTTGTTGATTTTATTCGTTTATTTATTTACTATTTGGGTCAATCTTAATATTTATTCAAATGGTGGAAAAAATTTTCTTAGGTGATTATTCCGTTTGGGTTATTCTCGTTTTTTCTTTCTAAGAAGTGATATCAAAGAGGGGTTATACCTGCTCAGAATTTTTATTTTGAATAAGTATAGAACCCAATTACAGTAGGATGATCAATTTGAATAGCCCTAACTATCATAAATAGAAGGGCAAGATGAAAGATATACTATTTGTGAAAAAAGATACACTTACCGGTATTTTTTGATGAGAAACTCGAATCCATATTAGATTCAGATTGGGCTTTTAAGCACGAGATGGTTCGTGGCCTCATTCGACAGTAGGTAGATGACAATGTTTTGAATTACATCACCAATGACAAACATGCTAGAATCCTGTGGAGGAAGTTTGAATCCTTATATGCTTCAAAATCAGGCAATAAAAAATTGTTCTTGTTGAAAGAGGTTCTGAATTTAAAGTATAATGAAGGATGCTCTATTTTTGACCACGTGAATGAATTTCAAGGGTATTTTGACCAACTGTCAGGCATGGGTGTTAGATTTGAAGATGAGATTATATGACTTTGATTGCTTAATACTCTACTGAATTTTTGGAAGAATTTTCTTGTTACATTGACCAATTCTACTCCTAGTGGTGCTGTAACCTTGAATTATATGAAGAAGGCCGTTTTGAATGAAGAAGTGAGATGAAGAGCTCAAGAGGCATCGACTTCATAGTCCGATGTGTTAATTACAGAAAACCAGGAGAGAGGCAAAAATAAAGATAAAGGATAGTCCAGTAGAGGCAAGAGTAGAAACAAATCGAAGTCAAGGTATGAGAATATTGAGTGTCATCATTGTGGCAAGAAAAGACACTTCAAGAAAAACTGCAATAAACTGAAAAAGGAGAATAGAAGTAAACAAGAAAAGAAAGGTGGTGACAGAAATCATGATGATCCTGTTACCACCACTACTACAGAGATCTGGTGATTGTGTTGGGATAAAAATTTGAACAATGTTGCCAATGACAAATCAAATTGGGTCGTCAATTGTGGTGCTTGCTTCTATGTGACGTCAAGGAAGGATTTCTTCACATCTTATACTCCCAGTGACTTCGGGATATTGGAAATTGGTAATGATGGTCAATCAAGGGTAGTTGGCTTAGGGATGCTTGTATTAAAGACCATCACTGGGATGACATTGATTTTGAGAGATGTCAGACATGCACTGGATGTTTGTGTGAATCTGATTTCAACAGGTATGTTAGATGATGAAGGTTATATTAGCACCCAAGGTAATGGGCAGTGTAAGATAACCAAAGGTTCTTTGATTGTGGTTCGTAAGAAGAAGAGTTTGGGCTTGTACTGAACCCAGGCTTCCGTGTGCATTGATAATATCAATATAGTTGAAAATAATGCCTCTTTAGAGTTATGGCACAAGAGGCTTAGCCACCCATCAGTAAGAAGAGACTTAATTGTTTGGCCAAGAAGAATTTACTTTTCGTGTCAAAAACTGCTAAAATGGAAAAAGTGTGCACATTACTTGGTCGGGAAATAGAACAAGGTCTCTTTCAAGAGTCATCCTCCAGCAAGAAAATCAAAGTTGGTTGAGTTAGTGCATTCAGATTTTTGTGGTTCGATGAAAACGAAGATGTTTGATGGTGCACTCTAATATGTCACATTTATTGATGATTGTTCAATGAAACTATGAGTATATGCCTTGAAGTCAAAAGATCAGGTGCTTGATTTCTTTAAGCAGTTTCAGGCTTTTGTTAAAAATATGATAGGTAAGAAGTTGAAATGTATTCGCACTAACAATGGTAGCGTATATCTTGAACCATTTGATGACTACTGCACATAGTAGGGTATAAGACACTAGAAGACGCCTCCCAAGAATCTTAAGTTGAATGGCCTAGCAGAGAAAATGAATAAGACATTGGTGGAACGAGTCAGATGTTTGCTTGTTTTAAAGCAAAATTGCCACATATATTTTGAGGTTAGGCATTATATACTGTTGTACATGTTATTAATTTATCTATTGCTATTACTTTGTATGTTGATGTTCCTGATCGTGTGTGATACAGTAAGGAGGTATTCTATGACCACTCAGGAACAGATCCAAAAGTTAAATTTTAGGGGGTAAAAATTATAGATACATATTCTTGGGAGATAATTTTATAATTTTTGTAAAATTTTACGAGGCAAAGTCTAATTTTTGTAAAATTTTACCGGGTAAAGTTTAATTTTTTTAAAGGAAGTTATTGAAATTTTTAAAAAATATAAAGAAAAATAAAATATTTTTGAAACTTTTCGAGAATAAGATTGTATTAATACATAAATAGGGAATACATTTTTATATTCCCTAAAATTTTGGGAGGGGAGAAAATCTAATTTTTATAATAGTATAATAATAATTTTAAAAAATTTAAAGGGATAAAAACATAATTTTAAAAATTTTGGGGTGCGGCCGCCCCTTCCCACCCACTTATGATTCGCTCTTATGGCCATCTGCATGTGTTTGGTTGCAAAACTCTGGTGCATGTGCCTAAATATGAGAGGTCCAAGTTAGAGGTCAAGACTAGACAGTGCTTCATTGTTGGCTATGGTCATGATGAATTTGGCCATAGATTTTATAATCCGACTTCTAAAAAATTTGTGAAAAGTCGTGATCTTATCTTCATAGAGGATCAAACTATTGAAGATATTGACAAGGAAAAGAAGTCAGAGTCTACAAGTACCAATGACCTAGTAAACTTAGATCTAGTTACTATTTCTGTAACATGTGTTCCCGACATAGCTGATGATAAAATTCATGATGAGGTACAACATCAGAATGATCAAGGTGAGGGTGATACTGGCTATGCTGCTGATGAGGCAGATGATCCTACTGGTGGAGTTAATAAAGCTAAAATTCCACTAAGAAGGTCGCCAAAGGTTAGAGTTCCCTGTACCCGCTATTCATTAGATGAGTACGTACTCCTCAGGTACTGATGGGGGAGAACTGGAAAGTTAGGATGAGGCCATGAAGAGTGAGCAGACAACAAAGTGGGTTGAGGCTATGAATGATGGGATGAAATCACTGCATGACAACCACACATTTGAGTTGGTGAAGCTACCGAAAAACAGAAGAGCTTTAAAAAAATCAATGGATCTACAGATTCTCACTCCATGGTACAAAGGTAGATTGAATAATGAAGAACGATATTCACTCCATGGTACAAAGCTGCTGAAATGTATTGATTTTGCGAAAATTTTCTCTCCTATTGTGGAGATGTCTTCAATCCGAATAGTACTTGGTTTGACAACGAGTCTTGATCTTAAAGTGGAGCAAATGGATGTCAAAACCTCATTCCTTCATGGTGATTTAGAGGAGAAAATTAATATGGAGCAACTGGATGGCTTTGTGGTAAAGGGTAAGGAGAATTTAGTCTACAAGTTGAAGAAGAGTTTGTATGATTTAAAACCAACTCTTAGGCAATGGTACAAGAAGTTTGAATCAGTGATAATCCAACATGGATACAAGAAGACTATTTCCGACCATTGTATATTCATGTAGAAGTTTTTTGACAATGATCTTATCATTTTACTATTTTATGTTGATAATATGTTGATTGTTGGTCATAATTCTGATAGAATTGATAAGTTAAAGAAAGAGCTCAATAAGTTTTTAGCTATGAAATACTCAGGACCAGCAAGGTAAATTTTTGACATGTAGATTACTCGGGATGGAGTAGCCAAGAAATTCTGGTTGTCTCAATAAAAGTACGTGAAAAAGATACTCCAGCGATTTTGCATGGATAAAGCTAAAATGGTACGCACTCCTCTCACTGCACACTTTAGGGTAGCACCAAACAGGCTCCATCTAGTGATAAAGAGAAAGAAGACATGCAATGTGTTCCCCATGCATCGGCAGTAGGGAATTTGATGTATGCAATGGTTTACACTAGGCCAAATATAGCTCATGTAGTTGGTACTGTTAGTCGATTTCTGAAAAAGTCCAGGCAGTGCATAGATTATTGAAATGTTGTGAAATGGATTATGAGATATCTCCGAGGTACATCGAATTTGAAACTATTTTTTGGGATTGGTAAACCTATTCTTCATGCTTACATAGATTCATATATGGCCGGGGATATTAACATAAGGAAATCTACTTTAAGGTACCTAATTGCATTTGTAGGGGGAACTGTGGCATAGCAATCAAGCTTGCAGAAGATTATTGTGTTGTCTAAAATTGAGGAAGAATTTATTGCTAGTATCGAATCTTGCAAAGAGTTGCTTTGGATAAAAAAGTTCATGCATGAGTTCGATTTTACTCGGAGGCAGTATGTATTATACTATGATAGCCAGAGTGCTATTCATTTAGGCAAGAATTTGACTTTTTACGAGAAGATCTAGACACATTGATGTGCGGTATCATTGGACAAGGGATGTTCTAGACTCTAAGGTGATTGAGTTTGCAAAGATTTCTGACAAATAAAAAGTTTGAAACTTGTCGTTTGGTTGCCGATTTAGCAAATATCCTCCAATTGAATTGGAAGGGAGTTTGTTATGCGGTCCTCCTCAATTTTGAGGGACCCACAAATCACAAAATTCCAAGCCAAAAAGGAATATAAGTGTCATGTGTTTATGTGTGTCGTGACGGTGGAGGTTTTTTAGTGTAATTGGGCACGTAACCCAATTCAACTTGCCATATAAAAAGGACATTAGTCCTTGACTTGTGTCATGCGTAAGTTTTGAGAGAAAAATATTAGAATATTTTTTTTCTCTTATTTTTGGCAGTAGTGTACAATTTTAGGAGAGAAAATCAGCAGTTCGTGCTTCAATCTGATGGTGAATTTTACTTTGTTTGCAGTAAAATTTTAGTATAATATTCTTGAGGGTTTAGGCTACATTATGTATGGTCAAATCGTTATTTTTTTTCTTGCCTATTGGTTACCACTTTGATACCTGTGATTTAGGTTATTGTGTACTGTCAAATTGTTTATTTCACTTTTGGTAGTGAGTAAGGGCGTAATTGAGTTTCAGGACTATTTACTAGAGACTTGTTTTGTTATACTCGTTGATAGTGGAATATTTTTAGACTAGATCCTGTAATTTTTACTCTTCACATTGAAGGTATTTTTCATGTAAAAATTTTGTGTGTTCTGTGCTTGTTAATTTTATTCATTTATTTATTTACTGTTTGGATCAGTTCTACGATTTATTCAAATTGTGAAAAAAAATTTCTTGAGTGATTATTCCGCTTTGCATTATTCCTGTTTTATCTTGACAAAATGGTCATGGAATCTCAGTCCTACATTTCTGTTCCCCAAATATTCCATCCATTCCCGAGTGTCCCACTTTTTCTCTATGTGTTTTAGAAGGGGCTTCATCCACAAATCACAACAGATAAGCACAAGGATTGGACAGTTACATTTCTTCTCTTGTGGTTCCCTTTTGTATTTTCTATTTTCATAGGGAAGGGAAAAAAGATTACTTCGGTGATAAAATTTTTAATTTTTATGAAGTAAATGTTATGCAAACATGTATAGAACATAAAGATGAGTTGCCCCTTTAATGTTTTCTTGACAAGTTTATGTAGAATTACTGGTGTTGACAAAAGAAATAGCTAAACTACTCATATGATTCATAATAAGAAAATACAAATACTCCAAGGCCATCAACCATCTTCAGATCTTATGTAATTGCAATGGGATCATTTAGCCCATGTTGGTATTGCTTTAAGGACTAAGGCAAGTTAAAAACAAAGGGTAATAATACTTACAATATGCATTAGAGTATAATAATGCTTCCAGAGTACCTTTATGATGTGTTTGGTTCGTATTTGAGAATCAGAATTGAAATAAGAATCATATACTTCACTATCGGTATGAGTTTATGTCATTCCCTATTATTTCTTTGGTTTGAATAAGGAATGGGTTTCATTATATTGATCGGTTAATAAATTTGAAACTCATGCCACAAATGAGAAATGAAAGTGCGCATTTTCTAACAATTTCTTCTAACATTTTCATTATAATAAAATGACTTCCATGGTGATTGACCAAATAAACATATTTATGAGCCTCATTAATCTTGATTCTTATTTCTTCCGCTCATACTCATAAATCAAACGCCTCTTAGTTCTTGCTTTTTAGTATTGTCAAAGATATGGAATTATCATATTATGGTATGTAAATATGTAATTGATATAATTACCCTAATTACTCCCCTAGATTAGGTGATTACCTTATTAGTCTAATTGTCTTGATTAGCAAGACTTACTATATGTTTGATTGTCTTGATTAGCAAGACTTACCATCTTTATATTCTCTTGTAAACCTATATAAAGGCACCTTATGTACCAATTATATTGAAACCTGATTTATACATATTTTATATACTCTCTTGTTCTTAACATGGTATCAGAGCCTCCATATGTAAATATATTTTGAGTTTTTGCTTATTTGAGCACTTGTAAATATATTTTGCTCAAATTCTACTCCGATTCTTAGTTTTCAACCTTCGGATTTTCCTGGTTTCAACTTTCGGGTCTCCTGATTTTCGACTTTCTTGTTCTACAGAGACTGGTTTCAACCTTCGGGTTCTTCGGTTTTGAGTTTTTTCGTTATCTTATTTTTGACTTTCGGGTTCTCTCGATTTTGATTTTTTGGATTCTTTCGGTTATTAACTTTCTGGTTCTCTTGGATTCAGTTTTCAGGTTTTCGATCGGTTTCAATTTCGTTTCAGTTTTGGTTTTTGATTCTTTTGTCTATTCGATTTTGATTTTCTATTCTCAAATTTTGTTTCAAACTCAATTTGGTTTTCCATAACCATATTGAGTTTGAGAGGGGATGTCAAAGATATGGAATTATCATATTATGGTATGTAAATATGTGATTGATGTAATTATCCTAATTACTCCCCTAGATTAGGTGATTACCTTATTGGTCTAACTGTCTTGATTAGCAAGACTTACTATATGTTTGATTGTCTTGATTAGCAAAACTTACCAGTGTTTATATTCTCTTGTAAGCCTATATAAAGACACCCTATGTACCAATTATATTGAAGCCTGATTTATACATATTTTTTAATACACTCTCTTGTTCTTAACAAGTATTGTTAAAGGCTTATCTAATTTCCAAGTTATCAATGGACACTACATGCTATCTCACGAGAAAAAAGATGAAAATTTTGTGATGGCCTTGTCATTTCACTTATATTCACGTTCCAAAAAAGAATTTTCAAATACAGAAAACAAGAAAATTCATGTCTTTTGACAAACAAAAATATGTGATCCCAGCAAAATTGTTTCTTTTTTTTTTTCTAGTTTTTTCTGGTCTAGCTAAAAGAGAATCAACTTATACATAATACACAAATTACTACCATGTCATTCCTTATCTATAAGCTTTCCACTGTTATATTAAGTTGCTCAAATCATTTTTCTCCAGGTACTTCCCACATCATCCACCCTCTCAAGACACCTGAAAGAATTACTTCTCCAGGAACTTAAATAGTTTTTTGTCATTAGGGTGAGTTTGGGAGTTGAGATTTGGAGAGAAAAGAAGGGAAAGTGAAGTATTTTCTTTATTTGGGAGTTTTGAGTTCAGAAAGAAAAGAAGAGAGTTGGAAGGAAATGGAAGGACGAAACACTTAATAACTTTTCCCTCCAAATATGGAGTGAAATAAAAAGAAAATGAATTTCATTAAAATGCTCAACAATAGTCATAATGATAAGTAAGAACAAGGAGAATTTTTTTAGTTAATTTCAATTATTGTTGTGCAGGAAGATATAAAGTGTCACACCCCTGACTCGCACTTGTCAGGCACGTACCATTCACCGTATCCGTGAAACTATACTCCTACGAATACAAGACATCAAGGCATTAATTATATATCAATAAACCTCAAATATTAATAATAAGAGCGAAAATGTCTATTCATAAATGATAACCAAAAGAGTGTGGTACTTATTCCACTTAATAAATTTTAAAATGCAAAACTCATAAATAATATCATGAGTACATAGACTCAACTTATTTCAATATCTATTAACTCTACTAAAATCTTACCACTATACAATCTTAACGGTCTTCGTTGTCTGAGTGTGTCTCAACCTTCGTCTTCTACAATAACATATTCGTACTCGCTGTCTATACAAAAACATAGGGAATGAATTGAGCGATAAGTCGCCCAATAGATAATACATATTTCCTGCTGGATTATGCAGTTATATATACATACACACACACACACACTTTCACAATCATGGCACACTATCATGTGCTCATGCTTTCAAGAAAATCATTTTTCTCTAAACCATATTCTTTATATTCATAAAATTGTTATTACATGTTTTAAATATTCAGTAATATATCATAATAATACACAAGTCATTTTACATTGATAATTTTCACAATCATATACATCAAGTAATCATTTTCATAATCATAAAATCATTGTTAAATCACTCATTCACTTATTGGAAGAGGTTCAAAATTAACCATGCATTCATCAGCTATTAAGTACTCAGTCTTGTGATTGGTCTCACTAGAAAAGGTTATCAAGAGATTTTCATAGAACCACTTAATGGTTTTTCTAATCATTGTCATTGTCATTAAGCAGCATTATTATCATTATTATAATCATGATCATTTTCATAATCATAATCATAATCATAATTAATTGGAGAGTTCAAGACTATAATCCCTACCGACTATCTCATATTCGTTTATAGCCTTCGTTCATTAATGCTTTACCCATACATCACACACATATCATATATATTCAAAATCATGCATGTATCACATTTTTATATAACTTTAAAACCAAGCAAGTCAAATAGATAAATATGATCTAGATTTTAATAGCAAAAATAATTTTTCATAAAACACACTTTTCGTAAAACGACTTTGAAATTCATATGAGTTTATAAAGTAATTTTAAGAAATATCAAATTTCGTAAAATAATTTGGAAATTCAGAGGGTAAGCACCACCTACCTCAAATAAGCTCGATAATTGTGCTTAATTTTAACGTTAATATTTTCCTACAAAAATCACGATATTCTATCATCAATAAACTCTTAACCCAACTCACTATACTCCTATTGCAAATTCTCAGGGACAGGTTGTCTCCAGTATGACCAATTTAATACTTTAAATATTTCAAGATTCATTAGTGATGTAAAAATGTGAAAAGTACTTTTAGTTTGCTCAAATGTAATAATGTAATCTCTTAAAGTTACCAAAATAACTTAATTGAGTCTTTAGTAGGTTTAGTCGATTCAATTTCTATGACAAAATAACTTTTAGTTTACTATTACAAGCTTTTTAGAAATTATAAGGCCACTTTTGAAACTTTTAGAAAAATTTGGGCTTTCATATAACTATATAAAACAATATGTGGCCCTATATGACTTTAAAAAAAATATTTGAGGGTTTTCTTATAATTTGCAAAATATTTTTTAGGATTTAGTATAATTTCTTAAAACTTTCAAGCCATTGTATAATTTTTTAGAAACTTCAGGGTTCAAGAAGTAATTTCAGAGAGTTATGGACTTTGTTTGACTCAACAGAACCTTTCTGGGTAAATCTCTAATTTTCAGAAGTTCATAAGGATATAATCTGTATCTTTCAAAAATAAGTGGGCCATAGTACAAACACCAAAGAAACCTCGAGGACTTAAGTGCAATTATTGTCTCGTCTTCTACATCACTTCAAATTCTCTGTCCCGGTGTTAATTGTGTTCCTATGTCTCGTCTTCATTAGCTGCCACGCACTCCTCTAATTAACAAGTCATGCGATTTAGGTTTTTTACTCTTTTTATACGAAAATATTTAAGTAATCTGATTTATGACTTTACTTGTAAATTTTATTGCATAAATTAAATATTATGAAATTTATAATATCAGTTAACGTAAGCAAACTTTTATAAGATTTAATTTTCACCGCGAGATCTATAGGTGAGATCCAAAATCGGATTTATGATAGTATTATTATTATTATTTTTTTTTGATAAATGAAAATAAAATCTTTACCATTATGAACATAAATGCGAATGCAGTACTGGGCGAGTTTCTTCCTTCTTCATTCTTAGAAAATGAGATGAGCAAAATATATCCGTTTTGCACTTTTTACTTAATCAATTAATGATTAAATTTCTTTAAAATCGTTCAAAATCTCTTTATCTCTTTATACATATAACATCGAAGACCAAAATTGCTATCTTAAATTTTTCTCTAATTTTAAAATTATTATTTCATGTTTCAACTTTGTAGATGAGATAGGTTTTTTTAAAATATTTAATTCATTTGAAAGAACTAAATAAAACAATTTTCCATTCTTGTCTAGTTCCTGTACAAACTAGCCTGAAAAGATCTAAGAACAGTTTCATGATGTTTCTTAATTCTTGATATTTCCTACTTGACTTGGTGCTTCTCTATATTAGTGAAATTAAAAAGGTTTAAAACTATGCTTAGGAGGGCCGTGCAGAAGAAGATGCAAAAATAAAACAAAGGAACAAAAATCTTTGAGGATTCAACCTTTTAAAAGATTAAAAATAAATAAAAAATAAAAAAGCAAATTGGAAGTCAAATGATGCCCTAGGGCTGTAAACGGGTCGGATCCGGGTCGGATCTGGCATATCCAGACCCGGATCCCGTTTAATATTACTAGTTCCGGATCCGGATTCGGATCCGGACGGGTCTCCAAAAAGTATATCCGGATCCGTCGGGTCTTGTCGGATCCGGATCCGGGTCCGGGTCCTGGTCTTAATAATTTTTTAAAAAATTATATGTAAAACTATTATAATTTATCAAATTTTCTCTCTTTTTTTAATTATACAAAAGTATTGAATTCACAATTAATATTTATGCATGTATTTTATATTAAATATAAATTACATGGGCAATTTACACAACATATATGTATATATACATATAAAATAACACTAATATCCAATAATTTTATTATATATTAAATATTTTAAGGGATCCGGGTACTTAATCGGATCGGAACACCAAGATCCAGATCCGACCCGTTTATTATAATAGCTAAACGGGTCCGGATCGAATCCGAGTAATCAAACTTTGTCATAGATCCAGACCCATTGACAGGCCTAGCTACGGGACATGGGGACATGGCTAACTGGGGACAGATGATTTGAAGTGCTTCTACCATTGTGCGATCTACAATTCCAAGATTTTTTTTTTCTTTTTCATTTTTTTTTCAAATTAAAAAAAAAAAAAAACAATTTGCCCTTTTTGTTTCTTTTAGAAAAGATATATCCAAAATTCAAGATTAACTCCATATGAAAATAATTATTAACTCACAATATATTCTTAAATTTCATTTTATTTAAATACGAAAATACTTCAAAATAAATGACAATTAATTTAATAAATAGGCATAAATTAGTTTATACATGGTTCCAAAAAATCTACATAATTAATCGATGAAAGATTTTTAATAAATCTACAATATTTGTGCCTAAAATAATATGAATAATTAATTATGAAAATTAAATAAAAAAAAAGAAAACTTACTAGTTTGTTGGAAAAATTATTCTCTCTCCTATGAATTTTCTGAAGAATATGTCTATATCGTAGTTTTCTAGTTCTAAGAGTCAATATTTATAGATAATTTATTCCTAAAATTTCTTCTATAATATAGATTAGTTTCCAAAATTCACCAAGGATAATTACTCTAATATTATTTTCCTACAAAACTCTAATTTTTAATATATCCCAAATATTTATTTATTTTTGCCAAAAAAAATTTGCGGGTATTACATGAAGGCTGTCGAGGAGATTGACGAGGAGATATTATACTCACGGGATGATGATGAGGAATTGGAAGAAGTAAGCAATAATTTAAGCTTCTCATGCATTAATTTAAGTGGTTTTCTCTGTTTGTGGTAGAACTTATAGCAGTGCAGGATGCTAGAATGTAGTTGCTTCAAGTATACTTACTGGAACTGCTAAATTACCCTTCTCATTATTACATACTGGAACTGCTAAATTACCCTTCTCATTATTACTACTAAGCCTGCATTCCTTATTTCTGAAGCAATATTTACTCAAAAGATTTGTTGCATAAATGTGATTTGTAACTTCCACATTGGTTAATGGCTCATTCTCTTGTTTTGTGAATTCTCTTTCCAAGAAATGACTGGGTTAGTAGACACTTTGTCGTAGCCCTTTTGCCTATAGAAAATTTGGATGGTTCCTTTAGTATGTTTTAAGCTAAACATATACTCTAGCCTCCTTAATCTTCAGTAGTACCATGCTAGTTCAGATATGTTATTTTTCATGACTGGCTGCGACAAGCAGTTGTCAGTGTGTGGCTTAATTTCATGATTGGTGGCATGTGTATCTTTTATCTAGGATGAAGATAAAGAAGCATATCTTGAGACACATGAGATCAGTAGTGAGGATGGAACTTCTTGAACAGGGGTTTGGAAGGAACAACTTGATAGTTAGTATTCACCAACTACTTGGAGCTTTCAGACACCTGCTCTATGGTGAACAGAAGCATGCTTTTTGGCTTTGTTTAACTGAATTTGGATGGACAAAGAGATCCGTGATCGCTGCATGTTGTTGTGTTAGTCCGAGTTAGGACACCATTGGAGAAGTCCTTGATTTAAAGTCTCTCTCCATTCTTATTGTGACTAAACTTGTGACAATGATTAGTTATGAAAAGTCATATGTGACTTATGTCTATGTTAGCCTGTTAAGAGTTTTGAAGCTGAAGAAGCTCGTGAATGTATTACATAATCTGATACCAATAAAGCATTTGAATTGATACTAGATATGGCATTCAATGTAGTGCAGTTTCAAAATGAATGAATAAGCTGCTATCAAATGAGCTTATGCAAATGAATGCACTTGATTAACTGTACTTAAAGCAGGTAGTTTGGAAAAACTGGGGATTACAAACATTCCAAATCCGACAAATTTGCTGCAAACAAAACAACCGTACAAATGCACACGAAAGTGTTAAAAGCTAATAAACCACTGAAATTGTTGCTTGTAAGTTCAGAGAGGCACCTGCAAATAGTCAAATTAGCTTTGAGTTAGAAAGTCAAAGAAATAAGTTATTCTCACAATATACACCATCTTGGAACCTTGAAGATTTTAAAGCTGAAAATTTCAATGTACCTGCTGCAGGAAGTCGTCTTTTATGAATGACAAAACTGCAGAAAGTTAACTCAACTTTATGTGCAGTATAACAATGGTTTGCTCCTTTTACAATCTCTAATTTGTGATTTGGTATGATCTCGTGAAATTGAAAAGCATCTGCCAATGGTGTAATCTCATCAGCAGACCCATGGATGGTCAGAACCCTGTTTAAACAAACATGACACCTCAACATCCTATACAAATAGCAGATTTTCCACTACAAATCATCAAGAATTCAATAATCTTGCAGTAAATACAGCCCTCATAAATCCACAAAAAAAAAAAAAATAATCAACTGGTTAAAAATCAGTTTAACATGTTAAGTTCCTACAAAAACTGAAAAACAACGAGTTACTATCATGGTTAACAATCACATTTTATTCTCTCTGAATACAAATTTGGCACATGTAATTACCTGCATTCTTTGTCAATCAGAAGGCATGAGTTATTCATGTTTATATTTAGGCGATCCATAATACACTGCTCTGTGACGCGATATTCAACTTTACCTATGAAATTCATTGTAGAAAAGAGATGATCATTTGATTGCAACACATGTTGAAAAGTAAAGCACAAAAAATGCAACATGCAAAAATTGATTTGGTGTTGAACTTGGAAGTTAAATGGATTACCTTTTCTGTTCTTGACATCAATGTAGCCATCCTTCTTGATTCTTTCCAAGTAGTCTGCACCGAATCGATCTGCAATGCCTTGACCCAGATGGAAGCGGCCAGATACATTGATCACCTTTCCGATATCATGATACTTAGAGGCATAGAGGAGCACAACATTGCCTCCTGCATAATTTTTGAACCAACCAATTAACACTCATAAAACCTCAGCATCAGAAATACAGAGATTTTCAAGACCTTTTGTAGTGGTAGCTAGCACAGATTTGCTTTGTTGCATTAAGTCTTGCAAAAGATGTAGCAGAAAATGAAATACTTGTTAACAAGCTTGAAGGTAAGTCTATGCTACTTACTCCACAATAACCAACAGACTGCGTATTATACTAAAAATCAGGGTCAATTTGTACAAGACAAGTAACAAAGACCTTTTTTGAGTTTGCACACCTTTACTATGCCCAATGATTGCAGAAATCCTGCGATTATTCCGAGTAAAATAACCAATGACCGCACACAGGTCCTCCACCTCTCCCAAGTAGTTACTGTACTGAAATGTACCTTCACTTTCCCTGGAAATTGGTAGTGTACTTAATCATTTATCCAACATAATTAATACACAAGTCTAGCACATAAAGCAACGTTTAATCACCCTTCGAATTAAACTAGTATCAAACAGCAATCAACCAACGATTAGGCATATAATTCTTCAATCTGTATAGGCTGTTTAACAAGGACGAATGCAGAAATCGCATCTTGAGGGTACAAGACTTAATCAACATACAATTACGAAAATTAATTTATATTTTTCTTTTTAGGAGGAGACAAAATATAAATTTTATATACATTTAAGTAAAATTTTTAGATACAAATTTTAAAATCTTAGATGGCGGCTAGCCTTAGGTCACCATTCTTGTTGTTAAAAGTAAATAAATAAATAAATAAAAAAGCGACTTTATTATTCATTATTCGTTAAAGAATACTTTGTAATTATTTCTTAATATATTTTCAATTACTTTTTTAATTTACATGTATCGCCTCCTAAAAATTACAAATAGATTAATTATTCAATAATAATCCAAATAATATTTAAAATAACAGCTTTCTAAACCAAAAACAATCCCACAAAAAGTAGAATTAAAAGGGTGATTACCCATTTCCAGAAAAATCAAATCGGAATGTGCTGATTTTGTCTTCTTTTAAAGCATCAGCAATCTTGACTATAGTCCTGCTGTCCTGCAGTAGTTACCTCCAGTTAATATATCAGGAAATCAGTGAACTAACGAAATATTATTGCACGCCACCCAGTCAAATATCAGAATTGAACCAACATTAATATTGTAAGTCTAGCAGTATTAATTATTTACTGGAAGTAGATATATATGATGAAAAACCAAAACAAAATTCAGCGTGGAAATGTATGTATGATGTGACAATTTTATTCCTTCTTATCTTCTTCGATGACAAACGTCCACATATAGTTAAATGAAATTTGATCTTGGTGACAACTGCCAGATGTTATTTTTAGATTTTTCTTCATATGTACAATTTCAATGATTATAAAAAATGGAATGAGGAAACTATTTTGTTATATTTTAAAAATTTATATAATATAGTATTATGTGTTTTAAATATTTGTATTTTGTACAAACTGTTAAAGTCAATGAAGTGATTTTCCCAACAAGAATGTAAAATTTTCCCAATAAAAATAACAACTAAAAATAAAATTTCTTCTTCTTTTTAGTCATTAGAGAAGCAGAAAAATATTTGTCAACTTAGTCTGACAAAACCTTAGTTCGAATACTATTGAATGTGTTTTACGTATCATTAATTTTTATTTTAAAAAATGTAGAATTATAATTTTTTTGAAACAATTATAGATTTTTACGAAAGAATTATAGACGGATTTGTATATTCTTATTATACATAGGAAATAAAATTAAAATAATTATGTAACAAATTTTAATTAATCATTCAAATAAATCTTTTTCAAATCCATCTTGATTTATTTTATACTGTTAGAGAAACATATTTTTTTCTTCCCAACTGTCGTATTCAATCAATGACTGATTCTATGTAAACATAACAAAAAGCTTTAGTCATAAAAATACGTTGTTAATCGACATGAAAATTTTGCGGAGATGAACCAACTAAACATGAATTATTAACAGGACAACGTCATGATATTAATTACGGCGATTAATCAAAAGGAATTTGGCAGTGGATCCACCAACCTTTGAGGATCTATAGCCATGGCACAGAATAACAACGTCAGGGGACCCCGTCTCATCATGCAACAGCCCCACAAGTTTGGACCCGTTACCCTTTTCTAATGTGATCTTCTTCTGTTCAGTTTCTGCATACATCAACATCAACATCAACAACAACAAAATGTTTCAAAAACAATTTATACTACTACGCTGCTATAGGCGAGCAAATTAAGAGGTCGATTGTTGTCTTGGTGATATTAAGTCGGGCTCAAACAATAAGCTGTTAAAATAATATGTGTTGATTGTAACTAACGAGGGGTATTATCAAAAAAAAAAAAAAAATCAATTTTAATATAAACTCAATATGTAGTTCTTCACTTGCATATATATCATACTCAGCTATTTCCTTTTAACAAACAAGAAATTAAAAAGAAATGCATATTGAAAAACATATGGTTCATGCACTCACCCGCGTTGGTTGCCATAGTCTTTTGGTTGTCACGAATATCGCAAATTATATCAACCGCCTATAGGATCGAACAAGGATCGAACTAGGAAAGAAAAGCTAAGCAAGCAACTGTGAGAGTGGGATGAAAATTTCACGATATAGTACTCGTATTGTCTACTATTATTCCCACTAATTAGACGACCTATATGTATTTATAATGGCAAATGACCCGATTTTTGACCCTATTTATAGATTTTATAGTGTGGATTAAATTTTAAACTATTTCATCCTGCAAAATTTATAACATTAACTGATATAAGTAAGATTTTTTAAAATTTAATCATAACTATAAAATCTACAAGTGGATCAAAAATCATGTCTATTTAAATATTTATAAATGAAAAGTTCCTTCGTCAGGAAGTTCTACGAGCTGGCTACGACCATAGAAGTATCCGTGTTTGACCTTAATTTGTGGTCGGTTTAATTAATTCAGTCACCATCCTCTGTCCAAATTCGTTTACGGATTTGTGTAATATTATGATGTGTTATGTGCATAAAATGTTAAATTTATGATGTGTGATGTCATGATGAGTTATTACTGTAAATGATAACCTTATCAATTATGTGATCATCATATTTGTGAGTGTTGAATAATTTTTTCAAAAGCAATCCTTGAAGTTAATTAGTTGAAATCTGGATATCTAGTATAATAGTATTTTGACCTATAAAAAAGTTATGGTGCTTTACATGTATAAAAAAAAAAAGTAAAAAGGTTGTTCTAAAACTAATTGTAAAATATTCATATTTAAAAAAAACGAATAATATTTCAATCCAAATGGATATATTGTTCGGTTCTGATATTTATTTTTTCTTTTTCTTGGAAAGTAATCTATCACAAAGAGACATAGCCATGAAATTTATATATGTATTCTGTCATTTGCCATTAAAAGCAAATGCATTTTGCTGGCCGACTGGCGGCGGGTGGACGATTGAGAACGGAACTACAAAAGTCACATGACTACGGCACATGTGGATCAGATTTCGGCTTAATAGACAACTTTCATGCCACTATAGTTAACAAGAATGAGTGGTATTCCCAACCAACCAAATCATGACTAGTGGGAGTGGAGTTAGCTTATCAAGTCACGCACGAGGATTAGTTACAGTAAACATATGCCGTCTACATCAATATTTGGATTGCAGGCCCACTTGGCTTGGCTCCCAATCCAAATTTTGAAGTTTTAGATTTTGCTCCACTTGTCCATTTAATTAAGGCTTAATTACAGTTTATCCCTTATAATTATGACTAGACAGTTATAAATTATCCCCTATATTTGTTTTATCTATAAATTACCTTCCAAGATTTAATGAAGTTAAAATTTTTACCTAAAGAGAGTAGTGAAATGTCATAATTGCTCTCAATATTTTAATTACCTTAACCAACATAAAATTAGGGTGAATTGCATTTTGATATCTGATTTTATTTTATAAGTAATTTGTCATTCAAAAGAACATTATTTTTTCATTCAACATTATGAAAAAAAAAAATTTACCCTTCAATATTAATTGTATGAATTAGTTTACTATTTTAATATTTTTTTTTTCTTTGCATCCATTTTTTAGCATGCTATAACGTACTTGTTTCGTCAATATTATTTTATATCTAGATTAAAGTATTTTATTTATTCAATCACATTGCTTTAGTTTTATTAATTATTATTTTATTTCTCTATTATCAATAATTAATTGATCACTTTGTATTTAAAAAATCACATTATTTGAGTAAATATACTAGTTTGAGATATAATCAATATATATTTTAAATAATTTTAAAATAATAAATTTAATTTATTAGTATCATTTTCAAATTTAAGAGAAGAATTTTAGTAAAGAACTTCACAAAAGATAACTAAAAATATTAAGGGCAATTGTGACATTTCACTACATTCTTTAGATGAAAATTTTAACTTCATTTAATCTTGGGGAGGACAATTTGTAGATAAAACAAAGGGTAACTAAAAAACTGTAATTAAGCCTTTAATTAATATATAAAATATTTAAAAATTAACCAATAAATCTAGCTGCTTATAATGCATCGTACCTTCATTTAATTTTCTCTTAGCTATAAATATTTCTACAAGTAAATTGAGTTTATGAACAAAACCATTTAGCTAATAAAGAAATTTTGATATTATTTTAATAAAAATTGATATTATTTTTCTGATCTTGTTCGGATTTGAGTCTCAATATTATTTTTAAAATTTTAAAATGTTTATGTAGAAATTTTATATTTTATAGAAATTTCTTATTTTATATGCGATTATAAAAAATATTTAATTCATAATTCTAAAAAATGAAAACTACATTTGCATTTACACAAAATATACATATGCACTACATAAAATAGTGTAATCGGTGTGGGTCCTAATTCAATCAGAACAACATAATTCGTAACTAATCCATTTATTATAGTTATTAAATGGATCCGGATAAATAGAATTATATATGGATCCAGACCCAGATAAACAGAGTTGGATCTGAATATAGAACCGACCCATTAACAACCTATTTGTAAGATCAAAAACTATACATCCTTATTCAATAAAACACTACTCCTTAAAATAGTAAGGACATTTCTGCTCAATTACATACTTCTAACAATTCATCAGAATCCACACTACAATGTACTTTGTTTTGCTTACATAAATATAATCAACAAATCAGTAAGCAAACTTAGTAACACTTTTTCTTATCCAAAAATAAGATATGAATATTTGAGAGAAAATTACACATAAACTTAGCCACAAATCTGTCCAACAATATACAGAAAGACAACTCCAATGAGTTTATACAAAACAAAAATACAGATGCCATTCCACACTTGTAAACTCAACCTAGTATTTGTTGGTCAAAACACATTCTCCAACTTGTTTGTTAAATGGCAACATATAGACACATGGAAAGATTTTGGTTGTCATTAGATGTTATACCTGCGAAACATAAATGGATCACTTTGTTTGAAGTTCTAGAGTAAAAGAAATAATAAAAATATATGTAGAATTACCTTACATCCAATTAGGATCGAAATTTTCAACAGCACCTACAAATGATGGTTTGGGTGCTTGGGCTGGTAACTGACTTAGTGTCATGTGATATTCCCTTTTCCTCTTTTTCATCTTTTCAAGTGAACTTTCAGTCTACTATTTGTGTCTCCTTTCTTTCTTCTTTTTATAGGATCCAGAATTCCTTTCTCATTAACTAAAACACCAACTTGAGTATCTTCCTGTCTGCATGTGATTGCATCAACGGTAACAGATGAATTACCTTGGTATAGCTGATTATTTTAGCCCTTGCAAAATCCAAATGTCTATTTATAATATTTTCAGTGACATCATCAATAGCTCCCATACTCATCACAACAAAAGAATTTTTTGTGAGTCTATTAAGGCAAGTTGCAGTGGAAGACGACAATGTATTTTTTTTTTTTTTTGTTGAAAATAATCATCAAATCCAATCCCATACTTTGCTTTCTTCATCCATCTACTCAAAATAAATTCCGGTGATATGCTGTGAAATCTGAAATCTGTATTGAATACTCTTAGGATATGATAATATAACCAACCTAATGTCTCAGATTTGTGACAATTACATACAGTTTGATGATTGGATGAATCAAACTGCACAATATGTGTCCTCTTATCCTCACTTCTTTGAAGGGTATAGACTTAGCAAGCTCCTTCAATGCTGAAATTTATTACTTCTTCAGATATGCAATTCAATATTTCTTCTTGAAACCTAGAAAATATAGTACTTGTATAGATGATAGCTGCTTGGTTCAAAATCCCACATTCACTTATTAAAATTTTAGGTTTTCCACGATTCTTATAGTCATCCTCAGATTGACCATTGCGCCTTTCAACTAATTTTCTTTCATAATGGTTCACAAACTCAGTTAAACTCATCATTTTGCAACCTATTTCATTAAAAATCCTATTTGTACTATCACTTCTTTGTGTAGATTTAATATCGGCAGAGAAAGTATAACGACTGAAAGCTGAACACCACTTTTCTCTCAAGCTATACAACCTCTGAAGCCATGTATTTTCACCACATTCCCACTCATCAACCATATTCTTTCAAATTAGCTCAAATTCTATTTTAGATTCACAATCCCACAATAATTTGTTGAAGTAATTTTCCTTAAAGCCAGCTTGTTAAACAAATTAGGGATATTTTCTTTAGCATTTTTCTCAATATGCCACCCACATAAACGATGAACAGTGGAAGGGAATATCATTTCAATCGCAAGACCTATGGCATGAGCTTGATCAGTGAATATAGTTTTTGGATGTGCCTTACCCCCCATTGAGTCCAAGGATGATTTAAACACCCAAACAAATGAAGATGTAGACTCATCAATCATAAATGCACACCCAAAGAAAATAGTTTTCCAATAGTTATTCACACCAACAAATGGAACACAAACCATGTTGTATCTATTTGTGCGATAAGTAGTGTCAAAAATTATCACATCCGCAAAACAATCAACATGTAATTTAGATGTCCCATCTCTCCAAAAGAAGTTACACATTCGACCATCATCATCTGGTTGAAAGGTGTAAAAAAACCAAGTATCTTCATTTGCAAATACTTAAAGTGGTCAATGAGTGTTTGAGCATCTGCGGCACTAAGCAATGTATGCCAACGTTTTTGTATATAGTTATTAAAATCTGTTTCAGTACAACCAAAATTAGCAATGCCTCCAGCTTCACCTGAGAGATATCTAAATGCCATTTTAGGTTTTACACCAACATCAACCAAAGAACTAAAAATACTTTTGTTGACTTTAGGTATATGATTCGGCCAGATGATATGAAATGTCTCTGATTTTCTTGAACAAATGGGTGATTGTTCTGATCATCAAATTCTATAATTTCGGAAACCCCATTTTCAATTTTAAATTGAATCCTTGCTAGACAACCACACTTATATGTGAACCTTTCTCTCTTTCTTTCCTCGTTGAGGGCTCGAGTTGATGAATACCCTTCATTAGAACAATGAAATACACACCAATTCATGTCACCATTTTGAAGATATCGCTTAGTCCCACTTCTCACCCCAAAACCCTTCATCATAGCATAAGTATTGTATATATTGTAGGCATGCTCTTTAGAAAAAAATATCATTCCAATTTTAAGCTCAAAATTGCTAGTTACAGGATGCATAAGATGAGATACAAGTTCCTTGATGACATGATCTACATAGGGTAAAAACATTTTCTATTAAATATTATAGGCATTTGGCATAATTATTGAAATATCAATACTATTTGCAAACATCTTATGTAAACAAAAGATCAAAGAATCTTCAAGCCTTAGTATTAAAAAACTTACCTGCACTTTTAGTTGTTGGTTTCTCGTATTCCATGTATGACTTGATGTCCTTAAATTGAAAAAAAAAAAAAAGTATGTTCTAAATTAGGATCTTCAGCTACGCAGAAATAAATTAGTACCAAGAATACAAATAATCATGTTTCACCTTGGAACTCCAAAAATTTAGAATAGGTAAATTTTTTTTGTAAATACAAATACCAAAAACTTGGTGTTGGGTCTTTTTTTCTTTTTTTAAAAGAAAGACTCCCCTCTATATTATAGTTTTATTTTCAAGTTTAAACCATTATGTGTAAATTTCTGCATTTAGTATTATGGTAAGCTTTTAAATTAGGAAAAACAAAGGACCCGATAATGAAGATTTAAAATCGGGGAAGATGAAATAAAAATCCACAATTAATATTACAAGGGAATTGGGAATGTAAAATATAGAGAAAAAACAAGAAACAAAAACTCATACTTTATCAATAGATTAAGTCCTGATCACGTTTCAATGGAGGATAATGCTGGATAATTAGATTGTGAAAGTAGAGGAAAATATAGAGAAAGAGCCGTCAATTTGAAGGCACAGGAAGGGTTTTAATTGGTAGTGTTTTATTATGAAAAAACTTTTTTAAACAAACGCCGTTTGTTTGCTTGTTTCTGTTAGTTTTGAAGCTGATGTGGACAAAGGAATTTAGTTGGCAATATATAATTGGTATGGAGATACCATTCATCCTTGCTTAGTGGTATGAAGGTAGTCTATTAAAGTTTCTCCTAAACTAGGTGAATAATTACACTTTGCTCCCATAAATAATAAAAATATACATTTTGCTCCAATTGATACTATTCATATATTACTAATATTAAAATCATTAAGATAATCTAGTTAAATGACTAAAATATCCTTGATACTATATTTTAAATTTATATGTATTTAAATTTTAATAGTGATATGATAATTATTCAAAATAAACAAAAATAAACTATATAATATTTCAATATAATTTAAATATCAATATATTTCTTGGTCAAATTTTAAAAATTTTTGGATTTCATTTTACATTATTTCGAATTTGAATGTTTAACTATAGTAATAGAACAATTTCCAAATAGGCTTATTTTCTATTGAAAAATTTTCTTCAAAGGTATTGTATGAAAATATATTTTCTATAAAATTTTATGATTTTTTGATGTCTCTTAGTAATTTATACTTTAATATTTAGCTTAGCTTATACAAATTGCGATGTCAGGTATAATTCAATAGTTTCTCACATTTTCACTCTGCAAAGTCAAAGCAATATCAATTGTTATTATATTTTATTTTTTTAATTCTTTTATAACTATCGAAAATCAATTAAATGCATAAAAAATGAAAATATAATACTAAAGATATTTCAGTCATTAAATAGATTTTTATGATATTTTAAAGTTTTTAGAGGATGAATAATGTGAATGAGGGATAAATTGTATATTTCTATAATTTATAGGGGCAAAATATAATTACTTACCTAGTTTATTAGGTGGCAAAGTATTATTAACCTTAACATTTCATTCCTTTCACATAGGAAAATATTTAGAATGATCTAATTTTTTTAATTCACATGTAAACCTTGTGACATGGATTAAAAGGTACAAAATTTATGACATCACCTAATATAAATATAAATAAGATTTTATAAAATTTAATTTTAAATATAAAATTTAGGAAAAATTGCCAAAATAGTCCCTCAACTTTTGCACTTTAGCCAAAATAGTCTCTCAACCTTTTTTTTAGCCAGAATAGTCCTTCAACTTTTTTTTAGCCAGCATAGTCCTTTAACTTTTATTTTTAGTCAAAAAAGTCCTTTTATACTAGTCACCATAAAAATCTTTTTTTTTTTTTTTTATAAATTTCACATGAAAGGACTATCTTGGCTAAAAAATAAAAGTTGGAGGACCATTCTGGCTACAAAAAAAGTTGAAGGACTATTTTGGCTAAAGTAAAAAAGTTTAAGGACTATTTCAGCGATTTTCCCTAAAATTTATAAGTAGAAGTTAAAACCAAATCTATATTAATATTTTTCTTTCACTTATATACACTTTCTAGAAATTAGGATGTCGTCTTCAAATATTTATGTTACGTATATTGTTTCAAAATATACCCTTCGTCTAGCCTTTTTCCTACAAAAGTTTAACCAGAAAAAAAATCCCAATAGTCCCATACTCCCATGCACACTGCGAGAGTTATTCTAATGGACAGTTGTTATTGTCCGTATCACTGTCCGTTATGGATTCTCCGTTACACATTTTAGTATTACACTTTAGTATTATATATTATATGATGCAATGACATATACGTTCTCATTATGGATAAATGTTAGATTTAATTGCAGCTTTCGTTCTTAAATTATGATGCGATGATTTTGCACTTTGAACAGTTAATCATCTTCAAATTTAATTGCAGTTTTCGTTTTTAAATTATGATGTGATGATTTTGCACTTTGAACAGTTAATCATCTTCAATTTCTAATTTTTGATATATTATACTAATGAACACAAATACTATTCTTTTTAGTAGTTTATATATCTTCATTATTTTATCTAATTGTTTTAAGTACCTTTAATTATTAAGTCATACTCAACTCCATAATTAAGGTCGTTTACTCTAATACATGCAAGATCCTTTTATTAGGGTAATGAAATATTTTAAATATTCAATTTGTTACGCATTAATGTTTTAACAAAATACCACACACACATAAATATACACAAGCACACACACAAAGTAGTGTCTTGTGTACGTATTTAGATTTGTATTAGGATTATATGTGGGACTTAATTTGTGTGTTAATAAGAGTATTTTTAAATTTTGGATTAAATAATGCGGACATATAAGTCATTAATAGTGTTCATCATGTAATGTGCTAAAAAATAAAATTTGAAAGTGATTAATTTTCAAAATTGATACTTTGGGGTATAAAATGCAAAAATATTATAATTTAGGTGTGTAAATTGTAATTAATTGTAAATATTGTACGAGAAGACATAAGTCACCCCATGGGGTGTAATGAATAACCCAAAAACCGTGTCCATCTTGGTGATTAATAACTACTAGAAAATTTCTCATCTTTCATTAAAAAAAAAAAAAAAAAAAAGAGACAGAGTCCAAAGTTAGCTTCTAACCTTCATTGACATTCATCCACCTTGGAGAATGTAATTTAAGAAATTTGATTAACGGACGAATCGCTCTTAATTTATATATATACAAGGTTTGTTGGGGAGGATATGAATATTAAAGTTAGGACGTTAAGGTTTGTCCTAAAGTATTGAGATATTATAAATTAGACTTGAAATCTTTTTTTGGAGCGTTTATTCTTGAAAATTAGACCACATAAAAGTGGTCTTAATTTACTTCGGCGATCAAAAAGGGAATAATTTTTTTTTAATATTTTCTTTTTTGGAGTGATAAGATAAAGCCAAGCTTCGAGAATCTGTCACGGTCGACTCTGTCTCATATTAGTTTCTGCGGCGTCGTTGGACTGGAAAAGCTAGACGAATGCAAGTGCAACCCTTCAAGAAAGAATAAGACCTACTAATTACGTAGTTGTCAAAATGGATTTGGATTCGTTATCCACCAAGGATATTCTCTCATTTTTTTTTTTCTACTCTATTTTATTATGGATTTTATGTCATATTCAGATATAAAATAGATATTCCTTAATTAATTAGTGTACAACTCCTGCAATTAAGTTTGCTTCGCCACGATTTATGCTTTGTGGTTGGATTGATTTGGTCAGCTTCTTTGGGTACATTCTTTTATATTTCACTTTGCCTTTTATATTTAACTTTGCCTACAATTATGTTCCAATATGAAACTGCCCCTTTAATTAGAAAGCAATGGTGCTGTTTGGATTGCAAAAAATTTGCATTATTTGTCAAATAATATTTAGTCAGAATACTTGCTATTTGATCAGCAAACAACTATTCAAATAATATTTTACACTATTCATATTTTGTCTTATTCATTATTCACACAATACATTATTTGCACTATTCATGTCCTATTCATTATTTACATTTTAAAAAATATTCTATTAATAATTATGTATAATCAATGGAATTCATTATTATTATTTTGTAATCCTTACTTTCGCATAAGGACGTTTTAATCTGGTAAATATTAGAATTATATATTTTTATCTTAACGCGTGTTTGTTGCAATATTTTTTTAGTAGTCTATAAATATTAATATTTTGAATATAAAAATAATTCACTTTTGTGTATTCGTTTTGAACCGTGAACATATATTTATTGTTAGTTTAATTTGACTTATTTTGCATGTTTACTTAGTTACTTACAAAATCTTTATATATGTGTGTGTGGAAGTTCTCTTAATAATGGCATAAAATAATTGGGTATAGATGTTAATTATCTTGTATCATTATTGATTTTGTACCTTTTTTTATGTTTATGTAGGGTTAATTTCACTTTATCCCTTTAACATTTAGAGTCATAATCACTTTAACCCTTAACGTTATTTTTTAAACATTTTAGTCACTAGACTAACAGCTAAAGCTAACAGTATTAAATTTTTGCCTTAAATGATATTTTTTATTATCAAATTATTGATGTGTAAACAAATTTTCTCTTAACACCCAAAATATCTTATTTTATTTTCATAAATAGAGTTTGATGAAATTTAAAATATGTTGATGAATAATAAAAAATTTATTAAAACATGTCAATAAAATAAGTGTGTGTGTGTGAGAGAGAGAAAATAAATCAAGTAAAATTGAAAAAAATAAGAAAAAGAGAGAATAAGGGTATTTTGTTAAAATAATATTGAATGTTGAGTGACAATGAATTGTATCTCAAATGGTAAAACTATATTTTTCCTATGATTTAGGTCATGGGTTCAAGTCACAAAGAGGTTAGGTGAAAACTCACTGTAAAATTCAATGTCGAGTTAAATTTAATGGAAGGATTTAAATATCTAAAAAATAATATTACAAATTAAAGTGATAATGAGTATAAATAGGTGGAGATTTTACAAATTAAAGTAATAATGAGTATAAATATTAAAGGTGTAAAGTAAAACAGATCAACCCTTTTTATGTATATGGAGTTTGATAGAAATAAAGGGAAATATACAATTTCAAGTTTTTATCAAATATAGTGTTATGAGAATAAGTAAAGAATTTTTATAACTGTCATTTTTCTATTTGCATTATTTTTTTTTTATAAATAGGTTCACCAAATAATAGGTATACTATTCATTATTTCTAATCCAAATAGTTATTTTAAAATATTATTTCATATCTAAACAATTATTCTATTATTCCAAAAGTCAACATTATTTCTAAAAACTACTAAAGGTAACAGATAAATATTATTCACCAAATAATACTCAATTATTGGGTGTCCTAACAGCACCATGATTCTCTTTCTTTTTTTTTCCAAGTAAAAGCAATGGTTCTAGATGTCTACTAATATTAAATAGACTGTCTTCTAATCCGTGGACTATTTTCGTTTTCCTCCTGCAAGTTAAGGTAGATTCGATTTTTGACTCCACCTATAGTCCTGTAATTAGGATTAAATTTTGAAGAATATGGTTTTGCTTAAATGAGTTGATGTCATAATTTTTTTAAAATTTAATTTATACTACAGAATTTATAATTGAAGCAAAAAATCGGATCTACCTAAATATTTGCTAAAGTAGTGTACGTTGATGACATAACAAACGCGGGCCCATTTAATGATCCAAATATTTATATATTGTTAATTAATTATGCTTTTAATATATATAATCCTATTATTTAGATTGTTAGATACGTGGGATTTCATGGAAGGAAAATATTTTGGTAGTTTCGATTTTTATCCCATCTGTAGATTTTATGGTCAGAATTAAGTTTTAAAAAAAATTTGCTTACATCAACTGATGTCATAGATTTTTTAAAGTTTAATTCAAATCACATGATCTATAAATGTAGTCAAAAATCGACTCTACATAAATATTTGCCTAAAAAACCAATTCATGATTTATAAAGGCTTCGTAACCAGTTGGTTTGTCAATTTGACCTTCAAGGATTAATGCAAATACTTAGGTAGATCAGGTTTTTAATACGGACAAACCTAAGTCCTGTCATTTGTAAATCCTGTAGTTTGGATTAAACTTTAGAAAATCTATTACATCAGTTGATGTAAACAAAATTTTTTAAGATTTAATCCTGACTATAGGGTCAAAGATCGGATCTAGCTATAATATTTTCCAATTTCTTATTTTTGCTTTCTTTTTTTAGTATTATTTTTTTAGACTCCTACGTTCCCCTGCGAACAGTTTGCTGATAGCTGATATGGCTGGAATTAGTATGACGAGGTGACTAAGCAATTTTGTCATTTTTGGGTAAAAAGCACTTTTAATACTAGAAATTTCGTCTATTGATATTTTTAATTTTTTAAATTTTACAAAAAATAAATCACGTTTATTATCTTATAAATTTCAACTGAATCAAGACAATAGATAGAAAATAGCATAATTTATTATTAAAATTTATGAGAAAACTTAATTTTTGTTGGTTTAGCCAAGAGAAAGTAAAAGAAAAAGAGTAATTTTTTAATATTTATTAGATAAAGAATGAGATGCGTGTTGGGAGTAGAGGCGTATAACTAAAAATTATAGTATTTTTATCTCAATTTAATTGACTAGAAATTTAAGAAAATGAGAGAAGTGATAATTTTTGTGAAATTTTATGGAGCAAATTAATAAATTGGAGGACTAAAAAGGCTTTTTACCCTTCATTTTTTATCCAAAGGTATATGTAGCAATTCTGAATTCTGTAACAAAGCACCGTCTCGAATGCTGGCTGTTAATTAGTTGGCTAACTTTATTCTGCCATCAATTTCTTTTATTAAGAACAGTCTTTTTAAGCAGTATCATGAACAACCACTGGGTGATTTCAAAACATAAATCTTTTCTAAGGTCTGTACACGGTTTTCAAATCGGTCATAAAACTGAAGCAATTGAATTATTTCATATTCAACTGATCCAATTCAATCTAAAACTCAGATTATAACAAATATTAAATGAAACAAAGAACAATGATACAAAGATTTAGAAACCCCCACCACCCCACCCCCCATCCCCCCAAAAAAAAACACTTAGTTTTACATTGATTCATTGGACTTGCATATTAGATTAACTTTTTTTTTTTAAAGACAGCTTAGAGACATTTACAATAAATCTCTACATAGTCTTTGATAATAATAATAAAAAAAAATTAACTGGCCGTTGTTTACACTAAAGATAAAGTCATGTTACATTCATGGAATCAAATGTCTTGATAAGTAAAGTATCGGTATGAAGACCGTATCCCTCTGTCTAGTTTATGGTATTTTTTGCTCTGCTGCAATCTTTAATGAAAAGGCACAAGGATACAAGCTAATTCAGCTAGATGTGAAGTAAACCCATGGTCTGCTCCTTCAACAATGTGCAAACTGTGATTTGGTATAACTTTTGCGAATTCTGACGCATCTTCCACGGGGATAATTTCATCGGCAGACCCATGGACTGTTAATACCCTGTACAAACACAAACATTTGACATCTCAACATATTATGACAGCCACACATAGGAAGTTCCTACATACTGTGGCATGCAATTCCATAGCTTTTCAATAGAACAACAGTTATTTCCAGCTTCCACAAAAGTTCTTGACATTTTTTAATTTTTCCCACATTTCTTGTTAAATAAATGGTCATGGAATCTCAGTCCAAATATTCCATCCATTCCCAAATGTCCCACTTTTTCTCTCTGTGTTTCAGAAGGGGCTTCATCCGCAAATCACAGAAGATAAGCACAAGGATTGGAAAGTTTCATTTCTTCTCGTGTTTCCTTTTGTATTTTCTATTTTCATAGGGAACGGAAAAAAGAATACTTCGGTAATAAAACATGTATAGAACCCTTTACTGTCTTTCTTGGCAAGCTTATGTAGAATTAATGGTGGTGTCAAAAGAATTAGCAAAACTACTCGAATGATTCATAATAAGAAAATATAGATCCTCCAAGGCCATCAACCATCTTCTGATCTTATGTGATTGCAATGGGATCATTCAGCCCATGTTGGTAAAGCTTTAAGGACTAAGGCAAGTTAAAAACAATGGGATCCGATTTCACTTATATTCACATTCCAAAGAAGAATTTTCAAATACAGAAAACAAGAACATTTACATGTCTTTTGACAAACAAAAGTATGTGATCCCAGCAAAATTGTTTCTTTTTTTCCTGTTTTTTCTGGTCCAGCTAAAACAGAATCAACTTGTACATAATACATGGATTACTATCTTGTCATTTCTTATCTGTAAAATTTCCACTGTTATATTAAGTTTTTCAAATCATTTTTCTGCAGGAACTTCCTACATGATCCACCCTCCCAAGACACCTGAAAGAATGACTTCTCCAAGAACGTAAATACTTTTTAGTCATTAGGGTGAGTATGGGAGTTGAGATCTGGAGAGAAAAAAGAAGGGAAAGTGAAGTATTACCTTTATTTGGGAGTTTTGAGTAGAAAGAAACGAAGAGAGTTGGAAGGAAATGGGAGGATGAAAACCTTAAAAACTTTTCCCTTCAAATATGGAGTGAAATGGAAAGAAAATGAGTTTTATTAAAATGATCAGAACAATATTCATAATGATAAGTAAGAAAAAGGAGAATTTTTTTAGTTAACTTCATTCTTTCTGTGCAGGAAGATATGAAGGCTGTTGAGGTGATTGATGAGGAGACATTATACTCGGGTGGATAATGCATCGAATGATTATGAGGAATTGGAAGAAGTAAGCAATACATTAAGCTTCTGATACATTAACTTAAGCGGTTTTTTCTGTTTGTGGTAGAATTAACTTATAGCAGTGCAGGATGCTGGAATGTAGTTGCTTCGAGTATACTTATTGGAGCTGCTAAATTACCTTTCTCATTATTACTACTAACCCTGCATTTCTTATTTCTGAAGCAATATTCACTCAAAAAAATTGTTGCATAAATATGATTTTGAAACTTCCACATGGGTTAATGGCTCATTCTCTTGTTTTGTGATTTCTCTTTCTAAGAGAAGACTGGGTTAATAGACACTTTATAAGCTCTTTTGCCTATGGAAAACTTGGATAGCTCCGTTAGTATGTTTTTGGGCTAAACATATACTCTGGCCTTCTTAATCTTCTGTAGTACCATGCTAGTGCAGATATGTTATTTTTGATGACTGGCTGCGACAACCAGTTGTCAGTGTGTGGCTTAATTCCATGATTCGGTGGCATGTGCATCTTTTATCTAGCATGAAGATGAAGAAGCATATCTTGAGACACATGAGATCAGTAGTGAGGATGGAACTTCTTGAACAGGGGTTTGGAAGGAACAACTTGATAGTTAGTATTCACCAACTAGGAGCTTTCAGACACCTGCTCTACGGTGAACAAAAGCATGCTTTTTGGCTTTGTTTAACTGAATTTGGATGGACAAAGAGATCCGTGATCGTTGCATGTTGTTGTGTTAGTCCGAGTTAGGACACCATTGGAGAAGTCCTTGATTTAAAGTCTCTCTCCATTCTTATTGTGACTAAACTTGTGACAATGATTAGTTATGTCATATGCGACTTATGTCCATGTTAGCCTGTTAAGAGTTTCGAAGCATGAAGAAACTCATGAATGTATTACATAATCTGATACCAATAAAGCATTTGAATTGATACTAGATATGGCATTCAATGTAGTGCAGTTTCAAAATGAAAGAATAAGGAGCTTATGCAAATGAATGCACTTCATTAAGTGTACTTAAAGCAGGTAGTTTGGAAACACTGGGGATTACAAACATTCCAAATCCGAGAAATTTGCTGCAAACAAAACAACCGTACAAATGCACACGAAAGTGTTAAAAGCTAATAAACCACCGACATTGTTGCTTGTAAGTTCAGAGAGGCACCTGCAAATAGTCAAGTTAGCTTTGAGTTAGAAAGTTATTGGAAATAAGTTAGTCTCACAATATACACCATCTTGGAACCTTGAAGATTTTAAAGCTGAAAATTTCAATATACCTGCTGCTGGAAGTCGTCTTTTATGAATGACAAAACTGCAGAAGTTAACTCAACTTTATGTACAGTATAACAATGGCTTGCTCCTTTTACAATCTCTAATGATTGTTGTGATTTGGTATGATTTTGTCAAATTCCAAAGCATCTGCCAATGGTGTAATCTCATCAGCAGACCCATGGATGGTCAGAACCCTGTTTAAACAAACATGACACCTCAACATCCTACACAAATAGTTGATTTTCCAGTGCAAATCTTCAAGAATTCAATAATCTTGCAGTAAATACAGACCTCATAAATCCAAAAAAAGAAATAATCAACTAGTTAAAAATCAGTTTAACATGTTAAGTTCCTACAAAAACTGAAAAACAACCGAGTTACTATCATGGTTAACAATCACACTTTATTTTCTCTGAGTACAAGTTTGGCACATGTAATTACCTGCATTCTTTGTCAATCAGAAGGCACGAGTCATTCATGTTTATATCTAGTCGATCCATAACACATTGCTTCATGACACGATACTCAAATTTACCTACGAAATTCATTGAAGAAAAGAAATCATTTGATTGCAACACATGTTGAAAAGTAAAGCACAAAAAATGCAACATGAGCTAAAAATTGATTTGGTGTTGAACTTGGAAGTTAAATGGATTACCTTTTCTGTTCTTGACATCAATGTAGCCATCCTTCTTGATTCTTTCCAAGTAGTCTGCACCGAAGCGATCTGCAATGCCTTGATCCAGATGGAAGCGGCCAGATACATTGATCACCTTTCCGATATCATGATACTTAGAGGCATAGAGGAGCACAACATTGCCTCCTGCATAATTTTTGAACCAACCAATTAACACTCGTAAAACTTCAGCATCAGAAATACAGAGATTTCTAGACCTTTGTAGTGGTAGCTAGCACAGATTTGCTTTGTTGCATTAAATCTTGCAAAAGACGTAGCAGAAAATGGAATACATTTTAACAAGTTCGTGAATAAGTATCTGCTACCCACTTCGTAATAACAGACAAAAAAAAGTATTAAATTAAAAATTATGATCTATTTTTAAGAAGTGAGTAACAAACACTTTTTTCGAGTTTGCACACCTTTACTGTGCCCAATGAGTGAAAGTATGTACTCAGAAATTATTCCTAGTAAAATAACCAATGACCGCACGCAGGTCCTCCACCTCTCCCGAGTAGTTACTGTACTGAAATGTACCTTCACTTTCCCTGGAAGTTAGTAGTGTACTTAATCATTTATCCAACATAATTAATACACAAGTAACGACGGTTAATCACCCTTCGAATTAAACTAGTATCGAACAGCAATCAACCAACGATTAGGCACATAATTCTTCAATCTGTATAGTTTGTTAAATGAGAGAAAAAAAAACGTTGTTAAATAATATTTTGTGATTATTTCTTAACATATTTTTCAACAACTTTTTTAATTTACATACATCACCTTGTAAAGTTATAAATAAAATAATTATTCAATAATATTTCAAATAATAGCTATTCAAACCTAAGGGCGGATCATAGGGGTGGGAGGGACAGCTGCCCTCCAAAAATTTCAAAATTATGTTTTTTTTCCTTAAATTTGTTTACATTATTATTATTATACTATTACAAAAATTAGACTGATTATTCCTCACCTAAAAAAAAATTTAGAGAATATAAAAAAGTATTCCTTATATATGTATTTATACAATCTTATTCCTCAAGATTTTCAAAAATATTTTATTTTTCTTGATTTTTTTTTAAATTCAATAACTCCTTTTTTAAAAAAATAGACTTTATCCCGTAAAATTTTACAAAAATTATAAAATTATTTCTTCAAAAATATGTATCTATAATTTTTGTTTTTTAAAATTTAACTTCTGGATCTACCCTGTTCAAACCGAAAACAAACCCACAAAAAGTAGAATTAGAAGGCTAATTACCCGTTTCCAGAAAAGTCGAATCGGAATGTGCTGATTTTGTCTTTTTTTAAAGCATCAGCGATCTCGACTATAGTCCTGCTGTCCTGCAGCAGTTACAAGTTGATATATCAGAAAATCAGTTAACCAAAGAAATATTATTGCACGCCACATGGCCCGGGTGAACCGGAATTGTTATTGACGTTCTTAATCGGATCTAGAATTATAGATACGATTAATTTCAGTTTTTTATTTTTTTTTGGTAATTGGAATTAAAATTGATAATAATTTAAAAATAAATAAATTATTATTTTTGCTCTATTATTTTACTTATAAATACTTCTCTCTCCCCTTAATATTTTTAACACACAATTCTCTTAATCTCTCAAATATTCTCAAATTGTATGAATTTTTTCAAACGTATCTTTATTTTAATTTTTAATGATTTAATAAATAATATAATAATGTACTTTTTACAAAAAATAAAATCTACAATTGAAATATAAATAAAATATAATTTTTTATTTCTCATCTTAACTTGTATTAATTTTTTTAGTATTATAATTTATAATTTTTTAATTTTTTTTTTAGAAAAACTTTGAAATCAAAATCATAACCGGAATTTAAAAAACTACTGAAATTACTAGTTTCAAAATCAGAACCGATTTCGGTTCGGTTCGATTCTCTTCAAAATCAAAACTGTGGTCATGCCCCAACCAGCCAAATATCAAAATCGAACCAACATTAATCATATTGTAAGTCTAGTAGTATTAATTATTTACTGGAAGTAGATATATATATATGATGAAAAAGTAAAACAAAATTGCGTAGAATTGTATGTATGATGTGACAATTTTATTCCTTCTTATCTTCTTCGTTGACAAACGTCCACACATAGTTAAATGAAATTTGATCTTGGAAACATGTTATTTTTAGATTTTTCTTTATATGTACAATTTTAATGATTATAAAAATGAAAAATTTTATACGTACATTCTGTTTGAGGAAATTATCCTATTATGTTTTAATAATTTATACAATATAATATAATGTGTTTTAAAAATTTGTATTTTATATAAACTCTTAGATGAATTTCTTAACGAGAATGTCAAAATTCCCCTATAAAAATAACAACTACAACTAAAACTCTTGCTTCTTTTTAGTCATTAGAGAAGCAGAAAAATGTTTGTCAACTAAGCCTGATAAAATTTTTGTTCAGATATCATTGGATGTGTTTCATGTATCATCAGTTTTGTACTGATTTTCTTGAATATCCTTATTTTACGAGAGAGAAAAATGATGGAATTATAATTTTTTCGGAACAATTATAGATTTTTATTGAAGAGTTATAGATGGATTTGGATCTTCTGATTATATGGAGTGAAGTTAAAATAATTATGTAATAAATTTTAATTGATCATTCGAACAAATTCTTCGTCAAGTCCATCTTGATTTATTTTAATATGTTAGAAAAACATATTTTTTTCACTTCCCAAATGTAGTAATATTATTCATGCATCCTTCTATTCAATCAACAACTGATTCTATGTAAACATAATAAAAAGTTTTAGTCATAAAACGACTTTGTTAATCGACATGAAAAATTTACGGAGATAAACCAACTAAACATGAATTATTAACAGGACAACGTCATAATATTAATTGCGTCCGATTAGTCAAAAGGAATTTGGCAGCGGATCCACCAACCTTTGAGGATCTATAGCCGTGGCACAGAATAACAACGTCAGGGGACCCTGTCTCATCATCATTTGTACAGGAGCAACAGCCCCACAAGTTTGGACCCGTTATCCTTTTCTAATGTGATCTTCTTCTGCTCAGTTTCTGCATACATCAACATCAACAACACAAAATGTTTCAAAAACAATTTATACTACTACGCTGCTATGAGCAAATTAAGAGATCGATTGTTGTCTTGTTGATAATGAGTCGGGCTCAAACAATAAGCCGTTAAAATAATATGTGTTGATTGCAACTAACGAGGGGTATTATCAACAAAAAAAAAAAAGATCAATTTTAATATAAACTCAATATGTAGTTCTTCACTTGCATATATATCGTACTCAGCTATTACCTTTTCACAAACAAGAAATTAAAAAGAAATGCATATTGAAAAACATGGTTCATGCACTCACTTGCGTTGATTGCCATGGTCTTCTGGTTGTCACACCACAAATATTGCAAATTTTCAACCCCTATATCTATATGTATAGGATCGAACTAGGAAAGAAAGCTAAGCAAATTGTAAGAATGGGATTGAATCAATTTCACGATATAGTATTCGTATATGTTGTCTACTGACCCACTATAACTAAGCCTATACATATTTATAATTGGATGTTCCTTAGTTAGGAAGTCCCATTAGCTGGCTATAGAGAAATTTATGTATGGATCTAATTCACGATAAGTGGGATGTATTTTTTGATTCACACTCATCTATATCACTCTTAATTCATTAAAATAAAAATTTCAGGGTAATGCAAATAATCTATATAAAAATTTCCCACTTACTATATACTACTAGTAGCTAGTATAGAAGTATCCGTGTTTGACCTTAATTTCTAGTCGGTTTAATTAACTTAGTCACCATACTCGTCCAAATTCGTGTCTATATATATATATATATATGTTATGTATAAGAAATGTTATGGGAATGTACAATGTAGTATTACCGTACGTGCATGATAATCTTATCAATTATGCATACATCATATTTAATTTACGTGCGTTGAACGATTTTATTTTTTAATCTTTTTCCAAAAGCAAGTCCTTGAGGTCAATTAGTTGAAATCTGGATATCTAATACAGTATATTTTGTATAAAAGTTATAGGACTTTACACATAAATATATATTTCTAGTCGGTTTTGTTGTTTGTTGTTTTAATTTTTTTCTTTCTTTCCTTTTTCTTTGAAAGTACTGTATCACAAAGAGATATGGCACATGGATACACTGGATGTGCTTGACAGCCATGCAATTTCTGTATCTATATTCTGTCATTTGCCATTAAAATCAAAATATTTAAAAATTTTCAATAATAATCAACGTTGTTTTGCATCAGAAATCGTGGTGATTGTGTGTCTGTTGAAGATAAGTATTGACAAATGGCTCCGAAAAGTAAAAAACTTGCGACTGATGCGTCGTTTGAGCAATAATATAAAGGAAAATACTTAGGTAAATTCGATTTTTTTATTTTATTCTCTTATTTTGTGAGATGTGTATAAATTTTAAAAAATTTTGCTAAATAATGTTATAAAGTTTAATTTATACCATGAAAAGTTTATAAGTAAAATTAAAAATCAGATCTATCTAAAAATTTAATACAACAAAAGTCAAATAAACTGCAAGACATCTGGATAAGATAATAATTCTGTTTGGTTAACAAATAATAGTAATTATTTATCAAATATTATTTAGTCAACATCAAATATTATTTGATCAAAGGAAGATTATTTATCAAATAATATTACATACTATTATGTAGATTGTCTTATCTATTATTTACACTATTTATCTAACGTGACACATCAATTATTTATATTGAAAAAATGAACTTGTTGTGTTCGAATTGTCGAAATAGTTACACTGCTTAAACCAATGACTAAAGAACAAGTTGAAAGAGTCACTAAAGGACAAGTTGACAGAGTCACTCCTGCTAATAATTTGAAATTTAGAAGTTTAGACCTCCCATCTTCTAATAACTTTCAAAATAATCATCTAAAAGTTTAACAGATTTCTATATTAAAGTTTATCTTTTTTCAGATAATTTAATATTCCATATCAACTGCACAAGTTGAACTGCAAATATTCTTTCATACGGTACTATTTTGTTCAAGAAATTCACTTGATTCAAGTTCTTTAGAGATTAAAATCTACTTTATTGAAAGTCTATAAATTCTGGCTTTGGTAAAATTTTAAGGCAAGTCACATAGGTACTTTTTCTTCCCTTTTTTCTCTATCTTCAACTCTATTTTGTCCTTTCATTATTCATAATAGATCTATCATTTCAAATGTTCTATATTCAATTGCGTTTGATTTTGAGTTTACCAAAAAAATAAAAAAAATAAATCACGGAAAATGTCCCCTTTTTTTTCCAATTACATTCATTATGGGTAATTCTTTTTTGGTATTGAAGAAATGAGGTGCATATTCACAAAAAGTCTCATATATAAAATGTCGGAAATTAATTCTTCTAAATTTGTTAGTAGTTACATTTGTACGTCTTCTTTGGTAGTAAATATTTTGGTTAGAGGTGGATTAGTTATGCTATACATGTTATAATATATTATTGCGAATTTTGCTTTCTAAATCAAACTGTCGAACACGATCCACCGAACTGTTACTAGTAAGGCGCTCCAATGTGTCCAGTAAGTTTCGTTTGGATGGTAATTTAATCGTTCGACTGTCCGAACTTATCAAATCTTTTAAACCATAATATTTAATTACTATATTTTATAATTCTTTATAGTTAAAAAATAAAATAAAAAGCAAATGATAGCCATTCATTATTTGTAATTCAAATGCTTATTTTAAAATAATATTTCGTATATAAATAATTATCCGTTATTTTAAAAATTAATATTATTTTCAAATATTATTAAAGTCAAAAATCAAATAATATTTAACAAATAAGAAGGAATTATTTGCTATTCAATCGAATTCCTTCGATCAGCTTATAATTCACCAAGAATTAGTTCTAGAAATTAGGATGTCGGTATTCTAATTTTACTGCCGTGGATGACAACATTTTTTATTTTATAAAAATAAGTGATGATATATATAATCTCTTCAAAATAGTTATGTCATATTGTTTCTTTTTTTTTTTTTCCCAAAATATGTCATATTGTTTCACGATATACCCTTTCTTTAGCCTTTAAAAAAAAAAAAAAAAAATCTCCTTCCCATGTACAGTTGCTCACTGCTCTTATTACATCTGAAGGTATGAGCAGGAAATGTCAGCCACTTCAGTATATATATTTTTTAATATTTTTTTTGGAGTGATGAGACAAAGCCAAGCGTCAGACGATTCTGTCTCGTATATTATATATTAGAGGCCGACAAATTTTTTCCCTATTAGTCTCATATATTTTCTCAAATTAAGTTTAGAGTAAATTTATCTAACACTATCGACATATAAATTTTTTTATATTATTAAATTTAAATATATGTCATTTATATATTATTTAAATTTTAAAAATTAATTATATATATAACATATAATTAGATCTAATAATATAAAATATTTTAACACAAACAATATATATAAAATTAATCCTTTAATTTATGCATCGTTTGACTAAAAATAAAAGCTGGACGAATGTAATCCCTTCAAGAAATAAGAGCTAATTATGTAGTTATCAAAATGGATATGGATTCATTATCCCAAGGATATACTCCTTTTCTTTTTTTTTTTCTACTCTATTTTATTATGGATTTTAGTTTATTTTTGGGAAAATAATCTTAATAGTTCCTCATATTTTATTTTTGTACTTTTTTATCACATTCAAAATGATGTATTTTAACCCCTCACAAATTTAAAACGCATCATTTTGGTCTCTCGACACAATTACGAGTATTTTTTAGCCTGAAATACTCATATGGTATCGAATGTTATATTTTTTATGGACAAAATTGACAACGCACAAATTTTAAATGTTGATACTATTTAAAATCTCTTCCACCATCACTCCAAAATTCTCACCTACCATCATTGTCTCTATTTCCTTTTCTCGCTGCTTTTCATCTGCGACTCCTATTCCAACAACCCAATCCTCTTTTTTTTTGGGATAATTTAGGATTTAAAATTATGTATTTTCAATGGACTTTGTACTCAAATATATTACATTCGATACGCATACGAGTATTTCATACTAAAATATATCCATATTTATGTTAAGGGACTAAAATGGTATGTCTACCATTTGTTAGGGATTAAAATGGTACGTCTTGCATTTATGAGTGATTAAAATATATCATTTTAAATGTAAAAAATTAAAAAAAAAATACAAATATGAAAGATGTGATAAGGTCATTTTCCCCTTATTTTTTGGATATAAAATTGACATTCTTTAATTAATTACAGTGTAGAAGTTACACAAGTGTTTTTCTGTCCATGATTTACGCTTTGTGGTTGGAATGTTGGATTGCTTTGGTCAGCATCTTTAAAAGAATCATATTTCTCTTCGCTAAAAGTATACCAACAACTTTGGACTGAGTTTGTTTACTGGTCATTACTATTTTATATAATGGAAGACTAATTTTGGTGTAATTAATATTTTTAGTATAATTGTCCACAAAATGGTTTAATTAATCATTAATTTTTTTAACTTTCCATTATTCTTATTTTATTTTTTATTTTTTCAATCAATTTTAAATATAATATTACACACACGTAGAGTCTGCTAATAATATTAGTTGAAGCTTAATGGTCGGCAATATTATAGTAAAATGTTGCAAAATTTGAAAATTTCAGATTGAGTCTCACAGTCACTAAAATAAATGAAAATAAAATTTTATTACTTTCAATAATGAAGTTTTTCTCCTACAAATGCCTCTATCTCCATAAAAGTGTTTTCGTGATTTTAGTAGTATCTGAAATTTGTAACTCCGAATGGAAAAAAGTTACTACATAATATAAAAGTGAATAATTATAGTTAATTTGGTTTCTAATTCTTAAACCTTTTTGTGCTCAACTTCGAGAATGTAGTGGAGCCCCGTAATGCAGAAACCCAGATATCAAAAGTCAAAACATAAAACAAATTTGTTCTAAAGTTGAGAGGTGAATGTTGAGGAAGTTGAAGAAGAATGTTATAATTGACTGGGGAGGGTAATATTGTTATAAAATAAAAAATAGCTCTGCCAATAAAATAATATCTCTAACAATATCGGCAGCCTATCTTGAAGGATGATGCGCATTCTATTTAATAGCAATTTGAAATTCTTAATAAGCCCGTGATATACATTTATTTAATATTCGTTAATTTTAATAACAGTATTAAAAATTAAATAAAAATAAGATAAATTAGAAAAATTAAAATATATATGTTCAAAAATTTTAAATAAATAATCAAGAATGAGTTAAAGAAATACAAAATGGAGTAAGGTCTCGTTCCAATGTGAAACTGCATCTTTTAATTAGAAATCAATCATTCTTTTTTCTTTCAAGAAAAGTCGTGGTTCTAGATGTCTACTAATATTGAATAGACTCTCTTCTAATCCATATTTTCGTTCTCCTCCTACAAGATAAGGCAGTGAACGTCGATGCCATAACAAATGTGCATTATCCAATTCAAATATTTATATATTGTTAAATAATTATGCTTCTAATGTTGTAAATAATGCTTTGATTTAGATTGTTAATTAGGTGAGATTTCTTGGACTAATCCTTGACAGTTGAAACTAATAAAACCCAACTAGCTTTTGATAGAATCATGGGTTACGTTGTTTTCTTATCTTTGCTTTCTTTTTTGGTTTCTTGACTTTGCTAAAATTAAATATATTATTTATTAAACTCCTACATGCCCGTGAACAGTTCACTGATAGCTGATATGGCTAGAATTAGTATAACGGGGAGACTAAGCACCACAATTATTATTTGGGTTAAATGCAGAAAATTCTGTGAACTTATACCTCAATTATAATTTGTTTCCTTCCATTTATTTAATAAGTACTTTATCTCTTTTTTTCTTTAATTCTTCATGTTTTGGGACAAAATTACTTTATTATTTTAATAATTTTTTTCCCTCTCTTCTTACCTATTTATTTATTTTCTCTCTCTCATATTTTTCCTTTTATCTTCTTATCCATTCTTTTTTACTATGGCTAATCTATTATACTCACTAGTAATTAGTTAATCAAGAGTTCTAATTTTTTTTACATGTTAATTTAGAGAATAATTAAGGAGTAAACAAACTTTAAGAAGATTAAATAATTTGTCAAAACAATAAAATATATATTCTAAGTATGCAAACAAATTTTTTTGTACCATATCTATCTCATATCAAAACTTGCCAAGTCATACTTTTATTCTGCGTAAATGTCTCTTATAAACAGTAGCCGTACATTTTGTCGATATTACACATAAATAAAAGAATTTCACGTTTCTTTCATTCTATAATTTTATTTGTAGTAAAATAAATTTTTTAATTTCTTTCTAGTACGAAAATTTTATTTTTTATTTGTTAATCTTTTTTATTAATAGTTAATCACAAACTTTGTATTACATTAAGTTATATTTATTGTATTAAAGCATGATTAGTCTATAAATTAAATTGTTTAGACACATGTGAAAAGTTAAAATTTAAAATAATTAATTATTAAAAGTAACGTAATTGTTTAAAGTAGTAGTAAGAGAGAATAGTGAAAAAAAAAGAAGAAAAAGAAAATCAAGATAGAGAAACTAAAAAAAAGGGAAAAAGAAGAAGAAAAAGAAAAACAATAATAATTAAAATAATATGGTTAATTTTGTCCCAAAACATAAAAGAGGGGGACAAAATGCTTATTAAATAAATTGAGGAGGGCAAATTGCAACTAAGACGTAAATTCAGGGGATTTTCAGCATTTAGCTCTTATTATTTTTTCATTTTTGGATAAACAGCACTTTTAGTCCCCCAAAGTTTGGCCTTTGACATTTTTAGTTTCCAAAATTTCATAATATACAATCATGTCCCTTATCTTTTAAATTTCTATTGAATTAGGATAATTGATAGAAAAATAGTATAATTTTTTATTAAAATTTATGAGAAAAAAGTAATTTTTGTTAGTTTAGCCAAGAGAAAATAAAAGATAAAAGGTAATTTTTTAAAATTTATCATATAAGGAATGAGATGTGTATGTTGGGTTAGAGATGGGCCTAAGTAGAAACTAAAAATTATAGTACTATTTTTGTGTCAAATTAATTGGGTAGAAACTTTAAATATAAAGTTGTGATTTGTTTTTGTAAACTTTAAGAATTAAATACGTCTAGATGTGTAAAATTTGAAAGACTAAGAAGGCTTTTTACCCTTCATTTTTTCATCCCAAAGATATGCGTAACAATTTTGTAACAAAGCACCGTCTCGAATGCTGACTTTCAACTACTTGGCTAACTTTATTTCTTTCGTTAAGGACAGTTATTTTAAGCGGTATCATGAACAAATATCTGGTTGATTTCCAAAACATCAATCTTTTCTAAGGTTTGTACATGGTTTTCAAATCGGTCATGAAACTGAAGCAATCGGATTGTTTCATATTCAACTGGTCCAATTTAATCAAAAACTCAGATTATCACAAATATTAAATGAAACAAAGAACAATGATACAAAGATTTAGAAACCAGGTTGACAGGCCAAAAAAAAAAACACTATGTTCTACATTGATTCATTCGACTTGCACATTAGACTAACATTCTTTTTTCAAGAGAGTTACGGTGGATCTCCACCTATGCTTCCAAAGTACTTGTAGATCCTACTTTTCAGTATTGTTAATGGTAATCAAATATCCAAGTTCTCAAGGGACACAGCATGCTATCTCCCCCTACAAAGTGAAGAAAGATGAAAATTTTGTGATGGGCCTGTCAGCTCACTTTTATACATTCCAGAAAAGTTTTCGATTATAGAAAATAAGAATATTCACGTCTCTTGAGTCACATTACAGACAAAAGTATGTGATCCCAGGAAAGTTGTTTCGTTTTTTTCTTTCCCCTGTTTTTTCTTGTCCAGCTAAAACAGAATCTCCTTATACAAAATGCACAGATCACCACCTTTCTATTTCATATCTGTGAAATTTCCAGCATTACTGGAAGTGGTTGAAATCATATTTCTCCAGGTACTTCCTTCATGGTCCATCCTTTTCATGTCACCTGACAGAATCACTTCTCCACCAAATCAAATACCTTTTGGCCGCCAAGACCAATGGTTTTGTTTGGGAAAAATGAGAGGAGAAGAAAGGAATACAAGAAATTGGATGAATACTCGAGAACCTGAAGAGATCTTTTCAACTTATTTCTGCAACTTGTGTCTTAAAATATTAGAAAACAGCAGCCATTTCTGGTCTCTGCTCTCTGGAAGGGATACTAGCTAGTAGAGAGAGCGTAGAGAGATTCACTGCTTCGAAGGATTTCCGGAAATGTCAGCCACTTGGAATAAGTCAACTGCATGCATTTGGGAGAAGGAGGAAGAAAGATAACCAAGAAAAGGAAAGAACAAAATATAAGTAAAGGTGGTGCTTTTTCTTTTCTGTTAGGAACTCAGTGTGTACTCCAACACTATCCAAAGCCACTATCAGTTTGTATATAGTGCAGATAAGCAAGTATTTTACTTTTCTGGTCGTGTTAGTGGTCGGGCTCACCAGCAAAAGCAGAACCCATATATTACAATGTATGGGGGACAGAGATTTTAACTTATTAAATTTATACTCAGTGAATAAAGGCACAGAAATAAGAGAAAAAATAGTTGGCCAAATCTATTGAACTAAACCTTTCCTAAATTGGAAAATACATGACACTGAAACTTTTTAGTCAAATCTAATAATGAGAATTCTTCTGGATCAAATATTCCTCAACCCTGCAGAAACTAACTTCTATAGAAGCCCCTCTCTATCTCACACACATACACACAGTGCGCGTCTCCCACTATCGCTTTCTGTCACAAGAGCACTAGTTATACATTCAACTGGATCATTTAAGCAGCACAAAGGAAAGTTGAAATTGCAGAAATGAAAACCTGAAACCTGCTGAACTACCTATTGACTTGGAAACCTTAAATGACGAGGAAAGGTTTTTATTTCGATAGATGGGTCTGAGTACGAAACCATATTTACATCTAGGTAAAAATTGCTATTCCTTGAGCCCTACTGATATAGCTAATACGAATGCCCTTGTCGTGTGGTGGAACCACGCAATCTAAAGTGACCAACAGTTTGCTTTTTCCATACTGTTCTGAAATCTGTATGGTCCAATTATTTTGTTTCTGTTTCATAAGTCGTTTAAAGATTAAAAGTATGACTTGGCATGTTTTGTTTTTAGGGAGGAGAGGCATTTTTTATGGTAGCATAGAAAATATGCACCTGCACTGGAAGTACAGACAGCTGGTGAAGATTTTTGTGGAAAGAAAAAGTTTCCCACAAGTCAAAGATATTGCAATTTCTGTCGAGGCAGAGAGCGGTGGTGTATTAGTATCAGTTGACAAAACTACCAAAGGATATGCCATTATTGTTTATAGTGGAAAAAATTACCAGCGCCCTAACGCATTTACGCCCAAAAGTCTTCTGACAAGAAGTTCTAGAGCAGAGACGGAGGTAATAACATGACTAGTTATTTTATTAACCTGCTTCCTTTTTTGTTGCTCCATTGTCCAGATTTAGAATTCCGCTTGTTGAAATTATCACTGATCATTGATATTCATTGAAACATTTCCTTGGCACTAAAGCATCATGTTTCAGAGTTGCGAGAAAAAATTTGAGAAGCTGAAGTCTGAGCTCGTATGTTATTTTTCATTTTTTTTTTTGCTGAACAATATTCATAATGATAAGTAAGAACAAGGAGAACTTTTTTAGTTAACTTCATGTCTTGCTGTGCAGGAAGATATGAAGGCTGTCGAGGAGATTGACAAGGAGACCTTGTACTCACGGGTGGACAATGCATCGGATGATGATGAGGAATTGGAAGAAGTAACCAATAATTTAAGCTTCTGATGCATTTTAAGTGGTTTTTCAGTTTGTGGTAGAACTTGTAGCAGTGAAGGATGCTGGAATGTAGTTGCTTCAAGTATACTGATTGGAACTGCTAAATTACCCTTCTCATTATTACTACTACTTTGCCTGCATTTCTTATTTCTTAAGCAATATTTACGCACAAAACTTCTTGTATAAATGTAATTTTTTAACTTCCACATGGGTTAATGCCTCATTCTCTTGTTTTGTGATTTCTCTTTCTAAGAGAGGACTGGGTTAATAGACACTTTATAAGCTATTTTGGCTATAGAAAACTTGGATAGCCCCATTAGTATGTTTTGGGCTAAACATTTTCTCTAGCCTGCTTAATCTTCTGTACTGGAAGAAATAGTGCATGCTAGTTCAGATATGTTATTTTTCATGACTGGCTACGACAACCAGTTGTCAACGTGCGGTTTAATTTCATGATTGGTGGCATGTGTATCTTTTATCTAGGATGAAGTTGAAGAATCATATCTCGAGACATATGAGAGCTGTAGTGAAGATGGAACTTCTTGAAGAGGGGTTTGGAAGGAACAACAACTTGATAGTATTCACCAACGGCTTTGAGCTTTTGGAGAGCTGCTGGTGAACTAGATATGGCATTCAAGGTATACGTATACACAATGTAGTGCAGTTTCAAAATGAATGAATAAGCTGCTATCAAATGAGCTTAGGCAAATGAATGCACTTCATTAAGTGTACTTAAAGCACAAATCAGGTAGTTTGGAAACACTGGAGATTACAAACATTCCAAATCTACAGAAATTTGCTGCAAACAAAACAACCGTTCAAATGCACACGAAAGTGTTAAAAGCTAATAAACCACTGACATTGTTGCTTGTAAGTTCAGAGAGGCACCTGCAAATAGTCAAAGTTAGCTTTGAGTTAGAAAGCTGAAGAAATAAGTTAGTCTCACAATATACACCTTCTTGGAATCTTGAAGATTTTAAAGCTGAAAATTTCAATGTACCTGCTGCAGGAAGTCGTCTTTTATGAAAGACAAAACTGCAGAAGTTAACTCAACTTTATGTGCAGTATAACAATGGTTTGCTCCTTTTACAATCTCTAATTTGTGATTTGGTATGATCTCGTGAAATTGAAAAGCATCTGCCAATGGTGTAATCTCATCAGCAGACCCGTGGATGGTCAGAACCCTGTTTAAACAAACATCACACCTCAACAGCCTATACAAATAGCTGATTTTCCACTGCAAATCAGTCAAGAATTCAATAATCTTGCAGTAAATACAGCCCTCATAAATCCAAAAAAAGAAATAATCAACTAGTTAAAAATCAGTTTAACAAGTTAAGTTCCTACAAAAACTGAAAAACAACGAGTTACTATCATGGTTAACAATCACATTTTATTCTCTCTGAATACAAATTTGGTACATGTAATTACCTGCATTCTTTGTCAATCAGAAGGCATGAGTTATTCATGTTTATATTTAGGCGATCCATAATACACTGCTGTGTGACGCGATATTCAACTTTACCTATGAAATTCATTGAAGAAAAGAGATGATCATTTTGATTGCAATACGTGTTGAAAAGTAAAGCACAAAAAATGCAATGTGCAAAAATTGATTTGGTATTGAACTTGGAAGTTAAATGGATTACCTTTTTTGTTCTTGACATCAATGTAGCCATCCTTCTTGATTCTTTCCAAGTAGTCTGCACCGAATCGATCTGCAATGCCTTGATCCAGATGGAAGCGGCCTAGATACATTGATCACCTTTCCCATATCATGATACTTAGAGGCATAGAGAAGCACAACATTGCCTCCTGCATAATTTTTGAACCAACCAATTAACACTCATAAAACTTCAGCATTAGAAATACAGAGATTTTCAAAACCTTTTGTAGTGGTAGCTAGCACAGATTTGCTTTGTTGCATTAAATCTTGCAAAAGATATAGCAGAAAATGAAATACGTGATAACAAGCTCGCAGGTAAATTTGTACTATTTGCTTCACAATAACTAATAGAGTAGGTATTTTAAATTAAAAATCAGGATCTACTTGTATGATACAAGTAACAAAGACCTTTTGAGTTTGCACACCTTTACTATGCCCAATGATTGCAGAAATCCTGCGATTATTCCTAGTAAAATAACCAATGACCGCACGCAGGTCCTCCACCTCTCCCGAGTAGTTACTGTACTGAAATGTACCTTCACTTTCCCTGGAAATTAGTAGTGTACTTAATCATTTATCCAACATGCATATTATCTGTAATTAATACACAAGTCTAGCACATAAAGCAACGGTTAATCACCCTTCGAATAAACTAGTATCAAACAGCAATCAACCAACGATTAGGCACATAATTCTCCAATCTGTATAGGTTGTTTAACAGGGATGAAAACACAAATCGCATCTTGAGGTTACAAGACTTGATCAGCATACAATTATTATGAAGGTTAATTTATATATTTTTTTTAAGAGGAAGCATTATTCATTATTTGTTAAATAATATTTTATAAATTAACTATCCTTAACTTACATACATCGCCTCTTAAAAATTACAGATAGATTAAAATAACATCTTTCTAAACCAAAAACAATCCCACAAAAAGTAGAATTAAAAGGGGTATTACCCATTTCCAGAAAAATCAAATCGGAAAGTGCTAATTTTTTCTTCTTTTAAAGCATCAGCAATCTTGACTATAGTCCTGCTATCCTGCATCATCCAGCAGTTACCAGTTAACACTCTATCAGGAAATCAGTCAACTAAGCGAAATATTATTATTGCATGCACGCCACTCAGTCAAATATCAATGGTTAACTAAATTGAACCAACGTTAATATTATAGACTAGTATTAATTATTTACTGGAAATAGATATATATGATGAAAAAGCAAAACAAAATTCCGTAGAAATGCATATATTAGGTAAAATTAATAATTACGATGTGACAATTTTATTCCTTTTCATTTTCTTCGTTGACAAACGCCCACATTTAGCTAAATGAAATTTGATCCTGGTAACAACTACTTAGATGTCGCTTGGAAAACAATTACTAGATGTTATTTTTTATTTTTCTTCATATGTATAATTTCAATTATTATAAAAATAAAAAATTTATAAAAAATAAAGATTTGTATAATATAATATCTGTATTTTAAAAACTTGTATTGTATAAACTCTTAAAGTCAAATAAATGATTTCCTCTACGGGACAACAAAATTGTATAATAAAAATAATATCTAAAATTCTTTCTTTTTTTTAGTCATTAGAGAAACATATTTTTACTTCCCAATTGTAGTAATATTCATGCAGTAATTTCTATTAAATCAATAATTTTTTTTTTTGGTCATAAAAGGAATTGGTTAATCAAAATGAAAAATTGACCGAGATAAACCAATTAAGCAGGAATTATTTGCAGGATTACGTTATAATATAAATTGCATGCGATCAGTCAAAAGGAATTTGGCGTCACACGATTTTTTATTTTATTTTTTATCTTCCTAATAAATGAATTGTACAGATTTTTTAAATATAATTAAATTTCTAAGTGGATAAACCTTGATCATTCATTAAATAGTGTGATATAAATTAAATAAAAAATGAAATAATTCTTAATTAACCAGCAAAATAAAAAATAAGATAGAAAATAAAATTGAAAAATCCTGAACGGAATTTGGTAGTGGACCCACCAACCTTTGAGGATCTATAGCCATGACACAGAACAACAACGTCAGGCCACCCTGTGTGATTATGCAACAGGCCCACAAGTTTGGACCCGTTATGTAGTCCTTTTTCAGTGTGATCTTTTGTTCTGTTTCTGCAAATATCATCAACAAGAGTGGGTTTTAAAAACAAATACGACACTACTACTAGCAAAGTAAGAGATCGATTGTTGTTAATAAGTTGGCTCAAACAATAACTTGTTAAAATAAAATATATATTATTATTTAAAATAATAATAATAAAATAAATAAATAAAGAGATTGATTTTAATACAAGTTTAATTTAAAAAATATTTTTGAAACCATATGATTCATGCACTCACCTGCGTTGGTTGCCATAGTCTTTTGGATGTCACGAATATCGCAAATTATATCAACCCCCTATAGGATCGAACTAGGAAAGAAAAGCTAAGCAAGCAACTGTGAGAATGGGATGAAAATTTCACGATATAGTAATTAGACGACATATATATATATTTATAATGAGAGTTCCTTAGTTTGAAAGTTGTACTAGCTAGCAGTTGGCTATATGACCTTTGTGGTCGGTTCAATTAATTTAGCCAGGGGAGGCATGCTCGTCCAAATTCGTTTGGGTTGTGACATATTTCGGATGCATTGAAACTTTAGACTACATGTTTGCGTAATGTTATCATGTGTCATGTATATGAAATGTTATAATACGTGGGAATGTAGTTCCGTTTGGATGGTTTTTTTTTTTTAAATCATTCTCCAAAGGTTTGGAGAATAAGGGGTTTGGTTTGTTGTTTGTTGTTTCATTTTTCATTTTTCTTGGAAAGTATTCTATCACAAAGAGAGATGGCACATGAATGCACTGGATGTGCTTGAGAATTATGTATGTGTGTATATGAAAAATTTTACAATTATGTAACGAAGTCATTTTGTTGTATTTTAATGGTTTATATAATATAATATTATGTATTTTAAAAATTTATACTGTATACGCTTTTAAAGACAACTGAATTGCATTTTTAATGGAACTATAAAATTTTCATACATATGTGTGTTCCATTAAAATCAAAATATTTACAAATTTTCAACAACGTTGTTTTGCATGACAAGAAAATCGTGGTGATTATGGATGAAGATAATTGTGGAACAAAATGCAGTTGCTGACTTGCGCTAATGCGTCATCGAATGGTGAACCACAAAAGTCAAATACTGGATAAGATTTTAATTCCTCCATCAGCTTATCAAGTTATACAAGTCACCAACACTTTCTACAAATTAGGATGTTCACATTCTAGAATCGTGGATGACAAGTTGCATTTTTTATTTTATAAACGAAGTGATAATTAATACAATCTTCAAATAGTCATATTATTCCAAAATATACTCTTTGTTTAGCCTTTTCTTAAAAAAAGATAATTAAAAAAAATTATCTCCCAATATAATTATTAGAATAATGATATGGATGAAATGATATTCGAGCATTCAGGTACATATGACCATTATTTATTAACATACAAATATAATGGATGTAAATTATAGAATGAATTTAGATAATAATAATATGGAAACCACATAATCTAAACTAAGGTAAGTATATACAATTGATTGAGGTTACACTAATTAATTGACATTAACACTCCTCCTCAAACTCAAAGAGGTTGCGAAGAAACCAACTTAAGATTGCAAATATAATTCTTAACACAGTTTCGAAAATAATTGTGAGGAGTTTCGGATCTCGTGGAGAAATCACTGCACAAAGAACAATATACTATAATAGGAACTTTACACACGTAATATACACCGGTGAAAACAAAAACCCATTAAAGGGAGTGAAAAACCCATAAATGGATTGAAATAACACTAATAATAGAAGCCATGAAAAGAACACTTGTAAAAATGTGATTGAACTCTTGAAAGAGATTGAAAAAGAAACATTGTTAATTGAACATTCATAAAAGGGATCGAAATTATCGGTTAAAAACACTAGGATTGGAAGAACATCCATGAAAGAAATTGAAAGTTCTAATACCACGTTAGAATAATGATAAACAGATTACTTGTAGATAATGGTTTAAATTGATAAATGATGTTCGAACGTACAAATACATATAACTTAATCTAATACTTATATGCATACAAATATAATGAATATAGACTAAACAATAAATTTAAGCATAATATAATGAATATAGACTAAACAATAAATTTAAGCATAACCAATATGGTAATTAAATAATTTAAACTAAGTTAAATATACAACATTAATTGAGTTACATTGATTGACATTAATAATAATTAGTACCATGCACGCCGCAATAGTTATTCTAATGTATGGTATGCTGGTCAGGCAAATGTCAGCCACTTTAAGATTTTCAGAGTTGAAAAAGTAGATAAAATTTTTTTTGAACAAATTAAGATGTGACAACGTTCAAGAATTTTTTACAAAATTTTAAGAATCTTTTTTTTTTTTCAAAAATTTGTCTTAAAATTGAAAATAGTGTCATTTTCTGTATCTTGGTGATTAATAACGAATAGAAATTTTCTCATCTTATCTCAAAAAGAGAGTCCAAAGTCTGCTTCTAACCTTCACGCCTGCCCCTTTTCCTCGGTCATCTTCGAGAATGCTAGTTTAAGAAATTATTTTATATACAGTACTGCATATTACAGTTAGACAGCCAGCTAGCATTTCTCTCGTGCTTCTGACGTTGCTCTGTTTTACGCCACAACATTATTTCTTTTGATTAACTGAATAATAATTTTTTTTTGACAATAGAATAATAAATACTTGAATCCTCATCCTTTCTCGATTTATCGAAGGATGATTTGCTGCTAAATTATTCAATTGATGGACTAAATCTAGACTACTCATTCCGTAATATAAAGTGGGTATGATAGTTATTAATATGACTAAAAAGTAATGAATATATATTAATTTTCAATCATTCAACGATTTACAATACTCAATCCGTATTGTGGAGTGAGTAAAAAATAATTTTTTCAATTGATGTGGAGTAAGTAAAAAAGAATTTTTTCAATTGATGCGGAGTGAGTAAAAAAAAATTTTCTTTCTTTTTTGTTGAGTTTTGGTAATTTGTTTATTAAATCTTATTTATTAATTAATTTCTTATTACAATGCATTATTATGTTTCCTACACCAATTTGATTTTTTATTATCCAAGTTGCTTAGGTTATATATGTAGTGGTTTTGTTATTATATCAGGTTGAGAAAAGTTTTATTGTTGAGTCTTGTTGTAAGGAAAAAAAAAACAAAACAAAAAAATAAAAAATAAAAACTTAGCTAGATTTGGTTTAGAATCTCACTTAAGATTTCATAATATTTAAATATGATGTAAATAAAATTTTATAAAGTTAATCTACACTACATGACCTATAAATAGAGTTATAAACTCGGCCCATGTATATATTTTCCTTATTCTAATTATTTGAATTTATTTGTCTAAAATTTCTCCTCCCATATATATATGTATTAAATTTATCTCACTATTATGGAATTATTATTAAGGTTGTATGTTTGATATTAGAGTCCTAGGTTTAAGAGATTGATCGGGTGGGTAGTTAATAATTAGGTTACAAGGTTTGTGTGGTAGAATATAATTATTAAAGACAGGGCACATAATTAAGGTAGTGGTCCTAATTATTGAGTTAGTTATTAGAACTTACGAATTTGACTTGAAATCATTTTCAAGAATGAATCCTCCAAAATGATTAATAATTATATAATTGAGTCATCAATTATACATCAAATAACATCAGAAAGTTTTCATACCCAGTCGAGAGTTTTTATTTTAAGCTATTAGTGTCTAAAAAATTAAGGGACATGATAAATTTAAAATTTAAAAATAAAAAATAAAGTTTTTAAAGATTTTGTAATTTATTAGAAAATTACCGCTTATAATCTTTCTATTTTTCATATATTAGGCAAATGTCAGCCCCTTAAAGATTTTGAAGCTCACGTCTTCTCATGTTGTCCCCTTCGTAAATGAACTTTTAATTAATTTGTAAGAAAATTAAAATCAAGAATTTTTGTCCCAAAAAATGGCCTTAAAATGAGAAAAATAGTCTCATCCATATCTCACGTGCTGATTTTCCAAGTCTTCGTGTGATTAATTTCGATTACAAGTTTTCTGAACTTTTTGGTCGAAAGTTGCTAACCTTAATTCTTTAACCATTATCAACTCAACTTCGAGAATGTAGTGGAGCCACGTAACTTCATTTTTTACCTCTAAATTTCGTACTATTTATTTTGGTTCATTGAATACTTAAAATTCTCATCTTGAAAGGGTGATGCGCACGCATTCTATTTCATATTTAATTTATTTAATGTTAAAAACCATGGATTTTGAATGGTTCTAGAGATACGATGGATGTCGGGAAATTCTATGGTCTTTTTTAAAAAATTATTATTTTTATATTTTAAATATTTATACAGTATAATATTATACTGTAAGGGTGATGCGCACGCGCATTCTATTTCATCACGAGTCGCATTCTATTTCATCACGAGTTAAAAATGGCATGGATTTTGAATGGTTCTACATATACGATGGATGTCGGGAAATTCTATGGTCTTTTTTAAAAAATTATTATTTTTATATTTTAAATATTTATACAGTATAATATTATATATTTAAAAAATTTATATTGTGATACAAGATCTTAAAGTTAAAAAAATAATTTCCTAAAAGATACATTTAAATAGCATAAATATACTCCACAATTAGATAGAAAAATTACAGTCGGTTGAAAAATGATCTTATTAACTTTTTTTTAATCATTGAATGATTTAAAAATATTTATTACGCACTATTAAATAGGTATTGAGTAGTAAAAAAATTTCCTCACACTTAATTTTTTTCCCCTGATTTATAGTATATCTTATAACTATCTATCTGTAAATTAACTTGTGCAGTAATTAGTTGAAGCTCCTCAATAATTGTGTGGACAAGGTACTGTACGTGATAATTAAAAATATATATTAAAAAAATAAAAATTACTAAAAGTTATATTATTTATGAATTTTTTAATGGGTAATTATTTATCAAAAATGAAAATTACTAAAAGTTATATTATTTATGAATTTTTTTAATGGGTAATTATTCATCTTTGGTGAGTTTGTAATAAAAAAAGATATGTTATAAGAGTAGTAATATAAAATAATCGGATTCAAATGTTCTGCTCTTACTTTATATATAGTATAAATATGTTATGAGAGTGGTCAGACACAAATGTTCTGCTCTTTCTTTATAGATATATTATAAGAGTAGTAATATAAAATGACGGATACAAATATTCTACTTTTACTTTATATATAGTATAGTCTGAACATTTTTTTATTAGTGTTTGTTACTTTATATATTAACTTTTATACTCTTACATTAAAAGATAAAAATTTGTAGTTATATTTGACTAACTACCATTAATCTTTCACTACCAATAACTTATACACAAATTCTTTTTATTTTTTTCTTATTAATTTTTTAAAACCGAACACACTAATTATTACTAGTAAGAAAGACACAGTCTATGGGTGTGCAATTAAAGAAAAAAAAAAAGAAAATTTCAAAAAAAAAAAAACGATTAGGTGGTGAAAATTCTAATAAAAAATTAAAAAAATAATATAAGAAGTGGATAGTAAATAGTGGGAAAGAAGTTATACGAAGGAAATTAAGGGTAATTAAAAAGGTAATAATGCTAATTAAGATGGTAAATTTGATAAATTATAAAATAACGGAAATCAAAACATTATCTCGTACTTTATATATAATATATATTGCGGCTAAGTATCTATTCTATACTATATATAAAACCTTAACCGTTCTTCTGGTGTTCGTCATTTTTTTAACTTTCATTTATTTCCCTACAAAAAATTAAATGTAATATGTAAGAATAAGAGAGTGTGTAAATTATTATAACTATCTACAATATTCACCTCCACTACTTTTATTTTTTCAATTTTTGTCTAATTTTTTTTTTAAAAAATTGCAGACTCATATAGTAAAGGGAAAATTCGTCCATGGATTAAGGTGTACAGTCCCCCTGTACACTTTGTGATATATTATTTTTTATATCCTCTAATTTGTGAATTAAATATTATAATTTTTATTTTTTTTTAAAAAAAAATAAAAGAATGTAAAAAATTATAAATCACAAGATATACTCTAAGATTGTACACATTAATTTATAAAAATTCTTCAGAATTTTGCGAAAGTAAAGTCATAAACATGCTCTCATCACTGCGTTGATTGGCAATTGATTAATTAATTATTTTTTTTCTCCGACAGGAAGATAATGTTGCGGATAAGCTTGAGCTTTTAGGCGACTTGGTCTAAATTGGGATAGTTTAGATTTGGAAAATTTTTACGTATAGGTACGATGGAATTTATATTTATTTATATTATTTTAACTTAATAAAAATATTTTTTTTTAAAAATAATATAAATAAATATAAATTAAAAATTTTATTTTACTTGCTATAAATTAAATTCATATAAAAATTTTTGTTTAGATTCAGTTGCTTAGCCTACTTTCCAATGAATGTGTCAAAACTTTTTGGAACCTTTTTCGATGCTTCCACGAAAAGCAAAAAAATCTTTTAGGATCCATTAGATCAAGCATTGTAGTGCTGCCACTATCTCTCATGGATGATGCACAATTTATTCCATCTAATAGAAAGGCACATGTTAATGTGTGTGTAAAATAAGTTACAAGAATAAAATGTATTAAAAAAAAGAGAAAGTTAAGGATTCTAAATTATTAAATATTTAATAAAAATAATAATAAAAAAATTAAAAGCTGACGTATACTTTTTAGAACCACAAGTTCTACATACAGCATGGATATCATTTGATAAGTGAGATTTGTTGGAATTGCGCAGGGCATGATCGTATTCTCTCAAAGTATCATGTACCACATGTTTAAAAATGAGATAATTTCAGAAATTTCTCCTAAAGATTAAATTAATTTTACTTAATATTTTTAAATTTTAAAAAATATTACTCACATCTCTTATCTTAAACTTTTTGTAACATTTTCAACTCATTTTTTTAAAAAAATTTAAGTGGAAAGAGACTATTTTCCTCCCAATTTTGCCCCTAGTTCAAAGCTTTCATTGATTAAAATGGTTGGAAGAAAAGGAAAAAAATATAAAAATAATTATTAACAAATAACAATAGGTTGTAACTTTTCATATCCTATACCAATTAATGTCAAAAAATAGGTATTTTAATTATTTTTATTTTACAAGTTAATGATTTATAAAATTAAATATCAATAATATTTTTTATTATTATATATTATGTATACTTACTTATTCTGAATTTTTGTTCAAAACGACACATACAAACAAATACGTTCCTAATTATTAGTAAATGAGTTGGCTAAAAACTTTATCAAAAAATTCATTTGATTTTTTAGGAGTTTGTTATTTTCCCAATAAATTTGAATCATATTTATTTTTTATAATATATATGATAATTTTTTTACGCGTTCAAATTTTAGTTCGGATTAACACACACTAGCACATTACATAATTATATTTTTTTGTAAATAAGTTTATTCCTTTTTTTTTGAAAAAAACATATTTCAATTTTTAGATTTGATTTACAAACAAAATAGTACTAGTTATATTTATTTATTATATCATATGATGTGTTTTACATATTCAAAAATTTTATTCAAATCGATGCCCAAAAATACATTAATATGGGCAATATTTTCATAAATTTACTAAAAAGGCCAAAAAATTTATCAAAAGAATATTTTTTATTTACGAGTTTGTGATTCTCCAAACAAAATCCTAATTATGTATTTTTACGTAGTGAAGATTTTTATTAAGACATAGAAAGTAATCAAATTAATACATGTACATATTTTTTAAAATAAGTAGATAAAAAATTATTAGAAATTAAAAAGGTGTCAAGTGAAAATTGTCAAAAAAACCTTAGAAGTAATTTTTGAAACTATCCTTTTGTAATATGGCTAAAATATATTGGGTATAAATATCATTTCATGCATTTTAGTACCATAAAGGTACACATTAGCAAGAGATGTAAGATAAGTGATATTTTTAAAAATTTAAGGGTATTAATTGATATTAGCATAAACCTCAAGGGAGGTTTATGAAATTATCCCTTAATAAATTTGCAGGAGAAACTAAGAAAATAGTTTTTAGTTTCACGTTTAGAAAATTATTTTTGAAAACTACCAAGTCTTGCTCTTTTAAACAAAGAAAATACTTAGACCATAAATTCGATCTTTGACCCCACTTATAAACTATGCAGTCCAAATTAAATATTATAACATCTTACTTATATCAACTTATGTCATAAATTTCATAACATTTAATCCACACCATAAAATTTATTAATAGAGCCTAAAACTAAATCTATCAAAGTCTTTCCCTTTAAACAAATATTTTTTTTTCTGACTCAAGAAAACTGCTTTTAATTTGTCGATCAAGTTGAAGTGATCGCACCATTTCATGTCAAAAACGGTCCACTTCAATCTGAAGTCAGATAGTCAAACCCACAAAAAGAAAAAAAAATTAAAAAAAAAAATCAATCTTGGGACCAGTTTGACCTTCTAAAGTAGGTTTTATATTGGATCAATTCAAAGGTCGGTTGAATACGACCTATTTTTGTACTACTTCTATTTCTCTAATTTTGACCAGCAACTAACTTCAAACAAATCATTTTCATCAAACTGTGACAGACTGCGGGGGAATGGGCAATAATTACTCCAGAAAATTCAATTAAGTTAATACAGTAGCAATAATGTAATTGGCCAGTTCAACCAGGACCTTATCATGGTTGATTAGGCCAAATAAAATTTAAGGTATATCAAGAATTGAGATTCTTGAACCAAATAGAGCTAGTTGTGTAAATGGAGAGGCCGACTACCCAGTAGTTAAGGGTACCATTACTAAGTATTCTGCTGCAGCCCTTCTCTAATGAAAGGCAAAACAACAGAAGCCAATTCAGCTTGATGTGAAGTATACCCATGGTCTGCTCCTTCAACAATGCGCAACTTGTGATTTGGTATGATCTTCGCGAATCCCGACGCATCTTCCACTGGGATAACTTCATCAGCAGACCCATGCACTGTTAATACCCTGTATAAGTACAAATATTTACAACTCAACATACTATGAATTTAACAAGGGGAGTATGAGAGTATTGTCTACCTTATACATTAAAGGTTTTCTAACATTGAGTTTTTCTTGTCACTTTTGACTTTTTCCCACATTTACTGTTGGTAAAATAAATTCTTCTGTCGACCTTGATGTTCATGTACCAAGACACAGAAACTGTGGGGCCCATAATTTCTGTGTCTTGGTATGTAAACACCAAAGCACAAGGAATACAAAGTTGCATTTCTTCTCGTGTTCTCTTTTCTATTTATTATAAGGAAGGGAAAAAAGATTACTTTGGTCAGGCAATTGTTCAAAACTTTTTTATGAATTAAATGTTTTACAATCATGTATTGAGCTCTTCACTGTTTTTCTTGGCAAGTTTATATAGAATTTCTGGTTTCAAAAGAAATAGTAACACTTTCCTTGATGATTCATGATAAGAAAATACAAATCCTCAAAGGCTCCATCTTTCTGATATTATGTGATTGTGGTGGGATAATTCAGCCCATGCTGGTGATGCTTCCAGGACTATGGCATGTTAAAAACAAAGGGATCTAAATATGCTATCTTACCTGCATTCTTTGTCAATGAGAAGGCATGCTTCATGCATGTTTGTATTCAGTCGATCCATCCAATGTGTATGTCATACTTTCTGCCGTGACACGATATTGAACATCACCTGCAAAATGGAGGAATTTGTCAGCTAAACTATGAGCAGGACTCAGGAAAGCATATACAGTATGCATTGCAAAGGATAATAATGCTTCCAAAGTACTTATTGTTAAATACTAATCGAAACATCCAAGTTCTCAAGAGACACTGCACGCTATCTCTCTCTACAACCGAAGAAAGATAAAAATTTTGTGATGGGTCTGTCAGCTAACTTTTATTTACATTCCAGACAACTATAGAAAACAAGAATGTTCATATCTCTTTCTAATTTAAAAAAAAAAAAAATGTATTTGATCCAAGCAAAATGTATATTTTTCTGTTTTTCAGGTCCAAGCTAAAAGAGAATTTTCTTATACATACTGCACAGATTACTACCTTGCTATATCATACCAGTAAAACCACACTTCTGCAGAAGCCTGCCTCTCTCTCTCTCTCTCTCACACACACACACACAGTGTGAGTCTCCCACTATTGCTTTCTGTCGCAGGATAACTAATTATACATTCAACCAGCATAAAGGAAAGAGGAAACTGCAGAAATGAAGTCCATTAAAGGAAGAGTAGTGTTACACTGCAAGTAAAATTTGAATACATGTAAAACAACCACAACATATTAAAAAGCAACACATAACCCTTAAAATTAGTCATGGTCATATTGTTTGGCCTGAATTCAGTAGAATCAACTTGTAACTGTGAGTGAAGATGCAAAACAATACATGGATGTGCATTATTACCACTTACCAGCGCTATTCTTCACATCAATGTGGCCATCCCTCTTGATTCTTTCCAAGACGTCTTTACCCAATCTCTCTTCATTGCCTCTATCTAGTTTGTAACGGCCAGATATATTGACCACAGTGCAAATATCATGGTATTTAGATGCATACAAGAGCACAATATTACCTCCTGCAATAATTTAAAGCACCAAACATTGTACCATTCATTGATCAGAAGAATATTTATTCAATCACTAAAAAAATATCTACTTCCACCATGGAATATTGTGAAAGATTCAAAGCCTAATATAAGACTTCCATGCTATTATTTTTACAAATTCTTTGACATTTTTTCAAGAAACTTTAGTTTTTGAAAGAGCATCAAAAGAACAACCAATCTAATAATATTTCAATCCGTGACTTAGTATTTCCTCTAACCTTCCCATATTACAAGCTCACACTTCTGACTGATTTATAAACTAAGGATAAATGTACAAACCAAGAATTTTTCCATGTACTTTTCACTACTGTTATTACACAAGCCCAAGGTAGAAGGGAAACACACTAAATCCAATATGGAAAGCGGAAGTGCATCAGTATCTGAAAAGAGGTTCGACTGTCTTGTTTACCATTGTTCTTTGAATTGGTCCTTCGTGCACATTTCATATTTCTTTCAGAATTTTGCAGAATAAAGAGGCGCCTTTTTTTTATTTTTATAAAGGGGTGGGAAGGAAGTTGTTGAGTTACATATTTGAAAGAGGGGGTAGACATATCTACAATCTTCTTTTGCTCTAGTTTAATGTGGAACAAGCACTAAAACTGAAATAGGTTTAAAGATAAAGGAATATCAACATACAAAATAGAGCAGGCCTCGATTGTGAGCAGTTGTTACTAAAGGACAGTGAAAGACACAGCTCTTATGATTTTGAGAACGTATCTCAAAACAAAAACACTTGTTAAAAAGTTGGCAAACCTTTACTATGCCCAAGAATTGCAGTAATCCTACGGTTGGCTCCAATTAAGTACTCGACTACGGCTCGTAAGTCCTCAACTTCTCTCCAGTAGTTACCATACTCAAATGAACCTTCACTTTCTCTGAAAACAATTATTCTTGTAGAGATTAGTAGAATGAAAATACATAAGCTCCAAGACCAAGAACATAAAATTTAAGAAAATATTGAGTTCCAAGGAAGTGGAGAAATAATCAAAATACAAAATATGCTAAAACAGCACCTTGTTCACAGCATCCAGTTGTGAGAAGCATACAGAGCAATTTCAGGCAAATTAGTCAAACTTCTTAAATTGTCCTAATTAAATATGCTCTAACCAAATAACTAAGCAATCAAACCAAGTAATGACTAATTATTTAGGTTGGTTATAACCTCAACAATTCTATTAGCTGGGGCTGGTCAGAAAATTTACAGAACCAATACCAATTAACATATTGATGAATTAACCAAAAAAACCCTCAATGTAATCAAAGCCTCATTTCTTCAACTTAAGGTAAGTTAACATGATCATGACACGGAAAATATAGGAAAAAAATACTGGTGCAGAGGGAGAACAATAAAATGACTGATTAACCTTTAGAAATAATGCGTTGGAATGTTGATCAATGAAAAGCTAGGGTTCTTTTCTGTTACTAGTGATGGAATCCCATAATGACAAGTGTGGCCGTCATTTAGATAGAAAGTGATAGTAAAAGAAATATATAATACAGAAAATCCTGTAGAATCCTAATTGAACGAACCAAACTGCTAAAGGATTTACCCATGGCCATCTTCCAGCAAAATCAAATCGGAATGCGCTGATTCCTTCATTTTCTAGAGCAACAGAAATGTTCATCATAATGTCGCATTCCTGCAGATACAAACAAGTGGAGGTTAGATATGCCAATCTGCATTTGAGTATTTACCATTTACTTATATGAAAGTACAAATATTTAATCTTAATTGCATAAACGAATTTATGTTATTGAGATTTCTAAGCAGACCAGGCGAGCTTGTTATCATTGCCTAGATTTAGTTTCAGGCCATTCCTATTATCAGACACTTGCAACCTCTAATAAGTTAACTGCTTCATGAGTCATACATTGTAAATTATATTCTTTTGAAACACTGCCTTTTGCACTTTCTTCCTCTCTTTCCTTAACAATACGACAGTATACAGATCACCTGACTGATAGAAACCTTTTCGACCAAAGGAAGTCTAGTAAAGACAATATATAGCGGCAATATACGGCAAAAAGCCAGTGTGCCGGTTAAGAAAAATTCACAATTGATAACAACTTTTTACTAGAACCTATGAATTTGCTAGTGCAAGCAGCCATCATAAGCAGAATAGAAGAGGTACCAACCTTTGAGGATTGCAATCCATGACATAAGACTACAACACCTGGAGATCCAGTCTCATGCAACACACCAACAAGTTTTTCATTGTGTTTGTTTGGCAGAGTGATTTTCTGCTGGCTAGTCACTGCACCATTAAAAGCGAAGATTAATTCTTATATATGGACAGTCATTGAACTTAAGATGCCAAAACAAGGCAGGTAATCCCCTACAGAGGAAATCCTCTAACGTAAACCCTAGAGACGTGTTTACTTTGATGGCATACATCTGCTAGCAAGATATACTATGATGCAAACCAAATTGCATCTAATTTTTTGCGGCTATAACCAAACAAAGCAGCACAAGATATTGAACCTCCGGAATCAACCAAGATTAACTTTTTAAACATATTTCTCCAAGCCCACACAGGAAAGCTCCAACTGCAGGAGTTAAGATTATACTCAAATAAACTCTCCAAGCATAGCCGGCATAAAAGGAACAATGAGCAAAGACTTTAGTTAATCTGATTTTAATAGTCTATTGCACCTGGTTTATTGGTTCTATAACTGACATAAAAACTCGTGTTCTAAATTTAATCATATAGCTTCAGCCAAAAGTTTCATTAATAATAACTTATCAAACCAATATTATTTGTAAATTAGAAGCATAATTTTCCATTTCATCATTTTCAAAGCAAATATCACTCTGCTTGTACATATTTCCTTTTTTTCTTAAATTAAAAGCAGAAACAAGCATAGCTCACAAGCCAAAAGAGAGAGGAAAGAATCACTCAAAAATAGAAAACTTTGGATTAATTCATAAAGAAAATTCCCTAAATAAGTAAATCCAAGAATTCTCTTACCTGGGTTGTCTGCCATCCGCTGATTTTAATCTGAACTTTGAAGCTTTGATGAAGTTAGCGAATGAATCGCGCCGGCACCTGATTATGATAAATTTTGAAAATAAGAATAATCAATTTAAAGAAAATAAATGAAAAAAAAAAAAAAAGGAGATAAAAGGCAAATACTGGCTCTGTGTTTTAACTGTTGTGAGCTCTGGTTTTTAATTTTGTTGTAGCAAATTATTGATTTTAGAATGGACCAACACGCACAGCAAGTAGACAGCTTAGACAAACAAAATAAAACAAGTGGACATTTTTAATTGAGCGGCCCACGATTTTACGGTTTTTATAATCTAGAAATATTTAGGTAAATTTGGTATTTGATTTATTTGTAGATCTTATAGTATAAATTACATATTATAAAATTTATAACATAAGTTGATGTAAATAAAATTTTATAAAATTTAATTTTAATTGCAAGATTTATAAATGAGATCAAAAATCGGGTTTATAATAATATTTTCCTTTATTATAAAGCACCAGTACTAATTTAGAATCTAGTTATTATGAGATTAAAGTGGTAAAATGCAAACAGTTGCTCTCTCAGTCTAGTTTTTTACTAAAAAAAAAATCAGAAGATTTTAGGTATTCTCTTGTTCCAAAGTCCAAACAAGCGGCAAAGGCAGTACTCATTCAGTCCAATTGTAAAGTGAATAAATTACTTTTTTTACATTAATATCTAACAACATGATCCTTCATCTATTAATATAAATGGCTTCTGTTAGCATCAATTTTTATGTGGCATGTGCTTTTAAACCGTGTTCAAGCCAATATAAGGAAATGTGCACATACAGCTTTCAACCAATACTGCCTCTCCAGTGCCTCAACTTTCTTGAATAACCATCCGTCTACCCCCTTCATCCACCCTGTAGAAAACTGTCCACAACATTCGAAAAACTATGAACATGTCGGCTTAAAAAACTTTCTTTTGTTTATGGTCATTTTGATGTAAATTAGTGAAACATGTAGTTCATGTCTATTCCACATACCTTTTGTCTCTTGCAGAAGGATAGCACCCATGAAGTTGAACACCGCTTGTCATTTGTGGAAGGTGTTAGAGACATTGCTGTTCTGGAATGCTAATGCTTGAATCTGGATTACCTTTTTTGTTCTCGACATCAATGTAGCCATCCTTCTTGATTCTTTCCAAGTAGTCTGCACCGACGCGATCTGCAATGCCTTGATCCAGATGGAAGCGGTCAGATACATTGATCACCTTTATCATGATACTTAAGAGGCATAGAGGAGCACAACATTGCCTCCTGCATAATTTTTGAACCAACCAATTAACACTCATAAAACTTCAGCATCAGAAATACAGAGATTTTAAAGACCTTTGTAGTGGTAGCTGGCACAGATTTGCTTTGTCGCATTAAATCTTGCAAAAGATGTAGCAGAAAATGGAATACATGTTAACAAGTTAACGGATAAGTTTGTGTTATTTACTCCGTAATAACAGACAAAATAGGTATTAGATTGAAAACTAGGTTCTATTTTTAAGAAGCGAGTAACAAACACTTTTTCCGAGTTTGCAGCAGACCTTTACTATGCCCAATGATTGCGGAAATCCTGCGGTTAATTCTGAGTAAAATAACCAATGACCCCACGCAGGTCCTCCACCTCTCCCAAGTAGTTACTGTACTGAAATGTACCTTCACTTTCCCTGGAATTTAGTAGTGTACTTAATCATTTATCCAACATAATTAATGCACAAGTCTAGCACATAAAGCAGCGGTTAATCACTCTTCAAAACTAGTATCAAACAGCAGTCAAGCAACGATTAGGCACATAATTCTTCAATCTGTATGGGTTGTTAAATAGGGACGAATGCAGATATAGCATCTTGAGGGTGCAAGGCTGAATGGGCATATAATTATAAAGGTTAACTTATATTTTTCTTTTTAGAGAGGGGGCGAAATGTAAATTTTATATGAATTTAAGTAAAATTTTAAAAAAATTTAAGGGTGAAAGATACAAATGCCGTTTTCTTGGAAGGCGATTGGCCTTAGAATCGACCCTGTTGTTAAATGTATAAAAAAAAAAATTAAAAAAAAGTTTTGAATGGAAGTATTATTCATTATTGTTTAAAAATAATATTTTATAATTATTTCTTAACATGTTATAAATAGAGTAATTACTTAATAATATTTTAAATAACAGCTTTCCAAACCCAAAACAATCCCACAAAAAGTAGAATTAAGGCAAAGACTTAGGTATATCAGATTTTTAGTCTCACTTATAAACTTTATAGTGTGGATTGAATTTTAAAAAATTTATGATATCAGCTGATATAAGTAAAAAATTTTAAATTTTAATTTTAATTACAAGATTTATGCGTTTGATCAAAAAACGAATTTACCTAAATATTTTCAAAAAATTAAAAGAGTGATTACCCGTTTCCAGAAAAATCAAATCGGAATGTGCTGATTTTGTCTTCTTTTAAAGCATCAGCAATCTTGACTATAGTCCTGCTGTGTATAAGAGCCAGCAGTTACCAGTTAGTATTCTATCAAGAAATCAGTCAACTAACGAAATATATTATTATGGCAAATATTTTTGTAGACTATGTCTTTAATTCTATTTATAAATTTAAACAATGTGATATAAATTAAATTTTAAAATATTTATAATATTAACTGATATAAATAAAATTTTTTAAATTTAAATCCTGATAACATAATCTATAAATGGATCAAAAATCGAATATCCCTAAATATTTTCCTACTACTATTGCACGCCACCCACTCAAATATCAACGGTTGAATAAATTGAACCAACGTTAATACTATAAGTCTAGTACTAATTATTGGCAAATATTTAGGTAAACTAAATCTTTAACCTCACTTGTAGATTTTGTAGTATGGATTAAATTTTAAACCATCTGTAACATTATCTGATGTAAGTAAGATTCTTTAAAATTTAATTTTGATCACAAAGTCTACTGGTAAGATCAAAGATCGGGTCTACCTAAATATTTTCCTTAAGGGAAAATCGCCAAAATAGTCCCTCAACTTTTGCACTTTAGCCAGAATAGTCCCTCAACTTTCTTTTTAGCCAGAATAGTCCTTCAACTTTTTTTTTAGCCAGAATAGTCCTTTAACTTTTATTTTTTAGCCAAAAAAATCCTTTTATGGTGTAGTCACCATAATTTTTTTTTTATTTTATAAATTTCACATGAAAGGACTATTTTGGCTAAAAAATAAAAGTTGGAGGACCATTTTGGCTACAAAAAAAGTTGAGAGACTATTTTGGCTAAAGTAAAAAAGTTTAAGGACTATTTCAGTGATTTTCCCTTTCCTTAATTATTTACCCGAAGTATGTATACACTCTTTTCCGGTCATACTTTTCTTTTTAAAATATGTATCACGTTTACAAAATCAAAAGAATCTTTTAATATTTTTTCTAATATTGTCTTCTCATTAGTGGTATAATTATGTTATTCAAATTCAACTTTTGAATTTTGAAAAATAAAAATGAAAAATAAAACATTAACACCACTATTAAATAATTAATAAAAAGTTAGATTTTTGAAAAGCGACAAACAAATTGGTACACAAATAGTACAATGAAAAAGCAAAAGGGGCCTGTTTGGATAACAAATAATAGATATTATTTGTCATAAATATATTTAGTCAACAATAATTTCTATTTAGACAACAAAGTATTTTTTTAAATAATATTTCACACTATTTATATTTTGTCTTATTCATTATTCATACAATCCATTATTTGCACTATTCATATCATATTCACTATTTATATTTTTAAAAAAATATTCAATTAATAATTATGTAAATGATTTTAAATAACGTGTCTTCGTCAAATGTAGTGTGGTTAGGTTAAGTGAAAAATATTTATAATTGTCACTTTTTTATTTGCATTGTAAGCCTGTAAACGGGTCAGATCTGGGTTCAGATTTAGTATATCCAGATCCAGATTTGATTAATATAATTGGATTTAAATCCGGATCTCTGACGGGTCTACAAAAGTAGATTCATACCCTGATCCGTCGAGTCTTGTCGGATCCAGATTCAGATCCATATTTTAATATTCTTTTTATAACTTTTAAAATTATATATAAAACTATTACAATTTATCAAATTTTCTCTTTTTTTAATTATAAAAAAGTATTTAGTTCATAATTAATATTTATTCGTGTATTCTACATTAAATACAAATTATATAAGCAATTTACACAATATATATAAAATAATACTAATATACAATAATTTTAGTATATATTTAATATTTTAATCAGATTCATATCTTAATCGGACAGTAATACCGAGATCCAGATCCGACCCATTTACCAAATGGGTCCAGATCGGATCTAGGTAATCGGAATTTGTCATAAATCCAAACCCAGATAAATGGATCTGGATAGGGTCAGATCTGGATCTAGACCCGACTCATGACAGGCCTATTGCAATATTGTTTTTAAGTTTTTGGTAATAACTAAAGTGGAGCTCTAATTATGCATGTAAACGAGTAGGATTCAAGCCAAATCTTGCAGATCCATACCTAAATCCGTTTAATATTATCGGATTCGAATATGAATTTAGAATTTTTCTAGTTCTATCAAAGATATCCATATCTGAATTCGTCGGATCTTGTCGGATCCAAATCTTGATATTATTTTGTTCCGTATAAATTTGAAAATTTGTATATAAAAACTTCAAATTTTTATAGAATTTTTTTAATAGTAAAAAAAATAAGATTTAATTCATATTCATATTCATGCATGTATTTTACATTAAAGCAAAAATTATATTGAAAATAAATAAATAAATAAATGTACATATATTATTGGAAAAAAATAACCAGATCCATATTTGATTGGTTTATTAAACAATAACTAAATGAATCCAAATCAAATACGGGTAATCGGATTTACACATTGATTTAGATCCAAATAAATTATTCATGAAATGGGTCTAAACGCGATTTATTTACTAGCCTATATCTATTTTCTCACAAATTATAATGCTATATTTTGTAAGTTTAAATGATTCATGAAATGGGTTTAGACGCGATTTATTTACAGGCATATCTATAATTGCTCACATATTATAATGCTATATTTTGTAAGCTTAAATTTAATTTAGAAATGTCAAACAATATCCTTTTTTTGGAATATGTTTTAAATATTGTCTACCCTCCGCTCTTACGTACAGTTTAATATTAAAATAACAGACAAATTGAATAGATGAGCGGAAGCGTTTGACAATCAGGATTCAAAATATATAATTTGTTTGGCAAACCGAATTACTCAAAATCTAATAAAAATTAAAAACTCAATCACCGTAAATAGAGAAATCAATAAAGGAATTAAATAAAAAGTCACCCATAATTATTTAATTAGTTGTGCAATTATTTTATTTTTAAATGAGTTCAACAAATAATAGGTATTCCGTATTTCTAATTCAAATGATTATTTCAAAATATTATTTTGTATCCAAACAATTATTCTATTTATACAAAAGTCAACATTATTTTTAAAAATCATTAAAATTAAAAAACAAATATTATTCACCAAATAATACTTTATTATTAACTGTTCAAACAGCACCAAACAAATTGGGACAAACAAATTCGGACGGAAGTAGTGCGATGAAAAAGCAAAACAAAATTCCTTAGAAATGTATGTATTAGTTATTTTGACTAAATTCATAATTATGATGTGACAATTTTAATCCTTTTCATTGTCGTCGTTGATAAACGTACGCATATAGTCAAATGAAATTTGGTACTAGTAACAACTACTAGATGTAGTCTGCAAAACAATTACTAGATGTTATTTTTTATTTTTCTTCATATGTATAGAGAAAAATATCTTTACTTCCCATAATATTCATGCAACATAATTATATCCTTCTATTAATCTGGATCTATTAAATCAATTACATTTTTTTAAGTCATAAAAGGACTTGGTTAATCAAAATGAAAACTTGGCCGAGATAAACCAATTAGGCAGGAATTATTCACAGGATTACGTTATAATATTAATTGCGTGCGATCATCAAGAAATTTAGCGTCATACGATCTTTTATTTTATTTTATTATTAAATGAATTATTAATATTTTTTAAATATAATTAAAAAATTTAGTAGATAAATGTTGATCAATCATGTTAAATAATATAATAAAAATTAAAATAGAAATTGAAATAATCCTTAATTAAATAGTAAGATAAAAAATAAAATAAAAGATCCTTAACGGATTTTGGCAATGGACACACCAACCTTTGAGGATCTATAGCCATGACACGGAACAACACCGTCAGGCGACCCTATCTGATCATGGAACAGGCCCACGAGTTTGGACCCGTTATCCTCTTCCAATGTGATCTTCTGTTCAGTTTCTGCAAATATCATGAAGGGTTTTAAAAACAAATACCGTACGACACTACTACTAGCAAAATTAAGAGATCGATTGTTGTCAACGAATTGGTTCAAACGATAAACTGTTATAATAAAATATGCATTGATAACATGGCGTTGATCATATCTAATTAATAACATTATTACCAAAAAATAAAAAAGAGTTCGAATTCAATACAAATTAAATTCCAAAAATATTTTTCAAACAATCAAAATATAAGAATTACAACACAGATCATATATAGTTCTTCAGAAAGTTTTGCATGTTACCTAATCACAAACAAGAAAAAAGAAATGCATACTGAAAAACATATGGTTCGTGCACTCACCCGCGTTGGTTGCCATAGTCTTTTGGTTGTCACAAATATCGCAAATTATATCAACCCCCTATAGGATCGAACTAGAAAAAAAAAAAAAAAAAAAAAAAACCTAAGCAAGCAATTGTGAGAATGGGATGAAAATTTCACGATATAGTACTCGTATTGTCTACTATCCCACTAAATAGTCCTCTATATTTAAAATGGGAGGTTCCTTAGTTTGGAAGTCCTACTAGCTAGCAGTTGGCTATATACTATACAGAAAATTCTTGAATGGATCAAAGTGTACGGTCTTACCGTATACTTTATAGTTTATATTTATCTATATCTACTAATTTGTAGATGAATTATTTTAATTTTTAAAAAGAAATTGAACAATATAAATAAATATGACTTATAACTATAGTTGAAAGAACACTAATAATAGAGGCCATCAAATGAACACTCGTAAAATATGTGATTGAACACTTGAAAGGAATTGAAAAAGAAACATCGTTAATTGGACACTCATAAAAGTGATTGAAAACACCGATTAAAATAACTAAGGAATTGGAAGAACATTCATGGAAGGAATTGAACGCTCTAATATCATGTTAGAATAATGATAAACAAATTATTTGTAGAAAACGATATATATTGATAAATGATGTTCGAGCAGACAATTACATATAATCTTATATTTATAAGCATACAAATATAATAAATGTAAACTATACAATAAATTTAGACAATAATTAATATGATAACTAAATAATCTAAACTAAATTAAGTATACAATATTGATTGAGTTATATTAATTGATTGACATTAACAATAATTAGTGCCATGCACACCGCAAGAGTTGTTCTAATGTATGGTATGCTGGTGAGGCAAATGTCAGCCACTTCAAGATTTTCAGAGTTGAAAAAGTAGATAAAAAAATTTTGAACAAATTAATATGTGATAAAGTTCAAGAGATTTTTTTGACAAAATTTTAAGAATCTTTTTACACAATTAAATTTGTCTTAACATTGAAAATAGTCTCATTTTCTGTATCTTGGTGATCAATAGCGATTAGAAATTTTCTCATCTTTGCTCTCGGAGTCCAAAGTTAGCTTCTAACCTTCACGTATTCCCCTATTACTCGGTCATCTTCGAGAATGTAGTTTAAGAAATTATTTTGTATATAGTACTACATATTACACTACAGCCAGCTAGCGTTTCACTTGTGCCTCTGACGTTGCTTTGTTTAAGGCCACTACATTATTTCTTTTGATTAACTGAATAATAAAATTTTTTTTGACAATATAATAATAAATACTTGAACCCTCATCCTTTCTGGATTTATTGAACGATGATTTGCTGCTTAATTATTCTGATGGAATAAGTCTTACTCAGATATAATAATTATTAAAATAATTTAATAGTAACCAAATTTAATTATTTTTTAATTATTTAATAATTTATAATACTATTCCTCGTAATTTTTTCAATTGATTTGGTGAAAATGGCTTGGACTTGGTCAAATGTTCCGTCTTGCTCCCGTCCAACAGACCAGGCAAGAACAGTTCTAGTTAATATACATTCACACGATTATATTTTACAAATTTCTTTTTTTTGTTAAGTTTTGATAATTTGTTTATTAAATCTTATTTATTAATTAGTTTCTTATTATAATTATGTTTCCTACACCAAATTGATTTTTTATTATCCAAGTTACTTAGGTTATATATATAGTGGTTTTGTTATTGTATCAGGTGGAGAAAAGTTTTGTTGTTGAGTCTTGTTGTGAGGAAAAAAAGAAAAAATTTAACTAGATCTAATTTTAAATCTCACTTAAAATTTCATAATATTTAAATATGATGTAAGTAAAATTTTATAAATTTAATCCATACCACATAACTTACAAATAGGATTATAGATCTTTTCGTGTATGTATTTTATCGAGAAATTATTACATAGATTATGCCATGGACCTCTTGGTTTACATGTAAGAATTTTCTGTATTTTTCCTTGTTCTAATCATTTGACTTTATTTGTCTAAAATTTCTCCACCCATATATTTATATGTATTAAATTTGTATATGGGAGGAGAAATTGCAGATGTTTGATGACTAGATGGAGGAATCAGAGACGGATACCATAGGTATTAGCACATTACCATGTGAAGCTAATAATAATACCTACTCGATCCAAAGGTAGTTAATAATTAGGATGCCAGCATTGTGTGGTAGAATATGGATTATTAAAGACAGGGCACACAATTAAGGTTTGTCATAATTATTGAGTTAGTTATTACGACTTACACGTCTGACTTGAAATCACTTTCAAGAATGAATGCTCCAAAATGATTAATAATTAGTATAAAATTGAGGCATCAATTATATATCACATAATATCAGAAAGTTTTCTTACCCGGTTGAGAGTTTTTATTTTAAGCGATTACTGTCTAAAAAATTAAGAGACGTAAGAATAAGAGATCTAAAAGCTTTTAAGGACTCTGTAACTTATTGAAAGATTATTGTTTGGTAGCGTTTGATTATCATGGAAAGTGTTCAGAGAAAGTAATATGATTCCTAAATTTTAAAATCAATCATTTGGTAGTTTTTATAAAATTTGGAAAAGTAAAAAGTATTTTAGAATCTTGTCTCAAAATTCAAGCTTTCTTTATCCTCATTTTTGTCTAGTATTCTAAATCCATGTACAGGAAATTTAATAAAAATACTCCTACTGCCCCTCAACCTCTCTCTTAAGCCTTATCAAATTCTAAATCATTATAGATTTAAAATAAGAGAACACTAAGCAAGAAGACATAACTGATATATAGGAAAGCATCAAGATGTTAAGATCTGAATCACTACGACCAGACTCGCAAAACTAGATTCAAAACAACAAGATGAAGAACAATGAAAAAAAGACAACTGAAACACAGGAAGCATGAAGAAGTTAGGATCTAAATTATGTCAAACAGACTTGCAAATGTAAGTAGATAGAGAACTGTAGAATGAATTAAGGGGTAATGGCTATGGTCCAAAAAATGTGTGAAGAAGAGTTGTGTTGCAATTGTTTGATCTAGTTATATCTTTTATGTTCACAAGTTTATTGACGTAATTTGTTATGCATTGATTGTTTTAAAGTGAAAAAAATAGCTGTTATGGAAAATATGTTTCAATCTCGTTCATTTTCAATCTGGACTTGTTCAAATTTTCAATTATCTAGTATCTCTTTAAATCTTTTATTACATTGCTTTCCCGATGATGCAAACAAAACAATATCAATTCCAGTTTGATAAAGAGCAATATTGACTATTGACGATACAAAAAATAATCAAATTAAGACAGAAAATACATGGCATTACATATAAAGACACGTGGCTATTTTCACCGATTTCCTCCATTCAAAATTAATCAGATAGATCGGACTGATTACCAAGTAGCTCGACTCGCTCACAGTAGCTCGGCACATGTTGTTCGGCAACAAATCGTAGCTCGTCAAAAGTAGTTCGGCACATAAATAACTCTATAAGTCGATAGATCGGACATGTATGACCTCATAGATCCATTATCATGGGTCCTACTACCTAAAATCTCTATAAATAGGGATTTAGCCCTCATTTGTAAAGAAGCAATACAAGAAATAACAAGCCAATTTGACTACAAATAAAAAATACACACTTTCTCTCCTCAATAAAAATTCTTTAAAATTATTTTCACTCTCTGTATTTATTCTCTACAAATTATTTTTGATATGAAACAATTTTCTTATTGTCAAATGACACCGTCTGTAAGAATCTTGAACAAAAAATTCATTATTCTACACTAAAATATACTGTTCCAATTCTACAAAATCCATAATTTTTTACCCTTGTTTTTCAACCTAATTCAAAACCACGTGGATACCAAATGTCATTGCATCATGTCACATTACATTGTTGCAATTGGATGATAAATTCACGCTATCATATACAGCAACAGTGTCCAAAAACTATCTTTCATAATAGGCCATACATGGTGCACATGCAGGGTTCATAGGGACTAGTGTCAACATAATTTTGAGATTGGTATAAGCCAATTTATCAATTGATCGGTTGAACGCCCAAGCCGAACAAGAAGAAGATCTCAAACAAGCACAAGGGGTGTTAACCAATTCAAACTGTGAATGGGAATCGGAGCTGCCGAGTCTAATCTAGTCAAGGAAGAGCTCCAGGAACTTGATCTGGCCAGAAGGAGAGGATGAGTTCGAGTGAGCCAAAGTTCATTAGAATTCTCGAATCAACTCAAGAGCCACCAAATACCCGGTCTGCCAAAGTCTGGCTCCAGATATTGGCTCGTACATGACCATGAAGGCCGAGCAATGCCACTGCAAATTTCTGGCAAAGCAGGCCAAATATGAAAAGAAAGGGCTAGATCGAACTACAGCTATCAAGATCAAAATCGGAAAGAGACGTGCCTCAATTTTGTTTGCTAACCTCGTTCGGCGACAACCATAAATTGCTCAAGAAACCCGTCCAAAGCAGGAAAGCAAGAATAATTAAAATCAAAGGCAGTGACACACATGAATCTTGACTTGAAGTGAGCATGAACCTGTTCGAACCAAGTTGGTGCATGGCCCAATGACTTCTCAAATGAAGAGCAAATGATGGATTTCAACAACAAATATGAACTATTGATCTCTAGGCAATTGATCTGTTCAGTTTGATTGAGCTCATAAAGCCGAGGTCCCTCACATCTAAATTTGGAGAAACGAACTCCGATTTATGTTCGGTAGCATCGAACAGAAGGGTCAAACTCTGGATCATTTGGCCTATCAAGCCAAGATCAATAGAGGCTGCTCGGACGTCATCCCGTGACCTCAGAGAAAGGTCCAGCCTTGTTCAAATGATGCTGCACAGCCATTTGGTGAAAACTCTTGGAGAAAAGCTAAGTCACAGCTTCACATGCTCAAACTGCTAATCTCATGGTGCCCGTCTAGTTCCGAAGAATCAGTCAAAAACTGAACTCCGAGTGATCAAATCAAATTTGGTCAATTCGCTTTGGCTTACAATTTAAGATGTCGTCAAAGTAGAGTTCAGATAAAGTCAGAACTCGGCTTTGAAAAACCAATCAAATTGGAGCATGGGCAAATTAATATGAGTTCGGACAAAAATTCTGATCTATTCAAGATTGATCAAAAGCTCAATTCAATTTGAAGGAATTTATGATCAGAAGAGGACAACAACATCAAAAAGCAAAACCCAGCTGAGCTACGAGCGGACAAATCAACAAAAAAGCTGAGTACATAAATCTTTTATCATGACATTTCACTAAAGAATGGCAAGATAGTTATCAGATTGGAGTTCGGTAAGGCTGAATGACAAAACACAGGATTAACGTCAAAATTAAAAGTTTGGAGATTGGACATCAATCAACTTTTGAAGACATCAGAACTTCAGGCGTCGATCGGCAAAGCCCACAGCTGCCTTGTCTAAATTAAAATTCAAGCCAAGGCCAAAGATGACTAAAATAAGAGTTCACGTAAACAAACTTCGATCTCTAATAGCTGAGGCCGAATAATGAAAGGGGGTTGGCTAACTGGGTCACATTCCGGTCAAGGCCTCAGCCAAGGAGCTCAAAACAGAAGTTTTGACAACAAACTTCTTTGTTCAAGTCAACAAATACGTTCAAGGTATATGGATTTGTTCGATATACTGAACTCCTTTCGAAGGACTAACCAAATAGCCGACCTCCAATATTTATGGAAAACGTTCCAAAGTTGATCGAGCATCGGAACTCATAGGTGAGCTGAGCTCTCTGAATTCTTCAAATGGCTATGGCGACATAACGCATAACAAAGCCTTGAGTTGAAACCGATCTCCATCAATGAGTTCGGGAACGATCTCAAAAAATCAAAGTTTGAACAAAACGAACTCCAAAGCTCAGAAAGAATTGGCCAAACCCCGATCTCCAATCAATGAAGCTGTATTTGGAATTGTCGTAACAAAAAGATATTTGAAGGATATCAACAACAATCCAAAATCTATTATTAAGATGGCTAGAATCCACCTGGAACAGTTCACTGAAGCTCACAAAGTCCGAAACCAAAGTGCTCCTACACTTCTGGCTACACATTGGAAAGCTCCTCCTAATAGGGGATTCTTCAAAATTAATTTTGATGGGGCTTGGTCTCCTAAGGGTGGTGGAATTGGAGTTGTGATTAGAGATGAATTGGGAGATACTGTTGTTTGTTTGGGTGAGAGATTGTAGCGATCCACATAAGCTGAACATACATTAATTTTTGCTTTAGTGGGACTTGAATTAGCCGAGTCATGTGGGCTTTCAAAAGTGGAATTGGAAGGCGATGCTTTGGATATCATGAACAGAATTAAGGGAGCTGACGAAGACCTTTCTCAGTTTGGTCACCTGGTTCATGATATTAAAGCACGCTTAACGGGTTTCGAAAGTGGGAAGAAATGGAAATGAAGCGGCTCATAGTCTTGCACAATTATCTCTATCCTTTGCAAATAGGATAGTTTTTTTGGGATAATTTCCCTATTTCTGTATCGCAGGCTGCATTCAAAGATTTGAATTAATAACATATATTTACTTCAAAAAAATAAAAATTGCCAACCAAGGCAATGACGACAGGATGTCCATGTCTTTACCGGTAAAAAAGTACACTTTATGGATATATAATTTTATTTTTAAAAAAAAAATAGATAAAAATTCTAAGGGAAAATTGTAAATATTGAAAATTTTAGAAAATATAATACAAAAAAAAAATTTGAAGAAAAGTATAAGTAGTAAAGGTGAATGTTGTAGAAATTAATGGGTGGTTATAATAATTCATACACTCTTTTACTCTTACATATTACATTTGATTTTTTATAAGGGTATAAATAATATTTAATAAGATGACGAACACCAAAAATAAGGTTGAAACTTTATATATTGTACAGAATAGATGCTTAGCCATAACATATACTATATGAAGTATGAGGGAATATTTTGCTTTCCGTTATTTTATAATTTATCTAGACCAAATTTACCTTCTTTACTATCTTTATTATCTTTTTAATTGTTGACCCCAAAAGCAACCTAAGAGAGGGGTGAATTAGATTGTTTTTAAAACAATCCTTTTTATGTGCTTAATAGAAATTCAAACTTTATGCACCAAATAAAAACTTAAGCACAAATGAATACAATAGATATTCAACAATTTAAGGTTAAAGAACAAATAAGAATATTGAGATTAAGAGAATCAAACCAAACTCCCTAACTTCTCAAGCTTGGAGCTTGCAACTACAGGAATTAACTATGGCTCCCAAATAGCTCAAGAATTGTTTGTAATCAATGTAGAAGTCTTAATAGACACTCTCCTAAATAGGGGTATTTATAGTTGCCAAATATCTTTTCAACAACTTCCCAACGGCTATTTTACATTTCTTGGAAAACTAGCCGTTGGACCTTCTGCGTCCGAACAAACTAGCCGTTGGACCGTTCGCATTGCTAAACCTTGCGTTCGAACGTTCGGAGGATGCGTCCGATCAAGCAAAGTCTTGAATTATGATCGGACTTTGCTTCAAATTCTTTGTGTGGACGATTACCATCGTCTGCGTCCGTGAAGTCTTGTGGTTGTTTTGTTCGGGATTCTAGCCGTCTTAATATTGGATTTCTGCACACTTGTTATTAAACCATTAGTATGATTTGGTCATCATCAAAACATGATTAACATAACTGGGGTTCAACATTAATTACCCATAACTTCCTCCTTATAACTTCTTCCCACTTTTCACTATCCACTCTTTATATTATTCTTTTAATTTTTCTTATTAGAATTTCAACCACCTATTCGATTTTTTTTTTATAAAAGTGGATTTGCAATTTTCTTTTGTTTTTCTCTTTAATTACACACGCCTTTCTTACTAGTAATAACTAGTGTGAGGCACATAAATATGTGTGTGCGGTTTTAAAAAATTAATAAGAAAAAAATAAAAAGAATTTGTGTATAAATTATTAGTGGTGGGGATTAATGGTAGTTATTCAAATATAACTAATAAATTTTTATCTTCTAATGTAAGGGTTTAATAGGTAGTATATAGAGTGACGGACACTCAAAAAAAAAAAAAAGATGATCAAACTTTATATATAGTATAAGATCTATACTATATATAAAATAAGATTAGAATATTAATACTATATATAAAATAAGATTAGAATATTGGTGTCTGTCATTTAATATTATTACCCTCATAATATATCTTTTATTACACACTCACAGAAGATAAATAATTAACCCATTAAAAAATTCATAAATAATATAACTTTCAACAACGTACAATTTCACTTTTTAATATATATTTTTTAATTAGCACATGCCTTATGTGTGCCTTATCCGCACAATTATTGAGGAGCTTCAACTAATTACTGCAGTAGTTAATTTACAATTACATAGTTATAAGATATACTATAAATCGGGATGGTGGATGGGGGTGGGGAATTAAGTGTGAGGAAAATTTTTTTACTACTTAATACTCACTTAATAATGTGTAATGAATATTTTTAAGGGAAATTCTACAATATTTTTTAGGGAATCATTTTCTTATACATTAAGAACTTGTACAGTACAATACTATGTACTTTAAAAATTTATACTGTACAAATTTTTAAAATCAGAAGAATGATTCACTCAACCAAATTGTAGAATTCTCATATTTTTAAATCACTCAATGATTAAAAAAAAAGTAATAAGATCATATTTCTGTAATTCTCCAATCTAATTGTGGAGTAAGTACTCGATTGTGCGAGGATATAAGTCTGAAAGGATATAAATCATAGGAATAATAAATTTTATAATTCATTTTAGGAAATTATTTTTTTGTATTTTAAATATTTGTACTGTTTTTTAAATTAAGAGAATAGTTTATCAAAAGTGACAGTAAAATTCCCCTAAATCATATTTCTAGAACCATTCAAAATTCATGCCATTTTTAACTCATGATGAAATAGAATACGCATCACCCTTTCAAGATGAGAATTTTAAGTGTTCATTCGAAAATTTTTATATGAATTTAATCTACGATAAATGGAATAAACCCCTTAGTTTATATTTATCTACATCAGTCTAAAAAAGTTTATTTTTCATAAATTAAAGTGATGTAAATGAATATAGATTAACGGGTCTATCCTAACTATAGTAAATTGCGTCTATTTAAAAATTTTCCGTATTCTATCAACCAAAAAAAAATAGTGCAAAATTTAGAGGTACATAATGAAATTACGTGGCTGCACTAAATTCTCGAAGTCGAGTAGAAAATGGTTAAAAGAATTAAAGTTAGCGACTAACTTTGGATGCACTCTCCATTTTTCGACCAAAGACCAGAAAACTTGTAATCGAAATTAATCACACGAAGACTGGAGACATCTCTTATAAAAATTCTTGATTTTAATTTTCTTAAAAATTAATTTACGAAGGAGATGAGAAGACGTGAGCTTCTAAATATTACATTTGCCTAACATATGGATTAATAGGAAGATTATGGCGTCGTTTCACTGACAGGAAAATAAAATTATCTAGAAATATGATATTTACATATTTAATTCCGTGGAATCCATAGGAAAAAGATTCTAATATTTTGTTTGGGAGAACTGAGAATTTTATCTAAAAATTTTATTTGAATTGATCTTAGTAGTTGACAATACGGAAATTGTTCCATGTCGAAAATTATTTGTAGAGAATAACTACAGAGAGTGAAATTAATTTTAAAGTGAGAAAATTTTTATTGAGGAGAGAAAGTTTGTACTTTTATTATTTGTAACCAAATTGGCTTGTTATTGCTTGTATTACATTTCTTTACAAATAAGGGGTAAGTCCCCTATTTATAGAGATTTTAGGTAGTAGGACCCATGATAATGGGGTCCATGAGCTCATACATGTCCGACCTACCGACTTATCGAATTACTTATGTGCCGAATTACTCTTGACGAGTTATTTGTTGCCGAACAACATGTGCCGAGCTACTGTGAGCGAGTCGACTACTTGGTAATCAATTCGACCTATCTGACCAATTTTGAATGGAGGAAATCGGTGGATATAGCCACGTGTCTTCATATGTAATACCACGTATTTTTTGTCTGAACTTGATTATTTTTGGTATCGTCATAAGCCCCCTAGATTTAGTCTGTATCTAGATCAGACTCAATCGAACTGGCTTTCTTTGCTTGGTAGCCCCCAAACTATTGAAATAATACTTCTATTTTTGTACTTTGTTTGTTCCCAGGATATGCTTTTTATACACATCCAATTTGAATTCTATTTGGTTGATTGATCTTTTGATCTAGTAGCTTAATTTGATCGTTACTTAGTCGAGAAGCCTGCTATGCAGGTTCGAAATCAACCCATTGTACATCACTTTCTCTCTTTTTTATTTTTATTTTTTTGCGTTCATTGCCTGTTTTTTAGGCTCACATTTTGTATATATTTTGATATTTTTAAGCTTAAAGCTTTTATGCTTGCTTTTGATTTTTTGAGACTAGACCGCTTAGTGCTCTTCAGCAGGTTTTTTAGCCTCATCTTCATTTTTTTTTTGGGCCATCGAAATTAATCGACGTTTTGCCTCATTTTTTGGCTTTTTGACCACTTAAGTCATTTTGGCATGTCTATCTTTATATTATCATCATCCATCGTGATTGAGTATGTTCGTATTATTAATGGCTGCTTAAACACGTCGGCGAGCCTGACATTTGATTGATGTCATCAAATTAGGAATTTTAAGGCTACTTGTAGCATTTCGGCGAGCCATCTCTTATTCGGTCAAACCATTTGAAATATTTCAGCAGGTCGACCTTTACTCTTTTGATCACGTAGATCCTTTTTGAAATATTTGTTAGGTTTATTGCCTCTTTAAATAATTTTTAGACTTGTAACCTCTTTAAAATAATGTTTGAGCTTGTAGCCTATTTGAATAATTTTTGGGTTTGTAACCTCTGTTGAGTAGATCAGCCATCAGAAATTGGCCACTTTTACTGAATAAATTGGCCATCAGAGATCCGCCATATTTATTGAGAAGGTCAACCGTCGAAGATCGGTTATATTTTTTAAGTAGGTCGGCCGTCAGAGATCGACCATTATTATTAAGTAGATTGGTCGTCGAAGATCGACCACTTTTATTGAAGAAGTCGTGAAATCAACAAATGTGATCGAATTGCCCGCTGTCGATCATGGGCAATTTTATATTGGTGATCGAATTTCAGACACTTTGGAGGAATTTAATTATTTTTCTCCTTCTTAGGACAATATGGCTTTTATGCTGATATAGTTGCTCTGCCTGATGAAACCGGGATGCCAGACTTCCATCTTTGGCGTCCCAGCTCACGAAGAACTTGATTGATTTTGCCAATAGGAGCTCGGAGTTCCTACATTTACTGAACCTCTAGATGATTTTTGTATGACTTCATAGAGTTATTGAAGTTTAGCGTCGAAGCTTTAGCGGATGACAATTGATCTTCTTTAGAGTTTAAACAAAGAAGCTCGATTAATGACCATCATGTGTATTGTCGGAATGGAGGCAACTGGAGCAAGCTTATGGAGACTTCGATCATTGAAAGAAATTGAACAAAAGCCTGGAAATTGTAGACGATGAAGGGTCAGGAGCGATCATCATCTAAGAACAAAACCAACCAAGCGTTGGAATGTCGATATCATGGACAGCGCAGACTTATTACTCAATTTTCTCGAAGATGTCTCCATTTTGAAGAGAAGAGAAAGTTGACTTCAAATTTGCAATTCCGCTTTGCTTAATGAAAATAAGAGTCCATTTGATTTGGTCGACCACAACTTGGTAGTTTAGTCCTTTAGCTTGGCCATCTACGATTAGAGTTCGGCAAACCAGAAATCTTCTTTGCTAACGGGACATTGGAGCTTGGCAAATTTTCCAAGATGAAGTCTATTACGTCCCATAAGCACTTCTTATGCACAAAATCCAAAACCCAATGAGATTGTTCCCACACCTCCAGTCAACAAATAACTGATAATCTGATTCCTTGTCAAAATCACACCACACACATTTTTTGGTTTCACCCTTTCTCTTTTTGCAACATTCATACCAGTAAGTAAGATATTCCAGCAAACTCTCCATCCAAAAGTCTTTATTTTTGGTGGAATTTGTAGGCTCCAAAATTTTTTTCCAAAATCGTTTTAATCTGGAGTCATCACATGTCATTGTTCCTTCTTCACATCTACTTTTGAATGTCATAGCCACATGGCAAGTAGACTTTACAGTGAACCTCCCATTTTCATTATACTGCCTTGGTTGGCAATTGATTAATTAATTATTATTTTTTTCTCCGACAGGAAGATAAAGTTGCGGTTTTAGGCGGCTTCGACTTAATCTAAATTGAGATAGTTTAGGTTCAGACGTTGCTTAGCCTACTTTCTTATGACTATGTCAAGGAAAATATTTAGATAAATTCGATTTTTTATTTTATTTATAAATTCTATAATTGAAATTAAAATTTAAATAATCTTGCTTATATCAGATAATATTATATATTTTTTTAAATTTAATTTACACTACAAAATTTATAAATGATATCAAATATCAAATCTACCCAACTCTTTGCCATTTGTCAAAACCTTTGGAACCAATAGATCGAGCATTGTAGTGCTTCCTCTACTCTCACGGATGATGCACAATTTGTTCCAACTAGTGAAAAGGCACATTAGAAAAATAAAAGAAAAAATGTAATAAAAAATAGAAATTAAGAATTTGAAATTATTACAAATATAAATGTTTAATAAGAGTAATAATGAAAAATTAAAAGATGACAAACACTATAAGAGTCACAAAATTATTTTATATACAATTAATGGAGAAAGCAGACATACAGTGTGTTAGATTTTAAAAAATAAATAAATAAATAAGAAAAAAAAAGTTACAAGCGGTAATTATTAGTAACAGTTTACCATGATATTATTAATGTTAATAAAAGATAAATTGAGAAATTTATAAAGTGACAGATACTAAAAAAAAGATCTCTCACTCTATATATAATATAAATAGATATAGATATCATTTGACTTTATATATAATATAGACAGATATAGATATTATTTGATAAAGTGGGATTTGCTGGAATTACGAAAGAGATGATCGTATTCTCTCCAAGTATCATATACTCCATGCTTAAAAAATTTGTTGGAGAAACTAAAAATATAGTTTTGATTTTCACGTTTAGAAAATTACTTTTGAAAACTACCCCAGTCTTACTCTTTTAAGCAGATTTTTTTTTTCCCCGACTTAAGAAAACTGCTTTTAACTTATCATAAATTATTGAAAATTGAAAACAATCCTGACTAACTAATTTGGCTAAATTTTTTTTTTTAATAGTTTGGCCAACTTTAATCTAGCTCATCAATTTCTATTAAGCTATATCATGAAACAAATCAGCTAGTCTCGTATCAATAATTTTTAAGGTTGAATTTTTGAGGTCGATCACCATTTCATGTTCAAAATGGTCCACTTCAATCTTAAGTCAGATTGTCAAACCCACAAAAAGAAAGAAAAAAAAAAAATGTATTGGGACCAGTTTGACCTTCTAATTTGGTTTTATATTGGTTCAATCAATAGTCGGTTGAATACGACCTATTTTGTATTACTATTATTTTTCAAATTTTGACCCGTACCTAACTTTAAACAAATCATTTTAATCAAAGTGTGACAGACTGCGGGGAATAATCCCAATAATTACTCCTGCAAATTCAAAATTTTAATACAGTAACAATAATGTAATTGGCCAGTTCAACCAGGACCTTATGGAATATCAAGAATTAAGCTTCTTGAACCAAATAGAGCTTAGTTATGTAGATGGAGAGGCCAACTACCTAGTAGTTAAGGTTACTATTAATTAGCATGTAATCTGCTGCAGCCCTTCTTTAATGAAAGGCAAAACAACAGAAGCCAATTCAGCTTGATGTGAAGTATACCCATAGCCTGCTCCTTCAACAATGTGCAACTTGTGATTTGGTATGATCTTCCCGAATCCCAACGCATCTTCCACGGGGACAATTTCATCAGCAGACCCATGCACTGTTAATACCCTGTATAAGTACAAATATTTACAACTCAACATACTATGAACAGATATGAATGACTAGGAATTTAACAAGCGGAGTGTGAGAGTATCGTCTACCTTATAGACTAAAGGTTTTTTTAACCTCATTGACTATCCATTTTTCTTGGCACTTATGATTTTTTTTTTTCCCACATTTAAGTTGGTAAATTCTTCTGTGGTCTTGATGTGTATACAACAAGACACATAAATTGTGGCCTCACACGGGATTCAGGTTAGGGCTCATGGGAGGTCTATAATTTCTATATCTTGATGCATGGACACCAGAGTTCATGCAAGAATTTACCTTTACTGCAATTACGGAAAATTTTTATATCTATGCCTATTTTGAAATGTGTTCTATATCTATGCCTATATGAAATGGTGTTTTCAAAGGGGTGGAACTCGCATTCAGAGAATGCGAGTTCCAAATTTTTTCCATAAAAAAAAAAAAAAAAAAAAATTAACGTTGACCGACCTCGCATTCCTCGAATGCGAGGTCGGGCTCTACTAATTTTCTGCGAGGCTCAATACCTCGCAGAAGATCAGTCCCCCCAATTCCCCAAGTCCCCAAGTCCCCGCCCCCTCCTCCCTCCTCCTCGCCCTCCTCCTCCTCATCCTCCACCTCCTCGTGGTCCTCCTCCTCCTCCTCCTCCTCCCCACCACCATCTATTTCCTTGACTCTATAACAATCACCATCTACATTACACCACCACCACCACCACCACCACCACCACCACAACCAACACAACCACCGCCACCACAACCCACCACCAAAATATTTCAGGTACATTTAATTTTTTTTATGGAGTCCAATAATTTTAATTAATATATTATATTTTTAATTTTGTTTAAATAATTATTTTTGTTAATGTAAATGTTTTATAAATATATTTTGTGTAGGTAGTTTATTTTTTTTATATTTTTGTATTTTAGTTTAATAATATGCTGCTTTGATTATATCCCATATTTTTTTTAATATTTAGAGAAAATGATCTTTGGCTCGGGATATATGTTGTAGGTTTGATTTCTGTTGATTGTGGTGAAATTTGTGGTTATGTTGTTTGTTAAACTGAAATTGTGGGATGTTATTGTATTTTTTGTAGTACTTGTCGGGCATATATTACTTGTAAACCTTACGGGTTATTACATTGGTCGTAGCCCTTGTCGGGCATGTATTAGTTATAAGTGTTGCCTATTTGTTGTGTTGTTTGTAACCCTTATTGGGTATGACCGGCGTTAGAGGGAATCTTAAAGATATAGAGGACTTATACACTGCAATCAGGCGGGTTGGTTCATCACCCTTATGGGAGGAGAAATAACCTATGAAGGCGGTACTATGTCCTACCGGCCAATGATGAGCAAGAAACTATTCCGAATAAATCAACGGATTAGTTTTGTTGACTTAGTTGACAAGATATACGAATTCATGGAGGTTGATAGGGAGCAGATGAAATTGAATATTGTGTTTAGGCACATAGTTAGTCGTGGTGTTTACTCTGGCATTACATTGACAGATGATGATGGTGTGGAAGGTATTTTTGATTTGTTTGATGTCGATCCAAATTTTTGTCTTTGAATTGTTTATCGAGACGGAGGAAATTCCGCACGTACATGTAAGCAACAATGTAGGGGTGTATGGTATGGGGCCAATGATGTCTCTCATGCATTCGACCATGGACGACCAGCCGTTGCAGTCCTATGCGAGTCCCTATCACCACTATCCGCTTACAACCCAACTTGTTCGTTTGACATGTCATAAGTTCAATGGTTGACCTGTCATCATTGGGCATCCAGTATGTATGAAGACACATTTCCCTACATCTGTCTCTAATACACATCTAGATGTATAACTAATGGAGAAAGGCCTCAGTAGACTAGGATTTGTTAGCGGATAGTGGTAATAGTTCTAGTCCGGTCCTTAGACGATGATTACTGTGTCGGGCTCTAACCTCTTAGGACGCAGTAATCTGGAATCATCGTATAAGACCGTCAATCCTAGATCTTGCCCTAACGATGAATGTCATACACAAGAGAATGTTCCTGTATCAACCTAGGGGGATGGCTTTTTTCAATGATCTTGGTAACTACGGTGAGTGTCTGGAAGCGGACGATCTAATGCGGCGGACAAACATCCCACTTTCAAACGACCACCGTCATATTCATTGCACATGTACTTTGAAAGCAAGGAGCAAGTTACTAAGGCGATTACAATGAGGTCTATAGCTCAACAACGAGAATTCAAAGTCATAGAGAGCCGGAAGAGAACATGGGTTGCTAATATGCAAGACTGCGTCCTCCGGTAGATTAGCGGTTGGAGATTGTGATTGGAGTATCCGGGTATGTGGAAATGAATCTCTTACTGTGTGGAAGGTCACAAAATGGGTAAAAGATCAACGTCCCAATCAGTGAAATCTCCGGTAACAACAACAGAAATCTTACATCCACAGTAATTGCTAACCAAATTATGCACTTAATTGAAAATGATCCTGGGCAAAAGGTCAAACAAATTCAGGCATATGTGAAGAACAGTTTGAAGGTTGACATCACTTACAAGAAAGCTTGGTATGCTCGCAGGAAAGCGATTGTGCTTGCATATGGAAGTTGGGCATCTAATTTTCAACAATTACCCCAATACGTTGGTACTACGCTCCAATGCCCAAACTATGTAATGGCTACATCATCCCAATAGTATCCGGTGGGATTTGTAAAAATTTTCAAATACATATTTTGGGCATTTCGGCCATCGATTGATGCATTTCATACGTGTAGTAGCCCTGTCTGCTTATACACATCTAGATGTGTATAAGAGACAGGGTTGATTGTTAGCATCCAAAGCGACGGCAATAAGTAATTTACCCGCTTATCCCCTCGTAGATGAGGAAACAATCCATAGGACAGATATGGTCCCATGGAACTGATGAGACACCATGTTGTACGTGAAGTTGAAGACAGTTGCATAATATCTGACCGGCATCGGGGCATTGTGCATGCTATGAGTGAGTCCCCTTTATGGCAGGAACCATTTGCGTATCATAGATTCTGTCTGCGTCAAATATCGGAGTAATTTGATGGCTAAATTCTAGATCTGTCTCTTATAGACAGCTGTAACTGACACTAAGAGACCAACACAACTGTGTGCTGCACATTTTTTGTCTGCTAACAACAACCATTTCCAATTAGATATAGAACCTGTCTCTTATACACATCTACAGTGTGCACCCCGTAATAAAAAATCAGGAAATAAAACTCTGGTGGGGAATACATGGTACCAATCTAATCTGAGAGTTACAATAACGTGTTGCGCGGAGTTAGACTACTGTCTCTTAAAGGCTATAATTGATGTACATTCCATCGGTGTGTAAAATTATTTGGTGATAATAGTGCACGGGGTGCACACTGTCGCACGTCAATTACGCCAAAGAATTGGAAATGGTTGTTGTTAGCAGACAAAAAATGTGCAGCACACAGTCATGGTTTTTGATCAGTCTACTGGTGTGTACCGAATTAAAACACCTCGTCGTGTCACTGGTCGTGGTGGGAATGTATACACATCTAGATGTGTATAACATGACTTGTGGTAAATGGCAAATATACACATCTCCATGTTCGCAGAGCTTTGGCAGGTTTGCGGGCATAAGGGTGATGAACCAACCGGCTGATTGCGGAACATTACACTACTCGCACATATCGAGCGCAAGCGTTAGTAGGTTTGTTCCACAATCTAATCCAGGATGAGTACGCTCCTATTCATTGGCGATTACACGGTGATGACAATATGTCTGTCGAACGCCGGGCAGCTAAGTTTATGGGGTCGGGTACGTGCGAGACGCATACGAAACGAGATGGATATTAGGGATCCCCAAGAACCTAGGAGATGTACGAATTGTCATGAACGGGGACATAATCGCAGGAGTTGCCCTTCACGACAGTAATGATTTGTCTTTGTATTTAGTTGTCTACATACTCATTGTATTATATCCAAATAGTTTATTTTTAATGTATTCGTTCATCCAAAAATGACATGTGTAATCAAAAAATATTTGTCTGATCATTGATTACTATCAAAAGATATCGTACAATCATTAATTATTTCCATGATTATTTGTTTAGGTATGGATGATCAGACAGCAGAGCTTGTCCATCCTGGACCATATGTACATGATATTCTATCACCTATGACGCCGCATAGGGTTTCTCCATATGCTGTCTCTTATACACATCTAGATGTGTATAAGAGACAGGCATTGCGAAGATCAAATCCAACATCCCACCTGCACATCTAAAATTAATAAGAGACAGGTGCGGGCTCTAACCGGATGTAGGAAACAGTTCAACGGCATACGATCCCAAGCCCATAACTGTATACAAATAAATGTAGATGAAGTACTAGTAAAGAATTATATGCATATAAACCATCTAATGCATGCCAACAGTTAGAACTATTTGCGGTCCAGTACTATTAGTGCAGGAATATTTAAATGGTTTATATGCATATAATTCTTTACTAGTACTTCATCTACATTTATTTGTATACAGTTATGGGCTTGGGATCGTATGCCGACACTGCGTCCTATCCGGTTAGAGCCCGCAGGAGCATCGCGGAGCATATGGATCTCGGTACATATGTTTTGTTGAACTGTTTAATTACATATGTTAACATTGGATCATGATATTTATTAATTTTGCCATATAAACCAGTTTAAATATAGCAGCCCATGTTCTCTTCCGGCATCTCTATGACTTTAAATTCTACCTGTTGAGCTATAGACCACTGGCTGTCTCTGAGGTACATCAGTCGATGTCATATCTTGAGACACCTTGTCGTCCTCGAATTTCGTTATTTTACTAACTTTTGTACACTTCTTTGGTATTAGTTTATATGGCAGCCATTTTCTGATGAGCTGCTTGATATGCTTCCCATTCTTGCAGTCGTGACATAACATCTAGATGTGTATAAGAGACAGACTGGAGCTATACCTGAGCTTGATTACCCATCAATCTCTGATCTGGTACTGTCTCTTATACACATCTAGATGTGTATAAGAGACCCGACCACGGCGGTCTTTCAAATCCCAATCAGTGTTCGCCCGACCACGGCGGTCTTTCAAATGCAATGCAGCTTGATTACCCATCAATCTCTGTATCTGGTACACATCTGGATGTGTATAGCACATTTAGATTCCTTTGTTTTCTACTGAATTCCGGCGGCAAATTTGGACATCAGTTAAAAGATGTCATGTGCACATTGACATTTGTTTTTACTTATCGCAATATAGTGTGATTCATGTATGTTATTCGTATTTATGTTTTGTAGCCCTTGTCGGGTGATTTTTTATTGTTATTAGATATGTATTTATGTTTTTTAACCCTTGTCGGGCTTTTATGGATGTTTGTTGCCCTTGTCGGGTGGTTTTTTATTGTTATTAGGTTTGTAGTTATGTTTTTTAGCCCTTGTCGGGCTTTTATGGATGTTTGTTGCCCTTGTTGGATGTTTGGTTGTTGGCATTCTATTTTTGTAATAGTGCACGATTTCCATTCGCAATATACATAGTCACATTTGCTAAATTCTACAAAACAATATATATACAGTCAAATTAGCTGTAACCAAAAAAAAACAAAAAGAACTTAAAAAAAAAAAATTATGACCTCGCATTTCCTAATGCGAGGTCAGTCAAATAAATACTTTTTTAACTTTTTTTTTTTTCTGGAACTCGCATTCGGAGAATGCGAGTTATACTCCTCTCGGAAAAGCAATTTCAAATAAGCACCCACATAGAACAAACTTATTAAATGGCACCTTTTTAGAATTTTCTCTTACTGCTACATGGTGGATGTGCAAAATTTGATGAGATGTTTCATGTATCTTATACCATCTAGATGTGTATAAGAGACCCATTTTCTCTGTCTCTGTCTCGGCTTCATCCACAAATCACAGCAAATAAGCACAAGGAATGGAAAGTTAACATTTCTTCTCGTGTTCCCTTTTCTATTTATTATAGGATTGGGAAAAAATATTACTTTGGTGAGGCATAATTGTTCAAAACTTTTTTATGAATTAAATGTTTTTAGGCAAGTTTATATAGAATTACTTGTTTCAAAAGAAATAGTAACACTTTACTCGATGATTCATGATAAGAAAATACAGATCCTCTAAGGCATCAACCTCTTTCTGATACTATGTGATTGTGGTGGGGTAATTCAGCCCATGCTGGTGATGCTTCAAGGACTATGGCATGTTAAAAACAAAGGGATCTAAATATGCTATCTTACCTGTAGACTTTGTCAATGAGAAGGCATGCTTCATGCATGTTTGTATTCATCCATCCATCATACTTTCTGGCGTGACACGATATTTAACATCACCTGCGAAATGGAGGACTTTGTCAGCTCCACTATGAGCAGGACTCAGGAAAGCATATACAATATGCATTAAAAAGGATAATAATGCTTCCAAAGTACTTGTAGATCTTGCTTTTCAGTATTGTTAAATACTAATTTAAATATCCAAGTTCTCAAGGGACACTGCACACTGTCTCTCAATTCTACAACCGAAGAAAGACAAAAAATTTTGTGATGGGCCTGTTAGCTAACTTTTATTTACATTCCAGACAACTATAGAAAACAAGAATGTTCATATCTCTTTTTGATTTAAAAAAAAAAAAATGTATTTGATCCAAGCAAAATGTTTGTTTTTCTGTTTTTCTGGTCCAAGCTAAAAGAGAATTTTCTTGTCCATACAGCACAGATTACTACCTTGCAATATCATACCAGTAAAACCACACTTCTGCAGACTGCCTCTCTCTCTCTCACACACACAGAGTGTGAGTCTCCCACTATTGCTTTCTGTCCCAGGATCACTAGTTATACATTCAACCAGCATAAACGAAAGAGGAAACTGCAGAAGTGAAGTCCATTAAAGGAAGAGTATTGTTACACTGCAAGTAAAATTTGAATACATGTAAAACAACTACAGCACATTAAAAAGTAACACATAACCCTTAAAAATTAGTCATGTTCATATTGTGTGGCCTGAATTCAGTAGAATTCGAACTTGTAACTGTGAATGAAGGTGCAAAACAATATATTGACGTGCATTATTACCACTTACCAGTTCTATTCTTCACATCAATGTGGCCATCCCTCTTGATTCTTTCCAAGAAGTCCTTACCCAATCTCTCTTCAATGCCTCTATCTAGTTTGTTACGGCCGGATATCATTGACCACAGTGCAAATATCATGATATTTAGATGCATATAAGAGCACAATATCACCTCCTGCAAGTTGTACCATTCATTGATCAGAAGAATATTTATTGAATCAAATCCCAAAATATCTACTTCCACCATGGAATATTGTGAAAGACTCAAAGCCTAATATAAGACTTCCATGCTATTATTTTTACAAATTCTTTGACATATTTTCAAGAAACTTGAGGTTTTGAAAGAGCATCAAAAGAACAACCAATCTAATAATATTTCAATCCGTGATTTAGTATTTCCTCTAACCTTCACATATAACAAGCTCACACTTCTGACTCATTTATAAAAGGAGAGAAATAAAACGTACATGCAGCAAGCTGACAACTGATTCAGCATCAGAGGTCTGGGGTGTCCAGGCTTGCCAATGGTTGTACAAACCAAGAATTTTTCTATAGACTTTTCACTACTGCTATTACACAAGCCCTAGGTAGAAGGGAAACACTAAATCCTATATGGTAAGCAGAAGTGCGTCAGCATCTGAAAAGAGATTCTACATACTCGATTACCATTGTTCTTTGAACTGTTACTTTGTGCACATTTCATATTTCTTTATAAGAATTTTGCAGAATGAAGAGGTTTTTTTTTTCTTTTTTTTGAGGGGCAGGAAGGAAGTTGTCAAGTTACATATTTGAAAGAGGGGGTAATATATACAATCTTCTTTTGCTCTAGTTTAATCTGGAACAAGCATTAAAACAGAAATAGGTTTAAAGTTAAAGGAATATCAACATACAATATAGAGCTTGCCTCGATTGTGAGCAATTGTTACTGACGTACAGTGAAAGATACAGCTCTTAAGATTTTGAAGTTATCATTTTAGATTACAGAAATTCTTATAAAGAATGTTACAGAGATATTAAGTTAATGAGCCATAGGATAAAATTTTGGGAGAGGGTGATAGAAAGAAGGTTAAGAAACGAGATTAAGGTGTCAAATAATCAGTTTGGTTTCATGTCAGGGAAATCGACTACTGAACCTATACATCTCTTAAGGAGACTTACCGAGAGACACCGAGATAAGGTAAAGAATTTACATATAATTTTTATTGATCTTAAAAAAGACATACGATAGAATCCCTATAGAAGTTATGTGGAGAGTTTTAGAAAAAAGAGGAGTTAGAGTAACATATATAGAATCAATAAAGGAAATTTCTAAAGATGTGGTTACAAGTGTAACAACACCAAGAGAGTTGACACGAGAATTTCCTATAAATATAGGTTTACACCAAGGTTCAGCTCTAAGTCCTTATCTATTTCCATTGGTCATAGATGAACTTCCAAGACACATACAAGAGGAAATACCATAGTGTATGTTATTTGTAGATGACCTCTACAACATTGTATTAGTAGATGAAATAAAAGATAGGATTAATGTTAAACTCGAGGTCTGGAGAGAGACACTTGAGGTAAAAGGGTTTAGAATTAGTAGATCAAAAACATAATATATGAAATCTAAGTTTAGCAAGGGTGCACGTAGGAATGGAATAGGGGTTAGTATCGGAAATCAAGAGATACCCATAAGTGAAAATTTTGAGTATTTATGATCAATTTTTCAGAGTGATGGTGGTATCGATCGAGATGTTGCACATCGGATTCAAGCGAGTTAGACTAAATGGAAAATGGCATCGGAAATATTATACAACCGCAAAATTCCTTTACGACTTGTGGGTAAATTCTATAGAACGACAATTAGGCTACCGATGCTTTATGGGTCCGAGTGTTGGGCAGTAAATTACACACATGAGCCAAAGATGAGAGTAGCAGAAACGCAAATGTTAAGATGAATGTATCGGTACAATTGGATGGACAAGATACACAATGAGTATATTCGTGAGAATGTTAGCAAGCAATAGTAGCATCTATTAATGAGAAAATGAAAGAAACACGCTTAAAGTGGTTAGGTCATGTGTTAAGACGACCAATAGAAGTGCCTGTCAGGTGAATAGATTTTAGAGAGAGTAGTCAATATAAGAGGGATAGAGAAAGATCGAAAAAGATTTGGTGGGTAACTTGTAAAAAAGAAATAACCCATCTAAGAATTGAGAATGATATGATTTATGATAGAACGCAATGGCATAACAGGATTCATGCAGTCGACTCTTGGTTTGTTTTGTCTTATAAAGAATGTATCTCACAACAAACCTTTACTGTGTCCAAGAATTGCAGTAATCCTATGGTTGGCACCAATTAAGTACTCGATTACAACTCGTAAGTCCTCAACTTCTCTCCAAAGGTTACCAAACTCAAATGAACCTTCACTTTCTCTGAAAACAATTATTCTTTTAGAGATTAGTAGAATGAAAATACATAAGTTCCAAGACCAAGAATATAAAATTTAAGAAAACAATGGGTTCCAGTCTCAGGAAGTGGAGAAATAATCAAATACAAAATGTGCTAAAACAGCACCTTTTTCATAGCATCCAGTTGTGACAAGCATACAGAATTTCAGGCAAATTAGTCAAACTTCTTAAATTGACCCATTTAAATATGCTCTAACCAAATAACTAAGCAATCAAACCAAGGATTGACTCATTATTTAGGTTGGTTATGACCTCAACAATTCTATTAGCTGGGGCTGGTCAGAAAATTTACAGAACCAATACCAATTAACATATTGATGAACTAACCAAAAAACCCTCAATGTTTTAATCAAAGTCTCATTTCTTCAACTTAAGGTAAGTTAACATTTGTTAGGAAATTGGCTAATTTTCTTTAAGGTAATTTCTTTTGTGTGGGGAATAAGTAATTTCATAATAGTTTACTTGGAGTAGTTGCCAAGTAATTTCCTATTTGTATAGGATTTAGGTTGTGAGACAAGTTATTTCCTATTATTACTTGGAGTGGTGACCAAATAATGTTTCCTATAAATAAGTGGGTTGGCTAAACAAAACACAAGAGGGGATAATACAACTTAGGAGCCATGTAGTCCTATACTTGTAGTGAGAGTGTTCTTGGGGTGGAGAGAGGTTATACAAGGGTTGAGTTTGAGATTCAAGTTATATTCTTGTATGTGTGTTTTCTCTCATAATAAAGAACGGGTTTTCTCTCCGTTGATTTAGACTTGGTAATTAAGCCGAACCAAATTAAATCTTTTGTGTCACTCATATTTCATCTTGTGGCTTATTTTTCATTAAATTGTTGTATTCTTGATTTCTCATTAGTTGTATTTATTCCGCATTTGATCCCAAATAACATGATTATGACACGGCAAATATAGGAAAAAAATACTGGTGCAAAGGAAGCACAATAAAAATGACTGATTTACCTTAGAAATAATGCGTTGGAAACAATAATGTTGATCAAGGAAAAGCTAGGGTTCTTTTCTTTTACTAGTGATGGAATCCCATAATGACAAGTGTGGCCGTCTCATTTAGATAGAAAGTGATAGTAAAGGAAATATATAATACAGCAAAACCAGTAGAATCCTAATTGAACAAACCAAACTGCTAAAGGCTTTACCCATTTCCAGCAAAATCAAATCGGAATGTGCTGATTCCTTCATTTTCTAGAGCAACAGAAATATTCATCGTAATGTCGTATTCCTGCAGATACCAACGAGTGGAAGTTAGATATGCCAATCTGCATTTGAGTATTTACCATATTTGGTTACTTATATGACAGTACAAATAAGCTTTTTTAGATCAGTATTTACTCTTAATTGCTTAAACGAATTTATGTTATGGCGATTTCCAAGCAGACCAGGCAAGCTTGTTATCATTGTCTAGATTTAGTTTCAGGCCATTCCTATTATCAGACACTTTCAACCTCTAACAAGATAACTGCGTCATGAGTCATACATTGTAAATTATATTCTTTTGAAACACTGCCTATTGCACTTTCTTTTCTAACCGTTGACAAAATTTCCTCTGTACTATCTACCTTTAACAATAGTACAGTATACAGATCAGCTGACCAAGCCTTTTCAACCAAAGGAAGTCTAGTAAAGATAATATATAGCCGCAATATACAGAAAAAAACCAGTGTGCCGGTTATGGAAAATTCAATATTGAACAACTTTCTACTCTAACCTATGAATTTGCTAGTGTCAGAGGGCATCATAAGCAGAATAGAAAAGCTACCAACCTTTGTGGATAGAAATCCATGACATAAGACTACAACACCTGGAGGTCCAGTCTCATGCAACACACCAACAAGTTTTTCATTGTGTTTGTTTTGCAGAGTGATTTTCTGCTGGCTAGTTACTGCACCATTGAGAGCAAAGATTAATTCTTATTTATGGACAGTCAGTGAACTTCAGATGCCAAAACAAGGCAGGTAATCTCCTACAAAGGAAATCCTCCAATGTAAACCCTGAGACGTGTTTACTTTGATGGCATACATCTGCTACCAAGATATACTAAGATGCAATCAATTAGGAAATTGCATCTAATTTTTTGCGGCTATAACCAAACGAAGCAGCACAAGATATTGAACCTCCAGAGTCAACCAAGATTAACTTTTTAAACATATTTCTCCAAACCTTGATTGCATCTAATTTTTTGCGGCTATAACCAAACAAAGCAGCACAAGATATTGAAGCTCCAGAGTCAACCAAGATTAACTTTTTAAACATATTTCTCCAAACCCACACAGGAAAGCTCCTACTGCAGCAGTTAAGATTACAAATAAACTCTCTACGCATCGCTGGCATAAAAGGAACGATGCAGTAAAAACTTTAGTTAATCTGATTTTAATAGTCTATTGCACCTGGTTTATTGGTTCTATAACTGACATAAAAACTCGTGTTCTAAATTTAATCCTAAAGCTTCAGCCTAAAGTTTCATTAATAATAACTTATCAAACAATATTATCTGTAAATTAGAAGCATAATTTTGCATTTTATCACTTTCAAGCAAATATCACTCTGCTTGTACATATTATTAATCCTTTCCCAAAATCTTGATAAATTAAACCAAAAAAATTCACCTACAAATGAATCATACAATCTCTTTTTTCGTGTAAGTAACAGTATAATCGAGCATATTATGCAAATGGGTCATCAAAAAGTCAGCATCTTTCACCAATCATTCAATCATATGTCCTCTTTTATTTTCTTTTTTTCTTAAATTAAAAAAAAAAAAAAAAGGAAAGAATTACTCAAAAATAGAAAACTTTGGTTTAATGCATAAAGAAAATTCTATAAATAAGTGAATCCAAGAATTCCATAAAAAAAGAAAGAATTACTCAAAAATAGAAAACTTTGGTTTAATGCATAAAGAAAATTCCATAAATAAGTGAATCCAAGAATTCTCTTACCTGGGTTGTCTGCCATCCGCTGATTGTAATCTGAACTTTGAAGCTTTGATGAAGTTAAGGAATGAATCGCACCTGCACCTGATTGTGAGCTCTGGTTTTTACTTTTGTTGTAGCCAATTATTGATTTTAGAAGGGATACTAACCAATACGCAACAGCCAACAGCAAGCAGACAGCTTAGACAAACAAAATGAAAACAAGTGGACATTTTTAATTGAGCGGCCCACGATTTTAAGGTTTTTACTTTTTATTACAAGCACCAGTACTAATTTAGAATCTAGTTATGAGTTGAAAAGTAATAACGTGGTAAAATGTAGTACTAAATAAGCCAATTAGGTTGCTTTTTAAGTCTTGTGTTACTGGTTTTTTACTAAAACAATCAGAAGATTTTCGTTCTCTTTCTCCAAAGACCAAACAGGTGGCAAAGGCATTACTCATTCAGTCTAATTGTAAGGGTCCAAGCCTCAGCCTGCTACTCCTACAGGCCAACTTCTTTGCTTTCTTTAGCACAAGCCATTAAAGAATGGACAGGGAAAACAATCGAATCTCATCTATCTACAGCAGCTAGATTACTAGAAAACCTATACAAAATAAGCAATTTTAATGATCATAAATAGTCTAAGCGACCTCTAAATGCTGGTAAGATTAATAAGTAATTTTGACGGGAAGACCACAAGGTCCAAAACAGAAAAGTGTGAATAAGATAGAAATTTGACATTTTCAGCTTTACTTATATATAAATACGAATTATTTCTCTCTTTTTTTGTTTCTCCCTTAGAATGTTTCTCCAATTTTTTATAACGTCTAAATACATGTCCGTAATGAAATATAATTCATTGAAAAATATAATTAAATTACTTCTCTTCTAATCTAACTACTTATTTTTTAGGAAACCGCTACCTATTTTTAATCATACAATCCTACTCAAGATATATAATTTTTCATTTTTTATTTTTTTGTCCCACCTAATACACCATTATTGAAATAGTTATGTCTAATATGGCCTTCATGAAGTATAATTAATCTATCTAAAATATTCTTCATTTAATATAATAAGATTATCTATCTTTTATAATACTGCTATTATTTATTATATATATTTTAAACTACTATAATATAATTCTTTAGTTTTATATGAAAATTTGGGCATAAATGTATTAAGATGGTAAAAAAATTATTTGTATGAAATATTTATATTTGATCAAAAATAAAATAAAAGTAGTTTTTATAACTATTATGTATACTTCCTTACGTTGGTACGAAATTTTAGCATAAATACATAATAAAAAAGTATAAATTTTTAAGAGTATGAAAATTATTTATACGTGAGTAAAAATTAAATAAAAATAGTATTTTATAACTGTTATAGATATTTAAATTATTTTATTTTTTTTATTTCTAATAAAAACAGTCTTTTATGACTATTTTATATATTATGTCATAAATAATTATTTTCTTTTCTGTAGCTGTTTATTCAAGCACGCTTTTGTATGTTAGTTAATTGTTCTCAATTTATATATTTTCAAATGCCAAAAACATCTAAAACTATATTGAGTAAAAATATAAAATTTTTGACTCCATTATAATGTGATTAATCATGTATTTATTTTAATTACCGCATGAAAATGTTGTTTAGAATCTATGTATAATAACTAATTTGTTATTCACCGTAGTAGATAAATTAAATTGTTGGATCGATTTTCAAATTTATTAGTGTTAATAGATTCTTTCACTTTAAACTTACCTTTGCCTTTTTAATATCAAAGTTTTCCTCCACCTTAAAAATCTCAAAATCAATAATTGTACAAATAAAAATTTAGTATTTATAAAAGTGAAAAAAATAACAATATTTTCTTATCTCATTTAAATTTTTTTGTTACGATTAATTTAGATTTGTTTTTCCCTTCCCTACATGAAGAAAAAAAAGTTAGCCAAGCAATGAACCAAACCTCAGTGCGAAATAAAAAACTCATAATTTTTAATTAAAATAAAAATATTTGTTAATTTTATATATCTTTTATATCTATAATATTTGATTACAAAATCCTTATTTTTAAGATTATCATTTTGTAAAATATTGGTTTAAGTAACTATTGATAAGATAGAAAATAAATTCAACACAAAATACGATACAATGCCAAAAATATTTTAAAATAATCATGTGTTGTAACACATACAAGAATTTTACGCATAATTTGTGATGCTAATATAGAAACTTAAAAGAATAATTAATAGAGAAACAATACATATTTTATAAATATATTATAGTATAAGTCTCTAAGTATTAAGTTTTGAAAACTACAATACTAATTGTAGTATAAATATTAATTTTGAAACTACAATACTAATTGTTACAGTATTTGACAAAATAATATTGGTCTAAATTAACTATTGATGAGGTAAAAACTGTTTAAGAAATGGTACAATACATTATCAAAATGGTTTAGAATAATCATTGTAAGAACTATAAGAATATTATCCATAAATTGTTAGAACGATATATAGAAAAAATTCGAAGGGTATGTCCATTACTACGAGAGTAGCTTTGAACAAGTCAGAGCTGACTTGCAAATCAAAAGGAAATCCCACCCCAACAAACCAGCCTAGTAAGATTCACCACGAAAGTCGAAACATGAAAGATCTCACAGTCACGGGTAAGCCTATATTCAGAAGGAAATTGTACTATTTACGAGCAGCAATAAATATTCAAACAAATTCTTGGGCAACAAGGAAACCAACTTCATATCCAACCTGCATTCTCCCCAACAACCAAAGTTTAAATATTCCATCATGCCTAATGATAAGGTGTTGGCAGAACAAATTTGCTACTTTTTCGCTAATGAATCTCCTAATAATGGCCGGGAAGTGCACCCAATCCGAGAATTGGACATTCTCGCCTCAAAAGGAAAGGAAAACATAAGAGGATATACAATATGTCAAGAGCAATGCGAATCAGGATTACCTCCAAACCCCTTTCTCCAATTTAGTTCTAATATGTAAGAGTCAAATTCATAGAATTAGAAAAAGTTCCAAATCGTTGATTTACTTCTAAAGTGTAAGAGGCCATTTCATAGAATCAGTCGAAGTTAGTATCCTAGATCTTATAAGATTCCAGAATTCATAGAGTATGTCTTTGAATTCATTCTCTTATTGCTGGAGAGTTAGACTTCAAATACTAGCCTCCATGTACCTTTTCTTTTTTAATAATAATAAAAAGGAACTACTCCCACCTAGTAGGTGGTTGCTCAAAAAAAAAAAAAAAGGTAAGTAATGTAAAATACAATATGAATTATGCAAATAAAATCATAATATTAAATATTCTAAAATAATTGCAGATATACATTGCATTACACGTCAACTTTGGAAAGTATAATACAATTTTTATACTATTTAATAAAAAAAGTGTAGATTAAATATAAAGTTCCGATACATAAACATGAGACAATACCAATATATTTTCTATATTGATACGTATTTACACAATATGTTAAAAAATTAATTGTAATAGAGATTATATAAAAATTACGTATTATTTTAGATACATATTTTCAATACAGTTCCGTATATTTAGAGTAAAGAATTTTTTCATTAATGTGTTCTACATTTAAAGTAAGATAAAAGAACAATATTTTATTTCTATCTTTTGCTAATGATCTTAATATATTACATAATAACTATCCTTATTATAGACAATATATTAGTTTAATCTGTTTAGTTTGATGTCTTTGCTATTTATATTTTACTTCGGTTCATTTGTTTTTCTTATTTTTGAAATTTTAATTAATCATTTTGTAGTTATAACCATATATTATTTGATTTCATGTAAATATTTTCTCTAACAAAAGAATTTAACATACTTTATTTATAAAATGATGTTGATACTTGATAATGATTTTATCTTTTAGTAATAATAAAGAAAATACAGATATACATCTAAAAAATTCAATATTATGGAAAAAAAATCTTTATTTTTAAATGATCAAGTCATTAGAGGTGCCGTTATAACAAATATAATTTGGAAACCTAAACAAGAAATAAAAATTATTTTGGACTGAAATTAACCACATTCTGTGTCATCAATATGAATGAAGAGATCAACATGGGAAACCCCTCATGAGTATTGAATCATGAAGATTCGAAGTGGGACTAGGGGGTAGTGGTCTTGTTTCGACGGAAGCTTAAATAGCATACTAAAACAAATATTATCATAAGTTTAAAAAATATATAAAAAAAAATACCAATATATTCACTATATGTATACACATTTATATAATATGTTAACGATAATTAATTGTAATAGAGATTTATATACATAGCAATTAAAGTAACGTGTAATTTTGGACATCTTTCGAACTATATATTTTTTCATTAGCATTACATGTATTACAGTAAGATAAATGATTGTTTTTATTAATATTTGGTGCATTTCAAAGCATTCTTTATATAAAAGAATAAGTTATCAATTTAATTTTTTTATAATGATTTTAATATACTATGTGAATCTCTCAATAATATGCAGAATATATTAGTTTAATTAGATTTTAAATTTTTATAATAATTTCTTTGATGTATTCATTCTTTACATTTTAATCAGATATATTTTTTGAGATTATAATTAATTTTTGTAATTATTAACCATATATCATTTGATTTCATGTAAATATTTTTCGATAATCAAAGAATATTAGTGCTTTATCTATAGAATAATGTTTGGTACTTGATAGTAACTTTTATCTTTTAGTAATGACAAAGTATATCAAGTAATTAGTGGTGTCGATATAAGAAATCATTATCTAGAAGAGAAATAGAAATAATATGCAAATAATGTCATATATTGTAACAATGAATGACAATAAACAAATAACAAACAATAGTAAAAAAAATTAAAAAAGAAAGCTGAAAATAATAACGAAAAAAAGAGCAAATATGTTATATAAATATATTTTTAAAATATATACCTTTTGTATAAAAAAAAAATTAGCAAATAGAATATTTACACTTTGTACTCTATGTTATCTTTCACTAATTATTAGTTTATTTTTAAAAAAATAAAAATGTCCAACAAATTAGAAGTATTACACGTGCGAAACACGTGCTTTTTTTTTTCTAATAGTATACGATAAAACACAGTACAAGTGCAACAAGCCACTAATACAGATAAAGAACCTTCTATTGCCTCATGAAGGTATTGCCTCATTCAAGGACCTTCATGAGTAAAATGTGGACTTTTAAAATAGAAGGAAATTTCCTAAATTTACAATAATGAAGCCTATAAGAAAGGAATCATAGCGAACTAAGCAAAATGTGTTTCCAATCATACAGAAGAAACTGAAGCCACAATGCTGAAAAGCAATTATACATATCAAGCCCTCCTTTTACTGAGGCGCCAAGAGTTAGGCTCATGATATCAGTCGTAAAGTGGTTCAATCCTTTCTTGTCTCTTGCACTTGCTCACATCTTCGTGGGATCTGATGCCTTGAAAAATCGTGGTGCCAGTTCAACTAGCCACTTGGGATCCATGACCGTAACCTCACGCATGTACTCCTTTGGTGTAGTCATTACAAGCTCGTAATGTATAACCCAATCAGGTTATCTTTGGAAAAGAGCACTGCTTGGATGAATATATAGACAGGCTGGTTCTCCACCGGGGCACGACAACCCTCTTGTGGATCCTTCCTAGCTGCATGGAAGAAGAATCCTGCAGTAATAGCCTTCCTTATCTTGGTGAAATTAATTCTTCCCAGCACTCACAACATCCAACTTGTACCTGTACAAGAACAGCATATTTTAGCACATCATCCAAGCTTCTAATTATAGAGGAAAGACATAAAGAAATAGCGAAGGACATCATATAGAAAATATACAACTAAAGGCAGTTAATCCTCCATAAGCAAGTAGCAATTCAAATACACTGAACAACTTATTCACAGAATACACACATTACTAACTTCAACTATATTATCCATTTAAATGGTTGATTATCACCACAATTTACTGCTGCATGAGAGATTTCTAACAAGAAATTAGGTTTAACATGGTTCTTCTATCTATCACTTGAAACAACTTAAAAATCAAGAACCCTACCATGTCCATAGCCTCAATAGGAGTGGCATTTCGGACACGACATGACAACACGACAAGAATTTAATAGGTTTAAATACTATCCGAATTTAATTGAGTTACTAAAGGGTTGACTCGTTAATGACCCAAAGTTAAGCGAGTCGTGTCGTGTCAATCTGCAGGTTGATCCGATAACCTGCTATCTTAACGGGCAATCCAACACAACCCGTTTAATCCGTTAAGATATCGGGTAATATAATTGACCCATTAATTAATTGGGATATTTACAAGAATTTGACACAATAATACACTCTTTAATGGCATATCGTGTCATTTGAGTCAACGGTTTAGGGTTATTGTGTCACCAGGTATACTAAGTAACTTTTGTATTAGTGTAAAAAGTATTTAACGGGTAAATGGGTCTTTTTGGGTCAACCTGTTAAGTAACTTTTGTATTAGTGCAAAAAACATAACATGTTAAAGGGTCGTGTCAGGTTAATCCGTTAATAAACGGGTCATGACATGACACGTATGTTTAATGGGTCGTGTTTGGATTGAGATTTTCTGACACGAACCCATAAGGACCCGAAACGACCCATTGACATCCCTAAGCCTCAGTTAGGTACAGTATGTAAATTAGAATGTGAAACCAGTCATAAGTCATAACTAAGCATGATAAGTGCACCAGTGCAAAAGGATGATATGTACATACTTATGATGGAGAGAAGCCGCTTCCGAACATCTTGAGCCCTCCTCATTGATTGCTGCTGAACAAAATTTTCAAAACACCAAGGATCATAAAAGTTCTTTGCCTTCCAAGCCTCATAAACAACAAGTAATGTCAGATGACTTCCCTCAGGCTGGAAAAACTTGGCCCTTTTCTGATCCACTTGGGCCTGCTTTTCTCTGCTCTTGGACGATTGAAGATATTTCCGGTTTGAATCATTGAAATTATTGTCAAAATCTCATCACTACAGCCAAGATCCACACTAGCAAGAAGTATCTTCGACAAAGGGGGATCAAGATGGAATATCTGCCATTTTCCTACCCGGCTTGGTAAAGAGCCCATCTTCATCCAAAGCTCCAAAACTATAAAGTTGTTCCATGGCAGATGTGAGGGCTTGAGAAGAAGGAGGATCCATAAAATCAAAGGACAGGAGATCATTAATGCCCATAGCTTTCAAATGCAGTGTGGTTGCCACAAGATTAATCCTCTGAATTTTTGGTATTGTGCTGGGGGGCATTTCATTGTGGAATGCACTCTCAGTGTAAAGGCGATAGCACTTTCCTTCTACTGTACGTATGAAGCCCGCCCTACTTTCTGCTTTGTTGAAGCTTGGGAAATCGGTGTTATCACCAGGGAATCCAATCCCTATTTAGGATTGTAAACATTCTACTTGGCAATTCCTGGATCATAACGATAGAATATACCATCCGTGGTCAATGAAGCTTCAGCAATGTTAGTTGCAACAATAACTTTCCTCTTTCCTGGAGGGGTTGGTTCAAATATCCTTGATTGCATTTCACTAGGAAGGGCACCGTATGTTGGTAAGATGATTAGTTTAGGAACATTTTTGCCCAGCCCCTTCATCCTCTCACGGAGATGCTCACGTGCATAATCAATCTCCTCTTGACCAGTCAAGAAGAGGAGAATATCACCTTCAAGTTTAGTAAAATGAATTTGCAAGACTGGGATCAGAGAAGCTTCAAGGTAGTCACTTTCTGGCTGCTTGTTGTAGTGAATTTCAACAGGAAAAATTCTTCCTAGAATGGTGAAAGTGTTACAGTTGAAAAAATAACCTGAGAATTTTTCAGCATCCAGTGTGGCAGACGTGACAATCAGGCGAAGGTCAGGTCTCCGTTTCACAAGTTGCTTAAGCAGCCCAAAAAGCATATCAATATGGATTGTCCTCTCATGGGCTCAGGTTCATCAAGCATGATCACAGAATACTGGACAAATTCTCATCAACCAGAATCTCCCTTAGCAATATGCCATCAATCATATACTTGATGACGGTGTCTGGCCCAGTACAATCCTCAAAATGGATAGCATATCCCACCTCTTCACCTAAACAACAACCAAACTCCTCAGCAACTTTCTTAGCCACAGATGTTGCAGCTACCCTGCAAGGCTGAGTACATTCAATCTTACCCTTGGTAGTGCACCCAGCCTCTGCGTAACTTGTGTCATTTTGCCTGAACCTGTCTCACCAATAACAACCAAAACCTGGTTATCATGGACAACTGTGTAAGCTCTTTCTTTAGCTTATAAATGGGCAGGCTTTGCCTTTGCTCCTGAATAGAAAGTTTGGATCTTTGCCCAAAAGTAAGAGCTTTTTATAGGCAGCCTTTTTCCATTCTGGCATGTCATATGTTGATAATCCAACACCCCTCAGCTCCTACGCCAAATGCCTCTCACCAGTTTCAGCTCGGCATTGGATCTTCCCACGGCTGATTTAAATCTTTCGGAATAGAATCCAGCATTGTCCTCTGCTGCTGTTCTCTTACTTCCTTCTCTCCTTGATCAAGCAGATTCAAGTACAGCAACACAACTAAGCAAGCCCTTAGGATTCTTAAAAATTCTAACTAGAGATATGCCTATGAAATTCCGACTCTGGCCTTGCAGAAAAGCCGGCTCTTCTTCGTTCATTTCAATTTCTAGCTCCTCCTCAGCACCCTCCTCCTGATACATCATCCCATCTCCTTTCTCATTATACATAGGGTACTCCTTAACACTCAAAACCCAATAAGCAATAAGCTGTTTTACCTCCCATCTCTCAGGTGAGCTCATCCTCTTCAACAGCCTACTTGAAAGCATAGATCATCATTTTTAGTAATTCTAATCCCTAAAAGCCCCATCTTAGTCACAGGCCCCCCATTACTATTTGGATTTGCCCTCAAACCATCATCATCCCCATTCTTCTTCAACGGCGCAGAACAAACACTTGCCAATATTCTGATCAACATCCCTTATTGACAAACTCAACTTCTGCCCATTCATGGAAATTACCTTCGCATAAACTTCCTGAACCCTCTTTACAACATCCTTGGCATTAGCTATCCTCCTAGTTGCCATCTAAGAAACGTGCACCAATCCCTCCTTTCCTCTAAACTCATTCAGCTGCACAAAACAACATGTTTCCATCACTCTCGACACCTTCCCCTATGCCAATTATTATTCCTCTTTTCCCTTCTATCATCATTATCAATATCTTCTTGCTCATAGCAATCTCTCCCACTCCTCTCATGTCTACTATCCTTATGCCTTTCCCTAGCTCTATCACCATCAGAACCATCATCCCTTTCTTTTCCCCTATCCCTATTCCTACCTCTGTCTCTATCTCTTTCCATTTTCCTGTCCCCGTCGCGCCTATCCTTGTATCTATCTTTATCTTTCTCTTCTACTTCTCTCCACTTACTCTTAGCTTCCAACTCAATACTCCCGCTCCAATTCCTTCACTTTCTCTCTACTATCTGCAATCTTCATTTTATCGATCTTCGAAGCCCTCTCGGTTTGCATGATTAATATTCAGCAGTGTTCGGACAAAATAATCCAGCATCTCAGCACTATTCTTTGTAAGCTTAAAATCAAAATTAGTCACATTTTCACAATTCCTATCAGTGTCAGTAATAAATTCGGCTAATACTTTATCACCGACACTTAAATGGGTCTGAAGTTCAGTACATACCTTAGAGATGAAAGATAGAAACTCTAATTCCTTAAATCCACCGTCCGTCGTGCCCCATTAGCAGAAGCTTAAAAACTGCCTCAGTTAAACCTTCTAGGGTTCCGGCAAAAAAGTTCGACCGAAGGGTTTTTGGATTAATATGTTTGGCAGATATGGAAATTTTAGAATTCGGACAAATCGTATCGTATATATATAGGTATCGGTTATTGCGTGCGTTGTTGGAGTTTCGTAAACGGCAACGTTTTAGTTGTAAAAGTTAGTTTTCGGTATTTCAAATTGGATTTGGAGGTAATGATTCAAATTACAAGAAAAAAGGGAAAAGTCTACTGTTTTTTTTAGAAATTATGGGATTGTGCTTTAGAGAATTGTATATAATATTATACTAGATGAAAATCCTGTGTTATACACGGGAGAATATCTATATTCAATTTTCACAATAAAATAATGATGATTATATAAATTTTTTAATAATTAAATCGTACAATACAAATAAAACTAAAGTAATAATAGTCGTTAACGCGTGCAATGCAACGAGATTTACACAATTATCATTTTTTTTAATTTTTAAATGATGCATAAACTATGAATAATTACTAATATTATTGCAAAAAATATTTTAACTTAAGCGAAGTTACCTTTATTTTATTTGATTAGTTAGATTTTTTGAATAAAAATCGATAAAATTAATAAATTTTTCAAACCATATTTAATTGCACAAATTTAAACATAAAAAATTATAACATTGTAATTAGTAATTCTATTAAGGAACTTAAGATATACATGTATTAATAAAATATGGCAAAACTTTTTTTGAGCAAATAATGAAATTATTTATTTTTAAGAGATCATATAATAGTGATGAGATGATTACAATTTGTGATACAATTTTGTAAATTTGTAAATTACATACTTTTTTCCTTTCTCCCCTTGCTGCAAGTATTGTTTTTGTTAATTTACTTCTTTTCAATTCTTCTACTGGTTTATTTATCTTGTAAGAGAAAATGTGAGAAAGATAATATATAAGGCAAAGAAAATTATTTATAAAAGATATTGAAAGCCTAGAAGTTATTAGTGCATGTTTTTATATTAATATTTAAATAGAAGAACAAATAAAGTAATCAAATTCATGACGGAACAAGATGACAAATGTGATATCATAATTCCCCGAGAATATCAAGACGAAGAATTGGGTTTGTCAAGGGTTACTGAAAAGTCACTTTGAAAGCTTATAAATTTACCTAAAGACTAAAAACGAGTCTAATCAAATAATAAATTAACATGAAAAATCTAAATAAGATGCAACCTTAGTAGATTTGAAAGAATGGTACAGATTAACGACTAAGTGAACAAATAGCTTTAACAAAATTTCAATAGTTAACACATATTAATTTGACAAACTTCAACAATAATACAGATATAAACTAGCTCCCAAGAAATTTGATGAATGTTGATAATTTCATTAAATTTTCTGGAAATAAAAATATGAATTTAAAAACGTTAAGTTAAACAAAAGAATAAGGGAAATATGAAAATCTAGTATCCTTTAATTTGAGTTGCTGTAATATTCCGAAGAGCATATCACCAAATTGAAAAAACAAACTTTCTGTTGAAAACTCATCGGCACCTAAATTGGACATAGTAAATATTATTTCATTAATAATTTGAAATTGATAATACATACTTAAAATGAGAAAAGGTCAATATTTTAAGAGATATGATACTGAAATCCATGGAGATATTACAAATCAATAGGAATATAAAGGTGATTGGAAAAAAAAGGTTTGGATGATCTAGAAAACATCATCTTTTTCTTCCAATCCTTGGTTATATTTATTATCCTTCCTTGCATTTTCTTGTCTATTTTCTCATTTTTCATTCTTTTCTGCAACTCTGTAAGAGAAAAATGTAAAACTATAATTACATATACATAAAAAATAAGCTTGTTAAATAAATAAGCAGTACATTGGTTATCACATGATACTTGCATCCTTGCGTGTTTTGTAATTAGAAAGTATTAATTGCTTATTTTGTCAATTAAATGAAGAATATTTACTCTTACCTGAATAGTTTCTTGTAATTAGAAAATATCGGTTGTATCCTTTCATATTGTATGAAATTCTTGTCATCACAATAATTGTAGAGCTACAAAAGGTAACAATTATTTGCAAAATAGATTATGCAATTGAACAACAAATCAAAGCAAAAGCACACAGACATTGGGACTATAAGTATGATATCAAAAACATATACGAACACCAGAACGTTAAACTTAATATAAATCAAAATAAAAATAATTCCACTAAGACTTATCAATTGTACTATGTTGTTTAGTTTGAGAATACATACCATCAGTATCAACAACCATTTTACAGAAGGAAAATATTTAGGTATACTTGATTTTTGATTCCACCTATAAATCCTGTGGTCAGAATTAAACTTTAAGAATTTTGCTTACATTAACTGATGTCATAAATTTTTTAAAGTTTAATCCACACTACAGGATATATAAATGGGATCAAAAATCAAGTCTACCTAAATATTTACCTTTACAGAAAGATATTGGGACTTATCTTTACTATACTAACACCTTGTAGCTTTCTTGTAAAGAGCGAATACAATGAACATGAATGTAAATCAGGATGAGTAGAATTCTAACTAATTTCACCCCCTCCCCATAGCATAAATAGATAAAACAAAATATGAATTAAAAAAAAAAAAAAACTTGAAATTTGCTAGCTGAAATTCTCAAATATTAAAATCTTAACAATATGGATAACATGGATATGCAATTATAATTATAAGATGTGATTTTTGTATTTTGAAGAGAGTTGAAGATGCGTACTGTTGATACAAAAATTTTGGGCCAGGATTAGCCTGTGTGCAGTATCATCCAAAGTAAAAATTGAGACCACGCGTAGTACCCACGTCCACCTGAAATAAAAGGGCGGGGCTTTGTCCCCCGAGATAGGCTCGACACTCAAGTCAGTACTTAAACCAGATAGTGAAATTCAATAAGAATTCAGAACTTTAATAATTCGAAAAGTAAAATTCCTTAAATCTGACCTATCACTTTGATATTTATACCCGAAATCAATGGGTTGGATCGATCCGTGAGTCGAATATATAATACCTGATCCATTCGGGCCTATTTGAACCACATGGATATAATTACTAAAATACCCTTAGTAGACCCGGGTTCGGAGCCATGTGTAATATTGTCACTGGGTATAATATTTTGACATCATCATTTGTCCCCCAGTTTCAAGTCGAAATTTTTCGGGTTGAGAGTACCAAATACTTGATGTCGTTTAATTCGTACCCTGACCGAAGCCGTAGTATTGACCGAAGCCAATTTTAAGACTTAAAAAATTATTTTTTCAGAGAAAAATATTTTTTAATATTTATTTGAGATTTATTTAAAAAAATTTATCTACCAGAATAGAAAAATAAAAAAATTAATTACACCGAAGTGTACCTGAGTCATGACTTAGATTGTTGTATATAATTTTTCTTACTGTAAATATCCTTAGAATTTCTCTGTCACAGGTACCATGCTGTAGACTTCCTTACTGCTGCGAAATAGTGCCATGAAATTTCCTACTACTGTGGAGTTCCTTACCGTTGTGGAGTAGTGCTGTGGAACTCCTTACTGTTGTGGAGTATTGCTGCGGAGTTCCTTACTGCTGTAGAACTCCCTACTGCTGTGGAGTTCCTTACTGCTGTGGAACTCCCTACTGCTGTGGAGTTCCTTACGGCTGTAGAACTCCCTACTACTGTGGAACTCCCTACTGCTGTGGAACTCCTTATTGCTGTGAAACTCCTAGTACTGTACCTAAGAACTCCTTACTTGGATATCCCATAATTTTAGGATTTTGGATTGCGGCAGTAGTACGACAATTCCACATTTAGGCAACAGCAGTACTATTACCATTTGTCACAACAAAGTACTACAGTACCATTAGAACTATTCTCAAGTCACCTACGTGACTTTAAAGTAAGTCTCCAAACTCTTTTTTTATTTTTTATTATTACTTTTTTTTTATTTTTAAGTCATTGTTGTGTGTTCTTAATCAAACATGCCTTAGGATCAATTTCTTCTTAATCATATTGCAGCCGTCAATGTGACTATCCCAAGACCATCAAATATATGTATTTTAATTATCAAATTCTTTAATGCAATTAATCCCATGGCTAACAATAATATCAACCCGGGACTGAATTTCAAATAATTAATCCACAGCCAGATAGAATTTCACTCCACAGATTTAACTCTTAAGCTTAAAATCCACGATGAAAAAGAACAACACCGTGAAAAAAGTTTAGAATGGCAAATCCCAACTTCATGACATGATCCAAAGTAAACCACGAATTTTCTTATGACAATGTTGCACCCTTCTCCTCGGCCAGATTCTTAATTCTTCCTCTGATAATGGGCACCTCCGTTTTTCCAATCAACTGTTGTTCCAATAATGACGTTAAGGACAACCATGCGAAAAATTGTCAACGACCAAAACTTTGATGATGACTAGGATATTAACAATAATCTTGCTCCAGAAAACTATCGATAGTTTAGATTTTTTTTTTTTTTACTACAACAATAGAACCGGTTAGGATAGCGATAAAGACATAGTTGATACAGGAGGTGTCCCTGAGTCAGACAGAACTCAGCAACCCATACTTAGTGATGTCTGAGGTCTTCTACCATATAGATACAAGAGACGTGATTTTCTCCCGTATACATCCAAAGAGTGTAATTTTTCACCGCGTAGACCTAGAGTGAACTTGTCCAATACCACTACCTCATGTGCTGGCATGCCTCATTTGCCCCCATACCCTAGCCAAGGTAGGGAATAGCCACGCCGTAATATTCAACACATAGTTGAGAGCGAAGTAGTGCAGGGGTGAATCAAGTAGGGGTGAGACTTCGCCGTCTTACTAGGAAAAAATTATCAAGGATTCGGGGTGAGCCAAGGACCTTAATGATATTTACCCCAAGCTTCTGGTCCGTCAGAAGGTTGCATTGATCACACTTGGAAGAGTAAGTCCTCCTTGTTAAAGTGGTATGACATTGGTATTTCACTTTTAAAAGATCTTGGCATTGCTTCCGGAGGGGTAAGTCCTACTCCGAGAAGTGGGTACAACCTAGGTATGTCACATTGAAAATCGTTGAATTGCCCCTGGAGAGGTAAATCCTACTCCGGAGATTAGATATGACATAGGTACTTCACTTTGAAAGTCCATGAAATTGCCCCCAGAGGGGTAAGTTCTACTCCGGATAGTAGGTATGACATAGGTACTTCACTTTGAAAGTCTATGGAATTGTCCCCGAAGGGATAAGTCATACTCTGGAGAGTAGGTATGTAATAGGTTCTTCATTTCATTTGAAGTCCATGGAATTGCCCCAGAGGGGTAAGTTCTACTCCGAAAAGTAGGTATGACATAGGTACTTCACTTTAGAAGTCTATGGAATTGTCCCCGGAAGGATAAGTCCTACTCCGGAAAGTAGGTATGTAATAGGTTCTTCACTTTGGAAATCTATGGAATTGCCCTCGGAGGAGTAAGGTATCCCGGAGGGTGAGATATTTGACCCTGAGAAAGGTGAGTCTCACTCTTGGGGTGAGACTTAGCTTGTAGGACACTTTCATGTTGGGAAGATTTAGACTTGCCCTCGGAAGGGTGAGGAGATCCCGAAGAATGAGTATTTGACCCTCAGAAAGGTGATCTCACTCTTGGAGTTAGACTTAGCTTGTGCTTCTAGAGGTGTGATGTGACCTTGGAAGGTACTTGAGTTCTGAAGAACAAATGCCTTTGAAAAACTTGAGTATGTGGGATCCTTCTTGCTCAACCTCTTTTGTATTGAACTATTTATTGTAGAGACTTAATTATAATAGTTCAAAGGATAAAAAGACATAGAAAACTTTCATTTATTGAAAATAAGATGTTTGCAAGGTGCACAAGCAAATTTCACCTTAAACAGAGTGTAGTATGGCCTAAGAAAGTACATGAAAAGTTATACAAGATATTAGGTGTACTATTCTTTAAGGCTTAGCTGGTAACACCTTCTCTAGGTGTTCAGTTGGGACTATCTATTTCGTTCTTAATCATGGATAAACTGTTTCAAGTAACCTCTTTGGATCAAATCCTCGATTACATTTTTTAAGGAGATGTGATCATTAGTATCATGGCCGTGGTCTTTGTGGAAGTAATACCACTTGTTTTTGTTGCGACGTTCTGGGTCGCTCCTCATTGCTCCTGGCCACTTCACATAGGGCTCCTTCTCAATCACTGTTAGAATTCGTGTAGGCGTGGTATTAAGTGGAGTGTAGGCCTTAGGAGGTTCGGGACTCCTCCTATGGGGCACGGCTATAGATAGTCGGTCCCTCACATTGCTCTTGCCTCATCTTTGAAGCCCCTACTGCATTAGCTACACCATTAGCCTTCCTTTTCTTGCTTTCGGCTCCACCTGCTTCAGTCTCTCTCTTTTTTTTCTCACCTTCATCTGTTTGGGCAAACTTTTCAGCCCTACAAAAAATATCACTGAAAGTAGTCGGAGGTTTGAAATTGAGGTCGAAGGAGAATTTCCTGGTCTCACTCCAATTTGGAAGGCCATGATTTGCATATCTTCTGTAGCTCCTTGGATTCCAATAGTCTCATTTTTGAACCTATCCACATAATCCATGAGCGATTCATCGGGTTTTTGCTCAAGTGTAAGCAAGTGTGTTCTCGTCTTTGGAATTCTCTTTTGATTCCCAAACTTATTTAAAAACAAGTCTACCAATTAAACAAAATTTTTGATGTTGCACTTCTTATACCCTCGAAACCAGTTTGAGGCAGCACCCTTGAGGGTTCCGGGAAACCCTCGGCAGAGGATAGCATCAGACGCTCCTTGGAGGCACATTTTGGAGCGGTAAGCATATCCAGGTGCTCCCATGGATCAGTGCTCCCATCATAAGAGTCAAAGTAAGGAATCTGCCATCTTTTAGGAAGAGGTTCTTGCATGACATCGTCAGTGAAGGGAAGTGAATACTTGTATCTAGTACTCCTTCCTTCTCTATCGTCCATTCTGTCCACTCTAACTTGCAACTCTTCCAACCTCTTCCTTAGATTCTCTTCACTTTCGAGAACTACCAACATAGTACGGTTCCTCTCTTGGCGTCTTCTTCTCTCGTGAGCTACAGATACTGCTTCTCCTGGGCTCCTTTCCCTAGTACCACTCGGCTTTGATGAGGCTGTTCTTCTGGATTCTAGCCTGGCAGTTTGGCCCGTTCGTTCTTGCCTGACAAACTGATGAGGGTGCTCCTGCCGGGCGGACCCCACCTGAGTTAGTTCCCTGGTCCTCTGTTCCTCTCTGTTCCCCTCTCCTTGAGTTCTCTTTTCTCGCTCACCAGCATGAAGTTGGGGATGGACAATCTGGGGATTGCTACCCGAATAAGGCGGCGAAGGTGTTGTTCGCCTTGAGAGAGGTGTTGCTCCAATTGCTGCCTAATGAGCATTTCCTTTAACTGAACATTTTGCTGCCTCAACGTGTGAATCTCTTCATCCTTGTCCACAACCCGGGGACCGGAATCCCCTTCGTGTTCCCCCTGCCGATCCATCTCCCTGTGGGATCGACCGAAGTATTGTTGAGTTGAAATTTCTATGCCTTTGTCGACATTATTCCTATGAGTGTTACGCGTGCTAGGTGCCATGTCCTAGTATTGACTTTTAGTTCAGTTTTCCCACAGACGGCGCCAAATGTTGATACAAAAATTTTGGGCTAGGATTAGCCTGTGTGTAGTATTGTCCAAAGTAAAAATTGGGACCACGCGTAGTACCCACGTCCACCTGAAATAAAAAGGGGGGGGCTTTGTCCCTCGGGGTAGGTTCCGACACTCAAGTCAATACTTAAACCAGAGAGTGAAATTCAATAAGAATTCAGAACTTTAATAATTCGAAAAGTAAAATTCTCTGAATCCGACCTGTCACTTTGATATTTATACCCGAAACTAATGGGTTAGATCGATCCGTGGATCGAATATATAATATCTGATCCATTCGGGCCTATTTGAGCCACATGGGTATAATTATTAAAATACCCTTAGTAAACCCGGGTTCGGAGTCACGTGTATATTGTCATTGGGTATAATATTTTGGCATCATCAAGTACTATCCTACTCCTAGTATAATTGTTTTGCTAGTACGTATCTACAAATAACTATTAGACTATATATATATACTATAGGGTAGAGTACTTGATTCTTTTTTCTTTACGTAACACAAATCTTGGAGAAAATTTCAGCCATATTAAAGGTTAGTCTTGTTCTTCCTTAGTCTTAATTAATTATTTTCGTTTTTTTAATTTTAGAAAAATTAGATTCTTAATAATTTTGAATATTAGTTATTCACTTTATTAGATTAATTTATTAGGAAGTTAGTTCAATTAATGTAAAAGTTATTATTACTAGTTAATTTATAGATGATCATTTTCTTAGGCATTAAAATCGGATTTATACATATGAAAATTATATATATATATATATATATATATATATATATATATATTGAATATAATAGTATTTTATTATAGCTGGATATTTTTTCAAGAAAAAAAGAGTGATTTGATCATAGAGAAAAGAGATCAGAGAGTAGAATTAAAGGAAGAAGAAGAAAGATTAGAGAAAGGAGACTAGAAAAAAATAAAAGAGAAAAGAATATAGTTGCAGCAATGGAGCTCTCGGGAGGATGGAGAAGAAAGTTGACAAAAGTTTCTGAAATTGCGTCTTAACCCACCAAAGTTTATACAACTTTTACAAAGGCCCAAGAAACTTTTATAAAGACATATTGAGTCCTTTTGATGTTTTGAAATTATAGATAAGCCCGGATGGTTTTTCAAAGGATCCCATCAGTCCATGGTAGTCTTCTGAAATTACCAAAATGCCCTTACAGTTTTGTCAATATTTCACTTTGGTCCCTAAAAGTTTGCCCGAACCTATAAATGATAGATTGACCCCTAAAAATTTAAATGAAGTTAATATTTAACCCTAAAAGGTTCTATATAATATATAGAGACCCCTAATGACTTGGTGAAATGACCTAAATATCCTCAAGTATTTTAAAAGTTACATAAAAGCCCAAATTAGTTTTTTAAAATTACGAAAAGACCCCGAATGGATTTCTAAGTTTGCAAACTATGCTAAAATGTTTTGTTTAGCTCAAATAGAGTCCAAAAAGTTTTTCAAATATTATAGATGAGTTTTCATAATTATAGCAAGTCTTATAATGTTATAATAATTACTTCAAAGTATCTTTTTACTACAAGAAAATTATATGATATGATAGTAAATATTATTTTTGCAAAAATTAGGACAATTATAGATGTTTGGAAAGGTTGAGTATTTAGGGAATTGTTACAGGATATTTAAGTAAATACCAAGCATATACTAAGTGATAGAAACGTGAATTTTTTATAGGAAATACTAAAAAGGAGCAAGGCTCTAAATCGCCAATACAAGAGTAACGTGATTCTTTGGCATACCGAGGTAGGTGGTGCTTACCCTCTAATTTGTAAATTGTTTTACGAATCCATATATCTTCTTAAATAATTTTATGAACTTGCATGTTTTTCTAAATTGTTTTATGAAATGTATTTTACGAAATGATTATTTGATTATGAAAATCTGGATCATGTATGGCTATTTGACTTGCTGATTTTCAAGTTATAAAAATGTGATATATGCATGAATTTTGATATGTATGAAATGCATGTGATGAATGGGTAAATATTAATGGACAAAGGCTCTAAACGGACATGAAATAGTCGGTAGGGATTATAGTCCTGATTTATACTGATATACTGGTATACTGATAAATAATAAACGATAAACGATATACGATAGGTCAAGTGGTTCCATGGAAACTTCTTGACAACCTTTTCTAGTGAGGTCCATCACTAGGCTGAGTACTCAGAGCCGATGAAAACATGTATGGTTTTACATGATTTGGAAATACGAATTTGTAATATATTATAGATTATTTGAAAAGTATGTGTTATATGACTTGACATAAATAAATGATACATGAATTTCGAAATGTATGTTGAATTACATGATTATATGTAATGAATATGGCATACGATTTAAAAAGATGATTTTGATAAAAGTATATGCGTGTGTAATAGTCTGACTTGTCTTTGCGAAAAGTATATCTATATGTAACTGCTTGATCCAGCAGGGTGTAAATGCTATCTATTTGACGACTTGTCTCTCACCCGATTCCTTATATTTTTGTACAGACAATGAGTACGAGTACGTTATCATAGAGGACAAAGTATAGACGCACTCGGACAAAGAAGATTGATATTTAGTAATAAGATCCTCCTATAGTTATTTGATTTTGCATAGTCCATCTATTGGAATAAGTAGAGCATGTGTGCTCGTGACACTATGTTTTTATTTATTTTATAATTTATTATTTGAATAAGTACTGCATTAAATTGGATATCATTTGTGAGTATAAAAATATTTTCGCTGCGTAATTTATATTTGAGATTACTATATATGAATGATACCTTGTATTCGTGAGAGTACGGTCTTATGGATACGGCGAATGACACATGCCTGATATGTGCGGGTCAGGGGCGTGACACTTGTGCTCGTCAAGCAAATTTTCAATTTTGCTATACATGCTTGAAACTAAATGATAACCCTACAAATATTAAGTACATTTGGTAATGAAATGCAACTCAAGTAGTAAAACATTTTCACTATGACTTACTGATTATGTTCAAGTCATTAATGATTCGGAAGAGTGGTGGGTTTGTTTTTTTTTTTTTTTTTAAAAAAGGCTTATTTACATTTTTCAATTAGAAGTTTCTTTACATGTGTACACAAGTAGGAGGTCAACCATTTCCCTTTTTTTCTTGGAATATCCCGTACTTACCTTGTGACTTGTGACCACACAAGTTGTGGATCAAAATCGCAAACCTACTCTTTGAATCAAGCAAATTTTCGATTTTGCTATACATGCCTTAAACAAAATGATAACCCCGCAAATATTAAGTACATTTGGTAATGAAGTGCAATTCAAATAATAAAATATTTTGATTATGACTTATTATTGGTTATGAGTTCAAGTCATTAATGATTCGAAAGAGCGGTGGGTTTTTTTTTTTTTTTTTTTTTTTTTAAAAGGTTGATTTACATTTTTCAATTAGAAGTTTCTTTACATGTGTACACAAGTAGGAGGTCCACCATTTCCTTTTTTTTTTTTCTTGGAATATCCCATACTTACCTTGTGACCTGTGACCACACAAGTTGTGGATCTTATTATAGGCTAAAAAAACATGAGCTGTGAAGGCTGATTAATACGTTCAGCGCAATGTCAAACATTAGATGATTTAAGGATGATGGGCCACAATAAAAAGCACGAGTTTGACAGGACTTTTCTATTATTGTCTTCCTGTTTATACAGTCCCCAATAATGTAATGTAATGTAAATTCCAATAAAATGTATATGTTCCCCAGTCCAAGAACGTGGCGAGAGAAGTGAAAACACTTGAGAACTTTCTAAACATAAAATATACATATCTCAACTTCAAAAACAGTTCAAGAGCACGAAAGATTTTCATAATTCAGATAATTGAGATTCATCCATATACACATTTATCGTTTAAAATTATGTTGATTATTACTACTTTAATAACTCTTCAGTCTTTTTAGTGTAATTCTTAAAATAAAAAAAACCATAAATAGTGAAGTTATATCTTACTAGATGATCATGTCATTTGCCTATTAAATTTCTCGGCAGTTTAACTTCTAATGTTCCATTGACTATAAATACAAAGGTGAGACTTTGAAGCAATGTCATGTACACGGCAAAAAAAAAAATGAAAAAAAAAGAATCCAGTAAAATAATACCTATAAAATCTGATGTCTCGTATGACATTTTCAATTTCTTTATGGCATGTGTAAATGATATTAATTAGTGATTGGCCAAGTCTATTAGACCTACTACAATTAACGCGTCCAAATACACGTATTAGTTTAATAATATTCTTTCATTCATCTCTTGATTTAATAGTACAGTCTTTATATTTCACTCTTAATAAGTTCATGGAATTGTTTTATTAATTAATTTATAACCCCATGACTAGTTTCTAGAATGTCAGATCAATTGGAGAATGGAAAATAAAAGGGTAAAAATAAGTCTGCCTTAAAAATAGAGGGTGCAATTCAACCTCCTTTAAAAAATTGTATAAGTAGATATTTTAAAATAATAAAAAAAAAAAAACAGAGGAAAAATAAGGCTGCTATAAATGGCGGGTATAATTAGATATCTCACGTTCAAAGAGTCGACTTTTTTTATTGCAAACTTATTTCAGTCCTAGGTACCTAATACGGAGGAAGAACCAGGTCATAATTCAATGATCTGGTCTGAGGTTACTTACCCCTTTTGCTTAAATTAAGATTTTGTTTATGATTTTACATTTTCTACGGGATTGTTAAATTAATTAAGATTTTTATCATAAAATGGGGTTGCAAAAGAAATGTGAAACAAGTTATATTGAACCAAACTAAAAGAATTAACTATGACAACGAAATGTAATTTTAATAATAAAACGTTTTTCTTATGATATACTGATGAATGATTCGAATCAACAAAAATAGAGATAGAGGTGAATTTAAAAAAAAAAAATCCATAATTGAACGGGTTCAGTATAAAATTTCGCCCTTTCGATTCCAAATGTTGTTCATTTATTGCAAGTTTCATCACTATCTGACTAGACATATTGAACCGTTTGTCCAGCTTGATCCGTCGATGTTTAGTGATATTTTCGAATTTTGATACACTATCAAAATTCTTAACATCTTATTAACATTTTTGGTTGGATGCAGTACCTGTTAATTATGGATAATTCTCAACATAATGGTGCTTCTCTTAATGATGCACAGGTGGTAATTCCTTGTGATACTACCAAATGAACTATTAAAATTATTCTACTAAAATTATTCTATAAAATCTTGATAGTTCATTAGATAGTGAAATTAGGTGTAAGACAGATATATAGATGTTGTGGCATAAATAACCCAACCCTTCTCCCTACGTACTAATGATTCGAATGCATGACTAATAGATCATACAAAAGTGTCTTATCACCTAAATTACACTTCGTTATTATATTTCGAATGCTTGTTACTTATACTTTAACAAAGTAATATTTATAATTTAGAACACACATGCTACAGAATACATAGATGAGATGTAAAACTGATACTTATAAGTCAAAACACACTAATAAAGATCCATAATATAAGACTGAAGATTATACAGAAGTAGGAATATTAATTCGGTTCAAATTTGTATTGTGGTACCATATTGTGAATACAATTAAGAATTTGCTTTACAAAACTTTTCTAATGGTGGTCATTTTTGCAGTCATGATCTTTATATTGTCCCACCGATTGTGTGATCCTATATTTTAAAGTCCAAAAAAGTGGTGCATGGTGAGATATTTTGGAAATATAAACACACCCGAAATTTCCAGGTAGCAAATTCAATTCCCCGGACTTAGTACCTGTTAAATGAGCTGGTGAGTGACCACATACAGATCTCAATCATGTCTATTTTCCTTAGTTTCAATGTTGGTCCCCCCAGAAATTTGAAATTTTCAGTATTACCCTTTAATAATTATAAATAATAATTATAAAATTAATTATCAATTATGTCCTTTTAAAAATTAGATTTCGCCCTCTTAAAGTGCAATATGAAGTATTTCTCTTGAAACATACGTCTATACAAATTGCCTCCTAAGTCTCAACCTCTACGTTCACCCATATTTCTCCCTTTATTTTGCCTTTGAAATTTTTAAATTTGTTTTAAAGCTCTATGGCCTTGTTTGGATTGTCACTAATATTTGTTATTCTTTACATAATATCTTTGTAATTATTTCCTGTCACATTTTTAATACATTTTTATCATATCCATCACATTCTAAAAATTATTATAGTAATTATTACAAATAAAATTTCAAATAATAGCTTAATAATAACTGAGTAAACGGAGCCAACAATAATAATAATATGGAGTAATAAAAAAAAAAAACCTGAATCCACAACATGTGGCTGCTTTAAAATATAAATTGAAGGCTGGCAAGGCAGCAATCATACCTCCCAGATTAAGGAGAAACCCATTTGGTAGAGGGATGTCTTATTTTAGGAGTTCAAAGTTTGGTCTTCTTATGTCATTGGAGATTCAAACAAGCAACAAATAAATAAATAATTAATAGGTGAGCCAACAAATATGACTATGATTAAAATCCAGGGAGTACGTACGGTCGACTGTTTAAAATCTAAATAAATGTAAAATTGTTAGTTTATTGCTGGATTCCTTATTTGCTGGTAATTAACAAGTCAAAATTAGAAACAATTGTCAAGAATCAAAAGAACACGAGGCAAATTGACTGTAGGAGGCGACTGCCAGTCAATTCAGTTTCTTGGTTCTGAAATTTCAGACACTTGAGTTTCTAGGCCGTTGGATTATTTATTCCCCTAAATGCAACCATTCTGATTTTTTGGATAGTAGATGAACTCTTGTACATCTCTATTTACTCTTTTACTGGCTCGAACCTATAAATTAAATTGTAGAAAAAGCGTAATCTTTCCGACTTAGAAGTATTTCTAGTTTGGTAAAACCAAGTAGTTGTTTAGTAACTCTGACATTCGAATTATTTTGCTCATTAATTTATGAAATCTATGTCATATATAAGGGGAGAGAGTTTTTTATTTTACAATTTTTATCTTTATCATATGTGTAATTATACATAACTTTATTCAGTTCTTCACTACTTGTATTATTTTTTAAATTTTTTGTATAAATTTTTACTAATATTTCTATTACTTTTTAAAAAAATAAATAAATCTTTAATTTCATACCCGTAAAGTGTACCTAATATCAATTACTAGGAAGATCAAGTATGAAATCATTGCTGCCCCACATATTTGAAGCTCAATAAGTACTAATTTATAATGATCAATTTATCTGACTCTTATCTCGGCGATATCAATAGAATGGTTGTATAGTACTACAATTTCTCCCCGGGGGGATTGGTGGTGGTCACTTGGTCTCAGTTGTAAGTTACCAAGCAAATATAGGAAACCCAATGTCAAAAATATTGTCAAAATCAATATCAAATCATCCAGATTTTTCTTAGATATTTAGGAAAAAAACTATAATAGTTTTTCACATTTTATATTTATATTTTTTTAATTTTCATATTTAAAATAATGTATTTTTGTCATTTACAAATTCAAAACGTACCATTTTAATCCCTTAACATAATTACGATCATATTTTAACTTGAAATACTCACATGCGTATTGAATGTGATATATTTAAAAGCAAAATTGACTATACATAAAATTAAACACTAAATTACCCCAAAAAGAAGAGAATTGGGATTGTTAGACTAGGGGTAGTGCAGGAAAAGCGGCTAGGGAGAGGAATAGGGATGGTGATAATAGATGAGAATTTTGGAGCAATTATGGAAGAGATTTTAGATAGTGTTATTTAGTATTTAAAATTTTTATATTGCCAATTTTGCCCAGTGAGAAATTCTTAATTGTGTTGAGAGACCAAAATGGTGTGTTATGAATTTGTGATAGATTAAAATGAATCATTTTAAATGTGAGGGATTAAAAAAGTAAAAATGTGAAGGATTATTAAAGTTATTTTTTCTAAATATTTTATCTTTTCTTTTCAGAATTTAGTGATATATAAATGATTTTTATCACTTTTCATAAAATTACTTCAAAATTATGCATGTGATGCAACTTAATTAATCTAGCAAAAGTTAATTATGCGTGGGTAAAAGAGAAGGCATAATTTAAAGATTAAAACATTAATTAGAAAAAGCAAATTAATTGATTCTCCAAAAACCAAGTATGATTAATGTGAAGGATAACATATAATGGTAAAACTGAAAGGCACCAAGAACTTGACAGCTCAGATGAATAGAAAGAATTTTTGTATACAATGCATTAGACAAGGACTTTGTCCTCCTAGAGGCTAAAGAAACCTTATGGCTTCCTCCCTTGACTGAATTCAGAACTTTTCTGAGTCGAACTTTGACACTTTGACCATCCATTTCTAATCCTCTTGGGCTCTTGGCTGGCTGCTTAGTTAATTTGCTCCTCTCCTTCGCTATCCACCCATCCTTCAATTGCTTTTTCCCAAGTTTTTATATATATTTCCTCTGACTAATCTTTTCTATGTACTATCACCTAATAATTGACCTACCTTTTACTATCTTTCAAAATGAGAAATGTTCAAGTATAAGTAGTTTTTTATCCTACTTACAATTAATCTTGTGGTGTGAATTAAATATTATGAAATCTATAATATCAACTCAATTGATGTAAGCAAAATTTTATAAAATTTAATTTTGATCACAAAATTTACAGGTAAAATCCAAAATCAAATCTATATTAATATTTTCCTTCAAAATGAACAAAATCCTACCCCACTTTTGATTAATTGGAGATTTATTTTCTTATATATTTTTAATTTTCCAATATATTAATGCTGATGTCAGTCTACATGTAAGCTTTTGCAACTTTTTCTCGTCACCATTTTCTGTTACTTTTCAAATCTTCTATTACCTTTAAGAATCAAGAGTTCCCCCTCCCCCACACAGGGGATGCTTAAATATGTCTCCACAACTAGGCAGTTGATGTTCACATTGAGACATAGTTAATTGGTATAAATTCAAGACAAAAAGACCTGATCATCATGCAACAACCTTGACGAAATAGCAGCTTCGGGACGGTTGATGGATTCTGTCTTCTTCTTCAATGAAGAAGACAGTGCCAACTTTGTCCAACAAATGATTCAATCCTTTGGTTGCACTTACATTTGCCTCTGGTCATACTATCCCCATCCATCCAAGTAAGAATGAATTAATGAAACCTCAATTTTCAAATTTCTGTATGTTCATGAAATCCCTTTTATATTTCATGAAATTCTTGTCAGTTGTTTAAGGTTCAAGGACGGATTTTACCTCGACTCATCATCATCATCTGGAAGTGTTGCTCAGAGACTCTTCATCGAATACCGGCAGTCAAGGATAATCATCATTGACAGCAGGTATATAGGAAAATAAAAGTGCACATTGTGCACATATAGAATGATAAAATGTATATATACATGTATATTTGAAAATGTTCTTTCTTGATTTTCATAACATTCCGGGACTGGCTTTTCTGAGCAATCTTCCTTTCATGGAGCTTCAGTTAGCCGATATTCGCAGAAGGGCTTCCACTGAAACTCAGCGCCACTTCTATCAGGTATACATGTTATAAGTACACTTTTATAATTAACAACACTATTGATCAAATTTATATTTCTGAACTAATTATAATTCGGTTCTCATTTATTGATATTGCAGGAAGCTGGGATCAAGGTTAATAATTTGTTAATCTTACACTTTTACTACTACAGTCTTTTTTTTTTTTTCTTTTTTTACTCTAACCATGACCAATAAATCATAGAAAAAATATCTTATCTTCTTAATTGTGTCCTAATATATATTAGCTCTTCTTCGTCAGTCTTGAGATTAACATTAAATCTTCTATAGATTTATTGTTCTAGGCTGCCATATTTATGGGGTGCAACACAGGAGAGATTGAGCTTGGATTTTCTGATGGTTCCCAGGTAAAAATTAAACAGCCCACATCCAAAATTAGTATATTAATCTTTATAAGTAGGGAGGCATATATATTATAAGTACTTTGGCCTGATCAAGGGGTCATCTATAAATAAATTATATATATTCACTGTGCTTTGCAATCAACATACTTATATAAGGAGAGAATACTTTCATTTTTCAGGTCAACATGGAAATGGAGATGAGGAACTTGTTCCCTGAGGATTTCTCTCGACCATTATTTCCTCCAACAACCACCACAGATCATCAGCTTATTCCTCAGCAGCCAAATACTGATCAGAACTGGGCTGCTACAGCCTCATCTTCATCATCATTGAGATCCTTGTCGTACGATAGTCCTGCCGAGTACTCCCCCCTCTTGTTTAACATCCCAGGCACTTCCTTCGTCATACCCGAACCTCAACGACAAGAAATCATATACAATATGCCTCATCAGGCAGCAGCTACTCCACACCAGCAGGCAATCAGGGCATTGAGCCAAATGAGAAACACTCAATTACCAACAATTGAAAGCGAAGATGCTGCAATGACACAAGCCATTCTTGCTGTTATATCTTCTCCATCGGCTTCTTCTTCATCATCTCTTCAACAATCCCAACAAAATTTAGCTCCTAATTACCCTGTAAGAGGATCACAGGCAAGTGCATTCAGATGGTATAACAGGTCAGCTGCTGCTTTAGCCCCCAGAATTCCAATTTCAGCCAGAATCCAAAGGCAGAATATGCTAAAAAGATGTATTGCGTTTCTCAGTACCTTAAACAACTCAACGCAATCCCAAGAACAAATGCAAGCAGGCAGGACAACAAGTTCTCAGTTGCATCACATGATATCTGAGAGAAGAAGGCGCGAAAAACTCAATGAAAGCTTTCAAGCATTGAGATCACTACTTCCTCCTGGAATTAAGGTATCCTAGCTATATATACAAGCGTGTTAATTTAATTTAGTCCAAAATCATTGTTTTTTTTATTGAGATTAGAGTTTAAATGAAAAGGGCTTAAATTGCATTTGCAGAAGGACAAATCATCAGTTCTAACTAGTACAACAGAGTATTTGAGTTCTTTGAAAGCTGAAGTTGCTGAACTTAGTAAAAAGAATCAAATATTAGAGGCACAACTTCTGCCTACAAAATCTGCAACTTCTGAAGAAACAAGAAGTGGTGGCTCTTCAAATGAGAGGGTAGTAGTTCAGATTACACCAGGTGGTGAATCCATTTCTTCATCATCATCAAGAATTGTGTATTTACAAGTGATAATGAGGGCAGAAGTTAACATGGTAGATTTAGTGGTTAGTTTGCTGGAGTTCTTGAAAATTGATCAGAATGTAAGTGTAATGAGTATAGAAGCCAACACCGGAATGGCAGAATCAACTTCAAGAAACAATGTAGTTTTGATGAGGCTGCAAATTGAGGTATGTATGACAGTCATCTCTCGGATAACATCAATATTTACAGAGGCATTACATTTTTCAGTAGTACAAGTTCTAATAATTATTTATTTATATATTTATTCATTTGTATTCTTTACCTTCATTTGCTTAAAATATTCATTTGTGTAGATATAACATAGCATATATTGATCTTGAAGAAAAGAATTTGAATACTGAAGTTGAGGCTGATGAGCACTTGCTTGCTTCTTGAGCCAGTGTAATTCTTTTTAATATTTACAATGGAATTGGAAATATTGATTTGGGAATATGTATATTTAATCGGTTCCTACGTGACTTTATTTGAATATTACTAATATTCTTGGCTTATCTAGTGTGAACAAATATAATATTGTGAATCAAATTTATGTAATCCAAGTAAAATAATCCCAAATGAACCAATTTGCCAAAATTGATCAACTTTAACATGTAGTATAATCTTCTTCACTTGAATGCTAAAACTAATAAAGTCTTTGAGGAAAACAAATACTTGTCTGAGTATCACCCAATGTGGACACCTACATATAGAAATTGGAAGGAAGTTTCATTCATGACATCAAGATTTTGCATTTCTTCTACAGACTTTAGAACTAATTAATTAATCTAATATTAATGAACTTTTCTTAAAGAAATAGCAAAGAAAGTTGTGTTTAATTTTCTTTCTCAATTCTCCATGTAGGATGGTGAATGGGACGAGTCTGCCTTCCAAGAAGCCATTAAGAGGGTGGTTAATGACTTGGCAGAGTGACTAATCCTAGCCATTCATTTCTAGACACTTGTAGTATTACTTAATTATAGCAAATTAAGTAAAATTTTCCCTATAATTTAGACTGGCAGCTCCCTCAGACCTCAGCTAGAGTTTGTGGTGGTTGGTCGTTTTCTTCCGCTAATTAACAATTCAAATAGCAGTTTAGCTCACTTCATAAAAGTAAAAGAGATTGAAATATAGTTTTCAGACATGCATACTTGTCACAGTTTAGGTAGATGAATTTATCATTATAGATTTTCTATTGAATCCCACTTCTTGTGTCAATCTTCTATTCCACATTTTGTATCATCGTCTCGTGTAATAATCTAGCATAATGAATCGGTAAGTCAAAGCACACAGAAGATGTCTAAAGGCTGGGAACGAATTTGAAACAGAAAGTGCGATAGAGAATCCGAAATGATATTTTATGAGCAACCTTCCTTCTTACCGTACCTTTTCAGGAAGCCGTGTTTAAATTTCGTGCAAAAATTTACATCATGTAATGATTTTTTTTTCCTTGTAGATTTTTCATTTTTATTTCTTTTGAATTTATATAATACCTGTACTTCTGAGTTAATTAATAACACAATTTTGCTATTGAAATATCTAGTGCAAGAGTCATTAACGTGTCTAATTATTTGGCTTCAATATATTCCATTATTTAAGGTTGCCTTCTCAATTACTTTAGCTTTTCAAAGTTTGGTAAGACTATACTTCCCTATAATCGAATTTCGGTCACTAATAAAATAAATAAAAATTCAGCGTAAATAATAGATGTTCAAAATAAACAGACATATCTTTATGACAATAATAGAGATAGACTAGTGAAGATCCCATTTACGATATGTGTGACGAAGCCAGCCAACTTTTCTAAAGTTATCTACGAACACTAATTTGTCAAATTCCAATTTTTAGAAATTGGAGCTTATGTATTGCTCTAAAAATATTTTGAAACCCAAAAAATTGTTCAATAAAAATCATCTCTAGAGATCCTTTTCAGGAAAAAAAAAATACCTTTCTAAATTTGAAGTAGATTAATATTATATATGATAAACAGATGTGAACACTTCATCAACTGACTTTTATTTGACCCAAAAAAAAAAAAAACTATAAACTAAATTTTACCTTAATTAATAAACAAAAGTGTAATTAATTTATTCAAAAGAAGTAAAAACCAAGTGCCTGGAGTTGTCCCTTTAGCCCCCAGCAAATGACTGAGCATCACTCATTTTTTGTAAACAAATCCAACTAAAGTGCTGATGAGATTATATGGATCTTTATGGTGTCGCCGTTCTTGACCGAAAATGAATTATGTAGACCATCACAATCTCCCACGAAAGGATGGAAGATAACAAATATGTAGAGAAAAAAAAATCCACCTAATTAAACAAGGAAGCATCCAACAAATTCTCATGTATGAATTAAAAGAATAATCTAATGTCAAAATCACTTTTTAGTTTTCTTCACTTCACCTAATATATCATGAGTTTATTCTCAACAGTTTATTGTAAGTTACTTATAACTTTTTTGCAATAAAAAAATATATATAATTTTTTAAATAGCTTATTGTGAGCTACTTATAACTTTTTCAAAAGAACTAAAAAAAGGCTTTTGAAAAAATAACTTTTAAAAAGATTTTGAGGACAAAAACTAAAAGACGCTTTTGAAAAACAACTTTAAAAAAGATTTTGTTGAAAATTGAAAGTTTTTTTTTTCCAATTTCAAAAAGTTAAAAAATATTTTCTAAATTAATTACTTGTTTTACTAAAAGTACTCTTCTTAATTTAAAAAAAAAAACAACAACAACAACAACAACTTATAACAGGTGAGAACACGTCTCGACTCTAATAAGGTAGTACTAATTTATTTCTTTCTTTTATTTTATTTCAAATTCAAGCACGACTATTACTAATACGACATTACTACCTTCGATTTGTATATGAACATTTTCATCACGTCATCTACTTATTACTCTTTTGTAGAAGGGTAGTACTAATTTATTTATTTATTTATTTATTTATTTATAAATACACAGAATTATTAATAAGTAATTACTAAGGGTGGGGGGGTAATTACTTAAATCTTCAATTTTCTCGCTTGATAGGTTTAATCCAAGAAAGAGATCATAGTCGACGCTTTTGACCGAAATTGTCTCAAAATACGACTTTGTCTGTCAAACTCAAGACTATGATGTGCAGTATTTGTTTAACAATTTTGCTAGTAATTAATCAAAAGATTTTAACTCTTTTATATTATTGTTTCCTCCAATTTTTAATTACAAAGTTGCAACATGCAACTTAACTTTTTTATTTTTTTTATTTATTTAGAATCCATATTTAGTAAAAGAATGCATATATTACGTTGTACTCAATGAGTTGAATGAGCTATGACCGTAGAAGTTCTTCGTTTATTTTTTCTTCACAAGTGATGACTACATAATTGCTTAATAACATCTAAAAATTATGACCATTACTTATATGGCAAACACTTGGGTAGATCCGGTTTTTAACCTCATTTGTAAATCCTGTAGTGTGGATTAAACTTTAAAAAATCTATAACATGGGCTGATGTAAGCAAGATTTTTTAAGATTTAATCCTGACCACAGGGTCTACAGGTGGGGTCAAAAATCGAGTCTATATATATATATATATACTGCAGGTGTTTGGATCTCATTCTAGAATCGAAATCGAAATGTGAATCATAAATCTTATTATTGGTATGAATTTATATCGTTTCTCTTACCTATTTAGTTTGATATAGGAATACGTTTCATTATATTAATAAATTAATCAATTTGAAATCCAATTCACAAGTGGAGTATAAAAATGAATATTTTCTAACACTTTAATCCTAAAATGATTCCCATAATATTTAACTAAACAACTATGAATATAATTAATTTTGATTCCCATTCTTCCTGCTCCTACCCATAAACCAAACACCTCCAGTGTTCTATAGATTGAGTTTCTGAAACATTAATTCAACGGATTTGAAGGAGCCAGGATACAAAGTTTCCAGAAATTTAATGGACTTCTAAAGTCTATCGGGTAATCTTTTCAAAGTCTATATCAGATTAAAAAAAAGTCGGTATTTGATAGCGTTATCAGTGATCGTATTTTGACAGAAACTCATACTGAGAAAAGGATTGATTATGGGAAACAGATGGTGGCCTTCTATATTAGATTTCTAACTTCTTGAACAATACTCAATTGTCAAGTACTACACGTATCATATACATCCAGAGTTTAAATAAAATTTTGGATTTATTACCTTTAACTCGTTAAATTTTAAAGTCACTAACATTTCATTTCTTAACGTTGAATACTATGATGCTCTCCCATTTTATTATCTTCTATTCTTTTCCTTTCCTCTCATTACTCTGCGTTTCTCTACTAACTATAAAAGACTCAAAAAATTTTGAAGCATGACCAAAAATATGCCAAAAGAATTAGAGATTAAAATTGAATATCCACAATTTCTAATCTTCCCCCTCCTTTCCACCACAAAACCCTAATTATCCGAGCCCCTCCCCCGGCAACCACCCCCGTCCTTCCACCAACAATTGTCGTAGCCCCCTCTCGTCGAAACCACCACATCACCGTCCCCTATGTATCCCTAAACACTCTCAAACCCTCTCCCTCTTGCAGTTTCCCCCCACAACCACCTCATTCCCCTTCTCCCAAACAACCACCCTAGCTCCTCCCATAACCACTTCCCACGCAATCTTAATCTCCTCCACTCCCACCTCATGACCCTGTCCCTCTCCTAATTAATTAAAATATTTTTTGAACACAAAATATCACTTAAGAAATGTAACTCTCAAATTTAACATGAGATCTTTTAGTCAAAGAATTTTAATATTTAAAAAAAATATTACTGATTAAAATGTTAATGACTTCAAAATTTAATAGAGCGAAGTACAATAAATACTTAAAGTAGTGCATGATTGTGCACATGCCCGGTGTTTGTTTCTAGTATCTTTTTAGGTATCCCATGATACAAGAAAGAATAATGGTAGCACGTCAATAATGCACGCGACCTGTAGTGTGGGATTTGGCAACCATGGTTTTAATAACAGAAATGATTTATAAAATCATAAATTAACTTAGAATTATTTATTAAAATTGGTTTTAATTACTAATTTTTTATTTTAAATATACTTAAATGTATTTTGTTTCTCATTTAGCGAATTTAGTGATTTTTTCTCTTTTCTTGTTTTGTATAAATGCAATAATGTTTTTAGAAAATCTCAATCCTAATTTCTGCCTTGCTATTTGCAAATTGTATACTACTAACTAGTAAATTGAAATAGTAACATGCGGTAAGAATATCAGCATCAATCACGACCAAGTACGCACTTAAAATTCGTAAAAAATATTAACATATATTCGATTTTAAATTTCATCTATAGATCTTTTAGTTAAAATTAAATTTTATAAAATATTATTTACATTAGTTAATGTCTTAAATTATATGACATTTAATTTACACCAAAAAACTAATTATAAGTATAATCAAAAATCAGATTTATATAAATATTTTTTTAAAATTCATCGAAAAGGAAATTAAACTTTGTTCTCCCTACTTACATTGATTCTTGAAATAAGGCAAGCTAGTAGCAGGTGGATGTGGATCCCACATCTCTAAGATTATCGTTCATTTTCGGAAAAAATGCTCTTCTGGGAAAGTTATACATACATATTGTAGGTCGGAAATCCAGGTGAAGAAGAAAAGTAATCCCTCTTTTCACATTTTTAACATAAAACTTCAGAATAATTAATGATTGTAACAGAAACAGGAAAAATTGTCTGAATGATAGGAATTATAGGAGAAGACTAGGATTGAAAATTACTCATTAATTGACGTGATTTTAGGCACATGTGTGGTAATCTTTAATATTTGGACCAACTGACCAAGAGAATCAAGCAGTTGTTATCAATTTTACGAACTAGACTAGTAAAGAATAGACATGTCAAGAGATTAATTTTATGCACCACCAACCCAATTCCGACGGAAAACAACACAATCTTTAATTATGTGATATGCTGATGGTTTTCTTGCGAAACTAATTAACTACAGGAAAGTTTTATAATTTTGTTGACGAACTTTTTCATTGGTTTTAAAAGATTGTTTAATATAACTTTTAAAATACATAATATTATAATCTACAAATTTTTTAAAATACAATAATATGATTCTATTACGAGATTGTAGAATATTCGCTAATTAGATGTGTTACTCAAGTTTCATGTATGTTCTAACATAAACTATTCCTAGCATGTTGAGTCAGCAACAAAATGTATTTGGAGTTAAGAATTTTCTCTTGTAAAGATCGAATTATTTGACCAACATAGATTGTATATATATATAATAGTGGAGGTGTTTGATTTACATTCTGAAATCAAAATTTGAAATGTGAATTATAAATCTCATTATTGATATGAGTTATGTCATTTCTTCTTATTTATTCAATTTGAAATAAGAATGTGTTTTATTACATCAATAAATTATTCAATTCGAAACTTAAATTATAAATGGGGAATAAAGGTAAATATTTTCTAACACTTTATTCCTATAGAATAATTCTCATAATATTTAATCAAACATATTTATGGATATCATTAATCTTAATTTCCATTTCTCCCTTCGTTCCCATAAACCAAATACATCATGTGCTCCATAGATTGAGTTTCTGGAACAATAATTCAATGGACTTGAAGGTGCTAGCGTACATAGTATCCAGAAATTTTATGGACTTCTAATCTCTATCCGGTAATCTTTTCAAAGTTTATATCAGATATTAAAAAATAATATAAAATAAAATAAATATGTAAAAAGTCGGCATTTGGTACCATTTTCAATTGCACATGGTCATATATTGACAGAAACTAATACCGAGAAAAGGAAGGATTAAGGATGGATTACGAAAAACAGAAGGCTCTCACTGGGCTTCTATATTAGACTTCTAGATTCCTGAACAATACTCAATTATCAAGTTCTACTTGTATTATTATGTCAAGAGTTTAAATTAAAATATGGATTTATTACACTTAACTCGTTAAATTTTAGAGTCACTGACATTTCATTCTTGACCGTTCTATTTTCCTATTTTATTATCTTTTATTCTTTTTCTTTACTCTCATTGCTCTCTGTTCCTCAGCTAGCATTAACCACCGTCACCAAAATAAAAGACTCAAAAACATTTTGGAGATTGACCAAAAATATACCAAAAGAATTAGGGGTCAAAATTAGATAATCTAAAATTTCTATTCTTCTTCTTCCTTCCCCACCAAAAAACCCTAACCATCCCAATCCCCACTCCCACCATGTAACCTTCCCGTCCCTTTCACCAACATCCGTTGTAGCCAACCTCTCTCCTTAGGGTTATAAAGTGAACAAATTTATTCGATACTTGGATCAACTCAATTTGATAAGAGTTTGGTTGAGTTTAGTTTGTTAATAATCAAACCAATTTTGAAGAAGATTTAATATGTTTTAATTTTTTATTTTCAACTCAAATTCAACTTGATAAGTTAAAAACTTTTAACTTACGTATAAAAAATCCAAACTACTCTACATCAATTTGAGTTCAACTAGACAAGTAAATTAGCCAATCTTGAACAAATTTACAAATTTGTTAGAATAATCAAATAAATTTAAACACTATAATGTCAACTAGTTTATTTTTGTTTACACTCCTACCCCTCATCGAAACCACCACATCACCCTCCCCATACACTCTAGAAACTCTCCCCCTTGCAATTTCCCCCCAATAACCACCCCATAACTCATTCCTCTTCTCCCAACAAGCACCCAGCCCTTCGCTCTCCCCTGTTCCTTTGCAACAACCCCAAACCCTACCCTACGACCTGTATCCATATTGCTCTCCTAAATAATTATCATATTTTCTAGACTCATGGATATATATATATATATATATATATATATATGTTCGTTTGGACAAAAATAAAATATCACTCTAAATAAGTCATTTAGTCGAGAGATGTATCACAAAGAACTTTAATACTTAAAAATAATATTATGAACTAAATTATTAATGACTCTAAAATTAATGGAGTAAAGTATAATAAAACCTTAAAAAATTTTACTGAGTGCAAAATTCTAGTGCATGATTTTATGCATGCATGGTTTTTGTTTCAAGAATCACAAGTATTCCGTGATAAAAGAAAGAATGATAGTAGTCTTTCAATAATACCCGCGAACTGTAGTGTGACAAATTGGGAATTGGCCACCTTTTAAAGCGTGTATTTTAGTAATGGAAATGATTTATAAAATTAAAAATTAAGAATACTTATTAAAATTAATTTATGTAATAAAATTATATTCAATCACTAATTTTTAATTTTTAATTTTTGTGATAAATTTTATTATTTTTTATTAAATTTGGTAATACATCAATAATTTTATAACTTTTCTCATACTGTATAGATGCACTGTTTTAGAAAATCTCAATCCTAATTTCTGCCAAGCCGTTTGCAAGTTTGATAGTGTTAACCAAACAACAGGACCACTAGAAAAAGAGAACAAAGAAGTTGGAAAGTCATCAGAAACTTGGCCTAGAAAATTTAAGTGACCTTATGGTAAGAGCCCTCAAATATGGCATAACAGCACATAAATTAAAAATCTTTTCCTTGGCAACTAAGCATAACTAACAACACTTTGCAAGACACTAAACTTATTTTAATATATCTGTATAAAATTATAAAATTATAATGTGTTATTAAATTTGTAAAAGAATACATGATATCTGATCGAGTGAATAAATAAGAAGTTAGTGATTAAATATAATTTTATCACGTAAAATAATTTTGCCAAATAATACTGAAAATAAATTTGTTTTCTGATTGTTTATGGTGAGTTGTAACTGGTACTAACTAGTTAGTGAAATAGTAACAACAAGTACTTAGAATTCATTCGAAAGGAAATTAAATATTGTTCTCCCAACTTGCATTAACTCTTGATATAGGGCTAGTAACAAGTGGATGTGGATCCCACATCTAGAAGATGATGATCTTTCATTTTCGGAAAAATCTTGGTTGCTCTTTCTGGGAAAGTTGTACATACATATTTAAGATGGCATATCCAAGTGAAGAAGAAAAAGTACTCCCTCTTTTTATATTTTTAACATCAAACTCAAGAATAATTAATCAGTTGTAACAGAAACAGGAAAAATTGTCTGAATGATAGGAATTGTAGGAGAAGACTAAGATTGAAAATCATTAATTGACGTGATTTTAAGCACATGTGTGTGTGGTAATCTTTAATATTTGGACCAACTGACCAAGAGAATCAAGCACTTGCTATCAATTTGATGAACTAGACTAGTAAAGAATAGAAATGTCAAGAGACTAATTTTATGCTGCATATCACCACCAACCCAATTACCCTAGGAAAGCACAATCTTTAATTATGTGATATGCTGATGGTATTCTTGTGAAACTAATTATATTAATTACATAAAAGTCCTATAGTTATGTTGAGATATTTTTTCGTTAATTTTAAAAGTTTGTTTAGTATAACTTTTTAAAATACGTGATATTATATTTAATTACAAAAGCGTAGAATATTCGCTATTTAGATTTATTTCTCAAGTTTCACGTATGTTGTAACAAAAACTATTCCTAGTATGCTGAGTCAGCAACAAAATGTGTTTGGAGTATAAGACTTCTCTTTTGTAAATATCGAATTATTTAATTGATTGATCGATCGATTTATCGCTATTCACTCTTAATTTTTAAATAATAAAATAGCACTATTCTTCTTTCGTTGAGAATGACTATAAGGTAGAGTAGTAGTAGGCCTGTCGATGGGTCGAGTTGAGATCCGAATCCGATTCAATTTGGATCCGTTTATTCGAGTCTGTATCTACTCATGTGACAAATTTTAATTATCTGAATCCAATCTGTATCCGTTTAGCTATTATAATAAACAAATCGAATCTAGATCTTATTGTTCTGACTCGATTAATATCCGGATTTGATTAAAATATTTAATATATAATAAAATTAAAGAAAATTTTATGATCCCTTTTAGGGAACCATTTCCTTAGTTTTAAAAGCTTGTACAGTACAAGCCTTTAAAGCACATAGTATTGTATTGTACAAACATTTAAAGCACAAGAAAATAGTTCCCTAAAAGGGATCGTGTAAAATTTTCCTAAAATTATTAAATATTAACAATATTCTATATGTATATATATATATGTGTAAATATATGTGTATTGTGTAAATTGCTTATGTAATTTATATTGTAGTGTAGAATACGTGCTTAAATATTAATTATGAACTAAATATTTTTAATAATTAAAAAAGAGAGAGAAAATTCAATAAGTTCATTAAATTGTAACGATTCTATGTATAATTTTAAAAATTATAAAATAGAATATCAAGACCCGAATCTAAATTCGACAAGATTCGATAGATCCGGATATGTACATACTTTTATAGACTCATCAAAAATTCAAATTAAAATCTAATTATATTAATTGAATCAGAATATAAATATATCAAATCTGACTCGTTTATAATTGTAAGTGATAGAGGTCTTGGATGGCAATACCGTACTCTTTTTAGTTTCAAAGAAAAGCGTGAATAATTGGAGCCAAAATGAAAGAAGCAAAAATGTCAATAGAAGCCAAATTCAATTAACCTCAAGAAAAGGGCCTTTTCATAGGATCCACTTTTCTCTCTCTTTATCCTTCTTTCTTTGCCCTCTTACATCTTACTCCACGTAGTTGGTTAGTGTATCGATTTGAAGTAATCAACTAGACAACTACCCATGGGGGGAAAAAAATTATCAACTGGATCTTCTGAGGCTTTGATTGTAGTCATTTGGACCAGTCAAGTTTGAGTACATATAAAAAAACGTTAACCCTTTTTTTGACTCTCCTTTTCTACAAAGGATATGGAAGACTTTTTATACAAAAGGAAAACAAAGAAAAAGGGGAGAAAAAGGGGGGAGGGGGAATTATACTGGCAAAAAGAATAAAAGGAAAAGAAGTCTCCTAGCTTACCTTCCTAGAAGACCAATGTCCTAATATACAAATGATAATGAATTCAAATTCCAGGAAATTAAGGAGGCCCCTTTGCCTTTTCTGGACGAACAAAATTTTGATCAATATGATGACCAGGAGAATATGAAATTGACAGATAGAAGATACAACACCAGAACCAGGAAAACATTGTTACAGATGGCATGTAAATACATAAAAGATTGCTCCTGCACTAGCCATCGACTCAATCCACGCACTAGATGCAGCATCCATGAAAAAAAAAAATGAAAAATAGCATTTACACCTCGAGTACATTAACACTTTCATGCCTCAACTGCAGTTATAACTTCTTCATCAGTAGAATCTGATGCAACAATCTCCCCAACAGTATCTCCATCTACAACACTGATCCCTTCTGCATCAGTACCCTTGCGTGCTTCAGCACCAACAAGCTTTTCCCTAAGTTTGACCATAAGTACTTCTTGTACATTCTCATTTGCAGCTAGATACTTTTTCAAGGCCTCTTTCCCCTGTATTATCTCATCGTTCACATAATAAAATCCACCACTTTTTCTGACGAACTTGTGTTTCACTCCTAACTCTATGATCTCTGATTCAGGACAAATTCCCTTCCCAAATTCAAGCTCAAACTCTACTGTTCTAAATGGAGGGGCATGCTTGTTCTTTACAATCTTCACTAGAACTTGGCTGCCTATGGTCTGTAAAAAGTCAGATGGAGACGGCAGCAATGACACCCATATCAATTAGGACTTCAAAGAAGACAAATTTAGACCACATACTCATTTAGGATCTTACTAAAAACAATTGATTCCAGTCAATTAAATCAAGTATCCATTTAAATCAAAGTAGGTAGGATGTATGACAAGAGTAAGAGGACCAAACCATATTGCCTTTGTTACACCCTATTAGGTCAGTATGAAGAAAAAACCTGTAAATTAGTGTTTCCTATTTACTTTAAAAGAAACCATTAATGTAGCCGATCAAAGGCACCAAAGGAAAAAATCAAATAGACAGTGGGCAAAATTCAAGCAATTAAATGCAATTTGACTTAAAAAGCAATCAAGTTAAAAGCCCTTTCACACAGCACAAATTAGACAAATGTACTTGTATGGTTTAGCCATTTAGCATCTTCATACCCAATTTGTATTCCCATAATTAAAAAGCATAGTGCAGATTAATAAAACATTTCACAGTGAGATGATAACATTTCAAGAGAGGGGGAGGGGGGAGAGAGAGAGATTCTTAAGTGATAGTGAAACTTAAAGAGGACAAAAGACAAAGTAAAGGATCCAAATGTAATTTATTCGAAAATATGTGGAACCTGCAAACCATGAAACATAGGGATTTCGAAGCAAATGAAAAGGCAAGAAAGCCAGAAAAAGAGGTGTCATCTTACTAAATAGCGAAAACAAACTCAGTCCAGCAAAATAATGCAACATAGTTGTCAAAAGAAAAGTTACTTAACTTCAGGAAAAAAATAAAATAAAATAAAATAACCAACACCATATACAAAGTGAGTTTGACATCAAATTCCCAATCCAGGGCTTTTGAGTTTCAAGCAAAAGATCCTTCAGGTCTCCTCTTGATTATTCACAACCACATGTTTAAACTATACATTTAAGCAACCAAGAGTCTATTAGAGATATGCATGATGCAAATATTTTACCTCATCACCCCTCTTGACGAGACCTATTCTCTTGATGTTTAGACGCACAGAAGCATAAAACTTCAAGGCATTACCGCCACATGTGACTTCAGTGGGACCACCAAATCCAACAACAGATAGTTTTGCCCTGACCTGAACAAAATTTACTTTCCAGGAAGTTGGTAACTGTAACACTAGCAAGTTATATGGAAGTAAAGATGATAAATTGCAAATTAACTTAAGAAAAAGCTTCATAACTCTGCACAATTTTTAAAGAGTGAAGTGTATTCCAAGTGCATACTAAATGTATAGCTAAATTGTACCAGAAAGAAGCTACCAGCTTTCATAGCAGTTTATAAACTTTGAATCTCCTATTTTCTAGAATAGCAAGATAACCAATAAGCAAAAAACCAGGAGGTGTTGAGACAAATAAGAAAAGCAATTCTCTGAAAAAAAATTTATCGCGTCTTACACAAAAATGATATAACTGACAAAAAAAAATGAACAACAACAAATCTGGACAATCTAGTACACTGCCTATAAGCAACACAATATATCATGTGAATTAGTTAGAGAACATGCATAAACATATCAAGCAACTCGCATAACCTGTTATGCATATCATGTGTTTGATAGTTGATCAGTAGTCTAGGTTTTAATGCTCAAAAGAAAATCAGGATCAGACTGGTAAGAGCTTATGAAAAGGTAATATCAAATCAAATAGATATAAACACATCCTTCAAGTTCTCCCAAATATTTAAACATGCGAATTAACTAAAATGGTATACTAGGAAAACTGAAACCCAAATGATCAGGTCACATTAAGTTTTTATCTTTTTTATTTTCTAGAATAACATTCACCCAGACTGGAGAACTGACCAATTCCTGGCCTACCTGCTTGGACTGACAGATCTCATCTTTTAACTTGGTGCAGCTAAACTGCTCCAATCAGTTAATAAGTAAAATTTCAGAGTTAAGTAATTAAGCTGATAGGGTTGCTTCGAGGTTGTATAATAGTGAATTCATGCATGTGAAAAATAGAAAGGATGTTAACAACACACAAACTGTATAGGAAATTTCTGACACTCATTAGCAGTACCTGATTAACGAAGATTAAGATAGTCTGTGATAAAGACAAAGAATGGCTCAATTTACGAAGAGCCTGGCTCATTAATCTGGCTTGCATTGCCATGTGAGCATCGCCCATTTCACCATCAAGTTCACCTTTAGGGACAAGTGCAGCAACCTGAACGCCGATAAATCATTCAAAAAGCCCAACTTATAATCAGATGGTGGTGAATATATCCTAATATTTGACAACAATCTAAAGTTTTGAATATCAGTAACATAACTCACACTGTCCACCACAACAACATCAACCGAACCACTCCTGATAAGGGTATCTACAAGACTGAGAGCCTGCTCACCACAATCTGGTTGTGAAAGAAGTAAATTCTCAGTGTTGACCCCAATAGCTTGAGCTAGGGCTGGATCAAGAGCATGCTCAGCATCAACAAAAACACAGTACCCTACAAAAAGAAAAGGATAAGAAAACGAGACTCTGGTTCAAATTGCTAGTATCTGCAAACTCAGGACACAATAATTGTAGAAACCATTGGTACAAGTTTTATTAATAAATCCTTTATGACACACCCAATACACATCAAATACTTCTAATTAACTTCATCATCTACTGCAACAAAATAGAACTCCCAACAGGAAAAAAACTAATAACCCAATATGAGCATTTCTCCCAAAAGCACTGACATGTTGCACGCCACAAAATCAGGACACAATAATTGTAGAAACCATTGGTACAAGTTTTATTAATAAATCCTTTACGACACACCCAATACACATCAAATACTTCTAATTAACTTAATCATCTACTGCAACAAAATAGAACTCCCAACAGGGAAAAAAACTAATAACCCAATATGAGCATTTCTCCCAAAAGCGCGCGCGCGCGCACACACACACACACAGCAACAAAATAGAACTCCCAACAGGGAAAAAAACTAATAACCCAATATGAGCATTTCTCCCAAAAGCGCGCGCACACACACACACACACTGCAACAAAATAGAACTCCCAACAGGGAAAAAAACTAATAACCCAATATGAGCATTTCTCCCAAAAGCGCGCACGCGCACGCACGCACGCACACACACAAAAATCGTGTTGGCTAAGTTACTATGCTCATTAGGCCACAATACTCAAATGGAGTTTGACAATACCGAGAGATGAGACTAGTTCATTCACAATCCATGGTAAGTTAAATATTAGGTCTATTACCCTATTCCTCACAGTCACTACAACACAGCCTCCAAAACCCAACTAGTACCACAGCCTTATGCAATCACATCCAATTCATGGTAACAGGACAAGCCTAAGTAATGATGAGCTAAAAGGTAAAAACTTCACACATCATAAATCTGACCAAATTAAAGGCGAATTTCATTCTTTCAGCCAAATTAGAACTATCTCTGAAACTAAGTTCATTTTCAGAATGCATGTAGACCTCCAGACGTCATTGCCGACAGCATGGTGCACATCTTTCAATGGAAACTCCAGAACTGAGCTCTTCCCTTCACTGGTAAAAGTGGCTCTTTAGCCATCTGGTTGTTTTTTAAAAGACAACCAATTACATAACATCCGTTATATAACAATTGCCAATGAATTTTCCCATGGTCTTTAATTTCAATGTGTTTGTCATATTTGCCTACACACAAACTAATTTGCACACTCACCCAGTGATGCCCCTCTAGATACTATTAGTAGGATGAAATAATTAAGGACATGGCAGTCCCTATCCCTGTGGAGAGATTCTAGAAATCCTCGGAAATGAATAATTCAACAAGAGAAAGAGCATGACTGCATAACATTAACAAAAGCCACCTCCTTGTTTTTGTGCCTCAGCAATTACGTGTAGAGCAAGAGTTGTTTTTCCAGAAGCCTCTGGACCATAAATCTCGACAACACGTCCCTGCAAAGAGTGAACAATAAGTTTAAAAGAAATGAATAGCTAAACATGGCAAATCAAAAGCTTCCATTGCAGCTACTGGTTTCCTGCCTTCTTCAAATGCATAAGTGAATCCAGCTCAAGGTTAGTAATGTATAAAACAACCCGAATACAAATCCCAACAGAAGAGTAGAGGTGGGTTATATGTACTTCAATCACATAGGCACATTATACTTCAAGAGTAAGACAACTTTCATTTTGCTACCCAATTTGCAGATATTGAACGTCGATAATTCATAAAGGACAGGCATAATATCAAATACGTACAGCTATATGCTCTTAGACGAAGTCCCAATTCTGTTGATTAAAGTCTTTTCAGCAGTGCAATATTGGACTCTTAAAAAATAATGTCAATAGGATTCCTTAGAAAACAATAAATATTTAGTCCACCTAAGACAATTTCCTTTTTTAACAATGTCTGGAACTGCAGCACAACAAACAAACAAAAAGCCAACCTTTGGAAGGCCACCAATCCCAAGTGCGATGTCCAAAGCAAAAGATCCTGTAGACACCACAGGAACTTGTTTGACAGAGGCAGAGCGACCAAGCCACATGATAGAACCTTTTCCAAATGATGCATTGATCTGATCCATTGCCTGTTTGAGAGCTAAATCTTTCTGTGACATATTCTCCTCGCCTGTGTCACTTCCATCTGACTTGGATTTCCTTCTACCTTCCATATTAGCCAATGATTTATGTTCAATAATGAACTAATGTAGCAACAAGCAAAGGACTTAAAGTCATAGTTTTCCCTGATTATTAGCTAACAATGTCCCATAAGAGACAAATCAGGGATAACATAAGCCCTTGTATACATCAAAAGGATCAAATTTTACATATTTCACTGAGATAGGTACTTCAACTGAATTGAAGAATTACGAAAAGAAAAATTATCACGTAATCGTTATATCAAGGATGAATTCATTCAATGGCACCATGTGAGGACAGCGTAGATGGAAGGCCAAGGGTGGGGCAAAAAACTTGCATAGTTGAGTGCTATGCAATTTCTTCAATGAGACAGGTGACTTTGAGACTCTAGGAAGTAATTGTCCCTAAAATGGTAGCAAAACTGCAGCTTTCACATTGTGTAAAAGTGAAGTACTCAAAACACAATCAAAACAGGGTAGTATAGGCTTTAGTTTCAACTGGTCCTAACAAAGGACTAATGCTACAAACTCTTAAGTACGACATATAAATTTTTTCAAAAATAAATAAATAAACAAAAATGTTCACCCAAAAAAAACATACAAATCCTAAAATGCAGATGAAATTAGCAGATAAAGCAAGCTTTTATGTTGGCGATATATAAAAAAAAATGAACACTAGCTAGAGGCACCTTTAGACGAAAAGTAAGAGAGCTGAGTGGATGCCCCTAATAAGCCCTTCCTAAAAGTCTGCATAACGAAACAATGAACTCATGTTATGAGGCCAGCCAGTGAAACAAAATATAAAGAAACCCAGTAGCAACTGAAAAACACTGCCGGAACATGTATGTGATATATTGCATACTATATGAAACTTCAATTTAAAAAAAAAGGAACAACTTTTACAAAATGAGCAAAGAAAACATTTGAATTTGCTACATTATAGGCAATATACACATTGTGTAGTAAAGATCTTTTTGACGATTTCAATTTCCAACTGGTAATATAAAGTAGTACATGAACCTAAAACTTCGGAAAGACTAAACACAAAATATATAGTAGTAAAAACAACAATGTTAACATACTCAACTAAGTTATCAAACATATTTGAGCAGTCACAAAATCCACAACCTGCCAATAAAGAAACAATTTGGAAATTTCTATCCTGGCCCGAATTACCTATTAAATATGATACCATAATTTTTTTTCCCAAAAAAAAAAAAGAGAAGAAGAAAAATAAAAACCTGAGTGGGAGGTTGCAGAAACAGAGAGCGTCTAAGAGAAGAAGCATTCTTGATAAGCCTTGCCATCAAAAGGGGGCTTCCTTTCCACCCCCACACACCAAAATCAAATAAATAAATAAATAAAAACCCAAAAAAAAAAAAATTAAAAAAAAAACAAAAACAAAAACCCTTTTACAGTCCTGCTCGCTTAGACTGTGAAGTAAAAACTCTTCTGTAAAGATTGAGGGGAAAAAAACTGCTATTTCATTTGCTCTGGTTTTGGGAAGTGGTAGAAGAAAGAAGAAGATGGAGGTGGGAAGAAAAAAAACTTTCCCTCTTTCTAATGGGGGTTTATTAAATTAGGGTTTTAAGGAATTTTCCCTCCGTTTTTAACTCAACTTTTCGTTGCCTTGAGATGGAGAAAATGGAAATTTAGGCAATTAAACAACTTTTAATTGGTTTTTAATTAATTTATCAGTCCTGAAAGTTCAATTGTAGTCGCGAGCCTTTTTGGTTCAATTGACTGAATTTTTGTCGGGTAAGAAGAGTCTGGTCCAGCCCGTATTCAGGAAGGAGTTGCCGATAAAGCAAAACAACCATAGATATTATTGAAAAGAAGGTGATTTTATTACCTTTTTAAATATACAACGTATCATATAAAGTGATTAGTCAAAACTCAGCACAATAATAGGTAAAGATTTTAGTATTAATAAACTTTTCATATATCATTAGTACATAAAAATTTTTATACTATCTAATCTAAATACAAATTATAGTATAAACATAACTTTCAAAATTTAAATAATATGCATGTATCGTACATTTAAAAAATATGATATAAAAATTTTTATACACCTATAATACATGCCTAAAAATAAAATTTTAGCTTCATCCACATGAAATGATGAAAACCAAGACCAAATTTGCACTTTTTTATAAAATTGATCAGGCAAACCTAGACAAGTTTCAATTACTTGACAGTTTGCACTACACAGAACAAAATTGAAGGTTATTAAAAGAGAAAAGGGAAACATTACAACGGCAGGTGGAGTTTTTTTTTTTTTTTTTCATGCTAACTCCGATTATACTTCCCCCCTCTCAATAATAATAATAATAATAATATGTTATAAAACTAAATCAAAGATTATTAACTTTGATTACAAAACTAACTAGTGTAAGAAATTTATAAGTATAGACAAGAGAAAAATAGACAAAGAAATAATAAAAAAAACTTCAATACTCTATATTATCAATTTCTATTGGCATTACAAATGAGGTACCAAAACTCCCTGTTTAAAAGATAGGAAATTCATGAATAAATATTTAATATGATACATGAATAACGAGTATCAATAATTCTTCACATAATTCAAGGAGATGAATATCACATTAACTGATGAATATCACTCCTCCTTGGATGTCTATGCATTAAAGAATGAGCAAAAAATTATTCTGTCTCGTTAAAAACTTTTAACAGGAAACATCCAGTGGGAAAAAATCATAGTAGAGGAACAAAGAATACAGTGTGTATTCATTGTTTATAATACACTTTTGCATGCTGTCTCATTAAAAACCAGGAAAGTCCATTGGACAAAACCATGGCCAAAAGAAAAAGAATACGTGTACTTATCCTCCCCTTCCTCATAAAAGATCACTTGATATTCTTGAGATGATGTATCCCAATTTTACAAAATGACTTCTCAAATGTTGTTGCTGGTATCACCTTTAGATAAATCCGCTAAATCATCACATGAGCGAATTTGTTAGATATCAATTTTATCATTCTTCTGAAAATCATGAGAGAAGCAAAATTTTGGAGAAATGCAACTCCCTTTAATTAAGCAACATATTCAGTCTGTATATAATATCATTACAAGTAACTGTAACCAAACATATTCACTATTTGATTCATATGTTGCGATTATTTCAACAATGATTGCTAGAAATAGTGACTAAATTAATTTTGATTGTCATGATATCAATTTCTTCGTAACTCATTCGAAATTGAAATTTGTGTTGGATTAGATGAATATCCAATATCCGCATCACCAACTAACTTTGATTTAAATTCGTTTGAGTAAAATAGACTCATATCAATAATGTTTCGGAGAAATTGAAGTACATGCTTGATGTCATTCTAATATCTTCGAATCGGAGAAAAATTAGATCGGGCTAACAAATTTACACTACATGTTAGCACTGAGAGATATGGTAATTCAGGACCAATAAATTCTTCGCCATTCTCACAAGGACGATAAATTAATATTCTTGACATCAATCAATCTCACAACTATTGGCATACTCAATGGATGTATTTTATCCAAATAAAATCATTCTAATACCTTTCTAGCATAAGTTCATTGATAAACAAAAAATTTCACTCGATAAGGACTCGAACTATATATCTTTGTCAAGATCAATTAATTATCTTTTGAATCTCTTCAGGAGTTTTAATAAAGCTCGCTACAGGAGATCTAATGAATTTCTTCATGAGTTCAAATACCATTAACATATACGACAGTTATCACAAATTCTGATTTTGTGAAAACGCATGGGCAAATTAAGTCATTTTTATAATTCTTACTCAAAAGATACTCACTTAGGCGATTCTATCATATTCACCTAGGTTACTTTGAACTAATCCATACAATAATTTTTGCAATCTCATTGAACAATGTTTCCGAAAATTTTTTCATATTTCAAACATATTAAATCTTTCAAGAATTTTTATATAGATATTGATAAAAAATTGAGTCATACAAAATATGCTCAATATCCATTAGACGTATTTTAATTTTTCATCAACTGACACAAATTAGATATCTAAAGGTGATTACATCCATTACAAGAGAATAAGTCTCTTTATCATCAATGCCAGATTTTTGCGAAAATTTTCGCTTAACAATGTGTACTTTATATGGCACAATTTCATTCTTCTCATTTTATTTTCACACAAATATATTTGTACCAACAACTGGCTCTACACCTTTAGAAATTTGGATTACAGGTCCTAAATCTTCACGTTTTGAATATCAATTTTCTTCTATTGCATCTTTCAATCATTTCTACGCCGATATTCTTCAACAAATTTACATTCAAAATTCTCGTTTTTCATTCAAAATATCAACTGATGTTATAAACAATAACATGTTATCGATAACAATCTCTTTTCGGTTTCATCTTTTTAGTGACATAACTTATCGAGATAGGTACCTCCATTCTGTGACCATCTTTTAACATTTGTTCATTTTCTCTTACGAGAATTCTTATCATTTGGAACTGAACGGTTAACCACACTTTATATGTGACTAACTATCCTTTAGGTTGTCCTACAGAGACAACAATTTGAATTGGACATTTCAACTGGTATATGAGATTTCACTCATTTTAGGTCAATAATGAATTTTACAATTGGTTCACAATATCTTGTGAATTTCAAGTTCACATAATTTGTATGAGGATCAAAATATGCTGAAAATTCATTTCATTTAATTTTCTATCCAATAACATATCTTCTTCCCCTGATGTTGGAAAATATTTTTTTTTTCAATTGACAAATTATGTCGTATATAAGTGCCCTATAAAATTTCAAAATATTTAATCATAAAGGACAACTTACATCATACATATATTCTCAACATTCTTTTATAGTATTTTTATGCGTTGCGGTGGAATAATTAGAATATATATCGCACAATCAAAAATTCATTCACGAAAAAGCTGGGCTCATGACTAAAAGTCAATTATAATAGGGAGAATAATCTGTTGGCTTGATGCATATAAATGTTGCTGCAAGCAACATAACATGTTCTCATAAGTAATAGTCTAACTATTTTGGAGGCATTTTATTAACACTTTTATTAGACTATTTTGTGTACGAACACGTGCTTCAAGACGTTCATACAAATATTATCAAATATTTGAGATATAAATTCACCAGCATTATCAAAACAAATTTTCTTGATTTCATAATTTGGAAATTCTATGATCCTAATCAAATTATTTAAACTAGTAATCACACAAACTCAAACTAGTAATCACACAAACTCCAGGCTATGAATAGATAATAAACACACATGTGATCATATATTAAATGCATCTATTAAAATTATAAAATATCTAAATGGTACACTGAAGGATGATTGGGCCTATATAACCTACCTTTATTTCATTTCAGAAATGTAGGGGATTCAATCCCTATTTTAGTTGGTGATAATCTAATAATTAATTTATTTGAGAACAAGTAACACAAGATAATTTATTGAATTAAAAAATTTTATGATTCTCCAATAGATATCCATGTGAATTTTAAATAATTTTTACGCATCATAATTGACTTGAGATGGTTTAACGATCATTGTCAAACAATAAAAGTATTTGAATCAGTAAATTTCAGGTTTACTATAACATATGTTTCAGTTGTATAGTATAAATCAAAAAGAAAGATATGCAACTCTTCCATACCACATTTCATTTCTAATATTACTATAAAGATACTTAATAATTTTCTCAATTATAGTCTTAAAATGATATACTTTTTAGCGAATATCTTTAATAAATTTTTTCAAAACTTAGTAGAGAAAGTGCATTATTTATAACAAATTTTATTCATTTAGGGAGACATATATTTGCTCTACTGGAGTTTTTAATTAATTTTTGCAATAACACTTATAGTATTAATATTTATTTCTCCCAATTTCAAGTGAAAAAATATTTCTTACTTTTGAATATCATATTATTATTACATTGTTAGAGACATATTTTCATACCTTAGATATATTTAAATGTATATTTATATATTTTTCATTAAACAAAATAAATATAATAGCAAAAAAATATAAGATAACAAATTAATGTAAAACAACAAGACATATAGAATTCTAAAATTGTAATGAAGACATACTAAATAAAATATCACAACATTTTCTTTCTTAATTATTTTCATCGTCAACCAAACAGTCAATACTTCTTTTAGGAAAGAAACCAATAGCACATGATAACTATGGTCAAAATCATTATAGAGACAACTTATTTTTATGATTTTCTCTTTATCTTTCAGTAATTCTTCAGAAAATTCAAGAAAACTATTTAACGTACGATTGGTACGTGATTGATGGTCTTTCACAGTATAATGATAACATTTATTTTTCATATTATTCTTAATGTATGACTAATATATTTTTCTTTTATTTTTTCACTAATTTACCATTTCTGGTGGTAAGATATAGTACTATAATCAGAATAGTACTTACTGATAACCATCATGATTATACTGGTTTTGACCATCACTATGTCCATAAATACTATTTAAACTTTTATCACATTCACTTCAGGGAATAAGCATAATTAATTGGACGTTTGAGTAATAACTCATTATTTTATTCAGTCATAAGAGGACATGAAAGTTGAAATATTGCTTCTTCAAGAGCATATTTGAAGCAAGAAAGTAAAGAATATTTTTTCTAATATATATTCATAAATGATCTATATAACTTATTTCATCGTATAGATTTACTGGATCATTTAAATAGAAAAATTTTGAATTCTTCAGGGATATAATGACGAAAATCATAGATTTTGTTTAGCCTTATTTGGATATAGTATTTTGCTTTTTCTGATTGTGTCTTCAGGACACGTGAAATTTCGAATAGATTTTAACATCCAAAATCAAGATAGATAGTTCTTACCCATTATACCAAGGGCAATAATTCAAGTTTGGTATAACTTGACATGATTCAAATTAATCAAAATATATTCTAATAATATTATGTTGATATAATTAAAAATATAAAAACAAAAGACATAAATAAAGAATATCCAAAAATTTTAAATCGTACCTTGGCTGTAATAATTAAAGTTCTACTTATCTTCGTAATACTGAAAGTCCTACGTACCTTTGTTGTGTTGATTTAAAATTTAAGTTCAGTTGGTCAGAGTCTCGTACTGATAACGTGTTATAAAACTAAATAAAAAATTATTAAACTTCTACAAAACTAACTAATGTAGGAAATTTATAAGTGTAGACAAGAGAAAAACAAATAAATAAATAATAAGAAATTTTTCAATACTCTATATTATCAACTTCTATTGGCCTTTCAAATGATTTACAAATGAGGTACCAAAACTCCCTATTTATAGGGTTAAAAGATAAGATAATCATAAATAAAAAGTTAATATGATACATGAATTACGGGGATCAATAAACTTTCACATAATTCAAGAGGATGAATATCACATTAACCGATGTGTTTGGAAAGATAAATAGACATCTATCTTATACAATTCATAACATAATAATTATAACAAGGAGTTAATAACATGTATCAATTACATTTATCTTCATTGAGGTTTGACCAAATTACCAAAACACCTCCGTAGTTTTGTAATATTACCGTCAACCCCCCTTGAATATCCAAACATTTAACCATTACCTCCTTGCCGTTTAACTTCCGTCAAAGAATTTACGACTTCAATAGTATATAACTATTAAATTCCTAAAATGCCCTTCTATCAATATTGATTAAAATTGAATTCCCCAAACCCAAATCCCTTTACCATTTCCTTCCGTTTTCTCTTCTCTTCTCTTCCCTCGCCACCTCCCTTCCTCCTTCTTCCCCAGCTCTCCTCTCTCCTCCTCTTTTCTCTTCCATCTCATTTTTTTCCTCTTCCCTTCTCTCCGCCATCTTCCTTCCCGTGCCACTTCCTCTTCCTTTTCTCACCTACTCCCCTCCTCCTCCCTACCTAAGCCCGTCATTCCCCCTCCTTTTTCTGATGACGGCTCCAAAGGATGAAAATGATGATTTGATGTTCTTTCTTTCTTTCTTTTTTTTTGGGAAGGAGGATCGCTATTGCTTTTGATGTTAATTTGCTGCATTTTTTTTGGGTGGTACTGTTATTTTTTTTTGTAATAAAGATGATTTTTTCCAAAGGACGAGAGAGGTGGATGGATTTTTTTTATGCTGGTGATTGGATGAGAATGGTTGTCGATGGGAGAGGTAGAGATGACTTGGTTAAGGAGACTTCTTTTTTGTCCAAAAAGTTAAGGGGATTGATTTAATTTGGATATTTTGTGAAGGAAGATTAGAGACGAGGGAGAGGAAGAGGAAGGAAGAATAGGATGACAAAGGCAAAGATGGCCTAGCACTGGCAGTTGCGGGGATGGGGTGGTGGTTCTTGGAAAAGTTTTGAGGACCTATTTGGAAACAGAACTTTTGTTTGAACAGTATATTGGCAAAATATAAAAGTTTTGAGACTTTTCTGAAATATGAAAAAGTTGAAAGACTAATTAAGTTATATGCATTAAGGGCGATTTAGTCTTTTCATTAGTTCTGTCAAGGGACATTAGTGATAAGGGAGTATTTTTTATTTTGTCAAATTACAGAGGGATTTCGGTAATTTGGTCAAACCCTAGGGAAAGTAAATATAACTAACCCTAATAATAAACCAACAATTGTTCAATCTTTTGACGCAATACAATTACAGGGCAAGGGCCATTGAGTCCTTGACACTTAACAGCATAAATATCCCATCCGTCGACAGCTTAAAGTTCACATTAAAAAGTCAGCAGAAGTCTACACTTTAAAGTAATGCAGCAACTGGTTATTTTTCTTTCCCATCTAGAATGGTAAAATTTCATCGAATTTAGCTATAAACCACCATACTAACAACCATTCCCGATAAAGCTTGGGCAAGAAATTCCTAACAAGTATGCTTACAATAATCTTGCAAAAATCTGCATCCCCAATCCATTGACATGAATAAAACATCATTTACGTATAGGATCCAACTCATGTTCACTTGATACAAAGCACAATTCCAGAACTGGAAAGTCACAATGGAGCCTGCCTTGCTCAAAGTAACTCCTGGACAAGAAAGATGCAAATAATGACTAAATGCTAATTGGGCTATATAGCTATACTTCAATGTCTCACTCAGCATCAGAATCTAACGAATATCATATTTCCCCCCCCCCCCCCGACTATTTGACCATGATATCCCAAAAAGCCAGAAACAAGAAATGAATACAAACCAAGAAAATAGAAAATGTCTTGGATTCTAATACTGTTCATATGGTAGCATATGATGATCCAAACAGTACACACAAAATTGACACCACAGCTCCTCTTGTTTTGCAATAATCATTGGTGCACAACCTCCGGCCACTGCAGAATACCAAATCGAACAATGAAACAATTACTGCTGCTTACATTCTGGAGGCCTCTCACCCTGCTGACCATCACCAATTGGTGCTCTTCCACTCTTCTACAATTTACAACACAAATTATCTACAGTTAAAGATCCATAACAGAGACCACAGGGGGGTCACAACAAGACTCCAGAAAAATAGACAATTAAAAATCACACCTACAGTAAAGCTGACAACAGGGGCAAATAAAAAAACAGAACTAAACAATTATCAATATGCCAATCTCACTTTTCTCGTCAAGCTAGATTAGCAGAAGTTCTAAGCTTGGTACCTTCTTCCTGTTCTTGGGCTGATTGTCATCCTCATCATCATCTTCATCCTCATCATCTTCCTCCTCATCCTCCTCATCTTCCTCATCATCCTCATCAATAACCTCATCTTCATCATCTTCCATTTCAGCAAATTCATCCTGGGCAGCTTCCCCAGTGAACCATGAGACAGCATGAGGGATGATTTTATCTCGAATTGTAGAACTGCAGCAACAAGAATGATAAGCACATAGCTTCAAAAAATGATATAACATGAAACACAGGCAAAGGAAATTATTTCTTTATCATCATTTATAGATTCAAGGGTGGTCAAGAAAGAAACACGATACATTGAAAGGTTCAAGTTCTTCATAAAGGAAAATGACTATGTAACCCACCCAATGTCATAATCTTGTTCCATCAAGTTCTGGAGCTCCTCAGCCTGTTCAAAAATCATAAAAAAGAAAAGTTAGAAAGGATAAAAAGAGGTTCTCCTTTCAAGCATAAAAGCTAGTTGGCCTACAGCATCTTCATCAATGTCTTCATCATCCTCCGGGACTTGTGGTGGACTAAAGAAGTTAAAGAAACTTTCGCACTAGCTCAGTTTTGGTGATTGGCTTGGCATTCTTTGATCCCTTCTTAGGCTTCTTTTTAAGGATTTTCTGAGTCAAGCACTTTCCTGGGTACCATTCTATCTCAGTCCTAGAGGGAAGGCACCACAGTTAGAAGAGAGAAGGGGGAAACATCGCGACGACACTTAGATCGTGAAACACCAGTCAATTACAAGTTAAATCAAACTTACCCTATTGCTTTCTCTAGAATGGGTTCATCTTCATCAATCATGTGATACGTTTTAGTCAGAACGCAATTCTTGAAGTAGGGATTGGTGTCAAAAAAGAACTCAAGCTTGAAACCCTTTGGGTCATCAATCCTTGTCCACTTAATATCTTTGAGAAAATTGAGAGCTGCCTCATCACGTTCAGAAATCTGGCTCAATTTCATGAACCCAGTTAAAATGTGAACATAACTATAACAAAATATAACGTGATACAATGCTAGAATAACTAACCTCCTCGGCAATAACCTCATTATTCTTCATTAACCAACGGCAGTTAGCCAGAAACTAGGAACACCTTTCTCTGCAAAAAAAAAAAGCAGATGTCAAGCTACAATGGACAATCAAGCAACTGATTCCAAGTTATAGTTATAATTTACCCTCTGAAGATTTTTCATCCTCTTTTGCTGCCTCAGCTGTAGCCCCTTCGGTTTCAGCAACTCCATTCACGATATCAAATCTCTGCACATAGTTAAAAATTCAGATCCCAACAACAAAATTTAACATTAAGCCTGAAATTTGATGGAACAGCATCTAAAGATATTCTGCAAAAGCATAACCCACTTTAGCATAAAGTGGTTGATATAGCTTCTGATACTTGGCTTCGAGTGCTGCTCTTTCCTCAAAAAATTTTGCCTCCAACTGATCATGTTCGCTCTGTTGATTTTAAGAACAAATAAAAAATAAATTAGAGGGTCAAACATTTCAAACCCACAAATTGAACCAAACCATTTTGACATCAAGAACAAAAGTAGCACAAAAATCAATACACTAAGCGATTTTAATTTTCTTATGACTACAGAGACCAACTAGATTTTGGTTACTTGATCCCAAACCCTATGGAATTAGGATGCCTTGCGTTCTTCATGAGATGGATAGGAGATAAAAGGAAAGGTTTTTAAACAATTATAGATATGCATAACTGTGATTCCAAAGTAGCTACATAAAACAAGATTTGAGATGCAAGGACACAGGAACTTTGGAGAAATGCATCGGGCAACATCATACTTTTAAGATGGAAAAGATTAATAAAAATTTTCTTTTCTCAAGGGAGAGTGGTGAGTAGAGAGCTGTCAACAGCATCCATTTCTTCAAATGGGTAATAAAGAGAAAAAAAAATCAAAATTTTCACAGCATCAAGGATTTTCCATTTCAAAGAGTCACTTGTCCCCACAGTCAGTTGATAAAACATTGGCCAAAAATCCATATGAAATATCCAGATATACATTCCCCATACATATTTCACAGCACACGTGTAAAAACACAATTTGGGAACTTTTGGTGAACAACTAATATGCAACTAACCATCCAGAATCATTTTTCTGGAATAAGACATTTAATAAGCTATAAAGACAAATGAGTGATCACTTAAGATAGGTATAACCAATTATTTCCCACTTTATCCCCAGATACAGCTGCATCAAAGTTAACTATTGATTGGTATACAATAAATTCATTTTACATCAAAAGCCAATAACGCATCATCGAAAAGACGCTACAAGACACATTAGCATGCATAACCAAAAAGCATAAGCACACATTCAACTACACCGATTGACATTCAAATTCAACAGTATTTGAGCTTAAATCACTTGCCTGAATCTCCCTAAGAACCTCAACACGCTTCCTGACTACCGGCGTCAAGTTCTCGAGCACATCCGAATGCTTCCCAGTAAGATCCTGAAGCTTATTCTACATATCAACCAAAAAGAATAGTTTCATACACCATTAATTTCAACCAACCCAATAAAAATCCAATAAAATGAAAAAATCAGCCCCAATCAAAAATCCTACTCTCGAAATTACTTACAGACCCTTAAATAATTGAGATTTGCGAAAGACCCAAAAAAAAAATTAAAAGAGAGGAACTTACTTTGAGAGCATTAACAAGGTCTGCTCTATCCTCAGCATTCAAAGCTAATTAAAAAATAAAAAAGTTAAAATAAACAACAAACAAAAACCCATTAAAATATTCAAAAAAAAAAAGACTCGAAATGGTAGAAATAGTTTGTTCAGTGAGGGTTTGAGAGGAAGAAAGGAAAAGGGTTTTACCAGAGGTGAGATCGGAAACGTTGAAGCTCTCTTTGCCGTTGCTCATTTTCGCAGAACAGGAATTTGATGTAGAGAGAGAAACCTAGAACCCTAGAAGAAGATTAGAATGAGGAGAGAAGGGACTAGGGAGGCAAACAAAAAGGAAGAGATAGAGGGGAGATATACCTTAGCCCTTACAATGTAAAGGGGTTAATTACACTTTAGCCTTTTTAAACTTTGAGCTTACTAACATTTTAGTCCCTAAAATGTCTGTTATCTTTTGAGCACGTTAGTCCTTCGGTTATGCCAACTAAATTTTTTTTGACCATTTTACCTTTATTGTATTCTAATCTTTATTTTTTGTTTATTTTTATTTAATGAATCAAATTTTTATAAGGATTATATTTAATTCATGTAGAAATTGATATGAATAGATGGTTAAAAGTATAATTCAATATTTTTGTGATTTTTTGACTGATATCAATTAAAGAATTTGACAAAAACTAATCGACATATTTTTTTAAGCACATATCTTTGTAACTGACGATTAATTATAACAGTTTCACGTCTCTTGATTATAATGATTTATTTAACTTCAAATTTGTCTAAATAGAAAGATAAACTCATAAGTCACGAATTTTGAATTAATTTTTTATTTAAAAATTATTAAGGCCAATCAAAATAAAAGGAATTTTTTTTTTTAAAAGAACAAAGAAAAAAAAACACAAAATGCATTATTTTTTATTGTTGGTAGTGGTAGTAGTTTTGTAGAGAAATATTTAGAATAAAATGGTCAAAACACTTAATCAATATAACTAAGGGAGCCTAAGTTGGATTTTTTAACTTGTGTTACTCCTGGAGTAGTCTTTCTCCATGAATATACCTGAGATAACTTTGGAGAATTATGAGTGATACTAGCTGGATGTAACTTAAAATTAGGTAATTAGGTTTAGTGGCAGAATTAGGTGACTGAGATTTGATTGCTAAATATGACTTAGGTTCAACAATACGAGCTGGAATATGAGGAAGGTCCAAGTGTTTTAAGTGGTTTAAAGGACTCACAAGTGCTATGTTCTATTATTGAAATTCCCACTGAAGAGAGGACTTGGAGAAAAAAATGTGTATTTTTAGCAAAGGTAACATTAGCAAAGATATAAATTTTTTTGGATGGAGGATTGTAACATTTGTACCTCTTTTGGGTTTATGAGTAACACAAGAAGACACATTTGATAGCTCGGGGATCTAGCATGCCTCTGTGTTGGTCGTGAATATGGACAAAGGCGGTACCCTTCCCAATACCCAAGGCATAAGACCATTGGAGATTCAGAAGTGAGGGGACTTTTGTTCTCTAATGTACGTGAAAAAAGTCTATTTATCATATATGTAGCATTAAGAACGGCTTTCCCCAATAGGACTTAAGAATATTTTCTTTAAAGAGTAAAGCTCGAATAGTGTGAGTAAATGCTCGTTTTTTCTTTCAACTACCCCATTTTATTGAGGTGTACTGACACATGATGACTCATGTATAATACCCTGTGATTGAAAGTATGATGACAGAATATGGTTGAAATAATCTCTATCATGATCTGCCCTAAAGTTTTTTTTATTTTAACCCCAAATTGGTTTTGAACCATTAAGTATAAATTAGGTGTAACAATGCCATCATCAGATTTTTGTTTAAGGAGGAAGAGCCATATAACCCAAGTACAAGTATCAATTAAGGATACAAACTAACGAGACTTAGAAATATTTGGTATAGTAGAAGGACTCCATATGTCACTATGTATCAATTGAAAAGGTTGAGAACTCCTTTTATAGTTAATAGGAAAAGATATTCGAGTGTGTTTTGACAATTCACAAATATTACGATGAAACTTACCAATAGCTAATCCCAGGAACAATTGAGAAAACATGTCCTATAAAACCCTAAAAAATTGATGACCTAGGCGTAGATGATACAGCCAAATGGCATATTTATTTGAAGAATTGAGAAAATATAGAGACGCATTATTTCTAATTTTTTGAGATAATTCAAGGTAGTAAAAATCGATCATTTTCTTAGTAAGTCCAATCTTTCTCCTCGTATATTGATCCTGAAAAACACAATAAGAAAGAGAAAAAATAGCATAACATTTAAGATCATGCGTAAGTCTTTTAATGGAGGCAAGTTTGGCCGACAATTTTAGTACATGGATGACAAGTTTAAGGATAAGAGTAGGCATGATATGTATGTCTCTGATTCCTGCAACAGCAACTAAAGAGCCATTGGCTATTATAATTTTTCTGCTACTCGAACATGTAGGGTATAAGTGTGGAAAAATTGAGATATGGGGGTTATATAGTCTGTGGCACTAGAGTCTATTATCCAAGAGTTGTCATACAATTTGTTTCAGACATTCATGGAAAAGGGAAATGAAGATTTACCTAAAAAAGCCAAAGAACAAGTTGCTGCTCCAGAAGATTTCTCAAGAGACCTTAGTAGGCTTCTTAGCTTCTCAATTTCTTCATTGTTGAACCTCCTTGTTAGTGAATTTTCCTCAAGTTTGGACTACTCTGTCACGTGTGCTTGAAACTTCTACTGTCCCCCACTGTTTCTCCATTCTTGGCTTGGTGGTTTACCATGCAACTTCCAGCACTTCTCTTTTGTGTACCTCGATTTCTTGCAATGGGTGCACCAGAGATTGTCCTTGTTCTCTTTCCACTGATGTTCTCTACCTGTGTGTTTAGGTAGATCACTTTTGCCTTTCTCTTGATGATTTGTTTTTGCTACTAAGGCTAACCCATCCACGCTTTGTGGTTCCAACATATCATATACTCCTTCGACTTTCTTCTGCTTGAATCAAAGAAATTGTCTCTTCTAGAGACTGTGTCCTTCTTGCTAAGAATTTGAATCCTAACCTGAGCAAATTCAAGATTCAATCCAGCCAAAAAATCATAGACTAGTCTTTTTTAATGAATTTCTTCAAGATTTTAGCATCATCAAGATATTTCATCTCGAAAACTCGGAAATGATCAAATTCTTGCCACAGATTTTGCAGTAGGTTCGCACACTTCGTGATAGATTTATCTCCTTGCTTAGAGGCTACAGTATTGATCTTGATTTCGTATACTTGTATAGTATTACAAGTCTTCGAGCACGTGCAACGAATAAAATCCCAAATATCTTTTACTGTAGTAAAAAACATACATGTGTCACTACTTGTGAGATACATAGAATCCTATAGCCAGGACATCATCATAGAATCTTCTTCATCCCATGCTTTAAACATCAGATCATTTTTTGCCGATCCAGTTCCAAGAAGGTGGTCAAGTCTCCTGATTTGCCCTTGAGGTATATGCCAACCACTTGGGACCATTTGAGGTAGTTATTCCCATTGAACCTATAGGACACCCGAATATTCTGTAAATCTCTAGTTCTTTGGGCAGAATTGAATTCTTCGGATGTTGCTTCGAATTTGGTACCAGTGGTTGACATGGTAAAGGAATGAAATTCATAGCAATGAAGGTTGAAATATGCAGGAGGAAAAACTAAAAAAGAAACACGAATATGCAGCAACGAAGGCTGCTTGACAAAGAAGAACAAATCCCAGATAAAAATCCATAAAGCTTTGATACTATGTCAGAAAATATAAGATGAATATAATTTTGAAATTTTTTTCTCATTTATGAATGACACTATCCAGTATTATATAGGAGATTATAAGAGGAAAAATACGAAACTAAATCATCTCTAAATTTGAAAAGTATCCTAATAAAATCTCTTAATTTAAGGGATATCAAATCCCTGAATTCAAGGGATTTCAAGCTAATTTTCCTAAACTGTTTACAACTCACCTTACAGCTTATTTACATCTTGATAGTTTTCATAACCAAGGATGGAGGTTGGGAAGTGGAAGGAAAGAAGGATTACAGTGATGAGAAAGGGTTAATATAATACGGATGAAGGGAAGATAAAGTATATTCTTGTTTTATTATTGCCCTTAAGAGATAAAAATGATGAAAAAAATAGTTTGGTGTATAAAAGGGAAAAAAAAATTCAAAGTGAGCCAGAGAATAATGAGAAAGAATTAAAAAAATAGTTTATGCATTCATTGATTTATACTTTAAATTTGGTGAAATAGAGTTGCATACATGAAATGTTTAAAGAGTAACAATGTGATAATGGCTTAAACTTAAAACTTGTATTTATCTGTTAGAGGTTTACATTTCATTTGTTTTTTTTTTTTTTTTTTCAATTTGTATGACAAATTAAAAACCTTTTTCTTTTATTTTTAGTCATATGTCATGCACATGTTAACTTTTTTCTCCAATTGAAAGATAATAATATAACTTGAATATATTTCTTTTTACACGAAAATAATAAAATAGCCATATAAACTATAAAGATTGAAAGTTATTTTAGTAATTTTGCTTCATTAGGCTAACGGTCAAAATTACCGTTTTAATTAGAGGGGAAAGTTATGGTAAAAATTTTACAGGGGCAAAACGAGACAACGTCTATATTAGAAGCAGGTAAAGTGTAATTAAACTATATTTAAGCAGAGCCAATAATGAGTGTCACCACCGCCAGGACGATGCAACTATGACCGGCAGCAGGTTAATCCCAGCCCGAAGCCTCGAACCCTCAACCTATAAATTCTCCCAAAACTTTTACTTAAATTTTTTCAAAAGTCCCTAAAATCACACAACAAACAACCTTAATTCAAGAATTAAAAAAAAAATAAAAATGGAGATTTCAGAATTGGGTAGCGGCCTAAAACCTCCCCAAAACCCTCCCTTCACTTTCCCACCTCGGCGGCGGCCCCTCCAGAGCCAAACCTATCGTACATTGGTTACAATCCTATCGCACTGCAATACCCTCCAAGCTTCTCCCCATTCTCAAATACCTGGTATTTCTTTCAACTCCTGTATTATAATTATTATTATTTTTTATGATTTATATTTGACCAAGTTTTTTTTTTTTTTTTTTTGCATATTTCTTCAGCATAATAACTCAAGGAATTAGAAAGAAATGTCAAGGAAGCTCTTTTTTTTTTTCTGGGTTTTCGAGTTATGGGGTGGTGGTGATCATGGTTAAAAGCTGCAGTTTTTATATTATTGAGTGGATATTTAAGCTGTTGAGTCATGGGAAAAATGGGAAATTTCAAGTCGTATTATGAATATTATTTTTGCCCTTTTGTGTGATATTGGTTTTCCTTCTATTGAGTTTCAATTTTTGCATCTCAAATGTAGTTCTTGGAGGTAGTTCGATTTCTGTGGCTGATTTTTTTACCAGTTTCTTCAAGAATTCGTGAACCAAACACTCGTAACTTACATGAGATAACGGAAATGATATGTCTGGACTGATTGATTCTATGTTTTTTCTTTTATTTGGTAATTCTAATTACAATAACATCATTACACATTGTTCTCGTTCCCCTTTCTCAAGATTACAATGATGCTGATAAATTAGGAGAAGGGGCTGCGCACGAGGCATTGGTCAACCACAATGGTCTGGAGTCAGGGATTTCATTAGTCCAACAAAAGTTAACTGGAGATGAGACTAAAGAAGTTCATGGTTTTCGGGATGGAGGGAATGATACACCGAATGAAGTAGATAGGTTAGATCCTATCAACATAACGGAGCAAGGGAATGAGGTAGTCATGCAAGAAAATAATGTTAGCCTTTTGGACTCCTCCATAGTAAAAAACCAGACCTGTGACATCCCTGATGAAAAAGATATATGTAGTGTCGTGGATCTTCTTCAGGAACTCAGTCCTAGAAGAGAGCTGAAAGTACTTAATGAATCCTCTGTTAATGAGGATCCTGAAACCGTGAGCTCATCTATCAACATGGTTGTGACTACTGATATGTCATGTATACCTGTTGAAAGCAGTAATAAGACGAGCCCTGCCATAGAGGGGCATTTGTCAGGAGGACTTGAGCATGAATTGCAGCTGAAACAGAAGGAATTGGAGAAACTCATATGTACTTCTGGTAACTCGGAACCATTCCTTTGTGAAACTGAAGATGGTGAGATTGAAGAAGGGGAAATTCCAGGGCAAATTGATGAGGCAATGGATTTATTATTTGAAGATGCTGTATCATTGGAGGAGAAGAACTTAGATAAAGTGCAGATTTCTGAACATGTTGATGTAGAAGTATTCACATGTGATGATGGAGAAGATGCAAGATTTGGGAAGTGTGATACTAGAAGTTCTATGTTTTTGGATGCAGTTGATCACTGCAAGGACATCATGGAGCTGGAAACAAAATGTACAAGAAAAGAGCAGCATAAAAGTGCTGAAGTATTTGCTCACAGGGAAGATACCACAACTAAAACTGTAAATGATTATGGTACTATTATGGAAACTGGATGGCTCTCTACTACAGATCAAGTTTCTGGAGTTAACGAGAAAGATCATCCGGCAATTTCCCTAGAAACCTTAGCTCGGCATGGACTAATGCATGAAGATACAACTGAAAATAAAAGTTCTGCGAATGCTGAAATGGTAAGACAAATACATAAACAAGTATATGCTTCTGACGTCCTTGATCACATAGTTGCAGGTTTGTTGTGTGCACAAGTCTCTGGTCCTGAAGTTAGTAATTTTCATTTGGTCTACAGTACTTGTGACCTGTTTTATGCCTTCAAATCATCCCCATTAACTTGCTTGAGCGTTCATTGTGATTTTCTTTGTTTAAACCTTTTGCTTTTTCAATCTTAGCTTTGAGACCTGCCTTGAAATCAAACGTTGTGACTGGAAAATTCTTTTGGTTATCTTTAAGAAGGCTTCTAAAATTACCAAAATCTTTTTCCTGCTTATGTCTGGACCCATGATGTTGAGTCCTAGGCAAAGGTCAAAGAAAGAAAGAAAAAGTAGATGTGTTGGAGTAATAGTACTGTCAAATACAAACATGCTAACAGCCTATTGAGTTGCCAGTTGAGTGGTTAAGGAAAATAAAATCTCAAGGATGTTGGTTGTCCCCAGCATATTTCCTAAATAATCTCAGGATTTCCACTTAATGTTTATGTTACTACTCATGGTTGCTATTCTGATTTGCTATCCACTATTCTATTGCAGGAAGCTAGTGATGGCAAAAAGAAAAAGAAGAAGGGTCCTTTGACCAAAGAAAGAAAAGCAAAGAAAAAGGTATATTTATATCGGTTAATATAATTGACATCATTGGCTGCATCTCTTGAGGATGCCTGCCAGAAATGCTATTTCTAGTTTCCTTTTGTTTGACTCATTATAAAACTAAATAATGCAGCAAAAAGAAAGAATCAAACGAGCAGAAAAAAACAGAAAGCTTGGTGTTAAAAGGTTGAAGCTACAACCAGTGTTGAAACCAAAAACTGTGACATATTGTCGCCACTATCTCAAGGGAAGCCTAATGTCAGGAGGTTGTATGGAGTTCCCTACTCTCTCTCTCTCTCTCTCTTTTTTTTCTGCGTTGTTTTAAATGATAAATATTTTGTTAACAACTTTGTTGTGATCTTTACAGGGCGAGAAGTGCAAATTTTCACATGATACAACACCCTTGACAAAATCCACTGTATGCTCATTTACTTTATATCTAGTTATTGCTAACAATGTCATTGCAGAAATCATGTTTGTCTGTTGCATTTATATCTCGTCCTATACTCAGGGTACCATCAACCTGTGCTTTATCTTTTCCAAAATTATTAAATGCATCAATTGTCACGCCCCCAAAACGGGACAATGACACGCCGCACCTCGGGATCACCCCAAGCATGCAAGGCACAGTACAAGAGCAATATACAAACCATAATACCTATCATTTAACCTCCAGATCAACCAATACAAGACCACAAAATATATTCAACAGTCATATCCATAACAATCCACAATAACCAAATCACAGTCATATACACACAGACAATCATGGTTCACAAAAGTCTTCCCAGCACTGGATCCAGGTCTACCTATTATCCGCCCGAGTAGACAAGGCATAACGGAGTGTCTATCACTTGTCTTCCCGATAGACTGGGTATAACATTTACAAAGCAGAGTACTCAGTATATCATCTTGTTCATTCACTCACTCATAGCCAAGTCCACTAAAGTGACCCATTGAGCTCTTCACAGTAATCATTCATTAACACATAGTACAATAATGAACAATTGATACATTACATAACAAACATATAATTTATAAACGTACTTACCTTATAAATATTAATCGAAATAAATATACTTACCTTAATACCACTTATCTTATGATTACAATACCAATCATATACAGGGTATCGATAAAAGGAGTAAACGTTACTTACCTCGAAAATCGATGTCGTAGACGTATCCTAATTTCGACGGTCTAAAACTCTAATTCCAAATCACCTAAATCAGGAGAGTGTTATACCATTAGGATAAAAATTGAGATAGGGATTTACTTTTGGGTATCACTCAAAATCTCAAATTAGTCATTAATTGAACACAATTAAGTAACGATTGACTTAAATTTGTGAAAATAAGATAAAAATCTAAGAATTAGTGTTTATAATTTCAAATATCTCACTAGATTAAGAATTGTCACAAATCCTAATTCAAATCTCACAAAAATAATAGTTAAAAAGTCATTTCAAACCATAAATCCAGTCCCAATAGCTTATAAACATATTTGGTAATCAAATCAATTCATAAATAACAAAATTAAACAAATTAATCTCTTGAGAAACTTGGAATTTAACATAAAAATCATACAGATCTGAAAGTAAAACTTACTTTTGAAGTTGGATTAAAGGTCTACGAGGATTCCTGGATCACCAATTTGATTTGGAGGGAAAATTTCTGAAATAAATGATTGGATTTGAAAATTTTGCTAACGGTTTTTTTTTGTTTTGTTTTGGAAAGTATCTCTGGAAGTCATGAAGAATGAAAGTAACAATGAAGTAGAAGACTTCGGGATGAAGTTTTAATAAATTTTCAGGATTTGCACTTTAGTCCCTCAAGCTTTGTAAAATTATACTTTTGCCCAAAAATTTTAGAAAATGTTTTTTTTTTTTTATATATAAAACGATTATTTAATTTTTAAACAGAATATCATTATGAGTATTTAAAAGTATAAAATCAAATACGAAAATGTATGAAATGATTAGAAAAGTCGGGTATTACATCAATTGTACATTTACTCGTTTTTGGTTATTGCCCATTATAGTGCTATCGAAATTAGTTTCTGGCATTGATTATTTGAGCTTGTTACTTCTTCTAAAAACTTCAAGCTTGGGAGCTGTATTTTCTGTTGCATAAGAGACTTCAAATTGGTCAAATTATTGCTTTCAGGTTTGAGTTCTGTAAAACCTGGTGAAATAGATACAAATGTTTTAGTCATCCAAATTGCTCAATAAACTTCTGACTTTAGTACTTTTTATGTTGATGTTATTATTTGAAAGCTTCTCTAATTTGGTTCTACCTCCGAATTGGACCTACATGCTTTTTATGTTGATGTTAGAATTTGAAAGCTTCTTTTATTCTTTCTTTCTTTTTTCCTGCCTGAGAAAATGTTTTTTAATTATGTAAATTCAAGCTGATGTAGAACTTGTAAACTTGTGTTTACCTCCAATCATGAGCAAGCATTTTGGAAGATTTTGTATGTTTGTTGAGTTTATATATAAACATCAAGATTTTACTGCTGCAGCCGTGCTCCTACTTTGCACGACATTCTTGCATGAAAGGAGACAACTGCCCATTTGATCATCAGCTGTCCAAGTATCCTTGCAACAATATTGTAACCAAAGGCTTTTGCAGCAGAGGTGCTGGTTGTTTGTTTTCACATGAGGTAATGCATCCTGCTATGCGTTTCATATTTTTTTGTAGTCTCTTTATTCATCTGTACTGCACTAGGCACCAGAACTTCTTTTTCAGCATATAATGTTCTGTTTGTTGGATTACATCAGATTTCAAGTAAGGATGATTCCCTACCAACTTTGAATGTTTCCAAGCCAGAATTTAAGTCTCCATCCCTGATAAGCGAGTCAAACTCTAAGAAACAAGTGAATAGCCAAGGTATCCCTTATCAGCGTGTTGATGCCAAGTTCTCCACTATAGAGAACTTTTGATTGTGCTCTGGTAAGGATACAGAGAATAAAGTGTTAGAGCATCTAGATAGACCTTCTGCACAGATCCCAAAAGGAATTTGCTTGATTTCGCATGTGAGATCAACACCAGGTAATACCAGTAAGGACGAACAAGCTGCTCCACATCTTGAAGGAGACAATAGTGAGAAACTCAACTCTAGCTTGACTAGTAACTTGCTAGACAGCATTCAGAAGTCAAATGACGTAATCAAGGAAGTGCCGTTGAAGATGCCAAGGGGAATAAACTTTCTGTCATTTGGCAAACGTCCTTTGGATGACTCTCTTATTAGGGATTATGGGGTCAGTAAATCATTGTTAGGGCAATTAAATAAAAGCAAGTTAGTTGACTCACCTTCCAAAAATGAAGGTGGTGTCGTAATTGACAATCAAGCTGGCCAAAGCAGTTCACAATTAGAGCCAAAAGTAAATAAAGTAGCAAACATACTATCACCTCCGTCCACACCTCAGGCCTTGAAGTTTCTCTCATTTGCAGAGAAAAGCTCCAGTAGACAATCCAAGTGCTTTTAACCTAGCCAACATGCTTCCTGGCAATGTTAACATGGATCTGCCATGCGTCCAAGAGAAGAAAAATGCGCTTGATGGACTCAAATTCTCGGATACGATGCCACAGAGGTTAGCATATTCTTCCCAGCTGCTCTCTTTGGATCAATCAGGCGCTGGGAATTGTGGGGGAATGTCAAGCTCTTCGAAGACATCACTCGTATTGAACACACCATCCTCAGTACAGAAAGCTCTTCACACAACTTTAGCATTTGCAGCTAAGTTGGATTCTGAAATTAAGTTGGACCAGTCGCTGGGTACCCTTTCTGGCATGAATAAACATGAGAGCTAAATGTTCAGAGGATAAATTGGTGGAAGGCTCTGAGACTTTGGACTTATTATCATTGCCGCACAGTGAACTGAGGACATACCAGTCAAACCCAGCTTCATTTCTTCATATTTCCCTGCGCAGATTAATAGTTGTTGGTGTTGATCAAATTCTGCACTAATATCTTTTATTGTTTTCTGAGAGCTGCTTCTTTACTAAGCATCCAAGAATTTTGGAGGTTTGCACACTAAGCTTGCTCACGGTTCAGCTATCTGCTTGGTATGTTGCTTGCCTTTTTCTTTTCCTTCTTCTCTCCTGGTGTATCATGAAGCCAAGACTATAATAGATTGGATAAAAGAAAAAAAAGAAAAAAGAAAAGAAAAGGAAAACTTAGTGCTACTAAAATATCATTTGAAATCTTGCAAGGCTTGAAAAGTAAAGTGTAGAACCATTACCATCAGTTTCTGCTTTTGCCAGAACCTAATCTGACTCGTACTGCTGTTGTTGATTATAGTTTAATTGTAGATTTACACCCAGAACTTTAAAAAAAAAAAAAAATCATAAACTTTTTTTTTAGTAACAAAACTGTCCAAGATTTGCGTTATCTGAGGAAAGCAAGAGGCCTGGCATGTTTCTGTCTACTTAAATAGAAAGAAGATCCACTGCCTGCTAGTTTGTGAAGGTTGCCAGTAAATCCTAACTTGTTTAGTTTCTGTCATAGTTTCGATAGGTAATTGCTGAAGGCTTTCTTTACATTTATTTTTCATGCAAGTCTAGAGTACATTCTAAGTCGGAAAGCTTAATGTCTATAGAAAATCCTAGAGTTTGAATTGTGAATTTGTATTGTTTGATATCTCAGTCTTTGTACAAATTGTAATATTTTAAAGCAACTAGTAAACGTGCTCGTGATGTTTATTTTATATATTTGTTTCTAGAGGCTCAATCAATCCTTTTGAAGCGTTATGAATGTGCAAACCTTTCAAATTGTTTACTTAATTGTGATTATACTGATTTGTGAAGTAAAGCTTTTTTGGAAGGTTTTCCCTGCTATCTAGGTGTAAGTCTACTGTGTATACTCGTAGTTCAAACTTGTTCCAGCGCTTCTCCTTGTGGCTGCTGATGATGCTTCTCATATCGTATGACTGTAAGTTATGCAATTTGTTCATTTGGCATTCTCCAACTTACAGGTACATAGGATGCAAGTCCATGCTGTGGAGCAAATGAAGGCAACAACAATCTAGGCTCAACATGAAGATAGATACTGAGGCATTCTATTAACGAAGTGGAAGCATTCTGCTAACGGCCACTGTACTATGCGCTTGCACCTTGTTGAATCAAGGCAGCTGATGAATGAAATGATGAAGCTAGAGTCCAAGTTTTGAAGTATTGGGAGGAAACCAAGAGGACTCAGCAAGCTTATGGTGAAAAATTGCAGATATTTGGAGAACTAATGCCATCGTGCAGGCCAGGCTGGGAGGATGCTGATATTAAGAGTTTGCCATCGGTTATTTTTGAGAGCATGCCCAGTGGGCTCTGTAATTTTCCCTGCCCCTGATGTCACCCAAAAAATGGGTGTAAACATCGAGGCGTTACAAAATGTTGACAGTTAAATGATTTTACAAATATGTTCCAGAGTCTTGCCTTTTTCAGTTTCAGGATGGTAGGAAACTGATGTTCAACTTGCCTAGTGTTTTTGTAGTTAAAAAACGGCTTCAGTCTTGGTTCACTACTCCTGCTGTAGAGTGCATGCAAGAAAGGTAAGGCTGCTCCTAGAGTGTGTAATTAATAAATATAATTTGTGGGTGTGTGTTTTTCTTCTACGAGTTATGAGAGATGGTATCATATTTATAAAAGATGTGATTGGCTTATCGGATTGCGGAGGTATTGGACTTAGTTTGAAGGTCCAAACCCGTTAAGTGAAGAGGATTAAATGTACCAGATCTGTATAGTACGTGTTATGTGGTGATATTTTATTAGTTTGTGTTATGTAATGATATTTTGTTGACGAGTAAATTATATCGTAACACCTAGTAAATAACCTTAATGCCTTTTAGAACCCTCTTTTAGTGTAGGTTTTCTCTCGTTTAGTCTACTGGTAAAAGTTTCAAACATAGCAAAATGACTACCAAAGATTTCTGTGAGGGAGAATTCATGAGTAGCACATATTTTTCAGCAAATTTCATTGTAGCCCCTCGTGTCCCATGATATTAACCTTTGCAGCCCTTTTAATTATGATACTCGTTTTCTTTTGTTTCAATAATTTGTGATCTTAGTATGATGTTGATTTTCTTAATCATTTTAGATAGATGAGGAATCAAATGTACAAATATTAAAACCTTAGGGCTAAAACTAGAACGAAATTAATTATGAGAGATTAATATCTTGTAACTGAAACATGAAGGATTAAACTAAAGCTAGGGGACTGAACATAGAGATCCTTTTCTTTCATTTAGTGGCGTTTATCTTGAAACTGTTGGCACTAAAATGTAATGACAATGTTATAGATATTGGTAATCATCGATTAATCCACCAAATTAATTTATTAAGTGTTTTGAAACTTATTTTGATATGCTATCAAACAGGATTAGTGGAACAGTTTTAAAAAATAATGATGCATAAAGTGTTTGCCAAATAGAATAGCGATGTGCATCATGTAATACGGGTAATAATCTCACTAAGGGTAATTGTGTAATTGAGTTACAGGCTGACATCGACATAAAGGTAATTGGATATATCCGATCAATTAACCATCTTAGTCTGACCTAATATAAGTCGGAGGTTCCAACTATGAGGTTCTAAAAAAAAAAAAATTATTATCAACATAAGTTTGTATAATTTTCTCTTACTTTTTAAGGTTGAACGAGAAATGAGTTTTATTATGATAAGTTTATTAACTTAAAACCCAAATCACAAATAAGAACTTTTTTAATATTTTTATTGTCATATAATGATTCTCAAAATGATCGACTAAACAGTATCTACGAATATTTATAGGTTTCACTAACTTTGTCCTCATGACATTTGTTCTCTCGATATCCATAAAACAAATTTAATAGTGAAATTAGAAGATGAATTTGTCAAGCATACGAGTAAATCAACTGCCAACTCCTGATTCCTGATGACGTAAGAAATGTATTCATATCACACATTGAATTGTTTTTAGTAATAACAAAAAACGAAGAACAGCGTGCAATTTGAACATAGGTGTGTACGTGAATTAATTAACATCATTTAAAAAAAAAGAAAAAAAAAGAAGAGTGATTTATTGACGACAACCTAAAAGAATACTTATCCATTTATGCATGGGAAATTGTGAGCATTTTCTGATTTGTTTTTCTTAGTCCATGAAAGGATAAACTTGATGGGCTAATGTTGGAAGAATAGAGATAGGATCGAGTGAGGAGGCAACCTTCCTCGAACGTGTCAAAATTGAGGTGAAAAACGGACAATGCCGACTGCAGATTTCGCCGCTTGCGTCTAACGTTACCTGAGCACTGACCACACATTCATCGGCTCTGCCAATGTCTCTGTTTTACGTAAAAGTAGTACATGAAGTCAGTAATTGCCGAACCTCCCAACTCTATATATTTTGATGTTGTTGCCCAGTCACCGAATACCTTGTACATATCAAAACCACACAAGTCATTATTAAAGTCAATGAATTTTGCACAAATGGTCTTCTTCCCTTAACATTTAAAAAACAGAGAGATAAAAAGCGACAAACATTCATCGGTGAATTAAATTTGACTCGATAAAATATTGTTTGAATTTAATTCGTTAATAATTAAACTAAATTTGAACAAGATTTAGTATTCGATAAATTTTTTTGTATTCGGTTTGAACTTGACTCTACAAGTTAAAAATTTTAAATATACATGTAAAAAATAAAAATTGAGTTACTCGAACTCGATTTGAGTTGACTTGATAGAAGATCGTTTGAATTCCACTCAAAAAATAAAAAAAACTTAACTTGAACAAAATTACAAACTCGTTAAAATAATCAAAATAAATTTCAATTCGAGGGTGTTCAACTTATTTATGTTCATTTATAATTCTATTCAAAACTAATTAATATAACTATTATAAAAAAGGTCAGGAAAATTCTACAATCCATTTTAGAAAACTATTCCCTTATGTTTAAATGCTTATACAATACAATACCATGTATTTTAAAAGTTTATACTGTACAAATTTTTAAAATTTAAGAAAATGTAGAATATCCCGGAATTGTATTTGTTCTGATATTCAGTTTAACTTAATCACTCAATTAATGTTAAGTTGTTAATGATGAGGTTATCAAGAACACCCCTTTAATGTCCGGTTTATGAGAAAGTCTTAACTATTCACTTCGCAATAGTCGTTGAGATGATTAAAAAGTAGGTACGTCCATAACTTTTTAATCATCTATCGATCTGTAATACCTAATCTACACTACGGAGCGAGTATCAAGGAATTTTTACCAGTTTGTATACACAAACAAACAGGCCCAACTTTCCAAATCAAAAGCCAGTTATAAACATCAGCCAACAGGCCCATCACCGTCTAATCCCACGCGTCTAAAATAAACAATGAGCTTACGTCGTTGGTTGAAACTTAAAAGAAAACGCAGACGGTGGACTGGACGGTAGATTTCAGATCACCACCCAAAATTCCCAACAGTTTGCCACGTCACGAGATCGCAACTGACAAAACTCTACGGTGACGTAGCAGGCCTTGGCCTTTTGGACACCTCAATCAATTCATTAGGCCCAATTACGTGGTGAAAATTGTGGCCCAAAGAAAAGGAAAGTGAAAGTGAATTCGTCAAGCTGGTAGTATGATCGGTGTGGCAAACTAATCATGTTCTCGAGATAAGATGTGAGAAAATTATGTAATCATATTTTAAAATTTTATATAATATAATATTATATTTCAAAAAATTATATTATATAAAATTTTAAAATTAATAGAATAATTCTTTTAATAAAATTATAGAATTCTTTTAAGATGTACTTTGGAGGAAGTATTTGAATAATCATTTTTTAGGATATTATTTAAATATGTATTATAATATTTTTTAATAACGTGACATGTGTGAGATAAAAATATAATTACAAGTATTTAGACAAAAAATTTTAAAAACATTATTAGTACATATTATCATCTAAAATATGTTCCTAACAATTAATAAGATGAATAGCGTATTTCGAAACAAGAAATTAATAACACAATGATGAGAGTACAAAGTGGTGAAATGGAGGAAGTTTTGATCGTTTTTCCTGATTTAGAAAATTTAAATTTTTTAAAAAAGTTAATTCATCCTGTATTAAATATCCCTATTTCCACTCTACAATACAATTTCATAGAAAACAAAAAATTGCAACAGAAAACAATAGTGACCCTTGAAGTGCAGTAAGGCTTTTTGGTGGGAGTGAGCAGAACCGTTAATCGAATTGGCCACTGTTTTCACTTTGAGAATAAATTTTCGAAACTAGTTGATCGAAATTGATTAATAAATTAGTTCAATTGAATTTTAAAATTAAAATTAATCAATTTTTAAATTAAATTCGATATTTGGTAAACTCAAGATCTTCTAAACATTATATTTTTTTTAAACAAATATGTTTTTTATATAATATGGATTTACAACTTAATACTATAATTTTACTCATAAAATACATATATAATCGCAAAAATAATATTATATATGTATACACAGATACAACACATGTATGTATTCCATTTGTATATTTTCAATACTTTATATACACAAAGTATAGTAAGAAAACATTGCATTCATTCAGTTATAATATAATTTTAGTGACATGAAATTATGAACTATTTTTTTACTATTTCCAATACTTTATATACACAAAGTATTAAGAAAACATTGAATTCATTCAATTATAATATAATTTTAGTGACATGAAATTATGAACTATTTTTTTACTATTTCCAATACTTTATATACACAAAGTATTAAGAAAACATTGCCTTCATTCAATTATAATATAATTTTAGTGACATTAAATTATGAACTATTTTTTTGCTAATGGTTTTGTATTAGATAAATTTTTTTAATTTTTATATAAAAATTTTTAATTCAATATTAATGGGTTCAATTGAGAAATATAATTAATTGAATTAAAGATTTTTAGTTAACTTAATTTCATTTAAAATTCAATTTAAAATTAAAATTAAAATTAAAATTAATTAATAATTTTTAAATTTCAACTGATTAATCGATTTCTTAACCAATAATTACACTGCTGTTGGGTAATACCCATTAAAAATGTAGGTGGGGTCAAAAAGAAATTCTAAAAAATAGAGGTATTGAGTGATGTGGACTTAGATGACTAGTGTGGGACTCTGTGTGTGTGCTTTTCAGTGCTACAAATGGCGAGATTTGGTGCGACCACTGTCATCTCATTTCTACATTTGGCCAACTTTCTTCCAACTCACCGCACCGCTCTGTCGTCCCCCAATACACCCCGCGCCACCCCCCACACCACCCGCCCGATGCGATAAGGGTACTAGTATATTACCTACGCTATTTTCACAGCCTATTTGGACCATCTTGTTTCTTGATTCCTTTTGCATTCATATATGGTCACTCGTAGATTAGCATCTAGCTATCAATCTTTCCTGAGCAATATCAACAATTTCAGCCAAAACCCATTACCAAAGATCAATTTTTCCAATGGACCAAACAAATATAGGATTCAAGAGGGTTGCTCTGGAAATGGAAGAAGGGGCCCCAAAATTGGAAAAAGTTGAAGCCTTGAATGTGTAGAAAGAAGAACGAGTTATATTTGTTGATGAAGATGACCCTTTTGGAAATGTGACTGGTAATTTTAGTAGCGAGTTTTGTGATGTCCCAAAACCACTAGAAGGGCTTCATGAAGTTGGCCCTCCACCTTTCTTGAAGAAAACTTTTGAAATGGTGGATGATCCTCAAACTGACTCCATCATTTCTTGGAGTTCTACCTCCACCAGCTTTGTTGTTTGGGACCCTCACAAGTTCTCCAGGGATCTTCTTCCTAAACATTTTAAGCACAACAATTTCTCTAGCTTTGTTCGCCAACTCAACACCTATGTAAGCAGTTCCCTTAAATTGTGCTCTAATTAAATCTTTCCTACACTGACGATATTTTAAATTTTTTTTATACGAGTTAGATGCATATTAAGTAATTTTTTTTTTTTGAATTTTAAATTTTATTTTTGTATATACGACATGTCTCTTTCACACTGTATGGAAAAGATTAACTCATTCATTAATTATTTTGTTTTGTTTTCTCTATGACTTTATGTGATTTTTTCCCCTAATATTTAGTTGAGAGTAGATTGTTTTTGTAGATTACTTGTGTGTTTGTAAGTGATTGGTTTTTTGTTGTTGAACTGTGACAGAGGTTCAGGAAGATTGACTCAGACAGATGGGAATTTGCAAATGAGGAGTTCCAGAAAGGGAAGAAGCATTTGCTGAAGAATATCAAGAGGAGAAAGCAACATTCTCAAATACTGCAGAACCAAGGAGGAGCTGGGCAGAACTGGCTAGAATCTGCAAAATATGGATCAGAAACAGAGCTTCAGAAACTGAGAAATGACCAGAACACTTTGAAATTGGAACTTCTGAGGCTGAAACAGCAGCAAGTGAATACAGAAAACTACTTAGCCACCGTTAAAGAGCGTTTACGGACTACTGAGAGTAGGCAAAAGTATATGGCTATTTTCATGGCCAAAGCATTCAAGAACCCTCTGTTTGTTCAGTATTTCATCGAGAAAATGAAGCAGAAAAAGGCTGATAGGTCTCAAGGCCTCGGCGATGTTTCGAAGAAAAGGAGGCTGGCTGGAGGCTCAATCCAAGGCAATGGAAACACTCTAAATGCTACTGGGAAAGAAGAAGTTGATGACAAGAACCTTCAAGCTCAGGAAGAACTTACAACAGTTGACTCAGAAATTCAGACACTGTTCTCACCTGATCAAGAATCAGCTGGCAGTCCACTTCAGGAACAACTAAACAGAGCTTCTTCGGTTACTTCAGAGATGGGTTCTGAGAATTTTATCCTGTGGGAGAAGCTGATGGAGGACAATATGATATATGAGGGTGAGTCGGAAACTGCTAAATATCAGTCTGAGATTGTTCTTGAATTGGAGAATTTAATTGCAAAGCCACCTAACTGGAGTGTCAAAATGAAAGACCTTGTTGAGCAAGCAAATTACCCTGGACTAATTGCATAAACCCCTGCACAGCAGGTATCAATATTGCATCACTCTATTTTCTTTTAGGATTATCAACTTTGCTTCTAAAGAGTCATGGTTCTTTTCTGTGATAGGAAAAAGCTGATGACAGAGGAATATAGCACCCTTTTCCACACTTTCTGAACAGGAATTCGAGGACAACAGGGTTCTCCAGTTTTATGATCATCCTCCATGTTTATTATTCTTTTGTCATCTTCTAGCAGTATGCTATCTTTCTTGTAATTAATGTACAGGTTTGTTTCGTTTTCAAGTTTTACTAGGTGAAGTTGGGATTCTTCATGCTTGTAACTTGCAAGATCATCATCCCTTTTGATGGATGGAGTTCTTTGGTTGTAGAGAATCTACAAAACAATCTAGTTTAGCTAGTAGTATAAGTTTGTTTGAACATATTATAGTTAACTATCTTAATAAAGTATTACATTCCATACAGATTTGAAGCATGAAATTTGCATTGTTTAATTAGTAGTAGTACAATTTTTCATGTCCCCTTTTCACCCATTTTTATTTCCTTTAGTTTTGTCCTCTGTGATTCTGTCGATTCTGTTTGTGTTATTGGCTTTTGTTGGTAACACAAGCAGAATCGACAAAACATCCCATCACCATAAAGCAAGATTGGTATTTGTTCCCTGTTTGTCAAAGTGGACAATCTAATGTCTCTTTCGTCTATAAAAGCACTAGTAACTGTGTGATGCAACTGATGCCAACGGTAGTTGTTTGAGCATTAGACACTTGCTATAAAGTGCAAATGGATCTTTCTACCAGTTTTAAGCCACGCATCCGTTTGTCCTACCACTGCTTTCATTATCTGGCAAATGTAATAAAAAGACCAATTTGACTATATTTTACTCATCACAATTTACAGTGTGTGTTTTTCTTTGCCTAAAGAAACCACAGATTATAGCTAATATCAACCACAAAATGCTTACTTCAAGTGCAGTTATGAAAATAACTTCCTTGCCTCCACCTAATTAAGTTTAGTCGTTACGGTGACTCATTTGTGGGTCCCACACAAATTTTGTTTTGTGACTGTATAGACTTTGGTTGATACAAGAATTCGAGTGCCATGTCTGTTGCACTCGAACACTGTACAATTTGTCTATTGACTGCCATTTAGTCCCAAAGAGAAGTCATCAAATGCTGCAGTTTCTCGGTTGAATATGATAAACTGAACTTAATGCAATAGATACCAAACCAAATGATTTAAGCAGGGAAACGAGAAAAAGATTGTGCATCTTTGCTATTAAAGACATACTATTGTAATCCCACAAGTCAATTCTCGAAAGAATCATAAATTTCTCATATTTGCACATCATCAGCCCTTATTAACAAGTGAGGGAAATCTTTTACTTTTAGCCTACACGACTCAGATCCTAGTCTAATGAACTGACTCAGGTCCTAGTCTATTGAACTGCTAAGAGTATCATATTTGTTAGAGAAGCAAGTCGAATTAGAATGGAAAACTTTAATTTGTATTCAATCAAATAAAAGGATACAAAAAAAAGTACATTACAAATATTGACTTCTTGCCATATCTTGTTTGATACAAACGCGTGATCACATTCAAAGGGATTTCCATCATCTGATGTATTCATCAACCAAAACAAACTTGGTTTTTCCATCACACTCATATGGGGGAAGTTAACCACTCTGTTGAACTTTATAGTATGATAATACTAGGCCTATAATTGTGATGAGAACTCATCCATATGGAATTCAACAAGACCTCACCCTCAATCTTTATTATGACTCTTCGGAGAACACATTTTTTCTAATCCTTTTCCAATAGACATCTTGAATCCACCTTCCTTCTTTGACGAGGAAACGCCTCTTCCAGAATATTTCTTTGGATGAATTGCTTGAACAAGTGCCTCGACTTCTTCCTTTGCTCTTTCAAACACACTCGGACCTTTAACTTCACTAATGGGAGTGTTCTCGTCGATATCATCACTTGTTCCATGAGTTTCTTTATGATGACGATGTGCTGGCTTCTTTTTATGTAAAAGAGCTTCTATGTCTTCCTTAGCCCTCTCAATGAAATTAGGTGACTTTCTGTCCTTCTCTAATAAAGTAGATTGAACACATTTAAATAGAGAAGACAAGGCTTAGAACTCATCAAGAACCATATTCTGATAATATCATTGCTAGTTTAAGATAACAAGGTTAAACAAATGTCATTGCTAGTTTCTTCCTTCATCTGTTTCATTTCTCAAAACTTAGAAATATATGGAGTAGGGGCATTGACAATTATGTTTTAGTCCGTGTAAGCGCACTTGCGAAAAGCAGCAAAAACAGCTTTTCATACGAGAGAACAACGCCTATACCTTAATATAATAGTGAATAAACACCGGTGAAAACTTTCATAAACTTCTTCACTCAGTACCTAAGAGGAACTTCTTATGTTTCAGTCTTTCAGATCACCCCTAAAGCATGGCTCTTATTATTAGCTTAGATAAGATTATTCGTGAATATTTAACTGATCTACAGATAACTTAAGTAGACCCTCTACCATCAAGTTCAAATGTGTTAGAATTTCTAGACAATTTCTTGTCACTGGCAACTCCTATGTCCTAACTTAATATTCATTTCAAAAGATAATCAAGCAAATATACACCCAAGAAACCTTTATGATCATAATGTGCTTATAAACCAACAAATATATAGTTAATAAACTTCTTTTCTTTTTTTTTTTCAATAACAAGAATTTCAAACTCAACAAGTCCAATGCAGCAAAGCACAAAAACTTTTACCACCACAATTGAAAATTCTTAAAAAATACTAACAAGGATGAACGTTAAAGTTTCAACATGACTATGTCAATGACGGACAACAAAGTGCAGTGTATATAGTAAGACGCTTTTATTAGTCATTGTTCGAGTAACTAATGACAATAGAGTTCATATATACCTGAAGGGGAATCTGAACTTTCTGATTTCAGCTCGACTTTGGCAGCAGAATGCCTGCAATTCCCTCTCACAATAACAGCAATATCAATCAAAAAATCACCAAATAAATCAGATAACCTAATTAATCATATTGGCTCTCAAACCTGTCATCAGCATAATTCTGTGTAGGCTGAGATAAATATTCACCTTCTTGGGATGAATGGACTGGACAATAGCCTCAAATTCCTCTTTGGCCCTTTCAAACACATTTGGAGCCTTCACATCATTCATTGGTGTTTCTTCATCAATATCCTCACGCAATCCATGAGTTTCCTTCCGATGATGATGATCATGATGATGATGTGGGCTATCTTCCTCAGTTCTCTCATGGCGATGGACCCTTTCTACATTTTTTTATCCAAAACCAATTTGTACACAAGAATCTTGAGATTTTGGGATTCAATTTCAATAATGAAAGATTGGAAAACATAGAAAATACCTGATTCTGAAGAAGGGTTCGATAAAGGGGCTGCTTTTAATTCGGCCATTAGAGATTATTTGATCTGAGGAATTGAAGATGTAGATGATCTAATGAAAAATAGATTGAGTTGGAAAGAATAAGGTATCTTTCATATGAAAGTGCCGGGTGCGGGCACTGAAAAGAATTCACGTTTGTGCAAGGGACTGCTATTCGCACTCCAATTTGGTCACTATTTTCTTGTTTCATTAATCCGAAAAGACACTTTTGCCTTTGGTGTGGTTTTTTTCACCCATGGCGGCACAAATCTTTCTTTTTCAAGACGGTAAAAGATAAGTAAGAGAGTTAAAAAAAAAGAAGGCAAAACTTATTTATTTCAGGCGGTAAAAGAAGAGTAATTGAATTGGTTATAGTGTCATCAATTCAAATAGCAATGCACTTTTTATTTTTAAACCGAATTGTTGTAGCATATATAAACTAATTTGTGCACAGGGATTTCTTGAATTTTACATGAGCTAATAATAAGGGAATTTTGTTTATTTTTTATTATTTGCTTCTCCTCTCGTCCCTTCTACAAGGGTATTTATATAATTAGAAGTTAATTTTTTGAAAATTTTTAATGAAAAAAGGAAAGAAATTATGGGTTTAAGTATCCACAATTATGAACTAATTTTAGTGAATAATCATTTTAATCAATTACATTATGAAAAATATTTTGATAGAGTCGGTTTTGAGTCAGATGTCAACTGTAAAACTTGTGATTAAGATTAAATATTATGAAATCTTACTTGTATCAACTGATGTTATTTATTTCATAATAGTTAATCTACATTACAAGATTTATAAGTGAGCCATAAATCGAGCAAAGTTAACAAATGAGGCCATAAATTGGGTTTATCTAAATATCTCCTCATTAAGATGAACTAGATAGTTTACTTTTTTCATAAAACTCAGTCGGGTACTGTAGTGGGAAATAGATTGATTTACTTGTTCTTGATTACTGAAAAATCTTATTATAAGAAGGTTCTATCAAGTGATATGTTAGGTGGTATCTCCAAATTAATGGGATTCTACTATTTTAAATAGTGATTCATCAATTTATTTTATTTTTAAATCTATTATTTTAAATAATAGAATCTCGTTGATTTAAAAATATAACTTAACATGTCATTTGGTAAGACATTCCGATAATAAAGGTTATCCATAAACACCACAAAAAACATACCCGCCTTGGCTAAAATGTGTCATGCATTTTATCGGGCCAACTTTGTCATTAGAGTACTGGAAACTGTTCTGGATTTTGAGAAATTCTATTTGGCGATGTGAACCACATTTTGGAGGAATATAACTATTTAAGTATCTAATTGCAAAAAAAGTGATTTTGAAGGTTTGATTAGGACTCAACCTAACCATTCATATTTTGAGCTTTCCCCACCATAAAAAAAATAATTAAGTTCGATTAGAACTAAACCTAACCATTCATACTTTAAGGTTCCCCCACCCCAAAAAAAAAACACACACGCTTTTGAAAATCCAAACTTGCCATTTTGAATTATTCTTATAACAAATAAGATAATTTGAAAAACATTAGTTAATTTAGAAATCAAATGTAGCTTAAATCTTTTAAATAATTTTCAATGTCCAAATCACAGTGTTGGATTCGTCAACAATCTCATGCAGAACCCAACTTTACAACCTCACAATCACTATTTATTCCTTTCCCCAAACCCTATACATCTAGTCACCACAAATATTATGCTACCACCAATATGACTAGTTTTTAACCAAAGTACTTGGTTTATTTTCTCTAATTTTTTATTCTCGAAAACTTTGGCCAATTAATATTTGTTTAGTGTCTAATAAACTATTTTTTTTTAATCTAAAAGACATCAAAAAAAGTTTAAAATTATCATAACTAGAGTACATAGAAAAAAATAGGTATAATTACTTGAGGGATATTATAGCATCGATGAAGATTATCACAGGAGAAGTATAATTAAGCTAAATCGGAGAGGAGGGTTCCTGAATTATGCCAAACATTAAGGGAGGAATGTGAAATTATTTCTAATATATGCTTGTATTAATACTCAACCAAAAAAATCATGTATATTTAACTCGCTTTTTTTTTTTAAGAAAAAAAAAAATTTAAGAAGAAGAACTCGATTATTTCTCAGTCAAGTTCAATTTTAGTTTTTGAATATTGATCAATTGAGTTTTATTACAATTATATGATACTTATATAAAGCCGTTGGAAAAGATCAGTATAAAGCTTTTTACTCTTTTGTATTTGAATCTTAGTTCTTTTTTTGTTTTTTTGTTTTTTAAAACAACAGTAAAACTCTTTGTTCCATTACAAGAAAAATGATTATTTGTGACTTGTATTATTTTGTATATCGCAAATGTAATCAGTTTGTGACACTAAAAGTCACAAAATTTAATAATTTCAAGTCACAAATGATAGTGTGACATTTATTTGTAAATCACAAATACTTTTTGTAATTTTGTAGACGGTGACCATCATTTAAGAGTCACAAAACTCAATTGTGACTTGCATTTTAGTTTGTGACTCTCAAATGATATTCATCGTTTACAAAGTCACAAAAACTATTTGTGACTTGTAAATAAAAGTTACATTATCATTTGTAATTTATAATTATAAGTTTTTGTGACTTGTCATATCATAAAGTGATTATATTTGTGACTATCAAAATTATACAAATTATAAAAAGTGAATAATTCTTCTAGTATTCATGAAATGCTTTTGGCTTAAATTTAAGTTTAATTAATAGCAATTTGGGTTGCATTTTTTTTTTTTAATCTTGAATTGCAAAATTAAGGGGGTTGAGAGCTATATGTCCTTCTTTTTCTTTTCTTTTTTTGTAATCTGTCACATTTGGGACATGTGAGTTTAGGTGATTGATGAAAAGTGATTAATCTGTAAATTTAACCAACTTTTTTTTTTTATTTTATCTCTAAATAGGATTCCAAATAATTTTTAGTTACCATTACCAAATAAACGAAAAAGAAAAAAGTACTAAAAAAAATCCATATTATGCATGCAGCTCAGTGTACTGTGTAAAACGTTGGTCAACCATGTGCATTGGCAGCCTGGCCGGTGGTCACTGGTCGGGCTAACACAAATAATCAGTACTCTTTACTACTTACTCTCACTTTTATTGATAATTTAATAATTAATAAAAATAATTTATTACAACTTAATTTTTCACATATTTTTCAAAGTTTTATATAATAATTATTAATAAGAATTTTAATGTTTTCTACATAGATGCTTGTCTAACAATTAATATTTTAAATATAAATTTTCATAATATAAATAGGATTGAGAATAGTAAGCATATTTGCACACGGCTACACGCAGTTTCTGAATATGGAAAAAATAAAAATTTTCCAAAGATGACTTCAATGCAAGTGTACCATGACTTGGCTAGAAAAAAAAAATGCGCAAATGGACCCAAAGACGCAATTTCGCGTGGGTTGTTGAAGAATATGGACCTTTTGCTCCTAATTGTTCACTTCATAAATAAAATTTGAGATTTTTCATGTTTATTTAACCAATTTTCATTTTCCATGTATCTTACATTGGATACTTGATGATGTTTGAATAACTTTAATATTATAAATAAAAAAGCTACTAATAATTCCAATTTAAAGTTTTGGGTCTTTACATTCGGCTTCAATAGTTGTTTGGTAGATGTCTACAAGTTATATCAATAAAAACATTGATTATGCAAAACTTTTTTACAATATAAAAGTGGCATAGATATTTGGCATTCAATATAATTATTGTCAATCATGAAATTATATTTCTTTTTTTTTTTTTTTTTTTGGATACGTTTTATCCTTTTATTGGGAGTTTATTATTACCTAGTCTATTAGAACTTTTAAAAAAAAAAGTCTATTACAACTGAACCCTTGAATATTAAATAATTTCTTTCCTCCTTATATATGCGAATATGAACAATTAGACTTCAGTTGCATTTGAACATGTTGTTTGGAATTCAAAGCACAATCTAAAAGTATGTAATAATTTCATTAGAAAAAGAGAAGTTACATATTTTCCGGATTATAAAACTCAAGTAATTAATTTGGGCTTGTAATTTGTAAAGTCAAAGAAACACCATATTCAACCTCATAGAGCTGCATATGTAAGCTAGTATTTCTTGTTAGATGGATTAACATTTTTTTTTTTTGACCCTTTCTTTTTTGGATATTCCAGACATCAAAATTAGGATGATGATAAAGTAATTTACTCAAGACAATTACCATAATGACGGAGTACATGAATGTATTGTCAAAGATTAAGAATTAATTAGATACATCGTACCATCCGTACCATTTATGATTTTGGAATTTAGGACATACGTACTATTCTAGAAAGCAAGGAGGCCCAAGATATAATAGGATTAAAGTTTGAATCCAATATTCAAATACAAGCATTAGATATCTAAGAGAACTTCAATATTTTATATTCTTGTTATTTATCTACAGGCAACTAGCAATTGTAACAAAAAAAAAAAACACTCTTTAAAAAATAATTAAATTATTTTATTTTTTATTATTTTAACGACTGTCATATTTATTATACATTATAGAGTAATTAATTAAATTTTTTTAATTGTATAATCTTAAAAATAAATGAAATCTTAATTAAAAGTACAGTACAAACTTTATAGCATGCACTGACATAGTTCTGTTACGTAGAATTTACCTTAAATTAAGCCTATATATTATTAGCATTTCGCAAATATTCCATGAGAAAATGTTTCCGATGATGAGGCATGCAATTAAGGTTTGCGAATTTGTCGTCAAAATATCGAAATTTGACCGGTGGCTGCCTTATGGCATTACATTAATAGAGTCGTGATTTTCGAACTTGAAATTAAGTCAATTCAAAGGCTAGTCGACCGTACTCGATTCCTGGGCACATTGTCAGAATGTCAACTTGATGAAAATTCTATCAAAAGGGTCTGAATTTTGACCATTCTCGTCATGGGTTGAATGGCAATTTGTTGTTATTTTTGGGCCATCTTGGGTGATACGTTTTTGTATGTTTATGACTAATTACAACTTAAATTAGTCACTTAAGCTCGTACTCTTTTCAACTTGCAGGAAAAAATTTGATCTCTGACTGAAGAATAAGGAGAGGGTCGGGGAAGTAAAATTGTACTTGTACATTATAATACATCGTACTTTAAAATTTTGAATAACGTTTATATGTATCGTTAGTATATAAATATTTTTATATCATCAGATCTAAATATATGATATATGTACAAAAATAATTTTTAAAATTTAAACAATGTTATATATGTGTCATGCATATAGATTCAGTAATATAAAAAAAAGTTTATACCGACAATACATAAAAAATTTATTTTAAAATTTTTTATAACTTTTTAAAGTCAATGGAATAGTTCATCTTTAGAACCTCCCAACAGTTACAGTAACAACTTGCAATCGGGATAGAAATTGTAAGGAAATAACTCCAAACCTTGATGACAGGAAATTTAATTTTTGTATTGTTAAATGATTAAAAAATAATAATTTTTTTTTATTTTTTATTTATTTTAACAATTATTATATTTACTTTTAAGTTATGAAATAAATAATTAATATTTTTTTTATATCATATAATATCTCTCGCACTCACTTTAAAAACGGCATGGTTCTAACAAGATTGTATACGTGAGAACTTCCCAAATGTCTAAATTTGAAGCCACAAACTAGGCACAAGAAAAGATGATCATTACCATCAGTCCTGTCGACTTACAAGTTCTACAGAACAAGGAAACATGTGGGACGATATTATAATGCAGTTATTAAACAAATGCCATTTGCAGATGCATTCACATCAACAATTTCAGCTATTATACAAGTTACAACTCAAAAAAAACGGTGCTTTATTCTAAGCGTTTTCAAATGAGAAAAAATCAAAAAGTGGAGCATCATGGAAAGTAATAGTGTACTAGTACTTTATTTTTTTTCCCCAAAAAGTCATCATGTATTAGTATTATTTTTAAACAGTAATAATCTAACTTATTGTTATCTAATTATATTTATTATTAAAAAAAAGAGAAAGACCCAACAAAATTAAGAGATAAAGATCTAACTTCTGTCTTTAAAATATAAGATGAAGATTAGAATTTCTAATCTCGTATTTAAGTAAAATATTTGGTAATTAATTCACTAAAATGAATTGGTTTAATCACTGGATTCGATTTGTATTTTTTTGAAGGAATATGAGACCTTTACCTGCTCTGATGGCTAGCGCGATATACAAGGCCGAACGTGTTTACACTAGTCTTCGAAATTATTTTTCTATGACTATATTTCGATCATTGACAATTTTTATATAATTGTTCATTTTGGGGTTTGCTAGAGTTGTTCACATTGGTGTTGCTTTTGCTCATGTTTCACATAATGTTATGTATACCTGATATGTTGGCATTTGAGTAAGAGTAGAATGACAATTTTGTGGCGTGCTTAATCAAATAGCATGTGTTTGTTGATAAATAGTTACGATAAAATGCAACTTAGTCGATAAGAATAAATTCGACTCACCAAAACATATGTAAAAATTCATGAACAATTCTTTTCTAAAAAAATAATAATAATATGAAGACGTTTTAGATGCTCTTTTCTTTTTTTCCCTGAATGAACATAGAGAGAAGGTTATTGCCATCAAAATAGACAATACACAAAAAAGATCAACAAAATGATAGAAAAAGTTAATTTCATTTCTATGTAAATCGCTAGTAGAATAATAAGTATGGTAAGTGTGGTGGTGTAACACGCTATTTTTATGTTTCCAAATAATGCCCTCTAACCAATATGTAATCCCCTTATTTTCCTAATATTTTACACACATAGTGTATAGCTTTATCCTTTCACTAGTTATTCTAGAAAATATGTAATTAAATTTTGATTTTGAACTCTACACATATATATTATGATTGAAATTAAATATTATAAAATTTTATTTATATCAATTAATATTATTTATTTCATAAATTTTAATTTATAACTATTTCCCTGTCATTCTAAACCTCCAAACCCCGTCAAGAGATCATTGTATCGCATTGTCCAATTTCTTTCAAAGCATCGAACGAGACAACTAGATAGACCAAAAGTTTGCTCCAAAATTGACCCCAACCACAAGGCAATTGAATAACCACCCAAAATCAAAAAATTAACCAAAAACAAAGAGACACATATAAAATAATAGAAAATTTTATGTATTTTTTATGAATTTATTTTTTTAATATATATTTTAAATAATTATACAATACAACATTATATATTTTAAAATTTTATATTATATAAATTTTTAAAATTAAAAAAAAAAAATCTCTAAAAAAACTAAATAAAATTCTCTTAAAATAACAGAACAACTAGGCCAAATTGTGGATAGAGCAATCAGAATCACAAAAGAAAGTTGAGTTTGACATTTCAAGATAAAGATAGAAAAATGAGGTCAGTAGTTACTTCGATAGTACAAGACAAAGGCAGCTGCACTATACACCAAATTTTCCCTTCAGTTACGTCAGCATCGCTTGCAGCTGTACAAAGTACCAGTTTACGTGTTGGCGCGTTTTCATGAGCTAGGTTAGGTTGGACTACACAAGTATTTGACATTTTAAAACCTTAATAAAATAACAGTAACAAACAATTTAAATTTAAAGAAACCAATTTCTTTTTCTTTTTTAATTTGTGGAAATGGTTGTTGCATACTTACCACAAATTTTAAATATGTATGTTCTATTTCTTTTAATATTTTACATATATATAAAAAAAGATATTTATTTGGGTCGAGTTTTGTCGGTGTATAAAAATTTGTATATTTTTGAATTTGAATTTATGACATATATTTATTGTTTAAATTTTAAAAGTTATTTTTATATGTGTCGTACATATAAATCTAATAATATAATATTTTTTATATACTGACAGTATAATACTCTTTAATTATATGGATAAAATAGTTGTTGACAATTAAATATTAAACTTGTACTAAATGTTAGTAGTTTTTAGTGGTTAGAGCAAAAGAAAATACTCAATTGTCCAGGACCACTGTCCTTTCTATAAAAAAAAATTCAATATTAGATAATTATTAGTTTTTTTTTTTGTTTTTTGTTTTTTATATATATTTAAGAAACGCGTATAACTACATTTTATGGTGTAAATATATCATATTTCGATATTCATGAATCAAGTTCATAAGTATGGGTTGTTAATTTTTTTTTTTTTTTAATGGAAACAACCTTTGGCATTAATCCAAATTCCAAAGCTAACTTTTCTTGACCACCTTCAAATCTATTTTATCTTAAAATACAAAGAGGGGGTTGTGTCGTACGTGTAAATCTAGTTTTGTTAAATTTAGTAATAGTAGTAAATACTACTAAAAGATTCAAACATTTTTCAATGTTTGAATTAATCAAACCACTGGTAGCTTTGAATCTCCATGGTTTGTACAACTTTTGAATATCCAAAAACCATTTTCCAAATCCATTCCCATCTGTAAAGAACCTTCTCAGTTTAACATAAAGTATTTGTCTGAGATCAACGCATTTTGTATAAAATAACAAAGTAACATTAGTGTTTTACTAAATTCGTCCAAATAAATACTAAAATTCAATTAATTATTTAAAATCAGAAATATTGGTAATTAAAATAAGAATAAATTATTCAAATTATTATGTTGATTTTAATTGTTTATACAATTTAATTTTTTAAAATGTATAATATCATATTATATAAATTTTTAAAATATAAAAAAATAATTTTTAATAAAATTATAAAAATTTTCTAAGTAAATATTACGTGTAATAATTTTGATTTGTGACTTTACGATTCATTTTAGTATTCATAATTCAAACAACGACCGCTGTCCTTGCCCCCATTTCCTAGTCCACGTTTTGCTCCCTATTTTACTATATATAAGGAGGGAAACTGATCATAATCAAAGATATCTTCTTTCTTGAAGTACTAAATAGTTTGGTGAAAAATAAAGATATTTTCATTGATAACAATCTAATACTTCTTGAACAACTTACCGAGCAAACAATTTCCTGAAAGCTCTCAAGTTTCAAATCCAGGTGAGTGATTCTTATATGATTTCAAGAGGGTTCATTTATTTCTGTTTGTTTTTATTTGGGTTGTTGGATTTTTTTGTCAAAAGTTGTGGTTTTTGCGTTCTTTCTATGGTTTTAGAGAATATTGTGTTTTTTCATTTTTTTTATATATATATTAGAACTGAAAATTGACAACAATGGATGGTGAGTAAGGCCCTTCAGATATAAGTCAGGAAATGCTATTGCTTCAGATCAAATCATCCAACAATCAGAATTCAATTTGGTTTCTTGAATTACAATACATGAAGAACATTAATTTCATTCATCAGCTTCTAAAAATTTTTCAGTCAAACCTTTCTTGGAGGAAATGAATCTGCAAGATCATTGATAATTTTTTTTGCTTATTAATATGTTATTTTCTGCATATTTAGAAATTCATGTAGGTTCGTCGCCGTACGAATGTTCTGTCTTACTTTCAATCATTCTATTATCTTTATCATATAGATGCTTGACACGTATAATATGACTTATAAATATTTGAAAGATATAGAGTTTGAGATACGAGATTCTTGTGCCTGTTGATTGGCATGGAGATGATAGTTTACTATTCTTTTCAAGCCATTGTTGTCATAAAATTTCATTATCAATTTGTAGGTGTGGGGCCTTGATATTTGTTATGGGATTATCACTATCATTGCTTTTTTCGGCCTGGGAAGAAACTCTGAAGCATCATAGATTTCTGAATTTTGCAGACTACAACGATTTCCCTTCAGAACAAAAACAGATGACACTGTGTTCAGAAACCGCATCCAAGACTAATGTGTCCGGTAACATTTCTAGGAAGAATTCGATAAATTTGAACAACTGTGAACCTATGAGATTAATGCTTGAAGCAGCACTTTCATTCAAGAGTCTAGTTCAGGACATAAAAAAACCAGAGTCTAATGCCAGAGATGCGAAAGCCGATGAAGTTACTGAGAAATTAACTCCCTCCAGTTTTCTTCCTGAACCTGCTATATTGTTCTCCCCTCGACCTGTTAGCGAGCTTGATGCTGCAGCAGTCAAACTTCAGAAAGTCTACAAGAGCTACCGGACTCGAAGAAACCTTGCAGATTGTGCTGTTGTAGTTGAAGAGCTATGGTTTGTCTTGCACACAAATGATTATCTGGATATTTCCATTTCACATTTTGGCATCCTTTTCAATTAATTGATTGGTCTTATGATGTTTTAGGTGGAAGGCGTTGGACTTTGCGGCTCTCAAGCGGAGCTCAGTATCATTCTTCAATGATGAAAAACCAGAAACTGCTGTTTCACGCTACCTGGGCTAGAGCAAAAACAAGAGTAGCCAAGGTCTAATTCTCAATCATTTTATGTTCTCTTAATTTTTTTCTCTTTTTTCCTTATGGTATAACTTATCAAATGTGCTAATGACTTTTGTTTGCATATCAGGTCGGCAAAGGATTGTCCAAGGATGAGAAGGCTCAAAAGCTGGCCCTACAGCACTGGCTTGAAGCTGTAAGTACTTTCTTATCCCAGTATAAATAATCGATCTTGAAGACATGATTTTATTTGAATTTCCTTGAATTTTCTGTAGATATACTCTAGTCCCTGATAGAATTAGTAGATCACATATTGTATTGCACTCACAGTTCTCCGTTATTCTGACAGATTGATCCACGCCATCGGTATGGACACAATTTACACATCTATTACGATGTCTGGTTTAGAAGTGAAAGCTTTCAACCTTTCTTCTACTGGTGAGTGTTTCTTTCTGAAACTTGTTTAGCTGGTGACCTTGTTTAAGAAACGAATTTACATGAAAGCCAGTAAAAGTTAATGTTTGTTCACTCCAGGCAGATAAAATGCATTAGAATTTTGTCCTTACAAGTATAATATCGTATTTTACCGGCTTGGTTTTCTTGTACCTTCCAGCAAATTAGGAACACAATATTAACATACAATATTTTTTCTGGACTCAACTAACAAAATCAGGTTTTCAATATGTAGGTTGGACGTTGGAGGTGGAAAAGAAGTAAATCTTGAGAAGTGCCCAAGAACAAAGCTACAGCATCAGTGTATCCAATATTTAGGACCAGTAAGTCTGAAGTCACGAAACAATATAACCATCATTTGAAGGACTAGTTTGATGACAAATATGAGTACAGTTGTATTAGATTTACAGGTGCATTACACATGATTCTTATTTGCCAAAACTTAATCTTGGTTCTTTCTTCTATTTTCCATCATCAGAAAGAGAGGCAATCGTTTGAAGTCATTGTGGAAGATGGGAAGCTAGTGTACAGAGACAGCGGCATTTTTGTGGACACTGCAATCTATATAAGTTGAGGGTTCAAAATGGATTTTTGTTCTTAGTACATCGAGGACTTTGTACATTGGGCAAAAGAAGAAAGGTACTTTCCAGCATTCAAGTTTTTTAGCCGGTGGAGCTATTACAGCAGCTGGAAGACTTGTTGCTCATGGTGGAGTACTTGAGGTAATTATGAAGATCTGCTTGTTACTACTTACTATAAACATTTAGAATCTTTAAAGTGCTGAGAAACATATATCGTATATCAATTGGTGATCATTTTTTCATATGACAGGCAATTTGGCCATATAGTGGTCATTATCATCCAACTGAAGAGCACTTCAGGGAATTCATTAGCTTCTTGGAGGAGAACCGTGTGGACCTTTCAAATGTTAAGGTATTCATATGAAAGTTTTTTTTTTTTTTTTTTTAAATGTTTTCTATAGATATTATCCATTCATGACTTTGTATCATGAGTTAATATCTAAATGGATACTTTTTGTTTCCTTTTCTGAGCAGAGATGTGCAGTAGACGATGATCTCTTCTTTCATTTAAGGCAGTTGATGAGGAATCAAATACTGAAAACATGATGAGCTCTTCAGCTTTCACAGAATCAGAAGATAGAAGCACATCTGATGTAGATTGTGCAGCTAGAAAAGATGCTATCGCAGCCAGCCATCAAAACGCTAGGCGAACTGCTAATCTGACTGTAAAGCCACCCGTATATAGCATGGCTAAACACTTGTCATCCAAGTGGAGTACTCCAACCGGACCACGAATCAGCTGTGTTAGGGAATATCCAACAGAGTTGCAATGCCGAGCTCTTGAGCAAGTTAATTTGTCACCTCGTTTGGCTAGTGGACCATTGTTCAACTACGGTCGAATCCCTTCTCCGAGACCAAGCCCTAAGGTTCGCCTTTCTCCTAGACTTGCATACATGGGACTTCCAAGTCCTAGAACCCCCATTCCAGCTGTTCACTGAGTTTCAATGGGAGTGCATTTCCCTGAGGTCCGAGTAAGCTGAACCCAAAACAGATTTTAACAGGATATCGGCAGAAGCACCGTTACCACTGCTGCATCTAATCTGATCTTTGACCCCATATAATGAGAATGAGGGAACTGATTAACTTGAATCTTCTTTCTTTATTCATTCTTTTTTGTAGGATACTAAGTTGACCCAAGTATTCTTTTAACCAGTTTTAGCTCCTTTTGAGTTAGAATTTAGGTTTGATTGATTCTTTCAGTCTTTTGTATAACACCAATTGAGTTTTTATTGTGCATTTTTTTAGTGTTCATTTCTTTAGTCTTTTGTATACACCAATTGATTCTTTCAGTCTTTTGTATATCTTTGTAACAGTAAATCAAATCATATCAATGAAACACTGGCATTTTCTATGTTGACAATGTAGTAACCCTAGTGTCCAATACCCATCTTGTAGACTCACTATTTCCGCCATTAACTGTGCAATCTTTGTCTACTACTACAATTCAGGGGAAGTTAACAAGCATTGGGATGAATCAGGTCTCATCTCGATAATGTTGGTAGATCCTTTCCAAGTTTATTTTAACAATGCATATCATTTATTGGCCAGAACAAAAATTAAAATTTTTGGGTCAAATATGATCAATTTTTAATTATTCACCGAATAATATTTTTGCTAATATTATTTTTCAATTACCTTTTTATCTCATATAAATATTATATTAAAAAAGTTTTATAATTATTTATAAATATCCTTGAATAATACTTGTCAAACCAAAAATCAATTTAGAAGTTATTCATATCCCTTCATTAAAATCCTTCAATCAATTTAGTTACTGTATACGTGGATAGGAGTTCATGTGTTAGGTACCCGATCTATTAGGTCAATATGACTTGATTATATCGGGTGAGGAAAAATCAATCTGACATAAGATATATATATATACATAGCCGAGAGTATCGACTACAAGCAAATTGGATAACTAGGTACTTAATCCAATGTCTTTGTGATATTTTTTAGTTTATTTTTTTTAAAATAATAAAATTAACTAGTAATTATACAAATACTCGCCTATAAATGAGAAAGGGAGAAAATACCTATTAATATTAGGTCATAATTAGTAAAATTACAACATTAACCCTTTATATAGACTGGGCCCATATCTGTCGAGTTACAAATTGCTAACTAACTTATTATCTTAATACCCGACCTGTTAATACTAATAAGTTTGAGTATCAAGTTTTATCTGTCATAATGAATTGGATTGATGAGTTTTTTAAATCGACGAATCAAAATAAATAGTTCTACTACCTCCAATATTTACGAGAAATGGCAATAGAAATAATCCAAACTACTAAACTGTCACTAGATTCGGAAAAAAGAAAAAAAAAAAAAAAAAAACCTGATCAAGCATCCAAATTTGATTCATTGACATATGAAGTTATTTTGACAAGTTAATCCAATCATTTTCCATAATCAAATAAGTGGAAAATATGATCACATGACATAAGAGCTCTCCCATGCGTGGAAAATTTTTTTTACACTCCTTCTATATTACAAGATGTGTATTATAGACGGTTAGCTGATCAGTTGAAAAAAAAGAAATTTTACTATTTTTTTAATCATTTTAATAGCAAGATGTGTATTATAGACGGCTAGCTGATTGAAAAAAAAGAAATTTCACTATTTTTTAAATCATTTTAATAGCTGTTATACTCATTTTACATTGTAAAGTGAATAGTTAATACTTACTCACCTAGTAGGGATTCTACTATTTTTTCAATCATTTTAATTACTGTCATAACTATTCTGAATTATAAAGCAAATAATTAATACTTAGGGTTAAATGCAAAAAATCCCCCTAAACTTATACCTCAGTTGCACTTTGCCCCCCTCAACTTATATAATAAGCACTTTACCTCCTATTTCTTACTTCTTTATGCTTTCAGACAAAATTGCCCTTACTATTTTAATATTTTTTTTTTCATTTTTTTCTCTTCTTACCAATTTATTTATTTTCTCTCTCATATTTTTCCTTTTATCTTTTTATCCATCCTTTCTTGTTACTATTAAATTATTATACTAAAAGTAATTGGTTAGTTAAAAGCTTCTTATTTTTTCACATATTTATAAATAATTTATAGATTAAATAAGTTTTTTTAATACAAGCAACATATATTAAATAGTATAATAGACAGATATACCTTCTGCTTACAAATTTATAATTAAGTAATAAACAAACTATAAAAAGATAAAATAATTTTTCAAAAAAAATTAAAATATATATTCTAAGTATGCCAACAAAATTTTTTTTGGTGCCATATCATTCACGGGGTCATATTTTGGTTGTCTATTTACCGTAACTCCAAAATCCCTTATATTAGATAGTCGTAATCTTTTCTTACTATATATTTTTTGATATTACACAATAAATAAAATGTTGTGCATATTTTTTCATTCTATAATTTTATTTGTATACTATAAATTTTTTAATTTTCCCTAACTCAAAAATTTTATTTTTTATTCATTAATCTTACTATTAATAATTAATCACAAACTTTATATTACAACAAGGTATATTTATTGTATTATATTTATTGCGTTAAAGGATGATTAATCTATAAAAAAATATTCTACTCCTGTAGCTTACAAAAAAAAAAAAGAAAAAAGAAAAACAAGATAGAGAAAATAAAGAAAAAGAAAAAGAAAAAAAAATAATAATTAAAACAATAGAGATAATTTTGTATCAAAAGTACTTATTAAATAAGTCCAGGTAAAGTAACTACACTATAAGTTCACGAGGATATGTGCATTTAACCCTAACACTTACTCATGGATCCAAAGAAGAAAAGAAAAGGTCACGTGACTCCAGAACGACCCGCAGAACCCCATTCCCCTATCCTTACAGAAAGAAACTTCCACCACGCGCAGTATTCCTCGTGAATTGACTACACTGCACTGCTCTGGACTAGTGCTACTATAATACTATTCATTCAATTTCACACACACAACACACACTGAACGGCGTTGAGTTCGTTAGAACAACCCTAGTTCTCTATCTATTACCTGTCGCCTATACATAGAGAGAGAGAGAAAGTAATGACGTTTATATATATACAAAATTTTCCATTGCCATGGCAGGTAGCAGTTTCTGTGTTGAGATTGAGCAGTAATCCACCACTATGAAGACTCCTCTTTGTCTCCTTTCGTCTTCTTCTTCAACATAATCTTTTTAGTACTATTTCCAGTTGTGAAAAAAAAAATTTTAATTAACAATTTGGGTACAGTTAAATTGAAACCCTAGATCTCTAGGGTTTCATAATCGGTGACAGTTTTTAGATGGAACCCCATGTTGGGAATAAGTATCGACTTGGTCGGAAAATTGGCAGCGGATCGTTTGGGGAAATCTATCTAGGTTTGTTTGTTCCTCATTTCCCCCTCTTTTTTTTTGTAATTTTTCTTGAATTAACAATTTTTTTTTTCAAAATTTTTGAATTTTTTTGGTGCAGGGACTAATATACAGACAAATGAAGAAGTTGCAATTAAGCTTGTGAGTTTGTTATTTTGGTTTTATTTTTATTTTTTGGGCAGTAAGTGAGATTCCTGGTTAGTATTTAGCTGTCTTTGGTAATATCATTGGATTAATTTTATCTTTTCGAGTATCCGTTTAGTTAAATGTGGTAAAATAGTTAATGTAGTAGCATTATCACAATTAGATACCTTTTTGAGCATTTTGAGGTGCAAATGGATTGAGTTGGCTTAATGAGAAATTTTGTTGATAATAAGAAGCAAAAACACTAGCCTTGACATGCATTTGCTGATTTTGTGGTGTGCAAATTGCTGCAATTAATTTATTTGCTTTATGAGTTTGAATTGAGCTTTCCGGGCACGTCTAATTTACCTGTCATTTAAGTCATTGCGTTGTTTCAGAAGTTGAAACTTTTCTGTTGTCCTGTTCTTCAGGAAAATGTGAAGACAAAGCATCCTCAGTTACTTTATGAGTCAAAGTTGTACAGAATTCTGCAGGGAGGAGGTAATAAATTGCAATCCCTTTTCTCATTGTTTGGGATAAGATGCTCTTCCATAATAATTGCCTGTCGAGCTTGATTTATGATGATTTCAAGTGCAGTTGGAATTCTGAATGTGAGATGGTTTGGAGTTGAGGGTGACTACAATGTTCTCGTCATGGATTTGCTTGGGCCAAGCCTTGAGGATTTGTTCAATTTTTGTAGTCGAAAACTTTCTCTAAAGACAGTTCTTATGCTTGCCGATCAAATGGTCATTTCTTTGAATAGATAGCTGCTTTTGAACTGTTTTAATTTTTCATATATGATTGATTTCCTGTCCTGATCGTATTTACAGATCAATCGTGTTGAATTTGTCCATTCAAAGTCATTTTTACACCGTGATATTAAGCCAGACAATTTTCTTATGGGCTTAGGACGGCGTGCTAACCAGGTTGCAATCTTATCTCTTTGTCATCTTTAAACTGAATTTTTTAGAACATTTATTTAATTTTTGTTTTTCTGCATTAATTTTCCTTTTTTTTGGGGGGTGGGTGGATTGTTTTGGGGGCGATGCAGGTTTATATTACCTGCATAGACTTCGGTCTGGCTAAGAAATATAGAGACACTTCAACCCATCAACACATTCCTTATAGGTGAGATTTACAATGATTTTACTTGGAGGTGGCTGAAATTTTTGTGACATCATTTTGTTTGCACTGATATCAACATGATCATATTACCTTCCCCTGCAAAACTTAAGCAGTCTATGATATATTGCTTGTTGCTCCAATTTATTGTTGGATTTATTTGCATAATGATGGCTTACACAAATCTTCACATAGATATGTATCAGCTCTCCTTCTTGGAGTTGTTAGATGGGGAGGCAGTTTGTCTTCAAAAGTTCAAATTTACGTTTCAAATATCATTTTTAAGCATCGTATCTCTTATTGAAAATTCTTTTAGCTGTGAGAATGGATTGTGAAATCGTCTTTGATACACTTTCTCCTCCAACCCTATCTTTTTTATTATTCTCCTTAACTTTTAATTGTGCATCAGTCAACTTTATGATCTGAAAGATATTTCAGTCCTTGCACATCTCCATCTGTTTTCTTAAGATGTCTTGGATTGCCTCTTCAAGGAATCTTTTTTGATAATTTATTTTTTAATGAGATGATTGTAGAAGATAATGTCTCCTAGCATTTGGGGTGGTCTAGAGAAGTAGTAAAGCAAATTGCAACTTCTGAAGTAGTGTTGTACATAAATTCTTATCTATCAGCATTCTCATGCTTGGAAATTTGTCTAGCTTGTATTCGTTATTTCTACTGAGATAGCCTCTGGCTTATCTACCTTATGTCTTCCTAGTTGCGACAGTCTTTGGTGAATCTTTTCTCTTGTTTATGCATTTATTGACGTCTGATTGGAGATATTTGTTTCTCTAATTTGTCTTAATAAAGCAACTAGCTATTGTCGCATCTCATGCTTAATATTTTTGTGTTTGATAAACTCTTCTTGTCGATTGCATCTCTCTCAAGACGACATTGGACATTTCTTGCATATTGGGCCATGTAGGATTTTCACTTTTCGCTATTTTATTACCTCTTATATCATCATAACTGGAGATCAAAACTGCAGAGAGAACAAGAATTTGACCGGAACTGCTAGGTACGCAAGCATGAATACCCACCTTGGGATTGGTTAGTATTCTTACATCTTTGGTTTGCGGTTTGCTTGATTCACAAGTATGTAGTTTAATAGTGTAAGCTGATGTCATTTTATCCTTTTTTGGTGATTTTCTAGAACAAAGCAGGAGGGATGATTTGGAATCTCTTGGTTATGTCCTTGTGTATTTCTTGAGAGGAAGGTTAAATTGGCTGCATAACCCTCCTTCTATTTTCTTTTGAAATCTGTGAAGCCATGTTGACATCAATTGCATGCTTAGTCTTCCATGGCAGGGACTGAAAGCAGGTACCAAGAAACAGAAGTACGAGAAAATCAGCGAAAAAAAGGTTTCAACGTCTATTGAGGTAGTTTTTCCCTCTTTTATTGGTAAGGTTGTTGTTGGACTGGAATTAGCTTTCAAGAGGAATTTTAGTGACATTTGCTCAAATATTTTCAGGCCTTATGCAGGGGTTATCCAACTGAGTTTGCATCCTATTTCCATTACTGTCGGTCACTTCGTTTTGAGGATAAACCTGATTATGCTTATCTGAAGAAAATATTTCGTGATCTTTTCATTCGTGAAGGTTTGTATGAATATGCTTTCAAGTATCCTCTGGATTATTGTCAGTATCATGAGCTAGTTGATGAAATATTTCATACTGCATGGCATTGTAGGCTTCCAGTTCGATTATGTTTTTGATTGGACAATTTTAAAATATCAACAGTCACAGATTGCTGCTCCACCTTCTCGGGCAGTTGTAAGTCATATAATTTATTGAATTTTCAGCCATTATCAATAATAGTCAACTTTTCATGATTGTGTATCTGTCTTAGGGCCCTAGTGCGGGAACTAGCTCTGCTTTGCACCCCCTGCTATACCCAACTTTGAAAGGCTGCAAGGTAGTTTTCCAGCAGTTGCTCCTCGTATGTAATTTTTTTCTGTATCATTCAACACCAATGATGCCTTTATTTGCTTTTGAAACAAGTTATATATGATTTCCCTTTGCCCTTTTCCTTCCCTATTCCTTACTTTAGTTATGAAGAAACTGGAGTCTATGCTGGTAGCAGTGTTTATATTCATTCTGTTAAGTGCCTCTAAGGAGAAATAGTTTCTCTGTTATTGACTCTTGTGTTTCCCACCATTATCTTTGTTACAGGTGAAGAAGATGGAAGACAAGCTGGTTTGTCTTTAGCAGATCCTTCACGAAGAAGTTCTGGATCACTTCTAAATATCGGGAGTTTATCTAAGCAGAAGAGCCCAATTACAAATGATTCAGCAAGCAAAGAAGTTGGGGTGAGTTGTTTGAATGACATTAAGAATTGTGGGTGCTTGTGCATGTCCTTGTTTTGTCATCCTTTTAAATGTCTGTTGGTTTATTTGTACTTTTAGGGTTTTTACATTCATTTGTCTATCATTACTTCATGTTTTTGTCCGTTATGTATTGTCTTCCTTATGTCTGTGCACTTGAACTTTTGTTTTCTCGCATGCCCCCAGCTAGAGTTCTGCTTTAGGATTAACTACAAACAAGCAACATACATCATATGCATGTATGGATGGTAAGTAACCTCTTGTTTTTTGCAGTTATCAAGCTCTACCTATTTCGGAAGATCAAGTGGATCATTGAGAAGAGGTGCTATTGCTGGTAATCGGGAAACATTCACTGCAGGAAATGATTCTGATCCTACCCGATCTCGTACACCTGAGGCAAGTCCAGGGACAGCACAGAAAATCTCTAGTGGTAGCGGACAAAGGACCTCGCCACTTGGTGGATCCTCAGACCTCAGGCATACTTCATCTGGAAAAAATAATTCTAGTTCAAAAAACTTTGAATACACACTCAAGGGCATTGAGAACCTCCGCTTTGATGATTGATAGATGGTTCATTATTGAATGCCCTAGTTTTTACATTCTTGTATATCATCAATGCCGTATGTTAGACATCCTGTTAAATTCATTGACGCAAGCTGCTGGAGTTGCCTTTCCGGAAAGGTGAGATGCGGAAAGTAAGATCAGTCGTGGTACATGTGCTCCCAAAGATCTTTAGCAATAAAGAATGACAACTGAAGCTGTCTACGTGCGTGAATATACTCTTGAATCTCAATCACTGCTCTGTTTTTTTTTCACGAGTGCTGATCAGAGTTACTGGTTTTGATCATTAGGGAACTGTAAATTTGCAACTTAACAGTGTCTGCCACGTTGTTCTTTACTCTTGGATGCAGATTGAAGAACTCAAACGTTGTCTTGCAATTTTTTTTCTCTCTTCTTGTGATTCTTTCCACAGTTCCTGGTCATGCTTAAAGAAGCTGACATTTATGTATGTTTCCTTATCCTGTAACGGCTTGTTGCCTGAATTTTCCTTAAACCTCTACATTCTAGCGAAAAAGGGCAATGAAAACGAGAAAGAAAGAGGATGGTATCCCCGCTCCATGATATTGTTCATCTCCTTGGAACCTTGACGGTAGCACCGTCTGACTAAAAGGCCATATTCTTCCACCAGTCTCTCTTTTCTTATTTTATGACGGAACACCTTTTTGTTTAACTCTCAGTTGAAACTTCAAGGAACCAGTACAAGTTGGTTCAGATACTATAATTAATGAGCGGCAGTGGAAGGTCAGTGCGAAACCCAGTTTTGATGCAATAAAAATCATCAAAAGCCATTACAAAAGAAAAAAAAAAAAAAAAATAGCTTAAATCTGCTAGTATATGTACCACAAAATATACTAAGTTGTAGACTGAAATTCAAGATCATTCAATAATGTTTTGCAACAGCACTTAACAACACAACAAAGGTAAGATACAGCCCAGATGATTTTTATTTTGTTTTAAAAACATGATCATAATATGATGATCACCTCCAACCATAGACAACTTGAGTACACCTGTCTTTAAGCCACCTAAAGCTCTTCTTGAAAGATCCTTTAACTTTACCTTCAACAGCATAAACCTTGTAGCTCGCAACCCTCTTTTTCCTCTACTATAGTATCTGAACCAACTTTGCAACTCAGGATCATTAAAGCTCCAACTTTTGGAAATGGACCCATTGGTGGACTTGCCTTTCTTGAACTTCACATCTTTAGAAATCTCCATTTGGGCATTATTATTGTTTGCTGTTGATGATGCATATGAAGCACTATAGCATCTGAGATCTTGCATCCCAGTTGGGTTTGAGAAGTTGTTGGCTTTGCTGCTGTTGTTGTAGCTGTAGCTTTCCAGTTGAGCAGCACTTCCATCATTGTAGGACTTGGATCTGAATTCTTCCATTATGGAAGGAAATCTCAAGAGCCAAAATGTTTCTTGTTTTATGGTTGATGATAGTAATATGTGAAAGTGCTGATGGCAAATGAGGTGGTTTTGGTTGCGTCGGTGGCAGTACTATTGGTGGTGTCAGCAGCTGTAGTGGTACTTACTCGGAGGAGTGGGGAAAAATTCGCATATATGCGGGGTGACAAGGGATCCATATTTTGATCAAATTTATGATTAGACATTCTAGTAATTAGTTTATCTGGTTTAAAAATTAATAAAAAAAATTTATTAGAAAAAAATATGATTCTTTTATTTTTAGCAAAATAGAATATCTGATTTAACTGAGTTTTTTTTATTAATTATTAAATAATTATTAAAATATTATTAATTATTTAATGACTACTATAAATTTTACCTTTCTATTTTAAGTAATCCAACTATTGTAATAAAAGACAGTATGCAACAATTACTCATGGGGTGGAGTAGGTATCAAGTGCAATTGATACTGTGAAATCACTTTACTTTTTGGGCAAGAGCTGATTGCCACCTAGCTTACTGCAAACAAATCAGGAACGCAGTACTAGATAAAATAAAATGAAATAATGGAAAAATGAGTCCATTCTGAACCCTACAGTGGGTTTGGGAGTTAGCAGAGAAGAGAACGGAAGAGAAAACAAGGATATCAATTTTGTTTGGAAGTTTTAAAAAGAAGTCGAATAATTTAAGATATATAAGTAAATAAATTTTTATCATATAAATTTTTTGGGAGATAAAAATGAAAATTTTTGAAAAAAAATTTAAGCTTCAAAGAAGTTTCCGTCGATTTCCGTCCAAATTGGGTAGAAAACTTTTGTCAACTGCATTTTCAAATATATCCTTTTGACTCATTTACTTCTTCCTTTCTTTCCTTTGACCTCTCCCAGACTGACTCAAAAGGTTGAGTTTTTTTTTCTTTCAAATCCATCACTCACAAACTAAGTCTCAGAGAAGGGTAAATGAGCTGATTATTGTCGATGGTTCATGTATTTAAGACACATTTCATAAGCCGTAACATCTTCTTGTACATGCGGTTATTCGAGCCGTCTGTTTCAAAACAAATACTCAAGAAGACATATATACGATTTTCATTGACACAATCAATGACCCTTTTCATAGAATAGTTAGTTTTAAAACATCAATTCCGAAAAAAGAAAAGTACCATTACCATCAACTAAATACAGGAAAAAAGGATTTCGTAGTCCCCCCTTTTGGAAATGACAGGCACATTTCAGGTGCTTACATAGTTGCTTATTTTTACATCACCCCTAGATGGGAAACATGATGAACTAATCCACACAGTTTATTATGCCTAAACTTTCTGCCCTTATCTTTTGAAATTCTTATGCCTAAACTTTAGACTAATTTGGTGTGCAAATTTGCTAAATGCTACTGTACATGTATGTCGGCCTGTTCTCCTATGTTCATATTACATTTGTGATCAAGGGCAAAACCAAGAATCAACCTAATATACGACTTTACATCCTAAACTGGCATTGCAACTTGCAACTTCAAAGTCCCTTTTGATTGCAAGACCTCACTTTTGGGAGGAATGAAAACTGGTTCTACTTGCCCCAAAAACTAAACAAGATGAATCCTGAGATTCATCCTCCCACCACCACCCCATGAGGTCAATTTCACAGGTGCCACAAATTTTTTTAGTCTACCGAAGTAAACGGAAAGAAGAACTTGATGGCAACGGATTTACAGGCTTGATGCCACAAGATATTATCATAGAGATGAAATATTAAATGGGTAACTTACAACAATCACTAACATTGTTTACATCATTGCACCTATTGATACAAGAGAATACATTTCGAAACAGAATTGTTAGCCGAACTGAATTCAGAAGGTCCCAATTTGTTATCAAGGCTATGCAGAGACATCACGAAAGGAAACATTCCATATGCACATGGTCCAAGTACGTTGCCAGCATGCAAGTTTACTATTTTGGGGAACTAGTGAAGACCTATGGCAGCCTCCTCCATCAGACAACATATCATCATAGAAAATGATTATGTTGAATTACCTTTTCTATTCATCAAGTCATGGTAATAAAGTAGTACACACATAGGTTGACCATAAATGCTGAAAAAGCACCAGAACATCATATTTCCCACCTGGATAAAACAGGAATCATCTTTGGGTAAGCCACAGGCATGTTAACGAAAAATGTCAAGAACAAGAACGAGTGAAATTTCTTTTATCAGCACATTTAACTCGTACTCACTGGAGTCAAAGGTTTGCAGCTAAAAATAGTAGCAACAAGTTATTAGGAGTTGAAGACCTTTAAAACAATAGCGACTAAAATACAAGCTTTTAATGGTAGGGACCGAAGCTATGATACTTGTAAAAAAGGACTTTAAGAGCTAAAGAAAGATCATAGTCACTTCCACAGAAGAGGAACAGAAAAAATCTCAAATGAGCTGCTCCATACAAGCACAAAGTGCTTGTTATCACAGGCTATAAGAATTCCTATAGGAATTCATGGATGCAAGATAAAGAAGACCTACCATCGAATTCTTGAACTTGGCTTGCAAATAATTCGTTAATATAACCAGCGGAACCTGTCCAAAAGAGGGGGGAAAAAAATACTTACTCATGTTGTAAATCAAGAGAAACATATATTAATTAAGGTTAAGAATATTATTACACTATCTCTGTTTCTTGAAAACTAAATTAGCTCAGCAAATATAAAAGGTAATTACTTTCTGCATACCACCACTTGTACTGCTATATTCCACTAAATCCAATACCCATGAGAAGTTGTTATGGAGACATAATGAAAGTGCTCTTACCTGAAACATGATACCAATGAATGCCCATAACTTGAATATGTGGCACGGAACAGCAATGCACAGCTGCCAATAAGCATAAATTTGAGTCATCATTAGTGCCACATATTATTTCATTCATGTTAAAAGTTAAAATAACGGGTGTATGAATTTATGGATTTGCCAAGACATAGGAAGTAAATAACACCCTACCTCATGGAAGACAGCAGAAACAAGGAATGCAATCAGTATGGCAACCCCCTGCGTCGATAGGAAGCTGGATGTTAAATCGAATTGACAATAAATTCTGAAATTTAGTACAGTAAACCCCCTATAGAAGCTGTCCAGTCCAGTATTAGAAAAGGCTAAAACAATCAGATATGTCGGTCTAATGAGCTAAGAAACTGTTGACTATCATAAAGTCAATGAATTAAATTCACATTTTGCGACAGACTAACCCAAGGCAAGTCTACAACAAAGATAATATTGATACTTGTCATAAATTGAGGCATGATCATAGGTGTTGACCAATCACATTAAACTCTAAATTCCAAAGATAACTTTTACATGGTGGACCTTTCATGGGGAGGAAAAGTAAAAGAGATGTCCAGAATAGACCTTGTAAGAGCATTAAAGGCTCTTTGAAGCTTTAGAATATTTCATTGTAAACAACTGAAACAACTAAGCAAGCATCAACCGACTTTCCAACAAGAGAACAGGGAAAAACAAACTCAACATATCAGGCTGCCTGAAATTGGAGGGAGTTTACCTTAGGTATCCCATTTCGTAAGCAGGGAAAGTAAATGTGACGAACCATCCACTTATGGACAGGCTGCAAATAACAAAGATATTAATCAGAAATCTAAGTGATTGGACTGATTTACTTAAAAACCCCATTAACTGCCCCAAGACATGCAACAATTACTACTATGTCCATATCTACTGCACACTATGCCAGCACACTCAGTACTTCGCTTAAATCAGGAACTCAAATGAGGCTTTGTGCAGCCAAACATGCTTGAGCATCTGGGAATTACACTACAAGAAACCGGAAAAGTTACCCTCCTATATAAAGAATAAGCATGGAAACTTTAATAAAACTTTAATGAATACAATAATTTCAGATGCCATTCACAACTGGCTCATACTCCAGATAATATAGATACCTCCTGTCTGCCAAGTTCAACAACACAAAATGCAACAGAAATATTGGATAATCTTATAAAGATAAACATTATGGTACATTCTTGATGTGACTACGTAAATATAACATGAAGAGTCTTTTGAAGACTACAACTACTACACACCAATGAGACACACCCACAAAAATAATGAAAATAGGGAAGAAAAAACTAATACCCACGAAAAATTAAAAAGAGAAACTGAGTTTTAGAAGATTGCATACCATATTCCACATTCTCCAATACTAGGACAGCCACAGAGGAAAACCATGTAAATCAAGAGGGAGAAACAAAACGGAACCACTGCTTAATTAGTTCCCAAATGGTTGGAATGAAAAAGAGAAGAAAAAGTAACAGTCTAAAGAAGAAGAATGAGGCAAGAGAAGTAAAAGAAGATATTTGAGCTTTATAAAAGCTTACCTCGTCTATTGTTTTTGCGTTCCACCAATCCTTGTAAAATTCACGATCACCAAAACGCAAGAGCTCCGCAAGTATATTTAGCCTAAATAACGGCATTAAGTGCAAGTCTGATCAGAGTAAATTGATAGAAAAATTATGGATGGAACACTAAACATGGTCTTAATCTCCAAAGTAAGAGAGACTGTCAAGTAATCTAGATAATTTTTATCCACTTCTGTGTCTTTGGAATCACATTTATTATGATCTTCTGACTCAACCAATATATATTAGAGTTCGAACCCTCTATGAGCCTTTTCCAGATTTATTTCATGGAAATAGGCTTACTTGAATTTATTTATACTGTCTGGAAATTTTTTCTTGTTCTTCTTTTCGCAATTTTCATAATACACACATATTGGTAATACCATTCCGGCTCCCCCAGCTAAGGCTCAAAGAGAAATGGGAGATGACTCGATGCCAAGGTAACAAAATCTGTTCCATTTGGTAGGATAACACATGAAAACATTATCACATAGAATATTGAACTTAACTCCAGCAAACCATCAACCCACAAAAATTGTTTTTAAATCTCACCCAAAATCCTAACTGACAAAGCACCAGTTATCTTCTATTAATCTTCTTCAAATATGTGAGTGGGGGATCTTAGCTTCCATTGATTCCAAAATCCTTGTCATAGGGCTGTAGACTAGATAAAAAGATTGAAAGAGGACGAAATATTGTAGTTTACTAAATAAAGAGCAGAGGGCCTACCATAGATGAAAAAAACAGTAAAACATGCAGAGCCAAACATATAAATTTGGAACTGAAAGCTTCAAGACCCTTTCTACCGCATACAGAATGTTCCCTTTCAAAGGATGCTGGGAGTTTTGCACAATTGGGTTAATGTACTGCAGGATAAGATATGGCTTTGTCAGCTGAGTAGTATTAAAAACAATAAATATTGCTTCATTTCTTGCTAACAAGAAAGGAAATCACCTGCTCTATAATAAATCCCATGACTCCTGTAAATATAATCAACTTGATGACTTGACGCACCACCCAACCTTTTCGAATGCAAGCTGTGCGTGGATAGCTTAGCTGCAAATTAACAGTATCATTGCAAAGAATTGAAAAAAATTTCCACATCTAAAACCTAACAATTAACAAGTAGTTAGGGAACTTATTGATCTTAAATTGGATACTTAGAAATTGTTCTTTATATTTGGAACTGCATAGTAGTGTGCTTTCATTTTTTCCAATGAAAATATCCAACCAGTTGGATTATCACCACTATAAATCACATCATGAAGGTCATAACTTGCAACCAAGTTTAAGTTTGGATATATTTTAGATCAAATCATATTTCGAAATATCCACTACTTAGGCCCAGACTAACGTGCTCATATTCAACGCATAAGATACTGGGTCATTACTCATTATAAAGATTGAAAAACAGAAGGAAAGCATCTCAGATGATATACATTTAGTGACCCGAAATTTTTAGTGTTGCCCCTATGAATAGACAAGTTTGCAGTTTGTACTCAATTCTTGGCAAACTTCAAAAAAGCATTAGTTTTTACATTGGAGATGCAAACTTTACTTCCATTGTAGAATCAAGCAAAATCTGTGTTAATCAACAACCAAAACAAACCAAGAGCACAATACCCTCTTTGTTTGGTGAGCGACCACTGATATATAGACAGCATATGTGTAACATTTAATGCTCAATTTAGGTAGAATCGGCAATGTTAACCATAAGGATTATGCTGAAACTTTTCTAAAGAAAGATGACTACATACTATTCCAAACCAGTAAATCAGGTACATCGCATGCATAATGATATTCTACTGATGCTAGAGGTCATATGATTTAATCCATGTATCTATAAACATAGTTTTGAAATCATAAATACTAAATACACCTTGAACGAAAGATACCCCACAAACTGCTAGATCCCAGAGGTTCATAAACACTAAATACACCTTGAATGAATATACCCCACAATTGCTAGATCCCAGAGGTTAATTTGGTCCTATATTTTTAAAATCTCCATAGAATGTCAACAAGAGAGAAATATTAGGTACATTAGAGAAGGTTGGAGCATGTTTACCTGGTAACATAATGTTGGAGCAACCATGAAGTATGCCAAACTCTTTAAGCTTACATCATAGGTGAAATCCGTATTCAAATAGTTGGGCAAGACTTCACCCTATTATTAAGAAAATGAGTATAAAACAATTGACATAAGCTTTTTGCGAAACTTCAGTAATAAAGACTTAGCATAACACTTGGTTATTTATTTTGCATGTTCATGTTGGCTGGATCCTTCTGATAACTTAAAACCAAAACACATCCTTTGTGACACTTTATCTAGGTAGATAAATTTCTCTACAGGCTAGTGACAAAGTGCCCTAGAAAATTGTAGTTATCTTCACAGAGAATCATTAAATACAATATGTCCATCAAAGAGTTCTGAATTTACTTTCAAAATTTTAACACAGAGGCGAGACGTCCAAACTGAAAGAAACAAAGAAAGAAAGCAGAAAGGAGATACGATATCTCAAGAAAGAATTTATTGAGCTTCGCTGCCAAATTTTCCCTCCCATTGAGTTTGCCAATTTCAATTGAAATGCAGGAAAAAATAATTCAGCATAGTTGGAAGTAAGAAATCTGTCCATACCTTGTCGAGTGACTTTGCAAGTGCTCTCATGTCATAATTAGTATGGGCATAAGATATCAATTTTAACCACACAGTGCAAGCAGCCAGCATCAAATTGACACCCGAGAGAACAGCAGAATCACCCCTGAGCATTTCAAACCTCTAATTATTACACGATCAAAACTGCAACCATTATTTGTGCAGTTTCAGATAATATTCCTGTCTACTATGATTTCATGAACGTGACCCAGAGTATATATCACAGTGAACAGAATGATTTTTGAGTCATAATATCTGCCATTCTCCACATTTATGCATCTCATGTTGCTATCCACATGATGAAGATGACTGACCAGACTACAGAAAAAAAGTTCCAACCATGACCATTCCACCCAAAAATCATTAAAGAGTAAGGAATCACTTTTTGGTTGTAAAAAACTGGCACATATTTTCAAAATAGGATAGATCAACTGGTATGTAACTCTTGACACATTAAGGAATTAATTTTTAAGCTTAAGAAAGATGCTAGATAATTTCCCGTTTAACATATCTAAAAATTACATAAAAACGTAATGCAAAATGTATAGCAATTAAACTAAAAAAATATATTGGTCTTCAAACTTGCATACATTGATCTGAATGAGAAGAAAGCAGCATACAGAATGACAATCCAATAAGTTGCAGACAAACCTGAGAATGACAAGAATAGGATACAAAATTGCAGTAGTACTTATTATTATGTGTAGAATGACAACAACCTGCAAGATTAGATTACGTCAATGTCCCATGTTCAGATAGCAATATGAAATAAAAAGGAGAAACAAAATCAACAAATAAAGAGATACATAACAACCCAGATACATAAAAGTTACAAAAAGAAATTTAAACTTACTGGTTCAGAAATGTACTTTTTCTGCATCAATTTTTCAACAGAAAATGCAGCAAGCGGGAAAACAGGGAGACTGAGACTGCATGATGACAGAAGGAATAAATTATTTAGGCTCTCATATGCAACACAAATGTGAATCTGAACTCTTTCTCCTTCCTGATTTTTATGGATTGGGCAAGGAGAGCAGAAAATGCAAAATAAGAGCATCTGAGATAAAATTACCAGCACATTAGAAGAGGCCAATCCCCAAGTGATCTCGAACTAAACCAAAAATCTGATCTAATTAACCACCCATACTGCAAAGTGATTAACAACACTGTCAAATATTACTGAGTACCCCAAGACTCCCTAAAAGATGACATTTCAGAATATGACCACCCAGTTCTACATCAGTAGCATATAATAAACATCTCTATGTTTCGATTTGTTCTGGAATGCACTAAAAACTGCACCTGGGATCCCTGATATGTTTCACATGTAATAACAAAAATGCTAAGTTAATCAACAATTATTGCGGTCACTAGTCACACACCTTCATCAGATTTTCAATAATAAGCCGGCTGTTTACTGCAACAAGTACCACAATACAGAGATTGAAAAGACCTGCATGGCTCTGAAACAAGATGACAATCAGTGCCTAGCATTCTAACATTCTACTTGAAAACAACAACCAGAAACAAAAGGTTTCAGAAAAAAGAAAAACAATAAAAAGGAACATGTATTATACCAACTTCAGAAGATCCTCTTTTCAGTTTTCACCCCTTGCATTGGTCCGCTTCATTTGTCATTTACAGTGAGTTTGGGAGTTGATGATTCAGGGGGGAAAGCAAGGAAAAGAAGGGGAATGTGGGTTTTAGTCAATTGGGAGTTTTATAAGGAAATAAAGGAAGGGAAAAGGATGGAAATGAGATGATGAAACATAAGGATGCTACAGTGACCAAAACTTTTCCTTCAAGATTGGACGGAAATGGAAAGCAAGTATTATGCTTATTAAAATATTTTAGGGGAATTCTACAATCCCTTTTAGGAAACCATTCCTTTAGCTTTAAAAGCTTGCACGGTACAAGCATTTAAAGCACATGGGTAGTGTACTGTACAAGCATTTAAAGCACAAGGGAATGGTTCCCTAAAAGGGACCGTAGAATTTTCCAATCTTTTATAATGCCCATTGTGCCCTGAAAACAATGAATAACAAAATCTTAATTCCTTATACCTCCCAAATCATTCCATTTCTTTCCCAAACTTCCAAACAACAATAAAATCTCCATTCCCTTTCTCCTCTTCTTTTCTCTTATAACTTAAGTTCTTCTCTTCCTTTCCCTTCTCTCTGAAGCTCCCAAACTCAGACTTAGAACTTGCAACAACAAAGCACTACACTACATTATCTGTTGCTGTCAATCAATAAGTCTAGCACCCCCATCGTCCGCATCAGACCAGTAAGAAGATATGCTTGGATCTGTAAAATGTTTCTGTCGGCTACAATGCTCCCTAAGCAACCTTCCTATTTAAAGCTTTGAACGATCAAGTTCAAAGAAACATGATATTACGCCTAGGGATTGAGCCTGTTAATCAAGTCTTTCAAGTCCATAGTGTCTAAACTCTAAACTAATGACTTTGCTCCAAGTTTGGGTAAGTTCATCGCTTATTTATGACACTCCATTTTATAAATTTTACCATAATTATTTGGAGTTATGTCATTGCTATTTGCTTACATATTCCAGGAGAACCATTCTTAGAATGTTAAAATACTAACTTTATTTTTTCAGGTTAATCATTAAGTTGATGATTGTAGAGAAAATAATTGGATGATTCTACAAGAAAATAATTTTCTTTTTAATACAAGAAAGATCCTTCGAATATAAGGCTGTGAAACTCTTCACAAAACAGTTTCTTCGGTCTTGAATTCTTTCATATTTGCGTCTTTACAGGTAAGTTGTATTCCCCCCGCCCCCGGGGGGGTGGAGAAATCAGAATTACATGCTTCATCCATTTAACCAAACAATCAAATAACTACTAAAGAACGAGAAAATAATTTGCATAAAAAGAAGAGCGAAAAACATATTACATCTGAGAAGGACTTTTCAAGTTCGTTATGTTGACAACAAAAGAAATAAAATTTGTAGATCTGCTATGTTGTATTGATGGCAATACATCTGTATCAGCACTACAGATTGACCTCTCACAATAGACAAGAGGAATGAAATTACCACTTACTGCATCCATCACACTGTAAAACAGAAGTTGTGAGAATCCATCACACTGTAACACTAAAGTTGCAAGAATCCTCACTATCTAAGCTCCTAGAGTAGATTAATCCTGGGGTCAAAAACCTAAAGATCCTCACCAGTTAGAAGTAAAAAAATTTAGAAAACAAATTAATAATAACCAACTACAACCATGGGCGGATATACGGTGGGGACATTGGGGGACATGCGTTTACTCGCCAAGCCCAAAAAATTCTCTATTGTACTATGTTATATACGTTTGTATAAATTGCAAATATTGTCTTATGCCCCCATTATAATAATAAAAATTTGTTTTTCCCCACATAAATAATAAAACATAGCGTATTCCCCTTGATACCAAAAAAAAAAATTCTCGGTTGTATAACTTTCTCAATCATTAATAGCCAGCTCCAACTTCACCATTTCTTCTAAAGGTTCATTATCTAACTTCTTACAAAAAATCACCATCATGTTCTTTATCTTTACTAAAAGTTCTTTCTAAATTTTAACTCAAAAAATTAAATTAAGCACCAAGTTCATCTTCCTATCATCGCTTTGAAGAAATAAAATTTCATCTTTTTATCCAGTTATAACGTCAAACTACACTCTGTTGCCGTCCAAAATCACTAAACTTCTTATATTACATGTGCCCCCATTAAAATATAATTCTGGCTCCGCCACTGACTACAACACAACCAGTGCGATTTTTCTAATTAGAATTATTCATTTTACTGTATTTCAAATCTTGAAGAACCCATAAGAAACCATGCAAGTGCGACACTTTCCCAAACTTCGGACCAATAGCTTTCAAGCTTCGACCGTGTCAATAATCCAAACTCTTATCTCAACCTCTATATATGTGTTACGAATAACCTATTTTGTCGTTATTTCTGTGAAAAGGGACAGCTAACCACTTTCCTACTTATCTTCTTCTTTTCTACTTTAGGTTTTCCCCCCATTTAAAAATGGATTAATCTTTCCTACACGTGTAGAAATTTCTACACCAGCGTGTGCACTCATGCCACGTGCGAGTATCTGAAATTTAAACAATGAACAGAGGCTGGAGTAAAACAATTTCCCAGATCATGGGAAGATTAATCCTTTATAAATACTCTCTCTCAGGTTCCTCATTTCTGATCTGAGAAGTTCCAAGAAATACCAATAATATTTTTTTAGTAATTAAAAAAAAACCTTTCATAATCTAAACATTTTTTAAATTGGAAAACAAGTGATGAACACAGAATTCAAAAACTCAAAATTTCAACCTAAAAGCGCCAAATGAATAGTAATTCGGCAACATGATTACAGAATTCGATTCATAATCTACTGTACTCTAGATCATATAAGACAGCATTAACATAAGTATATCAAGTCTAATTATTCGTGTAATCAATATAGTACTTAATTAATCAGTCAGCTGAATACCTGTCTGAAAATGGCGTCCGAGCTAAGAGGACTCTCCTTAATTCTGCGATGAGCAGGCATAGAAGGCCTATAAGTGAACTTCAATGCCGACTCCGGCGAGGACTCCACTCCACCACCCCTGCCCTCGCCACTCCCAACCTTCTCCTTCTCCTTCTCATCCTTTCCATCATTCAACTCCCTCACCAATTCAACTCCAACACCTGCATTCACAATCTCATTCCGATTCCTTTCCTCATTATCATCCGCCGACTTCCCCTTCAAACTGGCATCCGAGACCGCCTCCGACTCCGACAACGACGCCTTAACCGCCGGCCGCCGCCACACTGGCTCTCCTCCTAAGAGAACCATTCCGATCGTAATTCGAGTCGCTAATCGCGTTCTCGGCTCTTTCCGTCACCTTCGCCTCACCTACACTCTCCGGCGACTCCATGACCGCCATTCCAGAAAGTTCTACTTGTATATAGAGAAAATCCTGTGTAAACTGCTTAAGATAAGGGGAGAAGAAAGATGGAAGGATTGGGGATAAATTCTAGAAATAATGAACTGTTGATGAGAAGAAGACGATTAAGGCGGTTGTTGTATTTATATATACAGTATTCAATTTGATTTTGAACATCTATTAATTATATAAATAAATGTGTATGTATAATTGACGAGGAGGTGGTGGAGGAAGAAGCTGAGAAAGGAGGATGGAGGTGGAATGCCGACCGAGGAACAGCCGCTTGGAAGTTTCTGATGTGGGCGTGTCCCTCTGCCACTGCGTTGTGCGTCTTTTTGAGTGTGTAACTCTGGGTGTTTTTATTTCTGCTTTCTTTTTGTTTTTTCTTTTTTTTTTTTCGGGTTGTTGAAGCGAAGATCTTTTTACTGTAAATTTGGGGAAATAAAAATCTAAAAATGGACTCATGAGTTTGTGTTCAAAAGTGTATTCAAGTCGAATAGATAAAAAAAAATTTGTGGCTCACTTGTTCAACTTTGAGACCAAAATTAATTAATTAAGCGACTCATCAATTCAAAGCGGATTTTAATTTCTAATAAAATTACTTACCCGTCTCGATCTATCTATATATTGAATGATTTGACTAATATACCCATCAAATAAATAGTTCGATTTTGACGGTCAAATAAGTCGAACAATTATGTTTCTTTTATTATTTTAACATATATTGTAATTACATATTAATATATTTGTATATATTATTTTAATCATAATATTCTTAATATTTGTGTACATAATATTTTTTTTCTTTGTATAAATGTTGGAGTTATCAATATAATAGTATGTATACACTTATACGTTAATATAAGTGTATAACTTATTAACATAACGTTTTTGTTTTCATTAAGTATAACTAATTAAATGGATTGCTAATTTTCTTTTAATACATATAAATATTAGAGTTAAATAATTATATATACTTTAATATTTATTAAAATATCTATATATAATATATCTATACACACATGTTATGATATTCATATACTAAATTCGTATAATTTATACTTATAATAAAAATATATTTTACATAACATCTAATTAATTACTAACTCACTCTTAGTACAGATACAATTAGATAATCATATATATATATATATATATATATATTCCTATATACTTATAGGATATCACTTAATACTAGTTAGTGATTCAATAAAATTTTTGTTACGTGATTTGACTTTGGTAAGTGATTATGAATTTATAATTTTATAAATTATTTTTAAAATCTATATATAATATATGCACTAATACATATTCAACACACATATATATATATATATATATATAATGAATTATATTTTGTTACACACATTTTATAAAGATTATAATATAAAAATTAGAATTGGTGATTCAACAATCATTAATTCTTAAATAATGGACCACTTACTCCTATTGAAGTTTGCTCGCTTTTGAAATATATTGTGATTATAATTTGGTTGCCATCTATTATTTATGAATTTATATTATTTTGTATTTTTATTATGTCATATTCTAAATTTGTTGAATGATGTACTATAAATTTGTATTATCTTATATTTTTATTAAGTCATGTTTTGAATTTGTAAAATGATGTATTAAAATTTAAAATTATAATACGTATAATGAAAGAGAATCTATATTCGACTTATTTGACTTAGCAGTCGAATTAGTCGAATTTAAACAATTTCACTTTAATTGATTTTGATATATAACATGATTTTGATTTTAAAATTTTCAAATCAAAAATTAAATAAATCAAATCAAAGAGATTGAAAAATCAAACTAAAATAGAGATGCTACGGGAATTGCACCTTTGTGGCTGTGTCTACATAAACCAAGCATAGTAAGCAAGTGTTTATTTATATTAATTAATATTAGAAAAATAATTTATAATATTATAAATTTAACATCACCGATTATTTTTTAAAATTAATTTACACGACAAAATTACAATGAATTCAATCTTAAAATTTTAGATATTCAGTTGAATTTCATTCTATTATTTTTTTTAACAGATCTAACGACACATCAACAAATTTTACTATATTATTATTTTATGTAGATACATGAATTGAATTTATGGTGAAATTGAGATCATTTTACAAGATTAAAAATGCCACGTAACACTAGACACGTTGCACATTCGGTGACAATTACGACTGGAACTCAGCATATTCGGTTAATGGGGTACAGTCTCCACTAAAAAATAAATAAAATGTTAGACTGAGTAAAGCATTTATAAAATAAATTGAGTTTAAGTACATTAAAATCCGACTAATATACCCGATTAATAGGCACGGTGACAATAGCGTGTGTGCATTCAATCCACAATCTCTTCACTCGTACGATATCTATTTATCTATGTTATATATAAAATAGGAAAGGAGAAATTTTACAGTTCTTATAGGGGATTATTATTTTATATTTTAAATACTTATACTGTATAATATCATGTGCTTAAAAAATTTGTACTGTACAAATTTTTAAAATTAAGGGATTGGTTCCTTAAAAAAGTCTATATAGAATTTCCCATAAAATAAAAACTCCTTTCATGGTGTGATGTTAATTAATTAGGTGTAGACTGAAGAGTTAAACTTAAGGGTAAAAATTATATTTACATATTTTTAGAGAGACAATTTTATAATTTTATAATTTTATAAGGTAAAGTCTAATATTTTTAAAGAGAGTTATTGAAAATTTTTAAAAAATATCAAGAAAAATAATATATTTTTCAAACTCTTGGAGAATAAGACTATATAAATTCATACATTAGGAGCTTTTTTCTATATTCTTTAAAATTTTTCGGAGGACAAAATCTAATTTTTATAATAGTATAATAATAATTTCAAAAAAAATTTAGAAGAGAAAAATATAATTTTGAATATCTTACGGGATAGCCACCGCTGCCCATCCCATAATCTGCCCCTACATTTAATATTTTTTCTATTATACTCTTAGGTAATTTTAAAATTTTCACATCCCTTCTTTTTCTCTACGTAATTAATTTCTTCGAAATTGCTCTTGAATCTTCTTAACAATATAATTATTTTTTATAATAAAATATTATAGAAACAAGTTTTTTCACAAAATACACACATAACGTGTGTAATAATCACCAGTGTAATCTAAACAATAGCATCAGTTCCGATCCGGTCAACAATGTTGCTCTTATATTTAGAAGAAAAAGTAAGTGGTGTGTAAACACGGCACGTTACATCATGTTGTGAAATTAAACGAACAACACTACTACGAAGAATATATTAATATTACAACAACAAATGGAAGTTTATTAAATTTATTTCGAGGTATAGCAAAGATTGCTTAATGTGTAAGACTTACCTACCACTAGTTCTTAATTTAATCGAAATGATATCTTCGTTGATCAAATTCTTTGTCATACTACTACCATGCTCAATTGGTTTCGATAGATGGAAAATACTTAAATAGATCCAGTTTTTGATTTTATATGTAAATTTGAAATAATATAATGTTGTTTACATCAACTGATATTATAGATTTTATAAGATTTATTTCACACTAAATGATCTACAAGTGACGTTAAAAATCGAGTCTACTTAATTATTTTACTAAGTAAGTACATTACGTAATACTTCATCTCTCTTGCTTTTTGACTTTCAAGTTCCAACATTTTGTGTATGAGCGAAGGATACAATTCTGGGTTTCTCATATGCAAGATAGAGAGAATCACAAAGAAATCAAACAATTCTAGAACAATTCCAATATCTAATGGAATTCCATTTCCAGGACGTATATCGGTTGACCAATTCTATGAATCCTATACTATCCCTTCAATAAATTGGTACCTGTGGACCAAATTAATGGTCGAACTTATTAATTATAGAACTCCTGAGGGTGTTGTTATTGCGAGAGCAATTTTCTTTACAAAAATTATAAAATTACCCTTGTGTATGAAAGTCTAATACTCCCATAGCTTCCTTGTCAAAATTAGAAAAATTTTAGAAAAACTTTAGGAAAATCAAAACCATGAAAATATAGTGTGAAAGTATAAAATATTCCATATCAGTTAAATTAAAAATTTTGAACTAATTAATAAGTTTTTAGACTATATCACTAATTGTCAATTGAGTTTGATTTGAAAATATATTCTTTAATATAATATTAGAATTAGTTTCAAGTGTTTTACCATTCACACGTTAAGGTTGATTTCAGTGTTTAGTCTTATGTGTTGATTTAATAATTTAAATCAACCAATACTTCTGTCGTTGTTCAGGTTTGGACCAACACTAATCATCCGTATAAAAAATTAAATTTTGTTTGGACAAAAAATCTGTCAACACTAATCATCTCATCATCAAAAAAAAAAAAAAAAATCAATCTTTTCTGCACAAAATCTACCTCCGATTTATCCCTCCCAAAAGATTGGAAAAGAAAATTAAAAATCCATCACAAAGTTTCCAATTACAAACCTCTTTCAATCGAATCTATAATAAAGAAAGAATCAAACAAGCAAGAGGAAAAATATCTCCAGTTTGATGTTGAGGTTTAGCAGATCACAGCCTTTTGAGGGCAATTTTGTCAATAAATTGTAAAATTACTGTGGCAGAAAATTAATTGCTCTGGCAATAATGCCAGCCAACTCCTAATTCCTTGACATTCCTTCAGGTATTATGCTGTTTTCTAAATCAAAATTGTTCGTTCTAAGAATTTTACTGTCTCTTTTAAAAAATTATTCTATTAATTTTAAAATTTTATATAATATAAATTTTTTAAATTATATAATATTATATTCTATAAATTTTTAAAGACAAAAAAAATAATTTTTTAAAAGAAATTATAAAATTTTTCCCGACATCAATGTTGTATGCCTTATGGTTTAAGGTTGCTGGAACTGGGAAGATTCAGCTAAGTTTGCAACTCTTCAAAATTTTATGGGTAAGTCGACAGACTAGATTTTTTTTGTCCGTATGAGGAAACAACACTGTGATTACTTTAAAAAATAATAATTATAAAAATAAAAAAAATTGAATGTGATTTAAATGAAGAACAAATCTTTATCGCTTTAAAAAAGTAAAAATCATAATCATGATTAGGGTCAAAATCATAATCATAATCATTTTGTCATGATTAGGACACTATTTGAAAAGGAAGAGATTTACAAAATTAGAAATTCAGCACCATTGGTTAAAGCTATTTCATTTGTCAAAATCATATTATATTATAAATTTCTAATTTTTTTTTTTTTTTTGTAAATTATCCACTCCTAATTTTAGATTTAGTTCTTTCTTTTTTGGATCTAATGACAAATTAGTGGTGTTATCACTTTATTAGATGATGATTTTAAAAAATAAATGTTTTAATTTTTGTCAGACGTTTAATGTAAAAAATCAAATGTCATGAAATAATTTTTTAAATTTTAAATGATATTTTTACATATATGATACACATCTGCATGAATATACATCTAATAGTATAAAAATATTTCTACGAAATATTAACTCATTTTGTATCGGATCATTACTTTCTTAAGCTCCAACGTGATATTTTTCCATGTGAGGGTAATTATGATATCATATCACTCCTTTTGCATGAAAAATGGTAAGTTGTAGATAAAATAATTTAAACACAAGGAATAATTTGCTATTGACCCTTATTTATAGGGATTAAAGTGTAATTAAGCCTAAAAACTACTCTATCCATTTCAAAGTAAGCCTCGTCCTAAATAAATTATTTTGTATTAAATATCTATGGTTTTAACAAATTAAGGAAGTATTAAATAATTTTATTCTAACTTTATCCTTAATACAAAAGTTAATATACTCTACTCTCTTAATTACTTTTCTCTCTTTTTCTCTTTTATCTAGTACTATTAATTTTAGTGCAATGCTAATGAAGACGATTATGTTGTTGAAAAATATTTTATGTAAAAAGATAATTCAATCACTTTAAATATATATTTTTTATAAAATTAAAATAATTTACTTAATCTTGCATCAATTCAAGGAGATGATTATTTTAAAACCAATAGAATACTACTAAGAGTATTTAATATAGAAAAAATATTACTATAGATTCCGTCTTTGATCCCACCTGTAAATTATGTGGTCAAAATTAAATCTTATAGAATTTTTCTTACATCAACTTATGTCATAAATTTTATAACATTTAATTTACACAATAAAATTTATAAATAAAATTAAAAAATCAGACGCTTTTCGAGTTATAATGTGATATTTTTTCATGTGACATTACCTACATTGATTGCTAATACATATTCACAATGAAAACAAATTGGTTGACCAACTCATCATTGTTGACTCCTAACCAATGCCTGCGATAGATATGCCGCTGTCAGTGTCACCGAATTAACGGGCAAACTTGTGAACTCGTTTTGCGCATGTATGGCTGCCTGAGGTAGTAATGAAACGAGAAAACTGACTTCTTCAGAGTTCAGGGTGGTCATACACTGCATTAATTTAATTACTCACCCACCAAACAAATGGTGTTAAAAACTTTTCAAGAAGAGAGGGAATATGTGTTAAACATGCTCAGACAGATTAATAATATCTGACCCCTTTGCTAAGTTGACCACAAAGAGCCGCTGAGAATTATAAGAATCGACAAAAATTTGCAGCCACGTAATTATTACACTTTTTCTAGAGAATATCTGCAACATATGATGGCATATTGCTTGGCAGCATCTCAAGTAAAACTTTTGAGTGTCATAGAGCGTTTAGCGTTGTATTATAGAAAAATTTATTTCAATATTAATAATTAAATTAAATTTAAATAAAATAATATTTATTAATTTTTTTTGTGATCAACTCAAATTTTGTGTAATAAGTTAAAAGTTTTAAATTTATATATAAAAATTCTAAGTTAATCAAGCTCTTTTTGAGTTCGGTTCTATCAAATTCATTTAAATTTAACTCGTAAAATAAACAAAATAAATTTAAATAAAATTTTTAAATTTGTTAAAATAATCAAACAAATTTGAAAACTAAAATATTTGTTTATAAGGCAAAATGCAAAAAAAAAAAATCTGTGGTTTGTTAAATAGGCATTTTACTCCTCTATAGTGGATCAAATGCCTAGTGATTCAATTTTTTTTGCAAAATTATCAGAATCCGTCAAAACTAGACGGAATTTGACTCTGACGCGCTAATACTGCGTTTGGGATGTAAATTTTTTTTTTTAACACATGAATTTACTTTTTTAGCCCTAGAAACCATAACATTCCCCTATCCATTCCCAAGCAGCAGCTGCCACCACCACAGCACTCCGCCACCTCCCCTTCTCCCCTATCTTAGCTGCCACCGCCACCACCTCCTCCACAATAACCAAGTCACCTCATCTTCTCCTCCACAACCCCACCTCTCCTTTAACCACTAGCCAACCATCTACCTCCACCCGTCCGTCCCCCAAACACCAACCACCATCTATCCCACTCCCTCCCTTCCTCCCCCAACCACCAGTCTATAACCGCACACCTTCCCCTCCCCGTTATGTGTAGCAGCCACTGACCCCCATCCCTTTCCTCCCCCAACCACCTGCCACCATCTATCCCACCCCTTTAGTCCCTCAACCACTATCCAACCACACATCTTCTTTCCGGCAACCACCAACCGCCATCTATCCCCACCTCTTCCCGGGTCTCACAACTAACAGCCACCATTTATCCCTACCCCCTTCTTCCCCCAACCTCCAACCACCATCTACCCTCTTCCCGTGGATGTCGAGGCTGGGCCGGGCCAAATGCAGCAACAACAACAGCAATAATTTGGGATAACGAGGTAGCACCAACAGAATCAACAACAACAATAGTAGCAACAGATCTTTGGGGGTGGTGGGGATGGGAGATCGTGGTCTTGAAAAGAGAGATAGAAGGATGGTCGCTGGTGGGAGATAGGGTGAAAGAGATCAGGGGAGAAGGGAAGGGGAACACTGACAATAGGGTGGTGTAAAGACTGGTGGGAGATGGTATCAGGGGATGGCGGGGTTTCCACGAGGATGGTGGAGGCTGCTGTGGTGGAGAAGTGAAAAGGTAGGAAATGGGTGAGGAGAGGGGTTTCTAATTTTCAAATGGTCCTTTTTTATTTTTAATTTGACCTTAATTCTCTCATCATTTCTAGTCACAAAGTTGATTGCAACACCTTTCTTCTAGATATTGATGTGCAACCTTGTTATAAGCTATGATCTCCCTACTCTAGTAAAGTATGCATTATCAGCTCTATAATATAGAATATGTATTATTCTCTTGAGAAAACTCTCTCTCTCTCTAAAAAAAAATTCTAAACTTTCAGTTTGGCCATGGTTGCCTTGAATGCCCTTCAGCCCATGGGCTGAAGGGCAACCACTTTCCTTTGTTGAGACTCTTATGGGCACACAAAATCTATTGAACAAGATCTTCCGGATCAACCGCTGAAGAAGGTTCAAACATTCAAGGGGGAACCAGCTATGTTCTTTAATGAAGAAAAAGTCCAAAAGTTGGAAGGTCTATTTCGTTATACACTGGTGGGCAGCTTTCCAAGAAGAAAGCCAGATATGGAAATGGTAAGAAAGAGTTTTCAAATAATTGGCTTCAAGGGCAACTACACAGTTGCTTCCTTGATTGTAAGCATATTCTCATTCGATTTTCTTTGGAAGATGACTATTTACGCTGCTGGCTCAAGAACATTTGGTTCATTAACGGTCTCTGTATGCATGTTTTAATGTGGCATTCTCTTTTTACGTCGTACATAGAATCTTCGATTGTCCCTATATGGATCACTTTGGATGGTCTACTGGCTGTTTTTTTTCACTAAACATACGGTATTTAGTCTTGCACAAGTTGTGGGAACTCCACTAAAACTTGACACAGTCACGAAAAAGTTCACACGTCCCGATACTGCTAAAGTTTACGTAGAAGTGGACCTCTTGCAACCCTTCCAACATGACTATGGTTAGGGATAGGAGATGGTGGAATATGGCAAAAAATATCATACGAGGATCTCCCCCACATCCTACTGTACAAAATGCAATAAGATTGGTCATCACATAGCTGAATGTAAAATGGGAGCCCCGAAGATACCAAAACAGCAAGACCAAACCACGGCTAAAGGGACTGCTAACCCCATGAAGAAGTCTACATCTCAATGGCAAATTAAACATCATGAAGCTAGTTTCTCGGGGGTTTCCAAGGAGCATCACCCAGAGCCCATCATTGTCCAATCCATGGAAGGGACACAACCCCAAGGCCAAGCCAATGTAGAGATTCCGACAAAAAATGTGGTGGTGGAGGAACCACCAGCTTCTTGGCCTCTTAATGCGGTTACAACACCCCCAGCAAACCAGGAAGTTCAAATTTCAAATTTCTTGGATGGTGGGCCGGTTACAATACCTCCAATAAACTAGAAATTCGAACTTCAAATCCCTTGGATGGTGGGTTGACAAATTCAAATTTGATTGAAACAAATTTGGAGCTAGCAAATTCAAATCAAACTGCTTTGACTCATTCAAAGAAGATGGGAACTGAATCCCCCAAATTTGCTACAAGATGTGTCAATTCAAGTTTCAAGCAAAGATGACTTAGCCTTATCAAATGTTCGAATAATTGAGGAACTTCCCTACTATTTTTCAGACAATGACTCTTCATGAGTTGAAACAGCTTCATCGCTACAGGAACTGAAGACACTGGGCGAACTATCAGGAAATAAGTCCATACCAAACTAGCCTAGTACGTCTCACCACTAAAGTCAAAACATTAATGACCTCTCAGTCATGGATAAGCTTACATTTAAGGAAATTGTACTATTTTTGAGCAACAACGAACATTTAAGCACATTATCGGGCAACAAAGATACCAACCTCATATCCACCCTGCCTTTTCCCCAACAGTCAAAGTTTAAATCAACTGATGACTCTATCATGCCCAATGATAAGGTGATGGTAGAACAAACTTGCTACTTTTCAGATAATGAATCTCCAAATGGTCAGGAAGTGCACCCAATCTAAGAATTGGACATTCTCGACCCCCAAAAGAAAAGGAAGACGTAAAACGGCATACAATATACCAAGAGCAATGTGAATCAGGATAAACTCCAAAACCCTTTCTTTAATTTAATTCTAATATGTAAGAGACCAATTCATAAAATTAGAGGATGTTAGTATCACTGATTTAGTTCTAGAATATAAGATGTCATTTCATAGAATTAGAGAAAATTAGTATTCTACACTTGACAAGATACTAGAATTTAAAGGATATGTTTTTTAATTCATTCTCTTATTGTTGGAGAGTTAGGCTTCATGTTAGTTTCTATGTATTTTTTTTTTTTTTTTTGGAACTACCCCCATCTAGTAGGTGGTTGCTAAAAGAAAAGAAAAGAAAAGAAAACAACGTATTATTCTATTGAGATAAGATAACCAAAAAAGAAGAAGAAAAGTAGCGGCTTCATTTTTTTTAAATAATTTAACAGTTTAAAAATTACCACTCTATATTGCAGATTGAGTTGCAAAACTTTTTTCCTGCTAGCCTGAAAAGTTTGGGGGCTGTCTTACATTGGTGTCAAACTGCTTATAAAATATATTCAAAGTACAAAAATACAATTTACTCTAATTTTTAGGTAACAAAGTATAATTAAAAAAATTAAAAGTAATTATAATTCATTACACACCCTAATAGAAAAAATAATCACTACTAACCTTTGGAGACAATGTCTATATAAAGTTAATATAGGGTTAATTTACAACTTACCACTATTTATACACTATAGAGTATAGCTAGCACAAAACAAAACAATACATTTTACAATAATTTTCTAAATAGGTTTTTTCTACTATATATTTTTTTTATCTCATATAAATCTTAACATATATTATAAACTCCTTAGTTTATATGACTCCACATCACTCCATATCACTTAAATGAGTTATGTCACTACATGAACCCCTTAGTCCATGTAAGAATTTTTACTGAATGTACAATTGGAGTTTCGGTGTGCTGCATTGGCAATTATTAGTAGTATTTTGCAAAAGAAAATGTGCAAACTAACGAGGCTAAAATGCAAAAAAAAAAAAAAAAGGGTCCTCCGAGGTTAAAAAACCTTCCACACTCTACTATTCTACACTAGTCACTACAAACCAACCTCAATATGTACGCAGCCCTCCAATCCAGCCCTATAATTTCAGCCAGGCAGCCTTCAAAGCGAATCAGTTTGAATGAAAGATCAATTTAAAAGTTTCTCTAACAAGTTCGATAACACATATGTAAGTCCCACAATTCTTTTTTGGCTTACTTTTTATAGTAAAATGTTTACCTTTTTATTAACGTCCAAGTGATTAATGTATAAATCTTGATTGTATTTAGATCTTTAATCAATACTTTCCTTATAAAAGCAGAATGTTGTTCTGATTGTTTGTTCGTTTGTATGTGTTTGATTTGTCCTATGACAGATTAGTCTGTAGAAAGGAAAAGGAGTACTGGGCTATCAGCATAAGAAATTTCATTCAAGATCAGATTTTCAATAAAGGGTTAGGCTTAATTTTAAGAATGGCTGATGGCACAGCTAAAGATTCTTCATCTGGATCCAATAAAGAAAACCCAGATCAAAATTCTGATGAAAATGCTGTTTCTAGCTATAAAGCTTCCATTGAGAATCTAGTTCAAAGGTTCCAAAACTCGAATCCTTTAGACCAGAAACACAAGTTTTGGGAGACACAGCCTGTCGGGCAATTTAAGGATGTCGGTAATTCGGGTTTACCTGAGGGCCCGATTGAGCTGCCTACGCTGTTATCTGAGGTTAAACAAGAGCCTTATAATCTTCCTAGCTTGTATGAATGGACTACTTGTGATATGGGGTCTGATGAAATATGCGATGAGGTTTACGTTTTGTTGAGGAATAATTATGTCGAGGATGATGATAACATGTTCAGGTTTAATTACTCTAAGGAGTTTCTTCAGTGGGCTTTGCGCTCTCCTGGGTATTTTAGCAGTTGGCATGTTGGAGTTCGTGTTAAGGCTTCGAGGAAGTTGGTTGCTTTCATTAGCAGTATTCCGGTGAACATGAGGGGTCCGTGATCAAGTCGTTAAAATGGCCGAGGTTAACTTTTTGTGCGTTCATAAGAAACTCAGGTCGAAGAGACTTGCTCCGGTGATGATTAAGGAGGTTACAAGGAGGATTCACTTGGAAAATGTTTGGCAGGCTGCTTACACTGCTGGAGTACTTCTTCCGACGCCATTGACTACTAGCCAATATTGGCATAGAACTTTAAATCCAAAAAAACTGATTGATGTTGGGTTTTCCAGGCTTGGTGAGAGGATGACAATGAGCAGGGCCATTAAACTCTACAAGTTGCCAACTTCAACTTTGACCACTGGTTTAAGAATAATGGAACTCCGAGACGTCCCAGCTGTGACCAAACTGCTTAGGAACTACTTGAGCCAATTTGCTGTTGCTCCAGAATTTGATAATAATGATGTGGAGCACTGGCTCGTTCCCAGGGAAAATGTTGTTGACAGTTACTTGGTGGAGAGTCAAGTGAGTCATGAGATTACTGATTTTTTCAGCTGGCTTCTATACTCTCCCTTCATCCATTCTTCATAGTCAAGAGTACTCAATTTTGAAAGCTGCTTATAATTTCTATTATGTCTCCACCAGTACACCATTGCTCCAATTAATGAATGATGCACTTATCATTGCAAAACGGAAGGATTTTGATGTGTTTAATGCAGTGGATGTTATGGAGAATGAGTCTTTCTTGAAGGAACTGAAATTTGGACGGGGTGATGGTCAACTGTACTACTATCTGTACAACTATAGGCTAAGTCAGCCTTTGAAGCCATCAGAACTTGGTCTTGTACTTTTGTAGCTTAGTTTGTGATACAGGACACCACGAATCAGTGAGCTAAAATTTTTATGGAAAAATCCTTTCTATAGTCCTTTGGCTTCAGAGTAACAAGAGGATTTGTAGGTTAGTTGGATACTTGGGATTGATACCTGATCTAACAAGGTTTGGTGGAGAATACTTACCAAAAAAAAAAAAAAAAAAATGTTTGGTGGAGAAGATGAGTGATTCGTTCTGTGGTTTAGCAGTATTAAAAGTTACTGCATTTTTTTCCTTTCAAATTGTGACTTGGTGATATTCCCTCCATTGCGACATTATTTTTCTCTTGTGGTTGGTTTTAGCCTCACTAAGATAGATTTGATCACTGGTCTTGTTTTTGTACTTACATGGGTTTAAATGCTTAATGTTTCTTCTATTTGAAATGTCTTGGAATTTGTAAGTACTTTATGTTTCTTCTGTGCTGAAAGCATTGAGCTGTTCCTGCTTTTGCATCGATAATCCTTGCTGTTATCTTGCTTTTTCTGTGGATTTTGTCTGATTTTAGTGGTCTATTAGGGGATTGTTGAACTGAAATGATCCAGCAAATGGTAATAGTTTGTCGAGGTGAAATTGTTTCGTTGGTGTATATACGAAATCTGTCAGGTTTACTCATTCGAGAGGAGCACTTTTACCAAATTATATTGCCTCTCTTTGCTTTGCCCTTTTGGGGAAAAAAATAAAAAATTCTTTTTAACAGCAGTCATTTATCAGTAAACAAAGTTCTTTTGTTCCAGCACAAGAACAAAATTGAGCTACATATGAAGAAAAACCTCCTGAGGATCCAATCAAACACCCACAAGTGTGACATCTTCCCAGGAAAAAGAATTTAAATCAATAATGAATAAAGTAAAAACCTTCTGAAATTCTAATGCCAAAAGACCAGACATCAAAGTGATTTCTCACTGTCAATTCAATTTGGCAAGCTTATAGGTCTGACATTTGCTGATTTAGAACCATCCTACTTTTACTTTAGTTACATGGCCAGGAACTGTATCAACCAGAGCATCAACTTTACAAGTTTGAGATAGAGGAACTTGTATGATAAAAAACATACAAGACCAGACACCTTATCCCACTAGCACCACTTCACCATGCGAACCTGGAGAAAATGTACAACAGATACATGTTAAGAAGAATATAAGAAAAAGTATTTGTTTATGACCGATGAACATCTAACTGTGGTTTGCAGTCTTACTTCTGTCAACGACTTAGACAGAAATCTCATGCGCCAACTGAAGCATAGAATCTGCATCTTCGCACATCCTCGAGATCCTTTCTAATTCCTTCACAGCTTCGGCTACTGCATATGATTTATTTTCTGCTTCAGCAATTGTATGTGCACTACTCACAGTTGCTTCTCCGGCTGTAGCAGCAAGATAGCCAATGCTCTGAACCTGCCTAGGCTGCACATCATTTGGTTTTGGAACAGAAGATTTTGGCACCTCTAAGATGTCTTTCTTGATTCTGTAACTGTTTTGAACCTGTGGCAGTAATTCAAACACCAAATGAAGAATCCCCATCAAATTCTGCTCTTTGTATAAAATAGCTATTATATACCCATTACTCTGTTACAAAAATCAGGGATGGGCCAGGCAGGTGTCATCAAGATGGACCTTTCTCTTTCATTTGTCTACTGGTTTAATTGCCCATAAAAAGAACAACATCACTTAAATATCTTTAAAACAATTTTTGTCCATATAGCCAACTCCAGAAAATGTCTGAGTGCCTATAAATTATCCCTCTTACAACACTAGACATGATTGCAAAATTTCAGATATCAACGCATTGTTAAATGTCTTCTCATGGAAGTTCATGTTTAGACTCAGTTTAAATCTGTAAACAACAGATAATAACAACTCCGATTACAAATCCATTCAACTTAAGTCATAACATTGTTAAGCAACAATACAAATAAGGCATATTTTGCAATGCAGCTAGGTAGAAATCACTCAAAGAATGAAACACGAATTATGACATGAACAGCAGAAAACTCTTGTGTCTACGTAAAGTTCCACTAAAATAACAAAAAGATGACCAACAAATTGAAGATATTGATCATCAAATAGCTCACCTTTTCAAGTTTTTCTTGTGCAACAAGTCTTCTTAACCTAGCACTTATTAACCTTCTGAAATTGGGAAGCACTTCTTGTCTTTGCTGCAAAATAATTATGAAAAGAATCAAACTTACAGGATTTTTTTACTCATGAAATATGCCAAAGAAATTTAGAGAAAACCGAATGGGCATAATATTGTCCAATCCTATAGCAAATGTTCAAAGACCGATGCGCCATCCATTATTAGATAAATGATGCTCATCACAAATCTTTTCAAACATAGTTTCCCATTCAGATAGGACTTTTACTTATTTTGGGGTTTCATTTTCTGTTTTCAGTTTTGGGGGGTTGGGGCCTGGGGGGGGGTAGGGCAGGAGTCCAAGAAATAGTAGAGGAAAAGAGATGTAAATTGTCCAAACAGAATGAAAACACATTCACCTAACAGATTTCTTACAATAAATCAAGTACAGATCCCAAGATCCACCTCTAACTAAAAGATACCCGAAGAAGGTTTGGCAACTTTTCAGTGAAAAGTATGAGCATGCTCAATTTTAACCTAAAAACTATAAGAAAATAACCTAGAACAGGTTAACAGTAAAAGTGTAGATGATAACTTGCCAGGCATAATAGTACTTCCTCTGTCCCAATTTTATTATCACCCAAGGGGTGGGAATGGTTTCCTATTTAGAAAATTCAATTTTATGGTGTGTATTCCAAAGTAATACCTCATCATAGGGATAAGTAAAAAAGTAGTAGTTTGGGTGTTTAGTAAGGGTATAATTGGATTATCATATGATAAAGTAATGACTTTTTGGAAAGGTGACATTATTTTTGGAACATCCAAAATAGTGTAACAATATAAATGGAAAAAAGGAAGTAATAAACATAAAATTGAAAGCAATGAAAAATTTAAAGCCCACAAGAAAAGTACGACAGAGATCTCCAAGTCGTTCATGCAGATTTCATTTTGAACACAGAATCCATATGATGCAAGGTTCACATGTTTTCCCAAATTTACATCATACATCACATGATAGATCAAAGGTATCAAGTCCCTCCTTTTCTGGGAAAAAAATGTAACAGAACTTATGAAATGCAATCATGCAAACAAGCCCTACATATTGAAGACCAGACCTAAACAAGTCGAGACCTTAAAGATATCAAAAAGTGATTATAGGAATACCTAACATGAATAATGGACAAGCACTCACATCTATTAATCATATAACATTAAGCAATCACATGAGAATGCTCAAAGTACATAGGATGATTACGTGAAACTGATTATAGAAATCAAATCTTAGAGTTCCCTGTATGAAGTGAATTACAAGCAAAGAGATCCCAATTGTGACAAAATATACAATATGCTTGTAATTCTGAACTAGCAGTAGCAAACCTCAATAAAATTAACAATTGTGCTGGTATCTGATCCATTTGGCTCTTTTAGAGTTGAAAGTGCCACATAAATCATTGCATTATACCTGGGGAAACGAACAATACCATCACACAACGCACAAGGAACAAACAAAAAGCTAAGATTGTACAATGTAAAAAAGGGGAAATAGTAAAGTGAAGTCCACTAGGCCAAGCCCATGATAGAAGGGTTATCAAAGCAACCCTGTTATATTCTCTATTAAGTGAGGGGCTAAGCCCATGATAGCTACCACAAGAACTTCATCATTGTTTATGAGTTTAAGATATCAATGTGGCAACCAAGAATGAATGCCAAAATAAGTTGTGCTTGAGTGCAACCACTGAAGTAGCTGTGACAAGTCCCCTAGCCCAAGCATGACAAACACAGAATATTACTTGTATAACATATGATTTAGCAGGTGGAAATAGCAACAAATTTATTTCATCCTGCCCATTACGGACTGCGTCTAACATTGTGCTAGTTTCCACTTTACATCTCAAATGGGCAACATATTTTGACTGTGATGTCACACAAGATCTAATGCATTTCTCCACACCAACAGAGACAGCATTCTTGCAGAGTTGAGGAACAAAGAAATAACTAGTTTGGCTTCACGTATTGACCAAGAACAAATGGTTATCCGTTATCATAGTTGCTTACTAAAGTGTAATACCCTGACATCCTTAGTTTCCTTTTGAAAGCCATGAGGTGCTAACATACTCCAATATACCAAATTCCAGAGCCAAGTCACCATTTATTGGTGGGTATGACCACTTCATTAAATGGATCCAGTCATGGTCCGCGGTATTCCTTAGTCCTTACTAAACCCTATATAAAGATTTTCCTTGTAAACCAGAATGAACAACATATTTTCACCCCAAGTTGTAGCACCATTCCAATCTAATCTGTTTTGCCACGTTGTGTTAAATACCAAAATTCTGTATTTCTGCCGCCAAAATTCTGTATTTCTGCGTACTCTTATTAACAATTCTATTAAAATCAGGTACTAATGCAGGAAAAAATTGCAACACAGAGAATTACAATAGAAAGAGTAGCAAAATAACTAAGCACACGTAAAGAACAAATACGATCGCCTACTTTGAGGCTGTTCTTCCATCCAATAAGCATTTTGAGGTATCATCAGCAACAACATCTGTGGAAACCTCAAGCGAAATTGGAGTCGATGAAGCAGGAACCTGTTTGATGGGTAATGGTGTGGAAGGAACATCAGAAATAGCCTTTCCTTTTTGTACTTTCGATTTATCCCTTGGCCCCAATCCATATACTGGCACTAACAGTCAAATTTCTCCATTTATCCTGCAAAAATATAGAAAACATGTTACAACAAAACAAGTCATTAATTTACTACAAAACATACCATTTAATTCCAAACTCTAAGTAGAAAAATGACTCCTATAATCCATATTCCACCATTTACCACAAAATTGAAAACCCATAAAAAAGGGAATGTAAGTGATGATACATAAATTAGCACACATATTGACACATAGCTAGTTTGATGTAGCCCTTTAAAGGGAAATATATAACTCGTATACAGTAGGTCAGGTTGGGCAAGGGGTATATTTTCCTAGACCCCATGACCAACCCTTACCCCCATCCATTTGTAAAGGAGCCCAATTCATTTATACAAAAACTAAACAAACGTCAATCTCTCTCTCCCCCCAATTTTCTCCTCCTTCCCTCCAGATTCATTTTATGTTTCATCAGTAAGTACTTAAATGCATAATCTTTTCGAGGTTTAAAGTTGGAAATCAAGGTCAAAATCACTGCAAAAACACACACACACACAAAAAAAAAAAAAAGAAGACTTTTTTCATCCAAAATGTATTTTTCCTTTCCAAGATACAACAAGCATCATCAAACATCTCTGACCAGACAATCACCATCAAAATTAATTCTGAAAGCCCACAAATTCCAACAAAAATAAGAAGTACAAAAATTAATCAATTAATCGAAAAAAAAAAGAAGAAAAAGAAAGAGGAGATAATGGACCTTAAGATCAATGTTGGAGCGAGAGAAGAGGTCTGGCTGAATTCAGGGTCTGATTTGGATATTTTTCCACTTTCCGGTGCCGTGTTTTTTGATGCCGGCACGCAGCGCTTCTTCTTCTTCCGACGTCCACTTCTGCTTCGGATTTCCCATTCTAATCTGCTACTCTATTTCTTTGATCTTCTTCTGCTTCTTCTTCCGACGTCCAATTCAATTTCGTTTTTTTGTTTTTCTTGTGAGGAACAAGGATACGTATTATACGACGTTGTTTTGCCTACGTCCGTACCATGTGGTGGGTCCATTTTAATTTTCTTTTTTCACTTCTCAATACCAAGTTTAATTACAAATTTGTCCGGTACGATTTGACGTTGTGATAATCATAAATCATAATTAAGCAGTGCCTTGAATTTCATTATTTGTGAAAAAAGGTAGCAAAATAAAAACACCCAAGGTTTCAATATATTATCTCCGTCTCAATATATTTGTATTATTTAATTTTTTTATGAATAAATTAAATTTTTGAAATTTAATCTTTTGTAATTTATAATAATTTATATAAATTTTATTTTTGTTAAATTTTTTTTATAAATAATTAAATAAATTTATATGAATTATTAATTATCAAATTAATTTAATTAATCAAAAAAATTAAATTCTGATAAAATAAATAAAAAACACAAGAGTACTATTTTATTTGGTTCCTCAAGGCTACGTGCATGCAATTTACATCTGTAATATTTTTTCGACAAGTTTCCATTCTTTCTAGTTCCGTCTCTAATGGGTAAAATACTAAAATTATAATCTCTATACTTTTAAAATCATAAAAGTTCTCAATTTAAATTTTTGCCAATTTAACCCTCAAATTATTAGTATTATTTATCCAATTTCCGCCATAAAAAAAGTCAGCACTCACCATCCTTGACCACCAAGTAGAGAGGTATACAAATATCTAACAACAATAAGAGTGGCTTGTAAAACAAAAAAGAAAAACCATTCTTAAAGTGTCAACAAATAAATGTATAAAAAAAATAACTTTTTTATGTAAAATATTTTTACTCGTGAAGAAATTTTACATATTATTCTAGTTCATATGCATCAATTGTCTCATAAATTTAGCATTAGTTGTTCCGCTTTATGAGATTATATGTAGGTTAATTTTTCGATTTAATGTGAATTACATTATACTCTTATTTTCCTCTAAAGAAAAAAAAAATAAAGAAATGACACAAATTGATGAACAAAAAAAAGGAGTTGTTTTGCGAAAAATTGTCAAGCCAATTCTTACTTCAATTTTTGAGACATTATTCTGTGTTTGTCCTTGAAATTGAATGTGTTATGTGTGTGGAGATAACTAGCTTTTTCTTGTCAAATCATTGACAAATCATAACTAACCACGTGGCACCTCATGATATGGGCTCTGAACAAGTCATCAAAAAGCTTCCTTCCCCCTATCCATTCAACCTGCTGTTTCTGCTCAAGAACACTTCTCAGTTCTCAGCTCAAACACAACAAAATACAAAGGAATCTTGGAAAAAGAAAGGGAAAAAAGGTGTCCATTTAACAAAAAAAAGGAGTTGTACTTTCAGCATTTTCTGCAGTTATTTATGCGGAAAAGAAAAGGCAATGCCACATTGTAAGGAAGACTTAAACAAGAAAAGTGTGTAGTGGAAAAAAATGGAGTGTATTGGAATTGGAGCTCAAAATGTTGCAGCAATGGTTATTTCAAGATGCCCCATTAAAGGGTCATCAAGAAGAAGGAAGATGCTACTGAGAAATAGTAAAAGAAATGGTTTTTGTCAGCATTTGTATAGATACAGTTCCATGCAGTGGTGCACGTGAGGTGTTGCAGCAGCACGAGTGCGACAAGTAGTAGTGAAAGCTGTGTGGTTGATAAAGAAGAGTTCGCTGATCAAGAAGATTACATAAAGGCCGGAGGGTCTGAGCTACTTTATGTTCAAATGCAACAGAATAAGCAAATGGATCAACAGTCTAAATTTTCTGATAAGGTCTGATATATATTTGTTCCCTCCAATTTCTCCTGTTTATCTATGTTTTTTATGTTATTTGTCTTTTTTGGTAATTGCACTTCATTACAGGTTATTAGCATTTGTTGTAGTTTTATGTGTTAAATATGGATGTGTATTGAGTGGTACATTATCTTTTGGTGCAATCAATAATAGATGCAAAAGCTTGTAGGGCAAAGTTTTAACTTTTTAAGAATACTGACTAGACTAGAGAAACATAACTTTTGGGCAGGAAATTATCAATGTTGAAATAAAAGTCTACTAACTAATCAGTTACTATTAAATGGTCCGTGATTTGAATCGGCTATGATTAATGGGGGAATTTGAATATGATCTGTCAAAAAATTAACTTTGGCTTGTATGGATAAGGTTTCCTCTTAGGAGGTAGTGTAGTACTTTTCTTTTGCACAGGTGGACATGTTTCTACAAGAAGTTCAGAGTAATTAAGGACATAAACGTGGCTAATTAGTAGAATTTCCTTAATGTTACCTTGGTGCACAAGGTTTAGGTCAATTTATGCCAGATATGTAGCATTCTTGTTGTACACCATACTTGGTTGCTCTGACTACATTTTATCACACGTTGATCAAAGTAGGATGGTTGGTGTAACCTGAGTCTTCAATGTCTCTATTCATTTGGCTTTCTTGAAAGCTTGTCATAATAAATATTCCAAATTGTAAACAGCACATTTTAGAAGTTAGAGCAATGGTTGCTCGTAATATCATATGCAACGTACATTATAAAAGACAGTTCAGTTTGAAGCCAAAACATATTACTTATTGGTGGATCAATTTTGTTTAAACTCTCAACCTTTGCAAGCTACAATATATCTTGGTGTATTAACCTGAAAGCAATGGTATGCTCCTGGACATCATTTTGCTGTGATACTGTCAGAATAGTATAAAAATTAGACAGATGTAAGAATATTTCATCAGCTAATCTTACACTTGCAGATGCCACAAATATCAGCTGGTAATAACATACTGGATTTGGTGGTAATTGGCTGTGGTCCTGCTGGTCTTGCCCTTGCTGCAGAGTCAGCTAAGCTAGGTTTGACTGTCGGGCTAATAGGGCCAGATCTTCCTTTCACAAATAATTATGGCGTTTGGGAGGATGAATTTAAAGGTACTGATATCATTTGTCTCTAATTATCTTGTTTAATCGAGCATTTTCCTTATAGTGTCAAGTTGACCTACGGTTTGACCACTTCATGAAGAAGATTACATTAGGAGAAAAGGAAAATAGAAGAGGCAAATCTTGCTAAGAATCTGAAGAAGTTTGTTCTGTTCTCTTAATTAGTTTCCACTATAGTGACAAGATGCACAAGAGACAAGAATATTACTTCTGAGTGCATCATCAATACAGGGTACAGAGACCCACATATCCATAACCTATATACCTAGTATGCTTGTGTTTGTCTCTGTGTTAAAGCTATGTTTATATGTTGGAAATGCAAAAGTATTTTTGAAATGTTTATATCTCCAAATTCAAAATTCTTAATTCTTAAAAATTTCTTTTGTGGTCAACGTTGTATCAGATCTTGGGCTTGCTGGATGCATTGAGCATGTTTGGAGGGACACCATTGTATATCTTGATGACAATGATCCCATTTTCATTGGTCGCGCTTATGGACGAGTTAGTCGTCATTTGCTCCACGAGGAGCTGCTGAGAAGGTGAATTTTGCTCTAATTTTGATTTGTAGTCAACTTTTCTGAGTTTTCCAATCCAACTTTTATTATTGTTTACTCCAATGTCAGCTTACCAAAATATTTTGGAATTTCATAGATTCTTGATTTGTATTAATTTCCCTAGTTCTATTTTTGGTGTGTCGAGTCAGGTGTTTCCTATCTTAGCTCAAAGGTGGAAAGGATTGTCGAGGCTGCTAGTGGTCATAGTCTTGTAGAGTGTGAAGGCAACATTGTGATTCCCTGCAGGTATACTTGAAATATTTGTTGACACAATCGTCTTTTGTTCCCGATATTTTAACTGCTTGCATTTCTCAAGTTTTGACTCATAATCATAGGCTTGCTACTGTTGCATCTGGAGCTGCTTCTGGAAAACTCTTGCAGTATGAACTGGGAGGTCCTAGAGTTTCTGTTCAAACAGCATATGGTGTGGAGGTCGAGGTAGGGATTCAATTAGGGATTTACAAACTCAAAAAAAGCTTGTGGACGGTTGGTCTCATGTGCTTAAGTAGTATTTTGGAGACAGATTTCCTTAATACAATATCTCAATCTAACCCAGTTTGCTCTATTTTAATCCTTAGATAGTAGTTGGGTGACTATTTTTGCTAGTTCTAAGGATCAGCAATTATGATGTTTTCTCTACGTCCCACATTAAATTTTTAACCGCAACTACTTTAATAAGAGGAAAAACTGTTGGACTTACTTTTTCCTTTGTCATGTCAGTCTTGTTCTATTGGGCAAATAGTTGGAATGTGCTTTGTGTCAAAGCTATACCATATACATTTCTCATGACCTTTACTTCTTTTTAGGTAGAAAACAATCCATATGATCCCAATCTGATGGTCTTCATGGATTATAGAGATTACATGAAGGGGAAAATTGAATCTCTGGAATCGGAATTTCCGACATTTCTTTATGCAATGCCCATTTCCCCTACAAGAGTTTTCTTTGACATGCGTCTGTCTTCCAGTAGATTGTGCATATGAAGTTATTTGTCATTTATCCTCCACAAGTTATTGAAGTAAATGCATGGCAGGAAACATGTTTGGCTTCAAAAGATGCGATGCCTTTTGAACTATTAAAGAAAAAACTAATGTCAAGATTAGACACGCTGGGAGTTCGAATTATCAGAACTTACGAAGAGGGGTATCACAGCCTCTGCATTTGTTACTTTACACGGAATTCCCAAAGGATTGTTATCTAAAGTATCAAGGACACAATATGCGAAATAATTTATGCAGGAATGGTCTTATATACCAGTTGGTGGATCCTTGCCAAATACAGAGCAAAAGAATCTTGCATTTGGTGCTGCTGCCAGCATGGTGCATCCAGCCACGGGTAATTAAGTGATTAATTGTCACACATGCTTTAGTTTCTTTTGTAAAATGGTTCCTGAATTTGGTTGTTATTTGTAATGAAATCAGGCTATTCAGTTGTTAGATCATTGTCAGAGGCCCCAAAATATGCTTCTGCAATAGCAAACATTTTGAAACAAGGTCAAGCTAAGAACATGGTTACTCGAAATATATCTGCACAAGGTACAGAAAGCATGCATTCTCTTCCAAATACTTAGCTAGCCGTAGTTGATTCCATCAATTCTATCATGCATGTTAACTCGACAAATAAAGGGGCTTTCGAACTTCCATGTATACCACCACATCTATCTATTTATATGATTGGCTAGAAATAGCCCAGCTGTAAGATAATGAATGTTGAAACGAAGGAAAGACAGGATAAAAATTGCAGAAACTATTAGCACTGCCTATTAGAATTGAATACCAACTGTTGAAACCTCTCTTCTTTCCAGCCTTTTCCATGGAGTTTATCTTAATATACTGCGAAGTGAAGATGGCTTCTGATCTTGTATATTCTATGGTCAACAATTCACACTAGGTTAATTACTTCTCAAGTAACTTATATACTTAACTCTACCTGCCGGGAAATGTATCTCTAACACCTCAGGTTGCAGGGAATCTTTTCACTATATTTTGGCTATTACTTGTAAACTAAGGATTTCTTATTTCAGCTTGGAACACCCTTTGGCCACAAGAGAGGAAACGACAAAGAGCATTCTTCCTTTTTGGATTGGCACTTATATTGCAGCTGGATATTGAGGGGATAAGGACATTTTTTCAGACCTTCTTCCGCTTGCCTACATCTAAACTGGTGAGTCCAGAATTACTGCTTGCCTTCTTCCTATTCTTAATTGGGTACCATTTAAGTACACTATTGATGCTTGGTGAAATAGCATTACCAAACGGGTAGATTTTAAAAACATCTCTGACATGAAGATTAATGTAGCTTATTTTCACAGGATGTCACAGGGATTTCTTGGTTCTAGTCTTTCCTCAACAGACCTCCTGTTGTTTGCCTTTTACATGTTCGTAATAGCGCCTAACGACTTAAGAAAGTGCCTTATACAGCATCTTTTATCTGATCCAACTGGTGCAACCATGGTAAGAACATATCTCACCATATAAAATATAGAGTATCCATTGTGAAAACCTTCCCCAACTATTCTTCTTTGGTTCATCAGTTTAGAGTGCTCAGAGAGTTCCCCTCTTACCAGTAAGATCATGTATATATATAAGTTTATACTTCTGGAGCTCATTTCTTTATAATATAAATTTCAAATTCAAGGTGCATATATTAAGTCATGTGTGTACCATGGGGCATCTGTTTTGATCCTGCTGAATTATGCCAGTGATCTTTCCAAGTATCTTCTTGTTATTTATATTAGCTGAATGCAATTGTATTATGTGTGGAAGTATATATTAGCACCACATATACATGAATCTTATCTACTTTGACCCTCCAAAAGAACAAAGAAAGAAAGAAAAATCAGCTTCATAATCTTAGACTGCAAGAAAGATTTGAGACCATACACTTCCCAATATTTGCTCTCAAAACATGTCAAAAAAGTTTGATGAATATGTGCATTATGTATGTGACAAGTTTTACAGTTTCGTTGAAAAATATTTTTTTAATTTAAAAAATTTATACAGTATAAGTTTTTAAACACATAATATTATATAATATAAAATTTTAAAGTGAAATGATAATTAAAAGACTCTAGATTTTTCCTATGTATGTTTTAAAATTGCTAAGCTATGACAAAGTTTCTTGGGTGGTGGAAATGAGGGGGGCACACTAACTAAAAGTAAACCTCAGTATATTAATTAGACATGGATGTTTCCTTCCACTTTTCTTGCTGCTCATCGATTTCTAAAATGGTGGTGTTCTATTGGTTTGAAGAATCTAAACACTACATCTCGAGTGGGAATGAAGAATTAAAATTTGGAAAAAGCCTTTGTCACCCTCCCCGCAATATAGAGTGATTCTAAATCGTTGAATGATTAAAAAATAATGAATGAATAGCACAAAATTTGAATAATTTATGAGAAACTTGGATTTAAAATTTAAATCTATCTATATCCCTCTATCCAAACGGATCTTTAAAGAAAATTGGTAACACTTGTCTAAAAAAAAATGGATTGTTAAAAGCATTTTTTTTAGCTATAAATCAGTGTTAAATATAGTAAACCCTCCTAAAGTTTGGGTTGTTTTACACTAAATCTCCTAACGTTATTGTTTTTCTTATTTGGCCTCTTTGATTAATGGTCAAATATAACTTCGCCATTAGTATTTTTAAAAAGATAATTTTATCCCTAAAATTTAATCTTCCCTGCAATAAACTCCCTTAAAGTTTAAGTGAGATTTCACTCTATCCTCTCATATGAATTTTGTATCATTTAATACATTGGTATAAAAATAAAATTCAATAATATTCTCAATATTGCTAAACTTTTTGATGAATTATTTATTTCATCTAAATTATTTTAATTTGAGTTTTTGTTTATATGTATAAAGTTATTTCGTATAATGTAAGTGATAGTTGAATTATATTAACAATGGAAAAAAAAAAGTAAGAAGAAAATCATTTTAAATAAACATATAGAAAAACAAAAAGAAAATAATATGATATAACATTAATAAATGATTATTACGAGTATCAGAGCTTGGAATAAAAATTATTTTTACATGAAAATAAAATATAATGATAAGACTGAAAAATACCAATACTATTAGGTAATTTTTGTTTTTAAATTTTTTTCACATGTATTTTTAAAGAACCACTGGTGTTGGTAGGCATCATTATATTTTTAGTCATTTTAACAATACTTTTATATTGATCTAATAACTAAAGTTGGTTAATTGAAGCAAAATTAGAATTATGGACAATAATGACAAATATAATAAACTTTAAGGGGTTAATTTTATATTTTCTTATAATGTCTAAGGGTAAAAATGTCTTTTTTATTTTTTTAATAGTCAAATTACTAATGTATACTAACGGAAGGAATCAAAATGAAAAATAAATAAATAATAACGTTAAAAAATTTAATGCAAAATAGACCAAACCTTATTAGAATTTACTGTATTTAACCCATAAATTATTTGTGGCGATTCTGTGTTTTCAGGCGTCTTGTTCAATATTTTGGGACAAGGGAACAGAACAAAATGAAATGTACGTATTAGAATGCTGATGTTTCCCATATTCCTTTTTGTTGAGTATATATGTTTTGTGTGCCAACAAGCTACCATAAACCTCGTGCTGTATTTTATTAAATACATGGTGATCTATGGTCTTTCAAGAAATGTTAGTAGGGCATCAAATTCTCAATTTAGGCTATAATGAACAAAAAAGCCTCTCATGATACCCAAGAATCCATGGAATGGTCTCGGTTGATGAGGGGCCAATTTGTATCTAATTTATGGTACGGTGCATTTAGTGGTAAACTTTTTGATGTGTTATTAGACTTGTGAGAGAAAAAAAAGAAGAACGAAATTCAATTAAATGTATAAAATCAGTTGATAATTTATTAAAGTTTTACTATATAAATTGATTTTTGCAAGTAGTTTTGAGATTGTGAACTTATAAATATATTTTTTTTATGATAAGTTAGACCGTGATTTTCTCTTTATTGCGTACATAGGTTTTCGAATTGTATTTAGACTTGTGTAATAAGAGTTTTTGTTTTATTCTATGACAAAATGAAGCGGTTTATACTAAACTACGATAGGATGATCTTACATATGATTTAGGAAAAAAATAATTTCGATCCCTTATTTTTTAGCATATTTTTATTTGATTTTTGTGTATCAAAATAAATTAAGTTAGTTTCTCATCTTTTAAAATGTTAGCTAAAAGTCTAAGACTTTTGATGCAAAATTTGAACAAATTAACTATGAAATCTAAGTGAACATCACATGGTCTTTAAAATACAAATGGTTGGAAGTTGAAAACTTGAAATGATGAAATTTACTTCATTATTTTCTACTATTGAAAATGGTTTTCAAAAGATGGGACAAAATTAATTAGAATTAAAAACTAAGAGGAAAAAAAAAAAAGAAAAAAGTTCAGGAAGGAAGAAAATTGATGTTTTTAATCTTTAGTCATCATGTTTAGCGTCTATGCGATGTTCACGTGACTTTTATCGTTAATTTGTCTATTTTTTTGTCAAAAGTCCTAAATTGGCTAATATTTTAAAAGATAAAAGACTAAGTTAACTTGTTCAATACATGAAGGACTAAATCATACCATATTCAATAAATAAAGGATCAAAATGCTCTTTTTTTTCCTATGATTTAAAGGCAAAATACATGCATCGATCGTGTCTCTGGGACACAGTTAAACATGATACCAGGCGGAGAAACTTAACATCGAGCAATTACTCCCTATGTGCCAATTGCTAGCGCATCCAGAAGCCTGGCGCCCAGCTCAGTTGAAGTATTCGATTAAGTTCAACCAAAATAAACAAAAGTGAATAAATAGTACTGCTTTTATATCATTATACAATACCCACAAAGGTGTACTTTAATATATTCATTTGACCTAATGCCCATTCATGATGGGGAGAATACTCACATATGGTGGAGTTAATGATCAAATTACACGAGATAAATTGCATTAGAATACTACTCATTCCTAGCCATTCATGATGGGGAGAATACTCACATATAGTGGAGTTAATGATCAAATCACATTAGATAAATTGCATTAGAATACTACTCATTCCTACTGAATAGTAACTCTACTGAATACCTATACATAGTTGATTGTGGTAATCAAATTATATGAGACAAATTACATTACAATACTACTACAAATACTAATTTATTCCTACATAATACTAACTTTAGTGTTGAGTGTTGTTCTCCTTAATGTCTGTTGAGAAGTTTTATTTTGGGCCGGAGCAATTACTTAATATGTCTAGTAGTTACTCTGGATCAATGAGAACCTTGCATAAGGAGTGAGAGGTCCACTTTTTATAAAATAGGGGAGCTATTATTTTTTATGATTGGATAATTTACTCTATATAAAAAGTCTTCATTAGTTCAGGAACAATTATTAAACATGACAAATAATCGCTCCAATCCAAAATAAAAATTTCCTCTTCTTTGTTCTTTGTTGTTGAAATTTATATATATTGCAAGTGAAGTAATTTGGACCCTGGCCCACAATCTCAAAAAGCAATTTGTATATGGTTTGGTTATATTAATTGTTTTCTTTAGTATTACCTGCCTAGTGAATGCAGATCTGAGCCAATTCTTAGTATTTCCAAAACAAGCCTGAGTGAACTTGGGAAGTTTACTATCTTTAGAGTCAAAAGCAATGTAATTATTACAGAAGTTAGAGAAGTCAATCCCCCATGCCAACATGCGACTCTTGCAGGAAGTAGGATGATGATGGCACTTACTAGGCACTTAGGTTTGGAATCATTACTCATTGTGGGCTGATCGCATGCTTGAATGTGCTTTTAACTTTTGATTACCTTAAATTTAAGATGATTATTTATAAGAGTATATTTATAAAAAAATAATAAAGTGGCAAAATTATTAAAATATCACTAAATTTAAAAAGAAGAAATGAAATTTATAAAACCTCCAGAATCAATTCTAGCAACAACACGACAAAAATGAAGTATTCCATTATTAAATAAAGGGGAAATGTGTTAAAAGCCTTCAAGGGTACTAATGCTATGAAGTCGTTCTAATTAATTATTCCAAGCTCTGATTGGTGAGTCCACATTTTGATTGCCTTAATTCTTCTACGAATATAATTAATTTTAATTAAGTCCAGGAATCTGTACCCTAGTGCTCTAAAAAAGTAAAAAGTTGCCTTCTTGTGCCTGTGCATATTGCTGAAATCTTTTATCAGGCTCCAAGTGCTTGTTCCTAGGCATAAAGATGAAGGATATTCTCTCTTTGACTTTGAATAGTTTTGTAATTCACTTTAAGTTGTACTTGGACGGGGGGATTTGAATTGTAAAAAAAATTTAAAATGATATAAAATTTAAATAAATTTAAAATTTATTTATTTAATTATTAAAATTATTTTATCATGACTTGTTGGTAAATTTCAAACCCTCACTAAATTCCTTAATTTAAGGTAAATAATTACATATGAAGAATATGAAATTTTAAATTCATATTCTTCAATCCATTTACAACCTTAAAAAGATATATAATATTGGCAAAAGATTGGGGGATATATTAGTCGTTAAAAAAAAACACCTAACCCCATATCTTTTGCCAACTCGAATGTGTCCCACAAGTATAATAAAATGAAACAGCACAGCCAGTAGAAGTGGAACAATTTTCTTGTAGGGAAGCATAGCGACAAATCTTAAGCAAACAAGAAATCTTTTATTACCTAATTCTGGCAATTAAAACTATGGTTTTCATAGTTTCACCAATTTGCGATTCATTAGTAGCATTAATATTAGATTGTTAGTGTAATTCTTCTCATTTCATCCAATATTTTTTTTTTTTTTTGAAATTAAAAAAAAAAGAAGGCTAATTAGAAGACTCAAATACTCGAGCCTAAAAGAATAGAAAACATATGCATGATGCTACGTATCAGTTAGATTGGGCTCCTTTTACGTGATTATACATCCTATATAACGAACTACTCGTGTATTAAACAAGTGAAGAGTTCATTAAATTAATAAAACCTGATGAGATTATTAATTAAGCATGCTAAAGCTGCATTAACGAAAAGGTATAAAACAGCACGATTATTTCTTACTACTTTAGGATTTTAATTAAGGTCTGGAGAGATAGCTGACTTGTGATTGCGGAATTGGGAATACGAGGTGTGGAAAATTCTTGAATAGATCTAATTTAAGATATAATGTGTTAAATCTCATGATCCAAATATATTAATTTAGACTATAGTTTAAGACACAGTTATACTTTGGATCGAATCTAATTAAAAATGTCCTGTACATATGTTGTACCACGGTTTGATGCAAAATTACACATTTGATATATGACTGTCTTATTTTTAATCGCAACACCAAATTATTATTATTTTTTTTCGTACAGAAACGCACCTCCCACCAAAAGAAAAAAAAAAATCATTGTGTTTGTGTTTGTGTATTTGTTGTAAGTAATTGTGTTTAATTTATTTGATTTCAACTATTAAATTCTTCTGCGATACGTATATGATCCAACTTCTCCCAAAATGAAATTCCCGTGCCAATTTTAAATTGTTTTATTTTTTCACGTTCGAAAACTAATTTCAAATTCATTAATTCATGCAATCTGTTTCAGCGAAGTATTAATGAGAATATCTTCTTCTTCTTTTTTCTTTTTTTTTTCTTTTTTAAATGTTAATACGAAACCAGGAATTGAATATATTGAATATTTTGTTATACTATTATGAACGAAAATAAATTTGTACCATTCACTACAGGTCATTATGCAAAATGAGTATTATTGTTATTGAGATTATTGAAAAGTTAGAGTTGTATTATTTTTCAATCATCTATACACAGGGATGGATATAGGGTGGCGGGCGGGAGCCGTCGCGCCCCAAAGATTCTAAAAATTATAAATTTTACCTATAAGAATTTTAAAAATTTAATTTGTATCCTTATAAAATTTATATCTCGCCATCCCTAAATTTTAGAGAAATATAAATTAATTTTAATAAATATGTGAATATTAAATCTTACTCTCTCAAGATACAATTCTTACATCCGCCGCTATCTATACATATGACGAAACTCTATGGAAAATCTTGAGTGACAAGATTTAATTAGCAATTTGATAGCAACCAATTACTAGTCGAAACATCACAGGATTCTAAGGGGCATATATTGTTGTTAATTAATTAAAAATCTTGCAAAAGAAATTATAAAAAAGAAAAAGTACTACTAGTACAAAGAGTTAATGCTTCATTAGTCAAAGAACAAATTCCCAATCTCCTATTATTCATAATGATATAGCATGCAATCGCCTTTCAATTGATCTATCTTCTTGATCACAAAACAAATTCTTGACCTCAGTGATTGGAGAGAAAAAAGAACCACCGTAAAAAAAAAGTTAAAAAAAGAAGAAGACCATGACTTCAATATCACTACGTAGGCTCTGATCCCTTTAGAATTTTGGATGGTCAAAAGACAGATACATATGGATTAATTAGAGTAATCAAAAAGTTGTTTAGGAAATTAAATATTTTGTTTCATACAAAAATTTTCCTATTAGGGACCACGAATCCACCAGCCATCCCTTCTTGGCTTCATCTATAAATTTGAAAACGGACGCCCTTCCTTCTATACAAACAAATTAATTTGGCTTCTTGATTCTTCTGCATGTAATCCTGATGGGGTGCAGAGAAAACTACATATGTTTTGATTTTTTTTTTTTTTTTGGAGAAGGCAAGCTGAGGAGATTATTAATAGTATTGATCGATCTACTGCGCTAATGTGAATAGATGGGCCTAAATTAATTATAAGGTATGAATTAGAAGAGGAAGGCGACAGAAGAGAGTGAGCACCCATGGTTCTTTTGCATGCATGAATTGTGCTCGAGGCTGTGTGTGCTCACTCTCTTTCTGTCACCAACCATGCACATATATATCACTCAAATTAACTCTTTTTTTTTTTTAATCATCATTTAGATATTTATACATGTAATTATATACATACAAAATCTTCTGTTTCACTTTCTATATCAATATTATGTCTCACATTTTATATGTTTATCACGTGTATACGTTATATTCTAGTATAGTAATTACTTATATAAGAACAAGGCACAGATGACAAGCATCCAGAATACGTGACATAAGGTAGGCATAGGTAGTAAGACAGAAGATCCGAAGCAATATGAGAAAATTCTATGATATACCATATTATTGTATTTTAAATACTTGTACAGTACAAGATTTTAAAATACAATAATATGGTAACTTAACGAAATCGTGTAATTAACCAAAGACATTATGCACGTTTGCAGCTCTTGTCCACTTCTTAATGGATTATTAATTAATGTCTAATTTCCACATATATTCTATTGCAATTTAATTTGTTATGACAACTACAGAGTACTATCCAGCATTTCAGTTGATGCATGTAGCTGGATTTGTAACTCACTATTTGCAGCAGGTGAAAGGTAGATGAACAACATACAAGAGATAGGTGAATCATGACTGGTAAATCATATGCACGAAACTCTTGATTTTTATATATTGAGTGGTACAAGTTTGTGTGTATATATATAAAATATGTGAGATCAAAAGGTGATAGAAAAACATGTATGAAATGATTGCAAAATATTATTTGGAGAATGATGAAAAAAAGACTATTGATTTTGGCACTCCACAATTAGTTTCAATCTCTCCACCCACACTTTTTCATTAGTAAAATGACTTGAGTACCCTTATCCAAATAATTAAAATATCAAAACTACCAAATTCATATTTAATAAACTTCATTAATATCCCAAATTTTAATATATAATTACAAATAAAAAAGTGTTAAAATTTAGAGAAAAATATCATATAAATTAAAAAAGAAAGTCAAGGAAAACAATTTACTAGATAATTTTTTTACCTAATTCATAATATTAAGAAGTTTTATTCTTTAAATAGAGAATGTTTTTTAGCTTAATACCTTGAAAAAATAGTATTAAAAGTGAAAATTTGGCAAACCGTATAAAAAGATTAAAAAAAAAAAAAAAACTTTCTTTGAATAGTAATAAGTATCTAATGAAAAGTTTGTAACCCAAAATATTATATGGGTGTTTGGGTCATTATCTTAATAAAAATTAGGAATGGAGTATCCACAACTTAATATAAAGTGTCAAAATTATTAGCAAAAAAAAAAAAAAAAAGTATCATCCAAACATAGCCATGAATCTAGAAAAACCATAAATGGACCTTTTTACATGTGTATGGGCTTTTGACTTTCGGACCATGCTAAAAAATGCTAGATGAAAAAAACTTTGTATACTTGCAAAACAAAAGAAAAATACGTAAAACTCTATTAAACTAAAAAATTAAAAAAATGATAGTATGTGTCCCAAGTGTTGTATTTTTACCACTAAAATATAATTTCAATAAATTTGATTTTTTCTCTAATTGTTCTTTTTTTTTTTTTTTTTTTATGAAATCTTTAGTTTCACATTAGAACTTTGTGTTAGATGTTTTCAGCTTATACGTGTTTGGTGTTTTGCCAATGTATAACACTAGTTGGGAGTTTAGATTATGCATGGTTGATGATTTGGGGATTTTCTTCAAACACACACATGCTCGTGCTTGCTCGACCCGGCGTGATGCGTGTGCGTGAACTATTAGAGTTTTACTTCCGTCATATCTTTCTTTCCTATATTTTAGGTTTGTACTGATTGTCTATTCAGTGTGCTAATTACCTATTTTGTGTGAATTTGACTTACATATAGTTCCTATCTTTTTTCTCTAGGCAGACGGATTTTATTTCTTTTCTCCCAAGTCACTTATCTTTTCTCTCGACGACAGTGTTGTGACTTCTAAATTCTGGCCGAATTTATTACTATAAATAGAGGGCTTGCGAGTGCACGCGATCGAAACTGCCGGTGAATCCTGGAGATTGATTGCTTAGTGATCCCATTTGCATCAATGGATTACGATCCCGTGGGAGGCGAAATCACTTTCAAAAACAATAATCACACATCTCGATAAATTCTATTATGTTTTTTTAATTATTTTTCTGTCTAGATTTTCCAACACCAAGGACACAGAACAAAGGAGTTCGGAGGCCTCTAAAGTAATGGATGGATTTTGGAACTTTTGTTATAAATGTGCATCAAGATATTAGCAGAAATAATTGATTTTACACACACAAATTTGAAAATAAATATTTCTAAAAAAGAAAAAGAGAGAAAACGAACAAAATTCTTAGCTGAGTTTCGAAAATGTAATTTGGCATTTACATTAATCTCTGAAAACAAGAAAAAATAATTTACGTTTTGGATATACTCTCTACTTAAAATATCAGATATTCACAGAGCTTATTATCATAACTCAAACAAAAAGAAGCATTATCAATCCGTGTAATTTCTTGCATGGATCCCACAATACATAAAGTCGATAAATTCTACTAAGACTATGAATTTCATGTGAAACTCATGGATTTTGTGTCTTATTATGCATAGACAGAAATTTGTTAGTCTCAACGAGTGAAAGTTGGATTTAAATTCTCTCTATTTAGTTTCTCTCAATTTATTATCTATTTATCTATATCTAAATAATTAAAAGTTAAGAAAATAATCGGAACGTACCATTAATTTCATCGAGTAAATCATCACATCTAAAAATTAATTTATTAAAAAAAATTCACTGTTCAATTTTATATCACATTTAGACAGTACAAAAAATTTCAAACGATAAAACATCATTATTATTATTTTTTTGATTTTTTGCAAGGTATTTATATGAAACATAATTTGAATTATGAACAATTTTAATTTTTAATAAATTTTTAAAGATAAATAGAAGTTCCTCTCGGACATGTATCTTTACATAGAGAGAATTCCTGTCCATAAAAGTTGAACATGCTCACGCCTCAACTAAGGCCCAAATTCCTCTTTGTACTGTACTAAGAACTCTGTTTTGTCTTGAGTCTCTTAACAAAATAAGCCCAATCATAATGGCCCGTTAAAAAATTTCAGCGCTGGTTTTCTGGGTAGATATATAAGTAATTAATTAAAGTCCAAGTAAGATGTTGAATTGGAATATTCCCTCGTGCTGGATGTTTCATGTTTTCGGTAAGTAAATCTGATTTTTGATTTTATTTGTAAATTTTATGATATAAATTAAATTTTAAAAAATATATAACATCAGTTGATGTAAGTAAAATTTTTTAATATTTAATTCTTACCACAAAATCTACACATATGATCAAAAATAAGATTTACTTAAATATTTTCCTTCATGTATACCAGGCAAACTAGAATTAGATCAAAACAATTGCAAATTAAACTAAAAAAAAAAAAAAGAAAAAAAAAAGAAGGAGATCATTATAAAATAAATTTTGGCTTTATATTTTAGGGACTCGACCCCTCATGATTTTACTACAACAATATAATATAAAGTACAAATGATGATTGTGTGAGATTGTATAGTACAAATTTTTAGATGTTTTAAAAATTTATATCTTACAAATCGTTTCCATGCAAAATATTTTATTTATTTATTAAAATTTTGAAAGGAAGTATGTAGTAGGTGTTTAATTTTATTATCTCGAAACATACTTGCATAAGTATTTTTGTATTTGATAATGTGTAATTTTGCATTTTTCAAAAATTTATTTAAATCTCTATCCAATTTTAGAGCAGTGATATAATGGACAAATTTTATCTTTAGTATTTTTTTTTATTTTTATAAAGAAAATATATTTCATGCACCAATTAATTTGTACTAAGAGTGCTTTTGAGATGAACAATTATATTCCTAAATTTAGCTCGCTTTAAAAATTAAAGAAAGTAATAAAAGAGTTTTTCTGAACTTTACCCTTAATACGATTAAACAAATTCTTACCGGTATCATTTGAAAAATTGATTTTTTAGATTTGTTTTACTATGTTTGCAACAACATTTAAAATCAACACTGATAAAGGATTATTTTCTTAAATGGTATTGGATAAGAATTTTCTATAAATACGATATTAATGATGCAGTGGATTATTTAATCAAGGAATATTAATGTAAAATTCTGAAATATTTTTTCTCAAACTATGACTAACTACTGTTTTTATACGTAACCAGTCTACGGCACTATATCGGCTATTCTTATAAGAACATAGTCTAAGAAATTAGGCTGGCTATTCTTATATGAACATTGTCTAAGAAATTAGATTTGTCAATGAGTGGGGTTTGATTCGGACCTGATTTAATTCGGATTCGTTTATTAAAGTATGTATTCACAAAAAAATTTTATTATTCGGATTCGATCCGAACCCATTTAACAATCATAATAAACGAATTGTATATGGATATTATTGTTCCTATTCGATTAACACTTAGATTCGATTAAAATATTTGATATATAATAAAATTATATACAATTACTATTATTATTATTATCATTATTCTTGTGTAAAATGTCAATATAAATTATATATTATTGTAAAACACATGCATAAATATAAATTTTGAAATGAATATTATAAAAAGAATAAATTTTCTCTAAATTATAAAATTTTTTGTATAAAGTTTAAAAGTTAAAAATTTTCCAAAGGATTAAATATAATAAACTCCTTCAAGGTTTGGCCTGTTTTGCACTAAATTTCATAACGTTATTTTTTTTCTCACTTTACCCTTTTCATTAGTACACATTAGCAATTTGACTATTCAAAAGTCAAAAAGACATGTCCCTAAGCACTACAAGAAAAATATAAAATTAATCCCTTAAAATTTATTATATTTGTTATTTTAGTCCCTATTTCTAGTTTTGAGTCAATTAACCTACTTTAATCATTAATCAATATAAAAATATTGTCAAAACAGTTAAAAATATAATGATGCCCACCAACAACTAATGATGATTCTTTAAAAATACTTGTGAAAAAAATTAAATACAAAATTTCTCTAATACTATCGGTATTTTCGGTCTTTTCATTATATTTTAATTGCATATAAAAATAAAATTTTAAATATACGAAATTCAGAATCATCTATTCAAATTATTATCAGTCTATTTTCTTTATGCTTCTCTTTATATTTATTTACAATGATTTTCTCTCTTACGTTTTTTCCTTTGTTAATATAATTTAATTACCAACACCCAAATTATTTGAAATAACTTTATCATATAAATAAAAACTCAAATTCAATTAATTTAGATGAAATATTTTTAATAATTCATTAAAAATTTTAAAATTAATTATTTGATCATATTTTAAATTTTAAATATTAAAGAAAGTATAATTCGAGAATTAGAATATTAATTAATTTAAAACATATTTATATTTTTAACAATATTATTAAATTTTATTTTTATCCTAATATAATATATTAAATAATATAAAACTTACATTACTGTAATTCATCTTTAGGAATAAATTTATCCTTTTCAAAAAATTAACCACATAATTACAATTGATCGTTAGTAAAAGAATAATACGAGAAAAAAACACTACAAATGTTAAGCGGGTTAACTGTATTTAACCCTTTTCCAAACTACCAATACGGCAAAGTCTGAAAGTCGCCGAAGTAGACGCCAAGACGACTCCATCTCTCTCTCTCTCTCTCTCTCTCTCTCTCTCTCCTCGTCAAAACTTCCATTTCCCATTTCGCTTTCAATTCCGCCCATCCGACATATTGGAAAAATGAATTCAGAGGCTGAGGGTGGCGACGGCGGCGGCGGTATAGCGATGTCAGCGGTGGTTGTGGCGGTGGCAGTGAAGAGCTCAAGAGGCGAAGGAAGCCAACGCGCAGTTAAGTGGGCTGCAGAGGAGATGATGTTGAAAGCCGACCGTTTTGTGTTAATCCATATCATGCCTATAATTACATCAATCCCTACACCATGTAATTTCCTTATCACACTAACCTCTCCTAATTATATTTTCCAGAAATTCTATAATTCCGCTAATAATCATCCTTTTGTGCTTGAAAATTTGTACAATATAAATTTTTAAAATATATAATATGGTGCTTTATAAATATATGACGAGACGGAATGGTTGTTGAAATTTAAGTTCTGTAGTGCCTTTAGAAACCGTTCTTTGACAACTAGTATAATAGAAGTTTTTTTAGTATACGATGTCATATTGTATGCACATGACGAGACGGGATGGTTGTTAGGGAGACAGTATAATTTTTCTATATCTTGTATTTAAACTGTTGGTGATGATGCGTTGTTTTTCTAATGTTGTACAGCAGGGGAGAAGATCCCCATTGAAGAAGTGGATGAAAAGATACTGCAATTATATGTGGATGATATGAAGGAAAAAAATGAGCAAATCTTTACACCATTTAAGAAACTGCTGAAAAGGAAGAAAGGTGAGTAGTTGTAATATTGTACTATTTATCAATGATTTGGGTGCTCCTCTAAAAGTATAGCTAAAGTTGGATGATTTTCATGTAGGTGGAAACTTTAGTACTGGAGGGGAATAGTCCTGCACCGGCACTTATAAGATGCGTGGCAGATTTGGGAATTTCCACTTTAGTAGTAGGCTCTTGTTCCTCCAAATGTTGTTGCTTTAGAAGGTATTTGTACTTCTGTTTGATAATAATTCGTAATGTTTGATCGTCATTTTATTATGTTGCACTTAAATCTGATGATTGAAGACTAAATATTGTTACTTGTTCAAAGTCGTGACTGTGGTGATAACCGTTCCACATTGGTCACAGTAGTATCAGATTTGTATCATATGATACAAAATTATGAAAAACAAAGTGGAAATCACAAATTGTTACTTGTAGATTATATTTAAGGAATTAATTAGCAAAAAAAAAAAAAAAAGCATTATATTGATTTTTGTTCATAAATAATAGAATGGAACGGCGTGTCGATATCGGATTGGTTCCAGATATGACTGGGTTTCGGTCGAGTCTCCTAATTGAACCAGTTGTAGCGTGACCTTTATATTGCTCTTGGATTCCTTCCCTTTAATGTTTAGTAGTACTAAATTGTGGTCTTTGGTTGTTTGTTTGGGTGCAGGAAGCCAAACAGCTCTGTAGTGCCGTCAATCCTCCTCAAAAAGGCTCCTCAAAGTTGTGATATTGTTGTGGTGTCTAGAAATGGAGTTATCAGAAATAAACCAAGCTCCTTGTTGCGTAATGGTATTATTGAACTAGTGTGTGTGTATATTTCAGATGTTTTGTTTATGAGTTTTTTCCATTTTAGTGATTGCTTCTTTATTTGCCTTTTTTTCAGAAAATAGCTGTATGGAGCTTTTGGTAACTAAAAACGAACACCATTCTCTATCACTCAGTAAACAACTGCCTTGGAACGATTCTTCTTCAGAATTATCATCAACCGCTAACTTTAGCGCTCCCCGCTCTCGTGCATCAGCTCAGGCCTATCCAATGCACTCTAGCACTTCACAGCAACAAAAGCATCTACTGTCTCTATACATTGGGGAAAAAATCTTGGGTATTCAAATGCTTGATAGTTGCTCCTCTCGACCTTCTACACGCTCAGAGCAGGTAACAAAGTTGATAGCAGCCTATCTTTAAGAGATGCATATTCAAGCACATTGGTGATTGTTGATTGTTCTGTTTGCCATCTCTCATGACAAATGTGATGAAGCATGTAAAAAAAATTTCTACTCGGTTCTTATTCTTTGTTAATGCAGTCAAACATCGAGGCTGAAGTGGAACGACTACGACTAGAATTACATAGCACTCTTTCCATGTACAATCAAGCCTGCGAAGATCTGGTTTATGTCCAAAAGAAGGTTAGAATTTCATTCTCTTACAATACTAGGTAACTTGTATATAATCCGGACAAAAAGATACAAAGGGGCATATGTATTTATGGATCTTACAAAATCTCACAAGTCCATAAATTGTAGTAACGATCAGTGAAAGGTCTTCAAGATCTAGTTATCATGTACAGGACATACAGCCACTATACAGGTAGGATTCTTATCTTTAAAAGTATATGCAATGAGAGCTGACTAACACTCTTAGAACATTAATCATATGCTCCCTTCTCATAGGTCAACTTGCTTTCTGTTGAATGCCTTGAAGAAGAAAAAAGACTGAACGCTGCGAAAAAAAGAGAAGAAAATTTACGTGAAATAGCTGCAAGAGAAAAAGAGAAGCATTTGGAAGTCATGAAGGAGATCGAAATGGCAAAAGATCAGTGTGTTAAGGCAGCTAATGAAAGAAAGTTAGCAGAATCTAATGCGCTCAAGGAGTTCTCTGAGAAGCAGAAAATCGTTGAAGCACTATTTTCAGAAGATAAAAGGTATAGAAAGTACACTAGAAACGAAATTGAGGAGGCAACAGATTTCTTCTGTGAGACGAAGGTTATTGGTTCCGGAGGATATGGGAAAGTTTACAAATGCAACATTGATCATACTCCAGTAGCTATTAAAGTTCTTCAATCAGAAGCATCTGACAAAATGGAGGAATTTCTGTGAAGAGAGGTTGCTTCCTTACTGCTACCTAATTTCCATCTTTCAAATCTGAGCTACTAGACTTTTTTTCGCCAGGCACACCCAACTTCCAATATCTGCTAGATGTTTCGTTCACACCGGAAATCATTAACAGAAATAGTAAACATCCGTTTATTGTAGAATTGATTATGCAAGTATGATTGTTTGATTTGTTCAATACATATGTGGTTCTAACTTGTGATCCACAGGAGTTCAGCTGCATTTTAACTCTGCTACTGTAACTGTATCATTATTGGAACCTTTCCTGATGTAACCTCTTCTCTTTCTGTAGGTTGAAGTTCTTAGCCTACTCCGTCACCCTAATATTGTTTTACTTCTTGGAGCCTGTCCAGAAATTGGTTGCTTGGTATATGAATATATGGAAAATGGCAGTCTGGAAGATCATATACTTCCTGGAAGCAGCCGAGGTCCTCTTCCTTGGTTTGTTCGCTTCCGTATTGTTTATGAAGTAGCCTGTGGACTTGCGATTCTTACACAATTCAGGGCCAGAGCCTATTGTCCATCGGGATCTGAAACCAGGAAATATACTGTTAGATAGAAATTATGTTAGCAAAATTGGAGATGTGGGCTTGGCAAAAATGATTTCGGATGTGGTGCCTGACAATGTAACAGAATATCGAGATTCTGTGCTTGCTGGTACCCTCTGTTACATAGATCCAGAGTATCAAAAAACTGGTACACTAAGACCAAAATCTGATCTGTATGCTTTAGGAATTATAGCTCTTCAATTACTGACTGCTTGCCGTCCTAATGGGCTTATATTGAAGGTTGAAAATGCCATAAAAACTAGCTCCTTGGCAAATGCACTTGATAAATCAGTTTCAGACTGGCCATTGGCTGAAGTTGAGGAACTAGTTCGGATAGCTCTAAAATGCTGTGAACTTAGGTGCAGAGACAGGCCAGATCTTGAATCAGAGGTTCTCCCTGTTTTGATAAGGCTTGTTAGATTTGCAGATTTATATAGGAATGCAAGTAGAGCTGGCAGCGGCAATTTTCCTGCACCAAGACACTACTACTGCCCAATTCTTCAGGTAATGATTCGAATTCCATGGTCCATCTATATAGCAACTTGCGATTCTTCAAGAGGGAAAGATATTAGTTCTGCTATTTACTTTGCCTCTTGCACTCAGGAAATAATGGATGATCCACACATTGCAGCAGATGGTTTTACGTACGAGCACATAGCAATAAAAACATGGCTTGATAGACATCATGTATCACCAGTAACGAAGGTTAGACTGCAGATAAAGATGCTTACACCAAACCATATTCTGCGTTCAGCCATTCAAGAATGGAGGTCAAGCATTGCATCCTGAGGGACTGTATATGAATGCCGATGCAACCAAATTTCATATCTATTGAGTAAATTTTTTTTAACCAATTTCTGAGGGAAGTATTTGTCTAAAAGGTTTGGCCAACAGTTACAGCTGCAACTACAAGTGTACAGTCTTGATATCAGCTGTCATATTGTTATGGGATGTGCGATGATGTAAGAAACAACAGTTAAATGCAATTATAAATAAAGCAAACATTAAAATCTGAAATGTGTCTTTAAAGTCGCATCTCTCATAAGCAGTCGAATTTATACATATAAAGTTCAATAAGTGAAAAGGGCATCATAACTGTAAAAGTTTAAATAATCCTCCATGTGATGATCTTATCTACACTGTGAATTAAGTAGTGTCTACTAACACTATCCCAGCATTGTCTATTAACAACTGGATGAACCTCACAATGCTATTACAAAGTGATGAACCTCAATATGGTATACTGAGGGATGCATCTTATTTAAGCTATAGAAGTTGACACGAATCAGGCCTCAAACTTGTGTAAATTCCAGTGCATTGGCATCTGGATCACGTGTAAAGATGGCGGGCCTTCCAGAGCGACTAAGGGTGTATGCAATACCTGAAATTTCATTGTTCAAGAGAGAGTAATGTAAGAACCACAGGCTTCAAGAAGAAGCATTTCTTGAAATTAGAAAATGGACAAATCTTATCATACTAATGTAATGAAGGAGGAAGGAAGCAAAAAACGAGGTAAGACACTGTACCAGCTTTATCAAGAATTGCTTTCAGTTTTGACACATCCCGAATTGCTATGCAAGTATGCCTATCTCGGCCCCCATGTTCGGGCCTTCCTGTTAACGGGTCAGGATTTGGAAGCTCCATCAAATGTATCATCTCAGAACCCACCCACAACCAAGCACCCCTATATGGAAGCTTATCATGTGGTCGCGCCTCGTTTATTTTTAGACCTGATATTTGGTACAAGTTATACAACTTTTGGCCTTGTTGCAGGGAAACAGAAGATACTACATTCACTTTAAGCAGTAGAGAAATTTACCAAGAATATTCTGGTAAAAGGTCAGTGACCTTTCAAGGTTTTCACATAAAATTCCAACATGGTGCATACTCACAACTCCAAAATCTGCATATTGGCACAAATGTTTCAAACTAAATGACCTAATAAAATCTCAACTAAAAATTAGAAATAAAGAGTAAAATGTAATTGCATACAAAAGTTTTTCTGCTATAGAGACACAAAACCTGTAGCCAAATTCCACACAATATAAGGACCGTCATCTTGAATCAAAAGAAAAAAAGATTTTCATAAGTGATTATATAGAGAAGTTTTATCCCTTGCCCTGCACATTTATTTGTCAATAGCATTTAGTAAAATGTTTCTGATATCCGTTGCTTACATTCTGTAATTAATTTTCAGTATTTTAAAATTTGTCGTCAGCAAGAAGCAAAGGAATTTTTATGCATATCCAAGACCAATTAAGATTGTTTGGCAATAGGCATTGATCAATTTCATCAGCAATAAAAAAAGACTACAATCAGAGTGTCATCAGTACTCGGTTACTAAAACTTAGTTTCAAGTGGACTTTTACAGGCTACACCTTATTTAACTTCCTTGGGGTAGCATAGCAAGTTCCAGTGGCTCAATCTAACAAATCTAGTCCATTGCAATTTGCAATTGACATAAAAAAAAGGTAAAACTAGGGGGGAAAAAAAAAGGAGTTTTACCAGTACTTTCATCAACACCTTCAACACTGACAGAATCTTTTGCTAATATATCTGCTTCAGTAGATGATTTACTAGCATTTATCACCAAATGACACCTATTTCTTGCACCAGTTCTGACAAAAGGCTGAAAGTTTACACTCGGCAGTGTAATTGTTACTGCAGTAGAACCAGCAATTTCACACTTGACCTGACAAACAAAGGTCTAATTCATTGAGAGATCTACATTACAAAGGAAGGAGCTTTCAGCAAGCACTGAGCCACAACAAACGGGCTATACAGAGAAGAAATCGTGTTTTAGGGGCTTTAGTTAACCAATACATACACAACAACAGTAACAGCCACATCTATACCATATTCCCACTATGTCAGATTGATTGTATGAATCCTTTTAACGCCATCAAACTCGTTCATGTACCATATTTGAATTAATTTCTAAAATAATCATATCTTTTTTAAGTCTTCCTCTACCCTTTTAACATTTGACTAACTTCTCTAATCTTGCAACAACAGATTAAATAGCTCAGTTGCTCTTGATACCTAATCTTGCAACCCCAATTAATACAATTAGACATAAGTTGTTGACTAGTTTGTAATAGATCATAGAGGTGGCATTTATACAGGCCGAAGAAAACTAGCTAACATTAAGAAAATGACTAGAGTCCTAAACTGCTTCCCAGAATTCACTTTTTCCTAGGTAAAATCATCAATTTAAGGAAAAATTCGTTGCTAAGGAATTGAGGAGGGAGTATTCTTGACATTGAGTAATTAAAAAGTAATAGCATCGTTTGCTTTTTAATTATTCGAACGATTGTCGTATCCAATTTACATTATACAGGGAGTAATCAAAATTTATTTTAATTAAAGGCATTGTAACACAGTTTAATCTCCCATAACAACATAACAAAAGCCTTCCATTCTTACAAATCAACAAAATCAAGAACAAATTGGGAAAAAAAGGGACAGTTACCTTGTTGTGAGGCTTGTCTCTTAAAGTGAGAGATGGGTTCAATAGAGAAGCCATGGAGAAGCAGCTACAGAGTCAAGTAGCACCTCTAAAGTTTACTGTCTTCGTAATTTCTTGGGTTTTTTTGTTTTTTTTTTGGTTGAAATGATGAAGAATTTGTTGGCCACTACTCTTACTATCCCAAGTGACGGTTCAGAATTTTCAGATGAGGAGAACCACTAATGTAATTATGTAAATTGATAATCGAGGCAAATTTGTAAATTGGGAAAATCCCGGGGGACTTTGTAATTTTTGTTGAATAGTGGTGCACCAAAGAGATTTAAATATTAAGAGAAATTTAATTCATTTAAAATGGTAATTTTAACTAAGCAAAAGCCTCTTTGTCATCAAAAACTATTTTTAAATTTCGCATCTAATATCATCAAAATATTTTAACAACTTAAATTACTATGGCAATAGTTTAACGGCCTCCTAAATGTTTTACCTCGTATAGTTTCATATGTTGAACAATAAATATGCAAAAAATATATTTATCTATTTATATTAATTTATATGAATTTATGGACTATTGTTTATGATATAGACAAATATAGTAGTATATGGTTTATATTTATATTTAGTAATAGTGGAAAGCGTACGCACAGTGTGTGAGATTTTAAAAAATGAGTTAAAGGAGAAAAATTTATAAATGATACGGTGATTTAACATGATATTATTAAATACAATAAAAGATAAAAATAGGAAGTTAATAAAGTATCAAACACCGTAGAGGTTCTTCCTTTTATATATATATATATATATATATACACATCTATATATATATATATATATATAGTATAAATAACACTTCAATTGTGTTAGGTAATTAACCTTGTTTTTTATTATTTTGAAAAGAAATTCAACTTGGGAAGGTGATATAGACATTTGATAAAGAATGTGTAGAGTAGAGAGTATATTTAAGCCCTTTAACAAATTGATTTTTCTTATTTAATAAATATATTTAAGAAATAAAAAATAGATCCATGAAAACGTTGCATAGTAGTTAATGTTTTATCCAATACATATATACCAATATAAATTGTTCATTCTTTGATAAGCTTTCATTCATTAATTTTTAGTAAAGATAGCTTTTAAAATAGATCAAATGAAAAAAGAATCAAACGTTTATTATAAATATTACCTTTACCTTTTGATAAACGTTTATTATAAATAACATATTAATCATATGATAGGGGATTGACAATAATTGCCTTGTTTATTTTAAAAACTAAATGAAGTTTTCGTGTATGTATGAAGGATTTGGCTCAGTTGTTTCTTTATTATTGCTTTAATTAAGGTTTATGTATATAACTAATAAAAAACATCACTACAAACAGAATCTAATTGATAATTGCTAAATATTAATTCTATTAAATGCTTTGTTATTGAAAATTGCTTACGTATACATTAACATCAATAGAATACAGAAAATGTGAACTCATGATAATTTAATGCATAATATATTTTCGTCAACCAAAACTCATAGTCTACGTATTGACCTAATTTGCCACACGAGTTCCACGAGCTAGACTCGTATATTTCAATTTCTTGGATTAGACCATTAACAAAATCATAAATAAGACGATTAAATTATTAAAAAAAATTAAATTTCAACTATTGTTATTTTTAATTCTTTATTTGGTATAAACGTACTAAATACCATGATCAGTCTCTAAAATATGTGTTGTACTATTAACTTCTAAAACATGTGTTATTAATTTGTTCCTGACCTTGAAATAAAAGAGTAACACATTCTCCTAATTTTTTTTTTTGCGAATATATGTATATAAATATATAGATTTCAAATACATCTATCTACATGAAAAAATAAATAAATAAACTCGATTTATAATTTTACTTATAGATAATGTGATATAAATTTAATCTTATATAATAAATGATATCAACTCATTTAAATAAATTTTATAAAATTTAATTCTGATAACAAAGTTTAGCGGCGGATTTACATTCTCTTCCGTGAGTTGACGTGCCCCCACTGAACTATTAGAAAATTTCATTTTACACATAAATTTTATAAAATTTTGTTTTTACCCCCACCAATTTGAAATAGGAAAAAGTATATCTTCATATGATTTTACTATATCATAGCAATTGTTAATAAAATAAATAAATAAAGGTGATTAGATGTTTTTTTATAACTACAAGTACATTACTTTAAAGATTTGTACTCCATAATAGATTCTGTTATTGAAAATATTTCATTACGCTTAATTTGTAAGACAGTTGGAGTCATTAACATTCTTAAAAAAAGAGTTATTTTTATGAATTGAAAATTCGTATCATCTTTTATGTTATGCTATTTGTTAAAATCATGTATTTTTGTTACTTGTTAAAACTATATTTTTTTAAGAAAGCTCAGAAAATTGTTATTATTTGGGAGAAAAGATAATGATACTCTTATATTTATTAATGATACTATTAATTTTTTAATAATGTAAAAAAAATCAAAATATCACTATATTTTATTTTAGTAACAATATGAGAGGAAATTTGAAATGTTAATAACAAAAATAATAGGCTATTATTATCTTTTTAGATAATGTCAGAAAATGTCATTAACAAAGGTATCCCACTGGGAATAAATTCTGACTTCTCCCCTAAGGTGTAAGTTTGAATTCCAACCTAAATATTATCCATCTACATGTCCTTCTAAAGTCTTATGAAATACAAGACTTTTCCATACAAGGTATCCGGAAAAAAAAAACATGTAAAGCCCTCATTCCAATGGAAAATATTATTATAAATCTGATTTTTTATTCTGTCTGTAAATTTTACGGTCAAAATTAAATTTTATAAAATCTTATTTATATCAACTTATATTATATATTTCATAATATTTAATTTACATCACAAAATTTATAAATAAAATAAAAAATCAGATCTACGTAACGTCTCAAATATCCTCATTCATTCATCCTAGCTTGCAGTTTCTCCATCTTTTCCTTCTTAATCAAGATAATAGTCCACCTCTGACGAAACTTCCAAGTCCCGAATAAGAAGTCTAATCTCATTTTTCAAACGTGCCTTTATAACTATTTTATTCCCTCATACCCCCCTGAATATTTTTCCAAACCCATCAAAGCCCCGAGTCCCCAACCGCGTAAACCAAACCGCCCCCCGAAAATCCCTACCCCAATCAGGTCTTCCTCCCCGCGTACAGCCACACACGCTTCCTTCTGGACATCATCTTCTATGTATCTATAAAACCTTCACCAATCTCCATCTTCTCACACTTCAAACATTCTCAAGTGTTCACATTTCCATTCAACAAATTTCAAACACTTTCACACTAATATGGAAATTTCTTCGTTCTCATCACCACCCCCGCCATCATATAATAATATTAATAGCACTAGTCCGGAAGATTACCTCTCTTCTTCTTCTCCTTCTTCTAACTTGTTCAGTTTTTTTCAAGAATTCGATCCCATTTCTCTTTCCACCAACAAAAGAAAAAGGGTTGATAACGAGCCTACTTCTCCTTCAATTCAGGACTTCGTTAACACATCGTTCTTGACTTTTGATAACGACAACAACAAAGAACGAGAAGAAGGAGAAGAATTTGTTCTCTTTCCATCTCTGCTTTCTTTTTCACAATCCCCCACAAATACAACTTCAATGAGTGAAGTGAAGGGGGAAGTTATTACTACTTCCCCTGAACCCAAAAGGGCTCGTCGGAATTCCCCTGAAGTCGAAGCAACAGAGGCCGGGACGAGCTCTCAGAGGAGATTATGGGTGAAAAACCGATCAAAAGCTTGGTGGGATAATTGCAATAGCCCGGATTTTCCGGAGGAGGAATTCAAGAAAGCGTTTAGGATGAGTAAATCCACATTTGATATGATCTGTGAAGAGCTTGAATCTGTTGTTACGAAGAAAAATACAATGCTGCGTTTGGCCATTCCTGTTCGCCAAAGGGTCGCGGTTTGTATATGGAGATTGGCTACAGGGGATCCTCTTCGCGAGGTTTCAAAGCGATTTGGATTGGGAATATCAACTTGTCATAAGCTCGTTCTTGATATGGTTTGTTCGGCTATCAGGAATGTTTTAATGCCTAAGTTCTTGCAATGGCCTAATGAGGAGAAAATGAGGGAAATAAAAAGAGATTTTGAGATGATTTCTGGTATATCTGATGTAGCCGGTTCGATATATACATGCCATGTTCCTATTATCGCTCCTAAAGTTAGTGTTGCATCTTATTTTAATAAGAGGCACACTGAGAGGAATCAGAAGACTTCTTATTCGATTACGGTTCAGGGGGTTTTTGATTCTAAAGGTGTTTTTACTGACATTTGTGTTGGATGGCCTGGCTCGATGACTGATGATAAAGTTTTGGAACAATCTGCACTGTCTCAGAGAGGGAATAGGGGACTTTTGAAGGATGTTTGGATTGTTGGGAATGCAGGATTTCCTCTTATGGATTGGGTATTGGTTCCATTCACAAAACAGAATCTTACTTGGACTCAGCATGCTCTAAATGAGAAAGTTGGAGAGGTTCAGAGTGTTGCTAAAGAAGCGTTTATAGCGATTGAAAGCGCGGTGGAGATGCTTGCAAAAGAGAACTGAAGTTAAACTTCAGGACTTGCCAGTTATTCTTGGAGCCTGCTGTGTATTGCATAATATATGTGAAATGAGGAATGAAGGAATAAGTCCTGAGCTGAGGTTTGAATTGTTTGATGATGAAGTGGTTCCTGAAAATCCTGTTAGGTCAATGAATGCATTGCAGGCTAGAGATCAGATCGCACACAAGCTGTTGCATCATAACTTGGCAGGCACTACGTTTTTGTAGTCGAAAATTCTGAAGTTTTTACTGTTTTTTTTATTGATCAAGATTGATTTTTTCATGACTTCTTGTCGCAGTCATGCTATAGAATAATTTTATTTTTGTTGTGATCGGATCAATAGATTTATAAAGTTAAAATGAATGAATTTAATTCCACTCAGATTAAAGAGTTATTTAAAATTCTTTATTATACATTCTTTAATTTGAATGAATTTAAAATTCATCAATTTTAATCTTACAAATTCTTTCTTTCAAAAAATAGGAGTGCTTCAAATTATTCCCTAAATTTATCAATCCAATCACAACTATAATTCTTTGATATTTGTAGACAATTTGTATTCGCTTGTACTTCATAGAATCATGAGGATGAGATTGATTTAAGTTTAGCCTTGCAGTTGCAAGTATCTTTTATTCTTTTAATTCACTTTCTCTGGTTTTAAGTATACAAGATGATAAAAATGTTTTTCTTATAATTTATTGATTACGGATTTGAGTCATTAAAGTAGAGGTAGGGATGCTCTGAGCAATGCTCTTGAGTAGTCAATGTAGAAACAAACTTCTTACTATTGAATATTTGTCTAAGGAGCAACTGAGATTTCGGGAATTTCGATCGATTCTGAGAGATGTCTGCAAGCTTTCTTAATTGCATTTCTCAGCAGCTTGGTGTTCTTAATACTAGAAAATGGAAGAAACCAAGCAAAATTTGAGGGACCTGTTGATATCTAATTCTTTGCTGTCACAACTTCATCATCTACATTGCACTGGTCTACAATTACATATAAAATTCATCCCTGCTGCTTCATTCTTGTGATAATCAAGCTTTCCTTTCTTTATTATTTTTCCATGTACATTTGCTGATAGATTTAAATTACTCTCGACTCTTGATATGGTAATCAAGAGTTATCATTCAAGATGAAGTACTGTCGTAGAATTAAGAAATACAGTTACGAGTGATATGCCTTTGCATTTCTTGCTTATGCTTCAACCATCTTCACCGGACGCTTGAAAACTGAAGTCCGGCTTTTTAACGTGCACCTATTGACTTACATATATATATATATATATATATATATATATATATGTATATATATATATATATATATATATATATATATATATGTATATATATATATATGTATATATATATATATACTAGAAAAGACCACGTATTTTGCACTTGTAGTACTCCTAATTTGTTGAACATTTTTCATTTTTAAAAAAAATAAATAAACAATCAGTAAATTATGTATTCGGGGGGTAACATAGAATATAAAGTGTAAACATTTTATTTATTGTATTTTTTATACAAAAGGTATATATTTTAAAATATATATTTAATATTGTTACTCTTTTTTCCGTAATTATTTTCACCTTTCTTTTTTATTTGTACTATTCTTTGTTATTTGTTTAGCGTCATTCGTTTTTACAACATATGACATTATTTGCATCTTAATTTTATTTCTCTTATATACATTTAGATAATGATTTCTTATGGTGGCACCACTAATTATTTGATCAATTAAAAATAAAGATATTTTCTATAGTATTGAATTTTTTAAAATATATTTGTATATACTTTGTCATTATTAAAAAACAAAATCACTATCAAGTACCAAATATCATTTTATAGATGAAGTATTAATGTTCATTGATTAGCGAAAAATATTTACATGAAATCAAATGATATATGGATAATAATTACAAAAATTAATTATAATTTCAAAAAATAAAAAATGAATCTAATTAAAATGTAAAGAACAAATACTTTATATCAAGAAAATTATTATAAAAACTTAAAATCTAATTAAACTAATATATTCTGCATTATTATTGATTGGTTCACATAGTATATTAAAATTATTATAAAAAATTAAAATGATAACTTGTTCTTTTATGTTGTTTTAAGTGCACCAAATGTTAATAAAAACAATCAATTATATCTTACTATAAAATACACGCAATGCTAATGAAAAAACGTATAGTTCTAAAGATATCCAAAATTACATGTTACTTTAATTTAGATATTAACTAAATCTATGTCACAATTAATAATCTTTAACATATTGTGTAAATGTGTACACATATAATGAATATATTAGTATTTTTTATATTTTTTTAAACTTATGATAACATCTGTTTTAGTATTCTATTGAAATTTTGAAGTTTAATCTCTTCACTCATACTGATAATGCAAAATATGGTTAATTTCGATCCAAAATAATTTCTATGCTTCATTTAGGTTCTCAAATTATAATTTGTTATAACGACACTACCTAATGACTTGATCATTTAAATAAAATTTTTCCATAATAATGAACATTTTAGATGTATCTATATATTCTTTATCATTACTAAAAGATAAAATCGTTATCAAGTATCAAATATCATTTTATAGATAAAACATGTTAAAATTCTTTTATTAGGAAAAATATTTACATGAGATCAAATAATATATGATAATAACTACAAAATGATTAATTAAAATTTAAAAAAATAAGAAAACAAAGATATCAAACTAAACAGATTAAACTAATATATTCTTTATAATATAGATAGGTACCACGTAATATATTAAAATCAGTATCAAAAGATAAAAATAAAAAGGTTGTTCTTTTTATCTTACTTTAAATATAGAAAATATTAATGAATTTTTTTTTTTTATCTTACTCTATAATACACGGAACTGTATTGAAAAATATGTAGTTCTAATATATCCAAAATAACACGTATTTTTATATAATCTCTACTGCAATTAATATTTTAACATATTGTGCAAATGTGTAATATCAAAATAGAAAATATATTGGTATTGTTCCATGTTTCATAACCTTATAATAACATTCATTTCAGAACTTAATAAATATTCTAAACTCTTACCTTTACCCTGAATGGTATCGTGGTTAGCTCCGAAATTTATTTTGATATGGTATTTTACTATGAAATTAAAATTTGTATTTATGAAATATATATAAAAAAAAATTAAAGCTAACAAAAAGGTGTGAATTTTATTTTTATTTTTGGCATACTTTTCCAAGTAATTTCCTATATTGTTTACTAAGATATTTAATATACATTTTTATTGTTTTGTTAAATAATGTAAAATTTGCATAGTACTTTTCAAAGTTGATGTGTAACGCAATGTATACCTGCAATTATTTTAGAATATTTAATATTATGATTTTACTTGCATAATTCATGTTGTCTTTTACGTTACTTATCTACTTATTTTTTCTATATGTCATTCCAACAATTTATGCGTAGTATTCTAGTCTTACAATAATGATTCTAGGTTAGACTATATTGGTAATGCATTGTACCATTAGTTGAATTTTTTTTACCTCATCAATAGTTAATCTAAACCAATATTATTTTATCAAATACTATAACAATCAATATTGTAGTTCCCAAAATTAACATTTAAACTCAATATATACCCGTAAATACTTAGAGTACTTAATACTATGATTTATTTGCATAATATGTATTGTTTCTACATAAGTTACTTATTTAAGTTTCTATATTACCATCACAAATATGCGTAGAATTCTTGTATGTGTTACAAGATTGTTTTGAAATATTTATGCCTCACATCGTATTACGGGTTGAATTTATTTTCTATCTCATCAATATTCGCTTAAACCAATATTTTACAAAATGATATTCTTAAATATAAGGATTTTGTAATCAAATATTACTATTAAAGATACATAAAATTAATAAATACTTTTATCTTAATTAAAAATTTTGAGTTTTCTATTTCGCACTGAGTTTTAGTTTCATTCCATGGCTAATTTTTTCTTCTTTGTGTAGGGAAGGAAAAAAACAAATCTAAATTAGTCATAACAAAAATAATTTAATTGAGATAAGAAAATAGTGTTATATATTCCATTATTTTTTTTTACTCTTATAAATACTAAATTTTTAATTGTACAATTATTAATTTTGTGATTATTAAGGTGGAGGAAAACTTTGATATTAAAAAGGCAAAAGTAAGCTTAAAATGAAAGAATCTATTAACACTAATAAATTTGAAAGCGATCCAACAATTTAACTTTTTAACTACGATAAACAACAAATTAGTTATTATACATTGATCTCAAACCATAACAACTTTATGTTGTAACTAAAATAATTAAATGATTAATCACATTATAATAGAGTCAAAAATTTTATATTTTTATTCAAAATAGTTATAGATGTATTGGCATATGAAAATATATAAATTGACTCTATTTAACTAACATGCAAGAGTGAACTTGAATAAACAGTTTGATAAAAGAAAATAATTATTTATGAATTAGAGATATAATATATAATAATCTATAGTTATAAAATGCAGTTTTTATTAGGAATAGAAAATAAAATAATTTGAATATAGACAACAGTTATAAAATAATATTTATTTATTTTTTGCTCATGTATAAATAATTTTTCTATTCTTAAAAATTTATACCTTCTTATTATGTATTTATGCCAAAACGTACTAACGTAAGGAAAAAAAATTGAATATACATAATAGTTATAAAAACTACTTTTATTTTATTTTTGATCAATTATAATTTTTTTATACAAATAAAATTTTTACCATCTTAATATATTTATGCCCAAAGTTTCATATAAATCTAAAGAATTATGTTATAGCAGTTTAAAATATATATAATAAATAATAGTAGCATTATAAAAGATAAATAATCTTATTATATTAAATGGAGAGTATTTTAGAGAGGCTAATTATACTTCATGAAGAAATATTAGAGATAACTATTTAATTATGAGTGTATTAGGTGAGACAAAAAAATAAAAAAATAAAAGATTCAATACTATATCTCGAGTAGGATTGTATGACTAAAAATAGATAGTTAGATTAAAAATGAGTAATTTAGTTATATTTTGCTATTAAATATATTTCATTAAGGGCGGGTATTTTAGGTATTACAAAAAAGGGGAGAAACACTTTAAGACGAGAAACAACTCGCATTTATATATAGAAATAAATTAGTAGTCAGGTTAACATATATCTTAATTGCTATGCTAAATAGTAAAGAAATAGGAAATGCCCTTGATAAATTTATGCATTATGTTAAACTTTATTTGATTTAAATTCAATAAAACTTTTATTTTAATATCAATATTTTGTTTCAATTTAAAATTACAAGACTAATAATCATACAAATATAAATTTATAAGAAAATACAATTATCATACGTTGTTCTCATAAAAGAGAATATTGATTTAATTTTTTAAGAAAAATAAAATTTATATATAATGTTCTAACAAATAACAATATTAAAAAATAATAACAATAAAAAGATAGGTAAAAATAATTAGCAATGAAAGAGAAAAGATATAAAATATATAAATCTTGTATAAAAAAAACTCTATAGGAGGAATGATCTAATTAAGTTTTCCAGGTTGGGCGTACTTGAATGAACAATTAGAGAAAAGAAAATAATTGTCGTGAATTTAGAATATTTATAAAAGATTATTTTTATTATGAACAAAAAATAAATACAATTTGAAAATATATAACTATAACAGTTACAAATTAAATATTAATATTTTTTATTTTATTCTTTGCTTAAATATAAATGATTTTTCTACTCTTAAAATTATATACATTCTTATTATGTATTTATGCAAAAAAATTATAATAAGTTAAGCAAGAAAAAATTTATTTTATTAGCATTTTGTACATTTTAGAGCAAGATAAATGATGTTTTCATGAACACTCGATACATTTTAAAGCAAGACAAAAGAGCAAATTATTATTTTGATTCTCTATAATAAATTTAATTTACTATGTGATACTTATCTGTACTATGAAGAATATCTTAAGTACATATTAGTTTAATATGTTTAAATTTTTATACATAAGATATAATTTTTGTTTGATTAATTTAATCTTTACATTTTAATTAGATTCATTTCTATTTTTTGAAAGTTTAATTGTAATAAATATTTTTATACAAATTAAAACTTCCGTCTTATTATATATTTATGCCGAAATAGGTGTTTGTATCCTAAATAATAGGTAGAATAGATAATGAGAAATTTAATTATATTTTTCTACTGGGAATTGGAAATTGTAATAAATATTTTTTATAATAAATGTGATTTTAATTATAATTTATAATAAATTATAATTTTTATAATAAATATGATTCACTTATTCTAATTTTTGAAATTTTAATTAAATAAATATTTTTATACGAATAAAAATCTTCCATTTTATTATGTATTTATGTCAAAATAGGTAGTAAATCCTAAAAAATAGATAGAAGAGATTATAAGTAATTTAATTATGTTTTCCTATTGGGAATTGAAAATTATATTTCATTAAGGAGTGGGTATTTTAGGCATTATAAAAAAAGTAGAGAGACAATTAAATATATTTTCCTATTAAGAATTGGAAATAATATTTCATTAAGGTGGAATTTTTAGACATTACAAAAAAGGGAAGAAATACTTACATATATTTTGTATTGAGAATTAGAAATTATATTAATTAAGGGTGGATATTTTAGTCATCACAAAAAAGGTGAGAAACACTTTGAGGGGAGAAACAAAAAATTAGAGAAACAACTCGCATATATATAATAGTAATAGATAGATATATATTTTGTTATTTTTGTGAACAAATATCATATTTATAAATTTTTATATGGTGTACATGCCTATAACTTTATCTTGGTTTGTTTAATTAATGCCATGGCTTGTTTTTTATTTATCTTGATAGAAGAAAGCACATATTGAAATTATATATCAAGTATTGTAGATTCAGGGCATAGGATAATATTAACTAATATCAAATTTGGAATTGCAAACATTAGATGAATTAACCCTAAGAACTAAAAACCTCATTTGCAACTAAAAGAAGAGTAAATGCAATTCTTAATATGCAATTGTCAATATATATCAACTAAATGTAAGCCTGTTAATTTAACTAAAGTTAATTGAAGTATTTTTTTTCATTTTATTTTTCTTCTTGAGAAACTCGGCACTAAATATAAACTTATACATTTTACTAAATCTAAGAAAAACATTTTTTTTCTTTATGAGAAAACTATAATTTTAGCCTTCAAAATTTTGGTCGTAGTCTATTTTGGTTCTTAAAATTACACAAAAAACATATTTAGTCCTCAAACTTTTTGATTTTTACTAATTTAGGATAAATTTAAAATTTTCATCAATAACAAACGGAAAAAGTCACGTGTTTTGCACGTGCCTGTTAAATCTCATGTTCCAAATATGGAAAAATGCAATTATAGGCTAATTTTCAGAATGTTAGTGGGATGAACGTTGAGAATTTTGTGTAGAACGTTAAAGATTTTTAGCAACATTAGTTTGACTTGGTTTGTGTAGATTTTCTGGAAGAACGTTGAGAATAATGTTGGATAGAATCATGGGCAGACCAAATAAAACTCTGACTTGATTAAAATTCTATCTAAAAATGTAAATAGTGGGAATATCAAGTAAAACTTATGAGTATAGTAATTTAGTAAAACTAAAATTATGGTGGTAAAACTAAAATTATGGTGTAGTGAGCCCAAAAAGAAAAAGATTAAAATTAGATTGGACAACTTCTAACCCATGTGCAAGGAGACAAGACTGCCAGTTTACACTTGGATTGGCCCAACTCATCTCTCTCTACATGCGTGCGAGCATACCACTTGTTTTATTGTCAACACAAGTCTATTAAAGTGTCAATCAATATAAATTGATGTAATGTACAATAAATTTTTCAATGTGGGATAAGAATTCTTTTGAAATACTCATTTATGCTAACACTTTTAACTTCTGAGCCAACTCGCTGTCAGTCCGTTGTTTGCGAACTCTATTCATTTGGATATAAAAAAGTACAATTGTTTTTGGTGGCGCTAAATGCAATTACAAGTCATAAAAATCAAAACTTTCAATTAATTTGGAGATAAAAATACAATTGTTTTTGGTGGCACTCAATGCAATTACAAGTCACAAAAATCAAAACTTTCAAGTAAAAATATTGGTATAATCACTATTTATAAAATACTTTTTTTAACTTTATAGATGCTAACCCTTAATTGAATGTCACAAAATTCACTCATGTTTTAATTTTTTTTGACTTGATTTAATAAGAGAAAATCGTCAATTTAGCTCTTTAACTTTTTAACTTTGGTTAAAATAGCTCCTCATCTTTCATTTTAGCCGTATTAGTGGTTCAAGTTAAAATTTTTAGCCAATTTCATTCTTTTACAGTGGCTCCACTACAAAATGTTTGTTTTTAACAAAATCTGGCCATAAAGGGGCAATTTAGTCAATACATTAGTCAACTTAGCCATGCTTCTCCCTCTCCCTTTTTTTAGTCAGCCAATTTGTCTCCTCTCATTTTCTCCAACATCAGTACTCCCTTTTCCGTTAGGAAGAGGGTATTTCCCCTTTCTCACTAACCCTCCCATCCATAAAAATATATATTATACCCTCCCCTTTCCTCTTAATTAAATAATATGTAATTATCAACCCTCTCCCCTTCCCCTTTTCCTATTAGCGGCTCCTCTCTCTCCTCTTTCCCTTTTCCAGTTAACTAACATCCATCTTCTTGGTTTTAGAAAAGAATGAATAAATGAATGTATATTGTTGCAAGGGGATGGGGTGATGGCAATGGTGAAAAGAGGGGAAGGGGTGATAGAAGTGGATGTGGTAATGGTGGTGAAAGGGACAGAGAGGTGTTCTATTGTAGAAGATTTAATATGTTAACTAAATTCACCTACTATGGCCGGATTTTGTTCAAATATAATTTTTTTGGGGTGGAACCACTATATAAAGCCGAAATTGGTTAAAAAATTTAAGGTATAGGATTAATATAGCTAAAATAAAATACGATGGTTTATTTTGGCCAAAATTCTTACTTAAAAAAATTACAAGACTGAATTGACAATTTTCCCATTTAACAACTACGTGTGCTCATCTTTTGAAGAGCTTTTTTTATTTTCTGGATTGTTAAGTATTAAACAAAGAAGATATTACACAATTTCGACCTACAAACATGTCAGTTTGGACTGTGTTTTGTATTCATTATTTTCAGAATAATACTTTGTAGTAATTTTATAAAAAAATTTTGATTAGTTTTTTATTTTACATATGTCATTATTCAAGAAGTTTGTTATAATAATTAGGGTTAATTATGCTTTGTTCCTCTATAATATGAATTTTGTCTCACCTTGTCCTTGTAAAACTTTAATCATCATTTTACTCTCTTCACTAACGGTCAAAAGAAATAATTAGTCTGATTATTAGTCAAATGGGGCAAAATGACTAAACTAACCTTTTATTTTGTTGATAAACTATTTTAACCATTTATATACCAAAAAAACATTCATGTTTCATGTATTACCATTTTATTAGAAGAAAAAATAAATGAAATTTGCGCATGAAATATGACTTGAACCAAAAGAAAAAAAAAAGGATTTAATTTTCATTCAAAAGAGGCTAAACTAAAATAAAAAATATTAAAATCTTAAATACAAAGTTTAAATTTAAGTCATTGATCAGCACGCTATTGCTAATTTAGTATAAAATGGTGGACATAAAAATTATCTATATTTTAAATCACAAATTCATTAATCCACGAACTATTTTTTAAACTATTTTTATATTTATGCTTGGTAGCTTTTTTTCCACCTTTCACTTTGGTTTTTGTCGCTTATATATATACACACACTATTATTATGTTCTTATTTTTGAAAGTTGCATATCATAACATGTCAATTTTATCACCAATAGAGTGATAATAACAAAACAAAAATACTTGTTTTTGCTTTTAAAATGGTAAAATAATCCATCAACTAAATGTTAGGGTTATTTTAGTCATTTGATGCCATTATTTAACTGTTAAATTAAGTATTTCTTTTGGCAATTAGTCAAAAGACTGATAAAATAATTATTAAATTTTTATAAAGAATACAATAAAACAACATCCATATTAAAAGGGGAAAGTGTATAAGCATTCCTAATAATTAATATAAATAAATAAAGCTATACAACCAATCAACTATATCAACAATATTCATATTGATTAATAAATACCTGTCAGTCTACAAACCTACACGTACATAGTTATTAAATAAGACACATGTGCAATATAATGTGACGTGACTCATGTGAAGTGTTGTTGATGTCAACATATCCATGTGACTTCTTCATCGTTAGGTGAATTCTTAAAGAGTACTTAAATATTTTTCATTCATAAAATTAAAATAAAAAATATTTAAATAAATTTGATTTTTTATCACAAAATATTGTGGTTTGCATTAAACTTATTAAATAAGTAATAATAGTGTTAAAACAATGCACTTAATGACAATGATATACATGATTTCTGGCTCCCGTCAATTAGGAATATTTAATATTTTACTCTCGTGGTTCTCATATACAGTATTAATGGCTCAAATATTAAGTAACGATCCATAAATCGATTTGACTCATCACTGATAGGTATAAATATCAAAATGGTTGATCAGTTTAAGGAATCATTTTCCAAATTTGACAAGTTTTGTATTCTTATTAAATTTTACTCTCTAGTGTAAGTATTGATTTGAGTGTTGGAGTCTACCCTGAGAAACAAAGTCCTATTTTTATTTCAAGTGATCTAGACATAAATATTACATGTGGTGTCAAACTCAATCGCTGGACAAGACTGCACTTAGACTTAAGACCTTACAAAAAATTGCATCAACAAGTAACATCATCTAAAAGTTCCATAAGACATAATATTAGGATCATGGTTCAAAATTTAGTCGTGTTGTATCCAAAATGGTCCTTCTCAATTCGATATCAGTATGCATATCGACCTATATAGATTATAGAATATAAACTAAAATTGTAATATAAACCTTATTTGTAATTAATTTATTCTTTAAAACTAATATAATAAATAATAATTATTTATAATTTTTACTTTACGTCTTATGATTTTAATTATCTAATAACGATCTGATTGTACTGTAGTTGATGTAGAATAGTCGTCACTATAACTAATATTACAATTTTGAACCATAATTATAGTCATAAATATTTGTATATAATTATCATCACAAAATTTGTACGTAAAGTATAAAACCAGGTCTTTTCAAGAATTTTTTAATTTCTTCTTTCTTCTCGTTTGATTCAATCCACAAGAGAAGGGCATAGTTTCACCTCTTCCCCCGCCAAAAAAAAAAATCAATCTTTGTACCCTCCTTTTAATCTTCCTATAGGAAAGTAGAAAAGGGGAAAAAATCAATTTAATCTCTTATTTCTAAGATATTGATTAATTTGGTTATTATTTATCACAAAAACTAATTTGATCGTTCACCTTTAAAAAAAATTATATAATTTTAGGTTTGTAACGAAATTTTTAGACAAATTATCATAATCGTTAACAATATATCTATTGCAAGTTTACGTCTATATGATTATTTATTCTATTAATTTATTTATAATTTATGTTATAAATTTTAAATTAATTAATTTATTATAATAAATAAAGAATCAAATTAATTGATAATTTTCAACTAAAAAGAAGGCCCGAGTCCATTTTCGACGAAACTTCCTACAATCATCTACGTTGCTTCTCGCAGATGACATTAGTTCAAGATTTCAAGAGGGCAAAACACCACCGTTGGTAATGGATTCAGATCCTGGGATGCAATTACCCAACTTCAACCCAGTGATATTTTCAAGATTTTAACACGTGTTCCACTCGCTTAAGTAATCACGTGAACTCTTAGGGAACGAGAATCAAAATTAATGATACTTAAAAGATGTTATTTGGTTGAGTACTATAAGAGTCATTTTATGGGAATGAAAGTGTTAGAAAATATTTACTTTCATTAAAATTGTGACATGAGTTTTAAATTGAGTAATTCATTAACATAATAAAACTCATTTTTATTTCAAACTAAATAATATGTAAGGGAGCATGATATAAATACATACTAATGTAGAGTTTATGATTTCTATTCTGATTCTGATTCCCGATTATGAACCAAACACATCCTTAGTTTATTGCAATGAAAAATACTTATGTAGATTCGATTTTTTAACACACCTATAAATTTTGTGGTTAGAATTAAATATTAAAAAATCTTACTTACCTCAATTAATGTTATAAATTTTTTAAAATTTTAACCAATAATACAGAATTTACAAATAAAACTTTTTTATCTAACTAAATACCAATTGCAATAAGCATCGAAACACAAAGACAAAACTTCTATGTCAAAAATGGCAAAACTTTCGGGAAATCAAATAGATCCTAGGTAATTAATTACTTTTCAATTTGGAAAAAAAGAGTTCTTCAAGTTTCTGTTCTACCACATAATTTCCCGACAATTTGATGTTTCTTTTTATTTTTCATTTTTCTTTTTGTTTGTTTAAAGAACCCTTTTCTTTAGTTGTTGATACTTGATAATAATTTATCACTTTTATTCTTGGAAGATTGAAAGTGAGGGAAACGAGGAAGAAACCCCGAGTCCATCTTCGACGAAACTTCCCACAATCATCTACGTTGCTTCTCGCAAATGACTCAATAGGACAAAACATCACCGTCGGCAATAACTTCAGCTAGAAAGACCAACAAGGATAAGCTCCCCGCCAGAGCATACGATGGACAATCCAAGGTTGCATGCAAATCATTTGGATGTTCTTTCTTCTAGAGAACAAAAGTCGGCAGCTGTAGTAGGTCTTTCACTTCAATTAGGCCTTGCAACGCCACAATGTCCTCATCTTAACAGCTTAGAGATTAATGGACACGGCTGGGTACTAGAGACAGATTGGCTTGATGATCAAGTCCAGCAGTCGCCGGCTAATTCGGAGAGCTCCGTAAATCAGCCTCGTGACCTTCAACTTTCGTCAACAACATCTTCAGATGTTTCCCAGTTTCGTAAGTTGCTGAGGAAGGTTACTTACCCCGTTGAATCTCCCGAGAATCAGGTACTGTACTTGATTTATTTAGCAAATAATGAAGTGATACTACTTCCTGAGCAACTACAACTGACTACTATATTGGACTTATATGCTTACACTATATTGAGTCACAATCAGATTCAACTAGGATTTCTTCCCTCCATACCTATTAAAACTCGAATCAATCTCTATTGTGTTTGATCCTCCTTTCAATTACTTTTGAACCTAGAAATATTTGCTTGAGTTTTGTCTCACTGCACTGCAAAATTTGATTAAATAAACAAACAAACAAATAAAGTTTTAATCACACTAAGTATAGTCGATTGCATGAATTCTGTTATGTTATTGTATTTTGTCATAAATGCACTGTAAAATTTGATTGCTTGTAAAAAAAGATGGGCTGTCCCGGAACATTTCTAATGCTTTAAGTCATAAGAGTTGAAAATGTTAGAGAATTTTAGGTGAGAATTACGTGATTATATATTCAAGAAATTGCCGCCTATCTATAAGAGACATAAGGTACATTGCTTATCAGGCTTTGTAGAGATATCGGATCTAGTTGTAAGGCACAAACTCCCATGATAATATTTCATGAATAAGTAGATTATATGGTAACAATTTTCAAACCATGTAATTTCTTGGTTCTCTAGTCTTAGTTGATTGAAGGCTATCTATCTGCTCTTATTCAGTTTTTTTTAGTTAGTTTATTTATTTTTTCAAGAAATGGATCCCATTTTAGCCATTAGCAGACAACAAATACATCTCAAATTAATGGTAGGTAGATAATGTCCTACATATTTATTTCAGGACACAGTTGACATATTTTTGACTTTTGACAAAGCAAAAAAACAAGAAGAATTAATAATTCTTCCTTCTCTGGCTTCTTATACACAGTCCTTCTCAAGTCCAATGAGAGGAATGAAAGAGGATTATAGTAATACTGTCCCTGAATCCAAAAGACCCCGTCATGGTTCCCCTGAAACTGAAGCAATAGAGGCTGGAGGTAGCTCACAGAGGATATTGTGATCCTCTTGGAAAACATTCTGTCAAAAGCATCGTGGGAGCATTTTAGTAACCAGGATTTTCCAGTGGAGGAGTTCAAGAAAGCTTTTAGAATGAGTAAAGCCACTTTTTCTATGATCTGTGAAGAGCTTGAATCTGTTGTTACGAAGAAAGATACAATGCTGCGTTTGGCTATTCCTGTTCGCCAAAGGGTCGCGGTTTGTATATGGAGATTGGCTACAGGGGATCCTCTTCGCGAGGTTTCAAAGCGATTTGGATTGGGAATATCAACTTGTCATAAGCTCGTTCTTGAGGTTTGTTCGGCTATCAGGAATGTTTTAATGCCTAAGTTCTTGCAATGGCCTAATGAGGAGAAAATGAGGGAAATAAAAAGAGATTTTGAGATGATTTCTGGTATATCTGATGTAGCCGGTTCGATATATACATGCCATGTTCCTATTATCGCTCCTAAAGTTAGTGTTGCATCTTATTTTAATAATAGGCACACTGAGAGGAATCAGAAGACTTCTTACATCTTTTTCGATTACGGTTCAGGGGGTTGTTGATTCTAAAGGTGTTTTTACTGACATTTGTGTTGGATGGCCTGGTTCGATGACTGATGATAAAGTTTTGGAACAATCTGCACTGTATCAGAGAGGGAATAGGGGACTTTTGAAGGATGTTTGGATTGTTGGGAATGCAGGATTTCCTCTTATGGATTGGGTATTGGTTCCATTCACAAAACAGAATCTTACTTGGACTCAGCATGCTCTAAATGAGAAAGTTGGAGAGGTTCAGAGTGTTGCTAAAGAAGCGTTTATGCGATTGAAAGCGCGGTGGAGATGCTTGCAAAAGAGAACTGAAGTTAAACTTCAGGACTTGCCAGTTGTTCTTGGAGCGTGCTGTGTATTGCATAATATATGTGAAATGAGGAATGAAGGATTGAGTCCTGATCTGAGGTTTGAATTGTTTGATGATGAAGTGGTTCCTGAAAATCCCATTTGGTCAATGAGTGCATTCCGGGCTAGAGATCAGATTGCTGTAGATACAATATGTTGCATCATAACCTGGCAGGCACTTCTTTTTTGTAGTTGAAGATTTCTCAACTTTTTTAGTGTTTCTATTGACCAAAATTGATTTTTTTCAATGCTGGTTGGTGTCATGCTATAGAATAATTGCATTATAATTCTTTGATATATGCAGACAATTTGTATTCCCTTGTAACAATTCATAGAATCATAAGGCTGAGATTGATTAAAGTTTAGCCTTGCAGTTGCAAATATCTTCTATTCTTTTACTTCAGTTTCTCTACTTCAATTATACAATGAAGTGCAATTCAAGTGATAAGACGTTTTTTTATGACTTATTGGTTATGGGTTCGAATTAGTAGGGGTAGGGGATGCTCTAACCTCTAACTAGCAAATGTAGAAGCAAACTTTTTCCTATTGAATATTTGTACAAGGAGCAATTGAGATTTCAGAAACTTTTTGATTCGGATCTGCAAGCTTTCTTATTTGCATTTCTCAGCTTGGTGTTCTTAATTATACTAGTAAAACGGTTGAAACAAAGCAAAATTTGAGAGACCTGGTTATATCTAATTCTACTGCTGTGACAAAATCCATCTACGTTGCCCTGGTTTACATATATAATTCATCCTTGCTGCTTCACTCTTGTGGATATCAAGCTTTCCTTTCTTTAACATTTTCCCCTATATATCAGTAGCATGTACATTGCGGATGTATAGGTTAAATTACTCTTTAGTCTTGATATGGTAGTCACCAGTCAGCATTCAAGCAAAAGTACTGTAACAATGTAAGAAATAGGAAATACAGTTATGAGTGTTGGACATATGCCTTTTGCATTTCTTGCTTATGCTTCAACTATCATCCATTGACCTTTATTAATTTGGAGGTAAAAAATACAATTGTTTTTTTGGCACCACGTGCAAGTATAAGTCATAAAAACTAAAACTTTCGAATAACAAATATTGGTATAATGGCTATTTATAAAACATTTTTAACTTTATCGATGTCGATTATTGTTTGAGTATCACAAAATTATTTATTACCCATGTATTAATTTTTAAAAAAATTCTACAGTCTCTTTTAGGGAACCATTCATTTGTGCTTTAAATGTTTATACAGTACAACACTATGTACTTTAAATACTTGTACTGTACAAATATTTAAAACTAAAAGAATGATTCCTTAAAAAGAACTATTTATGACTTGATTTAATAACCATATGTGCTCATCTTTTGAAGAGCTTTCTAATTTTTGGGATTGGTAGGTATTAAACAAAGAAGATATTGTACAATTTCTACCCACAAACATATTAGTTTGGACAGTGTTTTGTATTCATTTTTTAAAATAATATTTTACAAGTAGTTTTTAGGAAAAATTATCTCAATAGTCCTCTAATTATTTCGCTAAATTCTAAATAGTCCTTAAACTTAAATTTCAGCCTAATGAGTCCTTCAACTAAATAGCTGTATCCAATTTAGTCCCTTAAAATGGCGACATTGTCCAAAACATAAGTTTTTTTAAATGTTCACCGAGTATTGACTAAGGGCAAAACAGTCAATTCAACTGGATTTGATACTTTAAGTATTAAATCATCACCTATATAGTTCTCCAACTTTTTTATTAAAATCGAATTAGTCCCTCAATTAAAAAAATTAAACTGCAACTTTTATACTGCTTTTCCCTCCTTCTACTTTTATAAGCCTCCACCCCGTTTATCCTTTCTCTCAATCTCTACTAGCAATCACCTCCTTCACCTATCCCATCCACCTTCACTCCCTCTCTACCATCTGCCATCTTCTCGAACCTCCATTTGCCATCTACTAGCAGTCACCCTCCTTACCTATTGTAGCCACTGTCAGCCCCTTTCCTCTTCTTCCTATTCTACTAATAGCTATTTCCTCTGCTCACCCTAGCCAATGTCATTCCCAAACATCTGCTAACCATGATGACCATACTAACCAATACAAAATAAATCAGTGCAAATTCTTACATTAAAATTTGCTTAGAATCAAGGAATTCAGGGGTTAGTTGTAAGTCTAAGTAGAATCATTCCCTTGGTACAGATTTAGAGGGTAGTCGGGATCCAAATTAATAAGTTTTCAAACTCCAACATCCTTTGCTCGCATTCAAATAATTATCTCCTTCTGCAATTTACCTCAGGGGTTCAGGAGGATTTGCAGAAGAACGTGCATAAGATATAGATAATTATATCTCTTCCGATGTCGGGAACAATTTGACTCAACAAGTTTGATTTTTCTGGAAAATATGTTTAAATCACTTGAACCTTTTGTCTCGCTTAAATTCCCAATAATTACATTAGTTCTTATTTGAAATTTTTTTTACATTACGGAAATCATTTTATGATTCCCTTTGAAAAGAATTGGTTCATACATGTACTTCTAACGATTCAAAATTAGCCATGAACTTAAAGTATATCAATCAGCCTAATCCAGGTTTAGCGGCGATGTCTGGGATGGGTGAAAGGAATGGTTGCTGGTAAAATGGAAGGGAGAGAAAAAAAGGTTGGCGGTGGTTGGAGTTAGTGTGAAAACGTAGCTGTTGGTAGATAAGAAAGGGAGATTCAAGAAGATGATGAACGGATTCAAGAAGATGATGAACGGTAGAGTGGGAGAGAAAGTGGAGAAAGTGGAGATGAATAAAGTAGGTGGAGAAAGTGGTTGTTGGTAGAGGTAGGGGAAAGGTAGAAGAGGTAGCGTCTGATGGAAGAAAGATGAGGGGAAGGTAGGGGAAAGTTAAGGTTAGGGTTTTTTTTTTTTTAATTGAGGAACTAATTTGACTAAAATTTTATTTGATCACTAATGCAGTTTTAATCAAAAAGTTAAAGGACTATTTGGGGGATGGTTTAACACTTAAAGTATTAGGTCTAGGTGAATTAATGGTTTTGCCCTTAGTCAACACTAGTCAAAATTCAAAAAAACTTATGTTTTGGACAGCGCCTTCATTTAAAAACTAAATTGGATACAATTATTTAGTTGAGAGACTAAATAGACTAAAATTTAAGATAGGGGACTATTCTATTTTTAGTGAAAAATTTCCCAGGGAGAATTATTGAGATAATTTTTCCTATTTTTTATTTTACATATTTCATAATTCAAGTTGTTATAATAATTATTCTAAATAATATAGCCATACAACCAACCAACTATAACAACAATATTCATATTGATAAATATTTATGGAGGTTTAGTATGCAAACCTACTTATAGACTATGTAGTTATTAAATAAGTCACATGTATAATATGATGTCAGTTGATATCATTCATGTAGAGTATTGCTGATGTCATGTGACATCACATAACACGTGTCTCTTCCTTAATATGCGGGTGGAAGCTTAAAGCATACCTATATTTTTATTCTTGTTACTAATAATAAAAAAAAAATTTAAGTAGCGTCGATCTTTGGTCAAATAGATCATGTGCTGTGGATTAAATTTATTAAATAAGTAACATCAACTAAAAGTTCCATAAGATATATCATGATCATGGTTTAAAGAGTTGACCAAATCATATTCGGAACGGTCTTTCGCGATCTGATAACGGCATAATATTTAAGTTGTATCGACATATATAAATTCTAAAATATGAACTAAAATTATATTATAAGTCTTATTTTTAACTAAGTTAACTCTTTGAAACCGATATAATAAGCAATTATTTTTTATTTTCACATTTTTTTTATGATTTTAGACAATCTGATCCGACACTACTGCAATCGATATGTAACAGCACACTATGACCGATACCGCTATTTTGAATCATGATCATGATTGCAAAAAATTTATATGTGAAGTCTGAAACCTAATCTTCTCAATAATTTTTTTTCGTTTCCTGTTTCTTTTCATTTGATCCAATCCACAAGAGAAGGGCATAGTTTCTTAAAACTATGGATTTTCTGCCCACACCATATGTCACTTTTTGTCACACCACCTAGGTTCTGTTTGGTATGGCATAAAATATTTTTCAAAAAACGGCTTTTATTATTTTCTTGTGTTTGGTTGCATTAAATATTAAGAAAATATTTTCTGGCAGAAAATATTTTACGTGAAGTGGCGTAAAATAACTTACAGCAACCTCTTTTGGGAAGTTGCAGAAAATATTTTACGTGAAGTGGCGTAAAATAACTTACACAACCTCTTTTGGGAAGTTGTTTTCAGCCCCAAGTACAACGGCTTTCTCCATCCTTTTTTGAATACCAATCAACATCATCCTTCCTTCCACCTTCTCCTCTCCCTCTTCACCCATAGATGCCCTTTTTCTCCTTCTCTTACTTTCTCATGGATGTGCTCTCTCTCTCTCCTCTATCACCCTTCATGGACATGAATTTCTCTCCTCACTTTATCACACAAATCCAGATCGATTGTTTGCCAATAATCAGCATTCGAGCAAGTTGACGGTGATGGCAGCAATTCTTGATGACATCACAGGTGGTTCTAAAACCAAGGCTATTCCGTGATGCAAGCACTCCTTAAGGGAGAAACAACAATAAATCAAATATGTAGCATCTACTGACAGAAATGACCGAAGAAGATGTTGATCCATCGAGATTTGGCCGGAGAAAATGTCAAATCCATCTGTATCCAAAAGATCTAGCCGGAGGAGATGTAGATCCATCTAGATCTGGTCGGAGAAGATGTCGATCCTTCGAGTTCTAACCGGAGATGTTAGAAGTGCACATTGAAAGTAATCAGATTTTTCCCATAAACTTAATTCAACCAAACACTATAAAATAATGGAGAAAACCTATATTTTCTTGGAAATAATTTTCAAGGAGAATATTTTCCAAAAGAAAATATTTTACAACGAAACAAACAAATCCCTAATGAAATGTCAAAATTATTCTACTAAAATTACAGTACTTAATCTTGACAGTTCCTTAAGTGATGTGACAGCAGACAGAGAGTGGCACAAGTTGTGATACAGAATATCTTAATAGTCATTTATTTCTGCTCTCCTACTGAAAAAATATATATATTGTTCTACCCCTTTTCTTTCTTCCCAGAGGAAAGTAGGAAGCCCCGAGTACACCTTTGATGAAACTTCCCACAATCATCTACATTGCTTCTCGTAGTTGACTTGAGCTCAAGATTTCAGGTATAGAAGATATACAAAACACCACCGTTGGTGATTACTTTAGATAGAAGGGAAATATTTAGGTAGATTTAGTCTGTAGTTCTACTTATAAATTTTGTAACGTAGATTAAATGTAATAAAATTTATAATATCAGTTGATATAAATAAAAATCTATAAGATTTAATTTTAACCGTAAAATTTACAGGTGATATCCAAAATTAGATCTACAGTAGTATTTTCCTAGTTAGAAAGGTTAACAAGGATGCGATGGACGACAATCCAACGGATCATTCGTTACTGCATCCAAATCATTTGCATGTTCTTTCTGGTGAACTAAACTCAGCAGCTATAGTACTAGATCTTTCACTTCAATTAGGTCTTTCACTACGTACAAGTCACAAAAACCAAAATTTCCAAGTAACAAATATTATATTCGCCATTTATAAAATATTTTTTAACTTTACAAATGTCTACCCTCATTTGAAAATCACAATTATTTTTAATTCATATTTTAATTTTTATGACTTGATTTAACAACCATATGTGCTCATATTTTGAAAAGCATTCCATTTTGTTGGATTGGTAAGAATTAACAAAGAAGATATTGTACAATTTCTAGCTACAAACATATCAGTTTGGACCATGTCTTGTATTCATTATTTTTTAAACTAATATTTTATAATTATTTTTTGTTATAATAATTATTCTACATAATATAGCTATACAACCAACCAAATATAGCAACAATATTCATATCGATAAATATTAATGGATACTTGGTATGCATATTAATGGATACTTGGTATTCGAGCCTACTCATAGACTATATAATTATTAAATAAGTCACATGTGTAATATGATGTCAGTTGACACCATTCATGTATGACATCACATAACACGTGTTGCTTCCTTAATAGTCGAGTGGATCCTTAACGCGTAACTAAGTATTTTCTATTCATATTACTAAGAATGAAAAATATTTAAATATACTCAAATCTTTAGTTACATAAATCTTATAATGTGAATGAACTTTAAACTTATTAAATATTTAAATAGGCTCTATCTTTAAAGCTGATATATCAAGTAATTATTTAAAATTTTTACCTTTTTTTATATATAATTTTAGACAATTTTGTTATCCAATATCTATCCAATACTATTATAATAGATTTGAAATAGTCCGATTCCACGACTTTCAACCATCATTATCGCAAAATTTTATACATGGGTTTTTTCAAGAATTTTTTGATTTCCTCGTTCTTTTCATTTGATCCAATCCACAATAGAAGGGCCTGTTTCTTTCTACTCTCCTACCAAAAAAAAAGGTTAAATGCAGTAAATCCTTAAGGTTTTAGTTGTTTTGTAATAAATTTGCTAATATTATTTTTTTTTCACTTTACTCCTACCGTCAGTACACACCATCAATTTGACTATTAAAAAGTCAAAAATATATTTTTACCCCTGGACACTACAAAAAAAATTTAAAATTAACACCTTGAAGTTTATTGTATTTGTAATTTTAATCCCTAATCCTAGTTTGAATGTGTCGATTAACCTACTTTAGTCATTAATTAATATAAAAATGTTGTCAAAATAACTAAAAATATAATGATGCCCACCAACACCAGTGGTTGTATAAAAATTCTTAGAAAAAAATTTAAATATAAAATTTTCCTAACACTATGGTATTTTTAAACATCTATGGTTTCATTAGATTTTATTTCTCATATCAAATAAAATTTCATCTAATCATCTATTAAAGTTATATTAATCTATTTTCTTTTTGCTTTTATTTATATTTATTTAAAATAATTTTCTTCTTTCTTTTTTTCCTTTGTTAATAATTTAACTAACACCTAAATAATATGAAGTAACTTTATTATATAAACAAAACTCAAATTAAAATAATTTATTTGAAATTCCTTAAATAATTCATCAAAAATTTTAAAATGAATTATTTAACCATATTTTTAAATTTTAAATATTGAAGAAAGTATAATTCGAGAATTAGAATATTAATTAATTTGGTGCATATTTATATTTTTAACAACTCTATTAACAATATTATTGAATTTTATTTTTATTCTAATATATTAAATGTTACAATATTTACATGAAGAGGGAAAAAGTGAAATTTCACTTAAATCTTAAAGGGATTTATCGCAATTGACCTTTAGGATTAAATTTGTCTTTTAAAAAAAAAAAACACTAATAGCAAAATAATATTTAACCGTTAGTCAAAGAGATAAAATAAAAAAATAATAATCTTAAAAAATTTAATGTAAAACAAGCCAACCCTTAACGAAGTTTCCTGTATTTAACCCAAAAAAAAAAAAGAAGGTTTTTTCCTACGCCCTTTCCCTTCTTCCCAGAGGAAAAGTAGCAAGCCCGAGTCCACCTTTGACTACGTTGCTTCCCGCAGTTGACTTTAGCTCAAGATTTCAAGAGGACGTACAAAACACCACCGTCGGTGATTACTTTAGTTTAGTTAGAAAGGTGAACAAGGATTCCCTCCCCGCCAGAGAGAGAGAGAGAGAGCATACGATGGACAATTATTTGCATTACTGTTCTTTCTGGTGTACAAAACTCAGCAGCTGGAGTGGTACTAGATCTTTCACTTCAATTAGGTCTTCCAACGCCACAATTTCCTCAGCTAAACAGCTTAGATCTAAATGGACACGGCTGGGCACTCCAGACAGATGGGCTACAACAGGTTGATCAACTCCGCCAGTTGCCGGCTAATTCGGAGAGCTCCGTGAATCAGCCTCGTCATCTTGAACTTTCCTCAACGACATCTTCAGATGTTTCCCAGTTTCGCAAGTTGCTCGGAAAGGTTACTTACCACGTTCAATCTACTCCCGAGAATCAGGTACTGCACAGTGACTCGTGGAGTTTAATCTACAAAACTCGATACCCGTATTAAAACGAAATCAATCTCCACTGTGTTTAATCCTCCTTTCAACTACTTTTGTTTCTATTAAGATTTCCTCGAGTCTTGTCTCACTGCTACTGAGTGCCCGTAAAGAATGGGAAATACTTAGGTAGATTTGGTTTTTAATTTTATTTATAGATTAAATTAAATATTCTATAATCTATGACATCAGTTGATGTAAGTAAAATTTTATAAGGTTTAATATTGATCCCAAGGTCTACGGTGGAGACAAAGATCGAGTCTGTGTAAGTATTTTCAGTAAAGAAAATGTGGATTTCCTAAAAACACTTTAATGCTTAAGTTGATAAGAATTAAAAAAGCTTAATTATAGTTTGAACACTGAAATTAGGGAACAATTATAAATTGTCTCCTATGTTTATTTTATCTACAAATTATCTCATGTAATTAGGGAATAGTTGCAAATTGCTCTCCTATGTTTGCTTTATCTACAAATTGCCCCCAAAATTAAATGAAGTTAAAATTTTTATCTAAAGAGAGTAGTGAAATGTCATAATTGCCCTCAATATTTTAATTACCTTAACCAACATAAAATTAGGGTGAATTACATTTTGGTATCTGATTTTATTTTACAAGTAATTTGTCATTCAAAAGTAACAATGTTTTTTCATTCAACATTATTGAAATTTTTTTTTATCGTTCAATATTAATTGTACGAATTAATTTACTATTTTAATTTTTTTTCTTCACATTTACTTTTTAGCATGTCATCACGTACTTGTTTCGTCAATATTATTTTTATATCTACGTTAAAGTATTTTATTTAGCCAATCACATTACTATAGTTTTATTAATTTTAGTTTATTTTCTCTATTATCAATAATTATTTCATCACTTTGTATTTAAAAAATCACATTATTTAAGTAAATATACTACTTTGAGATATAATCAATGTATATTTAAAATAAATTTAGAATAATAAATTTAATTTATTAGTATCATTTTCAAATTTAAGAGAAGAATTTTAGTAAAGAATTTTATAAAATATAACTAAAAATATTGAGGATAATTATGACATTTCACTACTCCATTTAGATGAAAATTTTAAATTCGTTTAATCTTGGAGACAATTTGTAGATAAAACAAATATAAGGGGTAATTTACAACTGTTCCCTAATATCAAAGGGACAATCACTGTAATTAAGCCAATTAAAATGATATAATTGAATTATTTGATTTTTTTTTTTTTTTGTATAATTATGAAAAATAGCATCGTATTTATAAGGGACATAATAGCTTATTAGAGTTGCGGAGATATTGAACCTAGTTAGAAAATCTAAACATATTAATAAGGAGGATTGAGTATATCAAAATTTTATTACGTGACAGTATTTTATTATATTAACAAATAAATTATATTGTTACAACTTTCAAATTATGTAATTTCTTGGTTCTCTAGTTTTAGTTGATTGAAGACTACCTATCTGCTAATTTATTCAGTTTTTTTTTTTTTTTTTCAAGAAATGGATCCATTATTGCAAACAACAAATACATCTCAAATTAAGCGTAGGTAGATAATGTCCTAATGAGTCTACGGATTTATTTCAGGACACAGTTAGACATATTTTTGACTATTGATAAATCAAAAAACAACAAGAATTAATAATTCTTCCATCTGTACCTTCTTATACACAGTCCTTCTACAAGTCCAATGAGAGGAATGAAAGAGGATTATAGTGCTACTGTCCTTGAATCCGAAAGACCCCGTCGTGGGTCCCCTGAAACTGAAGGAATAGAGGCTGGAGGTAGCTCACAGAGGATATTGAGGGAGAACATTCTGTCAAGAGCATCGTGGGAGCATTTTAGAATCCAGGATTTTCCAGAGGAGGAGTTCAAGAAAGCTTTTCGGATGAGTAAAAGCACTTTTGATATGATCTGTGATGAGCTTGAGCCATTTGTTGCGAAAAGGTTTACAATACTGCATTTGGCTATTCCTGTTCGCCAACAGGTTGCTGTTTGTATATGGAGATTGGCTACAGGGGAGCCTCTTCGCGAGGTTTCGATGCGATTTGGGTTGCTTATATCAACTTGTCATGAGATTGTCCTTGATGTGTGTTCCGCAATCAGGGATGTTTTGATGACTAAGTTTATGACATGGCCCAGTGAGGAGAAAATGAGGGAAGTTAAGAGAGGTTTCGAGATCATTTTCCATGATAGATGATGTAGTTGGTTCGATTTATACAACCCATGTACTTCTAACGATTCAAAATTAGCCATGAACTTAAAGTATATCAGTTAGCCTAATCCAGGTTTAGTGGCGATGGCTGGGATGGGTGAAAGGAATGGTTGCTGGTAGAATGGAAGGGAGAGAAAAAAGGGTTGGCGGTGGTTGGAGTTAGTGGAGAAGGTAGCTGTTGGTAGATAAGAAAGGGAGATTCGAGAAGATGACGAATGGTAGTGTGGGAAAGGAAGTGGAGAAAGTGGAGAAAGTGGAGATGAATAAAGTAGGTGGAGAAAGTGGTTGTTGGTAAAGGTTGAGGGGAAAGGTAGAAGAGGTAGCGGCTGATGGAAGAAAGATGAGGGGAAGGTAGCGGAAAGTTAAGGTTAGGGTTTTTTTTTTTTTTAATTGAGGAACTAATTTGACTAAATTTTTAATTGATCACTAATGCAGTTTTAATAAAAAAGTTAAAGGACTATTTGGGTGATGGTTTAAACACTTAAAGTATTAGGTCTAGGCGAATTAATGGTTTTGCCCTTAGTCAACACTAGTCAAAATTCAAAAAACTTATGTTTTGGGCAGCGCCTTCATTTAAAAACTAAATTGGATACAATTATTTAGTTGAGAGACTAAATAGGCTAAAATTTAAGATAGGGGACTATTCTATTTTTAGTGAAATAGTTGGAGAATTATTGAGGTAATTTTTCCTATTTTTTATTTTACATATGTCATGATTCAAGTTGTTATAATAATTATTCTAAATAATATAGCTATACAACCAACCAACTATAACAACAATATTCATATTGATAAATATTTATGGAGGTTTAGTATGCAAGTCTACTTATAGACTATGTAGTTATTAAATAAATCACATGTATAATATGATGTAAGTTGACATCATTCATGTAGAGTATTGATGGTGTCATGTGACATCACATAACATGTGTCTCTTCCTTAATAGGCGGGTGGATGCTTAAAGCATACCTAAATATTGTTTTATTCTTGTTACTAATAATGAAAAATATTTAAGTAGCGTCGATCTTTGGTCAAATAGATCATGTGATGTGGATTAAATTTATTAAATAAGTAACATCAACTAAAAGTTCCATTAGATATATCATGATCATGGTTTAAAGAGTTGACCAAATCATATTCAGAACGGTCTTTCTCGATCTGATAACAGTATGTTGTATCGACCTATATAAATTCTAAAATATAAACTAAAATTATAGTATAAGTCTTATTTTTAACTAAGTTAACTCTTTGAAACCGATATAATAAGCAATTATTTTTTATTTTCACATTTTTTTTATGATTTTAGACAATCTGATCCGATACTACTGCAATGGATATGTAACAGCACACTATGACCGATACCGCGATTTTGAATCATGATCATGATTGCAAAAAATTTATATGTGAAGTCTAAAACCTAATCTTCTCAATAATTTTTTCGTTTCCTGTTTCTTTTCATTTGATCCAATCCACAAGAAAAGGGCATAGTTTAAGCTTAAAACTATGGATCTTTGCCCACGGAAAACATTTTCATTATTTTCTTGTGTTTGGTTGCATTAAATATTAAGAAAATATTTTTTGGCAGAAAATATTTTATGTGAAGTAGCGTAAAATAATTTACACAACTAGATTTGGGAAGTTGTTTTCAGCCCCAAGTACAACGGCTTTCTCCATCCTTTCGTGACAAAATACCAATCAACACCATCCTTCCTTCCACCTCCTTCGTTCCCTCTTCACCCATAGATGCCCCTTTTCTCCTCCTCTTACTTTCTCATGGACGTGCTCTCTCTCTCCTCTATCACTCTTCATGGACATGAATTTCTCTCCTCACTTTATCACACAAATCCAGATCGATTGTTCGCCAATAATCTGCATTAGAACAAGTTGACGGCAATGGCAGGAATTCTTGACGATATCATAGGTGGTTCTAAAACCAAGGCTGTTCTGTGATGCAAGCACTCATTAAGGGAGAAACAACAATAAATCAAATATGTAGTCTTCAAGTGCATCTACTAACAGAAATGACCGAAGAAAATGTTGATCCATCGAGATTTGGCCGGAGAAAATGTCAAATCCATCAAGATCTGGCCGGAGGAGATGTAGATCCATCTAGATCTGGTCGGAGAAGATGTCGATCCTTCGAGTTCTAACCGGAGATGTTAGACGTGCACATTGAAAGTAATCAGATTTTTCCCATAAACTTAATTCAACCAAACACTACAAAATAATGGAGAAAACCTATATTTTCCTGGAAATAATTTTCAAGGAGAATATTTTCCAAAAGAAAATATTTTACAGCGAAACAAACAGACCCCTAATGAAATGTCAAAATTGTTCCACTAAAATCACACTATTTAATTTTGACAGTTTATTAAGTGATATGACAGCCAACAGAGAGTGACACAAGACGCGGTACAGAACATCCTATGTCTTTTCTTTTTGCTCTCCTACCCAAAAAAAAAAAAATATTGTTCTACCCCTTTTCTTTCTTTCCAGAGGAAAGTAGGAAGCCCGAGTCCACCTTTGATGAAACTTCCCACAATCATCTACATTGCTTCTCGTAGTTGACTTGAACTCAAGATTTCAAGAAGATATACAAAACACCACCGTTGGTGATTACTTTAGTTAGAAGGTAAATATTTAGATAGATTTAGTCTTCTACTTATAAATTTTGTAATGTAGATTAAATGTAATGAAATTTATAATATTAGTTGATGTAAATAAGAATTTATAAGATTTAATTTTAACTACAAAGTTTACAGATGACATCTAAAATTAGATTTATAGTAGTATTTTCCTAGTTAGAAAGGTTAACAAGGATACAATGGACGACAATCCAATTGATCATTCGTTACTGCATCCAAATCATTTGCATGTTCTTTCTGGTGAACTAAACTCAGCAACTATAGTACTGAATCTTTCACTTCAATTAGGTCTTTCACTACGTACAAGTCACAAAAACCAAAACTTCCAAGTAACAAATATTATATCCGCCATTTATAAAATATTTGCTTTAACTTTATAAATGTCTGACTCTTATTTGAAAATCACAAAATTATTTTTAATTCATGTATTAATTTTTATGACTTGATTTAACAACCATATGTGCTCATATTTTGAAAAGCTTTCCATTTTGTTGGTTTGGTAAGTATTAAGAAAGAAGATATTGTACAATTTCTACCTACAAACATATCAGTTTGGACCATGTCTTGTATTCATTATTTTTTTAAATAATATTTTATAATTATTTTTTTGTTATAATAATTATTCTAAATAATATAGCTATACAACCAACCAACTATAGCAACAATATTCATATCGATAAATATTAATGGATACTTGGTATGCGAGTCTACTCATAGACTATGTAATTATTAAATAAGTCACATATGTAATATGATGTCAATGGACATCATTCATGTATGACATCACATAACACGTGTTGCTTCTTTAATAGTCAAGTGGATTCTTAACGCGTACCTAAGTATTTTCCATTCATATTACTAAGAATGAAAAACTTATTATTTAAATAGGCTCGATCTTTAGTTACATAAATCTTATAGTGTGAATTAAACTTATTAAATAAGTAACATCAACTAAAAGTTTCATGAGATATATCATGATTATGGTTCAAAAACTCGGCCAAGTCATATTTGAAACGACTCTTCTTGATCCAATATTGGTACGTTGTATCGGCCCATAGATTCTAAATATAAACTAAAATTGCAGTATAAGTCTTATTTTTTACCAAATTAATTTTTTAAAGCTGATGTATCAAGCACTTATTTAAGACTTTTACATTTTTTTTTAATAATAATTTTAGACAATTTTGTTATCCAATATCTATCCAATATTATTATAATAGATGTGAAATAGTCCGATACTGCGACTTTCAACCATCATTATTGCAAAATTTTATACTTGGGTTTTTTCAACAATTTTATTATTTCCTCGTTCTTTTATCCAATCCACAATAGAAGGCCCTATTTCTTTCAACTCTCCTACCAAAAAAAAAGGTTAAATGCTGTGCAAACCATTAAGGTTTTAGTTGTTTTGTAATAAATTTTCTAATATTATTTTTTTCTCACTTTACTCATTCCATCAGTACGCATTATCAATTTGACTATTAAAAAATTAAAAAGATATTTTTACCCCTGGACACTACAAGAAAAATATAAAATTAACACCTTGAAGTTTATTATATTTGTAATTTTAATCCCTAATTCTAGTTTTGTGTCGATTAACCTACTTTAGTCATTAATTAATATAAAAATATTATCAAAATAACTAAAAATATAATGATGCCCACCAACACCGGTGGTTGTTTAAAAATTCTTATGAAAAAAATTTAAATACAAAATTTCCCTAACACTATCGATATTTTTGGATCTTTTCATTATATTTTATTTTCATGTAAAAATAAAATTTTAAGTAATCATCTATTAAAGTTATATTAATCTATTTTCTTTTTGCTTTTCTTTATATTTATTTAAAATAATTTTCTTCTTACTTTTTTCCTTTGTTAATATAATTTAATCTAACACCTAAATAATATGAAGTAACTTTATTATATAAGCAAAACTCAAATTAAAATAATTTATTTGAAATACCTTAAATAATTCATCAAAAATTTTAAAATGAATTATTTTACCATATTTTTAAATTTTAAATATTGAAGAAAGTATAATTCGAGAATTAGAATATTAATTAATTTGGTGCATATTTATATTTTTAATAATATTAACAACATTATTGAATTTTATTTTTATTCTAATATATTAAATGTTACAAAATTTACATGAAGGGAGAAAAATTGAAATTTCACTTAAATTTTAAAGGGATTTACCGCAATTGACCTTTAGAAATAAATTTGTCTTTTAAAAAAAAAAAACACTAATAGCAAAATAATATTTAACCGTTAGTCAAATTAATAAAATAAAAAAATAATAATCTTAAAAAATTTAATGTAAAACAAGCCAACCCTTAACGAAGTTTCTTGTATTTAACCCAAAAAAAAAAAAAAAAGGTTTTTTCCTAACCCCTTGTTCTCCCTTCTTCCCAGAGGAAAAGTAGGAAGCCCGAGTCCACCTTTGACTACGTTGCTTCTCGCAGTTGAATCAGCCTCGTCATCTTGAACTTTCCTCAACAACATCTTCAGATGTTTCCCAGTTTCGTAAGTTGCTCGGAAAGGTTACTTACCACGTTCAATCTACTCCCGAGAATCAGGTACTGCACAGTGACTCGTGGAGTTTAATCTAAAAAACTCGATACCCCCCATACGTATTAAAACTCGATCAATCTCCACTGTGTTTAATCCTCCTTTCAACTACTTTTGTTTCCAGTAAGATTTCCTCGAGTCTTGAGTGCCCGCAAAGAAAGGAAAATATTTACGTACATCTGGTTTTTGGTCTTTTAACTCTATTTATAGATTTTGTAATATAGATTAAATATTATGACATATATGACATCAGTTGATATAAGTAAAATTTTATAAAATTTAATTTTGACTGTAAATTCTATTAGTAGATAGAAACAAACATCAAGTGTACGATAAGCATATTTTTCGTAAAGAATAGGTGGATTTCCTAAAAACACTTTAATGCTCAAGTTGGAAAGAATTAAAAAGGCTTAATTATAGTTTGCACCCTGAAACTAAGGAACAATTATAAATTGTCTCCTGTGTTTATTTTATCTACAAATTGTCCCCTGTAATTAGGGAATAGTTGCAAATTGCCCCCTATGTTTGCTTAATCTACAAATTGCTACAAGATTAAATGAAGTTAAAATTTTCATCTAAAGAAAGTAGTGAAATGTCATAATTGTCCTCAATATTTTAATTACCTTAACTAACATAAAATTAAGGTGAATTGCATTTTGGTATCTGGTTTTATTGTATAAGTAATTTGTTATTCAAAAGTAATAATGTTTCTTCATTCAACATTATTGAAACAAAAATTTACCCTTCAATATTAATTGTACGAATTAGTTTACTATTTTAATTTTTTTTTCTTCACATCTACTTTTAGCATGCCATCACGTACTTGTTCTGTCAATATTATTTTCTATATATACGTTAAAGTATTTTATTTAGTCAATCACATTACTATAGTTTTATTAATTTTAGTTTATTTTTCTCTATTATCAATAATTATTTCATCACTTTGTATTTAAAAAATCACATTATTTAAGTAAATATACTGCTTTGAGATATAATCAATATATATTTAAAATAAATTTAGAATAATAAATTTAATTTATTAGTATCATTTTCAAATTTAAGAGAAGAATTTTACAAAATATAACTAAAAATATTGAGGGTAATTATGACATTTCACTACTCCCTTTAGATGAAAATTTTAAATTCATTTAATCTTGGGGATAATTTGTAGATAAAACAAATATAGGAGGCAATTTGTAATTGTTTCCTAATTATAGGGAATAATTTGTAGATAAAACAAACATAAGGTACAATTTACAACTGTTCCTTAATTTCAAGGGACAAATTGTAATTAAGCCAATTAAAAATGATAAAAGAGTTTTGGGCCTTGTAATTGAATTATTTGATATTTTTTTTTTTGTATAATTATGAAAAATAGCATCGTATTTATAAGGGACATAATAGCTTATTAGAGCTGCGGAGATATTGAACCTAGTTAGAAAATCCAAACATATTAAATAAGGAGGATTGAATATATCAAATTTTTATTACGTGACAGTATTTTATTATATTAACAAATAAATTATACTGTTACAACTTTCAAATTATGTAATTTCTTGGTTCTCTAGTCTTGGTTGATTGAAGACTACCTATCTGCTAATTTTTTCAGTTTTTTTTTTTTTTTTTTCAAGAAATGGATCCATTATTGCAAACAACAAATACATCTCAAATTAAGCGTAGATAGATAATGTCCTAATGAGTTTACGGATTTATTTCAGGACACAGTTAGACATATTTTTGACTATTGATAAATCAAAAAACAACAAGAATTAATAATTCTTCCATCTCTGCCTTCTTATACACAGTCCTTCTCAAGTCCAATGAGAGGAATGAAAGAGGATTATAGTGCTACTGACTCCTTGAATCCGAAAGACCCCGTCGTGGGTCCCCTGAAACTGAAGGAATAGAGGCTGGAGGTAGCTCACAGAGGATATTGAGGGAGAACATTCTGTCAAAAGCATCGTGGGAGCATTTTAGAATCCAGGATTTTCCAGAGGAGGAGTTCAAGAAAGCTTTTCGGATGAGTAAAGCCAGTTTTGATATGATCTGTGATGAGCTTGAGCCATTTGTTGCGAAAAGGTTTACAATACTGCATTTGGCTATTCCTGTTCGCCAACAGGTTGCTGTTTGTATATGGAGATTGGCTACAGGGGAGCCTCTTCGCGAGGTTTCGATGCGATTTGGGTTACTTATATCAACTTGTCATGAGATTGTCCTTGATGTGTGTTCAGCAATCAGGGATGTTTTGATGCCTAAGTTTATGACATGGCCCAGTGAGGAGAAAATGAGGGAAGTTAAGAGAGGTTTCGAGATCATTTCCATGATAGATGATGTAGTTGGTTCGATTTATACAACCCAATGTTCCAATTATGGCTCCAAAGATTAGTCTTGCCGCTTATTTTAATAAGAGGCATACTGAGAGGAATCACAAGACATCTTATTCGATTACAGTACAAGGAGTTGTTGATCATAAAGGGGTTTTTACCGACATGTGCATTGGATGGCCTGGTTCAATGACTGATGATAAGGTTTTGGAAAAATCTGCGTTGTATCAGAGAGCGAATAGGGGACTTTTGAAGGATGTTTGGATTGTTGGTAATGCAGGATTTCCTCTTGTGGAGTGGGTATTGGTTCCATACACAAAGCAGAATATTACTTGGACTCGGCATTCTCTCAATGAGAAAATTGGAGAGGTTCAGAGTGTATCCAAGGAAGCATTTATGCGACTGAAAGTGCGGTGGAGGTTTTTGCAAGAGAGATCAGAAGTTGAACTTCAGGACTTACCAGTTGTTATTGGTGCCTGCGGTGTATTGCATAATATATGTGAAATGAGGGATGAAGTAATGAGTCCTGAGCTGTTAGGTTTGAATTGTTTGATGATGAAGTGGTTCCTGAAAATCCTGTGAGATCAATTAATGCATTGAAGGCTAGAGATCAGATTGCAGAGCAAGATTTTGTGAACGATCTGATGTCAAACAGTTGTCCTCTTTGATAAAGTTCCATTGACCACCATGATCAGTTTGAAAGATTAAAAATTCATGTTATTATTGTTCTTAGATGAAAATAATTAGGTAAGGTTACCAGAAATCTGCTGTGGATTGACTCACTTACGAGTTAAGTCCCCTTTGACATATGACATTGAAGTGCAGATTAGATAGCAAGACGTTTATGTTTCGAGTCATGATATGCTTTGACATATTTATGTTGACAATCCGCAGTAGAAGGAATCCCTTCTCTGTGCATAGTGTGATAGTGATTTGAAGTCTAATCCTTTAGTTGCTCTTGTGGACCTTTGTATAGGAATATGCAATTAGATACTACACGTATTCGACATATGCTTTCTGCATGTGTTACTTTTTGACCTTCAATATCTTCATTCTGTTAAATTGAATTGAGCTCGAGAAGAGATAAATAAATCGAGTAGAAAGTGACTTAGGGGTGATAGGCCACTTAATAAGTATCATTAGAAGGATGAATTAGTATTTGAAGAAGGATTAAAAGGACAATAATATAACAACAGTATAGAAGCCCAATTAAAAGGTGTGTATTGGTTGGATATTTGAAAATCCAGAAGAAATGTTTGAACTCTAATGCAGTTGAGCCAGTAGAAAAGCCAAAGCCATGTTGCCAGAATTGAGACGAGGCAAATTGAGGTTTGAGGACTGAAATATCAAGAAAATATTGTATCATGCAAGTTAAACTAACATATTATGACAATTTGACCATGTAATTCTAGATTTTGACATTTTGTCACAATTTACATAGTTTTGCCACTATTCAAATATTGCGAGATAATCCAACAATAGATAAAATCTTCTTATTATGGACTTTTTTTCATGCAATAACTCACTCATCAAGATGAAGCTTAATGTTATATCCGGACTTATTTTGTAAATTTTAATAGTATCAAAATAAGTAAATAGAAAAATAAATAAATGGATCGAAATAGAATCACAAAGTTATCATTTTTGAAAAAACATATGGAGGAATAGTATGTATTTATTTCCTAAAATTGTGAGTCTATTTAATATTACTAATTTACTATCGATAATGGATTCACATGTGTATAATTTAATAATCAAATATTGAATAAAAAAATAAAAACAATAGGGAGCAAGAATAATCTTAAATCCATACTTCAAAATCTAATATAGGAATTCTACCATCTTTTTTAAAAAATTATTCTTTTAATTTTAAAATTTTATATAATATAAATTTTAAAAATTTTATATAATATAAATTTTAAAAATTTATACAATATTATATTATATAAATATTTAAACATCTAAGGATTTGATATAAGAGACGGCAAAATTTAATATATCTAATATTGATGATTGAATTGCACACAAAAATTTAAATTGCCATTTTCGGCCACTCAAGAAACGTGGGTCCCCCTTCCCTTCCAATTAGCGGGACCCATCCAGTTGTCACCCGCCACGTAAATAGCAAAAAGCGGAGACAAACAGAGGTAGTTGTGAAGCTTCCATTGAATTCATATTACTACTATTTTTTTCTGTTGATCATCCAATTCAATTCAATTGCCCCAATTCTCCGTCTCCCCTTCCGCTGTCTCAATTCTTCCGTCTCCCAAATTACACCTTTTGGTGCGTGTTTATTCGGAGACAGCGGTTGGCGGATTCGTATATATATACGTAAATGGAGAAGCAAATTGGGGAAAATGTGGCGGAGGAGGAGGAGGAGGAGTTGGTGGTGGTGGAAGAAGAAGATTCCGACGAACAACATCTCATGTCGACCTTGACCTTGGAACGTGTTGCTGCTGCCAAGAAATTCATCGAGGATCATTATAAAGCGCATAGGAAACTTATTCAACAACGTAAAGAAAGGTATGTTTTCCGATTTTTCCCTATATTTATATATTCCCCATTTATTATAATTTCTTCTGTTGCCTGAAAATTCGACAGGAAAATGATACTATTATATCAAAATAAATATCTACATTTTGGTAGAAATTAATACTAAAAGAAAAATTAGAGCCAGAGCATGCATGATGGTTGATGCATGTGCGTGAATGAATCATAATTGTATTATTCTCTCCGTTCAGCTTTTATTATCACATATGGACAAGTTTTCGAAGTTTAATTGTTTACTTTTTTTTGGGGGTGTTCGGCGGGGGGAGCTCAAGTTTTTGTATTGAAATTGTTGATAAAACTTTATGTAAAAAGTTGGAAAAATTAAGATTTTCAATTGGACTATAACAAAAATTGTGTTGACCGTGACAATAAAAATGGAACAGAGGAGTATGTATCTTTGAGTGTAAATGTGTCGATTATGGATGAATTTAGAATCGATTTTGTCAATTTATACGTTGAATTCCGAACTTCTGTTTAATCTTGTGTGTGATTTGGTCTACAGGAGTCAATGTAAATACTACTTCGCTTGTGATAAACTTGATCACATAACTGCAATAGAGAGAATCTCTAGATAGGTACAAAATAAGCTGAAAGGAATGCATGTTTATATATTTAGTCTTTGTTTTGTTACTTGTTGTATATTTGTAGGTCTAGAAGTTTATTTTGTTGTCTAACATTTTTCTCCTCCCATTTTGATTTGTCCTTTTTGTTATGAAGTTCTTATATTTTCTTTGAAGTTTCTCATTTTTTTTCTCCTTTTATTTTTCCGACTTGGAAAGATGAACCTCCTCATATCATATTATAAACACATTACAGGCGCATGGCACTTGAAACAAAGTTAGCATGTTCAGATGTATCAGCAGAGGAGCAACTTAATCTTTTGAAGGATTTGGAGCGCAAGGAGACAGACTATATGCGTCTTAAACGACATAAGATTTCTGTTACTGATTTTGAGCTTTTGACAATAATTGGACGAGGAGCCTTTGGAGAGGTTTGAGATTTATTCATCTATATTGGATTTTTTGTCTCTTTGTTCATCTCTTAGATTGATTATCTTATATGTCCAGGTCCCTGCAATTTCTTTGTTCTTCTCGGACGTTTCCACCTATATTCCTTATTTACTTTTGGAAATAGTGTTGAAATCTGAGTTAGAAGTTACGATTTTTTTTTTCCTAGACTGTTTCAGTTTTCTTTTTGTATTTTTTCTTAAGATTGTTTTGCCTATGAGTAGAAGGCAAGGCAGATTTTTTGCCTTTAAGCTGTTAGTTCTGAGGTTTGTGTATCTAGAATTAACAACTGTAAATCTTCTGATGAAGTCCATTTAAGGTATTGACTAATCTTTTTCCCAATTTTCCTTAGCACCCCTATGACAGTTTCTTATTGTCTACCTGTGGCTCTCTTTTCATTTCCTTTCTCATTTTTTCACTAATTAAAAAACGGTATTTAAATATATTCTGCTAGACACTCAATATTGCAGACTAATATAAGGAACATAGTTAGTTTTAAACTTAATATTGTTTGATTGTGTTTTTCTAAAAGCATAATATACTTTTTGCTTTTCGGTTGGAACTTGCTGGTCATGCTTGGTCAGTTGGGTGAAGCGCATGCAAAGTGGCATTTTTGTGTTGTTGATTTTTTGGAATTCATTGGTTAGAAAGTGGTGGCGGAAAAGCTAGTGATGCATATACCAGAACCTTGACCATAAAAGTGATTTTAGACTGAAATGCTTAGTATACCCCTGTGTCAGATTTAACTGTGAGCTAACTGATCTTAAAAACCTTGTTACTATGGTACATTTAAGACATTTTCAGCATTGGATTACAAAGAGATCCAGGATTGCATTTTCCCCAAATAGGAAATCACGTTGGAAAGCCCTAACTGCTATTGCAGTCTGACCTGCCTAACATTTGCAAAGTCAAGTTTTGCCCCTCAAAATGACCATTGGTGCTCGGCAACCACTGCCCAAATGGGAACCACTGTTTGATTTGTGTGTCATATGTTTTGTTGGAAATGTTTGTCACTTATTTGCATCATATTATCCAATATCAGTTGAATATCAGTTGAATCCTTTTAACTTGATTTTTGTTTTATTGTGCTTATAATAAAAGTGGTATTACAGGTTAGGTTGTGTCGGGACAAGAAATCTGGTGACATATATGCAATGAAAAAATTGAAGAAGTCTGAAATGCTTAGCAGGGGACAGGTGATCTTTGCTCTGTTTTTTGTGGGTCTAGTCTGTTGCTGAGTGGCGCTTAACTTTTCTGTGGCTTCTGCTCACCTCTTTAGAGTTTTTCACGGCTATGGTAGCAATCAATTTCTTTTGAAAGAATGATATTAATTGCCTCAGGTTGTGTTGCACTAGAATAGGAGCGACTGTGTTTGATTGTTTAAGAGTTGATTCTTTTGATGACTATTGTGCTGAGTAAATATCTCGTTAGTTATCTGTAACTAAGAGTTGTATAAATCTAAACTCTTGTGTTCTAGTGACTGTATTTATTTATTAATGTCCTTTGGAGAGGAAAACATATACCCAAAACAAAGAAAGTTGAAAAGGTATAAGCCATAGGAGCATTCTGTTGACCTAGCTTTGCAACCGTGTTAAGTTAATGAACTAAAATTTGTTAATTTCATTTCTTACTTCTAACTTCTTTCTGAATATATCTACAACTGAGCGAAATGTCCTTTTCATGATTGTTTCTATACATTGTAGGTTGACCATGTTCGAGCTGAAAGAAATCTGCTTGCGGAAGTTGCTAGCTACTTCATTGTAAAACTTTATTATTCTTTTCAAGATGCTGACTACTTGTATCTCGTAATGGAGTACCTGCCAGGGGGGGATATGATGACTTTGCTGATGAGAGAGGAGACATTAACTGAAACTGTTGCAAAGTTTTACATTGCTCAAAGTATCCTGGCTATAGAGTCAATCCATAAGCACAACTATATCCACAGGTTGGTATTAAACCCTTGGTGACACATTTATGGATGGTTAACCAAAATGTAGGGTAAAGTTTAGGTTGTGCTTAAGTTCCCTTATTTAATGTGTTATTATTCACTACAGGGATATTAAACCTGACAACCTTCTATTGGACAAAAACGGCTACATGAAACTCTCTGATTTTGGTCTTTGCAAGCCTCTTGACTGTTTGAATTTAACGCCTTTAAATGAAAATGAAGTGATGGATGATGCAAATACAAGGGGATCAGTTGATGCCAGTGGCTGCTTCCCTGATAAAGGAAATGGAAGCTTTTGGAATAGCTCTCTTGAACAATTGCAGCATTGGCAAAAAAACCGAAGAAAATTAGTAAGCCAATAAAAAACTTCAATTCTGAGATTAGATCATTTACTTTCAGTGATGTAAAATAGTTTGAAAGTCATCCTGAGAAATTGTCATTTTATCTCATAGCACTTGCTATTAGAAACTTTTACCTTCAATTTGTTTGAGATTATATTAACCTGATTGGTGGTTGGAATGGATGCAAGTCAAATTCTGTTTTTTAGCTCAAGATAAAGACCAGTATGAAGATAAATCTTCTTAAGGATTTTTGGCATTCTAGATCTCAGAAGAACACTATTGAATTATTTGTATGTGCATGACGCTTTTCAAAAGTTTCCTGCTAATATGAAATGGAATCTGTTGGAGACATGAAGAGATAAATCACTGCACATCTAATAACTTTTTTGAAACTTAGGACTTTAGGGAACAACTTTTCTGTATCCATTCACAAGTACTAAATTGGAAGATTCTAGTTAAACTGTCTTTCATAAGAGTTTGGCTGCAGTAAATCTTCTTTTTGTCCCCATATCTTCATCTTCGAGAAATTCTCTCTCTCTCTCTCTCTATCTGTGTAAATCTTGATGTGCTTTAAATAAATTCTACATCTGTACATCAGATCTAAATGCAGAAACTGAAATCACTACTTGCTACCATCACTTGGAAAGCTCATATCCCAATTTGTTTAATTTCTATCTTTGTTTTGGATAAAATTCAAATTTTCCAAAAGAATGGCTATACTATTAATAACAATACGTAGTCTATTACAAAATTCTAGGTTCAACAAGAGCTCAGAGTCTGTCTTCTGTCCTTTCAGAAAGCACTCGAAAGATCATTGTTATGTCCTATATCTGTTTCCAGATATGCAATGTTTTTTTAATCAATGATGATTCAGTATTAATTGCCAAAGTTTTTGTTGATAGTGACAGGATATCTGATACCTATTCATTCAACTTTTACAACAGGCATTCTCAACTGTGGGCACACCTGACTATATTGCTCCAGAAGTGTTATTGAAGAGAGGCTATAGCATGGAGTGTGATTGGTTAGTTTGCTAAAGAAATGATTCTTTTGTTTCTTAAATGTGGTTAACATTTTCCTTATCATGAGATCCACAGATTGCTATCATTTCTGTCTACGAAGGAATAGGATGGTGAACCAAGAATTGGAGTTGGGGAGAAGGAGGGTGGAAAGGGGAGGTTTGGGTAACTAAAACCAGGACCATACAGCACATGCTTAAGCAAAGTGATGCATAACAGTTTAGAAAACAATTCAGTCCTTCCTAAATCACAAATGCAATGTATAACTAGAATTATGCATAAATACCATTATTACATGTCAAATTCAGAAAATCAACCATATCCCAAAAATTGGGGAACCCATACATTTAAAATTCCAGGATAACATATCTGAAGCTTGTCGGAGTTTAATGCCTACTAATAAATTGAACAACTTGTGGTAATTGACTGAAAGATACCATCAGAAATAAGAAAGTAAAAGTGATCTAGCTTATTATGAGAAATATTAAATATAGATGTATTTTGTGTTTCCCTTAATCATGTTCTCTAGTAAGCTGGGATATCGCCAAGGCTTCCACGTTCATCTGGATCATGCTACAGGATTTGAGAGCAGCTGTTCTTGCGATACACTATTTCTGAATGTCCTGAAACTTTTGACACTCTTTAAAAGGAAACTGCTTTTTATTCTTGTATAATCAGAACCATTAACTATTAGATTTGTAGTTTTAATAACTGATAACAGATCATGGTTTACTTAGTTCATAGCTCTTTGGTGAACTGTTAGTTGTTTTCAACTGTTTTCATATTATTACCGCGAGCTCATGGATTCCTCTTAGGAGTTCACATTAAAACAACATTATTTTTTCAACCAATTTTCTGGGAACAACTTCTAAAGTAACTTTTGTAATTGTTAAACTTCTTCCATTGCAGCTTATGCCTAGTAGCTATTGAGTGTTGTGAATTATTTGCAGATATTATTATGTATACAGAGTCGGAACTAAAATTTATTATTGACACCTTCCTAACAGGTGGTCTCTTGGTGCTATAATGTATGAGATGCTCGTTGGTTACCCACCATTCTACTCTGATGATCCAATAACCACCTGCAGAAAGGTAGAAATAGAGTGCTTTGTCTTAACCAAAATTCAGAATAAAGTGATGTCACACTGCGCCTTGTTAGTTAAATATTAGCTGCTGCTTATTAAATCACATCTTATAAAATTTCTAGATGTACATGGCCTTCTCTTTCGAAGTAAAGGACTTATATATTTGTGACATTAAGAAGACAACAAGGTTCTCATGAACGGTCAAATTACAAAAGTTTATGGATGTGGTATACAATGAAAATCTGAAGATATGTATATGGCCTTTTCTGGGTGAATATAGTATGTTGCAATTCATTAGATATAGTAACACATTTATTTGAGAATCAAATGAAATGTTGCGCAATGTCGGTTTATGACAATGATGTGCTGTGATGCATTTCTGTGGCACTATTTGTTTGCTAGATAGTGCACTGGAAGAATCACTTGAGATTTCCAGATGAAGCAAGGCTGTCCCCTGAAGCGAAGGACCTGATCTGTAGGTTGCTTTGTGATGTTCAACATAGGCTAGGTTCTCGTGGAGCAGAGCAAATAAGGGTTTGTTTTCTTGTCAAATCTACGATATAGTAGGTTTGGTGGTTTTTCTCTAATCTAATCAGTTTTTTATATCTTTTTTTTCCCACTTTCTAATTATTTCTTATCAGGCTCATCCTTGGTTCAAAGATATTGTATGGGATGCAAACTTTATGGCATGGAGGCGGCATACAAACCTGAGGTCAATGGGGAACTTGATACCCAAAATTTCATGAAATTCGATGAGGTAGATCCTCCGCCAGCCAAAAATGGTTCTGGACACCTGAGGAAGGTAATTCTCTTTTAGAACAATGGAAAAAAGAATATCTGACTTTCTTTATATGTCTCCATGTCAGAAGTTATTTTTTATTATTCAAGTCTTACATCTAAATATGTACACAAGGGGATGGTGCTCAATAAGAAACTGTAGTAATTAGGGCAGTGACGTTTCTGCTTTCTTCTTTTCTTGTGCTTTATAGATCAAGTGCCTTATGTTCTCTTGGAATTTCTTTTCACAGATGCACTTAACTTCTAAGGATTTGAGTTTCATTGGGTATACTTACAAGAACTTTGAGGCTGTCAAAGGACTGCCTAAATGTTGTGGTATGTGATGCTTTATGGTTGAATAATGTGTATTTATTTTGGTTTCTTCTGCTACTTTTGCCGTTATTTTCAATATATCTTCTTAGTTTCATAAAGATTAATCTCTTGGCAAGATACATGGACATGAATTTCAGCCTCCTCCATGCATGTACATAGGTCCAGGTTTCAGACATAAGCGACACTTTTTTTTATTGTTAAAACTTGAGAGAATTATGGTAATGTGTAAAGTTAATTTTTTGTCTTTATATTTTGGCATCTTCTACTTTACTGTCAGTGGCTTGTGAGTTATGGACAAACTTCTTAGTGACTTACAATATTCAATGGACAATGCAACGGAGTGTAAAAGCCTTGCTTGTGCGCTGGAGCTTATACAGGATATAGGGGAAGTCAGTAATTTGGGACATAGTTTATTTATGCGTATGTTGGATTCTCCGGAAAGAAAGAAACAATAGGGCCTTCAATGGAGTGCAGAAAAGCATGGAACAGTTGAAAATTATTTTCTGAATATGTTGTAGTCATGGATCAATAAAAGCTATCCTTGGTGACAGTTTATCCTTTGCATAATACATGAGACACTTGATGAAACACAGATCTGTGTAGTGAGATAGATTGCATATGCAACCCCCGGGGTGCCTTAGTTCATTTCTTTAAGAAAGAGATGAAATAGGTGCAGGCATTTGCTTTTTCTTTCTGATGTCTCTTTTCATTCTTTTTGTTATGTGAAGTTAGTTCACTTTGTGTGCGGTAGGTGTTCTTAGCTTTATGTCCTTGTATGTACTACAGGAGACTCATGTCCTTGCCAATTTTTCTGTCCCTGCAGATGGTAAAAGCAGCACATCACCTGATCGCTTGTCCAACGCTTCTGTCCGCAGTAATACTCCATCTAATACCACCATTATATGTTGGTTTTTAGTGCTAGGAAAAATTGACAAATTGTCCTTCATATTTTAGGTCCATGTCAATTTGGTCCCTTGCATATCAACCTGAACTCATAAAATGATGAAGTACCTTTACATCACCTCAATTAAGTATAACAATTAATGATGGTGTGCTTTTCTATGGAAAACTGTAATGCTAATCATGCTATGCACGTTGCTCATAAATCAGAATTATGGTTAGTGAACTCTTCTCTTTCCTTTCCAAATTATTAGGTGAGTCACGCTCCTAAGTCCTATTAACTCATGGAACCAGTAAACAATCATCTAATGGACATAGGAAGATAGAATCAATATAAAACCCTCTTTCTCTATTTGTTGCAAACACCTTGTTCATAAGTCTGTATGCATGAATTTGAATTTATGCCTTCCTGCCACCTCTGGAAACTTTTTTTGAATCGATGTCTGGGGTGGCACGCTATATCTGCTCTTCCACCTCTATTCACCTAACTTTTAGTTAGCACGTGGTAAAGCTGAAAATGTTGACAAGAAGTCAACAATAGGTAGCATAAAACCGATAATGTAGTTTGGTGGTAACAGGCTCAAAAATCTCTTGAATGAGTGAAAAGGACTGGGCCATTAAGAGAGGGAGGGAAGGTGGAAAGGGTGGTGTCTGTGTGGAGGTGGTTAGTGAATGAATGAGATTAATGGTTGAGATAGAATGGTGAAAAAAAAACAAACCTTTGAGTGGGTTAAATTTAGCTTAATGACTTTTTCTTCTGTCAGCTGATTTTCATTTGATTTGAGCTCCTTTTATCTAATCATATATACAATATCTGTTAATTATTGGACTGAATTGACAGTGTGGAAACCTTAAATTTTGTGTAGTGTACTTAAAATTTTAGGGACTAAATTGGTGTTAACCTGTCTAAATGTAAGGACATAGATGGCTACTAACTGGAGTTTGAGGAATATGTTATTTCAACTATTTGTTGTATAACATTTTATCCTATTGATCATTGACATTCCGGCAGGTGATTCTGAAGTAGATTACTGTAGAACGTATGCAACAGATGATGCAGAAGTGCTGGTGCGCGCTTCATCAGTAGCAGATGTCTCTTCACAGTAATTGACAACTTCAGACGTTTTTCATATAGAACTTCCTGTGTAAGGATGGACCTTTGAATGATGATTAATTTGGAGCTTATCATCTTGATAAAACTTTCTTCAGACGGCCATAACCTTAAGGCAATAGCAAGTTCTTGCTGAACTTGACTCAATTTTTGCTGTTGTACACAAATCTAATGAAGTGAGCGACTACCTACACTGCAGAGAATCCATTTTGTACATACAAAGAAACTTCCTTAATGCACTTTGTTGGGTTCCTTAATGCACTTTGTTGGGTTCTTTAGCTGATAGAGTTGCAGGTCGTGTCAAAAGTTTTGTATACCAATGAGAAGTTCATTTTCAGTCCAAATAGTCAAGTGTGCAGAGCTGTACATGTCTTAAGGTGTGCCAGTTCTGGCCTTTCCCCATTTTTTTGTGTTTTTTTAGTCTCCTTTTTGTTTTCAATGACCTTAACCAAGTGTTGTATTCTAGATCCTTTCAGGAAAAGAAAAACATGTACTGGAGCACATTCATGCGAGTAGACCAGTACATGAAAAGTGGGGAAGTGAGTGTAAAGTGTAAGTTTCCTAGGTGTTAACATTGTTATGGTTAAAAAATGTTATCCAGTTTTGTTTGTGGCCAGGTTACATTTACTTTCTTTTTTCTTTTTAATGAAAATTGTTTTCATACTTGTAACTGATGTTCTATGATAGCACAAAAATCAACATCATTCAACCAGGTTTTCAATTTTGATACCCGCTATTAGCTTCGATAGTGTCAACTTCTTATTAGACATAAAGGATCCTAATGATAATAACTCATTGGTAATCAACTAAAGCTTTCAGCCAATTGCTCTACTTCCTGGATTATTCAGGCTAATTTATCTGGCGAGTTCAGAATAATGTATTTGGGATATTGTTATTTTCTTATCAAGCTAATTGGGATATTGTTATTTTCTTAATCAAGCTAATTATCTGGCTTATTCAAGCTAATGTATTTGGGAGATAGTTCTCTCCTTATCATGCTAAAATTATCTGGTTTTTTCACCCATTGCAAATTTGCTGTTAGCCTGTTATAGTTATCCATCTCAATTATCCTACAGTGATGCTTCAGAGAAATATATACTGTATCTCAATATAGTATGACTTTGCATCAAAAGCAAAACATGAATTATTTGTTTTCTACATTTAGAAAAGAAGTGCATATTCTTCAGTCCTCTCTGCCTACCAACTACGAATTCCCCCCCCCCGCCCAAAAAAAAAATAAAAAAATTACATCTTTCTAGTATTCCAACAGGTTAAATCACTTTTAGCTCGACTTATTGTACAAATCACCTTTTTAATACAAATCTCTTTTCTTTCTAGCATTCCAACAAGTTAAATCACTTTTAGCGTTGACTTATTGTACAAAAAGCAGAACAAACAAAGTCAATACAAATGGAGTCTATAATCTCATTGAGTAATTATTTTTGTAACTTTGAAAATTTGTATTGAGTAATTATTTTTGTAACTTTAAAAATTTGTGCACAAATTTTCAAAGTACATAATATTATATTATATAAGACTTTAGATTTTAAAGTACTATACAATTTTTCAAAATATATGATACTATACAGACAAACAAGATTTAAAATACAACGAAATGATTTAGATGACAAGAATTTCGGATTACTTATTTTAGACTCTATTCACCCCATCTTACCTATGGCACCCAATCACTTAATATTGTATACTTTTTTTTGTTGCTAAAGATCTTCTACCCATCTTACCCATGGCACCCAATCACTTAATATTGTATACTTTTTTTTTTTTTTTTTTTTTTTAAAGATCTTCTATTTCACGTCATGTGTCATTTCTTATTACACCACTTAATAAACTGTTAAAATTACTTTATTAAAATCATATCACCTAATCTTAACAATTTACCACTTAATAAACTGTCAAAATTACTCTACTAAAATCATATAACATAATTACCTAATCTTAATAATTTATTACGTAGTGTGACAAAAAATAGTATAGAAACCTTATGCCACTTTTTGCTCTTAATAATCACCAAGAATCAGGTTTGGGCTGGGTCAGAGTCAAGCCCAAATATTCCTTGGCTGGATTTACCATGAAAAAATAACAGACGTGATTCAGTAAATTCAGTAAAGCGCAAAGGTCCAGATGGATTCCGAGTTCCGGGCTCCATCAAATCAAATCGCGGGCTGAAATCCGGTGAATAGTCCACGTTATTTTTCGACCGACCCCCTTCCCCCCCACCGATCAACGACCTCACGACGTCCGTTTACGTTCAATTATTTTCTCTCTCTTCTCTCTTTCTCTCTCTCCTTCTTTCAGGTAATCTTTCTGCTAATCAATAATTCAATTTCATGATTTATGTATTCATTTATGTGTTTAATTTCATTTATTTAGCTTTTTAGATATATGATTAGTGTTGCCGTTTTTTGGTACTTTCTCTCTCTTCATTTCAATTATTTTCAAAACCCTAATTGAACCCTAAGTTGATCAATTTTGACGTTTGTTTTGTTTGATTATTAATTGGCAGAATTTTGGGAATCAGAGCTGTTTTGGATCACTCTTTTGCCTCGCATTTTTCCGTGATTATTTATAGTTTAAATTACCAGGTTTTTTGATTTTTTTTTTTTTTTTAGTTTTGAATTTTGCAATTTGAATGTGTATGTGATTGTATTTTCTAGTCAAAAGTGAATCATGTATCTTGATGATTGAATTTAAATTAAGATTGTTAAATCTCTGTGATTGTTAAGCTGTTAGCTAATTGCATTTAGGATCGAATTCGGGGTGACTTTTGGAAAATTTTTAGCTAATTTGCAGAAAAGGATACTGTCACGAAATGAAGTAAATGGAAGTAAAGAACCAAGGGCGCAGTGATTTTCAGCTTCTTGATTAAAAAATGAATGGTCTGAGAAGTCGTTCGTAAGCTGAGGGTAAATGGTGATCTTGTTACTTGTAGATAACGACTATGCAGAAATAGGGAACTTGACTGACGACTATGCAGAAATAGGGAACTTGACTGAGCTTTAAAGATTATTATCATTTATCATTTTGAGGGGGTAAATATTCCATTTCTAGAATTTAGCTATGTAGATATATTGACTGGCAAAGAAATTTCTGGGGTATTCGGAGAAGTTGACTTGCATCTGTTGATAAGCTTTATTCTCAATTGTTTTTGCAAGAATAAGTCTAGACTTTTGAAAAAAAAAAAAAATCCTTTGTGTGTTGTGGGTCAAGGCTGCATCTGCTAATTATTAGTGATGTTTTTACTGAGATTGTGGTCCTGGGTCATTATCATAAATGATGGGAGCTAGGGTTTTCATTTCAAGTAAAATCTTTTTAATAATGGACTTTAATGGTTAAAATATTATCTAGTTTGACTTTCCGGGAGTTCCAGTCACAGGCTTTAAATTTTTGTCTTTTTCAGGTGTCTTATTTTCTTATTGTGTTGTACACATTTGGTTGGGTTACATGCGTTGTGCTAGTATAAAATTGCCATGCGCAACTGTGTAAACACGTTCTACGACAAAGGGAGAGTGTGGAAACTGATGCGATGTCAGCATCGAGCAAATTTGATCTGTCTTCTAGTAGCCCAGATAGGCCGTTATACACCTCTGGGCAGCGTGTGATCCTATGCTGCAGCTTCATTGGACAGATCTAGTAGCTTTAGAGAAAACATGGAGAGCCCAATCTTACCAGCAATTCCAAATATGACAAGGGGGAGTTCTGCTGCAACTCAAGATGTGACAAGTTTTTTTCAGTGTTTACGTTTTGATCCAAAATCAATGGTTACAGACCACGAACTTAATCAACCAGTGGGTTTTAAGCGACTGGCAAGTGTTTCTCTTGGAATTCCTCTGGAAGATCCTCCATCAGCGCCTGCAAAAGGCAAACCTCTGTCTTCTCCTTCACCTGAGGAATTTAGACGACTTAAGGCATCTGTCCGTGTGGGTTGTAGTAAGGCAAGGTAGTGGGTTTGTTTCATTTCTTTGTTTATTTATTCTTCACGTTGCATGTGGATTTTCATTTCTGTTGATTTTGTGCATGAATTCTTGTACCAAATGTCAGGGAACGTGTAAAGATATTCAAGGAGTCATTATCTGTGATGAACAAGTGGTTTCCAACCATCTTATACATCCATCAAAGAAGAGATCCCGGTCAGATTCCTTGTCGAGTGACCGATCCAATCCCTTGTATTCAGCTGATCGCTCAGTTTCAGGTACCAGCATTTCTAAGATGGGGGCCCTGAGTCATGTCAGTGCAAATGGTTTCGAAGTGGAGCAAAAATCAGAAGAAAGAACAAAAAACTGTGTCCCAAATAAGCGCACCAGAACATCTATGGTGGATCCCAGGGTTTGTAGTTTTGTTTTTTGATATGACAATGACATTTTATTTTCTTGGTTCATATTCATGGATACTGCTTTACATTTGGATTTTGTCTCGTGCACTGTATGAATATATTCAAGCTTCTTTCATGACCTCACATAACTAATTATCTATTTTAGGCTTTTTTAAAGTTCTTTGCCCAATAAACAATGTGATTGACATAGGAGGTACCTCTTCCAGGAGTTTTCCTTTTTTACTATCTTTTTATATGTTTTTCTTTGGGTATTCCAGTACTGATAGTCAATAGACGATTAGAAAATTTCTTTAGCTTGCTGTTGAGAGCGGACCTTCTTTTCACTAAAAACATAGTTTTGCTTTTGTGGTTATATTGTTATCAGGTCAATGGTCTTGTTTCTTTGTTATTCCTTTTGATGTTTTGAAAATTTTTCCTCTATACAATAGAAAGCCTAGTATAAAATTCATACTCCACACTCTTTTTCTTCAGGAATTTGCAGCATTTGCTATAACTCTAAATGATTTTTTTTTTTCTGGACTTTCAACTTTTTGCTCCTTTAGAATGTCTTTTTGTTCGACAATTTGCAATTTCTGCATGCTTAATTATGTCACACATTGTTAGGCTAACCTACAACCTGGTTACATTCCATTGTAGTCTGTATTATATTTGACAACACGTCTTTTCGTCGTGTGATTCACTATATTTCTAAATGTCTTTGTTCTAGACTTTGACTTTTTGCTTACTTCTTTCTTTGTGTGACAATGTGCAATTTTTGAATCCTTTATTATGTCACGTTTGTCAGACTACGACCTACAAGCTAGTTACAACCTTCCAAAATGCTACTAAAGTGTGTACTTAATTTGACATAGGTGGATGCAAGGGCTAATACTCTTGCTAGGTCTTCTGGGATTGCAGATAGAGATAGGGAAGTATTAAAAATTCCAAGTAGTAGTGCAGTCCAGAGTGAAGATCGACCACCGCCTTTAGGAGTTGACGGTTGGGAGAAGTCGAAAATGAAGAAAAAGCGGTCCGGGATAAAGTCAGATGTTGCTGCAAACTCAGCGGCAGCAAAACCTATTGATGTCTCTAGAGATGCGAAACAAGGGCCACGGCTTCTTACATCAAGGCTGAGTGAGAGCCATGGTTTCAGGTATTGCTTTTAGTATACCATGTCAGTTTGAATATTTATTGAGTTTAAGCGTCACATGGTTTGTTGTGTTAGTTGTGTTTTTCCTCCTGTATAGAATCGTGTAGTTATTTGGTTTTCATTCTTTCTTTGTTAACCTCTCCTATCTGAGTATGGTAGAGCAATTTGGTGGTTTCATGTTTGTTATTATTGAAAAGGCTTATTGTCTCAGTCGAGATATTTGTGCAAATAGGCTATAGATACAGCTTGATTTTGAACTTTCTCTTGCAGCCATAACAGACTCAAGTAGACTTATCTTCCATTTCAGTGTTCAAGTCTTTTTTGCATATGATCTTCTGTGAGTCATGTGTATTCATAATCCGATTTCTATGTATTTTGATGCAGACCTGGTGCTAATGGAAGTGTAAGAAAAGTTGATGGTGCCTCACAGCAAAGCGGTTCAGGTACACGATCATCAATCTCTCGGCCTGAGCAGGATAATAGCTCCCTTCTCCATGATAAAAGAGATCGTCCTATAGATAAAGAAAGAGCGAATTTGAAAGCTATTAACAAGTATGTGTAGCATTTAATTGCATTATTTTCTGAAAATTTCTCATTTTCTTCATCTGGAATAAATTCCTTCTTATTATATTACTATCTCCGCCCCAATTTTTTGTCGTAGTTGTGACTTTTTTGGTCAAACAGAGTAATTTTGTAACTAATAATTTATATAATTTTATTCAATTCTAATGAAATTTATTCAACAAAAGTGAAATTTATATCAAATATTAACACATACATATTTAAAATTTTAAAAAAGTTAAAGAAATTTATAGAAGTGTTAATCTATGAAAACTTAATGTGTTGGCCAAAACATCAAACAGTGACAACTTTAATGGGACGGAGGTAGTATTTCGTATGATCCTTTCCTTTTGGATAATATGCTGTTAGTTTGTGTCACGGAAGAATCTGCCCCCTTACTTTGTGTTTTATTTGTTGAACTTTTTAGTCTGTCAAAGTGAAATGAAGGTTTTATTTTTCCCAATTTTACAACCAGGACGAGTGCTCGAGAAGATTTTAGCTCAGGTAGTCCTACATCAAGCACAAAACTAAATTCAAGTGCTCGAGGTCCACGGTCAGGTTCAAGTGGCGGACCTAAATTATCACCTGTGGTTTCTCGTGGAACAGGCTGCAAATGAGTGGGAAATTTCTCAATGTACAAGCAAATTACCTGCTGCAGCTGGTGTAAACAGTCGAAAACTGACGTCTTCGATGCGGTCATTGTCGCCTCCCGTTGCCCACTGGGCCAGTCAGAGGCCCCAGAAGATCTCTCGAACTGCAAGAAGAAATAATATTATACCAATAGTTCAGAGCAATGACGAATCCTCTGCTTTGGACATGGCTTCTGTTATTGGAAATGAAAAAAGCTTATCTGGAAGTTCTCCTCAGCAAGTTAAAATAAAAAGTGACCCCTTCTCTTCTGCTGCATTATACGAAAACGACGAATCAGGGGCTGCTGAAATGAAGTTCAAAGATAAGACCAAGAAGTCTGATGACGTGGAAGAACAAGCTGGGCAGAATGTTCAGAAGATGTCAAACTTGATGTTACCACCTAGAAAAAATAAGGTTATTAGTGGGGAAGTCCACGGAGACGGTGTTCGAAGGCAAGGCAGGACTGGCCGGGGATTCACTCGATCAACTAGATCCCTAATGCCTTTGACTGTTGAAAAGCTTGGAAATGTGGGAACCGCAAAACAGCTTAGAAGTGCAAGACTTGGATTTGATAAGACTGAAAGGTTGAGCATCTTCTTTTCTCTTAATTCTTCTGGTCATTCCGTATCCTCTACTTTGAATTTGTTGGTTGTAAGCATAAGTTTCTTATATTGTTTTGAATTTTATATCCAGTAAAGCAGGTCGTCCACCCACTAGGAAACTCTCTGATCGTAAAGCTTATACGCGTCAGAAGCATTCTACAGTCAATTCAGCCGCAGATTTTCTTGGTAAGTTAAATCAGAGATCAGTGTAGAACTTCTCTGGCTGTTCATTTTTCTTCATCTTTGATTATTTCTTTAAATCTCGTAGTGGGTTCAGATGATGGACATGAAGAGCTACTTGCAGCCGCAAATGCTGTCTTTAATACAGGTGAAGCTTCGTTTAGAATTTCTATGTTCATTCTAAATCCAAAAAAATACATTCGATATGTGGTTAGAGTATTGATTGTTGGTGGAATTAGCTGATCCACTTTCTACTGCAGCCCCAGCCCTTCCCAGCACATTTTGGAAGCAGATGGAGCCATTCTTTCGTTTTGTAGCTGACACAGATGTGGCCTATTTAAAGGAGCAGGTTGTGGTCTCTTGTGTTTTCAGCATTTGCGTGCATTATAAGGGAATTGCTTTGATCATGTTAATGAACTTTATGCTGTCTCATCAACATGGTATAACGGTTTGGCATGGTTGTTCTGCATGCAGTTTCAATTGGATAACCTCTTGGTTGCTCTACATTCATCCCTCAGTTTGAATATATTGCTTTTGCATTTTGCCTTTTCCTTTTGTCTACTCTGTTCAGAACCACCTTGTTCCTATATGCTGTTGAGTTCATTAATTAGGATAATCCATGTTTCACCTTAATAAAAAATTGGAAAGCAGTCCATCTATCAAGTGACTATAATTTCGAATTTGAAGAATTTTGTTGTTTTGGAGCATTTATTTTTCATTGACTACTATTATATAGTTGTTGTATTTGTAATGGTTGTTGAGTACCATTCTTATTCAACTCTTCCCCCTCCCTCTCCTCTCCCCCAAAATAAACCCCCAAGTCTCTTAAAAAAGTGAAAAAGTGAAACTTTGTACTAAATGCTAGTAACTATTATTTATTGCTCTCACGAATCTGCCCCAATCTGAAATATCTTTTGTTTCTTGATTCAGTAGGTTTTTATGTTCCATTACTGAGTGTTGTTTCTTATTTTCCAGCAGAAATGTGTATGCTTGGCATTTTGTGTTCATTTCGTGCTTGAACTTTTTCAGTTGGTTGGTCTGCATCAAGCATATAATTGTAGATGTTTGAAAGTTGATAGTCCAAATTCTTGTATACTATAAGTTTCTGTAGAGTTGACAGGCGTTTGCACAGTTAATCTTCTATTCCATGTAATTTATTATAGTTTTCGCTGATTCTTCCCCTTACAGATTGAGTTTGAACCAACCATGGCATCAACAGCCAGTCATGCCAGCATCTTCTGGCCTGGAGAACATTAATTCAGTGACTAATAATATTGGGTTTTATGAAATTGGAAGAGGACTTGAAACAAAATTCGAACATTCTCAGAAGAATTTATCTGCTGGCACAAAGGCTCTTGATGATATCCCCCTCTATCAGAGACTGATTTCAGCACTCATTCCTGAAGGAGATGAGGAGTTTTGCTGCACTGGAAATGAAGACATCAGATTTGACGTTTATGAATCTGGATTTGAGTTGGACACAAATGTGAAATCCGATATTCTCCGTTCTCAGCTGTCTCAAAACTTTGATCTCTCAGGACATCCTGTTTCTAATGGTTATCTCGTAAATGCTAACAGAAGGTCCTTTAATGAGCTTGAACATATTATGACAGATGATAGCAGTTTGTCCATTGCAGAAACTAGAATTCCAAGCTACGATAATTCAGAAATTGGTTTTCATCCAGACCAAGCACTGATGCCTGGCGTCAGCTGCACTGAGGGTCATGGTACAATACTATGTCGATAAATGAAAGACTTCTTCTGGAAATACACTGTATTGGAATCTTTCCTGAACTTACGGTAGGCTTGCTTTGCATTGCTTTATTTTCTGTTGTTACAACTTATGCTCATTAGAACGTCCTTAACTTACATTGCGTTAATACTTACCTACGTCCTTAACTTACATTGCTTTAATACTTACCTCCCCCATCCTTATTCCATACAGCCTGATTCTGCACATTCTGGGAATGAAGAGATCTCTGCAGAAATTAGTAAATTGAATGAAATGTACCATGAGCAGGTATCATGTTATTACAATGTAGAAACCCTTCTCTCTCTCTCTCTCTCTCTCTCTCACACACACACACACACACAAAAATGTCTTTTAACTTGTAAATGAGATGTGCTGATGGATATGTGCTTTGCAGTTTTGGTGGATTATGCTATTCCTATTTCCATGTCTTTTTTGACTTTGTTATTTGGGGTTAGACATTGTATGGTGTGACTTTCAAAATGAGCTAGGCCTAGTTGTCTTCTAGATTTCTTTACTTTGATAGGCAGATGTGTATTGGAATGTTATCCTGTATAATTCCAGTCATAGACAATTCTCAAGGAGTTATAGATCAGGATTGAAAATAGATTCTGTATTTCCACTTGTAATTGTCGTACTATAATGCAGAGTTTTAAATTATTGATGAACTGGATTGTGAGAACTATTTCTTTCAGGACCATTTTACAAATTTTTAATGGTATTTAGGTTTCAACGCAGAATGGCTTAGTTAGCAGACTGTTAAAGTCTGCTGTCGACACAAGAGAACTTCAAGACAAGTAAGGAGCTTTTCATTTACTCTAGATGCTTAATGTGTCTCATGATCCTCCCTTGATCAGATTTATATCCTGATGCTAACTTAAGTGATTTCTAATTCTATTATAGGGAGTTTGAGCAGCACGCTCTCAACAAACTTGTAGTAATGGCATATGAGAAGTATATGGTAATTTTGACTGTCTTACATGAGTCTATCTCTTATCTCTGCTACTTTAGAAGTGTTTATGGTTTAATTATGTTTTCGTTGCATTTTCGTTGTCTGTTCGATGAACTTAAAAGTGGATTTCAGTTCTATTCCCAATGGCATGCTAATATCTTTTGGATCCTGAATTATAAAACTGAAATGCATTTTATGTATCTTGGCAGACTTGCTGGGGTCCTAATGCTCATGGGATGAAGAGTGCCAGTGGCAAAATGGCCAAACAAGCTGCCTTAGCTTTTGTCAAGAGGACATTGGAACGTTGCCAAGAATTTCAGGAGACGGGAAAAAGCTGCTTTAATGAACCCTTGTTCAGGGACATTTTCCTTTCTGGGTGCTCCCAGCTTGTTGATGGCCTAGCTATAGATTTTATTGCTGATGGTGAATTTGGCAGACATGAAGTTAGAACTTCAGGTACTTTTTGGTTGGGGCCTCAATTCTAATTACTACTATTAGAAGGATGGGGGTGGGGGACGGGGAACTTGGGAGTTGGAGCTTCTTGCTTTGCTCTGCTTTGCAGACTGCACTGCTGCGGCCAACTAGCAAAGTATTATGGTTATATGTTCTTTCCCATTTTTCTAGCCTTTTGTCTAGATTATGATGCAGCATCTTTCTTGGTTTCAAGATTCACCTTATACCTGTGCATATTGTAGTGGTAGTGATAAAAGTAATAATAGTGTAGAATTAGTATAGAAATTAGAACAGAGAGGGTGAAAAAAGTAGAAGAATAATAGGGGGAAAGGGTACAAGAGAAGTTAGGTTTCACACCTAAAGATAGAAGGTATACATTCTTTTAACTTTCTAAATGCAGGTCTAGAGTCTTAAGATGTATGTATAGCGCCATACTCTTGCAACTAGGTAGCCTTATTTAACATATGGTGGCCCAGGTCTCAACTGCTGCTATAGAGCTGACTACTGGACTTCCAGCCTTGGGTGTATTAGAACTTCCATTCATTGCTATCCCTGAAAATTCCGCTCATGCCCTTAACTTCCACCTAGGGCTGTGCTAATGTTCAATACTTTTGAACACTAGGCAGTCAACTATTTCACCAACCAAGGCTGATACAAACAGGCAGCATACACGCTAAATACACACAGAACATTAATAAACAACAATTTGAAGTCTTAAATCAATTCTGGACTAAGATATTTTCAAACTTACAAGTTTCTTTTTTCTTTTTTTTTTCTTTCAATTGTTTGATGGATTTGCTGTTTTGCTTCTTGCTATCTTTTTCTTGCTCTACAAAACTCAGCTAGTATTACTGCTCTTTTCTGCAGCTTCTGTGGGTGCACAGCAGAGTCCTTGTTTAACCAATCATGAAATATTTTCTGATAGCCTCCCAAATTTAGCTTCCGAACAAATTACTGGTAAGGAAGAGACCTGGTCAAATAGGGTAAAAAAGAAGGAATTGTTACTTGATGATGTTGGCAGTGGAGCAATTGGCGTGTCTTCAGCTGTCACATCAGGTATTCGGAGTTCATTTTCAAGCAGTACAAAGGGAAAGAGGAAGTGAAAGAGACAGAGAAGGAAAAGGTAGTAGTAGAGAGGTTATGTCCAGAAATGGAAAAACCAAAATGGGTAGGCCTACATCAGCCAAGGGGGAAAGGAAGTCTAAGACAAAACCAAAGCAGAAAACTACTCAGTTGTCTGTATCGGTCAATGGCCTTCTGGGGAAGATGTCTGAGAAGCCTGAACTTACATTATCCTCCACACAAAAAACAAGTGATACAAGCTCAAGTGGCATGGATAAGGATAAAAATGACTATAGTTTTGATGAACTAGAAGATCCTATTGACCTATCCGGCTTGCAAATCCCTGAAATGGATGACCTAGGTGTCCCTGATGATCTTGGAGGTCAGGGACAGGACATAGGATCATGGTTGAATATAGATGACGATGCATTACAAGATCATGATTTTCTGGGCCTTGAAATTCCAATGGATGATCTATCAGAAGTAAATATGATGGTCTGAAGTTGCTTTTGTTGTATATTCCTGTTCATTATAAATCTTACAGAGGACACGTCGTTGTTACCAAGAAATGACCAGTTACATGCAGATTGTGTGACAGTCAACTTGAAAATTAGGCTATATATTTTTTAAGATACCAGTGCACTAGTTAATTTTTGAGTGAACCCTTCCAACGTTTGGATTTAGTGCCTTTTCGTTTATGACTTCGACTGTAAAAATCTTTTTGTTCAACCTGTAATCCAGTCTGTCTTAGCAACCCTGTATCTGTTTGTAGTGCATATAGACCAGAGAACAATGTCCTTGTACATAGAATTTATGTTCTAATAAATTCCTTTTCAATTTTGTTAACTAATCTATCTTAGGTGTTTTATTATATTTCACGCACAATCCGAAGTTTCTCTTTTGTGCTATTCAATGTGTATTTCAAGTTTTGTTCTCCACAATCCAGAACTGGTTGCCTCATTTCCAACTTGTTTAGATTCCTATTGATAGTCTATAGTATGTTTACTTTTTAAGGATAAGGGACAAGATCATTCAAGTGGAGTGGTATGAAGAGTATGGATAATGTTTTAGTGGAGCTCTATCTGCTTGCAGGTGTCCTTGTTCCTTTGTATTGGTTGTGTTCAGAAAATTAATTAACCAGTCTTTGTTAGACTGAACCAAGATATGAGTTGTTTACAGCCCATCCTTCTGGCTGCAATGGTATCTCTCTCCCGTCAGATCTGTTCTATTTCATAGGTGCTGTAGTGGCACAGTTGATTGCAGAAGGTGGAACATGTCACGTTTGCCAGAATCGATATACTTTTGAAACACATAAAAATGGTAAGTGGTCTTTGCTTTGTTTCATGGATTTCTACCTGTTGGTGAGGAAATAGTGTCCATTTAAATAGCATTGCTGGAATTATGTTCTATAGACAGTTTTATTAGACTTGCCATGACATTCTACAATGCTGGTGTTCTTTTGGCATAAGCCATATAATTATGAAATACACTAGATATTTATACTCCATAAAATTTACAGATGTCTTTGTACCTCTTTGTGGCTATGTATGCTGCTAAAAGGTAAGATTTGCGAAGTATTAGCCTGATTCATTTGACAGGCATTATGTGCAAAAAGTTATTCTGACTCAAAACATGCTATTATCAGCTAACTATTTGTTTAAGTTTGTGAATTCAGGATCCTGTCCTTCATCCCTCAATATATTGGTGTTTTAAAATGTTGTAGCGGTTCATTAAGGAGCTTTGTTTTGGTGGCAAAGACTAGACTGGAGGCCTGATAATAAAAATTCAGATTCAAATCCCAGCAGTGTGCGAGTATAGTCTATCTATGTCATTTTATATTACTTTTTATAAGGCTATTAAGTTGGAAAATTTCTTCTTCGACTACCTTATGGTAGCCAAAATTTGTGTGAACCCTCGGTCACGCTAATGTTACCCCATATTTTCGGTGAACTCTCCCCTCTCAGGCTCGACTTACTGATGAAATTTATTCATCTAAGTCTGAACAAGAAGCCTTAATCTGATATTCTTTTTGCTGGTTGCTGGGAATGGTCTTCACTGAAATTGTGTTTCGAACCATTTTCATAACAAATTTCTTGCTTGGCAGCTAGTTGTGTACAACTTGATAAAATCTCTCTCTCTCTCTCTCTCTCTCTCTCTCTCTCTCACACACACACACACACACATTCTCAATCTTCTTTCTATCATCTATTACTTGCCGCTACTTTTTGAAGAATTTCTTTCAACTTTGTACTGCTAAACTTTTGGCCTTTTACCTATTATGCACAACTACTCAAGTTCTTGAAGGGCTAGAACCTTGAAATCTTTTGCATTCTGCAGGCTGCCATGTTTTCTCCCGTCATTCCTTGTTAAGAAAGAAAATTTCAGTAAGGGGATGCATTTCATTTATTAGGTTTATGAAAAGTGCCAACTTTCATTTGATCTATCTTCAGTCGACTCGTTATGCCCTATCTTTTTTATAACTTAGACCTCACAAGAGATTTCCTGGTCAGGTGGATTTCTTGGATGGAACCTTTTCCCTATCATTCAATTTCTCAAGTCTTCTTGGAGGATGATATCTTTTTCAGCTTCTGACTGTCGTGGACTATTCTTTGTGGTTTGGGGATAATTGTGGTAAGATATCTATTGGTTGTCTGTTTATTTTCTAACCTGCTCTTTTCTCGTTTCTTCTTTTCGTTTATTCTGTCTTATTGATGGTTAATTGCAAAAGAAAATTCTTTTTCGCTAGATTAAGCAATTGTCAGTTTGATATTTCGCTTAATACATTTAATAATTGTTAAGCGATTCTTGCATATATTGCTCATCATACAGTTAAATACCTGTTAAGAATATTTACAGGTGTCATCCTACAAGACAAGCTGTACACAAACTATCCATGTTTTTCAGATTGGGCCTGGAACTTGAACTTTATTTTGAGCTTGGGATTGCATTGGGTCATAAAGTTGTAGGCTATGTGCATATGGCTTACATTGTAGTGCTTTGGCCGATAGGACTTTGAAATAAGTTCTAAGTTGTGTGTTAGAACATCGATAGCATTAACCCTATAAACAATATGGAAAGTGTTGCTGAATGATGACGTGATTCTTGGCTTAGAGAAATGTGTAGCCTTAAATCTGAGTTTAGACATCTTAGTCCATATGGGGATAATTTCTGGTAATGCCTTTTATTTGTTCAGTTGTGTTAGATGCAATAATGTGGTTTTACAGCAAGAGGGGCCTCTGATGGGCTCTGAAACCATTGTGCAGTCTACAGCTAAAGGAATTTTCTGGGTTCTGAAACCTTGTTTGCGTGATATTTTTTTTTTTTATTTGTTTGCCTAGCTTTCTGCACCTTTGACTTTCTTTTAGCGCTCATCTTTCTTTGTACTCTCTTTTTCTGACCAGCAAATAGAATAACCTTCCTATTCCCTTGTTGCTTTCCTCTCTAAATGTGTTTCCTCGTGTGTTTGTGTCCATAATATTTGTTTGTGAGAGCACCCTGCATCATTCCCACTTTCTGTTTCCATAAATCTTCTTTCTTAAAGAAGTGGATATATAGATTATTAGTGCTGCATGAAAAAATGACTTCATACTGACAGTAATCCATGTTGTGGTTACTCTTAACAGAAAATCAAGCCTCCTACATTTATTTCAAGGAAACCTTGCTTTCAAAGTGAAGATAAACCATTTGATTTTGTGGCACTGTTCTGAGAAGACATGTTTGGATCAGTTCCATCATCTGCAACCTTCAGTAGCTTTTTTTGACGTGTAATTTCTGTAGAAAAGTTTGAGAGTAAATTGTTAAATTGAGTTTTTTTATTTTTTATTTTATTATTATTATTATTTTGCACCGCAAATGGCAAATTCAATCTCACTGTAGGTAATTTTTAGAGCTAATTAAATTATATCCAATTTTTGTGCACAAACTGCTAATCACCTTAAAGATCAGTATTTTTGTTACTAGATTACTTTAATGAGTTAATTCTCTGTATCTAGTATTTCTGCTCTTGTGTTTGCGTATTTTATCGGTGTCAGTATTTAGTTTTTGGCTGCTTGTAGTTGACTAGAATTTTATATGTGGTACCACAATAATTCATGCATTTCTACGTGAAGTTTTGGTATAAAGTTGTTGCGGAGACCCAGAACGAGGTATGTAGATGGCAGATGACCAGAGCTGCCACCAGACCTTGGATTAAGACCTTTGACGATTGGTCTATTCCTACCGTGGGCTTTTCCCTTTGTTTGATGAATTTAAAATATTTGAGTTTCTAAAATATCTAGTTTTATAGAGATCTTGAGCTTTAAATATTAATAGACTAATTCTTTAGCTAGTTTCTACTGAATACGGCCTTGCTAATTTTGTGTGCGCTATAGTGCTCTGCTTGATATAGAAAGATTTGTAGCTTCTATGATATGAGCTTCCCAGGAGCATTTGTGGTCTTTGATGGGTTGAGGTCAGACACTTGTCTAACAGTATATTATGTACTCTTATATTTCTTTCAATTTATTTTTTTTTCCCTTTTTCCAGGTGAAAGGTTTGGGTCATTTTCTCGTTCTCGAAGGGTTTTTTCTTTTGAGCATGGATACGACAACGATAACTTCACTAAGAAGTCGGTTCCATTTAATAAACCAGTTCGCTATCTAGAGAACGTATACAAATGGTGAATGGATCTGTTGCTGGATCCAATTGCAGTCATTGACGCTTGAACTTTGAAAAACTGCAACCTATAATTATTAAATACTACTACTAACCATTAAGATCACGGATTAAAACCTCCAAAGGGTTGTCTTAAAGTAGCACCTATCAACAAGCGGCACACAAGTAAATTTTTTCATGGATTTGGATCACGCACCCACTAAACAATAAAGGTAAACAATAAAGGTAACGTGTAACTTGAGTTAAATCTTATCTATTCACTTTACGATACTTAATGAATATAATAATTATTAAAATGATTAAAAAATAAAAAAAAATTTATTTATTTTTAATTATTTAACTATTTATAATATTAATTTTATATTTATATAACCTAAGTCCATACAACAATTTATTTGCAAACAAGCCACGTTATCCAATCACATGTAACCTATCCTTTCTATCATTTGGGGGAAAATTGAGAAACTTTAGCAGTTGATGAAGGGGTGGCATCGTTTGACACTTGGATCAATCTTTTGTACCAATGTATTGGGATCATTAAAATTGTGCCTAAAGATTTTGGTTGGTTCATCTATCAATTTGTGGTTAGATTACTTGCACTATATAATGTAGGCACACAGAGAATTGATCCAACGTCAAACAGACAGAACACATCAATGTTTGTTTAGGGTAGTGATACCTTTTAGGGTAGTGATACCAAATGGGAAAAAATATCCAACCCTTTAGCGTGGCACTTCTAGAATGGCTTTGGAAAATCTAATTAGTCAACTATGGGCAATGATATAGCCACAGCACTAATCTTATTGCAACAGCAATATTTATCAAAATTCCCATATTGCCCGTATTGAGTCAATAATCCCTACCACCAACAGGCCCCACATAAAAATTCTCACCATGTGCGTCCACTTCTTCATCATCTCCTCCGTCATTCTTGAAATCATATTCAATATTTTGAAAATCGAACCGTGAGTCGAAAAGATCATCGGTCTGGTCTATTTATATATCCGATTTATATAAAAAAAATCAGATATAACAAAAAAAAATATGTTTAAGTAAAAATTGATTCAACCAGTTTAGACGATTTTTTAAATTTTAAAATAAAAAATTATTTTAATAAAAAAAAATCATAACATAAATTCTAAAAAATCAAAGAAATAAACACACTAAAATTTAAATTATTAAGTTATTATTTTTAAAAAAAATTTATACTTATTCTTTTACAAATTTTATTTTTTTATTAGAAATTTAATTAATATTTTTAGGTATTATAACTAAAATTTTCAAAAAATAATAAATCTCTTCTATTTTAAATTTCATAAAAGCATATTTTAAATTATACTATACTAAAAGAAAATAGTGAATCGATTAGTTCAACCGGTCAGATCGATTGAATTGCGAACCAAACAGATCACCGATTCAATATTCTGTTCGATTTTCAAAACATTAAAAATTATACGAATAATAAATCAAATAATTGTTCATCTCATTTCCTTTCTCATCATTTTCATTTATCGGAGGAGGAGATATGATCAAGAAAAGACCGAGAAGATACATACTGAGTGGTGGTTTTATTTCCCTTCGATGTCCTTCCGTCCATCTCTCTTGCGGTCACGTCTTTCACGAGCTCTATTTAATTATTTTTTTAAATAACCCAATTTTCTCATCTAATCTAAATTAGTACCCAAAAAAATTTAAAAAATCCCACTATTAGCAACTGTTCGAGTACGATAGAAATGGGATGAAGAATTGTCTCACATGTCAGCAGATTTTGTTCGAGTTCAAATGTAAATCCGTTTTTTCCAATCAATTAAGTATTCAAATAACCACCCGAATTTAGCCGAGAAAGTAGGAGATTAAGAGGAGAACCCCAAGAAATTGCGAAATGAGGTGAAGAGATTGAAGGAATGAGAGAATGGAGGGTTGATTATTGATAGCCTTTAGTTCTGTGAATGCAACCAAGCGATGACCAGGAGGAGAAGGACGAATGAGGACAGGAGAGATTATTAAAGATTGGGAAAGTAAAAATGGAAAAGGGAAAATCGCCAAAATAGTCCCTCAACTTTTTTACTTTAGTCAAAATAGTCTCTCAACTTTTTTTATAGTCAGAATAGTCCTTCAACTTTTTTTTTAGCCAGAATAGTCCTTTAACTTTTATTTTTTAGCCAGAATAGTCATTTAACTTTTATTTTTTAGCCAGAATAGTCCTTTAACTTTTATTTTTTAGCCACAAAAGTCCTTTTATGGTAATTTTTTTATTTTTTTTTTTATAAATTTCACATGAAAGGACTATCTTGGCTAAAAAAAAAAAAATTGGAGGACTATTTTGGCTAAAATAAAAAAGTTGAGGGACTATTTTGGCGAATTTTCCAATGGAAAATATATATATATATATATATCGAACTAGGAAAAAGTTTGGTGGGCCCTTGGTAAGATTAATTGCTCGACTTTAGGATGGGCAATATTGGAAGTTTGATAAAAATAGCTGTCGCAATAAGATTAATGCTGTGCCAAATCATTGCCCGAAAACTATAGAAATACTTACGTAGTTTGATTTTTGATTTTATTTATAAATTTTGTAATATAAATTAAATGTTATAAAATTTATGATATCAGGTAATGTAAAAATTTTTTTATAAAATTTAATTTTAATTTTAGAATTTATAGATGCGAAAAAGACAAGATCTATATAAGTATTTTCCGAAAAAAACAATTATATCATTCATTTATTTCCTACCAAAAAAAACAAGAAAAACATTTAAAGGACCATGGCAGATGAATAAGGAGACACCTGGTTGGGACAGATATAAGGCAGTGGGACCCACATGACATAAATTATGGGAGAGAGCTGTTTGATTTGTGTACCATTAAATACTTTTTTTTTTTTTCCAAGTCTTCTTTACATATAGACTGACACGTGTTGGTTTTGAATTCCGTGGAGGGACTAACCTTTTCTTGAAATTTTTTGTGTGTGACTGTGTGTGTTTTTGTTAATATGCACTGTTTTTAGACGGTAAGCAGCCAACCTACCGCCCATGTTTACATGATTGACTATTACTTGGGGATAATTTCACATTCCTACCATGAGTTTTGGCATAATTACAATTACCTTCTCTCTATTTACCTTCTCAACTACTTTAAACTCATATTTGAACATAAAAATTTATTTTAATTTAATCTACAACAAAATTTAAAAAATGAGTCAGCAAAATATGAAAATAATTTTGCATTTCATATGTTTACTGAGTTTAGCATATCTATTACTGTTATATTATATAGTTATAATATTTTGTCAAGATTTATTGATGTTACGCAAAAAAAAAAATTTCCACACAAACTCTTATTTGGCAATTTTATTTGTATCCCAAGTATGACATTTTGATTTTTTTTGACCATGTAATACTTTTATTTGTTAAATTTATTATTAATAATTGATCTCAATTTCTTTATTATCTATAAAATATTATTTGTACATTATTTTATTTTGTAATAATTTTTTATTGTGTAATTAATCATTTACCTATAATAGAAAGTATTCCACTTTGACTATAATTTATAAATTATTTCATTTATCCTTTTTATATTGTTATTTAATTCGTTCAAACTTGTTACCAGTTATCGCAAACAAGCGTAACAATATCATTTAGACAAATACTTAGCTGGACTATATTTTTAACTTTACTTGTAGAGTCTGTGGATTAAATCTTAGCGAATATATGACATCGTCTGATATAAGTAAGATTTTTTAAGATTTAATTCTGACCACAAAACCTACGGATAAGGTCAAAAATTGAGTCTGTCTAAGTATTTTTGTATCATTTATATTTCAAATCAAGACACGGGTTAAACTTATTATTCAAACTAGAGGAGAGATTGGTATGATTATGCAAATCTTAGAGGAGTAATATGAAATTATCCCAACTTGAAAAGATTTTGTGAGATTTTCTTTTTAAAACACTTCACTTAAGATTGTATTGTAAAAAATGATACGTGTCCCCTTCTTCCAAGATATAGATATATTTGACTCATTTATTGACTTGAGTTTTGGTCCTTCTAGTTTTGGGGACTTGGCCAAATAGTAAAATACTAGTACTACTACAGTAGCTATGATCATGGGATGTTTCAAGACGGGGTTTTTATTTCTGCTGACTAATTAGGTCTCTTATACACAAATAGATGTGTTGGGGCACCAATTTTTCTGATTTCTGGGGATTTTCTCTTGGTTCTTGATTCTTGTAAGTTCTTTACTTCCACATTATTAACAATCTTATTTTGTTTGATTGGTTTGTTCTTGTTAACGAGAAGGCCTGCCTTTTATTATTATTATTATTATTATTATTATGGAAGTCGGTTAGTTAGTTTGTTTTTAGATGAAAGTTTCAATTTTTATCGAACCCTTTCAAGAGAAAAAAGTGTTTCTTGATTGGGATTTCTATGGTGGTTTGTTCTCGGTAAGGTATTTTGGTGAGGTGTTGGATAAGGGGAATCTATGATAGATCAAAGAAGGTGCTGAATGAATAGAACTGTCTAAGAAGTATTGCACATGTCTTGTCTTTGGGATATTGTTTACTTTGTACTGAAGTTTTGATTCGTATTCCCTTGCGTCATCGAATTTCTTCCTTGATTCTTCACTCTAAGAGTTTTAGCTGGTTTTTTCAAGCTCTTTTGAGGACCCTTTGAATTGAACCGAACTCCTATTATATTGAGATTAAGTGGGATAAATAAGGTGTTTTCTTTTAAGGGGCTAGTTGACCCCTTTGTCGGGTTCTCGATTTAGGCAAAATTGTTTTGTTTTGGTAGAGGAGAGATTTCCAAGTACCAACGATTGCCATGCCATATAATTTGGGAAATATGATTTATGATGAGTCTGTGCTAACAACACACGTGGACCTCACTGGGCTTGAGCTGATAGCAAACACAACAAGTTTGTTGTCTGAACCTTCTATAACCAAGTTCCCCTTGGTGTCTTTTGCTCCTGAAAGTAGAAGCTATAGTAATTATAGAGCTCCTCAAAATGGAGTTACGTATCTTGACTCCCCAAAATGATAAAGTCAAGAAATGTGAAGCCAATCCCTTGCCAGGGGTAACTGATAATGGTAGATGTTTTGCTGTGGGAGATGCAAAGTGCCAGGACACCAGGATAGATGATTTGATGTCATTTTCTGGTAGCCAATTAATGGATGCTAGTTCTCAGTTGGTGACTAATGAGACTAGCAGCACATGCAGTGAGCAGTGTACTGCTCTGGATGCACAGTCTGGGACTTCACAAATAGCAGTAGATAGGAGGACTTGTAGTCACCAGAGCATTAACAAGTCATATTCTTGGGATCCAGCAACTGCTTCAGAGATTGTGGAAGATATTGTTTTGGGGATAGCAAATAATGGAGTTGCTAGTGTTAAATATTCTACAGGACCAATACCTTCTTCCATTCTTGAGGTTTCAGAGAACATGAAAATAGATAGGCTTAATGTTCTTGGTCTAGATAATATATCTCTATGGGGATTCTCATCTGTACGTGGAAGAACTGTAGGCCAGAGATGGAAGATACTGTAGTAGCTCTGCCACGATTTTTAAAAGTTCCTCGAAAGATGCTAATGGATGGCCCTACTTCTAGTGCATTGAACCAAAATTTGTCAGCTGACCTGTTTGGAGTTTATGATGGACATGGAGGCAGTCAGGTAAGCTATGTGTCTTAATTGCCTCTTTTTCAGTACAATATATTGTGATGGCCCACCCCCTCCTATTCCACCGAGTTATTGTTTTATAGGTGTTAAATTTTTCTTTGGATTATGGTCAAATAATGTCAACTCACTTCTCGTAGGTTGCCAATTATTGCCGCGCTCGCCTCCACTCAGCTTTAGCTGAAGAGATGAATGTTGAAAAGCAGGACTTGCATTCTGGAAATGCTTCATATAGTTGGAAGGAGCGATGGGAGAGAGCTTTATTCAACTGTTTCCATAAAGTGGATAATGAGCTGGGAGGCATAGGCATTGCTGGTGCTTATGAACCTAATCTTGCACCTATTGCTCCTGGAAGCTGTTGGATCTACAGCTGTGGTTGGCATTGTTTGTCCCTTGCTTATCATTGTTGCAAATTGTGGAGATTCGAGGGCAGTCTTGTGCCGTGGAAAAGTAGCCATGCCATTGTCTGTAGACCATAAAGTAAGGCTTGTTATATAGACTATCTTTTTATTTTTTGTCCACAGAAGCTCTACCTGATTTTGTGTTTGACATCTCTGAACACTAACCTTCAGCCAAATAGAGAAGATGAATATGAAAGGATAGAAGCTGCAGGAGGCAAGGTCATTGATTGGGGTGGATATCGTGTTTCTGGCGTGCTTGGGATGTCAAGGTCCATTGGTAAGTCCTTCCTAAAAGTATTGAATAGTTATCAACTATTCAATACTTTTGGAGGGTGGGGGTGGGGGGAATGGTGAAGGGAGAGAGAGTTTTATCCCATTCTACTTGCATGCCATGCTGAGTTGATTAATTCTGTATGGGGCAAAAGATATTAATTACTCATTGACCAAAACTTAAGATGCATTTTCTGAGTTGGATGAGCACCAAGAATTTGGATATGCATAGAAGAAACAGTGGTCACGCAACTTTTCAAATGTATAGTTGTGCCCACTTAATTATTTCATTAGCTAAATTAGTTAAGAACTATTTAGAATGCATATTCATTTTCATTGCGTTCGGTTTCACCATAAGTTTTTTTATCCTTGCACCAACCCCCAACCCCATCCACACCCAGACATGCATGACCTAAGCTCCCTTTTAGTTGCAATCCCCATATCTCTATCTACCAACCCCAAGCCTTTTCAGATCCAGTTCCAACCCTAACCCAAAACTGATAGAATCTCTTGTCCATTTAACTTTTGAACCGTGAAAAGACGAATATGAAAGATAAAGAACTATATTAGTGCCAAAGTACCTCTCTGTTGGTCTGCCATGTTTAATCAATAAATGGAATAAATTCAGGTGCTACTTCTTACTGATTTGAGCCAATATCAAGGGTGTTAATGTTTGTCAGTATGCAATACAGGGGTGTGATATTCAGAACATAGAACTTTTATATTTTATTTATAATTTTATGCTAGAGATATCATAACCCAGTCAAGACAAAACTTTCCAGATTTCTTTATTTTAATTCATGACTTTGTTGCCAATTTAGTATGTGATTTTAAGTGGATTCCAATTAGTTATGCTAAGTACAACATATCAGTATAAATTTTGGATTGATTGATGTTGATTTGAGAAAGTTAAATTTTGGCCTGAAACCACCTGAAGAGGCAGCAATTTGATTTGTTTCCAGTAGTCTTTTATGAATCCGTAATATTTGCGCTCTACACTGAAAATCGAGTGCAGGAATATATTTGGTTGTCAAACCACCACCTGAGGGGTAGTGGCTGCCACCTCGCTAAGTGGAGCTGAGTGACCATGGCTGCCATTCTCTTGGCCATTTTTGAGTAAATCTAAAGACAGGAAGAGTTGAAAAAGAAATTATATTTAGGCCTTCAGAACAGGTGGATAGATGGACTCAAATGCCCCTTTCCCTGTATACTTGACGGAATGATCTAACTTTAACATCGAAATTGTATGGGAAGATCATAGATCTACGTCCTGTTAAGTAACCATTTTAGCTGGAAAAATAGTTAACCAAAACCCAGACATTTAAACAGTTGAGCGGCCATCTACACGGTTTGCTCTAATGTAAACTCCCATAGTGAACTTCAATGAACTTACTTCATCCTCAATAATAGACCTTCTGCAGTTTGGAAACAAAACAAGTATGGGTAGACATCAATAAATGTCAGAAAAATTACCTCCAAAAGTATAGAATCTGTTTGACCAATGGTGGGTGCCTGAAAAGCTTTGATAACTTCCTTTCATGTTTTAATTCCTGTGTGAGTTGTTGTGCAAATGTTGTTAGCTTAAGTTTCTATCTATATTAAACATAACGCCGCCACCAACTGCGCTACTAGTCCAAATCAGGTATAATAACAACCACTGCTCAGCATTGAGTGTTATGTCTCCACCATGAAATGTTTGGCACCAATTAGATCATCTGATTTCGTACTTAGTGCATGAGATCTGGACTTTGGTACTAGTATCTCATTCTTCATTTGTGGATTGGCAGGTGATAGACACTTGAGGCCCTATGTAATTCCAGACCCAGAAATGATGTTTGTACCTCGAGCAAAAGAAGACGAATGCCTCATTTTAGCTACTGATGGTCTATGGGACGTTATGACAAATGAAGAGGTTTGTGATGTGGCACGAAGGCGAATTCTTCTCTGGCACAAAAAGAATGGTCCTATCCTACCCAAAGAAAGAGGTGATGGTAGCGATCCTGATCCTGCTGCTCAAGATGCAGCTGACTACCTTTCACGACTTGCTCTTCAAAGAGGAAGCAAGGACAATATCTCTGTGATTGTCGTGGATTTGAAAGCCGTAAGGAAGTTCAAAAAGAAAACTTAGTACTACACTACTAATCTACTTCTGTATTTTCGGTGCAGTAATTATTGTATAGTACAGATGGTTTCATCTACTAGATGACATTGACAAATATGTCCTCCGTTGTAGCTTTCTTTTTTCACTCACAGGATTCCCAGATACTCTGCAGTTGTACAATCCTGAAAAGAGAAATCAAGCTTCGAAATTGGGGGTGGCAGAGCAAGTGTCATGTTCTCAATCTTTGATTCTGAATCTTTTAGTTGATACTACTACTAGTAAAAGAATTACTTCAAGATTGCAAGAATGGTCAATCTAGTATTGGATATTTTCTACCACATAGCTAAAATGTTGCTAATACAGGGTCGGTGTAATTTACGCCACTCCCTCGGGGTCCAAATGATCCGTGGTTTTGCTCTTTCACTTGATTATTGATTTACTGACGGCTCAGGTTGGAAAGCCATTATATCGCTCCAGATAAAGTAGCTGCGAGCTGGTGTGGGGCAAAAGAGCACGAAATAATTGGTCCCTCTGGGAATCCCAAGTAGATTGATCAAAAATGATTTGAATTCCATTTTGATACAATAAGAGAAGAGGATGTTCACACCCACTTCATGGTAACCAAACACAACCACGTGTTTCTGCGCCTATTCCAATTTCAAGGATCATTGGAGATGACAAATTCGTTGAAAACCATAAAACCCTACGTCTAGAATGGCAAGAGTTAGCCAAGAATACTCACTCCAATTAATGTAACAAGTTGTTCCCTTGAAATGCATAATAGCCACCATTAGCATTGTTTTGTCCACTTTCAATAACATAAAGACTAAAGCAATTGATCACGCAATAATTAATATCCTTCATGGTTTCAGTTCATTCAAATATTACCCAGAGAGAGAAAGAAAGAGAATCATTTCCGTCAACCCACGTATTACATGCACACAGGTAACTTTGAGGTTGGTACATGATGCACGGGAGGGGAATGATATACCACTACTATCTATTGCTTAAGCAGGTGCAGTAGGGTTCACAAACTCCAGGCATCAATTCCAGTCCATTTCCAATCTGTGAATATGTAGATGGCTCTGGAAACATCACCTCTTTCAGCCATGGCATTCTTAGTCACATCCTGCCAGCAACACTCAACCACTGCTGGAGAACTCATCCGACTTCAACTACATTTGCAAAGGACAGGTTCTCAAGGAGTCCTAACTAGGCTAGCTACCAGCAAAAACAAAATTACAGGCTGTCAATGATCCAAATGCATCTTCTTATATTTCGAGTGAAGATAATAGATAGGACATTATCATTAACATAAAAAAAGTTAACCATCACCTGCAGGCACAAGAGGTAATAAAGCCATGCAGCTTTCACACCCATTGAAATTAAAATAGATCACACTTGCCAATTCAATAGCAAGGGTCTAGGCATGGTCAAGTGCTCAAGGCCATAGTAAAAAGACTAGGAAATTAATTGGTATCAGAAAGACCGTGAGGAAAAAGGAGGAAATGACATTAATTCCATCAATTTTAGCATACAGAGCACAAGATTCATGACACTGCAAAGTCTAGCAATAGCTAGATCCACTTGGATTTACTTTATTTAAGCAGAACAAAAGGGTGTTTCTCAACATCCTAGTATAAAATCACCCCCTCCCATGCCCACAACACCTTCATAAGACAAATAAGCATAACAACAAAACTACATAGCTTACTATAGATTAGTCCTCTTGTTTCTGAATTATCAAAAAGGCTGTTTAGATCCATATTATATTCTTGTCAAGATCAGCTGGGGTGGGAAAAGAGAGCATTTTTGCTTTTGGGTCCCTAATATGTTGAGATGATGTACATACCGGGAATGTTTGCAATGTTGCAAGTGGAGGACCGGCACTGGTGAAGTAAGAAGCAAGATCAATATCCAGATCTCCAAATTTGCTGAGAAATGGGTGCATCTGATTTTCATAAGAATACAGACAGTTAACCAACATATGCTAATGGATCACAATTTGCTAGCAAAAATAGTTAAATATTATCCATACCATGAGTTCATTTGCTGACAGCCTATCTTTTGGATCTTTTTGTATACTGAAAGAGATATTCAAGTATGAGATACTATTATAGTAGCGTGTACCATACTACAATAATATGTGCAAGTTCTATATGCATATGAAATGAAATGAAGTTGATTATTTTGGACGCGCTCATGAGCATGCGTAATTGACACAGCCAACTCAGTTGTGATGAAGGAGAGGAATCAGAGCAGAGAGAAGATAAGAATTCTAAAGGGAAAATACTTGTAGCCAAGGTGTAAATTATTTCACGTTGATCCCATAGTAATTTCTTTCTTACATTGAGCAGTAGTTTGTTGGAGTAGAATATGCATTGCACATCATAATACAGGAACCATGACTAGTTCAGGGAAGACCACTAGAGTAAGAAATGCACAAGAGACATGCTGTTTCCAGCAAAAATACCAAATTTGTTAAAAGCAGATTGTCTGATACAAAGTGCAATCATTACCATGCAGAGATAAATGAACAGAATTCTGGAGAAAATAGATCTGAAGGTGCACGGGGGGGAGGTTGGTCAACAATGGTTTCCATCAGCTCATACACATTAATCCATCCTTCCCCTGGCTGGATGTGGAGGGGAATAAGGGAACTGGCCTGTTGCACACTCGAGCAAAACTAAACCCAAACTCCAGATGTCACTTCTGTAGCCATAACTGCCCCCAATGATCCTCTCTGGCTACAGCACAAAAATGAATGTAAGCAACAAATTACATCAAAAGGAACCAAAAAATCCATCTAGTAATACTTGTCAACTTGAGCACATGATTAGTTATAAGCACTTCGAAGTCGCATCCAATTCATGGGAAATGATGAGAAATCACGAAATAATACTTTCTTAGCATATAATTCTAAACTCTGAATTCTCCATGCATAATTGGTAACACAAAATGGTAGCTAGTTGCCAATATATGTTTAGCACAACACTGTAAGAACTCACAGACATATAGTTGTATGTGCCAACAAAGGTATTAGCCAGTCCTGATGTGCTTGCTAGTATTGCACTAACACCGAAATCAGTGATCTTGACTTCACCTCTGTGATTTACTAGCAAATTGGACGGTTTTAAGTCCCTGTAGGGATAATATGTTTTTCATGGTGAAGATACCACAAGCCCTTCAGTACCTAAATTGGTATGAAAAAGTTTGATATAAGAGTGACTTGAGAAAATATCTCAACTTCAGAACACAAGGTATATATATTTCCTACCTGCTTGCAGATGGCAGCAAGATATGGCTCTGGAATGGTTCTGACTTTCTTTAGGAAATCTGCCAGAGATCCCCCATCCATGTACTCCAAAATTATAGATACAGCACCATTATCATAGAAAGACTGGTAACACACAACAACATAGGGACATTGGGATGACTGGTTAATTTTCAGTTCCTGTGTAATGTTTTTGCGAGCAGACTCTTCAATATTCATTTGAATAACCTGAATGTAGAGTTTCTATTAGAACTTGTCCTCAAAAAATAAAACTATAAAAAGTGAATAAAATGACAAAAAATGCAGGTAATAAGAAAAAAATCAATTATATAAAAAAAAAAAAAAAAATGCTCATGAATAGTTTTTGCATGGCTGATGTCTAGGATGGAAAATGGAAAAAAAAAAAAAAAAAGAATTGACCAAACACCAGTGAGGTTCAAGAACACTGATGTAAGTTTGTTCGCAGATTCCCAACTGTAGGCAATTCATGAATCCTTCCACGCTAGTCCTATTCATCTCTTCTTGGACAGGAACAAAAAGAAAACACTATGTTCAGTCCCAAGTTGTACTGTACCTTTAGTGCAAAAAATTGCCCAGTCCATTTATGTTGCACCAAGCGCACAATACCTCCATTGCCTTTCCCGATAACTTTAACTGCATCAAAGTCTGCTAAGCTCAACTGGTTATCTGATGGCTGTATAAGGGATGGCTGGGGAAGAAAAATTACACACACATAAGCCCAAAGACACCAAAAATAGTTAAAAAGATGCTGCAGCTGTAATATGATCAGTTTCAGAAATACCTTAACCAACTGTAGAACTCAAGAAATACATTAATTTGATAAGGCCACTCATGAGTCTTATATGCAAAGAAACCAGACATACTCCATATTCAAAATTTTGTTTTATGTCAGTATTCAATTTTAAAATAGCCATCCTAAAAAGAACACTTACATCACTCAAAGAGAATATGCACAACAAAGAGGACATTGGGTTGTCAAATATTTCTAAAATTGCTCTTGAAATTACCGTGTTTTACATATACCAGTATTATGACATTTGCTATGAGAATAATGTAACATCATAGACAATGACTCCAATTTAATTCCAACACGAGCAAAACGTAACTTTACAGAATTACAATCAATAATTCAGTCAAATCCCGTAATCCAAAACAAAATTTAGTAACAGATCTTACTAAGATTTCCGCACTCCAGATCCAACAATTACATATGCTTATAACCTAGCAAAATATTTGAATCTATAGTTCCTTGTACGAAACCGATCCACTACCCAATTCTCTATTTACAGTTAGGTAAGGGGTTGATGTTCCGGATCCATATGAAATTTCCGTAAATGGGAGCAACAAGAGTTTAATCCACTTAAAATATAGGAAAAGCTTCGTGTCTTAAGGAAATACCACAAAGGAAACAAGAAAGTCAAAGAGAAGAGAAAGGCATACAGCTTCAACTTCATTCTGAGGAACAATTCGAACACCGTCTCTGTTGACCAGCAGATCTCCATCCTTAAACGTCCCTGATTCAGTCCTATCAAACACACACACACACACCAAGACAAAACAGAAAATCAAAACCCCTTCATCATCATCATCATCAGTCAAAACTCAAAAGCACCCAAAGAAAAAAGATGAGAGGGAGAGGGAATTTTATACAAGAATTTAGAAAGAGCAGCATCATCAGGAGGAGGTAGAGAAAGCTTCAGATTTGGTGCTAAATTCCCCTTCTTCATCGTTACTACTATCAACTATGTTTCTACTCCCTACAAACCCAATCCCCAAGAATTTATAGTACTCCTAATAATAATGGAGGAATATTTTTATTTGATTATTGGAGTACTATATTTCTCTCTGGTGGGTTTAAAATTAATGTAGCAGTCAAAAAAACACACTTTTTAGATTTTTTTGGGTTTGCGTTGGCGTTGGTTTGGGTGGATTGGTAGTTGAATTGAAAGAATTGAAAAAATTGAGATGGAGGGTCGCTGCAAATATAAATGGCGGTCTTCTCGGTACAAAAATGTATATAGAAATTGGAATTGATCAAGTCCTTTTGGTATTGGTAAGGTGTTAATATTTATCTGGCTGCTGCACATAACTGTTGACTCCAACTCAGAAACAGGGCAACCAAATCTTTAAATCCTATTAATTTAGGAAAATTTTATAATTTTTTTTAGAGAATTATTTTTTTGTATTTTAAAGACTTGTTCAATATAATACTATACGTTTTAAAAATTTATACTGTACAAATTCTTAAAATCAAGAAAATGATTCTCTTAAGGGGACTGTAAAATTCTCCAGTAAGTTAATCTATCTTACGCGCAAACTAATTTTTACCAGTACACTCCATCTATGTCTAATTTTAGTTAGGGTCATAAATTAACTCGAATTACTCAATATTCGAATCAAATCGTTAATTCGGTGAGATCTAGTTCGATTTTAATTTATCAGTAATTAAGTTAAAAGTGAATAAAATTTACTGTTCGTTAATTTTTTATATTCAATTCGATAAGAAAAATTTTAAATTTACGTATAAAAGTTTCAAGTTACTCAAAATTTAACTTAAAATCGAATCGATAAGAAAAATTTTAAAATTAAGTATAAAAATCTAAAATTCTATTTCGATTCGATAAGAAAAAATTTATAATTAAGTATAAAAGTTTCTACCTAGGACAAGGGTTACAATTCTCCACAATGGGAACAATGCCTAAAAAATAGGACAATAATCATCAAGATATATATCTCTTGTTTTGAAATATCACTAGTCGTTTCGCTCACGCGCTGCGTGAGAGTGCTTGAATTTTTTTGTTGCTGCGAGAATGCTATAGAAATTGATTAGAGAAGTAGTGAAGTTCTTCTGGTGTTATGGTTTTTGAAAGTCTTTTTAAGTATACTTACAATAGCTTTTGCATTGCAGCGTGAAAACTATTGATGTACATTTTTTGGTCCAATCCTAACAAAAGCAAAATGGTATCTTCCATAATAAGTAGAAAGATAAGTAGGATCATCGAACCACAATGCAAAATAGCAGCTAATACTAATATGTAGTCTGATACTAGTAAGTAAGCATTGCTACAAATATAGACAAAAGATAAATATATTGAATAGCCAGATAGTAGGCTAATAATCTAGTCTTCTTTGAAGTGCTTGTGCTAAGTGAGTTTTAGCAGTTACGCTCCTCTTTTCAACTGATTTGCTAGGATCTTGGGCAATGGCTTTTGCAAAAGAAGTTAGTGAATCTGTTTTTCTTGGAAGAGTAGGCAAGGAAAGTATTGAGCTAGGCATGATAACCGTATCCGCTACCTTGGCTGGATGTTTTTCTGATTATCGTGTTAATGAAAGTTATCCTGTTAAGGTAAATATTTGATTAGTCAATAGGGTACGAATATTGACATGAACTACTTTCTTTATTAACCTTGGGAGTCTTTGAGAAAATTCTAAACTCAGTTTCTACCATATGCAGGAGAAAGCAGAAAAGCATTCCACAGAAGTAGGTATGTCATCTTTTACAAATCCATTAACAGCACAAATACATCAGGTTGGCACTATGTATCTATACACACAACAGAACAGAACCACCTGACATGCACAATTCATTGGTAAAATTGTATACTGTATATCATTTGGGGTAGTTTCTATCTATTACAACCATATTACCGAGTCTCCAGGAAAATCTGAAAGTGCAAAAAGTTTCAGCATTCTATCATGTTGAAGGAGAATTTTGATAGCAGCTGCGGTACTCCTGATATTATCGGTCCGTAAGTCTACAAAAGAGAACCATCAAATGACATTAGACCCAAATTATGCATCAGAAATTGTTATTGTACAATAAATATCCCTCTAAAACACGCTACAAGATCATCAAGTTTAAATTTTGACGCAGAGAGGCTCACAGAGGTATCCACAACAGAAGTTTTCTAGATCGGTTCGTTTTTTCACTACAGAAAAAGTATGTGGGATTGTAATTTATCCTTATACGACCTGAACAGAGCAGATGATATCCAATTCCAAAAGATTTAGTATTACATTAATGTCTTCATTAAGGAACCATACCTTGTGGTTTTCATGAATTTGACACAGGGGTACCACTAGAAGCTTAAGATTCTTCGGTACTATGAACTTCCGACTCTCAGGCAACTTCACAAGAAAGAGTTTTGTGCACTCCTACAGAGGCAGACACTTGGTGTTTAGATACTTGAAGTTCAAGAATTTGTACCAAGTAACAAAATCACTTTGTAACAAGGAGTATGTCAATAATCAAATACCTTTGGCCTTTTAATATTTGGTGGCAAATAGGGATAAAGTAACGTGTCAAAATCAGGCCTCCACCACATACCTAGGCATTCGTCCACCTAAACTCTTGACAATTAGTGCACCGAACCAGTATGGTTATAAAGCGAATAACAAGGCATCGCGTACCTCCCAATCAGGTGCACGGCTATCTCCATCAACAGACAACTTACTTGAAAGTTTGCGCTTTAAGCATTCAATATCTGGAGGATAACAAAATATACATCAATAGCCATCAAGCTTTGATCCCCTTATCCAAACGACTAGAATTAACAAATAACCCACAAGAAAGCATCTACCTGATTCTCCTGTCCTCAGACGACCACCTGGAAGCTTATAAATGGAGTTTCGTTCTTGCAATAACAACACGTGAGGGTGCTTGAACAACTCAACCTGTAACCGTTATTTTGTTTATTCATCAATGAAGAACTAAACAATGACATTTGTCAAACGACTGCTACCACCTAATTGATCAATTGGCCATTAACATTTGTTACATTACATTTGTATGACAAGAGATCCACATAAAATGTCATAAATATTTCACTCCAGATTGAAGAAGTTGCAGCAAAGCAATCACAGTCCATTGCTTCTAGCAAACCAAAGAGAAGTTAAGAGACCGTGCTAATGGTTTTAACATATAAATAAGAACATTTATTTGTAACAGATTAAGCCTAAAAGTTTCATCGAGCTTGGGAGAAGAAGATCTTCCTGTTTTATTCTCCCTAAAGTTTGTAATACAGTATCATTTATTCATTTGGTCATGTGGAATATGCATTTGCATATGTGTATTACTTACCAAATGCATATGTGTATTACTTACCATCGGTAAAAAACTGTAAGGTTGTGTTTAGATGGAGGGATTTCCCATGTTAGATTATCCAAACAAGTTAAGGAATTTAGTTGGGAATTGAAATCCACCCAGAAATGATAGAGATTTCAATGGTTAAAATGAGTGGATTTCAAATCCATCCAAATTTCATGTCATTTCAAATCCACCCATTTTAAATTCATTCAATTCAAATCATTCCCACAATTCAAATCCACCCATCCAAAGGCACCCTAACTTCTTTCAAGAAAAGCTCTACATATGTCCACGTAAGGTAAAAAAAAAAAAAAGATTTAACATACAGATACTAGTGCTACCTATTACCACCCTTCTTAACAACAAGTTTATGAATTTATGCAAAATCATCACAAAACTATCATGCAAACTGTTAATAAGGAAAGTTAACAATATCCGCCTTATAACACGAAATTCCATCATCCCCGTGAAAATACCGATACGGTCCATTCAGTTCCTACAATCTCTTTACTTCACACATTTGTATTTAATACAATACAGGGTAATTCTTAATTCTACATTCTCGTAAGAAACCATTTCGTTATGCTTTTGGAACTTGTACATTATAAATTTCAAAGTACAACGACATGGTTTCGAAGAGGATGGTATAATTTCTGGATAATACAAGGGTCAAAAACTGTATGTATTAAGAATTTACCCATTTCATAAGGCAGTGTATCCAAAATTAACGAAGAATTTACAGAGAAAAGTTAAAATAGCAAGAGTGGAAGGAGTTCTAACCAGCATTACAGCTTGTACACAAGTCCTAAGTCCGTGAGCATCATAGCTGAAAATCCCAATTTCACAAAGAAATAAAAATAAATAAATAAATAAATCAGCTACAAAAATTTAGTAATAAATACTTCATAGAAATGAATTAGCTCAAAAATTAATTATACTAGCTAGAGAAAGATATAATTAAAAAAAAAAAATACTTGAATTTCATTCGGAGGAGACGATCGGGTAAGGTCTCGTCTTTAAAGGAAACAGCTTCTTTTGAGCCAAAATAGTAACCGTTAAGCGGGTAAATATCCACCACGTTGTTGTTACCGTAATTCTGACGATTACCGTTACCGGTTACCACCGGTGATGATAAACCAGTTTCTCCGTTCATCTAATCTCGAAGAGCAGGATATATATTCAGCAGCTCAACTTGCAAAATCTTTCTTGACGGGAAAACGGGAAGAGCTTGTTTTCAGTGGAGAAGGGAAAACAAAAACCGGGGGATTAAGAATGTGAAAAAAGTGGGAATAGTAAGGCAACGTGGCTGTTCCAGAGAGAACCGGAGGCAGAAGCTGATACTAGAAAAGTAGTATAAAGTGGCGGTGACTGGTTTATGTGTAATTGGGTTGTGTAGTCGGTCAAGTTTCCGGATATTGTTTCTTTTTCGTGGGTGGGTCCGTTCAGTGTGCAAACTGTAAGTGGACTAGTAGTTTCTCGTTAATGTCAAGATTGATGAGTGTGTTTTAGGTAAAAGGGGAATGAATGAGAATATAAATATTTTGTTTGGTTAATTATTATAGGAAATGTTTTATAAGGATGAAAATATTAAAAAATGGTTAATTTTATTTTTTTGTTTATAATTTGAAATTTAAATTAATTAATTTATTAATATAATAAAATTTATTTTTTTGTTCAAATTAATCTGTTCGTGTTTGCATTCAGGAATCAAAATCGGAATGAAAATTATGCAAATCCTGTTACCGGTACGAATTTATGTCATTTTTCTCTACTTGTTTGATTTGACTAAGGAATGATTTTTATTATATTAATAGTTCATAAATTTAAAACACATGTCATAAATGAAAAATAAAAGTAGGTATTGTAGAGACACTAATATTTTTATTCCTATAGAATGATTCCTATAGCAATTAATCAAACAACAGTTATAAATATCATTAACTTTGATTTTCATTCATTTCTCTCGTATCCATAAACTAAATACCTTCTAAATAGGTAAAAAAAAAACGATATAAACTTATCCGGATATTAAAACTTATAAGTCTTGTCCTGATTCTAATTTCTTAATGCTAACAAGACATCTACAGAATAACCGAAGAGACAAGGATCACATTAAATTTTAAAATCTTATGAAATCATGGGAAATCGTAGGATCTAGTTCTGGAATGATAGAGATATTTAGACTCCATTTGGTTATCAAATAATGGCAAGTATTTTTTAAATATTATTTGATTAACAACCGCAAATGTTGTTTGGTCAAATGATAATTATTTATAAAATAATATTACACATAATTCATATTTCATTTTATCCATTATTTGCACTAATCATCTAATGTGACTTTAATGAATTATTTATATAGTAAAAATTTTACAATCCTTATTGTTGGGTTTGAATTGTTGAAATAGTAATATTGTTAAAACTAATGTATTAAAGTTACTACCAAAGGAGTCATTACTGCTATTAATTTGAAATTACGACATTCATACCTCTGATTTGATGTTAAATTTCTGAAATAATCATCCGGACATCTGATAGATTCTCTGTATTAAAACTTATCTTCCACTTTTTAAACAATTTAATGATCATTTGGAAGTTCAACTTTACAAGCTAAACAACAAATATTCATTCAAATGGCACTATTTGAGTCAAGATATTCATTCAATTCAAACTTTTTACAGCCTAAAAGCCACTGATTGAAAAGTTATACAATATGGTACTGGTAAATTTTGACGGCAAATCGCAAAGATACTTGTTCTCCCGATTTTGCTTTCTCTTCAACCTCATTTTGCCATTTAATTCTTTGTAGCATATCTACCATTTCAAATGATGTATTATTCAAAAAAAAATTTATTTCTTTGTTTGCCTCGTGTTAGATCATGCCTGTGTTGGTTAGTTCATCCGTATTTGTTGAGATCTCACCTTCATCTAGATGGAATTGGGGTTTGGACATAGTGTTTCATACTATTTTCCTATTAAATTTTGAAAAATTGTCAAAACTTGTGCAATTAATTAGAGTAATTAACGCACATTATTAATGTTATGCATAGATTTCATTTACTGCTATAGAACCTTCTACTTAGATTCTCATTGGTATGAGATATTGTAAGTTTTGCCCTTATCTCGCAAAAGCAATTCGTTATTTCTACCATTGAACCTTTTTGAATAAGAGAAATTAGGTTGGGGAAATGTTGAATAAAACAGATTTGGAGTTAAAGAATATTTAGGATTTTGACCTAAAACTTCCTTTTGTTTAAACAGCAGCAACAGGTTCTTCCTTTCGTTTTTTACGGTCACATGGCCTTTTAGCGTTAATAATCTCTAATTTTTTGTTTTTTGTATCATAACATTGGACTAAATTAGTTCATACCTTAAAGATAAGGTGCCTAATCAAAATAGTTATTTTGGGGTTCGGTTAGTGTCGTTCGGATTGTGACACAGTCGTTGGACCATCTGAACTCGTCAATTCTTGGAAAGCTAAATAATTGTATTATAATGTCTAATTACTATGATTTATAATTATTTTGAATTAAAGAAATGAAAAGCAAATAATAGGCATTAATTATTCGCAATTCAAACGATTATTTCGAAATATCCAAACAATTATCTCATTATTTTAAAAGTTAACATTATTTCTAAATACCACTCAAATCAAAGTTCAAATAATATTTACCAAATAACAAGCGATTATTTGCTATCCAAACAGAGTCTTAATTACTTGGATTTTCCAAAATGATTAATATCATTTGCTTGCTTTCATTTGTAATATATATGATTGTATCTCATTATTGTATAAAGTTATAAGGAAGATAACGAAATATAATTTAGGTGATAGGACGATTTTTTCATGATTTATTAGTTCATGAGTTCGAGTAACTAATCAATAAAAGAATCTTAGATGTTCGTTTTTTTTTATTTTTAAAAAAAAACTAATTTGGTTTCTTTTCTTTAGAGTATCAACTGATTTTGTCCCTTATCTATCATAAAAATTAATTGGTCCACATCTATCGCAAGTTAACGCACACGTGATTATTATGTGAATTGCTCCGTTAATTTGTCCATAATTTATATCATAAACCTTAAATTGGTTAATTTTTTTTTAAAAATAAAATATTAAATTGGTCGACTATAATAGATTAGGAACCAGATTGATTAATATCCTAAAAATAAGATATCAAACTAGTATTTTTTTTTTTCCTTAAAAAATGTTATAAGAAAGCATTCAAACCTGAAAAGCTCTTGTTGAGATTTTTAACATTAAAAAGTTACAATTTTACATGAAATGTTTTGACTGTTAGTCATTTAATTTGAAATATACGTTTATTTACAAAAAAAAAAAAAAGAAGTAACGTATAAGTTCATATGTATGTTTTTTTTTTTCAATTCACAAGTAATTAAAAAAAAGAAAAAAGAAAAAAGAACCGACCCCTCAAAAGCCCAAATATCACTCAATCAAAGTCCAAATAATATTTACCCAATAACAAATGATTATTTGCTATCCAAATAGAGTTTTAATCACTTGGATTACCAAAATGGTTAATATCACCTGTATTTATTTCATCATTTATGAGTTTTCATTTGTAATGTATGATTGTATTAATCTCATCTTTATTGTATAACGTTATAAGGAAGATAACTTGTCATTTGTAATATATATGATTGTATTAATCTCATCATTCTTGTATAATGTTATAAGGAAGATAACGAATTACAATTTAGATGGTAAGACGATTTTTTCATGATTTATTAGTTCATGAGTTCCGGTCACTAATCGATAAGAGGAGATAATTGTTTAAAAGAAAAAAGAACAAAAAAAAGACTAATCTCATTCCTTATCTTTAGAGTATCGATCGATTCTGTCACTTATCTATCACAAAAATTAATTTGGTCCCTCACCCTTAAAACAATTAACCAATTTAAGACTTCTTAACGAAAATTGTGGACAAATTACCAAAACTATTAACAACACATCTATTAGAAGTTAACGCCCACTTGATTATCATGTGAGTTGTTCTATTAATTTATCCATAATTTATATCATAAAACTTAGATTGGTTAATTTTTTAAAAGAAAGGATACTAAATAGGTTGACTGTGATAGATTAATGACCAAATTGATTAATACTCTAAAAATATGAGATCAAATTAGTGTTTTTTTTCCCCAAAAAAAATGTTACAAGAAAGCATTCGGACCTGAAAAGCTCTTGTTGAGATTTTTTAACATTAGATGGTTACAATGTTACATGAAATGTTTTGACTATTATTCATTTAATTTGAAAGATATGTTTATTTACAAAAAAGTAATGTATAAGTTCATATGTATGTAAGTATGTTTTTTTTTTTTTTTTCAATTCATAAGTAATGTATTTAAAAAAAAAAAAAATCAACCATTTCCACCTCCTCTCTAATGACTCGAACCCATAACGAATAAATTATAAATTTGAAAAAGTATTTTATCATTTAACTTGCAGTTCGTTGTCTTATTCATAAGTAGTGTGCAATAGAAAAATAGCCTATAATCTACATCATTTTGTATTTCATATAGAAGTCACACATGGAAGATATCTTTCTATGCAAATGTCATTACAAATTCCTAAAGCAAATGTAGCTTTTTTTTTTGTGGGTAAATTAAAGCAAATGTAGCTAGCGTATGAATATGCACGTTTCATTGAAGAGACATAAATACAATATCAATTACGTAAGTTAAAAAAAAAAAGATTGATTTCTAATAAATCAAATTCTTTATTCTCTTGTTTATCCTACAAAGTAAGACAAATTTATTAAATGCATGAGTGCTTAGTGATTGGATTTCATTATCAATAGCAGTATAAAACATACTCAATTGCTAGGCTTCATTAATTTATTCTAAAGTTAGTTTGCAATACTTTTATTTACATCTTTTATCGTCCCTTATAGGAAATCATTCCCTTAACTTTAAAATTTATACAAATACAAGAATTTAAAACAAATAATATTGTAGTGTACAAGTATTTAAAGTACAAGATAATGATTCTTTCAAAGAAACTGTAGAATTTTCTAAAAAAAATAATATTAAAATGGGCTTTGAAATCATCTTCATGCTCCAACATTGGTGTACGCTTGTATTTTTATTATTTTTTAATTATTAACAACTCTATGCCTATGTGCATAGGACTATAAATGAATTAAATTATTCAATACTTGAATTGAACTCTAACTATAAATGAATTAAATTATTCGATACTTGAATTGAACTCTAACTATGTAAGAACTTATTCAAAATTAGTTCACTAATAATCAAATCAAATTTGAACAAAATTTAGCATTCATTAATATTTTGTGTTTGACTCGAACTCAATTCGATAAGCTAAAAATTTGAAATTTACACGTAAAATTTTTGAACTATTCAAACTCGGCTCAAGTTCGACTCAATAAAATCTTATTTGAGTTATACTCGAAAGATAATCAAACCTTGAAATTTTGGACAAAATCTCAAACTTGTTAAAATATTCAAACAAAATTAAATACTAGAGTGTCCGAATTATTTATGTTTATTTACATTCCTATCTATACATACAAAAGGAAATACGAGTGGTTCAAATATTCATTGTACCAAAACAAAGGATTTTGTTTTCGAGTAAAATGCATCAATGGTCACTTAACTATTAGATTGTTACATACAATATTACTGAATTATTTGTTTTACAAACTCAGTCACTGAACTACCTTAAAGATGTGTTTGGAGTCACTCTATTCTATTTCTATAGTGATTGCAGATACACATTTAAGGTAATTTAGCAATCAAATTTGTACACGAAGTGATCACAAGCATATATTTAAGATAATTCAACGATTAAATTTGAAAGATAAATAATTCACTAGTCTTATATACAATAATTTAATAATTTAGTGTTTATTAGTACATTTTCTTCTTTGTTCTTTTTTTGGGTGGTCTGAATTAACTTATTCAATTGTTGTGTGGATAAGTCATCTTACACCTTGTGTAAAAAATTTCTACTGAGAATCTCTCTCTCACTCACATTATGATCAAATGGCAGAAAATTCAGAAAAATATCTCCCATAAAAACATTTTAATTATTTAATTTCAGGGATCCAATTAGGAAGTTTCAAACACTAAGGAATTGTTTAGTTCATATTCGAAGATTAGAATCGAAAACATAAATTCTATTGTTAATATAAATTTTTGTCATTCTTTATCAATTTTTTGATTGGAAATTGAAAAAGGCTTTATTGTATTAATGAGTTAAATAATTTAAAATTCAAGTCACAAGTGAAGAATGAAATAGACCATCTTCTTACGCTTTCATTTATATAAAATAATTCCTATAATGCTCAATTAAATAATATTTATAAATATCATAAATTTTAATTTCCATTCTTAGTTCTTATACACATAAACTAAACACTCTTAAAAGTATTTATATTATGTTTAAATTTCAAATGTTATATTTATACATCTGTCATAATATTTATATGCGATAATGCAAGAATTTTTCTATACCGACAATGTAGGTAAGATCAACCCTATGATTTACCTACATATTGAGAGGTTAATGCCAAAAATTTTGTTCCATTATGGGCGTGTACAATTCCGGGAGTAGAACAGGGGGAAAAAAATAGAAAGGGAAACACCCTAAAAGTCAGATTTCCACAGTTTGGTAATATGGGACAAACAACATAAGGTGGTTGGTGATTCATAATTCATTTCATATCCTCTTGGGAGACTTCATTTTGCTTTTCAACAATTTGAAAATGATTCTGGAAAAAAAAAAAAAACAATTTGAAAATGATTGGTAAACTTACAAGAAAATCCATATATATATATATATATTTTCTTTTTTCCTTTGTAGTGATTTCATATATATATATATATTAATCAATGGCTTTCGGGAAAATTATCTAAACTCTACCACATAAAATTAAGATAGCGAATAAGATTAGAAATCATAAAATGGGGTTGAATTTTTTATGCAAATTCCCAAAAAAACAAAAACATAAAAACTATGGAACATTGCTGGCAGAAAATCGACAGGAAAAGTGTATCTATATATATTTGGAGCGAAAAAAGGTTAAAAATTCATTAATCAAATCGCAGAAAAAAAATCCAGCTAAGTATATTCTTAACTACACTAGTTTTAGTTCCAAAAAGGAAAAATTATCGAAATAGTCCCTCAATTTTTTATTTTAATTAGAATAGTCTCTCAACATTTTTTTAATCAAGATAGTCCTTTAACTTTTATTTTTAAGTAATCTAGGACAATATAATAAAATTTGTAACTGATTTTTGTCAGGAATAAAAGAGTTGCTGAACATTTTCTCCTTTCTACACTTATAATTTCCAAACTTATTTTTATTTTTTTCATGACAAAACTAATGTTCTTCTCCCAAATTAACTACTAAAAAAAATACAAAACATACAAAATGCTTTAAAGAAATCAACAATTATTTTTTATTAATTATTCGATCAGTTCGTAATTTCATCTTCTTATACTTCAGTTCTCAAATTGCTGAAAAAAATTATTGCAAGCTCAAATTCTTTTTTTGTTCCACCTCTTAATTAAAGTCACACTAAACTAGATATGACATATAATGACCCAAATCATTCTTGGAGACTAATATTTATGTTTTATTGCTAAAAATCTCGGGACCATTTCAATCCTTTATCCAGTTCCAAATACTCGAATAAAGTTTGAAAATGACAGTAAAACTTTGCTTTCCTTTTACAAAATGCATTGTCCAATATCCATTTAAATCCTAAATTCTGCTAACAAGATCTCCTCTTTTGGCTCATCTATAAGAAATGTTAAAATAGGAATAAAAGAAATTTAAAAATAAAAAAGTGGAAGGATAAAGGAGCATATACAATAAACAGGTGCATTGTAGCAAAAACTTTGTCAGTTTATACAATATAATAAAATAACAAAATTGTTGATGTATTATTATATTAATTAAGAAAAGAATAAAATCGATCAAATTTAAGTTAATGATTAAACACCCTGTGTCTTGCAAATCACAAACTGAAAAAGCAAATACATATAAAGGATAAAAAACCACTTTTAGTTTTTCAAAATTTGACACGTTTATATTTTTGATCTCCAAAGTTGTACAGAAAATAAATTGCATTCCTTATTTTTTAAATTTCTACTTAATTAAGATAATTGACACAAAATAGTATAATTTTCGATTTCTATGCTTATATTCTAATAAATATTTCATTCCTTATATGACAAATCTTAAAAATTTATCTTCTATTTTTACTTTCTCTTAGTTAAACTAACAAAATTGCTCTTTCTTATAAATTTGAATAAAAAATAATATTATTTTTGTGTTAACTGTTCTAATTAAGTAAAAATTTAGTAGATGAAGGATATGATTTATTTTTTGTAATTTTAGACACTAAATTTTTTTTTTACCTGTATATGAATGTACAAAGTTTATGATTCAAGAAAGGAAAAAACTTTCCGTTTCATTCACTTCAACACAAAACAACCATCTTAACCATTAATTTAGAACAAAAGTAAATAAATACATCAAACTACTCTTTTGCATCCACTTCAAACCAGTTTGACCCATTTTTTACCCCCCCCCTCCCGCCCGGCCCAAAAAAAAAAAAAAAAATCTCCTTCTCCTTCATCGTCAGGTACAACTTCAACTGCTCTCAGTAACCGATTTCCTTTCTCAAACTCCATAAAGGCAGGTTTTTTTTCCAAATTCTCGAAGTTAATGTCTATCAGGTTTTATTTTATCATTTTCTTGATTTTATTTGCATATAAGAAATTTGGGTATTTAGTTTCATTTGTTTATTTTGTGGGGCAGAGGGACATGGGGGAGGATGTTGGTTTCTGTTGAATTGAAATGATTTGGTTCTGATTGTGATTTTTGACTCTTTTTTTTTTTTTAGATGTTTCTTGGGTTCCAAAGTTTGGTGCTTTTTGTGGTTCAGTTGGTACAGACTGAAAAGATTAGCTAGGAAGATTGAGCTGATGCCATAATTTTTTGAACTCTATTGTTAGTGACTTTGATTGTTGAAGAATTAGATATAGATGATGGAAGGAAAAGAAATATAGCTGATGTTGTTGTGATAATACTTTGTTGCACAGATGGGAAATCAGCTGGTTATTGTCTATCCAAATTTGATTGATTTGCTTGATTCTATTTCTTTGCTTGTTTTTCGCTACCCTTTTATTGAGATTGGTTGTTGAGGATTAGAATGATACTAAAGCCCATCTCTTTTTTTTTAAAAATTAGGTGCTAACTGAACCGTAAGGCGATTTTGATTCGGGAAACTACACATGGATCAAAGTAAGTGCCTTTACTTGTGAATGTTGTTCTACTTCATATTAGACTCGCTTGTTTGAAACCAAATTCTTGAGTTTGCTCTTTTTACAAGTTTTATGTTCTGATTTTATATAATCATGTGGGAATTCAGAAATTGTTAAATATCAAAATGATTTGATTAAAGAAGAAGTCATTAGGCAAGGGGGGAGAGGGGGTGGGCGGTTTACATTACTTGCTCTATATTGTACATGCGTCATTCTCCATGTTGTTGTAACTTGTGTATATTGTGGTTCTTGTGGTATTAGATTATGGCACTTCAAATTAATAGTTTGTATCTGGGAGAGAAGATATAGAGGGTATGATCATTATATTATCTGCAGTTATGTTAATTTAAGATTCTGGAGAGAGAGAGAGGGTTAACTTGAAAGTTGTGGTCACTGAAGCATACTGATTTAAAATTTAAGCACCACTGAGTATAAACCTCTACTTGACAACCATGTGTGTGTAAAATTATTGATTAATGAAAAACAAATTCAAGAGGAAAGACCTCGTCATGACTACATCGGGGCTTGTTGATGTCAGATATAACAATTGAGGAGGGAAAGGTCCGAAATGGCCTTGAATTGGTGAAATCAGTTTCAGATAAGCATCTTGATCTTTTGAGACCATCAGCTCGATATTATTCAATTTTTAAAGGTAGTTATTCTGTTTTTGAGCAACTGTTACGATTTTTATTTTTTTTTGAAGTATGTCATTGATATATTTGTTATAGATAGATGTATATATCTAGCTTAATGTCTTTCTATTCTTTTATGGTTTGGAGATGATATCTCCTTACATATTTACATAAGAGCCTGCATATACGGATGCCTCAGAATCTGATGAGATTCAAGTTTGCTGAATTAAGTTTAAAGATAGCTAACCTGTCCTGATAATAATCAGTAAGTTGATGATTCTAATGAACATATAAGATGTAAATCTTCAGCATAGAAGTTAATCAGTTGGTGGAGAGCTACCCTGAGAAAGGAATGTAGTATTTATGTGATCTTTTGATAATAGGACAAGTGGCAGATGCTACTGACCGCGAGAAGGGAAAGTATACCCTGATCAAAGATGCAGATGACTTCCAACCAGGCACATACGACAAGCCATTACCCTGCTTTGGCTGCGGAGTTGGATGGTTTTCGTAAGTTAACAATACTTTTTGGGTCCTTTTTACATATTTCACGAGGCGTAATGTTGCTGCTAGTGGTAGATAGTACGTGCTGTTTCCTTGTGCATGATTGTCTGATCGTTCCCTTATTTTCTTCAGTTTTCTACTTGGATTTCTGTGCCCAATAATGTGGTACTATGCCACATTTCTGTATTTTGGTAACTACTACAGAAAAGATCCTAGAGAACGAGCTGGGCTTGCGGCTTCTGCAATAGCTGTAAGTACTCAATGTGGTTATGCGCATGCCCTTATAGCCTATACATGTCTTTACACATGAATGTGGCTACCGAATACAGGCCCAGGAAAATGTTGTATAAAATACCCTTTTGCTTTGCTGTATGTATGCATTTACTAATGGATATGCGACTGCCCTAGAATTTATCTCATAGAATGCTCATTGGTGCAGGCAATGGTATGTTCTGTTTTCTTGTTGATCATAATAGCGGTGGTTCTCCTTTTTTAGCTCCTTTCTTGATAGTTGCATGTGCCTGGAGGGATGTATGAGCAAGGTCGTGTGGTTGTGGAATTGTATATTTCGTTGATGCAGCTACAAGCAATACCGCTGTAGAAATGTAGATATGATTTCATAGAATCAAATATGACTCCAATTTTCCAGCCAGCAAACACTATATGCAGGGAAGAAACGAAAAGGGAACTGAACAAAAAATAGTAGAAAGGAAGAGGGGGGAAATGGTTACCCACCAGTGGAACGACCATGAAATGTGCTATAGCTCTATGCAGTTGCGGATTTGCAGTTTATAATAACCAGATATTGAGACAATTTTTTTTTATAACGAACAATAATACTTTGTTTGGGAATACATCTTGCATGTGCAAGTTAAAAGTTGGTACGTATGTTTATATATCGAAAATTGTTATCTTGGTTTTCTTTTGTTCTCAAACTCTGAGCCTTGAGTTGCCTGTTAATTAGTAAACAACGTTAGATACCGGATAAAATCACCTTAATTCCTGAGCAAAGTCCGACAACATTGTCCCCTTTTCTTCTATGCTGTTCGAATATTCCACACTATATTATTATGATATTCTCAAAATCTTTGAGAATATCTAACGCAGAATATGAACAAGGTATCCGGTAATAGAGGCAATATTAGACTAAAATTTACTTCTTTTTGAAAAAAATACGAATAAGAAAACCCTCGTCACGTTACTTCCCTAAGAGACAGTCTGATGTTGAGAACAGGGTCAATAAAAAGTTCTGCACTACAATTAGTTTCAAGGCTGATCAAAATTACTAATATTGGTGGTGTGCCATAGAAAGCACCCATCCACGGGTGTATCATTCCATTGCTGCCTGTGATATTTAAAAATGTAGAATTGTACATAGATAATCACTCTACAAATTCAAGCCAACAATACATACAGGACAGAGCATAACAATACAAATACCTCATATACGATTTACAAGTCTCGGACAATTTATCATCTAATGAGAAGAAAATGTACAAAAATTAGATCCATAGGACTCAAATTTTCAAACCTGATAGCAAAAATTCATCACGAACAACAATATGAAACTTGTTGAAGTTCAGTCTCAACTAATGCATCATAAATGGGCGATTACTGGTCTGTTCAAACTGAAGCATTACAAGAATTGAAGTCACATTTCCATGATGGTCCACTCTACACAAACTATATGTTCTTAACTTACTACTGTAATCGCACGTACTTGCCATCAATATGAAACCTGGTACTAGAATTGATCTGCAGATTTTGAAGAAATACCAATCAGATTATACTCCGCGACAAGAATTGAAAAGGTCAAGTCTTTAAAGCATCAAGTTACCTTTTGCTGAAGAATTTCAGCAGCTTCGCTTTCTTCAACTGTTGTGCCAGATTCCTTGAGAGTCTTTAAAACACGTTTCACCAGTTTCTTTAATTTCAACATGCCATCAGGATTCTGCCCAGCATTCATGAAACAGTAAAAACATATGGAACAGAAGCTTCTTGATAAAATGTCTTTAGGTTTCAATCCATCAGAAACTACTATATATGCATTGACAAACCTAAGCTTCAATATGTAAACTTCACGGAATGAGAACGTTGGATTTCCAAAACATAAAATAGTAAGTATGAAAGAGCTAGAACAGAGCAACACGTACAGATTTCAGAGATGAAGTTATCAGCTTCTTCCACTTTATTTTCTTTTTCTCATCTTTGGACACAATTTGCTCAACTTTCTTATCCTTGTCTTTCAATTTTTTTGTTTTGGGTTGTCCAACCTGGATGATTTCGCCATTGCCCAATTCACTAGGCAAATCAACTCCAGGTTTTTGCGTAGCAACAATATCTTCAGATGCCTCAAGCTTTCTCTTCTTATTTGACTGATAATTACCATTTTCTGCCACAGAATTGTCCTTCTTGGAAGCAATATCAGATGTCTTCTGCTCTATTTCTTTCTCTGTGGCTTCCAGAGCTCCATTCTGTCCATTGCTTTCAGCTGGAACATCCTTATTCAAAGCAGCTCCTTCAGTCTGTTTAGGTTGCTTGGCTGCATGAAAAGCTTTTGCTTTAGCTATGTGCTTCTTCCCTTCTGCATGGAGAAGCAGGGAACTTTTGCTGACTAGTAACATTGGAATTACACAGGCTGCAAATACCACCATTAACAGTACACAAGCTCAGACCTAATTTTAAGAAATGGGGCACAAATCATAAAATATTTAACAAAAGCTAAAGGAGAATAGACAGCCAAATGTCAAGATCAAATATGGCAAACCATAATTCAGCAAACATCCATCTTCACAATATACATGAGGCATAATTTACAGCAGGCACAATGTTTGGATACCTCACCACAGAAATGAAGAACATACGAGTAACTTATTAGTTCCCCAACTTAGAGTTTAAAGGATAGTATCCTTCTAAACTGCCACAGTCATGCACACCACCTCCAGATCAATTCCCCGGAGGGACCTTTGTAGCTGTCTGGGATTGGGTAAAAATCATTTTACAGATCAAATCTTCATAGTTTAAGGCAGTGATACAATCTCTAACATATAAGCTAAACAAGTTTTGTAAACAAAAGATGACCTATCTACTGAAGACAGTTGCAAAGGTATGGAAGGAAAAGCATTATAGCAGCTATTTATTCGGTACTATATGTTAAAATTAGGTTTTCTAAAGCATTTTCCTATTCCAATGAGGCTCTAAGCTTCATATTATGCAGCTATATACTAGTATAGCCAAGTGACTTTTGATTTGTTTTCCTTAATTATTTCCTACGTCAAAAACTAATTTTATGTTCACAATCACTTCCATTTTTAGTCCTTCTCACTGAATTCATGAACCAATATATGTACACTGGAAAGGAAAGTAAGTACCTGCAAGACCATGGGGCACGTTGAGATAATCCAACAAGTAAATCAATATCGGGTTTCTGTTTTGAAGCGTTGTTAGGCTTAGTATTTGAGCCATTAATAGGTTTCGCTTGACCCTTTGGGCCATACTTTTGCTGAAAATATGAGAATCATATATCACTTCAATGTCAAGGCTCAACAAAGCTTATAAACATCACAGAAATGAGTCAGAAGGCAATCATTAACAATCAAAGTAGAAGAATTTGAAGGCTATACTCATCACAAGAAAGTTCCAACAAGAGGTCCTACAGTACCTCAATAGATTCATATTCCAAATTGGTTTACATTATTTGAAAAATTTTGGCTGTATATACTGTGATACTTTAGCTCTTCTTGAACTGCTTCCTGTTGAATGATTATCATAATTTGAACCATTTCTTTATCTTTCAACATTTCAACAAGAGGTCCTTCAAGATTCAGGCAATCATGCCCACAGCATAACTACTGACAGTCAACTTTTTGAACTGCTAATGGCGTCCGAGCAATGCCCCAATTTGTCCCTAGTGTTGTGATGATCAGATTCATGTATTATGGCATTAGAGTTTCGCATTCTAATAACTTTTTTTTTTTTAAAGCAATAGAAGAAATTTTCTATTAAAATTCAGAAATCAAGCCAGCATTTAGATTAAGAATCTGTGGATTGGCCAATGCATCTGCTAAACTGTATGCCTTGTAATGAGCATCTAATAACTTGACTTTTAACACACATTTATAAATTTAAAAAAAAAAAACGTGAGTTGGTCTGGGGAGGTGGGGTTTCACTGAAAAAACAAAGAGATAGAACTGATATAAATCCAAATATTGAGACCAAACGTCTCCTGAAAACCGAAGATATACACAAATAATTAAATAAATTAAACAAGGAAAACAGAGAGAAAAAGGATGCGGAAAACATACAGCTTCTGTGATACACTGGGTATGGCTTTCAACATTTTGTTGCCCAAATACTTGTCCACAATCAATGCAAGATAACTGTACAAAAATTCATACCATAAAAAGAAGAACCAGTAAATTTAAAAAAAAATAATAATAATAACTGAACCCAGATAAAAAATTATTTCCAAAATCAAGAAAATTGAAGTAAAAAAAGGCATGAACGGAAAATAGACCACCTTGGATGCAGAGCAAATCCTGAAGTGATTAGGAAGCTTTGGTTTCTTTAAGTTGTCTCCACAATCTTCGCACTGAAACCAAACCATTTCTTTTTGTGTGTGTGTGTTTTTGCAGGTGAAAGAAAGTTGTTGGGAATGAGTTTCTGCAAACTGGGGTTTTGAGAATTTGACGGAGTAATATAAAAGGCTTCAAAAGCTAAGCGGGGGTTTAAGGCTTTTAAGGCTTGATGGTGTTTAGGGTTTTGTGATTTGGGCTAAGAGGGGAAATAGGGAATTTAGTTGGATAATTGATTTTTAGAAGCATTCGATACGAGCCCATATTGCAAAGGACTAATTCATGGTCCAGATTCCCAAAGCAAATATATACTATTATAAATGGAGAGGAGAAAATATTTGGTGTCCATCATATCTTATTTTTTCAAATATATCCTTATCTTTATACCTATTTTCTAATAATACTCATATTTGAGTAATTATCTATAACTTTTTTCCACGCTTACTGTGTATATTATTCTTTTAATTTTTCTGTGCTATTCTTTTTACTAGTAATATTCGGTTACTTCTTTTTTTTTTTTTTCTAAAATTTTGTCTTTTTTTTTTTTTAAATGCACACTTTAAGGGTGTGTTCGTCTGAATTGAAAATATTTTTTAGAAATTTTTTTTGGTGTCAAACACAGAAAAATTTTTCGGTGTAAAATATTTTTTAATTTTCCTTCTTTGGGCTGAAAATAACTTATAGAATTTATGAGCGTAAGTTATTTTTTGGATAATTCAAAAATGACATTAAAACTCAAATACTTACTTTTTATAATTTCATTTTTTCTTAAACTTATTTTCGTTTTCAATTCTTTTCCATTCGTTTTTTCTTAATCATGGGTCCACATTAATATAACTATCATTATACATATATTATTTACTACTACATTGTACTATCATTTAATTTTAAACAAAATCAATCTTTTATTAACCACAATTACTTGTAAGGTATTTATTACCATTGTTATAATTTTTTTTTAACTTGTATTCATAAAATTAAAGATGAAACAGTTAAAAAAATTTATTTCAAAATATTTTCATTTTATCCACCGAACACTAAAAAATTGTATGAAAAATAGATTTTTTCAAATAAAATATTTTCTTGGAAAAAATATTTTTATTCCAAATGAACACACCCATAGGATGTGTCTTTTTCCACCGGTAGGTAATTATTTTAGAGCAAAGGTTTTTTTTTTTTTTTTGGGAGGAAAATAAAGTTTGTGAGGATAGCAAGTTACCTTTACTTCTCTATTGTCAGGATGCGAGAATTGAATTTTAAATTTTTTGATAGTTTGATTGCTGTGATTATTATTTAATCAACCATTGTTGGTGAGTAGTAAGCCTGTAAATGGGTCGGATCTAGCATATCTAGATTCGAATCCGATTCGGTCGAATATAATACAATTGGATCCAAATTTTTGACAGGTTTACAAAAATAGATCCATACTTAGATCCGTCGGGTCTTGTCGGATCGGAATCTGGGTCTTAAATATTTTTTTTATAACTTTTACAATTATATATAAAATTATTATAACTTATCGAATTTTTTTTTTAATTATAAAAAATATTTAGTTCATAATTAATATTTATGCATGTATTCTACATTAACTATAAATTACATGAAAAATTTACACAAACATATATGCATATATACATATAAAATAATACTAATATATAATAATTTTATTATATATTAAATATTTTAATCAGATTCGGATCTTAATCGCATCAGAACAGTATAATCCAAATCTTATATGTTTATTATAATAGTTAAACGGGTCTAGATCAAATCCGGATAATCACAATTTACTATCAATTAATGTCATTTATTATCTATTACATAACTTTTAATTCACACCGTTAACAAATTTATAAATAAAATAAAAATCGATAAATTTAAAATATGTAAACGGTGTAAATCGATTCTACTCACATATTTTCGCCCGCAATAATGCAGGACTTCTGTGCGATCTCGTAGGCGGAGGATTTACAAGGTGTCACTATCCTTCGGCTTTATGGAGGAATAAGAAAAAAAAAAATGTCACTACCAAGTTGGTTTCTTGATCTCGATTGGCTGCAATTGACTACTAAAAGAGTAAAGAAGAATGATTATCTTACTTTGTATAAGTTAAGAGTTTGTTCGAATTTGCTTAGTTTATAATCAAATTATGTATAAATAAAATTTAATATTTGTTAATTTTTTATCTTCGATTTGAAATTCAATTCAATAACTTAAAAATGTCAAATTAATTTATAAAAATTTCAAATTACTAGAGTTTGACTTGATAAAAAACCGTTTAAATTCGATTCGAAAGATGAATATGATAAATTTGAACAGAATTTCAAATTCGTCAAAATAATTAAATAAATTTGATAACTAGAATACCTAACTTGTTTACGTTTATTTGCGCACAATATTTTTTCGTCCAAATAAAAACAAAGATCTACTACTGTTTTATCCAAAAAAAAGGAAAAATCTACTACTGTCAATTCGCCCCAAAGCATAATCTACAGTCTTATATGTCATTATTTTGTTGACAAAGAACGAGAGGGACGAGTAGATGCATTTTCTGATTGGCATTACAAGTTTGTCAATTCAATATGCATACCATTCCACTTTAATACAAGCCAGAAGGCAATCCAGCTGGCCGGGTTGAAACTTGAAAAATTTTGAAATCAATCATAAAAGAGGAATATAATAATACATATTTGATATGTTAGCTGGCTTTGTGGTAAAAAGTGGTACTTATTTATTTATTTTAGGTAAATTACTTAAAAATAGTAGGCTGTGCTCACCTGAAAATTTTTGTTGCATTGTAATCTTGATTTTAGTCTATAAATATATGGAGGGTGTGAAAACTGAATAAACATTTAAAATTTGTTTTGTCGATTTTAGTTTATGAGGAATATTGAAAATTACACTTATAAGAAAAAAGATTAGGCATTTCTATTATGCAAATTGAGAAAAGGAAAAAAAAAATACTAAAATAAGAAGAGACATAGCAGAGCAACAACAAATCAAAGTAGTATATTAAATATATTGAAATAGATTAATATAATAAATTTTCTGTTTGACGAAAACATTTGGTGAGAACATACAAAAAGGAAATATTAAATCTATTTAAATTTTGAAATCATTACAACAAGCCAATAGATGTAACCGAAAAATAAGAAGGAAATTGAGTTTCAATTTGTTGAACTAAAAAGACATTTATGATCGAATGATAGAAGTCTTTCACGGTAATGAAATTTAATCCAATATAGATGTATTTTTATTGAACCAATTACTAAATCGGTTAAAAGAAACCCAAGAGGCAAAAATACAAGAGCATGAAAATAACATAATATGGCTATTCAATTGAGTTGTCACTTGACAAATAAGAGATAAAACTACTTGCTTTCTTCTCTAATAGTTAGATATTGATCTCCTTCATATGGTGCATTATAGCTATAAACCTATCCCCATTTATACATAATACCCCTATTAAGTATTATACACAAAATGGAGGTCATTAAAATTATAATTAATGGACAAACTATAATTAATAAGAGCGATTATGAAAATTTCCAGACAAAACCATTATATTCTGAGAAACTAAAAAGATGCCTACTTAATTAAATTGAATTTCCCTAAAAAAGTTGACAAATATTTAGGTAGATCCGATCTTTGGCCCTTCTTATAGAGTCCGTGTTGTGAATTAAACGTTAGAGAATCTATAACATCAGTTGATGTAAGCAAGATTTTTTAAAATTTAATTCTGACCACAGACTCTAAAGATAGGTTAAAAACCGAATCTATCTAAATATTTTCACAAAAAAGTTTACTTAATCAAATCATGCTAGACGTCAATCAGTCCTATGTATGTAATGTACCTTTTTTATTAGGCAAATACTTAGATAGACACGATTTTTGACCTCATTTATAAATCTTGTGGTCGTGGATTGAATTTGAGAGAATCTATAACATCAGCTAATGTAAGCAAGATTTTTTAAAATTTAATCTTGACTACAAAATCTACATGTGAGATCAAAAATCGGGTCTACCTAAATATTTTCCTTTTTCTTATATAATTTTGTAATAGTAATTATTACTTTATTTGTCTTCTCAAAATTCACCTGTTGCTTAGGAGCAGGTCAGTCAAAAATTCAATTTCGTATACATTACGTGTGGGATAATAAAACAAATTAATTATTTCAGTGCATAAAAATCAAATAGGGATAATAAAATAAATTAATTATTTCAGTGCATAAAAATCAAATAAGGATATTCGCAAATAGAAATCAAATTAATTACATCTTGTGCTATAATAGTACGGATCTATATTCTCCTCCATCTCAGTCCAATCATTGCTTCCAAGAGATCTAGTAGCAATGTTGTACACGATTTCCACAAAGTGCGAAGAGTTGCACCACATATATATTTTGGAAAAATTATACAATTGATTTTCTTGATTTTAAAATTAATATATTATAAATTTTAAAAATTTATAATATTATACTGTATAAATATTTAAAGTATAAAAATAATAATTTTCTAAAAAAAATTGTAAAATTTTCCTATATTTCGAAAGTTGTGTTCATGCATATACAATTATTGACCAATTATTAATTTTACTATTGTCCAAATTAACTTATTAAAAATGAAAAGAATATATAGCTAATTGGTATGTTGTAAATGAGACCTAAATATATTTAAACTACTTAATATTCGAATCAATTGTGATTCAGGAAGAGCTAGTTCGTTATTAATAATCAAGTCAAATTAGAACAAAATTTATTATTTGTTACTTTTTATAGTCGGCTAGAATGTGTATAAGAGACAATAATCAAGTCAAAGTAACGAATTTATTATTTGTTACTTTTGTTAGTCGGCTCGAATTCGGTTCGATAAATTGAAAATTTTAAATTTATATGTAAAATTTGAAGCTACTGAGGCTCGAGCCGTTAGAGTTCGACTAAATAAAAATTCGTTTGAATTTGACTCGAAAGATAAACAAACCAAATTTAAATAAAATTTCAAATTCGTTAAAATAATCAAACAAGTTTAAACACTAAAAAAGTCCAACTTATTTATATTTATTTACACTTCTACTAATTGGCCAACAACACAAAATCCTACCTAATTCTGTAGTAATTCATGGTTTGAGTTCCAGCATGTCAAGAAAGACGTTTCAATCAATTCATCCACAATACAAAAAATACAAAATAATTAATTAAGCAAAATAGGAAACTGGAAAAGACAAGAAAAAAAAATGTTCCGTACCTTAATTCCATGTAACTATTTTCTGTGATTAAGAAATACATTAATATATGCATATTGTTTTCTTACTTCCCTTTAAGTTAAAAGATTGATGTCAAAGTTCAAAATTGATAACTTTGGTGGTTTTGGTGATTGGCATAACAAGTTTGTCAATTCAATATGCATACCACTAGCATATTTGGGTCACCTAAGTAGTTTTAACTCTTTTGGAGATTAATTGGATGGCTTACTCCCCATTCCACTTTAATTACAAGCCAGCCTATCTAGCTGGTCGGGTTAAAACTTAAAATTTAAAAATTGAAATTTTGAATCTGTAGTTTGAGTGTTATATATATATATATTTCCTTTAACAATTATATGCTTCATCAACCTCTTTCAGGTCTCATATATGAATCATAAAATAGGAATATAATAATACGTATTTGATATGTTAGCTAGCTTTTGTGGTAAAAAGTGGTGCTTATTTATTTATTTTAGGTAAATTACTATAAATGGTAGGCTCACCTAAAAAATTTTATTTGTTGCATTGTAATCTTGATTTTAGTCTATAAATATATGGAGGGTAAAAATTGAATAAATATAATTTTTTTTGTGTCGTAACCTTGATTTTAGTTTATGAGGAAATATGAAAATTACACATAAGAAAATAGAATAGGCATTTCTATTATGCAAATTGAGAAAAGAAAAAAATATATACTAAAATAGGTTAGATGTGGGAAGAGACATACCAAAGCAACAACAAATCAAAGCAGTATATTAAATATCAGCAACCCAATAGATGTAACTGAAAAATAAGAAAAAAAATTGAGTTTCAATATGTTGAACTAAAAAGACATTTATGATCCAACGATAGAAGTCTTTCATGGTAATGAAATTTAATCCAATTGAGGCAGTAAGATTCAACACCATCCCACAATATAGATGTATTTTTATTGAACCAATTACTAAATCGATTAAAAGAAGCCCAAGAGGCAAAAATGCAAGAGAATGAAAATAACATAATATAGCTATTCAATTGAGTTGTCACTTGACAAATAGGAGATAAAATTACTTGCTTTCTTCTATAATAGTTAGATATTGATCTCCTTCATATGGTGCATTGCATCATAGCTATAAACCTATCCCCACTTATACATATTACCCCTACTAAATATTATACACAAAATGGAGGTCATTAAAATTACAATTAATGGACAAACTATAATTCAAAAGAACGTAATTATGAAAATTTCCAGACAAAACCACCATATTTTGAGAAACTAAAAAGATGCCTACTTAATTAAATTGAATTTCCCTAAAAAAGTTAGGCAAATACTTAGGTAGATCCGATTTTTAGCCTTACTTGTAAACCCCGTGGTATGGATTAAATGTTAGAAAATCTATAACACCAGCTGACGTAAATAAAATTTTTTAAAATTTAATTCTGACCACAAAATCTACATGTGTGTCAAAAATCATAACTATCTAAATATTTTCCAAAAAAGTTTACTTAATCAAATCATGCTAGACGTCAATCAGTCCTATGTATGTAATGTACCCTTTTTTTTCTTAGGCAAATACTTAAATCGACTGATTTTTGATCTTATTTGTAAATTTTATTGTGTGAACTAAATTTTAAAAAATTTATAACATCAGCTGATGTAAGTAAAATTTTTTAAGATTTAATCATCATCATATAGTCTACATGTGAGATTAAAAACTGAATTTAACTAAACATTTTTCTTTTTGAGTTATATAATTTTGTAATGGTAATTATTACTTTATTTGTCTTTTCAAAATTCACGTGTTGCTTAGGGACCAGGCTGGGAGTCGGTAAAAAATTCAATTTCGTATACATTACGTGTGGGATAATAAAACAAATTAATTATTTCAGTGCATAAAAATCAAATAAGGATATTCGCAAATAGAAATCAAATTAATTACTTCTTGTGCTATAATAGTACGGATCTGTATTCTCCTCCATCTTAGTCCAATCAGTGCTTCCAAGAGATCTAGTAGCAATGTTGTACACGATTTCCACCAAGTGCGAAGAGTTGCACCACATATATATTTTGGGAAAATTCTACAATTATTATTAAAAAATTATTCTTTTAATTTTAAAATTTATACAGTATAAAATTTTAAAATATATAATATTATACTGTATAAATATTTAAAATATAAAAAAATAATTTTTTAAAAAAAATCATAAAATTTTCCTATATTTCGAAGGTTATGTTCATGCATATACAATTGTAATTGACCAATTATTAATTTTGCTATTGTCCAAATTAACTTCTTACAAATGAAAGAATATATAGCTAATTGGTATGTTGTAAATGAGACCTAAATAAATTTAAACTACTTAATATTCGAATCAATTGTGATTAAATAAGAGTTAGCTTATTGTTAATAATCAAGTCAAAATAGAACAAAATTTATTATTCGTTACTTTTTGTACTCAGCTCGAATTCAGTTCGATAGGTTGAAAATTTTAAATTTACATATAAAAAGTTGAAGCTACTAAAGCTCGATTAGAGTTCAACTAGATAAAAATTCGTTTGAATTTAGCTCAAAAGATAAACAAATCAAATTTAAATAAAATTTCAAATTCATTAAAATAATCAAACAAGTTTAAACACTAAAAAAATCCAACTTATTTATATTTATTTACACTTCTACTAATTGGCCAACAACACAAAATCCTACCTAATTCTGTAGTAATTCATGGTTTGAGTTCCAGCATGTCAATAAAGACGTGTTCAATCAATTCGTCCACAATACAAAAAATACAAAATAATTAATTAAGCAAAATAGGAAACTGGAAAAGACAAGAAAAAAAATGTTCCGTACCTTAATTCCATGTAACTAGTTTCTGTGATTAAGAAATACATTAATATATGCATATTGTTTTCTTACTTCCCCTTTAAGTTAAAAGATTGACGTCAAAGTTCAAAATTTATAACTTTGCTGGTTTTGGTGATCTGGAGAGAAGTATGAGAAAATGAAGCTGAAAAAAGAAGTCTGACCTTTATTTTTATTTTTTTTTCAACAACCAAATGATTGAATACATTATGAAATTAATAGTGGGACATAAATAAATGTACATAAAGCAAATGAGCTGTGAAAGATTGTACTTTCTTGGTACTTGCTTTGCCTAGAACTAAAATTATTTTATTAATACTAATTAATAAAAAAGTATGGCCGTAATTGGTACAGGGCTTCAACAAAATAATTCCTTCATGCGTTCGATGGGATTGACCAAGAAACAATGAAAAATTAAAAAAAAAAACCCATTAAGAAAACATGCAAACATTGTTCAGACACAGAAATACTTATATTTTGCTAATCAGTTAAATAGTTGGCAACAAAAAATATTAGTAGTAGTTATTGTTGAATAAATAATCAGTTCTTGAAACACATGCATCAAGAGTAGTACTCCAGAGAGAATTTCCGCAGTTTAATAAATGCTTGATAATTTAATTGGTGTAATTAACTAACCAGCTGATTTAATTTTTTAAGTTAATTTATAAGCATGCACGTTATATTTTCGACTATGAATTTGTTGACCCTTGACGGCTGTCCATCATTCTATTTCAATTAAGGTACTCAATATTTTAACTTAAAATACAGCCATGAAAAAAAAAAAAAAACAATTTATTGTCGGTTATCAAAATGAGAAGTAGATATATATATGTTGTTCCTATACGCATTTCAAAACGAAAGAAACATTTTGTTCTGCTAACCGCCTCCAAGCCCAATTACCATAATTCATATAACTAGTATTGTTGATTGAGAACATATATGTATGCATTCCACTAACGCTGTTCTATATTAATCAAATACTACATCATTAATGTCATCACAATAAATTGTTACCTAAATTTAAAATTATAATTATTTATATTGTCTAACCGTGCTATTTAACACTCGACTCAATTAATGTCAAAGTTATTTATTAATGATGTTAAAATAATACGCTTAAGGACAATATTACATATAGTTTCGGGTCCGAATCTAACGAAACAAAAATTGTCGCAAATAGAAAGAATAATTTAGAAGACTACATATAGAGAGAGAAAAATTTAAAAAAGAAAAAGTGATGTATTTTTATTATTTGTAGCCAAATTGACTTGTTGTTGCTTTTTGATTCTTGGTTACAATTAAGGGATAAATACCTTTATTTATAAAGATCTGGGACAGTGGGATCCATATTACTAGGGACCATATATATCTGACCTACCGAACTACTTGTGTGCCGACCTTGATCATGCCGAGCTCGTTCTACCGTGTCATTTTTTTGTATTGTCAGAGTCCATTAGGGTATTTTAATAATTATACCTTTGTGGTTCAAATAAGTTCAAATGGGTCAAGTATTATATATTCGACCAACGGATCGATTCGATCTATCAATTTTAAGTATAAATATCAAAGTGGCATGTCATATTCAATTAATTGCTTTCCTAATTATTAAATATCGAATTTTCTTTTTAAAATTTACGTTCTTGTCGACATACTGACCTGACTGTCGAAATTTATCTCAGGGAACAAAACCCCACCCTTTATTTTTAGGTGATCTAGACATAAATACTACGTACCGTACTCAACTTTTATTTTAAACAATATCAATATTACACATGAGTTAACTTTAATTCAGATTTTTATAACCACCTCTAAATATCAGTCATTATTACTAATATCGATTCGACAACATATAATTCGCACTGAGAATCTCATTTGTTGTATTATAATTTATAAGAAAGAAAACACAGCAATACCGTTTTGTTACACCTAGTGAGCTACTACTAACTGTAGTATATAATATGGTAGGATAGGATTATTATATTTATAATTGACAAAGATTTAGGTAGATTCGGTCTTTGGTCCTATTTATAGTTCATGTGGTGTGGATTAAATTTTAGAGAATCTATGATATCAGTTGATGTAAGCAAGATTTTTTAAAATTAATCTTGATCATAAGATCTACAGGTCTACCAAAAATCGAGTCTATCTAAATATTTTGCTTCATAATTATGGTGCATGATTGACGTCGGGTTAGAGGAGAAACCGGCCATCGGGTGGATGATGCTTAATGCTAGCTGTTGGAAAACCTTAGAGGACACTTTGTGGTCGTAAAAATGGTGGTGTCAATATCCAAGCTGTCTCTATTCCCTTTATATTTATACATAAAAAGTTAAGACCCTACTTGAATTAGTTGTGATAAATACAAGAATTAATAATCTCTAGTTAGTCGTTAATCTTTGCTTAGGTAGCGCATGGAAATTGATCATATTGCTAATTAAAGTGCTCGCCAATGGTATAGTATGATTTTATTTTATTTTTATAAAAAAAATAAAATAATTGTTTAATTAAATGTTTGTTTAATTGTAATGATCCTGCACTGAAAAGGACATGTTATGAGGGGGTTGGTCATAACTCGCAAGTCTTGGGACCTTCCCCTTTTTAAAATTTGTTTGAATTAAATTACACGGCTGTTTTGGGATTGGACATGAGTGAATAAGATAGTCGATGCATTTGAGATCATATCTTAGGCTAAAATTCTGCTTTTATTTTCCAATGCCACAGTTTTAAGAGAACAACTTAACTTGAAGGGATAATTTTAGAAACATTCTCTAAAGTTTTTCTCGGAATATCACTTAACACATCCTTAATACTTCAATTTTTACGGCCTTTAGACAAAAATTACAGATTGTCCACCAATAGAAATTAAGGGTAATAATAATTGAACTTATAACTTTTATTAAGGTATACATATTTACATGTCGTTTGAATCAATCCCTATTTGCAATAATATTATAATAAATAAATAAGAACGGACAACAAAAGGCCAAGTGTAAATTGAGCAATGAAATGTAGTTTAGGTATTAAGACACTTTTTCTATAATTTATTGATTATAAGTTGGCGTTGCTAAAGGATAGTGGGACCTTTTTTTTTTTTTTTTTTCACCCGAAAGGCGAGTGTAAATTGAAACTATCTTCTCGAGAAAATAACTTCAATAATCCATCATATTTCACTTTTGTTCCTTTTTTGGTTTTTCACATTTTAAATGATACATTTTAGTCTATCGCAAATTTAAAACACGCCATTTTTGTCTGTCAACACAATTAGAACATACTTTGGCTTGAAATACTCATGTGCGTATCGAATGTTACATCTTTTACAGGCAAAATTGATAATACACAAATTTTAAATATTTAACGACACTACCTAAAATCTCCTTCACCAGTATCCCAAATTTTTCACCTACTATCACCACTCTTATTCTGCTATCTCACCATTTTTCCTCCATCACCTCTACTCCAGCAATCCCAACCATATTCTTTTTTGTGACAATTTAGTATTTAAGGTTAGGTATTGTCAATTTTGCCTTTAAATATGATACATTCGATACGCATATGAGTATTTCAATTTAAAATATGTCGTAATTATGTCGAGAGACTAAAATGATATATTTTGAATTTGTGGGAGATTCAAATGCATCACATTAAATGTGAAAGATTAAAAAAATACAAATATAAAATGTGAACAACTATTAAAATTATTATTTTTATCTTCTCCCACCTTAAAGGAATCTTTTAAACTTATTTTCTCTGGCATGACTAAACATGTTATAAGAAAATTTGAATTAGGGGATATGCAAGCAATATTTTTAGAAATTTAAGGATGTTAATACTATCAGACATTTCAGGAAAGATTTTTAAAATTATCCCTTATTTTAATTACAACTGTAACACACCCACTACAATAGGGCGCATTAGCAAATTCTCTTTTTCTCTTTGCATATACTTGCACGTAAACTTTATGAACTTAAGTAGAATTCTTTAAATTTGAATTCAGAGCAAGATTTAGAATTTTTGGAGCAAAACGAGGAAAACGCCGAAAGAAGGGTCTTAATAATGGGACACTAACCTAAAAAAGTATAGATTGTTCATGCTATTAAAATGTTAACTTTAAATTGAGTGCAATGTAACTTTAGATTAAGTGCACGGTTGTTTCTTGTTCCAATTTGCATCATCATCCAAGAAAACTGAAAGCCTATATGAATGGTGGTTTTTGACAATGCAATTCAATTATCCAAAAGGGCTTCCACCAAATTTGATAGTTAATTTCATTAGACACTAATGATGTGCTTGGTTTATTTATTTGTTGGAGGAATTTGTAAAATCAAAATTGATGAATTTTGAATTTATTCAAATTAGAAAGTTATTTGAAATATTTTATTTCACACTTTTTAATTATGATAAATTTAAAATTCACCTACATTATTAACTTTAGAAATCCCTCCAAAAAAAAAAATTTTTTTTTAAGGAATTCTTTGCAAAATCTATATATTCAAACACAACCTAAGATTAAGATTATTTTAGTGATCAATTAGTTCGAAATTGTTTTGATGTACATGGAAAGGAGGTGGATTTAGGTGAAAGAATATTTGAGAATTTACCATAATCCAGAACAGATAGACTTTAAAAGATCCAACAAACAAAGGAATGCAACAAATAGTAAAAGATACTACTGTAATGCTTTTTCTTCACTTTTGACAAAGTTGATTATCTAAAGGCGTTCCTTGGTGTTTTGATGTAAAGGGATTGAAGTTTTTAATCATCACAACCACGCTCCAATCATACAAGTCGTGAACTGTCTGCAAACCATAATACTTTTAACTTGATGCACCCCCTCACCCCACAACAATGTGTTAGTACATATGTTGAATGTAAAATATCTGGAGTTGTTTTTGTTACTTGCATCAAATGTATATTGATCTGCTGTCATTAGTTTTTTTCTTGGTAGGAATCGGCAGTCATTAGGTGAAAGACACAGTTGTAGAAACAGCTTCTTGCAAGACTTTAAAATGTACATCAATGGACACACACCCTCTCTTGCTAGCTAGCGTATATTGCCACTTTCATACAAATTTTTTGTCCTTGTTTTTATGCTACTCTGAATATTTTATATATATACTTTATCTTACAACTATCGTTATGCTAGAATATATATGTCAAGTGTATTAAATGAGAGATAAGAATAGACATAGAAAATAATAGAGAATATCTTGTAAAAGAATTAATTTTATACGAAATTGTATAAAGTTATTCGTCATTAGATACTTGGGAAGGAATACACATGAGGCCGTATGGGTCACCAAAACTTACCCTAGCCAGATCAAAGAGACGATCAAGCATTAGGATTTTAATTGCTTGATGAGAAGCATACGCAAAAAGATCTTGTGCCACTTTAAAGTAGTAAAGTTTTTAATTTATGAAGTATAAGCTTTTTAATGCATGATGTTTCGTATTTAATTTAATTTCATTTTGATTAAGAGATTCAATTAAACACATTATTCCATAACCTAACAGAAACATGTCAGCAAGAGAACAAATTAAATATCTGAATCTTTAAGTCAAGATCCATATCTACTACATTTAAAATTTATTTATTTTTGTTATTATTATTATTATTAGTATTATTATTATTTTGGCAAAGAGCTGCAATCAGATATGAGATAACCACAATAACTACATTAGAATGTCCCCAATACCAAAGATATTTAACCCTCTAAAAGAGTAGTACGAGAAACATATAAAATGGGTAGTATATATTAAAGATGCTCATTAAATTTAAATCCTTCTGCCACCTCAAAAATCAGTGCTAAATTATCCAAAAACTGAGACAATGATTAATGCTAAAACATTTTAAAGCCTTAATGATGTATCCCAATTTCCTTGCATTGGCATGGCATTTAAATAGGGACAATTATGTCTTATTATTCCTTTCTTTTTATTCTACTTTTGTTCTATTAAAGTTATCACAATTTGATTTGGAAATTTTTTAGTCAATAATTCAAATTTTTATAATAATCTAGTGCAAATTTCTTTAACTATTTTAAAAATTTTAAATTTTTATATGTAAACATTTAATAGAAATTTTATTAAAAATTAAATAAATCTATATAAATTTCTTGGTTATGCACCCCTACCATGTCATCACTCTTTATATAGTCCAACTCCATTTGGGAAAGAATAGAGAAAAAAAAAAAAAAAAAGCCTTGAAACCTCTCGTCCACCAAAAGAGAAACTGGACCATAATTCCATGGAACCAGACGGAGACTCACCAACTTTCTGGTCCCACCCTTCAACCAACGCCATCTTCCAACATCAACGCCGTCGCCGGCGACCGTCACCGTCTCCGATCTTCAACCCGGTTTCACTCATCCTTGTTTTACCAATCATAGCATTATTCATCATTTTTTTCTTAGTCCCTCCATTTCTTTCTCATACAACTCAAATTCTTCGTCCCACTTATTCTGTTAAGAAAAGTTGGGATTCCCTTAGCTCCATATATTCTTCTTGTAATTTTCGCAATTCTTTGTGGGGTTTTTGCAAAGAAAAACGACGACGTTTTAGCCGCGGAAAGTTCCGATGAACGGACTTCTGCTAATGATGAGAGAGCAGCTCAGCTTGCTGAAAGCAGTGTTGGTGGTCAATGGTTTAATGCTCCTCCTCCGGTTGGATTGGATGGACCGCGTACCGGTTTAAACCGGTTGAGAAGGAGCAGTAGTTCCTACCCGGATTTAAGACAAGGTTTATTGTGGGAAACCGGAGAAACCCGGTACCGGTTTATGGATGACTTTGAGGTGAATTTAGACAGGCAGACGCAGCAAACTGTTTCCGATCAGTTCCACTACCGTACACGGCGGAGCGTGAAGGAGGAGGAGGAGAGTGATGTAAAAGTGATCCCGGTGGATACTTTTGAAGTTCATTCAGCTCGGCCTCCCTCTCCAGAACCACCACCAAAGCCAGAAACACCAGCGCATCCTCCACCTCCTCCGCCACAGCCGGTCGCCGGCAGCGGCGGGGTTGAAGCGGAGGCGATCACTTCACAGCGTTCCACGTAAAGAGAAGTTGGAAATGCCACGTGTTGAAGCTAAGGCTGCTGAGCCTGAGTTGGAAGAAATCCGATCTCCGCCTCCTCCAGCTGCTCCTCCTTCTCCTCCTCCTCCTCCTCAGGTCTTTGCTACTCCTCCTCCGCCTCCTCCGCCGCCTCCGGTGGAGGAGTTTGAGGAAATTCCGGAGAAGAAACTTCAACGGAGAAAGAGCGGAACGGCAAAGGAAATAACAACAGCAATCGCTTCTTTATACAATCAGACAAAAAGAAAGAAAAGATCGAAAAAAAGAAACAATTCGGAGAGTTCCAGTGACAGCTCCTCTCCGCCTTCTGTACATTCAACCGTTCCGCCACCAACACCGCCGCCTCCACCTCCTCCTCCGCCACCTCTTCCGTCTCCTAAGGTCTTTCAAAACCTTTTTAAAAAAAGTAGCAAAAATAAACGTGTGCATTCTCTTATTCATCCACTGCACCACCACCTCCACCTCCACCTCCTCCTCCGCCGCTTCCAAATTCAATTTTTAATAACTTGTTCAAGAGCGGGAGCAAGAGTAAGCGCTTTATTTCGACATCATCAGCTCCTCCTCCACCACCTCCACCTTCACCGCCTCCGTCGTCTATCTTGAATACTTTTTTCAAGCACGGAAGCAAAAGCAGGCGGTTCAAATCAGAAAACTCAGCTCCACCACCGCGACCACCCCCGCCGCCGCCTCCACCACCTCTTGAAGCATCATCCAAACGAAAGTCTAAATACACTCAATCTCAAACTCCAACTGCACCACCTGAACCTTTCCAGCGACGGCCATCCTCCACCAAGAAACCACCGTTGCCGGCGAAAACAAGTACTATTTACTACGAGGACAATATAAATAGCGGCGCACAATCGCCACTTATACCAATGCCGCCGCCGCCGTTTTCAATGCCGGACTTTAAATTCGTGGCGCGCGGAGATTTTGTTAGAGCTTATACGGAGCGCGCACAGCTCAAGGTGTAGCTCTCCGGACCTAGAAGACGTTGATGTAATGTCGGTCAAATCATCAGAAGGAATAGACGGTTCAGATTCAATTGGGCCGTCAGTGTTTTGTCCCAGCCCGGATGTTAACTTGAAAGCTGAGAGTTTCATTGCTAGGCTGAAAGATGAGTGGAGGTTGGAGAAAATGAATTCCGTGAAAGAGAAGCATAAGCCAGTCCATGGACCAAGCCCAAAACTTGTCTAAGCCCAGTGATCAGCAGAAATGAAAAACTGAAAATTGTTGGTTTTTTTTTTTTTTTTTAAAAAAATTTCCACTTATTACTGATTTTGCCAATAACAAAAACACATAATTAATTAATTACTAAATAGAGTGTATGCATAGGTAGCAAGAAAATTGTTGCTCTGATTTTGTTTTTTTTTGTTTTCAATTGGAGCAACTTCTTGCAGAGGATATGAGTTCACATAAGTTGTTTGTTTGATCAAAGATTTGAGATGAAGCTGACTACGTAATATGTATATGGTTCGCATAGAGTGCTTTGTTGTGACAAGGCTCTGATAGTGTTTTTTTGCCCCCTTTCAGAGCTTGTATCATGGATTGACTCACAAGTTTTGAATTAGTTTAGTGTAAGTTGTGCTCGATTGAATAATGAATTTTAATGTATTGCTTGCTGTGTTTATACTCAGCAGAAGGATGTTCAAAACTTTGACAACAAAGTTTAGTTCAAATGGTAAGATTATATTTTTCTTCTAACGAGATCATAGATTCAAATTATCAAATAATAGGTGAGCTCTATAGACAAAATAAAAAAAAGTGTCCAAATTTTTGGTTCAACTTTCGAAGGTGTGTACTGTGGAGTGGACCTTATTTCCATACTAGAAATTGCACTTAATAAAGGTATTTGTGAAGGTTCCTCTCCAATTATTAGAGATAACTTCTTTCCGGTATATCTTAAGAAAATATAATTTTTAATTTTTTTTAAAGATCATAACAGTTCGTAATATAATTCAATTTATTATATATGTTTACTGTACATAAAATTTGAAAATAAATAGATTAATTTTTTCATTTGATTAAATGTCTAATTTTGTATTGATTTTGACAAATTTTACACTATCTGAATGTTTTGAACAAATTGAGTGATAATTAGTTTTAGAATGAACAAGAAGGTAATTGCTACAAGCACTTCAAAATATGAGTTGCTGAGATAGTGTATTACCCATGAACAGAGGCCAACCGAGTTCGCTCAAATAATATGTTAGAAAATCAAATCATCAGAAGGTTTAGTATTCGAATTTTTTGCATTCAATATCTTGTTTGGCACGTGATATGTAAATATCACATTAAGTTGCTCCTAACCTCAGGAAAGAGGGTAATCAAATCTCTTCTTAAACCTTTTTTTTTCTTAAAAAATCATGAAAAGAATAATCATATACATTATTGCAGACACCAGATTACACAGTATAAAATAGATAAGTGATAGAAGTGTTTATTTGGAGAAGCAAAGGTGGGAAAGGTTTATGCAATGATGACTAATGTACCATAGGATTTTTGCTACAAAAGGCCAAGCCTTTTACGTCACGAAATTCTTACTCGATTAGAAAAGAGTCAAAATATCTAAGGCGGCTTTTTGGCATTGTAACTTCCTAGCAATTGCCTCTTTAGACCAAAGCAATGGAAGATTAGTACCATACTAAAATGAGATATACCTCTAAACTTGAAAAAAAACCCAACAGGCTTTAATTAATTGAAGTAATTTTTAAAAAGCAAACACTTTGAGTTGGGACTCGAGAGCGTAAGCATTCGATCACCTTCGCTTTTGAGTACATACAACTTTTGGCTGTTCGCTATTCATTTTGTTTTCGCGGAAACAATACTTTAGTTGGTCACAAGTCGCAACCACTGGGCCATCATCTTTCTTTCTTTCTTTCTATATTTGCCTTTGTTTAAAGACCAAAGTCCAACTAATTACCAACCAATTAATTAATCAAGAGCAAGTGTACGTACAACTTCCAAAACAATCCAAAATCTTAATTAGCACCAAGGTATTTAAATGAACTTAATTAATGTCTTGGTCATCTATCGAATTTACATTCTTGTTGAGATTATTTTAAAGGGTTACTAAAAAAAGAATATTTAAATACTAAATTCGATATCTACACTCTCTCTTTTATCTAAAAATATAACTTGTTCAGGTCGAACTTAACTCTTTAGGGTTAATGGCATTTTGCATCCTTTAATTATATATGTTTAGCACTTTGCACCTTTAACTATTAAATTTTGTATTTCACTACCTCAAACTTTCAAATTTTAGTACTTTAGAATAGTTACCTTACTTCCGGGCAATTGGAACACTTAACAACAAATATAATATTTTAATATTGTGTATGCTTCATAAAATACCTAAGTAAAATGTAATTTAACTTGTGACAAAAGTTATTTTCACCAACAAAAAGGATAATCAAATTAGACATTTTTTACATGATTTCAAGTGATTGCACTAAAGTGCTAAAAATTAGAAGTTTGAAATAGATCTGTAAATTGCATAAATTAATAATTTGGGGTGTAAAATGCTAAACTAGTATAGTTGAAGGGCGCATGATATCATTAACCCAACTTTTTACCAAGCAAGATCATGATGAATGCAATGGAGGACGGCACAAAATAGGGGCAACTATTTAATTTTCAATTTATTGCGGAAACACGTTTTTGCATATTCTTGAAAAAAATTTCTTTATTAAAAATAAATTTTCAATTTTTTTAGTTTATAAATTTGTGATTCATCATAGAAAATACTAATCACTTTTACTTTACAATATATCGTATTTTTTATGTATTAAAATAAATTTCATGCATACATAGATAAGCACATTAACTCGTGTCCCATTTTTGCAATAAATAACAAAAAAAAGTTATTAGAAGATTAAAGGGTGTCAAGTGAAATTATAAAAAAAAAAGCATAGGAGAGTTTTTTCAAAACTATCATTTTTATTATTTTATTAAAGTATAAAAGGTAAAAATGTGATTTCGTGCTGATTTGAATCCCGTATTAACAAGAGAATGGAGAAAATAAATTTTTTTTTTAAATTGAGGGTGCTAAGTAATATATATATATATATATATATATATATATATATATATATATATATACATACACAACACACACCTTAATAACAAAAGTAATTGTTGGTAGGTATATGATAAAATCGTTTTACGTTAATTATTAAAGATCAAGAAAAAAAAATAAATGAAAGGAAAGATTGATTAAATAAAGGGTTGATTACACTTTGCCGCCTTGTATTATGGGTCCTGTCTCAATTTACTCCTGTAAAAATTTAATTATATTTTTGTCGCTTTAATTAACGGTCTAAAAAATGATTAGTTTGACTGTCAGCCAATCGTATCAAATGACTAAAATGGCCTTAGTATTTAGTTGATAGACTATTTTATTATTTGGGAGTAAAGAAAATATTCTTTTTTTATTATTACTAATTTATTGGAGGTAGAAGTGACATATTATGACTTGTAACTTGAAAAAAATAAGGAGGAGGGATTCTTACAAGAGATACATAAAAGGTTAAAAATAAAAAAAAAACTAGAACTTTAAACCTCCGAGCATAAATGGAAAAGGGTAATTGAAAAAATAATTTGTGCAATTAATGAATTTATACTTCAAAATATGGTAAAATAGATGTGCATACATACATGAAAATACTTCCACTACTTTATGCTAAAGCAAAAAAAACATGAGTTACATAAATTCCGCTGGCTTAAATTAATTTGAGTTTGTATTAAAATTTTTAGAGTTTTTTCTTTTGTTTAGTTTCTCCGTTTTATGCATCAAACTAAATATATCTTTTGTTCGTGTTCATGCAAAAGTTATTTTTTTCTTTTAATTGAAAGAAAATAATAACATAAATATTTTTTTTTGGCATCAATACGACAAAATAGTTTATCAACAAAATATTTGAGGTTATTTTAATTATTTTGTCCTTTTAACTAACTTTTTAACTAACTATTCTTTTTGACCGTTAATCTAGGATAAAGTGATTATTAAAATTTTTTCACACAAGGTAATTTGAGACAAAACTATATTATAGAGGGACAAAGTATAATTAGCTCGTAAACAAATAAGATTGAATATTGTGGCCATTGAATTAGCCGGAATATCCAAAGTGCAAATCATTCTCATAATCAAGGCAAATATTTTGGTAAATTATGTTTTTGATCCCACTTGTACATTCTATTATATAAATTAAAATTTATGATATTAATTCATATGAATAATATTTTTTTAAATTTAATTCTAATCACAAATCTATAAATAAGATAAAAATTAAATCTATTTAAATATTTTCTATCTTTAAAAATAAATAGGATATGCTAATATAACACGGGAAGATTTATTAACTAACGGGCAAATAAAATTGAAATCTACTCTGAGCAACGGTCGGGTCGATCCTTTTTTCTTAGGCAGTGATATATAGTCACACAGATGTCAGATGTCTGATTCTAGTAATCTCTCTTGGTTTTCAAGAAACCAAGAAATCCAAAAAGTAAAACCCCTTCAAGAATTAGTTGTCTTATACTGCTAAAAGGGCATTGGAAATCTTGAAAGAAAATGGAAGAAAATAGTCAGATTGAATGGCCAATTCAGTCTCATGCCCGATTCCTGTAATCTGGCAATTTCTCCCCTCTTTTTGTTTTTTATTTTTATTGTTTTTTCCTCAATTTTCAAGAAACACAAAACCCTGTTTTTCTCCATTGTCAGATTGTCTTGCGATGCTAAAAGGGTATTTATTGGAAATCTTGATGTTTCTTTTCCAGAGAATAGAAGAAATTTGTCAGATTGATGAGGAAAGAGAAATCCAAGTGAGGAGTTTAAATGGTGAATCCATGACTCTATCCATGCAATCAAACAAAGACCATTCAAGAATTCAAGCAATTTCTTGTAAGTTTTCCCTCCAAATATCTCATCTCCTCAAGGTTAACAGCCCCACTCCTATCCCATTATACTTTTTCTCTGTATTTTTCCTTTTCTAATAATTGGCCTTATTTTGTTTTTCTTTTTCTGATAGAAAAAGTGAGCAACGGTCGGGTCGATCCTTTTTTCTTTGGTAGTGATATATAGTCACACAGATGTCAGATGTCTGATTCTAGTAATATCTCTTTCTCTTAGTTTTCAAGAAACCAAGAAATCCAAAAAGTAAAAACCCCTCAATTAGTTGTCTTATACTGCTAAAAGGGCATTGGAAATCTTGAAAGAAAATGGAAGAAAATAGTCAGATTGAATGGCTAATTCAGTCTCATGTCCGATTCTTGTAATCTGGCAATTTCTCCCCTCTTTTTGTTTTTTATTTTTATTGTTTTTTCCTCAATTTTCAAGAAACACAAAACCCTGTTTTTCTCCATTGTCAGATTGTCTTGTGATGCTAAAAGGGTATTTATTGGAAATCTTGATGTTTCTTTTCCAGAGAATGGAAGAAATTTGTCAGATTGATGAGGAAAGAGAAATCCAAGTGAGGAGTTTAAATGGTGAATCCATGACTCTATCCATGCAATCAAACAAAGACCATTCAAGCCAATGAATTCAAGCAATTTCTTGTAAGTTTTCCCTCCAATTTCCATCTCGTCCTCAAGGTTAACAGCCCCACTCCTATCCCATTATACTTTTTCTCTGTCTGTTTCCTTTTCTAATAATTGGCCTTATTTTGTTTTTCTTTTTCTGATAGAAAAAGTGAGCAACGGTCGGGTCGATCCTTTTTTCTTTGGTAGTGATATATAGTCACACAGATGTCAGATGTCTGATTCTAGTAATATCTCTTTCTCCTAGTTTTGGAAATTATTTATCCAGAAAAGTATAAGAGACAGGTGGTATTTATTGGAAATCTTGATGTTTCTTTTCCAGAGAATGGAAGAAATTTGTCAGATTGATGAAGAAAGAGAAATCCAAGTGAGGAGTTTAAATGGTGAATTTATGACTCTATATCCATGCAATCAAACAAAGACCATTCAAGAATTCAAGCAATTTCTTGTAAGTTTTCCCTCCAATTTCCATCTCGTCCTCAAGGTTAACAGCCCCACTCCTATCCCATTATACTTTTTCTTTGTCTGTTTCCTTTTCTAATAATTGGCCTTATTTTGTTTTTCTTTTTCTGATAGAAAGTTAAATGCTTGAGTATGTTTGATTGTTCAGTAAATAGTCTATACATATATATACTTTGCATGTTGGATGTTTATGCTGATATCTGTACTTGTAGATTTTAAGGTGTATAGAAAGGTGAATATAAATTCTTGAGACAATAACTATAGTCAATAATTATAATGGTGTTTGGTTTGTTTTGCTTGACAGGCATATGTGTGTGTGAGTTTTTAACTGTTTACTTGATTTTATGTTTTCGAGGAGTGAATGGAACTAATGTTCTTATGCATCTTGTTTTAGATTATTTCGAATAGTATTTTGCAAAAGATTGAACCTTAACTATTGATATTCTAAATACAATGGTGTTTGGTTTGTTCTGCTCGACGAGCATATGTGTGTGTGACTGTTTTTTGTTTTGTCGATTTTATGTTTTCAAGAGGTCAATGAAACTAATGTTGTTATGCCTCTTGTTTTCGGTTATTTCAAATAGTATTTTGCCAAAGATTGAATCTTGGATTTCTCATTGTTTAATTGGAATTTATGGATCAGGGTACAAAATTGAGCTTGCAGAGTCAGATTAGTGATTTTCCTATAGGCTCTGGGGGATTTCTTGTTCTTGTTCCATTTGGAAAGAAGGTTTGCCAGCAAGCTCGGGAAATTGATGAATCTGCACTAACCTCTGCAGTTTCATCTGAGAGCTTGGCATCTGACAAAAGCTTTGGACCAACTCTCAAAACTTTGGAGTCCAGGATGGTATAGCAGACTCTTTGCTTTTTCACAAGGTAATCTTTTAATTCCAGAAACCAGTTTATCATTAAAACACAATGTTAAGGTTGTATTTTCTTTTAGTGTTCATGCGTTCTACCTTAGCTTTGAAATTCTGCTTTCTTCATTGATATTCTTTTTTGTTTGGGAAAGTTCCTTTTTTTCTAGCTTCACCTAGATATGTGCTGATAACTCTATCCTTTTTAGATTACTCCCAGATGAATACTAAAGTTGTATGTTGCATCTTTTTATTCTTGGTTGATTGGCCTTGTATACATTCTTTGATCGCTGCCAAAAATCAGTACTTTAATTTACACCGTTGTAAAACATTCACTTCCTAGTTACTGCTTTGCTGTCTTCAATATTTACTTACATGAACCTGAGAATTACAGAACTTCTATTGAAGATTCAATTTCATAAAACTGAAACTTTTAATCACAAAAATTATTCTTCTGGACCCATTGATCTACCTAAAAGACTAGCTCATGATCATACTTTCTTTCCTACTTTGTCTCCATGTTTTTGACTTATCTTCCAATATTATAATTTTTTTTCGTTCTCGCATGTCAAATGTGACAATCAATTTGACGTGGAGGAAGTATGGTTTCCACTTATTCTAAGAAATAAATTACTTGGTTACTTTTAGTCTCTATCATCTCGCCTTTGACTTATTTTGAGGCTTTACCATGCCTTATATTATATGCAGTGTAAATTTCTTACTTTAATCAGCATGATTGCCCCTAATCATTATGACATATATTGCTTGTAGTCAAACATTCTTAGTGGAGATATATTATTGTTGTGAAAACCCGTATTTTCAGTTAAAAAAGTATAATACTTATAATACCGAATTGACAGAGGAATTTCAATTGGGTTAAGATTACTATGTTTTGTGTGTTTACATGGCAAGTCTAAGTTCTTGTTGGTTTGGTTTTCTATTGGTGCTATACTACTTAATCTAGACTTATATTGAATCTAAAAACCTAACATTTTCCACTTTTTTATACAACTCTTTTGCTAATTAATTTGTAAATTTCATAACTAATTATTGGGTGAATTTTCAACCAACTAAAGTAACCAAATTTCAGACTTGCAGTACAATTCATGGGAAAAATTGCTATCTTATAGGAATAGGAATTGGGGGAACCCTTAGAGCTATGTTTGTATAAATAGGAGCCCATATCAAGGTTTAAAATCATTGTTTCTTTTGCCAAAAATTTGTGGAGCATCCTTGAGGAGAGACCATCCTGTAGAGAGTTAGGCAATTTCTTGAGTTTCGATATAATTTCTTAAACTCTAATCTATCTCGATTATTCCATTTATTTCGTTTTAATACTCGTATGTTGGATTATCATGCCTAGGACATTTATTTTTATTAAATTATTGTGATTATAGTTCAAGGGCTTTGATGGTTACTACTTGTTTAGAACGTTGAAATATATTTTCGAACAAGAAGAAAAGTTTTCGGAAAAAAATATATTTTTATGTAATTCCGAATTTTTGAAATTGGATTAAAGTAATTATTTTCGGGTATATTTTTATATGAGAGGTTTTCAAGAGAAAAGAAAAATGATTTTTGGCAAAAAAAGAAAAAGGATTTTCAAAAAATGTAAAAGGTATATATTTTCTTTTATTTTCAGTGAGAATTATTTTGAAGGTATTTTATCGGTTAATAGTGTCAGATAATCAATAATTTAAAAAAAAAATAAAATGTAATCTATAGTATTATTAGAACTTTTTGCATAAATAACTGTTATCTTGAATACGCTAGTTTTTGTAAAAAGTAAAAAGATTACTTTTAAGAAATTTTGAATAAAAGAAGGGGGTTTTTTAAACTTATTTTTTATTGGAATTTTTGGAAATAAATTTAGTAAATAATTTCTGAAAAAACAATTTAGGAAATATTTTAGTTTGATAATTGTTTGAAAAACTTGTTTTGTATAAACGGAAAAATTACTTTTTGGAGTTTTTGAAATTTTGAAAAATTGAGTTTTGTAAATATTTTTTACGTATGAATTCTTTTTAAGAATAATCTTGGTAAGTATTTTGTGAAATTTTGAAAAGACAACCTTATAAATATTATTCGATTAATTATTCTAGACAAGAAATACTTTTGTCAAATAAATTAATCAAGTTTCAAATGCTTAATTACTTTCTTTATTTTTGGTATAGAATTAAAGGAATGTTTTTAGAGTTCATTTTCTTAAACTTTTGAAAAGAGTTTTGTTTAATGTTATCTGAGCAAGTAGTTTTGAAAAAGTAAAAGGAATACTTTTTGTAAATTAGGTTATGTAAGTTTCGTCCAGGTGTTTAGTTGGAATGATTCTCTTTACTAGAGGGTAGAATTCTTGAATAAGTTAAGAGGGTAGAATTCTTGAATAAGTCAAGTAATATATGGATTTTCTTAAATGAATGGTCAATCTGAGGGACTATCCAAACACTAGAGGATATGTTACAAGCTTTTGTATTGGATTTCGGTGGAAATTAGGAATCAGCTATTGAAACTAATGCTATGGAGTTTTTGTAGTAATAAGAAATACTTTTGTCAAATAAATTAATCAAGTTTCAAATACGTAATTACTTTCTTCATTTTTGATATAGAATTAAAGGAATGTTTTTAGAATTCATTTTCTGAAACTTTTGAAAAGAATTTTGTTTAATATTTTCTGAACAAGTAGTTTTGAAAACAATGAGAGGAATACTTTTTGTAAAATAAGTTACGTAAGTGTTGTCAAAGTGTTTAGTTGGCATGATTCTCTATATGTACTAGAGGGTAGAATTCTTGAATAAGTTAAGTAATATATGGATTTTCTAAAAAATAAATGGTCAATTTGAGGGACTATCCAAACACTAGAGGATATGTTACAAGCATGTGTATTGAATTTCGGAGGAAATTAGGATAAACTGTTGAAACTAATGGAGTTTTCATAGTGATATTGGAATGGCTCCACTTGTAGCATTACATGGAAGTGAGAATATATCTACAATACATTGGAATAAGGTTGGTGAGAAATGGATTTTCTAAACCCAGTTTGGTCAAAAGGATTTCGGAAGAAACTAAGGTTATATGAGAAAAGCTGCACAAATTAGAATAAGAATTGCACTAGTTTGAAACGTGGACCATGGAATGCAAGTGGAAGAGGGGGAATGTATAACTGATAGGGGCAGTGTTGCAATTTAGTAAGTGTGTAAGGATAAGCTTTCGATTCATATATTGGTTAGTTTTGGCACCTTAATTATGAAGAGTGTGTAATGTATTTCAAGTATTGTAACTGCGAATTATATATCCAACCAGAGTAATGTGATTAAGTCTTGCTGTTGGACGTTAGAGGGAATTCGACTTATGGAACAATCACCACTAAGAATTATGAACTACAAGCATGAAGGGTTTTTTTTGTAGAGGATAGTTCTATATGTAAAGGCTTGATGGACCAACCAAGATATGGAAGAGGACGTGAGAGTGAAGTACCGGCTTCTCTTTGACCAACTAAAGCAACCAAATTGTAGTGCAATCATGGGAGAAAATTGCTGTCATATATAATACGAGTTCGAAACCCTTAGGACTATGTTTTTGTATAAGTAGGAGCCCATACTTGGGCTTAAAATCATTGTTTCTTTTGCTAAAAATTTCTAGAGCATCCTAGGTTAGAGAGATAATCCGGTAGAGAGTTATAGTTCATGGGTTTTTGATGCTTAGTATTTGTTTAGAAAGTTGAAAATTTATTTTGGAAAAAGAATAATAGGTTTCAAAAAAAAAAAAATTTTTTTATACGGATTTTCGAGAGTGGATTAAATGTAATTAGAGCATCCTAGGTTAGAGAGATAATCTGGTAGAGAGTTATAGTTCATGGGTTTTTGATGCTTAGTATTTGTTTAGAAAGTTGAAAATTTATTTTGGAAAAAGAATAATAGGTTTCAAAAAAAAAAAAATTTTTTTATACGGATTTTCGAGAGTGGATTAAATGTAATTATTTTCGACCTTATTTTTATTCGAAAAAAGGAAAATGATTTTCAGAAAAAAAGAAAAAAAAGAAAATTGATTTCGAAAAATGTAAAAGGAAGACATTTTCTTTTATTTTCGGTGAGAATTATTTTGAAGGTTTATTTTATGGGTTAGTAATGTTAAATAATCTATAGTTTTTTATTAAAATATAATATATAGTATTGTTTAGAACTTTTTCCATAAATTATTATTATCTTGAATTCTATAGTTATTTTGTAAAAAGTAATAAGATTACTTTTTAGAAATTTAGGAAATATTTTGTATAAACAGAAGAACAATTCTTTCTGAATTTTTGAAATAAAGAAATATTGAGTTTTGTAAATATTATTTTGCAAATTCTTTTTAGGAAAAATGACCCTAATAGCCCCTAAAAATTTATGTTTGTACTTTTTTAGTCCCTCACAAATTCAAAACGATGCTTTTTAGTCCCTCACAAATATAAAACAGTTAGTTTTGGTCTCTTGACACAATTACGGGCATAAAGTTAGCCTAAAATAGTCATATTTGTATCACATATCACATTTTTATGGACTTCATGAAATTGGCAACACAGATATCCTAATTACTAAAAAACCATAGAAAACAACCATCTAACCAGTCCACCCAACCTAAAAAGAAGAAAGGGCGGGGTTGTCGGAGTAGGGGCAGTGGCGTGGAAGTTACAAGGGAGGGGAATAGGGTGGTGATAGTCGGTGGAGAAGCTTTTAGGTAGTGTCATTTAGTGTTTAGAATTTGTGTATTGCTAATTTTGCCCATGATAATATACATGTTATACGCATGTGGACCAAAATATGCCTGTAATTGTGTCAAGATGGTACGTTTTGAATGTGTGAGGGACTAAAATCCATCATTTTGAATGTGAGGAACTAAAAAAGTGCAAACATAAAATGTGGGGACTATTACGGTTCTTTTCCCTTCTTTTTAAGAATAATCTTAGTAAATATTTTATGATTTTTTTAAAAGAAAACTTTTATAAATATTATTCTAATAGTTGTTTTGGACAAGAAATACTTTTGTCAAATAAACTAAGTCAGTTTCGAAATTATTTAATTAGTTTCTTTGTTTTTGATATAAGTTAAAAGTGTAATTGTTTTTAAGAGATCATTTTTTGAAACTTTTGAAAAGAATTTTGTTTAATACCACCTTTTGAACAAGTAGTTTTGATAAAAGTAAGATGAATGCTTTTTGTAAATAAGTTAGTAAGTTTCGTTTAAGTGTTTAGTTGGCACGATTCTCTATATGTACGAGAAAATAGAATTTTCGAATAAGTTAACTACTGTATGTTCAATATGAAGGACTATCAAAACACAGATATGTTACAAGCTTGTGTATTGGATTTTGGAGGAAATTTGGATCAACTATTGAAACTAATGGAGTTCTCGTAGTGGTATTGGAATGGTTCCATTTGTAATGTTACATGGATGTGAGAGTATATCTACACTCCATTGGAATGAGGTAAGTGAGAAATGGATTTCCGAACTCGGTTTGGTCGAAAGGACTTAGGAAAGAAATTAAAGGTTATATGAAAAAAGTTCAAACCTGCACAAATCACAGAGTAAGAATTGCACTAGTTTGAAACGTGGACCCATGGAATTTAAGTGGAGGGGGGGAGGAGTGATGCAATTTAGTGAACATGCAAGGATAAGCTTTCGATTCAAAGGACCGTTGAGGATTTGGAATAAGTTGGAAAACTATCATACTGGTTAGCAATGGCACCTAAATTATCAAAACTGCCTAATGTATTTCAAGCATTGTACCTGTGAAGTATATATCCAACCTGAGTAATGTGATTGTCTTATCGTTGGATGTTAGAAGGAATTCGACTTATGGAACAATCACCACAAAGAATCATGAGCTGCAAGGACGAAGCATTTTAAATTTGATTAAGATTACTATGTTTTGGTTGGACAGTAATTTGTTGTTGAACTGTATTTACATGACAAGTCTAATTCCCTGTCGATTTTGGTTTTTTCCTATTGCTGCTATACTACCTTATCTAGACCTATATTGTGTCTATAATAGTTTTCTACTTTGTATACAATTCTTTTTCTAATTACATTTGTAATTTTTGTAACTAATTATTGGGTTTATTTTTCAACAAACTAAAGTAACCAAAATTTAGTACAATTCATTGAAAAAATTGCTATCTTATAGGAAAAGGAGTTGTGAACTTTTAAGGACTGTGTATAAATGGAGCCCATACCAACGTTTAATCTTCGATGAAAATTTCTAGAGCATCCTATAGAATAGAGATCATTCGGTAGAGAGTTAGGAAATTTATTGAGCTTGGGTATAATTTCTTAAGCTCATTTCTACTTTGATTATTCCCTTCTTTTTTTTTTAATAATTCCTACTAGAATTATTGTGATTATAGTTCGTGGGTTTTGATGGTTAGTATTTGTTTAGAAAGTTTAGATTTATTTTTTAATAAGATGAATAGTTTTCGAAAAAAAATTCTTTTTATAAGGATTTTTTTGGGTATATTTTTATGTAAGAGGTTTTTGAAAAAGAAAAGAAAACAAATTTCAAAAAAAAAAAAAAAAAAAAAAGATTTTAAAAAAATGTACTAGGTAAGATATTTTCTTTTATTTCCGGTGAGAATTGTTTCGAATGTTTATTTTATGGGTTAGTAATGTTATATAATCTATAGTCTTGAATTTTCTAGTTTTTGTAAAAAGTAAAATGATTACTTTTAAGAAATTTTTTAAAAATAAGGAGTTTTTGGAAACTTAATTTTCTGGAATTCTTGGAAATAATTTTTGTAAATATTTTTTGAAAAAACAAATCAGGAATATTTTGGTTTGACAATAGTTTTGAAAAACTCTAATTTTGTATAAACGGAAAATTATTTTTTTGGAATAATGAACAAATGAGATTTGTAAATATTAATATTATTTTCTGGTTCTTTTTAATAATAATCTTAGTAAATATTTTATGAAATTTTGAAAAGACAACCTTTATAAAATATTATTCAATTAAGTATTCTAGACAAAAATAATTTTGTTAAATAATTTAAGCAAGTTTTTCAACTATGTAATCCTTTCTTCATTTTTGATATAGAATTAAAGGAACGTTTGTAGAGTCCATTTTCTGAAACTTTTGAAAAGAATTTTGTTCAATATTTTCTAAACAATTTGTTTTGAAAAAAGTAGGACGAATACTTTTTGTAAAATAAGTTACGTATGTTTTGTCCAAGTGTTTAGTTGGCGTGATTATCCATATGTACTAGTGGGTTGAATTCTTGAATAAGTAATGTGTGGATTTTCTTAAATGGATGGGTCAATCTCAGGGACTATCCAAACATTAGAGAATATACAAGAAGCTTGTGTATTCGATTTAAGAGGAAATTATGATCATCTATTGAAACTAATGGTGTTCTCGTAGAGATATTGGAATGACTCCATTTGTAAGAGTATATCTCCACTATATTGGAATGAGATTGGTGAGAAATGGATTTCTGAACCTGGTTTGGTGGAAAGGGCTTAGGAGGAAATTATGGTTATATGAGAAAAGTTCAAAGCTGCACAAATCAAAACAATAAGATTTGTGCTGGTTTGAAACATGGACCCATGAAATTCAAATAGAAGTGGAACGAGAGTGTATAATTGACAGAGGGAACGATGCGATTTAGTAAACATTAGAGGATGAGCTCTCGATTCATAGGACTGTGAGGATTTGGAATGAGTACGAATACTAGCATAATTGTTAGCTTTGGCACCTATATTATCGGGAGTGCAGAATGTGTTTCATGTACCGTAACTGCAAAGTATATATCTAACCTGAGTATTGTGATTAAGTCTTACCGTTAGACGTTAGAGGGAATTCCACTAAGAATCATGAACCACAAGGACAGAGAGTTTTATGAAGGTTAGATTTCATATTTAAAGGCTCAATGGATTAACGAAGATATGGAAGAGGACATGAGAGTGATCCCCGTTTTTCTTTGACCAATTTATGCAAGTTTTGAGTACGTAACTTTTTGTAAGGGGGTTGAATGTGAAAATCTTGACTTTCGGTTCAAATTTTTTTTAATACCAATAATTAACTAAGCAATTTAAATTGGATTAAGATTGCAATGTTTTGGTTGCCACAATAATTGCTTCTTGTATTTTGTTTACACGAGAAGTTGTCCTTGTTGGTTTTGGTTTTGCTATTGGTGCTATACTACCTGATCTACACCTAAATTGTATCTAAAAATGTTATCCACTTTGTATACAACTCTTTTTTATTAATTTGTAATTTTCATAACTAATTATTCGCTGAATTTTTCAGCCATGGTTTTGGTTTTGCTATTGGTGCTATACTATTTGATCTAGACCTAAATTGTATCTAAAAACGTTATCCACTTCGTATACAACTCTTTTGCTTATTAATTTGTAATTTTCATAACTAATTATTCAGTGAATTTTTCAGCCAACTAATGTAACCAAATTGTAGTACAATTCATGGGAAAAATTGCTATCACATAGGAATAGGAGTTGGGAACCTTTAGTACTATGTTTGTATAAATAGGAGCCCATACCAAGGCTTAAAATCATTGTTTCTTTTTCTGAAAATTTCTGGAGCATTCTAGAGGAGAGATCATCTGGTAAGAGAGTTAGATAATTTCCTGAGTTTGGATATAATTTCTTAACCTCTGATGTATTTCGATTATTCTGTTTATTTGTTTTAATAACCTTGTATGTTAGATTGTCTTGCTTAGGATATTCATTTTCGTTAGAATTATTGTGATTATAGTTCATGGGTTTTGATGGTTAGTATTTGTTACGAAAGTTTAAATTTATTTTCGAGTAAAAAGAATAGTTTCAATATAAATATATTTTTATATAAGGATTTTTGAAACTGGATTAAACGTAAGGATATGTTTTTATATGACAGGTTTTTGAAAAAAAAGGAAAATTATTTTTGAAAAAAGAAAAAGGATTTTCGAAAATCGTCAAAGGAATATATTTTCTATTATTTTTGGTGAGAATTATTTCAAAGGTTTGTTTTATGGGTGTAATGTTACAAAATCTACTTTCAAAAAAGAGAGAGTTAATCTATATTTATGAAATTTTTGGATAAAATATAATCTGTGTTGTTATTTACAACTTTTTGCACTTATAAATTATTATTATCTTCAAAAGTTTTTGAAAAAAGTAAATAAGATTAAATAATACAAAACAATCTTGTACACATCCTCTTGTGTATTTGGACAATATTACTTTATTATTCTAAATTTTGGAAATAATTTTAGTCAATATGTTTTGAAAAACCAATTCAGGGTATATTTTGGTTTGATAATTGTTTTGAAAAAAATGCAATTTTGTATAAACGGAAAAAATTACTTTTTAGGAATTTTTGGAGTAAACAAAAATTGTGATTTGTAAATATTAATATTATTTTTGAATTCTTTTTTAGAATAAATATTTTATTGAAAATTTTGAAAAGATAACCTTTAGAAATATTATTCAAATTAATTATATTCTAGACAAGAAATACTTTTGTTGAGTAAATTATGCAAGTTTCAAATACTTAATTTTTTTCTTCATTTTTGATATAAAATTAAAGGAATGCTTTAGAGTTCTTTGTCTGAAACTTTTGAAAATAATTGTTTAATATTTTCTAAACAAGTAGTTTTAATGAAAAAAGCACGAATACTTTTTTAAAATAAGTTTTGTAATTTTTGTCAAAGTGTTTAGTTGGCATGATTCTCTATATGTACTAGAGGGTAGAAATTTTGAACAAGTTAAGTAAGATTTTCTTAAATGGATGGTCAATCTGAGGGATTATCTAAACACTAAAAGGTATGTTACAAGCTTGTGTATTGGATTTCAGAGGAAATTAGAATCAACTATTGAAACTAATGGAGTTCTCATTGTGATATTGGAATGGCCCCGTTTGTAGCATTAAATGGACGTGAGAGTATATCTACACTACATTGGAATGAGGTTGGTGAGAAATGGATTTTCGAAGCCGGTTTGGTTGAAAATACTTGGTAAGAAACTAAGGTTATAGAAAAAAAGGCACACAAATTAGAATAAGAATTGTGCTGGTTTAAAACATGAACCCATGGAATGTAAGTGGGAGAATGGGGGATGTATAACTGACAAGGGGATTGAAACAATTTAGTAAGCATGTAAGGATAATAGCTCTCGATTCATAGGACCATTTATGCTTTGGAATGAGTTGAAAAACTAGCATATTGGTTAGTTTTGGAACCTAAATTATGAAGAGTGCATAATGTATTTCAAGTATTGTAACTGCAAAGTATGTATCCGACCAAAGAAATGTGACCAAGTCTTGCCATTGGACGCTAGAGGGAATTCGACTTATGGAACGATCACCACTGAGAATCATGAACTACAAGCATGACAAGTTTTTTTAGAGGATAGTTCCATATGTAAAGGCTTAATGGACTAACCAAGATATGGAAAAGGACATGAGAGTGAAGTACCAGCTTCTCTTTGACCAACTAAAGCAACCAAATTGTCGCACAATCATGGGAAAAATTGCTATCATATTGTAATAGGAGTTGGAAACCCTTAGGACTATGTTTTTGTATATGTAGGAGCCCATACCTAGGCTTAAAATCATTGTTTCTTTTGCTAAAATTTTCTAGAGCATCCTAGGTTAGATAATCCAGGAGATATGAGTGAGGCATTTTCTTGAGTTTGGGTATAATTAAGCTCTAATTTATTTCACTTATTCCATTTATTTGTTTTAATAACATCGTAGGTTAGATTATCATTTCTAGGATACTTATTTTATTAATATGTCGTGATTATAGTTCATGGGTTTTTGATGCTTAGTATTTGTTTAGAAACTTGAAAATTTATTTCGAAAAATGAATAATAGGTTTCAAAAAAAATATATTTTTATATAAGGATTCTCGAGAGTGGATTAAATGTAATTATTTTCGAGCTTACTTTTATATGAGATGTTTTTGAAAAAAGGAAAATGATTTTCTGAAAAAAATAAAAATGATTTCAAAAAATGTAAAAGGAAGACATTTTCTTTTATTTTTGGTGAAAATTATTTTGAAGGTTTATCATTATAAATTAGTAATGTTATATAATCTAATAGTTTGTCTGATAAAATATAATCTATTAATTATTATTTAGAACTTTTTCCATAAATTATTATTCTCTTGAATTCTCTAGAAAAGTTTTTGTAAAATGTAAAATGATTACTTTTAAGAAATGTCGAAGAAAACATGATAGGGTTTTTGGAAGCTTATTTTTCTGAAATTTTCGGAAATAAATTTAGTAAATATTTTCTAAAAAAAACAATTTTGGAAATATTTTGTATAAATGGAAAACTTATTCTTTCGGAATTTTTGAAATAATGAAAAATTGAGTTTTGTAATTATTATTTTCTGAATTCTTTTTGGGGAAAATGACCCTAATAGCCCTAGACATTTTATGTTTGTACTTTTTTAGTCCCTTACATTCAAAATGATGGTTTTTAGTTGATCACAAATTAAAAACATTTTGTTTTGGTCCCTTGACACAATTACACGCATAAGTTGGCTTGAAATAGTCATGTGTATCACATCTCACATTTTTATGAACAATTTTGGCAACTCATGAATACTAAATACTAAATTGTCCAAAAACTAAAAAACCACTTACAACAACCATCCCAACCAGTCCACCTAACCTAAAAAGAAGAGACGGGGTTGTTGGAGTAGGGGTAGCGGAGTGGAAGCGGCGAGGGAGGGGAATAAGGTTGTTGATGGTAGGTGGAGAAGCTTTTTTGCAGTGTCATTTAGTATTTAGAATTTGTGTATTGCCAATTTTGTTCATGATAATGTACATGTCATACACGTGACTATTTCAGACCAAAATATGCTTGTAATTGTGTCAGGGACCAAAATGATGCGTTTTGATTTTGTGGGGGACTAAAATGCACCATTTAAAATGTAAGGGACTAAAAAAGTTCTAACGTGAAATGTGCTGGACTATTGCGTTTGTTTTCCCTTCTTTTTAAGAATAATCTTTGTAAATATTTTATGAATTTTTTAAAAGACAACTATTATAAATATTATTTGAATAATTGTTCTGGAAAAGAAATTTTTTTGTCAAATAAATTTAGTTAGTTTCGAGATTTTAATTAGTTTCCACGTTTTTGATATAAGTTAAAAGTGTAATGTTTTTGAGAGTGAATTTTTTGAAACTTGCCATTGAAGAGAATTTTGTTTAATATCTTCTGAACAAGCAGTTTTGAAAAAAGTAAAAGGAATACTTTTTGTAAATAAGGTATGTATTAGTCTAAGTGTTCAGTTGACAAGATTCTCTATATGTACTAGAAAATAGAATTTTTGAATAAGTTACTAATGTATGGTCAATATAAAGGACAATCAAAACACTAGAGGATATGTTAAAAGCTTTTGTATTGGATTTCGGAGGAAATTAGGATCAACTATTGAACTTAATGGAGTTCTCGTACTGATATTGGAATGGCTCCATTTGTAATGTTACATGGACGTGAGTGTATATTGGAATGAGGTTTGTGAGAAATGCATTTCCAAACTCAGTTTGTTCGAAAGGACTTGGGAGGAAATTAAAGTTATATGAAAAAAGTTCGAAGCTGCACAAATCAGGAAAAGAATTGCACTTGTTTGAATCGTGGACCCATGGAATTTAAGTGAAGTGGGAAGGAATGTATACTTTACAAAGGGAGTGATATGCAATTTAGTAAACATGCAAGGATAAGCTCTCGATTAATGGGACCATCGAGGATTTGGAATGAGTTGGTTAGCATTGACACCTAAATTATCAAAAGTGCCAAATGTATTCCATGTATTGTGTCTGTGAAGTATATATCCAACCTGAGCAATGTGATTAAGTCTTATCGTTGGACGTTAGGAGGAATTCAACTTATGGAACAATCACCACTAAGAATCATGAGCCGCAAGGATGAAGCGTTTTAAATTTGATTAAGAGTACTATGTTTTGGTTGGACAATAATTTCTTGTTGTACCGTTTTTACACGACAAGTCTAAGTCCCTGCTGGTTTTGGTTTTCCCATTGGTGCTATACTACCTAAGCTAGGCCTATATTGTATCTAAAAATGTTTTCTGCTTTGTATACAATTCTTTTGTTAATTCATTTGTAATTTTTGTAACTAATTATTGGGGTTTATTTTTCAACTGACTAAAGTAACCAAATTTCAGTACAATTCATATGATAATCTAACCTACGATGTTGAAAAAATTGCTATCTTATAGGAATAGGAGTTGGGAATCTTTAAGGACTCTGTTTGTATAAGTAGGAGCACATACCAACACTTAAAATCATTGTTTTTTTTTTTGATGAAAATTTCTAGAGCATCCTATAGGATAGAGATCCTTCGTTAGAGAGTTAGGAAATTTATTGAGTTTGGGTATAATTTTTTAAGCTGTGATCTATTTTGATTATTATTTTTATTATTATTATTTTATTTTTTATTTTTTTATTTTTTTGTTTTAACCTCATATGTTAGATTATCATGCCTAGGATTTTTTTCCCCATTAGAATTATTGTGATTATAGTTCGTGGGTTTTGATGGTTAGTATTTGTTTAGAAAGTTTAGATTTATTTTCGAATAAGAAGAATAGTTTTTGAAAAAAATTCTTTTACAAGGATTTTCAAAGTGTGTTGAATGCATTTACTTTTATTTTTATGTAAGAGGTTTTTGAAAAAGAAAAGGAAAATCATTTTTGACAAAAAATATAAATGAGCTTTTTCTGAAAAATGTACAAGGAAGATATATATATATTTTTATTTCCTGTGAGATTTGTTTTGAATGTTTATTTTATGGGTTAGTAACGTTATATAATCTATAGTATTATACCGAACTTTTTGCATAAACTATTATTATCATGAATTCTTTAGTTTTTGTAAAAATTAAAAAGATTACTTTTAAGAAATTTTGTAGAAAATATGGTGTTTTTGGAAACTTATTTTTCTGGAATTTTTGGAAATAATTTTAGTAATTCAAGAAATATTTTGGTTCGACAATAATTTTGAGAAACTCTAATTTTGTAACGGAAGAATTGTTTTTTTTTTGGAATTTTTGGAATAATGAAAAATTGAGATTTGTAAATATTAATATTATTTTCTGAGTTCCTTTTAAGAATAATCTTAGGAAATATATTATGAAATTTTAAAAAGACAACCTTCATAAAATGTTATTCGATCAAGTATTCTAAACAAGAAATAATTTTGTCAAATAAATTGAGCAAGGTTTAGTTCAAGTACGTAATTACTTTTCTTCAATTTTGATATACAATTAAGGGATTGTTTGTAGAGTTCATTTTCTGAAACTTTGAAAAGAATTTTGTTTAATATTTTCTGAACAACTAGTTTTGAAAAAAGTAAGAGGAATACTTTTTGTAAAGTAAGTTACGTGTACAGGTGTTTAGTTGGCGTGATTCTCTATATGTACTAGAGGGTGAATAAGTAATGTATGTATTTTCTTAAATGGATGGTTAATCTAAGGGACTATCCAAACATTGGAGGATATGTTACAAGCTTTTGTATTGGATTTCAAAGGAAATTATGATCAACTATGGAAAACTAATGAAGTTCTCATAGTGATATTGGAATGATTGGAATGACTCCATTTATAGCCTTATATGGACGTTAGAGTATCTCTCCACTATATTGGAATGAGATTGATGAGAAAATGGATTTCTGAACCCAGTTTGGTGGAAAGGGCTTAGGAAGAAATTATGGTTATATGAGAAAAGTTCATTCAAGCCGCACAAATTGAAATAATAAGAATTGTGCTGGTTTGAAACGTGGACCCATGAAAGTCAAGTGGAACGAGAGTGTATAACTGACAAAGGGAATGATGCAATTTAGTAAACATTAGAGGATGAGCTCTCGATTCATAGGACTGTGAGGATTTGGAATGAGTACGAATACTAGCATAATTGTTAGCTTTGGCACCTATATTATCGGGAGTGCATAATGTATTTCATGTATTGTAACTGTGAAGTATATATCTGACCTGAGTATTGTGATTAAGCCTTATTGTTGGACGTTAGCGGGAATTCCACTAAGACTCATGAACCTCAAGGATGAAGAGTTTTATAGAGGTTAGATTCCTTATTTAAAAGCTCAATGGGCTATCGAAGATATGGAAGAGGACATGAGAGTGATGCCCGTTTTTCTTTGACCAATTTATATAAATATCGAGTACGAAACTTTTTCTAAGGACGGTAGAATGTGAAATCCTGGCTTTCGGTTCAAAATTTAATTTTATAATACCAATAATGGACTAAGCAATTTAAATTGGATTAAGATTGCTATGTTTTGGTTGCACAATAATTGTTTCTTGTGTTTTGTTTACATGAGAAGTTGTCCTTGTTAGTTTTGGTTTTCCTATTGGTGCTATACTACCTAATCTAGACATGAATTGTATCTAAAAACGTTATCCACTTTGTATACGACTCTTTTGCTTATTATGTCCTTTTTGTAACTAATCATTCGGTGAATTTTTAAGCCAACTAAAATAACCAAATTGTGGTACAATTCATGGGAAAAATTGCTATCACATAGGAATAGGAGTTGGGAGCCTTTAGGACTATGCTTATATAAATAGGAGCCCGTACCAAAGCTTAAAATCATTGTTTCTTTTCCTGAAAATTTCTAGAGCATCCCCTACTGATATATGTCGATTATTCCGTTTATTTTGTTTTAATAACTTTGTATGCTAGATTATCATGCTTAGGATATTTATTTTCATTGGAATTATTGTGATTATAATTCGTGCATTTTGATGGTTAGTATTTGTTACGAAGTTTTAATTTAATTTCCAATAAAAAGATTAGTTTGACTGTAAATATGTTTTTATATAAGGATTTTTGAAAGTGGATTAAACGTAAGGGTGTATTTTTATATGAGCAGTTTTGAGTATAAAGGAAAATGATTTTTGAAGAAAAAAAAGAAAGAAAAAGGATTTTTGAAAATTGTAGAAGGAATATATTTTCTTTATTTTCGTGAGAATTATTTCAAAGGTTTATTTTATGGGTTAGTAATGTTACATAATCTACTCTGTATAAGAGACAAAAAAAAAAAAAACGAAAATCTCAGTTTTTTTTTTTGTTCTTAACACATAGTCTGTAGTGTGATATAGATTACATCTTAAATTCTTATTAGACTTTAATTTTCTAAGTTTTATGTAAAAAAGTAATAAAGACTACTTTAAGAATTTTGAAGAAAATAGTTTTTGGAAACTTATTTTTCTAGAATTTTTGGAAATAATTTTAGTAAATATTATTTGAAAAAAACAATTCAGGAAATATTTTGGTTTGATAATTGTTTTGAAAAACAATAATTTTGTCTGAACAAAAAATTTTTTTTTACGAATTTTTGAAGAATGAAAAATTGAGATTTTTAAATTTTAATATTATTTTTTGAATTACTTTTTAGAATAATCTTAGTAAATATTTTATGATATTTTGAAAAGACAACCTTTATAAATATTAGTATTTGATTATTTTTCTAGAGAAGAACTACTTTCATCAAATAAATTAAGCAATTTTCAAATATGTAATTCTTTTTCTTCATTTTTGATATAAAATTAAAGGAATGTTTTAGAGTTCATTTTCTGAAACCTTTGAAAATAATTTTGTTTAATATTTTCTAAAGAAGTAGTTTTGAAAAAAGTATGATGAATACTTTTTGTAAAATAATTTTTTACAAAAGTTCCGTAATTTTTGTCCAAGTGTTTAGTTGGCATGATACTCTACATGTACTAGAAGGTATAATTCTTGTACAAGTTAAGTAAGATTTTCTTAAATGGATGATCAATCTGAGGGACTATCTAAACACTAGAAGATATGTTACGAGCTTGTGTATTGAATTTCGGAGGAAATGAGGATCAACTATTGAAGCTAATGGAGTTCTCATAATGGTATTAGATGGCCCCATTTGTTGCGTTACATGGACGTGAGAGTATATCCACACTACATTGGAATGAGGTTGGCGAGAAATGGATTTCTGAACCCAGTTTGGTCGAAAAGACATAGGAAGAAACTAAGGTTATCTGAGAAAAGCTGCACAAATTAGAATAAGAATTGCATTGGTTTGAAATGTGGACCCATGGAATGTAAGTGGAAGAAGAGGGTATGTATAACTGACAAGGGAAGTGATGCAATTTAGTAAGCATGTACGGATAAGCTCTCGATTCATAGGACCATCTATGCTCACTTTGCATTTGGAATGAGTTGGAAAACTGGCATATTGGTTAGTTTTGGCACCTTAATTATGAAGAGTGCGTAATGTATTTCAAGTATTGTAACTGCGAATTATATATCCGACCAGAGTAATGTGATTAAGTCTTGCCGTTGGACGTTAGAGGGAATTTGACTTATGGAACAATTACCACTAAGAATCATGAACTACAAGCATGAAGAGTTTTTTGTAGAGGATAGTTCCACATGTAAAGGCTTGGTGGACTAACCAAGATATGGAAGAGGACGTGAGAGTGAAGTACCGGCTTCTCTTTGACCAATTAAAGCAACCAAATTATAGTACTATCATGGGAAAAATTGCTATGATATAGTAATAGGAGTTGGAAATCCTTAGGACTATGTTTTTGTATAAGTAGGAGCCCATACCTAGGCTTAAAATCATTGTTTCTTTTGCTAAAAATTTCTAGAGCATCCTAGGTTAGAGAGATAAATCCGGTAGAGAGTTTGGCAATTTCTTGAGTTTGACACCACTAGGGTATAATTAAGCTCGAATTTACTTAGATTATTCCGTTTATTTGTTTTAATAACATCGTAGGTTAGATTATCATTCCTAGGATATTTATTTTTATTAATATATCGTGATTATAGTTCATAGATTCGTGATGCTTAGTATTTGTTTAGAAAGTGGAAAATTTATTTCAGAAAAAGGATAGTTGCTTTAAAAAATATATATATTTTTTTATGCAAGGATTTTCGAAAGTGGATTAAATGTAATTATTTTCGAGCTTACTTTTATATGAGATGTTTTCGAAAAAAGGAAAATGATTTTCTTAAAAAAAAATGATTCTAAAAATGTAAAAGGAAGACATTTTCTTTTATTTCCGGTGAGAATTATTTCGAAGGTTTATTTTATGGGTTAGTGATGTTATATAATCTATAGTTTTTTTGCTAAATATAATCTTTAGTATTATTTATAACTTTTTCCATAAATTATTATTATCTTGAATTCTCTAGTTTTTGTAAAAAGATTACTTTTAAGGAATTATTGAAGAAAATAAGATAGTCTGGAAAAAACCTGGCTTTTATGAAATTTTCGAAAATAACTTTAGTAAATATTTTATAAAATCTAGATTTGGTATAATATTTTGTATAAACGGAAAAACTTTTTTCGGAATTTTTGAAATAATGAAAAATTGAGTTTTGTAAATATTATTTTCTGAATTCTTTTTAGGGAAAATAACCATAATAGCCCCTGACATTTTATATTTGTACTTTTTTAGTCCTTTGCATTCAAAACGATGCCTTTTATTCCCTTACAAATTCAAAACGTCTTGTTTTGGTCCCTTGACAAAATTACGGGCATAAGTTGGCCTGAAATAGTCATATTTTTATGGACAAAATTGGCAACACATTAATCCTAAATACTAAATTGTCCAAAAACTAAAAAACCACACACAACTCTCCAACCAGTCCACCTAACATAAAAAGAAGAGGCGGTGTTGTTGGAGTAGGGATAGTGGAGTGGAAGCGGCGAGGGAGGGGAATGGTGGGGGGGTGGTGATCTGGTCGGTGGAGAAGCTTTTTGCTAGTGTCATTTAGTGTTAGAATTTGTGTATTGCCAATTTTGTCCATGATAACGTACCCATGTGACTATTTTAGACCAAAATTTGCCTGTAATTGTGCCAAGGGACCAAAATGGTACATTTTGAATTTGTGGCCGACTAAAATGCATCATTTTGAATGTGAGGGACTAAAAATGTACAACATGAAATGTGGGGGATTATTAGGTTGTTTTCCCTTCTTTTAAGAATAATCTTAGTAAATATTTTATAAATTTTTTTAAAAGATAGCTTTTATAAATATTATTCGAATAATTGTTTTGGACAAGAAATATGTCAAATAAACTAAGTTAGTTTCGAAATTTTAATTAGTTTCTTTGTTTATTTATATAATTCTTAAAGGTGTAATGTTTTTAAGAGTTTATTTTTTGAAACTCTTGAAAAGAATTTTGTTTAATATCTTCTGAACAAGTAGTTTTGAAAAAGTAAGACAAATACTTTTTGTAAATAAGGTCGAAAAAATCTTCTACACGTATCTTATTCGTCTAAGTGTTTAGTTGGCAAGATTCTTTGTGTGTATGAGAAAATAGAATTTTTGAATAACTAATGTATGGTCAGTATGAAGGACTATCAAAACACTAGAGGATATGTTAAAAGCTTGTGTATTGGATTTCGGAGGAAATTAGGATCAACTATTGAAACTAATCGTAGTGATATTGGAATGACTCCATTTGTAATGTTACATGGATGTGAGAGTATATCTACACTACATTGGAATGAGGTTGGTGAGAAGGAAAGGCAAGTGGGTGGGTGAGAACTAGATTTCCGAACTTAGTTTGTTGGGAAGGACTTGGGAAGAAATTAAGGTTATATGAAAAAGGTTCAAAGCTGCACAAATCAAAATAAGAAATGGATTTCCGAACTCAGTTTGTTCGAAAGGACTTGGGAAGAAATTAAGGTATATGAAAAAAGCTCAAAGCCACACAAATCAAAATTAGAATTGTGCTAAGTTGAAACGTGGACCCATGGAATTTAAGAACATATGTAGGGGGGGGAATGTATAACTGACAAATGGAGTGATGCAATTTAGTAAACATGCAAGGATAAGCTCTCGATTCACAGGACCATTGAGGATTTGGTATGAGTTGGAAAACTAGCATATTGGTTAGCATTGGCACCTAGATTATCAAAATTGCCTAATATATTTCATGTATTGTACCTGTGAAGTATATATCCAGCCCGAGGAATGTGATTAAGTCTTATTGTTGGACGTTAGAAAGAATTCGACTTAATGGAACAATCACCACTAAGAGTCGAGAACTGCAAGGACAAAGCGTTTTAAATTTGATTAAGTTTACTATGTTTTGGTTGGACAATAATTTCTTGTTGTATTGTGTTTTCATGACTAGTCAAGGTCCCGGTTGGTTTTGGTTTTCCTATTGGTGCTATACCACCTAATCTAGACCTATATTGTATCTAAAAACGTTTTCTACTTTGTATACAATTCTTTTGCTAATTCATTTGTAATTTTTGTAGCTAATTATTGGGTAGTTTATTTTTCAATAAACTAGAGTAACCAAATTTTAGTACAATTCATAGAAAAAATTGCTATCTTATAGGAATAGGAGTTGGGAACCTTTAAGGACTGTGTTTGTATAAATAGGAGCGCATGCCAACGCTTAAAATCATTGTTTCTTTTGATGAAAATTTCTAGAGCATCCTATAGGATAGAGATCATTCGGTAGAGAGTTGGGAAATTTATTGAGCTTGGGTATAATATCTTAAGCTATGAACCATTTTGATTATTCCATTCATTTTTTTTTTTTTAATAACCTCATATATTAGATTATCATGCCTAGGTTTTTTTTGTATTAGGATTATTGTTCGTGGGTTTTGATGGTTAGTATTTGTTTAGAAAGTTTATATTTATTTTCGAATAAGGAGAATAGTTTTCAAAAAAAAAAAAAAAAATTTCATAAGGATTTTCGTAAGTGGATTAAATGTATTTGTTTTCGAGTATATTTTTATGTAAGAGGTTTTTGAAAAAGAAAGGAAAACCAGGTTTTTCGAAAAAATAAATTAAAAATGATATTCAAAAAATGTTCAAGGAAGATATTTTCTTTTATTTCCGGTGAGATTGATTTTGAATGTTTATTTTATGCGTTAGTAATGTTATATATAATCTATAGTATTATATAGAACTTTTTTGCATAAATTATTATTATCTTGAATTCTCTAGTTTTTGTAAAAAGTAAAAAGATTACTTTTAAAATATTTTGATGATAATAAGGAGTTTTTGGAAACTTATTTTTTCTGGAATATTTGGAAATAATTTTAGTAATTTTTTTTTTAGAAAACATTTCAGGAAATATTTCGCTTTGACAATAATTTTGAAAAACTCTAATTTTGTATAAACTAAAAAATATTTTTTTTGGAATTTTAGGAATAATGAAAATTTGAGATTTGTAAATATTAATATTATTTTCTTGTTCTTTTTAAGAATAGTCTTGGTAAATATTTTATGAAATTTTGAAAAGACAACCTTTATAAAATGTTATTTGATTAAGTATTCTAGGGACAAGAAATAATTTTGTCAAATAAATTAAGCAAGTTTTTCAAGTATGTAATTACTTTCTTCATTTTTGATATAGAATTAAAGGAATATTTGTAGAGTTCATTTTCAGTAACTTTTGAAAAAAAATTTGTTTAACATTTTCTGAACTAGTTTTGAAAAAAGTAAGAGGAGTAATTTTTGTAAAATAAGTTATGTGTACAAGTGTTAAGTTGGCGTGATTCTCTATATGTACTAGTGGGTTGAATTCTTGAATTAGTAATGTATGAATTTTCTTAAATGGATGGCTAATCTAAGGGACTATCCAAACATTAGAGGATATGTTACAAGCTTGTGTATTGGATTTCAGAGGAAAATATGATCAACTATTGAAATTAATGGAGTTCTCGTATTGACGTTGGAATGACTCCATTTGTAGCGTTATATGGACATTTGAGTGTATCTCCACTATATTGGAATGAGATTGGTGAGAAATGGATTTCCGAACCCGTTTTGGTGGAAAGGACTCACTCAAATTAGAAGAAATTTTGGTTATATGAGAAAAGGTAAAAGCCACACAAATCGGAATAAGAATTGTGCTGGTTAGAAACTTGGACACATGGAATTCAAGTGGAATGAGAGTATATAACTGACAAAGGGAATGATGCGATTTAGTAAACATTAAAGGATGAGCTCTCGATTCATTGGATCATGAGGATTTGGAATGAGTTCGAACACTAGCATAATTGTTAGCTTTGGCACCTATGTTATTATCCTGAGTGCATAATGTATTTCATGTATTATAACTGTGAAGTATATATCCAACCCGAGTATTGTGATTAAGTCTTAGTGTTGGACGTTAGAGGGAATTCTTCTAAGAATCATGAACCGCAAGAACAAAGAGTTTTATAGAGCTTAGATTCCATATTTAAAGGCTCAATGGACTAACCAAGATATGGAAGACTAACCAAGATATGGAAGAGGACATGAGAGTGATACTCATTTTTCTTTGACCAATTTCTGTAAGTATTGGGTACGTAAACTTTTTGTAATGAGGATAGAAAGTGAAAATTCTAACTTCTGGTTCGAAACTTTTTTATAATATTGATAATTAACTAAGCAATTTAAATTGGATTAAGATTTCTATGTTTTGGTTGGACAATAATTGCTTCTGGTATTTTGTCTACATGAGAAGTTGTCCTTGTTGGTTTTGATTTTCCTATTGATGGTAACCTACCTAATCTAGACCTAAGTTGTATCTAAAAACGTTATCCACTTTGTATAAAACTCTTTTGGTTATTAATTTGTAATTTTCGTAACTAATTATTCGGTGAATTTTTTAGTCAACTGAAGTAACCAAATTGCAGTACAATTTGTGGGAAAAATTACTATCGCATAGGAATAGGAGTTGGGAACCTTTAGGACTATTTTTTTATATTTAGGAGCCCATACCAAGGTTCAAAATCATTGTTTCCGAAAATTTTTGGAGTATCTTAGAGGAGAGATCATCTGGTAGAGAGTTAGGTAATTTCTTGAGTTTGGGTTTATAATTTCTTAAACTCCGATATATTTCCATTATTCCGTTTATTTTGAGTTAATAACCTTGTATGCTAGATTATCATGCTTAGGATATATTTTTTTCATTAGAATTATTGTGATTATAGTTCGTGGGATTTGATGGTTAGTATTTGTTACGAAAGTTTAAATTTTATTCGAATAAAAATAATAGTTTCAATATAAATATATTTTTATATAAGGAATTTTGAAAGTGGACTGAACGTAAGGGTATATTTTTATATGAGAGGTTTTCCAAAAAAAAGGAAAATGATTTTTGAAAAACAAAAGAAAAGGGATTTGCAAAAATTGTAGAAGGAATATATATTTTCTCTTATTTCTGTGAGAATTATTTCAAAGGTTTATTTTATGGGTTAGTAATGTTACATAATCTACTCTCCAAAAAGAAAAAAGAAAAGAGTTACTTAATCTATAGTTATTTTTTTGATAGAATTTAATCTATAGTGTTATATAGAACTTTTTTCATAAAATATTATTCTAATCTTGAATTATCTAGTTTTTGTGAAAAGTAAACAGATTACTTTTACAATATTTTGAAGAACATAAGGAGTTTTTGGAAACTTATTTTTCTTGAATTTTTGGAAATAATCTTAATAAATATTTTTTTTTGACAATAGTTTTGAAAAACTCTAATTTTGTATCAATGGAAAAATTATTTTTTCGAATGTTTGGGATCACGAAAAATTGAGATTTGTTAATATTATTTTTGGAGTTCTTTTTAAGAATAATCTTAGTAAATATTTTACGAAAATTTGAAAAGACAACCTTTATATTATTCGATTAATTATTGTAGACAAGAAATGCTTTTGTCAAATAAATTAAGCAAATTTCAAATACGTAATTTTTTCATCATTTTTTATATAAAATTAAAGGAATGTTTTGGAGTTCATTTTCTAAAACTTTTGAAAATAATTTTGTTTAATATTTTCTGAACAAGTAGTTTTGAAAAAAGTATGAGGAATACTTGTTGTAAAATAAGTTATTTAACTCTTTTTGTCCAAGTATTTAGTTGGCATGATTCTCTAGAGGGTAGAATTCTTGAATTTCTTAAATGGATGGTCAATCTGAGGGACTGTCTGAACACTAGATGATGTGTTACCAGCTTGTGTATTGGATTCGGAGGAAATTAGGATTAACTATTGAAACTAATGGAGTTCTCGTTGGGATATTGGAATGGCCCCGTTTGTAGCGTTACATGGACGTGAGAGTATATCTACTACCCTACATTGGAATGAGGTTGGTGGGAAATGGATTTCTGAACCTAGTTTGGTCGAAAGGACTTAGGAAGAAACTAAGGTTACATTAGAAAAGCCGCACAAATTAGAATAAGAATTGCGTTGGTTTGAACGTGGATCCATGGAATGTAAGTGGAAGAAGGGGGGGGGGGGAAATGTATAACTGACAAACGGAGTGATGCAACTTAGTAATCATGTAAGGATAAGCTTTTGATTTATGGGACCATTTATGCTTTGGAATGAATTGGAAAATTAGCAAATTGACTATACCAAGTTAGTTTTGGCATCTAAATTATGAAGAGTGCATAATGCATTTCAATTATTGTAACTACGAAGTATATATCCGACCTGAGTAATGTGATTAAGTCTTGCCGTTGGACTTTAGAGGGAAATCGACTTATGGAACAATCACCACTAAGAATCATGAACTGCAAGCTTGAAGAGGTTTATATATATATATTATATAGGATATAGTTCCATATTAAAGGCTTAATGTACTAACCAATACATGGAAGAGGTCATAACAGTGAAGTACCTGGTTCTCTTTGACCAACTAAAGCAACCAAATTGTAGTACAATCATAGGAAAAATTGCTATCTTATAGTAATTGGAGTTGGGAACCCTTAGGATTATATTTGTACAAGTAGGAGCCCATACCTAGGCTTAAAATCATTGTTTGTTTTGCTAAAAATTTATAGAGCATCCTAGGTTAGCTCTAATTTATTTCAATTATTTCGTTCATTTTAATAACATCGTAGGTTAGATTATCATTTCTAAGATACTTATTTTATTAATATATCGTGATTATAGTTCGTGGGTTTTTGATGTTTTGTATTTATTTAGAAAGTTGAAAATTTATTTCGAAAAATGAATAATAGGTTTTAAAAAAATATATTTTTGTGCAAGGATTTCGAAAGTGGATTAAATGTAATTATTTTCGAGCTTACTTTTATATGAGATGTTTTCGAAAAAAGGAAAATGATGTTCGGAAAAAAAGAAAAAATGATTTCGTAAAACGTAAATCTAGACATTTTCTCCAAGTTTTGGTGAGAATTATTTGGAAGGTTTATTTTATGGGTTAGTAATGTTATATAATCTATAGTTTTTTTGATAAAATATAATCTATAGTATTGTCTAGAACTTTTTCCATAAATTATTATTATCATCAATTGTAAAAAGGTTACTTTAAGAAATTTTGAAGAAAATAAGATAGTGTTTTTGGAAACTTATTTTTCTGGAATTTTCGGAAATAACTTTTGTAAATATTCCCTAATAAACAATTTATTTAGGAAATATTTTGTATAAACGGAAAAAATTTTCTTTCTAAATTTTGAAGTAATGAAACTTGAGTGTTGTAAATATTATTTTCTAAATTCTTTTTATGGAAAACGACCCTAATAGCCCCTGACATTTTATGTTTGTACGTTTTTTTGTCCCTTACATTCAAAACGATTCTTTTTAGTCCCTCACAAATTCAAAATGTTCCATTTTGATCCCTTGACACAATTACGGGTATAAGTTGGCCTAAAATAGTCATATGTGTATCACATGTCACATTTTTATGGACAAAATTCCAACTCATAAATCCTAAATACTAAATTGTCGAAAAACTAAAAAATCACGTACAATTGTCTAGCCAGTCATCCAACCTAAAAAGAAGAAGGGGCAGCGTTGTTGGAGTAGGGGTAGCTAAGTGGAAGTAGCAAGGTAGGGGAATGGGGTGGTGATGGTTGGTGGAGAAGCTTTTAGGCAGTGTCATTTAATATTTAGAATTTGTGTGTTACCAATTTTGTCCATGATAATGTACATGTTATACACATGTGACTATTTAATACCAAAATATTCCTGTAATTGTGCCAAGGGACCAAAATGGTACGTTTTGAATTTGTGGGGACTAAAATGCATCATTCGAATATGAGGGACTAAAAAAGGACAAACGTGAAATGTCGGGTACTATTAGGATTGTTTTTCCTTCTTTTTAAGATAATCTTAATAAATATTTTATGAATTTTTTTAAAAGACAACTTTTATAAATATTATTCAAATAATTGTTTTAGACAAAAAAATACTTTTGTCAAATAAACTAAGCTAGTTTCGAAATTTTAATTAGTTTCTTTGTTTTTGATATATGTGAAAAGTGTAATGTTTTTAAGAGTTTTTTTTTTTTTTTTTTTTGGAAACTTTTGAAAAGAATTTTGTTTAATATCTTCTGAACAAGTACTTTCGAAAAAAGTAATAGGAATACTTTTTTGTAAATAAGGTATGTAAGTTTCGTCTAAGTGTTTAGTTGACAGGATTCTCTATATGTATACTGAACAAGAAAATAGAATTTTTGAATAAGTTAACTAATGTATGGTCAATATGAAGGACTATCATATCACTAGCGGATATGTTACAAGCTTGTGTTTTGGATTTCGGAAGAAATTAGGACCAACTATTGAATCTAATGGAGTTCTCACAGTGATTAGAATGGTTCAGTTTGTAGCATTACACTATATTGGAATGAGGTTGGTGAGAAATGGATTTCCGAACTCAGTTTGGTCAAAAGGACTTTGGAAGAAATTAAGGTTATATGGAAATGGTTCAAAGCCGCATAAATCAAAATAAGAATTGCACTGGTTTGAAATGTGGACCCATGAAATTTAAGTGAAGAGGGGGGAATCTACAACTGACAAAAACAAGTGATGCAATTTAGTAAACATTCAAGGACAAGCTCTCGATTCATAGGATCATTGAGGATTTGAATGAGTTGGAAAATTAGCATTTATGTTAGCATTGGCACCTAAATTATCAAAAGTGCATATATGTAATCCAAGTAATGCGATTACGTCTTATTATTGGACGTTAGAAAGAATTCGATTTATGGAACAATCACCACTAAGAATCATGAACTGCAACGATGAAGAGTTTTAAATTTGATTAAAATTACTATGTTTTGGTTGGACAATAATTTATTGTTGTACTGTTTTACATGACAAGTCTAAGTCCTTGTTGGTTTTGGTTTTCCTATTGGTGCTATACTACCTAATCTAGACCTATATTGTATCTAAAAACGTTTTCTACTTTGTGCACAATTCTTTAGATAATTCATTCGTAATTTTTGTAACAAATTATTGGGTGTACTTTTCAACAAACTAAAGTAACTAAATTGTAGTACAATTCATGAAAAAATTTGCTATCTCATAGGAATAGGAGTTGGGAACATTTAAGGACTATGTTTGTCTAAATAGGAGCCCATAACAATGCTTAAAATCATTGTTTCTTTTGATGAAAATTTCTAGAGCATCCTATAGGATAGAGATAATTTTATAGAGAGTTCAAAAATTTATTGAGTTTGGGTATAATTTTTTAAGCTTTGATCTATTTTGATTATTCCATTTTTGTTTTGTTTTAATAACCTCGTATGTTAGATTATCATGCCTTGCATTTTTTTCCTATTAGAATTATTGTGATTATAGTTCGTAGGTTTTGATGGTGGTTAGTATTTCTTTAGAAAGTTTATATTTATTTTTGAATAAGAACAATAGTTTTCGAAAAAAAATTCTTTTTATAAAGATTTTCGAAAGTGGATTAAATGTATTTATTTTCGAGTATATTTTTACGTAATAGGTTTTTGTAAAAGAAAAGGAACACCATTTTCGAAAAAAAATAAAAATAATTTTCAAAAATGTACAAGGAAGATGTTTTCTTTTATTTTTGGTGAGAATTGTTTTGAATGTTTATTTTATGGGTTAGTAATGTTATATAATCTATACTATTATATAGAACTTTTTGTGTAAATTATTATTTTCTTGAATTCTCTAGTTTTTGTAAAATGTAAAAACCTTGATTACTTTTACTAAATTTTGAAGAAAATATGGAGTTTTTGGAAACTTATTTTCCTGGAATTTTTGGAAATAATTTTAGTAAACATTTTTTGAGAAAACAATTTAGGAAATATTTTGGTTTGCCGATAGTTTTGAAAAACTCTAATTTTGTAACAGAAAAATTATTTTTTTTTGAAATTTTTGGAATAATGAAAAATTTGAGATTTGTAAATATTAATATTATTTTCTTAGTTCTTTTTAAGAATGATCTTAGTAAATATTTTATGAAATTTCGAAAAGACAACCTTTATAAAATATTATTCGAATAAGTATTCTATACAATAAATAATTTTGTTAAATAAATTAAGCAAAATTTTCAAGTATGTAGTTACTTTCTTCAATTTTGATATAGAATTAAAGGAATGTTTATAGAGTTCATTTTTTGAAACTTTTGAAAAGAATTTTGATTAATATTTTCCCAACAACTAGTTTTGAAAAAGGTTAGAGGAATACTTTTTGTAAAATAAGATCTTTACATACCTTTTGTCCAAGTGTTTAGTTGGTGTGATTCCCTATATGTATTAGAGTTAGAATTCTTGAATAAGTTAAGTAATGCATGGATTTTCTTAAATGGATGGTCAATTTGAGGGACTATCCAAACATTAGAGGATATATTACAAGCTTGTGTATTGGATTTTAGAAGAAATTATGATCAACTATTGAAACTAATGGAGTTCTCATAGTGATATTGGAATGACTCCATTTATAGCATTATATGGAAGTTAGAGTATATCTCCACTATACTCGAATGAGATTGGTGAGAGGGATTTCCGAACCTGGTTTGGTGGAAAGGACATGGGAAGAAATTATGGTTATATGAGAAAAGTTCAAAGCTGAACAAATTGGAATAAGAATCATGTTGGTTTGAAACGTGGACCCATGGAAATCAAGTGGAATGAGAGTGTATAACTGACAAAGGGAGTGATGCTATTTAGTAAATATTAAAGGATGAGCTCTCGATTCATAGAACCATATCCAGAGGATTTGGAATGAGTTTGAATACTAGCATAATTATTAGCTTTGGTAATATTATTAGGAGTGCATAATGTATTTCATGTATTGTCGACACAAGTATTGTGATTGAGTCTTACTGTTGGGCGTAAGAGGGAATTCCACTAAGAATCATGAACCGCAAGGCTGAAGAGTTTTATAGGGATTAGATTCCATATTTAAAGGCTCAATGGACACCAAGATATGGAAGAGAACATGAGAGTGATACCCTTTTTTTCTTAAGCTTTGATCTATTTTTTTTTTTTTTTTAAAAAAAACAACCATATATGTTAAGATCATCATGCCTAGGATTTTCTTTTCCTATTAGAATTATTGTGATTATAGTTCGTGGGTTTCATATTATTATCTTGAATTCTCTAGTTTTTGTAAAAACTAAACAGATTACTTTTAAGAAATTTTGAAGAAAATAATACGGGGATTTTGGAAACTTATTTTTCTGGAATTTTCAGAAATAACTTTGGTAAATATTTTCTAAAAAAACATTTTAGGAAATATTTTGGTTTGATAATTGTTTTGAAAAACTCTAATTTTGTATAAACAGAGAAATTAGTTTTTTGGAAAATTTGAAATAATGAAAAATTGAGTTTTGAAAATATTGTTTTCTTAGTTCTTTTAGGGAAAATGACCCTAATAGTCCCTGACATTTCATGTTTGCACTTTTATGGTCTCTCACATTCAGAACGATGTTTTTTAGTCCCTCACAAGTTCAAAACATTCCATTTTGGTTGCTTGACACAATTTCAGGCATAAGTTGGCCTGAAATAGTCGTAATTGTATCACATATCACATTTTTTTTGGACAAAATATTAAATAGTCCAATGAATTAAAACCAAACACAACAACCACCCAACTAGTCCACCCAATGTAAAAAAAAGAAGAGGTCAAGGTTGTCGGAGTACGGGTAGCGAAGCAGAAGTGGTGACGGAGGGGAATAGGGTGGTGATGGTGGATGGAGAAGTTTTTAGGTAGTGTCATTTAGTAATTGAACCAATTTTGCCCATGAAAATGTAATATGTTATACGTATGTGACTATTTCAGACCAAAATATGCTATAATTGTGTCAAGGGACCAAAATGGTGTGTTTTGAATATGTGAGGGATTAAAATGCATCATTTAGAATGTGAGAGACTTAAAAAGTACAACGTGAAATGCGAGAGACTATTAAGGTTGTTTTCCTTTATGTGAAGAATAATCTTGTAAATATTTTATGAAATTTTTAAAAGACAACTTTTATAAATATTATTCAAATAATTGTTTTAGACAAGAAATACTTTTGTCATATAAACTAAGTAAAATTAGTTTCTTTATATTTTATGTAAGTTAAACGGAATGTTTTAAAAGGTTTTTTTTGAAATTTTGAAAAGAATTATGTTAATATCTTATGAACAATTAGTTTTGAAAAAAGTAAGAGAAATAATTTTTGTAAAATAAGTTACATAAGTTTTGTCTAAGTGTTTAGTTGGTACAATTCTCTATATGTACGAGAGGGTAGACTGGAATTTGAATAAGTAGTATGGTTAATACGAGGGACTATCCAATCACTAGAGGATATGTTACAAGCTTGTGTGTTGGATTTTGGAGGAAATTAGGACCAACTATTGAATCTAATGGAGTTCTTGTAGTAATATTGGAATGGTTCGGTTTGTAGCGTTACATGGACGTTGCATTATATATACACTATATTGGAATGAGGTTGGTGAGAAATGGATTTCTAAACTTGGTTTGGTCAAAAGGACTTTGGAAGAAATTAAGGTTATATGAAACAAGTTCAAAGCCTCACAAATCAGAATAAGAAATTGTGCTTGTTTGAAACATGGACCCATGGAATTTAAGTGGAAGAGGGAGGGGGGGGGAATGTATAACTGACAAAGGGAGTGATGCAATTTAGTAAACATGCAAGGATGAGTTCTCAATTCATAGGACCATTGAGGATTTGGAATAAGTTGGAAAACTAACATATTGGTTAGAATTGGCACCTAAATTATCAAGAACGTATAGTGTATTTCATGTATTGTAACTACAATGAAAGAAGTCTTATCGTTGGATTATAGAAGGAATTGACTTATGGAACAATCACCACTAAGAATCATGAATTGCAAGGATGAAGGCTTTTAAATTTGATTATGATTACTATGTTTTAGTTGCACAATATTTTCTTGTTGAAGTGTGTTTACATGACATGTCTAAGTCCTGTTGATTTTGGTTTTCCTATTGGTGTTATACTAAAGTTAGACCTATATTGTATCTAAAAATATTTTCTGGTTTGTATAGAATTCTTTGGCTAATTCATCTGTAATTTTTGTAACTAATTATTGGGTGTATTTTTCAACAAACTAAAGTAACCAAATTGTAGTACAATTCATGGAAAAATTTGCTGTCTCATAGGAATAGGAGTTGGGAAACCTTTGAATACTGTGTTTGTATAAATAGGAACCCATAACAATGCTTAAAATCATTGTTTCTTTTGATAAAAATTTCTATAGCATCATATAGGAGAGAGATCATTCGGTAAAGAGTTAGGAAATTTATTGAGTTTGGGTATAATTTCTTAAGCTCTGATCTATTTTGATTATTCTGTTTTTTTTTTTAAAATAACCTCATATGTAAGATTATCATTTCTAGGATTTTTTTTTTCCTATTAGAATTATTGTGATTATAGTTCGTGAGTTTTGATAGCTAGTATTTGTTTAGAAAGTTGAGATTTATATTCGAAAAAAATTATATTTATTAGGATTTTCGGAAGTGGATTAAATGTATTTATTTTCGTGTATGTTTTTGTATATGAGGTTTTTGAAAAAGAAAAGGAAAACGATTTCTGAAACAAAAGAAAAATGAATTTCGAAAAATTAAAAGGAAGATATTTTCTTTTATTTCCAGTGAGAATTGTTTTGATATTTTATGGGTTAGTAATGTTATATAATCTATAGTATTATTTAAAATATTTGTATGAATAATTATTATATTGAATACTCTAGATTTTGTAAAAAATAAAAAGATTGCTTTTAAGAATCTTTTTTTATTTGAAGAAAATTAGAAGGGGTTTTTGGAACCTTACTCTGTTTGGAATTTTTGGAAATACTTTAGTAAATATTCCCGAAAAGCACAAACAAATCAAGCCTTATTCCCACTAAATAGAGTCAACTGCATTAATCGTGATACGCCATTGCGCCTCTGTCATGGATCATATCCTCTTTAATTACTAGATGGGCTATATCTTTCTTACTAGTTACCTAACATGTCTTTTTCGGTATTTTCCTACCCCTCTTATGTTGACTACTCTCTCTAAATTGTACTAGCCGGACAGGCGCTTCTATTGGCCGTGTTAACACATGATTTAACCACTTTAAGCTTGTTTCTCTCATATTCTCAACAATAGGTGCTACTTCAATCTTATCATGAATATGTTCATTGCGTATCATGTCCATCCTAGTGTACCAACATATCCATCTTAACATTCGCATTTGTGCTACTCATCTTTTGCTCATGTGTGTAATTCACTGCTCAACATTCAGACACGTAAAGCATCTATGTTGAGTTGGCCAAAACGGGACAATGACACGCCACTCATTGGGATCACTCCAAGCATGCAAGGCACAGTACAAAAGCAATAAATAAACCTTAATACCTGTCATTAGACCTCAAGATCAACCAAAACAAAACAACAAAAGTATATTCAACAACCATGTCCATAACAATCCACGATGCCAAATCACTCTTATATACAAGCACTAAACCACAAACAAAACGACAATCAGAAATTCGATATACAAGACAATTCTAATAAATCCTTAGGCACACAAGCTTAAACACGAACAAATCTCACACTAAGATCATGAACGAAAAACTCTAACTCCAGTAACTGGGGTCCTTGTTGTAATCCTCTCCCAGGTCATCACTTGACTCAGGACCTCTCCCAGGTCAGCACTTGACTCAGGACCTGCTAACGCTCCTGTTGGTCCTCGACTGCAAACAAAAGGGTAAAATAATAACGGAGTAATCACATAGTGCTTAGTAAATAACTTTTAAACCCAATTATAGAAGCTATAGCATGTATACAACTAGTGCAAGGAACAATATACGAGAGGCATTTTCAATAATTAAAATACAAATATCAATCAAGGAGCTCATGGTCTACAAAAGTCTTCCCAGCACTGGATCCAAGTCTACCTATTACCCGTCCGAGTAGACAAGGTCCGATAGACTGGGTATAACATTTGCAAAGCAGAGTATTCAGTATATTATTTCATTCATTCACTCATAGCTAAATCCACTCAAGTGACCCATTGAGTTTTTCACAATAATCATTCATTAACACATAGTGCAATAATGAACAAATAACACATTATATAACGAGCATATAAATTATAAACGTACTTACCTTATAAACATTATCCAAAATAAATATACTTATCTTAATATCAATTATTCTAGGGTTGCAAAACCAACCATATACAAAGTATCGATAAAAAATCATAAGCGTTACTTACCTCAAAAATCAATTTTGTAGACGTATCCTAATTTCGACGACCTAAAACTCTAACCCCGACATCACCTAAACCAAGAGAGTGTTATATCGTTAGGATAAAAATCAAGGTAGGGGTTCACTTTTAGGCATCACCCAAATTTTCAAATTAGGCAATAATCGAATATAAACAAGTAAGGGTTGACTTGAATTCGTGAAAATAAGATAAAAATCTAAAAATTAGGATTCATAATTTAAAATATATCACCAGGTTAAGAATTGTCAAAATCCTCATTCAAATCTCACAAAAATAATAAGAAAAAAGTCATTTCAAACCATAAATCAAGTCCCAGTAGCTCATAAACATATTTTGTAATAAAATCAATTCACAAACAACAAAAATTGAATGAATTAATTTCTTGAGAAACTTGAAATTTAACATGAAAACCATGCAAAACTTAAAGTAAAACTTGTGAATCTGGATTAAAGGTCTACGAGATCACCAATTTGATTTGAATGGAAAAATTTCTGAATTAATGATTGGATTTAAGAAATTGGCTAAAGGGTTTTGGAAAGCTTGGTCTCTGGTAGTTAACTTGGGGAAACAAAAGCAACATCAGGAAGCTTCATAACGCCGTTTTAATAAGTTTTCAAGATTTTCACTTTAGTCCCTCAAGTTTTATAAAATTATACTTTTGCTCAAAAACTTTGGAAAATGTTCAAAAAATAGTAACACGATTGTTTAATACTTGAAAATGATATTTATGAATATTTAAAGAGATATGATCAAGTACAAAAATACGTGAAATGGAGTGAAAATGTCGGGTATTGCACTCTTCCTTCCTTAGGAAAAGTTTCGGCCTCGAAACTTAACGTACTTACGAGACAAACAATTAAGGGTACTTGTTTCACATGTCAGTTTCGGATTCCTATGTTGCCTCCCTTTCTGAATGATTAGACCACTAGACCTTAACAAATGGAATAGACTGATGTCAAAGGCCTTGTTCCTTGGTATCAATAATGCGAATCGGTACCTCTTCATAAACTAAGTCTTCCTTACCACTGAAAAAATTGAATATTCGATCACGTGGCTTGGATACTTGGATATGTTTTTCCGGAGCTGTGAAACATGAAAGACATTGTGCACTCGAGCCAACTCGGAGGTAAAGCCAACTGATATGCCAGGTTTCCAACTCTCTTCAATATCTCGAAGGGTCCCACAAATTTTGGACTCAATTTTTCACTCTTACTAAATCCCATAACCCCTCTAATCAGCGAAACTCTTAGGTATACCTTGTCTCAAATTTGAAACTCCAATAGTCTTATTTTCATATTTGTCAAACTCTTCTTTCTATCTTGAGCTGCCTTGAGTCTGTCTCGAATAACGACTATTTTATCCACTGTAATTTGAATCAACTCTGGCCCTGTTAATCTTCTTTCCTTGACTTCATCCCAATATAAAGGTGACTGATATTTCCTTCCATAGAGTGCTTCATATGGAGCCATGCCAATGCTACTATGATAACTATTATTGTAGGAAAACTCCATCAACATCAAATGCTCGTCCCAATTACCCTTGAAATCAATAGCACAAGCCCTCAACATATCCTCTATGACCTTTAGGTATAAGGTTGAAGTCTAAATTGTCCGTTCTGATTGTCCGTCTGTCTGGGGATGAAATGCAAAAATTAAAACCACTTCTGTACCATGGCTTGCTGGTAAGCTTCCAAAACCTTGAAGTGAATTGGATCCCGATCTGAAATAATACTAACAGGTACGCCATGTAGCTTCACAATATTCTCCATATATATTCTCACTAACCTGTCCATAGGAGTAGAAGTTTTTAAGGGCAAGAAATGAGTAGATTTGGTTAACCAGTCTATAATAGCCCAGATGCTATCATGTCGAATCTGGTCTTGGGCAACCCACTGACGAAATCCATCATGATATGCTCTCATTTCCACTCTGGAATAGGCAACGGGCTCAGTAAACCACTGGGCTTTTGATGCTCAGCCTTTACCTGTTGACACACCAGACATTTGGATACAAATTCAGCAATTTCTCTTTTTATGTTATTCCATCAGAAATGTTTCAGATCCTTGTACATTTTGGTGCTGCCCGGATGAATAGAAAATCTAGAACTATTAGTCCGAGATGTTCAGCCATGACCTTTCTTCAAATCTTGGTTGGCAGGTACACAAAGCCGTCTTTGCATCCAAACAATGCCATTATCAACTTGGAATTCTCCTGGATCTCCACTTTCCACATTGTTCCTGATCTTCATTAACTCTGGATCTGTAACCTGAGCTTATTTAATCCTATCTATCAAGGTCGGTTGTACCACAAGTGCTGGTAAAACATTAGTTGTCGACTCCTCAATCTTCAAATTAAGTTCCTCCATTTGCCTTATCAACATGTTAGCTATTACCTCTGAAGATTTCCTGCTCAGTGCATCTGCTACCCTATTGGCTTTCCCTGGGTGATAACTAATTTTAAATTATAATCTTTGAGTAGTTCTAACCATCTGCGCTGCCTCATTAAGTTCTTTCTATGTGAACAAGTATTTCAAACTTTGATGATTTGTAAATACTTCACATTGCTCCCCGTAAAGATAGTGTCTCCAAATCTTCAGTGCAAACACAATGGCTGCTAACTACAGATAGGACATAATTCTGTTCATAAGGTTTCAACTGTTGCAAGGCATAAGTAATGACCCTACCATTTTGCATCAGCACACAACCCAAACCATTCTTAGAAGCATTATTGTAGATCACATACCCTCTAATCCCGAATGGCAAGGTTAATACTGGTACTGATATCAACGTATTCTTCAATTCCTGGAAACTAGCCTCACAATCTGCATCCCACACAAACTTGGTTTTCTTCTGGTAAGCCTGGTCAATGGCACAGCTATCAAAGAAAATCCTTCTACAAACTTCTGGTAATAACTTGCCAAACCCAAGAAACTGCGAACTTCTGTCACATTCTTCGGTCTAGGCAAACAACAATTGTCTCAATCTTCTTGGGATCCACTAATACTCCGCTTTCTGAGATGATATAGGCAAGAAATGTTACACTCTTCAGCCAAATTTCACATTTACTAATTTCAAATAAAACTTCTACTCCCTTAACTTCTGTAAAACCAACTTGATATGCGTTTCGTGCTCCTTCTTTGAAGGTGAGTAAACTGAAACCAAGATATCATCGATGAACACTATCACAAACATGTCTAAATAGGGTTGAAATACCTTGTTCATCAAGTCTATGAAAGCTGCAGGTGCATTGGTTAGCCCAAAAGGCATCATCACAAGAACTCATAGTTGCCGTATCTAGTTCGAAAAGCACTCTTGGGAACATCCTCTGCCTTGATCCTCAGCTGATGATACCCGAATCTCAAATCTATCTTGGAAAATACCCTGGCACTCTTCAACTGATCAAACAAATCATCGATCCTTGGCAAAGGATATTTATTCTTGATAGTAACCGTGTTCAACTCTCGATAGTCAATACATAACCTAAGGCTGCCATATTTCTTCTTCACAAACAATACTGTAGCTCCTCAAGGAGATACACTAGGTCTGATAAATTTCTTATTTAACAACTCCTGCAATTGCAGCTTCAATTCCTTAAGAGGTTGGGGCCATTCTGTAAGGAGCCTTAAAGATTGGGGCAGTTTCTGGGGGTAGATTAATTTCGATAAAATTCTATTTCTCGCTCTGGTGGCAACCCTAACAAATCCTCTGGAAAAACATCTTGAAACTCTCGGACCATTGGGATATCTTCTGGCTTGGCACTTTCTTTTTCTGTATTGATCACGTAAACCAAGAATACTTCACAATCCTTTCTCGGTGACCGCTGTGCCTATAATGCTGACAGTATTGGATAGGCAGTCTATCTAGTTTCTTGATACCACCCTGATACACAATTTTCTCTTTCTCTGAAAAATAAAATCTGATTTTCTTCTCTCTATAGTCTAAGTGAGCATAATTGCTAGACAACCAATCCATACCCAATATTACGTCAAAGTCAGACATACTAAGTCGCACTAGGTTAACATCGGACTCATAATCACCCAATGATACTTTGTAACTAGGATATACCCATCTAGTTTCAAGAATCCTATCCCTCGGTGTACCCACTTTATAAGGGGTATCAAACCAATTTGGTTTAACGTTCAATTCCTACCGAGTTTTCTAGAAATGAATTAAGAATGCATAGCACCACTATCAAATAAAGTAGGCGCAGGCACATTATTAATTAATATCATACCTGTCACAATTTGGCCTGATCCATCTGTTTCCTGCTGGGTCATAGCATAAACTCGGGGTATAGTTGGTCCTGTGCCGCTGCTACACATCTCCTGTGGCATCTGCTGCTATGATGGTCCTGGCTTGGTAGTAGGGCAGTCTCTGATCCTGTGCTCAAAACTGCCACGGCTAAACATGCTCCGGACCTCCACCTGCACTTTTTCATGTGATAACGATGACAATAACCACACTCTAGGGTACGAGAACGTGCCCGAGATGGAGCTGGTGCTGATGCTATCCCTCCTATCTTGTCAATAACCCGAGAGGGTCCAGGGATAGCTAAGGGCGGTCGCGGTCTTGCCTGTGGTGGCTAGGACCTGGAACCACGAAACTGTGAAACTAGTGGCTGCGGTGGTCGTACACTGCGAGGTGGAGGTGCTGCAGGTCTATAAACTGGTCTTTGTGGAAGGACAGGCATATGGACCTGTCACCCCTCTTCCGCTGCCTGCCGTCTCAGGAACGCATCTATGCGGGCTCTAGCATCATACAACTTCTTGAATGTATCAGTGTCCACGACTGCTATTTTTTCCCCGATCTCGTTCAACAAACCCTTTCGCAAATAACCCCCGGAGCAAAGATCCCCAATGCGTGAAATCTATGTGAATACTCCAATACTGACATCCTTGGAGTCTGTCTGAATGAATTGAATTCGTCTATCCGCTCAACTCTTAGATGTGAAGGATAAAAGTGTTTCATAAATGCCTCTCTAAATCCATCTATGAAATTTATCCCATAGGGGCAAGTACAGGTCTTACCCCTTCCACCATCTTCCTGCATCTCTATACTCATCAGGCACCTTTAACAATTCTAAATTTTCTTCAATTTATCGCAGCCATTTTTCTGATTCGTCTGGATCATGTCTATCCTCGAAAGTGGGAATATTGATTTTCGTGATTGTTCGGTAATAATAATCAACATCTTTAGACCCTTGGTTGCGGTGGTGGATTAGGTACAGGAGTTACAGTAGTGTGAATGGCTACATGCACTCCTTATCCCACAATCGCCGCAATGGTGGCATAATCTATTGCCGGTGCAGGTATTCGTGACGGTTGAGGTTGCTGTGTCTGCGACTTTGTCTGAATCTGTCCGCTTACCCCCTGATTTGTCCTTACAAATTTCTCAACCTGTACTTGGCTGGTCCCAATCCTTTACTTAGGTGTCCCCTCATGAGTTATGACCACCTGTTTCTGTTTATTTAATTCGGATTCCATTTCCTGCACATTTCATATAGGGTAAGTATCACATGTCAATTCTTATTCAGATACTAACCACGAAATAATACGTTTACACACTTCAACCACTTCTCACCTAAATATTATGAACAATGAATCGCAGTAACTCCCAGTTTGGGTTGGCTTGTCCCAAACACTGAGTTACTTACAAGTCAAGTCCCCAATATTGCACTCATAATAATAACAGTTCAACTTAATACTAATGGGCATAAGATTAAATAACCTATGCTCTGATATTATTCAATGTCACGCTCCCAAAACGGGACAATGACACGCCGCACATTGGGATCACCCCAAGCATGCAAGGCATAGTCAAAAGCAATAAACAAACCATAATACCTATCATTAGACCACAAGATTAACCAAAACAAAACCAGAGAAGTACATTCAACAACCATGTTCATAACAATCCACGATTGCAAATCACTCTTATATACAAGCACTAAACCACAAACAAAACGACAATCAGAAATTCGATATACAAAATAATTCTAATAAATCCTTAGGCACACAACCTAAACACAAGAACAAACCTCACACTAAGATGGTAAACAAAAAACTCTAGTAATTGGGGTCCCTGCTGTAATCCTCTCCCAGGTCAGCAGTCGACTTAGGATCTGCTAACGTCTCCTGTTGGTCGATTGCAAACAAAATGGGAAAACAATAACGGAGCAATCACATAGTGCTTAGTAAATGTTATAGAGAAAAATATCTTGTTTATTCTAACTATACTGTCAAGAGTACATAAGATCTATATATATACAAGTGTAGAATAATCTAGATCCTAAAATTAAGCTAATCAATTTACATCCTTACATCCTAAAATCAAGCTATCTAAATCCTACAATCTTAGGTAAATCAATTTGCCTACAATCAAATCCTACAATTAAGTAAATATATTTACTTGTATATAGCTGGCAGTGATACATATCTAGATGTCTATAATACACATCTAGAAACACTATGTGATCTGTCTCAGATACACACCCTGATGGGTCTGTTGCACAGCTCTAAAAGTTCACTATGGCTTAGGGTCAATGACTTCTGTTGTGGGTTCTGGAATGGCCAATCCCATAACATCCCTCTCACTGATAAAGCCACAATCAACTTCAATATGTTTGGTGAGTCTCATGAAAAACTGAATTTGATGCTCTTATGCCATAGCAGCTGTGATTATACACCATAACTTCATGTGGCAAAGAGACTATCTAGACCAATTACATCAATTAAAAAGTGATGTATCCATATCTCTGTCAGCATGTTTAGCCGCACAGTTTTGAGCACAGGATCAGAGACTGTCTCTTATACACATCTAGATGTGTATAAGAGACAGTTTGTTAGTTGTGAGACAAATATGCATTGCTTATACACATGTGGATGTGGCTTGCAGAGATTAGGTATAAAAGAGCAATTTGCATGGGGACTTGCAAGAGAGAAGTATATGCTGGAGCATCTAGAATGACCATGATTACGATATAGTATACCACGTCCAGGAACTCCCTTGAGATAACACAAGATCTGCTCTAAAGCTATCCAATAAGTGGTTCTTGGTGAAGACAAACTGGCTCACAATGCTGACAGGATATGCAATGTCAGGACGAGTCACCATAAGATAATTCAATTTTCCAACTAATCTCTGTTACACAGTAATAACAATGTCATCAACATAAACAACCAACAAGATAAGGCCAGCTTTAGATTGTTGATAGAAAACAGAATGGTCACAGTTACTCTTCTTCATGCCAAACTCTTGAACAACCTCACTAAACCGTCCAAACCAAGCACGTAGGACTCTGTCTTATACACATCTAATGTGTATTTCAAGTCTACAAACCTTACTGACTCCCGAGCAACAAACCCAGGTGGTTGCTCCATAGATGCGTTCCTGAGAAGTCCCCATGCAAAAATGACATCCATTATAGACCTGTCTCTTATACACATCTAGATGTGTATAAGAGACAAGGGTAATAAACAAACGGACAGAAGCAAGTTTTGCCACAGGAGAGAAAGTATCAGAATAATCTACCCCATATGTCTGAGCATACCCTTTTGCTACAAGACGAGCTTTTAGCCGTGCAACAGACCCATCAGGGTTAACTTTAACAACAAACACTCATTTACAACCAATAGCCTCGTCCGTCTGGTAGATGTACCAAGTCCCAAGTACCATTGATGTGTATAAGAGACAGGCCTGCAAAGACAAGGATCAGCTCGGTAACCAGAATGAGCTCAAAGCCTCAGGAAGATTATTAGGAACCGACACTGAATCTAAAGAAGTATTTCTAGATCTGTATCTTACTCATTATACATGTCTCTTATACACATTTTTTCACCTGAGGATGAGAACATTGTCTTTTACCTTTTCGAAGAGCAATAGGTAGATCAAGACTCGGATCTGTAGACGGAGGAGCTGGTGGAGGATGTGAGTCTGTGTACGAGATAGAAGGAAACAAAGTCGAGTAAGGAATCTTACCAGCAAGTACAGATGATGGCATGCAATTAATTAAGAAACAAGCAGTTGAAATAGCATCCGCCCAAAATTGCTTTGGGACCTTCATTTGATTTTTGTTGAGAGCTCTAGCAACTTCTAGTAAGTGTCTATTTTTCCTCTCGGCAACACCATTTTGGGTTGGTGTGTCAACACATGAAGATTGGTAAAGAATTTCATTTTCTGACATGTAGGAATCAAAAGGATGAGAAAAGTACTCTTTTGCATTATCACTTCTTAGAGTGCGCACGGAGATATTAAATTGTGTTTTTATTTCAGCACAAAAGGAACAAAAGATGTTGAATAATTCTGATCTCGGTGTCATTAAATATAACCGTGTAACACGAGAATGGTGTTCTCACAAAGGTGACAAAATACCTAAAACCAGACTCAGAAATCACTGGACAAGGACCCCAAACATCAGAATGAACTAATTCAAAAGGGGACGCAACCCGTTTATTGACTCTAGGCAAATAAGAGACACGATGATGTTTAGCAAATTGACACGTCTCACAATCTAAATAGGATAAATTTTGAAAATTTGGAAACTTCTTCAAAATCGACAAAGGAGGATGCCCTAATCGATAGTGAACTTCAAGAGGTGTCAAAGTGCTTGAACATGCAATGGGTTTCGGCACTTTCATTGATGGAGTTTCGAGTACATAAAGACCGCCAGACTCACGTCCTCTACCAATAATCTTCCTCGTCATAAGATCTTGAAACACATTATGATCAGGGAAGGCTAATGAGACAGTTAGTGATTGAGAGCACGAGTAATAGCTTGAATTTAGGAGTAGGTTGAAGCTGATTAGGCAAATACAAATCAGATGACAGCGAGATAGATGTTATGGGATTGGCCATTCCAGAACCCACAACAGAAGTCATTGACCCATCAGCCAAAGTAACACTTGGAAGATTTGTGTGAGAACTAAAGGAGGAAAGGATACCTGTATCACCTGTCATATGGTCTGTAGCAGATCTGAATCAATGACCCATTTGCTAGAGGATGACACAAGACACGAAGTAGGTTTACCTGACTCATTAAGTGAAGATGGACTATGACTTTAGTGAGGCTTGGTACTCGGTAAAGCCAGCAAATTCATCAGCAGAAACAAGAACGGATTTATCAACAGATGAAGGCTTTGTAGACTCGTGGTTACTCTCTTGAGATGCAAAGTTGGCAATCTGAGAATGCTGTTGAGGTTTGCCATGAAGTAACCAACATGGACGCTTTGTGTGACTAGGTTTTTGACAATGATAACAGACACGTTGATTTTGGTCATGTTGTCCATGACTAGCATTCCCTCCACCTTGAAAATCATGTCCATTTCGACTACCATTGTTTTTTCCTCGGCTATCCTCATTCAAAGTTATCTCGGCTCACGAGGGCACTAGTAACACTAGGAAGAGAATGTCGAGATCTCTCAACTCGTAACACTCGAGTGAAGGTGTCACGGAGAGAGACAATCTCTGGACTGGAAAGAATTGTCTGTGTTCGTCTCTTATCAAACTCAGATGGCAATCCTGCAAGGAAACTCATAATGACCATTTGCTCACGGTGAGATGTACACATCTCAGATCAGCACTCAAAGGAAGAAGAGTATTCAACTCCTCATACACCTGTTTAAAATTCATAAAATACTCGGTAAGAGATCTTTCCTGTTTTTCTGGACGATAAAACTCCTTACAAACATCATATGTATGATTGAGATTATCCTTACCAAAATACAAGAAAGCCAAGTAATTCAAAAGATCTTTAACAAATTCACACTGATTAATCAAACCGATTACCTCAGTATCGATAGAATTTCGAATCTGCAAGAATATTCTTGCATCTTCTCTTAACCAAGCCTTCTTTGCAGCATCATCTGATGGTGGTTCATCAATAAGATAATCATCTTTATCAATACTACGGAGATACACTCGCACAGTTTTACTCCAATCCAAATAATTCCTGCCATTGAGTTTGTGTTCTGTGATTTTTGTAGACAATTTAGAATAACATAAGAGTCAGATGCCTTCATCTCTCTGCTATTACCCACTGTGTTGTTTGCCATTACAACTCAGTGTAGGAATTTTAATGTACCAAACTAGAGATTGAAAATTGACTCAACAAGGTCACGAAAAAGATAACAAAGCCTAAAGCTCTGATACCATGTTATAGAGAAAAATATCTTGTTTATTCTCACTATACTGTCAAGAGTACATAAGATCTATATATATACAAGTGTAGAATAATCTAGATCCTAAAATTAAGCTAATCAATTTAAATCCTTACATCCTAAAATCAAGCTATCTAAATCCTACAATCAGGTAAATCAATTAGCCTACAATCAAGGTAAATCAATTAGCCTACAATCAAATCCTACAATTAAGTAAATATATTTACTTGCCATATTTACAACAATAAATAACATTTAAACCCAATTATAGATAACATGTATACAATTAGTGCAAGGAACAATATACGAGACATTTTCAATAATTAAAATACAATTAATATCAATCAAGAGTTCATGGTCCACAAAAGTCTTCCCAGCACTGGATCTAGATCTACCTATTACCCGCCCTAGTAGACAAAGCATAATGGAGTGTCTATCACTTGTCTTCCCGATAGACTGGGTATAACATTTACAAAGCAGAATACTCAATATATCATTTCATTCACTCACTCATAACCAAGTCCACTCAAGTGACCTATTAAGCTCTTCACAGTAATCATTCATTAACACATAGTGCAATAATGAATAAATAACACATTTATAACGAGCATATAAATTATAAACGTATTTACCTTATAAACATTACCTAAAGTAAATATGCTTACCTTAATATCAATTATTCTAGGGTTGCAAAATCAACCATATACAAATTATCGATATAAAGGCATAAACGTTACTTACCTTGAAAATCGATTTCGTAGACGTATCCTAATTTCGACAATCTAAAACTCTAACCTCGAATCACCTAAACCAGGAGAGTGTTATATCGTTAGGATATCTAGATGTGTATAAAAATCAAGGTAGGGGTTCAATTTTAGACATCACCCAAATTCTCAAATTAGGCAATAATCGAATACAAACAAGGGTTGACTTGAATTCGTGAAAATAAGATTAAAATCTAAAAATTATGGTTCATAATTTAAAATATATCACCAGGTTAAGAATTGTCAAAACTCTCATTCAAATCTCACAAAAATAATAGTAAACAAGTTATTTCAAACCATAAATCAAGTTCCAGTAGCTTATAAACATATTTTGTAATAAAATCAATTCGCAAACAACAAAAATTGAACGAATTAATTTCTTGGGAAAATTGAAATTTAACATGAAAACCATGCAAAACTTGAAGTAAAATTTACTTGTGAAGTTGGATTAAAGGTCTACTAAGATTCTTGGATCATCAATTTGATTTGAATGGAAAAATTTCTGAATTAATGGTTAGATTTGAGAAATTGGCTAAAGGGTTTTGGAAAGCTTGGTCTCTGGAGTTAACTTGGGGAAACAAAAGCAACAGTCGTAAGTGAATCAGGAAGCTTCGTTACGACGTTTTAATAAGTTTCCAAGATTTGCACTTTAGTCTCTCAAGTTTTATAAAATTATACTTTTGCCCAAAAACATTAGAAAATGTTCAAAAAGACTGTTTAATACTTGAAAAATGATATTTATGAAAATTTAAAGAGATCATTCAAGTACGAAAATACGTGAAATGGAGTGAAAAAGTCGGGTATTACATAATTGCCGTTCTATAAAATTTACACTTTAAGTTATAAAGGAATTTTGCGATCGCATAATATTCCTGATGCCATTCTCTATTTAGTCCAACCCGCTTGTATCCTATGTGTAACATCTCGATCTATACCACCATCACTCTGAAGAACTGAACGTAAATACTTTAAATTTTCACTTATGGGTATCTCTTAATCTCCGATACTAACTTCTATTCTTTTCTTACGTCCATGCTTGCTAAACTTGAATTCCATATAGTCTGTTTTTGATCTACTAAATCTAAACTCTTTTGCCTCAACTAGCGTGCCTCTCTCCAGATCTCGAGTCTAGCATTAACCCCATCTTTTGTTTCATTTATTAAAACAATGTCGTCTCCAAACACACCATACACCATGGTATTTCCTCCTGTATATAACTTGTCAGTTCATCTATGACCAATGTAAATAGATAAAGACTTAGAGTTGAATCTTGGTGTAAACCTATATTTATAGGGAACTCTCGTGTCAACCTTCCTAGTGTTCTTATACTTGTAACCACATCCCTATACATCTCCTTTATTGATTCTATATATGTTACTTTGACTCATTTTTTTTCTTCTAAAACTCTCCACATAACTTCTCTAGGGACTCTATCTTATGCCTTTTCAAGATCAATAAAAATCATTTGCAAATCCTTTTTCTTATCACGGTATCCCTCGGTAAGTCTCCTTAAGAGATGTATGGCTTCAGTGATCGATCTCCCTGGCATAAAACCGAACTAATTATCTGACACCTTAGTGTCGTTTCTTAACCTTCTTTCTATCACCCTCTTCCCAAAGTTTCATCATATGGCTCATTAACTTAATACCTCTATAATTCGCACAAAATATTCCCAGAAAACAATTTAGGAGACATTTTTGTTCGATAAGTGTTTTGAAAAATTTTAGTTTTGTGTAAACAGCAAAATACTTTTTGGAAGTTTTGAAATATCGAAGAGTTGAGTTTTCTAAATATTATTTTCTGAATTCTTTTTTAGGAATAATGTTAGTCAATATTTTGTGGAATTTATGGTTTGAAGCGTGGACCTATGGAATTTAAGTGGAATGGGGAAATGTAGAAGTGACAAAGGAAGTGGTGTGATTTAGTAAACATGCAAGGATATATTCTCGATTCATAGGACCATTGAGGATTTAGAATGAGTTGGAAAACTGGCATATTGGTTAGCTTTGGCATCTAAATTATTAAGTGTGCATAATGTATTTCATGTATTTCATGTATTGTACCTATAAAGTATATATCCAACCCGCGTAATGTGATCAAGTCTTACAATTGGATTACATTAGACGGAATTCGATTGATGGAACAATCACCAACAAAATCATGAACTGCAAGGACAAAAAGTTTTAAATTGGATTAAGATTACTATGTTATGGTTGGACAATAATTTATTGTTGTAGTGTGTGTTTACATGAGGAGTCTAAGTCCTGGTTGGTTTTGGTTTTCCTATTGGTACTACACTACCTAATCTAGGCCTATATTGTATCTGAAAACGTTTTCAACTTTGCATACAACTCTTTTGCTATTTCATTTGTAATTTTCATAACTAATTATTGGGTTTCATTTTTCAACAAATTAAAGTAACCTAATTGTTGTATAATTTATGGAAAAATTGCTATCTTATAGGAATAAGAGTTGGGAACCTTCAAGTATTGTGTTTGTATAAATAGGAGCCCATACCAACACTTAAAATCATTGTTATCATTGTTTCTTTTGATGAAAATTTCTAGAGCATCCTATAGGAGAGAGATCATTCGGTAGAGAGTTAGGAAATTTATTGTAAGTTTGGGTATAATTTCTTAAGCTCTATCTATTTTGATTATTCCTTTTTTTTTTTTTCTTAAATAACCTTTTATGTTATATTATCATGCTTTTTCTATTAGAATTAGTGTGATTATAGTTCATGGCTTTTGATGGTTAGTATTTCTTTAGAAAGTTGAGATTTATTTTCGAACAAAAAGAATAGTTTTCAAAAAAAAATTCTTTGTATAAGGATTTTGAAAGTGGATGAAATGCATTTATTTTTGGGGATATTTTTATATAAGAGGTTTTTGAAAAAAAAAAAAAAAGGAAAATGATTTTCAAAAAAATTGAAAAACAATTTTCGAAAAAATGTATGAGGAAGATATTTTCTTTTATTTCCGGTGAGAAATGTTTCGCAGGTTTATTTATTAGTAATGTTATATAATCTGTAGTATTATCTAGAAATCTTTGCATAAATAATTATTTTCTTGAATACTAGTTTTTGTATAAGAAAAAGATCACTTTTACGAAATTTTGAAGAAAATTAGAAGGGTCGTTTTTCGAAACTTATTTTTTTACTTTTTGGAAATAACTTTAGTAAATATTTTATGAAAAACAATTTAGGAAATTTTTTTTTTTCTCTCAACTGTTTTGAAAAATTCGCTTAAGGTGGTTAGGTCATGTGTTAAGACAATCAGTAGAAATGCGAGTAGATTTTAGAGAGAGTAGTCAACATAGGAGGGGTAGGGGAAGACCGAAAAAGATTTGGTAGGTAACTTGTAACAAAGATATAGCCCATCTAGGAGTTGAGAAAGAATGGTCCATGATAGAGCGCAATGGCGTAGCAGGATTCATGCAGCCGACCCTACTTAGTAGGATTATGGCTTGGTTTGTTTGTTTTTGTTTGTTTTAACTATTTTGAAAAATTCAAGTTGTGTAAATGGAAAATTACTTTTTCGAGGTTTTGAAATATCTAAAAATTGAGTTTTCTAAATATTATTTTTTAAATTCTTTTAAATAATAATGTTAGTAAATATTTTGTGGAATTTTTGAAAAGACAACCTTCATAAATATTATTCAAATAATTATTTTAGACAATAAATAATTGTCTTTTAAGTTAAGTTTTGAATATATAGTAATTCGTTTATATATATATATATATAGAGAGAGAGAGAGAGACACATGTTAAAAGGAATGTTTTTAAGAGTTTATTTTCTAAAACTTTAAAAAGAATTTTGTTTAATATATTATGAACAACTAGTTTTGAAAGAAGTTAGAGGAATACTTTTTAAAATAAATTATTTAAGAATTTAAGACAATGTGTGGATTTTTTTTTTTTGTATATATATGGATGGTTAGTTTGAGGGACTATCCAAATACTAGGTGATATGTTGCAAGCTAGCATCATCTATTGAAACTAATGTACCTAAAAAAAAACTATTGAAACTAATGGTGTTCTTGTAGCAATATTGGAATGGCTCCATTTTTAGCGTTATATTGACATGAGAGTGTATTTCCACTATATTGGAATGAGGTTGGTGAGAAATGGATTTTTGAATCCGGTTTGGTTTGGAAAGGACTTAGAAACAAATTAAGGTTATATGAGAAAAGTCTAATGCCTCACAAATTGGAATAAGAATTGCGTTGGTGTAAAACGCGGACCCATGGAATTCAAGTAATAGGAGAGTGTAATTCACCAAGGGAATGATGCGATTTAATAAACATGGAAGGATAAGCACTCTATTTCACTAGACATTTGAGGATTTGGAATGAGTTAGAAAACTAGCATATTGGTTAGCTTTGGCACCTAAATTGTCAAGAGTTCCTAATCTAGCATATTGGTTAGCTTTGGCACCTAAATTGTCAAGAGTTCCTAATGTATTTCATGTATTTTAACTGCGAATTATATTTTCTACCCGTGTAATGTGATTAAGTCTTACCATTCCACATAGTGGGAATTTAGCTTATGAAACTAAGAATCATGAACCGCAAGGACAAAGAGTTCCAAAAGGGATAGATTTCATGTGTAAAGGCTCAATGGACTAACCAAGATATGGAAGAGTAAATGAGCCATACACAATGAAGTGCCCGTTTCTCTTTGATCAATTTATGTAAATTTCGAGGAATAAACTTTTTGTAAGGAGGTAGAATGTGAAAACTCAAACATTCTATTCGAAAAAAGTTATAATACTGATAATTAACTAAGGAATTTTAATTGGGTTAAAATTACTATGTTTTGGTTTCACAATAATTGTTTCTTGTATTTTGTTTACATGAGAAGTCTAAGTTCTTGTTGGTTTTTGCTATCCTACCTAATCTAGACGTATGTTGCATCTCAAAACATTTTCCACTTTTGTATACAACTCTTTTGCTAATTTATTTGTAACTTTTTTGTAACTAATTATTTGGAAAATTTTTCAACCAACTAAAGTAACATCAATAGAAAATTGCTATCTTTTATAAGAATAGGAGTTGGGAACCCTTAGGACTATTTTTGTATAAGTAGGAGCCCATACCTAGCCTTAAAATTATTGTTTCTTTTGCTTAAAATTTCTAGAGCATCCTAGAGAAGAGAGATCATTAGCCGGTAGAGAGTTATGCAGTATCTTGAGTTTGGGCATAATTTAGATCTAATTTATTTCGATTATTCTGTATGTTTGCTTTAATAACATATTGTGCCTAGGATATATATTTTTATTAACATATTGTGATTATAGTTCATTGGTTTTGATTATAGTATTTGTTTAGAAAGTTGAAAATTTATTTTTGAAAAAGAATAATATTTTTTAAAAATATATTTTTATATAAGGATTTTCGAAAGTAGATTAAATGTAATTATTTCCGAGTTTATTTTTATGTGAGAGGTTTTCGAAAAAGAGGAAAATGATGTTTGAAAAAAAAAAAAAGAAAAACAATTTGCGAAAAATGTAAAACGAAGATATTTTCTTTTATTTTCGGTGAGAATTATTTCGAAGGTTCATTTTATGGGTTAGTAATGTAACATAGTTCTTTTTTTTTATGGTAAAATATAATCTATAGTTTTATTTAGAACTTTTAACATAAATTATTATTATCTTGAATTCTCTAGTTTTTGGTAAAAAGTAAAAAGATTACTTTTAAGAAATTTTAAAGAAAATAAGAATGGGTTTTTGGAAACTTATTTTTTGGAATTTTTGGAAATAACTTTGGTAAATATTTTCTCAAAATCAATTTAAGAAATATTTTGGCTTGATAATTGTTTTGGAAATTTTGAAATAACGAAAAATTGAGTTTTGTAAATATTATTTTAGAATTCTTTTTACGGGAAATTGACCCTAATAGTTCCTGACATTTTATGTTTGCACTTTTTTAGTCTCTCACATTCAAAACAATGCTTTTTAGTCCCTCACAAATTCAAAACGTTCCATTTTGGCCTTTTGATAAAATTACGGGCATAAGTTGGCCTAAAATAGTCATGTGTATCACATCACATTTTTTGTGGACACAGTTGGCAACACATATACTAAATTGTCCGAAAAAATTAAAACCAAGCACAACAAACACCCAACCAGTCCACCCAACCTAAAAAGAATAAGAGGTCAGGGTTGTCAGAGTTGGAGTAGCAATACAGGGCGGAAGCGGGGAGGAAGGGGGGAGTGGGGTGGTGATGGTGGATGGAGAAGCTTTTAGGTAGTGTCATTTAGTATTGCCAATTTTGCCTATGAAAATGTAGCATGTGATATGCATGTGACTATTTCAAACCAAAATATGCCCGTAATTGTGTCAAGGGACCAAAATGGTATGCTTTGAATTTGTGAGAATTAAAATGCATCTTTTTGAAAGTGAGGGACTAAAAAGGTACAAACGTAAAATGCAAGCTACTATTAGGGTTGTTTTCCCTTTTTTTTTAGAATAATCTTAGTAAATATTTTATGAAATTTTTTAAAGGATAACTTTTATAAATATTATTTGAATAATTGTTTCAGACAAGAAATACTTTTGTCAAACAAACTAAGTTTTGAATACGTAATTAGTATCTTTTTTTTTTATAAGTTAAACGGAATGTTTTTAGGAGTTTATTTTTTAAACTTTTGAGAATGCGAGAGGCTCTTTTTTGTTATTTTATCACAAGGACATTAACACATGCCATCCATGATGCTTGGCCTATTATGTGTTTGTATTTGTCTTCTATGAATCTCAACAAATAGAATTCTATGCTCACTATAATTGCTAACACCTGATTATGATCAGAACTTTTAGCTGAAGGCTACTTGTCAAAATAAGGAAAAAATCAGTCATTAATTTGTTATTCTCTCAAAACTTCTAAATGTAGATTTAAGATATTTTAGGAAAGTGATTTTATTTTTCAAAATAAAGAGATTCCATGAATTAAGGATCTCCTCGAATTAAGGGATTTATACACCAAATTCAGTTGTATACTTTCCCTGTAAAACATTGTAAATATTGTACAAGATATACATAAAGAAATATAATTTTTCTCTGCCCAAATTACATAGTATTAGAGCCAAGTAACTTCCTCTCTTCCATGGCTAAAACAGCCTAAACTGAGGAAAAAGATCATCTGCTTCTTGTAAGGCAGACAACTCTATTCTTGGTGAACCACAGAGAACCACCTTGGCTCATGGTCGAGAAGACTCCTCTTACCACTCATTCCAACTCACTCTTCATAAACTAAATGGCAAGAATTACCTAGAATGGGTGCAGTCCATGAAGTTGGCCATTGACGGAAAGGGCAGACTCGGCCATCTGACCGGAGTGAGGAAAAAACCTGAGGGGATTCAAAGTTGAGCACATGGAGGTCCGAAAATTCCTTGGTTATTGCCTGGCTAATCAATTCCATGGAGCTGACCATAGGTAAACCATATCTCTTCCTACCCACTGCTGCCCACTGCTGGGAAGCAGTTAGGGAAACCTACTCTAATGTTGAAAACTTCTCGCAAATATTTGAACTGAAAACCAAATTATAGAGATCTAAACAGGATGAGCGTGCGGTTATGATCTATTATAATGAAATGGTTTCCCCATGGCAAGAGCTAGATCATGTTACAATGATGAGTGGGGGTTGTCCAACAGATAGTGTGAGATTTATGAAAACAAGGAGAAACTGACCGAGTATATCCATTCTTAGCGCTCTGTCTAAACCGGGACTTTGATGTGGTTACGTCTTGGATTCTAGGGAAAAAACCATTACTCACCCTTCGAGAAGCCTTTTCTGAAATTAGAAGAGAAGAGACAAGGAGGAATGTTATGTTGATTCCTAATTCTGATCTGAAACCCGCCGTTGACAATTTTGCTCGTTTCTATGAAAAATGAATCTGAGAATGACAGGAAGAAAAAGCCCTGGTGTGACTGCTGTAAAAAACAGTGGCATACCCATGAAACCTGCTGGAAACTTCCTGGGAAACCACCAAATTGGAAGAAGAACCCTGACAACCATGGCTTCCAAGTTGCTGACAACCAAGTCTTTCAAACGTCCAGCGAAGACCAAGGGCAGCAGAGTACTCCGGAAGCGTTTTCTTTCACAAAGGACCAACTAGTGCACCTGTGGCAGCTCCTTCAGTCTCAGTTTCAAGTAAATCCACCAAATCCTTCCTGCTCCTTTACCCAAACAAGTAATATTGCCTCTGTTTTTCTTAGACTATTGCCAACTCTAGCGAAACTGGTTCTTAGATCATAGGTCCAGGAGCAAGTGACCATATGACCAGTTGTTCCCAATCTTATTCCACTTACAACCCTTGTGTAGGAAACAAAAAAATAAGGGTTGCTGATGGCTCTCTCTCGGCAATTGCTGGGACAGTGACTATTAACATTTCTCCTTCTATGGTCCTACATGATGTGAGTTTTATGAAAATCATTAAAACTCTTAATTATCGTGCCATTTTTTATCCCTCTCAATGTGATTTTAGGAAATGGTCTCAAGGAGGACAATTGGCAGTGCTAGGGAAAGTGGAGGATTGTATTTTCTCGAAGATGGAACCAACTCTGGACAAAAGTTTCAAATATTTGTTTGAACTCTATTGCTATTTCTAATAATGTTATGCTTTGGCATTACAGACTAGGACATCCAAGTTTTTATTATTTAAAATACTTGCTACCTGATTTATTTAAAAATAAAAGTCCATCATTTTTTCAATGTGAGATTTGTTGAATTTGCTAAGCATCACCACTCCTTTTTTCCCTCTAGACCATATCAAGCATCAAAACCATTTATGTTAATTCACATTGACTTTTGGGGACCTTCAAGGATTTCAGTTATGTTTGGCAAAACTGGTTTGTCGGTTTTATTGATGATCATACACGACTCAGTTGGGTATAACTATTAAGGGATAATCTGAAGTAAAGGACATCTTTAAGGTTTTCTATACTATGGTAGGGACACAATTTCAAGAAAAAATCGAAGTGTTTAGAAGTGATGATGGTAGAGAACATTTTAATGAAATCTTAGGGGGGCTTTTTTGCAGAAAAGGGGATAGTATATCAAAGATCTTGTCTGGACACACCCCAATAAAATGGGATAGCCAAACGGAAAAATATGCATTTGTTGGAAGTCACTAGGGCATTGTTGTTTATTAATAATGTTCCAAAGTATCTTTCGGGAGAAGCCCTTTAAACTGCCAAATATTTTATCAATTGCATGCCTACTAAAATTGGCTTCTAAATTTAAGACACCATTGAGCGGTTTTAAGAATAGCTTTCCTACTTCTAAGTTGACCACTGACTTATGCTTGAAAGTATTTGGGTGTAGTGCATTTATCATATACATGATCAGAACCATGGAAAGTTAGATCCTTGAGCTAGAAGTGTGTTTTTGTAGGCTATGCCCCAACTCAGAAAGGGTATAAATATTATGACCCAACTGCCAAACAAATGTTTGTTACAATGGATGTTATCTTTTTTGAATCCCAACCATTTTTGGTACTAATCTTCAAGGGGAGAAAATGAATGAAGATTCAGAAGTTTTTGATATTGGTCAATCAAAAACTCAAGTTTTTCAATATATACGATTGTGAGTGATTTAATTAATGGAAAAAAAAATGGAGAAAAAACTGGTACAAAAGAAATACTTGTTTACTCGGGAAGGAGTCGAACCAAGGAAGTGAGACTGAAACCTCTTCAACACTGCCAAGAGTCTACACCTCAGATTGTTCAAGACTCCATTACTTGAAATTCCAGGTAATCCTCACATAGATCCTAATCCTAAGCCTATTCATTCCGAACCATCTGACCTTGATCTTCGTATTGCCAAACGTAATGGTGTGAGAAGTTGTGTGAAATAGCCCATGTCCAACTTTGTATCTCATAAAAATTTGTCACCTATGTTTTCAGCCTTTACCTCACAATTGTCTAGTGTGGTGATTGCAAAAAATGTGCAAGATGCTTTACATGTCCCTGAATGGAAAGAGATTATTCTTGAGGAAATAAAGGCTCTTGAAAAAAATGGGACGTGGAAAGTAATAAAATTGCCAAAGGAAAAGAACACAGTGGGCTGCAAATGGGTGTTCACAACCAAATCTAGATCAAATGGATCCTTAGAAAGATATAAGGCACGCCTAGTAGCTAAAGAGTTCACTCAAACATATGGCATCGACGACCTTGAGACATTTGCACCCGTGGCAAAGTTGAATTCAGTCAGAGAACTCTTATCTGTGGCAAGCTAATCTCGGCAGGAGTGAATTGGTAACTTCAACAACTAGACATGATCCGCCTCCGGGCTTTGAAGGAAAATATGAGTCAAAGGTATGTAAGCTAAAAAGAATAAAAGATCCTTATATGGCCTAAAACAGTCACCAACAGCTTGGTTCGAGAGGTTTACTCAATTTGTGAAAAAGTAAGGATACACCAAAGGACAAACACCATGTTTACGAAGCATTCGATTGATGCAAAGATAATCGTGCTTATCCTGTATGTTGATGATATCATTCTCACTAGGGATGACAGCTGAAATAGGACACCTCAAGTAGTGCCTAGCTTCTGAATTTGAAATCAAAAGACTTTGGGCTCACTAAAATATTAACAAAATTCATATCTGGTGCCATTTGATAAAATGGTTCTTTACCAGTGTTGATTCTGAATGATGTTTCAGTTATGGCGGAGCTTGCATTCACTTCCCGTTGAGCTCCCATTCAACAAATGCAATCTCATTTAAAAATGATTTTTTTTTTAAAAAAAAAAATTCATGACCTGTTTCGCATTCAATGAATGCGAGGTCAATGAAATCATATTGTCATTTACTGTTTTGGATGTTGATCATGTTATTTTTTTCATTGACCTTGCATTGAAGGTCATGAATTTTTTTTTTTTAAAACAAAAATCATTTTTAATGAGACCACATTTGTTGAATGCAAACTCAAAGTTGAGCGCGAGCTCCACCATGACTGAAACATCATTCAGAATCAGCACTGGTAAAGAACCATTTTCTCAAATGGCACCGGGTAAGAATTTTCTCATGATTTTCTTAATATGGAGGTAGCTCGATCAAGGAAAGGGATTGTTGTATCACAAAGAAAATATGGTTGACCTACTTACAGAAACTGGAATGAGTGGTTGTCATCTTGCAGAAACACCAATCAATCCAAATAAAAAATTTGGAAACAAGGAGAGAAGCCCGGTTGATACAGTCCGATACCAGAAACTTGTTGGGAAGTTAATTTACCTCTCACATACACGACCCCACATAACATTCGTTGCGAGCCTAGTTAGCTACTTCGACTTAATTCATGCATTCCCCACGAGGAACATCTTGAAGCAGTGTACAGTATCTTGAGATATTTGAAGAACTCTCCAAGAAAAGGATTATTTTTTGGAAAGAAAGAACAACGAATCATTGAAGCCTACACGGATGCAGATTGGGTAGGATACACTACAGATAGGAGGTTACTGTACGTTTGTGTAGGGGAATCTAGTAACTTGGAGAAGTAAAAAGCAAAATGTAGTGACTCGTAACAGTGCTGAAGCAGAATATACATCTACGGTACATGGAATTTGTGAAATGGTGTGGCTTAAAAAAATCTTGGAGGAACTAAGAAGACCCATGACCATGACCATGACCATGCCCATGAAGTTGTACTATGACAACAAGGCAGCCATTAGCATTGCTCATGTTATAGAGATAAAAATATCTAATTTATTCTCACACTTCTGTCAAGAGTACATAAGATCTGTATATATACAAGTGTAGAATAATCTAGATCCTAAAATTAAGCTAATAAATTTACACCCTAAAATCAAGCTATCTAAATCCTACAATCAAGGTAAATCACTTAGCTTACAATCAAATCCTACAATTAAGTAAATATATTCACTTACTATATTTACAACACTCCCCCTCAAGATGGAGCATAGATGTTAATCATGCCCATCTTGTTACAAATATAATCAATTCTCGGACCACTCAAAGGCCTGGTGAAAAAGTCGGCTAACTGCTCTTTAGTATTTACATGACTGGTTGAGATTAAATTTTGCTGAATCTTCTTACGAATAAAGTGACAATCAACTTCAATATATTTGGTCCTCTCATGAAGAACCGGATTTGATGCAATATGGATAGCAGCTTGATTGTCACACCATAACTTCATAGGCCACTATCTTGACCAATCTCACTTAGCAATTGATGTATCCATATCGGCTCACAAGTGGATTGTGCCATGGCTCTATATTCTGATTCTGCACTAGATCGAGACACTACATTTTGCTTCTTACTTTTCCACGATACCAAATTGCCTCCAACTGTCAAAAACACAATATCCTATGGTGGATCTCCTATCAATTTGAGAACCTGCCCAATCTACATCTGAGAAACACTCAATATGAGAATGACCATGATTACGGTATACTATACCACGTTCTGGAGCTCCCTGAGATAACACAAGATCTACTCTAAAGCTTCCCAATGAGTGGATCTTGGTGAAGACATAAACTGGCTCACAATGCTGATAGGATATGCAATGTCAGGACGAGTCACCGTAAGATAATTCAATTTTCCAACTAATTTTCGGTACATTGCGGGATCTGAAAACAACTCCCCATCACCTGTTGTAAGTTGCATATTAGTGATCATTGGTGCACTACAAGGTTTAGCACTCAACTTCCCTGCTGCTGTCAAAAGGTCAAGGATGTACTTTCTTTGAGACAGAAAAATACATTTTTTACACCTAGTAACCTCAATGCCCAAGAAGTACTTTAACATATCCAAGTCTTTTGTTTGGAAATTAGTTTGAAGAAAAGATTTAAGGGCTGTATATACCTGCACTATTACTACCAGTAATAACAATATCATCAACATAAACAACCAACAAGATAAAGCCAGTTTTAGATTGTTGATAGAAAATAGAATGGTCACAATTACTTTTTTTCATGCCAAACTCTTGAACAACCTCACTAAACCGCCCAAACCAAGCACGAGGACTCTGTTTTAAACCATATAATGACTTTCGAAGTCTACAAACCTTACCAGACCACCCCTGAGCAACAAATCCAGGTGGTTGCTCCATATATACTTCTTGCAATTACCCATGCAAAAAGGCATTTTTGACATCTAACTAGTGCAAAGGCCAATCATTAGTAGCAGCAAGGGAAATAAACAAACGGACAGAAGCAAGTTTTGCCACAGGAGAGAGAGTATCTGAATAATCTACCCCATATGTCTGAGCATACCTTTTTGCTACAAGACAAGCTTTTAGCCGTGCAACAAAACCATCAGGGTTAACTTTAATAACAAACACCCATTTACAACCAATAGCCTGCTTATTAGCTCGGTAGATGTACCAAGTCCCAAATACCATTGTTATCTATAGCCATCATCTCTTCTTCCATAGCAGCTCGCCAACCAGGATGAGCCAAAGTCTCAGGAAGATTATTAGGAACCAGCACTGAATTTAAAGAAGTAATGAAATACCGCAAAGAAGGAGACAAATGTTCATATGAAGCAAATGAAGAGATTGGATGAGAACATTATCTTTTATCTTTTCAAAGAGCAATAGGTAGATCAACATTCAGATTTGTAGACGGAGGAGCTGGTGGAGGATGCGAGTCTGTGTGTTGAGCCCGACGAGTGTACACTTGAGTGATAGGTGGTTTTGTGGGAATAGAAGGACTAACAGGGGTTGTCATAGTATATGTCATAGTATAAACTAGAATATTATCTTCCTCCCTCTCACAACCATAAACATTAGATTTAGGAAAGAATAGAGTGGTTTAAAAAAATGTAACATCAGCAGAAATTAAATAATGACCCAAAGTAAGGGAATAGTATCTATATCCTTATATTTGAAGACGAAAATATCCTAAAAAGACACACTTGAGAGACTTAGGATCCAATTTAGATACTTGAGGGCGAACATCACGAACAAAACAAGTACACCTAAAAACGTGGTTCAATCAGGAATAAGGGTCAAGAAGGAAACAAAGTCGAGTAAGGAATCTTACAAGAAAGTACAGATGATGGCATGCGATTAATTAAGAAATAGGCTGTTGAAATAGCATCCGCCCAAAATTGCTTTAGGACCTCCATATGAAAAATAAGAGCTCTAGCAACTTCTAGTAAGTGTCTGTTTTGTCTTTCAGCAACACCATTTTGGGGTGGTGTGTCAACACATAAAGATTAGTGAAGAATTCTATTTTTTGACATGTAAGAATCAAAAGGATGAGAAAAGTACTCTTTTGCATTATCATTTCTTAGAGTGCGCACGAAGATATTAAATTGCATTCTTATTTACAAAAGATGTTGAATAATTCTGATATATTTTTCATTAAATATAACCAAGTAACATGAGAATAGTCATCCACAAAGGTGACAAAATACCTAAATCCGGACTTGAAAACCATTGGACAAGGACCCCCCAAACATCATAATGAACTAATTCAAAAAGGGATGCAACCCGTTTATTGACCTGACCCTAGGCAAATAAGAGACATGATGATAAACTTTGAAAATTTGGAAATAACTTCTTCAAAATCGACAAAGAAGGATGCCCTAATCGATAGTGAACTTCAAGAGATGTCAAAGTTCTTGAACATGTAATGGGTTTTGGCACTTTCATTAAAGGAGTTTCGAGTAAATAAAGACTGCCAGACTCACGTCTTCTACCAATAATCTTCCTTGTCATAAGATACTGAAACACACAATGATCAGGGAAAAATGAGGGAAAAATGAGACAACAATTGAGAGCACAAGTAATTTTACTGACCGAAAGTAGATTGAATGAAAAATTAGGCAAACACGAAAGATGACAACGAGATAAATGTTGTAGGATTGGCTATTCCAGAACACACAATGAAGTCATTGACCCATCAGCCAAAGCAACACTTGGAAGATTTGTGTGAGAACTAAAGGAGGAAAGGATACCTGTATCACCTGTCATATGGTCTGTAGCACCTGAATCAATGACCCATTTGCTAGAGGATGACACAAGACACGAAGTAGGTTTACCTGACTCATTAAGTGAAGATGGACTATGACTTTAGTGAGGCTTGGTACTCGGTAAAACAAGCAAATTCATCAGCAGAAACATGTACAGATTTATCCACAGATGAAGGCTTTGGAGACTCATGGTAACTCTCTTGAGATGCAAAGTTGTCAATCTGAGAAGCTGTTGAGGTTTGCCATGAAATAACCAACATGTACGCTTTGTGTGACCAAGTTTTTGACAATGATAACAGGCACATTGATTTTGGTCATGTTGTTCATGACTAGCATTCCCTCCACCTTGAAAACCATGTCCATTTCGACTATCATTGCTTATTCCTCGACTAGCCTCATTCAAAGTTATCTCGGCTCACGAAATTGGGCACTAGTAACACTGGGAAGAGAAGGTCGAGATCCCTCAACCCGTAACACTCTAGACTGGAAAGAATCTGTTTTCGAGCAGCATCAAACTCAGATGGCAGAAACTCATAAAAAGCCATCTGCTTACGTTGAGACTGTTGAGTTTTCACATCAGCACTCAAAGGAAGAAGAGCATTCAAATCCATAAAATATTCAGTAAGAGATTTTTCCTATTTTTCTAGACGATAAAACTCCTTACAAACATCATATATATGATTGAGATTATCCTTACCAGAATACAGGAAAGCCAAGTAATCCATAAGATCTTTAACAAAATCACAGTGATTAATCAAACCAATTACCTCAGTATCGATAGAATTTCGAATCTGCAAGAATATTCTTGCATCTTCTCTTAACCAAGCCTTCTTTGCAACATCATCTTATGGTGGCTCATCAATAAGATGATCATCTTTATCAATACTATGGAGATACACCCGTACAATTTTACTCCAATCCATGTAGTTCCTGCCCATTGAGTTTGTGTTTTGTGATTTTTGTAGTCATAGGAATAACATTAGAGATAACTGCCTTCATCTCTCTGTTATTACACACTGTGTTGTCTGCCATTACAACTTAGTGTAGGAAATTTAATGCACCAAACTAGAGATTGAAAATTGACTCAACAGAGTCACGAAAAAGATAACAAAGCCTAAAGCTCTGATACCATGTTATAGAGAGAAAAATATCTTGTTTATTCTCACACTTTTGTCAAGAGTGCATAAGATCTGTATATATACAAGTGTATAATAATCTAGATCCTAAAATTAAGCTAATCAATTTATATCCTAAAATCAAGCTATCTAAATCCTACAATCAAAGTAAATCAATTAGCCTACAATCAAATCTTACAATTAAGTAAATATATTCACTTACTATATTTGCAACAACTCACAACCCAGTTGAACATGACAGAAAAAACATGTTGAAGTTGACAGCCATTTCAAAAAGAGAAGATTGAAGCAAGAAACGTGTGTATGCCGTTCACCTCAACATCTCAGCAAGTGGAAGATATTCTTAGTAAAGGTCTTTTTAGACCAAACTTTGAGTTTCTCATTAGCAAGTTGGGCATGATAGATATCTATGCACCAACTTGAGGGGAGTATCGAAATAAGGAAAAATGAGTCATTAATTTGGTTATTCAATCAAACCAGCAAATAGGGGATTTAAGATATTTTAGGAAAGTTGTTTTATTTTTCAAAATAAAGAGATTCCTTGAATTAAGGATCTCCTCCAATTAAGGGATTTATACACCAAATTCGTTTGTATATTTTCCCTATAAAATACTGTAAATATTGTATATATATATGAAGAAATATAATTTTCTCTGCCCAAATTATACAACTATACTATTAAATATATTAGCCAAAATACCCGGAAGATAGTTGGAAGTTTTTGTGTTACTTTTCTTTGGACTAGCTAAACTTAGAAAGATGTAAAAGTGATTATCTGATTCTGGAGTAGTGCCAAAATCTCGTAGACGTGCTAGAAGATACTTACTGTCCACGTTACTCTTATGGGTGGATATGATGGATGGTTGAAATTTTTTTTTGTGATGTCTTTGTCAAATTGTAAAAAGAATATATTCAATATGTCATGAAAAACTTGATGTTACTATTTCTACATGTGTTCACAAGTTGGGCATCTATATCTCAACTTAATAGAAAACCACAAGCTTTCTGTGGATACATGTTACTTTTTCGTTCTCTTGTTCTTATTGTTGCACCTTATTTCTCTTCATTTTGTCTTTGGCAACAAGTTGGGAGGTCGGGGAGGAGGGAAAGGTCATCACTTGCTGTATATGTTGCATTTGATGATCCACTGGAACACTATTTCATGAAGTTTCCACAAAAACTTTGCTGGAGCCCCATTGAGTGTTGTCACATTGATGCTAAAAACCAGCAGGTTTCTTTCATTATGCTGTTGTTTTATGAAGTCTTTAGCTTTATAGTATTTATTCATCAATTTAATAATTTAGTTCTTTTACATCTTATTACTTCACCTTAATATTTCTTGGAAGAAGGGAGGAAGGCAAAGGGGTTGTGTTATTGCTATCTTTATCTTTTAATCCATCTATACTTGGGCTTTGGCTTGGTGGAATGCACCTCATTTGTTCAGTTCATTATTTCCACAGATTCTTGAACAGCATCTAGTGTGTGCTGCTGTTGAACATCGATTTGGTTTGACCTACGATGATAATTACTTTGGCCCTAGTTTAGAGAGTGCAATAGTGACCCTTAAAAACTAAGGATTGCTGACCAGTGATGCATCTCGTGATTCTTCTGATAGAATATGGAGCTACTTTGGATATATGGTATAAACAATCCATGAAAAAACTCTCGTATATTCATTCTTCCCCCCCCCCCCCCCCCTCTCTCTCTCTCTCTCTTCAACACCCAAAAGAAAGCACCTTTAAATGCTGTTAGCATTCGAGCAATAGAAACTGAGAGGTACAAAGTAATTGACAAGCAAACCAATGAAGTTCTCGAGGAAATTGAGGAAGCTGATCAGCAGGACATTTTTCCAGGTTAGCACTTTGCATTATTTGGGAACTTTTGAATCTTACATGCTGCACTTAACTAGGAGTTATTTTGCAAATTATTGTAAATGTTCTCTCTATCTACCCTGCCCCTCTTGCTTCAGTAAAATGTTCTTATTAGTGGTGCAGGTGTATGAAGCTGCTGTATATATGAACCAAGGCAAAATCCATCTAGTAAATAACTTGGATTTATTAAGTAAAATTGTTTGGTGCCAACTAGCAGGCTTGAAGTATTACACAAAAATTCTTGATTGCTCCGACATTCTTGTCATTGGTGGTCAAATTGTATGGTTGATTCCTCTTTCCTCTCTCATATTTTAGTTTTTGCCTCACAGATACTTACATGACCCAAGTAAGCAAGTGTTGCCTAAGACTGTTCACCAACCTTCCCCTCAACTTATAGAAAAATTGAGTTCATTACTCGGTATTTACATTAGTCTAGCCCATGTACTAATGATCCTCGATACCGTGAAGTTGTCTGTTATATGATTCTAAAGTTGAAGACTGCTACACGTGGTCAGTTTCTTCATTCATCACGCAGTATTTGCAGCTTTACTGTGCTTTGAACTGTTCACTAGTTGATTAAGTCAAAGGAGATCTTTGGGTAAATGTAATATATCAAAAGATAAATACCTAAAATTTGGTAAAAATGAAAAAAAAAAAAAATTAATTATTTCTTTCTAAACGTGCTTTTTGGTAATTATTGTAAGTTGATGAAAAACTCTGATGTTATCATATCTTGACTTGACCTGCATACTAATTCAGAAGCTTGGTTTGTGGCATAAAGACCCAGCTTTATGAGTAAATTTGCTGTCATTTCACCTAATTCTAGGCATATTCCTGATGTACTTCAGCTGCATGATAACTGTGAGTGAGTTGGCATAGGTGCATAACTTCCTGTTTGCCTTATATTTCTTCTTCTTTTTTTTTCTTTTTTTTTTTTTAAGGGGTTTGGGATGGAGTTGGAATGGGGTTTGATATAGAGACCTTTTAGTTATGGAAAATCTGCTGTTATGTAGTCTTAAACTGATCATCATTGTCGTTGACTGACATTGTTATAAATTTGAAGTCTAATTTAAAGCAAACTATAGCCAGAATCTTACTTACTGATGCATAAACTGTAAACAACTTGAGTCGTTTGGGCGGTACTTCCTTAGAATGTATTTGTGGAACATCAACAATGTTCTATCATCTAATTGTCACACTATCGCAATCATATGGAGATAATTTGCAAAAAAAAAGTATCAAATAAAGAGGAAATAGAAAATGCTTCCATACTTATCTGTTTGATTTAAATGGACAGTACATGCTTTATAAAGGGGATTCATTCTACAAAGAGAAGAATCCTCACAGGTGAATTTTGTGAACATGCTTCTTAAGGAAGTGATGCACAATTTTATCCCATTGGTGAAAGGGCAGATCAGAGTATTGCCTTGTCCTTCACCACACTTCACCTTTCTTTGGAACTGTTACATTCTGGAGTAATTGACTTAACTTGTCATTTGAGTATTCTTTTTATGTGATCTTGAAGCAAAATATGCTAACCTCTTGCTTGTCCGATCTGTTTGGCCTATCTGGGGCGTAACCTAAATATTTCACTGTAGAATGAATCCCCTTTATAAAGTTGCTCTTAAATTTATAAGAGAAACTGTAAACATCAGGTCTGACCTCCAAAATAATGTCTAAGAAAAAACCTGAAATAGGACTCGGATCATAACCAAGTATAGTAATAATATAAAAAAAAGAATAAAGAACTCGTGTACCTTTATGTACAATCCTGTGAATTAGTTATTCATGTATTTATGTCTTGTGTTCGTTCATGTGTATTTGTATTTTATCCTGTTCATAAAAATTCATCCCTGAAGCGGGCTTAGGGATGGAACCTCAAATGAATGAATCAAAATATCAATGTCTGGCCACACAAGAAAAACTTGCTCTGTTCAGGCATGGGGTCAAAATTTCTTATCCATTATAGGTCAATCTTGAGTAGCAATCTTGCCGGACCTGTCTTTCTTCAGATAGAATTGAATGTTCATATATTGTACTAAACATTGTCTTCTTTTTAATTGGTTTTTTTTTTTTTTTTTCAAACAAACATATTCTTTTGAATTGTCAATGTGAAGTATTTTTGTCTCTTATTTACAAAATGCTCGACAATTGTATGTCGTACATCCGCAATAGAGATTAACTCTTTTCTGATTTTTGGTATGTAATGCCACCAAAACTGTCTTAGTGGGAATTAAAGTCTTGATTACATTAGCAGAGATCCAGGTATCACAGGTCTTGTAAAAAAGTGTATACTTATAGTATTTAGTTCAGTTCTGTTTCCATATGATTTACTTTACATATTTGCTTTCTTTATTGGAAAATCTTTCTAAGTTCCTTAAATGATTTTTGCTCATCAGCGACTTGAAGAAAGATTCTATGTGATGCTTTTCAGTTATTTGACATCTTGGAAAATAACATGCAACCCTTTTTTTAGCAAAACTATTCGAATATTTGTTCCAGGTTCAACCTTTTTTCACTGAGTTGTTAGCTGCAGCATTAGAACTATTTACATCGTGCTCGTGCTTTGGAAAGGATGCTGGATGTCCTGATTGTGTGCAAGTAAGATTCATTCATATAAATGAAATTATGTTAATGCAACTTCCTCTTTACAAGCTTGAGCTTGACAATGGTTTTGGTATGTCTCAGAATCTTGCTTGTGGTGAGTATAATGAGGTTCTACACAAGGATACTGCCATCATGATCATAAAGGTTTCTCTTTCTCCTAACTTATTAGTTCTCTGAAATTTTCACAGCACTTGTTTTTTCTTGGCATTTTTGGTTTCGAATTAAATTGAAATGTTCATGCAGGGTGTTCTGGATGTGGAAAGTTATGCTTTAGGAAGGTCCTGACTGATCCTAAGTTTCCTAAAATTCAACTTTAGAGAACAGTAGAATTCTTTGGAAAAACATAAAAAGGAAAGTTATGATATAAACCAAAGTGCATCCGAGTCATGTTATTTTCGGTACAACTTTTGTTTTCCAGGTACAATTGTAAGATATAGAGTGGTCTGTGACAATTCTAACAATAACCTAAGGCTATTTCGGTTAATTATATTTACCTCCCCTAAAGTTTAACCAAACAATGAATTAAAACCTGAAATTTTGCCAAATAACATAATTACATTTGAGACTCCCAAACAACACTTACCATTAGTCAACTAACGTTGACTTGCATTTTTCAGTCGTAACCATAAACAAATGATGGAAGTCCAACAATACCCAACAACTTAAACTCTCCAATTAGTTTCTTTCTTTCATCCTCTTACCCATCAACTCCATGCTCATTCTTATTATTTCACCATCATTGACAAGTTCATCATGTCTCTGATATCCATTTCTTCTCCATTATCTTACCATTTAGAATTTTCCATTTTTTCTTTTATGTATTTTCTTTAAAGTTTCTGCATATTTCTCATTTGTTAATCCTCTTTAAGGTATACATGCTATAATGGTGTCAAATTACAGGTTTTACATTTTTGTTTGTGTTCTCATGGAAATTTAATATCACATGCTCTGTTCCCCTGAATTGTTCAGTTCTGTCTCAAATTTTCCATTTTCTTTTTATCTTAAGTTTCTCTACATCTATTTTCTAAAGTTTTTATTTTAATTTGTGAAAACCTTTGATCTGGGTGGTACCTAGTTTCTGCTTTTTATTTTATTTAAATCTTTTAGGTAAAGGGTAACTTTGACAATTGACCACTTCTGGCTATGAGGCTTGGATGGTGTAACGAGGTTTATGGTGGTGATTCAGCAATTAGTAGTTACTCAATAACCAATGAGAGAAATTAATTTGGACTGGAAGGCCTGCTCTACTACAAAATAGGGGGCCACGTTTTCTAAATGGGGTTTTTCTATTAGTTATTGAGCAAAATAAATTTTACCCTGACATGGGTCAATATAATTTGGCCAAATCTCAAGGTTAGATTCGTAGTTTGGACAAATCTTAGATTGTAAATGTAATTTACTCCCCAAGTATTTTAGTGTTGACATTCCACAAACTTAAGTTTCTATACAGTTAAAAAAATAAAAATTGATTACACCCAGGAAACCAACCAACCACAGAGTGATCGATGCTAACCTAGCTACTAGTTAATAAGTATAATAATCAGTCAATTCTAGAGTTCAATTTCAAGTAGTTAATGCATTAAGAATTGATAACATTTTACCCCTGAATCAGTGACTTTACACCATGAGTTAAGAAAATATATACTTTGCCCTTTTGTCTCCCAACTAGATGTTAAATTTTTTAACTCTGTAAAAATAATGAGTCTATGGACAAAAATGCCCATTATGATTAATAATACTTTGCCTCCCTAAACTAGGGCAATAATTATACTTTATCTTCTTAAAATAAAAGAATTTACACTGTACTTCTTTTAAAATAGTCCGACATTGAATGTGTCAATTCCATCCAAAAATGAGTTAAATGATTGAACTACCCGTATTAAAACGACGTGAGAGCAAAACATTTTTATATATTTATTCTTTATGATGGTGTGACAATTATTAAAAAATATGAAAAAAGCAAATTATAAAAATAAATTGATAATCAGTGTGCTCATAGAGCGGGGAAAATGTGAAATTGCATATCTCGACTCAAATTGTATCTAACAATGCTACTTGCACTGGTTCAACCTAAACATAAAAATATAAAGGATAAATTACAAGGAGCTTCTTGTGGTTTGGCAAATATTTAGGTTACGCCCCTATATTTTGTGGTGAGGCTTCTTTCATCTTATACACATCTCTAGATGTGTATAAGAGACAATTATTACTATATGTCAAAAAGCAAATTATAAAAATAAATTGATAATCAGTGTGCTCATAGAGCGGGGAAAATGTGAAATTGCATATCTCGACTCAAATTGTATCCAACAATGTAACTTGCACTGGTTCAACCTAAACATAAAAATATAAAGGATAAATTACAAGGAGCTTCTTGTGGTTTGGCAAATATTTAGGTTACGCCCCTATTTATTTTGTGGTGAGGCTTTTTTTTTTGTTTTTTTTAAAGTAGATAGAAAGTTAAAACGTTAACAGATTTGAACAAAAAGTTAAAACTACTCGTAAGCCTTGTAACCCTCCTCCACCCGAAAACCACTCCATTAAAAGCGAAGGTTTGTGGTTTATATTAAATTACGTAATTAACCTTGATTAAAGATTTTATATGACTAAAATAACTCTTTAAATCAAAATTGTTTTAGCTTTTACTTAATGGAATATTTAACTGGTTCACTTTAAACCAAACCACAAGGGAGTTGAGTGTAGGTTTGTAAAATATATGGGTGTAACTTTCACATTAGTTAAACTACAAAGGGGTTTAATTGTAATTTATCCAAATACAAAATAACAAGGGTTGCCAAAAATCATGAAAATTGTATAAATACTCTATTGCAATACAAGAAACTAACCAAAAAAATTCCACAAAAATGCTGCTTTGGAAGGCATGTCACCAATGGAAAGAAAAAAAACCTTAAAACTAGAAAAAGACAAACTTATGGATATCGGTATTCCATCAAAGTTTGAACATCTATAGATGTGTAAAGTTACAAGCATTATTTTAAAACATCTTCCTTTTTTGCATGTGACATTTCAATAAAAGAAAGAGATAAAATGTCACATATGATAAATATTCCGTAGGATAAAAATCACATTGTGACCCAATTTTTTACCTTTTTTTAGAAGAAATTTCACTTCTAAAAAGTTTTCTTTTAGAATTAGAAAAATAGTATTTAAATTAATGCGCCAGTGTGGAATGTTGTCCTAAATCCTAAATTATTTCATCAAATAGAGTAACCATTTAATATCGAAATTCAGTGTATCAAAGGATCAAGATAATTTTTAAATTGAGTAATATAAATTATAAATCAATTCAAGAGTCCTACTAATTTTAAATAAATAAAAATAATTTTGGGAATTTCAGTTGTGAGAGGGGAAAATATTAGGCCTCCATTTGTATTCGGTAAAAACAGGTTTACAATTTATTGGATTATCTAGTTTATATACCATTATTTGATTTAGGGGATAAAGTGTTTATATAAAAATTAAGGAGTGACGACAAAGTGCAGTGTATGTAGTAAAACGTTTTTTCTATAATCTATTGATTATGGATTCGAGTCAATAGAGAATACCTGAGAGGGGTGGGTTTTTAAAAAAAAAAAATCAAGGGGTAAAGTGTTATTAATTGTGAGGGCAAAGCTAGCATTTTGTTATTCACTTTTTCAACCCCGTTAAAAAAAGAAAATATTCTGTTAATTCAGGGGACAGAGTATATTATATTAGTTCATGGATAAAAGTGTAATTACTACACTAATTCAGGGGCAAAATATTATTAAATCCATTATGCATATTTTCTGCATATAAAATGTAAGGATTGTGGACAAAAGGAAAAGATTATGATGCCACAAAAAATTAAAATTTTCTCCCTCAGTGTGAAATCCACAACCATTTCTTCTATATGCGGCTTAAATTGTGCATAAGATTTTTTTTTTTTTTTGTTTTTTGGTGGGTCAAAAAATGAGCAAGAGTAAAAAAAAAAACGTGTGTTGATTTATAGAACAAATGGAAAGATGCCAAATATTTATTTTTGCATGTTTCGTACAAGAAATGCTCTCTGGACTAAAAGTTAAGCAATGTAACTCAGATTGTTGTGTGTTTGTTTTACACAAAATATAATGTTGTGTTTGGATGAAGGGATTTGGGTAGATTTAAATTATAATTGCATTAAATCCCTTTTATGTTGTGATTGACTAAAATGTGTCGAGCACCAATCGTTCTTTTAGGTACTAATTTGAAAATGGTATTTTGTAAGAAGAAACTTGCATTCATTAATACGACTTCATCCGATCTCGTATTTATTGAATGCGAGGTCATTGAAAATTAAATTTTCTCAAAAAGACTAATATTTATTTTGAATGCAAGGTTAGTGGATTTTTTTTTCAAGTTTTAATTTTTTATTTTATAAAATATTAAAAAAAAAAATTGGATGAGCTCGCATGTGTCAAATACTGCAAGGTTATCACAAATGTGAGGTCAAACGTTTTAAAATGCTAAATGTTCTAAAACTCTATACGGTAATCCTAATATTTTAAAGTCTTGCACTAAGGCCAAAATACCCTAAACGCTATATTCTAAGCCCTAATCTCAATACCATATACAGAAATACTAAACCTGGATCTTCAAAATATAAACCTTAAACCTTAAATTTCGAAATAGAAGATAAATCTAAAAAGACGAAAGAGATAAAGCGTTGTAAAAAAACAAATAAAGTTGTTAATTTATCATTTTTTTGATAAAATTTTGACATAATCTCTCCTATTTTATGAACATTCTCCCAACCAGTAACCATACCTGATAAGGGCAAAGAACATTATTAAAAGTTCGACAATGGCTAATAATAGAAATAAAAACCTAACAAATGGTAATAACATAAATAAACACCTGACAAAAATAAACAACAATACATAAATAACATACATCAATCATAAATGAGCGCTAAAAGTAGTAAAATATGTTTAATGTCTATGATCCTTGAGTCTCCCACTCGTATCACACTTCTTAGGTCTATGAATCCTTTTTTACCGACGGACATAAACTCATAACATGACTTGCTTTATTGAGTAAGTAGAGTAATTTATGACTGCGAAACCACGTTGTCTTCATATTCTTCATTTAAAACACCAGGATCAGTATGATCCGGATCAATGGATGATGGTCCAAAAATAGAGAATGGTCTCACCGGTGTGCGCATTGGTGAAACTGTTTGTGAAATTTCACTCTCGAATTGTATATTAACACAAGGGGATCCAACATGTGCAAGGTGCTGAGGCGATAAAACTCAACGACGGCGACAACCACTACTGTGTTGCCCTATCGCAGCAAAACTCGATTTACTCTACGTGAATTTTGCGTTTGGTATGGATGTCAAATGTAATCAGGGACTATCGGAGGCTGAAGATCAAGATGATTTGATTCACCTACTGCATGTAGTGACCCAGAAACAAAGTATCTGATTTGTGAACATCTCCAAGTACTACAGTCTAGAGCATCGTCCTCAACCACATGAACCAAAGGCATATAGTACAATCTAGCCATGCAGTTCGTCTACCATAAAAGTTGTTAAAATTATTATTACTATTTAAGTCACATGAAATTGAAACAAGTACTAAAATAAGTAACTACTTACTAGATAATCTGCACGCACACTATCACCATGGTACTCCTCTGAAAAAGTACGGCAACGACTCGGATTAGATATATAAACCACCATCCTCAATCAGTATCATTGCATGTAATCATCTTATGCATATGTAGTGTCAGAACATGGAAGACCAACATCAACTGTATATCTTCTTGGCTCTCAAGAGTCGATATAAGTTCGGTGAGTCAACTCCTAATTAGTGTTTGCCTGACAACTGGGCAGTCTATTAAACGAAGTGTAATTTGATTGGCACTCAATCTCTGATCTGGTATAGGTTAGTACAATCCAAACTGTTGCATAATTCGATGAGGTATGTAACATTCCACGCTCGATAATTATCTCCCAACATATCAAATAAGTAACCGCATGCCATATGTCACGACTAGCAGTCTAAAAATGAGGAAACATATCAAGTACCTCATCAAGGTATAGTTGCCATTAAACTAATACCAATCAAATTGACAAAGGTAAGTAAATTAGCAAAATATGACAAAGAAAATACAAAAGAAATGTAATCGTTGGATGTAACTTGTTGGGTTACAAGCTATGTATCTGATCCCAAAATACAGACAAGACATGCCTAGGGGCATTGCGCAAATCAAATCCAACATCCCACTTTCAATCAAATTTAATAAATATCAAATCAATATAAGCATATTTTAAGTAAAAAGTTAAATAAAATATATACTTGAATCCATATAAGTTCCATGATGCTCGTGTCGGCTTTAATCAATTAGGCCGTAAAGTCGGCATGTACTTCAAACTCATAATATAATTATCAATTTGTATGTATCTAATAAAATGTGAATGAAGTACATAATAAACGAATGTAAAATACTACACATTGACATATACATGATGTAATAGTACTGGTCCATAAATATTTCTAACAGTGAGTGAGGTAGCATTACACATATTGCGATACAGCGTAATTAAAATTACTGATTTCTAATTATAATGTTTCACGGTTTTCAAATTCCGAACCATGGAAAGATAGAATAATAGAATTTTGTTGCCTGAATTGTTTGGAAATAAAAGCCTCCAACAAATATGAGTAAATATACGTGACATCTGCTGACACATTTTGTCAATCACATCATCAAGAAGGGGACAATCTAATGCTACAAACAAATATCCCACCTTCAAACGATTTTCGTCAATATCTAACCTGTTAGGCATAATGCCCAATAACTCAAAACATAACTGGCACCAAACATTTAGAGTATGAGTAATGTCTTTACCCGTCACAGGTGAACTGTCGATATGCAAACGCCAAAGTGCCTTTACATTCTGTAGCGTGATGGTTGCCTCTCCAACAGACAGATGAAAAGAATGTCTCAAGTCCCACATGTGTTACTCGATAATACTAGTGATAAAAGTATGATCCACTGAAATACGCCCACACAATGCAACACCCTCAAAATCTACTAAACAAATATAATGCCATATGCAATCCAGTAATGGGTCTATAATCTCAAAAAGTACCATCACAACGTTTAACCTGTAATGTGAAATCATCGATAAAATCGTCAAATAAAGATCTAACCCTATGCGACATCGTAGATGATATAATACATCTATATACAGTCCAAAATAAGCAAACTCTCGTAGTTGATATCTATACCTAACACAGTAATATAGAAAGAGTGAAAAAGTAGCCCCATAGATAGTAGGGATAGAAATTCATAGTAACTAAGTGTCATATACAAATATTAAAAGCTTATCTCATTGATCAGGAATACAAAGTGTTCGATAAATTAAAAAATCAATAAGCAAATAAATACTTTAATACGAAACAACTTAGATAAACAATGTGGTTTGAAAATATAACATAAAAGACAAATCATTGTTGTTGTCGACATGCGAAAAATAACTCCTACAGTTGTGCCTAGGCTAATGACAATTGGTACACTTCTAGGTTCATTGGGATCTCCGATATCTATTTCATTCTAAATGCCACTTGCACGTTACGCAGCCTACTTGGCGGTCGATGAACATGCTATCTTCGCCAACGTATCTACCACTACATAGGTAGCAATTCATTAGAATTGGATTGCGGAACGAATTTATTAATAATGTACCGCTCAAGGACCATGCGAGTAGTGTACTGCTCAACAACAATTCGTATAGATTCATCACCCTTGAACTGGCAAACTACCATCGCATAAGAGCAAAGGAACCTGTACATTTACCATTTACCATAAATGTCTTCTCTACATAATTGACTACTTATACATTACCACCACGGCCAGTCACGATGGATAGATGTCGTGGAATAGTCAAAAATCATAACCGTGTGTTTTTTAGTTTTTTTGTTTGCCGCCAACAACCTTTTTCAATTCATCAGCATAATAGACATGCGACAATGTTTTCACCCCTTGTAATATTGTCAACAAACTATTTCATAGTACGATGAAATGTATTGTTAATTATAGTATTGATTAGAAGTATTCTGACCCTTCGCAAGATATTATTGTAGCTCTAAGAAATATTTGTAGTATGTATTTCCCGCCTACAGTTTCTATCATAAGCAAGGCATAACGGTCAAGGCCAATCTCAGCAAGGTAAGTCCAAGCCTCCAAACTTGGAAGTTTTATTGTTTGTTGGTGTTTATTTCACTTGCATATCTGTATTTTGACACCAAGGGATCAACATAGCTTCTTTACTTCCGCATTGTTTTATTTGGTCATCCAACTTTTTGAACATGATGGAGACAGAATTTATGATATGCAAATGGTTCCTACCATAAAAGGGACTCACTTATAGCATGAAGAATGCCACAATACCTGTCAAATATAATGCAAATCGTCTCCAAGTCATATAAAACGTGGTGTCTCAACTATTCCATGAACCAACTCCAAGATGGTTTGGTTTATATTAGAATGAAGAAAATATTGATATTCAACTGCACATGTGCTTTGATAGTATGGAACAAGTTAATAAGGTAGTCAGAATAGTCTATAGCTCAAAACCAGGAATTCAAAGTAACAGAGAGCCGGAAGATGACATCGATCGCTAAATGCAAGACTGCATCCCCTAATATATTAGCTCCGGGAAAGTATGACTAAAGTATTCGAGTCCTTGGCAATGAATCCCTTAATAATGTCTTGCGATGAGTTAGATTACTTCCAATCAAGAAATTGACAGCACATTCCATCGTTGTGTGAAACTATTTGTTGACAATATTATAAAGGGTGAATATTGTCGCACGTCTATGCGCCAATGAATTGGAAAAAGATGTCGACGACGAACAAAAAAGTTGGGGACACACGGTTATGATTTTTTTACCATTCCACAGGCTTCTATAGAATTAAAACACCTTATCGTGTGACTGTCGTGGTGGTAATGTATAAGTTATCCATTATATAGAGAAGACATGTATTTGTCCCGGTAAATGATAAATGTACAGATTCCCTTACTCGCATACATGACAGTTTGTAGGTTTAAGAGATGAACCTACACGAATTTTTGCTGAGCAGTACACCACTTGCATGTACCATGAGCAGTACATCATTAATAGATTTGTTCCATAATCCAACTTTGATGAGTTGCCATTTATGTAATGGCAGATACATGACGAAGATAGTATATACATCGACCAACGAGCAGGTCGAGTACGTGCAAACCGTATTCGGAATGAGATGGATATTAGAGATCCCTATAAACCTAAAATGTATACGAATAATCATCAGTTCGGACATAACTGCAGGAGTTGCCCTTCACGACAGTAACAGTGATTTGTCTTTTATAATGTATTTTCAAACTACGTTCTATATCGAAGTTGTTTTGTATCAATGCATTTGTTTGCTTATTATTTTTTCATTTATCGAACACTTTGTATTCTTGGTCAAGGAGATAAGACTTTTAATTTTTGTATTTAACACTTAGTGATGCTAAGAATTTCTATCCCTACTTTTTATGGGGATAATTTTGCACTTTCTATATCACTTTGTTATGTATGGATAATCAACTAAAAACTTGTTCATCTTGGACCGTATATAGATGATATTATATCATCTACGACATCGCATAGGTTTAGATCTATATTTGACGATTTTATCGATAATTTTACACTATAGATTAAGCGTTGTGATGGTATTTCTTGGGATCATAGACCCATTACCGGATTACTATGGCATTATATTTGTTTAACAGGTTTTAAAAGTGTTGCATCGTGCGAATATATTCAGTGGATCATGCTTTAGTCACTAGTTTTGTCAAGTGGTGGCGACTTAAAACACATTCCTTTTATCTGCCTGTTGGAGAGCCAGCCATCGCACTACAGGATGTAGAGGCACTTTGGGGTTTGCATATCGATGGTCCACTTGTGACGAGTAAATATACTACTAGTACTCCAAATGTTTTGGGCAAGCTATGTTTTGAGTTATTAGGCATGATGCCTAAAAAGTCAGATATCGATGGAGGTCATTTGAAGGTGGAATGTTTATCTACGGCATTAGATTATCTCTTTTCCGATAATGTGACTAACGAGATATGTCAGCAGATGTCACGTATATTTACTCATACTTGTTGGAGACATTTTTTTTTCAAACAATCCAGGCAACAAAATTCTATTATTATACATTTTCATGGTTCGAGATTTAGAGACCGTGAAATATTATAATTAAGGATCAATAATCTTAATCACACTATATCGCAGTATGTGTGATGCTACATCACCCACTGTTAGAAATATTTACGGATCAGTAATATTACAACAGGTATATGTCAATATTTTACATTCGTTTATTGTGTACTTCATTCATATTTTATTAAATACATACTAATTGATAATTACATTATAAGTTTGGAAGCGCATGCCGATTTTACGGCCTAATCGGTTAGAACCAACACAAAAGCATCATGGAACTTATGGATTCAAATATATATTTTATTTAACTACTTTACTTAAAATATGTTTATATTGGACTTGATATTTATTAAATTGTATTAAAAGTGGGATGTTGGATTTGATTTGCGCAATGTCATTAGGCATGTCTTATTTGTATTTCGGGATTAGATACATAACTTGCGACCCAATGAGTTAATCCAATGATTACATTTTTTTTGCACTTTGTCTCCGTCATATTTTGCTAATTTACTTACCTTTGTCAATTTGATTGGTATTAGTTTATATGGCAACTATACCCTGATGAGGTATTTGATATGCTTCCGTATTATTACACTGCTAGTCGTGATATATGGCGTGCGGTTACTTATTTGATATATTAGGAAATAGTGGAGCGTTACCTACCTCATCGAGTTATGCACAGTTTGGACTGTACTAGCTTATACCAGATCAGAGATTGAGTGCCAATCAAGTTACATTTCGTTTGATAGACTACCAAGGTTGGGCAAACACTGATTGGGAGTTAACTCACTGAGTTTATATTGACACTTGAGAGGCAAGCAAAACAGAGGCAGTTGAGGTTGGTCTTCCATGTGCTGACACTACACATGCATAAGATGATTACATGCAATGATACCACGGTGATAGTGCTGTGCAAAATATCTAGTAAATAGTTATCTATTTTGGTACTTATTCATTTCATTTTCATGTGACTTGCGCAGTAACACTAATTTTAGCAACTTTGATGATAGATGAACTGTATGGGTAGATTGTACTACATGTCCTTGGACTATGTGGCTGAGGACGATACTCCAATACTTGGACACAGATCAAACACTTCCCTTATAAGTCACTACATACAATAGGCGAGTTAAGTCATCTTAATCTTCGACTTTCGATAATCCCTAATTACATTCAACATCCACATCAAATGTAGAATCCACATAGCGTAGATCAAGCTCTGTGACACAGGGGCAACGCGGTGATAGTTGTCATCGTCATCGAGTTTTATTACCTCAACCCAATGCAGATGTTAGATCCCCTCGTGTTGATATGCAATTTGTGAGTGGACACTTGATAGATAGTTTTATCAATGAGCACTCCAATGGGACCATCCTTTATTTTTAGACCGTCATCCAGTGATCCGGATCATATTGGTCTTAGTGTTTTAAGTAAAGAATATGAAGACAATATGGCTTCGCAATCGCAAATTACTCACAAGTCTATGTCCGTCAGTCAAAAAGGATTAATAGACCGAAAGAGTGTGGTACGAGTGAGAGATTTATGGATCATAGACATTGACATATTTTACTACTTTTAGTGCTCATTTGCGATTGATATATGTTATCTGTGTATTGTTGTTTGCCCTTGTCGGGTGTTTATTTATGTTATTAGCCCTTATTGGGTTTTGATTTCTATTATTAGCCCTTGTCGGACTTTTAATGATATTTTTTGTCCTTGTCGGATATTATTGTTGGCAGAGAGAATGTTCATAAAATAGGAAAGGTTATGTTAAAATTTTATCAAAAAATATGATAAATTAACAAACTTTATTTTCTTTTTTGCAAAGCTTTATTTCCTTTCATCTTTTTTGATTTATGTTCTATTTTGGGACTTAGGGTTTATGGCTTGAGGATAAGGTTTAGTGTTTCTGTACATGGTATTGGGATTAGTGCTTAAAATTTAGTGTTTATGGTTTTGGGTGCTTTGGCCTTAGGGTCAAGGCTTTAGAATATTAGAATTACCGTATAGAGTCTTAGAACATTTAGCATTTTAAAACGTTTGAGCACGCATTTGTGAAATGCGAGATATAACCTCGCATTTGGCACATGCATGCTCCTCCAATTTCTTTTTTTTTTATAAATATTTTATAAAATTGAAACTTCAAAAAAAAAATTTATTGACCTCGTATTTGTTGAATGTGAGGTAAAAATAAATATTTTCTAAAAAAAAATTAAATTTTCATGACCTTGCATTTATCAAATGAGAGGTCGGATGAATTCGCATTAACTAAATGCGAGTTTTTCCTTAGAGAATATCATTTTTAAATCAATACAAAAAAAAAACGATTTTTAAAATTGGCACCATTCAATGATATAATCAGAATTTTCTCATTTTATATTATTCAAACAAATTAAGAGATTTAGTTAGATATTTGAAATCCACTGAAAAGGGAAGGTGAGATTTTAATAATTAAAATTGGTGAATTTCATATCCACCTAAAGTTTAAGTAAATTTTAAATTCACCCATCAAATCCATGCATTTGAAATCCTTTCTAGTTTCCACAAATTAAATCCACCAATCCAAACTGACCCTAAAGGTTATTCATCTATAGCCAAATTTATGTAGAAGGTAGGTAGAAAAGTACTATATGCTTTATTGACAAGAATCTCATCAAAATGATCATTGAGAAGGGCACTGAAGATGTGCAAGTAGCTACTCTTGTATAGGAAAATTTTTATATGGATTCGATTCATGGTAGGTGGGATGTATTTTTTGGTCTATATTCATCTATGTCATTCTAACTTATTAAAAATAAATTTTTTCAAAGTGATGTAAATGAATATGGACTAAATGATCCATTCTATCTACCGTAGATCGGTTTGATAATTCATGTAAAAATTTTCTCTCTTGGTTATCATTGCTACGACTAAACTTTTTCCTATGATCTATTTATTTCTCCTACTTAAAAATGACAATAGGCTCGCCACGCAATATAATATTTTGTAGTTAAGTTGGAAAATGTAGTGAAGTGGAAATTTTTTTTTTTTTTTTTTCCTTTTGTATAGTTGTTTATATTTTAAAAATTAACAAAATCAGTTGTTGCCGTTGGAGGGAATAAAAAGGAAACTTGATTGGCACTACAATCTCTGACTTCCTATACTAAATTTCAATATTTAGTGGCCTTTTTAAAATATAAATCTATTTTGAGTACCTTTCTTTCTATTCTCCCTCAAAATTATGACAAGATATAGTCCAACACGACTAAGGATGTGTATGATAATACTGAAATCCAAAATCTGAATGCTAAAGTCTGAACACTAAAATAGTTAAGATGTTGAATTTTTAAGCACTGAAAATAAATTTTTGAATGTCTAATTCTTAATGTGGTGAATTTGTTAATGATGTTTGATAAATATATATAATTGAATGTTTAATAAGTCAAATTGTACAATTGTGCCCCTTCCTTTACTTCATTACTAAATATGTAAAGTATTTATTTTTTAAGTTTAGTTATTTAACAATGTTTTGACAAGAACAAATAAAAGATAATTGCTATAAGAAATTAATTATATAAAACAATAAAATTATACCATAAATAAAATAAAGTGCAATGCAAATTATTATTGAAAATAAAATAAGCTAACAAAATTATATATCTAAATCAACTCAAGAATTTGAAAAAAAAAAAAGGCAGATGATCTACAATTTGTTCAAGTAGATTGTACAACATGAATAATATTGACTGACTTGTTTAGATCTTCATTTTAATGTCACGATCAAATTCTTGATCACTATCTATATAACGTCATGATCTAAAATAGTTTTAGGTTGGTGAAACTTATATTTTAAAAATCGCATCTCACTCAAATTCAATTACAGTTAAATTAGAAACTTAATTTCAAATTTAATTGGTTTATATTTCACTCTCTTGAAATAAAAAAAAAAAAAAAAAAAAAAAATTTGCACAAGTAGTATCAACATCCATGAAGTGAAGTGCTAAAAATCAAATATTTTTTAAAACGTATTTCTCCTTCAAAAAGATGTGCAAGCAAATGAAACCTGTAGAACAAAAAAAAAAAAAAATTGAGAAATGCCAACAGAAAAAGAACGAAGTTGGTATCTAAGTTATTACCTTGATCAAAATCCATTTTTATACCACCCGTTACCAATAAAAAATGAATATAAATATACAATTCATAACTACTTTTTTTTGGCAGATAAATCAAGTGAAATTACCCCAAAGAGGAATTACAGAGTTAGAAGTCTCTAAACAGATTTGCAGGGATACAAAACTCAGATAAAAGATGACTAAAATATCATATTTAAAATCGGGTGTCGATACATGGGATTTTAACTCGGTGATTTATACACATGCCCCTCTATCCTTTGACGCATTATAAAAAGGAAAATATAGTGACTATTTTGTCACATGTGATAAAATCACTTAACTTTATTCTCTAAGCGTGTTTTGTATTTAGCATTAAGTTAGAACTCTATCTCTGGAAATTTGTTATGCTCTTTCAACAGTGTTTAAATTTTTAGTGGATAAAATTTTATTTATCAAACACAATAAAAGCATCAAATCTTTGAATGAATTCATTTTATGCATTAAGTTGTGTTATCAAACACACTCTAAAATATATAATAATACTTGGGACTGTCAATTGGGTTTAGTGAATCAGACTTTGCAAAGTCCGATCTTAGCCCATTCTATAAATCAACCGTTCGGGCGCAAATTCAACTCAATAAATCTCACAAATATGAAACTTATACTTGACTCACAAAATCATTCGAATTTTAAGTTTTAATCGAGTCGACCCAACCTCACAATATCCAATAAAAATTTATATAGATATTCAATTAAAATTTTACATCTATAAAAAATTTACTTTTTCAATCCTATCAATATAATATGAAATGGTATGTACTATTAGAATTTCAGTAGACAACTCTTAAATATATCACAACATTAAAACTAAACTTCCAAGTAAGATTAGGTTGTTATTTCATTTCTGAAATAATTACCAAGTTTAGTTGGAATAATTTGTGAACTATAGTTTGTTGTTAAGTGAATAAAATATTAAAATCATTAACTTTTATCCATAAAAAATCATAGACAAACGGCTATAGCGCATACTAAACTCTTGAAAGTTATTAGATTTATCCATTAAACTTTTTTCTTTAGATGGATTGGTCCACTAAACTCTCAAATTCGTGTATTAGTAGTCCATCCATTCATTTGAGACGTTAGATCGTGTATTAGTGGTCCATCCATTCATTTGAGACGTTAAATCAAGTCTAAAAATTATAAGTGACACGTGATATTTTAGAGGGTAAAATCATTCAAAAACTATAAATACTTTTCCTTGTTTCTCTCTTATTTTTCCTTTTCCTTTTCCCTTTCTCCTTACCCATCTCTAATTCATTTTTCTGGTACTTGCCTCAGCTCCACCACCTCTCTCAAGGACCTTAACACCACCACCTTCCCAACGCCACTGCTATTAAATAAGACCAATATTTTCTTCTTTTCTAGTATTTCTTTTTTCTTTCTTTTTCTCCTTTTATGTTTCATGTTCATTTTTTTTTTTTTCTGCCATGATCATCTCTTCTCTAATCTCTATAACTATTGCAATAAAAAACACTACTATTTTCCATGGGTGTAAAAATTGCATGGCTCACTCAAACACATCCTCTCTTCTCTCGTCCGCAGATTTAAGCAAAAGCTTCTTGGATAAATTTTTTTGTAAACAAAAAATCGGGATTTTTTTTGGATCTCAGTTTTTTCGAAAAAAAATATTCATATCTTTCTAGTTATTTGTTTTACAATTATATTTGTACTTAAAATTAACTATTTCAATATATTTGTATATAATTTTTAAAGAAATAATAGACTTATTCTAGAATTCATTTATAATAAATAAAAAAAATTGATAATAACACTTTTATCAAGTTGTTTTTACAATATATATACCTTGTATTTAATACATTGAAATTATTATATATTTGTAAGTGTAATTAATACTTTGAAATTATAATATATTAATAAAAATATATATACTATTATATTTTTTAATGACCTACCAGTTGAACTAATAATCCATTGATTGAACTAATAATCCATGAGTCACCATTCTCGTCCGGTTCCTTCCTGGGTCGGGTTAATAACTATGATATATAGTTATTTACTACTTAAAATATATTTATATATGGTTATTACGGATTGAAATTTTGATCGGGTAGAACCTAATTCAATTCAAATTCGACTCACAATTAAATTGAGTATAATATTGAGATTCAAGTTCAGTCGAACTCAACTCAATATAAGGCTCTATTTTTATTTATCAGACCGGGTTGGCCTAATTGACAATCCTACTAATACTACTAACGATTAATCTTACTAGAAAAATAGCCTTAGTAGGTTTGTCTCTTATAAACTTCTTAGAAGATTATTAAGAGATAGAGTAAATTTTTTTATGAAACCCAAAAATTTTTATTTTCTTTTCATAAATAATGTTGATGAATTTTGAGATATGGTGATAAAAAAAAATTTTTAAAAATATATTGAATCATGCAATAAAATGATAGGGGAAAAAAAAAAAAGAAAGAATAAATCAAGTAAAAATGTGAAGAATATTTAGTCAAAAAAAAAAAAGAAAGCAGAAAATTTAGTCAGAATAATCCTTTAACTTTTTTTTTAGTCAGAATAGTCCTTTAACTTTTTTTTTTTAGCCAAAAAAGTCCTTTTAACTTTTAGTTTTTAGCCAAAATAGTCCTTTCATAGAATTTTGTTAAAACAATCTATAAAAAAACACATCTGTCTCTTATACCTAATGATAATTATAAGAGAATTTCTTTTATATGATTAAATAGTACCCTGCTAAAAAAAAAGTTAATCTGATTATTCTGACTAAAAAGAATGTTGAGGGACTATTCTGACTAAAGTATAAAAGTTGAGGGATTATTTTGGCGATTTTCCCAAGAAAGAAAGAATGAATGAGCTTTATAGAAAGCTAGCCTTGTATTTAGCCAATGTAAGGGTATTGTTGCTAAAGGAACAACAATGTTAGGTTGGATTTATTCGAAGTATTTAAGTGTATAAAAATATTATTAAAAATTAAAGTGAAATTTACCTTTTTATTAATACGATGAAATGTACTAAACGTGGATATGCAAATCTCAAAAGATAGAGGGGCATGTTTGCAAAACACCATAAATAAATGAAAATTTATCACCACCCTTTTAACTCTCACTGCTCCGACCAAATTCCGGCACCACCACCATGAAACTAACCTCACCGTCGATCATCGAAAACGCCCACGACGACTCCATATGGACGGCCACGTGGGTCCCAGCCTCAGTTGAGTATGATTCTCCACCTCTCCTCCTCACCGGATCCCTCGATGAAACCGTCCGGTTGTGGGACCACAGCAGGGAAATTTGCATCGGGACCTACACTGGCCACTGCCTCGGCATTGTCTCCGTCGAGGCCAACCCATGGAGGCAGAATGGCCGCCTCGGCCTCCATTGATAGTTTTATTCGGGTCTTTGATGTCGCCACCAATAACACCATTGCCACCCTTGAAGCTCCCCCTTCTGAAGTCTGGCAATTGAAATTTAACCCCAAGGTAAACACCTAATTTATCAAAAAACCCTCATTGTTTTGGGAATGTAAAATCTTACTATTTGTTTTAGAAAATTTATGCAAACCATTCAATTTTTTGTGTTATGTTTTTGCTTGATCTCATTTAATTAGTGGTTAATGCTGAATTTGGAGTATAATTTAGTGTTTGCTTTAGGGGAAATGAAGAATTAATGGTTTTCATCTAAGACGATCTTAGAAATAATGACAATTTTTAGCTAAGAAAAATCCTGTCTTTTAAACTGTTTCAGGGTTTTTATTGTAATTTTGGTGGATGGTAGATAAAAGGATGAATAGGGCCATAATTTTGTTCATGAATTGCTACACAAGTGAATTTCTGCTTGTAATGTGTTGTAGTTAGGTGAGTGATTCTTTTTTTGTTTACAAATTCTGGGTTTTTAGTTCTAGTGCAACTATTGACAGCTATTGGAAAGGTAAAAATGGCATAGATATATTAATCCGATGGGAACTCTCCAGTCTTAGATAGGTTGCATGACTTCACACGGCACAATATATTTTTGCATGAGACGTTGTAAGAGATTCGATTTCTCGTCTGGCAAAAAGAATAACGTATAAATGTTGGGTGTGATCTTGGGTTGGAGCTTTAGCTGTCCACATGAGAAGCGGCTTAAAGTTAGAAAAGAGTTTCTAAGAGACATATAAATGAAGTGAATTCATCAACAACAATAAAATGAGTATCTAGAGTATGGAGTACCAGTAAATTCACTGTCTTGCTTCTAACCTTGTTGTCTAAGCCAGTTCAGGGTTTTGTAACGACACTAAATTTTTGCTGTTTCCTGTCCACCCTATCAGCCTCCCTTTTCGTTAGTATTTAATTTCATTAAATTTACTATTCATTTTTACTTATTATTTTTTTGCTAGAGTTGCTAGACAATGGTATACATAAGTTGAATCTCCCAAGATATCGTGTGTAAACAAGTTCCAAGCTAAACTACTCTGTGAATGATTTACATAGACCGAAGATTCCAAATGAATGAGTGGATATTCAGTTGGCATTCTCATTAATTGATTTCTTTTAGTCATGACTCATTACGAACTCAACTTCATATTTCTTTAAGTTCATGACATCTTAAACAGTGACGAGTATTTGTTTGCTTTCTATAATTGTTTGGCTTTTCCTTTTCCATTTTCCTTTCTGTCCTTGGTCCTTTTCTGCTGCTGCCTTACAAGCTCCAGGATCACTGAGCTAACTGTTTCTCTCTTCCGCATCAGGGCATATTTAATATATTGGCGGCAGCTGGAGGTGGCAGTGCCTCAGTCAAGCTATGGGAAACAGCTAAATGGAAAGAGATAGCTACACTGTCAATCCCTCAACCTGAAGGTTTGAAGCCCTCCGATAAAAGTGGCAACAAGAAGTTTAGCCTGTTAATTGTACAGGGAGCCCTGTATTGAGCCGACTTGCTTGTGGTTCAATGGATGGCACCATATCTGTATTTGATGTTACACGAGCAAAATTTCTACATCACCTGGAAGGCCATTGCATGCCTGTTCGCTCCCTTGTATATTCACCTGCACCTCTTGATTCTAGGGTACTATTTTCTGCATCAGATGATGGCCATGTGCATGTGTATGATGCCGAGGGGAATACCTTGATAAATACTATGTCAGGTCATTCAAGCTGGGTTTTAAGTTTGGATGCTTCCCCAGATGGAGCAGCAATTGCAACAGGCTCAAGTGACAAGACTGTTAGGCTGTGGGATTTGAAGATGAGGGCAGCTACACTAGTAGATACTTTCCAACCACAACGATCAGGTTTGGGCGGTGGCATTTGGACCACCACAATCCTCCATGCTTGCAAGTGTATCTGATGATAAAAGCATAGCATTTTATCAGTACTCTTGAGGATTGATTGCTTAAAACGAGGATGAAACTTTATTTTTGCTGTCGCGTCTGGCTGTCTGTCTGCTTGACTTACCTTGATGTAATGAGCAAGTTGTATCGTTAAAATGCTCAGTTTTAATATCCCAAAAATTTTGATGAGTTCAGTCAGGACTACACGCTTGTACAATCTTTTGTAGTATCACTTTCATCTATGCTTCAGTTGCATCTTTGGTTTTGATGAATTGACATTGGAAAGTAAATTGCCTACTTCTGTTCTTCAGTTAACCTAATTTCATTATATTTAGCTTCCTAGATCGGATACTCAATTAGTCAATCCCTGTAATTTGGCAATATATTTAGTTGCTTTGACAGTCCATAGAAGAAAAACCATACATGTTGTGCTTCACCAGAGTTAAAAGGGTGGTGATAAATTTTCATTTATCTTATGGTGTTTTGCCTTCATTTATGATCTACTTTCCTTATTTGGGCTAATGCTGAAAATCATGCAGCTGAAAGTATTTTTTGACCAAATTCCGATTATCCTAGGTTCTTTCTTATTTAAGAACTCCCACCTATTAGATATGCATAATTGCATACTCCATCAGCTTAGCATATTGTACATCGGCCGTCACACTTATTTGGACCCTTGCATTTGCACTAATAAAGCATTTTATTATAGACAAGAGAGCATATATATATATATATAGACAATAGTACGATTTGCAAATAAGTCATTACAAATCTTAAAAAACATTTAGTACTTGAGAACAATAAAGAAACATAATCTAATTTCTATCTCATTTACTAATAATCTAATTTGAGAGGAATTCTATGTTACTAAAAAAATAATTTAAAATAAATCTAGACGAAATTAACAAAAAATTTGTTTAGATAACTAATGAAAATTTGACTAACGTACATCACTTTAACTCTACCCCTTATATTTTGAAACACCACAACCCATCTATAATTATTCCAAAGAAAATAATACTCTTACATTTTTTGCCGTAAAATAAGGTGTATTCAACATATTTAAATTCACATTAAATTGGTCATATGTGAAAAAACGGCTTGAGATCTTCTGTCCAAAATTTCCTGTCCAAGTGAAAACGATGCCGTTTAGATTGGTAAAAATCAGTTGCACAATTTTGTTTTATAAGTTGGGGTCCACTATTCTTTTATTTATTTTTTTTTAAAGGAAAATGAACGATCCTTTCCTTCTCTCTAATCTCCTTCCTCTCATCCCAATTCAAAGTTCCAGGCTCCAGCTAATTAATCTACCCACTAATCAAAATTATTACAGAAAAATTGAATTTCAATTTTCTGTTTCTATTTTTAAGCTAATAACTTATGTAGACAGCTAAATGAATTGAAGTGGTGGAAAGGTTATAATTAAATGCGAGTTTTTCTTCCTAATTTGCAGGTTTGTTCATCTCTTGGAGTGTGTTCGTGATCTTTTTTTTTATTTTTTTTTATGAAGGGTTATTAAGTCATGTGTAAATAAATGTTTTTTCAACTGGGTTTTGAAACTTGACAGGATTTTGATTGGAGGAGGATTTGCATTATGATAATTGAGAAATGTCTCTGGAGTCTGAAATCACTTCCTGTTGCTATTGAATTGTGTTTGGTTAATGTTTTCTTCTTCAAAATTTATTGTTCATAGAAAATTGATGAAGAGGAACATGAGAAGAGGGATAAAGAAGGAAAGTGAAAGATTTACAGTAGAATTCTCTATTTTTTAATTTTCAAAAAGTAGCTGGACCCCACCACTTAAAAAAAAAAAAAAAAAGTCACACCAAAAGCAATTAAAACGTCATCGTTTGCACTTGGACAGGAATTTCGGACAGTGGATCTGAAGCCCTGTAAAACACATTTGACGGCATATCTCAACAAAGGCTTAATCTTGGCCAAAAATGAAATTCTATGCTATGTAATTGTGTACAACACTACTAACTAAGAAGCTCTACTATCCAAATAATTCATGAGAACATCCATGACAGCCCCAAAATTAGCTTTGACTTGCAGAGGAGGATTGGCCAAACCGCAAGACATATCTTGGATCTTTCTTGAATGATAATCAATCTTTGACTGAGCAAATTTCAAGCCATGAGCAGTACTAACCACCACCGTCCGCTCATTAGGACCAATAATCCCACTCTTCCTAAGCTTAATCAAAGCTGTTAATGCAACTCCAGTGTGTGGACAAACAAACATCCCAGTTGAATCAGCCAAAGCCATTGCATCCATCAATTCCTCCTCGGTTGCCTCCTCCACTATCCCATTTGAATTCTTCAATGCAAAAACGGCTCTGTCGATCGAAACGGGGTCGCCAATCTGTATGGCGGATGCAAATGTGGTTTTAGCCTTAACCGGCTGAAATTCGTTCCACCCTGATTTGTAATACAAGTACAATGGATTTGCATTTGTAGCTTGTGCACAAATGCTGTCGAGCCTTGGAGTTTTATCAACCAATCCCAATTCTTGACACATTTTGAACCCTTTATAGAATGCATAAATATTCCCTAAATTCCCACCTGGAACAATCACCCAATCGGGTACTTCCCAATTGAACTGCTGCAAGATTTCGATGGCAGCCGTTTTTTGCCCCTCCAGCCTCAAACTATTCAGCGAATTTGCTAAATAAATTGGCAACTCTGACGTGACTTCACGTATCAGTTTCATGCACCCATCGAAATCGGTGTCGATACTTAGCACGAATGCACCGTTTGCTATAGGCTGCACGAGTTGAGCCATTGATATCTTATTAGCTGGCAATTTTGTCTCTTTCACGGAATATCCGCCGCCGCACAATAAGAAGACAAAGCCGCAGATGTGTCACCAGTCGAAGCACATCCGACCCCAACTAGGGGACGTTTCAATTTTTTTCTTAACCTATTAACTTGGCTGACCAAAACTGTCATGCCCAAATCTTTAAAACTGCCCGTGTGACTTTATCCCACATTGCTTCACCCATAAATCATTCATCTCTAAATGTACTTTCCCAAACCTCTCGGCCCAGAAGAGATTGGAATTCCCTTCAAAAGCACTGACAATGTCTTCATCGTCTATTTCGGGTAAAACCCATTCTTTCTTGGACCATACGCCGGACCCGTAAGGCCACGTGGTTTTTCCGACGCGGGAGTCGAACAAAGACTTCCAGTATTGACCGTCGAATTTTTTCAAGGCCGCCATGTCATGCTGGACGTCTAGAAGTCCGCCGTCGCGGCTGCGGTAGACGATGTCGTCGAGAGAGTAGGATTCTGTGGTGGGAGAAGAGGAGGAGATGGAAATGCAAGGGAACGTATTTGGCTAGGCTGTTGCCGTTGGTGTTGATCAACACCATGGGCAACTCCTCTTAAGGAGATGTAGTGGTGCACTTGATGGTGGTGCGGCGGAGAGGTGGTGATTGGGTATTGGGTTTGGAGAAGAGAGTGTTGAAAAGTGGTGAAGCAATCAGCCATTTTGATTGCCTGAGATATTGGACGATTATCGCTAAAACAAAACAAGTAGCAAATGATTTAACTGAACAACAATAGTAGAGTAGTATTTATGAACGGCCAAATTAACAAATGCTAAACCATTTGGGATTAAATATTTTAGATATTACTGGAGCTACAAATATTTTAATAAAATCATTTAACAAAACCATTTGAGAACACGATTTCAGGAAAACAAAAAAAATATATCCAATTCGTACATTCATTTACTAATAAAATCCTAAAATGTTTGGTTTTGCCACCTGAGAAAAGCATATTTTATAATTTTACTACCACGCGCACTATTTAAACATGTAATTTTGTATATAAACGCGGGCGTTGACTATCTTCTTTTTAGACGAGTGAATCCTATGTTCAAAGTAAGGGATAATAGTATCACATACCTCCGTTGAGATTTATGCTATTATAATTTAGTATCAGATTTTAATTCTATGTTTTTATTATATTTACAATGGTTTTAGCTTAAATTCATCTTTGACAACATATTTAACATTCTAAATTAATAGGCAAAGTTGTAATGAATTTTTTTATTTTAAAATAATTGTCACTTTAAATAATTCAAATGTGGTATTTTATTTATTGTTTTAGAAAAACAATAAAGTTTTAAATTTTTTTTTTTAAATTTTTACACTTAATACCACATTAATGAAAGAAAGATTATGTAGCTGCGATATTTATATAAAAGTAATTTAGTCTTTTTGAATTATCTTTTTTACAAAATTAATGCAATTTAATAATTTTTTTTTTAATTCACGTACATCAATCACAGTTATTTTAAAATGAAGGAAGTTGATAAATTTTAAGATGAGTTTAATTTTTTGAAGTTGAAATTTATTTATTTATTTATTTTTATAACAAAATACTTCTAGACACGAATTACTGGGAAATTCTACTATCCCTCTTAGGGAATCATTGTCCTTGTGATTTAAATATTTGTACAGTATAATATTATGTATTTAAAAAATTTATACTGTATAAATTTTTTAAATTAAAGAAATAATTTTTTAAATGTACAAGATCATTCATTATACCCAGCTTTTTGGATGGTTCGGACTACAATAATATGTGAACGGAATGTCATACAATTTGAGTTCCAAAGTTTTTGTGGGAACAACTGCGCAAGGTGAGAATACACATCTCGTTTGTGTCTCTTATTCACCAAACCATTTCATTACCCCCTGATGCGCAATGTATATTTTATTTCTTCCACCATCAACCCGACATCTGAAATATCTTCTCCGTCAGCAAGAATCAAATTTCACCACTAAATATCCCTTCCCACGCTACTCTTCTTGTGCAGTTGTAATTGAATTAATAAAATTGAATGTTAAATCTGTACTCAGATCCTCCTAAATTAAAATCCGCAAAACATTGTAAATAACAAAATATAGAATAAAATTTAATATAAATTAAAATAGTAGAGCTTCTTAGTTAGTAGTGTTGTTACCTGAATTTTGATACTCAATTAACTAGGGGATCAATAAAAGGGTAAGATTGGAATACTGTCTCTTATACACATCTAGATGTGTATAAGAGACAGCTCTCGTATTTAGAAGGGAGATTTAATAGTTACAAGAAATAAAAAATTGAAAAAGGTTCGTGAGATTTTTAAAAGTTCAACAATATTATATGATATTAGTATAAACTTTAAATATGGCCTATTTTTTATTTAGAATAAATGCAATTTTAACTTTTAAAATTTGGATTGTAATCCATTTTGATTCTCAAAGTTTTTGTAAAACATATTTATTCCAATTTCTACCTATTTAGAATAATTTGAAAATTCCGTCAATTACAAATGGAAAAATTCTCAGGTGACTATTAAATCTCAAGTTCTAAATACGAGAGAATACAATTTTAGCCCTCAAAATTTGGATCATAGTCTATTTTGGTCTCCAAAATTCTAAACAAAATGCATTTAATCCTTAAATTTTTTAATTTCTACCAATTGAGGACGTATAAATTTAAAAAATTTATCAATTACAAACGAAAAAAGTCATTTGCATTGCACGTGACTATTAAATGTATCACGATATATAATATTTCTCAATCGATTTTAATCCATGTAACCATATTTCCATTTTTCTCTAACTATCAACAGCTAACCATTCACTATTTTTGTCTACATTATAATACTTCCCAACTGATTTTAACCTATTTAGTGACGAATTTAGCAATAGATTTTTGGTAAAAATTCGTCACTAAATAATTTAACAACAAATTTGCTAACGAAATCTATCCGTCAGAAATGCCTGATCGATAAAATATAGTAATAGTTTTATCAACGAAATTTCAATGACAAATTTCTCCATCTACAAATCAGTTACTGAATTTGATTTTGAGACATTGTGAAAACGTTAAATTAGCAACGAATTTTTTTGGCTAATTTCGCGATCAAAAATTCTGTTGCTAAGAATAACAGGTGTAATGAAAAAATCAATCAGTAATTAATATTTTAAAATATTTAAAAAAATTATTAACAACGAAAAAATCCGTCAATAATTTAAAAATATTATAAAAGATGTTACTTATGAGCGCATGAAGTATAACTTTGTACTAATATATTAATAAATTAATACAATCAACATGTTGCAACTAAATATTGAGCTTTCACACTAAATTCATCAAACATTTTAAAGATTAATTTCAATAAATGAGTTTCATTATATTATAAAAAGTGAAATATTATTGTTGAATTGTTATTCTTTTATTATACCTAAAAGATTAATTTTGAACTAAACTATTATTTTAATTTATTAGTGAATTATTATTGTGTTATTATTATCCTTTATTTGGATATAACTTTTCTAATACTAGATTAAATAGATTGAAATCAGTTGAAAGTTATTATAATCCATGTTAGATTTAACACTCATGCGCATGAGAAGTATTATAATGTTGACAAAAATGGTAAATGTTTAGGCATCGACAGTTAGAGAAAAAAGTAAACATATGGTTAAATAAGTTGAAATCAGATTGAAAAGTGTCATATCCCAAGATGGATTTAATAGTTATGTGTTTTCTGTATGTAATTGATAGAATTTTTAAATTTGTTCTAAATTAGTAGAAATTAAAAACTTTGAGAATTAAATGTATTTTATTTAAAAATTTAAGGACCAAATAGACTATGAACTAAACTTTGAGGGCTAATATTTCATTTTTGTGGAATTTGAGATTTTACAGTCACGTACTTGTACGTGACTTTTTTTAATTGTAATTGACAGAATTTTTAAATTTGTTCTAAATTAGTTAAAATTGAAAAGTTTGAAAATTAAATGTGTTTTGTTTAAAACTTTAAAGACTAAAATAATTTATGGCCCAAACTTTGAGGACTAAAATTGTATTTTTATGGCCCAAACTTTGAGGACTAAAATTGTATTTTTCCTTTTCATTTACTGTAGATTTGAAGTTCATAATTGTCGAGCAATTTACCCGCAAGTAATAATTTGAAAAATATTCCGTGAAAGTGGTTGAAACTCATGCGTCAAATAATGGGGCTATATTCATTTATTAGAATTAATTCACATTATGTAAATATATTCGTTTAATGAAGTTGCTGAACAACGTCACATTATGGAGCTAGATTCATTTATTGTACAAAGTCGGATTTTTTTTTATTTTTTTATTAGGAAAGTTTTCTTATTTTTGCAAAAGTGTACACAAAATCAAGAATATTAATCAACCACGCAATCTTCTTATTATTTGACTAGTTGTGCTAAACACAATTAATGCACTTAATATTTTACGAAGTTTTGAGAGATTATTTAAGGCTTTGTTCAACGAGTTTTCTACGACTACTCGATAACAAGAAACTAAGTGTTAATTTTTTGAAGAAATAAAATTAAATGTACAAAATGTATGGATATTTAAAGTTTATTTGTTAGAGAACGATAATCCCATAATAACACATATTATTGCTTGTTATCAGGACATTAATATCATGATATTAGAAGCATAAAAAACATAACTCTGGAAGCATGATCAAATTCCCTCTACTAATATACACATGTATTGTTAGGAGAATTTTACAATTTTTTTGGAGAAAAATCTTCTTGTATTTTAAAATTTTGTATAATACAACATTATATATTTAAAAATATTATACTGTACAATCTTTTTAGGAAAAAATATTCTTGTCCTACTAAGATACTTTTTTCCTTCGTATTAAGTAATAAAATTACCAATATAGTAGTATTTATAAATAGTGAGAAAACTAGTAAGCGTACTCAAATAAATTGCGGAACGTGCATACATGGAATTGTATAAGTAAGTATGACTATAAATTTGGTTGAGAAAATCGACTTATTATTAAGACGACGTATGATACAACAGAAACGTAATTTGCATACATTATGAGACATTTGATTTTACATTCTCGGCTTTATGTGAATAAATATGGAAGAATGTGTGATATAATTTGTTATTAACTCAAAAAAAAAAAAACCTACGAGTCTGTTTTAGTATGTATATAATATGAGAATTAGTGACTTAATTTGAATTAAACGTATATTATTAGATTCGATACATAATTTTACTAAGGCAATACAAATCTGTTTGCTAGTTAAAACTTGTAGTATTTTGTAACTAAATCAAGGCTTTCATTAATGGTAATGGGAATGGTAAAGATGATAGGTCTGTCTCTTTTTTCTTTTTTTTTTCTGTTGGCTTGTGATTTTCATATTTCCAATTTTCAAATCCTAACTGGCACCAATTAATAAAGATCAAATCAAATGCCTAAAAAAAATTACTAAAGAATAGTAATTCTAAGGAATTAAAGTAAAATTAACCGTTAGAATAATCCCAAATTTGCTTTTTTCTTAAATTATATGATACATATTTTCCTTGTTGCTTATGTGGTTAGGATATTCATGTAATGACATTGGAAGAATAAAATATAGGGATAATTTTATCAACTCCTAGAGATTTATGTTAATATCACTTAGCATTCTTGAACTTTAAAAAATATCACTTACTTCTCCTCTCTTGTCTATGGGTCCCATAGTTCATGGCACTAAAATCCATGAAATGACGTTTATACCTCATATACCTTAACTATATTACGAAAGGGTAGTTTCAAAAATCACCTCTGAAGTTTTTGACAATTTTCACTTAACACCTTTTGGTTTCTAATAACTTTTTATCAACTTATTTAAAAAATATATATATGTGTGCATGCATTAATTTGATTACTTCTATACATTTTAATAAGAATCTTCACCACATAAAATATTAGTATTTTATTTGGAGAATCACAAACTCGTAAATGAAAAAATATTCTCTCGATAAATTTTTTGGCTAGTAAATTTATGAAAATATTGCACATATTAATGCATTTTTGGGTATTGATTTGAATAAAAGTTTTGAATACGTAAAACACATCATATGATATAATATATAAATATAACTAATACTATTTTGTTTGTAAATCGAAACTCGAAATTGAAATATATATTTTTCAAAAAAATTTAATAAATTTATTTACAAAAACTAGGGTTATGTAATGTGAGATTAATGTGTGTTGATTTGAACAAAAATTTGAACACATAAAAAATTACCATATATTATAACAAACAAATATGATTCGAATTTGTTTGGAAAATCACAAACTCTTAAAAAATTAAATGAATTTTTTGATAAAGTTTTTAGCCAACTTATTTAATAGTAATTAGGAACGTATTAATGTGTTTGTATGTATCATTTTGAAAAAAAAAATTAGAATACGTAAAAGTATAACATAATATATAATAATAAAAAATATTATTGATATTTTATTTTAGAAATCATTAACTCGTAAAATAAAAAATAATTAAAATATATTTTTTGACATTAATTAGTAAAGTATATGAAAAATTACCACCTATTGTTATTTGTTAATAATTATTTTTTACCTTTTTTTCCTTTTTCTTCCAATTATTTTAATCAATGAAAGCTTTGAACTAGGGGTAAAATTGGGAGGAAAATAATCTCTCTCCACTTAAATTAAATTTTTTAAAAGAATGGGTTGAAAATGTTATAAAAATCGGCTTGAAATAAGGAAGGTAAGTGATATGATATTTTTTAAAGTTCAAAATTACTAAGTAAAATTAACTTAAATTTCGAGAGAGATTTATAAAATTATCCCTAAAATATATAATTTTAGAGGCCCGTTTAAACCCTCTACTAAGAGACGGTACATGTATTACGGAAAATACTTATAGAGACCTGATATTTGGCTCCACCTGTAGGCCTTACGGTCAATATTAACTCTTATAGAATCTTTCTTACATCAGATGTCATAGATTCTATAATATTTAATCTACACCACAGGGTCTACAAGTGGGGTCAAAGATAAGACCTAAGATTTTCCCATGTATTACTATACTATTTTTCCCCAATTTAATTGTGTCTAAACAATTTAATGATTTCTAACAATTAAGCAAAATAAAAATTGGGCGAAACAACATTTTTTCTAAGATGGAATGAAAAAATTCTTTTTTCCTTTTTTTTTTTTTTCTTTAACAGTGGGGATGAAGACTTCAACTTAGGTAGCGAACTTAATAAAATAATAAGAAGTAATAAACGAAAAGGGAGAATGTGATTAACAAATTAAGTTGAAGTCATTTCTATGCCACCGTCCAACCTACTCCCTTAGCAAAAGAGTACAAAAGACAAAGCAAATCAACTTATGAAAGAGGAGGCTTCGGATTTTCTACTTCGGGACTTGGCTCATCAACCCAGGCCCCCCCCAAAAAAAATAATGAAAATAAAAGTCTCACTATGTTACTCTTTTTTCCTTGGTAGTATTAAGCAACAAAATTACCAATATAATATTTATAAATAGAGGAGAAAGTAGCAATTGACCAATACTCAAGTAAATTGCAGAACGTGCAGCCTATTACGGAATTTATAATTAAGTTGAGGGTCTTATAAAAATATTTCTTGAAAAGGATGATTAAAAGTTTGGTTGGCAAAATCCATTTATTATTAATACCAGATATGCTACATTAGAAACGTGTGATATAACTTGTTATTAACTCATAGAACACGTTGTTGTTGGACCTAAAAATTTTTACAAATAAATAATAATATGGAAAAAGTTTGTTAATTTTTATATGCTTTGGTAAAAAACTACTTAGCTTCGATACCAATTTTTACTAAGGCAATAAAAAAATCTGTTGGATACTCGGACTAGTTATATTTAGGATTGTCAATTGGAATTTGTGAGTCAGATTTTGCAAAATTCAAAATTGTCTTATAAATTTATTTGGGTTTCGAACCTTAATCGGATTAACTCAAACTCACCAATGTGAAACTCATACCCGACTCGCAAAATTATATAAGGTTCAAACTTTAATTGGGTTGGCTGAAACTCTCATTATTCAATAAAGATTTTTATAATTTATTTGTTAAAATTTTATTTTTAATACTAGGTCAACAAAATATGGAATAGTATGTACTACTTTTCTCAATAAATAACTATTAACTATATCATTAAATCACAATATTTCAACTAAATTGACTAATGAGGTTGGATTATTTGTTTAATTAAGTTAATAGAATATTAGAAATAATTATTAATTGTTATCTACATAAAATTAAGTAGTATTATTTTATTTAGAATAAAATTGGTATTAATTAATTTAGGATATATGTGTGTGTATATATATATGGATAAGGCTATAACCAGACCAAGCATAATAGAGTCCAAACTCGACTCACAATTTAATTGAGTCTAAATGTTAGACTCAATTTCATCCTAATTCACTTTAATGTAAGATTCGGGTCGACCCGACTCCATTGATAGTCCTATTTACACTAATACCTAGATCAAATGGTAGTATTCGACGCCCTAATAAGAGCTAAACTTAAAGCTTGTAGCAATTTGTAACTAAACCAAAGCCTCAATATTAGTTATAAGGGTGGAGACGAGACCTAACGTTTGGGGACAACGACATTAAAAAGTGTAGTTAAACTAAAATAAACTTTCTTACACAATAAACAATTATATATATAATTATAGGGCAATTGTTATAACTTTTTTATCAAATAAAACAAATAGAGTAGAATAGATAACTTTATAAAGGAAAAAACATAGAGGTCAATTTTATATTACAGCATATATTCGAAAATTGAATTTAAAATGAAAATTATATATTTATGTACTAAACTTCAAAAGTCATGAAAAGTTTTATGTTTTCAAGTGCTATTTTTTCTTAATTTTTGATAGGCTATCATTTTTAATTGTATGATTTAAGAAATTCAAGTTTTTATTCGATCAATGTAAATAAAAAATAAAAAAATCTAATAAACTTTGGGGGTACAATTAAGATGAAAGATTTTTATTATTATTATTATTATTACTAGTACTAGTATTATTATTAGAGCAAAATCTCAATTTGATCACTAAACTATGTCTTGATTGTCATTTTAGTTTGTTAGGTAGTCGAAAAATTCATTAAACTTCTAACACTATGTTTCGAGGATCACTCTATCTATTTTAACTGTTAGTGTTAACAAAAATTAATTTTCTAAGATATAAAATCATTCAACTACATTGAATTAATATTATTAACCAATCATCCACCTCTTTTTCATCTCCTAACCAGTCCAACACCACTCTTTTTCCCCAACCCACTAGCCCATTCTAGCTAATGACTACCACCCATTCTTCCTCTCTTCTTCCTATGCCTTTTTTTTTTTTGTCATTCGTATCCCTTCACCCAATCTGAGCCTCATCCTCTCCTCGACAGATCTGCCTTACCTATCCATCACCCCACCATCTCTCTCTGCCATCTCTCCCGGCCACCTACCATCCCTTCCATTCCCCCTTCTCCCAATCAGCCTATTCCACCCTCCCCACTCTTCCGCTCTTTTCTTTTTTCCACCACTTCCTTCAGCCAACCCACGACCACATCTCTTCTCCATCTAATATGACCCTATCCTCTTCCCCACCAATCTGCCTTTCTCTCTTCCCTCTCCCCCACCACACACTGATATAATGTAATCTGGTTCTTCTGCCCTTTTTTTTTTCTATAAGAGCTGTCTCTTAGACACATCTTAGATGTGTATAAGAGACAGATATGATTTTTGACTCCACTATTAAAGGATGGAAAATACTTAGGTAGATTCGATTTTTGATTCTACCTGTAAATTTTGTAGTCAAAATTAAATTTTAAAATTTTATACTTACGTCACCTGATGTCATAGTTTCTTTAAAGTTTAATCCACATTACAGAATCTACAAGTGGAGTCAAAAATCATATCTACTTAAATATTTGTCTTAAAAGAATACGTATTGTAAACAATGATTGAACAATTTTATCCCGCTAAAACTTGCACGACCTACATAAAATAGATTAACCGAGCGTTTAACTTCTAAAATAGACGGGTGACTCTAAATATAATTTAAAAAATTTAGTAAATTTATTAATCACTCAACTAATTAAATAACTAAAATAACAATTAAAATATAATTTAATAATCAAATTAACACCTTCCTTATTATTTTCATCTTTGTCACCAATAAAGATGAAGATGCGTAGGTAAGAAAAGAAACATATGCGTCTTAAAATTGTATTGTGCGAGTGTCTTGCACACGCAAGTCCTCTGTCTATCAGAAAAATATTGCTAAACAATTAATCCGCCAGCAAATGGTTTTCCGTCCGGTCCCCAGGCTACCAGCTAAAAGTAAAAGCCTAAGCCACTTTTATAATTACATATATTTGCCGAATCACCCCAGAGGTTTTTAATTTGTTGCCTCTTTAGTCCATATATTATTTGGAATATCTAATTTTTTTTTTATTTGCTTCGGTAATTAAAAATTTGGGCATGTCTAAGTTATTAGTACTAGTGATTGGTAGTATGGTACTTTAAAGTTGGTGAAAGCTTTGACCTCAGATTTCCTTCTAATCACAGATTTGGAAAACATATTTTAATCTTCTACAATCACGTCATCTCCAAGAGTAGCTTAGGGGTTGGGGTGGACCAGTCACTTTCTCTGTATTATACCTGCTAAATACTCATAAAGTATAACCAAGTTTTTTAATTAAAAAAGTTGCTGCCATTATTGGATTTAAAACAATATTAAGTACAATCATTTCATGCATGCATGAACATCACGAGATTCTTGTTCTAGTGATAAGAAATGGATTAGCAATTAACATAATCTAATGATGCTTTGTTGCACGTACACCTAATTACCAAAAAGTTGAAAAAAAAAAAAAAACAATATCGCAAGATGAAAGACTTCTTTGCTTTTTCATTTTCATTATTTTCGTATTCAATTCTTTTCGATTTTCCTTTTTCCTTTTGCTTCAAGAGGTAAACAAAACACTGATCTTTTAAATGAATTTCTTAATATAAAAAAAGACTCATACTACATCTATATCTCAATTTAGAAGGTGGTATAAATTTGGATGATATCTATGGAATACTAACAAAGAGATCAATGGAATAGGGTGCTTGAAAAGCTAACTATGTTTAAGAAAAATACGATATTGCTATATAAGAAACAAAAAGATAAGAAATGAGGTGTTCTGTTGGAAGAAAAACTTTTGTTTGTCTTTTATGTTGGTAATTTCTTTTGAAAGGATTTCAAGTTCTGAACAGCTTGAACATACTTCTATTATATATATATATATATAAATTTGATTGTGCCAATGAGTTAATTACATTACGTTTTGTTTTTGTGCCAATTACCTTATACTATTATCATTCCTGGAAAAAAAAAATTTAAGCTTATTCACAAAGCAAAATTACATTGCAACGATTAATTACTTTTCCTCGAAAACTTCCTTCTAAAATATGTGTATTCCCTTATTTTATATTTTTTTAAAGAAATTATGTGTATTCTATTTCTTATTACTCAAGTACAAGCAAAAGCAAGTAGCTCAAAGTGAATGAACAAAAACACTATCCCGTCATATTGTATGATATGTTTGATTTGTTGGGAAATGAAAATATTATGATTTTTTGGATTTGTTAACATATTAAAACAGGAGCAACTTAATATGGACTTTTTTTTGGTTTTGTACTTCGGCAGCTTGTATCTATCGTATTTGTGAGATATGTTTGATCTGTTGGGCATGCAAATATTATAAACTCTGCATCCGATGCTGATTTTCATTCTTAACTTTTATTACTATTGATAATATCATGTTAAACTATTACTAATAACTACTTTATATAACTTCTTCTTCCTTTTTTTTATTTATTTATTTTTAAATATTACATACATAATGTGTACCTTTTTCACTAATATTTATATAAAGTGACAAATTAACAAATGCACTTAGATGTCACTATATTTGAAAAAAAGAAATGAAATCAATCAAATATTTAAAATTATAAGTTAGTAATTCGCTATAATTTTTTTAAATTTTGACCCGTAATCATAAATTAATAATTTTATAAATCATTTTCCTTATAAAATAGTACAAGATTAACTAGATTTCTCCCGGTTAACACCTCGGAATCCATTAAGAAACACGAGGAGGCATAAAGCACCTGGATGCTGCTCATGGTAAACCAAATTAGACTTTTATTTAACTCCCAAATTGTATACAAATCAGCACATTTCTTACTCATTATATAACCCCATCGAAATCCAACCTCAAGACACAGATTATAATGTACAATCTTCAAATTAAGCTAGGGAATGAAGAGAAACCTTTTGCATCGATAGTTCAACAAATCAATTTCCATATTTAGGTCGCCTTAACAATGAGTTTGTTCAAGCATATGCTTTAGAAATTTGAAGGTCTGTTCTAAGTTCTAATACTCAAATCTATGCCTCCAAGCTAGTAAGTATTCCACTCCTACCAAAATATCAAGGGATCCATTTTGCTTATTCATTATCAAGTAGTTCTTGGATTTACCCTCTTAGCACCATTACTATTAACTTCAACTAAATCTTCAAGGAAAACGCCAATAAATCAGTACTTTAACCTACTAATAATTGATGTGTCAATAATTCCCTGTTGAAATTCCTAAAAAGAAATTAGTAAAATCACATTTTTATTGGCTTCTATAGAGAAAATTAAGGTGGATGGATCAATATAATAACAAATATGGAGGCAAATTTTTTTTTTTTTTTTTTTTTTGGCAAACAAAGTTTTAAAAAGTGGGTTGTTAATATTTCCAAAGGTTAAAAAATATTTTTAGTCCCCAAAGTTTGGCCCTGTGATTTTTTTAGTCCCTAAAGTTTCACAAAAAATAAATCATGTCCCTCATCTTTCAAGTTTCTATTTAATTAGGACAATTGACATAAAAATATCATACTTTTTTGTTCCAAATTATGTGAAAAAACTGTATTTGTTAGTTTAGGTAAGACTTATAAAAGATAAATGGTAATTTTTTGTTGGAGTAGAGCTATAGAAATCAAAATTATGCTATTTTTATATCAATTATCCTAATTGAATTAAAATTTAAAAATGAGGGACATAATTTATTTTTTATAAAACTTTATGGATTAAAAATATCACATAGGACCAAACTTTAGAGATTAAAAATATTTTTTTACCCTATTCCCAAAATCAAGACGTGCTATCATCTACCACCAACGAGTGCTTGTGCTCAAATTTGAACAAACCTTGAGATTAATTCTATTATAAAATACTAGTCTACAATTCGGGTAATTTTACTATCTAATTATAGAGTATCATATTGTAGTATTTTAAGGTTTATATTACATAAAATTTAAAATACATTATATTGTACTATATAAAATTTTAAAAATATAATAATGCTAATTCCAAAATTTCACAATAACAATTAAAATTCCCGCAAAATAGGGCTAATATGGTAAATAAATACAAACTTCAAACCCAAAGATACAAACATCAAAGCCGTAAATGAAATAAACTGTATGAAGCCACCCTTAAATGTCTGAAATTTTCGTGTTAAGCGCCAACCATCAAACACTAAGACCAGCCAATTATCTCTTAGCCTAACATCCTTCCTATTTGCCGTCTCTGTTGGGTCCCCCAAAAAAAAGCTTCAAATTTTAGACAGAGAAACAAAACAAAGTAAACAAATCAAACCAAAATTTTTAGAGTGAGAAACTAAAGCAAAGAAAAAAAAAATAAAAATTCCACTGTACTACTCATTTTTTTTTTTTTTTTCAAATACACTGAAAATACTTTTTCTGTTTGTAAATAGATAAATATAAAAGCTTTATTGTTCTTAATTGTTGGATTTATTTTAGAGAGGGAGAAAGAGAAAGCTAGAAAGCTTTTTGTTTGGTTAAGCTTTTGAAGGTTTGAATTAATTAATCATTGTGTAATTGGAGAAACAAACTTTGTTTTGTTGCTGAAAATCTGAAGTTTCGAGTCCGAGTTAGCTCCGAAAAAAACTCAGTGAAATATAGCTCCGTTTGGTCGGTCTCTTTTACACTTGATGAGTTGTAGAAGTTAAGGTAAAGGCGGAGGAGGAGATCGATAGTTACGGAAACTCATCAAATGGTAACTCCACTTTTTTTAATTTATTTTGATTAATTCAATTTTTTTTCAAGTCAAATATGTTCAACTTAGTTTCTATTAACAGTATTTTTCCCTTATTAATTTCCTTTTTTGTTCGGATTTTGTGTTTTATTTTTTTTATAATTATTCTATTTAGTTTTAGTTGCGTGCATATGTGTAACCATAGAGGAATCAGATAGTGTGTATGTGTGTGAGGGTGTGTGTGTGTGTGTTTGAATTTATGTATGCAAATTGTTAGACTATTTGGTCAAAATTCATTGTATCGTGAAATGGAAATTGTATTATGATGATGGGAAAACAATTTCATGAAATCGTGATTAAGAAGGTTCTGTAATTGTGGTATTTGATATCAACTGATGATATTGTAGCTCAAGCACATCCCCAAATTGCAATTGAAAGGATAAAATTAAATGATTAAAGTCACTCTTTTGTGCTGTAATTGGACCAAGAAACAAAAAAAAAAAAGCCTTGTAAGTGGTTCACATCTATTGTGCAACTTATGCAATGAAATTTGGATTGTGGTATCATTGGAATTTGACTGCCAAACTTCCAGAATCAACTGCACTTTTGGAATATGTTATGTGTCGAAACAAACTTGTTTTCATTTGTTTGCGAGTTATCTAAATACATAATAACAAATTGACTTTCTGCTGAAAAATGCTTCAAAAATATCTTTGAATAATTTAGAAGTAAATTTAATGTAAAAAAGATATATATATATATGTCTCGCTAAATGCAACTGATATGTGAGATAACATTTTGCAGTTGAAAGTTATTTTTGTTCTTTGAGGTACCTTAGTGGATAGGCATTAGATCAACTGTTGACTTTGTGTATCACTTGCTTTTGGTTTGTATTCCGAATTTGGTTTGAAAAACAGGGACATGTTTACGAAGCTTTTTCTTGTAAAATCTTTATTTAAATTTTTGTTATATGAATTGAGATCTTTTGGTAGTTCCAATTTTGTACCTTACTTTATCTTTCTTGCAGTTGCACAGCTAGCCTTTAGTTCCTAATATTCTCTAGGGTTCTCATAGTCAAGAGGTGACCTTTTAAAGAAACAAACTCAGTTGTGTTTAGTTTATGTCAATATAATTTCTTGTTTATCTGGATTGATATGTAGGCAGTTTCATTAGCTGAATTGAGAATTCATTCATGGAAAATGAATAATTAATCTCTATTGAAGTTCTCAATTTTTTGTGATGCTCTCCTGTCATTTCCATTTGTGTGTGTTGGCTTATTCAAGCGGAGAACTTGTGTTAATTGTTCTAAATTAAAAATATTGTCTTTAATCTGTTCTTTATTTGCCTAACGGTGTTGGTACGTTTGCAGGCATCACCAGTTAATATTATTGTTGGATCTCATGTATGGGTTGAGGATCATGCCTTGGCATGGATCGATGGCGAAGTAACTCAAATTAATGGTCAAGATGTTCATGTTCACACAACAAATGGGAAAAAAGTGAGTGCAACCATGCTAGTAGATTAATTTGTGCACTTCATTCCATTGTTATGGGGATGGCTGAAATCATATTCACGGAAATGGAAGTTTTGATATGTGATAATCTACAGTTGGTAAATGGGAAGAATCTTGGCTTGCCTTCTTTGATGGTAGAAAAATCTGTACTCTGCTTCCTGTATGACCACTGAATCTTCCTATATTGGCAGCTATTTTTATCTGCTTCAACTTAAGAATTTTCAATTGGTAGTTTAGCCTCCAGTAGGTTACCAGGCTAGTGCATATGTGGGTACTTGCTGCTTACAGTTGATGTCGAAGCAATCCTGTATATGATACTAGCGTGGTGTGTGCTAGGGCTGTGTAGGCATAATTTTAATGCTCCTAGTGTTTGATCCACATTTCCTATCTGACAAATATTTCAATGGTTGCAAGGCCTTAGACTATATAGTCCTTGCAACTGGGGCTTGAATGTTTGAGCCTGTAATTTAGGCTCTGGTATGTTGCTTGACGGGAATACTTATTGGTAGCTCAATTAGGTTGAGGTATAATGGACTAAGGTGATGACATTGCTTATTTTGATTTGGTGACATAGAGCAGATGGTAATTTGACATAATGGTTGTTGCACCTCAGATAAGCGGGGTAGTGATTAAATAGATTATAAGACATCAGGTAAAGTGATTCTAGCAACTTGTGTGAAAAATTTCCGATAGTTAGTTCATGCTTTAGAAAGTAGACAGCTGTTGCAAACTCGAGTTGGTTCACTGACGAATTTTAGATACATTAGAACCCCAAAGAATGCGAACTTTGATCTGTTGTTTTGGAATAAGAAACTCAACCAAAACTTTCATTGTAAAGTGGTGGCTTGAAATTGACCAAGAAGAAAAGAATGAAGCTTTACGAATAGATTTGAAAGCAAGTTTTTTGTCAAAATTTTTTCTATCTACCTGATAAGGATAATCTTCTTGTTAATTCACTTCTGCACCATATTGTGGGCAGATAGTATGAAGTGCATGCTTCATAATGCAAAAATGGTGGATAAAGGTGTTTCATGTACCAGGTTCATACTTTCATATTACTGCATGTAGTGGTTTGAATTTCAAGTGCAACTGGCCTATGTTACATGGACTCTCCTCTCACCCCTAGAGTACGTGTGTCTTGCCGTGTCGACATGGGTGTGGGCAGGGGCGGACACAGGAATTGTACCTTGAGGGGACAAGATTTAATAGCCACATAATTATTAAGGCTAATTTGTATTTCTCTCAAAAATTTAGGGGGGCGAAATATAAATTTTATAAGGATACAAATTAAGTTTTTAAATTTTAAAGGGTAAATTTATCATCTTTGAGAACGGAAGAATCGGTGGCCTTCGCCCGCCCCTAAATCCGCCCCTGGGTGTGGGTGTGGGATCCGTGTCCGTATTTCACTGTGATGAACACACAGACCACGAAAGTCAAAAATTATATTGACTTCGTCTCTTATTGTGACTTCATCACATGAAAGGACTGATAAGATAGGGAGGAAGATTAAATATGAGGAAAAAACATATGAGAATTGTATATCAAATCACTAAATCTTATTATAGTCATACATAATCCTTCTAATATTTTTTCTTTCTCTGTGCACCACTATTCTTTAATACTACACATAAACATATTTATTTTTTGAAAAATGAGTTATAAAATAATGTTTAATTGCTTTATGTCATCAAATTGCATAACTACTATATTAACTACACTAATATATACAAGCATACAAGACGCACCCACGCACCCGTATCCGACTCTTTTAGAGTGCTCCCGTTTCCTCAATTTATGAAATTAACGAATTTGACACCTAGACATGTACGTGTATCCGACACCCGCATCCGAGTCCAGGTAACTTAGGAACTGGCTCGTACAAATTGGATCAAAGACGCTGCACATTTCCATAACTTTAAAAATGGAGTTCATTTGTTTTTTGGAGACAGCCAGGAGAGCATCACAAAAAATAAGAGAACAGATGAGAAGTTTTATACAGAAGCCCAAATGATGTCTTTGGCTTGTTGCTAACTGCTTTTGGCATGTAGGTGTGCTTGTGATGGCTATGATTTGCACAAGTAATGAAACTAGGTTAAAATTTGTTTTCTGATTGTGTAACTTTTGGCATCTTTCATGTAGAGGAAATTCTTCAGTAGCTCCCATTCCTATGTGAAATATCTTTGAACTGCATTCTCCTGCAATTAAGCAAGTTATGAATTTCTGTTTTGCTTTGAGCTTTTATCAAATCAATGTGAGCTTTAACTCACTATTCTTTATATGTCTTTTAATTGTACTTGGAATGTGGATTAGATGCCTCAAAACCTTGCTAAAATTGAAAAGGGGTACAGAACTATGCATTCTAGCTGCTGCCTGTTAGTTGAGCTTTCAGCTTGGATCCAGGTCGCATGTCTCTGAAAAGACGCTCTTTTTGTATTGAATTTAAAGGTTCCTATTTTTTGAAAATTGATTTTAGGTGGTTGCAAATATCTCAAAAGTGTTTCCAAAGGATACAGAAGCTCCTCCTGGTGGTGTGGATGACATGACTAAGCTTTCATACTTACATGAACCAGGTGTTCTGCAAAACCTGGCTGCGAGATACGAACTCAATGAAATATATGTAAGGCTGATTATCTTCTTGTGACTTTTGAATATGCTTGTTAAGACTAATCTAATTTGATTGAAGAAAAAAATTTCTGATGTTATGGTTTGTTCTTCAATCTATTGCACAGACGTACACTGGCAATATATTAATAGCAGTAAATCCTTTTCAAAAAATACCTCACCTTTATGATAGTCACATGATGGAACAATATAAAGGAGCAGGATTTGGAGAGCTTAGTCCGCATGTTTTTGCAATTGCAGATGTTTCATACAGGTGAATATTCAATAATCTTTAAGCTGTCTTATCTCTGGACGTCATTTTTCTTGCACTTCTTCTCCCTTTTGCTGGGATGGCTCTTAATGTTCTTTCTTGACGTCAGGCAAATGATCAATGAGGGAAAGAGCAACTCAATTTTGGTCAGTGGTGAAAGTGGTGCTGGTAAGACTGAAACAACAAAGATGCTCATGAGATATACTTGCATACCTAGGTGGTAGGTCAGGAGTTGAAGGGCGGACAGTTGAACAGCAAGTTCTAGAAGTAAGATTGATTTTCTTCTTTTTCATGTTCTCTTGCTCATATAGAAGAATGTGTAAAGTTGTGTTTGTTGCTAGTTTCCACTTGGATGGACATTGCTATTGAATCTCTGTTTTGTATTTTGCAGTCCAATCCTGTTCTTGAAGCATTTGGAAATGCTAAAACTGTAATCTGTGTCTTACTCACATCTAGATGTGTATAAGTTGCACAAATCTAGATAGAGCTACATACTTGGTTATTTATACTTTGATGTGTTTCAATTCTTAGAGTTTCTTCTGTTTTCACATCATCTCAAAATATGTGATGATACGCTTGTGATTTTTTCGCTTGTGATGCCTCGATGTAGTCGGTTTGGTAAATTTGTTGAGATACAATTTGATAAGAGCGGAAGGATATCAGGGGCAGCTGTACGAACTTACCTGCTGGAAAGATCTCGTGTTTGCCAGATTTCTAATCCTGAAAGAAATTACCACTGCTTTTATCTACTTTGTGCAGCACCACCTGAGGTAAGTCTTTCCTGATAATAACATGGGGGTAATAATGTGGTAGCATTACTGTGGTTCTATGGGTGACATACTAAGATTTTACCTCTATTTGACTAATTATGCTGTTTGAATAAATGAAAGTGAAAAGTTGCCTTTAATTTGCAGGAGACAGAGAGGTATAAGTTGGGAAACCCAAAATCATTTCATTATCTAAATCAGTCCAGCTGTTTTGAGCTTGATGGAGTAAATGATGCTGAAGAATATCTTACAACAAGACAGGGCCATGGATATAGTTGGAATCAGCGAGGAAGAACTCTTGGCCTACCCAGATTTGTTGGTGCATTTTGTTTATGTTCTTTACATTCTTACATTACAACATATCTTTTCAGGAGGCAATTTTCAGGGTTGTGGCTGCAATTCTTCATCTTGGTAATGTTGAGTTTGCAAAGGGGAAGGAGGTCGATTCTTCCGTTATCAAAGATGAGAAATCTAGGTATCCATCTTGACGTGACAGCTGAATTGCTCAAGTAGGCTGACATGCGCTTCATTCTTGACTACACCTCTTATGTTGCAGTCAGAGATCTAAAATTCAGAAACATGATGGAACAGGTGTGATCCTAAGAGCTTGGAAGATGCACTCATTAAGCGTGTGATGGTGACACCTGAGGAGGTCATTACAAGGACTCTTGATCCAGAAGCAGCTGCTGGAAGCAGGGATGCATTGGCTAAAACTGTATATTCTCGTCTATTTGACTGGTAAGGAATTCCACAGCTTGCTATTGTTATCGAATAAGTATCAACTTATCAGCATTTTTGTAGTTTGTTTTCTTTTCTGGTTTTAGTAACTGTTCTCTAATTCTCCAGGATTGTGGAGAAAATAAACAGATCAATTGGTCAGGATCCAAACTCAAAATCAATAATAGGGGTTCTTGACATATATGGGTTTGAAAGTTTTAAGGAACAATAGGTAACCCTTTAAAGATATTTTTTGGGTAGAGTCTTTAATTTTGAATATAGTTTACTTCAGCTTATTCACATATATATTTTTTAATTTGTAAATAAAACTAGCTTTGAACAATTCTGTATCAATTTTACCAATGAAAAGCTGCAGCAACATTTCAACCAGGTTATAGCCCTTTCTTGTTATATACTTTATGTATTGGTTATTGCTTTGACTTAAACTATGGACCTTCTTTGAACTACTTATCTGATTTCGTAATTGCAGCATGTATTTAAAATGGAACAAGAAGAGTATGAAAAGGAACAGATCAACTGGAGCTACATAGAGTTTGTTGATAACCAAGATGTGCTGGATCTGATTGAAAAGGTATTCAGTCTTTACTTCTGCATTCTTCAGATAACACATTTTTCAGCAATAATTTTTTGAAACAATAGGGGTTGCGTGTGATTGTGGAACTTAAATGTCTTATAACCAAATGATTTTGTGCGCATGTCCGTCAGATATATACCAACTAGTGCCTTAGTTTCTTTTACCTAATGTGTGCTAAAAATTTTGCAGAAACCTGGAGGAATCATTGCACTTCTGGATGAAGCATGGTCTGTAACTGGTCTTTTTTATTATTTCTCCATCTCTATCTGAACTTAGTTTATATAATTAATGCTATTCCATTTTTTGTTTTGCTGGTTGGTATATATCATAAGCATTTGTTGATTGCTTTGTGGGACTTGCTTTGATTCGAGTTTGACACGTTTGCTTGATGCAGTATGTTCCCCAAATCTACCCATGAAACATTTGCTCAGAAGTTGTACCAAACATTTGCAAAAAATAAGCGCTTCATCAAACCTAAACTTTCACGTACCAATTTTACGATATCTCACTATGCAGGAGAGGTATTGATTTACATCCTGTAAGGTTCTGTATGTAAAGACAGTTCACTCTAGTCTTATGCTCTACCGTCCCCTATTATTTGCAGGTTACATATATGGCAGATCTGTTTTTGGATAAAAACAAAGATTATANCACTGCGTGTGGTGGCAGAACATCAAGATCTGTTAACAGCTTCTAAGTGTCCCTTTGCAGCTGGTTTATTTCCTCCACTTCCTGAAGAATCATCAAAGATGTCCAAATTTTCCTCCATTGGCTCCCGCTTTAAGGTACTTTCTGTCCTACTCAGCTTTCCTGCAACTGTTATGTGCAAGGAAAAGGAGAACTAGCATAGTTATTAAACCCGGCCCGAAGGAACCCGGCGAGGGAGGTGGGTGAATGGATTACTGGTTCAACCGGTAGGTTATTGGTTCAACCAACGGGTTGCTAATATACATTATTTTATTAATAATATATAATAATTTTAAATTATTAGATATAAAATATCTGTTGAAAACATTTATAAAACATATTTATTAAAATTTAATCTATTTTTGATGAATTTAGAATAACTAATTATTTAAAAACAAAACAAAACATATTAAAATACAAAACAAACATATTAAAATAGTTATGTTTAAGCTTGTGCAGTATAATGATGTAAAACTTTCATTTATTCAAACTCCTTATCCGGTCAGAATAGGAACTCAGCCCAGTCTAGTGACCGGTTCACCGGGTTGACCGGTTGAATTGCCTTGCCGGGCCAGGCCAGGTTTCATAACTATGAGAATTAGACAGAGAAATAGAAAAAATAAAAAAATGTAACCAATTCCATCAACATATCATTTAATTCTGGAGGTTGAAGCTAGTTCAAGAGTTGTGAGTATTCTACCTAAATCTGATGGCCATGTGTTGTGTACGTGCCTCTTCTTTGGACACCGTACATGTTACAGAATTGTCAAACCACTCATTGTGCCTAGTCTGTGAAACGGAATTGTGACTAAGTTATGATCGACAGAATTGCTATGGAAATCTTGTCAAAAGTTAAATGTTCGCTTTAGAGTTTAGACAATATGGTAGCTGTAAACCTGTAATGATAAAGTTGCAAAGGCTGCTAAAAATCTCAACTTGAAACGTCTGTGAAGGATTCATTCAATTTCATCTTCCAAACACTTCTTATTGCATTTTGATTGCTAAGTGTCTTATACACATGTAGATGTGTATTCTCTATTTCATCACAACATGAAATGTCAACTAAGGAGTACCAAGGAGCTGGGTGACTGTTGTAATAAAACTTCAAGGGGAACTTGTGGATCTTGTTGAACTTTTCATAAGTTCAACAGTGGTAGTTTTAGGTTTGTCTTGAGGGGATTTTATGTTAAAGTGTAGGCAATAAGAATGTGAAATATGACTTAAAGTTTCGAGTCTTTCTGCTGATGAGCCTGAGGCCCAGGGAATCGTTCCCCATTTGCCAATGGGATATCAGAGGTGTTACTGCACCAGTCTCTTACAAAATACTGCCCCATAATCAGAGTAACTCTTTGCTGGTGCAAACATGACTTGAATTTTGGCCAAAAATTTCCAGGGAACTGCTTAACTCACAAGTTTGGCTATATTCTCCTGAACCTCTGAGCTGGACCTGATATCAACCAAAGATGATGTATTACATCTGACTTTGGGCTTCCATATATTCAAATTTGATAGTTAAATTCTTCATCTTCTCAAAGAAATTTAATTGTTAGGAAACTTAGTTTCTGGAGTACTCTGTTCAATTCCAGAGTTGAGACAGTATCAGGAAGATGAAAATCTTTTACTTGAATTGTCAAAAGTTATTAATGAACACTTTTTCCATTTGGGCAACACGTTATCGTGAAAAGCTCTTGATAAAACTTTAAACAAATTTTTTCTCTCCTTTTTTTTTTTTTTTTTGATGACATAGTTTGTGTGCTTTTGGCATTCTAGTAGTATAGTTTTCTTATTGTTTTTACGTAGTAACAACTAACTTAAATAGGTTCTGCCATTTAAGCATGAAGCAGGTTAACTATGAGAAGAAAATATTGGCAAACAATGGGTATTTTTCTAGTATTCTCTGATATAAAATGTACAAAAGCTCAGTCTTGACCTGCTTTGTACCCTTTTATCCATAAAAGTTGTTATAATTTTCTCCTTTCATAAAATAAAAAAAAATAAAATTGCAAGGACGGACAGGAGCCAAACGTTCTGGTCCTCTTTCTTCTTACAGTTCAGACGCTAGCATTTTGATGCATATTGACGTGTCTTCTTCTAATGAATTTGATCTATGTTGACACTTGCAGCTACAACTCCAATCTTTAATGGAAACCTTAAGTTCAACAGAACCTTACTACATTCGATGTGTGAAGCCCAATAACTCCCTTAGTTGAGCCGGCTATTTTTGAGAATCTGAATGTCATCCAGCAATTGCGATGTGGTGTGAGTATATGCTAAATATTTTGTTTAGTGCTTGGTTAATAAGTTCTAAACTGCAATTCTTGACTCTTTGTACTTCAAATTCTTAGAGATACACTTTGTCCTCTTTTGTTGTATAGGGTGTTCTGGAAGCTATCAGAATCAGCTGTGCTGGATACCCCACTAGGCGAAGTTTTGATGAGTTTCTTCTTCGATTTGGTGTTCTTTCTCCAGAAGTTCTGGATGGAAGGTAAACTCTTTTCCTTCACAAAATTGATCTCCTAGGAATATTGCCCCGGGGTTTGCATGTTTTTCTCGTAACTTTTCATTTTGCAGTTTTCTTTGTTTTTCCTGCCATATCTAGCTTCGTCTATTTCTGGTTTCCTAATGGAAGTATAAATACTTCATGTACAGCTATGATGACAAGGTGGCATGCCAAATGATTCTGGATAAAATGGGATTAAAAGGCTATCAGTCGTGATTTGCACGTCTTCCCCACTCCTCAAATTAGGTGTTATAAATTGCTGCTAGTTCAACTTACAGGAGGACAAGCTCTTTAGTTCATCTGTCACTTTCTCCTCCCAAAAATGACATGTTCTCAGCGTAATATGCCAGCAGCATCTTGGAATTAATTTTTGTCTGAATATAAGAAAGATATAGCCCATCTAGGAATGAGGAGGATATGGGTGCAATGGCGTAGCCAGATTCATGTAGCCGACTCTACTTAGTGGGAATAAGGCTTTGTTTGTTTGTTTAATATATGAAATTTCGTTGGCTTTGCAGATGGGCAAGACGAAAGTCTTCCTAAGAGCAGGTCAAATGGCTGAGCTAGATGCGAGAAGAGCAGAGGTTCTTGGAAATGCAGCCAGAATTATTCAAAGACAGATTCGAACTTACATTGCTAGGAAGGAATTCATCACAATACGCCAGGCGGCCATTCAAATGCAATCATGTTGGCGAGGTATTCCTTACTTATCTGTTACAGTGCTTTTCTGCTCATTCTTGCCTCTCTTTGCAGAGTTTGTAATTCAACATGGAAGAAGAAAATGGAAGGTTCTCAGATAAAATAATTAATAAAGCTCTCTTCTGGGTGTTGAATTTACTGGATTCATTAGGTATATTTGCTTGTAAGCTATATGAACAATTACGTCGTCAAGCAGCTGCTCTGAAGATACAGAAGAACTTCCGATGTTATGTTGCTTGGGAATCCTACACAACATTGCGTCATTCTGCCATCACATTGCAGACGGGTATGAGAGCATTGAGTGCCAGAAATGAATTCACATATCGGAAGCAGACAAAGGCTGCTATTGAAATCCAGGTCCTGTTGTCAACTTGTGCTCATTGATCCATCCAACCTGCAGAAGCAATAGAAGCAGGGGAAAGAAAATACTCTTTCATGTAGTTTAAATTCTGATACTTGATGTTTTTTCCTTCAGGCTCACGTGCGCTGCTATTGGGTATGGAAATACTATAAAAGGTTTCTTCAGAGAGCTGCTCTTATTACTCAATGTGGTTGGAGAGCACGGGTTGCTAGGAGGGAGCTTCGACAGCTTAAAATGGTTTACTCCTTATCCTTGATATGATTCTGTTCTTAATATCTAACATATAATATAATCCTGTCAATGGTGTACCTTTCTAGTAAGTGAATATATACTTTCAATTCAGGCCGCAAGGGAAACAGGTGCTCTAAAAGAAGCAAAGGACAAGCTGGAAAAGAAAGTGGAAGAACTTACATGGAGGTTGCAATTTGAGAAACGATTACGGGTACGTAATTCTACCTTTAATTGATTGTAGTTGATTGGGTGCCTACTGACGATTGTTCTTGCATACAGACTGAACTGGAAGAGACAAAAGCCCAGGAAATTACAAAGTTACAGGAGACTTTGCAGGAAATGCAAATTCAAGTAGATGAAGCAAATGCTAGAGTAATTAAAGAACGAGAAGCAGCTAGAAAAGCCATTGAAGAAGCTCCTCCAGTCATTGTAACTTAAGGAGACCCCTGTCATAGTTCAAGACATTGAAAAGGTTGAAGCATTAACAGCTGAGGTTGAAGCTTTGAAGGTACGAAAGTTGTTTTGGATAACAGATAGTTGTGGATACTCGAGTGATACCGCCGTGCAATCCAAGCAACTCTCATGTGATGGATTTCTCTGTTCTATTCATGATGAATGGTCTCTCTAGTATTGGGACTAAGCCAAATGCTGGTCCTTAGTACGCATTCTCTACACAATAAGCTCCATGGAAAGAAGTCATTTGGTTGCTATTCATGTGATAGAGGAATTCAATACGTACTAAATGCTGCAATACACAACTAAAGCCTTAAAGTGAGCACAAGTCCTCTAGCAGAGTAGATATTTTTGGACTATCAGTAGCGTATAACTATTGCATTCTCGATCCAGCATGCTTTAATCTGCATGTCCTGATTAGAGTTGTGAGATTGATTGTCATGCAAATCCTTCTAAATCCATCTTCCTAGGACCACTATACCAATGCTCCTGACTTTGGTTTGACTGGCTCATGGGCTTCAAATAAGTATATTTTTTGGCTTCCAATCAATAGTAAATTTTCAGCAACAATCATGGTCATAGACAGTGATTAAATGTATTGGTTTAGCGAATCGACTTACCCATTCTGCCTGTGCAGGCTTTGCTGATGTCTGAAAAGCAGGCTGTAGAAGATGCAAAGAAGGCTTCTGCAGATGCCGATGCCAGAAATGCAGAACTGATTAAAAAACTTGAAGATGCAGAACGAAAAACTCATCAGCTTCAGGAGTGTGTGCAGAGGTATTTACACACATTTTAAATATGAAGCATGCTAAAGTTGTTCTTGAACTTGGATGCATATTAATCGTATGGGTAAACAGGGAGTAGGATGTGTTTCTGTTACCTTGATAATGTAGTGATGGTTCCCAGATAAAGAGCGGCAAATAGTCATTCTGTTCATGATTTTTCTGTATTTTTATCCTTCTTGCTGTGTGCCTGTTTTTTCAGTTTTTAACCCAATCTATAACTGCTGCTGTCATTCCTCAGGTATTCATGGTTTGCGCATGTGTTTATGGTTTCTCTATCTCTCTGTCTTAGTTTTCTGCTACTGTCCTCTCTTTTTCATTTGTTCCCAAGCACGAAAAAACAAGCATGCACATGCATCTTTCTATTTGCATCAGGTACACATGCTCATGTACACACAAATGTGCATGCAAATCCATTTTGTTTCTAATGATATTCTGGAAAAGTTGCAAACTCTTCTTTAATTCTTGTTTCAGGCTTGAAGAGAAACTCTCAAATTCAGAATCAGAGAATCAAGTTCTTCGTCAGCAAGCTTTGACAATGTCACCCACTGGAAAATCTATATCTGCACGACCAAAAACAACTATTATACAGGTAATATCGGATTTCTTTGTCATTTTGAGTTATTAGTATGTTGAGGGAAATAAAACTTTATTGGTGATTATACAGAGAACTCCGGAGAATGGAAATATTCTAAATGGTGATGACCCAAGGTCGCACATGTAAGGATCATCAGTACTTTTATTTGGGTAAGAACCAATGGAAAGGGATGCTATTTCTATTTGTATGTTGCATATGTCAGGACATGACTCTTGCTGTGGCAAGTCCAAAAGAGCCCGAATCTGAGGAAAAACCACAGAAGTCTCTTAATGAAAAGCAGCAGGCGAGTGCTTTTCAAATGCATAAAATACTACCTTTTATCCTGATTCTATTTTCATTCTTTCTGCAATTTGTTATCATGCTGCAGGAGAACCAGGAGTTGCTAATCAAATGTATATCACAAGATTTGGGATTCTCTGGTGGCAAACCCATTGCTGCCTGTGTGATTTACAAGTGCCTTCTTCATTGGAGATCATTTGAAGTTGAGAGAACTACTGTGTTTGACAGAATCATCCAAACAATAGCTTCAGCCATAGAGGTTTGGCTTTTTTAATGGCATTGATAGTATTCTTTTCCTTTTAGCGGTAATTTGGACCAATCTTTTACAACTGCATTTTGTGTCTGCTTGAGGCTTATTGATGTTTTATACACACGACTTATACTTGAAATCTATGTACACAAATAGTATTAACTTGAGAAACTTTTATCCCAATAGATCTCAGACAACAATGATACATTAACTTACTGGTTATGTAATACATCCACATTGTTGATGCTTCTCCAACACACACTCAAAGCCACTGGGGCAGCTAGTTTGACTCCACAAAGGCGGAGGTCATCATCAGCCTCACTTTTTGGGAGGATGTCTCAAGTAGACTAAACAATTCATCAAACTTTCAGTGGCAAGACGTGAAGACACCTACTGTACTAAATTCTTTAACTTAATCTATTTTTCTTAGATGCAAGGGTTACGAGGCTCTCCACAGAGTGCCGGACTCTCATTTCTGAATGGTCGAGTGCTTGGTAGACTGGATGACTTGCGTCAAGTTGAGGCGAAATATCCTGCTTTGCTGTTCAAGCAGCAGCTGACTGCTTTCCTTGAGAAGATCTATGGGATGATAAGAGACAATCTAAAGAAAGAGATTTCCCCATTGCTTGGCTTGTGCATCCAGGTATTTGTTATTCTGTTGTTTCACAAATGTTCAGATTGCTGCAAGTTGCATCAGAATGGTCTTGAAAGTTTTTGTTGTTTGTCAATAAGCAAATCAAGTAGGAGTTCTGTGATGATTTAGTAGGCATCAGTACTCCTAGTTCATCTTCAGCTTTTTGTTAACAATTTTGAAATCACTCGTAATCAAGTATACCATACTTTTTGGAAGCCCCTTGTTGATGTATGTTTATGTACATTCTCTTTTTCTTTACGTTTTCCTAATGCGACCTCATGCAATTTCAGATCTATTGTTTTTTCTTTAGAATAGTCATAAAGGAGTTTGCTAATTCTGCAATTTGATTTTGCTTTCTGTGAATTTGAGAATAATGACTTTGTGGTATGGATTATTTATTTTTCTTTACTGCAGGCTCCTAGGACATCTCGTGCGAGTTTGGTTAAAAAGCACGCTCTCAAGCTAATGCTGTTGCTCAACAAGCTTTGATTGCTCACTGGCAGAGCATTGTGAAAAGCCTAAATAATTACTTAAAGATAATGAAAGCAAACTATGTGAGTTTTGAAACTTGCATCAAATGGAAATACTTATTTCTTAGTCATTTCTGAAGATTTTTCTCCTACTCTTATATTATTACAGGTTCCCCCCTTCTTGGTCCGCAAGGTTTTTACTCAAATATTTTCATTTGTCAATGTTCAACTTTTCAACAGGCAAGTTCTTCCCTATAAGAGGGCAACTGTATATGCTGGATAATTTAGCCTATTAAATAGTCTCATCATGTAGTCACCTTCATTTCTTTATTTTTTTCAGTCTTCTTTTGCGACGTGAGTGTTGCTCATTCAGTAATGGGGAGTATGTGAAGGCAGGACTTGCTGAACTAGAGCAATGGTGTTGTTCTGCGACTGAAGAAGTAAGGATTATTCACTAATATGCTTGCTTTTAGGGCAGCCACCCTTTAATGTCAAACCTCTCATCGCCTCCCTTTTTCAGTATGTAGGGTCAGCATGGGATGAACTGAAGCATATCAGACAGGCTGTTGGGTTCCTAGTGAGTTCACGACAGCCTTACAATTTGTCGTCATGTATTCAGCAGTTGTTGATCTATTTTATTTTCCAAATATCTGCAGGTTATTCATCAAAAGCCCAAAAAGACATTGAATGAGATCACAAATGAACTTTGTCCAGTGAGAGACTGTCCTTGCCCTGCTTTTATTTCTTGCTCCAACCTATTCTTCCCAAATTCTTTTAGGGAGTTATTCTTGTTAAATTTAAGTTTGATTATGTCCCTCCAGATCTTTTATTTTTCTCACTTTTGAGAACCTAATCTTGTTATTTTTTCTTAGGTGCTTAGCATACAACAGTTATACAGGATAAGTACAATGTACTGGGATGACAAATATGGCACCCATAGTGTTTCTTCAGAGGTAAGTTAATTCTTGCACTTGAAACAAGTTTTTCATTCTTGTACTTTTCATTTGAAAGGATCTGTATCCTTTGGCTGTTCTCCAATTTGGTTCTGGTGCTTGTCATTCATTTCTATGCATCTTTTCCTGGAAATTTAGGTTATTTCAAGCATGAGGGCTATGATGACAGAGGACTCTAACAATGCAGTTAGTAGTTCCTTTTTGTTGGATGATGACTCAAGGTAATCCTATATTAACATGTACTTAGGAGTCATAAATTTTGGAGTTTACATCAGTTTCGTTTCGTATTTGACTCTTTGAATTACCTCAATCTTCTACATTGCTTGCTTGAAAAATTGGACAAAGGTGTGAGAAATTGTTCAAAATAAAGGGTGTGACGGGAATTGGAATGTATCCAAGAACTTCAAAGCATTAAAAAATTAAAATGATCAATCTCTGGATATGGTACAACATTGGAAAGAAGAGTGACTCTTGATATATAGCTTTCTTAATAAAGGTTTCTGACCTTCATTGATTTTGGATATTTGCCGTTGATGGATCTCGTTTGTGCCTGAGTGGCATACTTTTGCACAGTATTCATCTGCACAGAAATAGCAGTTATTCTATTGAATTTACTTATAAAAAGCATTAACTTTGCTAATACCGATGCAGCATTCCGTTCTCTGTGGATGACATCTCCAAATCAATGCAACCGGTAGATGTTGCTAACATCTAGATGTGTATAAAGACAGTTTGTAATTCAGGTTTCTCATATTTGCATTAATGCTGTGGATGATGATGTTTGTCAAGTCTGACTCTAAACATCTGCAGAAGATTGGAATCTGCACTTAACTGGTGTGTAGAACCTTGTGCATATTTTTCATTCACAATTAAATAGTTGTCTTATTGTAAATTTTAGTCCATTAGCTCAGACAACAATTAATGTACATTGTCTGGGTCAATTTTTTGTTTCCCCCTCTTGCGGTTCCCAGCACGAGAGGTATTATAGCACAAAGCTATAGGGGCTAGTAGTGTGATGGCAATTAGTTATAGAGTCATGATTGGTGACCTGTCTCTTATACACATCTCAAGGTGCAAAGATATTTACCGTGTTTGACATTTTGGTTACAAGAAATCCTAACAATAGAACTGAACTTCAAAGTTAGATAACAGACCTGTCTCTTAAACCATCAATGTGCATAACCACCACAGGTCCTTGGCTGTCACTTATACACATCTAGATGTGTTATCTGAGACAATTTCAGGTTTGCACCATTTCGCTGATATGAATACTGTCCGGAGAAGTTTTCATTTGTTAACCATTTTAACTGATATGCATACTGATTTTCAAGTTTGCACTTTCTAGTGCGTTGGCTCTTTAGGCATGTTTTCATGGAGAAGGATGCAATGCAAATAATGTGATCAAATTTTGAAAGGGGAATTGTATTTCGTTTTTGGTTTGCAGAAAGAAAATTAGAAACACAAGTTTTACTGCTTTCCATTCTTGTTTTGAATTTGTTCTACTGCAGCATTACTTTTAAAGAAACTACCCCTCATCTGGAGTCTGGAGTATGTTAATTAATGGACTAGTTCCATTCAAAATCTGAGATAATGGAAATTGAAAGCAGAGTGACATTGTATAATGACAGAATACAGATGGGTTTCTCCATTTCTGTAGCTTACAAAACACCACTCTCGTGCCAGACATTTTCCCCTGAAAGCAGCTGACAAAACAATTCTTTTCTCAATACCCATCAGGAAAAACATAAGATATTTATAGTCAAGGGAGGGAGAATTTCTGCATGGTCCAAGGTTGATGTATTCAAGACAAAATGTTTGCTAGTCCAACATGAGTCTATACAGTGGACTCCACAGTAAGGCCCATAGACTTGGAGAGTGCACCCTAACTAGGTGGGGCAGGAAGTCATGCCCAGTTTATAAGAAATATCTTATGAAGTACGCTGTCCTTAGTAAACATCTAGTCTATTTCGGAATATATTATGCACCCATATGGCTATATTAAAATATTTTCTATTATTTGCACAGTATGGCTTCTTTAGAGTTATCATAACTGCATGAGGAGATATTCAGCCTTCACCGTTTACAACAAAATCTAGTGTCCACCATCTGCTCCTAAAACTCAATTCTACTTCTAAAACAAGCCGACACAAGGAAATAAAAGTTGACATCGCCTTCCACCTTAAGTACATATCGTGCCACACCCATTCAAGATTGACCACTCAAGTTACTCGTAAAACACATCAAACAATGGCTACAAAGAATCATCCAGAATAAGTTCACAGCTTTCACCTTGTAAAATGGAGTTTACAGAATTTACTTTGCGCTAAGAGGACTCGAGCATCTCAGCAGGATTATTTATTTGTTTCCATTTAGGTTTCAAGTACAACATAGGCTGGTCTTGTAGATTCTGCATAGCTCGAGGACCTGATGAGTTACATGATTGCATCGAGTTTTCCAGGGCCTCGTCTCGGAGAACCTGTTCATGTTTGCCCTCTGATTTTTTCTTCTCCTTGAGAACATACTGTCTTGGCATTACTTCAAGTAAAAAGTTTCCTCCATTCCATACAGTTGCAGAAACTTTGAGGATTTGGAAAATGACAGACAATTTATAAGACAAAAATATGGGTACAGTAAGTGCTGTAGTTGCCACTGTAAAAATTGCTTGAAGGACAATATACATAAGCAAGCGATTCTGATCTCCAAGCATACCACTTAAACGCCACCATAAATTGTTAGCTTTCTGTGCTTTTTTAGAAAGCTCTCTGTCAAACAGCGAATGAACAGAATGAATAACAATAAGGCTGAAAAGATAAAGGGAATGGAAGAAGGATTTGATCACGAGTAACTGGATTATCTAAAGAGTAAGATTTTCCAGCAGAGAGAGCATATAAATTAAGAAGAATCAGATTAAAATTAACCACCTGTAAGAAGTCATAACTTCAGGATCTCGTAAAAATCTCTGCCGACGGAGGACATCAACAATGAGAAAATAAAGAGCCTGCCAAAGACAGTAAGCCACTAAGGGAACAAGAAACAGCCACGTCCAGAGGTTATACTTGCTTTCTACATAAGGCCATGAAGGTCGGCGAGGAGTTCCCTCAGGGTGCATGGCTTCAAAAAACACGGGATCCCACCATCGAATTGTGAAGAAAACCAACCCTAAATTCAGAATTCTTGAATAAGCCACAATTTACACAGCAGTTAACTAACAAGCATACCTTGAAATAGCATATGAGAAAGAATTACACCAGTACTTAGAGAACAAGTTTGTACTCCAAGATGTGCAACTTGAAAGAGAATATGTATGTGGGCACAGGTTTAGAACCTTCTGTGTAAAACATGTTCTCTTAGAAAGCATACAACAATATGGATGTTATGGGAAGAAAGTGATGTTGGCTGTTCTATAGTTATTGGCTAATTGTGCGGCCTGGCTACAAATGTACCTAGCAAGTTAATAAGGGATGTGTGTCCTGTGTATCAAAGGATGGTTAAAAGTTTACGTTATAAGTTTTTGTATCATTCTCCCACCAGGTTTTAATGAACTATTTGAATCGACAACACTAAAAAGAGTATTTAACAGTAGGGCAGAATGTTGACATTCTTGATCTTCCAAAGCAATGGCGCTGAAATAAATGGCATAACGTAACAGTTATACATTAGCAGTATATACTGCTTCAGGCATCAAATCTTTGTTGGAATTAAGAGAACATTAAAATGCATGTGAATCCCTATCACGTTTAAATAAAAAATCAATGACTCCTTATTCCTTATACAAGTGATGGTAGCCATACATACTTCAAAATTTCAAATTCTGCATTCTAATTGAGATGATGTTTATATGAAAAGTCAAACTTTGCATCATCTACTTTTACATAATGGCAAATTGACATTTCACATCTGATGTAACTGTTTATGAAAGTCCTTGCATACAATCTCACTTTATCGAAAATGTAAAATCCAATATAATTATCTTTGCACCAGCGGACAAATATTTAGACTTTCTAATGACCAAAAAAAAAAAAAATACATTTCATTTGCATGCACATCATGATTCTGTTTGTTGATTCAAATCTTGAATCTCAACATTTCATCCAACCCCGCCCCCACTCTTCCCCCAAACAAAATAAAATAAATAAAATATAAAAAAGGAGTGCTCTCTCAATATTCTAAACCGATAACATTTCGTTAGCAGAAAACTGGTTTACCTGAAAGAGAAGGAAATGTGGGAACAATTTCATCATGCCATGTGAGATGTGGCAGACTATTTTGATATGGCATTAACAATAAGTAAAAAATTTTCTTTTTGTGGAGACAATATTATATAAAGGGATTTTTCAAGACTTTTAAAAGCTCAGAAAACTTTGATGGTTGAGTAATAAACCAATCAACGCTATCACTAAGAAAGTTAATTCTAAACAAGTCACATTTAAAATAGAATATAAAAACACACCATTCAAATCCATCTAAACAAGTTATAAAGTTAGATTTAACTCTACCTTTATAATATCTTTTAGCTATTTCAATTGCTAAATACTTTTAATGATAAACCTTAAATTTGTATAATCTAAAGTTAATAAAAAAATATCAAAATTCTATTAATAATTTGAAGTAGTATTCATAAGTTATGCATCTTTGAATCATCAAAATATTCTATAATTTTCTATTCTGCTGGTGTAGATGTCATGCAAGAATAGACAGGACTTGTGATACATCCATAAAACTAAACTACAGCAGTCAAATACACATCTAATCTTATGTCTCATACTAGACATTTCTCAACTTCCTTGCTTTTACTACAGCACGATTAGTGCTAATGAAAGAAAGCTAACATGACATTCAAAATCATAAAAAGAAGAGAATTATGCTACATTCTTAAGAAAAAGTTCTAAGCAAGAAAAATCCATAGGTAATTGCTCATAGAGTTGAAAACACGGAGGGTTTAGTTCTGTCCCATGTTAGATCCATGTGAAGTAAATTTCCAAGCATACCATATGTTGAATATTACCATTGGTCATTCAGCAGAGGTAAGAAAGTCCTTATGAATGGTTAAGTGGGATAACTTTCAGCAAATCCACTGGCAAAAATTGACACCAGATGTTCTCAAAGATAAATAGGCATATCAACAGTCAGCAAGGAAAATATACAGCTGATGAAGCAGTCAAAAGCCAAGAAAATAATAAAAGCAATCAGATTTGACAAAAAATAAGGCTAACAGCTAATAACCAATGCATGAAGTGCTAAGTTCATTTCCATCATCATTAGGATTGACATTGCATTCAAGTTAGAATACGTATTATAAGGTAGCCAGACCAGAAAAAGAGAGAAGGATGTCTAACTTACCAGGCAGAAGATGTATGAAGACGCTTACAATTTTGTCGAAAGAATTAAAGACTAGGCTGCACCTCCACACAGTGCTAAATCAGTGCCCAAGCTAGTGGCCCCTGCAATTATATTTGAGGTGTCAAGACATAAAGAAGCAGATATTAATGTCATTCAGATGAAAAAAGATACCTTTACATTAATTGCTCACCTCTGCAAAAGAGAAGCAAATCATGAAAAACTTTTCATTTCTAGGGAAAAAGAGAAGCATAACCAAGAATAGGGTGTTGGCATAGTAGCAGAAGTCCTGCACAACACAAGACAAGGTACATATTCAAACCTCAATTCCTTAACAATATATATAGCGGTGCAAGAGAAAGTAGATTTCTAGGAAATGTATCTGCACAATTGAATGGAAAAAATGACTGGAACATTTATCATTATACAACTAAATTTTAAAGTGATCCCTTCATGTTACTCCTTCCTCTGACATTATCAAGAACTACAAACAAAACGATTAATTTGGTATAACAAGCCAAAACAAGTTGTAAAACAGGGACAACTTACCAAGAGATAATAATGCCATTTCTTATATCGATAATAAATCCACCGAAGAGGAACAAATATGACATAGAGCAAACAATATACATAAGGGACGTCTTGAGGCCCTGCAACATCGACAATTAAAGCAACCAAAATAGCCAATTAGAAAACAACAAATGCTACTAGGCTAACTAACTGAATTACGGGATCCAACACTAATTCACTTACTGGCGCCCAAAAGAAAGCAGAATGTTCCAAACCCAAGAACACTCAGCAAATAAGTCACCTGCAAAACCACCAAAACTCTTCATCAATTCAACTTCACCAACAAACATAAATAAGCAATCCATCCCAGAAACATCTATGAGTTTAAGGTTGTCTTTTTAGCCACAGAGGACATATCACAAACACATGGTGGGTATGACTGGTTTGGTTGATTTTATTACCTTGTTGATGAATCTTTCGTGTTCTTCAGCCCGTTTGGCAATCTTGTCTGCATGTTTCGACAAGAAGAAAAATTTTTGAACTGCTTGCTTCGATAACATCTCTTTGTGTTTTAGCCACTTTCTGCACAAAACAATCAAATCCCAGATGATTAAAAAAAAAAAAAATCCTACCCAAAAAAAAAAAAAAAAAAAAAACCCACAAAGAAAGTGTTAGTACCGCCTTAGATCGATCTCTGAGCCTTTTTCGGAGCAACCCTTCATTTGATTCCCCATTGGAATCCTCCGAAGACGAAGTTTCTCCATTGCTCTGCATTTTCTTGGCTCAAGACTCTTTTTATGTTTTCTTTTTTTCTTGGAAATGGAAAGAATAAAAGGTGGTGACTTGAGGTTGAGGTTGAGGTTGAGGTTGAGGGGCTCTTCCTTCTGGCCTGTAATTTTTGTGGGTTTCTGTGATGATGTAATATATAGTAAAATATATAGGTTAGGCAAGCAAGCAATGGAGGAATTTAATAAAGGAAGACTTGTAGATGATGATGATGATGATTGATTCTGGATTTGTATTTGTATTTGTATTCAAACTTGTGAATAGGGGGACACTGCAAAATTTTGGGACAGAAATGTTCATTTTATGCTCTTTAAAAGATTGAGTGAACAAACAAAAGAAATAAATGCCTGATTAATAATCTTAATCTAGGAAAATTTTGTTTGAAAGAATTATTTTGTTATACTTTAAAAAATTATATAATATAATATTATATTTTAAAAATTCTTAAAATTAACGAGACAGTTCCTGTAATCTAATTTTTTAAATATTACTATATGGTAGCATTAGACCATAATAATTTTTAGAAGCTGTGAATGTATTATTGGCATATAAATTTTTATATAGGTTGGATACATAATATTATTGTATTTTAAGAAAACTTTACATTTTTTTTTTAAGAAATTATTTTTTTATATTTTAAATATTTGTACAGTAGAACATTATATGTTTTAAAAATTTACACTGTATAAATTTTTAAAATTAAAAAATTAATTCCTTAAAAAAATTATAAAATTTCTTTATATTTTAACTAGTAACAAAAGTTTTTAATACTTCTAGCATATCTTTAACTCGGTGCCTACTGATTATGAACAAAAACGGTTTGGAGGGCTAATAAAATACTTTCAAGTATTATAAGGCACACGTGTCTTGGTCACAAATATTTAAAATATAAAAATTTGATTTCTTATTGCTTTTATGGATGTTCTATTTAAGTATTGTTAATATGAGTCTCTTACTTGAAGAACATAGCAAGATATATTCAACAACCTAAAGGTTAAAATGGTGTGTATAATTCTTTCCTATTTGTACAAGTTTCTACATTTGGAAACTCCAGTTTTTATTTTCCATAAGTCAAGAATTTTGGACAAGGCTCCTCTCTATTCAGGAGTAGATGGAGGATTTTTTATTTATCCCTCTAAATGAGTGACAATTTACTATTTACTTAAATTAAAGGTTAAATTTTATTCACGTCATTATTTTACTATTTCTAACACTCAAAACTACGTAATTTCAATTGTTTTAAATATAAAAAAATAAATATTTAAAAAAATGCAATGAAATTATAATATTATGTTATTCCAATTTCTAATGACCCACTAAAATTTTTGTTATAAATTTTTATTTGTTACAAGAAATCAATAACGTATATTTTTTAATTAAATAGTATGAATCTTAATAAAATAATTTCATTAATTTGCTTAAATGACAATGGTTTTTAAATTTAAGGAATTATTAAGGGGAAGAAAATGAAAACTACTTAGTTTTGTCATAAAAATTTATAGAAATGATGATTTGGCAAATATCTCACTTTTGATTATGCATTTAAATGATGTGTCACTCATTTAAAAAGATAAATGGAGAATCTTCTATTTTTCCCGAAAACATCCTTGTCCAAGAATTTTAACCTAATGTCTTTAGTTTTTTGAGTCACAAATCAATAGGGCTTGCTTCAATTTTAATTCATTGGAATCTATAATTATATGTGGTAGCATGGTTTGGATGAAGGTTCAAGAATCAGTTTGCAGCTCACTAAAAATTTTGAATAGATCATGCAAGCAAAAAGATAGACCACTTCAGTTCTCATTGAATTGTTTTTTGAATACACTCCTTCCATTTTAAAATAATTGTCAATCTATATTGATGTACATTAATTAAGAAATTTATTAAATTATAGGATCAATTTTACTGAAAAGTAATTTAAAGTGACTAAATTACCCTTTTGTATCAATATTCTAATTATACAAACCTTCCTTTATTGATGTAATATTAAAGACAAAAGTTAAAAAATTATTATTTAATATTTTTTAAATTTTTTAAAATGACAAATAATATAAAATAATATAAATTATCGAAAATTATTTTAACATAGAAGGAGTAACATGAAGGGATCAATGTTGTCGTTTGGGATATGTTATCATTGTTGTTGACTCATCTATTTTGATTGATTCGCATAATACTGATAGTACCAAGGAATATACCTTTTTTAAAATGGGGGAAATAGTACCAAGGAATTTACTCGAAACTTCTGTTTCGATAAGATTCCTTCCTGTAGTTCTTGCTCTTTAACTACTACTGTATTTTTTTTTTTTTCTATTTGTTCAATTTCATTTAATTTAGCTTAAACCTTACAGATAATAGCTAAATAGTATTAAACAAAAATTTACACTTTTAGAGGAGTCTTTGGTACACTAGGATTCAGAATTCTCGAAAATTTTGAAGTATTTCGGTTCTTGAGAAATTTAATTTCTGTAGTATTAATTTAGCCGTGAATTATGCAGCAAAAGAAGGCATCAATGCATGGTTGAGACAATAGAGGGAAAATTTAATTTGTAGCTTTTGTTATGAGGCAAAATTGGTCTGGCATTTACGGCTTTACCTCTTTCTCTCTTGCCTTAAAAATATCATAGTATATATATATATATTGTGATGATGCAACTTCTACACTTTTCTAGTCTGATATATATAATTGTTTATTTGAATGAATGTTAACTTGTTTTTATATCGAAGCAAGCAGTTCAAACGAAACTCAACCTCAAGTACCCATGCATTTTAGATTTTCCACGCATCAGAAATTGACGGATTCAGGATAAAATTTAAGTGGGGACATAGTTAATAATAGAATTTATTTTTAAATTTCATAAACTATAATTGATAAGCAAATAATAACAAGTAATACATAAGAAAAAAATTTTATTAGCCAATAAGTATATCGTTGTGCTTTGAACGATGTATAATATAACATTATATATTTTAAATATTTGTATAATACAAACTTTAAAGTACAAAGATATAATATTATAAAATTCCCGAAATATATGTATTTAATAAGTTATATAAGGAGTCATTAATGCCTAACAATTAATTTCATTGAAATACAAACTTCTTTGTGTTACAAAATTCACGACTAGGCCACAATTCTTATATTGATTTCTACAAAAACAAATAATATTTTCAAACTCTTAAAAGTTTTTTACATATCCCTATCCCTTTATATCAAGTAAAAAGAATAAAAGCCTTTCATTCACACTATTCCCATATACATACTATACATACTATAATTGAACTACCTACATACATTTATATTTGCATGATTACTCAATACATTTTATAATTGAAAGATTAAACTAATTATATTATATTTTAGGGGAATTTATAATTTTGTTAATAGAATCATCTCATTAATTTTAAAGTTTTATACAGTACAAATTTTTAAAATACATAATATTATACTATATAAATCTTTTTAAAACCCAAAAAAAATAATTTCATTTCAAGATCCTAGAAATTCTCTCTATATATACTCCAATTGTCAAAGTATGGCAAAGTATATTTGCCTCGAGTATATTAAGGAATAAACTTGAGTATATATCGTTCACACGTCATGGGATTCAAGTGAACTTTCCTCAAAGTCCTATGGAATCAAGCATGATGACCGTTGAACTAACTCCTGTTTGCAACTTAAGAATTGCAACCAGTGTTTTATTTTTAAGTGAATGACACCCACAAATAGAATTTAATTTTTTCTTTGAAAATTGGGACAAACTCCACAAATATCTTTACAGATCTCTGGTCAAGAGTAGAGATGGTAGTGGGCCGAATATACCTGTCGAGCCCGACCCACTCGGCCCATTTTTACTCTTACAGGCTGACCGTTGGATTTTTAACCATAATTCAACGGTTCTTAACCGTTGAATCGGGTTAAAATCCACGGTTCAGCCTCTAGGTCAATTCATGTGTATAACAATTGGGCCCATCTAACCTATTGGAATTTGTTTTTTTTAATTTTTTTTTCTTTTAAAAAGCTGTTAATGACAACTTTACCCCTCCAACAACTATAAAACAACTAGTTTTGGGGGGTAATGTTGGAAAAATTTTCCTATAAATACCACACAATTTTTCCAACAAATCACACAACAATTCTCTCTACTTTTTCTTATTTCATCTTTCTACTCTCCAACTCTATTTCTAAGTGCTATTATAATTTCTTTCATACTGCTTAAATTATAATATATAGTATTTTAGAAATTTAAAATTACGCTTAAGTTGTTAGAGCTCAATTGAAAATTTATCCAAAATTCAAGTAGTGAAGTGCTCAAGTAGAGTTTAGGTATTCAAGTGTAGAAATTGAAATTCAACATTTCAATTTGCAAGTTGGTTTTTCATACGTTTTAATTTATTAATTGCCTTTATCAACTCTTTTATTTTTTTCTTTATTATTGTTTTGTTATATTCTTTTATTTGAAAATTTAATAGCTTGCATCTTTAGTTTTCATAATACCACCAATATTTGTTTATTTATTTAAAATTTTTTTCTATTACAAGAAAATGGAAGAAGGATCACAAGTAGGGGTGTTCATGGGTCGGGTTTTCGGGTTAAAAAAAACAAAACCCAACCCAACCCAACTAATATAGCAACTCAAGTAAACCCAACCCAAGTATTAGTCGGCCGGGTTACTCGGGTTTTCGAGTTATTCGGGTTAAAAATTTAAATTAATTAAAAAAAATCTATAATTATAAATCCATCAATTAAAAATATATGTTTGGTCATCCAAAACTAAAATGGTTATGTCAAGAATAAAAAGAAAAAAGTAAACAATATGATAAATTAGATGATATTTCAATAATAAAAAGGAAAAATAATATAAGGTAGATGAAATAATTAGAATAAAAATGAAAAATAAAAAAATTAAATATCAAATTTTTTTTATTCGGGTTGGGTTGCAACCCAACCCCTGTCTCTTATACCCATCCCTACAAAAGTCGGTAACCTGACCCAAGTAATCCGAAAACCCAACCCATTTAGCCCCAAATTCATTTGGGTTGGGTCGGATTTTCGGGTTGGATCGGGTTTGAACACCCCTAATCACAAGCACCCCACAACCTACTAGATGGTTCTAGAATATTTATTGATTTAGATGATATAGATCACTAAAATAAACAAGCACCTACTAAACAACCCATTATTACTAAAATGAAAAGTCTCGTTTGATAATTTTTTGAAATAGATGAAGAAAATGAAACTGCTACTTATAAATTATGTATTCCACCTATATCATTTATTTTAGCACAAAAAAGGGAAGGAATTGAAACACTTAATAGACACATTAGTAAAAAATATAGTGAAGCTCAAGAAAATAAAAAATGGTTCAAACACAAATTCACATCACACAAGGTATCGTAACGGGCAATTTTAAATATTCATATGAAAAAAATAGAGAGGAAATGGCTAAATGGATATTTAGAGATGAATTGCCTTTTATTTTGAGCGAAAGTTCTAATTTTGAACAATACATGAACCCACAATTTAAAAAGGTTCCTAAAAATATTTTGAAAAGTGATATTAAAAGAATGTATATGAAAATGAATTGATAGATTAACTAATTGTAAAGTTGCCTTATTGCCAATTCTTAAAGCACAAAATGAAGCCTGGTCCATATTGTATCACTGTACATGGGATAGATATAGATTGGCATTTACAAAAACGAATTATTAGTTTTCAGATTTTTGAACACCGTCACAATGACCCCCAAATTATAAGGTTGATTACTAATTGTGCCCATGAATATGATTTTCTTGAAAAAATTATATCCATTTCTTTTGATAATATCTCAAATAATACTGCAAGTGTGCCTATGTTAAAAGATGTTTTCAAACCTGTTTTAGGTGGTAAATTATTTCATAATAGATGTGCATGTCATGTACTTAATATTTGTATTCAAAATGGTTTTAAAATAGTTGAAAATATTATTAGTCCAATTATAAGTGCTATTTATTTTATCCGTTCATCTACTGCTTATCAACAAAATTTTAAATGACTTTGTTTAGAAAATGACATGAAACCTAAACATTTTCCAATAGATGTACCCACTAGGTGGAATTCTACTTGTCAAATATTATCAAGTACTTTTGATTATGAAAAATTACTTTCCGCATTTTATAACAAGCATATTAGTTCAGTTAATGCAACTTATTTGGGCGAGAAGAATTTTAATCGAGTTAAAACAATAGTAAAAATTTTAAAGCAATTTGAGTATGCTACAAACTTGTTATCTGCTACTTATAGATCTTCATTTCACGTTATTTTTTTTAATTGAACTAAGTGTCATTAAAGTTGTATTTTTTAATCATAAAATGTACATGAGTAAGAAATGATATGATTAGCGCAATGGAAGAAATTCACTTACAAAATAAAAAACTGGTTGCAATTCTATAATTTGACACCTGTTAGTTTATACACATCTAGATGTGTATAAGAGACAGCCTATATGTAGTGGATCACTTGTGTATAAGACCAGTATATCATAGACAAAAAGTTATCAATAGAAACTACTAAAAAATCTTTGCATGAATTATATAAAATTTACAAAGAAAACCCCCCCACGCAACAATGTGCATCTTCTAGTTCATCCACATCAGATTCACAATATGCAATGCCCTATATAAATATTAGAACACATTTTGATTCTCATCAACTACTCTTTGCTTCAAAAAGATCGAGAATTAAAATTACTAATAAAGTTACTAAATATTTAAGTGATCCACTACATATAGGAGACGACGAGTTCAATCTCAATTTTGATATTATTTCTTTGTAGAGAGAAATCATAAATGTCAATATCCTATTATATCTCAAAATACTCGGGATTTGCTAACAATTCCGGTTTCTAAGGTTGAATCGAAAAGTGCTTTTAGTGGTGGAAGAGTTTTAGATGATAGAAATATTCAAATGACACCTACAACTTTGAAAATGTTAGTGTGCTTAAAGGATTGGCTAGATGCTGAAGAAATAAAACAATGATTAATGATGCAAGATATCGACGAAGATGAAGGTATTAGTACTTCACCAAATTGATATATAGTATACATAGGATTTTAATGTTTAATATTTTTTTGTTTGAAGGTAAGGTTTTATGTCCCCCTCCTTATGTATGTAGTAAATAGATTATTATTGTTATTTAAATTCTTAGATTAGTTTTATAACTTGTAATGAGTTAGAGGTAAGGTTTAATTTTCCCTCCTTGTACCTTTTTTTATAATATTAATATACATGGTAGGGGTCTATGCCAAACCCCCCACCATCTCAAGGTGATTTTTTTTTTAATTAAATATATTTTTACTATATGATTAACAAATAATAAGTTATAATAATAAGTATTGACTTATACAACCAATAAATAACTTGGTCAAATAAGTACAAATTTGGAATAATAAAGTACTAATAACTAATTTCGAACTTTGGTATTTGAATATTAATTAAGAACTTTAGTTTCGAATAATAAGTATTAGTTTGGATTTTGAACTTAAATTATTAATAACTTGGTCTAATATATAAGTAACAATTTAGATTAATAAAGTACTATTAACTAGTAAGTAGTAATTTGAACAATTAATAAGTTATAATTTAATAAATTACTAATGAATAGTAAGTAAATGATTTTAAATTAATAATTATAAGTAATAATTTTAAATTATATAAGGGGCTTAACAAGTAAAAATTTAAATTTTTTGAAGAAATAATTATAAAATTTAAGTAAGAACTTAAATTGGAGGGCCAGCACGTGAGCCAGCTCGTGGACCAGCCCCCCCTCTCCCCGACTAACTGGGGGACCAGTTATGGGACCACCTCTTCCGTCTTCTGGCCCTGCAACCCGCTACAACCCTCCCCTTGACAGGTTATCATGGGTATGAACCGACAGGATGTTATAAGGCCCAGCTCTTTGTGGTATCTGTCTCTTGTATTAGATGTTTCTAATCAAGAGTAGAATTAACCTTATTTTCACATAAATAATTAAGATGTTTAATATGAATCTGAAGTGCGCATTGTTATTTTTTCGCATGTGCTTGATCACCATTTGTAAAAAATGAAATTGCAACTTTAGTTGGTGAATGACGCTTAAAGATTTGGACTTGAAAACTATACTTTCAGTTTAAGTTTCGCTAATTTGCTTCCATCAATGTTATGAGATTGCAATGCAGAAATCATGTTTGGCTTATGGGCTGTTTTCTCATATTTTCAATTGAGACTATAAGTGATCATGTTTAACTAGCTATTTATTTTTATGGGTCATAATTCTCCTAATAGATAATGTAATGGTAGAAAAGGTTTTATTGAAATTTGGAAAACAAAAATGTAGTGGGACTATCATGCAAGGGTACTTTAAGTATACAAAAATGGGGTAGGGCAAATAAAGATATTTTTAGTCTTTTTACTTGATAAAAAGGAATAACAGTGTCTACAAGATTGTTAAAAGTGTGCAAATATTTACCTTCTACAAATTAGTGGGAGGGGGGAGGGTAATAATTTTTTTGCAAAACAAAACACCTAAAATATATTTATATGTTTTAATAGACATTACAATGTTTATAAATAGGTCTTATCCTGTCTTAATTGGATAAAAGATGTGTATAAGAGACAGGTACATAGGTAAACTGGAATTGGACTTAGTGGCGCATTACCTTTTGGCGAATGGGACGTAAAGGAAAATTATACCTATCTAAAACTTAGCTATATACGACCTAGGGCTATAAAACTTGGAATTAGAATTAAATCTTATAAATTATTATTTATATGTTATTTATTGAATATTATTTAATCTACATCACAAGATTTACAAATGAAGTTATAGAACGAATTTACTTAAGTATTTCGCTTCCATCTTTAGCCTTGTCCAACGAAAAATATAAATAAGCACGAAAAATAAAAGAAAAGAAAATACGATATGTATGGAAATAAGGTTTATTTTACGTAAGTTAAAATTAAAAATATATAAATAAAAATAAAAGTTAGCCTTCTATTAAACAAAATATGAGTTATTGCCCCGAGGGAGCGGGCCCCGGGGGGGGTACACATCTAGATGGGATGAGCTTTAGATAGTTGATGAATGGATCATCTGTTCATGGTACGCTAAACGAGGAAGATAAGATGCCATTTCCGATTGATAGTACGAAGGCAGGCTCGGGCAAAAAGGAATTTCTCGAAATGATCGAACGTGGAATGTTGAAAATAATTCCCATTTGGGAATTTGAACGAGCATCCTAAACCTGATTATTACGGTATTTGCATCATCCCTTTTGCATGCTTAGTTTTAAATCACGATATCTTTTATTATATTAATAAATTAATTAAATTAAAATTCAGGTCATATATGCAATAATGAAATATGGTAAGTTCTAATTAAAACTTATATTCCCGTGTAATAAATTTTTCAATGATCAATAAAATAATACGTATAAATTTTATTAATTTTAATTTATATTCTTAATCCTTATAACCACAAATAATGTTCATAGCACTTTTGCATTAATGTGTTACTTTCAAAACATGTGCAATACAAAGGCCATCAAAAGAGCCACAAATTGGCTGGAGGTGAGGCTTAATTACGTGCAAGTAAATGATGATGATGACGACGACGGAGTTGAACTACAACTAGCCAGGGCGTAGTCCTCTCTCTACCTAATTTAGTTGACATTTTTATTTTCTATTTTTAAGTACAGAACATCTAGATTTAGTAATCTAACTATATATAAAGTATAAAGCAAAGTATTTTAGTGTAATGTCAGAATTAATAAATTCTTTTAATTACCCTCCCTCGTGTCTACAATAATTTATTCATTCCTTTAAGGGGAAAAGTGTAACATTCACAATTTTAACAATTTTATTATTTTTTTTTAGCAAAAGTGGTTTAATAACTATCTAACTATATATAAAGTACAAGGCAAAGTATTTTAGTGTAATGTTAGAATTTAATAAATTTCCTAAATTACCCTCATGTCTACAATAGTTTGTTCATTCCTATAAAGGAAAAAGTGTAACATTCATAGGTTTTTTCAGTAAAAGTGGTTTAATAACTATCTAATACCTTCTAACTTCTTATAAATTCCCACCTTATATCTATTTTATTTCAAAATATTTATTAATTTTCCTAAATTTGCACACACATTGGGTAGTGTAAAATTATTTCAAACTATTTATTAATTTTTCTAAATTTGCACACACATTGAGTGTGCCATTTGCACTTAAGAAAACACATTTCAAACGGAGCAGTAGCATGTCCAATCGTCTATGCTATAAGTCTATAAATGGGTTAGATTTGAGTCGGAACTAGGATCAGATAAGTATATTCAGATTTGAATTCAAATTCAGATATCTGTCGAGTCTATAAATGGGTTAAATTTGAATCGGAACTAGGATCAGATTAGTATATTCAGATTTGAATTCAAATCCAGATATCTGTCGAGTCTACAAAAGTAAATCTATATTTGAATTTATTGGATATTGTCGAATGTAGATCCGGATTTGGATCTTATGATATTTTTTAACATTAATTTTTAATATAAAATTTATAATTTATAGAAAATTTATTTTTTTGTAATTATAAAAATATTTATTTCAAAATTTATATTTATACATTGGTTCTACAATAGAATATAATTTACATTATTATTTACAACATTTATGTGTGTGTATGGATGGATGGATAGATGTGTGCGTGTACGTACACATAGAATAACACTAATTGTATATAATTTTATTATATATTAAATATTTAATCAGATCGGAGTCCTAACCAGCTTGGAACAACAATATCCACATCCGATTTGTTTATTATAATAGCTCATTGTGCCCAAATGGGATCTGAGTAATCAGAATTTTGCATGGATCCAGATTCGGATAAATGGTTCGGATCTAGATCCGACCCATTGGCATGCCTAATCTATACTATGTATAAGCATAAGCAGGAGTTTGACGTGATATCATTATTTGTTTTACCTAATTTACCCTAATTTTTATAATTAAATTAAACTATACCATGAATTGCACTTTGCCCTCTCAAACTCTTTTCATAAGTACTTATCCCCTTCTTTTTGTTTTACTGAACAAAAATAGTCTTGTTAAATAATTGGCTTTCTATTTATTTTTCCCATTTTTTTTCCTTCTTTTATTTTTCTTTTTCTCCCAGTTGAGCCCTCTTGGGCGTGGTTGCCCCCAGCTTCCTCGCCCGATTTGCCATTTTCACTCCATTTGTGCCTCTGAAATTATTTCAAACACTAACTTAAATCAAATGAATTTAGTAACCTGAAAATCTATCCTAGTGCCTAATTTGCATCTCATAATTATTTAACCGTTAGCAATTTCCTTCGTTCTTTTATAAATATTTGTAATTTCAAATATACAATTTTTAAAGAATTTTCTTTATACATTATTTAGATGTTTGTAATTTGTTTATTTTTAATTATTATTAAGAGGGCTAACCTGCTCTTATACACATCTAGATATTATATAAATTTTAATTAGTAATTTTATATAAATTTGTTAGAAATCCTGCTTATGCTTATACATAGCTGTCTCTTATACACATCTAGATGTGTATAAGAGTTTTATGACCTGAATTTTAATTTAATTAATTTATTAATTTAATTAATTTATAAGATTTTTAAACTAAGATCTGTCTTTATTGAAACTCTAAATTGTGTATTATTGAAGATTGTAGTAAATTATAGTTATAATATCAGAATTTATAATAATTTAATTAATAGTTTAAATACACTTTGATGTATTTAACATTTATTAAATTATAAATGAAATTATAATGTAATTTACAATATAAAATTGAATGAATTTAAAAATTTAACTTACAAATATTTAATTAAATCAAATTAAAAACCTGAATTATGTGTCCTAAATGTACAAATAATAATAGCATATGGAACAAACTAGCTAGTGGTATGAGAAAAAAGGAGAAAAATAAATAAAAGGGTTAAAATTTTGTCATACCACTATACTGTTATTATTTGTATAATTCAAAAAAAATTATTTTTTCTCCTTTTTTTCTCAAAAATATGAGTCTTAATAAATCAAATTATTTAAAAAATACAAATAAATATATAAAAATAAAAATAAGGATTAATAATTTATTAGTGTAAAAAAACAACAAATAAAATTATTATTAGATAATTAATTTGCTTGTTATTTTTTTTACTATATATAGTTGACTAATTATAAATCGAACTTGTTTATATATGATTTTATAATTTAAGTTTAGATAAAACAATACTTTATCAATATAACAAATATATATCTTGTTATAATAATAATTAAAAAAATAACAAAGTACAACAAAATAAATAATTAATTAAAGTGAATGTAAGAATTTTATTAGATGTGTATAAATATTTATAGTATAATGAAGGGATCGGAGTAGCTAACAATAGGCGAGAAGGAAGAAAAAGGTAGAAGGGGGAAAAGGAGAAAAAAAAAAAGTGGGAAAAAAAAAAGGAAAAACAATTACATGAAAAGAGTATTTTTGTCCAATAATACAAAAATGAATACCTATAAAAACAGTTGGAGGGGACAAAATGTAACTCATAGTATAGTTTAGGAAGATTTAGTGCATTTAATCCGAATTTCAGTTTATACCTTTATGTATAATTACTAGCTACCCACTAACCACCTAATAACTCTCCTTAGAATCTTACTTATCTCCTCCCTTATTTTTACTACCTATATTTTTTTTTCTTTTACTATTATTCTTTTAATAAAATTTTATAAATTCCATACTCATACTGAAAATGCTTTCTTACTAGTTGATTAAATAATTATATTATTGGAATAATGGTTTTGCTAATACAGTCGAATGATTGTCACTCCAATCCTAACTAGGAATTTTGCATCGTAAAGTCTCATTCGTATCAGATATAACGAAAAGTGCTACTCACCTTGCAATCAGACCCTCCACCAAACTAAGGTTAATTAATAGAAATCTAAGGAAAAACATTGGAATGATTCCTTCCCTTCTCTTCTATTTTCGTTTTGGACGTCTTTGCATCCATGCATGAACGGAAAATAAATCTGTTTCATAATTATTGGCCTGTTACAACCTGCATGCAGCTCAGTCACAGCTGATTATTGCTCACTCATTGCAAAATGCAGATGGATATGAGCTCCACTTATAGACTTACACTTAATAGCCTTTCAGAAGTGTGATATCCCACTAGGCACCAGTTTCCTTCTTTCAAGGAGGACACATTTTTTTTTTTTTTTATTTTCCACATATGCAATTACTGCTTATTAGACAGTCCATACATGAGCATGACTGAATATGGATTTCATTTATAGATAGAAAAATTAGTAAGTATGATAGACAGTTGAATGATTAAAAAGTAACGAAATTTTAGTATTTTTTAATTATTTTAATCGATTATCATACTCACTCCGCATGCATTATAAAATGAGTAACTAAAACTTTTTTCAGATTAAAAAATTCTTGCTGCCCAATTCAACAAATCCATTGAAAATCCAAACTTCACAATTTCCTAATATTCGATGAAAATGGCTTCGCATAGTGTGAGCCATTTTATTACTTTCTTTAAGTGGATTGTGGTGGAAAAGATGCCAGGGACAAGAATAAAGTCACAAAATGTTTCTCATTATAAAATTTAATTTGGTCATTGAACAATTACTAAACATTTTAATTATTGTTCAAGAATTAATGAGAGACTCTCATTTAAAAAAATATAATTTTTTATTTTTAGTAAAGTGGGTCACCCGATTAAAATAGATTCGTCACACTAATTATTGGGCAATTCTCAAAATTTTAATCGGGCGCCTATAACTTCATAACAAAAATTAATTTTAGCACTAAGAGAATATTCTAAAATTATGTGAACGTGATCTCTTGGAATTTCTTATATTTGTATAAGAGACATTAGTCCATTACAATTAAATTTAAAAAATTAGAATTCCAAATTAAATTTATTTTCTGCTAACCAATGAAACCAAGATGAGGCCGACAGCCTATAGTAAATATAAGCCTTGACAAGAAGAAAGCAGGCCCAAAGGGACAATACAGAGGCAGACAGAGACCAATGCGAAAGCGCCTATAGACGCTCCGATCCCCTTTGAAGTTCAGGACCAATAGTGTGTTGGTCGGTAGCCCAAAGTTTGAGTTTTAAAAACATGGGAAATATTTAGGTATATCTGATTTTTGACTCCACTTGTAGATTCTGTGATGTAGATTAAATATTATGAAATTTATGATATCAAATGATATAAGAAAGATTTTATAAGATTTAATTTTGATCGTAAAATTTATAGTCAAAGACCGAATCTATATAAATATTTTCCCAAAAACATCCCTTCATGGCACGCTGGTCAACACACACGCTCCACTCTTCTTTGGTGTCAACAAAGGCACCAAGGCACAAAAAGTTCAATTATGCTTCTACTTTTTAATTCATTCATGTTCTAGTCAAATGTGATCCTCCAAGGAGTGGAAGTAGGTGAGAAATTCTTTGATGGACAAGTCACTTGATCTAAATTTACTTATTATATCATCATGAAGAGTTTTAATTTAATAGTTTTAAGTGATGTAAATGATTTTTAATTAAGAGACTCGTTGAATCTATTATATATTTAATCTGTTTGAGAATTTTTTTAAGTAAAGAAAAGTTTAATAATTTATCATGATTGGTAGATGTGATTTTTTTTCCCCTTGCGATTTTATATCTTTTATTACCCACTAATGTTTGACTTGTATACTACTCTATTGCTATACTATATGGAGGAAACAATAATTAGTTGAGTAAATGATGTCATATTGTCATTGGTACTTAAAACTTTTGGTTGAGTTGTATTTTGATATTACATCTTTTAATTATGTTATTTTAGTATCCCATATTTATAAAATCGCATTTAATTAGTTCAATTATCCAATTCCGAAGATTGCGATTTATAATTAGTCAAAGTATGAGGACTGTCTCTTATACACATCTAGATGTATATAAGTAAAAAGGCACTCAAGCCTATTAAGTTATCTAATAAGAGATACACATCTTGTTGTTTTCGTACAAATAATTATAATAGATAACAGTTTCATTATTTTTTATATTTATTTGTATTTCAAGATCGAAATTAGACAATTATACCACTGAGACACTATTTATAAAGATGAAATGTCAACATGATATAATAAAAAAAATAGAGTATCAAAGTGCAATTCATTTAAAAATTTAAACACCAATAACGTCATTTACTCTAATTTAGTTACAAGAGTCAAGTGCTAGTATGATTCATCTTCTCATGTCACCTTAGAAATCATATATATACTATCTTCTCCTCGAATACATACTATCTTAATTTTAATTGTAGAAAAAAAAAATTATAACCAAACTTTATAACATTTGGAAATTGGTGAATGTATAGAGAATTTCTATATTTGTGTATTTCATTTAATCACATAGCGAAAAACATATACATTGCCACTACGGCATAATTATAAAGTCATATTTTGTAGCTTTAGAATGTAGCTGTCCCAAGAAGAAAAATAGACAAAAGAGGAGAGAAAAAAATGTGAAAAAGAAAAACACATTTATTTGACAATTACCCAAACAAAGATAAAGAAAATATATAGTACAAGAAATCTTGATGGTGATGGAAAAAGAAATACTACAAAAACAAAGTACAGTACAAAAATCATAAATACTTATAAGTACAAGGGTCACCCAACAAAAGTACACAACTTCATCACTTCGTTTTTTTTTTTTCTTTTATTTTTTAAATGTTTTCATTTGAACTTTGAATTGAAATAAAGCCAAAATTAGGACACAGAATAATAAGAGAGAGAGAGAGAGAGAGAGAGAGGATTCAGTCTTACAACTCAAAGAAGAAGGATCAAACTTCTCCTCCAATATCGCTTTTCTACTTGTAAGAGTAATCAGTCTGTCTTATTCTTTTAAATTTTTATTTTTTCCAATTTGTAGTAATATTTTTTTGTAAACTGAAATTAATAATGACATCCAGAAATGAAGAGAAAAGCTCCAATTTTTATTTTATTTTATTTTTAATCTCCAACAACAATAAAACCTATGAATTAATTTGCTTTTATTTTATTGCCATCTGGGTTTCTAAGTTTATTGATGCAGGCAACCTCTAAATCTGTCATTTCTTGAATTATCGTTGTTAATTTACTTTTCTTAGATATAATTCTTTGTGGGTTTTTCAAGGATAGTTTTGGAATTGTTGTATTTGTTTTTTTATAGTTATTCTTGTTAATATTCATCTGGGATTTTGGTAAAAATTTGATCTTTGTAGATTTTTGTTAGTAGAAGATGTTTTCCAATGGTAGGAAGAAAGTAGGTGAGAATTCAGGAGCTGGGAAGCTGTTAAATGATATTGAAACAATTAGTAAAGCCTTATATTCGTCTAAAACTCGGCCAAGAAGTTTGCTTTCTGCAGCTAGTAATCGACCTAAGTCGGCTGGAAAATTCCCATTTCCGGAATCGACATCCAAGAGTAGTAAGGATGATAAGAAGGATACAGTGGATAAGGAGAAGAAGTCTATTTGGTATGGAAGGGTTTAAAGTCTTTAACTCATGTCCGAAACCGTAGATTTAATTGTTGTTTTTCTCTCCAAGTACATTCGGTTGAAGGGTTGCCATTATATTTTGATGACCTTAGTCTTGTTGTGCATTGGAAAAGGCGAGATGGCGAGTTGATGACTCGTCCTGTTATGGTTTTTCAAGGGCTAGCTGAGTTTGAGGAACAGTTAACGCATTCATGCTCGGTGTATGGTAGTAGGAGTGGTCCTCATCATTCAGCTAAGTATGAGGCGAAACATTTCTTGCTGTACGCTTCAGTTTATGGCACTCCTGAGCTTGATTGGTGGGAAAGCATCGGATAGATCTCACAAGGTTACTTCCTCTGACGCTGGAGGACTTAGAGGAGGAGAAGAGCTCTGGGAAGTGGACTACTAGTTTTAGATTATCTGGTAAGGCTAAAGGTGCGCTATTGAATGTCAGCTTTGGATACGAGCTTATTGGGGATAACAAGGCTACTGATGTCTCTGAGTTACATAGCTTAAGGCAGCAGAGTCATGAGCTAAGTTCAGTACATCGAACGGGTAGCCTTCCTGCAAGTATGTCAACCTCGGAGAAGTCCATAGAAGATATAAAGGATCTTCACGAGGTTTTGCCCATATCAAAGTCAGAATTATCTGATTCAATGTCAGTTCTATATCAGAAATTTGATGAAGAGAAATTAAATCTTCCAATTACGCCTGTTAAACCAGAAGTTGATGTTTTTCCTGATCCTATTGGGCCTTTAAATCCAGATTCCCATTTGTCATATGATGCTGGTGACAAAAATGACGAAAATGAGTTTGAAAGTTACTGAAGTCACTATTACAGATCAAGGGTCAGAATTGTCCTCTAATGAACAAGAGAAGAAAATAGAAGACACTGGGAAGCCTGCTCGTGATTGTGCAGGAGAGGGCACTGAAAGCGGACAATTGCTGAGATGTTGCCTTTGGGAGGAACCCACTATCATTCCTCAATTGAGGGTCAGGAAGGTGAACTAATGGCAAGTGACTGCAAATTTGGAGGGAGTGATATGTGCACCCAAGAATCATTGGTGAAAGAATTGGAGTCAGCGTTAAGCAATGTATCTGATTTAGTGATAGAAGGATTAGATTCTCAAGGTGAAAGTGAAATTTCAACCCCTGGGAATCACCTGGAGCCTCAATCTAGTGATGGAGACTGAGGAAGGGAAAATCACTCTGCCTGGATGATGTTTCTGAAATAGCTAGTGATTTCTTGGACTTGCTAGGAATGCATAGTCCAGTTGGCTTGAATTCTGAAAGTGAGCCTGAATCCCCAAGGGAGCGCCTGATCTGAGGCAATTTGAGAAGGATACTCTAGCCAGTGGCTGTTCCTTGTTCAATTTTGGTATTGATGAGGATGAATTAGATGTATGTAATGATGCCGCAACCGAGTCAGAGTGGGGTATGTTCTCCAAGAATTTCGATCCCTCTCTGGGTGTACGTACTTCTGAAGGGATGCCTAAGGTAGAAGCAGAGACAAATAGACATAAAACCAGAGCCTTCGAGTTGGAGGACTTGGAGACAGAATTTCTAATGCGTTAGTGGGGCTTGTACTTAATGAGAAGGCTTTTCAACATTCTCCACGTAATAGCTCGGGGGGATTTGGGAGTCCAATTGATCTGCCTCCTGAAGTTCCTCAACAGCTTCCTTCCCTTGGAGAGGAATTAGGCCCTTTTGTTCAGACTAAAGACGGAGGATTCGTGCGCTCCATGAATCCTGCACTTTTCAGCAATGCTAAGAGTGAAGGAGGCTTGATCATGCAAGTGTCTGGTCCAGTGGTGATGCCTGCAGAAATGGTGATCTGGTGTTATGGACATACTGCAGCATTTGGCCTCTGTTGGAATTGAAAAGCTTTCAATGCAGGCAAACAAATTGATGCCTTTGGAAGATATTACTGGTCTGACAATGCAACAAATTGCATGGGAAACTGCAGCCAGTTTGGATGGACCTGAGAGGTTTGTCACTCATATTGAAGCATTTCTTAAATTTTGGAGTGTCTTACCATGTACAGACATAAACATTCTTCTTTTCTTTGTTTCCAGGATTATTGAATGTAATTGATTATTTTATTTCCTCGTCCCTGGTGCAGGCAAGATTTGTTGCAGCATGAATCTGGGCTTGAATCTGGATCTGGAACAAGTATGAATGTTGAGCGTGGAAAATCCAAAGCAAAATCAGCTGAACCCAGGTATAGTAAGTCTGAGGCAAATGCTGTTGGTAACCGTATGGATGCGGAGTATGTGTCCTTAGAAGATCTTGCTCCTTTGGCCATGGACAAAATTGAAGCCCTTGCAATTGTAATATAAAGGGTTGAGAATACAATCTGGAATGTCAGATCAGGATGCGCCATTAAACATCAGTCCGCAATCGATAGGTGAATTTTCAGCCTTTGAGGGGAAGAGGGTGAGCTCTGGCGGATCCTTGGGTCTGGAGGGAGCTGGTGGATTACAACTATTGGACATTAAAGACAACGGTGATGGTGTGGATGGATTAATGGGCTTATCTCTAACTCTAGATGAATGGATGAAGCTGGACTCTGGTGAAATTGATGATGAGGATAATATTAGCGAGCGAACCTCTAAACTACTTGCAGCTCACCATGCCACAGGCTTGGACGTGTTTCGTGGAAGATCAAAGGCGGAGAAGAGAAGGAGCAAGGGTAGAAATTGTGGTTTGCTGGGAAACAACTTTACTGTTGCATTGATGGTGCAGCTACGTGATCCTTTACGGAACTATGAACCAGTTGGTACACCAATGCTTGCACTCATCCAGGTGGAGAGAGTGTTTCTTCCACCAAAACCAAGACGATACTTAGGTAGACTCGATCTTTGACCTCAGGAGTGCGGGTTCTCGTTGGTTACTTGCCAATGGAATGGGGAAGAAGAATAAACATCCACTCATGAAGTCAAAAGCTGGTGCAAAATCATCATCATCATCATCATCAGTGCCTTCTCCTGAGACAACTACAGTGCAGCCTGGCGAGACTTTGTGGAGCATCTCTTCTCGAGTTCATGGCACAGGGGCCAAATGGAAGGAACTGGCTGTGCTGAATCCTCATATTCGTAATCCCAATATCATCCTTCCAAATGAAACCATCAGGCTGCGCTAGCAACACAGGTTTTTGCCTAATCTTTTTAATAGGATGAATACAAAGTATCATATACATCCGAGTGTCAATAGTTCAAGCTATTCCAAACTTGGCAACATTGCGTAAATGCCAACCTGGGGCTAGCTTTTGTTTTGAATTGTCGAACAGGATTGCTCAAACACCAGACATGCTCTTGAGCATTGGTGGTAAGATTTTCCTTGTATCTGTGTCGTGTGAGTTTATTTAACCAATACAAGTTTGTGCAGAAGTTCAGGTGGTTTTGCATGTGTTTTGACCTCATTTATACATGTACTAGACTACTAGTGTTGCAAACAAGATGTGTAGTGTTGTTATTCTTTTGTCGGAACTATGCTTTTCTTTTCATCTAGTTGGAAATAGACAATTCAGCTTGATTTCTTTTTATGTGCGTGTATTGGCATATTAAGAATACACTAAACTGCAAGCAATTCTACCCAGAATTTCGGTTTTGGCAAATAATTTGTTGTTTATCTGATTACCGTTCTTCCTTTTAATTCAACTCTTCTTTTTGGTTCATTCCAGTCAATTTTGCGTGTGCACCTGTCTCTTATACACATCTAGATGTGTATAAGAGACAGGAAACATAATCACACAAGCAGTCACTCACTCGAGGCCACCCACCAAAAGTAGGCAGATGAAGGCACAATGTTCTTGTATGGACACACAAATTTTGTGCAGGGCTTTGGTATTTACTTTAATTTGCAACAACTTTGTCAATCCTATAACTTGTAGAAAAATTGTATGGTGGTTACCATACAGTTATGTTTTAAATGCTTATCACCTTAATAACCCAAATAGCTGTAACTCAAATATTGAAATTGGGTACCTCAATTAAGAGATAAATACTTGCATTGATCAAAGTATTATGTACAGTGTATACTAAAAAAAAGGAAAAATGATTTTAATAGTCTTGCATATTTTATATTAGTATTTTTTTAGTTCCTTACATTCAAAATGATGTATTTTAGTCCCTTTCAAATTTAAAACGCACCATTTTGGTCAATTTGATACAATTACGAACATATTTTGAATTGAAATAATCACGTGTGTATCGAATAAAATATATTTTGGGGCAAAATTGACAATACATAATTTAAAACACTAAATTATCCAAATAAGAAGTTATTCTCATTATTGGAGTGGGATAGAGAACTATCAAAGTAGCTACACCCAGAGATAGGGATCGAAATTGGGTGAAAATTTTCCATACCCCATGGATAAAGATTTATATAGTGTCGTTGTGTATTAGAGAATGCATGTGTTGTCAATTTTGCAACATGATGCATGTGAATATTTCCCCTATACATTCCCGTAATTATGTCGAGGTTAAACACTAAATTATCCAAATAAGAAGAGAATTGGGATTATTGGAGTAGGGATAGCGAACAAAAAGTAACTTGGGAAGAGAATAGGGGCAGTAATGATAGATGAAAATTTTGGGATAGTGGTGGATAAAGATTTAGGTAGTGTCGTTGTGTATTTAAAATATATGTGTTGTCAATTTTGTCCATAAAATTTTACATATGAAAAATGTAAAATTCAATATGCATGCGAATATTTCAAACCAAAATTGTAATTGTGTCGAGAGACTAATATGGTACATTTTATATTTATGAGAAATTAAAATGTATCATTTTAGATGTGAATGACTAAAAAAGTACAAATGTGAAATATAAGAAATTATTAAGGTTGTGTTCCTAAATATAAGTTTGTTGATTTATCGTTTATGTGGAATCTATTTTAGGTCCTACTATATATTCTAGGCAAATATTTAGGTAGATCCGATTTTTGACCCCATTTGTAGATCCTGTGGTGTGGATTAAACTTTAGAAAATTTATGACATCAGGTGATATAAGTAAGATTTTTTAAAATTTAATCCTGATCACAGGATTGTCTCTTGAGGTCAAAGATCGAGTCTACCTAAGTATTTTCTTATATTTTATATAGGGTTTTTTTTTTTGTATTAGTACAAATATTATGCATAAACATCTTGATCTATTAAAAAAAAAAATTCAATTAATTGTCGGTATTCAATGGCCAAGCCATGTACTAGTGGAAGAAAACAAACTTCTTGGTCAAAATATCACCTCACATCAATGCTTAGCTGTAAAACAGGCTTAGTCAAATGAGGCGCAAAACCTAACACAAATTTTCCAGATTGATGACTATTGAATACAACCAGCCAATAGCCATCTCGGAAAACTCTGATGAAGTTAAAGCCGTTAAGGAAGGAATACAAGAGTTCAATACACGGGTCTATTCTTCTGAAGAATAATGATTTATAATATCATAATTTAAAATTATTTATTAAAATTAATATACGTAATAAAATTTTATTAAATTATGATTTTCGATATTTAGCCTGATTTAGTTTTTACTTTCGCAAATTGAGGGATACGTAAGAGATCTTGTCAACTGTCAAGTGGTATTGAATTATTTTTTTTTTGTGCAAATCAAATAACACGCAAGTAATCTTTTCAAGTGATATTGAATTTATGGACTTGTATAAATATATTACTAACTGATATTGACTTTAAAAAAAGAACGTCCAAGGCGAATGGGGTAATTTAAACTTAGTTTAGTCAGCTCAGCTTACATTTTTGAATCCTGAACCCTGGTTAACTTTCCGTCTTTTGGACATTTCCATACCAGATTTTAGAACTTAGTGTACTATAGACTGTAATATCTGGAAGTTGGACTGGCTCAAAAAAAATGAGAAGGATGAACTTCTTCCTTCTTTGCCACCTGAATTGCCAAGCTGGTTGGAACAAAAGACTAAGGGTTAATTTCACTTTACTTTAACGTTTAGAATCATTATCACTTTAGTTTCAAACGTTCCTTTTTAGACACTTAAATCCTTCCGTTAAATCCAACTCAATTTGTGCTACTCATTTTGATAAAAACATCCTTATAATTTTGTTTAAATAAAATGTTATCTTTTACAAATATCATTATATTTTCTTTTTTTTTTCCACATTTTTACTGATTCATTTTCCCTTTTTCTTTCATTTTGTTGCATGATTCAACCATTTTTCACTGAAAATCTTGCGGGTAAAAAAGTTATTTTAGCTGAAAAATCTAATACTATTAAATTTGACCATCAATCCAAGGACTTATATGCCTAAAAAATAACATTAGGGATTAAAGTAATAATAATCCTACTAATGCAGTATTTAAAATCTTGTTATGCACGCATGTTTCCCCGCAGCCTTTGGACCAAAACCTGAGAGCAAATTTGGCTCACTTCCTTATTATGGAATTGGCCATGAGTGATCGAGTAAAAAGACTCTTCAAATGGGGATGCAGTTTAACTTTGGTAAAACAGATACTACCCCTTTTCTACTTATCATGTAATGTCTCTTAAAGTGCTGGAATATTTCATTATACTTGAAAGAATTAGAAGGTGAGAGCAACAGATGATAAGAATATTGCTTACTGAAAAACACAAGGATATGATAAGAATGTTACTAACTTACCAGTACTAAATACATTTACTAAATTTTTTTTGAGAATTTCAACAAGGAAACAAGTTAATAAGCACATGAAATAGACAATCAGATGATATTGAGTTCAGGGCACTGAATAACTATTTCAGGTAACAAAACAATATTGAACAGGCTGTAGGGGCACTTTCGTTTAGTTGTTCCATAGAATCTTTGCCAAGCAAAAAAAATCTCAATAAATCAAAGAAATTGCTGGTATCATGCACATAAAAAATTGATGAAATTAACCCATATTATTTACACACTATCGTATACATTATACACATTATAGAACCTAATTGTTCCTATCTTCAATAGGTATACATAAGTCAAAAAATTACTGAATGAGTGGTAGTAGTTACCTGCAGTATACATGGCACAAGATATTATGTATGATCATGAGTTTTGTTTTTTTTTGTTTTTGGTAAATTTGGCACCGACCAATACTTGAACACGAGACCTCTAGCCCTCCTCTGGCCTAGAGACGACTCCAGCACCATCTAAGCTAGAGCTCATTCGTCACATATATATCATAACAATTCATCATTATCCTCATCGGCTAAAGATAATACTCTAGATCTCCTTCTCCTTAATATAACCATACTTTCGGAGAATCCACAAATTCATCCTGACTACATTTCCAAAAAAAACAACTCCCATGAGTGACAACCATGTCAAAACAGATATTTGAGTAACTTCTTTTAACATGGTTTGAACAGACATAGACTTTGGTGACATGTGCTGTAGAGTGATGAAATAAGTCCCGACTTCAGCCGAGATTGCAATCCACACCGTCACCATTTGAAACCACATCCATCGCCTTCGTCTAAGAGGTAGGCCACTAATGAGAAGAAGGATTATACTCAGAGATGAAAGGAAAACAACCGTGTTGAAAATCATGAATATTCCATATTCCCTAGATGCTTTATAGGCCATCACCGATGTACCGGCAATGTGACGTTGCAAAACAGGATTGCCATTTTCGTCGGTGACATAATCGTCGTCCTGCCATACACCGCCTGGTGGCGTTAGGCCTGCTTGAAAGGCCACAGTAGCAAGCAAAGATGCCACCACCATCAGATGCACTTCTCTTTCGTCCAAGCCAATCCGTGTGCTTGTGTTTCGGAGCTGGTTTCTTTGTACTACTTAGCTTTGAGGACAATTTTTTTGTAATCTGAGGAAGTTTATTAGTTGTATCTTGAAATCCATCATTTGTGATTAAGTGCAAAGCCTTCACACCTAATGCTCCTGCTTTTCTTAGTGAACTTTCAATATCCATATCTCTCAGGTGTCTCGGGCTTTGAGTTAGAATATCCAAAGCCGTGGTGCCATATTTAGTTAATGCATTCACTTCCAGTATTGGATACACTGTGAGCAAATGGTATGATCTGCACAAGTGATTGTAAAAATGCTTGCAATTAAAAACTAGAAAATAGACACCTAACTAAAATGCAGGAAGCTAGAACTATAGACTCATCAAGAGACATATTAATAGAATATTATTTGAAATAAATACCGTTAATTATATTTTTGAATTCTATCGACATCTAGATGTGTATAAGAGACTTTTATTATGCAAATAGTTAGGAATGTCTTCTATTTGTAGTTTAGATTTTTAATATTTTTACTATCAATATTATTAGGATTCAGTCCAAATGGAGCTGTTATTCTTACTAAAAGTTTAAAACATCTTTCCCCTCATTGAAATTTTAGATCATTTCCGAGCCAAAATCCAAATATTTATCAACTCAAAATTAAAGTGGCCTATAATTTCCTCAAGATTAAAAGTACAAAAAGAAAAACAGCCAGATCTCTCTAGTAAAAGAAAATCTCTGAAATAATTCATTTGAACACATAAAATTATGCAATTTAAAGGAACAAGAAAAAAAATGTTCTTTCAAAAAGTTTTACCTCAAATTGCTTTTTGGAAACTGCAACATGCAAGATAGAGTTCCCATCACAATCCTTCCAATTAACCAACTCATCATCTTTCCCAACCGACTCACTACTCAGCAACTTCAACACCTCCAACCTATTATACTTCACGCAAAGGTGCCACACCGTCTCCCCACGGTCAGTCAAAACCCGAGCTCAACTCGGGCACAGCTCGGACCAACTCAGCCACCACCTGCACTCGCCCTTTAGCCACCGCCACATGCAGAGCAGTCCTCCCTTCCAAATTCCTCGCCGAACCCACCTCCGAATCCGCACGTAGAAGCTCCTTGACCACCTCAAGATGCCCTTTGGCGGCAGCCAAGTGGAGGGGCGAGCAGCAGGACGAGTCCAACTCGGATGCCAACTCGGGCTTCAAACTCAGTAGCTGTTTGACGAAATCCACGTGGCCTAAGATGGAGGCCGTGTGTAAGGGCGTTTCTGATACGCATGAAACGATGGATTTGTCTAGAATTAGCGGATCTTGTCGGAGAAGTTGAAGTAATGATTCTACATTTCCTTGTACTGCTGCTTCTGATAGCTTTCTTTCCATATTTTCTTCGTCTGTTATCATATAATCAACCTAGATAGTTACTCGCAGTATTATTTCTGATATTTTTTGGATGGATTTTTTTCTAGTTCGTTTTTGGGGGATAAATTTTGATTGCCGGAACGAAGAGTCAAAATTGGGGACTTTAAAATGTGGAGAGAATGTTATGTCAGTGGAAGCAAAGCAGGTGCAAATGAGAACAAGAAAACAAGTTGGGGAGTCAATTATAAAATTATCAATAGAAGCATCTGAATTTGTTTGACTTTAGTACCATGATTTTTTTTTTTTTGGGTTGCTTCTGCGTTCTCTCGTATTTTTTTTTTTCATTTTAACAAAAAAATATTTAAATAGATTTGATTTTGATTTTACTTTTAAATTTTAGGATTAATAATGCTTTGCTTCCTTCAACTATGTGAGTACTTACACTTTTTTTTATCTAAACTATAAAAATATATATTTTGCTCTTATTGACACTATTCATCTATTACCAAAATTAAAATCATTAAGATAATTTAATTAAATGATTAAAGTACCTTTGGTACTATATTTTGCTTTTTTAATGTATTTAAATGTTGATAATCACGTGATAATTACCTGTCTCTTATTTAAAATAAACTATATAATATTTCAAGATAATTTATATTAATATATTTCTTAGTCAATTTTTTTTAAATTTTTGAATTTTATTTTATATTATTTCGAATTTGATTATTTAACTATAGTGGTAGAACAATTCTTAAATAGACTTATTTTCTATTGAAATTTTTTCTTTAAAAGCATTGTATAAAAATATATTTTTTATAAAATTTTTTGATTGTTTTATGTCTCTTAGTATTTTACACTTTTAATATTTGGTTGAACTTGTCCAAATTGCATTGTTGGATATAATAGGATTCAACATACTCACATTTTGACTCCCTAAAGTCAAAGATATCAATTTATTATTATAATTTTTTTCCTAATTCTTTTACAACTATCAAATAAAAATTAAATACATGAAAAATCAAAATATAATACTAAGGGTATTTCAGTCATTATAACTTGATTTCGTATTAATATTTCAAAATTTTTAAAGCAATGTCTCTTATACAATCTAGAAGTGTATATTTTTATAATTTAAACTCAACAAATAACAAAGTGTAATTATGTACACTAATGCAGGGGAGACAAAGTTTTATTAACTCTGAATTTTATTATCAGAATTAAATTTTATACAATTTTGTTTACATCAATTGATGTCATTTATTTGTTGAGGTTTAGTTCATATTACATAGTTTATAAGTGGGTCAATAATTAAATAAATATCTAAATATATATATATATATATATATGTATGTATTTTTTTAAAAAAATTAACTAATGCATTTGAATAGCTATATTCCACGTAAGAGAGTAGCTGGTATTCAGTAATTATGATATGGAGAGATCAAAATTTTGCGTACTTTGATTCCAGATAGATTAATATTTGCCACTGCAATACAAAGATAGAAGTTTTGGTATATTTCTGATCTTTAGTGGTTTAGGTGGAATTGTTTGACAGAATAAAATATGTATTGCTTGTTCATCTTATTTTGATTTCAACTTGACCATTTTTGAATATAAAATATCATGGTTCAATCCCTCCAGATCAACTTATTTGGCAGAATAGCTATTATTCGGCTCATTTTGATGTCAATTGTCTAAAGATGTATATCTGGAAGTGAATGCCATTAACTATTTAAATTTTTGTTGTTTTAATAGTCATAGATTTTGGTTTGGGAAGGTTGAATTAAAAATCCAACACTTTCTAGAAGTTCCCCCTAATTTCGCTGGTCATATTCTTATCAGATCATAGTAGTTGTTCAACATTTTTGGCATCCTTCTCCGAGAATAACGACTGAAATTTCAAAGTTTTGTCTCGTAAATTATTTTCTATTTCACATAGACTATTTATTAAATAGTACAATAGAAAGATTGTATAAAAGGCAGGCCTAGGGAAATTCTTAGTACAACATTTAAATATGAATGGAGAGGATGCAACTAGGTTTTACCGAAAGTAAACCTTCTAAATTGACATTCAAGTCCTCCTACTAATTTTGAAATTCACCACGAAACTAAAATTTTTTTAGGAAGCGAATGTCATTACCATATTATTATTATTATTATTATTAAGTTAGGACAAAATGTGATGTAATCCAAGGATTTTTAAATTAATTAATAAGATTCATGGGTTACACCACTCACAACCAATTGATTTTGAGATTGAAGAGTTGGACCTTAGATTTTACTTACAAAAAATCTCACAACTCCACACGTGTCTTGGGTTCTCTCTAACCTATTTAAACTTTTGGACTCTTGCTAGCCCTAGGCTCTCAACCAACCCAATTAACTCATGTTGCGGGTTCTCAACAAACCTAAGTCATGTGTGAGAGAATTGTTAAAAGACAAAATGTAAGGTCCAACTCTTCAATCTCAAAATTAAGAATAAGATTCATGATTGTAACATTTACACTCAATTAATTTTGAGATAAAAACTCATATTCTTTAACAATTATTTTGGAGAAAACATTCTCATCAAAATTGACCTGTGAATCTGTGATGTTCAGAGCCTATAAAATAAATTAGTAGTTTTAGCATTTCTAAGATGCCAGGAAGTTGGAACCTCCGCCACAACTGTGTCACAAAAGCCAACGGTATTCAATAATTAATTAATTTAGTAACCATCATTAGGCTGCATGACAATACATTTATTATACTTGTAGATTTTATGGTATAAATTAAATATTATAAAATTTATGACGTAAGTAGATATAAGTAAAATTTTATAAAATTTAATTTTAATCGTAAGATTTACATATAGAATCAAAAATCAAATTTATGATAATATTTTTCATTTATTATTAGTCTATCTCCTTTGAGATTCAACTAATCAAAACAGATATAAATAAAGGTCAAAGTTTTTCGACTAGTAGCAACATAAGATTATTAATTAGCATGTTACTAATAGTTCTTTGGGGGTGACTCTGACGTAGCTGTACAGTGACTGTTTCACAATTGGTAAAGTTAGGTAGGGTATATAAGTATTCAGTTAATAGAATTTTTAATTGATTTTGAATTTAATTTGGTTAATTTTGAATTTAATAAGAAATTAGTTAATTGAATTTATGAAAATAAAGTTAGTAAATTTAAAAATGATAGAGAAGTTTTTTAAATTTGGTTAACTAATTATCGAATTCAATAATTAAAAATAAAATTTTGTTAAAATATTTTGATATATAAATATTACATCATCAAAGATATAAATTTACTTATACAATTAAAAATATATTTATTGATAATTAACTTAATTTGTAACTTAATTAGTACAATTATACACATCTTAAGATGTGTATAAGAGACAAATTATATTATTAAATTAGTATCCATAAATTATATTAAATAATCTTGCGATACGTATTTTATTCATCATTATATTACTTATTATTCAATTAAGTTACATAATATAGTTTTTTTTTTTTTTTTCTAAGTCATTTATCAATAAAAAAATACACAATATATCAAATTATTATACAAAAATAATTTTATAATATTGAATAAAATGATTGAATGTGTATAAGAGACAATTATTAAGTTTTTGTACAGAATTTTGGCCCAATGTTAAGGGTCTAACTAACACGAGTTAAATTTGATTAATTAAATTGAGTAACTATACATAAATTTGGTTATCCGAATTTATCTATCTAAATTGAATTTGAAATCGAAATTGGTTAAAATTTTTAAATCTCTTTTTCGAATTTCGACCGATTTTATTAACTGATTAACCATCGGTTAACCGATACACACCCTAGAGGTAGAAGCTATTCTTACGTGCCAATTAGTTATATAATTTTCTGAGACAAATGATAAATTTGTCAAACTGTTGTCAATATATTACAGTAGTACTAGTAATTAGTTAATTTTTAGTAATCACAAATTACCTGATAATAACAAGTTGTATAATGCCCTTAGGCCATTGTTCAGTTTCCGAGCATTACCATGATTTCAATAAGATTTCAGTAGATGCAAGAATTTTCCAACAGCGGTTGCCTTTATGGCAATTTCTAGAAAGGGCTAGTGAAAGTTTCGATTAAGTGAATGTAGCCATTTTGTTGTGAAGGAAAAATCAAAATTGTGGAATCCAGAAAGCAACAGTTGGTTTTATCATGGCAACAAGTCAATCGTATTTGTTTAGACATCTCAATTAGACTATTTCTCTCGTGTAGTTCTGTAGTCCGTTATACAACTATCCTGTTATTTTTTGTTAATGTTCGTGTAGTACATATGTTATTTTTTAATACTCGTACCGTAAAAATTTTTAAATCATAATATATTATAGTGTATGAACTTTTAAATTATAATAAGATAATTCTATAAAAGTACAAGTCTTACCTACTTTTTAATTATCATTAAAATGATTAAAAAAATAAGAAAATTCCATAATGAATCTAAAACGCAAGAGTTGGATTCATTATGGCAACAAGTCAATTGTTTTTCTTTTAGACATCTAAATTAGACTATTTCTCTGAGCTAGTTCTACCGTCGAATCATTCTGTTGTATTTTAATATTTATACAACACAATTATTTATGCAGTATAAATTTTTTAAATTACAAAATATTAATGTATAAATTTCTAAAATACAAAAAGAACCGACCACAGAATTTTCCTTCAATTCAAGAGAGCATATACAAAGTATTTAAGTTCAATAGTTCTTACAACTTCCAATGCACATATGAGCACTAGAAGAATTCCTGAAGTTGATTCAGAGACAGGATCGTGCTCATGATTTAAATAACGGATAATCTCATAATTAATGTAAAAATGATATTACCACAGCAAAAATCTTATTGTTGAAGCACTTTTGAGTCAGTTGACAAATTGTACCCTTCACAAAACTTGTTTCTTGGTACCCAAGACATACCTCTCCAGCTTTTTGGTGCTACCTAAGATCTTTCCGTCCATTCCCGCCGGTGAAGCCAGACTCTTAATTCCCAAAATCAGAAACCTAAAGACACAAATTTCACATCTATTTAAATAGAGAGATTTGGGTGGATTTGATTGAAATTCAAATCTATAATAAGTTATTCAAATAAGATAATGTATTTAGTTGTATTTTTAAAATTCATCAATAAGTGAGAGTGTGATTTTAATAATTAAATGAGTGAATTTCAAATTTCGTATCATTTCGAATCCACCCAATTTAAATACATTCATTTTAAATCATTTTTTCAATTTAAATCCACTTTTTTAAACACAAGCTCAGGAAAATTGAATATTTTTACCAAAAATTTCTTTTCTCTGGAGAATCCAAAATTGCCAAAAATAACAATCAAGAACCCCTAAAAAAATCTCTTTTTTCTCTATCATTCAATCGAGAGGGAAATATTTAGATAGATATGATCTATAACTCTATTTATAAATTCTGTGGTGTGAATTAAATGTTATACAATTTATGACATTAACGGGCGTAAGTAAAATTCTATAAGATTTAATATTGACCACAAGATCTACCTGTGGGGGTTTGAGACCGAGTCCATGGTAGTATTTTCCCAATCAAGAAGTCTTTCTTGTTTTCTTTTACTAGTTGGCAAGACACATGTCAATATGTGTGTGATTTTAAAAATTATTAACTAAAAATAGAAAGAAATTTTAGGAGTAATTATATGAGGAAGTTTTAAAACTATCAAGAATAAAATAGATATTAATACAAATTAACTAATGACATCACACTAAAAACTCTTACTTTGTATATAATATAGAAACCAAACCGCACCAAAAATTCTTACTTTATAATAGTATAGATATTTTATAGATATATTAAATCTTAGTACTGAAAATGAAAGGATTAATAACACTTTTACCCCCTGATTTAATTGGGTGATTACATTTACTCCCTGAACTATAAAATACACTTTGTCCCCCATCCACATTATTCATCATCTAAAAATTTTAAAATTAACAAGATAATATAGTTAAATGACTTAAATACCCTTAGCACTATATTTTAATTTTTGTATTTAAATTTTGATAATGATGTAATATTTATTTAAAAATAATGAAAAATAAATTATATAATATTTTAATATAATCCATATCAATATATTTCTTGGTTAAAATTTTAAATTTTGTTATTTTATTTTATATTATTTCGAATTTGAATGTTTAATTGTAATGGTAGAACAATTTCTAAATGAGCTAATTTTCTATGGAAATTCTTCTTTAAAGATATTGTGTGACAATATCTTTTTTTATAAAACTTTGTATTTTTTTAATATCTCTTAGCATTTTATAATTTTTAATATTTGAATGAATCTGTGCAAATGAAAAATGTCGAAATACTGAAAAATAATTCAATATTTTATCATATTTTCAGTCCCTAATTATTTTGTTATTATAATAATAATTTTTATTATAATATTAGCTCGTTATTATATTTTATTTTTTCCTATTTCTTTTATAAGTATCGAACATCGAAATTAAATACATAAAAAATCAAAATATAATACTAAAGGTATTCCAGTCATTTAATTTGATATTATAAAATTTTTAAAGGATGAATCATGTGAATGGAGACAAAGTGTTATTTTTTTAGTTCAGGGAGGCAAAATGTAATTACTTCCTAGTTCAAGGGGCAAAGTGTTATTAACCCAAAATGAAACTTGGCAGAAAAAAATGAAATTTAACGCCTTGCCAAGTGGGTTAAATGCCGCGTGGGATTTGGATTCTTGAATTGCTTTGTCCTTTTATTTCCCTTTTTTTTTTTTTTTTCCCCTTGAATTTTATTCTTCAAGATGAGGCAACTTCTGTCTCTTAAACAGGGGAAAGATGTAACGAATAAGGACAGGAAAAAATTGGAAGAACAGAAAAACACTAACCAAGCTTGGAGGTTTTTCCAAGGGCAAATACTTACATAGATTCGATTTTTTACTCTACTTATATCTTGTGATGTGAATTCAATTTTATAAAATTTATGATATCAACTGATATAAATAATATTTTTAAATTTTAATTCTGATTACAAAATTTATAAATAAAACTAAAAATCGAATCTATCTAAATATTTTCTTTTTCCACGGAGAATGCAGTCCATGTTTGGAGTTTGGAGGGGGAGACCCGGTAGAAGTGAAGACTGATGACAAGAGGGGTGGGGACATAGTGTTTGACGTGATATAGAAGATTGATAGGGATAAATTTGTCATTTTAAAGGTAGCTGCGAGAATAAGGAACTTGCTGTGTGGCAATATCATTGCCCTTGGTATAGAGAAATCATCCAACCGGTTTTAACGCAGGAACGTCTTGGACGCTTTGGTTCTAAGATTTTGGGGTATATTAATCGAATTTATAACTAATTTTAAATTCAATTTGATTAATAAATTTAATTAAATTTGATTTTGGCCAACTCCACTCGGTTGTGAAATTTGGAGTTCAAATTCTAAATTTTGTAGAAATTCAGGTAGTTGTTAAAGTACGTCTACAAAGTGTCTCTAGTCCCTCAATAGTGCCCAATTGAGTTTTCGCTTATAGAGTAGGTTAGGTTATAATATCATTTTGATAAAAAAATAAAAATAAAAAAAAATTCATTGATATTGTTAATGAATTCAAAAATGATACACATCTTTTCTGAATTTGGTTAACCAAATTATTGAATTAATTAAAAATAAAGTTTTATTAAAATATTTTAATATATAAATAATACATCACTAAAAATATTAATTTATTTATTCGATTAAAAATATATTTATTGATAATTATTACAATTAGCTTTAATTTAACTATAATTCATACAATTATTATATTCTTATACATTAATTTATATTATTAAACTAACATCCATAAATCACATTATATAGTCTTACAATATGTATTTTATTAATACTTGCAAGTTATAAAATATTATACACATCTACGTAATTATATTACTTATTTTTTAATTAAGTTACATGATATAGTTTTTTTTTTTCCTTATTTTTCTAAATCATTTAACAATAAAAATTCATACAACATATCAAATTACATGACAAAAATAAAACAAAATTAGAAAAATTTTGTTTAAAAAATAGATTTTTGTACAAGATTTTAACCCAATATTAAGAGTCTAACTAACTCAAGTTAAATTTAATTAATCAATTTCAAGATGAGTACCAAATTCGAATTTGATTAACCAAATTTTTAACCGAATTGAATTTCAAATCGAAAATGATTAAAAGTTTTAAAATTCTTTTATGAATTTCAATTGATTTTATTAACCAATTAATCGATTGGTTAACCGAGCACAAAGGTTGTTTGGTTTTGTTGGAGACAGATGAGACAATCAAATGGTCCGGAAGACGCATCAACCAGGAGAAAAATACGTACCTTAGAACTCAGAGAACCTCAATCTTTGATGGTAATAATACGTACAAGCTGTGCTCAAGTTCACAATAAAGATTAGTTGTGATACAAGAAGTTCAACTAATAATTCCAAGTGTAATTCTGTTCTGATATTCACAAAAGGACTGGCAGTCAGACTTGTCTTGCAATAGCAATATCTCGGTGTCATAATGTAACTATGGAGGCCATCCACAGTTCTTCTAATTTGTAAATGGTGTGCCCAAAATTGTGTCGAGAAGACAAAAGGTACATGGAGGACACATTAGCTCTGCTCATTGTCACAATCACAATGAGCTAGCGGTCACTGCAATATCAAATAAAGGCACAAAAAGTTGAATTCTACAGCGGCCTGAATTGGCAGATTACACCTCAAGAATCTGCATCTGTCCCAGAAGGTCAACTTGGATAATAATGAAGATGCATAGCAGAAAAAAGGCATAAGAGTAGTTACTATATGCAAAGTGCTTGTTACATGATTATTTAGAATTTGTATAGCTTAATGAAGCATAAAGTCAGGGTTCAGTCTTCCGGATATTTGATTCATGGGATAATTTGTTTTAAAAAACTTATTGTGGTACGTTATTATGCAAGAACTACCTTCTATGGAAGAAGAGATTGGAGAACCGAGTCTTGCAATAATAGAATTTTCAAGGACTAGAAATATAACACTCACCCCTGTTGGAAGATTCACTGAACCTCTTCTCTGGGACATTCTGCTCCAAAAAGTCCTGAATGGTTTCCCAATAGTGATCACCCCCAGCCAACCATGTATTCATATGCATACCTGTAGGAAATTCCACAAATAAGCATCGATTGTTACGAGCAGCTGCTTTAGCATATAGCATCTGCATGTGTGATGGGGGAACCATTTTATCTTGCAATCCTGATACTTATAGATGAAGAGAATAGGTTGTTTGATCTGCAGCAAATAATTCAACCATTTAGGGGCAAACAAATTGTCACTAGAAAAAAACAAATGAAAGCATCAAAGAAATGCAAAGATGTTACTCACTCCCATTCTATGCAATATTAAAAAGCTATATCATGTCCTAAAATAACCCAAGATCTTTCATATTGTAGCCTTAGAAAATGCACCATCGAGATGCATGTGATGTGACAACTTTTTTAAAAAAATGAAACGTATACTAAATCACAACCCAAAATTGTTCCAGTGCTGAACAAGAGCTACAATACATTGAAATCTCACCTCACCAACAACAGGGAGTGCTTCAAAGTGCCCAAGACCTCTCAATTTTCTTGTTCGCTCTCCCTGGAGGACTATTGATGCTGTCTCCAATAAACCATTTTAGAAACTATTTAAGAATCCCGCCATATCAGGATAGACTCCTAGTATTTTATAAAATTAGCCCAGCCAGCTAGGTAGGAGGTACATGATGAACAATACTGTCTCAAACATAGCAATAGAGTATTACTTTCAACAGCATAACAGACTAAACAATCATTGAAATGACAAGAAGGAAGCCTAATTCAAACACAAACCAGTCATTGTTGCAGGACAAATGAAAGGAAATAAAAACGTATTTTGGTCCAAAACATTTTTAAAAAATGTAACAATCACCAAATAGAAATGCTTAAAATAGCATTTTCGATCCAGAATACACAACGAATTTCCTAGGATACAGATTATGGTTGAAAAGACTGCTAACTAGCAAGTAAAAGAAAACTATATATCACAAAGAAATGATTACTCAAGTCGGTAGGGACATGGACTGCACAAGGCATTAGTACCGGAAAAGAAAAATAGCTACTTCAGCGGATTATAAATTTGTAAGGTAACAGTCTGCAGAAAACATCTTTAAGTTCTAGGAAGTGGCCTATACTCTAAATTAAAAATTTGCTTCATCAACTCCTTGATCTCCTCATATCACAATAGATAACATAAGCTATAACAATAAAAGATCTTTTATCACCTATGGGATGAATCAAAGAACTACACAGACAGATAAACAAACCTGAGCATCCATTGTAATTCCACGTTGGGAAGGATATCCATCACTGGCTCCATAACTAAGATTCACATAAAACAATTTCCAAGAATTACACAAGATATAAGTGTATCACCAAGACAAAAAGAACAAACTGACAGAAAAAACAAACTGATATCAAAAAAGTAGATACCCTCTGTAAGAAAGCATAAAAACATTGCACTGCAGGCGTTGTAGCATAATCCGAACCATTGATTTCAAGACGGTGGGCGATATCTACAGTTAAACATATTAAGCGCCTCCAAAAGATTGATCCTGCTAAACTTTTCCAAAGAAACCAAAATGCAGGAAGAAGTAATACAACAACATCTTAACAAAATCAAATACTATAAAATAGAAGGATACTTCCAGCATTTTCTTGGAAAAAGAGGATGGTTGGACCTGAAAATTATAAAAATGTTTCATAAGCTTGAGAACCAAAGTCAAACCTTCCGTAGAGGATAAGTGAGCCATTTACGAAACACAAACAAGCAGTAAAACGAATCCTAGAAAAACCACGAGGCACTTAAAAACAATGGAAAATCAAACTTAAGGAAGCCATCAGTTTGGTTTTGCAGTAGCCATATGAGAACAAAAATATCACCAAGACTGACTAACTATATATAACTCAACAATCACTAAACCTCATCATCTCATGCATAAAAAGGATTTCTAACGAGAAAGTTTGACCGAATCCAAACAACCGTACACCTAAAGCAATCCAATTTAATAGATGCATTGATTATATGAATAAATGAATGAAATTTAATGCCACGAAAATGAGATGCTATAAATAAACTAAACCTCAACTAACAAACTGAACTTCAATACTCATCAAAATTCACAGAACAATTCTTCATCGAATCAAATCATATATCCCAATCACTTTGTCACTCGAAATTAACAAGTATGGAAAAAATAACAAAAACATAAAAATTCCAGCCCTAAATTGCCAAAAACAAGAAAGGAAAATTGAAGAGTAACATAGCAAATACCGCGGGCATCGAGACGGAACTTGATGAACCAAGCGTGGAGGCGGACGCCGTCGGAAGATCTGAGCCAGACGTCGTCGTACAGGAGGTGGAGGCGGGCGGGGGTGATCGGGTAAGACTTGGAGACGCCAGGAAGGACGGGGACGTAGACAAGCTTCTCCTGGAACGCCACCAGTATTGCCATTCCGGCCACCACTATTCCTCCCGCTCCGTACAGTAAAACGCTCTAAGATGTACGACAGAGATCTTCTTTCGTATTGGTATTTTCTACCGTACCGTATATGTACACCTGTATATTTAATAGTGTGTGTATAGGAACAAACTCACACTTTTCTTGTCTACTGAAGGATGCTGTATATACCGAGGAAATTGGACATCTAGAGGTCTAGGAGGGGTTACTAACGACGGCGTTGTTATTTTATTTTATTTTTTTGGCGGGGTGGGGCAAACAACCGCCCCACCCCTGTCTCTTATACACATCTAGATGTGTATAAGAGACAGGTGGTTTTTTTTTAATTGCAGTTACCTTATTCAAAGTTTTAAACATGTGACCCCCGTTTGATGCATGTAATTTTAAGATAGTGTAAGAATTCTTAAATTTTAATGGAATATAAAATTAGTAAATCAAGCTTGTTATAATTTTCGACAAATTCTACCGTTTTTTTAAAAATTAATTTCTTAATTTTAAAAATTTGTATAATAAAATTTTTAAAGATCATGATATTGTAATATATAAATATTTGAAAGTATAAATAAATGATTTTCTAAAAGAATTGTAGAATTTTTCTTTTAATTTTCTTCTAATCTTTTTGCAAGATATTTATATATAACATAAATAGAATTATTACTGGTTTTAATTTTTTTTCAAATATTTTTTCAAATTTTATTTTCATAAACATAAATGTAGATTTCTCAATTTACCAATAAATTTAAGGAGAAGATCTTTGTCCTTCAAAGAGCACTAGGAGTCCTAAAAAGGAATTGTCTTCATTGGTAAAATCCATTCTTATTGAACATATTAAGTCGTCCGAGGTACAAACTAACATAGAATTTCAATTTAAACACCAAAAGAACCAGACAGCAGGCATTTCCAGTGCATTATGTCACTTTTATCTAGAGGTACAAATTCTTAAGTTAGACATTCTTGGAAAACGAATGGAAAAAAAAAAAAAGAGATTCTGCATTTAATAAACTAAATGAAAAAGAAAGAGGGATGTCTTCTCATGAGTCATGAGATGGGGTTCGAATGACTGTGATCTTTTATCATACTTTTTGGTATTACATTTGTATTATACCACCTTAAATGATAGCATGTATCCCTCTTAATATTTCCTCATTGTAAAAGGACATGTGCAATATCATTTAGGTGTCTTTATGAAGTAAAAAACACAATAAACAGGGGAAAAAAGTCATTTCGAATTCAGGTCCATATGTGCAGAATGTGTCAACTGGTTAAATATTCTTTAGTATACAGTACTCCCTGTCTATGATATATAAAGTGAGCTAAAAACTTGAAAGTAACAAAGCCAAGGATGAATTGCCCAGCCGGTGACTCTTTAAGGATTTCACCTGGTAGTCGAAACACATGGTGTGAAGGTCATTTATGCATAACACCTCCCACACCTTGCATCGAAATAGGCATTTGACGAGAAACACTCACAAAGCCTTTATCTCGCTGCTGGAAAATGAAATCACCATAATTGTAACCAGTGGCAGCGGAGCTGTTATTAGTTGAAGTGTTGTGACCTGTTGTCCTCAGATGACATTCCAACTGCTTCCATCTCCAGCATATTTCTTTCTTGATAAGAATGAACTGAAGCAGAAAGGGAGTCGGTGGATGGAGCTGATTCAGACTGCTGTTGTTTCTTTGTGCTGAGAAACCTTCCACCAGAACCTCTAATCCTATTCAGTGCATGCTGATGACGGGACTCGTGAAGGTATGGCTGCATGTAATGGACTTAACAAGGGTCACTTAAAGTCGGACAAGAAATGTTTCGTGCAAAGTTAAACTGCAGATGGAAGTAGTGAGAACATTGACACGAGAAAAGGCACTGCTTTCAACATCCAACTTTTAGGAGACCATTGGATTAAGGTAATCTGACACATTGTTGTGCTTGAAGTCATAAAAGAAAAGGTAGTGCACAGAATGTGCATCCAGTGAAGTGTTTTTGCAATCCTTGAGTAGCATATGGTATCCGCAATCCTCTACTTCTGGCATTTCTAATGTAAGACCACAAGGATATTAGAGCATTGACAGGTTACTGTTTGGTTTCTAACTATGAAATATTAATACTATGGAGGTAAAGAAGGTCGTTACCTACCCGATAATATCCAGGTATAAAGATGAGGCAAAAAAATACACTTCCAAGATGATAAAGTCTCATCATCCTAATTCCAAAAATCGTTTAATTCATCTAATAAATTCAAAGATTAGCTAAAAGCACAACAAAAGGATATCAAACCTGTCAAGATGTATATGAGTTATAAGGTGAGCTGTAAATAGTTAGGAGAATTAGTTTGAAATCCCTTTAATTGAGGGATTTCATATCCCTTGAATTGAGGGATTTGATTAGGATACTTTCAAGATGAAGAGATGATTTAGTTTCCTATTTTTTCCTCTTATAATCTCCTATATAATACTAGAGTAGTATCAGATTGTAAATACAAGAAGAATTTCAGAATTATTTTCATCTTATATTTTCTATCATGGTATCAGAGCTTTAGGAATTTTTACCTGAGATTTATTCTTCGGTCCAGTTCCAAGAAGGTGGTACTGTACTTCATTTGAGGTAGAATAGTGGTGTGAGCCTATAGGGACAATGAAAAGAACTACCTCAAATACACCCAAGTGGTCCACACATACCGGCTTTAAGGGAAGCTTACCACCTTCTTGGAACTACCTTCTCAAAGAATGATCTAGACGTGTAAAGCATTGGATGAGGGGGATTCTATGATAATGTCCTAGCTATGGGATTCTATGGATCCCACGATTAGTGATACATGTATATTTTTGACAACAGCAAAAGAGATTTGGGACTTTATTCGCCGCACGTACTCGAAGGCTCGTGATCTACAGCACAAGTGTGCGAAATCAAGATCAAGACTGCAGCCGCGAAGCAAGGAGATAAATCTGTCATGGAGTATGCAGACTTGCTGCAAAATCAGTGGCAAGAACTTGATCATTACCGAGTTTTCAAGATGAAATGTCCTGATAATGCTGAAATCTTGGAGATATTCATTGAAAAAGACCGAGTCTACGATTTTTTGGCTGGATTGAATCCTGAATTTGATCAGATTAGGATTCAAATTCTTAGCAAAGAGGACACAGAGTCTCTAGAAGAGACAATTTCTTTGATTCGAGCAGAAGAAAGTCGAAGGAGTGTTATGCTGGAACCACAAACCATGGATGGGTCAGCCCTAGTAGCAAAAACAGATCATCAAGAGAAAGGAAAAAATGATCTACTTAAATACAGGGGTAGAGAAAACTAGTGGAAGGAGAATAAGGACAATCTCTGGTGCACCCATTGCAAGAAACCGAGGCACACAAGAGAAGTGTTAGAAGTTGCATGGTAACGCCACCAAGCCGAGAATAGGGAAACCGTGGGGGCCAGCAGAGCTCTCAAGTACATATGGCAGAGCAGTCCAAACCTGAGGAAAATTCAGTAATAGGGGGGGTTCAACAATGAAGAAATTGAGAAGCTAAGAAGTCTACTGGGGTCTCTTGAGAAGTCTTGTGGAGTAGCAACTTGTTCTTTGGCTCTTTCAGGTAAATCTTCATTCCCTTTTTGCATAAATGCCTCAGACAAACTGTATGACAACTCTTGGAAATAGACTCCGGTGCCACAGACCATATGACCCCCATATCTCAATTTTTCCACACCTATACTCCATGTTCGAGTAGTAGAAAAATTGTAGTAGCCAATGGCTCTTTAGCTACTGTTGCAAAAATTGGAGACATACATATCACGCCTACTTTTATCCTTAAAAATGTCCTCCATGTTCCAAAATTGTTGGCCAAACTTGTCTCCATTATAAGACTTACTCATGATCTTAAATGTTATGATATTTTTCCCCTTCCACCGGCCTGTTATTGTGTTTTTTAGGATCAAGACACGAAGAAGATAGGACTTGCTAAAGAAAGGAACAGTCTTTACCACCGTGAATCATCTCAAAAAATTAGAAATAATGTGTCTATCTTTTCTCAGTTCTTCAAATAAAGATGCCATTTAGTTGTATCATCTACGCCTAGGTCATCCATCTTTTAGGGTTTTAAAGGACATGTTTCCTCAGTTGTTCCAAGAATTAGATATTGGTGAGTTTCATTGTGATATTTGTGAATTGGCAAAACACATTCGTGTATCTTTTCTTATTAGCAATAAAAGGAAATCCTAGCCTTTTCAATTGATACATAGTGACATATGGGGTCCTTCTACTATAGCAAATGTTTCTGGGTCTCATTGGTTTGTATCCTTAATTGATGATTGCATTAGGGTTACATTGCTCTTCCTCCTTAAACAAAAATCTAATGTTAGCATTGTTATACCTAATTTCCACTCAATGGTTCAAAACCAATTTGGGTTAAAATAAAAATGGCTTTAGGACAGACAATGCTAAAGATTACTTCAACCACATTCTGTCATCATATTTTCAATCACAGGGCATTATATACGAGTCATCATGTGTCAATACACCTCAGCAAAATGGGATAGCTGAAAGAAAAAATGGGCATTTACTCAACATTGCACGAGCTTTACTCTTTCAAGGGAATGTTCCTAAGTCCTATTAAGGGGGAGCCATTCTTAATGCCACATACATGATAAATAGACTTCCTTCATGTGCATTAGACAACAAAAGCCACATGGAGCTTCTTAATAGTTTCTACCTTCACTTCCGAATCTCAAATGGTCTATCTCAAATGGTCTCACACTTCAGGTATTTGGGTGTACTGCCTTTGTCCATGCTAGATTCCTGAGCCATCAAATGTGTCTTCCTGGGTTACTCATCAACCCAAAAGGGGTACAAATGTTACAATCCATCATCTAGAAAATTTTATATCTTTGCTGATGTTACATTTGCTGAAAATTCACCTTTTTTCTGCCAAGTCCTCTCTCAGGGGGAGATTTCAATTATGGAAGATAGCAATTGTGAGTCCTTTGAACCACTAAATACGCTTGACCTTCCCCATATTCCAGTTTGTATTGTTGAACCTAAGTCCTCTTTTACTGTTTGACTTCCTGAATAGAATAATTGGCAGTTCCAAGAAGGTGGTCAAGCTTCCCTTTGCCGGTATGTGTGGACCACTTGGGACTTACTGTTCTTCAAAGTTCTCTCAAGTATATTCAAGGAGAAAGACTATTCCAAAACTGACACAAGTTCAAGAATCCAACTCAGACTCTGGGAATGAGATCATGGTAAGACCTAACCCACCTTTACAAACACAAATTGTTGAAACATCTAATGAACCAACAAACGATCTTGACCTTCTAGTTGCTGTTAGAAAAGGTAGCAAAGAATGCACTAAATGACCACTCTATCCACTAGCTCACTATGTTTCCCTTAAGCACCCATCACCTATCCACAAAAAGTTCGTTGCGAGTCTAAACACCATCACTATTCCTAACACTATTTTTGAGGCATTGTCAAAAAGGGAATAGAGGGATGCTATGAGAGAGGAAATGAGTACATTTGAAAAGAATAAAACTTGGGAGATTGTTGATAAACCAAAAAGAAAAACATTGTTGATGTCGCATGTAGCTTTTCTTATACACATCAGATGGATCTCTTAAAGATATAAAGCAAAGATTGGTGGCCAAAGGGTACACCCAGACTTATGGGATTGATTATCAGGAGACTTTTGCTCCTGTTGCAAAAATGAATACTGTAAGAATTCTATTAGCATTGGCTGCTCATTTTGGTCTACAATACGATGTTAAAAATGCATTTCTCCATGGTGACTTAGATCAAGAAATCTACATGAACATCCCACAGGGGTTTGCGGAGAATACAGGGAATAAGGTGTGCAAGCTAAAAAAGGCCCTTTATGGGTTAAAACAATCTCCTAGAGCATGGTTTGGAAGATTTTCGAAAGTTATGAAGGAAGTTGGGTATAAACACCCCAAAGCCAAGGTAATCACACTCTTTATTAAGCATTCGGTTGCAGGAGGAGTTACTGCTCTTTTAGTTTATGTGGATGACATTGTAGTAACTGCAAATGATGATAGAGAGAAGTATGAATTGAAGCAGAGACTAAAAAAAGAGTTTGAGATAAAGGAGTTGGGGAAACTGAAGTACTTTCTCAGTATTGATGTGGCATATTCCACAAAAGGGATCTTCATATATCAGCAAAAGTACGTGACTGATTTATTGATAGAAACAGTGAAGATTGGGTGTAAACCAATCTCTACTCCAATGGATCCAAACCATAAGTTGGGAGAAGCTAAAGAAGAACCAGTTGTTTGATAAGAGGATGTACCAGCAGTTAGTTGGTAGACTCATATACCTCGCTCACACTCGGCCAGACATAGCTTACTTAGTAAGTGTAATTAGTCCATTTATGCATGATCCAAGAGAACTTCATCTTCAAGCTGCCTACAGAGTGCTACATTACTTGAAAGGGAATCCATATGACCGGGAAAAGGGATTTTGTTCAAAAAGAGCGAGACTCTTGCTCTAGAAGGTTACACTGATGCCGACTATGCAAGCTCCCTAGTGGATAGAATATCAACTACAGGGTATTGTAATTTCCTTAGAGGTAATCTAGTAACGTGGAAGAGCAAGAAACAAAATGTGGTGGCAAGATCATCTGCGAAATCTGAATTTAGGGCTGCTACTCAAGGATTATGTGAACGACTCTGGCTGAAAAATTATTCTAGATGATCTGGGAGTCATATTGGAAGGTCCTATAAAGCTCTATAGTGATAACAAATCAGCCATCAATATTGCTCACAATCCTGTACAACATGATAGGACAAAACATACTGAAATCGATAGACATTTCATCAAAGAGAAATTAGATGATGGGTTAGTATGTATGTCCTATGTTACATCAAAGTTTCAATTTGCCGATGCCCTCACAAAGGGGCTGAACAGTCGACTTTCCATGATCTATATATCAAACTCAACGGATATTCATCTTTAGGACAGTTACTGAGTGTCAAGGTGTAAATGAGTTGTAAGGTGAGTTGTAAATGGCTCAGGAGAATTAGCTTGAAATCCCTTTAATTGAGGGATTTCACATCCCTTGAATTGAGGGATTTGATTAGGATACTTTCCAAATTTAGAGATGATTTAGTTTCTTATTTTTTCCTCTTGTAATCTCCTACATAATACTGTGTAGTATCAATTGTAAATAAAAGAAGAATTTCAGAATTATTTTCATCTTATATTTTCTGTCCAATTAGACAGCTCAGAAGCACCCGTCACAAATCACAACCTTTGGAAGAGAATTCTATCAGACTCTATCACGTAGCAGTCTTAGTATACATATAGTCAGTTGAATTAGTTTTCTTTCTCAAAAAACTATTTACTTAATGTTGTCTACCTAAACAAGGTTCACACAGTGGGCATCCGAATCAAAGATTTGATGATTCATCGATTCTTTTACATATTTTCCTTCATCATAATATTTCCAATCATTCTCAATGCAGTTGAATTAAATCACAGGATAAGCAAACAACGAAGGCAGTATGCTAATTCCTTACTAAGACTGATGTGTACTTACTTTTCTACCTTTCGCCAGCAGATTCTGAGCCTCAAGCTTGGCACGCATCTGTCTCCTTCTGAGTATTCCATGATACTGTTTTGCATTCACATATATTGGGCCATCTTGTGCAAGCTCAGGAGGAAGCGGGACGCGAGCAGGTGCTGTCCCCATCATCTGTGGAAGAATCTGATCGACCAGAGATGCTGGTGTTATAAGGATCATAAATTAAAATAGAGAAATCATCTCTTCATTTAATACTCAAAAAAGAAAGAGGAAATTCTGATTTATGAAGCCAATTATTCTATTCAGGAAGTCAAACAGTAAGAAATAAATACCCGTTTTAGATTCTCAGATTTGTCTTCTACCCATGTCATTGTACTTTTAACATGATCAAACTATGCAAAACTATGAAAAGAGTGAAACGAGTGCCGTTACTTACCATAGTTTGAGGCCCATAAGCCGAATATAAACCACCGAAGTACGGATCAGAGTAAACATATGGAATCTGAGCCTGAGATGGGAGGTGAAATTGATTAGTTGAAAAGATGGAAGATGAAATTGATTAGTTGAAAATCAAAGTTTCTTAGACACTATATGAGAATTCTGAAGTAATAGTGGCAACTTACAGCTGATTGGGACAAATCAACTGGTGAAGGAAGGGCTGAAAATTCCATATTACTCATCACTAAGAAAGTAGATTTCACTTGTTCTTCTACATGCTTCCCATAGTTTTTATTTTGAACTGAATCAAATTGAAAAAGTATAATTAGCCAAGGGAAAGCCTTTTGGCCCCTCTGAAAATGGGACTTACAACTTAGTTATGGGATTCAAAGCATTTTCCATAAGAGATCACCCACTGCAACGTTCACTTTTCTATTACAACGATGTTTCACCCAAATAAGAAGAGTTACATGTAAGAACCATATATAGTCTTACTAAAATGATCTAATGAAATTCTGCTCTGGGTCAGCTGTCTCTTATACTTGCATTAGTTATCAGTATAAGATTTCTACCTAATCCCAAGCTTTAGAATTATACAGATGCATCAAACTAGAGGTAGCTCATCAGATGTACTTAGCAGTTACATCATAATTAGTTATAATATGTCATGGCAAGTCCAGGATTAGAAACCATATGTTATTTCCAAAGTTACCAGAGTTGTAGCAACTACAGTAGCAATAGAAGCAGAAATAACTATGTAACTGATAATCCCAGAGGATCAGTAAGAAATGGCAAAAGTTGAAAAATAAAAAGAAACTAGTAAAGAGAACCAGGATGCTAAAGCATCATTACCTGACTCTGATGAAACAAGTTGATCTTGAGAATTTGACTTTCCCATAGCAGTAACTCCACGTAGGGACAGGCTGCTTGATTGTGGTGAAGGAGATCTTTGGTTTTCTAGCTGAAGATCTAAATTCTTTACCTCCTCACAGCATCATGAGATCAAGATTCTACTCTCAAACTCCCATTCCTAGATAACGTTTGAGATAACTGCTGTTCTTGCGAATTCCACCATGGTGAACTCACAAAATGGGGCATGGAACAGATAAAATCTTGTCCTAAAATTTTCCCGTTATTGTTCTGAACTCGTATAGCCATTTAGTCACTGAGGCATTCTGAACTCTGATGCATAACCCAAAACGCATGAAAGCAATTCAGAGTTTCTACTCGATTTTACCTGCCAAGTTAAAGCACGAGATGTCATAAGCAAGTTGTTTGAAACATCTCTCATTAATATGAAACAATTATGATCAATATGCCAAGTCTAAACTACAAACAACTGGCAGCATATGGGAAACTGGATGAGTTTACAAAGGCAACAGAAGAAGTATACCACGAAAAAGAATATGAGAAATGTATAGAATATACAGATGCAACACTTCAGTGCAATAATTAAGAAAAATAGAAACTCATTCTTATCTTATCAATTCAAGTCGGATTGCTGAGTTTTCCGTATACAAGATAGTCGAATAAGAATTGATCACCTACTTACAGACCATGTGGTCAACTTTACATAGTCTAATATATCTGAGGACATGCACTTCAGCATCATAATCACTCATAAGACCCCTATAAGAGACAGATTCAAATGCATCTGATCCTGGAAAAAATCTCAATTCTAAAGTCCAACCTCTTATAACTGAGAAAAACTTTCTTAAAGCCAAATCCTAGATCCCTAATCTATCCCTGTAAACTTATATGTCAAGGAGAAAGTGTGACATTCCACGTTTCAATCAAAATCAATTGAGACATATTTGAGTAGTAAAACAAACACTGTTACATTACTAGAAAAAGCAAACTTATCTCCTAACAATGCTCAAATGCATCTAATCAAGAAATTTATTCCTTTAAGAAAACAGAAGAACCACTAGGCTTGCGACAAAGCAGAAAAAGTAATGTACCAACCGCACCAAAGAACTTTAAAGGTGTCTCAATTGAACATGCAATCATCAAGAATTATTGGTCTATAAATCAGATCAATTACCAAACACTAATACACCTTAAAAGTCAATACAAAATTACCCTTTTGCTGAATCCACGGTTTCCAGAAGATAAATCCAGCAAAATCCAGAAAAATTTAAATAATAATAATAACACAAAATTTAGTGAAAGTGTGAAACAAAAAACTCCACCCACTAACAGCACCACAAGCAATGCCCCCATATTCCCTTCAAAGTTCAGGGATGCATGTGGGCTGAACTTTGAAGGGAATACATCCCCCAACCCCACTCCTCCCCTCCCCCCAGCACAAGAACAAAAATATACATACATATGCATCTATCTAACACATGCAAACAAAATAAGCATATAGCCACATCACAATACATCTATTACAACAGCATGTTAAAAAAAAAAAAATCAAGAAAGATTCAAATTTACAGTGCTAGATTAAAAGAAGAAAGAAATAAAAAGAAAATTTTCAATTTTTTTTTTTTTGAGCTACATATATATGTTTATAAGTCCTGAGTCTTTGAGAATCTTGTTGCATATTCTATTTGGTTAGGCAGTACATAAATGTCCAGAGTCAATATTCACGCTACAAAACAATAAAAAAAAACACCCCTAAGCTAATGTAGGGGTGTGAACTACTAAGTGCAAAGTGATTTTTAAATTTTATTCGCGATCTTATTTGTAAATAATATAATCTGATATTATATGATATAAATAATACATATTTATATAAGAAAGTAAAATTATATTGAAATCTATATTATTAATCCACTTCATTTGTAGTAAGAGTTATATGATTTAGGTAATATATGCTAATATAAGAAAGTAGTCTTTTTTTGAAATATTATTTGTAAAAATCTATAATAATATAGTAACTTTTTTAATGGAATATATTTGAAATAAAAAGATAGTTAGAAAATATATATGAAATTATTACAAAATATTAATAATAAATATTATTTGGTCTCAATTACGTTGTTACAATTGACTTTTTGAATGTGTTGAGTTCTTAAAGCTTAATTTTTGTACAATTTTCTAATTAACATATATTAAATTTTTTATATGAATTTAACTTTTATTGAATAAATTGCATCAGAAACCAAATAAATACATATAAATTATTTATTAAATATAAATTTATTTAACAACAAAAAAAAAAGTCAATTGTAACCAAATAAATGACACAGTAAAAATATTAGATTAAAAATGCTAAAATCATCGCAAATAAATCGTTTCAAATCTCTTCCTATTATCTATAAAGAGTGATTCTTAAGTGGATCAAATTTATACAATAGTATATGAATTCTTTAGTTCTGAATCAGTCACTTATTCAAAATTAAAAGTTCGATCATATAGTGTCATGTATAGAATATATCTAGAAATTTTCATATAATAAAGACACACACCAGCCAACAACATCATTGTTCATTGATGATAATAGCATCTGTATTGGTGTCATAATAAGATGATACATATCCAAACATCCTTGAGCCCTTTTTGTATTTTAGTTCTTGAAGTCTTCTTCATCTTCCACTGGTGGGGCCTACCAAAATCTGTCCTCATTATTCTCAATAATCGATACCATCTTCATTATGTAAATTTGTACTTGTGGTAGTGTACAAATACAAATACGGCAGGGAAGAGGAGAAGATAGATAAAGTGTACTTTACAACAGAGAAAATATTATGATTGAATTAGTTTTTTATTCTACTTATAAATATTATATTGTGATTTTAATCTTATACAATAAATAACATTAATTAATATAAATAAAATTATATAATATTTACATATATAATATAAAATTGAATTTCTTTAAATATTTAGTTAGACCACTAACAGTCTTTACAATGTGAGTAAATTTTAATTATTTCGTATATTTTGTTAAATAAATTATAAATAATAAAATTTTATTATGTGTATTAGAGACAGCCTAATAACATACAAAAAAATTTATTTTCCTTTGTTCTTCAATCAATGAGAGTTCTTTATTTAGAGTATAGAGGGTATATTTTTCTAAATATGATGACCTTCCTATTTTTCAGAAATGTAGACCCTTCACTCCAAATAGAAAACACCGATTGGTTAAGGAGTAATTACTGAACATGTTTAGTGATTTCTCCTGACCGCGATAAAATTTCTTACTCTACTAGTAATAGTATACAATTAATTCAAAAAAAATTAAAACATAGTAATAACTAATAAGTATATTAGTTTTATTGGCACACCCTTTGTGTGTGCAATATTGTAATTAAAATTGATTAAAAAACAAAAAATAAATAAATATAATTAAAATAAGGGTTAAGAGAGGCTATGGTGTTATGAGAATTGAGAAGTTAGGGATTGGGTAATTGTTTTGTAGAAAATTATATAAAAATTTGAAATACACTAAAATTACTTTTACATTATATAATGTAGTAATATTACGGGCACAAAATATCCTAACCACCCATGTCTAAAATTAATGTCGTTACTAATTCAACAAATTATGCTTAATGCTACTTATTGTGGAAGTTTCACAATATAACAAAGATTACTTATTAATTTAGCACCCCCTCTATCTCATAAATTTCGTGGGTTTTCACGAATTCAACTTATTAAGAATAGTGTGTTGATAGTGATAAATGTTTAAATGTTTCTTATTATATCCTTTCAAATTCAATTTTTGAATTTAACTTTTGTTTCTTTCATATCATTTCTCTTATACACAAATGTGTATAAAAGACTTTAAGTAGAAAATTTGTAATGATTATATCTTTTGACCTTTTGAACATGATAAATATTTGGGAGTAAGAAAAAAATAAGGAACATGATACTTTTAATGAGACGGAGAGAATATTAGTTTTACTTGAATATTGAAGATTTATTTTGTATCAAAAAGAGTAAATAATAGATAGAGTAAGATAAACAAATCAAATAATAAAATGATTAATTTTGATATAAAATTTTTTTTACACATCAAGTGTAGATACATATATGGATATTCATCGATCGGTTTGGTAATTCAGTTAAAAGACAGATCAAATTTTTTTTTTCGATTTTTGATGCGAGAAAGCTAAAACTAAATCCAAAATATTTTTTTTTTTCGATCGATTGTGTTAAAGAAAATGGACTTCCATCTCAAAATCAATTAGTGATAAGTAGAGTGGCCCACGAACTTATTAATTAGTTTAGAATCTTTTGCCTAGCCGATGTAGGATTTATACTTTAACACCTCCTCTCACACGTGACTTGGGTTACATATGGACGTGTATAAACACGTGAGTTTACGTACTCACTGAAATCCTGTTACACGTGGGTCAAACGTCTCTTATACTGACGTTGGACCCACGTGAACAGAATTTCAGTTATACGTCTGACTACACGTGTTAATCTGTCTCTTATACACACCCAAGATGTGTGTAAGAGACAGATGGGAAAACCATCAGTTCTTTAACCCAACCTAGGAAAGAACCCGGCGAGAGAAGTAGGTGAAATGGGTTACTGGTTCAACCAATGTGTTACTAATATATATAATTTTATTAATAATATATAATAATTTTAAATTATTAGATATAAAATATCTGTTGAAAACATTTATAAAACATATTTATTAAATTTTAATCTATTCTTGATGAGTTTAGAATAACTAATTATTTAAAAATAAAACAAAACATATTAAAATAGTTATGTTTAAACTTGTGTAGTATAATGATGTATAACAAATATATAGAAATTAAGAGTGAAGTATGAAATTTGAAAAGGGTAAAAGAAATAAAAGTTAAGGTAGCAACTGGTATACCTGTTGAAATTCCATACTCATTTACTTGGATAATTTAGAGTTCGAATCTTGACAAATGAGAAATTATATATTTTTAGAAAACCCTGGGTTCCTTAAAAAACCAACCGGATTCCTAGTCTCTCCAGTTCAACCGGCACGTTCGACTGAACTTACCCAATTTTTTGAACCCCTGGGTTCTTTAAAAAATCGACCGGATTCCGGTCTCTCCAATTCAACTATACAGGTAGTTCAGTCGGGTACTCTCCTTATCCGATCAGAATAGGAACCCAATCTAGATTTGTATAAGCCGGTTTACCGAGATGACCTGTTGAATCACCTATATAGCCGAGTTTCATAACTATAGGGAAAACACTTGAGGGTTAACTTTGAAGCATTCTAAAGAATTAAACCTCTATCTTAATACTAATCTAGGTGTGTATAAGAGACAGGTTCATGAATTTATTTACATGAATCTTTTATCTAGTTGATGTAGGATTTATACTTTAACAGATTAATTAACCAAAAATAACAAAAATTATATATATATCAAAATGTTGAATGAATAAAAATATGGAATTAGTTGTTAAAAAACTAAAAAGTAAAACTAATAAAACCAAAAGTTGAGTACTACAAAATTCAAACTATATAAAGAATTTTCTTATTATGTTATCTTTACCCAAACACTAATTCAGAATCTGAACTAATTTCGTTCGATTGATTTGTTCGATCAAACTAAACTATGAATATCCCTTATATATTGGGTGTTATTATTTTTTAAATTTTGTCTTATATACACATATATATGGCAAGTATATACACCTGATAGTATAAAATTTTTCTTTACACTAATAGTGTAAAAAATATTAACTTAATAAATAAATGGAGGCAGAAGACTTAACGTTAGCAATTGGACTAGTGAAAAAATGATTTCAAAGATTTCAACGCTTTAAGATAACATATAACATATCTTAAAAATTGTTTTTTAATCAATTTAATTACAATATTAATTTGTTCCTTTATCTTTTAAAAAATTAACTAACTTAAATCGTGCGACAAAAATTATGAACAAACTAACATAACAAGTCACGAATAATCACGTAACCGTTAACCTAAAGTATATGCGTTGTTGACAGTTTCGTTAGTTTTTCTATAATTTCTGTCACAATATTTATATTGGTTGATCTTTTTTAAAGATGAGAGGATCAAATTGATTTTTTTTTTCAAAATAATATTACTTAAAGAAATGCTAGTAGTAAGAGTTTTGCCGATAATATGTGGTTACTCTTTTTTCTTTTTTTTTTTGCCAAATAATTAGTTCGAATTTATATGCATAGTTGCGATAAAAGGATGATATCATAATTCTGCAATATTATTGAGGTACACATCATGTTGTCATATTTGAGAATGTTATTCGCACGTAATATTACTAATTAATACTGTACAAGTTTCTAATATAAACACTTAAAAACAGCATTATTACTCTTGAATTTTAGTATGCCACTTGCTTCAATTAAATACCATAATTGTTATAACTTTTATTATTCTCGAAGCTATCGGTTAATTATAACACATAATAGAAGTTTTATAATTTATGATAATTATCTGATACAATTACAAAGCAAACTTCACAAGCAGAAATAAAATTTTCGCCCCCCACCCCCAAAAAAAAAAAAAAAAAAGACGAGGTGACATAAAAGTCAGTCAAGGTGCTTATCTAATATTTGCACGTCAGTACTGTTAGAAATTTTCTTGTACAGAATCCAAATGTATTATTATTATTATTTGGCTTTATAATAATTAATTATCAAGTTATTTGGCAATTTTACCTAAAATGGGTGATTTGGACCACAAAACAGTAACTTTCTCCTAACAAATATATTTAGTATTAACGTTTCATTGAGGGCAATAGAGATTTAAAAAATATACACCTCAAAAATCTTTGGTCTTGCTAGAGAATTGTACTTATTTTAATAATTAAAATTTTGCAAGGGAAATTATTGGCGAAATTGAACAATTAAGAGATAAAACGATAATCAACTTATAGCTAAGATCGAGAATTGAAGTCGATCTTCATCATATTATAGGAATATTTTATTATCTCTTTTAGAGAACAATTTTATTAGGTTTTGCAAACTTATCCGCTAAAGTATCATGTGTGTCAAAAATTTATATTATACAAATTTCTAAAACTAATGAAATATTATATAATAGGATTATAGAATTTCGCTATATTAAATTTGGAATATGAAACGGTATTATAACTTAAAAAAATTCTATAATCCCTTTTAGGGAACTATTCCCTTCTACTTTAAACATTTATACAGTACAACACTATGTGCTTTAAAAACTTGTACTGTACAAGTTTTTAAAACTAAGGGAATTATTTCCTTAACGAGACTGTAGAATTCTCTTGTAACTTAATATACAAAGGTAAGGGCCCTAATGGGTTTTGATAATTTCTAAGAACTATTAAATGGAAGTCTTGGCTAGAGGACTTTAAAAAAGTTTTGTTAAGTGCATAATTAGTCAATAAACACTCGAAAGAATTATCCGTTCATTTTACCTAAGGATTTGAATGGAAGTGGGGTGAATCATAATTTTGTACGGCACTTTTGACTTCTCTGTTGACGTTTTTGGATTGAGATTAAATTGTCAAATGCAACTCCAAGAAGAATATAACAATGAATGATGTGGCAATAGCAGGTTACTAAATTGGCCTATCAATTCTGTTTTGAACCATGATTTTCATTTTCATGGCTACATAAACAATACATTCAGATGGAATAACGAAATCATTAATATGTCATTAAATTTATAAAAAAATTTATTAAATATTCAAAATTAAAAATCTAATAATTTAACAAAATTTTATTATGTAAATTAACTTTAATAAGTGATCATATAATTTTGTAAATGTAAATAGAGGTAACAATCCAAAGGAACAAGTTGTGGCAATTGATTCCAAAAGTTGATAAGACCTTTGGCTAATTCTTATCATTTTTCCTATTAATAAAGTTAAACTTGTCAATCCCCTTAATCCCAAACCAAATTAAAACAGTTTTAATTTGGATTTAATTAATAAATTTGACATCCTTTTCTTTAAATAGTGAATTTCTAGATTTTTCTTTTGGGTAGAGAACAAGATCAATTTAGTTTCTTATTTTTGTGTATTGATTAATTTAATCCTTTATTTATTGCAACAGATAAATTTAGTCATTTGTCTTTTAGAAAAATTAACTAATCTAAAGTGTATGAGATAAATCATAGACAAATTAATTAATCGAACCACATGATAATAACATGATTATTAATCTGCAATAAATGTATTGTTAGTTGATCCACAATTTCTTCATAAGCCTTAAATTGTCAAATACAACTCCGAGAAGAATATAACAATGAATGATGTGGCAATAGCAGGTTACTTAATTACCTCAATTCTGTTTTGAACCATGATTTTCATTTTCATGGCTACATAAACAATACATTCACATGGAATAACGAAATCATTAATATGTCATTAAATTTATAAAAAAATTAAACTAAATTAAATATTTAAAATTAAAAATCTAATAATTTAACAAAATTTTATTATGTAAATTAACTTTAATAAGTGATCATATAATTTTGTAAATGTAAATAGAGGTAACAATCACAAAGGAACAAGTAGTGGCGATTGGTGGAAAAGTTGATAAGACCTTTCGCTAATTCTTTTCATTTCTCCCATTGAACAAATCAATCGAACGAAATTTAAACATGGAAGAAGGGGATGTCTCTTATCCACTTGTTAATGGAATCGTTGACAAAGATTTACTGAAACAGTCTAATGTATAAGTGACTTTATCATGTGAATTAACTAATCTAAAGCGTATGAGATAAATCATAGACAAATTAATTAATCGATGTGTACATGATAATCACGTGATTATTAATTTATCTCTAAATGTATTGTCAACGATTCCATTAATTGATCCACAATTTCTTCATCAACCTTAAATTGTTTAACTTAGTTAATTTTTTAAGAATTAGAAATCAAATTATTTTTTTTGATAGATAAGAAACCAAATTAGTTTTTTTCTTTTTTTGTATAAGAATCAAGAAGACGGGTAATAGGTATGTATCATGTATTGTTGGGATAAATAGATTTGTGTAAATTTGGTTTAATAGATCACTAGACAGATAAAACTACATAGACCTCACATGAAACCCACATTTGGGGCTCCCTTTTTTATGTTTCTAGATCTAGTAATCTATAGGGTGTAAATTAAAATAAACAATATGAATATTATAGTGTTCAAATTTATTCAATTATTTTAACGAGTTTGAAAGTCTGTCTAACCTTGATTTATTTATTTTTTGAATTGAATTCAAACGAAATTTTATCGAATCGAACTTGAATAATTTTGAATTTTTATACATAAATTTAAAAATTTTAATTTATCGAGTCGAATTCAAACTCGAACCGATCATAAAAAAATAACAAAGGCTAAATTATATTTAAATTTGACTTAATTATTTAAGAATTAAACTCGAACAAGATTTTTTATACAAATCTTAGATAATCTCTTATACAGAATTCATTTACAAGTTTAACCGAACAAAACTTACACAACTTTTTTCTTTTGGTTTAGTAAAGTGAATCAAAATTCATAAAAACGACAATCATATCATGAATACGACATTATAGGAATTCCGAAAATTTTGATTTTGTCATTTTCTCTTTATTACGAAGCTACGAGACGGACGGGAATTCGTCGGCGCGGCCAACATCGTCCCATTTGTATTCCGCTACATAAGAAGACAATCTTGTGGTGAAGATATGTGGCAGTGGCAGTGGCACTGGCAAATACAATTGTCCATATGAAACTAATTAATCAAAAGATAAAATTGTCCTTCTCATTTTCCTTTCAGCCTGTTACAAAGTTTTAAGAAAGGATCTTTCGTGTATTATTTGGTGTCAAAAAAAAAATTATATTATAAAGTGTAAATATATATTATGTATACATTATCTGAATTTCAAATGTCATTTTTATGTAAAAGATTAACTCCAAAAATTTTCAACAAGAAAAAAAAAAGGTTGAAAACCATTACCATTATGCAAACAAAAATTCTACACAACCTATTTTATCATTTGATTAATTAATTTCAAAAGTAGAATCATTATTATTCAATTTTATAAATTAGATTGTATATTAAAGATTTGGAGTTGTATCTTATAATCAAAGTAATATTTGAATGTCGGACGACAAGATTCCATCATTTATTTTTTAATTATTTCAATTATGAATACCATACAGGTTGCCAAACGTGTAGCATTGGACAAGTTATTTATTGAACTTAACCCTAGCTAACAATTTGTATCAACCAAGGATACTTGACTAAATCAAATTGTTGGAGGACGGCCGACAAGGCAGATGGATTTTCAGGATGGTGATATTCATATATTCATCAGCTACAGTACAACTAGCATGTAATAATTAGCATTTTTGTCGTCTTTCAAGATGTTGCTTACTTGAACTGGGTTATCCATGGTGGTTCGCAGTTACAACTCATAATTTTTATAGAAAATTTAAAAAACCAAAAACCCACCCACTCCCTCCAATTCCTAGTACTTAATCACGTTACTACAAATCAATACTATTACAAGGTTTTGGATAACGACTAAGAGTAACTAGTGGTAGGCTTTATTAAGGCACTTACAAATTGGCATCATCTCGATCACGTGGCGAGACGTTTTGGAATTATTGGTCATACTCGATACGTGTGTAATAAAGAAAATCTTGAATAATTTGATTGAAATTTTTTAATAGAAATAATAAATATATAGTAATTAGTTGTGATAGAAAGGTGGATAGTAGTAGTAATAATGGGTATTTGTATTGAAGGAGTTGGGAGTGGTGTAATAGTGGGAAAATGAATTTACGATAATATAGATAGTTATGTAGTAATTTATTAAAAATAATATTAAATTTGACATATTAAAATTTTGTACTTTATTAATAGTAAGATAAGATAAAATAAATTTAAATTATTACTGAAGTGGGTGAAAATTCACTTTATTAAAAGAAATATTTTGCAAAACAACAGCCAGAAAGAGCTGTATGTCCATTTTCTGATCGATTATTAAGGTGGAGGGGCCTAGGGCCGTGACAGCACTCTTTTGCTGGGGATAGTGATAACGACCATAAGACATGTTGTTACAGTCAATTTAAGGAAATATATGTACTATGTTCCCTTATCTATGCGTTGACAGAAATCTCTGTTCAGAGTTTACACTTGACCATCTTGTCAAATACCAAAATTACCCACATCATATACTTACATCTTCCTGAAATTTATTCCTACTTCAAATTCAACAAATTGGATGGGATTGCAATTTCAGGCAATTTTGGTGCAATAGTTTCTTGATGTTCAAAACTAAATTGTTAACAATCACGTTTTATAAAAGTACTTGTACTAATAAACAAAATTGCCTGAAATTACAATCTTTAAGTTATCAACAGAAGGAGACCGACCTCTCTCCAATTGGAGATTGACATCTAATGTCAAAATTTTTCAAAATGAAAGTTTCAGAAGGTTTTTTTGTCAACAAAAAACACTATAATGATAACCGAGAAGAATACTTTCATCTATTGTTATATGTAGAGGGGAAATATTTAAATAAATTCATAGATCGATCTATGATTTCACTTGTAAATCTTTTAATGTCGATTGAATCTTAGAAATAAATAACATTAATGTTTAATCTTGAAATCCAAAACTGAATCTATCCTAATCACAAAATTTACTGGTAAAATCTAAGATGAGATATCCATCTAAATATTTTCTTATACAAAAGAAGGTTATATAAGAACATTTTATTATCACCCATTCTTAATATTATCTCTGTCTCAATATAACTACACAAATAGAGCAATTGACTAGTAAACATATTTGTAGTAGATACAATGCACAATGTTTTGCAAGTTGCTTGTCAACATAATACTACTAATAATTGAAAATGATCCAAACCAAAATTATTAAGATTTCAGAGTCATTGAATGATTCCAACATCTAGAGGCGGGACCAAGTTTTCTTACAAAGAGGAAACTGGGGAAAAAGGCCATTTGTCCAATGTACACCACCAGCCCAGATTGACTTCTTATAGTACTTGAAGAAAAAGTTCTCCACAAGAGCAGAGGTTGAGAAGCCCAAGCCCACTAAGCAAAAGATTTACACAGTACAAAAAGTCTTTTTTTTCCAAATTAGTGCGTTTCAAATGCGGCTCGCCAATTTTGATATAAGGCTAAAAAAAGCTTCAAAAGACAAAAATAAAAATCCCCACAATGCTCAAGTGCAACCCAAGAAAGTGATGTACCAAGAAATACAAAAAGCAAAACGTCCCCACTTCCAGAGAATCTGAGTTTGTATTTAATTTTCTATGCTATGCTAATACATACAAGGAAACAAAAGCCCACTAAAGCTTAGGCAAAGTTCCATAGATCCAAGCATCAAAGTAAAATTTTTTTCTTAAAGTGAGCATTTTAAATTTTCTTTTCCTTGAACTTCCTTAGTTAGCCACCACGTACCTTAAATTGAAAAATACTTAATGCTTGGTTTATGGGTTGGTCTGTAGACTTGTCGTCATTGAAAAGGTCTCATAAATTATGTGATATTATATGACATCGGCTAAATCTATTATATTTCGTTCCATATTATAGTGGCTGTCTCTTATCCAGAATGCTACATAAAGTAAATTAAAATACAAAAATATTTCCAACTTTGGTATTATAAAATAAAAATTCTCATAAATCTAATAACATATACTGACAAGGATAAATGTAACGTATCTTTTTTACTGATGTAATTTGTACATATTTTAGCTGTGTTAAGAATTTTGGACCGTATTTATCAGTTCGATCATTTCAATCGAGACGGGGCATGCTATTAGGCTAATGTAGGAAGTGGATAAAACTTGATTAGATCATGTTTTGTTCGGTCAAAATGGTTCATCCGAATGATCGGTTTAATTGGTGTTTTTAAAAAATTTAGTGATTTTACTTTAAAACTTTTTGGTTTTTTAAATTTTCTATAAGAATTATGATGCAATTTTATTATCTCTAGTGAATGAATTAACAATTCTAAACTATGTCACCATGTAAACATTGAACATTTTTTTTTTTGGTATTTATATAATTTTATAATATTATTTAATATTTTGACTAAAAATTAAAAGTAAAACCAACAAGTGGTTGGTCTAACCCATCCAATGAGAAGAGATATGTGAAATACCCAGCCGAGCTATAAAAAAAAAATATCGAATACTATACCAATATACCATTAAGAGTTACTAGTAGTACAACTTTATAGCTAGTTCATGAATAAATTCTTTACTATTTATTACTCGTATAAATATTTTTAATCGTTGAATAATTAAAAAATAATAAATTTTTTTTATTTTTTTAATTATTTCAACGATTATCATATCTATTTCGTGTTACAAAATAAATAATCAAAAGTCATCCCATAATTCCATTGTCCGAATAGTTGTTGAAGATCATTACAAAGTACAAACAATATGAAATTAAATGTCCTTACAAAGAAAAAAAATGAAATTAAATGTTTTCATTTATTTTATTGACTTTAGTTGGGGGTTTAATTAAAAGCACCAGGAATCTCTGAGATGGCGCAATTTAAGGAATGCAATAAAAGTTGCCTGAGAGAGACTGAGACCATACCACCATCTCCATCTCCATCATCCATCTCCACTTACTCCTTCCTTATCTCCAATTCTCCATATCCCTCTCCTTTCTTCTTATCTTCATCTTTTGTTGTTTCTCAATTTCGAAGATAGTTTTTTTTTCGGAAAACTCACATAAAAAACATTAAAAAAAGAAAATGCTAACATGCATAGCTAGTTCGAAACAGTCCACCGATGATTCCGTCGATAACAATGACACCAGTGCCAACTCTGAACAGAGATTTCTGTCCACGGGTTTAATTCTCTATATGCAGTGCAACCCGTGTACAACTCTGCACGGGGCAGCAACAGCAGCGGAGAATTAATGCGAGTAGCGGTACTAAGACACGACTCGGTGTTGTCGGCCGCATTTCACACATTCCGTCGGTCATACAGGCGGACGGGGAGCTCGAGATTCCACGGGTTCGACGGCTGGGAGGAACACAGCTAGAGGCTATTAGAACAGGAATTTCAAGTGGCGAAGGCACGCCGGTGTCGGCGAGTGGTCGGCGAGTCGACCCGGTCGTGTTCGAGGAAGAGAACGAGCCTAAAGAGTGGGTGGCTCAGGTGGAACCCGGTGTCTTAATTACCTTTGTCTCTTTGCCACGTGGCGGCAATGATCTTAAGCGCATTCGGTTTAGGTAAGTACGCTCCTACTATTACTTTCTTAGTATTTAATGTTTCAATTAATATTTCCTACATGTTGCTGTAAAAAGATTTTTTATAGATGTATGTGTCACATAATCTTTATTCAAAATTTTAAATCTTATTTTTGTATATATAATATGTATTTATACTTAATAAATATATAAAAAAATTTATATCCACGACTTAAGAAAAATTTATCATAATTTTCTACCAATATAGTAGAGTATATTTTAAGAGAGATTTTATAGTATTAGATAATTGTACTAAAAATAATTGAGATATTGGGATGCAAAACATAACATTGAGAAATAAATATGCAAGTATTGTCTGTGGTGCGATACGAAAAAACTTAGCTCTGTTTGAATGACTAATATTTTATTATTTTATAAATATTTTTTTTTTCAATTATTACTCAGATACATAATTTTTTATAATTGTTATATAGACACTAGTATTTAATTATTTTTTTGTCTTATGTATAATATCACATTTTAAAAAGTAATTATAGTATTAATCCAAATAAATATTCAAAATAATATCATAAATAATAAGTGATCAAACGGAGCTATTATTAGTAAAACATATAACTTATCTTATGTCTTAATGTTATATTTTATTTCCAGATGTAGCATCCTTTGTCCCAAAATCTATATGTATAAATTCACACATAAAACATGTATTTACTTAAGATTTGCCTTATTTTGATGAGATTCAAGTTTGCAATGTACATACTAGTATATGCATTGAGTACCAATAATAGTAATTTCTTTCCAGAAATACACACTAATTGTAATAATTATTGAGTTGTCAGTGATGTCTATGATTTGGCATAATTAATTTGTTGGACCAACCTCCTGTCGATTTTTCTATCTTGACTAAGTTGCCCTCTAGTGGATTTCATGAGCAATTGTTGCAATCTACCCTAGAAATTGTATAAATTAACCTTTTCTTACATTAAAATGTCTAATTTCAGCATTTTTCTGAGGAGCTGATTTATTGACCATTTTGTCGAAAAATTCTCTACAGCATTCTAATTTAGCTAAATTTAACCCAAGAATTGGGAATTTTAATTCTCCACAAAATTTCCTGCAAGGAATTTGCAAATATGAAAAGATAAATTATGTCATTGACTTGTGTTAGTGATTGTTTATTGGTAGCCTTGAAAGGGTTGCAAAAGTTTTCTAAAAGTTCACCTAAAAAGTTGTTCTCTTTTCACAATTATACCTTTTGTTTGCAGCATTCTTGTGGATAATGCTCCCCAATATAATGAATAATCATGTGCATAATTTTGAAATGGCTGGCAAATGATGGCCTAATAGTGGTATTGTTAGTTTCTATAACTTCTAATAATGTGGAAATCTAAGGTGTGTAAAATAAACAGTGTCTGATTTATGTTTGCCATACAAAAAAGATGGAATGTTAAACTACTAGTACTTATTAGTACAATTATTAAAAACACAAAAAGCAAGCGTGTTAAAAGTAATTTTTGAGGCTCCAAAAAAGTGGGTTTTAATTTTTAAACCTCGGTTAATTTCAGACCACTAGCAATTAGCGGGGCTTAAAAGCAATTATGCCCATCCACGATGGAAATGCCATGATATTAGAATAATCAATGCATTTATATAAAGTGATAAAGTTATAGATAAATCATTAAATTTGTTAAACAAGGAATAAAATTTGACTAAATATCTAAAATAAAAAATTAGTGATTGTGTACGATTTTACTAAATACATTAATTTTGACAAATAATTTTAAATTTGTGATTTTATAAATAATTAAAAAAGTGAGTTACTTTTCAAAGGCCAAAAACAGCAACAAATTTATCAAGAATTTTACCTTCTCCAGGCTTATTGTGTTGGCAAGCCTTTTACTACTAGTTGTCGTTGTTGTCTTGTCGGAAGATTGTAAATTCTTTCATTTTCAATCTTCATCACGCGCAATGCTCGATTTGTCAGCTTGTACAATTGTTGTCAATTTGTCTCTAGACGACTAGGATGTAGGCGTTGTAACATTTGCACTGGCTGTCCCTTGTAATTGGAATTGTGACAAAACGTCACATCTGAAATTGGCTTCTACACAAGGGACATAACTTTGGATCTTTCATTTTCTTGTTTGCCAGGAGTAAATACTATGATGAGGAAGTAACATTATGGGATATTTGATTCGACTTTTTGGGACCCTAAAAATGGTCTCATTTTTCTCTCCCTTTCTTGATGATCTCTCATGCCACGGATGTTACCAACCTAATATTTTCTAAGGTTAAACCTATTATTATTGGTATACTTCCTTGTCACACATTTCTAACCCTGTGAAATGATTTTAATCATTTCTTGGTTGTTTGCTCTCGCTATTTATATGTGACCCGTTTTTCAATTCAGACTTTGAAGGCATCCTTTTAAAGTCAATTATATTAGGTTCCATCCATGTATCAAGGAAGGGACATTTTCAAAGTGTTTGTGGTTGATTGGTCTAGTTGAGTGGCCTGCCATAATTAATTCTAGATTAATGCAGAAAATGAACTACTTTAGTGCCTTCTGCCGCCAGGCGCAATCTTGTTAACCACAATAATTAATTAACAAATAAAAAAATAAGGAACCAAGAAAGGTTATATATGATAGATGTAGACAACAACCCACTTCCCCCTCCTAACCAAAAACGTAATGGAATTAAAACAGCAGCAAAAGACTCCTCTTTCTTATTCTTATTGGTGTGTTTATTGATGCAATCTAGGTATATAAACTAAGAAAAGACAAATTACTACCAGTGTTTAATGATATATTATGAAATTCTTCTACAACATCAAATTTATCTTATTAAAAGCTAGAGAGAAAGGTTTGGATTAAGTATGAATAAGGTACATTTTAGGAGAGTAATGACCCCTTATGTATGGATTTCGGATGGGGAACCTAACTGCCTTATCCAAAGTTTAGGGTTTTTTCACTCACTTTCCTAGCTAATGGCAATTTGATAGCGTCAGAATTCATGATAAGGAGAAAAGCTTTCTAGTAATATTTTTGGTATTCTATATTCATCAGCCTGGCCAAGGCATCTTATTAATGTTTATTGTTTGAACTAGTCGAGAAACATTTAACAAATGGCAAGCACAACGATGGTGGGCAGAGAATTATGAAAAGGTTATGGAGCTTTACAATGTCCAGAAGTTGAATCGCCAAGCTTTTCCTCTTCCAACACCTCCAAGATCTGAAGATGAGGTGAGCCTACTTAACTTTGAGGCAATGTCAAACACTTGGAAGTTGGATGCTTCATTATATACAAAATGCCAATTTCAATCAAAAAAGAAAAAAAGGGAAATTCTATAAATTTTAAGCTCATCATATATATTCTTCTCAATATTATCATGCTAATCACTCCTGTCATTCTTTTGTAGAGTTCAAAGATCGAATCAGTCGAAGATAGCCCTGTAACTCCACCAATGAGTAGAGAACCACTCCCTCGTACCCTCTACAGGCCAACAGGAATCGGATACTCATCCTCAGATTCCTTTGAACACCAATCTGCGCTGTCTCGTCATAACTATGACTCTTGTGGAGTTGCATCAACTCCGAAACTCTCAAGTACTATAAGTGGTGTTAAGACAGAAACATCTTCAGTCGATGCCTCCATGAGGACTAGCTCATCAAGGGATGCTGATCGCTGTATAAGACATATCCATCAGCAATGCCAGTGATCTAGAAACTGAGTGGCTTGAACAGGATGAGCCAGGAGTTTACATTACTATCAGAGCACTGGCAGACGGAAGAAGAGAACTCAGACGTGTCAGATTCAGGTTTGTGTTTCTCCATCTTACTTAGTCCATGTGCTGCTATGCAGTTGGATGGTAAAGCTTTGCTATTGAAAATTGCTGTTCTCATCGTACACTTGCCTAGTTGGCTCAACACATATGAAATCTACAAAGAACATATTATAAGCTAATTTGATTCAGATTCACTCATGTATTAAAGGACTCGTAGCATATCAATTCTTTAACCAATCTCCTTTTTGAAATAGTTATCTAATAACTAGATAACCTGCAAATTATATTACAATTCGTGCGTGCCAGTACGGTACCACATACCATGTACTAAGTATTCATATACATTATATATTTTAACAAAATGACATTTTGTGCACCAATAATTGTACCACGTAGGAAAGAATAGCACATATTCAATCACTATACTTTGAACGAACTTCATTTTGTTTGGACCATTCATTTAGTCTAATACGAAACTATAAGATTATAACCCTTCATTTATTGTTATATTCGGATACGAGGCCATGTTAACTTGAGTTTGAATTGTACTTGCATTTATTATTATATGTTATTATTATTATTATTATTATTATTATTGTTATTTTGTCAAAAAAGCAGCATGATGAAAAATTTGGGGAGATGCATGCTAGGCTATGGTGGGAAGAGAACAGAGCCAGGATACATAAACAATACTTATGAATTAGTTTCTACATATATTGCTGCAAATTTGTCATTGTTATTGCTGTTTGAGGAATGAAAGAGAAGCTTCTCCTGCTAGCTAGCAGCAGTGCTTATTCAGAAAAAATCTAGAGTACCTTTCTTAGATATGGGCTAAGGTGCACATATGAAAGTGATGCATCATGCTAGAGCCTGGAAGAGTTCAAGCTTTTTGACTGCTATTATATACATAGTATATACAACCTTCTGCTTGTGAGTAATATAAATCTTTTCTTTTTCATGTTTATATTATCTGAATTATGATGGATGAAGAACATCCATAACATTTGTGGGGTCTATTGGGTATACAATTTGAGTCTTGAAAGTCATAACTGATGAAGGTGCACATGGGAAAATATGTTAATGTGGGCAAATTTCTCTTTATTTTCCCCCAGCAACTATATATATCTTACTCATGTTATCAATGAGTTATTACCCTGTTGTCTGTAAATTTCTCACATTATGCTTTTGGAGAATGAATCTTTGATTGAATTTGATCAATCCCTCCTTTTGTTTTCTGGACTGAAAGACTTAGATAGGGTCCCAAACAAAGTGACAACAATTGTACCTGTATGTTATATATGGTATAATACAGGAAAAAATTACGCTATTAATTTGTAGCATTTAATATTTGTAATTTTTTATTAATCGCACATTGTAAATGATTAATTTCATTTGTAACCAATTCAAAATACATCATTTTAGTCCCTCTATACAATATTAAATATATTTAGTTTGAAAGAGTCGTGTGTGTCATGTATCACTTTTTTTAGGGACAAAATAGGTAACACACAAAAATTTTAAAAACTAAAAAATACATTACCTAAAACCTCCTCCAATCACAACCAAAAAACCTCTCTCATCACCACCTCTTACTTTTATCCTCCTTTTTTTTGCCCTTAAAGAATTAACTCATACCCTTCCTTTCTTTATCCTTGTAGAATTTACCCTTACCCTTCTTTCCTTTTGCATAATTAAGTTGAGTCCTATATAAATATTATTTTTACTACAATGTAAATTAATCAAAAATTGGTAATATAGACAAAATTTCAAACGCTAAAAAATATACTATCCAAATTTTCTCCCAATTTTCCTTTCCACAACCATTCTCTCATTCCCTACTTCGGTAGCCCAACTCCCTCTGTTTTCCCTGTAGCCCCAACCCTATTCCCCCTAGTGGCCCTATCTCTCTTATACACATCTAGATGTCCCTTGATACCCTATTGCCTTATCCTTCCTCTTAGCCTGGCAGCACCATTTCTTTAGCCTATTATTTTCCCCTTTCCCCTCTTTCGCCCATAACCCCAACCCATTCCCCCTTAGCCCATGTCTCACTCCATCACACAACTTCCATTTGGTCTTGGATTGAATAATATCAAACTGGGTCTAATTATGATTGTGTATTGGGATTTCAATATGAATTTAATTTGGTTTTTCGGATTGGTTTTATGGTAGTTATGGTGATAGTTTTGGTGTGGTGGTGGAGAGGTTTCATGTTGGTTGTTTAGTGTTTGGGAATTGATAAATTAACAATTTTATCCTTTAAAATTATAAACCGTGTGTTGCAATTATATCTCAAGTATTATTAGATTTGGCAATCAAGACAATGTCAAGCAATATTAGATTTGGAACTGTAAATATTAGATGAAGGAAAATTAATCCCAAGAACTTAGACACAATTGTTTAATCAACTAAAATAAATGTAATTACAATTCTTAAGATTCCGGGGAATGTAGTTGTCAACATAAAAATTAATATAGAAAAAAAACCCACCTCTTCCCCATTACCTTCTGGATTACACTCGAACCCATGACCAATACATCATCTAATAGTTTCTTATTACCTAAATGCACTTCGTTGTCAAAAAATTACACTTCGTTGTCAAAAAATTAATATAAGCCTATTAATTTAAATTAACCTAATATAAAATTTATTTTCATTTCTTTTTGGTTGAGAAACTTGGCATTGACTATAAACAGCTATAAATTTCATTAAATCTAGGCAATCATATATTCATTTATTTGTAGTTTGGTTTGTTCAAAGCAAGTATGTATTTTATTTTTGTATTGTTTTGCTTTAAATGTTGTTTTTGTTTTGGATGATATTATTTTCTACTATTCATTAATTGATATTTTTTTATTGTGGATATTTGTTCCCCCTAATAGGTGTGCATTTTGCAACTAATGTTATAGTATCTTCTTAAATCTTACAATTCGATCCATTTTCTTCTTGATGAATCTTTAAAAACTTCTAATATAACCTATGTTTTAATTACAAACACATTTAAGTAACTACCATTATATAAGATTCAGACAGATACCAAGAAATTAAAAACTTAGTAAATCGTGCACATAGTACAAACCTCTCATTTCCTTTTATTTTTTAAACATAATGAAACATTCACCTATGAAGACTTTAACTCCCTTGCATGTCTATGGTGAAGTTAAGTTAATCTGGTTTTAACTTTTTCCTTCCATTCCATCACTCACATTGTATCTCATTTTGGAGTACTATTAATAAAAATTTAGTTTGTTAGCCAAAAAAAAAAAAAAAATCATATATTCCTACTTCATCAACTTCAATGGAGATAATCCAAAATTTTTATTTACACAATTTATTTACCTTAACAAATTATTAAAGCACATATACAATGATTTAAAGATCAACTCCTATTAATTACTCAAGAATTTAATGATCAAGCTATAGTTAAGATTCATCCAATAGAAATGTCATTCATCCATTTGATTTTAAAACATCATTAATATTACTGAAATCTCCCCTAAAAAGATTATAATTTTAATATCACAACCTAACAATGGAGATACTTAAGATAGAGGAAAGAAGAAGAAAACAAACTAAAAATGCATTTATATGTATCTTGGCAATTCATAGCTTCATGAATTACAATGGGAAAGACACAATATTTTGGTATCATGAAGGTATCAAACAAATTAAGCAAAAAACTTCAAAAATACCAAAAAAACAAATTAAACCAACCTGCACTCTTTTCACCATTATAAGCAAATTCTGATCAAAGAAATTCATGCCAAAACAATTTTTTTTTAATTTTTATTTTTAAGAAGAATTTTACCATAACCATCTTCAATTAGGAAGTTAAAAGTGTGGTGATTATAATAGTAAGTGAATTTAGGGTTGTTTGAAGGCAATTTTTGAAGATACTGAGTCGCAATCGCTGAGAAGTTGCTGGCGAGACTTCTACAAGTTAAGTCTCACCCCAAAAGTTAGCCTTACCCTTCCGAGAGTAAAAAATCTCATCCTTCGGGACTACTAACAATTTGGTTTAAATATTTTGAAACCGTTGTTTTTGCTAAAAAATTATTGAGCCAACCTAGAACTCGGGGTGTTAAAGGACAAATCTAAGTCTTTCGAAGTGAAGACTTCTACAGGTTAAGTCTTACCCTAAGAGTGAGGATGGTAAAAAATCTCATTTTCGGATCACTTCACCATCTAGATGTGTATAAGAGACATCTTCCCAAGTGAAGACTCTCTTGTAGTTAAGTTTCATCCTAAGAGTGAGGCTCACCATTTTGAATGATTTTCTGTCTCTTATACACATCTAGAGGTCTCTAGGGGACATTCAACAACATAATTCTCATTACAAATTTACTTGCTATTCGTAACTTTCATTTGCTCTCTAACTCTGCTCTTGTCAAATAATTTCTGACTTGTGCATCAGACCTTTCCTCAAGATACAAGCCCCACCCTCATATTTGTTGCCTCAAGCGTTCGATCGTGAGTATGGCAGGGTGACATTACCATTGGGTTGGAGTTATTTTAATTAGTTGGACAACTTTGGACTTAGATGTAAGTTAGTTAATCCATGACCTTGGTATTAACAATTTTTCAACATCAACAAAAATTAATTTGACAAGGAAAGCAGCCAAAAAAAATAAAAATAAAAATAAAATATATATATATATTGTGGTTGCATTCTTTAATGTAATGCTATAACATTTTTACATTGCACTTTTTTTGACCACTTTGTATATAAATCCTTTTATTTTCTCGCCACTTCAATCCAACTGTTAAAAGATCTAGTCAGCCAACTATTGGAGTGAAGTGACAAGAAAGTGGTTTTGATAATATTTTATTTCCTAATCTTCTTTTATTTTGTTTGCTCAATTCATTAAAGAATCTTATATAATGTTACAAAATCCTTCCGTTATTCATGGGCTTAGTTCTTCACACTTAATCTCAAAATTCTGTCTCCATTTTTCGACCCAATGAAATCTCATCGAAGACTTACAATCTCTTCTTCAATGAGTCTACTTATTGCTTGCTTGAATTTTTATAAGAGACAATTGAAATCTGTTCATTGAAATGTTGTTACCAGTGCCTTCCCCTGATGCACCACAAATTAAGACAAGAAAGTTAGTAAATTTGATAGCAAATCCCTGATGTGAAATGTAGAATTTATAAAACCTCGTAAAGAAGTAGCAGGACTTAAGTTGAGCTTCTATCAGGGAGTACATGGTTTCAGAAAATTTAACCTGGTCCAGGAAGTTTATGGATTTTTACTTTTGAAGTATAATATCTTGGAAACATATATATAGTTTGATTAATATATAATGACTGATAAAGAAGAGTTATTCCTTTTCTTTTTTTTTTTCTTATTTTTTAAACTACATTGGAGAGTATTCAAAAAAGAATTATTCCTTTTTTTTTTTTTTTTTTTTAAAGTACGTATCGAAGACTTTTCTAGCATGAAAAAAAAAAAATCTGCAATGGCTTAGAAAGTTCTAATAAAATGGCATTACGTAAACATTAGTTACAATTACAATTACAGACTCTTCGTGATTTGATACTTAGAAGAATTCTAGACATGCACATTGATTAAAATCTACAAAGTTTTGTATTGACAAAACACTAAAATTAAGAATTGTTATTTTACATTATTGTCCATTATAAATACATAAATGTTTAAGTTTTAATTCTCTAATTATGGACAAATTAGGTAGTTCAAAAAAAGGAAGAAACATCTAGAGATAGTTTAATTAATATATAGTGACAAATAAAGAAGAGTTGGAATTTTTTTTTTTACTACGTTGGAAAGTATTCTAGCATACTTAAAAATCTGTAATTGCCTAGAAAATGGCTTAAAATCACTAGTAAAATTTTAATTACATAATTATAAGTTACAATTACAATTAAAGAGTCTTCGTGATTTGACACTTAGAAGAGTATAAAGACATACACATTGATTAAAATTACAAAGTTTTGTATTGACAAAACACTACAATTAAGAATTGTTATTTTACATAATTGCCTATCATTTATACATAAATGTTTAAGATTTAATTATCTAATTATTAATAAATTAAGTAATTCAAAAAGGAATGAAACATTCAGAGGGAAAAACACATTCGTTATTTTACATAATTGTCCATATAAATACATAAATGTTTAAGATTTAATTCTTTAATTATGGACAAATTAGATAGTTTAAAAAAGGAAGAAACACCTAGAGTGAAAAATACACTCACACTTTTATAATAATATAGATGAGTCTTTCAGTGTCTTGGAGATCTTTATTATTACTGACTCAACCGTTTGACCCCTAATCATTGTGCATTCAGATAGCAGCAGTTCTTGACTTCTTGCTGCAAATGTTTAGTTTAGTCTAATGCAATTTAGAGCAAAGCTCTTGGATTTTATGAGCTTTAATAATGCATATTGAAGCAATGTCAAATACAATCATTTTCTTAGCAGTGGTGTGGAAATTGGAAAGTTGAATTTGTCCCATGCTGATTTAGACTCCAGTTTAGGTTTTCCAACCATACATCAGGTCCCCTTTCTTCCCAAGCCACAATCCTCCACCTGTCAAAAGGTAAAAAAGAAAGAATGGACTTGGTCCTATTCTATTGATGCCAAATGTAGTTAAACCCCTTTGCAACCATTGCATTTATGTTCCATGTCTGTGCTCACATGCTAGAATAGCAATTGTGGAGACATTAGCTTTCTGTATTAGGAAGCATTCAAAATAATCTATCTACCATAGTTGGAGAAAATACAAGAGAGCAGACTTGAAAAGGTACATCTAAGTTAAACAAAACTAAGGAGTTATTACACAGGCCAACCTGTCAGTATCAGAATCACAATTCACACGCGATATAAGAACCCTACACTACACTATGTTTGCTGATTGGATCTTCATTGCCAACTACCCGTGATAATTTGGTTCTACCAATAATTTTAACGTCTGAATGTCTGCTGAAGAGTCCAAATCGTAGTTGTTTATTGGTGGTACTGAAGATCTCTTTTTATGTTAATATATAGTCCCCTCCTATTCTCTACATGTTAGAACAAGAAGCATCAAAAACATTCTTCCCCGGCCCTCCTCTCTCTCTCCTGATTCTTATTTAGTCCCAAAATTTTTGGCTTTCTACCAATCCTTTTCACCCTTCTCTTTCTTTAACCAGCTAGTAATCTTATCGAAATATAGTATATGCAAAACATGACTACTACATGGGAGAGACCTATTAGAGAAGGTAGACATCAACAACGTAGAAAAACACCATCTTTTTCTTCCTCTCTTCTTGATGCCATTTACCATTCTATTGACGATGAATCCCAACTTGGCAAAGAACAAGAACAAAGACAAAATCCAGGCCTCCTCCTCCATAAAAAAAGAAGCAACAATGCAGTAGATGGAGTTGAAGAAGAGATTGTAAGTGTTCGACGAGCAATCATGGTCGAAAAATGGATGGAAAACTATACAACTAGTAGTCGAAGCTCGAGCTTGAGCTCAAAGCCCATGAATTCAGATTCAAGCTCATCCACAGACTCATCAAGCTTGTTTTCATCCTCAGAAACAGATTCGGCTTCAAAAAAGTCCACTCCAAAACCACGAAAGCAGTAGGTTCTTCATGAGTACAAAATCAAGGGCCCTGAAAATCTATACAGACTTAAAGAAGGTGAAACAACCCATTTCACCGGGTGGGAAAATTGCAAACTTTCTGAATTCCATTTTTACTTCAAGAAATTCCAAGAAACATGAAGGGATGGAAGATTGGAGTTCAGTGAGGAAATCAAGATCAGTTAAGGATTCAACTCTTACAAGAGGTAAAAAATCATCAAACAGGGCTGAAAGATTTTGTCTTGCTAGTATTATTGCTGATGAAGATTATGATCGTGATGATCCAAGTCTATTGCCAATGCCAAAGATCAACAGTCATTTCCTCAAGAAAAGCTTCGATAGCTTTAGGGATTATGAAGAAAAGAAATCGAAGAAGTATGAGTTAAAAAGGGGATTTAACGATTATAACAGTGATGATGATATTGATGAAGGTAATAGTTGTACCAGCTCGGATTTGTTTGAACTTGAGAACATTGGCATTGTTGGAATTGGCCATGGAGGTCATAGGGAGGAGTTGCCTGTCTATGGAACTACAAATCTGAAAATCAATCAGGCCATTGCCAATGGATTTGTTATGTAGTTCAACTTGTAGTTGACTAGCTAGATGAGTCTTTTAACATGGTGGATAGATTATCATCTTCTACCATGGACGTCTAGTTCAGTTGGTACTGGAGTCGTCTCCAGGGTCCATGTTCTAGCCTCGGTCGGAACCAAAATTACCCAAAAAAAATTAATGATTATTACCTTCTTCTTTGTTCCTGTTATATATCTTTATCTATGTTTGTATCACAATGAGCTGGTTTCTTGCATAATTTTATGGCAGAATCAAAATTTACCGCCTTGTGATATATGAATTCTGCTAATAATTCTTTTTTAATCCCCTATGAAATAATGCTGAACTTAGCATTCTAAAGGTATTATATATGTTAATCATTTTAAAGTGAAAATTAGCACTTGGAATTGGAAATAAATGGCATGCAAAAGATTTTGGAAAAATCACGGGCCAAATTACAAATTTTTCTTCCAAGAAGGGATAAATAGTGAATATATTTTGCATTTGCCAGGAGTAACTTGTCTTTTACCCTTAATTTTTCCATAACATACATATTCTGTTTTTTAAAAATAAAAAATTAAAATAAAATCAGAAAGCAGCTTCTTGGACCGCTGCCATAATATTGAGCGAGTATGGTGATCAAAACATGGTTTTTTTTTTTCTTTCTTGAGTTATATAAAAATGGTCTCTTTTTACTTTTGGCATTTTATTAGTTAAGTATACCACATATCTACTGATCATAAAATTGTTCAAACGTGACAATGTGAAACTGCTTTATGATTTAGTTAATTTCAATGTGTCGCCATCATGCACTGTAACTCTTACTTTGGGGCCAAAAAAAAAAGAGAGAGGAGTTTCAAAAGTAACATCTTTACAGCAAAGTGATATTATATAATTCTGTTTACTATTGAAAGAAGAGTTGAAATTGAATTCATACGTTTTGTTGAGGGCAATAATAATTGAATTTAAGATTTTTTAGATGTGTATAAGTAAGCGATCTATAAATCTCACTATAGGTTAAACAAAATATGATGCCCAGTCTTGATTTTGAAAAAATAAAAATAATGTATTTTTTTCTGAACTTTTTTCTTACTAATAAAGAACTATAATTATGGTCGTCAAGTAAGACTTTTAAAGTAAAATAAACGATCTACCCCAATTTAGTGTGGACGGATATTGCTGGATTAATTCTTATCCATTTAGAGTAATATTGATTTATTGGACAAAATTGTCCTCACTTAATGTCCATATGAACTTTTATGCAAAATTTTTAATTCAACATTGAATTCTGGAGAAATTTTCACATGAATCGAATTCATGATATAATATTATGGACTCTCTAGTCTATATTACATTATATCTCTCAATATTATTTAATATCACTCACGTAAATAATATGGTTCAATATAGATCAATGAATTTACGTAAAAATTTCTTAATGTCCATATAATATACACATCTAGATGTGTATAAGAGACAGATAGTGCATATGCAAAAACTCGACTTCTGCAACCAAGAAAAAGTTGAATTGCGGGAGTTCATTTTGTGATCCCCAGGAGTGGGGGCATCGTAATTTCATTAGCGAACCACTAATTTGTTTTAATGATCCTATATTAATATAACACGTAGAAAAGATTAAAATTGCAATTTTTTGTCCTTGTTCTTTCCTCAATTTTCCTTAATTAAGAAGTACTTGAAGATGATTAATTGGTAGTGCTTTGATATAATGCTTGTTTATCTCATAAACTTTTTTTTTTTCTGTTTAATTTTTTTAAAACTTCTTGTAATTCGAATATATAACAAACACGTCTTACTACCTAAATCATATTTTGTGTCAAGTCAAAGCTAAACCACTATTATTGACCTCAAATTACCTTCTAATTGCTGATTGACACAAAACTACAATGTTAATTAAGTGACGAGAAAATATTCTTATATAATAAAATAAAAACATAATCATTTTACTATCGTAATCCGAAAATTCTGATTTTTTTTTTTTGGTTTTTTTGTTAGGGGGGGGGGGAACTTCTAGTAATAAAGAAGTCAGATTATTGTAACTAAGCAATTAACTCAGCACAGAACTATCGTATAAGAAACATCCACAGAAACATATGTAGTTTGATCTCGTGTCCCGTAACAACCTAACACTTTGGGGCAGATACCATAAATTGCAACCAAGTCATTTATACTAACAAGCCAACCAAGAAACACTGATCATCTGTCAATTTGATGGATATTTATATAACAGTAATGTGGTCCTATACACCAAAATTGTCAATTTTGCTCAAGTAGAATACCAAATTATCAATGACATTAGAGTCCTGGTGGACGCACGAGTTGGAAACTAAGAGACGACACTATATTGCATTCACATATTTTTTGAGAAATTGTTATATAATTTGTGTAAAATTTTAAAAGAGTAAAATTCAATTTTATGTACGTGTCGTGGGTTGGTGTAGTGTCAAAAAATGTGTATTGGTCTCTTCTACTGCTATACCACTATACTGACTGACTGGATTGTGTTCAACTATTTGTTTGTAATAGCTGTCCTTTGACCCTCCTTTTTTCTTGTTCAATTTATTTAGTTTAGCTGGATTTACAATGGGATTTTGATTTTCATGAAATTACACAGAACTCACAAATATTTCGTTACTTTTTCTAATTTATATCAAAATTATTTGGGGTGAAGAGTTAAAAAAACAAAACTAGTTATAAACTTAGATGATTGTATTAAGCAAAACTTCAGACTTAAACGAAATTACATTCAATAAGAAATAGGTTACGAGCTTAGAATTGAAAACGTATTGAGCTTAAAATTATACTATGTACTTCACAGAATTGGATTTGCATCTCCGTAATATACAATCCAATTTTGCAGGAATCAAAAATCACACAGAATTGAAAAGGAAATTTGTCTTTTAAATATAATCTTAACTGTTCTGCAACGAGTAGTTTGTCAATATAAGACTTGGCCCAATATCTATTTTTAATCTCTAGCCCACTATTCAACTAACAAACCCCTACAAATTTCGCATTTCAAAAGAAGCCCACCCTGTGTATGATACTCCGTTAGGCCCAAAACCTATGCCTCAAACAATGGTTCTGCTCGGATCCAAATAATCCACCTTCCAATGGGCAAATCCTTTCCTTGCAGAAATTTTGACGGCTAGAGTTCTTATCTGATTAGGGGAAAATTCTTATATTGACGGTCTACAGTAGATAATTTGGAGTTCTTGATTTATATTCGTACGTCACTCAATTCTTTAAAAATAAAATTTTTAATGCGACGTAAATAAATATAGATCAAAAATCTATTTCATGTCACGAATCGAACCATATAAAAATTATTCCCTAACTTGGGAAGGAGTTTTTCGACCCTATTCCCATATGACATACTTATGTCAATTGCAAGGGAAATGACTCAGAGCAAGGTATCATTGGGTATCGTGAATTTTTTACATATAATTTTAAAGATTTGAGCTCATCAAATCAAAAGATATTTAAATAAGTCGGATCTTAGTTTTTATTTATAAATTTTATAAAATTTTATTAATGTTAATTGATATTATTTATTAAATTTATTTAAATATATTTTTTATCTTTTTAAATTTGAGTTGAACTTGATATGATAAAAAATATATTTAAATAAATTTGTCGACCAACTAACCTAAAAACTCCTAGTCTTTTTGCATGTGCGGAGTAATGTTTGATCCCGCTATGAGTTCACTTAATACCATATGTGTATTAATATATATAATACTCAACTAAATTCATTGATCTATATTGACATCTTATGAAAATACCTCAGAATGATATTAAATAATATTGAGAGATATAAAGGTAATTAAACAAAGGTTACTTTACTTATGTTTAATTTTCATACAAATCTCTAAACAAGACATTAAAGTAATGTTAGACCATTAATTACTTTCATGAATTATTCTAAATTTTAAAATTTCAATACTAATTAACAAATTTTGAATTTAAATATAAGAATAATAATAATAAAAAAAGTATTATTAGTTAATTAAATATCATTTTTTTTAAATTATATGTTAAATTGATTATACCTAATAAAATAGGACAAAGAGAATATACAATACTTACTCCAGAATGAAGGAGCAAAGAATTTGAGTCGATTGGAATGTTGTTGGGTGTGGTCTGTCCTGTAGACAAATCCACCCCGCCCGCGGTGTTTAAGCCTTTAAGGTTAAGATTTGGATAGATGTGTCTAATATACAATCTTCTCAAAATGAGTTGATAACGAATTAAAATTTAGTAGTATTCCCCCAACCACTACACCGCGTCAAACAAAAATGAAAATGCTTTAAAAAATAATAATAATCTTCGTCTTTTTTATTACTACTCATTAATTAATTATAACAGAAATTGAGAAAAGCTCAGATTAATTTTCCCCTCTCAAATCAATCCATAGACCATAAAAGTACTACGTAAAATCTAAGTAGCCTTCATCATCATCATGAGTTTCATCTTCGGCAAGTAAAGTGGTAGTAATAAAAAAGACGAAGGTTATTATTATTTCTTAAAGCGATTTTATGTTATTTTTTCTGACTTCATGTGTTGATTGTTTGTTATAAGCATTTAGATATTTTATTCAGAGATGTGTTTAATTGACTCTTATACACATGTTCTACAGAGACATTACAGTTTTGTAAAAAAAAACGAAAATTGGTTGCATAAAGACAGTCATCAGTAAATCTATAGATTGTCTCTTATCAAGGGTGGGTAATCAATTTGAAATTGGACGGTGCGATTGATCGTGATTTCTATAATTTATCGCACCGACTTGCTTGTTCGGGAATTTGATCACTGCGTTAATGAAAAAGGAATTTTCGTTTTTTTTAAAAAAAGAAAAGAAAAGAAAAGAAAAGTGTGTTTTGTCCTAATTTGCATATGCTACTGTATATTATTGTGTTGTTTTAGAGCTCTTGCGGGAGAATAAACGGATGTTGGATAGATCGATTCGAGATATAGAAAGGGAGAGACAGGGTTTACAAGCTCAGGAAAAGAAATTGATCACCGAGATGAAGAAAAGTGCAAAGCAAGGCCAAATGGTAATCCTCTATTTTGTATTAAATGGATTAATCTTTCCTGCACCTTAGTCCGTATAAATCTTTTTACCATGTATGCTACTTAATCATTGTTAGAATTCCAAATATTATTTTTGCACATATGATATGTATCTAAACTAGCTTCTCTTAAAAATTTTCTAAATTGTCAGAGTAGGATATAATTAATTCTTTATACATAGCTTGTTTTCTTGTTAGAATCGTGTTTATAAGGTTGAACCACTGGCCGGATATTGTGTTGTTTTTTAGTCTCTTTTATAAAATGATGATTCTTGGCTCTCTTACACATGCTGTTTTATGGTGATCTTGTATAGACGTATTCAATATGTGGCTGGTGACAAAGAAGGGTGGTATCTATTATTTGTATAGGATTCATAGGTTGATCGAAGCAAATGTGGATAATTTTGTGACGGCTGCAAGTGTAATCTGTTGGTGGAATTTGATTCAGATTGTTGCTTTTTGTTATGAAGATTTAAAAAAGCTTGTGTGCTTATTATGGAAATAGATTTGTCTTTGTTACCCCGTTATCTTTTTTGACGAAGTGTCAGTAATTATGGTATTATTTGAGTAGTAATGTATTAGTCCTGAACTTTACTGCTCCTTTTATAAAGGCGGAAAAAATTTAATTTTTGGGTCACATTACTCAGTTGTATGTTTTAATTTGAAGTGCTTCTGTTTTAGGGAGCTGTGAAGGTAATGGCAAAAGATCTTATCAGAACACGACATATCAGATTGAAAAATTCTATAAGCTCAAGTCTCAGCTTCAAGGTGTATCCCTAAGAATTCAGGTACTGCATTTTGCTAATTACTACTACTAGGTACTGGTAACACCTGTCTCTTATTCACATCTAGATGTGTATAAGAGACATTATATCAGAATAGTATATCTCTATCCCTCCCTCCCTAGGCTGATCTATCTATCAGCCTATTTTGTTTCTTTTAAAACTAGAGCTAATGAGTGAAAATTGAAAACCTGATACTGTTGGAATCTTCTTATTGGTGAAATTTTGAACTTTCAAATCATTAACTCATGAAACTTTTAGGGATATACTATTCTGATAGCACCCTCAATGCTTCTGTGAAATATCTTTCTGTCTATAGAAAGTATGGTAAAGTCTTTACCATGCTCTTATCTCAAATGGAATAAATTTGGTGCGTGGAAGTAGATCTCTGTTGCAAACGGAACTCATAAGGTATAATCTCGGATTAATTCTGCCATTCTGATAAAGAAGACATCGATTATGTTCCTAAACCTAATGATGCATAGAAGTTCCTCTTCTCAGTTGTATTAGTTCTTATATGGAGTTATGCATATGTGATTTGCATGGAGAGTACAGACATCTTGATTTCATGCTTCTCAAGTTTTATGTTAGATTTCTTTCCTCATTAACTGCAATCATACCTTTCAGACCTTGAAATCAACACAAGCAATGGGAGAGGCAATGAAAGGTGTTACAAAGGCAATGGGCCGGATGAATAGGCAGATGAACTTGCCATCATTACAGAAAATAATGCAGGAATTTGAGAGAGAAAACGAAAAGATGGAAATGGTAAGCGAGGTGATGGGAGATGCCATTGACGAGGCTTTGGAAGGGGATGAGGAAGAAGAAGAAACAGAGGAATTAGTGAACCAGGTCCTTGATGAGATTGGTATTGACATCAATTCTGAGGTATTTTCATATTCTCTTCTTTTCTTACAAAGAATTTATCAACCTGCTATATGTATCGATTTGTTTACTTTTTAAAGAAGACTGTATAAGTAACCATTTTTTGTTTCACATCTAATTGCAGCTCCTGAATGCACCTTCATCTGCTGTGGCTGCCCCAGCTGCAAAGACCAAGGTTCCCCAAGCTGAGGCAACTGGAAATGATGATAGTGGCATAGATAGTGACCTACAGGCTAGGTTGGACAATTTGAGAAAGATGTAATTACATGTGAAAATTTCTAAACAATGAGGCATTATGTGGCCACAATAAAATTCGTGAAGACCTAGCTTTCATTAAGTTTGATGTCAACAACAAAGAATTTTTTCAGTTACATACTTATATTCCCCATGTAATTTTTTCTTCCTCGAGTTAATGTTTGACTACTTATGATTTTAAATTCCTTGTAGAGGTAACTTTGCATGTTTTCTTAATATAGCACTGGAATTAGTCTTAGTGACCATGAGACTTGTCGCTTTCTTGCCCGAAAAATTATCAATGTTTCCTGTATTTATACTCATGGTACTGCTGGATGTGGTCTGTTCCTGTGTTTTCTTGTTTTGAAGGAAATACTAACCTTTAATGCAGAGTGCATGAGGTGACAATTGTATGAAATGGCTTTGGGTCATTTGTTACACTTTTTAATGTTACACTTATATTATGAGGTGACATGTGTATTATTAATATATGAAAATATTAAATGATGGATAATGTAATCCCATCACATAATGTAACATAAGTGTAATAACAAAAGTATAATAGTGGATCCAATGCCGTCTGAAACTATGTAAGCATTGGCTGGTTTATTTAATTCGCCCCTCCAAGTGTAACTTGTCCTCCTTGTAAGTTAGAAACAACTGGAACAGGTTGTAAACTAACACGGATAGGTCGGCATATAGGAAGGTAAATATTCATGTTTGATCTAGTGAAGGGATCATATCCGGAAGCAGGTTAATTATGACAGAACTAACTTAAAATTTATTAAAATGAGCCTTTGTTCGCTTAATCTTTTGCCCCATGAACTCGGACAGTGAAACTAATGTTGGCTTTGTGCATCTAATTGTTGCTAGGAAGATAACCTAGAGTTGCTTGTGGTATTTTGCAGACAGAGAGATCTCTGTCATGAAATTTTTTATTTCTTTCATGAATTAGTTTGCTCAATTTGTACACTGAGTAGTTTTTTTTTTTCCTCGTGAAATACTAATGTATACTGTCCATGTGCACATGACTTTCTATAGTCATTATCTATAATCAACTTGTGTATACCGAAAAAGGAGAAAAGAAATTGGCGTGATGGCCTACTACAGAAAAATAGTCTCAAGATAGGATAGCTAATTTGTATCAACCAGCTATTGATTTTATTTTATTGGAGACAGAGAAGATGATAACAAACTTATCTTGTGTCTAGTCTTTTCTTTCTCCAGTTTAATGGAATATTCATTCCTTACTATATCAGCTTTGTGAGTTACCAAGTATTATTTCCTTGTCTATATCTTCTCACTTCATCACAGGCCCACCCACATTAGCATTTAATTCCATAGACAAAAGAAAATGTAAGGCCAAGACCTGAAGAAAACAATTCTATATGCTGACAAAAATACAAAATAAAACGGCCATCATCTTTATACTTGGAACAAAAGAACAAAAGAAAATGAGACAAGTCTCTTACTACAAGCTAGATGTGTAGTCTGTAGAATCTGACTCTTATACACATCTAGGTGCAGTCAGAACCCTGTTCAGAAATGGTGGATCCACAGGAGAACGGCAAAGTGGACAATCCAGATGAGAATACAGCCACTTATCTATACAAGAAGCATGAAAAGAGTGTTTGCATCTGGGCAGCTGCCTTACTTCTTCATCCTCTTCAAACACTGATAAACAAACTGCACATTCGTATTCATTATTATTAGTTTCATCTCTCGATGACCCTCCTCCTTTCTTGTACTTGAAACTGGACATCAAGTTCACATTAAGGTTATCAAAACTCTGACTTGATGATGCTCCTGCAGCAGCAGTGTCGAATCTTGAAGGAGCTGCCATACCATTCAGTTGATCTCATTGCATTGGCAGCTTTGTTAAAGATTATTAACAGATTGTGTAGCAACTTGAATTGAGTAGATTGTTCAAGTTTATATATGAAATAGTAGTAGTGATGGTATACAGAATTCTATACATTTGTTGTTATCTATGATTGAATTGTAGCCTTAAAGCCGTACTATCAAAGGAATCTTAAACATGGAAGGATTTGTTTGTGAACTGTGAATGTTGATCACATGTAGAGAATGACAAACCTGTGTACGTCGATAAACAGTGGACAAGTTGATAACACTCGACTTTGAATAAGTTTTTTGTGGAAAGAAAGATAAAAATGATGAGTGATCAAATAATTCTGGTTTTGCAGTCAAAATTTGCTGTTTCCGAATCCACACGGATTTGTTTTCCCTATTCGGTAGAAGAATCAACTCATCTAATAAGTTTACATCACAAGCTATTATATTAAGTGTCAACAGGCAAAAATAAAACAAATCCAATTCAATTGAAAATGTTTCTGTTATTTGCAAAATTCACTTTTCAAAATTAGTTCGCATATTAAAATTTTATTAAATATCTAATTCCATAATTTTAGATCTTATCATCGAATTTCATTTTTATTTTTTTTAAATATAATGAAACATTGATAATTTTTATTTATCATTTTATATTTATCACTTTATATAATTGCCTGAGCCGTGAACCACTTAAAAATAGGATTTGTCGTGTTAAAAGTGTTGAATAGTCATAAACAAAGCTGTCTTGTGGCTACCCCACCCCAGTTTATTTCGCAAGAACACTGACTGGCTTATCAGAAGTAACACGTTTAAAAGAAAAAAAAAATCTATTAAAGAATATGAGTCTCAAGTTATTTATACACCCTTTACATTATAGCAACCGAACAAATCTGTCTCGATACTTTTTGGAAAGTTACATTTATAAACGGAAAATTCTAGTGTATATAAGTGATACGTTTGATATTGGACCATGGCAGGGGCAGATCATCACCCCTATGATCCTGCGACCGTCTGTTTTTTTTTAAAAAAAAATTATAAATTATTACTATACTATTATGAAAATTAAATTTTGCTTTCTTCAAAAGTTTTAGAAAATATGACAAAATGTTCTCTATGTATATATTTATATAATCTTATCCTCCAAGAGTTTTGAAAATATTTTATTTTTCTTAATATTTTTTTTTAAATTTTAATAATTCCCTTTAAAAAAATTAGACTTTATACTGTAAAATTTTACAAAAATTATAAAAATGTCTCTCTAAAAATATATATATATATAGTTTTTGCTCCCTAAAATTCAATTTTTGAATCTGCCCTTAAACCATGGTATCCAAGGCAATGATGTGAAATGCATCTGTCTCTAGACTATGGGGTTCAAGATATAATATTTTGGATCGAATTCATGCAATATTGACTCTTTCTATACTTAAACAATACATACCATTACTATGTATTTGCGATTCGCTACTATCGTATTCATATCTGTCTCAATTAACTCAAATGCAATTATATAAAGTGATAAATGCATTTACTAACTATTAAAAGATATCTAAGAATTAGTAGACTAATGAAGGACTCCCATTTGGCATGGAGAGCCCTGTTAACTAAAAAATAAGAAGGCAAGATTTATAAATGAGTAGACCCAGTGTTAAATGGGAACTCCTTATTGACTTAAGGCCAAATGCTAACTACGAAGAATTGGTCACGCCTAAAATAAAATTTTTTAATTTAAAGGGTCTACACAAAAAAATTTTGGATTGTCCGTTGGGACAGGTACATTATTTATTTTTATTAGATGGTATTTTGTAATACTCTTGTAACACACTTTACAATTACATTTTTATCTAACATACCTAGCTCATCTCAAAATTATTACGGTAATATTTTAATAATATATATATTTTTTAATGCAGTCTGGAGTCCAATAATTTGTCATCGTTTGTTTTTCTGCCAATTATTTTAGTAGTACTACAATATTAGCTACAGTGCATGGCATAAACGTAACCACTTGCAAATGCCAACCAGAAGTAGACCTTATTGCTAACTTGGTATCTTGACCCAAGCTAATTAATTAATGGGAACAAATATTCACAACGATATTGAAGTATATTTGAAATATTTATTTTATAATAAGTACTATAGTAATTGTAATCCGATGTATATAAGACTAAAAGAAATTAAAAAATATTTTAAAATACTTTAAAATGTTATTTAGAAAATAAAGTTTTCTATTAGAGAAAATATTGCTAGATGATGATACTAAAATATTGCATCCAAAGCGATTGTGCCATTTATAACCTTATGACTATTAATGTAATTACATCTAGATGTGTATAAGAGACAGGATTTTATATGAACCTTAACCATTAACTATGAATCTTATACACATCTAGATGTGTATAAGAGACAGTTTCAACTCTGTACTTCGGAGGAGTTCCAAACAATTCCTCCATTCTTTCTTTATTTTCCCTTTCTCTCTCTAATACACATGAGAAGATCATTGGGCCCTGTCTATGGGAATTAAAGAGAATATAGATGCAGAATCTCTTTCCTTTTTCTTATGTGTATTTATAACAGTTTAAACTTTGGATTACATTCATTAAGAAGGATGAAGAAGTGAAGTGCTACTAAGCGAACAAATAGCAAAGAAGCGAGTTAGATAATCAACATTTTCTTCTTCAAAATGTTAAATTAGAGGGGGTTAGAATATCCAATGATGTGCAAAGAAGTGAGGCACAGCCAAGTCGGATACAACACTTCTTTAATAATTGTAGATAATCAACATTTCTTCTTCAAAATATGAGTAGCAGTCGGAATATATACTTTAAAACATTGTCTTGCCTTTCGCTACACATCATTAGATCTGTCCTCTTATACACATCTTGTCTCTCTAAGACCATCTAATATTTCTTCAAAAGTTTTATCGCTAATGGACAAACTCGAAAAGTTCCAAGCGCCACTAGTCAACCAATTAGAATACGTGCTCATGGAGCGAAGTGCTCCACAACATTCTAGGAGTATAGATCACAGATCCCTTCCCATCGCTTCAAAATAGCTCAAAAGAGAGCCTCAAAAAAAAGATTCAATTTTTATCTTTCTTTCCACAAAAAACTTGATGACTAAAGTCGAGTGTCTATTAAGAGGTCGACATTGTTTTATTTTTAATTTTCATCAAAATATAACCTATACCATCTCTTATACCTCTTAACAACTCGACCTGTATAAGAGACAGAGGTGATTTTGATCCCTTGTATCACATTTCCTATGGATTTTATGGCTATAGTGATGCTATTCGATGAAAGTTATTTCATCAAACTTCACGTACCAGCATCTAATAATTCTTAAAGGAACTATCATTAAATTTAATTCCTATTTTTTGTGATTTGGAAAACTCTTTCTTGGGGTATTTCCGAAGCAGATCCATCATACAAAATAATGATACTTCACCTTTGATGAATATCAGATAGCCCAGCTTCATCCCCATGATATGGGTGGGCCCATCATTTCTACACAAATGCATTACCTTCTCCTGGGCCGATCGAGTTTGATGAACCTTTAAACAAGTTTGTGGATCAATTTAATGATGAAGCAGTCCAAATTAAAAATACTTAACCATAGCTAATTTTTTTAGCGGTGTTCGACCTGAAAACTTCAATGCCAAATTAGCATAACAGATGCCTGCTACTTATTCCGAAATAACATATGAGGAGATGAGTCAACAGGACCAAAGAGAGTTATTTGAGTCCCAAAATGACAAAAATGCAACTAGTTTGGACCCTCATGATCAAAGAAACCAAAGGTAGTTGACAGGTTGGGCTATCCCAATAGGCGGGCCTTGGTGGATTGGATGATATATCCAAATAATAACATCATTGATCGACGCCAAGGATGAAAATTATGCCAGATTCATATTTCATGCCTCTAAACTCTTCACAAAGGTAGATATTATATCAAGTGCAACACCTAGGAATAATTTATAATTTTTTTTTAAAAAAAAACAAGCAACACATAGTTCAACTTACCCCTGTGCCTGTCTCTTATACACATCTAGATGTGTATAAGAGACAGACTTTAATGTGTATTGCAAGACAGCAACTATGAGTCACTATGATCAACCAAACCGGAATAATCGGAATAGAAACAATAATTGTTCTCAGGAAGATCCATACACTCATGTGGCTGGGATAATTAACACCATTGCTAGGAGACTAGTAACATGAGACTCTAATAATGCAAGGAAGAAATATGCAAGATATGTCCTTGCAAGCGAATATAAGCAAAAAAAGCTGAGGTCTTCATGAACCTCAAATACATATATGATGATCCTATCTCGAGTCGAATGCCATGTCATGACCCAGTGGTAATTCATGTTCAGGTAGTGGGTTATGAAATGCATCAAGTCTTTGTACATACAGGAAGCTCAGTTGAAATCATCTTTTGGTATGCTTGGGAGAAAATGCAAATTGGTTCATTCTTGATAAAGCCATATAAAACTCATTTGGTGGGCTTCACTGGAGACTTAGTTATGATAGAGGGTCAAATTATCCCGCCCTTAACCCTAGGAACTCCTAGGTATAGAGTTGAAATGACCAATTTTATCATTGTCAAAAAATGATACGGTTCTTACAACATCGAATACATATATGATGATCCTATCTCGAGTCAAATGTCATGTAATGACCCAGTGGTAATTCATGTTCAGGTAGTGGGTTATGAAATGCATCAAGTCTTTGTACATACAGGAAGCTCAGTTGAGATCATCTTTTGGTATGTTTGGGAGAAAATGCATATTGATTCGTTCTTGATAAAGCCATTTAAAACTCATTTGGTGGGCTTCACTGGAGACTTAGTTATGATAGAGGGTCAAATTATCGCCCTTAACCCTAGGAACTCCTCCGTCTGAGTTGAAATGACCAATTTTGTCCATTGCATAAAAAATGATAGTTCTTACAACAAGATTCTTGGG